>CM077000.1:19440399-24240399 GCA_039090855.1 Macrothele yani
ACAAGAGGAACCACTAACACGGAGGAGTATCTAGCAGTGGGTATACAAATTCAAAGCTACCGGTAGTGTGTTGAAAGGGGCGAGCAGCGGCAGACCATCTGTGTCGGAAGAAACCGTGCAGGCTCTGTGTCAGGCGTACCAACGTAACCCATCGACGTCCATTCGTTCAGCTAGTCGCGAACTGGGGATACCTGCCACAACAGTTCACACAGTGCTGCACAAACGGTGTCAGATTTTATTATATACCTGTTTGCAGATATAATACAATACCTGTATAAAAATATTGCGATTTTTATTGTTATTTGCAATTATTGTCCCGTATATAATTTTCAGCCGGACTAGGCTGCCATCTGATGCTGACCTTGGCAACGTACAATGGACGCTCCCTATCTTCTGATTCAAGGCTTCTTGAATTAGAAGAGGAACTACAAAGGATCAAGTGGGACATCGTCGGGCTAAGTGAGGTAAGGAGAAAAGGAGAAGATCTCATCGAACTGAAAAGTGGACATCTCTTCTACTATCGTGGGACAGATACTGGCAGAACTAGTGGTGTTGGATTTATAATAAACAAGAAACTGAAGGATAAAGTGGTAGAAGTTGAAAGTTCCTCTGACAGAGCTGCACGACTCGTTATCCAACTATCGAGAAGATACCAGGCTCAGATTATTCAAACTTATGCACCCACCACAAGTCATCCTGAAGAAGAAATTGAAGAATTTTATGAGGAAATTTGTCATCTAAATAATAAAGGTAAGCAGCACTTGAAAATAATTATGGGAGATTTCAATGCAAAAATAGGGCAACGGCAACAGAATGAAACTTCAGTAGGTAAATTCGGTCACGGCAACAGAAACCAGCGTGGAAATACTCTCGTTGAGTTTGCAGAGGCAGAAGGGTTTTTCATCTTGAACTCCTTCTTCAAGAAAAAGCCACACAGGAAATGGACATGGAGACATCCAAATGGGACGACAAGTGAAATTGATTTTATTATGTGTAACAAAAAATTCGTCATAGAAGACTGCAGTGTGCTAAACAAGTTCAACACAGGTAGTGACCATAGATTGGTGAGATGTAAGATGCACCTCAACACTAAACTTGAACGTGGCAAGCTCATAAGACAAACAAAATCTATTGACATAACCAACCTTAAAAAACACCATAATACCTTCAAGTTGGAACTAAAGAACAGGTTCTCTGCTTTAGAAGGCCTAACATCGGAAGAAGTGGACATCTCTGAAGTTAACAGAAAAGTAACCAAAGCTCTTATGGAAACAGCAACAAAATTAGCTGGGTCTAAGAACAAGTTGCATGTAAATAAATTATCAGGAAAAACGAAAATGTTGATGCAAAAAAGAAGAGAGATGAGGACAACTAAAGAAGATGTGACTTCCAAAGTGGAATATATAGAGCTATGCAAGACAGTACGAAAAAGTATCACTGAAGACGTAAGAAAATTCAACTGTGAACTAGTGAGGAAAGCAATTGAAAACAACCAAAGCCTAAAGATAGCAAAGGGACATCTCAGTAAGGGAAGAAAACAGATTATGGCACTGAGAAAAGAAGATGGTTCTGTAACAAGAAATAGAGGCGAAATTTTGACAAGAGTGAAAGATTTCTACTCCAAATTATATGAAAGGGATGATACATGTACTCCAGACATCATGAAAGATACCAGTACCAGAGTTCCTCCAGTCCTTCCAGCAGAAGTTGCACATGCAATCAAGAACATGAAGCGGGGAAAAGCTCCAGGAGAAGATGGAATTACTGTAGACATCATACAAGAAGCAAGTGGAGAAATCGAAACAGTACTCGCCCAAATTTTCACTCGATGCCTTAATGAAGGAAAGATTCCTGAGGATTGGAACACCGCTACAATGATCCTGCTACATAAGAAAGGTGACATTGAGGATCTCGGAAACTACAGACCTATCAGCCTCCTATCAGTAGTTTATAAAATCTTCACTAAAGTTCTTTCACACCGCTTGAAGGTAACACTGGACATGGCTCAACCGAGAGAACAAGCTGGATTCAGGAGTGGCTACAGCACAATAGATCATATCCATGTGCTGAGAGAACTAATTGAAAGAACGAGGGAATATGAACTTCCATTGTGCATGGCTTTTATCGATTATGAAAAAGCCTTTGATTCGGTGAAACCATCAGCAGTTACAATGGCTTTGAAAACCTGCGGTATTGAAGATGCATACATTAATATTATTAATAACACCTATGAAAATGGAAGTGCAAAGATTAGGCTGTTTGAAAATACAACACACATAAAAATTGGAAAGGGAGTGAGACAAGGTGACACCATATCTCCGAAGCTCTTTAATGCCACATTGGAGGGTGTTTTTCAGTCACTGAGCTGGGAAAACAAGGGGATAAAGATTAATGGAGATTATCTAACCCACCTTCGTTTTGCTGATGACGTAGTCATTTTTGCAACTAGCCCATCAGAGCTGCAGAGTATGATCCAGGAACTTGCTGACAAGAGTAAAGAAGTGGGATTAAAAATGAACTTTCAGAAGACAAAAGTGATGTTCAATGCTTTTACAAGAAATGAAGATTTATCGATTGATGGAGAAAAGCTGGAGATAACAGACACGTACGTTTATCTTGGACAGCAGATATCAAGTGAGGGTCACATTGATGAAGAAATTAATCGGCGTACAAAACTTGCCTGGAGAGCTTTTGGAAGAAACAGCATAATTTTCAAGAGCAATATGCCATTATGTCTTAAAAGAAAAGTGTTTGATCAATGCATCCTTCCAGTGCTTACGTATGGTGCAGAGACGTGGACCTTAACTAAAAGAGACATACAAAGGCTGCAGACAACTCAAAGAAGCATGGAGAGGTGCATACTTGGTGTAACCAGGAGAGATAAGAAGAGGAACTCGTGGATCCGAAAAATGACAAGAGTGGAAGACATCATGATCAGAGTCAAATCCCTGAAATGGCAATGGGCTGGACATACTGCCAGAAGGACAGATCATCGATGGACAGCCGAAATTTTAGATTGGATTCCAAGGGACAGGAAAAGACCCAGAAGAAGACCACATGGGAGATGGGTGGATGAAATTCGAAAGTATGTAGGGGTGACATGGAGGAGACTGGCACAAGACAGACCGTTGTGGAGGAAACTTGGGGAGACCTTCGTCCAGCAGTGGATTGATAATGGTTGACAATGATGATGATGATGATATAATTTTCTAATTGTATGAAATAGTAACAAAATGTTAATTTTTTATATTAAATATTACTCATAATATTTAAAAAAATAACTTATATAGGTAATAAGAGGAACTCATGGATCCGAAAAATGGTAATAAGAGGAACTCATGGATCCGAAAAATGACAAGAGTGGAAGACATCATGATCAGAGTAAAATCCCTGAAATGGCAATGGGCTGGACATACTGCCAGAAGGACAGACCATCGATGGACAGGCGAAATTTTAGATTGGATTCCAAGGGACAGGAAAAGACCCAGAAGAAGACCACATGGGAGATGGGTGGATGAAATTCGAAAGTATGCGGGAGTGACATGGAGGAGACTGGCGCAAGACAGACCGTTGTGGAGGAAACTTGGGGAGACCTTCGTCCAGCAGTGGGTTGATAATGGTTGACAATGATGATGATGATGATAGGTAATCCTATTCAATAGCGTGTGGTGATTATATGAGCTTCAATAGGGATTGTTGAAGAAAGAAAAAAACATTGTACATAGTTTGAATGAAGAATAATTTTCATTTATAATTAATTGCTACCTCAAGTGCTTATGAACAACAGAAAAAATATGTACAAGTAGCATTTGTTTAAAATTATGCTTAAGCCTTAACGGAAAGATTTTGTATTTACAAATGCACCTTTCGAGCTTTAATAGCAGCAAAATCATTCATTATTTGATCATATTAATATTTTTGGCAATATCTTTTTCTATTGACAGAATTGCCAGGTGCGTTAATCTGGTCACCATTTTATCCTTAAAGCATAATGAAGTTTAAATTGTTTACAGTTTTTTAATTACGCGTATTAATTAATTTCAAATTTTTTTTTACATTTATAAAAAAAATCTACGTCTCGATGTCGCCCCCTCCGGCTCGGTGCCCAGGGCGGCCACCCCTGCTGCCCCCTATCGCTACGGCTCTGCTTTAGAAAAGGCAAATTAAAAACTTTGAAGAAATGTACCAACTGCGTTTTCATTACGACTTAGTTCGATATGCCCAATACTGTAATGTTGAAAACATATGTGAAAAGAATATTTTGTTTCTTTTAAATAACGATGATGACAGAGAGTTTAGTTCGCTGTCGTTTCCTTTATCCCAGGGCTTCAGGACATAATTCTCCTTACCTTTTCTACTGATTATTTCGCAGTTTCCGTGTGGCTCATACACGCTGCCAAAAAAAAAAAAAAAAAAAAGTTGCACCCACGAGGACGTGTCGGATTGCAATGCTATTCGGGAGGAAGGTAAAGGTTACCAGGAACAATAAGTGATTAAACATTGAGCCTGATATGGGTAATATTTATTGAGCTACACGTCAATAAGTAGTGTCTCTCAGTATGGCGTCAGGCCGCCATGCTTGCTCACACAGCATGTCAGACGTCTCGGCATGGAGTTGTACAGGTTCCTAATAGTGTTCTGCGATAAGCTATCCCATGCAGCTTGAATCTTCTCACGCAGTTCCTGCAGATTGTGCGGTAGCGGCGGAGTGTGAATAGCGCGTCCAAGGAGCTTATACTGCTGGAGCGAGACACCACTGGCTCTGCCGCCATAGGTCACAGCTAATCTGTGGTGTGACGTCACAAGCAGGCAAAAACGAACTAAATCATACCGTTGAAAAAACAGTAAGCTTGTGTATCATTGATAAAGATTACTGAATTACTCATTTTATCTGTTTATACGCGTAGAAGCTTTTGTTCCATTGGTTTCAAAGCAGCTTCTTTTCTGCGGCTGCGTCGTGCCTGCTCATGACGTCATTTGCAGCACGGACGGTGACTTATGGCGGCCAATGCTGCGTGGATAGGAGTGGTGTCTCCAGTAATATAACCTCCTTGAGCGCGTCCAATAAATAGCATCCACAGATTTTGAATCGGCGACAGATATTTATATTTAGACCGTGACACCGATGAAATATGATGTTGTTACGGAAGTCCGTCAAGCTAAAAACTGACCTCAAGATAGAAAGAAAAGTTGAATAACAACTGTGCTAGTGAGGGGATTCGTACATTTGGTCTGGGATATCTACAGTTACACCCCATCATTTATACAACTTTAAAGCTCTCGTCAGTAGTAGATAACGCTACAGGGGAGGGGGGATCCGGAGGAAGCCAAATTTCGTTATTATGCATACTTTTTCTTCTGTCGGGAAAGATGCATAGCATCAGAATGTATTCCTGAAATGGCTTTTATCACATTAAAGCATGAGATTCTCGTAATTTACGCAGATTGCAATGGGGTATTGTTATGCTTATGTGAAAATGTGAAACGCCATGGGGAAATGTTCGGCGATAGTTTAGTAAAGTACATTTTTATTTTTATTTATTTTTTTATTTTATAAAATTTCTGCTGTACAATATTATAGAAAAGTAATATAATACTCAGTAACAATACAATATGTGCCACAATCAGAAACTAATTGTACAAATAAAGTAAACAAATTCACCAATGAAACTCACAAAATACGACGAATCACCAAAACTTTCACAATAAATACAAATTCTGCACAACAACAACTCATTCCATTGAAAATTAATATCAGTTAAATAGACTAATTACCAATTGTCAATATGAATCAAATATTATACACTGGCGTGCAAAAATTAAGAACGAGACGGTTTTTCGAATGTAACGTCGTGCAGAAGTGCTCCACATCGACTCAAATCATACTATAAGATCCCCAAGATGTAAGAATATGAGACAAGTGAGTAAAACCGTCCAAACAAAGAATCCAGAGGATACAAAGGCACTGTATTGAAAAGGTAGCTTGGAGCACAACTGGACAGAAGACAGAAACGTCTATGTGACAGGCGGCTGCCAAGAAAAATCCAATCTTTAGTAGGGGATATGATCACCCCTGACTGCGTTGTAGGATTTACAACGTCCGTCCATGCTGAGGACGAGATTGTCATGGAGCTGTTGAGGCATCGCGGCCCATTCCTCTTGTAGCGCCAATCGCAGCTGCGGAATCGTTGCTGGCGGCTGGTGACGTGCTGCCAAGCGTCTCCCGAGAAGGTCCCACACGTGTTCGATTGCATTTAGGTCCTGGGACCTTTCTGGCCAATCCATGCGTTGAATATCTTCACTCTCCAACAGCTCTGCGACAGCACACAGTACGATGAGGTGTAGCGTTACCGTCCATGAAGAGAAACTTAGGACCTACAGCACCTGTAAACAGACGCACGTGAGGCAGAAGAACCTTCGTACAATAGCGGACACCAGTGACTGAACCTCCTTGGAAGATGTGGAGGTTAGGAGTACGGCTACCAAGCATGATACCGCCCCAAACGAGAACTCCGCCACCTCCAAACCGGTCCCTTTCGATGATGTTGGAGGTGTGATTGCGTGTTCCCTGCTCTCTCAAGATGTGTATACGTCCAGAATCGCTCGTCAGACTAAATCGGCTCTCATCCGTAAAGAGAACTCGACCCCATTGCTGATGTGTCCACTTCTTGTGTTCATTGGCACCACAGAAACCGCCGTCTCCGATGAGCAGGCGTTAATGGGACACACCGTACTGGTCGTCGTGCAAATAGACCACCTTTGTGCAGCCTCCTGGCCACGGTAAAACGCGATAACGGACGTCCAGTTGTCTTTTGCATGTGCTTTGCGATTTCTCCCGCTGTCTGCCGTCTGTCTCTTTTCGCCTGTAGGACAATATACCGGTCGTCCGCCGTCGTGGTTGCTCGTGGACGACCACTGCTAAACTCTCGGACAGCTGTTCCTGTCGTTTGAAATGCTGTCAAAGCTCGTGAAACGATGCTGTGAGCGATCCCGAACTCCTCGGCCACACTAGTCACACTTCGACCTTCTTCCAACTTCCCAATGACGCGACCTTGGGTAAAGCCATCCAGATGTCGTCTACTGGATTGCCTGTTGGCCATGTGACACGGTGGCAGCAACTCGACGTCGTTCAAACTGATGTACACCGTGCAATAGCTTTCACCGAATTGCTGAGCGTACACCGCCCGTGTGCATTATACCCTTCCGACACTCCCCCCTACGTCATGCTGCATATATGCGCATGCCTTACCATACCGGACCCTAGTGTAACTCCTGAGTGGTCTTTCGGTCCATTTTGCCTGCTCGTTAGGCTGTTATGCTTATTTCTCCTCTTCGTCCTTATTTTTTGCACACCAGTGTATTTTAATACTAATTAAATGTACGGCAAGGGGCCAGGGAATTGCTGAGTAACAATGAAATCTGCTACTGTTGCGTCACTTCATGGGGCAGCATTCGAAAATCAGATTTCAACAATGGTTTTGACTACTTCCGTTACCCATTTTCGTTACATCGAAATTTTTAACTTGAGATTTATTTGATTACTCTCGGGAAGGATGCGTAGCAACAAAAAGAGAACAAGCTTCATGGCCTTTCGCCTTATACTATGGACTGTATTATTTGCTGTTGATCTCTTATTTTTTCTCTGTTGTACTCCGAACTCGTTTTTGAGCGGTTAATTTTACGAATTTACAGGGGCGTATACAGAATTCTCTTTTCGTTTTCGGGACGGAGGGGCGACGAAAAATTCTGAAATCCATCAGAAAAATAAAAGGTAATGAAAAATAGAAGAAAAAATTAAAGCATTTTTTTTATGTAGGTTGCACAGAGTGGAAGAAATATTCTTCTCATAATACGTGACCAATACGTCATGATAATTAATACTGCAATCAGACATCGCTGAATCGACTGTAATTACTGTTTTCATCGCCTTGGAGCGGGAATCGAACACGCATCTTCCAATTACCGTTCGAGCATCCTCCAGGGCGATGAAAGTTTCAAGTTTTCTGATGCGATTGATATTACGTGAGAAACAACAATTACAGTCAATTCAGCGATGTCTGATTGCGGTGTTAATTATCATATAAATTGGTGCATTTTTATTAAAATTAAGGCACTTTTTTTCTAATGTAAGACGCATTTTAACCAAAAACATAAAAAAATGAAACACTTTCGGGGTGTCCACGGCCTCCTTAACCCCCTCTAAATACACCCCTGCAAGTTAACTTAATGAACTGAAAACAAAATGCATTAAATGCTCTCAAGATTTTTGTGTATTATTACCACTGTTTTTTACGCTTTCCAACCGTAGGTTGACGAAGCGTATATGCTCCAACTTTGTACGTCCGTCCGCCTGTCGGCACGATAACTCGCGTAAAAATGGTTCGATTTCGATGAAATTTTAGTATGTGGTAGGGGACCACCTGGGAATGAACTATATTGAAAACGGGTGAAGTGGGGTCAAAGTTCAGGACATAGGAGCAGGATACATTCCATTGCCCTTACGCGTCATAACGTGCGTAAAATTGGTTCGATTCCGATGAAATTTTAGTATGTGGTAGGGACCACCTGGGGTCGAACCCTATTGGAAATGGACGAAATGGGGTCAAAGGTCAGGACATAGGATCGGGATCCATTCCATCGCCCTTATCCCATACTATTAAAGGGGCAATTCTTGTATGCATGTAAATTTTATTTTGAAAACGGCTCTAAGGATTTTGACGAAAGTCGTTAACCAACTGTTTTCTGGTACTAGAAATCGATTTAGCTTGATCTCGACTTTAGGAAAACTAGTTTAGGTAGTTAAATAACCTCCCCGAATTACCACGTTTTTAGTGTCATGGCGTCGTACCATTAATGCTGCCCATGCTTAGAAATCTTATGACGTCATAATCTCGCGATTGAGATGTTGATGCGCCGTCACGCCATCTGTCTCATTACGTCACGCGTTGTGTGTGGATCCTATTAAAGTTTTATGACGTCACACTCTTTCGAGCAGATGGTTCCGATTCCCATCTGCATCGTTACGTCACGCGTTGTGTGCGAATGTCCGTCCGCACGATAACTCGCGTAAAAATCGTTCGATTTCGATGAACTTTTAGTATGGGGAAGAGGAACACCTGGGAAGGAACCCTATTGAAAGTGAACGAAATGGGGTCAAAGGTCAGGACATAGGAGCGGGATCCATTCCACTGCTCTTATGCGTCATAAGTAACGTAAAAAAGGTTCTATTTCGATGAAATTTTATTATGTGGTATGGGACCACTGGGGACAAACCCTATTGAAAATGGTCGAAATGGGGTCAAAGGTCAGGACATAGGAGCGGAATCACTTCCATCGCCATTATGCGTCATAACTTACGTAAAAATTCTTCGATATGAATGAAATTTTAGTCTGTTGTAGGGTCAAATCCTATCGAAAATGGGCGAAATAGGTTCAAAGATTAGGACACAGGAGCGGGATCTATTCCCCTTATGCATTATAACTTACGTAAAAATGCTTCCATTGCGACAAAACTTTATCATGTTATTTCGGAGGTATACTGAATCGGTTCTGTTGAATATCATCGAAATAGGATCAAAAGTCAGGGCACAGGACCGAGATTTATTCCACAGCCATTATCCTCATAACTTGAGTAATGATTTCTGGTATGTTGGAAAGCGTATTATAATCAATGCATTGAATAATTTTACTAACTTGTTAAAAAAATTGTTCGAATACGTTGTTGCTAGGGTGACACGTGGCGATTGGGTGGCTATTGGGATAGTGACGTCACGAGCTTGTCACCAGAATTTACGGATGAGCACACGCTTGTCGTCTTTTGAGTTCTGTAAAATGAAAACAAAAACAAAAAAAGCAAAATAATAGTGACAGTAATGGGGAAATTATGCTCTCAAGAGATGTTTCCTGCTTTACTTCCCTGTGTATCTATGAAAGTTTACGTTAATGACTTTTGTAATCAATCTCTAATCATACAATCCGCTGCTTCAGCCAAAACGTTATTAGTATTACCCTATGAACTAAGACACAAAAAAGGGTTTTACAACAGCTTGCTACTTATCTTTTTCGTCTGGATTCTTATCAAGATAGTGAACATGAATCAATTCGTTGAAAAGCAGGTGCAGGTTTCTTCCTGACCCACTACTAATTGCACAGTTCAACAATAGTAAGCATGGCTGTAATTTAGAACACCAGCCAGGTCTTGAACAAAAAGCAGGAAACTCATTGGGTGATCATGTTTCGACTAATTTTGTCTTGAAAGCATTCTCGTATATAATTAAGAACTTCTAGCCGAACAGTTTCTTATACTGCTAAATTCCTGTTTTTGGTAACAATATCAAGGAAACAAGACGACGCAAATTCAGATCCACCCCAACCAGGTGGAAGTAAATGCTTTTATAATGAACTGTGCTAGATTGAAAGTTAACTAACGTGGGAAATAAATAAGCTGATGGCGTATTATTTGCTCATAAATCTAATTCAGACAGCATTTCCGAACAACAGGCTGAAACAAGAAATCTGTTCTAATGATTTATGTAATGCAGACCTATAACGAAGTAAATTTCTCCGTCATTTCTGTCCACGCCAGGATTCGAACCCGGATCCCCTCATTCCGGAATAAGTTGCTCTACCAATTGAGCTACGCGGACGTTTATTCTGATTGCTATGTGCCTTTATGTCGTGTGCGTCCTGCTGGCAGGTACGTCACATCTCCTGGTATGTTACAGACCATCTATTTTTTTTTATTTTTTTTTATTGGAGGTTTAACGACCACCGTGAGCAACTCAATGGGCTATATATAAGCAGTCGCCAGTCCCTAATGTAGGGTCACTGGTTCCAGGGAAGGGAGAGAGCCAGTGCCGTAAGACAAACGCAACATCCATGCCTCACCGGGATTCGAACCCGGACCCCTTTCGGACGAATGATCATAGGCCATCGCCTTACCATCTATTCTGAACATTCTAGACCATGTAGGTAAAAGATGATATAGTTGAACTTCGCTTATACGTTTCTCAGTTATACGCTTTCCACTTTTGTACGTAATTCTGCGTTAGCACCGATAATTTACTACAGTTTATAACGCTTTTTGTTTTAATTCGGTTATACGTAATTCGTTTATAAGCTTTTTGCGACTATACGTTAAATTTCAAATTTCAGATTATCAAAAATGCACAGTTCTTTTATTCTTTTATACGTAACAAGGTATATTACAATTCTGGGAGAATTGAGAGAGCGTTGTTGTGTTCCTTCTTGGTGCAGCCAAAGTTGAACCTTGACCCCATCAGAGAAGGGTATGTTTTTACTTTCAGTTTGGTTAAAAAATTGGTTTCGCATTTCATGACTCACATACAACATGGAGAGAACTGAAACAGCGTTGTTGTGTTCCTTCTTGGTGCAGCCACAGTTGAACCTTGATCCCATCAGAGAAGGGTATGTTGTTCACTTTCAGTTTGGTTGAAAAATTGGTTTCGCATTTCATGACTCACGCACAACTTTGAAGGAATTGAGACAGCCTTGTTGTGTTCCTTCTTGGTGCAGCCAAAGTTGAACTTTTATCCCATCAGAGAAGGGAATGTTGTTTACTTCCAGTTTGGATGGAAAATTAGTTTCGCTTTTCATAACTCACATACAATTTTGAAAGAACTGAGACAGCGTTGTTGTGTTCCTTCTTGATGCAGCCAAAGTTGAACTTTGATTCCATCAGAGAAGGGAATGTTGTTTACTATCAGTTTGGGTGAAAAAATTAGTTTCGCATCTCATGACTCACCCTATATTGACAAAAGTCACCGGACACCCCTTCACAAGCAAATGAACGGATCCGCTGAACTGTTATGATGCGCGGTACAGCCGCAAACGGAACAAAAAAAGTTTGCAGCTGACCGCGATCATATCGCACTGTAAGGTTGAGTGAACATGTCGCGGCGGGATAGAACTGACTTTGAGAAAGGAAAGATTGTTGGGTGTTATATTAGTGGGTTGTCCATAAGAGAAACCGAGAGGGGTTTAAACATACCCAAGTCAACTGTTTTGGATGTACTGAATAAGTGGAAGACACATGGCATGCCTGAAGCAGCAAAACGTACCGGCAGACCAAAGAAAATCAGTGATCTAGAACTTCGAAGCCTCAGAAGAGTCGTTACAGCTAATCGACGGAGTACTGCACAAGACCTCAGTGTACAGGTGAGTAAAAATGCTGGAACCTCGGTATGTACACGTACCATTCGCAGAGAACTTCATTCCATGGGTTACCGTGGTCGTGCGGCTGCTCATAAGCCTTTCATCTAAACTCGGAATTCAACTCGCCGTTTAGCATGGTGTAAAGAACCTTTATCGTGGACCGTAGATCAATGAAAACGGGTCCTATGGACTGATGAATCCAGAAACACGATCCATCAGTCTGATAGCCGTGTATGGATATGGCGGTTATACGTCAATTCGTCGCCGATTCAGTTCGTCGAGTGTAAATGCATCGCGCGTCAGTTCATCGAGGGTAAATCCATCGCGAGCAAATTCGTCGACTGCTTAATTTGTCGTGGACGAGTTCGTCGTATTTCACCCCCACCACCACCCCCACCCCTCAGTGAAATACTTGGGTGTTTGTAAGAGGTTTTTGAGCTCTCCAACCTGAAAAAGACATTCGGGAGACGGTTGGGGGGTAGGCTGCAGTTACGATTTTGAATGTTGTACAACTTATGCATCTTGAGTGTTCCATGTGGCACATCTTCTCCTTCCTGGAACGCCGGTGAAGTTATTTCGAGGATATAGTGGTTCAGGAGGGTGAAGGCTCCTATCCGTCGGTTGCTCTTACAGTATTAAATTCAACTGTTGTGCATTGCATTGATTTATTCTCAGTGTACTTTACATTGTTCTGCATGTCCATGACACCTCGGCGGACCTCGGTGTCTTTGGGCCCCTCAGAGTTCGAAGGACGCCGATTTGTTTAAGCCTAACGAAAGTGTTTTGTCCGCATTTTTCGTGTTTACTGGTGTATCGAGTAGCAGACTCTACTTGTGGGTATGCCCTTCCCCCAGAAATTTGCTGAAGTCTGTAAGAGGGATCCGAGGCGCTTTGCTTCCCCCAACTTCTGTAATTTTATATTATGGTCTGCTAGCGTCGGTGAGTGTATCCGTGAGGTTCGCGAGCTTTGGTGGGAGGGGGGAGGGAGGTGATCCCCCAAAATGTTAAAATGGACTCAGAGCGGTAAACATTGGCACATATATGATAATTCTGTACACGACTATGAATTTTCAAGAGGGCCCATACAAAATTTTCGTAAAATCTCCAATTTTCATTTTAGAACTACCAAATTTGGTATACTATCTCATGGTATTCTAACTAAGACCGTAGACGGTTCTGGGAAGTGGCCCGGAGTCAAGGGGCCCCATACAAAATTTTCGTAAAATCTAGTTTTCAGTTTAGAACCACCTATTTGGTATACTATCTCATTGTACTCTAACTTCCGTGACAGTTTTTAAAAAGGATCGGGGCCCGGGGTCAAGGGGCTGCTATACAAAATTTTTGTAAAATCTCCAATTTTCAATTTAGAACTACCAAATTTGGTATACTATCTCATGGTATTCTAACTAAGACCGTAGACGGTTCTGGGAAGTGGCCCAGATTCAAGGGGCCCCATACAAAATTTTCGTAAAATCTAGTTTTCAGTTTAGAACCACCTATTTGGTATACTATCTCATTGTACTCTAACTTCCGTGACAGTTTTTAAAAAGGATCGGGGCCCGGGGTCAAGGGGCTGCTATACAAAATTTTCGTAAAATCTCCAATTTTCAATTTAGAACTACCAAATTTGGTATACTATCTCATGGTATTCTAACTAAGACCGTAGACGGTTCTGGGAAGTGGCCCGGAGTCAAGGGGCCCCATACAAAATTTTCGTAAAATCTAGTTTTCAGTTTAGAACCACCTATTTGGTACACTATCTCATTGTACTCTAACTTCCGTGACAGTTTTTAAAAAGGATCGGTGCCAGGGGTCAAGGGGCTGCTATACAAAATTTTCGTAAAATCTACACTTTTCAATTTAGAACCACATAATTTGGCATACTATCTCATGGTACTCTAACTTAGACAGTAGATGGTTTTTTGGAAAAGGTCGGACCCGGCGTCACGGGGCCCCATATCAAATTTTCGCAAAATCTACAGTTTTCAATTTAGAACCACTAAATTTGGTATGCTATCTCATGGTACTCTAACTTAGATCGTAGATGGTTTTTGAAAGAGGTCAAAGGGCCTTCATATAAAATTTTCGTAAAGAGTTCCATTTTTTACTTTTAAGAACTGCAACACAGTTCAGCACTCCAATACCCGATCTACGGTCTAAATTAGAGACCGTTGATAAGAATAAAATGCAAAAATATCCGTTTAATAGTATATCTATGGTCTTTAACTTTGACCGTAGTTCGGCTTCTAGAGTGCCGCATTGTGTTGCAGTTCTCAAAAGTAAAAAATTGAACTTTTTGCGGAAATTTTGTATGAGGGCCCCTTGACCCCAGGCCCCGACCCGCACCATGAGATAGTATACCAAATTTGGTGGTTCTACATTGAAAACTGTAGATTTTACAAAAACTTTGTATGGGGCCCCCTTGACTCCGGGCCCGGACTCCTTCCAATAACCGTTTACGTCTAAGTTCGAATACCATGAGATAGTATACCAAATTTGGTGGTACTAAATTGGAAACCGTAGATCTTACGAAAATCTTGTATGGGCCCCCTTGACCCCGGGCCCCAACCCTTTTCAAAGACCGCCTGCGGACTATGTTAGGGTACCATGAGATAGTATACCAAATTTGGTGGTTCTAAATTGAAAACTGTAGATTTTACTAAAATTTTGTGTAGGAACCCCTTGACCCCGACTTCTTCCAAAAACTATCTACGGTCTAACTTAGAGTACCATGAGACAGTATACCAAATTTGGCGGTTCTAAATAGAAAACCATAGATTTTACGGAAATTTGGTGGGAAGGCCCCTGACCCCGGGCTCCGACCCCTTCCCCAAACCGCCTACGGTGTAAGTTAGGGTTCCATGAAATATTTATACCACATTTGGCGGTTCTAAATAGAAAACCGTAGATTTTACGGAAATTTTATGTGCGGGGCCCTCCTACCAACCCAGAGCTCCGACCGCTTCCAAGATCCGTCTACGGTCTAAGTTAGAGTACCATTAGATAGTATGCCAAATTTGGTGTTTCTAAATTGAAAACTGTAGATCTTAAGAAAATTTTGTATAGGAGCCTCTTGACCGCGGGCCCCTTCCGAAAACCGTCTACGGTCTAAGTTAAAGTACCATGCTGACATTTTCTTGACCCTGGCGACATTGTGATCGTGTCGACATTTTGACTGTCGACATTATGACCGAATCGAGATTTTGACTGTCGACATTATGACCGAATCGAGATTTTGACTGTCGACATTATGACCGAATCGAGATTTTGACTGTCGACATTATGACCGCCGCCGTTACAGTCTGCCACTCAACTCAACATGAAGCATGAAATTTGCGAGCATAACTTACCTTGAACACCTTGTCTCTGCTCTTAGAAACCTTGGGGGGGGGGGGGGGTAACTCAACCCACCCTCCTGAAAATTCGTGGTCGTGTACAGAATCCTCATATACATGTATGTGCCAATGTTTACACTCTACGTCCGTTTTAACATTTTGGAGGAAGCCCCCAAAGCTCGCGAATCTCGCGGACGCTTCAGGGGAAACACTCCGGATAAACTGACCAACTCTGGCGGTCCAGAATATAAAATTATGGAAGTTGGGGGCAGACCAACCCAACCAAAGTACCTCGGATCCTTCTTACTGACTTCTCCAAATTTCTGAGGGAAGAGCATACACACAAGTAGAGTCTGCTACTCGATACAACAGTAAATACGAGAAATGCGGACAAATCACTTTCGTTAGGCTTATACAAATCGGCGTCCTTCGATCCCTGAGGGGCTCGAAGACATCGAGGTCCTCCGCGGGGCCATGGTCCTGCAGAACAATGTAAAGTGCACTAAGAAATCAATGCGATGTAAAAGAGTTAAATTTAATACTGCGAGAGCAACCGAGGGATAGGGGTCTCCACCCTACTGAACCACCATATCCCTCAAAAAGACTTCACCGGGACCCCAGGAAGGAGGAGATATGTGTCATGGACATGAAAGATCCACAAGTTATACAACATTCAAAATCGTAACGGCAGCCCAGCCACTTACCATCTCCCGAAGGACTTTTTCAGATTGGTGAGCTCAAAGACCTCTTGCAAACTGCAAAGTATTTCACTGAGGTGGGTCGAAATGCGACGAATTCGTCCACGACAAATTGAGTAGTCGACGAATTTGCTCGCGATAAATCTGCCTGCGATGAATTGGTAATTGCGACGAATTGACGCGCGATGAATTTGCGCTCGAAAAACTGAGTCGGCTACGAATTGGGCGCGACGAATTGACGCGCGATGAATTTGCACTCGAAGAACTGAGTCGGCGACGAAATGGGCGCGACGAATTGACGGGACACAGGGTATGGCGGGAACCGGGGAACGCTATTTACCACAGTGTACTGTTCCTACAGTCAAGTTTGGAGCTGGCAGTGTACTCGTGTGGGGGCGTTTTTCGTGGTATGTTCCCGCCCCATTGGTTATCGTGGACGAACCTGTTAACCAGCACGTCTACCTCGATATTACGGACAATTATGTCCTACCAACTCTGTGGAAATACTATGGAACCGAACCTTGTTGGTACCAGGAGGATAATGCACCGAGCCATAAAGCAAGGATTGCTACGGCGTGGTTTGACGATAGTTTCGTATCGTGTGTAGACTGGCCAGCACAGAGACCTGACCTTAATCTCACACAGCACCTATGGGATGAATTAGAACGCAGCATAAGAAGTTTGGAACCAAGGCCTACTACTAAGCAACAGCTAGAGGCAGCATTATGTACTGAATGGAAGCGCATACCTATCGCTGTGTTCCAAAACCTTGTCGAAAGCATGTCTCGAAGGGTCAATGCATGCATTAAGGCCAAAAGTGGACAGACATCGCGCTAATATATGTCACTAAATGCTACTTTGTGTTTCTCTTCTAGGTGTCTGGTGAATTTTGTCAATACAGTGTATACGTGTATTTAACAATTGATAAACCTCTGGGACGTAACTTTGTGGCTCCACTATTTCCTGGCGTAGTAGGATTGAATCCTAAATGTATCGTAAATGTTCATCATTCTGGTTTCCGCATAAAAGAAAAGCTGTTAATTCACGTGGTTCTAGGAAATCTAGCACTGAGTCAAAGTGTTTGTAAAATCAATACAAATAGGCGCCTTTTGATAGCCAACGAACATCTGTATGAAGCACTGGTCTCAGATTCTTAGTTGAGGGCTAATCTGGAATCAGGATTTTTATAGACAGATAGAGAACAGAAATTTGATTTTCGTAAGCTTTATGATTTTTGCAATGCAATAAAATATATTATAATTTGTAATTCTTTTTTTTCCTTTCGCCGCCGATTCGACTTTAAATAAATCATTCAAACGGAACATCTTATACTTATTTAAAGCGAAAATTTTACAATAGTGTTTAGCATTTATTGTAGAAATTTCATTTAGACCTTTTTTACGTTTATACGTTTTTTAAGGCCATCCCCTAGAAAAACGTGTAACCGAGGTATCACTGTATAGTGCATAGGTTTTTAATAATTTTCCTGGAAGGTGGAAACTAGTGATTGCATAAGTCATTCATTCATCATTCACGCGAAAGAGTCATCCACGAATGACCATGCAATTTCCGGGTTGTCACTACGCTCACTGAATAAATCATTCATTTAAGCGATCTCGTGTTTACTAGTGATGGCATAAATCATTCCTTTTTGGGAGTTCATTCATCATTCACGCAAAAGGGTCATTCACTAATGACCATTCAATCTCCAGGTTGTCACTACGCTCACTAAGTAAATCATTCGTTGCAGGGATCTCGTGTTAACTGGTGATGGCATAAATCATATCTTCTTGGGAGTTCATTCATCATTCATGCAAAAGAATCATTCGCGAATAATCAATTCCCGTCTGAATAAACTGAATAAATCATTCATTGCAGGAATCTCGTATTTGCTACTCATGGAATAAATAATTCCTTCTTGGGAGTTTATTCATCATTAACGCCAGAGTCATTCACGAATGATCATTTAAAAGAATGAACGTTCAATTTCCAGGTTGGTGCTAAGCTCACTGAGTAAATCATTCGTTGCAGGGAAATCATGTTTACTAGTGATGGCACAAATCATTCCTTCTTGAGAGTTCATTCATCATTCAGGGAAAAGTGTCATTCATTCCTGATAATTCAAACGAATGATCAGTCAATTACTAGGTTATCACTACGCTCACTGAGTAAATCATTCGTTGCAGGGATCCCGTGTTTACTAGTGGTGAAATAAATCATTCCTTCTTGGGAGTTCATTCATGTAAAAGAGTCATTCATGAATGATCGTTTCAACGAATGACCATTCAATTTACAAGTTGTCACTACGCTCACTGAGTAAATCATTTGTTGCAGGGATCTTCTGTTTACTAGTAATGATATAAATCATTCCCATTTGGGAGTTCATTCATCATTAACGCAATAGTCATTCACGAAAAATCATTCAAAAGAATGACCATTCAATTTCCAGGTTGTTACTACGCTCACTGAGTATATCATTTGTTGCAAGTATCCCGTGTTTACTAGTGGTGGAACAAATAATTCCTTCTCAGGAGTGCATTCATGTAAAGGACCATTCACGAATTATCGTTCCAACGAATGACCATTCAATTTCCAGGTTGTCACTTCGCTCACTGAATAACTGGCTGAATTTCCGCTGTCCTAAATTTCGTTTGTGCAGGAGAAGTTTTGCCACAAACGCGGAAACAACAGTTTTTGTTTTGATTAAATTCAGCGCATCGCCTTCGAGCTGTAGGTTTGTTTCATTAAATTTATTAAACAAGTCTGTCAAATAAGCTACGTCATTTTTGGAATCCGTCAAGTTGGCTCGTGAACCATTATCCTTGTTCCCTAGGAAATCTAGCACTGAGTCGAAGTGTTTATAAAACCAATACAAACAGGCGCCTTTTGATAGACAACGAACTTCTGTATGAAGCATCAAGCGATTGAATTCCTCATCGTTTTCAATATAAAGTTTTCCCAACAATCTGTCATTCAATGAATTGTTCCGATTTTGTTGATTGCTTTAATGACATAATGTAATGACCTATACAGGCGTTCCGTCAGATTTTTGGCAACTAAATACTGACTATAAATGACACAGTGTACAGCGAATACATTCGGAACAGCATTTTTTTTAAATGTGCAAGAAAACCCTCGTAGCACCTATCATCGCTGGAGCACCATCAGTAGCAACTGACAAGATATTACTCAGGGGGATTTCTTCTTCTTTAAAAAACACCTCCAATGCATGAAATATCGATTCTTCTTTAGCACCAGTTTGCAAAGTTTTAGCAAATAATAATTCTTGGCAAATTTTTTCTTCTTTTATGAATCACACGTATGGTAAAAGTAAGGCTTCATTTCCTGGCAAAGTTGACTCATCAAGCTGTATAGAGAACTGGGATGTTTTTAAATACTCACATAATGAGTCTTCAACATCTTGAGCCATTTCATCAGTTCTTCTTTATACTGTATTATTGCTCTAAGAAATTTTCTGGGTAATATCAGATGCTGGCTTGTGTAGCATAGGGCGTATTACCTCCCTTATAGCCGGTAGAATTAGTTATTAACCAATAGTATGCAGTTTTCCCGATTTAGCAATCAGTAACGAAATGTAAGAAGCACGCAACACATCTTCATCTTCTTTGGATGCTATTGAAAAATGTCGGCTGTCTTAAATATTTTTCTTTAAGTGCCTGAAAATAAGATAAATCCTAATCTTTCTTATCAGCATGAACTTTTGTCAAATGTTCTTGTAGTCTTGAAGGCTTCATAGCTTCATTTGATAAAACTCTTTGGCAAATTAAGCACATCGGTAATGTATTACTTGTAGGCGACTCAATAAAGCCATAATTATAATATTCAATACTATATTGCCTACATTTTTCTTAGATTCAGCCATGATATTATCTGTAAAAAATAAAATTTACGAGTTTATTTATTGTAATAGGAGTATAAAATTATCAAGAGATCTAATAAAAAGAGTAAAATTATCAAGAGATCTAATAAAAAGAGTAAAATTATCAAGAGATCTAATAAAGAGAGTAAAATTATCAAGAGATCTAATAAAGAGAGTAAAATTATCAAGAGATCTAATAAAAAGAGTAAAATTATCAAGAGATCTAATGAAGAGAGTAAAATTATCAAGAGATCTAATAAAGAGAGTAAAATTATCAAGAGATCTAATAAAGAGAGTAAACTTATCAAAAGATCTAATAAAGAGAGTAAAATTATCAAGAGATCTAATAAAGAGAGTAAACTTATCAAAAGATCTAATAAAGAGAGTAAAATTATCAAGAGATCTAATAAAGAGAGTAAAATTATCAAGAGATCTAATGAAGAGAGTAAAATTATCAAGAGATCTAATAAAGAGAGTAAAATTATCAAGAGATCTAATAAAACGAGTAAAATTATCAAGAGATCTAATAAAGAGAGTAAACTTATCAAAAGATCTAATAAAGAGAGTAAACTTATCAAAAGATCTAATAAAGAGAGTAAAATTATCAAGAGATCTAATAAAGAGAGTAAAATTATCAAGAGATCTAATGAAGAGAGTAAAATTATCAAGAGATCTAATAAAGAGAGTAAAATTATCAAGAGATCTAATAAAACGAGTAAAATTATCAAGAGATCTAATAAAGAGAGTAAACTTATCAAAAGATCTAATAAAGAGAGTAAAATTATCAAGAGATCTAATAAAGAGAGTAAAATTATCAAGAGATCTAATAAAGAGAGTAAAATTATCAAGAGATCTAATGAAGAGAGTAAAATTATCAAGAGATCTAATAAAGAGAGTAAAATTATCAAGAGATCTAATAAAAAAAGTAAAATTATCAAGAGATCTAATAAAGAGAGTAAAATTATCAAGAGATCTAATGAAGAGAGTAAAATTATCAAGAGATCTAATAAAGAGAGTAAAATTATCAAGAGATCTAATAAAGAGAGTAAAATTATCAAGAGATTTAATAAAGAGAGTAAAATTATCAAGAGATCTAATAAAGAGAGTAAAATTATCAAGAGATCTAATAAAGAGAGTAAAATTATCAAGAGATCTAATAAAGAGAGTAAAATTATCAAGAGATCTAATAAAGAGAGTAAAATTATCAAGAGATAAACATTACGCCTTTAACTCTATGTTACACAACAGATGAAACATATACGAACGGTTTTTCAAAATTTTCTACTCTTCTCTTCTTTATGCTTCCACCGCCTCCTATTTTTATTCAACGCCCCAAGTTGCACCCTAAGATACTACCGCCTCCTGGATCATTGCAGCTCCCCCAGGGGGCAGATCACCCACTTTGGTAAAAATGGCTCCAACAGTTTAAAGTGGTGTCTAACAGCAGCGGTGTCTTTGGTAACTTTAAAAGAAACACCCATTGAGGTGTTCCTTTTTAATGTAAAGTTACCGGGCAGTGTAGTTCTTTTCGTTTTGATGCAGCATTATAGCGATAAACTGAATAATTACTATGCAAATTTAGGCAGGAAAACTGTTAATTAATTCCAAATATTTTCAGTGTTCTTCAGCAACGCACTTAAGAAAAATGAAACACCTTCTGCTGACGTGTAACCTGTGCTTTGTGATATGAGCATTTTTAAGTGAATTTCAAATTTATTAGGTTTATTTTTCATTGGTTAAAATAATTTTTATTTTGATATATATATATATATATATATATATATATATATGTGTGTGTGTGTGTGTGTGTGTATATCTTTTATTAATTATGAAAAGGCATTTGATTCCGTGAAACCATCAGCAGTTATAATGACTTTGAAATCCTGTGGTTTTGAATATGCTTATATTAGCATTATTAATAACATCTATGAAAATGCAAATGTTTGGCTGTTTGAGGATACAGTACCAATAAAAATTAGCAAGAAAGATGACACCAAATTTTCGGGTGTAATAAGCACGTCTTTTGAATCCGTTCTGACGCAAATTAAATTTATCAAAGCTATTCAAAGTCAGTGGAACCGGTATGGAAAACAATAGATCTGACGAAAGAAAGAAGATTTTCAATCGGGTTTTTAATCCCTCAGATATTGCTGTAAACGGAATAGTGAGCTTACGAACTCTTAGAAACAGAGATATCGACAAAAATAAGATGTAACTTTACGTCCCTTGGTGGGAAAACCATGCATTATTTTAGGAAGAAAGTATTCTCAAAAGGTTTATCCATATAAGCGGTATCGGTCTAAGAAAAAAAAATTAGTCGAGTATTCAGGAGCCCAGATTTTGCAACAAATACTTCAGAAGCAGAAATTAACACTTATGACCCCTGGTGGCTAAACCATTCTTTACCAAACATTAGAAATTATGTGAAAAATATTTTCCATCAGGTCTTGTACGCGATACAGGAAGAATTTTTTAAATCAGAGCTTTAGGAGTAGAAATAACGCAGAAAACGCAATTTACCTTTGTGCCCCCTAACGGAAGGTCTATGATTTCTTTGAAAATTTTGAATTTGTAGGAAAAACATTTCGCATCGGAAACACTATCCAACAAAAAAGGAATTTTTCAAATCGTACCCTTAGAAGTAGAGATATTGACAAAAATAAGATATACATCTATGCCCCCTGGCGTAGAAACCATGCATTTTTCAAGAAGAAAATTTTCCTAAAAGGTTTGTCGACATGAGTAATATCGGTCAACAAACGACTTTTTTTTCAATCGAGATTTTAGAAGCTCATATTTTGCTGCAAATACAACAGAAGCAGAAATCAAGACTTACGCCACCTGGTGGCCAAACCATTTCTTACAAAAATTTGAAAATGCAAACGATTTCCCGTCAGGAGCTGTATTCGGTGCAGAAAGAATTTTTCAAATCGGAGATTTAGAAGCATAGATACAGAGGGAAACGCAATTTACATTTACGCCCCTAGCGGAAAGTCTATGAATTACTTGAAAATTTTGAAATTACATAAACCACATGTCACACTATCCAACAAAGAAGGAATTTTTTAAATCGGACTCCTAGAAGTAGAGATATTGGCAAAAATAAGATATACATCTACGCCCCCTGGCGTAGAAACCATGCACTATTTTAAGAAGAAAATGTTTCTAAAAGGTTTGTCGACATGACTAGTATCGGTCAACAAACGACGTTTTTTTCAATCGAGAATTTTGAATCTCATATTTTGCTGCAAATACAACAGAAGCGGAAATTAAGATTTACACCCCCTGGTGGCCAAACTATTTTTTACAAAAATTAGAAATTATGTACAAACGGTTTCCCATCAGGAGCTGTATCTGGTGCAGAAAGAAGTTTTCAAATCAGAGATTCAGAAGCAGAGATATAGGGGGAAACGCAATTTACCGCCACGCCCCCTAACGGGAAGTCTATGAATTACTTGAAAATTTTGAAATTATATGAAAAACATGTCACACGGAAAACACTATCCAAGAAAGAAGGAATTTTTCAAATCGGACTCATAGAAGTAGAGATATTGACAAAAATAAAATGTACATCTACGCCCCCTGGCGGAGAAACTGTGGAATATTTTAAGAAGAAAATATTCCGAAAAGGTTTATCGATGTGAGTGGCATCAGTCCACGAGAGAATTTTTTCAATCGATTTTGTAGAAGCTCCGATCTTATGGCAAATACATCAGAGGAAAAAATTAACACTTACGCTCCCTGGTGGCCAAAGTATTCTTTACCAAAAATTTGAAATTATATGTAAAAGATTTTCCATCAGGAGATGTATCCGCTGAAGAAAAAAAATTTCAAATAGGAGTTTTAGAAGAAGAGTAATGAAGAAAAATGTAATTTACTTTTGCGCCCCCTAGCGGAAAATGTATGCGTGATTTGAAAAAGTAACTATATCTAAAATACTCTTCGACATAATTGGAATCGAAAGCTAAAAAAAAATTCAATCGGATGTTTAAGAGCAAATATGTGGAATAAAACGTAGTTTTGAATTTGACATCATCTGCATTTACGCCCTCTAGCTGCGAAATTGCACATCGTAAAAAAAAAAAACCAACGAAATAAAGGATCATCATTCGCATATTTCAAGCTTCCCGATGCAAAAATAATTTTTCAAATCGGACTAATAGTTGCAGAGATATCGTGGGTACAGACGTACGGACGGACGGACAAACCGATAACAGAAGCACGAGTTTTTTTACAAAAGACGTGCTAAAAAGGGAGTGAGACGAAGTGACACCATACCTCCAAATCTCTTGAATGCCAAGTGATTATCGGAGATTATTCAACTCACTTTCCGTTTACTGATAATGTAATCATTTTTGCAACTACCCCTTCAGGGCTGCAGAGTATGATCCAGGAACTTGCAGACAACAGTAAAGAAGTGTGATTAAAAATGAACTTTCAGAAGATAAAACTGATGTTTAAGTTGTACTTACAGTGCTTTTTCAAGAAATGAAGATTTGGCGATTGATGAGAAAAAACTTGAGGTAACCGATACCTACATTTACTTTGGAAAACAGATATCAAGCAAGGGTAACATTGATGAGGAAATTAATCTGCGTATAAAACTTGGCTGGTTAGCTCTTGGAAGAAAACAGTATCATTTTAAAAAGCAATAAGCCACTACGTCTTAAAAGAAAAATGTTTAATCAATGCATCCTTCCAGTTCTTACATATGGAGCAGAGACATGGACCTTAACTAAAAATGACATACAAATGCTACAGACAACTCAGAGAGCATGGAGAGATGCATACTTGGTGTCACCAGGGAAGATGAGAAGAGGGACCAAAATTTCAGGACCAACCGGTGAGCGCTTACGCCACAGTGCGGCATAATATGCAAATTATCGTCGGTGGTAAGGAGTACGGCGGGGTGAATGTAATCAGTCGTCGGCGTACGGACACGTGCGAAGACTCTGAAGAAGTTGCAATGCCTGGATATGGAAGACGTGTACGATTTCAGAAGCTATCGGACTTTGAGCGTGGTCGTCTAGTCGGACTCCGCGAGGCCGGGTGGTCGTATCGTCGTATTGCGGAGCGAATTGGACGGGAAGTATCGGTGGTGGTACGATGGTGGCGTAGATGGTCCGAGGAACATTCCCACACGAGAAGACTTGCAAGCGGGAGTCACAGACGGACTGATGAGCGGACCGATCGACGCATAAGAAGAGCGGCGTTGTCAAGCAGAACATCCACTGCGAAGCAAATCCGAGCTGCCGTTGCACCTGAGGTGACTGTGCGAACAATCCGCAACCGTCTACTGGATGCAGGACTACGTGCACGTGAGCCTCTGGCATGTGTACCTCTGACTCCAGCCCACCGTCAGGAACGGCTGCAATGGTGTCGCCAACGTCTGCCCTGGAGAACGCAAAGGCGATCTGTCGTGTTCAGCGATGAAATCAGATTCTGCTTGGGAGCTTCCGATGGCCGTATGCGTGCTCGCAGGCGCACAGGGGAGCGTCTCCACCCTTCTTGCATCCGCCAGCGACACACAGGGCCTACACCTGGTCTCCTGGTGTGGGGAGCGATCAGCTCCCGTACACAACTAGTGTTTGTACCGGGTACGTTAAACAGTACCTCCTACATCAACATCATCATTCAGCCAGTTGTTGTGCCATTTGTAAGGTCGGCCCATCGTGGTGTTTTCCAGCAAAGATAACGCACGCCCACACACGGCAAGTGCAACGCAACATGCACTTCAGGGTGTGAGACAGCTTCCATGTCCTGCTCGTTCACAGGATTTGTCCCCCATTGAGCACGTGTGGGATTTCATGGGACAAGGACTTATCCGGTCTCCACGGCCAGCCACGACCATCCCCGATTTACGCGTCGAGGTTGAGGATGCTTGGAGCTCAATACCACAAACTTACATCCAACATCTGTACGACAGACTCCATGCCAGAATTGCACAGTGTGACGCAGTTCATGGCGGTTCAACCTCGTACTAACCATGTTACATGGAAATGTTATTTTTCAGTTTACCAGCAAATACAGCTGTATTTTGCCATAATGTTTTGATCACGTAATCCTCTGTATTCCGTTATTATGCTGTATAAATTTCGTTGGTATCAGACGTCTCCTTCTTGGTGTTCTTTTTTCACTTTCCGCCAGTGTATATATATTCTTGCCGACGAAGAGTTTGACCTAAGATCTTTTCCGATCTGTTTTCAGGAAAGTTCCAGAAAAAAATTAGCTATGCAGCCGCTTTGCCATATTTAGCAAGAGGTTGGAAACACTTTCCTCTATTCAAACCTATTTTATTTCTGAATCGCTGGTTTGTTAGGCCCACCTACGCAACTAGCGGATATACCTGTTCCACAACCAAATTCTTAAGCGGTCGATAGTTTTCCCTCCCCTCAGTGGCATTTCCTTGAACATGTTTGTGGTTAGCCAAAACGCTCCGGGGGGGGGGGGATGGGAAAAGAAAATAGTGATAACGAAGCGAAAATGTAAATGAAGCTGCACGCAGTTGATGGGCTAGGTGAGAATTCTTTTCCTATTAAACATTTTCAATTTGGGAGGAGGAAGGGATCTTTTTTTTTGATTGGAGGTTTAACGACACCCGTAAGCAACTCAATGGGCTATAAGCAGTCGCCAGTCCCTAATTTAGGGCCACTGTTTCCAGGGAAAGGAGAACCAGTGCCGTAAGAAAAACACAGCATCCATGCCTCACCGGAATTCGAACCCGGACCCATCTCGGAGGAATGATCATAAGCTATCGCTTAGACCACTGCGCGATCGGGGCGGCGGGAGGTAGGTGAACGACTAACGGGCACGACTCAATGGACTATATATTATATTATCAAAAGTATTCGGACAGCACAATGTTTTGAAGCAAATGGCTTTATTATAGCAATTAGTAGTTATTCGGTCCAATTTTTGTTTGTACGACAGCGGCAGCACGTCGAGGTATACTATTAACCAATTTCCGGTAGGTCTAGACAGAAATGGCTCGTCATTCGTCCTTCAAAGTTACTGCCAGAGTGCAGGACGAAAACGGTCGTTGTGATCGATTTCATATCAGTCTCTCCTGTTCATCTCAGAGGTGTTCTATAGGATTCAGATAAGGACGCTTAGCAGGGCAGTCTAACAATTCCCCCTCATTTTCAAGAAATCACACGCCGTGCGGTATGGCCGGGAGTTCGATCGTGTTGGTAGAGACAACGGTCATTTCCATAATACCGCCACATTATTGGTAGGGCAGATTGATTCAGAACGTCAAGGTACACTTCAGAGTTCATGGTTTGTGGTATAATAACCAACGGGACGAGTCCCATCCACGAAAAACAACTCCATACAACGACGGAGCCTCCACCGAACTTAACAGTTGGAAGAACATAATCCCACGAAAATCGTTCTCCGGGCTGCCACCGAATCCAAATACGCTCATCAGATTCTAAGAGTGAAAAGCGTGACTCATCCCTCCAAAGAACAGCTTTCCAGTGAAAAGCGTGACCCGTCACTCTAAAGAACAGCTTTCCATCAGACTGGTAGAGCTAAAAGTGTGACTCATCACTACAAAGAACAGCTTTCCATCAGACTGGAAGAGGCTCTTCCACTTTTCTTATTTTTTACTATTTCAAGGTCTAGCTTTAATATTGCATAATATGGTAAATTTTAACATACTACTTCACTCTACATCAATTGTGTATGGAAATGCATTACCTACAAAACACTGCAAGAAATTTGTATCGTATTTTCTTGAGATGAAATGGAAAGGTTACGTGTACCTAGCAGTAATTTTAGATATTAGATGATTAAATAGATTCCGATGTGTGTGTATTAAATGATAATATTGATTTTGACGTGCGCATGTCGGGGTAGGCCTCCTCCCACGACACACCGGGGGACTTTCGTAGCTAAATCACATGACTACGAAGGTCCATCAAGCTAAAATTTGACCTCAAGATAAGGTGAATCACAGGTGTGTTAGTGAGGGGAATTGGTACCTTTTTGATAATCTGACCTCAAGATAAGATGAATCACAGGCGTGTTAGTGAGGGGAATTGGTACCTTTTTGATAATCTACTCTCAAGATAAGGTGAATCACAGGTGTGTTAGTGAGGGGAATTGGTACCTTTTTGATAATCTGACCTCAAGATAAGATGAATCACAGGCGTGTGAGTGAGGGGAATTTGTACCTTTTTGATAATCTACTCTCAAGATAAGGTGTGTTAGTGAGGGGAATTGGTACCTTTTTGATAATCTGACCTAAAGAGAAGGTAAATCCCATGTGTTAGTGAGGGGAATTGGTAACTTTTGGTCTAAGATAACTACAGTTTAAACCCATTGTGTTATACATCATTTTAAAGTTCTCATCAATAGCAGGTAGCCCCCGGGTTGAGAGGAAGCCAAATTTATCTACGACGCACCGTTTTTGAGATATTTAAGAAAATCAACCTAGGTGGATAACCGGCTACTTCCGTTACCCATTTTCATTACATTGAAATTATTTCCTTGGGATTTACTTTACAATTGTCGGGACAGATGTATAGCATCAGAGAGTCCCTGCCAACAGTTGAAGAAAAGTAGTGGAAAGTAGTTGAAAGATATTAAACGCTTTATATTATATGAGTCAAATGAAAACCTTAAAAATGCAATAAAAAATTCAAAATACAGTTCTTGTAACTTGGCAATATTGTTACCAATGACTAAAAGATTTTCTTACAGGTGGCAGCACGGTGCAGACAGGCTTAGTGACGTCACAGGAGCAGTGTTCAAAATGGCTGCCCCACTTGAAAATGCACCAAAGAGGAGCAAATCTTTTAGTCATTCATCTGTTTTTCGAGTAGTTGTGACGTAATACAGAGGTGAAAACATGTGTCAAGACGACAAATCTGCAGCGAGACATTCTTTTCGCGTAGCTCAGTTGGGAGAGCGACTTACTCCGGAGTGAGGGGGGACACGGATTCGATGTCCATCGCGGACAAATTTCTGTTTTCACCTAGTGAAGGCCTGAAACCAATTGAAATTCTTCATCGAATGTATGGTGGTGCATATCTACCACTCCAGCAAGATTACAAATGGACCAGGAAGTTCCGAAACGGCGTGAGTTCTGTGACAGATTCTCCTCGACTAGCTCAGGCACACAGAGTAGTGGCATCAGAGTCAATTAGAGCAGTTGAAGGCATTGTGATGGGAAATCGTCGATTGAGGGTGGATGAAATAGCCGCACTTTCAAACATCAGTCATGGCTCAGCATACTACATCATCCATGATGTGCTCCAGTTAAAAAAAGTGTCTGCAAGGTGGGCGCCAAGCCAGCTGACTCCACAATTGAAGCAACGACGTGTTTATGCCTGTCAAGAACTTTTGTTGCGCTTTGAAGCAGAAGGTGATGGCTTCTTACAGAGAATTGTTACTGGAGATGAAACCTGGGTTCACTATCATCATCCAGAAACCAAGAGAGCGAGCAAGGAATGGGGCCATATCTCCTCACCAAAACCGAAGAAGTTCTGCACGCAGCCAACTTCAGGGAAGGTTATGCTGATTCTCTTTTTGGATGAATGAGGTGTAATTAAAGAGCACCATATCCCTAGGGGTAACACTGTAGCCAGTGACACGTATGCAGATCTTATGAGGAATCATCTTTTTTTTTTTTTTTTTTTGATTGGAGGTTTAACGACCACCGTGAGCAACTCAATGGGCTATAAGCAGTCGCCCGTCCCTAATTTAGGGTCACTTGTTCCTGGGAAGGGAAAGAGCCAGTGCCGTAAGGCAAACACAACATCCATGCCTCACTGGGATTCGAACCCGGACCCCGTTCGGACGAATGATCAGAGGCCATCGCTTAGACCACTGAGCCACCGGGGCGGCGGAATCATCTTCTAACTGCCATCAAATCCAAAGAACGTGAACGTCTGAGTACTGGTGTCTTGTCGCAGCATGACAACGCTCGCCCCCATACTGCCTGTGCAACGATTACAACCATACAAGGCCTGCATTTCGAGTGTCTTACACATCTGCCGTATTCCCCAGACCTTGCACAGAGGCGGAGCTAAGGGGGAGGGGGCAGTGGGGGTACGTCCGGGGATAGGGGGCGCCGATACGGGACGCAGACGATCATAAACCTCTTACGTGTTTTTGAATTACATTTCAAATTCCATAACGTATTTTTTAAAATCAAAATCGAGTAATGGCTCGAGCGCAGTAGTCGTAAACTTTGGTAAAATATACATCCTTCACAACTGTACAAATAAAATCGCTGAGCTTATTCGTACAGTAAAGTAAAGGCTGCTCAGTTTATGATGCTGTAGTTCTCATACACAGCTCTGTGAACGGAACAGCTCGAAGACTATTGTTCTGTCAGTGACGTCACGCGTGTATCCCTCATTGCTCCAAAATTCTCGGCTATCACCTACTGGCTGCCACCGTATGTGAAGATAGGTACTTTCATGCAGTGGTGCACGCAGGAATTCTTGTTGGAGGGGCTATATATACACTGAAGAACAATTGAATTAGACAGCTGGCGTTATGCAAATGTGGCGCTGTGCGCGGCTCTGTAAACGGAAACGACATGACGTATGCAGCGATCCGACAATATAAAGAGTGATGCGACGGGAATCAGTAAGAGTCGGACGCAGTATGGGTAAGATGAAGGATCTAAGCGCATTTGATCGTGAGCAAACTGTCGGGGCCCGACGAATGGATCACTCCATCTCGGAAGTCGTGGAGGCACTGAGATTTTCACGAGCCACTGTGTCACGGGTGCACCGTGAGTACATCGAATCCGGTAAAATCCTCCCTGCAAGGGCCAACTGCCGTGGACAACAGCGTGTGGATGAGCGGGGTCATCGTTGGCTATCTGGCATTGTAACAGCGGATAGACGGGCCACAGTGCAAGAAATCACTCGGCAATTTAACGCTGGTGCACCAAAACGTGTAAGCAGCCACACCATCCAGAACCATCTCCTCGCTATGGGGTACAGAAGCCATCGTCCCACGAGTGTACCGCTGCTGATCGCACATCACAGGGTGCAAAGATTAGCATGGGCGCGGGAACATCGCCACTGGACTCTAGACATGTGGGAAAATGTTGCTTGGACTGATGAGTCGAGATTCACGTTGGTGCATGCGGATGGCAGGATAAGAGTATGGCGCAAACCACACGAAGCGATGAATCCTTCTTGCCAGCAGGGTACTCTTCAAGCTGGTGGGGGTGGCATTCTCGTCTGGGGACTGTTTACATGGACTGAAATGGGACACCTGGTGTACGCGTGATATCGTCCCTCACAGGCCAACGTTACCGGGATATCCTGGACGACCATTTGCTCCCGTTTGTGCCTCTTCAACATCCCACTGGGGACCTCATCCTGCAACAAGACAATGCACCGTGCCATCACTCCCGAATTGTATCCGAATGGTTATATGAACACTCCACCGACGTGACCTCGCTTCTTTGGCCAGCTAGGTCACCTGACCTCAATCCCATCGAGCACAACTGGGATGCACTCGAGAGAGATGTTTGAGGCTCTGACCCCCTGCATCAGAACTTCGTGAACTGTGGGAGCTTGTTCAAGGGTCGTAGATCCTTATGGCTTCCCAACGCTTCCGGTGTCTTGTCGAGTCCATGCCGAGACGAATCACCACCGTCATCAGGGCGAAAGGTGGTGCTACACGTTACTAGACAGGTATCTCTAATTCAATTGCTCTTCAGTGTATATATGTATAGTGTACACCTATTGTTTATATACGGTCGTGACGTACATCGCTCTTAATCTCTTTGGGGCTTTGCGAAGAAGACACCATGCAATAGACAACACTATATCAGACACTATGTAACTTTTTGAACATGTAAAATCATATTTGTGAATGTTTAATTTGTGACGTGCGTCGTTCTTAATCTCTTTGGAGCTTTAGGAAGAATACACTATGTAACTTTTTGAACATGTAAAATCATATTTTTGAATGTTTAATTTGTGACGTGCATCGTTCTTAATCTCTTTGGAGCTTTAGGAAGAAGACACATGCAAAATAATATTTTTGAATGTTTAATTTGTGACGTACGTTGCTCTTAATATCTTTGGAGCTTTAGGAAGAAGACACTATGTAATTTTTTGAACATGTAAAATCCTCTTTTTGAATGTTTAATTTGTGACGTGCATCGTTCTTAATCTCTTTGGAGCTTTAGGAAGAGGACACTATGTAATTGTTTGAACATGCAAAATAATATTTTTGAATGTTTCATTTGTGACGTACGTTGCTCTTAATCTCTTTGGGGTTTTGGGAAGAAGACACCATGTAACAGAAGACACTATGTCAGACACTATGTAAATTTTTGAACATGTAAAATAATATTTTTTAATTTTTAATTTGTGACGTACGTCGTTCTTAATCTCTTTGGAGCTTTAGGAAGAAGACACTATGTAATTTTTTGAACGTGTAAAATAATATTTTTGAATGTTTAATTTGTGAAGTGCGTCGTTCTTAATCTCTTTGGAGCTTTAGGAAGAAGACACTATGTAATTTTTTGAACGTGTAAAATAATATTTTTGAATGTTTAATTTGTGAAGTGCGTCGTTCTTAATCTCTTTGGAGCTTTAGGAAGAAGACACTATGCAATTTTTTGAAAGTATAAAATAATATTTTTGAATGTTTAATTTGTGACGTACGTTGCTCTTAATCTCCTTGGGCCTTTGGGAAGACACCATGTAATAGAAGACACTATGTAATTTTTTGAACATGTAAAATAATACTTTTGAATGTTCAATTTGTGATGTGCGTCGCTTTTAATCTCCTTGGAGGGGGCTGAGCCCCCAAAGTCCCCTTCGTGAGTTGGCCAATGCTGTCGTTTTTGGTTGTTGATGTCCTTTTGTAGTTGGTACAGCAAGGAAGTGCACTACGTGGATCAGACGAAGGAAGATATCTACTAGGAGGTCTTTGAAGTAGAAAATTTTGGTACACCACTGAACTTGTTTATCACTACCATCCTCCACTTAAGGACCATTTGGAGCGCCACAAAAGGGGCCAAGTTGATTGCTTCTCTCATGAAATGCATGATGAATTCTTGGAAATCCTTGCTGGTAAGATAAGGCAACAAATTCTAGATGATATATGAGTAACAAAATTTTAGATGACATCCGACACCCGACGTTAGTAATACTCATAAAGATCAGATATCTTAGGTAATAAGTTATGTGAAGATGGCGGAAGAAGGTTCTTAGGTCACTGAGAGTTTCATTGAGTTTTTTAGTCAGTGGAAAAACAGGTGAAACTTTTGCTGAAGCAATAGTAAGAAAATTGCAAAACAATGGTTCAGTTCTCGCAAACTGCAGAGGACAGTCCTATGACAATGGAGCTCATATCGCAGGAAGGTGCAATGGGGTTCAAGCACGCATTCTTAAAAAATATAATCTTGTATTTTTCTTGCCATGTGCAGCTCACTCTCTTAATCAAGTGGGAGTTCAAGCTGCTACTGTAAATCCAGAAGCAGATGCTTACTTTCGAGTTCTCCACTGTTTCTACTTAGGTTTTGTGTCTTCAACAGCTAGGTGGGAAATATTACAGAAACGTGTTAAAATGTCCCTCGAATCCCGATCTAAGACAAGGTGATCCACAAAGATATCTGGGGAGCTCAGATGGCCAACAGAGATTAACAAATTTAAGTGTGATATCCATAGAACATGAGTTTGCATCAAAACTTTCTTATGATGGCTTTTGCTGCCAGAAAAGTCAAGCTGTAGACATGCCTGTCCCTGGAAAATTTTCTCGAAGTTTAAAAAAACTGGGCTTCGTCTTAAATTGTAATGCACAGCTGTATTCGAATGTTTAAATGTTTATGCCATACAAATGCTTAAAACGTAAAATTCAAAGGTTTGTGTATTGAATAAAAAAATAGTTTGCATATTGAATTAAGTGTTATTTTAGTAGACGGTGAATTAATGTTCCAGTTATTTATTTAAAAACAAAGTGATACAAAAATTTGATGAAAAACCAGTTGACCAGTTTTTGTACACGGGAAACGTATTAATTGGTTAAGACAAAAATATTAAATTAATTATTGTTTTTACTATAAAAGAACTCTTGATTTTATTAACTGTTAAGATTCATTCAAAGAAATTAGTGGTTTAAGAAAAACTGGACACCTCAGTGGCGCAGTGATCTAAGCGCTGGCTTATGATCATTCGTTCTCATGGGTCCGGGTTCGAGTTCCGGTGAGGCATGGATTTTACGGCACTGCCTCCCTCCCTTCCCTGGAACCAGTTGTCCTAAATTATGGACGGGGGACTGCTTATAGTCATTGAGTTGCTTAAGGTGGTTGTTTAACCCCCAAGCAAAAAAAAAAAAAAAAAAAAAAAAGAACAGAGAATAAACTGATAATTTCTTTAATCAGTCGTTTGTGCTTAATACCGCAAAACCCCATGATTGCTACGATATTAATAAACGAGTTTTATTCACTTTGAACCTCGAAAAAACAAAACCGCAAATTAGGTGCAATTGTAAAATCTAACGAAATGCTAGCAGATGTAATCCCAAATATTTAAAAATAAATTTTAGCTAATATGTTGTTGATGAAGGAAGGGTAAGGGGAGTGAGGATGGGGGGCGGGGCGCCAAACTCGGCTTTGCACCTGGTGAAAGAAATCCTCTTTCCGCCTCTGCCTTGCACCAAGTGATTATCACATCTCTGGACCACTCAAAGATGCGATGGGAGGAAAGACTTTCAGGTCCGATGAAGAAGTGTAGTAGGTGGTGCGGGAATGGCTGTACACGTGACCAAAATATTTTTTTTACTACAGGAATCTATACACTTTGCAAGTACTGCAGGAGTTGTATTACACAAAATGAAGATTACATTGAAAAATGATACAGGTGTGTACCACGTTTGTTCAATAAATTGAGAGAAAAAATTATTTAAGGTTTTCATTTGACTCTCCATATACCTTTTACCTGACAAATAAATCTTTTACTTAAAAACGGTAGTACTTGTCGACACACAGATTAAGGGAATTGCTGCCGACAACGGCCACGTTTATCAGGGATGGGAGAATTCCGACGAAGGAAAATGTCAAACAAGAAAGAAATAAGCAAAGAATTATTAACCTGTCTTTGATCAAATTCTAAACAAACTTTCGTATACAATACGGACATCTTGAACAATTTGCCATCGGGCAAGACCTCAATCCTTTTTTCACATCACATAAGTTTAAACCCATCAATTTTAGAATTACAACTGCATGAAATTAGTTCACTGTTTTCTTTGATTACAATCATCTAGGCTTTCCATCTGCGGTGTCATTCCATTTGAGACACAGTGGCATCATTCTTGACACGTTCATGCCATCCGGTTTTCTCAGGTCACTTCTTTGTTTTGCAGTTTGTCGCACTTAATTATTTCATGCTGTGATTTTTCTTTCATTATTCTCAACTAGGATTTCCTTTTTTAGATAGATTGTCCATTTTATCCGAATAACTTTTGACGGCATATAAGGCCCATTTACGTTCAGCCTCGGATTAATGCTTTCACAAATCTACACACAGACAATTTTGAAACTTCTAAATAATATCCGGGCACTCAACGTAGTTCCTTTTGCACAGAAGGGTAAAGAAGGAAAGACCTGCGCATCAGTTTTGCAATCATTCTGGACGGAAAGACATCTGAAATCTTATGATCGTATTTTGCCATATAAGGCAGACAAATAATTTTAACAATCATAAATTTTGAAGTGTGGCGTAGTACAGAGGTGAAACACGTGTCAAGACGACAAATCTGCAGCGATATATTCCGTCGGTGTAGCTTGGTCGCTTAGAACAACTGGCTCCGGAGCGAGGCTTCGATCACCGGAAAATTTGTGAATTTCAGAGAAGCGAGAATATTACTTCTGCGGACAAACGAACGGTATGTCAGGCATCGATAAACTTTTAGGCAAGCCTCTCTCTCTGTCTCTCTCTCTCTCTCAGTCAGGGAAACAATTTCTTTAATGCGATAGTAAGAAGCGGGTGTGTAATTTCGGCGGAAGGGCGGACAGACTGACTGATGATCGGAAGACTGTCGGAGTAATGTCTGATTTCTTATTCAGTTCTTGCGGCAAATCAATGTTTCGAAGTAGAAGTATCATTTTTGCGAAAGAGAAAGAGAGAGAGAGAGAGGGATAAAGAGAGAGAGAGAGAGGGAGAAAGAGAGAGAGAGAGCAGTGTTGCCATTCTGATTTATCGACAGGAGTCAAAATCTGTGGATCTGTTGGATCTACTGATTTATCAGTAGATCTACTGATTTTGACTCCTGCATACCAATAGAATTTCGTAATCTACTGGTCTTTCTCTGTTTTAAGACCACTTACAGTGCAGTGTTACCATTCTACTGATTTATCAGTAGATCTACTGATTTTGACTCGTGCCTACTGAAAGATTTTCGTAATGTACTGGTGTTTCTCTATTTTAAGAGCACTTACAGCCCAGTGTTACCATTCTACTGATTTATCAGTAGATCTACTGATTTTGACTCGTGCCTACTGAAAGATTTTCGTAATGTACTGGTTTTTCTCCGTTTAAAGAGCACCTACAGCCCAGTGTTACCATTCTACTGATTTATCAGTAGATCTACTGATTTTGACTCGTGCCTACTGAAAGATTTTCGTAATGTACTGGTGTTTCTCTGTTTTAAGAGCACTTACAGCCCAGTGTTACCATTCTACTGATTTATCAGTAGATCTACTGATTTTGACTCGTGCCTACTGAAAGATTTTCGTAATGTACTGGTGTTTCTATATTTTAAGAGCACTTGCAGCCCAGTGTTACCATTCTACTAATTTATCAGTAGATCTACTGATTTTGACTCGTGCCTACTGAAAGATTTTCGTAATGTACTGGTTTTTCTCTGTTTTAAGACCACTTACAAGCCAGTGTTACCATTCTACTGATTTATCAGTAGATCTACTGATTTTGGCTCGTGTCTACTGAAAGATTTTCGTAATATACTGGTGTTTCTCTGTTTTAAGACCACCTTTACTAATGCACCGCCCCGCTACCGCAGTGGTCTAAGCGATGGCTTCTGATCATTCTTCCGAAAGGCATGGATGTTGTGTTTGGGATGTTAGATGTTGTGGTTTCTGATCATTCGTCCCTGTAAGGCATGGGTGTTGTGTTTGTCTTACGGCACTCCAAAACGTCGGAGATGTAGCGGTAGCTGTTGTGTGTACCGGCGATGTGTACCAGAGGGGTGCGGGTGTCATATCCAATTGCGTCCCAAACCATAACGCCAGGCAACGGACCTGTATGGCGATGCATAATGCAGGCGTCATACAGTCTCTCGCCGCGGTGCCGCCACAAGCGGATCCGACCATCGTGGTGTTGCAGGCAGAAGCGGGATTCGTCGGAGAAGACAATGTTGTGCCATTCCGTAGTCCAGGTGCGGCATTCAACAGCCCACTGCCGCCGCAGTTGCCGGTGGTGTAACGTCAATGGTAATCGGAGCAACGGGCGCCGTGCGATAAGTCCCCGCTCCTGCAGACGACGTCGAACGGTATGTGCTGATACAGGTTGTTGCGCTACCCACCCTAATTCCTGCGCTAACGTTCGTGATGTGGCTGAGCGAGCCGTAAATGCCCGCCGCACAACATGCCGGTCCTCTCGTTCGGCGGTGTGCCGCGGCTGCAGCAATCGCTCACGTCGGTCCGTCCATCCCTCCTGCACCCACCGAATCTATACTGTGGCTGGATGTCGTCCCACATGGACGCCGATGTCTCCCTACTATGAACCGCTGTCGCGATAAGCCACTATTCGTCCTCTGTCGATCTCCGAAACGTGCTGGAATGACTGCCGTATTCTGCGACGAGGCATCAGGAAGCTTCCCACGCACAGGTCCGGCAGCACAACACACTTTCACTACTTACACCCCACCTTCTGTGCACCCTTCTTATAGTTCTTCTCGGTGGCGTGCCGGGCGCACATGATTTGCACATGCTCTGCAATGCTAATCGTTTGCATGTCCTCTCGCGGGCGACGCATGCTGCGAATTTCAGGCCAATCGGATGCTTCCTTCTTTGTGTTGCATTTTGGGTGGCCAGCAGTGTATTTCAAAAATGTTCAAAAGCTTAAGACTGAATAACGATTAATAATGACCCGTTTTCTACGCTTTGCAACCGTAGGTTGAAGAAGCGTATATGCTCCAGCTTTGTCCGCCTGTCCGCACGATAACTCGCTTTAAAATGGTTCGATTTCGATGAAATTTTAGTATGTAGTAGGGGACCACCTGGGAACGAACCCTATTGAAATTGGGTGAAGTTGGGTCAAAGCTCAGGAAATAGGAGCGGGATCCCTTCAATTTCCCTTATGCATCATAACTTACGTAAATATGGTTCGATTTCGATGAAAGTTTAGTATGAGGTAGGGACAACCTGGGAACAAACCCTATAGCAAATGGGCGAAATGTGGTCAGAGGTCAGGACATAGGATCGGGATTCATTCTATCGCTCTTATGCGTTATAACTTACGTAAAAATGCTTTGATTGAGACAAAACGTTATAACGAAGTAAATTTCTCCGTCATTTTTGGTCTACGTCGGGATTCGAACCCGAGGCCGCTTATTCCGGAACAAGTCGCTCTACCAACTGAGCTACGCAGACATTTGTTCTGATTCCTATCTGCCTTTATGTCGTGTGCGTCCTGCTGGCAGGTACGTCACAACGTTACCATGTTGTTTCGGAAGTATACTTTACCGGTTCTGTTGAATATCATCAAAATGGGGTCAAAGGTCAGGTCATAGGAGCGAGATTTATTCTACAGCCATTATCCTCATAACTTGAGTAATGATTTCTGGTATGTTGGAAAGCGTATCATAGTCAATGCATTGCATGATTTTACTAACTTGTTTATTTATTTTAAAGAAAGTTAGTACATAAACGCCTTTTTTCGAGCATGCCATGAGCTAAGCAAAACGCTACACCTATGGCAGAAGCTTCCACAGACAAAGTGGAGCAAGAGCAGACGAAAAAAAAGTCTTCATAAGTATGTCAAAAATCAAATAAATAAGACTGAACGACAAGCCAGTATCCGGACACCTGTTTTCTATACTTTTTTCTGTAGCCCCCGATTTGTAAACACGATCTCTGCTCAATCCTCAAAAGAAGTCGTCCGCTTTGACCTGTAGCTAATTTGAGAGGTTAAAGTTGCCCCACCCCCGGGACCTTCTTTTCAAATGCGGCGAAGTTTGTTATTTCTCGTTCTTTTGTTCTGCATATCTTCTGGCGTGGGTTGGGTGGAAAATCATGCTCAACTAGCATTGCAACACCCAAAGGTTCTAGTGACCGATAGACCATGCCTCTCCCTAGAGCAGAGGTGGTGGCCGAAGCCCTGTCCTTTAAGGACAGTCCCAAGGAAACACACACACACACACACACACAGAGGTACTTTCAACAGAATTATACGCTCTAGACACAAAGACCCTTGGGCTGTTCCAACAAGATCTAGTTTTTCCACTGCATGATGTTTCCTTACAGGGAAAAATCGGAGCGTCCAAACTACGTGATGACACCATTTCCTCATCATCCATTTTCTCTTTTCAAGCAAGTGGTGTTACATGCATGAAATTTCCCCTATTTTGTGGAATTTCAGGCTTCAAAAGGGAATACGAAAAAAAATGTAAGAGAACCCAGAATTAAGTTTAAAAAAAAATGCACGAAACTCAGAAAATTCTTTTAGGGAGAAAAATAAAATAAAAATAAAAACTCCTACACTTTCTTCTACCTCTAGGAAAACTGTTTCATCGCAGAAAACTCCTACACAGGATAGCACCCACGCCGATGAATTCCCACACCTTCTCATATAAGGGAATGCACACAAATTGCATTTCGTTCGGAGATTTTGTGAAAATCTAGTTTTCTTAGTGGCACAAAACGAAATGCAAGAGTTCTACGACACGATAAAAAATAAGTGGTGCGAATTAAAGGAAAATTTCTGAAAATGACGTGCAGCAAAGTTGCCGATAAGGGTCCGTTTTTTTAACAGAATTTCCGTTTTTAAAAGCGTCCGTCTTCTTTTTAACTTCAGTGCTTTCACAGATTTTTCGTAGTGAGTAATTCCGTTTATTTCAGAAGAGTCTGTTTAATGTTTTTCCGTATTTAGACAGAAATTTCGCAAAATCCAACGCGCTGAATATTTCAGCCCTTACGCGAGAGAATCCTTTTACGCCGGTGGTGGTGTTCGAACCCAGTTCGTTTGGGTTGAGACTCCGCATCTTAACCAGAGATGAAAAGGGGGCAGCAATTTTGGACACTGACGTCACATAATTGGACCAGACCCGGACCCGCCCCGAACCTGACCCGGATAAACCTACTATGAACTATAAATTCGAAACTCAATTTATAATCATAACAATATTCACGAAGCTGTCTAAGTACGATATACTAAAACACGTTTTCAAATTGCAAATTAAAAACCTACTTTATTTACAAGTTAAAAACAGGTTAAATGACGCAAGATCTTTCAAGGCCTCATGGCCCCATCTTCAGGTCAAGTGTCACAAGTCATAAACATAAACATGCAACCAGTATATATTGAATGACAAAAAACCCACAATGCACCTCGCCACAAGCACAAGTGATGCCATTTAAAGTAAATTAGAGTTCGATAAGTAAAGTATTAGGCTGATTCTTCTTCTTCACATTGTTGGGTATTATGAGTAATAAACCGTTTCCACCGTCAGGGGACAAAAGCTGGACGTTAAGAATTACTGCATGTTGCTCCATACTTAACAAGTTAGTAAAATGCATTGATTATGATACGCTTTCCAACATACCAGAAATTATTACTCAAGTTATGTGGATAATGGCTATGGAATAAATTTCGCTCCTGTGTCCTGACCTTTGACCCCATTTCGATGATATTCAACAGAACTGGTTCACTATACCTCCGAAACAACATGATAAAGTTTTGTTGCAATAAAAGCAGTTTTACGCAAGTTATGAGAATAATGGCTGTGGAATAATTCTGGCTTTTGTACAATGACCTTTGACCCCATTTCGTTGATATTCAACAAAACCGGTTCACTATACTTCCGGAACAACATGATAAAGTTTTGTCGCAATCCAAGCATTTTAGGTATGTTATGATGCACAAGGGCAATGGAATGGATCCCATTGCAGTGTCCTGACCTTTGACCCAATTTCACCCATTTTCAATAGGGATCGTCCTCAGGTGATTCTCTACCACATACTAAAATTTCATAGAAATTGAACAATGTTTACGCAAGTTATGACGCACAAGAGCAATGGAATGCATCCCGCTCCTATGTCCTGACCATTGACCATGCTTTGCCCATTTTCAATAGGGTTCGTCCCCAGGTGGTCCCCTACCACATACTAAAATTTCGTCGAAATCGAACAATTTTCACGTGAGTTATCGTGCGGACGGACGGACGGACGGACAAAGCTGGAGCATATACGCTTCTTCAACCTGCGGTTGGAAAGCGTAAATAATAAAAAGACTTTCCGAAAGAAAAATTGTACGCTTGTTGAAATTAGAAGCAAGAACTTTGGAATTCATCCAATCCGGGGTAAACTCACCCTGGGTGACTGTAGTAGTTAAAGCTGTAGTTGTGGATCCCGTTCTAATAGCGTATTTATGTTCCGACATCCGGATATTAGTATTAAGCGTGGAACCCTTATAATTATATAATTACTAGCTTTACAATTCGGCTTTGTGCTGGATTTAGGCTTATTAACTTCATATTCCCTTTTATGTCACTGAAAAATTCGGGAAACAAATTGATGCTTGTAAGAAAGAAAAAAACTGATTTCACAAATTCAGTCATTAAAAATTATTTATTCACAGTGTGATTATTTCAGCACTTGGCCGTGCATTGCTGTCACATATTTTTGTCGAGAATTAAATCTACAGAATGTATGGAATCTGTAGAATCAAAGTGATTAAAAGCGTTACGAATTATTTAACACGCGTCCAGGGGACACAGTATTAGAACACTGACTGAGCAAAATTCGTTAACAATTTGTTATCGACGATCAAATGCATCACGTGCTTTCAGTTTCAGACGTCTTTCTGGGACGAATCTCTGGGATAAAAAAGTTAAATACGTATCTTTGCGCATATTTTATGAAACTGGCTAAAATTTTAATGAACACCATAAATCGTTAATAGGAACACGACCTCCAAATTTTGCGTGAATCGGTAAATTACTTTTTAAATTAGCCGTCAAAATTTTATTAACCGTTTCTGAATATATATTTCTGTTTACCGATGAATTAAAAATTCCATGCCTATTTTAAAAAGTTTTGACCGGATTCTGGTGAAATTTTGAGGGACTCCTCTTATTACCAATTCATGGTGTTGATAAAAATTATCGCCCGTTTCGTTAAGATTTCGCAAAGTTCGTTTTTGCGGTTTTTTATGCACAGTTCTCAAAGATTAGAAACACCTGTGGATGTGCCGCGGCGATGAATACAGTAGCGTGCTTTCAGATTTGGAACAGGATAACGATGACGTAGCAAACGACGTTGACTTTATTGATTAGCTTATTAATTAATTCATAACTCGCGAACGGAACAACGTAGAGATCTTAAAATAGTTGCGCTGACATAGAAATTCCAGTTTTAATATGCTATGCAAATTTCACGATGCCACAGTTCGGCGTTCGAGAGTTTTTTCTGCTTCAGACAAACAGACGTTTTGTGTTTTATATCATCATCATCATCATCATCATCATCATCATTATCAACCATTATCAATCCACTACTGGACGAAGGTCTCTCCAAGCATCTTCCTCATCGGTCTGTCTTGTGCTAGTCTCCTCCATGTTACTTCCGCATACTTTCGAATTTCATCCACCCATCTTCCATGTGGTCTTCTTCTGGATCTTTTCCTCTCCCTTGGAATCCAATCTAAAATTTCGGCTGTCCATCGATGGTCTGTCCTTCTGGCAGTATGTCCAGCCCATTGCCATTTCAGAGATTTAACTCTGATCATGACGTCTTCCACTCTTGTCATTTTTCGGATCCACGCGCTCCTCTTCTTATCTCTCCTGGTAACACCAAGCATGCACCTCTCCATGCTACTTTGAGTTGTCTGCAGCCTTTGTATGTCTCTTTTAGTTAAGGTCCACGTCTCTGCACCATACGTAAGCACTGGAAGGATGCATTGATCAAACACTTTTCTTTTAAGACATAATGGCATATTGTTTTGAAAATTATGCTGCTTTCTTCCAAAAGCTCTCCAGACAAGTTTTGTACGCCGATTAATTTCTTCATTAATGTGACCCTCACGTGATATCTGCTGTCCAAGATAATATATAATATATTATATATAAATTTGTAAATTATATGCTTATAATTATAGATAATCACACACACACACGCACACACACGCACACAGAGCGTTCAAAATGTCTCTCCTCAGCGGCTATCGTAGGTTATATAGAAATCATATAAATGTGTTACGGAAACGTATAATTTACTCACTCACTTACAGAAAGTGTTGAAACTCGTTCTTCACATACCCTAACTATTTTACGTATGTTTTTAAACACATCTGCGAAAGTCAAAAAGTTCCTCCACAGTAATGTTAAGGCTGTTCCACTTAATTTTGATGGTGTTACAGTCAAAAGTTTTGTTAATGTCAGTTTTGGCTGTTTTCTTGATAACATATCAAGCTTCAGAATATGTTTCACAGTAACACCAATTTTCACCAGCTGCAGATGAGTTGCAAGTTTCCAAAATGTGGATGTTGATTTCATCATTGCCCCTCAGATGGAACGAACATTCATGAAATCAACATTCACAGTTTGGAAACTTTCAACTCATCACAAGCTTGTCAAAATTGACGTTGATGTGAAACTTATTCTGGTTTCTTAATGGGACGAAACAACTTCCAGTATTCACTCTTCCCCTTTTTGTCTTCAAAAAGCACGTATTTGTTGTCTTCGAAGACTTTTTCAATCTCTTTAATATTAAATGCATCCATTTTAACAAACGAGGCATTAATTCCGACACGACATGCATTGAAACGGGATGTTTGCTCGTCAAACCAAAACTTTTGAATGCTCAATGCAAAAGACGCGATGTGAAAAGTAACTCTCAGTCTTACAAAGTGACACGCGAGGTGGGAGAGAGTGAATCATCAGAGAAGCGGGCGACAGGCGTTTGCCAGTATCTTGCTCTGGACAATCACACTTAAAACAATCGTAAAGGAAGTATCGTTTTACGATGTGGTATCGTCGGTCGGTGGAAATCTTTGCTTTAAGAAAGAGACGGTAATATTCTTATAGGACAAATTATTTTTCACTCCTGTAGTAGCAGCATCGAACACAGTAAGCATCACAGTAAGCATTTTTCTTTTTAAAAATAAAACGGAAGTAAAACCGGGTCGAAATCGGGTCAGGAACATCTTGACTCAGCCCGTTTGGCCCGTAAGAAGTTGTCGACCCGTTGATCTGTGATCCGTTTACATCTTTGATCTTAACCACTGAGCCAAAAAGTCACGTGAATCAGGCTCACGTTCAAGGTAAAACTATGGTGAATTTTTTTTTGCCTTAATACGATGGTGAATTGTTTTTCCATTAATTTTTCTATTGAAGTTTATTGATTTTTTTTTAATACGTTTGCAATAACTTTTTTTCTGTACTAGGTCTTAAAACAAATTACGTATTTTTCCCATCGTGAATTGTTTTTCCATTAATTTTTCTATTGGAGTTTATTGAGTTTTTTAAAATACGTTTGCAGTAACTTTATATTTTCCGTACAGGTCTTATAACAAATTACGTATTTTTTCCATAGTGAATTGCTTTTCCAATAATTTTTCTATTGGAGTTTATTGTTTTTTTTAATACGTTTGCAATAACTTTTTTTTTTTCTGTACTAGGTCTTAAAACAAATTACGTATTTTTCCCATCGTGAATTGTTTTTCCATTAATTTTTCAATTGGAATTTATTGAGTTTTTTAAATACGTTTGCAATAACTTTACATTTTCCGTACAGGTCTTATAACAAATTACGTGTTTTTTCCATCGTGAATTGTTTTTCCATTAATTTTTCTATTGGAGTTTATTGTTTTTTTTTAATACGTTTGCAATAACTTTATTTTTTCTGTACTCGGTCTTATAACAAATTACGTATTTTTTTCAACGTGAATTGTTTTTCCATTAATTTTTCTATTGGAATTTATTGAGTTTTTTAAATACGTTTGCAATAACTTTACATTTTCCGTACAGGTCTTATAACAAATTACGTGTTTTTTCCATCGTGAATTGTTTTTCCATTAATTTTTCTATTGGAGTTTATTGTTTTTTTTAATACGTTTGCAATAACTTTATTTTTTCTGTACTCGGTCTTATAACAAATTACGTATTTTTTTCAACGTGAATTGTTATTCCATTAAGTTTTTCATTGGAGTTTATTGAGTTTTTTAATACGTTTGAAATAACTTAATTTTTTCTGTACTAGTTCTTCTAACAAATTACATATTTTTTCCATTAATTTTTCTATTGGAGTTTATTGGGTTTTTTTTAATACGTTTGCAATAACTTTATTTTTTCTGCACTAGGTCTTATAACAAATTACGTATTTTTTCCATAGTGAATTCTTTTTCCAATAATTTTTCTATTGGAGTTTATTGTTTTTTTTAATACACTGAAGAGCAATTGAATTAGAGAATCTGGCGTTATGCAAATGTGGCGCTGTGGGCGGCCCTGTAAACGGAAACGACATGACGTATGCAGCGATCCGACAATATAAGGAGTGATGCGACGGGAATCAGTAAGAGTCGGACGCAGTATGGGTAAGACAAAGGATCTAAGCGCATTTGATCGTGGGCAAATTGTCGCGGCTCGACGAATGAGTCACTCCATCTCGGAAGTCGTGCAGGCAATGGAATTTTCACGAGCCACTGTGTCACGGGTGCACCGTGAGTACATCGAATCCGGTAAAACCATCCCTGCAAGGGCCAACTGCCGTGGAAAACAGCGTGTGGATGAGAGGGGTCATCGTCGGCTAGCTTGCATTGTAACAGCGGATAGACGGGCCACAGTGCAAGAAATCACTCGGCAATTTAACGCTGGTGCACAAAAACGTGTAAGGAGCCGCACCATCCAGAACAATCTCCTCGCTATGGGGTACAGAAGCCATCGTCCCACGAGGGTACCGCTGCTGACCGCACATCACAGGGTGCAAAGATTAGCCTGGGCGCGGGAACATCGCCACTGGACCCTATAGACATGTGGAAAAATATTGCCTGGACTGATGAGTCGAGATTCACGTTGGTACATGCGGATGGCAGAATACGAGTACGGCGCAAACCACATGAAGCGATGGATCCTTCTTGCCAGCAGGTTACTCTTCAAGCTGTTGGGGGTGGCATTCTCGTCTGGGGACTGTTTACGTGGACTGAAATGGAACCCCTGCTACGTGTGACATCGTTCTTCACAGGTCAACGTTACCGGGATATCCTGGACGACCATTTGCTCCCGTTTGTGCGTCTTCAACATCCCACTGAGAACCTCATCCTGCAACAAGACAATGCACCAGCTATCGCTCCCGAATTGTTTCCGAATGATTGGATGAACACTGCACCGACGTAACCTCGCTTCCTTGGCCAGCTAGGTCATTTGACCTCAATCCCATCGAGCGCACCTGGGATGCCATCGAGAGAGATGTTCGAGGCTCTGGTCCCCCTCCATCAAATCTTTGTGAACTGTGGGAGCTTGTTCAGGAGTCGTGGATCCGTATGGCTTCCCAACGCTTCCGGTGTCTTGTCGAGTCCATGCCGAGACGAATCGCCGCCGTCATCAGAGCGAAAGGTTGTGCTATACGTTACTAGACAGGTATCTTTAATTCAATTGCTCTTCAGTGTACGTTTGCAATAACTTTGTTTTTTCTGTACTAGGTCTTATAACAAATTATGTATTTTTTCCATATTGAATTGTTTTTCCAATAATTTTTCTATTGGTGTTTATTGTTTTTCTTTAATGCGTTTACAATAACTTTATTTTTTCTGTACTAGGTCTTATAACAATTTACATATTTTTTTCATCGTGATTTTTCGAAGCAACAAAATGATTTAGAGTTATAGATCTTTTTCAACTGACAATAACTTTCAGTTATTTTTAAGAGACGGTGCAATGCACTATTTTATAATATTATTCCCCAAAACTTCTAAATATAAAATTTACTCTTGATAGCTATATAACTTTTGGCTTAAGGGCTCCACAGACCGATACGAGTAAATAAACATCGTACAACCATCTGTACAATAAATTCAGTACCCTGTTTCTTACGGTAATACAATGTATAATAGATGGCACACAAAATGGGGAAGAGAAGAAGAAATATCCTGTGCTACAATAACCAAAATTCGTGCGATATACTGTCCACAATATCCGATATTGCTACTGAACTTCAAAACCAAATACCTCAAATAGAAGTCTTCGCTCTTTCCACGTTTATAGTGAGTCACGGAAAAATTCTCATCTGCCGCCACCGGGAATCGAACCCAGGGTCTTCCAGTTACGCGCCGGACATGCTTCCACTGCATCACAGCGGCCTCGAATTCCTCCAGACTCGCGTACGACAAACTGCCAAACCAGCTGGCAGGTTGCTTTCTTTTGAGCCCCGCACAATGCTGGGGATTCACCAAAGATGAACAGCAGCAACTGAACAAATAACTAGAAGGCGAATGAATAATAAATACACACTTGACAGGAGAATTTCGAGGCAGCTGTTGTGCAGCATCATGTCCCGCGCGTAACTGGAAGACCCTGGTTCCATTCCCGGTGGCGGCGGATGAGAATTTTTCAGTGACTCACTTATAAACGTGGAAAGAGCGATGACTTCTGTTTGATGTTCCTAATCCACGTCAATTGTCTGTATTCAGGTGATGCGTAACATCACAGCCTCTCCTTGACAAATGTCAACCCCGCCTTCTCGTGGTACATCCTGTTCCCACTAAAGGGGCTCTGACGACCGCCAATAGCGGTATAACTATACCATCGGGATTAGAGGAAATGCTATCCCACACTCACCAACCCGCTTGGCCAGCGTGGTGAGTTATGGCCAAACCCCTCCAAAATGACTCCACAACTTAAATCTTGGCCCTCAGTCTCCGGCAGCTGGAATGTACCTGGCCAAGGCAGCGGCCAGTGCGACATGAAGGCAGAGGGTGCTAAGAATCCCCGGAGGACCGGACTAGGCTGCCATCTGATGCTGACCTTGGCGACTTATAACGGACGCTCCCTATCTTCTGATTCAAGGCTTCTTGAATTGGAAGAGGAACTACAAAGGATCAAGTGGGACATCGTCGAGCTAAGTGAGGTAAGGAGAAAAGGAGAAGATCTCATTGAACTGAAAAGTGGACATCTCTTCCACTATCGTGGGACAGATACTGGCAGAACTAGTGGTGTTGGATTTATAATAAACAAGAAACTGAAGGATAAAGTTGTAGAAGTTGAAAGTTCCTCTGACAGAGCTGCACGACTCGTTATCCAACTCTCGAGAAGATACCAGGCTCAGATTATTCAAACTTATGCACCCACCACAAGTCATGCTGAAGAAGAAATTGAAGAATTTTATGAGGAAATTCGTGATCTAAATAATAAAGGTAAGCAGCACTTGAAGATAATTATGGGAGATTTCAATGCAAAAATAGGGCAACGGCAACAGAATGAAACTTCAGTAGGTAAATTTGGTCACGGCAACAGAAACCAGCGTGGAAATACTCTCGTAGAGTTTGCAGAGGCAGAAGGGTTTTTCATCTTGAACTCCTTTTTCAAGATAAAGCCACACAGGGAATGGACATGGAGACATCCAAATGGGACGACAAGTGAAATTGATTTTATTATGTGTAACAAAAAATTCGTCATAGAAGACTGCAGTGTGCTAAACAAGTTCAACACAGGCAGTGACCATAGATTGGTGAGATGTAAGATGCACCTCAACACTAAACTAGAACGTAGCAAGCTCATAAGACAAACAAAATGTATTGACATAACCAACCTTAAAAAACACCATAATACCTTCAAATTGGAACTGAAGAACAGATTCTCTGCTTTAGAAGGCCTAACATCGGAAGAAGTGGATATTTCTGAAGTTAACAGAAAAGTAACCAAAGCTCTTATGGAAACAGCAACAAAATTAGCTGGGTCTAAGAACAAGTTGCATGTAAACAAATTATCAGGAAAAACCAAAATGTTGATGCAAAAAAGAAGAGTGATGAGGACAACTAAAGAAGATGTGACTTCCAAAGTGGAATATATAGAGCTATGCAAGACAGTACGAAAAAGTATCACTGAAGACGTAAGGAAATTCAACTGTGAACTAGTAAAGAAAGCAATTGAAAACAACCAAAGCCTAAAGATAGCAAAGGGACATCTCAGTAAGGGGAAAAAACAGATTATGGCGCTGAGAAAAGAAGATGGTTCTGTAACAAGAAATAGAGGCGAAATTTTGACAAGAGTGAAAGATTTCTACTCCAAATTATATGAAAGGGATGATACATGTACTCCAGACATCATGAAAGGTACCAGTACCAGAGTTCTTCCAGTCCTTCCAGCAGAAGTTGCACATGCAATCAAGAACATGAAGCGGGGAAAAGCTCCAGGAGAAGATGGAATTACTGTAGACATCACACAAGAAGCAAGTGGAGAAATTGAAACAGTACTCGCCCAAATTTTTACTCGATGCCTTAATGAAGGGAAAATTCCTGAGGATTGGAACAACGCTACAATGATCTTGTTACATAAAAAAGGTGACATTGAGGATCTCAGGAACTACAGACCTATCAGCCTCCTATCAGTGGTTTATAAAATCTTCACTAAAGTTCTTTCACACCGCTTGAAGGTGACACTGGACATGGCTCAACCGAGAGAACAAGCTGGATTCAGGAGTGGCTACAGCACAATAGATCATATCCACGTACTGAGAGAACTAATTGAAAGAGCGAGGGAATATGAACTTCCATTGTGCATGGCTTTTATCGATTATGAAAAAGCCTTTGATTCGGTGAAACCATCAGCAGTTGCAATGGCTCTGAAATCCTGCGGTATTGAAGATGCATACATTAATATTATTAATAACATCTATGAAAATGCAAGTGCAAAGATTCGGCTGTTTGAAAATACAACACACATAAAAATTGGAAAGGGAGTGAGACAAGGTGACACCATATCTCCGAAGCTCTTTAATGCCACATTGGAAAATGTCTTTCAATCACTGAACTGGGAAAACAAAGGGATAAAGATTAATGGAGATTATCTAACCCACCTTCGTTTTGCTGATGACGTAGTCATTTTTGCAACTACCCCATCAGAGCTACAAAGTATGATCCAGGAACTTGCTGACAAGAGTAAAGAAGTGGGATTAAAAATGAACTTTCAGAAGACAAAAGTGATGTACAATGCTTTTACAAGAAATGAAGATTTATCGATTGATGGAGAAAAGCTGGAGATAACAGACACGTACGTTTATCTTGGACAGCAGATATCAAGTGAGGGTCACATTGGTGAAGAAATTAATCGGCGTACAAAACTTGCCTGGAGAGCTTTTGGAAGAAACAGCATAATTTTCAAAACAATATGCCATTATGTCTTAAAAGAAAAGTGTTTGATCAATGCATCCTTCCAGTGCTTACGTATGGTGCAGAGACGTGGACCTTAGCTAAAAGAGACATACAAAGGCTGCAGACAACTCAAAGCAGAATGGAGAGGTGCATGCTTGGTGTAACCAGGAGAGATAAGAAGAGGAACACGTGGATCCGAAAAATGTCAAGAGTGGAAGACATCATGATCAGAGTTAAATCCCTGAAATGGCAATGGGCTGGACATACTGCCAGAAGAACAGACCATCGATGGACAGCCGAAATTTTAGATTGGATTCCAAGGGACAGGAAAAGACCCAGAAGAAGACCACATGGAAGATGGGTGGATGAAATTCGAAAGTATGCGGGAGTGACATGGAGGAGACTGGCACAAGACAGACCGTTGTGGAGGAAACTTGGGTAGACCTTCGTCCAGCAGTGGATTGATAATGGTTGACAATGATGATGATGATGATGACTTCCAAAGACAATTGAAATTTGACAGTTAATCAAACCCCCAAGTATTCCTATGAATCCCTCCTATTAACGGAAAATTTTCGTCCTATGGATACGGAAAAAGCGAGAACGGAGTTTTTCCGTTTCGAAAATGCATAATTTTCCGTTCAGACATCTTGAAAATGGTAATTTCCCGTCAATATAAGAAAGAAATTGCGGATAGGTTTCTGAAAATTCAGAATTTTTCTAGTGCACGAAAAATCCGTGAAATTAAGAGTTTTTTCCGTCATTTCACGGAAAAAGTTGTATCAGAAATATGCTTTGTTAATTCACGAAAGAAATCACGGAAAGTGACTCGCGAAAGTCAGAAATTATTTTTATAGTGTCATGACATACACTGAAGAGCAATTGAATTAGAGATACCTGTCTAGTAACGTGTAGTACCACCTTTCGGCCTGATGTTGGCTGCGATTCGTCTCGGCATGGACTCGACAAGACACCGGAAGCGTTGGGAAGCCATACGGATCCACGATCCCTGAACAAGCTCCCACAGTTCACGAAGATTTGATGGAGGGAAGTCAGACCCTCGAACATCTCTCTCGATGGCATTACAGATGTGCTCGATGGGATTGAGGTCAGGTGACCTAGCTGGCCAAGGAAGCGAGATCACGTCGGTGGTGTGTTCATCCAACCATTCGGATACAATTCGGGAGCGATGGCACGGTGCATTGTCTTGTTGCAGGATGAGGTCCCCAGTGGGATGTTGAAGACGCACAAACGGGAGGAAACGGTCATCCAGGATATCCCGGTAACGTTGACCTGTGAGGGACGATATCACGCGTACCCCAGGGGTCCCATTTCAGTCCACGTAAACAGTCCCCAGACGAGAATGCCACCCCCAGCTTGAAGAGTACCCTGCTGGCAAGAAAGATCCATCGCTTCATGTGGTTTGCGCCGTACTCGTATCCTGCCATCCGCATGTACAAACGTGAATCTCGACTCATCAGTCCAGGCAACATTTTTCCACATGTCTAGGGTGCAGTGGCGATGTTCCCGCGCCCATGCTAATACTTGCACCCTGTGATATGTGCGGTCAGCAGCGGTACCCTCGTAGGACTATGGCATCTGTACCCCATAGCAAGGAGATGGTTCCGGATGGTGTGGCTGCTTACACGTTTTTGTGCACCAGCGTTAAATTGCTGAGTGATTTCTTGCACTGTTGCCCGTCTATCCGCTGTTAGAACGCGAGCTAGTCGACGATGATCCCACGGCAGTTGGCCCTTGCAGGGATGGTTTTACCGGTTTCGATGCACTCACGGTGCACCTCTGACACAGTGGCTCGTGAAAATCCCAGTGCCTTCATGCCTGCCGAGCTGGAGTGACCCATTCGTCGGGCCGCGACAATTTGCCCACGATCAAATGCGCTTAGATCCTTCGGCTTACCCATACTGCGTCCGACTCTTACTGATTCCCGTCGCATCACTCCTTATATTGTCGGATCGCTGCATACGTCATGTCGTTTCCGTTTACAGAGCCGCCCACAGCGCCACATTTGCATAACGCCAGCTGTCTCTAATTCAATTGCTCTTCAGTGTAAAAGGGTATGTAAGATTACAATAACACAAGCAGTGCGACTGATGGTTACGTTCTATCGTGCTGTAGCACCGTGAAAAATTTGGATGCCGTTAAACCGTAACACAGGAAAACTGCCACCATCAAGGGGCCGGACACAAATTGATTTTTCCTCCGAGGAACACTTTGAATGAGTGGCAGTTTTCCGGCGGAGCAGTTTTCCACGTTTCCGAATTATGTGTTGGCAGTTTTCCAAGGTGTCTAACGACGGGAAGGAGCTCTTTGTTTGTTTGAATTTTGTATTCCGGTTCATACAACTTTAGGGCAACTGGTCACAAAAGTTCAAGAGGGGGGCGGGGTAAAATATTGCCATTTCTTGGCCTATATTTAGAATTGAATTGGGGACTCCAAACAATTTTCAAGAAAACGTTCTATGTAAGCCAAGCGAGAACTGTACTTTAATTTGAAGAAATAAATTGCCGTATATTAGTGTAAGGGTCGTTTGAGAAATAAGTGAACTGGACCTGTGATTTCGGTATATGTAAAACTCAGGAAAAAACGATTGTGTTTATTGATACATTTGTCTATTGCGCATGTGACATGCTCATGGTTTGTCATCTGTTTTGTTCGCAGGTAGACGTTTCGACGCTCAAACATGAATTATTGCAGCGATGGATTCGTCCAGATATGCGCAACGATGTGTGATCCAGTTTCTGTCTGCTGAAGGTGTGCAGCCAGCACAGATTGTTCGTCGGTTAAATGCGATGTACGGCGATGAAGCTTTGCAGCGTACGGCAGTGTTTAATTGATGCAAGGAATTCCGAGAAGGGAGACGAAGCAGTGCAGCAGACCTTCCACGTCCAGTCCGTTCGATCCAGGTGACGGATGACGAAACATCTGCAAAAGTGAATGACATTGTGTTACGAAATCGTCGAGCAACTGCGCGGTTCATTAGTGAGGCGACGGGCATAAGTACGGAACGAGTTCATCACATTATCACAGAGAAACTAGAATATCGGAAGGTTGCTGCCGCATGGGTTCCGAAGTGTTTATCGGTGGTGCAAAAGAACACACGCAGCTGACACCTTTTCCTGGACAATGCCAGGCCACATACCTCAGATGACACTTTGACAACAACCCTACAGTCCCGATTTATCGCCCTGTGATTTTCCTGTGTTCGGCTCAATGAAGAGGGCTCACAAGAGGAAGCGCTTTACGTCCGATATTGAAGTGCAAAATGCATTTTCTTCATGGTTGCACAGCCATTCCGTAGAGTTCTACAGAAATGGCATTGACAAACTACTGTATCTGTGGGATCGTTGTCTCAACAACCATGGATAATATGTCAAATAAAAACCCCTTCTGGAATCCTAATGACTAAAGCCTACTTATTTCTCAAACGACCCTTATACACGTCTTAAAACTACAGTGTTCGACGAAACAACGGAATTACAGCAAGGCTGTGTTCAGAAAAGGACGATACACGGGTTTTTTAATAACTTTTACTTAGGCACTAAATGTTTTCATAACATCTTAAGTTTGTAATATTTTCCTTTTACTTAATCAATTCATACGCCCAACACCTTGCCCTTTTTAACAGCTATTAACCCACGGTTAATTTTATTTTCAAAAGCCATTTCATTAAAGAAGCTTTGTTTTAGCTATCTGCCCGTTTGCCTTTTACCCTAATTTAAGGCTACTGGTTGCAGGGAAGGAAGGGAGTCAGTACCGTAAGACAAACACAACATTTTTTTTTTTTTGATTGGAGGTTTAACGACCACCGTGATCAACTCAATGGGCTATAAGCAGTCGTCCGTCCCTAATTTAGGGTCACTGGTTCCAGGGAAGGGAGAGAGCCAGTGCCGTAAGACAAACACAACATCCATGCCTGACCAATTCGAACCCGGACCCCTTACGGACGAATGATCAGAAGCCAGCGCCTTAGACCACTGCGCCATCGGGGCGGCCAAACACAACATCCATGCCTCACTGGGATTCGAACCCTGACCCTACACAGAAGAATGATCCCAAGCCATCGCTTAGACCATTGCGCACCTGGGGCGGCGTGTTTCATTTTCAAAAGCCATTGCATTAAAGAAGTTTTGTTTTAGCTACCTGCCCGTTTGCCTTTTACCCTAATTTAAGGCTACTGGTTGTAGGGAAGGAAGGGAGTCAGTGCCGTAAGATAAACACAACATCCATGCCTCACTGGGATTCGAACCCTGACGCAACACAGAAGAATGATCCCAAGCCATCGCTCAGACCACTGCGTCCCCGGGGCTGCCTATTTTATTTTCAAAAGCCATTGCATTAAAGAAGCTTTGTTTTAGCTGTACGCGTTTGCCTTTTACCCTAATTTAAGGCTACTGGTTGCAGGAAAGGAAGGGGGTCAGTACCTTAAGACAAACACAACATCCATGCCTCACTGGGATTCGAACCCTGACCCAACACAGAAGAATTATCCCAAGCCATCGCTTAGACCACTGCAACCCCGGGGCGGCGTATTTTATTTTCAAAAGCCATTGCATTAAAGAAGCTTTGTTTTAGCTGTCTACGCGTTTGCCTTTTATCGAGTCGCATTAAAGAAAGCAGGAATCTCATTCCAGTTAGCCGCCCCGGTGGCGCAGTGGTCTAAGGCGTTGGCCTCTGATCATTCGTTCGTAAGGGGTCCGGGTTCGAATCCCGGTCAGGCATGGATGTTGTGTTTGTCTTACGGCACTGGCTCTCTCCCTTCCCTGGAACCAGTGACCCTAAATTAGGGACGGGCGACTGCTTATAGCCCATTGAGTTGCTCACGGTGGTTGTTAAACCTCCAATCAAAAAAAAAATCCAGTTATATTCTTTTTGTTTTTATCAGCATATCGTAAATCAGCTGCGGAATGAATGTTTTCAACCTCATTAATTACACATTTTTTTCGAGGCTTGTAGTTTCCCCAACGTCGTTAATTAATCTTTCTCCAATACTTTTGCCATTTGTCTTTGCTTCCTTTGTCAACTAGGCATCACGCAACTCTTCCTTCTGGAAAATGCCTGGGGAGAAAAAGTATGCGGGTTTTGGGTCTGTTTATCGTGTTTTTATATCTACATTCCACACAGAGAGGAATGGCGTGCGTTTTCAGCACGCGTGCGCGTTTCTTACCTCAAGACCTATATCAGCGCTCACCTAATCCCTTCCCTTTATCCGTTATTCTATCTTTTGTGTAAAACTATGACAAAAATGCAGAAAGCGTGCAATTAATTTATCACTTCCGTTTTCAAAGTCTTGATAACGTGTTCCTTTAAACACGAAAACATTTCACATGCTTTTTCTTAATACATACGCTCCGTCGTTAAGTCCTTGGTTGCTATCGTGTTTACCTAACTCATATTTGAATTCAATATAACTCCTGAGATACAATGATGTGCGTTTCTGATATTTAGATATAGCTAAACCTTTTTAAACCGCCCCTCGTTAAACCGTCACTCTCGCTTTCTTGCTGTAAACCAGGAACGGATTGCTCCAAACACAGGGTGTGATAAAAAAATATTCACACTATGGATTTATTAAAAAAGTAAAAGACTTACAGATCTGAAACTTAATCGCCTTCGAAGTAGTCCCCTTCTAAAACTACACACTTACCCCAGCGCTGTTTTCACTGCTCGGAGCATTTTTTCGAAGTCATCTTCTGAAATAGCGAACAGATTTTAAGATTTGAATGAAGAGAAAACTGCGCAGGGAGCTTGATCTCTTGAATAGGGTGGCTGTCTGATACACTGCTGCCCACTCAAAATGCAACACCAAGAAGGACACGAGATAGCAAAGCCAGATTTACTGAACACATAACAACAGATACAAAGATGAAACGATTGAACTTACAGGCCCGTGCGACTTGCGGAACACGCAGACATCAACAGTTCGTGTGGCCCCCATGGCTGGCAATAACGGCCGCTACACGCCGCGGTATCGAACGAAAGAGGCTATGGATGTGGGCTTGAGGTATGTTGGTCCAGGCTGCTTCCACAGGTTGCCACAGTTCATGAGGGGTAGCCGCGGGTGGTGCTTGCCGGGCCACTCGGATGTTGATCAGCGATCAGACGTGTTCGATGGGCGATATATCGGGAGAACAGGCTGGCCACGGCAGCAGTGACACCTGGTGGGCCATGAAGAATTGTTGCACGATGCGTGCCACGTGAGGGCGCGCATTGTCCTGTCGAAACGTGGCCGCTGGAAGGTCCTGCAGGTAAGGGGGGGCTACAGGCTCAAAAACATTGGAGATGCAGCGGTGGCTGTTGAGTGTACCGGCGATGCGTACCAGAGGGAGGCGGGTGTCATATCCAATTGCGCCCCAAACCATAACACCAGGCGACGGACAGGTATGGCGATGCATAATGCAGGCGTCATACGGTCTCTCGCCGCGGTGCCGCCACACTCGGATCCGACCATCGATGTGTTGTTTCGTCGGAGAAGGTAATATCGTGCCATTCCGTAGTCCAAGTGTGACGCTCAACGGTCCAATGCCGCCGCACTCGCCGGTGGTGTAACGTCAATGGTAATCGGAGCAACGGGCGCCGTGCGACAAGTCCCCGCTCCTGCAGACGACGTCCAACGGTACGTGCTGACACCGGTTGTTGTGCAACACACCCTAATTCTTGTGCTAACGTTCGTGATGTGGCGGTGCGAGCCGTCAATGACCGCCGCACAACATGCCGGTCCTCTCGTTCGGTGGTGTGCCGTGGCTGCGGTAATCGCTCATGTCGGCCCGTCCGTCCCTCCTGCACCCACCGAATCCATACTCGCCTCACTGTGGCTGGATATCGTTCCATACGGGCGCCGATGTCTCGGTACGATAAACCGCTGTCGCGATAAGCCACAATTCGTCCTATGTCGAACTCCGGGACGTGCTGGAATGACTGTCGTATTCTGCGACGAGGCATCAGGAAACTTCCCACGCACAGGTCCGGCAGCACAACACACTTCCACTACTTACACCCCGCCTTCTGTGCACCCTTCTTACAGTGCTTTTCGGTGGCGTGCCAGGAGCACATGATTTATATATGCCCTGCAATGCTAATCGTGTGCATGTCCCCTCGCGGGCGACGCATGTTGCGGATTTAAGGCCAATCGGATGCTTCCTTCTTGGTGTTGCATTTTGGGTGGCCAGCAGTGTATATACACTGAAGTGCCAAAAGTTATGTGATACGTACCTAGTATCGTGTAGGACCTCGTCTAGCCCAGAAAAGCGCAGCAACTCGACATGGCATCGATTCCACAAGTGGCCGGAAGACTTATGGAGAGATGTCAAGCCATGCCGTCTGAACAGCCGCCGACAGTTCCCTGGCAGTTGTAGGTGCAGGATCTTGCGTGCGAATGGGCCTTTCCACCACGTCCCATTGGGATCGTGTCGGGCGAACGTGGTGGCCACACCATCCGTCGGAACTGTCCAGAATGCTCCTCGAAACAATTTTGGACAACTTGGGCCCGATGACATGGTGCATTGTTCCCTGGAAAATCCCATCGTTATTGGAGTGCATGAAGTCCATGAAGGGTTGTAAATGGTCACCCAGCGGAGCAACAAAGCGAGTACCGGTTAATGACGCGTTTACGACTACCGGAGGACCCAAACCGTGTCACGTACAGACACGCCATACATGTATGGAACCCCACCAGCTTGCACTGTGCTTTGTTGACAGCTTGGGAACATGGGCCCAATGGGGTCTGCGCCACATCCGAATCCTACCATCTGCTCGAAACAACCGGTAGCGTGACTCATCGGTCAACGCCACATGTTGACAGTCTTCCAGGGTCCAATTACCGTTTTCACGAGCCCAGGTGAGGCGCTGTGTCCGATTTTGTGGTGTTAACAAAGGCACTCTGGTGGGTCTTCTGCTTCCATACTCCGTGGACGCTAAATTACGCTGCACTTACTTGATGGATATGTCTCTCGTACCTCTTGCATTAAATGTGGATGTTATTTGAGCCAGTGTCACTTGTCTGTTAGCATGGTCTCCAAATTATACTGCACTGACCTGATGGATATGTCTCTGGTACCTCCTGCATTGAATGTGGATGTTATTTGAGCCAGTGTTGCTTGTCTGTCAGCATGGACACCAAATTACACTGCACTTACCTGATGGATATGTCTCTGGTACCTCCTGTATTTAATGTGGATGTTATTTGAGCCAGTGTCGCTTGTTTGTCAGCATAGACACCAAGTTACACTGCACTTACCTGATGGATATGTCTCTGGTACCTCCTGTATTGAATGTGGATGTTATTTGGGCCAGTGTCGCTTGTCTGTTAGCACGGGCAATCCTGGTCAGACGCCGCTGGTCACGGTCATTCAGCACACGTGGTCGGCCACTGCACCGTCCGCGGTGGGTGTTAATGCCTTCCATGAGGTATTCTCGGTAAAGACGTGACGCCATTGATCGAGCAATGTAGAATGTTAGCACAGCTTCGGAAACTGAATGCCCATCCGCCTGGTTCCCACAACCATGCCTCGTCCAAACTCCGATAATTCACGTCAGCTTGCCATAATCCTACTGGCGGTTGTTCAACTTGGCTCACGAGATTGCACTTCGCAACTGATGAAAATCGTGGCGTGTGTCAAAGCCTTTATACGACGGCAGCGCCAGTTAAAAATGCGCATACTGTTATCGTGTGACTTCTGGCACTTCAGTGTAATGCGGTGCTTAGGAAGAAACTGCTGCCCAGGCTGCGATGCATGGTAAGCAGCTTTGTCATGGTGGAGTTGCCACTCGTCGGTGCCATGCAATGCCAGCCTTTTGCGACGAAGTGCGTCCCTCAAACGCAGCAAAACTTGGCAGTAGTTCTCCTTGTTAATTGTCTGGCCTAATGGAGCGTATTCATGATGCACAATTCCCTCATGATTGCAAACAAACAGTCAGCATCATCTTGACAGTAATACTCCTTGTTGATTGTCTGGCCTGACGGATCGTATCCATGATGCACAATTCCCTCATGAGTGAAAAAAAACACATTCAGCATCCTCTTGACAGTGGTACTCCTTCTTGATTGTCTGATCTGATGTATATGATGCACAATTCCCTCATTACTGAAAAAACAGTCAGCATCGTCTTGACAGTAGTACTTTTTCTTGATTGTCTGGCCCGATCGAGCGTATTCATGATGCACAATTCCCTCATGGTTGAAAAAACCAGTCAGCATCATCTTGACATTGCTGCTACTCTGTCGTGCTATTTTGGGTCTGGAAGAGTCTGGAGTCTTGCACTGTGAAGACTGGGCCTTAGTTTGGAGCCTTCCACTGTGAATATTAGGCTTTAATTTGTAGTCTTCCACTGTAAAGACTCGGTCTTAGTTTGTAGTCTTCCACTTTGAAGACTGGGCCTTAGTTTGTAGTCTTCCACTGTGAAGACTGGGTCTTAGTTTGGGGTCTCCCACCGTGAACACTGAGTCTTAGTTTGTAGTATTCCACTGTGAAGACTAGGCCATAGTTTAGGGTCTCCCACTGTGACGACTGGGCCTTATTATGGGGTCTCCCACTGTGAAGACTGGGCCTTAGTTTCGGGGTCTCCCACTGTGAAGACTAGGCCTTAGTTTGGGGTCTCCCACTGTGAAGACTGGGCCTTATTTTGGGGTCTCCCACTGTGAAGACTGGGCCTTATTTTGGGGTCTCCCACTGTGAAGACTGGGCCTTAGTTTGCAGTCTTTCACTGCGAAGACTGGGCCTTAGTTTGTAGTCTTGTACTGTGAAGACTGGTCCTTAGTTTGTCGTCCTCCACTGTGAAGACTGGGCCTTAGTTTGTAGTATTCCACTGTAAAGACTGGGCCTTAGTTTGTAGTCTTCAATTGTGAAGACTGGGCCTCAGTTTGGGGTCTCCCACTGTGAAGACTGGGCCTTAGTTTGTAGTCTTCCACTGTGAAGACTGGGCCTTAGTTTGCAGTCTTTCACTGCGAAGACTGGGCCTTAGTTTGTAGTCTTGTACTGTGAAGACTGGGCCATAGTTTGTAGTCTTGCACTGTGAAGACTGGTCCTTAGTTTGTCGTCTTCCACTGTTGAGACTGGGCGTTAGTTTGTAGTATTCCACTGTGAAGACTGTGCCTGAGTTTGTAGTCTTCAATTGTGAAGACTGGGCCTTAGTTTGGGGTCTCCCACTGTGAAGACTGGGCCTTAGTTTGTAGTCTTCCATTGTGAAGACTGGGCCTTAATTTGTAGTATTTCACTGTGAAGACAGTTTGTAGTCTTCCATTGTTAAGACTGGGACTTAGTTTGTAGTCTTCCACTGTGAAGACTGGGCCTTAATTTGTAGCCTTGCATGTGAAGACTGGGCCTTAGTTTGTAGTCTTCCACTGTTGAGACTGGGCCTTAGTTTGTAGTCTTCCACTGTGAAGACTGGGCCTTAGTTTGTAGTCTTCAATTGTGAAGACTGGGCCGTAATTTGGTGTTTTCCACTTTGAGGACTCAGCCTTAATTTGCAGTCTTCCACTGTGAAGACTTGGCCTTAGTTTGTAGTCTTCCACTGTGAAGACTGGGTCTTAGTTTGTAGTCTTCCACTGTTAAAACTGGGACTTAGTTTGTAGTCTTCCACTGTGAAGACTGGGCCTTAATTTGTAGCCTTGCTTGTGAAGACTGGGCCTTAGTTTGTAGTCTTCCACTGTGAAGACTGGGCCTTAGTTTGTAGTCTTCCACTGTGAAGACTGGGCCTTAGTTTGTAGTCTTCCACTGTGAAGACTGGGCCTTAGTTTCGGAGTCATACCCAATAAATCCTCGATTCCTCACCAGTTATGATAGTTTTAAAAATATTTTCGTCGTTGTAGGAAACTAGCACCTGAAACACTGACCTATGTTTGCTCAGCTGAGAGCAATTTGGCTGAGACACGTCTCATACCGGAATCGTCCGGAAGAATCGACTGCAGCGAACCGAAATTAATGTTAAAGTCTTCAGATAACTCACGAATAGTGCTCCGGTGATTTTCCTGCACAGCTGTGGGCACGAGTTCAACATTGTTTTCACTTTTGCTGACCACCCGGAGCATTCATCGCACTCAACACTCTCACGACCATCTTCGAAACGTTTACACCACTCATAAACTTCTGCACGATTCATACAACCCTCCCCATAGACTTTCTGTAACTTTAAGTATGTGCCTTTGCAAATTTTGTCAAGTTTTCGACAAAATCTGATGCAAATTTGTTCATCAATTTCTTCCGACATGACAGAAGCGACGAACAGCTTCATACGCGTAAGAACAAAGCCGTACTGTAAAACAAGTTAGCAAAATTATGCAATGCATTGAATGTGATACGCTGTCCAACATACCAGAAATCATCACTCAAGTTATTAATCAAGTTATGAGGATAATGGCTGTGGAATAAATCTCACTCCTGTGCCCTGACCTTTGACCCTATTTCGATGATATTGAACAGAACCGGTTCAGTACCCCTCCGGAACCACATGATAAGGTTTTGTCGCAATCGAAGCATTTTTACGTAAATTATGACGCATAAGGACGATGGAATGGATCCCGCTTCTATGTCCTGACCTGTGACTCCATTTCGTCGATTTTCAATAGGGTTCGTCCCCAGTTATCCCCTACAACATACTACAATTTAATCGAAATCGAACCATTGTTACGCGAGTTATCGTGCGGACGGACAGACAGACAGACGGATAAAGCTGAAGCGTATACGCTTCTTTAACCTACGGTTGGAAAGCGTAAAAAAACTGGACGAGCATGGGATACGCGTTGACGGCGCATGCGTAGTAGTTTCCAAGGTCAAACTGTGCCAAATAGTTTCCTGCTGTGTCGTGCGCCTCGGCTCCGAACTTATGATACCAGTCTGGATATTCTTTTATCATACCTCGTGCAGTCAAACCCCTTTGTGTTGTCGTTAAACTCAGAAAAAATAAATACTGGAATAATATCTGTCTATGAAACATTATAACTTGGAAGTTTTAAAATTCTGAAAGACGATTTCTCATTATTGTGCGGCACTCTAAATTTCTACCTGTTTTAAAAGCATCGAGTACTTATACCAGGGGTGGGGAACCTACGGCCTTCTGGGCCATTAAGTGCTGCCTTTTGAGTGAATCCAAATTTTGCAGAACAAATCTTTTTATTTTTATTAATGTTTTTTTTGTTCGTTTTTTATTTTTTTTATTTTAATCCTAAAATGACTATGTTTAAAATTACCGAAGATTTTCTGTTTGGTATTTTAAATGTAGTCATTTTAAGATTCAACGAAATAATGCTCCCCGACTGACGGCCACCATTAAAACATTAGTAGGTCATAAGTTCTATTTTCAAAAGTTCTATTAGTAAGTCATAAGTTCTATTTTCATAAGTTCTATTAGTAAGTCATAAGTTCTATTTTCATAAGTTCTATTAGTAAGTCATAAGTTCTATTTTCATAAGTTCTATTAGTAAGTCATAAGTTCTATTTTCATAAGTTCTATTAGTAAGTCATAAGTTCTATTCATTAATAAATCATAAGTTCTATTAAAATATTAGTAAGTCATAAGTTCCATTAAAACATTAGTAAGTCATAAGTTCTATTAAAACATTAGTAAGTCATAAGTTCTATTAAAACATTAGTAAGTCATAAGTTCTATTTTCATAAGTTCTATTAGTAAGTCATAAGTACTATTTTCATAAGTTCTATTAGCAAGTCATAAGTTCTATTTTCATAAGTTCTATTGTAAGTCATAAGTTCTATTTTCATAAGTTCTATTAGTAAGTCATAAGTTCTATTTTCAAAAGTTCTATTAGTAAGTCATAAGTTCTATTCATTAATAAGTCATAAGTTCTATTAAAACATTAGTAAGTCATAAGTTCTATTCATTAATAAGTCATAAGTTCTATTAAAACATTAGTAAGTCATAAGTTCTATTAAAACATTAGTAAGTCATAAGTTCTATTAAAACATTAGTAAGTCATAAGTTCTATTAAAACATTAGTAAGTCATAAGTTCTATTCATTAATAAGTCATAAGTTCTATTAAAACATTAGTAAGTCATAAGTTCTATTCATTAGTAACTCATAAGTTCTATTAAAACATTAGTAAGTCATAAGTTCTATTCATTAATAAGTCATAAGTTCTATTAAAACATTAGTCAGTCATAAGTTCTATTCATTAATAAGTCATAAGTTCTATTAAAACATTAGTCAGTCATAAGTTCTATTTTCATAAGTTCTATTAGTAAGTCATAAGTTCTATTTTCATAAGTTCTATCAGTAAATCATAAGTTATATTTTTATAAGTTCTATTAGTAAGTCATAAGTTCTATTCATTAGTAAGTCACAAGTTCTATTAAAACATTAGTAAGTCATAAGTTCTATTCATTAATAAGTCATAAGTTCTATTAAAACATTAGTAAGTCATAAGTTCCATTCATTAATAAGTCATAAGTTCTATTAAAACATTAGTAAGTCATAAGTTCTATTAAAACATTAGTAAGTCATAAGTTCTATTCATTAATAAGTCATAAGTTCTATTAAAACATTAGTAAGTCATAAGTTCTATTCATTAGTAACTCATAAGTTCTATTAAAACATTAGTAAGTCATAAGTTCTATTCATTAATAAGTCATAAGTTCTATTAAAACATTAGTCAGTCATAAGTTCTATTCATTAATAAGTCATAAGTTCTATTAAAACATTAGTCAGTCATAAGTTCTATTTTCATAAGTTCTATTAGTAAGTCATAAGTTCTATTTTCATAAGTTCTATCAGTAAATCATAAGTTATATTTTTATAAGTTCTATTAGTAAGTCATAAGTTCTATTCATTAGTAAGTCACAAGTTATATTAAAACATTAGTAAGTCATAAGTTCTATGAATACGTTCGTAGTAAGTCATAAGTTCTATTTTCATAAGTTCTATTAGTAAGTCATAAGTTCTATTCATTAGTAACTCATAAGTTCTATTAAAACATTAGTAAGTCATAAGTTCTATTCATTAGTAACTCATAAGTTCTATTAAAACATTAGTAAGTCATAAGTTCTATTCATTAGTAACTCATAAGTTCTATTAAAACATTAGTAAGTCATAAGTTCTATTCATTAGTAACTCATAAGTTCTATTAAAACATTAGTAAGTCATAAGTTCTATGAATACGTTCGTAGTAAGTCATAAGTTCTATGAATACGTTCGCAGTAAGTCATAAGTTCTATTAATAAGTCATAAGTTCTATTTTCATAAGTTCTATTAGTAACTCATAAGTTCTATTCATTAGTAAGTAATAAGTTCTATTAAAACATTAGTAAGTCATAAGTTCTATGAATACGTTCGTAGTAAGTCATAAGTTCTCTATGAATACGTTCGTAGTAAGTCATAAGTTCTATGAATACGTTCGCAGTAAGTCATAAGTTCTATTAATAAGTCATAAGTTCTATTTTCATAAGTTCTATTAGTAACTCATAAGTTCTATTCATTAGTAAGTAATAAGTTCTATTAAAACACTAGTAAGTCATAAGTTCTATGAATACGTTCGTAGTCGAATGACGAACCATTCTTGCCGAGACCTACCGGAGATTACAGGATAAGTTGATTTCGTGCGAGTAAAACCATGCAGTATAATAAAAGCACCGTCGGTTACACCATCATGAAGTTTTAAAACTTTATTAAGTAAAAAGGTTAAAAAACACACATTAGATCTTTCGATCCCACAATGGGATCATCATCAGATGTTAAAACGACATAATAATCAGATCAGATGTAGAAGATTTTAGGAAGGAAGTGTCTGATCCCAGGTCTCAAACCACCTTTAGAAATAGGAAGCTAGGAGATTTGGGCTAGAGTGCCTGATAGGAAAGTGACACGGAAGCGTGGTAGAAAGGGGGAGGAAGACGCTCTTATTTATTACCGGGGGCCAGTACCCGGGGCCCGACGGATTAACGTGCCCATCCGACACACGGCGGATATTTAGTGGTCCGAGCGTTCGTACGTGCCTGGTATCGAACCTGAGGTTATCTCCGTGGCAGTCACGAACGTTGACCACTAGGCCACCCGCGGCCCCAACGACATAATAAACCCTGGTGAGGGGTATACATACAGAACAAAGACGTAAAACATCTCACGAGTAAAAGCCGTCTTTGTGCGGATAATTGAAAGTAAAATAAAACTCGGCTTAGCTTAAATCAAATTAACTCATATTATGAGACACAAATTTAATAAAAACTTATGATATTTTAAAAAACAGATTAAAAGACATTAGTACTTTCGGGCCATCGCATGGCCCATCTTCAATGTTCCATCTGAAGATGGGCGATGCGATGGCCCGAAAGTACCAATGTCCTTTAATCTGTTTTTTAAAATATCATAAGGTTTTATTAAATTGATGTCTCATAATATGAGTTAATTTGATTTAAGCTAAGCCGAGTTTTATTTTACTTTCAATTATCCGCACAAAGACGGCTTTTACTCATGAGATTTAGTTTGTGCGACTCATCAGTATTGGACGTAAAACATGATGCCAGATACATTAAGTGCAGTAATATGAATGTATGGCAAAGAATTAACCTCATTAAATAATATTAACCTTTTCAAAATATAATCTTACTAAACTTCACGTCCTTCAAAACAAATTTATTAGATTAATTGATCTTAAATCCAACACATATACTCAACTCTCATTATACAATAACACAAGAGTTTTCCCTGACAAATATAACATTCTTACAATTAACCAATTATACTACTTAAATTATTAGAAAAACTATGTATTGGCGTATTTTAAACAACCTGCATGCCAATATCATACAGATTGCAACTAAGACGCACTTACACCACACATGCACAAAATCACACATCCGATCGATTCATCCAAAGACAGAAACCATGAAACAAACTCTAAACTACATTCGACCTTCTTACTTGAACTCACTGCCAACGGAATTAACCTCATTAAATAATATTAATTTTTTCAAAAAAAAAAAAAAAAAAAAAGTGAAAAAATACATCATGAACTGCAGCCACTAGATCAACGATTGTAGTGGAGAGGGATTATTATGTATATACATTAACACTTATCTTTTGTCATTGATATACTGCATATTGCAATAATGTTTTCTTTTTTCCTGTTGCCACTGTATTTAACTTAATTATGTTAAGATTATCAACTATTTTTTTCACCCACCTTGTAATTCTTGTTCAGGGAGCATAGGATTTTGTCAGACCTTTTAGCCTTTTTTCCATGCTCCCTTGCTGTGCTTGTTTCCATATACTTGAAATTCAACCTCTTCTGCACAGCCAAAAATAAACGAATTGAATTGAATTGAACATAATAGAGATCAAATTTGCATAGGTTTTATTCATGATGAATGGCATGCACATTGCCATGACTGCCGTTTTCATTCCGAATAAATAATTTCCACGGGTGGGGGATATGTTTCGGTAGAACGTCATGTAACGTATACTCTATATTCACTTTCCTTTTGATTTTACTATCTCTGGTTATTTTATTTTACTATGTAAATTATCTTCTTACTGAACGAAATATTATTTCACCCGATGAATGAGATCTGGCAATGAGTGTAAGTCATGACGTGGTGGTAGCCAGTATATATAGGCGGGTTCATCGATAGCGAAAGAGAGCTTGGTGTTGTACGGAGAGATTTTGTTGTTATAAGGAGATCGTTTGTTGTTATACTAGAGGAGAGAGTTTCGTTCTATGCCATTAGTTGGATTCTTCATTATTGTGAAACAAGTTGTGTGTGTGTGCTTTGGACGACCAAGAGTCGCATAATAAAAAAAGATTTGAGTAAGTACGTCTTTCTCAATTAATAGTTTTTGTCAGACCTCTGTCTGGCTGTTAGGTTTATATCGTTAGTTTATTACCATTAACAACCAGCGTTAAGACTTTATACATTCTAATTACTACACTACTAGCAGGAGACTTTATTCATGTTCTTAATTATCTAGTAACAACAACCATTTGAATTCACTATTTGAAGCTCAGTAGGAAAGCTTCATTATTATCATTAGCTAGCTGGTAGAAAGAGCTTATTCATTATAATTAGCTTAGCGGAAAGCAAAATAAAGCTAATTCATTATAGTCATTACAACATGAAGTACCATAGTTCAAAATATGCAAAGTTTCAGCAAAAAGTAAAACAAATTTGTTGGAGGTAGTTAGTATGATACGTGTTTCATCCCAATTAGGGAAATAAGTACTCTCAGAAACTAGGCGAGCAAGTGCTGTAGAAGTAGATCCTGTACGTATGTCATATTTATGCTTCGTGACACGAATTTTTAGAGAACGCTGTGTGGAGCCTATGCAAGAAATGGTAGATTCGCTGTCGTCCACGGAGGTTAGTGGGATGCAATATATCCCACATCGATTAGCAGGATGAACAGAATCACGATCAGATTTGATACTTGAAAGGATATTCACAGTTTTTACAAGTCAAGATGATGATGCTTACAGAATTTTTTCAGAATCGGGGTAACATTTAAGATATGTGACATGGATCCCACGTATCTTGGCTACACATATTCTTGAGAAAGAGTTATGAATGAATGTCGCTGATAATTTGCTAAAATGCGATTCATGTAATGGTCATGGTAGTCGAATGATCGTGCTAGTTCCCTGATTTTACGCAGTTCCAAAGTACGGTCCTGTGCATTGGATGAATGTGTAAATGCACGTTTAACCAAAAAATGAAGGGATGATAACTTGTGAGGTACGGGATGTGCAGAATCAACTGGAATCAATGGTGAACAGAAGTGGGTTTCCAATATACTGAATGTTGAATGTCCAAGGTATCAGGATTACGTTGTAATAGGAAATCCAAAAGTGGTAGAGAGTGGGGTTTTATTCTATCTCGACAGAGATTGGTTGGCAGAATGCCTCGACGTGTTGTCGCTGTCATACGAACAAAAGGTGGACCGACTAGCTACTAATTTACGATAAGAAAGCCATTTATTTGTTCCAAAACATAGTGGTGTAAGAATACTTTTGTTAATAAAGTGCCCAATGAAATTGCTATTTTTCTTTCGCATTCCGGTAACAAATCATCCTAAAAACAATTTCACAGAATTTCAACGAAATGTGGTTCGCCGATATCTCTTTCATGACGATCTCACGAGCAATAGCTTGGCTAACACTTTTTTGTGAATGGACCACACACATTCACGCCTTGAGCATAATGATTGCTATCAAGGAGGGTGTTTGTGCTGAATTTTTTTTTCCACACTACTTCTTCCTGCAGGGAAGAAAGTCAACATTAAAAGATCCATCAGTTCAACCCTTTTTTAGATAAACAAACACGGATGATCCAGTGACCTGTTAAAATTGCTAAGTGGCACTCCACCAAGGAAAGAAAAAGAAAAACGAAAACTGAAGAACAGGAAAATGCGCCCGAAAAAAAAAAAAAAAGAGCCAGACATGACCAGCATCATCCTGAGTGCTCCCACTACGATACTGCGTTCGTAGGTAGACAAAATATATGACATGTTTTCGTGCAAACTTTCGGTGTTTTTTAGAAAAAACAAACAATAAAATTGAAAGCGTGCGGCAAGATTTGTGAGATGGTTAACAGATTTTGGTGTTTTTTGACAAAACCAATAAAATTGAAAGAAAATATTATTGAATATTATTAATATTACTGAATATATGTATACATATTGACTATTATAAAAATAAATATTATATAATAATAATATATATTATAAATATTCAATGATATATTAAATAATATTATTAATATTATAAAAATTTACATTAAATAATATTATTATAATATAATACTAATACTTGACTAATAATATTAATAATAATATTAATATTATTATTACTATAAACATATATATTAAATAATATTATTGAATAATAATGTACATGTATATTACATATTCAAAAATATATAGTATTCATAATATGTTAAATAATATTATTGAATTTTATTATTAATTATAATAATATTACTGAATATTATTATTGAAAATATTAATATTATTGAATATTGTTATCGAAAATATTAATATTATTGATTATTATTGAAGATGTTAATATTATTGAATATTATTATTGAAAATATTAATATTTTTGAATATTATTATTGGAAACATTAACATTATTGAATATTATTATTGAAAACTTTAACATTATTGAATATTTTCATTGAAAATTAATAATAATATTGAATACTAATAATATATTAAATAATATTATTGAATATTATTATTAAATATTAATATTACTGAATATTGTTTTCGAAAATATTAATATTATTGATTATTATTGAAAATGTTAATATTATTGAATATTATTATTGAAATATTAATATTATTGAATATTATTATTGAAAACATTAATATTATTGAATATTATTATTGAAAACATTAACATTATTGAATATCTTTATTGAAAATTAATAATATTACTGAATATTAATAATATATTAAATAATATTATTGAATAATATTATTAAATATTAATATTACTGAATATTATTATTGAAAATATTAATATTATTGACTATTGTTATCGAAAATATTAATATTATTGATTATTATTGAAAACGTTAATATTATTGAATATTATTATTGAAAACATTAATATTATTGAATATTTTTATTGAAATTAATAATATTATTGAATATTAATAATATTGTTGAATATTAATAATATCGTTGAACAGTACTGAAAGTTCTTTGACGGTTGGCAGATTTTTGGTACTCTTTGACAAAACCAATAAAATTGAAACTGTGCGGCAGGATTTATGCATGGTTGAGAACTTTTGGTGTTCTTTGACAAAACCAATAGAATTGAAAGCGTGTGTCAGGATTTGTGAGATGGTTGACAGATTTTTGAAAAATTTTCAGTCCGCATTCGTCTAAGTTAGGGGTGAGGAACCTTCTCATGTTGGAAGGCCGCATTAAGTTAGTTGTAATCTAACAAAGCCTCATTCAAGAAACTTCAATTGAATATACTTCGAAATGTAAATTTTTTTTGTAAAAATCTTACTAACTAACTTAAAAAAATGAAAACAAATTGTAATTCTAAAGTTAACTAACTTTTTAATTACTTTGTTGTGACTGCTTTTTGTTGGGAAGTATTTGAATATATTTTTGCAACATGGACGTTCGCAGTTTCAGCTGATCATCTAGATGGGTATCCGTCATTTGTGACCTTAAGGGCGTCTTTATTCAGGTTAGGAAGTAGATTCGCAGCAATAAGTGATTGAAAAGCAAGAAAGCATTTCTTGCGCTTTCCTACCGTACGTTGAAGAAGCGTATATGCTCCAGTTTCGTCTGTCTGTCTGTCTGACTGTCCGTCCGTCCGTCCGTCCGCACGATACCTCGCATAAAAATCGTTCGATTTCGATGAAATTTTACTATGTAGTAGGGGACCACCTGGGGACGAAGTCTATCGAAAATGGATGAAATGGGGTCAAGGGTCAGGACATGGAAGAGGGATTCGCTTCATTGCCCTTATGCGTCATAACTTACCTAAAATGCTTCGATTGCGATAAAACTTGTTCATGTTGTTCCGAAAGTATACTGAACCCGTTCTATTGAATATCATCGAAATGGGGTCAAGGTCAGGGCACAGGAGCGAGATTTATTTCACAGCCGTTATCCTCATAACTTGACTAAAATGCTTCTATTGCGACAAAACTTTAGTATGTTGTTCCGGAAATATACTGAACCAATTCTGCTTAATATCATCGAAATGGGGTCAAAGGTCAGGGCACAGGAGCGAGATTTATTCTACAGCCATTATCCTCATAACTTGAGTAATGATTTCTGGTATGTTGGAAAACGTATCATAATCAATGCATTGTATGATTTTACTAACTTGTTCGTGCATGTTCCGGAGGCGTGGGTATTCTATTGCATTTTTCCATATTTCAACTGGACTTTCTTAGCGTCAAATAAGGACTTTAAAATGTCATCTTCTGAGAGCTCAATCAATTCCATCTGGAGTTCTTGAACGAAATCATGAGCGTAGCAGATGCCGACATAGAACTCATGACTTATTAATGTTTTAATAGAACTTACGACTTGCTAATAGAACTTATGAAAATATAACTTATGACTTACTAATGTTTTAGTAGAACTTACGACTTGCTAATAGAACTTATGAAAATAGAACTTATGACTTACTAATAGAACTTATGAAAATAGAACTTATGACTTACTAATAGAACTTATGAAAATAGAACTTGTGACTTACTAATAGAACTTATGAAAATAGAACTTATGACTTACTAATAGAACGTATGACTTACTACGAACGTATTCATAGAACTTATGACTTACTAATAGAACGTATGACTTACTACGAATGTATTCATAGAACTTATGACTTACTAATAGAACTTATGAAAATAGAACTTATGACTTATGAAAATAGAACTTATGACTTACTAATGTTTTAATAGAACTTATGACTTACTAATGAATAGAACTTATGACTTACTAATAGAACTTATGAAAATAGAACTTATGACTTATGAAAATATAACTTATGACTTACTAATGTTTTAATAGAACTTATGTCTTTCTAGTGTTTTAATTGAACTTATGAAAATAGAACTTATGTCTTTCTAGTGTTTTAATTGAACTTATGAAAATAGAACTTATGGCTTACTAATAGAACTTATTGCCAACCACATTCCACGAGAGAGAAAATATAACGTTAAGGTTGAAAACGCTAAAAGAGAATGAACTCAAATTTACATAAATAAAGCAATTAAAAATGAAAGTTAATTTAGAAAACACGTCACGCTTCAGCTGAATTGTTGCTTTTGTCGAACTGATAAATCAAACAATGCCTAATGTGATCCCTATTGCTTGAAATGTTAACCCTTGTGTGACTTGTTTACGAATGGGATGCTCCTGCATTCTTAGTGCCACTTTATAGCCTCCTCCTCGAAGCATTTTGGTCATCACACGTGCCATCTGTTATTGCACTTGCTACTTAAACTTTTTACTTGAAATTTGCATCATGATAAACAGGTAGACCTTTTGCACACGCCTAATAATCATTTGCATGTCCCAACCTGTTTTACATATCCTGTACAGTTCAAGCTAATATCAGCAGTCCTTCATGGTGTTGGAATTTTCTCAAACAGTAGTATACTATTTGATTAAGTACGAAGTGAAGTTGTATTCAGCATCTGGTGTTGTGCTGACATTTTTGTGCCTTCACTGTAAAAAAAGTTTCTGAAATTTACGAGCCACTTTGCTCGATTTCTTTCGTGAATTAACGAAGCATATTTCTGATGCAACTTTTTCCTTGAAATGACGGAAAAAGATTCTTAATGTCAAGGACCTTTCGTACGCCAAAGAAATCCTAAATTTTCCGAAACCTTCCCGCAATTCGTTTCTCATATTGATGGTAAATTACTGTTTTCAAGATTTGTTAATGAGAAATTCTGAATTTTCAGAAACCTTTCAGCGATGTCTTGCTTATATTGATGTCAAATTACGGTTTTCAAGATACACGTGCTAATGATAAATTCTGATTTTTCAGAAACCTTTCCGCAATGTCTTTCTTATATTGACGGTAAATTACCGTTTTCGAGATATGTTAATAGAAAATTCTGAATTTTCGGAAATTTTCCGCAATTCTTTCCTTCCTTAAATTGCTACATATATATAAAAGTTTCTGAAATTCGCAATTCCTTTCTTATATTTCATATATATAAAAAGTTTGAGAAATTCACGAGCCACTTTGCTCGATTTCTTTCGTGAATTAACGAAGCATATTTCTGATGCAACTTTTTCCTTGAAATGACGGAAACAGACTCTTAATGTCAAGGACCTTTCGTACGCCAGAAAAATCCTAAATTTTCCGAACCTTTCCGCAATTCGTTTCTTATGTTGATGGTAAATTACCGTTTCTAAGAAGTGTTAATGAGAAATTCTGAATTTTCAGAAACCTTTCCGCAATTCCTTTTTTATATTGATGGTAAATTACCGTTTTTCAAGATTTGTTAACTGAATTTTCAGAAACCTTTCAGCAATGTTTTTCTTATATTAATGGTAAATTACGGTTTTCAAGAAGTGTAAATGATAAGTTCTGAATTTCCAGAAACCTTTCCGCAATTCCTTCCGTAAATTGATATATATATATAAAAGTTTCTGAAATTCGCAATTCCTTTCTTATATTTCTTATATATAAAAAGTTCGTGAAATTCACGAGCCACTTTGCTCGATTTCTTTCGTGAATTAACGAAGCATATTTCTGATGCAACTTTTTCCTTGAAATGACGGAAAAAGACTCTTAATGTCATGGACCTTTCGTACGCCAGAGAAATTCTAAATTTTCCGAAACCTTTCGGCAATTCTTTTCTTATGTTGATGGTAAATTACCGGTTTACAGAAGTGTTAATGAGAAATTCTGAATTTCCAGAAACCTTTTCGCAGTTTCTTTTTTATATTGATGGTAAATTACCGTTTTCAAGATTTGTTAATGAGAAATTCTGAATTTTCAGAAACCTTTCCGCAATGTCTTTCTTATATTGACTGTAAATTACCGTTTTTAAGATGTGTTAATGGAAAATTCTGAATTTTCAGAAAGCTTTCTGCAATGTCTTTCTTATATTGACGGTAAATTACCATTTTCAAGATGTGTTAATCATAAATTCGTAATTTTCAGAAACCTTTCCGCAGTTTCTTTCTCATATTGACGGTAAATTACCGTTTTCAAGATGTGTTAATCGGAAATTCTGAACTTTCAGAAACCTTTCCACAATTCCTTTCTTATATTAACAGAAAAATTTCATTCTCACTTTTTCCCTGTCCATATGACGAAACATTTTTGGTAATAGGAAAGATTCACGGAAATACTTGGAGATTTGATTAACTATTGAATTTCAATAGTCTGTCGAAGTATTTGATTTTGAAGTTCTGATTGTTGTGGATATTATATAGCATAAATTTTGGTTACTGTGGCACAGGATATTTCTTCTCTTCCTCATTTTGTGCGCCAGATCGTATACACTGTGTTAGCGAAAGAAACCGGGTACTTAATTTATTGTACAGGAGGTTGTACAATGTCCATGTATTAGTCTGTGGCGTCCTTAAGACACAAGCTATATAGCTATCTAGAGTAAATTTGATATTTAGAAGTTTTGTGAAGTAATATTATAAAACAGCACATTGCACCGTCTCTTAAAGATAATTTCCTAATAAGGGGATACCTGTTTTTCCGAAGGAATTTTAATTAACAACAAATTAAACAAAATTGATATTAAATTTTCGCTTAAAAATTTTCCACTTTCAGATATGTTTATAACAATAAAAATAAATAACTAAAAGGAACTCCGAAACAAACCTTTGCTTGTACGTACGTACATAGAGTATGTATACGTATTTACTCCGCCTCCGTTAGCACAAATTCTGTATTTATTTACTTATTTATTGTACAAGTCCCTTTGTGGCTTTAGAAATCAGAAAATTTTGCAGGAAATGCATACTTAAAAAAATATACTCAGAGACGTTTGTCTGATAGGAAACAAAATAAAATACTTTTTTCGAAGCATGAAAGTGCCTCCGATGCACCGATGTTTTGCAACAGAATCGTGACATCTTCGTCGTCACTGCTTTCCTGATCAGCTCCGTCATTTATTTTGTCTGTAATTGAGTGAATGATGTCAGCATCGGTCATTTCATTGGAAATTAGTAAATAATCATTTACCGACAAAAAAAAAAAAAAACAAAAAAACTTGAAGTTTTGCATCATTAAGGATATCATCATTTCAACTTATGTGTCCTGCCGTGCCTCTACACAACTTTTGGCCTAAGGGAAAACCGGAAATTACTCACACGTACTTTAAGAAGGTAACCAGGACGCCGAAATTCGAGCTGACAATTTTTTGAGAGGTTGCTACCTTTCTTCTGAAATGGGAAAAATGTGCACGCTGTAACGAACAGTTGCAAAATTTAATTTCGTTGTAATGAATTTTTTTTTTTTTTTTTGATTGGAGGTTTAACGACCCCCGTGAGCAACTCAATGGGCTATAAGCAGTCGCCCGTCCCTAATTTAGGGTCACTGGTTCCAGGGAAGGGAAAGAGCCAGTGCCGTAAGACAAACACAACATCCATGCCTGGCCGGGATTCGAACCCGGACCCCTTACCAACGCCTTAGACCACTGCGCCACCGGGGCGGCGTAATGAAATCAACAATACATTAGAAAATAGTAAAACTATGCTAGTAATCCGATTTATTGGTGCAGGAATATATGAACAATCGTTTCCAAGCTTTCGCATGCACATCAACCAGATGGCTTTTTCAAGGAAAACAGACCGAAACTGCACTGTGAATAATAGAACGTTTTAATCATTTGAACGTGGTGACTTGACTTGTCAATAAATAGATACGACATAACATTCATTTAAAGATACGAGGCATCACGTTGGTTGTGCACGCGGTAGGAAGAAGGTGTTACGTGAAGAAATGGTTTCAAAATCGTGGCAACTCCAGTAAGACGCAAGTATCATTGCAAGTATCACTGTTGGTGATGATCTCCAAGGTTTCTCGAATGGCTGTACATTTAGGGGTAGAGTAGGTCTTTATATCATCGCACATAGGGGTAGTGGACTTTAATTTTATTTCTGTGGATAGGGCTGTGGTTATTTTATCGTATTTTGTGTCCCTTTTATGCTTGTTGACTCTGATTCTAAACGAACGCTTGGTCATTCCAATGTAGTACCGTTTGCAGCCGTCTGGATATTGTAAGGGCATCGCATAAACACCTTAGCTGGAAAGATGAGGTTTCCCAGTATTTATCTTCATCATAGTATATAAAGATGTGGGAGACCTTATGCCGACACCGTAGTTCATCTTCTTGAGGGCATTCTTCAGTTTGTAAGACAATTTTTTTATGTAGGGAACTGAGCCTGGGACCAAATGTGTCATACAAACTGATGAACGCGCTGAATAAGATGAACTACGGTGTTGACATAAGGTCTCCTGCAACTTTATATACAGAGTGTCCCATAAATTCACAAACAGTTCAAAAATTCATAAAAGTTGAAGGAGATGGAATATTGGAATGCGGTTTGCAACAAACTAATGCTCACGAAGAGGGATCTTTTTTGGTAGAGAAAAAAGTTTTGTTCACATTTTCGTCGATAGAGGGCGCTTCACGCTTTGAAAACACAAAATTCCGTGGAAACCTAGATTTATTTGCATGCAGACAAATGTTTACGAGCATATCACAGAAGTAAATGTTCTATGCGTCCGCCAGCAGACGAAGATACCCTTTGCAAGCGAGTTAAAAAACCGTTAACTGCAGCATGGAGCATATCCGGATGGATTCGTGGCGAATGGCGTCCTTTAACTCCGCTAAACACGACGGGCTACTGCGGTACACCCGGGACTTAACGTAAACCCACAGCCCAAAATCAACTGGTGTCCGGCCCGGTGAGCGAGGGGGCCATTAATTTGTACAGCAACGGTTGATTAGTCGTTCCTCACTAAATGTGCTTATCAGGAACTGCTTCACTGGAGATGCGATATGAGGAGGTGTCCCGTCTTGTGTGAATGTTACTGTGTGAAGGAGATTACGTTCCACTTAGCACGGTATCACTTTCTCCAGTAGCATTTTCAAGTAGCGTGCTGCAGTCACTGAGCACGTTTTCCAGCCTGCTTTTGCACAGGGCTCCTCAAAGGAAAAAGGACCCACAATAATGGAAGCAGTGAAGCCACACCAAACAGTCACACGTGGGGAATGCAGTGACTTCTCAGTGTAGGCATGTGGGTTCGCTTCTGCCCAGATTCGACAGTTATGGGCGTGGACTGTCCCGTGCAATGAAAAATAAAGATGTTGGATTCAGCCATTATGGATTTTCTGCGATTTTCGCGGAAGCCCACCTTGCGAATTTCTCCCATTTAGCTGTGTTACTTCGTAAGAGCTGGTGAAGTGATTGCAACTTGTAGGGGTACAAGTTTAGCACTCCATGATGGATACGAAATACCGAAGTCTTCGGAATGCCTGCTACTCGTGTCACTTCTCGTGCGCTACTTACCCCACTCGTGGACTGTTGTTCCCTTATTGAGTTTATTGGCGAAGCCACAGTAGGGGTACGGGCCTCTGATAAACGATTGCAACTTGTAGGGGTACAAGTTTAGTGATTGCAACTTGTAGGGGTACAAGTTTAGTGATTGCAACTTGATGGATACGAAATACCGAAGTCTTCGGAATGCCAGCTACTCGTGTCACTTCTCGTGCGCTACTTACCCCACTCGTGGACTGTTGTTCCCTTATTGAGTCTATTGGCGAAGCCACAGTAGGGGTACGGGCCTCTGATAAACGTGACGCACCGCTGCGAGGGCGACCACACAGACTACCCGTTTCTTCGAAACGTCGTACGAGGGAGAGCAGTCCGGCAGAAGTGATTGGAGCCTTACCTTTCTTCATTTTTATCTGTGTCCGAAACCGTCGTAGAGCTTCACCTGGCGATTCGTGGCTGAGGTAAAAGAGCTTCACCTGGCGATTCGTGGCTGAGGTAAAAGAGCTTCACCAGTAGTGCTTTCTCCACCAACATCAACATCCCAGTGCGAAAGGTACGTCTAAGCCAGTCATGGGAATCGTGAGATACGAGGTGTCAGTCGATGTCTCAGATTTGCCTAATGCACGTGTTTTCAATGCGTGACGCGCCCTCTATCGACGAAAATGTGAACTATACTTTTTTCTCTACCAAAAAGAAAAAAAATCCCCTTTCGTGAGCATTAGTTTGTTGCAAACCGCATTCAAATATTTTATCTCCTTCAACTTTTAATGATTTTTGAACTGTTTACCAATTTATGGGACGCCCGGTACTATGCTAAAGAGAAATACTGGGAAACTCCATCTCTCCAGTGAAGGAGGTGTTTATGCGATCCCCTTACAATATCCGGATGTCTCTAGACGGTACTACATTCGAATAACCAAGCGTTCGTTTAGAATCAGAGTTAACGAGCATAAAAGAAACACAAAGTACGGTAAAATAACCACAGCCCTGTCCTCCAGAGAAGTCAAATTCAACTCCTATGTGGGATGATATAAAGAAATTAGCTGCCTACTCTATCCCTAAATGTACAGCCATTCGGGAAGCCTTGGAGATCATTACCAACACTTGTAATGATATTGTCTCATTGGAGTTGTCACGAATTTGGAGCCAGCTCTTCAAGTAACGCCTTCTTCCTACCAGGATATCGCGTGCCTAACCAACGTGATGCCTCGTATCTTTAAATGAATGCTACGTCGTTTCTATTTATTGTCAAGTCCAGTCACCGCATTCAAACTGTTAAAGCGCTGTATCGTAGCCCCCGATAAGTAAAGGCCTTCGGTAATTGCGAAAAAACCGAGCAACACTTTTCGCCTTTAATGCTCGCCAGGGGTCGTTGGAGGCAAACTGAGCCTCGCTTGATTCGTACTACGATGCATAGCTTATCACGTTGTGATTTCGCGATTGTTTAGGGGGCCATTTTGTTTTATGAATTAGTATTTGATTTTGTTTCGGATATTTATTATCGTGAAAATAACGATGTTATCATTAGATGTAACAATGGTACACTGCATTGTTCCTGGTTGTTCTTCAGACAGTAAACTTCGGGTAACGAGTTTCCGTGAGTTTCCCAGTGATTTGGAATTACGACAACAAATTCAGCTTAACAAACTCATTCTCAACAAACTAATCAAACTCTGAATCAACAAACTCATTCGATAAATTTATGACTCAAAGATATTTTGTGTTTTAAGTTGTCTGGATTTCAGTGCATCGTAATAAAGCCAAAAATGGAATGTAAACAAAAAGATGCCAAGTAAGTAGATTTGATCTCAGAAAAATCCTCAGGTTTGCGAAAGTGGTGAAATTTCACCTTTCCTATGCAATGATCGGTCGGTTTTTCAGGGTGAACATTTGAAGCTTAGGTGGGCTCAAGGTTAAAACGAATTGAAATTATGAACGTATGGAGGATTATTATTTTTTTAGTCTTGAAGTAATGTTTATTTCTATGTTTTTTAAGTATCATTACCATGTATTTGCTGTGAACTATAGGTTTCGGCACTGCATAATTGAGCGGAGCTCTCTTTACGAGACTCGAGACAATTAGTTGTTCGGGCATAGGTACGATATGACACATCCGACCAACGTGAGGTTTTGCATGCGATTGGACATGGTCCATGGTCAGGTTTTGACGCCTGCCGATTCCTGAAATTCCGTGGCATTGAGGAATAATTGTTCAAAAACCTGCATCTTTGGGGGTTTTCCGGGTTTTGAGAAGGGGTCGTTTGTTACCTGTCTCCTCCAAAGATCTTCAGCCGATCGCGGTGACACTTGCCACAGAGAAAGGGAAGGACATGGCGAGTGATATGGGGCTGGTATCACGGTGATTGGTCGTGTCGTATACAAATAATGACTATTAAAAATGACCAATTTTGATAATAATTGAAAGAATCCGCTCTCTATACGAGACTCGGGATAATTAGTTGTTCGGGCAAAGCTACGACATGACACATCCGATCACTGTGAATTTTGGCATGCTATTGGACATCGTCCATGGTCAGGTTTTGACACCTTCCGATTCGCAAAATTCCGTGTCATTGAGGAATTTCAATTAAAACTAGATGGCTTTTTAATTGAACCGTTTCCGGAAAGTTGGCTCACTAACATTAATTTTAAAAAAATCGTTTGAATTGAAAAGAAGAAATAGAAAGACTCCGTCTGTTAGCTCGACACTTGCTTAATCTATAGCAAGAAAAAAAATTTGTGTATGTGTCTGTGTGTCTGTCTTTTACGATACAAAATGAAAAACGTGGTTCCTGATCTGAGTGCGTCTTTCCGCCTTGTTTACGTGCAACCTGATCACAACCAACGTGAAGGCGTGAAGGAAAGTAGTTCATCATACATTTTAGGCATTTCTTTTTCAGAATGTTTCGTACTTTTGTTCTGAAAGGAAGTCATAAACTTTACGCGTTCTTTTTTTAGAATGTGTTATAATATACAATGGTGGAAAGTGAAAAAAGAACACCAAGAAGGAGACGTCTGATACCAACGAAATTTATCCAGCATAATAACGGAGTACAGAGGATGACGTGATCAAAACATTATGGCAAAATACAGCTGTATTTGCTGGTAAACTGAAAAATAACATTTCCATGTAACATGGTTAGTACAAGGTTGAACCGCCATGAACTGCGTCACACTGTACAATTCTGGCATGGAGTCTGTCGTACAGATGTTGGATGTAAGTTTGGGGTATTGAGTTCCAAGCATCCTCAACCTGGACGCGTAAATCGGGGATGGTCGTGGCTGGCCGTGGAGACCGGATAAGTCATTGTCCCATAAAATCCCACACGTGCTCAATGGGGGACAAATCTGGTGAACGTGCAGAACAGGGAAGTTGTCTCACACCCTGAAGTGCATGTTGCGTTGCACTTGCCGTGTGTGGGCGTGCGTGATCTTGCTGGAAAACACCACGATGGACCGACCTTACAAATGGCACAACAACGGGCTGAATGATATTGTTGATGTAGGAAATGCTGTTTAACGTACCCGGTACAAACACTAGTTGTGTACGGGAATGATAGCTGATCGCTCCCCACACCAGGAGACCAGGTGTAGGCCCTGTGTGTCGCTGGCGGATACAAGAAAGGTGGAGACGCTCCCCTGTGCGCCTGCAAACACGCATACGGCCATTGGACGCTCCCAAGCAGAATCTGCTTTCATCGCTGAACACAACAGATCGCCATTGCGTTCTCCAGTGCAGACGTTGGCGACACCACTGCAGCCGTTCCTGACGGTGTGCTGGAGTCAGATGTACTCATGCCAGCGGTACACGTGCACGTAGTCCTGCATCCAGTAGACGGTTGCGGATTGCTCGCACAGTCACCTCAGGTGCAACGGCAGCTCGGATTTGCGTCGCAGTGGATGTTCTGCTTGACAACGACGCTTTTCTTATGGGTCGATCGGTCCGCTCATCAGTCCGCCTGTGACTCCCGGTTCCACGTCTTCTCATGTGGGAATGTTCCTCGGACCATCTACGCCAACATCGTACCACCACCGATACTTCCTGTCCAATTCGCTCCGCAATACTACGATACGACCACCCGGTCTCGCGGATTCCGACTAGAAGAACTCGCTTAAAGTCCGATAACTGCTGAAATCGTACACGTCTTCCATGTCCAGGCATTGCAGCTTCTTCAGGGTCTTCGCACGTGTCCGTATGCCGACGACTGATTACATTCACTTCGCCGTACTCCTTAAATACCACCGACGATAATTTGCATATTATGCCATGCTGTGGCGTAAGCGCTAACCGGTTGGTCCCGAAATTAACATCACACTTACGTAAACTCGACCCCATTAACATATGTAAATTTCATGATCGTCCACCAATTCCTTCTTGGTGTTATTTTTTCACTTTCCGCCAGTGTATATATATATATATAGACACTTTAATGAGCTTAGATTTTGCAATAGCTTTGCTCAAAGTTTACCAACTGTACCCGAGTTATCGGTTATCGTTGGCGGCTTGTCCTAGTCCTAGTATAAGAGTATACATTCCACTAACACTCCCTTATTCATTATAATTTGCGCCTCGAAATTTTATTGAAAGTTTCAGATGTTGGCGCCCATGGTGTAATGTGAGGTTGCTCTTAAGATCCGACCATCCTACAGCTTGTCGGGCCTGACATCTAGCGGCCGTTTGCAGCGTAACGTGTTGCAGCCGAGACAAAGGGTTCGCAAGTAATTCGGAAGGCACTTACCCTTACGTGGGCTACGGCTGTATTATTTAGATTGCAGTTTCTGTGTATCTTCCTTGAAAAAGCCATCTGGTGGATGAGCGAAAGCTTGGAAACGATTGTTCATATATTCCTACGCCTATAAATCCGATTACCAGAAGAGGTTTACTATTTTCTACATAATGGTGTATAGTAGAGATGAGTTCGGGCTCAATTTTAGGAGCCCGGGCCCGCTTTCTTTGATTACACGTATTTGCTGAGCCGGGCCCCTCTCGGGACCGGATACTTGGAAAATTTTGCTTATCAAGGCTTGCATTTATGCATTATACACTGGCCAAAGATATGGCCCAAGCAAGGATTAGTTTAAAAATCATTAGTTTAAAAAGTTTAGTTCAGTTAATCCACTTCACAATATTAAGATGTTTTTAGAAATACTACGCATAAAGCTAAATGTTCTAAAATGCGGATTTGAAATAAATAAATAATCAACGTGTCCATCGACGGTATCAGGGGAATCAGTAATTTTGGTAAAAGCTGAAGAAAAGAAAATCGTTTAGAAACAAAAAATTCCATTCGTTATTTCTTCTTGATTTCTAAATTTACTTTTATTTTGAATAAATTGCATTATAAAACGTACAACGCCGTACAGACAGTTGCAAGTATTTGAAATTTTGACTCTAGAAAACTAATCTTCGCAATATAATTTACATATAGGCTAATTGGTAAAGGTAGTTTAGAGTGATGTAGTAGAATATAAAAAAAGGCATGTAGGGAAATTTCCAAACTTAAAAAAAAAAGAACGTAAAAGCATTCCAGACCAGATTATTCCACATTTTGTAACATTAACAAAGCTTTGCACTTAATAGTATAATAATCACAATATTCTCATATGTGTGTGCAGTTTCCAGATCAAGTTCATCATGAAGAGAGAGAGAGAGAGACAGAGAATTGCATCTAATGCCTCAGCGCTTCAACTTGATCTTCTTTTCTCTAAAACTCGACCTGCTGCACTAAAAACCAACGTCACCCCAAAAATCGCTGGAGAGAGGAAATTAAAAAAAATAAATAACAATACTTCTAACTGCACAATTTTGGAAATTAATACATCATTTTATTCTTGATTTATAATAAAATACAAAAAATGGGAATGTGATTTTTTCACAGTTTTTCGATAAAAGACCTCCTTAAACTAATCCTTGCTTGGGCCATAGCTTTAAACAATGCATAATGCAAGTCTTGCTAAGCAAAATTTGTCTTGCAATGGCAGCTAGCTTAGGAAATTGAAAATCCTTCCACCATGGTAACAAATCCACAATGAAATTCAACACTTGTAATTCAACCGGGCTCGGAATTACACGTGTTGAATTAATTACAGTAATGAAATTCAAGACGTGTAATTCCGAGCCCGGGCCCGGGTTATTCGGTAGTTAATGAATTTTGAGCTCCGAAGGCGAGCCCGAGCTCATCTGTAGTGTATAGTTCCTAGTTATTAACAATACATTGTTACTTCAAGGAAATGATTACGCCAAAAATCGGATTGTCATCTTCAAAATTTGTATTATATGGCGTAATCCCGTATTTCTTTCATGATTTATCTGCTTCTCCGGGCAAACACGGGATAAGATTCTTAACCTCCAGATTCGCTAAATATGAATGCCGGTTGCTTCGACTAGCGAATCCTGTGATGGTTAAATTCAAATTGATCGGAAACTTGAAACTTGGTCGTTCTGGGTGGTGTAGTGGTTAGCATACCCGGGCGTTTTCTGGGAGACGCGGGTTCGAGTCCCGCTCCACGACGATAAAATTTTTAAAGTTTTCGGATATTATCTGACTTTCCATCCTTGTCCCATTTACGCCAAAAATCGGATTGTCATCTTCAAAATTTGATTACAGGGGATTGGAAACAATTTCATTATATCGAATTTCGTTCTAAAGGGAATCTCTCCCCCCTCTTATCTACACCCATTTAAACATTAAAACTCGATAAAATGATTTCATTTTTATCTCTTACCTGCAATGATCGAAGTGGCCCAGAGCTACTGCCGGTATGGTGTCGACCGTAGATTCACATAGTATAAATAGGAGGTTTCGAAAGAAGTACACACCATTCCACATAACTGTTTTTTTGGGGGGATTTTTTTGGTATTAAAAATTAATGTATATAGTGTTAAAAAAATAAATGTAATAATTAAAAAAAACCCTTCATCGAAGGGTTTGGGGTATCTTTCAGTCCCAGCTGCTAATAATTTATCAGTTTTATCCGTCAAAAATGTCATTTGTCGATTTTTGCGTTAAAATTTGTGCTTTCATCACAATTTCTTTTCGCAGTTTGTGACGTGTTTATAATAGTTTACATACCGGGATGGTAAATAATGTTTTTTTAACTGCCGGTATGCTCACTTCCATTTATGTTAACTACTGGTATGCCATACCGGCCCATTTCGAACACCGCTTATCTGCAAATTAATTAATCTCAGTGCATAGTTGAAAATATATATTATTCAGTGGGTTAACAGAACTGGTTGATAAATTTTCATAAGATGGGGAGGAGTAATGTGAAGGCTCACTCCGTCGTGCGTGAAGGCCATCATTTTGAGATTGATGCGCGTTAAGTGATTTGACCGAATTAAAAAGACACACCCGGGCAAAAGTACTTGACATTGTTACAGATATAGCTCAAAGTCTTGACCTTTACCTGAAACCTGACCTCGTAATTTCAACCCCTTCATTTTTCCTGGTTTTAGATTCGCTTTCGTCATCCTCCGGTTTTTTTCAAAGATTTCCCAATCACATCTGGGTTTCAGTCATTCGTGTGCTGAATTTCAAAATCGGTTTATAAAACGACAGGCTTATTTATATTCCAGCGTTATGGTTAATACAGCTCGCCTTGAGCTTCGGCTTATAAATCAAATGGCTGGCATTCATACACACAGAACAAAAACATGACGAGACAATAAAGGGAATTTAACGGCTGACCGCCCTTTCAAGCTGTTTCGCATCTAAAATTAACAACTCGCACTCTTAAACTTTCTTAACTAGCGTATAGCCCGTCCTGGGAGGTTTTTTTAAAGCTTTATATAAACATTAATATATAAGAGATGTTGCCCGTCTTATAGCGGAGTAAAATTTTTAATTAAAACAGATTGAAAACAAATCAAATAGACGCAGGATTTCTGTAAGGAAACATAGTAAAAACTTATATAGTAAGAACTCATTCATGTTAGAATTAAAAATTATATGCTATTTATTTCCGTTTTTCAGAAGACCTCACGATAAATAACATTCTGTGTAAAATATTTGTTGTTTAACAATTGCAGGTTACAGCGTTTAGACGGATCGATATTTTGCAACATTTGTAGTAAAATCAGCACTAAACTCGGAAAGTTGCTAAACTTACCAATTAATTAATAACTTTTACTTTGATTTTTCGCGTTAAATTATACTTTTTCTCCGGCACACTTGTTATTCCCTTCACGGCTTGTCCTATTCAACGGTTAGTTTGAAACTTCATAACGAAGCTTTTTCTACAAAATAATGCAACATCTGGTATCACAAATGGGAACTATCTAAATTCTTGACAATGTGTTACTGGGGCGACATCTGCTCTTAGACGCAATTTTGCTCACTTTGACGTCACAAGATTTCAGATTTTATTGTAGGTTATAGCGTTTAGATAGATCGATATTTTGCAAAATGTTTAATATAATCAGCACTAAACTCGGAAATTTAGTTAAATTAAAAAATAATTAAAACGTACAAATTGATATTCGAATTGTGCTAAATTAAATTAATATACAAACTCAACTTGCTGTGTTATTAAGATTTCAGTTCGAGTCTTGTAGATCGGATAAATAGAACTCGAGTCATTGATAATCCAATGTTTTTAAATTAGCACGTAATCACCTTGACATCTGAAAGTGATCGCCTGCTTATTTATACAGCAGGCAATCACTTTGACATCTCGAGAGCACACACGAATTGATCGATACTTGATGGCGCAACAATGCGGACGTTGCTATGACGTCAAGGGTTCCAGACAGAGAGAGAGCGAGCGAGAGAGAGAGACAGAGAGAGAGAGAGAGAGAGAGAAAGACAACATCCATGCCTCACCGGGATTTGAACCCGGACCCCGTTCGGACGAATGATCAGAGGCCATCGCTTAGACCACTGTGCCACCGGGGGCGGCCACCCCTCTCTAATTTAAGGCCACTGGTTCCAGGGAAAGGAGACATCCAGTCCCATAAGACAAATACAACATCCATGCCTAACCGGAATTCAAACCCGGACCCATCTCGGACGAATGGTTAGAAATCAGGACTTGTGCTACCTGGGCGGCTAGCACCCCGACGCTTTGCCACACCAGCAAACCAAACCACACAACCAGCAAGAAGATAACGCGTAGGATCCACTCTTTACCCCCGTCCTTGTTTAAATTGCGGACGCTACAAAACTAAAAGTTTGATTTCGTTACCGTCCGTACACGGAATCTATTATTCGTCGTAAAAAAGGCCATAAACAAAAACTCCGTTTAAATTGAAGTAAGACGCGCCCGCTGCAGTACTGTTGAACTGCGGGAAAGCAACTAAAGGTAATCTTCATATTCTCAAAAACTCACCGAAGATAGCGAAAAGACCAACATTTGAATAATAATCACGCTGCACTAAAATTAATCCTAAACTTTAGATGTCAGGGTTACATTGGTTGTATGTGAAATTTAATTAACTCATTTAGTTACTTTAAGTTTAAAACGCAATTAAATTAAAAGTGACATCTGTTAATTTTAAAATTCTACATTTAATTTTTTATTACGGTAGACGATTCAGCCACCTTCTTCCCCCAGTGTTCTAAGTCTTTCCACGTCCCTACATATTTTTTAGAATATAGGGATTATCAGGTGTCTCAAAAAATCAAAAAAGATTGAAACAAGCTTTTATCTCTTCAACGGTTGATCACAGACACATACTGTATATATATATATATAAGTCAAATTCTCTACACCTTCAACCAAGAACTTCCCGTAGAAATATCTGAATCCCACTAAATTAACCCACCCAAACTAAAACTAAAACTCTCACAATTCACATACAACAATAATAATAATAATAAAAATAACAATTATAAACACTTGGGGTCGGGGACTGAGAGCCAATCATCAGGGAAAGACTCCCCGGCCCACGAACCCTGGTTCAGGTTTCATGCAGTTGTCTTTGAATAATGTGATTTCCGAAACAAGGGTTAAATTTTTTTTTCGTTTTTTAGCGTTATACACCTGGTCTTCCTTACCTGAACCAACAACACAGAACTTAAATACAAAAGACCAGATGTATAACACTAAAAAAAAAAAATTATACCCTTGTTTCGGAAATCACATATTTCAAAGACACCTGCATGAAACCTGAACCAGGGTTCGGGGGCCGGGGAGTCTTTCCCTGATGAGTGGCTCCCGGTCCCCGACCCCAAGTGTTTAAAATTATTATTTTTATTATTGTTGTACGTGAATTGTGAGAGTTTTAGTTTTAGTTTGGGGGTGTTATATTAGTAGGATTCAGGGATTTCTACGGGAAGTTCTTGGTTGAAGGTGTAGAGAATTTGACTTATATACTCCACCAGTGGTTCTTGCTGCAGTGCGCAGTTCCCGGATGAGTAGGGCACCTTTGTAGTACACCTTTAAGAGATTTTTTATATATATATACGCACTATATTCACAAAAGCCACCGGACACCTAGGAGAGAAACAAAACATTGCATTTATTGACATACATTAATACGGTGTCGGCCCACCTTTGGGTTTAATGCATGCACTGACCCTTTGAGACATGCTTTCGACAAGATTTGGAACACAGTGATAATTACGCGCTTCCATTCAGTACATAATGCTGCTGCCAACTGTTGCTTAGTAGTAGGCCTTGGTTCCAAACTTCTTATGCAGCGCTCTAATTCATCCCATAGGTGTTCTATGGAATTAAGATCAGGGCTCTGTGCTGGCCAGTCCACACACGATACGGAATTTTCCTCAAACCACGCCGTAACAGTCCATGTTTTACGGCTCTGTGCATCATCCTGCTGGTACATAGTATTGCCACAGAGTTGGCAGGGCATAATTATCCAGAATATCGAGGCAGACGCCCGCTTTTTAAGAGGGTTGTTCACGATAACGAATGCGTCGGCACCATACCACGAAAAACACCCCCACACGAGTACACTGCCAGCTCCAAACCTGACTGTAGGAACAGTACACTGTGGTAAATAGCGTTCCCCGGCTGTCGCCATACCCACACACGGCCATCAGACTGATGGATCGTGTATCTGGATTCAGCAGTCCATAGGACCCGTTTTAATTGATCTACGGTTCACAATAAATGTTCTTTACACCATGCTAAACGAGGAATAGCTTTCGAAGTGGAGATGAAAGGCTTATGAGTAGCCTCACGACCACGGTAACCCATGGAATGAAGTTCTCTGCGAATGGTACTTGTACATACTGAGTTTCCAGCATTTTTACTGACCTGTACACTGAGGTCTTGTGCCGTACTCCGCCGATTACCTATAACGACTCTCCTGAGGCTTCGACGTCCTCTATCACTGATTTTCTTTGGTCTGCCGGTACGTTTTGCTGCTTCAGGCACGCCATGTGTCTTCCACTTATTCAGTACATCCAAAACAGTTGACTCGGGTATGTTTAAACGCCTCTCGGTTTCTTTTATGGACAACCCACTAATATAACACCCAACAATCTTTCCTTTCTCAAAAGTCAGTTCCGCGACATTTTCACTCAACCTCACAGTGCGGTATGAACGCGGTCAGCGGCAGGCTTGTTTTTATACCGTTTGCAGCTGTATCGTGCATCTTAACAATGCAGTGGATCCGTTTATTTGCTTTTGAGGGTGAGTCAGGTGACTTTTGTCAATATAGTGTATATCAGTGGTGTCGCGTGCCCATTTAGGTTGTGTGTTCGCTGTTATGGAAAACAAAAAACACGCAAACATTTTCTTATGTATACCGAGCTGCGAAATTCACGCATTGATTTTGAACATAAGAGAGCATTGCTTTTATTTAGCTGTCGTCTAAATTTAGTTATGGTAAAGATTTTTACATACAATCCATTGCAAGAAAAATCTGAATTTCCTGTGCAAATACTAGAATGATGAACGGATTTTCGGTATTACTTTTTATTAATTTTAAATACAGCACGAGGTTTTTCTTTTATAACCCGCTTTACACAATCTGCAAAAGCTCTGGCAGAAAATGGGACACTTAGTACATCCTCAACTTAAATGGATGTCCAAATTCAAATTGTATATTTAAATCTGCGCTCATAAATACACCAATTCACACAGCGACGAAAAGACAGGAAAACAGTAACTGGTGGCAGAATGTTGATTTGTGTTTATGACTCCACACTATTCCTAACGCAAACAAATAGGACCAGTGGTTCGTCTTTAAGCGCGCACACCCTAGGAATTTTAGCCTCTGCGTTGAAACCACAAGGAAATAAAAACATATGTGGAACCCAATCTGGAAAGCTATGATTTACAGTTGCTTTAATGACTTGAGGTGTCCGTTCGTAAAATAACGACTTGAGGTGTCTTTAACACTCTTTCAGCTCCAAATATTACTACGTTTTGTTTACTGCAAGAAGCAACGAACCTTCTCCTCTTCACGAAAATAGTGCACAAGGGAATTGCGTTTAGCCACACACGCAAAGCCTTACGAGAAACTTCGAAGAGGCTTATTAGAAATTATAAAAAAATGGCAGAAACAGAAAAACAATATAACAGCAACTAGCATCACAACGTTGTATTGCACTGTTACGTGGAACTGCAAGCGGTGCTCATTTTGGCTAGCACGTTCTACGAGTTCCGCTGTTACATTTGAAACCACAGGGGAATAAGAACGTGACCATTCAGCGCCATCTGGGGAGCGCTTGTGCTACAGCTGTTTTAAGATCGTCGTACGTACGAACGCGAAACTGCACAACGGAGGATCATGGAGCGACTGCGACATGATTAATAAAAGAAATTCTTAATTAAAACATTATATATAAGGAAATTAATTTTAACCACCACTCGAAACCTTAGGACGAACTCTGGTTAGTTTTAATAGAAATAAATTCGAAAAAATAATATAGATCAAATTGCGACTCTGTGTAGGTGTGCGCCGCACACCTAGCACACCCCGAATATTCGCCCCTGATATACACTGAAGAGAAATTGAATTAGAGATACCTGTGTAGTAACGTGTAGCACCACCTTTCGCCCTGATGACTGCGGCGATTCGTCTCGGCATGGACTCGACAAGACACCGGAAGCGTTGTTAAGCCATACGGATCCACGACCCCTGAACGAGCGCTCACAGTTCACGAAGATTTGATGGAGGGGGTCAGAGCCTGGAACATCTCTCTCTCTCGACGGCATCCCAGATGTGCTCGATGGGGTTGAGGTCAGGCGACCTAGCTGGCCAAGGAAGCGAGGTCACGTCGGTGGAGTGTTCTTCCAACCATTCGGATACAATTCAGAAGCGATGGCACGGTGCATTATCTTGTTGCAGGATGAGGTCCCCAGTGGGATGTTGAAGACGCACAAACGTGAGCAAATGGTCGTTCAGGATATCCCGGTAATGTTGACCCGTGAGGGACGATGTCACACGTACCAAGCGTCCCATTTTAGTCCACGTAAACAGACTCCAGACGAGAATGCCACCCCCACCAGCTTGAAGAGTACCGTGTTGGCAAGAAGGATCCATCGCTTCATGTGGTTTGCGTCGTACTCGTATCCTGCCATCCACATGTACCAACGTGAATCTCTAATCTTTGCACCCTGTGATGTGCGGTCAGCAGCGGTACCCTCGTGGGACGATGGCTTCTGTACCCCATAGCGAGGAGATGGTTCTGGAAGGTGTGGCTGCTTACACGTTTTTCTGCACCAGCGTTAAGTTGCCGAGTGATGTCTTGCACTGTGGCCCGTCTATCCGCTGTTGCAATGCGAGCTAGCCGACGATGACCCCGCTCATCCACACGCTGTTGTCCACGGCAGTTGGCCCTTGCAGGGATGGTTTTACCGGATTCGATGTACTCACGGTGCACCCGTGACACAGTGGCTCGTGAAAATCCCAGTGCCTGCACGACTTCCGAGATGAAGTGACCCATTCGTCGGGCCCCGACGATTTACCCACGATCAAATCCTTCGTCTTACCCATACTGCGTCCGACTCTTACTGATTCCCGTCGCATCACTCCTTATATTGTCGGATCGCTGCATACGTCATGTTGTTTCCGTTTACAGGGCCGCCCACAGCGCCACATTTGCATAACGCCAGCTGTCTCTAATTTAATTGCTCTTCAGTGTATATACGGTATATATAGCCTTCGCAGAAGAAAAAAGTTCAACAACAACAAAAAAGTTGCGAAGTGGCGCAATGTCCTAATTAGTCGGAAAAAATACAGTTAGGCTCAGCTCTGATTGAGCCTTCAGTTTGGAACATGGGACTACGACTTGCAGATCAGAGTTAAAATGAACTAGTCGAGTATGGTTTCAAAGCGTTTATTTACATTTGTTACGCCCAACACAGGTCTATGATATAAAAAGTAGCTTATATAATTTCATAATTTTTACAAATAATGCTGGATACATTACGAACACGAAGCAGATCGATACATTAATTACCCAACATTGGGCTCTGTCTTCTTGGGCTTCTTGCATTCCTCATCACTTGCTCTTGTCTCTCGTTTTGATTTTATCCACTTTTGCTTGCGTTCATTCTGCTAATCCCGCGATATTGTCAAAAGTGTTCACCCGTTCAGAAGAAAACAGTTTTTAAAATGCTCAGTTCAAACCACTACGAAATGTTCTTCGTCTGTTTGAATAGATCTCGTCGAGAGCTTTAAACCATACTACGTCCAGTTGGGTTACGCTCACGGTTGCCGATATAGACTGAGTCAAACGCGGAGGCACCCCCAGAAATATTGCATCATCTCCTCCGCCCACAGGTAGCGAGGGAAGCATCGCGCGCTCGATGTATTACGCAGTACGCGAATTGGACTCCAATGCTGTTTACGAATATGCTAACACGATTAGTGTGCGGCATGTATTTTTAAGGACATAATGATTTCAATTGGGACCTATTTTTGTCACAGACGGTTGTCCGAAAGTCACCCCATATCATCCGCGGAGTTAGACGTAGTCCTACGCCAAAACAAACGATTTCAATTGGGACCTATTTTTGTCACAGACGGTTGTCCGAAAGTCACCCCATATCATCCGCGGAGTTAGACGTAGTCCTACGCCAAAACAAACGATTTCAATTGGGACCTATTTTTGTCACAGACGGTTGTCCAAAAGTCACCCCATATTATCCGCGGATTTAGACGTAGTCCTACGCCAAAACAAGTGATTTCAATTGGGACCTATTTTTTGTCACAGACGGTTGTCCGAAAGTCACCCCATATTATCCGCGGAGTTAGACGTAGTCCTACGCCAAATCAAACGATTTCAATTGGGACCTATTTTTGTCACAGACGGTTGTCCGAAAGTCACCCCATATCATCTGCGGAGTTAGACGTAGTCCTACGCCAAAACAAACGATTTCAATTGGGACCTATTTTTGTCACAGACGGTTGTCCGAAAGTCACCCCATATTATCCGCGGAGTTAGACTTAGTCCTACGCCAAAACAAATGATTTCAATTGGGACCTATTTTTGTCACAGACGGTTGTCCGAAAGTCACCCCATATCATTCGCGGAGTTAGACGTAGTCCTACGCCAAAACAAACGATTTCAATTGGGACCTATTTTTGTCACAGACGGTTGTCCGAAAGTCACCCCATATTATCCGCGGATTTAGACGTAGTCCTATGCCAAAACAAGTGATTTCAATTGGGACCTATTTTTGTCACAGACGGTTGTCCGAAAGTCACCCCATATTATCCGCGGAGTTAGACTTAGTCCTACGCCAAAACAAATGATTTCAATTGGGACCTATTTTTGTCACAGACGGTTGTCCGAAAGTCACCCCATATCATTCGCGGAGTTAGACGTAGTCCTACGCCAAAACAAACGATTTCAATTGGGACCTATTTTTGTCACAGACGGTTGTCCGAAAGTCACCCCATATCATCCGCGGAGTTAGACGTAGTCCTACGCCAAAACAAACGATTTCAATTGGGACCTATTTTTGTCACAGACGGTTGTCCGAAAGTCACCCCATATCATTCGCGGAGTTAGACGTAGTCCTACGCCAAAACAAACGATCTCAATTGGGACCTATTTTTGTCACAGACGGTTGTCCGAAAGTCACCCCATATCATTCGCGGAGTTAGACGTAGTCCTACGCCAAAACAAACGATTTCAATTGGGACCTATTTTTGTCACAGACGGTTGTCCGAAAGTCACCCCATATTATCCGCGGAGTTAGACGTAGTCCTACGCCAAAACAAACGATTTCAATTGGGACCTATTTTTGTCACAGACGGTTGTCCGAAAGTCACCCCATATTATCCGCGGAGTTAGACGTAGTCCTACGCCAAAACAAATGATTTCAATTGGGACCTATTTTTGTCACAGACGGTTGTCCGAAAGTCACCCCATATCATTCGCGGAGTTAGACGTAGTCCTACGCCAAAACAAACGATTTCAATTGGGACCTATTTTTGTCACAGACGGTTGTCCGAAAGTCACTCCATATTATCCGCGGATTTAGACGTAGTCCTACGCCAAAACAAGTGATTTCAATTGGGACCTATTTTTGTCACAGACGGTTGTCCGAAAGTCACCCCATATCATCTGCGGAGTTAGACGTAGTCCTACGCCAAAACAAATGATTTCAATTGGGACCTATTTTTGTCACAGACGGTTGTCCAAAAGTCACCCCATATTATCTGCGGATTTAGACGTAGTCCTACGCCAAACCAAGTGATTTCAATTGGGACCTTTTTTTGTCACAGACGGTTGTCCGAAAGTCACCCCATATTATCCGCGGAGTTAGACGTAGTCCTACGCCAAAATAAACGATTTCAATTGGGACCTATTTTTGTCACAGACGGTTGTCCGAAAGTCACCCCATATCATCTGCGGAGTTAGACGTAGTCCTACGCCAAAACAAATGATTTCAATTGGGACCTATTTTTGTCACAGACGGTTGTCCGAAAGTCACCCCATATCATTCGCGGAGTTAGACGTAGTCCTACGCCAAAACAAACGATTTCAATTGGGACCTATTTTTGTCACAGACGGTTGTCCGAAAGTCACCCCATATTATCCGCGGAGTTAGACGTAGTCCTACGCCAAAACAAACGATTTCAATTGGGACCTATTTTTGTCACAGACGGTTGTCCGAAAGTCACCCCATATCATTCGCGGAGTTAGACGTAGTCCTACGCCAAAACAAACGATTTCAATTGGGACCTATTTTTGTCACAGACGGTTGTCCGAAAGTCACCCCATATCATTCGCGGAGTTAGACGTAGTCCTACGCCAAAACAAACGATTTCAATTGGGACCTATTTTTGTCACAGACGGTTGTCCGAAAGTCACCCCATATTATCCGGGGAGTTAGACGTAGTCCTACGCCAAAACAAACGATTTCAATTGGGACCTATTTTTGTTACAGACGGTTGTCCGAAAGTCACCCCATATCATTCGCGGAGTTAGACGTAGTCCTACGCCAAAACAAACGATTTCAATTGGGACCTATTTTTGTCACAGACGGTTGTCCGAAAGTCACCCCATATCATTCGCGGAGTTAGACGTAGTCCTACGCCAAAACAAACGATTTCAATTGGGACCTATTTTTGTCACAGACGGTTGTCCGAAAGTCACCCCATATCATTCGCGGAGTTAGACGTAGTCCTACGCCAAAACAAACGATTTCAATTGGGACCTATTTTTGTCACAGACGGTTGTCCGAAAGTCACCCCATATTATCCGGGGAGTTAGACGTAGTCCTACGCCAAAACAAACGATTTCAATTGGGACCTATTTTTGTCACAGACGGTTGTCCGAAAGTCACCCCATATCATCCGCGGAGTTAGACGTAGTCCTACGCCAAAACAAACGATTTCAATTGGGACCTATTTTTGTTACAGACGGTTGTCCGAAAGTCACCCCATATCATCCGCGGAGTTAGACGTAGTCCTACGCCAAAACAAACGATTTCAATTGGGACCTATTTTTGTCACAGACGGTTGTCCGAAAGTCACCCCATATCATTCCGCGGAGTTAGACGTAGTCCTACGCCAAAACAAACGATTTCAATTGGGACCTATTTTTGTCACAGACGGTTGTCCGAAAGTTACCCCATATTATCCGCGGAGTTAGACGTAGTCCTACGCCAAAACAAAAGAATTTCAATTGGGACCTATTTTTGTTACAGACGGTTGTCCGAAAGTCACCCCATATCATTCGCGGAGTTAGACGTAGTCCTACGCCAAAACAAACGATTTCAATTGGGACCTATTTTTGTCACAGACGGTTGTCCGAAAGTCACCCCATATCATTCGCGGAGTTAGACGTAGTCCTACGCCAAAACAAACGATTTCAATTGGGACCTATTTTTGTCACAGACGGTTGTCCGAAAGTCATCCCCATATCATTCGCGGAGTTAGACGTAGTCCTACGCCAAAACAAACGATTTCAATTGGGACCTATTTTTGTCACAGACGGTTGTCCGAAAGTCACCCCATATTATCCGCGGAGTTAGACGTAGTCCTACGCCAAAACAAACGAATTTCAATTGGGACCTATTTTTGTTACAGACGGTTGTCCGAAAGTCACCCCATATCATTCGCGGAGTTAGACGTAGTCCTACGCCAAAACAAACGATTTCAATTGGGACCTATTTTTGTCACAGACGGTTGTCCGAAAGTCACCCCATATCATCCGCGGAGTTAGACGTAGTCCTACGCCAAAACAAACGATTTCAATTGGGACCTATTTTTGTCACAGACGGTTGTCCGAAAGTCACCCCATATTATCCGCGGAGTTAGACGTAGTTCTTCGCCAAAACAAACCCCGTCATTTTGTTTGCAAAACTCGCGGAGATATTCGCGATGAAAATTGAAAGGAATGTATCGTCTGGAGCGATAATTTCGTGAACGCGCGAGAGCTCTTCTCTTACTCGCTTTGTGCTACAAAGCTATGCAGGGAAACGGCAAACACTCTAATTCGTGCATAAATACTAGTATTAAAAGAAATCCTTCTTGTTGCACGATGATATTTATTCAGCTAAAAAACGAAATCTATGTACAGGTTAAAAAACATGAGCACTTTCGGTGTCACAGTGACACCTTCATCAGATGTGATTTCGATCATGTGGTTACATGCTGGTCTTAAATACGTGGAACAGATGCATCATGGGAAAGGTAATGTCAGTGTCATATGATATACCAGATAACAAGACAGTCGAAAAAGCATTATTAGCCAACGAAAATTACTCAACAGAAACAATAGTTATTTTGCTGTCCTCCCTAATCAGATTGCTCCAGGGTTCAGGTAAAACACAAGAATAATAGTCATTACAGCAACGTGTATTATAAGCCGAAATATAGAGGCTTTCTGTAAATAACAAGGAATAAACAGAATTAGGTGTGTTTATGATCTTAGCATTGTCCCAGTCTGGGATGGAATTTCCAGCACTTACAGTTCTTGCAAAAAAGATGCTTTGATGATTCATTTTAAAATTATATCTGTGTTCATTTAATCTCAAATCCAAATTTCTTTTGGTTGAACCCACATAATGATTATTTAGTTCACCAGAAGTAGTGTCGAGCATATGAATAACATACACGCCCCATTTTTTCCCTTTGTTAATTTTGTCACGATCGTTGCGGATAATGGAATAAAAATTGCATGATCGTATTCCAAATTGCATTTTATGACGGGAGCACATGTTGGTAAGAAGGTTTAAGAATATGTGGATTGAAATCAACAGATCCAACATACCTTAACAAACTACCGTTCGCCCGTAAACGGGCTCTAGTTGATACATATTTTATAATTTTCATCGCGAATATCTCCGCTAGTTTTACAAGTAGCACAATGGAGTTTTTTAGACTAATTAGAACATTGGGCAACTTTTTTAAATGAACTTTTGTTTTTCTGCGAAGGTTGTATAAATTTTTTTAAACTTTTTATGAAAATGCCACCCACAGCGGTGCAACTGCCATATCGTAAGTCTTTATGCTATTTTAGTATTTTTCTAATTGAAAGTACAGGGGTTGGAGGGTACCTAATGGATTGTGGGACCACCTTTGGCATTCAAAACCGCCTGAATCCTCCTTGGAATGGACGCGTACAAATCCTGGATGGTGGTTAGTGGGATGTTACACCATTCTTCATGCAGAAACTGCTTCAAGTCCTTGATAGATGCATGAGGAGGATAACGGGATCTTACTCTGTTTTCCAACAAGACCTCAATAGTGTTTAAGTCTGGTGATTGAGAAGGCTAAGGAAGATATCAAAGTTCGTCCTCGTGTTCCTCAAACCGTGATTGGACATTCCGAGCTCTGTGAATTGCGGTGTTATTATCTTGAGAGACGGTACCACCCACAAGATAAACAATGCCTGACCCGTTGGATGGAATTGGTCTGCCAAAATAATTTCATACGTCCTGTCAGTCATCCGTACTTTCAAGGTGATCCGGAGACCTGCTCAAAACCACGATATGACCACCCAGAGCATGACTGAACCACCACCATGCTGCACTGTTGCGAGCAGACAGTCTGGGTAGTACGCTTCTGATGGCGTTCCCCACACGTAAACACTTCCTGCTGTGGGGAATAGTCTAGTACTCATAAAGATGAAGGTTCTGCCACACAAAACACGATAATCAATTTTAACAGCAACCACGTTTGACCAAATGATGAAACATTGAGTTTACACATTTAATCTCATTTTAAAAGGTATGTACAAGTTTAAAAGCATACGATAGTTAAAACGCGAGATCTTTCGATCACACTAGTGATCTTCATCAGGATACGCACACAATGGCACAAGGTTCAAACGACATGCAACATACACTGAAGTGCCAGAAAAACTGGTAGACCAGAATAATACTTGGTAGGTCCCCCACGGAAGCGCAAGACTGCAGAAATACGACGCGGCATGGACTCCACTAGCTTCTGGGAAAATGCTGTAGGCAACGCACACCATACTTCCTGCAGAGCGTTCCACAATTCGGGTGTATTCCGAGGTCTCGGATTCCTGTGTTCGATTACGCCTTGCATTGTATCCCAAATGTATTCTATCACGTTCAGATGTGGGGACTTGTGTGGGAATGGCAACACCCCAAACTCAGATGAATGCTCCTCTAACCATAATGGAGAGTCCCAACACTTGTGTGGAGGAGCATTGTCCTGTTGAAACAGGCCCAACCCATCAACATGAATGCAAGACATGAACGGATGTACCTCGCCAGAAAGGATGCGCACATAGCGTTGGCCGGTCACAGACGTTTGTAGACGTACCACTCTTCTCAGTGAAGTCCAGCTAAACACACCCCATACCATTACGGATCCCCATCAGCCCGTACAGTTCCCTGTTGACAGGCGGGATCCATGACTTCATGGGATTTGCTCCACACACGAATCCTTCCATCTTCCCGATACAGTTGGAAACGCGACTCGTCAGACCAGGCTACTTGTTTCCAGTCATCAAGTGTCCAGAGGCGGTGTTGTCGTGCCCAAGCGAGGCGCATAGCTCTGTGTCGTGGATCCATCAAGGGGACTCGAGTTGGGCGTCGGTTCCCAAAGCCCATATCGTGCAGGGTACGTTGCACAGTCCGAACGCTGATGCTTGTTGAGGCTACAGCATTGAATTCCGATGATACCTGCAAGTGTTGCACGCCTATCGCGTGAAGCGATTCTTGACAGCTGACGATGGTCACGTTCACCCAATGTCTTTTTACGGCCACAATGGTATCATAGGTTAGAGGTTTTGCCGGAATTCTTGTAGTCACGGTACACCCTTGCAATGGTCGTCCGTGAAAATCCGAACTTTGTTTCTACCTCCGAAATACTATGGCTCATCTCACGAGCGCTAACTATGACAAAGCGTTGAAAATCGCTTAAATCGTTATTACTTGTCATTCTCATGCCGAAAACAGCTGTGACAGACGGCAAGGATGTTTATCGCTTTATATACGCAATGGCGGACGTAACCGAGTACGCGCATAGCTGACGTTGCTATGTATTTTGCGTAAGCTCGTCTGTACCAGTTTTTCTGGCACTTCAGTGTATATACGATTCGATGACGTGGGAATATAAGCAGAGCGCATGCTCACAAAGATTGCTGAAGAGACGGAGAAGCAAAACGAGTAAAAACAATGGGTAATCTAAATCAAGATGCTAACCGATGAGTGCTAACGATCCCACTATAGTTATTATTATTATAATTTTCACTATGATCCATTAAAGTAGTCCATACACTTGGAAGGAGAGATGATATGTCATCATTACAACAAATTCCTCTGTAATGATGAATATATAGACTTGCGGCAAAAAGGGTCATACTCTTGCTGCTGTGAGTAGTGAGAATTTTAACATCGTTCCATAAGTGTATATGTGTGCCATTAGCTACCTGTCGAGTTAGTGCTGTTGAGTGTGAGCTCGTTCTCACATCACGCAAGTGTTCAGACAAGCGGATCCTTAAGGTCCGTAATGTTGATACTCAATGCATTTGGTCGGTTTCTGTAGGGTTTGAATCTTTCAGGGGTGTAAGATAGACGCCATATTTGTGTTCGGTTTCGACAGAATCCCTGTCGCGTTTAATCAGCGTGTAGAAATTGCGTGTTTTTAAACCACAGTTCAAATTAAACTTGGCACATGCAGTTTTTAATACACTAGAGCATCCAGGTAACTCAAAGATCCCACGTACCTGGTGGCAGAAGAAGTTCTCTCCAAAGTAATAAACGCGAGGTGTCGGTGATTACGAAGAACTGTCTCTCTCGAGTACCCAAACTCGCAAGCGATTGCATGAATTCGATTTAATTCGATACGTCGTAGGCGTGCAGAGGAAGAGGGCGTGAACGCCCTTCTTACAACGCCTTGTAATGAAGCAATCTTAACCGACAGCGGTTGAGCCGAGTTATATGGAGCTATGATTGGGTGGGATGAAGGTTTTCTGTACACGGAATATTTTAATGTAATGTATTGAAGCTCCCGTTCTATGAGTAAATCTAAGAACGGGAGTTTCAAATTATTCTCCAACTCCAAGGTGAGGTTTATGGAAGGGCCTTTAGAGTTTAACATGCTGAGAAAATGTAATGGGTCAGAATATGGATGTGACCAAAAGACAAGGATATCATCCACATAACGGAGAGGTTTAAACGGGCATAGGGCTAAGTACCTCATTCTCAAGGATTTGCATGACAACCTCGGCAAGTACCGCTGAAAAGGGTGAACTCATGGTGGTGCCTTCTTTTTGTTGATAAATAACATCATTGTATTTAAAATACGATCTAGAAGCTACAAGTTTTAAAGCCGAGAGAATTGCCTCAATTTCCAAAGGAAGGAGGAGTGGGGTGAGATTGTGTAATTTCTCGTAAATAATGTCATGTGCCTCGTCGAGGGGGATACTAGGGTATAAGGACACAACATCTAGGGAGGACATTATAAACGGCACACCCTGGGAACTGAAGGATTTAAGATGGTTGACAGCTTGTAGGGAGCTATTGATTGAGAACTGGGAGTTATTTAAAATAGGAGAAAGGAATTTTGCAATTGTTTTTTCAAGCGGACGTGTGGGAGAGGCATAAGAGGAAACCATAGGGCGAAGAGGGTTGTTTTATTTATGGAGCTTGATCTTCCTGAATATTTCGGGGACCTTTGAACCCTTGGGAGGGTTCACGTTGTCAGAAATTTCTTTAGAAAAGTGGCTGTGGTTCTTGAGCTTGGCAATGGACGCAATTGTTGCTGCGGTGGAATCAAACCTCATAATTTTATGTGGTATTGCTTCAATAGTTCCTTGCGTTTTTAACTGATATGCATCACGGTCCAAAATTACGATCCTATTGGACTTGTCGTCCGATATGATAGCCAAGTTAGTATTTTGCTGAAGTTCACGCAGCTGATGCTTCTCATCTCTAAAGACATGATTTTGGTTCAACGTCATGGTATCTCCGAGGTGTGGACCCTGTTGGCGTGGGGAAGGTTTGTGCCGAAGCGATTTGGCAAAGTTGATTCTTGCATAAGCCTGGTGTTCAGAGGGGAGTGCACGGATGATGTGGCACAAGTTGAAGAAAGTTCGGTCTAGTATTCGGATAACAAAACTTATACCCCGGCTCCAAAGCATTCTTCTGGACATCCGAGAGTTCAATAGAGCTTAAATTAACAGACATTCTGGGCTCATGTCTAGATGGTTGGCAGGGTCTTTCAGTTCGAATGGGGCGAGATTGAATCTCTGAAGCCACAAGGCCACAAAGATTAGCAACATGACGAATGTTCACTGCTTCAGTTTCACTTTTTATAATAGCATGTAAGATAATCAAAGAATGATCAACAATGATCGGTTGGTATTTTCTTGTTAACTGCCCATAGGATGAATAAGCTCTACGTGCAAGAAAATCTATGAGGCCTCGTTTCAAACGTATTGCAGTATTTAGTGTCGTGGTCTCAAAGAGCTTCAACACGCGTAAATCCTGCTTAGAGACAGCAAATCTTGATAGCGTTAAACATTTAGGTGTGACATGTAGCTGTTTACAATTACTAAGAAAAGCAAGTCTACCATTACACCCTTCCATGCATTGGCAGTCCAGGTTGTATGCTCCTGGCACCACTGACGTCACCTTTGTGCATTCATCCGGGTCACCAGAGGTTTTGCAATAGCAGCTCTGCCACGAATATCTTGTTTATGCAGTTCCGTGTGCACTGTTGTGACGTGTCTGCCCCACAGGACGCACACGACATAAAGGCAGATAGCAGCGAAAACGAACGTCTGCGTAGCTCAGTTGGTAGAGCGACTTATTCCGGAATAAGAGGACTCGGGTTCGATACCGGCGTGGACCAAAATAACGGAGAAATTTACTTCGTTATAATGGCGCCCGAACTTCCCGGATGACCCGGCCATTAAAGTTCTCGCAATGGTGTAATGTTCTTTCCACACCGCGAGACAGGAAAAATAAGAGAATCCCTTCTTCAGTGCCTCGAAGAATAAATGTGTGCGATGTTGCATTCCACACACCAGATTGACTGGGAGTTCTCAAGTGCACGTTCTACAGCGGATGGCTGCCTGCAACGATTCATGGTCACGGCTGACCCGTGGGCCATGACCCCGGCCCTCTTTCGGGGGGGGTGACGTGTCAGCCCCACACGACGCACACGGCAGATAGCAGCGAGAACGAACGTCTGCGTAGCTCAGTTGGTAGAGCGACTTATTCCGGAATAAGAGGACTCGGGTTCGATTCCCGGCGTGGACCAAAATGACGGAGAAATTTACTTCGTCATACTGTTTTTGTTGATACTAGGGTCTGGAGATGCAGATTGAGCTCCGCACTAATTTTTGGCGCCGGGGTCTTCTTATTACGGGTAACAGTCTTCTTTAATGCTCTCCTGTCTCTATCTGTCTAGGTCGTTTTCTGGCCGCTCTTGTGCTTATCAGACCAGGTTTTGCCACGAACACGGTATGCTGTCATGACGCTAGCACAGTAGTTCTTGATACACCCCAACTACCCTGGCGACTGCTGTCACGAAGTCACCAACTAGTCGGCTACCAACAATTAGCCCTCTTTCGATGTTCGTTAGTTCGCTCATTTCGTCGTCAACCCGAAAGAAATGTTGTAACAAGACACTTTAAATGCACTTAAACAGGACGCTGAGGTTCTAAACAAAGCCATTACAACCAAAAACTGGTGGATACCTTTGCGAATTATGACGTACGCAGCTGCATTAAAAGTCACGTCTCTGAGCGCGGTGTTCACATTATTCTGTCCAACCCCTGTATGTATCTGTGATCAACCGTTGAAAATATATTTTTGGGCGCTATCAGGGAGACGCGGTTTGACGAAATTTTCGAGTTTTTGGATATTATCTGATTTAACATCCATGGCATATTTACACCAATAAACGGATTCACATCTTCCAAATTTGTATTGCACAATGGTGTAATCCCGTACTTCTTTCTTTGATAAAAGCTTGTTTCAATCTTTTTTGAGACACCCGGCATATCTGGGATGTAGGTAAAAATACCCCCGGAGAAAATACTCCTGAAAACTGAAAAGTGGGAAAAATACCCCCGGAACAACCGGTTTACTGTAAACTGCCACACAGGAACACTGATGTCTGGCAGTGTTTCGGTGTGGCAGTTTACCGACAATCGTGCCACAGTTTACCGACAATCGTGCAACTTGGAAAATTGCTACATGTTTCTCATTAAGGGTCGGGCACAAATTGCTGTTCCTCCGAAGAATGTGTGGAAATTTTCTAGTGGGGCAGTCTTCCAAGGTGTCTAACGAGGGGAAGAAACTCTTTTGTTTGTCTGAACTTTCATGCCGGTTAATACGAGTTTAAGGCAACTAGCCACAAAAGTTCAAGGGGGAGGGGGAGGGGTAAAAATTGCCGTTTCTGGGCCGATATTGAAAACTGAATTGGGAACTCCAAACGAATTTCGAGAAAACGTTCCATGTAAACCAAGCGAGAATTGTACTTTAATTTGAAGAAATAAATTGCCGAGGATCCGAGGTACACTTGGTTTTGGGGGGATGACTCTACCCCCAACTTCCGTAAAATTTTATTCTGGGCCGCTGGAGTCTGTCAGTGCATCCAGGATGCTCCACTTGAAACGTCCGCGAGGTTCATGAGCTTGGGGGAGGGGTTCCCCCAAATGTCAAAATGGACGTAGAGCTGTACCATGCTTTATATAATGATTCTGTACACGACCACCAATTTTCAGGAGGGTGAGGTGAATTCACCTCCCCTCAGTTTCTAAGAGCTCTTCAGAGGTAACATCAAGGATGCACTGACCGACTCTAGAGGTTCAGAATATAAAATCACGGAGATGGGGGCAGAGCCCTCCAAACAAAGCACCTCGTATCCCTTTTACAGACCACCAAATTTCTGGGGCATGGGGGGAAGGGCATACATAGCCTGCCACTAAACACAACATGAAGCATAGAAATTGTGAGCAAATCCTTTACCTTGAACACTTGTCTGCGCTCTTAGAAACTGGGGGGAGGGTGAGTTCACCCCACCCTCCTGAAAATTCGTGGTCGTGTACAGAATCATTATATGAAGCATGGTTCTAATGTTTACTGCTCTACGTCCATTTTAACATTTTTGGGGAAAGCCTCCCCCAAAGCTCAGGGACTCACGAACGCTTCAAGGGGAACATCCTGGATACACTGACAGATTCCAGCGGGCTAGAATATAATATTACGGAAGTTATGGGTACAGCCCCCCCAAACCAAGTGTACCTCGGATCCTCGTAAATTTATTTCTTCAAATTAAAGTACAGTTCTCGTTGGCTTACATGGAACTTTTCTCGAAATTCGTTTGGAGTTACCAATTCAGTTTTCAATATAGGCCCCAGAAACGGCAATCTTTATAGGCCCCCCCTCCCTTGAACTTGTGTGGCCAGTTAACCTAAACTCGTATGAACTGGCGTGAAAATTCAGACAAACAAAAGAGTACCTTCCCTTCATTATGCACCTTGAAAAACTGCCACACATAATTCGGAAATTCGGAAAACTGCTCCACTGAAAAAATTGTCACACATTGAAAGTGTTCTTCGGAGGAACAGCAATTTGTGCCCTGCCCTTTCATGAAAACCGTGTGACAATTTTCCAAGTTGATGAAAGATTTGTGGCAGGATTGCCGATAAATTGTCACACCGGAACACTGCCACACATCAGTGTTCCTGTGTGGCAGTTTACAGTGAAACGTTTGTTCTGGGGGTATTTTTTCCTGGGGGTATTTTTACCGTTTATCGCATATCTGTACTTCTCGTTATTTTTCTAAAAGTTTTTTTTTTTTTCGATTTCTGTGATTATAACCACAATTTTACACCCACTTTCCACTTATTAATTTTACACGCTTTGCAGTTATAAGTTTTCTCTTAAAAACTGCAGAAGACGTGCTTACTACACCGGTAAGTTCTGTGTGATCATCCATCTGGTTTCTTGCGCAGCCACCATTACTTTCTAAAGTAACGAACTACCTTGTCTGAGTTAAATTACTGTAATATTCTTCGGCGGGCATAACATGGCGACCTCCGTGAGGTTCGCTCGTCCCCTCCCTTACCTCGGGATAACGGGGTCAAAAATGTCGCGTGGCCGTCACTTTTCAGATCAACCACAACCCAACTTTTGACCCTTATTTCCGGAACAAGGAGAAAAAAAATTGAAGAAGTAAAAGGTCGTCTTCCAAAGACAGCAGAGTGCCGCAAGTTACAATTAAATAGTCAAAATACAAAGGTTGTAGAAAAAAATCTTGGTTTTTTGGTAGTGGGAACCGAAGGGGGAGGGAAGGTACGAAATCTATCCCTTGCTGGAAAGGGTGAAAGGGGTGCGGTCTGGTCAGGCAGAAAACATTACCAGAAGCGAAGGAGTGTCTTTCGGTAACCTACTGAATACAGAAACGCCCAGAGCATTAATTTGACCGAAATGTTGTCTCGCGAAAGCATTTCGCACGCTTTTCAACGGCGGAAGTTATGATTCAAATGCGATGAAGTAAAACAAAGAAACAAAAAAAAATAATGTTAATAACCAGGTTTGGTGCGTGAAAGTCTAATTTCAAGAACAAATCTTGACCCAGCTGTGAATCAGTGACGAAATTTGAACTAAAAATTGGTCCCTTTTTTATTTTGTTTCTTTTATTAGTTTCGATTGAGAGGGAACTATATAAGCGAGAGTTAATTCTTCAGACCTCACAGTTACGAACAGTGTTCCTTGTCATTTCTCCTTCGTCTGAACTCAGGAAAATATCAACCATGATCTCCAAGGTATGTTTGTGTTTGTTGTGTTTCTCACTTTGGATTTTACGTCGTCCGGAAACAGAACGGTTGTTGGATTTTACCAAATCGCGACTTCTACAAGATCGCTTGGATAGTATCGAATTTTCTAGAAGAGTGTGATCCTACTAGATTTCTTTCTCGGGCCCAAAATATCTCCAATACGTCTACTAGGGGCAAAAATGTTTTCTAGCAATTTTTTAAGTGAAATTCTTTAATACAATGGTACAAATTCTGTCGTTAGCTATAAAACAACAGTAAAACCAATTATCAGAATATAAAGAAAGGAAATATAAAAGTATGAAAATGTACCATTTTTAAGTTCTTGTGTGGCGTACTATAAGTCAAACGTCATTTCCTTCGTGAATTTCCGAAGCATATTTCCAATACAACCTCTTCCGTAAAGTGACAGAAAGAAACCTGAATTTCACGGATTTTTCGTACCACGGAAAAATTATGAATTTTCAGAAAGCTTTCCGTAGTTTCTTTCTTATACTGACGGTAAATTACCGTTTTAGAAATGTGTTAACGGAAAATTCTGAATTTTCAGAAACCTTTCCGCAACTCCTTTCGTATGTCAACGGAAAAAACTCCGTTCTCACTTTTTCCGTATCCGTATGACGAGAAATTGCCGGTAATTGGAGCGATTAGTGAGAGCACTTGAGGTTTGATTAACTTTTAAATTTCAATCATCTATCGAAATATCTGATTTTGAAGTTCCGTAGCGAGATCGGATATTGTGGATAGCATATCGCATGGATTTTGTTTATTGTGGGACTTCCTCTCTCCCATATTTTGTGCACCAGCTATTTATTATATATTGTGTTACTGTATATATATATTTTCCTCTGGAGAGGCATAAATCCTTGGTGATTTCCAATAGGTAACAGAAATTGTTCCGATTTTTGTTAGCTTCCCGAGGATTTCCCTAACTTTTAGTTTGTTTGTTTATAATCTTTGTCCTGGAATTTTACATATTTGACTTTGCGTCATAAAGCCACAAGTGACAGCTGCAAAACTTTTCTGCATTTCTTCGGTCTTTTATTTAGAAATTTTGGTTTTCCTTAAATTTTAAATTGGTCAGTTTTGTTGTAAGTTGTGTAAACTTATTCCTGGGTGTTACTTTTGAAATGTTTTTTTCTGCAGTTTCATGCACGTTTAGATTTTCAAAACAAAATTTGTGTTTTGTTGGGGCATATACACAGTCGAGTCACATTATTGTGACCACCAGCTAATATCCAGAGTAACCACCGTGTGCAGCGCGGACAGCAGATAGACGGGCTGTGAGTGACTCAATAAGGTGCTGGAAGGAGCAGGTATGTGGAGCCATGCTGACTGCAGTGCATCTGACAGCTGCTGGTGTGACGTACCTGCCAGCAGGACGCACACGACATAAAGGCAGATAGGAATCAGAATGAATGTCTGTGTAGCTCAGTTGGTAGAGCGACTTGTTCCGGAATAAGCGGACTCGGGTTCGAATCCCGGCGTAGACCAAAAATGACGGAGAAATTTACTTCGTTATACTGGATGGAGCGTGGTGGAGGATCCATAGAGCAAACAACACGATCGAGGTGGTTCCACAGATGCTCAATTGGGTTTAAGTCTGGGGAATTATCGGGTCAGGGAAGTACTTTGAAGTCTTCATCGTGCTCTTCCAACCAGTCTCGGACATTTCTAGCTGTGTGACACGTCGCGTTTTCGGTCTGGAAGATCCCATCCGCCACAGGGAAGACAATCAGCATGCATGTGTGTGCGTGGTCTGCAAGGATGGATTCATAACGAATTCGGTCCATAGTGCCTTCCAGTGGCATCTGTGGACCCAGAGAATGCCACGAAAACATTTCCCAGACCATAACGCTGCCCCCACCAGCTTGTGTTCTTTCAGCAATGGTTGAAGAGTGTTTGTTCTTCGATGTTTCTCGCCTTATACGCCAACGTCTATCCGTTCGATGAAGCAGAAAACGTGACTCTTCCGAGAAGGTAATTCTTTGCCAAACAGCGGAGGTCCAATTCCAATACTGCCATGCAAATGTACGCCTTTTTTCCGATGCACCTTCGTTAGCATAGATGCAGAGACCATCCGTCTGCATCGGAGCTCCATACGCAGCAGGGTTTGCTGAACTGTCGTTTTATACACACTTCCGGTATCTCCGCTGGTTCAATCGGCCAGTGAGTTGCTGCACTGTAGCCTGTCGATCGGCCCTCACGCACCTTCGCAGCCGACGTTCATCTCTCACATCAATGGCACGTGGTGCTCGGCAGTTTTCACTCGCTATTCGCAATAATGCCATTTCTCCAATCACGATACACTTTAACCACAGCAGCACGCGAACAGTTCACAAACTGCGCTCTTTCAGAAATACTACCACTCTTGGCCCAAAAGCAGATAATCATCCTTTTTGGCAAATCTGATAAATCACTCCTTTTGTTCATGACAGCAACGAGTGATGTGTTTTCAGAACGCGTACAGCATACCTTATATACCCGCCAAGCCAGCTCACGACACGTGCCTTCTTTCATTGGCTACTCGCTGTTGACGTCAAAAGTAGGAGGTGGTCACAATAATGTGACTCGACTATCTGTGTGTGTGTGTATATATATATATATATATATATATTATATTGGAGATGTTTAAATAATGAATATCCAGAGGCCTTCTGTAACTATCAATTCAGTAAACTATTAGAAACACATGAACTACTTACTTCATTACGATTAAGATTTTGTAATATCAATAAGGCAGAAGCCCATCCTTACTAACTTTCAGGGCTACATAAAAAACTGTATTTTCTTCCGAGTTGCCCCGAAGCATTTAACCATTATTTCCTAGAATACATGGCATATTTTACAGTGGGGAAGGACAACTATATTATTCTATATAATTCTGAACGTACCCTTTACCTACGCATTAACCTAGTGATGAACTCTATAGGTGATGGCCACGGTAAATTGTGTTTACTGGTCGTGGGCACCAGTCAGGGTTAAGGTAGGTCTATTTTGAATGTTTAAATTTTTTATTTAAGTTGATTTTAAAGTATATTTCCTGACAGGTAGGGAGGATGGGATGTCCAGTTTATTTTTACTTTTATTCGGTCGAGGATGCTAAATCAGGACGTCCGCATGAAACCTGTCAGAAATTCATATATATATATATATATATATATATATATATATATATATATCCTGTATGTGAATAACATTTGCCCGTTCCGGAGTTCCATGTGCTATTAAAATATTGGGAGCATTTAAAAATTATGTACAGAAATTATTAGTCCTCTTTTTCTTTCTTGTTTAAATGATGGGATTCCATTTTTTCTTTGGTAAAATTGTTTTAGCTTTTAACAAGAAATAATTTCTAAGAAATTATTTAATAAAATTTACCGTAAAGAGTACTGCGAAGGAAGATATTGTTATTCAAATTTTAAAACAAAGCAGAACGATTATTTTAAAATCCTTATTGGATTTTGAATTTTCTGTTGTCGCGCAGTGCTTCACTACGTAACACCTGTTAGAACGTTTGAGAACGAAAAGAAATACCAAAATGGCCTTGCACCGGAAGGAAGATAATGGTCTAAACTGGAATATTTATAGAAGGGAGGAGTCGAGATTCCATTTCGTAGTCTAAGTTGGCTTGCCCTTTTGCTCTTTCAGAACAAACAGGAATGGGACAATGAACCCACGTTATTTATGATTTTCTCATATGTTGCTCAACCAACTCCTAACAAAAGCCGCAGCTTATTTTGATGAGTCAATGGCTAGTTCGTTGACTTATTCCGAATATTTTTAAACTTCAGAAGCACTGAATAACGGAATAAAATGGAACACTAGAAACTCTGACTTCTTATGCAGGCCTTCTGGTTTCTTTCGCTGTTCAATAAAAGCGTTTCCATTTGAATGCATTTAAAACCGTGTACTTTACAGGAAGGCCGAATTTTATAATTCATTAAAATTTAAAAACAAGTAGGTCGCAGAAACTCGCATCACCCAGATTACTTCCCTATGAATAATTCAACTTGCCATTGGTAAATTACTGCCAAAAAGTGACCCTAAACTGATTCAACAGCACTTAAAATTTCCGATAACTTTTTAGAAATGATTTGCAAATCACTTCTCATTGTCCGTAGAACCAGAGAAAAAATTTCGGCATTCTCATTTTTAAAGACATAATGACAATAGATTATGTAATTTTTTAAATGACGCGGACTTCATGTTATTTACTTTTAACATGTGCAACAGAGTCCCAGTTATCCGAACAAATCGGGGACAAGAGGAAGTCGGTTAATAAAAAATGCCGGATAATACAGTAGGTCAGCAAATGTATCAAAAAATTATTACATATTAACAAAAACTTATTTCTGAATCCCAACTTCTCGATCTAATCGAGGCCAAACGGACGTCGGATAATATGGAAGGTTAACGAAAATTTCGAAACGAAAATTATTACATATTAACAAAATAGTTAGTTTTGAATCGCTTGTATCTGACGCAATCTACACCGAGAGGACGTCAAATAATAACAATTGTCGAATAGTACGGAAGGTTAGCGAAAATATATTAACAAATTATTTCGTTATGAATACCGATTATCCGTCACGATCCAGACCGAGAGGACATCAAATAATAACAATTGTCGAATAGTACGGAAGGTTAGCGATAATATATTAACATATTATTTCGTTATGAATCCCGATTATCCGTCACGATCCAGACCGAGAGGACGTCAAATAATAACAATTGTCGAATAGTACGGAAGGTTAGCGAAAATATATTAACAAATTATTTCGTTATGAATACCGATTATCCGTCACGATCCAGACCGAGAGGACATCAAATAATAACAATTGTCGAATAGTACGGAAGGTTAGCGATAATATATTAACATATTATTTCGTTATGAATCCCGATTATCCGTCACGATCCAGACCGAGAGGACGTCAAATAATAACAATTGTCGAATAGTACGGAAGGTTAGCGAAAATATATTAACAAATTATTTCGTTATGAATCCCGATTATCCGTCACGATCCAGACCGAGAGGACATCAAATAATAAATCTTGTCAGATAGTACTGTAGGTCAGCAAAAATATCCAAAATAATTACATACTTGCAAACCACCTACTTCTGAATCCCGGTTATCCGATCAAATCACGAATGGGGGAGGGGGGGCATCGAATAATACGAAAGTTGAGAGATAATATCAAACATGATTACATATCAATTTTTTTTTAATACCGGTGATCTGACTTAGTCGGGACCGAGAAGTTGTAGGTTAATATAAAATATCAAAATCGATTGCTGCATATTAACCAAATATTACATATTTTTCATCTTTTTATTTATTATGAACATTATATGAGAGAATGTTAAACAGAAGTATGAAACAAAACACTAGAGTACGGTAAAAATACATAAATGAAAAAAAAATGCGTGTTTATGTTTAAATAAAAAAACGCAATAGTCAATGGCTTTGAATTCTTATATTTATTTTCACCAATACCTGACGTCAAAGACAACGCCGTATATTTGTATTTTATATTTTGCGTTATGTATCCAAATGTCAAAAGTTCTGTTTTTTTTTTTTTGTTAATGGTGCGTGCTAATTATTAACCACACGAAAGACCTTTCGGAAAAAAAAAAAATTAAAGAGACGTCGCATAACAGAAAGTCGTAGCAATGGGCTATTAAGCTACAAAATGAATCTTCTGGCCATTGGGTTATTCGAAAAATGTTTGATGCTTCTTCCACACATCGTCAGGAATGAATGAGAATTCCTTCTACAGTGTAGGTAAAAGCACAATTCGTACAATATGTCATACAAAACAAATACCACCGTCTATGTACGATATTTTATGAAAGTTGAAAGCTATTTACAAATTAAAACTTCACTAGCACTTTCGGGGTAACATTTACCTCATCATCAGGTGGAACAGAGAGGTAATGCAATACTCGCGTACATTTTTATAGGAGTGCAGGAATGCACCATTGCTACACTCTACTACACTCTTTCTGCAGTGTTCCCCATCATGCATGGTTTGGCGGCTGACCCAAAAACCTACGATTCCGTTCCAACCCTTTCTAAAGAGCGGTGAGGGTGGAGGAATATATGTGACGTATCTACTTCAGAAGTGACGCACAAGTCAAGTCGGCTAAGTTGCAGTGCAAAGCTTTGTCGGTGTAGTTTAGTGGGGAGAACAACTGACACCGGAGCGAGGAGACGTGGGATAGATTCCGGCAAATGGTCTTTTCCACTAAACAGCGCACACACTTTCAAGGTCACACACTCACACTTCTCAGCTGTCTCGTCCATAACTTCTTGTAGACATAGCATGGTAAATATTTCTGTTTCTAGCAGGCCATCATTTTGGAATTTAGACTTGAAACAGTGTACTGTATCTCGGACAACAAAGTGGAACAGTCTAACAGACCCATGCCTGATTAACACACAAACAGCCGTGAATTATGGGATTATTTTTAGACTAATTTAACAGCAAACCGTAACCGGATGCGTCATTCACTCTGCTGTTGATTTTTCGTTATTATTTTGCAGTTGACCTTATTCTGCCTAGGGTCGAAACTCTTTAGACCTGCATAAACAAGAGATTGAAACCTTAGCATTTGCAGATTGTTCGAAATAAATCTTCCCTCATGGCTTGCTTTGTTTGTTTCGTTAAACACGGTCGAGTTACATTATTGTGACCACCAGCTAATATCCAGAGTAACCGCCGTGTGCAGGGCGGACAGTAGCTAGACAGGCTGGGAGTGTGACTCAATAAGGTGCTGGAAGGTGTTCACAGGTATGTGGAGCAATGCTGACTGCAGTGCATCTGACAGCTGCTGGAGGGTACGCGGTGGAGGATCCATAGAGCGAACGACACGATCGAGGTGGTCCCACAGATGCTCAATAGGGTTTATGTGGGGAATTAGGTGGCCAGAGAAGTACTTTGAAGTCTTCATCGCGCTCTTCGAACCACTGTCGGACATTTCTAGTTGTGCGACACGTCGCATTGTCATACTGCAAGATCCCGTTCGCCCCAGGAAAGACAATCAACATGTATGGGTGTGCGTGGTCTGCAGGGACAGATTCATAACGAATTCGGCACATAGCACTTTCCGCAGGTATGAGTGGTCCCAGAGAATGTCACGAAAACATTTCTGCCACCCCGGTGGCGCAGTGGTCTAGTCGATGGCCTCTGATCATTCGTCCGAAAGGGGTCCGGTTTCGAATCCCGGTGAGGCATGGATGTTGTGTTTGTCTTACGGCACTGGATCTCTCCCTTCCCCGGAACCAGTGACCTTAAATTAGGGATTGGCGACTGCTTATAGCCCATTGAGTAGCTCACGGTGGCCGTCAAACCTCCAATCAAAAAGAAAAAACAAACAAAAAAACATTCCCCAGATGATAACGCTGCCCCTCTCCAGCTTGTGTTCTTCCAGCAATGATTGAAGAGTGTTTGTTCTCCGATGTTTCTCGCCTTATACGCCAACGTCCATCCGTTCGATGAAGCAGAAAACGTGACTAATCGGAGAAGGCAATCCTTTGCCAATCAGCGGAGGTCCGATTGCGATACTGCCGTGCAGCAAATGTAAGCCTTTTCTGCTGATGCACCTTCGTTAGCATAGGTGCTGCGACCATCCGTCTGAATCGGAGCCCCATACGCAGCAGGATTTCGCTGAACTGTCGTTTTAGACACACTTCCGGTAGCCCCCTGGTTCATTCGGCCAGTGAGTTGCTCCACTGTAGCATCTCGATCGTCCTTCACGCAGCTTCGCAGCCGACGTTCATCTCGCACATCAATGGCGCGTGGTGCTCGCAATTTCCACGTCGCTTATTCGCAATTGTGCCATTTCTCCAATCACGATACACTTTAACCGCAGCAGCACAAGAACAGTTCACAAACTGCGCTGTTTCAGAAATACTTCCACCCTTGGTCCGAAAGCCGAAAATCATCCCTTTTTGCAAATCTGATAAATCGCCTCTTTTATCCGTGACATCAACGAGTGATATGTTTTCAGATTGCCTACAGCACAACTTATATACCCTCCAAGCCAGCTCACGACACGTGCCTTCTTTCATTGGCTACGCGCTGTTGACCTAAAAAGTAGAAGATGATGTGACCTATATTCTAAATTAACTTTCCTTTTCAGTTTCTTTCCCTATGTAAATCTTGAGTTTGTTCTCAGTTATACACTGCCGGACAATTGCTAAGGACGGATGACAATATCAACGATAGCAACCATAAAATGGAAGGCAGGAAAATGTGGAAATAAGCATAAGTGCGGGATACAGTTAGACATGTTGTGCGTATGCAAATTTTGGATTGCCGAACTTGTTCGTGACGTCATAGCGCTGATAAGAGATATAAAGGATTTGACGCGTATTGACCGTTGTTGTTCAAACGCAAAGTTGAAAGGGAAAGAATCAATTGACGAACTTGCAATTTTCAGTATGTCTTCCCGACACCACCTAGAGGAGTTTACGCGTGGCCGTATTATTGGCAAGATTGAAGAAGGGCGAAAAATAACAGATGTTGCCAGGGAGTTCGACGTCAGCCACAGTGTTGTTTCAAGGCTTTGGAAATCATTTCAAACAAATGGAGAGTGTAGCAAACGTCACGGGGGACGTCGTGTTCGCAGTACGACACCTGCAGAAGATCGGTACATAGTGCTATCAACAAAAAGACACCGGCGCAGCACAGCTAGTGAGGTAGCAAATCAGTTTATGGCTGCTACTGGCAAGCGGATCTCCCGAAAAACTGTCGCCAGACGTTTGCATGAATGAGGACTATACGCCCGCCGTCCTGTTGTGTGCATCCCATTGTTCAGACGTCACCGTACCGCCCGTTTGCAATGGTGCCATCAACATCGCAATTGGACTGATAACGACTGGTCTGCTGTCCTCTTCTCAGATGAGAGTAGATACAGTCTATCGTCTGATTGTCGACGACAACTGATCTGGCGTGATAGTGGTACTGCATATTGTCCAGCAAACATACAGGAAAGGGACCGATATCCGACATGTAGTGTCATGGTATGGGCTGGCATCATGATCAATGGCCGTACGTCCCTCTATGTGCTTCCAACTGGGACTATGACTGGCCAACGATACATTAATGATGTTCTGCTACCTCATGTTCGCATGTTCCGTGGTGCTGTCGGTGATAGATTCATTTTCATGGACGATGACGCAACATGTCATCGAACAGTCGCTGTCCAGGAGTGTCTTGAGAGCGAGGATATTCAACGCCTCGTATGGCCAGCACGTTCTCCAGATCTGAATCCCATTGAAAATGTGTGGGATGCTTTGGGGAGGAGTCTTGCTGGTCGCCAATGCCCTCCAATAAACAAGGACACCCTCATCCGTGCACTGACAGAGGAATGGGATAAATTACCCCACAACATTATATAGCTGCTTGAGAATGTTGTGCAAAGCATGACACGACGTGTGGAATCTTGCATCGCCCTCCATGGTGGCCATATCTCGTATTGACATATTACGCCGGAACGCCTGCGGACGGTAATTGCATTTTTTTCACGTTTACGTATTCTGCACAAAATGGCCTGTTTGTCCCTTGAACACGTTCTAAAGCCTTCTGGATTTCAGAGCACAATAAATTGTCTTTCTTGTAATGTCCTGGCATTCTGACATTATTTTATTTCACTTGGCATCCAATCACACTTACTTTTTTATGCGATATATAGCCGTTTATGATCCGTCCTTAGCAATTGTCCAGCAGTGTACTTCACACCTAACGTGATATCTTCTCTCTCAAACGAATACTGTTGGCAACACAATTGAGGTTGAATGAACGTGACGTATGTCTGCTATTAGATAAGAACGAGAGATATAAACTACGATACAACAGTTGCTTGGATAGAGCGTGGTGGTGGAATGTGGTTGATACTGATTTGTTATGTGAAGTGCTATATCTGTGCTGGAGAAGTAAAGCATCATTTCCGTAAGTTTGGCTTCTGTTTTAAATGTTTCCTCTGGCCGTTAGGGTTTAATTTAGGAACTCTTGTATCGTATGGTTATGTTTTTAAAATAACGTATCAGTACGAAAAGATGTTTACGTTATACTGGTCACAATAATGTGACTCGACTGCGAATAATACAAGTGCAGGGTATTGTGAATAAAATAAAACAAAGAAAGACATTTCACTCATTAGCAGCGCGAGAAATATTCCACGTAGAAAGTAAGCTTGCTTTATTTGATGTTCTATTGTATGAACAGTTCAGCACAATTTCGTAACAATCGGCAAGATTTAATCGATTAAGTCAGCACATTTTGATATGCGTCGTTAGCGACATGTATTTTTTCTTTTTTTCGATTGGGTGTTTAACGACAACCATGAGCAACTCATCGGGCTATAAGCAGTTGCCCGCCTTTAATTTAGGGCCACTGGTTCCAGGGAAGTGAGAGAGCCAGACAAACACAGGCCTCAGAAAGATTCGAACCCGGACCCATTTCGGATGAATGACCAGAAGCCATCGCATAGACCATTGCGCCATCGGGACGGCCATGAAATGTATGAAGCCTTTCCAAACACTTTCGTTGTATCATACAAGTGTTCACCTTCGGAAATACTTACTTTGAAGCAGCTTTTGTTTGATGAGCAGCTTACTCAATCAAGGCCGCCGCCCCGGTGGCGCAGTGGTCTAAGCGATGGCCTCTGATCATTCGTCCGAAAGGGGTCCGAGTTCGAATCCCGGTGAGGCATGGATGTTGTGTTTGTCTTACGGCACTGGCTCTCTCCCTTCCCTGGAACCAGTGATCCTAAATTAGGGACGGGCGACTACTTATAGCCCATTGAGTTGCTCACGGTGGTCGTTAAACCTCCAATAAAAAAAACAAACAACAACAATCAAGGCAGCCTAGAAAGTGGAAGGCCATGATATTAGAGAGATAAGTTTCCTCCGTTTGTGACGTCACACTCATGCTACACGGCCTCGTTCGTCGGTGTAATGTGTGACGTCATTCACGACAGCGTTGGAGACCAATCGGAAATGACGTCACTAAAAAAGGGAACTCATCTCTCTAGTGTCATGACCTTGTATTTTCTTGACGGCCTTGATTTAATTCGTCTCTCGAAAACAGTAAGATTCTTTCATGCAGTAGAATTAATGTTCAGTGTCGCCATTTTTTTTTCTACTCCTTCTTTTCTTGACAGATTGACCATGTGTCACAAAGCACTGTAACACATCGAATTTATTCAACCTGAAAATGCGACTTTTGAAACTAATGATAAACACTTGAGTCCATTTGTTATGAAGAAAGTGAAGGCAGATTTGCACATCAACGCTCAACAACATACGCCCTTTCGTAAGTGAGGACAGGCTCATTTATTAAGATGTACACCTTTGTAGCACAAACAATTAATTAACAGGTTCCCACTTAACAAGCATGTGGAGACGTCGTAGAGACGTAATAAATTCTTTGGAGTTCTACTGAAATTCAGCAAGAACAGAATTTCAGTAAATCTACATTCTCGCTAGGTAGACTTTTTAATAGTTTATTTTTTTTTATTTATAACAGTTTGCATTCAAATAATGTGTGTGTGAACAGTCTATATTGCATTTCGTGGATAAATATTTTTGCAGCATGTGATGAAATAAAAAAAACATTCATTTATATGATAGGTGTAGCACACGTGTCAAAATTTTGTTTCTTTTCTCATTAAGAGTGCTACTTTTTTTTATTTCTTTTTCGTTAGCACTTCAGAAACGAAAGCACACATCTATGAGTTACAAGTCTACTAGTTCATGAGCTTAAGTTTGTTTATTCGAAAACCAAGAGAACTCTAAAAGCAAAACACCCAGAAACTTTAACAGCATTGAATTTTCTGGAGTATTAACTCTTTGATATATTATATTATAATAACGCTGCCTAAAGCTGCTTCATTATAGCAGTAGAAGGTGTTTTTGACAGTTTGAATCAGTTAATGACAAGAACTCCTACAAAAAGATAGCCCCTTATTGTTTCTATCACTGCAATATGCCAAATTGACTTGTAAACCCCATTTTTGCTGCTGGTGGAGCTTAAATCTGAATCCTGCTGCTCCGGAACCAAATGCTTTCCCAATTAAGCTACATCGACAAGGACTCATCACTTCTACTTACCGTCTTGATATGTCCGTCACTACTGCATTACGTCCCATATATCCCGGTGGCGGTACTCGAACTAGCATCCTTCTGCTCTGGAGCCGAATGTTTTCCCAATTATGCTACTCCGATAAGGGTTTATCACTGTTACTTGCCCTCTTGACATGTGAATCACCCTCTATAGTACTTCATAAATTTCATCTTAATTCTATTCCTAAATAGCTCCCGTTCCCCAAGTTGCATGACATACTATTGGAAGCGAATATTGTTTCTCTAACGAGTTAAATAAATTGAAGTTCTGCACCTGTGAACGGTTAAAAACAGTACCCAATAACATTCACAGTTCTCATAAATTAATGCCCTAAACTAAAATATTGCATGGTAATATTGCTAACGTTCATTTATTCTAGAAATACAAAAAAGGTGAGAAAAATGCCTTGCCACGAATTTCACACAATGTAATGGTATCGAATATGATGAATTTGAAATAAAAATATTCGTTTTATATCCTTTGTATTTAGTCCAGCACAATATAAAAGACGACGATAAATTCCCAAGTTTATAAGCAACTTTCATTTTTAATAAGGAATATCACAAACACAACGTTAAACACTGCATTAGCCACATTTTCGGCTTTGCGAAGAGAGAGGAAGCAAAAACAAGTTAACATTTTACGACCCAGCAAGCATGTGCACAACACAGTCAGCCAAAAAACGCTTTCTCCGCTCCTGTATCGCAGATTTCTGGCCGTTCATCCGAGTGAGCGCGAGTTCGATTCGCGGATCAGGCATATGTAAGGTTTTTGTCTTACGGCACTGGCTCTCTCCCTTCCCTGGAACCAGTGGCCCTAAATTAGGGACAGGCAGCTCCTTATAGCACTTACAGTTGCTCATGGTGGTCGTTAAATCTCGAAATAAAAGAAAAGGAAAGGAAAGAAAAGAAGCATGCTTCCCAAAAATAAGGCCCACAAGTTGTATAGAAAACCCCAGGTGCCTATTTGAAATATTAATTACTTGCAGCTTTATACTCTCATAGCCCAGGTGTTAGAGAAAATGCGTCCAACTTCCTTTACGTTGACCTCAGATCTACGGGACTTACGGGATTTTAACCTTTGAGTTCTTGGGGAGAATTTTTTACCTCTAACAGAGGCTTTAAGAGAGAATCGGAGTAAACTTATTTCTCCGTCCATCAACACTGCACACAAACAAAACAAAACAAAACATACCAATGAATTTCACCCTTTCCGCTTTCAGTAGATGGACAAACAGGAAATAAAAATGAAACACTTGGCACTTGCGAACACACACACACACACAGCACGCGCGCGCTCGATCTATGACATACTAGAAGAATTACCTGTGCAGCGCCGGTGGCGTAGTGGTCTAAGGCGCTGGCCTCTGATCATTCGTCCGCGGGTTCGAATCTCGTGAGGCATGGATGTTGTGTTTGTCTTACGGCACTGGCTCTCTCGCTTCCCTGGAACCAGTGGCCCTAAACTAGGGACGGGCGACTGCTTATAGCCCATTGAGTTGCTCACGGTGGTCGTTAAACCTCCAATAAAAAAAAAAAGAATTACCTGTCTTCTGCACTGTTCGATTCATAACAGACGTCCCCCCGATGGCGCAGTGGTCTAAGTGATGGCTTCTGACCATTTGTCCGAGATGGGTCCATGTTCGAATCCTGATGAGGCATGGATGTTGTTTTTGTCTTACACCACTGGTTATCTCCCTTCCCTTGAACCAGTGGCCCAAAATTAAGGACAAGTGACCGCTTATAGCCCATCGAGTTGCTCACAGTGGACGTTAAACCTCCAAACTACAAAAAATTCATATCGCTTATCTTACAAGCGCGTTTAACTTATATGTTACTAGCTAAATAAATAACCCGTTCTTCGAACGTGATTATATAAAAAATATTTCTATAACACAGGATTTAATATCATACTATAATATAATTTGTACCATAAATTAATATAGGCTACTAATAATACACTTGATCTGTTTGTTCTATAATTTTTATAACTTCAAGCCTACACGAAACACATCAAAATAAGTCGTTACTCTTCGCTTTCATCGTTAAAATATTAATAAACAATAGAACAAAACAATAATAGAAATCAGAACAAAATACGTTGTTACTTTCAGTATAAATGTAAACAGAACGTTGCTTATAAGCAATAATTTCAATCGAAACTGTACATTTAAAAGCTAGCAAGTCAGGTGTTTTTAGAAGCGTGAGCAAAATTGTGCAGACATCGCTAATATCTCAAGGGGGAATTTTTTCTTTTTTTTTCAAATTTCAATTACTATGGAAATCTACCGCTTATTTATATTTATTGCAGTCACCTTACCATTTATATGACGTCACCGTTGCTTTGGTGAAAACGAATGTTGGTAATTTGATTTTGACTCAAAAAACGTTGACATTCGATATGTCAAACGATAATATTAATGTTTAAATGCAAAGCATATTATGATATAGCGCTTTTCACGTGATTTTAAAGGCTTTCCGTTAAATAAATTCAGAACAAATAAATTTAAAACAAAATATATACTCAAGTCATTCAAAACTTAGGGCGGGGCTTCAGTTGCTGTGCAACAATGGCTCGATCATTGCAAAACGTACTGGCGTTATCAAAGCTGGGTTATTTAAAAAACCCATTTCGACCCACTTAAAGTTATCGTAGGAAAAAATCCTTTCTTAGTGCGCTTTTATTTGTTAAAAGGAACATTCCTGCCAAACATGAAAGTTCTAAGTTCAGTAGTTTCTGAGATTCGGTGATGAGTCAGTGAGGGCTTTCAGTTTTATATGTACAGATATTCTTGCTGAAAGAGTTAAATATGTTCTATAATGAATGCATGTTTGCTATTTTCTCTTTTTCGGTTTTGTCAGTGCTCTTATTAAATTGTTTCACACGAATCTTTCTGTTTCAGGTTGTCATCATTTCTGCTCTTGTGGCCGTGAGCCTAGCACAGCATTACGGTTACGGAGCTGGTCCATCTTACGGAGGTCATCATGAGGAATATCCTGTAAGTATTCTTCATGAATCTGGAAGCAACATTTAATGGCATTAATAGTGAACATAAAGTCATCATCTGGGCAGTTAAACATTAAGCATTTAGATTAGCATAAGAATCAACATTTCGCAATATATTATTAGTAAAAAAGTAAGGGTTAGCAAGTAACAAAATCCAGCAACGTTTGACAGTATATCATTGGACAAAAGAAGTACCTTAAAAAGCAACATTTGACAGTACACTATTAGAAAACAGTATATGTTAGCAAATAACAAAATGCACCTACCGTCGGGGCCGCGGGTGACCTAGTGGTCAACGTTCGTGACTGCCACGGAGAATATCCCGGGTTCGATCCCAGCAGGTACAAACGCTCGAACCACTAAATATCCGCCGTGCGTCGGATGGGCACGTTAAGCCGGGTACTGACCCCCGGTAATAAATAAGGGCGCCTTCCTCCCCCTTTCTACTTCGCTTCCGTGTCACTTTCCTATCGGGCTCTCTAGCCCAAATCTCCTAGCTTCCTATTTCTAAAAGTTGTTTAAGACCTGGAGTCAGACACTCCCTTCCTAAAATCCTCTACATAGGATCTGATCTGATGTGCACTTGCCGTCATTCGAAACCTCTTACTGTAGTGTACCACTGATACCCTCCGCGCCTCGGAGAGCGCGTTGAGCTGATGGACTCGGGTTAAGAATCACCTGCTAAAAATAAGGTCATAATCTCCCGAGTCTCTCTTTCTCTGGCTGCTGTGCGACACTTGTCTCATGACCTTCCTATTAGAGTGTTCTACATCTTTGCTTCCCTTCCGTTCACATAGCTGACACAAAGGCCTCTTCAGACTAAGGAAGTTCGGATTAAACCTAACGCTGGGAGCAATCCCTTCGAGATGATTATGCCTGTTCTATCCTATCCTCATATCTTCATGGCTGTCCTCCGCACAAGAAGATGCCACAAATTGTTGATGCCATCCCGCTGGCGCAGTGATCTAAGTGCTGGCTTGTGAACATTCGTCCGAGATGGGTGCGGGTTCGAATCCCGGTGAGCATATACGTTATTGTTGTCATACGCCATTGGATCTCTCCCTTTCCTGGAATCAGTGGCTTTAAATTAGGGACGGGCGATTGCTAATAGCCTACTGAGTTGCTCACGGTGATCGTGAAATGTCCAACCAAAAAAAAAAAAAAAAAAAAACAAAAACAAAACAAGCAAACTGATGATAAAGGTACAAAGGCTCATCAGTCTAAAAAGGAAACCATATTACCAAACAATAAAAGAGAAAGAAACAAAGAAAAGAACATGCTTATTGTAAAAGTGTTTTCCATGCATTTGTATTGCTACGTCTGGCCTCGTGGTTAGGGCATGCGTGGTGAGGACTTACAGCCCACAACCTCTAAGTATTTGCTGCGGTTCGGAAGTGATGTTAATCCGTTGGCCTCGGGTTTGAGTCTCCTCGTCAGTAACAGCCTACTCAGGTTATTTGTTTCCATGTATTCATCGGGATGTCGTTGCGTATTTGTAGGGTTCCACGTGCGACGGCAAAGTTTCAGCGGCAAACTTCGTTGGTGTAGCTTAATTGGGAAAGCATTTGGCTACGAAGCGGAAGGATGCGCAGTCATTTATTTACGCCCGCTGGTTCCAGATTGTCATCATTTCAAAATGAAATGGAGAGAGAGAGAGAGAGTGAGGATCTTGGGGCAATCGTACTGCCAATGCCTCATCCAGGATACGGGCATGATTAGCTGAAAGCCAGTGCCTCTGACTACTCGTCCACCGTGACAGCATTCTTGATGTCTTGCATAAGCATACATACAACTTCTGTGAAAGAAGTTGTATGTATGCTTAACCCTAATTATATTAAAAATCAATAATTTTTCCTTTGGTGGTGTTGAAACCAGAAGAAAGATGGCGCGACCTGTACTTTGATGACGTCAGTAGACAAACAAATGTTAGATTGCATAATTATGGTTATGTTTTAGAAAATATTAAGTATTCCAGGTTATAAAATGAAGCTATTTTAATCGATGTTCAAATTTTCATTCTTGGGAATGCATTAATTGTGAAGAAAATGTGTACAGAAGTTTTTCCATTGGGAGTATAGGAAGCAAAATTACTTGCCATCCACCTTAAAGGTGCTAAAATTTATCAATATCTCCAAGAGAGCTGACATTTCTGTACAATGCCAAGGTGTTTTTATGAAATGTATCTAAAATGCTTATTGCATCGACGAACAGGAAGTGAAGGAGATTTAATTAAGATCATTGTTTTCCAAAGCTTGTTCAATATTGCATTCACAAGAGATTTTGTAAAAGATAAACAAGAAACGTATTTGCATTCATGCTTGAAGGACATTTTAAGCTTCAGTATAGTACTGATTAGGTTGACAGACACTTCATTGATATCTCCAGCAACGGAAAACTGTTTGTAAGGTCAACGGCGGGGAAAATGTCCACAGACGACCTTTACTTTGAGGAAGTAAGTGTTTTGCCCTTTGGTTGTTTTCGTCTGCGATGAGCTCATTTAATGTGGCAGATAATTCACAACATTTGGTCGTAGACAAAGAAGGAAAAAAAATGGGGAGAAAGAAAGAATCTGCATTACTTGCTTTCATCAACTAATTTGCAACCTGTTCGTTAGCGTTCTAAACAGGCCCACCGGCGAATTCCGCTCCCGTTTGGAATCGTTTTGTTTTGTTTTCATTAAATACCTGTACACAGCAACAGCGCTAAATCTCATGCTGAAGAAAGCGAAATGAAATGCACTCACTTTTGTTACTGCACAACAGTTGTGCTCTTGAAGGACACCGCATTAAGGAAAGAGCGAGTCATAACTCAATGGGAACTAATAAGTTGAGGATTAAATCGCTCGAGGGCTTTATTGTGGTAGCCATCTTCTTATGCCTTTACCATCATCGTTATTTCTTTGTTTTTATTCGCTTTAACGATCACCGTTCCTCCCTGATTTAGGACCATTGCTTCCAAAGAAGGAAAATACCCAGCGCCGTTACACAAGCGCATCTCCCAGGCCTCATGTTGTTTTTCTCAGCTTGTTGGCACCCACTGCAGGGTATAGGCCTCCCTCAGTCTTTTTCAACTTCCTCGATCCTTAGCTTCAGCCTACCATTTAGCACCTCTAAGTCTCTGAAGGTCATCTATCCATTTTAGGCTTACTAATTTCATATTCCCTTATATGTCATTGAAAAAATCGGGAAAGAAATTGATGCTTGCAAGAAAAGAAAAAAGCTGATTTCACAAATTCGGTCATCACAAATAATTTATTCACAGTGTGATTATTTCAGTACTTGGCCGTACACAACATTTTTGGTTTCTCCTTCATCGGCGACAATATATAATTTTGTTGGATCCTTTGCTCTTGACATTCAAACACACAGCTGTCTGTAGAATCAAACGGACCAAAAGCGTTACGAATTATTTAACACGCGTCCAGGAGACACAGCATTAGAACACTGACTAAACAAAATTCGTTAACAATTTGTTATCGACGATCAAATGCATCACCTGCTTTCAATTTCAGACGTCTTTGAGGGGGCGAATGTCTGGGATAAAAAAATTAAAAACGTATCTTTGCGAATATTTTATGAAAGTGGCTGAAATTTTAATGAACACCATAAATCGTCAATAGGAACATGACCTCCAAATTTCACCTGAATCGCTAAATAACTTTTTAAATTAGCCATCAAAATTTCATTAACCGTTTCTGCGTATATATTTCTGTTTACCGATAGGTTAAAAATTCCCTGCCTATTTAAAAAAGTTTTAACCGGATTCCGGTGAAATTATGAGAGACTCCTCTTATTACCAATTCATGATGTTGATAAAAATTTCAGCCCGTTTCGTTAAGATTTCGCAAAGTTTGTTTTTGCATTTTTTATGCACAGTTCTCAAAGAATAGAAACACCTGCGGAAGTGCCGCGGCGATGAATGCAGTCACGTGCTTTCAGATTTGGAGCAGGATAACGATGACGTAGCAAACGACGCTGACTTTATTGATTAGCTAATTAATTAATTCATAACTCGCGAAAGGAACAACGTAGAGATCTTAAAATAGTTGCGTTGACCTAGAAATTCCAGTATTAATAAGCTATGAAAATTTCACGACACCACAGTTCGGCGTTAGAGAGTTTTTGCTGCTTCAGACAAACAGACGTTTTGTGTTTTATATATAAGATAAGATTTCTAATCCTGTCTCTTCTTGTTTTTCCCAACATTCTTCTCTCTAACTTTCTTATCGATACTCTTATTTTTTTACATTGTCGTTCTGTGATTCTCTACGTTTCACTTCCGTAAGTAAATACGGGATTAATACATGCATTGAAGATTTTTCTATTTAAACACAATGGAAGATAGCCGGTTAAATAGTCTTTAAGTCTCCAAAAGGCACCATTACTTTGGATAATTCTTCTATTGATTTCTCTTTAAAATAAGGTGTATTTCGAGCATTCTACTAACTGAGAAGACACTTAATCCGTTCAAGCACGATAATTAACAGAGCAGCAGAATGGAGGTCACAGCATCCACAAAGTTAAAAGGTTTTTAATTAAAATACAATTGAAATTCAAGTACTTTCGGACCAACTATTGGTCCGTCTTCTCGCCTGGAGCAAGCAGCCGAAGACGTCTGCCTTTGTATAGTCATGTTTACTGCAAGTTTTATGCGGCTATTAATTTCTTCCTAATTTTTTCGTGATTTCTCTTTCTTGTCTTTGTTTAAAACTGATTACTTGACCTAAAAAAATATATATTCATCTAGTTTTCTGATTTTTTTCCTTCTATCAAAACCTTTTCTGTATGGTTAATGCATTTAGTTTCTGTTGTATTTGTTGTCAGACTTTTTTTAAGGCTTTCCATCCATAAATCCTCTATCATATTTTGCATTTTACTATTGCTAGTTATTATGATGACTAGTGTAACCTGGGCATCCATATTTATCATAAGTGAAGTTCAGTAGCCATTTTAGAGATAGTGAATTTATAACGAAGTAAATTTCTCCGTCATTTTTATCCGCGCCAAGATTCGAACCCGGATCCCCTCATTCCGGAATAAGTCACTCTACCAATTGAGCTACGCGGACGTTTTATTCTGATTCCTATCTGCCTTTATGTCGTGTGCGTCCTTCTGGCAGGTATGTCACATCTCCTGGTACGTTACATCATCTCCCCCTTATTTATTTTATTTATTTTTTTTTTCGAAGTGCTGGAGAAGGGATTCTCTTATTTTTCCTATCTCGCGGTGTGGAAATAACATCACACCATTGCGAGATATTGAACGGTCGGGTCATCCGGATAGTTCGGGCGCCATTATAACGAAGTAAATTTCTCCGTCATTTTTATCCGCGCCAGGATTCGAACCCGGATCCCCTCATTCCGGAATAAGTCACTCTACCAATTGAGCTACGCGGACGTTTTATTCTGATTCCTATCTGCCTTTATGTCGTGTGCGTCCTTCTGGCAGGTACGTCACATCTCCTGGTACGTTACAAATTGTAGTAATTCTCCTCCAATTTTCCGCCATTTTTATGAGCAGGGCGACGGTTGTTGAAGTACGCTTTTTCTCACTCAACAGAGGGGGTGTTAGATTTATGGGTTTTGTGGATGTGAGAAAAGGGGAACTGGACATTATTGCTCTTCAGCCATCCCAGGCGAGAGAGTTAGAAGAGGCGGCAGCAAAGGCAATTAAGTAACTTTGAGTTTTCAGAGAGAATGCGTTTTTAAGGTGTGTCCGCTCTTTCTGAGAAAGCGTGGATTTTACTCCGGCTGGGGACGGCTTTTTTGGGGTGTTTTTCTCAGGGAGAGGAGAAGAGACTTGGTGGCAAGAAGTTCAGGGACAAGGAGGTGTGAGAGCGAGGTGAATGGCTCGCTGGTCGGCGTGACGTAGATAAGTAGTAAGCAATGAGGTTGATGATAAGAGAGGAAAGGCGATCAGGACAATGCTTTGAGACATTCCCCATAACATCTGAATAAAAGTCTTCCTCACTGCAAGAGCAAAGCTTAATTTTAGTCGTGTTTATTTATACTTTATCGTTCTGCTCAAATAGGGAGAAACGCTGGTTAAATCCCCGATACAGAACTTTCTGCAAACGAAGCGTCAAACGAACCCTTCACACAACGCGCTGTAATATCGCTGAGCACCAAGCCCTGTAACACTAGTCTTATACGGGACTTCAAAACCTGGTTCATCTGGAACGGCAGCCAGAGTCTCAGATCACTTGGCCACCGGATCCGCCCAGGTACTTACCGACAAAAGTAAAGAAATGAGTTTAACACCAAATAAAATTAATATACAATACTGTTACAAGGACTGATGTTTTAGAAGTTGATAGGACAAATACAGAAGTACCTGACGTCTCCATCGACAATGGAAAACAAACATCAAGAGAAGGCCACATCCACGAATAAATTAATAGCCGCATAAAACTTGGTTGGAGGGCATTTGGAAGAAACAGCACAATTTTGAAGAGCAATTACCATTATACAGAGGATGTTTACATCTTTTTAGAACGATTTTCCAGCAATATAATTAATGTTTAAAATAAAATTATCTCTTTCCTAAATGTTCTATCTGATTGCCCTTTCTCTAGACTATGAACGAATTTCGAGCAATATAATTAATGTTTAAAATAGAATTATTTCTTTCTTAAATGTTCTATCTGATAGCCCTTTCTCTGGACTATGAACGATTTTCCAGCAATATGATTAATGTTTAAAATAAAATTATTTCTTTCCTAAATGTTCTATCTGATAGCCCTTTCTCTGGACTATGAAAGATTTTCCAGCAATATAATTAATGTTTAAAATAAAATTATTTGTTTCTTAAATGTTCTATCTGATAGCCCTTGTCTGGACTATGAACGAATTTCCAGCAATATAATTAATGTTTAAAATAAAATTATTTCTTTCCTAAATGTTCTATCTGATAGCCCTTTCTCTGGAATGAACGTACATCTAGATTTCCAAGATAACAGGGCATTTTTTTAAAATTGGCAGTGATATTTTATTCCTCTCCTCTTCCATTCCTTTCCATAATCTGATCATTGTTTTACGTCAAAGCACTCTCTTTAGTGTAAAACTAAATGTGAATTGTGAAAGTTAATGCGTCCCAACTAAACGGAAATCCTGTCTATTCCTGAAGTATAAAACATTGCTCTGCCAACAGCTGGATCCTGTTGGCAAAAATATACAACAACGTATATTTATATCCTGTGAGTACAGATTAAGCTGGATATTTTATGGAATATGCATCAGATGAGATGATTTTCTTTTCCGGTATATGTTGCATACGTATGCGAAAAATGTATTTCCCTGAATCCGAACTCACGATGGTATGCATAATATGCCCATAACGTTGATTTAGATAGAGAGATATACCGAGCTACTTAGAATAAAAGTGACTTGTTTGCGTGGGCATTCACCGCCGATATATGGAAGTGAGGCACTGAGGTATCACGAGTTTAGTCATTTGGCGCTCTTATGCAGATATTAGGTCATGAAAGATTATGCAAAAAATAGTATAAAACAAAACATTGAGGATTTTTTTTTCGAGAAACCAGATGAAAAGAAAGGTAATGTCAAATAAGGAAAGAATAAAATAAGAGGACTCTTTGGATACAAATGACAATTGAAACAGAAGAACAGAGTTTCATTCCCTTTGTCTGTAAGGTGAAGTTTTACTTTTTATATTTAAAAATAAAACTAGTTTACTAATGTGCGTATTTCTAAGAAAAATGAATACATTTTTTTGTATAAGAAACGATTTGGCATTAAAGGTGTTATTTTATTGTTTTCATAAGAGCCCATTCCTGCTGAGAAATATACTGAGGAACCTCGGTTATACGTTTTTCACTTTTATACGTTATTCTACTTTAGTCCCGATATTTTATTGTAGTTTCTAACGCTTTTTTATCTCGGTTATAAGTAATTCATTCATACACATTCTCAATTATACATTAAACTTTGAATTTCAAATTATAAAAAAAAAACAGTTCTTTGATTTTTTGGTATGTTACAACTTTGAGAGAAATGAAATAGCGTTAATAACGGGAAACTATACACCAACTACACACAAAAAAGTAAAACTATAACACTAATCCGATTTAATTTAATTTTTGCGCCAATAAACTAGCATAGTTTTATTTTTTGTAAGATCACGTTGTTGTTTTCCTTCTGGGTGCAGTCAAAGTCGAATCTTGATCCTATCAGACAAGTGTATGTTGTTTGCTCTCGGTTTGGAGCAAAAATTGACTTCGCATTTCATGACTCACACACATACGCTATTTAAAAACTGCTAAATCTCTGGGACGTAATTTTGTGGCTGTAACTCTGCCTCTTGGAATCGATCCCGCGATCATCTGGTCGGAATGCGGTTGCTCTAACCATTAGTCCACTCGCAACCAAGCATTCGGCGCTATCACTTTCAGGATGCTACAGAGTGATTCTAATCCTTTGGTGACAGGGGTGATCATAATGACCTGACCCATGAGGGTAAATTCCTTTTCAGATTCTGTTCTGGAATTTTCGGACATGGTTTTCATATCACATACTTTTATTCAAAATATTATGAATGCTTATGTATATTCTTTTAGATATTGTTCTCGGATTCTAAACGCTGTCCGTTCTTTTCTTCTTTTCTTTTTACAGCATCAGCCACAGCCTTACGACTTTGGTTATGAAACCAACGACGATTATGGCACCACTACCTTCCGTAAGGAGAGCGGTGATGGTCACGGACGCGTCCAGGGCAGCTACGGATACAAGGATGAGCACGGCATCCAACGTCAAGTTGACTACGTTGCTGACGAACATGGATACCGCGCTGAGATCAAGACCAACGAACCCGGAACCGACAACCAGCACCCCGCTGATGTCCACATCTCCGCCAACCCCGTAGTTGTCGATGCTCCCTACGGACACGGACCCAGGCCCGCCTACGGACATGGAGGACCAGGACCCGTCTACGGACACGGAGGACCAGGACCCGTCTACGGACACGGAAGGTACTAAGCGAACTGAACTTGGCAATTTCCTTCTTCTTCCTCACTTTCTGGTAAGTTGATATTAAACATCATGCCTACTTTGTTAACAATAAGAATCAATTTTAAAAACACATGCATGATAGAATATAGGAAAGTTTTATTCAGATTAAGATGTGGAGATGATATGGTGTATGGTAATTCAACTTCAAATAGCTGTAGTAATTTAGCGTCATTACTTATGTGTGTCTGCTATTTAATATTCCTAGTGAATTTCGTTGCACATAAACCACACTTTGTCAAAATTAACCAAATGGTCAATTATAAAGAATCGGCAAATGAGGATAGACTTACGTTTGTGCAGCAGTTATATTTCTTCCTTCAATGAAATGTTAATTCTACTGATACATCGTGACTCACGGGTCTTTGCACAGAAATCGCACCAACCATAGCAATAGTCAGACTATAATACACTGCCGGAAAAAAATTCCAACACCAAGAAGGGGTTGTGTTAGATAAACGACAGTTGGTAGGCGGTGAGAGTACATCTGTAAGATGACGTCTATGCAAATTTCGCGCTCCGCGCATACGTGTGGCGCTAGTAGCGCCCCTCGGAACATGCAAAGCAGGTTTGCTGTAAATACGCGCTGTAACGTTCGTGAGCGTTAGTTATCGTTGAGATTCGACGTAGTGTGTTGATGTTAGTCATGAATGCCTTTAAGAAGACGAAGAAGCCATTATCAACAGCTCACGGAGTTTGAACGAGGTCGTGTAATAGGGCTACGAGGTGGATTTTCGTTCCGCAATATTGCAGAACGACTTGGCAGGAATGCAGCCACTGTGCATGATTGTTGGCAGCGGTGGTCAAGGGAAGGTACTGCCTCAAGAAGACCGGGTTCCGGCCGGCCACGTGGCACTACTGAGAGGGAAGACCGCCGTGTACGGCGTATGGCCGTGGCGCATCGTACCGCGTCTGCGGCAGCAATTCGAGCTGCAGTTGCCACCACAGTTACACAACGAACTGTTACAAATCGGTTACTTGAAGGACAGCTCCTAGCCAGACGCCCTGTAGCGTGCATTCAATTTACTCCAACCCACCGCCGTTTGCGACGTGAGTGCTGTCAAGCTAGAGCTCATTGGAGGACGGAGTGGAGATCTGTTGTGTTTGCTGATGAAAGCCGGTTCTGCATCGGTGCCAGTGATGGCCGTGTGTTGGTTAGAAGGAGGCCAGGTGAGCGTCTGCAACCAACCTGTCTGCGGCCGAGACACACTGGAACTACACCTGGAGTTATGGTCTGGGGAGCAATTTCCTATGACAGCAGGAGCACTCTCGTGGTTATCCCACGTACCCTGACGGAACAGTTGTACGTCGGTCTGGTGATTCAACCTGTTGTGCTGCCATTCATGAACAGCATTCCAGGGGGTGTTTTCCAACAGGATAACGCTCGCCCGCATACCGCTGTTGTAACCCAACATGCTCTACAGAGTGTCGACATGTTGCCGTGGCCTGCTAGATCACCAGATCTGTCACCAATCGAACACGTATGGAACATCATTGGACGACAACTCCAGCGTCACCCGCAACCAGCATTAACCGTCCCTGTATTGACCGACCAAGTGCAATAGGCATGGAACTCCATTCCACAAACTGACATGCAGCACCTGTACGACACAATGCATGAACGTTTGCGTGCTTGCATTCAACATTCTGGCGGTTACACCGGTTATTGAAGTACCAGCATTTCACATTTAAAATGGCTTTTCTCGCGCTTACATTAAGCTGTGATCTTGAAACCTTAATCGATTAAATATGTTACCTATACAAATGTATTGCCGCCATTTCATTCCTCTACAACTATTTTTTCGTGGTGTTGGGATTTTTTTCCGTCAGTGTATAATATATATACACTATGTTACCATAAGTATTCGGACACTACCAAATATTTGCATAAGTGCGAAGATTGGAACAAAACTTTATCATGTTGTTCCGGAGGTATACTGGCCCGGTTCTGTTTAATATAATCGAAATGGGGTCAAAGGTCAGGGCACAGGAGCGAGATTTGTTCCACAGCCATTATCCTCATATCTTGACTAAAAATGCTTCTATTGCGACAAAACTTTAGTATGTTGTTCCGGAGGTATACTGAACCGTTTCTGTTGAATATCATCGAAATGGGATCAAAGGTCAGGGCACAGGAGCCAGATTTATTCCACTACCATTATCCTCATAACTTTAGTAATGATTTCTGGTAAGTTGGAAAGCGTATCATAATCAATACATTGCATGATTTTACTAACTTGTTTTCAAACTGTGTAGCACAGTAGTATGCAAAAGTTATTTTCGGTTACATGAATTGTCCATCGCCAGTCATTCTCCAACAAGGCAGACAAAGCGAGCACTTGAGTTTCACTCAACAGGAAACATAGGCGCACCCAGAAGCAGAAGCCACATTTCTCTGTCCTCTGTTGAAGGCTGCCAACCACCTTGTTACCGAATTATACAGAAAACCAGATGTTCCACATACTTGTTCTACTCATTCCTTTATAACATTTCCTCACGGTACGACCCCCAGCAATTTCTATTTTTAGCCAGCAACGCTGCTCGAACTTCGTAAACATGGCTTTAGACTGCTTAAAAGCTACGAGGTGTATTTGCGTCACTACTGCGCATATGCCGTTCGAGAGAGTATTCAACCATTTTATCCAGGGGTACGTCAGGAGAGGATTCAACCATTTTATCCAGGGGTACGTCGGGAGAGGATTCAACCATTTTATCCAGGGATACGTCAGGAGAGGATTCAACGATTTTATCCAGGGGTACGTCGAAAGAGGATTCAACCATTTTATCCAGGGGTACGTCGGGAGAGGATTCAACCATTTTATCCAGGGGTACGTCGGAAGAGGATTCAACCATTTTATCCAAGGGCACGTCGGGAGAGGATTCAACTATTTTATTCAGGGGTACGTCGGGAGAGGATTCAACCATTTTATCCAAGGGCACGTCGGGAGAGGATTTAACTATTTTTTTCAAGGGTACGTCGGGAGAGGATTCCACCATTTTATCCAGGGGTACGTCGGGAGAGGATTCAACCATTTTATCCAGGGGTACGTCGGGAGAGGATTCACCATATTAACCAGGGGTACGTCGGGTGCGTATATTATATAGATTATATCTGTTAGATTCTCTCGGAGGACACCCGTCTCCTCTGCAGCATGATTCTCACTAAATTATTTACAATACCCGTATAATTTTTAAATTTCTCAATATATGTTAGATGATGACGTGTTTTTGTAGTATTCATTGCAGTCTCTTCATCAATTCTTATCTCTATTTTTTTCCCACAGGTCTCTTCATCTTCCCTATGAAATCTGACGCTCTGACAAAAATTTCCTCTAGAATGCAGTTCAAGAAACAAAGACATCCTTTGTTAAAACAAAAAGAATTCTTCAGTTAATTTGTATCTAATATATCGTACAATAGCTAATTCGAAAGAAAGAAGAAAATTTCAATTGGTCACCTGTTTAAATCCGTCTACTCTTCGCGTAACGTGCCAATACTAAATGGCCTTATGCTAGTTTCGTCACTTGTGTTTTCAAATGTACATCGTCCATATTTATTGAATTGATGTAAATTATTTAAGTATCTGTATCTTTTCCATACAAATAAAGTTCTATGAAAAAGATCACTGTCTGAAGTTTTTGAAAAAAATATGTACTTATAGAATTATGTTTCTACACCGATCGGCTATTTCATTATGACCCTAATAAGCTGCACGACCCTATTTCGATCAGCTATTACATTATGACCCTAATAAGCTGTACGACCCTATTTCGATCAGCTGTTACATTATGACCCTAATAAGCTGTACCACCCTATTTCGATCAGCCATTACATTATGACCCTAATAAGCTGCACGACCCTATTTTGATCAGCTATTACATGATGACCCTAATAAGCTGTACGACCCTATTTCGATCAGCTATTACATTATGATCCTAATAAGCTGTACGACCCTATTTAGCCCGCAGCGACCACTTGGCGAGGCATCGATTCGATGAGGTTACAATAGGTATCCTGGGGTATCTGGTACCATAATGTCAACAGCAGGTCCTCCAGTTCTCGTACATTTCAGGGTGGTGGTGATTTAGCGCGAAACCACTTTTCCAAGTCGAACCACAAATGTTCGATTGGGTTCATGGCAGGTGATTTTGGAGGCCAGGGAATTAACAAAAAGTCACAAGCACGTTCTTCAAATCACTCCTTGACGATTCTGGCAGTGTGTCATGGCGCATTATCCTGTTGGTAATGGCCATCACCAGCAAGGAACACAGCAGCCACGAATGGGTGACCTTTGTTCGCAACGATGTTCAGATACCTGACAGCTGCCAAGGATTGTGCTATTGGGATAATGGGGTCTAAAGTGTCCCAAGAAACATCGCCTACAGCACAACACCGCCGCCGCCGGCCTTTCCCCGCCTAACAGTGCATCCAGGTGCCATAGCCTCCGTTGGCAATCGGCGTATCCGCGCTCGGCCGTCTACCTGATCCACCAGTAATTTTGATTCGTCAGACTAGGCCACTTTCTTCCAATCAACCGTGGTCCAATCTCGATGAACTTGGACCCATGTCATGCGTTTTGGCGATGACGTGCAGTGAGCATGGGGACCAGGCTGGGTCTTTGGATACGCAGGCCCATGCGCAGATCGCAGCCTTCTGCGATCAACTATATTGCCCTTATCAGCACTGTTGTAGCTGCGGGTGATTTGTCGCACCGAGGCCCTGCGGTCGCTGTGAACAATGAGCGACACTCTCCACTCCCCTCTGGCATCAAGGAGCTGCGGACGACACACGTCTGGACGATAGTTCGTCGTTTTGCCATCTGTGCATCACTCATCACTTTTGAAACGTACTCGTTAGATCGGCATGTGAACAACCCACAAGCGGCGCTGTTTCCGAGATCTTGTCCTTTATCAAACTCTGATAAATCAGCAGCTTTTACCATTCTTACTTCAAACACTCTACGAACCGAAAGCCGGTCCTACGGTTGTATAAATACTACTCTGTGAAGATCACCTGCGCCACCGTTCGGTCTACAGACACGCTTCTAGGCTGGGAGTGGTCATAATGGAATGGCTCATAGGTGTATATCCCTGCAACTATTAGGTCTTTCTGAAAATAATGGCAGATTTTCTGAGGTGCCAAATTCAAATAGCTCACAATGCTTGCAGACTAACCCGCTCGCTGCGCCATTCGTACGAGCTGAAATACCACTCAGAGGTCACATACACACCATAATCGGTTGAGCAGCAGTCATTGCTACTCGTGTAACAGTGGTCTGTACATGTTCGGAAGGAGTAAGTTGCGGGTGGTTTTGTATCATGAGTTAAAATCGGGACGTAATGCGTTACAAACCTACCATAATGTGGTCGAGGCATGGAGCAAAAGGTCAACATCTGAACGTTCTGTTCGTCAGTGGGTTTAAAAGTTTTCAAATCGGGGCGTTACAGACCTAATATAATGTGGTCGAGGCATGGATCAAGAAGGCAACATCTGAATGTTCTGTTCGTCAGCGGTTTTAAAAGTTTTCAAATCGGGGCGTTACAGACCTACCATAATGTGATCGAGGCATGGAGCAAGAAGACAACATCTGAACGTTCTGTTCGTCAATGGTTTTAAAAGTTTTCAAGTCGGGGAGTTACAGACCTACCATAATGTGGTCGAGGCATGGAGCAAGAAGGCAACATCTGAACGTTCTGCCCGTCAGTGGTTTTAAAAGATTTGAAATCGGGGCGTTACAGACCTACCATAATGTGGTCGAGGCATGGAGCAAGAAGGCAACATCTGAACGTTCTGTCCGTCAGTGGTTTTAAAAGATTTGAAATCGGGGCGTACAGACCTACCATAATGTGGTCCAGGCATGGAGCAAGAAGGCAACATCTGAACGTTCTGTCCGTCTGTGGTTTGTAAAGATCTGAAATCGGGGCATTACAGACCTACCATAATGTGGTCGAGGCATGGAGCAAGAAGGCAACATCTGAACGTTCTGTTCGTCAGTGTGTTTAAAAGTTTTCAAATCGGGGCGTTACAGACCTACTGTAATGTTGTCGAGGCATGGAGCAAGAAGGCAACATCTGAACGTTCTGTTCGTCAATGGTTTTAAAAGTTTTCAAGTCGGGGAGTTACACACTTACCATAATGTGGTCGAGGCATGGAGCAAGAAGGCAACATCTGAACGTTCTGTTCGTCAATGGTTTTAAAAGTTTTCAAGTCGGGGAGTTACAGACCTACCATAATGTGGTCGAGGCATGGAGCAAGAAGGCAACATCTGAAAGTTCTGTTCGTCAGTGGTTTTAAAATATTTGAAATCGGGGCGTTACAGACCTACTATAATGTGGTCGAGGCATGGAGCAAGAAGGCAACATCTGAACGTTCTGTTCGTCAATGGTTTTAAAAGTTTTCAAGTCGGGGAGTTACAGACCTACCATAATGTGGTCGAGGCATGGAGCAAGAAGGCAACATCTGAACGTTCTGTTCGTCAATGGTTTTAAAAGTTTTCAAGTCGGGGAGTTACAGACCTACCATAATGTGGTCGAGGCATGGAGCAAGAAGGCAACATCTGAAAGTTCTGTTCGTCAGTGGTTTTAAAATATTTGAAATCGGGGCGTTACAGACCTACTATAATGTGGTCGAGGCATGGAGCAAGAAGGCAACATCTGAACGTTCTGTTCGTCAGTGGGTTTAAAAGTTTTGTTTCGGTGACACGAGCTTACAAGATGAGAAGGGACGGAGACTACGTTCCGTCATTGATAACGACGTACTGAAGCCAATTGTGGGGACGAATTTCCGAGTCACAGTAAACAAAAACGACAAGCAGTACAATGTGTCGGTGTCAACCGTTTCCGAAGATCTCCACCAAATTCGTAAGGTCAAGAAGCTCGATATGTGGGTCTCACACAAACTGACGGAGCATCGGAAACAACAGCGGTTTGAGACGTGCAGTAACACTATGCTTCGACAACCGTAAGTGATCTGGACATTGGCTGAACCAACGTGAATCACCAAAGCAAGATCCTAAACCAAGGTTGACGCTAAAGTAGGTTTTGTTGACAGTGCGGTGGACTGTTCATGGTGTCACACACTACAGGTCCTTGAATGTTGGTGCAAGCATTACCTGAGTCACATACTGTGAAGAAATTGACCAATTGCAGCAGAAGTTGTGTTCCAAACAGTCGTCTTCGGTGAACAGGAAGGTCTCATCCTCCTCCATGATAACGCGAAACCACACGCGTCACAATGACGAAACAGAAACTACACATACTGAGGATCGAAACCTTCCCACATCCAGCTTTCTCGCCTCACTTGGCAACGACCGATTTGCTCCTGTTCATGCGATTTAGCAAATACCTCTAGGACAGGACATTCAGAAATCGAGAGGTGGTCGAAATTGCATTCCGGAACTTTCTTGCATCCAGGGACTGTATGTAGGTGGTCTTGAAACAGAGAACAATCAGTAGATTACGAAAATCTATCAGTACACAGGAGTCAAAATCAGTAGATCTAGTGATAAACCATTAGAATGGTAACACTGGTATAGGTGGTCTTGAAACAGAGAAAAATCAGTAGATTACGAAAATCTATCAGTACACAGGAGTCAAAATCAGTAGATCTAGTGATAAACCAGTAGAATGGTAACACTGGTATAGGTGGTCTTGAAACAGAGAAAAATCAGTAGATTACGAAAATCTATCAGTACACAGGAGTCAAAATCAGTAGATCTATTGATAAATCAGTAGAATGGTGATATTGGTGTAGGGTGTCCTGAAACAGAGAAAAATCAGTAGATTACGAAAATCTATCACTAGACAGGAGTCAAAATTAGTACATCTATTGATAAATCAGTAGAATGGTAACACTGGATTGGTGGCAGTGTTGCCATTCTACTGATTTATTGGTAGATCTACTGATTTTGACTCCTGTCTACTGATAGAGTTTCATGATCTACTAATGTTTCTCTGTTTCAAGATAACCTACACCAGTGTCACCATTCTACTGATTTTTCTCTGTTTCAGGACAACATACACCAGTGTCACCATTCTACTGATTTTGACTCCTGTCTAGTGATATATTTTCGTAATCTACTGATTTTTCTCTGTTTCAAGACAACCTCTAAAAATCAGTAGAATGGTGACACTGGTGTAAGTTGTCCTGAAACAGAGAAAAATCAGTAGAATGGGGACACTGGTGTAGGTTGGTCGTTTCACGTCATTTCACGTAATTTACGTAGAAAATAATGCATGGTGACACTGCTTGGTGGCATAAATGAATGCTGTACACTGTACAGGGTAAGTCAAAATGATGTTCCCGATTTAAACGATTTGATACTCATATTTAATGTAAAGCAGATACACATAACTAGTACTGCTGAAAAGTACATTTTATAAAGTTTTGTTCAACTTACTTATAAATGTTCAATGTGCGCTCCCCGAGTAACACGGCACACATCAAGTCGGTAATCAAGTTCTTGCCAAACTCTTTGTAGTATGCCGGTGTCAATTTCTGTGATGCAAGCTTTCAAATCAAACAGCGTCGTTGCAAGTGGTGGTACATAGATACGTTCCTTTATGAAACCCCACAAGAAAAATTACACGGGGTGAGTTCTGGGGATCGTGGTGTCCTACGCAACTGTTCTTCATCCCTCTCAGCTGAACGGCCAATCCATCGTTTTGGCAGTTTGTCATTGAGGTGGACACGAACCTCGTTATAGAAATACCGGGGAGCACCATCGAGTTGAAAAATGAAGTCATCAATGTCTTCCAGCTATGGGAGAAGCCATTGGACATATGACATTGGCTTTTGGGGAAGCACGCTCGTGCTGCAAGATTGCATGAGGATTTTCAGTGCCCCAAGTTCTGACGTTATATCTGTTTAACGTTCTTGAAATTTGGAACGTTGCTTCGTTACTAAAAACCAACTTTTCAGAGAAACCGTCATCCTCCATTAGAGTGAGAAATCTTTCACAGAAAGACACTCGCAGGTGGCAGTCATCCCTCTTCAGTTTTTGAATCGGCTGAAGACTATACAGTTGTATGTGCAAACGTTTCTCAGAACTCGCCATACAGTTTTCTGCGTAGCACCAAGTTCTCGACCTGCTCGATAACTGGATTTCCGAGGGCTCCTTACGTAATTTATGCGAACACGCTCCACTACGTCGTCTCCTATCGATGGACGCCTAGTCGAATTTCCTTTGCAAATGCAGCCAGTGTCTTGAAATCGTGAATGCCAATAACGTATTGACTTACCACTGGTTAGGTCTATCCCAAATTTTGTCCGAAAATGTCTTTAAACAGCACAACTAACTTGTTTGTATGAAAATCGACAACACAAAATGCCTTCTGTTGTCTGCTTGCCGCCATTGTATGACTTGTTTTTTTGTGCGGCACTTATCGCGCCATCTACCGACCACCCGCGGAAGCTGTAGCGGGGCATTGGAACTTGGAGAGACTACCTCTGAAGTACACATCTCGCAACTAAAAATACTCATTGCATGTCGTGTGGTAAAGTATTGAAATCGGGAACATCATTTTGACTTGCCTTTTATTTTCCTCGAAATATCTGCTGCTGAAAATCTGGTTTTAAAAATTTTTTTTGCGTTAGAGAGAAGGCATTTAGCATGCATTTTAAAATATTTTGTGACAAAACGTTTTGCCACTAGGGGCATAAGTGTACATTTTTGTTTTTAACATATTTTGCAATCATATCTTTGCTTCTAAAAATCTAACTGAAAAACATTCTTTTTCAGACGAACGCCACTCACACGGAAAGTAATCAGAACTGTAATCAGAACGATGACTAGTTTTTACCGCCAAGGGCATTAGTGGAAATCTTTGAAATGATGGTATCTTCTACAAGTTCGAAGTAAAAAATTATTTCTGCTAGTGAGAGCGTTTGCAGCCTGGAATGTTCTTCATACACTATTGTGCAAAACTTAAGGTGAGCCAGGTTTTCACCTTTAACGTCGCACAGGAGCGGCCTGGATATGTGAAATTCGAACCATAGGAACTCCATTACTTACCAAAATGATGACGTAAACAACACTGACACAACTGCAGATATTAAAGAATATACCGCCACTTTATTCAGAATTGGCTACATAGCACTGGGTGCCACGATACAGACGCATCACTACCAAAGACAACTGCAGATACTAAAGGATACATGGCTCAACCGAGAGAACAAGCTGGATTCAGGAATGGCTACAGCACAATAGATCATATCCACGTACTGAGAGAACTAATTGAAAGAGGGAGGGAATATGAACTTCCATTGTGCATGGCTTTTATCGATTATGAAAAAGCCTTTGATTCGGTGAAACCATCAGCAGTTACAATGGCTCTGAAATCCTGCGGTATTGAAAATGCATACATTAATATTATTAATAACATCTATGAAAATGCAAGTGCAAAGATTCGGCTGTTTGAAAATACAACACACATAAAAATTGGAAAGGGAGTGAGACAAGATGACACCATATCTCCCAAGCTCTTTAAAGCGACATTGCAAAATATCTTTCAATCACTGAACTGGTAAAACAAAGGGATAAAGATGAATGGAGATTATCTAACTCACTTTCGTTTTGATGATGACGTAGTCATTTTTGCAACTACCCCATCAGAGCTGTAGAGTATGATCCAGGAACTTCCTGACAAGAGTAAAGAAGTGGGATTAAAAGTGGACTTTCAGAAGACAAAAGTGATGTACAATGCTTTTACAAGAAATGAAGATTTATCGATTGATGGAGAAAAGCTGGAGATAACAGATGCATTCTTCCAGTGCTTACGTATTTAGCAGAAACGTGGACTTTAACTAAAAGAGACATACAAAGGCTGCAGACTACTCAAAGCAGCATGGAGAGGTGCATGTAACCAAGAGAGATAAGTAAGGGAACTCGTGGATCCGAAAAATGACAAGAGTGGTAGACATCATGATCAGAGTTAAATCCCTGAAATGGCAATGGGCTGGACATACTGCCGGAAGAACAGACCATCGATGGACAGACGAAATTTTAGATTGGATTCTAAGGGACAGGAAAATACTAAGAAGAAGACCACATGGGTGGATGAAATTCGAAAGTATGCGGGAGTAACATGGAGGAGACTGCCACAAGACAGACCGTTGTGGAAGAGGCTTGGAGAGACCTTCGTCCAGCAGTGGATTGATAATGGTTGACAATGATGATGATATTGGAACTTGATCAGAATTGGCTACATAACACTGGGCGCCATGATACAGATATCACTGCCAAAGATGGTACGAAGGGAAGAGGCGGTCCTTAGTACGGGTTATGGTCACCCGTAACGTCGATCCACGATTTGCACCGTCTGTCCATATTTCGCACTAGGTTGTTGATGAGTTCTTGACGCCGCCCATTCTTCCATGAGCGCCATCTTCAGCAGTTGGAAGATTTCTGGTGTATGTTGACATGCCGAACGCGTCACCCAGAGCGTTACACACTGGTTCTATGGGCTTTAGGTCAGGAAAACATGGTGGCCAATCCACCTGCTGAATGTCTTCACTTTCCAACAGATCATCAACACCCACCGTACGATGGGGTGTGGCGTTATCAAGTCCATTGTGACGTTATGAAGTCCATGGCGCCTCGGGACAGACGAACGTGGGAAAGATTGCCTCATTACAGTAGAACGCACAGGTAACAGTACCTCCTTGCAGCACCAGGAGCTCCGTACGTCCATTGATCAGAATGCCTCCCCATACGAAAAAAACCGCGACTGCCATATCTATCTCTTTCATTGATGCTTTCGAGGCAATACCAAATGCCTACCTGACGCCCGATTAGCTTATGTCCATAATCCCTAGAGAGACTAAATCTACTATCATCAGTAATGTATCCCATTGTTCGGCTGTCCAGTCCTTATGTTCTTTGGACCCCTGTAAACAGTATCTCCGGTGAGCAGTTGTTAATGGAACACAGCGTACTGGTCGTCGAGAAAACAGTCCACTTTTGTGTAGTCGTCTGTCTACTATAAACCGCGATATTGTGCGTCCTGTACTCATGTTCAGTTGTTTTGCAAGGTTACTTGCTGTCATTTTTTCCACTGTGTTTAGGAAATAAAAATAAAATAATTCTGGGTAGTTTTTTTAAATATTTATTTCATAGCTTGTCCCAAAACAACTAAGAATGTTTTTATCAAAATGTGCAATTGGGCGTTCGACCTTGGCATGAGTCTCAAAAAACGGTAGTCGTTGAACACTGAAGAGCATTTTGAATTAGAGATACCTGTCCAGTAACGTGTAGCACCACCTTTCGCCCTGATGATGGCGGTGATTCGTCTCGGCATGGACTCAACAAGACACCGGAAGCCATACGGATCCACGACCCCTGAACAAGCTCCCACAATTCACGAAGATTTGATGGAGGGTGTTCAGTGCCTCGAACATCTCTCTCGATAGCATCCCAGATGTGCTCGATGGGATTGAGGACAGGGGACCTAGCTGGCCGAGAAAGCGAGGTCACGTCGGTGGAGTGCTCATCCAACCATTCGGATACAATTCGGGAGCTGCGTTGTCTTGTTGCACGATGAGGTCCCCAGTGGGATGTTGAAGACGCACAAACGGGAGCAAATGGTCGTCCAGGATATCCCGGTAACGTTCACCTGAGAGGGACGATATTACACGTACCAGGGGTACCATTTCAGTCCACGTAAACAGTCCACAGACGAGAAGGCCATCCCCACCAGCTTGAAGAGTACCCTGCTAGCAAGAAGGATCCATCGCTTCATGTCGTTTGCGCCGTACTCGTATCCTGCCATCCGCATGTACCAACGTGAATCTCGACTCATCAGTCCAGGCAACATTTTTCCACGTGTGTAGGGTCCAGTGGCGATGTTCCCGCGCCCATGCTAGTCTTTGTACCCTGTGATGTGCGGTCAGCAGCGGTACCCTCCTGGGAGGATGGCTTCTGTACCCCATAACGAGGAGATGGTTCTGGAAGGTGTGGCTGCTTACACATTTTTGTGCACCAGCGTTAAATTGCCGAATGATTTCTTGCACTGTGGCCCGTCTATCCGCTGTTGCAATGCGAGCTAGCCGACGATGACCCCGCTCATCCACACGCTGTTGTCCACGACAGTTGGCCCTAGCAGGGATGGTTTTACCCGATTCGATGTGCTCACGGTGCACCCGTGACACAGTGGCTCGTGAAAATCCCAGTGCCTGCACGACTTCCGAGATGGAGTGACATATTCGTCGGGACCGGACAATTTGCCCATGATCAAATGCGCTTAGATCCTTCGTCTTACCCATACTGCGTCTGACTCTTACTGTTTCCCGTCGCATCACTCCTTATATTGTCGGATCGCTGCATACGTCATGTCGTTTCCGTTTACAGGGCCGCCCACAGCGCCACCTTTGCATAACGCCAGCTGTCTCTAATTCAATTGCTCTTGAGTGTAGTAACCATGACAACCGGCCACATCTGTTTTTCGGGAATGCATCGTCAGTAGTGCGCAGTTTAATAAGCTTTGTTTTGTAAACCCCTAACAACAAATATATGCTCTATTAAATTTCGCTGTCGACTTTGGAGGTCTGTTAGGGAGACATCTGTCTTAATCCTTATAAAGGTGAATACCTAGGAAAATCAACAATTTTCAGATGGCATAAAGAATTTATAGATGGCCGTAAGTCGACGGTTTTAATCGCGCATGAAGAAGTCCTTAAACAAGAGTTACAGAGGTGAACATCAATACAATTGGTGTTATTGTACGGGAAGACAGACACCTATCAATTAGAGATATCGAAGATATGGTTCACATTTGAAAATCATCAATTAACAGAATTTTAACCGAGCATTTGGGCATGAAACGAGTTTGCTCAACTGGAGTTCCCCATTTCTTTTCATGTGCGGCCCAATGAAAATCTGTGCTTCTGAGTTTTTGAAGCTCAGATTTTTCTGCAAAAACATAAGTAGAAATCAAAACTTACTCCCCTGGTGGCCAAACCATTCTTTATGAAACACTTAAAATTATATGCAAAATATTTCCCATCAAGTGGTGTATCCCATGCAGAAAGATTTTTTCAAATAAGAGTTGTAAAAGCAGAGGTATCGGAGAAAATGCTGGTTACCGTTACGCCCCCTAGCGAAGGATCTATGCATTACTTGACAATTTTGAAAATATATGGGGAAAATTTCGCACCGGAAGCGCTCTCCAACAAAAAAAAGATATTTTCAAATAAGAGTTGTAGAAGCAGAGGTATCGGAGAAAACGTTAGTTACATTTAAGCCCCCTAGCGGAAGATCTACGCATTACTTGAAAATTTTGGAAATATATTGGGAACATTTCACACCGGAAGTGCTCTCCAACAAAAAAATAATTTTTCAAATTGGACTCTTAGAGGCAGAGATACCGACAAAAATAAGATATACATCTACGCCCCCTGGCTGAAAAACTATGCATTATTCTAAGAAGAAAGTATTCTGAAAAGATTTCCCGAGGTGAGCGTATCACAGTTCACGAAATAATTTTTTCAGTCGAATTTTCAGAAGCTCAGATTTTGCCGCAAATGCATCAGGAGCAGAAAAAAACCCCCTTACGTCCCTTGGTGGCAAAACTATTCTTTACCAAAAATAAAAAAATTATATGCAAAATATTTCCCATCAGGAGCTGTTCCCTATGCTGGAAGACATTTTTCAAAGTGGAGTTTTAGAAGCAGAGATGTAGGGGGAAACGTACTTTACTATTACGCCTCCTAGCGTAAAACTTATGCATTACTTGAAAACGAGACTTTACCTAAAATAGTCATCGATACAAATAGCATCGAAAGGTAAAATAATTTTTTCAATCGGATATTTAGAAGCAAATACAGGATGGCCCAAAACATACCTAACAAGTTTAAATCCAATCTGCTCTGCAGTAGTATAATTTGAAAGAAACTGCGGACACATTATAGCCATTCAAACCATTTGTGTCTCACGTGTTTTCTTCTCATTTTCAAAAATGGCAGCATACTCTATGGAGCAGCGGATATTCATTATGGAAGAGTACAATCGATCATAGGAAATCCCCGAAAAGATCAGAAAAGCGTTCCATAAAGTTTGGTGTCAAAGTGGGACTAGACAGGCACACAGTATGAAAACCTCGTCAAGAAATTTTGTAAGACAGGGTCAGTGTTGGACGATTACTCTCAAGGCGGGAGGTCCTCCACGGCAAGGACTGAACGAAACCTTGGAAAAGTTCGAGAAACATTTGAAAGAAGCCCGAAAAAGTCTACCAGGAGGGCGTCTCTGGAGTTAGGTATCAAACGCAGCAGTCTTCAGAGAATTCTCAAAGAAGATCTTCATTTGTTTCCCTATAAAATCCAGATCCAACAGCCACTCACAGAGGCGAACATGGTAGCAAGATTGGACTTCGCTCATGCAATGATCACAAGACTCGAGAACCAAGAAATTGACCCTGGTCTCATCTGGTCTTCAGATGATGCACATTTTTGGGTTGATGGGTTCGTGAACGGGCAGAACTGGCGAATAAGGGGCACAAAACATCCGCATATTTCGATTGTTTCAAGTCTTCACCCAAAACGTGTGACCGTGCGGTGTGCCTTCTCGAAAGTTACCATCTGTGGACCTGTTTTTTTTAGAGAACTGTATCCCCAATGAGCTACCGAAACTTGCTTGAAAACAATTTCATTCCTGTCCTTCAGGGCTTCTATGGTTCTGTCCTCACAAGTCACTTTTTCGGTTGCTGTGTGTTGCTAAAACGTGGAAAGAGCGCTGCCTTTGTTTATTCGCTGACGCCACGTATTTAGAGGATTTTCACTTTGGATCTCGCCCTTTGGATTTAACTGCGCAGCGTGTTTGTTGCTCCGCGATTTTCTTGTGATTTGGGTGTGTTATTGGACTCTTCGCTCCTTAATTTCACGTTCACCTTAAGTATAAAGGTATCGTCTTTCATTTTGCTTCGTTTCGAGCGCGGTGAGTGCCTATTTTGTTGTATTTCATCTTATTTACGTTTGGCCGAGCTGGCCAAGCTCGCTACTGGGCGCCGCCATTAAAGATGGCGACTTCCGGTAGGGATAGTGATAGCCCTAATGCCCCAGATGGGGGTGTTGCCACGCAAGCGTCCGCTCGTGGCGTTGCCAATTTGCCTTCTCCAGCTACGTCACATCTCCCGGCTTCCGCTATCGATGATGACGCAATGGACATCACTGGAAATGCAGCCTTTTCTAGCACTGCCGAGCCCAACGTGTCATTACCTTCGTTTTCTTCTGTTGCAGCCTCCAAAGTCTCTCGTCCAGCATACAAGAATAATTATGTTGGCGCTGAAAAGCTGAAATCTTTCATTTCCCAAGCTGGCAATAATATCGTGCTTAATATCCCAGCCAGCTCTCCAGCTCGCACAGCTTTTACTGAGAATTTTGCAATAGGCGTCCATTTCGAAGCCCTTCCGGACACTCCTTTGCGAGTATATGCAGATGCCATTGCACAGCGGTTCCCATCTGAATCTATTCCGCAAATGTATCGTAGAGGACGACTTGTGGTCGTTTATCTGGCCACATCTGAAATGGCGAAATCTCTCCTAACATCTGGCCTCACAATTGGTGACAGACATCTTTCTGCAGAACCGGTGGGCCAAAGACCCATTAACGTTTCTTTCTACCCGGTCCCGTTGGAAGTGACAGATCTCATGCTGTATGCTGTCTTATCTTCGGTTGGTCGATTAGTTGGAGGCATACAAACGCATCTTGCTGCCCGAAACGACCCATTACGTGATCCATGACATGCGTCGATCCAAGGTGCTCGCCGTGTTGCGAGGGTCATATTTCCATCACAAGAAGCAATCGAACGGCTTCCAACACACTTCACTGTTCGGTGCGAGGATCTGGTCAGGCAAATAAACTTCCTGACGGAATTCCATTGTAGTCAATGTCACCAGGTTGGTCACTACTATAAGCAGTGTCCAGTTGCTCCACCAAAGTCTGTTTCGCCCGTCTATCAAGATCCGACGCCTTCTCATCAAGATCCTAGTAGCGCTCCCTTACCGACGGTGGTTCCTGCGAACAACCTACCTTTGGTGGCAACCTCTACGCCAATTGTTGTCCCACCTTCTCTCTCGGAGGAACACTACCCAGTTTTACAATCTTCAGCATCTTTTCGTGTTCCTGCGGACCCTACAGCAGTTGCTGAGTCCGTTGCGACTGACCAGTCTGATACCGAGACCTCGACCGCTGATGTCACAGCCTATCAAAGCGTCAGCGACCAAGCGATGAGTGATGGGACGGAGAGCTATCTCCGGACCCGTCCTGACATAAGGGATGCCAAACCTCCTCGTGGCTCTACGAAACGACGGCGACAATCTGGCCACTCTACTCAAACCTCTCCGACTAAAGCTGCTGGATCACCTGCTTCGGGTCGCCCTGTCAAGTCTTCCAAGCCAGTTATATACCTCCTGCCTCTTGAGGAATTTTCCGCAAGCCTACACATGAGTGTGTTTCCGGACACTCCTCTCCTTTATAACGAATTGCACGACTTTGCTTGTGCCAAGACTCTTCTTCCTAATTTACCCACCTATGTCAACCGATCTGAAGGTCGCTACCCAGCAGTTGAGAATCAACTGGCACAACTGTTAACTCTTTACAATACTATCAAGAGTCCATCTGCCGAGGATGCTGCCACTCAGAAGTGCATCCAACGGCGGTACAACAACTTCCGTTCCCATTTGGAAAAGATTGTCACTGCCACTAGAGACATGGCACTTTCACTGTGACTTCCTTGAATTGTCGCGGGTTAGCGACACCAGTGTTGAACTCCCTCGTTTATGAGGACATTTCTGCCGCTGGTGGAGATGTTCTCCTTCTCCAGGAAACTCACTGCTCTGCTGACACTCCCACTCACCCATAGAGACGCTGGCCGTACACATTTTACCACTCGTATCGCCTCTCGCGGTATGGTGGTATAGCTGTAGGTGTGCGCTAGCGGTTTTTGACTCAACTGACTTCTATTTCTGTGACAAACTTACACCTTGATTTTCTTCAGTGTTTTACCTATTGTGTGCATAATGTTACTTTTCATATCTTTAATGTATATATTCCCACTAATGAAATATATGTTGCTCATCTTTTCAGTAATATTCGTGCAGCGATTGCAGCGATTCCTCCAGGGGATTATTTCGTTCTTGGGGGGGGGGGGAATTTAACTGCACGCTGCAGCCTTCTCTTGACAGAAATTCGTCTTTTGGCGAATACCGCATGAATTTAGTTTCACAGCTGACTCAGCTCCTTGATGATTTTCATCTTGTCGATTCCTTCAGACGGCTAAATCCTGATTCCATTTCCTTTACGTGGTGTAATCCGCCGACGTTCAGTTCTACTGCTGCGCGGTTGGACCGAATATATGTTTCTGCTTCCTTAGTCCCTGCTATCACTGCTGCTCGACATTCACCTACTGTTTCTTCCGACCATTCTGCCGTTTCACTATCAATTTGCGTCTCTCCTGCACCTTCATCTACGCGTCGTCATTGGACGTTTGATGACACTCTCTTGCAAGACCGTTCCTTTTGTGAGGAAGTTGAGAAGTTCCTTTCTGATCGAAAGCTGCTGCTCACAACGACCCCAAGCGCCTTGCGTTTGTGGCTTGATGTCAAACGGGATATTCTCTTGCTCGTTCGTCAACTCTCCTTTACTATTTCCACCACTCGCTCGATGGAGGCGTGTAACCTACGAGGACTCCTCTCCGCGACGCCAATGTCTGACCCACACTATGCCTCCGTCCGTGATGAACTTCATGCCTGCCTCGAACCGTTTGCTCAGCAAGCAGTTCGTCATCTTCGGCTCCTACGTATTTCACCATCGACGCATTGTTTCGAAGTCCTTTCGAAGATGGAATCCATGCGACGCACGTCATCTTCCATCAGGCACCTCCGATTGCCTGATGGCACCGTTACTGGCAATACAACTCTGATCTGCTCTCATGTCCGTCACTTCTTTCAGGAGAAGTTCCGAGCGGTTGCGCAGGGTTCTTCTTTTTCTTCCTCCTCTGTTCTTTCTTCTCTCCCTCAGGTCCCGTCTTCTCTCTGCGCCCCTCTCATTGCTGATTTTTCTTTACCTGAATTGAGAGAGGCTTTTGCTTCCCTCAATCTTCACTCTTCCCCGGGACCTGATGGCCTCCCACTTTCGTTCTATCGGGCCTTTCTTCCGTCACTCCTACCTTTTCTCGCTGCCTCTTTTTCGTGTGCTCTTTCTTCTCCTGCGCTTCCGCCGGAATTTACAGTTGCACATGTCATCCTCCTGCCGAAGAAGGGTGACCTTCTGGACTTGTCGAATTGGCGCCCCATCTCCATTCTCAACCTGGATTACAAATTCTTCACTAAACTCCTTTCTCGCCGCCTAAATTCTGTTCTTCCGTTCCTCATATCCCCCGACCAGACATATACCGTGCCTGGTCGTTCTATTTCTACCAACATCTCCTTTCTTCATAACCTTTCCTTTCTTGCACTAAAACATTCCGAACCCCTAGCTTTGTTTAATCTTGACCAGAAATCCGCTTTTGATAACGTCTCTCATACTTACCTTTCTGCCGTATTAACTCACTTTGGTTTTCCTCCCGCTTTTGTTTCTCTCATCCTTAGTCTCTACCGGGGCGCCCATTTGCACGTTCGGACGGCCACATTTTTGACGGCCCCGATTCCTTTTCGATCTGGCATCAGACAAGGTTGTCCATTATCAGGACAACTCTTTGCTCTCGCCTTTGAGCCCTTTTTGATTGCAAGTCGAGCGTCTCTCTTACCTGCGGTAGGATCGATTGTCTCTAGTACTCGGCACCACCGTTTTCTTGTATCTGATTAAGCAGATGATGTTACCTTTTGTCTTCGCCGCGATGACCAATTTGATAGTCTTCTTGCCACTTATGAACAGTATGCTGCTCTCTCTGGTGCTGCCCTGAATATTCAGAAAAGTGCTGGCCTGTGGTGTGGTTCTTGGAGAGGCCGCACTGACTTACCGTGGGGAGCAGTGTGGTCCTCCTCGACCCAAAAATTTCTTGGAGCTCATTTTGGACACTCCTTTACCGCAAGCAACGTCACTTGGCAAGCTCTCTGCCCACGACTTCATCGCACGGCTGGTTTTTGGCGATTTACGTTTTCCTTTTCCTCTTACTTTCAACGTGCTCAAATTGTTCATCGATATCTTCTCTCACAATGCTTCTATCCCCGGGATTCCTGTGTGTTTAAATCGCATCATTTCTCTGCCATCAATAGTATTTTCACTTCAGTGATATGGTCATCTAGACATTGGATTTCTGCTGCCACGCTTTCTCTGCCAACATAATTTGGTGGTCTTCATTTCCCGGATGTCAGAACATATTATCGAGCTCACCGAATCGTCTCCTTCATCCGTCTTCTCCTTTCGCCCTCCCCTGCACTTTCTTCTACCCTGAATACTCTTATTTCTCTTCGTGATCCATCCTTCACTTTCCTCCTTTTTCTTCTGATGGATTCATCTCCTTCTACTTCTAAACGACTCCCACCACTTCTTATCGACGCTCTAGCGGTATTTCATTCTCTCCCGCTACTCCGCGCTCCTCCCTCTACCACCCTGGACCTGCTTGCAGAACCTCTTTTCTTTTCCACTCAGATTCATCCACCCGATCAACCATACTTTCTTTTCCCCCTTGGTTCCGCTCAGGAATTCTCACTGTCGAAGCTTTATTAACTTCCGATTTGACCTGGAAACCCCTCTCTTCTCTTTTTCCTGACCCTTCTTCCACCTTGGAAGAGGAGTATGACCTTCTTCGCTCCACTCTCCGTACCCTCTTCCCACTTTTGGTTTATGACATTGGCCTTGTTTCTGTCTCTGGACCGAGCCTCTCTCTTCCTTTCTTCCTTCCCTTTCGGGACTCTGTTGCTCCCATTTCTTCTTTTTCCACTGCCTCTATCAATGCGCTCCTCCGTGCGCCCCTCACTTCTCCGCAAGGTCTTCCTGATGCTTCTTCTTCTCTTTTGCTGCCTATCTGGTCTGCCTCTATCTCTCCCCTTTCTACCCCGTTAGAGCGAAACATCCACTGGCGGTTTCTTCACCGCCGCCTTCCAGTTCCTTCTTCTCTCTTTCACATGTCTATTTCTTCTACTTCTCTCTGTTGCTTTTGTGGTGTTGAAGGTGATGTTCCTCGTGTCTACTGTCACTGTTCCGTTCTCCTTCCACTTCTCAATACTGCCTTTTGTCTTGTAGGCACCATTTGCTCCAGAGACATCCCTTTTCAAGCGTACGAGTGGCTATTGCTTACCAAACATCCCCCGGCTATTTTGCCGGATGCCTGTGCCTATCTCTTCGTACTTGTCAAACATGTCGTTTTTCTTTATCATCAATCTCTCCGCTCTCCTGCTACCACACCTAGTATTCTCTCTGCTGGCGCGGCCTTACGGTCGATTTTTAGGAATCGCCTCGTGTCTCGACTACGCCTAGAGAACTTCGCTGCTTCCACCCCTCAATCTCAAGCCTCTTTCCGGTCTACCTAGGCGCAAGGGACCGGATGGTTTAAAATCACTGGATCTTCCATTGATCTTTCCTTCTGATTAGTTTGTTTTTTCCCAGCTTCGACCTACTGAATGCATCGGCTGAGATCTTGTGCATTTTTTTTCACATTCTTTGATGTCTTGTTTATTGTACTTCCCTCATCGCATTGTGCCTTGTGGGCTTTAAGATTTTGTTTGTGTTCAAGGCTAGTAGACTCTTGGACCCTTGATGTTTTTTTCTTGTTGCCTTTTGCGCCGGAGCGTGTGGTGTTTGATATCTCTGGGTGTTCTACTTGTACTGCCCCGTGTATCTATGTCTCTTTTTGTTTTGTGTTGTTTCAATTGTGTTTTGTCTTGCACGGCAGAGGGTTTTCTGTTCGTACCTATGATTTTGTATACAAGTTCCTGTATTTCTTGCTCGACCCAAGTCATTGTTTTTTTTTTTGGACCGATGCAATACTGCACGGCTTTCTGTTTGTATTTTGTGTATCCTTGTGTTTCACTTGGGGAGTTTGCCCAAGTTTTCACTATGTTCTGTAATACTCATCATGTTTTTGTCACATATCGTGTGGTTTCCTCGATTGTGGGAACTTCTGAACCTTTATCGTAGTATATGCTTTTGTTGTGTTTTACATGTTCCCTTCTTTTCGTGCACTGCGTTGTACAGCAATATTCTTGTAAATATATTTACCTATTGTTTTGTGCTCTGCTCTTACTGTGCAAGTCATCGCATGCTGTAATATCCTAATCATTACTATTGCTTGTGCAATATTTTCCTCAAACATGTATTGTTCCTTATTAGTGATTTTAACATTTTGTCGTCCTTAGTTGACTGCCGTATCACATTCACTTGTAAAATTTCATCAGTATCGCTCATTGTTTTGTTGTTTATTTTGCCATATGTGGTACGCCTGTATCCCCTTATGTTTTTGCCAATAAAGTACATTTTGAACTAACTGCTGTAATTAATATATAGCCAGAGCCATTAATGCCCACCAGATAGAGACGTCTCAGTAGCTGAGCCCATCTTACGGATTTATGATGTCAGAAGCTGACTTAAAAACACACATAGCGCCATGGATTGTTGGCCACCGTAGTGTAAGGTTAACGCGCTCAGCTAGATATCGAGAGATATGTGATTCGATTCCCCAGCGGTGACCGAATAACATTTTTTCGGTTGCTGTGTGTTGCTAAAACGTGGAAAGAGCGATGCCTTTGTTTATTCACTTTTTCATGCAAGACAGTGCTCATCCCCATCGCACAGAATCCACTTTCCGTCTTCTGAACAAATATCTACGTGAGAATGTCATTGTTTTGGATTATCCAAAGCACTACGGACGCAGACTTGACTGGCTCCTGTATTCTCCAGACCACAATCCTTTGGATTCTTTTTATAGGAACATCTCAAAGTGTATCAGAGCAACCCAGATACTTTGGAAGAGCTGAAATCATCTTTCGAGGGCGTGAAATCTTGGCCATTCCAACAGATTCCCTCCACAAGGTAGAGTCTAATTTTGGGATCAGATTGCTCAAGATCGTCGAGATTCAGGGCAAACATATTGAACATGTTGTAATATAAACGACAGATGATTTAGAGTTTAATACACTTTGGATGAGATATGCATGCCTTTTTATTCAGGAATAATGCAGCATTAAACTTGGTAGGTTCGTTCTGAACAACCCTGTATATGGAATAAAATGTATTTTGAATTCGCTGTTATCATCATTTACGCCCTCTAGCGGTGAAACTGTGCATCATAAAAAAATAGTAACCGGAATGCAAGGGTCATCATTCACACACTTCAAGCTGCAGAGATAGGGTGTCCACAGACTGACAGAAAAACCGATAACTTAAGCACGATCTTTTTTCAAAAGACGTGCTAAAAATTTATTTTGCAAGAAAACTAGAAAAGTGTTTGGAAGCTCTCCATCAGGCTTGCTCTTATGGTATAAAAAGGAAGTTTTCTCAATCGTTTCCCTCCGCGGGACACTGTCGTAGAAGCAGATAAAATGGTAATGACGATATCTTTGAAGAGCTGAAAACAACTGAACGGATTGGAAAACAAACTTTTTGTCAACATACTGAATCTTTGAAAGATGTTCCGGAAGAGTAAACTGCTGCTTTTCGCCCAGGCTTTCACCCTAAAGGCAGCAACAACTTCCTCATTTAGCGATGTTTTATCTGTTTTAGATGAGTTGAGAATGATAGCAGGTGAAGGCACCCACCCTACTTGACACCAATCTAAAACCATACTTGAATTGGCTTCTTGACCTTTGACCTCCATTTTTGACGTACGTTCAGCGCCAGGAGTATTAATGCAGCAGGACGGAAGTAGATCGACCACACATCTCAGACAAATCAGCAATAATAATACCAATTTACTTATGTTCTTGCTTAGCAACGTGTAATCAACGGCCAAATGCGTCCCATTAAAGCTTGCGTGTGTGCTTAAATTGTCATTCATACATTCTTTCCTGTTCTCTTCATCTTGCGGGAGAAACACTACCCTACATACATCTTTTGCGTATACTCCACCCAATGGAGGTAATCGCTACTCGACCAGTAGGTGTGGATTTGTTGACCTTTCTGTTAAGAGGCAAATGAAACAAGCAGTCTTCTAGAAACACTTTGAGCGTAAAGAAAATTTCTTAAAAACAGAGGAGAGGGGGTGTACCGGGCAGGGCTGTAGCTAGTCAGAAATTCTAGGAGTGGCTACTAGCAATATAGGAGAGACTACAAAATTCTAAGTTACTTCGTTACATTAATCTTAATCTAATACAAGAATTTTATAAAAAATTGATAAATACAAAAATAATGTTTTATATATAAAAAGGGATGGCCAAAGTAACTGAGAAATATATCATTATTAAAGCAGTGTTGAACGTCCATTTGTCTTTAATACATCTTGGAACCTTCTTGGAATAGATTCATACAGCTTTTGAATAGTCTCCAGTGGAATGTTGTACTATGTTTTTATTAATCAGGGGTTGAACCACCATTTGCCTTTAAAACAGCTTCCAACCTTCTTGGAACAGATTCATGCAGGTTTTGAACAGTTCCAGTCGAATGTTGTAATATGTCTTTATTAATAAGGTGTTGGACCACCATTTGCCTTTAATACAGCTTCCAAACTTCTTGGAATAGATTCATACAGCTTTTGAATAGTCTCCAGTGGAATGTTGTGCTGGTCTTTATTAATAAGGTGTTGGACCACCATTTGCCTTTAATACAGCTTCCAACCTTTTTGGAATAGATTCATACAGCTTTTGAATAGTCTCCAGTGGAATGTTGTACTGGTCTTTATTAATAAGGTGTTGGACCACCATTTGACTTTAATACAGCTTCCAACCTTCTTGGAATAGATTCATACAGCTTTTGAATAGTCTCCAGTGGAATGTTGTACTGGTCTTTATTAATAAGGTGTTGGACCACCATTTGACTTTAATACAGCTTCCAACCTTCTTGGAATAGATTCATACAGCTTTTGAATAGTCTCCAGTGGAATGTTGTACTGGTCTTTATTAATAAGGTGTTGGACCACCATTTGACTTTAATACAGCTTCCAACCTTTTTGGAATAGATTCATACAGCTTTTGAATAGTCTCCAGTGGAATGTTGTACTGGTCTTTATTAATAAGGTGTTGGACCACCATTTGCATTTAATACAGCTTCCAACCTTTTTGGAATAGATTCATACAGCTTTTGAATAGTCTCCAATGGAATGTTGTACTGGTCTTTATTAATAAGGTGTTGGACCACCATTTGACTTTAATACAGCTTCCAACCTTTTTGGAATAGATTCATACAGCTTTTGAATAGTCTCCAGTGGAATGTTGTACTGGTCTTTATTAATAAGGTGTTGGACCACCATTTGCATTTAATACAGCTTCCAACCTTTTTGGAATAGATTCATACAGCTTTTGAATAGTCTCCAGTGGAATGTTGTACTGGTCTTTATTAATAAGGTGTTGGACCACCATTTGCCTTTAATACAGCTTCCAACCTTTTTGGAATAGATTCATACAGCTTTTGAATAGTCTCCAGTGGAATGTTGTACTGGGTCTTTATTAATAAGGTGTTGGACCACCATTTGCCTTTAATACAGCTTCCAACCTTTTTGGAATAGATTCATACAGCTTTTGAATAGTCTCCAGTGGAATGTTGTACTGGGTCTTTATTAATAAGGTGTTGGACCACCATTTGCCCTTAATACAGCTTCCAACCTTCTTGGAATGTGTGTGTTGAATTTAGTCTGCAATATGGGGGAAGAGACAGGCGTTACTGAGTAGCAAAAAGGAGCCGTCGGGTTTGGCAGTGCCAACGGACAAAAATTGAAAGAAGTCACCCAATTTGTTGGTGTGTCGAAGCGTACTGTTCAGCTGGTCTACAAACAGTGGTGTAGTTTGCAGTCAACTGAAAATCGGCGACGTAACTGCGGCAGGAAAACGATTTTCATCAACAATGACCGCAGCCGCTTAGTAACTGCAAATCGGTTTCAAACCAGGCAACAATTGCTCCAAACAGCCAATGAAAGTCCACTCCAACCAATTTCCGAAAGGATATTGCGACGAGAGTTGTATGCGATGGACATCTGGAGCAGAGTACCACGAAAGAGGCCTTTTTAACAGCAAGTGGCAAAGTCGCATGTTATCAACGGGCTCAGAGGCACCAAAACGTCTCTGTGGAGGATTGGAAATGAATATTTTGGTCTCATGAGTCTCGTTTTTGTTTGTACTCCAATAATGGGAGGTGATGAGTGCATCGCCGGCCCAATGAAGTCTTTAATCATAATTGTGTTGAAGCTGTTGTTCAAGCTAAAGGGGGTTCTGTGATGTTTTGGGGATGTTTCTCGTACCACGAAATAGGCCCTCTCGTTGGGATCACCATGAATCTGAACAAGCATGCGTACCTTCGCATTCTGAATGAAGAAGTGTTGCCCTTTGCCCTACATCTCCAGAAGCAGTATCAGATTGTCACTCTTGTCTTCAAAGACGATAACTGCGTGTGCACAGCAGAGCTTAGACGGGCCGAGTCCGAGCCCAAAAGCCCGAAGTAGAGCCTGAGCCTGAACCGGGCTTGGGGTTGCTCGGGCTGCGTAATGCTTACTGGAGTTCGGGCTCGTGGGAGCTCGGGCTCTGAGAGAGGGATAGAATTTTCTTCTTTTTTCTTTTAATGTGATTTTGCATGATTTATCACATGAGACTTTTTTTGCACTTTCGAGTTGTTAAAGAGAATTCTTCGGCAACTGGGTCTAGATGGAGAGGAGGAATTCGGGAGGGCTATCCATTCCGGGCTTGGGTAGCAAAAATCCATAGGCCATGAATTACAAGATTTCTGCGAAGGAAAAGTTTCTGTAAGCAGTAGATAGCAAGCTGACGAAATTTCACTCCCTACCTGAAAGGGGCAGCTCCCTGCTAATTCTATTGAGAAACGTACGACGTAGATTGTTATCCCTCCCGATTTTTCCTGATTTCCTGATACCCGCCTCCTCCCCCGATACATTTCAGGAAGAAATAAATGGTCAAAGAAACTATAGAAATAGATAGACATCTCTTTCCCACTTCGCAGTTGCGAAAGACATCGGTTAATTGCACGGGTAGGAAAGACTGGAAGTCTGGAAGCGAAGACTTTTTTTAATGTCTAAGCAGGTTAATCATAGTTTTCGGGCTCGTTCGGGCCCGGGCTCTATCTTGCAATATAATATTCGGGCTCGGGCGGGCTCAGACTCTTAAAATTGAGCCTGAACTCAGCTCTGGTGCACAAGGCTAAAACTGCGTCGGAGTGGTACGACGAACAATCAGCAACACTGTCTCACGTCGATTGACCTGCCAGATCCCCAGATCTGAACCCAATTAGAAAATCTGTGGGATCATTTGGAACCGAAGGTGAAACACCGGAGTAGACACCCTCGTACTCTGGTGGAACTTCGGGACCGACTGACGCACTAGTGGGTACAAATCGGTGTTCAACACATCCACAAACTCGTGGAGTCACTATCACACCGGATTCATGCTGTTATTAAGGCAAGGGGCGCTGACACCCGTTATTAGATACATTCTGACAGGGCTGATTAATGTTTTGTCCGGTGTGGTTAAAATACAATAGAAAGACAAAATAATAGAAACGGCACACCAAGGGCCGGGCCGGGCTGAGTGTGTAACATCTGAAACTGACCGGGCCTTAAATGTACGGGCTTGAGACGGGCCGGGCTCACCAAATAAGGCCCGTGCAGACCTATACTCTGCCCCATCAGATGATTTCGTCGACACTGGATCGCCCCGACTGTTGGACCTTTCTTGCGTGTCATACCGTTCACGGTAAACCCTTGCTACAGTTGTTCGTGTAAAGCCCTGGAGGGCGGTCGTTTGAGTGATGCTCGAACTTGCACTCCTGGAGCCAAATGCCAACCCACTCATTCGTTTTGCTCATCCCGAACACTCAATTGAACGGAAATTCATCTTTAACGTGCTGGTGTGTTTGATTTATACCTCACTCGTACGTGTTGGAGTAAGGCACTGAAATAGTGAAGGCCGGAGTACAGTACTTAATATGTAAAATGGCATTTGTATTTTCCCTTGGTACTTTAGTGCAGTGTTCCGCAACCTTTTTCTACTCGCGGCACAGTATAAAGTATCAATGACTCAACACGGCACACCAAAATGTTAATCCACTCAAAAACGTATGACTTGACACTATTAATATAAATACGTAAAGTATTAATAAGGTGCGTCGCATAATTACAGAGACAGTCGACTTTGCGCAGTGAACGCAATGCGAATATAGGTAGGAAGCTGAAGTGGTACCTAATTAGACATAACCATACAACAAGCGTTTCGATCCGTCCAGATGACCGGATTGTGTGAACAGAACACCACAAAGTGAAATAGTGTAATTTTAGGTGTCTGATAAATATAAAGACATATAACGAAGTAAATTTCTCCGTCATTTTTGGTCCACGCCGGGGATCGAACCCGAGTCCACTTATTCCGGAACAGGTCGCTCCACCAACTGAGCTACGCGGGCGTTCGTTGCCGCTGCTATCTGCCTTTATGTCGTGTGCGTTCTGGGTGGCAGGTACGTCACATCTCCCTCCCCCCGAAAGAGGGCCGAGGACATTGCCCACGGGTCAGCCGTGAGCATGAATCGTTGCAGGCAGCCATCCACTGTAGAACGTGCACTTGAGAACTCCCAGTCAATCTGGTGTGTGGAATGCAACGTCACACACATTTATTTTTCGAAGCGCTGGAGAAGGGATTCTCTGACTTTTCCTATCTCGCGGTGTGGAAATAACATCACACCAATGCGAGATTTTGAACAGTCGGGTCATCCGGATAGTTCGGGCGCCATTATAACGAAGTAAATTTCTCCGTCATTTCTGGTCTACGCCGGGATTCGAACCCGAGTCCGCTTATTCCGGAACAAGTGGCTCCACCAACTGAGCTACGCGGACGTTCGTTGCCGCTGCTATCTGCCTTTATGTCGTGTGCGTACGTCACATCTTCGGGGGGGTACGTCACATCTCCCCCCGAAAGAGGGCCGAGGACATTGCCCACGGGTCAGCCGTGAGCATGAATCGTTGCAGGCAGCCATCCACTATAGAACGTGCACTTGAGAACTCCCAGTCAATCTGGTGTGTGGAATGCAACGTCACACACATTTATTTTTCGAAGCGCTGGAGAAGGGATTCTCTGACTTTTCCTATCTCGCGGTGTGGAAATAACATCACACCAACGCGAGATTTTGAACAGTCGGGTCATCCGGATAGTTCGGGCGCCATTATAACGAAGTAAATTTCTCCGTCATTTCTGGTCTACGCCGGGATTCGAACCCGAGTCCGCTTATTCCGGAACAACTCGCTCTACCAACCGAGCTCATGGGTTCCACACTGAATCATTGGTCTCACATTCTTAGCTGTGAGAATTTCACTTTGTCTAGATTTAGCATTTTAATAGACAGATAGTTGTCAAAAGAGAAGTTTGATTTTTATACGCTTTATAAGTTCTGCAATGCGATAAAATATACAGGGTGTCCATAAAGTTTTCCCCACATTACAAAAATTATTATAAAAAATCTATGTAAGTTAAAATAAAATGGTTGGCAACATAATATAGCATCGCTCATATAGTTTTTTTTCTTTTCTTCAGGTGAACGCTACTGTTGAATAAGAGGAGCACTTAATCGATAATGGCTTCCATGCAAGAAAAAGCGGCGTGAGTGTTGTGGTTCCATGAGACCAAATCAGCGGTTACTGTCCAGCGTCATTTCAGAAAAGAGTACAGATAATCACCACCGGACCAAAAAAGCATGAAAGCTTGGTATGAAAAGTTTAAAGCGACGGGTAGTGTTGGCCATCTCCCGCGAGAGGGCCAACCACTGGTTACCCAAGAGAAAGCTACAGCTGTTCAGGAGACATTTCAGCGAAGCCCCAGGAAATCCATTCGTCGTGCTTCACTAGAAAATGGAATTCCCCGTGCCACGGTTCACAAAATTTTACAGAAACATCTTCATCTGTATGCTTATAAGGTACAGATTGTTCAAGTTCTTCAGCCTGATAACCGACCTCGCTGTGCTCCATTTGCGACGGAGATGTTGCAGCGCTTAGCTCATAAAAATGATTATATGCACCGTGTCTGTTTCTCAGATGAAGCCACATTCCACGTCTCTGGTACAGTAAATAGGCACAATGTGCTAATCTGGAGATCTAACAGTAATAGGTACAATGTGCGAATATGTAATCGGAAAACAGGGGTCTAGCCCGAAAGTGAACGTATAGTGCGGCCTGATGCATGACAGAATCGTCAACACTTCTTTCTTGCAGAACCCACGGTAACATGTAAGGTGTACCTGGACATGCCGGAACTTTTTGTAGTCCTTCACTTGCATGCACTGCACCCTTCGGTTATTTTCCAATAAGACGGTGCCCCACGACATTTGTCAATAATGGTGCGTGCGTTCCTGAATGCCACATTTCCGGACAGATGGATTGGCCGCAACAGTCCCATGACATGACCACCTCGATTTTCCGACATAACCCCTCTAGACTTTTTCCTGTGGGGGTTATATGAAAGACCAAGTTTACTCCAGTAGTACTGCCGGTGGCGGCCAATGAGAATTTTTCCGTGACTCACTTATAAACGTGGAAAGAGCGAAGATCTTTGTTTGATGTTCCTGGTCCACGTTAAATGTCTGTATTAATTATTCATTCGCCTTCTAATTATTTCTTCACTTCTGCTTACCATCTTTGGTGAATCCGCAGCACTGTGCGGGGCTGCAAGCAGCAACCTGCCAACTTGGCTTGGCAGTTAGCGTGTGTGAGTCCGGAAGAATACGAGGCCGCTGTGGTGTTGCGGAAGCATATCCGGTGTGTAACTGGAAGACCCTGGGTTCGGCTCCCGGTGGCGGCAAATGAGAATTTTTCCGTGACTCATTTATAAACGTGGAGAGAGCGAAGATCTTTGTTTGATGTTCCTGGTCCACGTTAAATGTTTGTATTAATTACTCTAGTAGTGTTCCAGATGTCAATACGTTGAAGAGCAGAATAACGGAAGTCATTGGTTCTGTCCTGCTGCGATGTTAAACAAAACATGGCGTAAAATCAAATATCGCTTAGATGTCCTCCGGGATACAAATGGTGCCCATATGGAGGTGTACCGACACTGGAAAAAAACTTTACTTGTGCATCATCATTGTCGTACAACCCCTTTCTTGTGCCTGTAATACATTTTTTTAGCACGTCTTTTGAAAATAAAGATCGTGCTTATGTTATCGGTTTGTCCGTCCGCCCGTCTGTCTGTAGACACGATATCTCTGCAACTATTAGTCCGATTTGAAAAATTCTTTTTGCACTGTGAAGATTGAAATATGCGAATGATGATCCTTCATTTCGTTATTTTTTTTACGATGTACAATTTCGCCGCTAGAGGGCGTATATGCTCATATTTGCTTCTAAACATCCGATAAAAAAATTATTTTATCTTTCGATTCCATTTATGCCGAAGAGTATTTTAGATATAGTTACTTTTTCAAATTACGCATAGATTTTTCGCTAGGGGGCGTATAAGTAAATTACGTTTTTCCCGATAACACTTCTTCTAAAACTCCGATTTAATTTTTTTTTCTTTAGCGGATACACCTCCTGATGGAAAACCTTTTGCATATAATTTCAAAATTTTGGTAAAGAATACTTTGTCCACCAAGGGGCGTAAATATTAATTTTTGCTTCGGTTTTATTTGCCATAAAATCTGAGCTTCTAAAATATCGATTGAAAAAATTCTTTCGTGGAATGATGCCACTGACATCGATAAACCTTTCGGAATATTTTCTTCTTAAAATATTCCACAGTTTCTCCGCCAGGGGGCGTATATATATATCTTATTTTTGTCAATATCTCTACTTCTAGGAGTCCGATTTGAAAAATCCCTTCTTTGTTGGATAGTGTTTCTAGTGTGACATGTTTTTCATATAATTTCAAAATTTTCAAGTAAATCATAAACTTTCCGCTAGGGGGAGTAGAGGTAAATAGCGTTTTCCTTTATATCTCTGCTTCTAAATCACCGATTTGAAAAATTCTTTCTGCACAGGATACCGCTCCTGATGGGAAATCCTTTGCACATAATTTCTAATTTTTGTAAAAAATGGTTTGGCCACCAGGTGGCGTAAGACTTAATTTCCGCTTCTGATCTATTTGCAGCAAAATATGAGCTCCTAAATTCTCGATTGAAAAAAGTCTTTTGTTGACCGATACTACTCATGTCGACAAACCTTTTAGGAATATTTTCTTCTTTAATGCATGGTTTCTACGCCAGGGGGCGTAGATATATATCTTATTTTTGTCAATATCTCTACTTCTAGGAGTCCGATTTGAAAAATTCCTTCTTTGTTGGATAGTGTTTCCGATGTGAAATGTTTATCGTATAAATTCAAAATTTTCAAGTAAATCACAGACTTTCCGCTAAGGGGGCAAAGGTAAATTGCGTTTTCTGCGTTATTTCTGCTTCTAAAACTCCGGTTTGTGAAATTCTTCCTGTAGCGCATACAAGACCTGATGGAAAATATTTTTCACATAATTTCTAATGTTTGGTACACAATGGTTTAGCCACCAGGGGGCATAAGTGTTAATTTCTGCTTCTGATGTATTTGTAGCAAAATCTGGGCTCCTGAAAACCCGACTAATTTTTTCTTTCCTTGGATCGATACCGCTCATGTGGAAAAACATTTGAGAATACTTTCTCCCTAAAATAATGCATGGTTTTCCCACCAGGGGACGTAAAGTCACATATTATTTTTGTCGATATCTCTGTTTTTAAGAGTCCGATTTGAAAAATTCTTTCTGTGTTGGAGGGTGTTTCCGATGCAAAATGTTTCTCATATAAATTCATGTTTTTCTTAACGCACAAGTCTGCAACCAGAGGGCATAAGCTCACGATTCCGTTTTCAGCAATATCTGAGGGATTGAAAACCTGACTGAAAAACTTCTTTCTTCCGTCAGATACTATTGTTTTCCATACCGGTTCCATTGACTTTGAATAGCTTTGATAAATTTAATTTGCGTCAGAACGGATTCAAAAGACGTGCTTATTACACCCGAAAATTCGGCGTCGTCTTTCTTGTATATTAAGTTTTGTAATGTAGGAAAGACTTTATTGAAGCCCTGTATTTTTCGAAATTTCATTCATACGTTTTTAAGGACATACCCTAGGAAAACCTATAATCGAGGTTTCACTGTATTTCTTTCCTAACTCGTTTTCCTTTCAATGAAACCATTACTGCTTTTCTTTCTGTATTATTAAAGCTTTCAGCAGTAGAAGAAGTTTCTCTTTCTTCTCCACAACACAATCTTGTGTGCGACAGTAGTTCATGGTATTGTTTCCGATATCATAATGTTCCTTTTACACTAGATAATATAAGTGCGTACTTAAACCTTCTGATCCCATTTGCTTTCACCTTTTTTAGAACATGCATTTATTCACTCTTCGAAGTAGGACTTTCTTTAGCCAGAGATACTGATCTTGAGATCGAAAGCGTTCATCTTGAGATTAAAGCGATGAATGCGTCGTCATGAGCATCGGAAGTCGTCTCCGGTGTTTCTCAAACAAGATCTAGGACATGCCTTTGCAATGGTATGCTGTCAGAAGGAAAAAACCTCACTTTTAGTGACCTTAGAGGCCAACGGCCGGTCGTCCTCCAAGAAGCTGCCGGTGAAATACTTAATGCATTGACGGAAGTTAAAGTCGAACCAGTTACGGTTATTAAAATGCATAACGTTCTAATTTTCGCACAAAATGTCACACCATTTGGTATAGAAATAATGCAATATCCACAGACTTTTGATGTAAAACAAGAAAGTGATGTAACAGTGTTTAAACCACAAGTAACACATCACTCTTTCACTTGACCGACAACTGCTGCTTTCGGGAAGGAAGACTGAATGGGAAAGGGCGGAGAGAGAGAGAGAAAATATCAAAAGAGGAACTCTTACAGATTGCGCTCTTGATGTCAAACGATTTCCTCAGTTAGTTACTTGGTTTGATTTTCTGACACACACGAAACACCTATGCTAGACTCTGGAGGTCAAATATTCATCGAAATCAGGGTGAGATGTTTAACTAGCATAACCGGGTTGGTTAATTAAAATCTATTCCAGTAACCAGGTAAGACTTCAGGAGAAACCCTATGGAGAACAAGCGCTGTGCTCTGATACTCTAAATGTATGACAGCACAGCCCATGTATGTAGTAATACCTGTTTTCTGTCTGTGGGTTTCCAGAGCAATTGCACAAACCCAGGCATTTCCTGGACGGGTTAAATGAAGTTTCTAACCCCAGCAAAAGCTACGCTTGGGCAAGAAGAAGAAATTTCATCATCTTTAGCCTATATGGAAAATCTCAGAGAATTTATGCAATATTAGAATCAGAATTATTAAGCAGAACTTTACCGTTTCAGAAACAGCCACTCGCAGTAGCATACCTAGTAATGTTAGGGATCTGGTGCTGGGTTATGCAGTGCGCTCCTCTCTTCCGTAGACGTACGGCATGTCTGCGGGCGTATTACTGCGAATTTCATTTTACAAATGCCATTTTCTTACACACTATATCGGTAGCACCTGAAATGTGGAATCTAAAACAATATAATTTCCTTTGTCCGAACGCATGAATGTTTGTCCCACTTTTGTGGCGCAGCGGAAAGAGTCGTCAACATAGCAACAACCGAGAAAGAAATCTGTGACGTCACGCTTAGCTTTTCGTGTTTTCTTACAGGTGACATCATCACCTTTTTTTACGCTTTCCAACCGTAGGTTTGAAGAAGCGTGTATGCTTCAGCTATGTCCGTCTGTCTGCCATCCGCACGATAACTCGCGTAAAAATGGTTCGATTTCGATGAAATGTTAACATATGGTAGGGGACTACCTGGGGCCTAACTAACCCTATTAAAAATGGACGAAATGGGGTCAAAGGTCAGGACATAGGAGCGAGATCCATTCCATCGTTCTTAGGCGTTATAACTTATGTAAACATGCTTCGATTGAGACAAAACTTTATCATGTTGTTCCGGAAGTATACTTAACCGGCTCTGTTGAATATCATTGAAATGGGGTCAAAGGTCATGACATGGGAGCGGGATCCATTCCATCGCCCTTATGTGTTATAAGTTACGTAAAAATGCTTCGATTGAGACAAAACTTTATCATGTTGTTCCGGAAGTATACTTAACCGACTCTGTTGAATATAATCGAAATGGAATCAAAGGTCGGGGCACAGGAGCGAGATTAATTTCACAGCCATTATCCTCATAACTTTAGTAATGATTTATTGTATGTTGAAAAGCGTATCATAATAAATGCATTGCATGATTTTACCAACTTGTTTTTTTTATTGAAGGTTTAACGGTCAATGTGAGCAACTCAATGGGCTCTAAGCAGTCGCCCATCCCTAATTTAGGGTCACTGGTTCCTGGGAAGGGAGAAAGCCAGTGCCGTAAGAAACACACAATATCCATGCCTCACTGGGATTCGAACCCGGACCCTTCTCGGACGAATGATCATAAGCCAACACTTACACCACTGCTCCACAGGGGCGCCATCATCACCTTAGCAACAGCTGAGAAAGAATTTTTTTTTCTTTTTTTTTTTTGATTGGAGGTTTAACGACCACCGTGAGCAACTCAATGGGCTATAAGCAGTCGCCCGTCCCTAATTTAGGGTCACTGGTTCCAGGGAAGGGAGAGAGCCAGTGCCGTAAGACAAACACAACATCCATGCCTGACGGGATTCGAACCCGGACCCCTTACGGACGAATGATCAGAGGCCAACGCCTTAGACCACTGCGCCACCGGGGCGGCAGAAGAAATATTTGTGATGTCACTCTTAGCTTTTTGTGTTTTGGTGCAGCTAACGTCATCACCTCAGCATAAGGGGACTAGATATTTGAGCACTAATTTGAGGACAAAATAAGCCGGCGTCCCCAAATGGACAGCTCATTTGGGGAGACATATATCCTAATACTGAATACGCAAAAAAAAAAAAAAAAAAAAAAAAAAGCCGCCCCGGTGGGCAGTGGTCTAAGGCGTTGGCCTCTGATCATTCGTCCGTAAGGGGTCCGGGTTCGAATCCCGGTCAGGCATGGATGCTGTGTTTGTCTTACGGCACTGGCTCACTCCCTTCCCTGGAACCAGTGACCCTAAATTAGGGACGGGCGACTGCTTATAGCCAATTGAGTTGCTCACGGCGGTCGTTAAACCTCCAATAAAAGAAAATAAATAAATAAATAAATAAATAAATAAATCCGAAATTGTATTCTTTCTGTAAGTGATATGATAATCACATCAGAAAATTGAAAAATGTTAAAAGAATATGCAGTATCTTGCAGTTGGAAAAAATTGTGATTTGTGCCGATAAAGCGCGAGCTGTGATGAAGAGCACATGCTGTGCAAATGTGAACTTAGATACACATGCTGAATTAAGAACGCCGCCCCGGTGGCGCAGTGGTCTAAGCGATGGCCTCTGATCATTCGTCCGAACGGGGTCCGGGTTCGAATCCCGGTGAGGCATGAATGTTGTGTTTGTCTTACGGCACTGGCTCTCTCCCTTCCCTGGAACCAGTGACCCCAAATTAGAGACGGGCGACTGCTTATAGCCCATTGAGTTGCTCACGGCGGTCGTTAAACCTCCAATCAAAAAAAAAAAAAAAAAAAAAAAAAAAAAAAAAAAGAATTAAGAACAACCTGCATAATTCTTATATTTTTCTGAAGAATGAAATGCATGGAGAATTCTGTTATTTTATAAAAGTCAAAATTTGGCCGGTGAAATGGTCTAAACCCTGATTTCAGACAGTTTGGCCGAGGGGTTTGGGTTTGACATCCCCGGAGGAAGCATAGGTGTTTTTTTTAATTTTTTTTATTTGAGGTTTAACGACCACCGTGAGAAACTAAGCAGTCGCCCGTCCCTAATTTAGGATCACTGGTTCTAGGGAAGGGAGAGATCCAGCGCCGTAAGACAAACACAACATCGATGCCTTAAGGAATTTGAACCCAGACCCCTCTCGGACGAATGATCAGAAGCCATCGCTTAGACCACTGCGTCACCGGGAGCGGCTGAGTGGGGGTTTAACGACCATCTTGAGCAACTCAGTGGGTTATAAGCAGTCTCCCGTCCCTAATTTAGGCCCACTGGCTCCAAAGAACGGAAAGAGCCAAAGCTCTAAGACAGACACAGCATCCATGCCTCACTGGGATTCGAACCCAGACCCATCTCGGATGAATGATCATAAGCCATCGCTTAGACAACTGTGCCATCGACGGTGGTGGTCTGTTTGCCTTACGGTACTGTCTTTCTCCCTTCCCTAGAACTAGCGGCCCTAAATTAGGCACAGGTGATTACGCACAGGTAGCCCTTTTTCGGGTTTAATGACCACTGTGAGTTAATCACAGTGGTAATTAAAACCCGAAAAAAAAAAAAAAGAAAAAAAGGGTGCAACGAAATCTGAATTTTCGGAACATAGTTCATTACGAGTGTAATAATGACCTGGTGCTGAAGTCTAAGTCCGAGGGCAACAAATAAAATTCGAGGACAATTTGCGTCCCCAAAGGCATCAGATGTTTTTGGGGACAGTAAACTAAATTCGAGGACTGTCCTCAAGAATTGTGGACTTCTGGTCAGCTTATCTTAGCAAACAATTGAGGCCGCCCCGGTGGCGCAGAGGTCTAAGGCGTTGGCCTCTGATCATTCGTCCGTAAGGGGTCCGGGTTCGAATCCCGGTCAGGCATGGATGTTGTGTTTGTCTTACGGCACTGGCTCTCTCCCTTCCCTGGAACCAGTGACCCTAAATTAGGGACGGGCGACTGCTTATAGCCCATTGAGTTGCTCACGGTGGTCGTTAAACCTCCAATCAAAAAAAAAAAAAAAAACAATTGAGAAAGTAATATTTGTGACGTCACGCTTAGGTTTTCGTGCCTTCGTGCAGGTGACGTCATCACCTTAGCAACAACTGGGAAAGACATATTTGTGATGACACGCTTAGTTATCGTGTTTTTGTTCAGGTGTTCAGTGAATGGACTGTGCTTCCCGGATATAATTATATGACGTCATCACCATAAGACCACAGCCCACTGGAAAGAAGAGGCCCTGAAACGTCAATCACCTGGGAAACGTCCAATTTCCATTCACTTTCATTCCCGACTGACAACAAAAAAAGTCCACTAAGCCGTTCTTTCACCATTGTGCTTCGTAAATGCATTTCGATGAGTTTTAGTTTTGACAAAGAACGTTCTGCTACGTTTACAGACACAAGAATCGACAAATACAAAGGGTTCCCAGAGCATATTTCGGAGAAACTGCATGGTTTCAATCAATAACAGCGCTGCAACTTATGTTGATCAACGAAGAGGAACAACGCTGAACGACACACGGTTAACACAGATTTTTATTATCAATACAGTAGCCGATAACCCACTGACTATGTATAACTGCCTACAACATATGACGCGAATGATCAAAGGGAGAGAGCGTGAGAAAGAAGCCTCATCTCCGACAGTCAGCAGGAATAAAAACTCGGCACAGCTCTTAAGAAGGCTTATCATGGAATATGGCTAAAACGGGGAAAAGAGTGGGCAGGAAAAACATACATTCTCGAAGTATTTCCTTAATAATAAAATATAACTCAGAATTATTAAAACAGCAATCAGACATCTCTCAATTGCCTGTATTAACTGTTAATCATGTAGCATCAATCACACCAAGGTTAATACAGAGTAAGGTTTGCTCATTTCGCTTTCCTCGCAGACGAGTAATCATGACGTCACTGAGTGACATCACCGTCCTAACATGTGAATCGTAGATCCGAATAAGGTTAATAAACACTAAGGTTCGCTCATTCCGCCTTCCTCGCAGACGAATAGTCATGACGTCACTGAGTGACATCACCGTCCTATATGTGAATCGTAGATCCGAATAAGGTTAACAGACACTAAGGTTTGCTCATCCCATCTTCCTCGCAGACAAATATTCGTGACGTCACTGAGTGACATCACCGTCCTAACATGTGAATGCCTCCCCGGTGGCGCAGTGGTCTAAGGCGCTGGCCTTTGATCATTCGTCCGTAAGGGGTCCGGGTTCAAATCCCGGTCAGGCATGGATGTTGTGTTTGTCTTGCGGCACAGGCTCTCTTCCTTCCCTGGAACCAGTGACCCTAAATTAATGGACGGGTGACTGCTTATATAGCCCACTGTGTTGCTCTCGGTGTTCATTAAACCTCCAACCAAAAAAAAAACAACAACATGTGAATCGTAGATCCGAAAAAGGTTAACAGACACTAAGGTTTGCTCATCCCGCTTTCCTCGCAGACGAATAATCATGACGTCACTGAGTGACATCACCGTCCTAACATGTGAATCGTAGATCCAAATGAGGTTAATAGACACTAAGATTTATTACTCATCCTGCCATCCTCGCAGACGAATAGTCATGACGTCACTGAGTGGCATCACCGTCCTAACATGTGAATCGTAGATCCGAATAAGGTTAATAGACACTAAGGTTTGCTCATTCCGCCGTCCTCGCAGACGAATAGTCATGACGTCACTGAGTGACATCACCGTCCTAACATGTGAATCGTAGATCCGAATGAGGTTAATAGACACTAAGGTTTGCTCATCCCGCCTTCATCGCAGACGAATAATCGTGACGTCACCGAGTGACATCACCGTCCTAACATGTGAATCGTAGATCCGAATAAGGTTAATAGACACTAAGGTTTGCTCATCCCGCCTTCCTCGCAGACGAATAGTCGTGACGTCACCGAGTGACATCACCGTCCTAACATGTGAATCGTAGATCCGAACTGTAGCTATGGAGAAAGATGTCTTGTCAATCATTTCTGCAACTCAAACACAGAGCAAAAGCTTATGCAAAAGGACAATTACATTAAATACAGATAAAAATTCACAGTGATGTGAATATTTTAGTAACGGAGATTTCAAAAATACCTCCAGCACATTTTTGTTACGTAAACGACAGGAAAACGGTTATACTTTTAAATGTTAATTTAGTTATATAAGATGAATTTTTGTTGTTTTTATATAAATTGAGAAGAGAAAACGAACTGCGGGACATATTATTGCCATATAATAATGAATTTCTTTGTGAAAAATAGGAAAAGAATCTCGGCAACATTCCCCAAATTTTTCAAATTAAGAACTGAAAACATCATTAATTAAAAACTGTGGTACAATTTATAAAGATTATTCCTGCTGGTTTGCGAACTAGGTGCACCCAGAAGGAAGCAACCGACAGGAATGAAACTTGGTTGGTGAATTTGATATCGTGAGACATGCAAATGATTCAAGTATGATGCTCGGCCGCGCAGGTGACGCAAGCAAGGAGGGGTCGTAGCGCTGTGAGCGACCGGCTATATAAGGTTGTCCCGTTACACGTGCTTGTCATTTTGACTCGCGATGTTTTGTTGGTTGCATCTTTTGCAAGTGAAACCTGCCTCGGAAAAAAATCCGAAAGCAATTCAATCAGTTGGAGCAGATCCACAAGGCCCGCATCGTCGGGCTCCGGGAAGCGGGAGGGTCTTATCGCCGTACTGCGCGACATACCGGCCATGCGGATATCACCATAGCACACTGTTGGAAGCAGTGGATAGAACAAGGCACGCAGTAGCGACAGGAAGGGTATGGGCGACCTAGACAACCACGGAGAGAGAGGATCGACGCGTTGTACGACATGCGTGGAGTGACCCAACAGGCATGACTGCGGATATTCGGCGAGCAGTGGTGCCCACATTGCATCATCCGATTAGTGTCAGCACCATCTGCAGACGGCTGCATACCGTAGGACTTGGCTTGCACATCGTTGGACTCGTAATGGTCTGCATGGGTGTAGTCACCTCATGCGGACTCGTATCGGTCTGCATGAGGTGACTACACTCATGCAGACCGTTCCGACGACTATCTTCGACACCATTTCATCGTCGCCAAAGACTGCAATGATGTCGTGCCCGATTGTCGTGGAGCCGCTCAGAATGGCAGCGGGTGATATTTAGTGACGAGTCCCGCTTTTGTCTTGGAGGAGACTACCAACGAATTCGTGTGTGGAGGCACCGTGGTCAAACGCAAAAAAGGCGTTTACCTACACAGGAAGTGGGGAGGGGTGCTGGGTTAGACGCGGGTAGAACTGGGGAGTCTTTAGTAAGGAAAGTTAACTTTACCTCCTCCCATACTGTCCTCCTCAACCACCAGCCGACCTTGAAAAAAACATATCGTGCTTTTTCAGGAAAGTCATTTTAGAGTGTCTTGTGGAGCATCCTCTCGCCCCCCGGCACTGCGGGTGTTGCGGGGGCTTACGGTACGCCTTTAGTTAAAAGTATAGCCGCTGTGAAGCAAATTGGAAATGTCAATGGCGCCGCTAAAATTGCGAATTTTTGTATTTTTTAGAAACGCGACCGAAACTGGGATCTTCATTTTTTTAATGTGTGCAAGTACGACATTTAGAACACCTATAGTGCTTTTTTAGGTCTCACTTAAATCTCACTTAACTTTTTCTCAAAACCTCTGCATCTAAATGATCGGTTTAAAAACTCCTTTCAACATCGGATGCCATTTACATTGTGGAACACTTTAGGTTTGTTCCTGTGGAATTTTGTAGTTTACAGTTCTGTCGCTAGGTGGTGTTTCTGTACTTTTTTTATTACAGCTGTATCTGCTCTTTTTTTTTTTTTTTTTTTTGAGGTTTAACGACCACCGTGAGCAACTCAATGGGCTATAAGCAGTCGCCCGTCCCTAATTTAGGGTCACTGGTTCCAGGGAAGGGAGAGAGCCAGTGCCGTAAGACAAACACAACATCCATGCCTCACCGGGATTCGAACCCGGACCCCTTACTGACGAATGATCAGAGGCCAGCGCCTTAGACCACTACGCCACCGGGGCGGCTCTGCTCTTTTAGAAACCCCACTGAGAAATTTCTTTTTTTACTGTATGCCATTCGCTACAATAAAGATGGAGATCATTATCCTCTTTAAATAATGCACAGATTTCCCACTAAGGGCGTACAGAACAAAACCTTTTTTCGTTACCTCAGTTTCCCGGAAACGTATTTGAAAAGTTCTCTTTCCTTAGCATTGCTTTAGCCATGAAGAATAATTTTCGCATATTCTCAACTTTTCTATTATGCAGAATTATTTTTGTTTGTAATGGGTTCCACTGACTATGAATAACTTTGAAATATTTTATTCGTGTCGGAAAGGATTCAAAAGACGTGCTCCTTACAACCGAAGATTCGGTGTCATCTTTCTTGTTTGTAATGGGTTCCACGGACTGTGAATAACTTTGAAATATTTTATTCGTGTCGGAAAGAATTCAAAAGACGTGCTCATTGCAACCGAAGATTCGGTGTCATCTTTCTTGTTTGTAATGGGTTCCACTGACTGTGAATAACTTTGAAATATTTTATTCGTGTCGGAAAGGATTCAAAAGACGTGCTCCTTACAACCGAAGATTCGGTGTCATCTTTCTTGTTTGTAATGGGTTCCACTGACTGTGAATAACTTTGAAATATTTTATTCGTGTCGGAAAGGATTCAAAAGACGTGCTCCTTACAACCGAAGATTCGGTGTCATCTTTCTTGTTTGTGATGGGTTCCACTGACTGTGAATAACTTTGAAATATTTTATTCGTGCCGGAAAGGATTCAAAAGACGTGCTCCTTACAACCGAAGATTCGGTGTCATCTTTCTTGTTTGTGATGGGTTCCACTGACTGTGAATAACTTTGAAATATTTTATTCGTGTCGGAAAGGATTCAAAAGACGTGCTCCTTACAACCGAAGATTCGGTCGGTGTCATCTTTCTTGTTTTGTTTGTGTGTAGGTTTAACGACCACCGTGAGCAACTCAATGGGCTATAAGTAGTAGCGCCCCCAGGGACGTCGCTAAGGGGGTGCAAGACAGCTTTAGCCCACCCTGAAATTTGTCTTGCCCAACATGCCGCCCTCCCAGTATAAATTGGGCCATTTTGCAGTATATTTAACTTTAAAATATAATCTGCATTTTGTCAAGTCTTAGGTTTTATTTAATGCAGCCCTACGTATTTTCCCCTAAGAAGTGAGATGTTTCCTTCTGCGCAGAAATAATCGAAATATAATCCGCAGAGCCATGAAAATGCAATTGTTGCTCACTCTTCTAAATCCTTAGTTTAAGCCTCTTTCTTCATGTTAGTATGGCCAGCGGTGAACGAGAAGAGTGCAGCCCCGGTGGCGCAGAGGTCTAAGCGATGGCCTCTCATCAGTTGTCCGAAAGGGGTTTCGAATCCCGGTGAGGCATGGATGTTGTGTTTGTCTTACGGCAATGGCTCTCTCCCTTCCCTGGAACCAGTAACCCAAATTAGGAACGGGCGACTCCTTATAGCCCATTGAGTTCCTTACGGTGGTCGTTAAACCTCCAATCCAAAAAAAAAAAAAAAGAACGAGGAGAGTGGACAGGAATTCGCTGAGGGAGATAATTACTAATTGCTTTGCTGTTTGTTTTAGTTACTAAATATGGGATTCCAACACGAAAAGTGGAGTCTAAATCTGCACAAGTGCTCTTCAAATTCCCCGGGACGGTGAAAGTGCAGAATGTGGCTGACGACTGTTTTGTAGGAGAAGAGTGCAAGGCAAAGTCGCTGGCTGGAAAGAAGGAAGTTAAGGAGGGGGAATATATTGGGTCTGCATGGCACGCCGTTAAAATTTGATTTAAATAAACGAAAACGACGTTTTCTTTGAAATAAATTATTCAAGTACAGCACTATTTCCGTAACCAAAAATATAAAATTTTGAAAAGCAGTTCAAGACAATGCATTCAGAGCAAGCAAAACGTTGAAGGCGACATCTTACCAACACTATTATCTTACACTAGTGGCGTAACTAGTCAGATCCATGGCCATGTATGTAGCAGGTAGCGAAAAGTATTAAAGCCGCCCTGGTTGCGAAGTGGTCTAAGAGCTGGCATATGACCATTCGTCCGAGAAGAGTCCGGGTTCGAACCAAGGGGAGGAATGGATGTTGTGTTTATCTTACGGCATAGGCTCTCTCCCTTCCCTGGAACCAGTTACCTTAAATTAGGGACAGGAGACTGATTATAGCCCATTCAGTTGCTCACGGTGATCGTTAAACTTTCAATAAAAAAATTATATATAAAAAATTCGTTCTTTCAGTTTTTCGTAATAAAAATGTTGCTATCAAATTTGCCCCCCCCCCGCCCCAAATAATGCTAGTCCACCCGTCGCCCATCCTGTGTTCGAAGTGTAGCGACGTCCGTACGCCCATCCCTGATTTAGGACCACTGGTTCCAGGAAAGGGAGAGAGCCAGTGCCGTAAGACAATCACGACACCCATGCCTCACAAGATTAGAACCCCGATGAATTAGCAGATTTTTTGGGGATGTTTAACGACCACTGTGAGCCATTCAATGGGCTGTATGCAGTCGCCCGTCTCTAATTTAGGGCCACTGGTTCAAGGGAAGAGGGAGAACTTGTGCTGCAAGAAAAACGGAACATCCATGCCTCACGGGATTAGAACCCAGATGCACGGGGAGATGTTTTGGGATGTTTAACGACCACTGTGAGTAATTCAATGGGCTGTATGTAGTCGCCCGTCTCTAATTTAGGGCCACTGGTTCAAGGGAAGAGGGAGAACTTGTGCCGCAAGAAAAATGGAATATCCATGCCTCACGGGATTAGAACCCGGATGCATGGGCAGATGTTTTGGGATGTTTAACGACCACCGTGAGCAATTCAATGGGCTGTATGCAGTCATCCGTATCTAATTTAGGACCACTAGTTCCAGGGAAGAGGGAGAACTTGTGCCGCAAGAAAAGTGGAATGTCCATGCCTCACGGGATCAGAACCCGGATGCATGGGAAGATGTTTTGGGATGTTTAACGACCACTGTGAGTAATTCAATGGGCTGTATGTAGTCGCCCGTCTCTAATTTAGGGCCACTGATTAAAGGGAAGGGGGACAGCTTGTGCCTTAAGAAAACGCAATATCCATGCCTCACGGGATTAGAACCCGGATGCATGGGCAGATGTTTTGGGGGTGTTTAGCGACCACTGTGAGCAATTCAACGGGCTGTATGCAGTCGCCCGTCTCTAATTTAGGACCACCGGTTCTAGAGAAGATTGGAGAATTTGTGCCGTAAGAAAAGCGGAATATCCATGCCTCACGGGATTAGAACCCGCATGCATGGGCAGATGTTTCGGGGTGTTTAACGACAACCGTATGCAACTCAATGGGCTATAGGCAGCTACACGTCCCTAATTTAGGCCACTGTTTCCAGCGAAGAGATATAGACCATGCCGTAAGACAAACAAACATCCATTCCTCACCGGGATTCAAACCAGGACCCATCTCGGAACCAGAGCTTAGGCTCTGCAACCACCGGGCGGCGTATGGGAAAATTCTGTACTCAAAAGAAGTGTCCTGACACTTTTTTTTATCGTATAGTGTACGTTACACTTTCAAGTCAATGATTTAGTAATGACTTTGTTTGTTTTCAGTTTTATTCGAAACCGGAAGTTATTGCAGAAAAGTTAAGTGTGCTACTTTCTTTACATGAATGCTAAGAAATTCAATTGCAAATTGTCTTAAAAATACTGAATTGTCGAGTGAAAAGCATAATTCATATGTTAGGTTCTGATCTTAAGAAGGAACCAGAAAACAATCGTGGTCCAGTAGTGGAATGTTTTTTTTTTCCTACTTGTGTTTTGGTGGCAAAGAAAGAGGAAAAGAAAGCGCATTTAAATTGAGTAACAGTCTGCCAATTCTCCTTTTCCTGCATGATGACGTCACTTATATTTTTCATTTCTTTATCATCCAGTTTCTTTGCTATCATGTTCCGAAATCACGTCTTAAGAAGGCGTTCTATAATTGACATTTTCATTTCGACCTGTGGGAGAGTTTGTTTTCTAAATCCATGACAACGGAAAGAAAGGATTCCTGATTAAAAGATGCGAAGAAAGCAAGCAGCTGAATGAAAATACACAGTACTAACAATGGTAGGATATACACGGAGTTCCTCTTCGCTGATTGGTGGACTTTTTTAAGAAGCCGGGTCATCTATTTACATCTCTTTGTGTTCCTGTGCGGAAAGAAAATCGTTTATTTATCAAAAACTCACGCCGTTTTTGCTGAAATTCAAAGCAAAATCCTGCTCTGAAATTATTATAAGCCACCTACATTTCATTTTGATAGGAATGTTCATCTAAAATCCATCACTTCTGAAATATTTTCATGAAAAATTACCCAAAGAAAAAAGGTTGCAAGTCTTAACAAAATCTATCTAAAGGTTAAAGGCTTTTTTTTTTTTTGATTGCAGGTTTAACGACCACTGTGAGCAACTCAATGGGATATAAACAGTTGCCCGTCCCTAATTTAGGGCCACTGCTTCCAGGGAAGCGAGAGAGCTAACGCCGTAAGACAAACACAACATACATGTCTCACCGGGATTTGAACCCGGACCCTATTCGGACAAATGATCAGAAGTCATCACTTAGACCACTGCGCCACCGGGGCGGCGTTTGGGGGTTTAACGACCACAGTGAGCAACTCAGTGGGCTATAAGCAGTCGCCTGTCTCTAATTCAGGGCGACTGGTTCCAGGAAAAGGAGAGAGAGCCAGTGTCGTAAGGCAAACACAACATACATGCCTCACAGGGTTTCGAACCCGGACCGCATTCGGACAAATGATCAGAAGTTATCGCTTAGACTACTGCGCCACCGGGGCAGCGTTTGGGGGTTTAACGACCACCGTGAACAACTCAGTGGGCTATAAGCAGTCGTCCGTCCCCAATTTAGGGCCACTAGTCCCAGGGAAGGGAGGAAGCCAGAGCAGTAAGACACACACAGAACATCGACGCCTCACAGGGATTCGAACCCTGACCCTTCTCGGACAAAGGGTCATAAGGCAGATTATTAAAGATAATAAAACAAATTATAGATTTAACAGATACTATAAACACAGTCGTATCAGAATAATATGACCATCTACCTAATAATGGGAATAACCACCCTTGGCCCGGATGACAGCGACAAGACGGCGTGGCAGGGACGCAATGAGACGCTGGAAGGTTGCCCGAGGCACACATGCCCATTCGGACTGCAACAGAGCAAGGAGGTCCCGGAGATCACGTGGTTGTGGGTCGGCAGGTCGAACCTGTTGATCTAAATAGTCCCACAAGTGCTCTATGGGATTAAGATCAAGCTATTTCACCGGCCAAGGGAGAACGGAGACATCGCTGTCGTGTTCCTGGAACCATTCACGCACCCCCTTAGTCATGTGGCAGGGCGCATTATCCTGTTGGTAGACACCGTCACCAAAAGGGTAAGCGTCCAACATGAAAGGTTGCATGTGGTTAGCAACATTGGACAGGTAGTCATGGCGTTCAGGGACCCATCTAGTGTTATCAGCGGTCCCAGGTCATATCAGGAAAATGTCCCCCAGACATGCACACTGTCTCCACCGACCTGTACTTGTCCGAAAAGCGTGTCCGGGTGTTGGTTCTCGTGTGTCTGACGTCATACCCGCCACCGTCCGTCACTTCTGTGGAGTAGAAACTTTGATTCGTCGGAGACGGCAACCGTTTGCTACTCTTCCACTTCCCCAAGCAACCTGCAGGCGTCGTTTCCGATGGATCTGGGTTAACATGGGCGTCTTGGCGCAGCATCGACTCCCGAGACTCATGCGTAACAGGGTTTGCTCTATTGTTATCGAGGACAGGTACCTGGGTGCCTCAGCGTTCATTTGTGTGGTCAATTGCTGCACTGTTGCGTATCGATTGCCCTTTACCAGTCGACGGAGGCTACGTTCTCGAAGTAGATGGCCTTTGGGGCTCCACAGTTATGACGTCAGGAGGTACTCGGTGTGACAACGGTCCACTCTTGGTACACCCTTACTACATCACCTTGCGAACAGCTCACGAAGTCTGTTGTTTCTGAGATGCTTCCACCCTTGGCACGGTAGCCAATGAAAACTCCGTTTTCAACGTCCATCAGATCACTACCTCCGCCCATTGTGCTCACGTGATGCACTATGGCTCATCTGTCCTCGCCGGCTGCTTATATCTCCGTATAGTCGGCTTTATCACGTGAACTCTGTGACGCACCTGGGCGGGTACACTTGATTCCGGGGTGGTCATATTATTCTGATACGATCAAGAATCGTATTACAGGTTGTAATTAAGAATAAGGATGTCATAAGAATGTCCCATAATAAGAGTATTACAGGGCATTCTGTAACGTACCAGGAGATGTGACGTACCTGCCAGCAGGACGCACACGACATAAAGGCAGATAGGTATCAGAATAAGCGTCTGCGTAGCTCAGTTGGTAGAGCGACTTGTTCCGGAATAAGCGGCCTCGGGTTCGAATCCCGGCGTATACCAAAAATGACGGAGAAATTTACTTCGTTATAATTCTTATTACATCCTGCAATAAGAGCATTACAGGATGTAATTAAAAATGTCAGCTGCCGGGTACTGGTTGTATTTTTATGATAAAAGAAGTCCAACAACTTTTTTTTTTTTTTTTGATTGGAGGTTTAACGACCACCGTGAGCAACTCAATGGGCTATAAGCAGTCGCCCGTCCCCAATTTAGGGTCACTGGTTCCAGGGAAGGGACAGAGCCAGTGCTGTAAGACAAAAACAACATCCATGCCTGACCGGGATTCGAACCCGGACCCCTTACGGACGAATGATCAGAGGCCAGCGCCTTAGACCACTGCGCCACCGCGGCGGCCCAACAACTTTACTTAGTACCTACTATAAAAACCAGAAGGAAAACGCCATACAGGCACCATACTCTCCACATTCTTACACTGGTGTACAAAAATTAAGGACGAAGAGGAGAAATTAGCATAACAGCGGAACGAGCAAGCAGAACGGACCGAAAGACCACTCAGGAAATAGACTAGGATCCGGTACGGTAGGGCGTGAGCATATATGCAGTATGATGTAGGAGGGGGTCGGGGGTCGGAAGGGTATAAAGCACACGGGCGGTGTACGCTCAGCAATTCAGTGAAAGCTTGCACGGAGTACGTCGGTTTGAACGACGTCGAGTTGCTGCCACCGTGTGATATGGCCAACAGGCAATCCAGTAGACGACATCTGGATGACTTTACCCGAGGTCGCGTCATTGGGAAGTTGGAAGAAGGTCGAAGTGTGACTAGTGTGGCCGAAGAGTTCGGGATCGCTCACAGCATCGTTTCACGAGCTTGGAGAGCATTTCAAACGACAGGAACAGCTGTCCGAAAGTTTAGCAGTGGTCTTCCACGAGCAACCACGGCGGCGGACGACCGGTATATTGTCCTACAGGCGAGTAGAGACAGACGGCAGACAGCGGGAGAAATCGCAAGGCACATGCAACTGACAACTGGACGTCCGTTATCGCGTTTTACAGTGGCCAGGAGGCTGCACAAAGGTGGTCTATTTACACGACGACCAGTACAGTGTGTGCCATTAACGCCTGCTCATCGGAGACGGCGGTTTCTGTGGTTCCAGGAACACAAAAACTGGACACCTCAGCAATGGGGTCGGGTTCTCTTTACGGATGAGAGCCGATTTAGTCTGACGAGCGATTCTAGACGTATACACATCTGGAGGGAGCAGGGAACACGCAATCAAATCTCCAACATCATTGAAAGGGACCGGTTTGGAGGTGGCGGAGTTCTCGTTTGGGGCGGTACTTGCTTGGCAGCCGTACTGACCTCCAAGGAGGTTCAGTCTTTGGTGTCCGCTACTGTACCGAGGTTCTCCAGCCTCACGTGCGTCTGTTTAGAAGTGCTGTGGGTCCTGAGTTCCTCTTCATTTACGACAACGCTACACCTCATCATACAGTGGCCTCGCAGAGCTGTTTGGAGAGTGAAGATATTCGACGCATGGATTGGCCCGCAAGGTCCCCGGACCTAAATCCAATCGAACACGTTTGGGACCTTCTCGGGGGACGCTTGGCAGCACGTCACTAGCCGCCAGCAACGATTGCGCAGCTGCGATTGGCGCTACAAGAGGAATGGGTCTCGATGCCTCAATAGCTCCTTGACAACCTCGTCCTCAGCATGGACAGACGTTGTAAATCCTGCAACGCAGTCAGGGGTGATCTAAAGACTGGATTTTTCTTGGCAGCCACCTGTCACATGGACGTTTCTGTCTTCTGTCCAGTTGTGCTCGAAGCTGCCTTTTCAATAAAGTGCCTGTGTATCCTTTGGATTCCTTGTTTGGACGGTTTTGCTCACTTGTCCCATATTCTTACATCTTGGGGATCTTATGGTATGATTTGAGTCGATGTGGAGCACTTCTGCACGACGTAACATTTGAAAAAACGTCTCGTCCTTAACTTTTGCACGCCAGTGTATTTGAGGACTGGAATAAAACAGGAGAAACTATAAATATGGAGTTCAAAGCTCCAAGACAAAGTGTGTGTCAGGCGAATCGTGCAAACTACCCCACGGAAAATGCTAGGCATTATTTCAAACATACACTGTACATTATATACATGGACTCAGTAATAGCATCAATAACTAACAGATTTTCTGACGAGAAGAAAAAAACCTCTTCATTGTTTTATCTGCACCCCCAAAAAATGAAAAACTTGAGTGTAGCTCAGTTTACAGAAGTGATTACAAATATTCAGGAGGTGTATGGAAACAACTTAGACAATTTTAAATAAGAATCGAATTCGTGGTATCAAATGTGGCAACATATACCTGGGGCAAATACCAATGCGGAAATGATGATCAGCTCGTACATAGAGGTGCTTACTTCCCATATACAGTATAAAAACAGCCATAACAATTGCTTTGACTCTTCCAGCAACAACCTGTTCTGGAGAAAGATCATTCAGGTTAGTGTTTTTCTTTTCTGCAACTGTTTTTAGCTATTCACGACTTGTATCAATTTTTTTCAAAAACTTTTACTACTTACTGAAATCAATTTAAAAAATCTCTTTTTACTCATTGATATAATAGGTTTTTTTACCAGCACTTTACGACGGTTTAAGACTTGGCTACGAAGTTCCATTGGCAACAACAGACTTAGCAGCTTGGCACTGATGAGTGTACATAGGGATTTGTTTAAAAACAATGGCGAAGACTACAAAGAAAAGTTCATTGATGCAACTGTAAAGAGCTTTGCTTTACGGCCTAGAAGATTAGCTCTTTTCTAAAGGTTCTTTTTATTTTTTACAAATTGAAATTAAGAACTAAGAATAAGATGTAAAATTTGTACTTACAACAAACATTATATGCGATTGTGGATTATCGTTTTTCATGTAGTTACTGTACATACTATTTTATTACCAAAGTAAAAGCAATAGCTTTTTTTGTTATTTTTTAAATCAGTACATACTTTTATGTAAAAATTGCTGGATAAACTTTGAAATTAACCGCCTTCTTCTTTGAAAAAATATGCAGTTTAGTACTCTACCCCTATGAAAAATCACTGTATACGCTATGCGGGCTGACCATACTAACTTGCTGCCTCTGAGGGTTTTTCCTGCGGGTACACCAGCACCAGGTGCTCCACGTTCTGGAACATTTCATCTGTGGTGACCTCCACTGAGCGTCCTTCGCGAGGATCGTGTTCAAAAGAGTCTTTCACTGTCTAAATAGAGTAGCAAATCTTTATTATTAGCCAGCAATCTTTATTATTAGAGCAGTCCATCTTTATTATTAGCCAGCCATCTTTATTATTAGAGCAGCCCGATTTTATTATTAATATTAGCCAGCCATCTTTATTATTAGAGCAGCTCATCTTTATTATTAGCCAACCATATTTATTATTAAAGCAGCCCATATTTATAATTAGCCAGCCATCTTTCTTATTAGAGCAGTCCATCTTTCTTATTACCCAGCCATCTTTATTATTACCCAGCCATCTTTCTTATTAGAGTAGCCCATCTTTATCATTAGCCAACCATCTTTATTATTACCCAGCCATCTTTCTTATTAGAGCAGCTCATATTTCTTATAAGCCAGCCATCTTTGTTTCTAGAGCAGTCCATCTTTCTTATTAGCCAGCCCTATTTATTATTAGAGAAGCCCACCTTTATTATTAGCCAGCCATCTTTATTATTAGAGCAGTCCATCACCCAACCTTCTTTCTTATTAGAGCAGCTCATCCTTCTTATTTGTCAGCCATCTTTCTTATTAGCCAGCCATCTTTATTATTAGAGAAGTCCATCTTTCTTTTTAGCCAGCCATCTTTATTTTTAGAGCAGTCCATATTTCTTATTAGCCAGCCATCTTTATTATTAGAGGAGCCCATCTTTATTATTAGCCAATTATCTTTCTTATTAGAGCATCCCATCTTTATTATTAGCCAGCCATCTTTCTTATTAGAGCAGTCCATCTTTCTTATTACCCAGCCATCTTTATTATTACCCAGCCATCTTTCTTAGTAGAGTAGCCCATCTTTATCATTAGCCAACCATCTTTATTATTACCCAGCCATCTTTCTTATTAGAGCAGCTCATATTTCTTATTAGCCAGCCATCTTTGTTTTTAGAGCAGTCCATCTTTCTCATTACCCAGCCATCTTTATTATTAGAGCAGCCCATCTTTATTATTAGCCAATTATCTTTATTATTAAAGCAGCCCATATTTATAATTAGCCAGTCATCTTTTTTATTAGAGCATCCCATCTTTATTAATAGTCAGCCATCTTTATTGCTAGCCAGCCATCTTTATTATTAGAGCAGGATATCTTTATTATTAGCCAGCAATCTTTCTTATTAGAGCAGCCCATCTTTATTATTAGCCAGCCATCTTTATTATTAGAGCAGTCCATTTTTTAATTAGCCGTCCATCTTTGTTATTAGCAGCTTAACTTTATTATTAGCCAGCCATCTTTATTATTAGAGCAGCCCACCTTTATTATTAGCCAGCCATCTTTATTATTAGAGCAGCCCACATTTATTATTAGCCAGCCATCTTTATTATTAGAGCAGTTCATCACCCAGCCTTCTTTCTTATTAGAGCAGCTCATCTTTCTTATTTGTCAGCCATCTTTCTTATTAGCCAGCCATCTTTATTATTAGAGATGTCCATCTTTCTTATTAGCCAGCCATCTTTATTTTTAGAGCAGCCCATCTTTATTATTAGCTGGTCATCTTTATTATTAGAGCAGCCCATCTTTATTATTAGCCAATTATCTTTATTATTAAAGCAGCCCATATTTATAATTAGCCAGTCATCTTTTTAATTAGAGCATCCCATCTTTATTATTAGACAGCCATCTTTATTGTTAGCTAGCCATCTTTATTATTAGAGCAGCCTATCTTTATTATTAGCCAGCCATCTTTCTTATTAGGGCAGCCCATCTTTATTATTAGCCAACCATCTCTATTATTAGGGCAGTCCATTTTTTAGTTAGCCATCCATTTTTGTTATTAGCAGCTTAATTTTATTTTTAGCCAGCCATCTTTATTATTAGAGCAGCCCACCTTTATTATTAGCTAGCCCTCTTTATTATTAGAGAAGTCCACCTTTATTATTAGCCAGCCATCTTTATTATTAGCCAGCCATCTTTGTTTTTAGAGCAGCCCATCTTTATTTTTAGCCCGTCATCTTTATTATTAGAGGAGCCCATCTTTATTATTAGCCAGTTATCTTTCTAATTAGAGCATCCCATCTTTATTATTAGCCAGCCAACTTTCTTATTAGCCAGCCATCTTTATTTTTAGAGCAGCCCATCTTTATTATTATCCCGTCGTCTTTATTATTAGAGGAGCCCATCTTTATTATAAGCCAATTATCTTTCTTATTAGAGCATCCCATCTTTATTATTAGCCAGCCATCTTTATTATTAGAGCAGCCCATCTTTCTCATTAGCCAAACATCTTTATTATTACCCAGCCATCTTTCTTATCAGAGTAGCCCATCTTTATCATTAGCCAACCATCTTTATTATTACCCAGCCATCTTTCTTATTAGAGCAGCTCATATTTCTTATTAGCCAGCCATCTTTGTTTTTAGAGCAGTCCATCTTTCTTATTAGCCAGCCATCTTTATTATTAGAGCAGTCCATCTTTCTTATTACCCAGCCATCTTTATTATTAGAGCAGCCCATCTTTATTATTAGCCAATTATCTTTATTATTAAAGCAGCCCATATTTATAATTAGCCAGTCATCTTTTTTATTAGAGCATCCCATCTTTATTAATAGTCAGCCATCTTTATTGTTAGCCAGCCATCTTTATTATTAGAGCAGGATATCTTTATTATTAGCCAGCAATCTTTCTTATTAGAGCAGCCCATCTTTATTATTAGCCAGCCATCTTTATTATTAGAGCAGTCCATTTTTTAATTAGCCGTCCATCTTTGTTATTAGCAGCTTAACTTTATTATTAGCCAGCCATCTTTATTATTAGAGCAGCCCACCTTTATTATTAGCCAGCCATCTTTATTATTAGAGCAGCCCACCTTTATTATTAGCCAGCCATCTTTATTATTAGAGCAGCCCACCTTTATTATTAGCCAGCCATCTTTATTATTAGAGCAGCCCACCTTTATTATTAGCCAGCCATCTTTATTATTAGAGCAGTCCATCACCCAGCCTTCTTTCTTATTAGAGCAGCTCATCTTTCTTATTTGTCAGCCATCTTTCTTATTAGCCAGCCCTCTTTATTATTAGAGATGTCCATCTTTCTTATTAGCCAGCCATCTTTATTTTTAGAGCAGCCCATCTTTATTATTAGCCCGTCATCTTTATTATTAGAGCAGCCCATCTTTATTATTAGCCAATTATCTTTATTATTAAAGCAGCCCATATTTATAATTAGCCAGCCATCTTTTTTATTAGAGCATCCCATCTTTATTATTAGCTAGCCATCTTTATTGTTAGCCAGCCATCTTTATTATTAGAGCAGCCTATCTTTATTATTAGCCAGCCATCTTTCTTGTTAGGGCAGCCCATCTTTATTATTAGCCAACCATCTCTATTATTAGGGCAGTCCATTTTTTAATTAGCCATCCATCTTTGTTATTAGCAGCTTAATTTTATTTTTAGCCAGCCATCTTTATTATTAGAGCAGCCCACCTTTATTATTAGCCAGCCCTCTTTGTTATTAGAGAAGCCCACCTTTATTATTAGCCAGCCATCTTTATTATTAGAGCAGTCCATCACCCAGCCTTCTTTCTTATTAGAGCAGCTCATCTTTCTTATTTGCCAGCCATCTTTCTTATTAGAGCAGCTCATCTTTCTTATTTGCCATCCATCTTTCTTATTTGCCATCCATCTTTCTTATTAGCTAGCCATCTTTATTATTAGAAAAGTCCATCTTTCTTATTAGTCAGCCATCTTTTTTATTAGAGCAGTCCATCTTTATTATTAGCCAGCCATCTTTATTTTTAGAGCAGTCCATCTTTCTTATTAGCCAGCCATCTTTATTTTTAGAGCAGCCCATTTTTATTATTAGCCCGTCATCTTATTATTAGAGGAGCCCATCTTTATTATTAGCCAATTATCTTTCTTATTAGAGCATCCCATCTTTATTATTAGCCAGCCAACTTTATTATTAGCCAGCCAACTTTATTATTAGCCAGCCATCTTTATGAGCAGCCCATCTTTATTATTAGCCAGCCATATTTATTATTAGAGCAGTCCATCTTTATTATTAGAGCAGTCCATCTTTATAATTAGGCAACCATCTTTTTATTAGAGCAGCCCATCTTTATAATTAGCCAACCATCTTTATTATTAGGGCAGCCCATCTTTATTATTAGCCCGTCATATTTATTATTAGAGGAGCCGATCTTTATTGTTAGCCAATTATGTTTATTATTAAAGCAGCCCATATTTATAATTAGCATCTTTATTATTAGCAGCATATCTTTATAATTAGCCAGCCATCTTTTTTATTAGAGCAGCCCATCTTTATTATTAGCCGGCCAGCTTTATTATTAGAGCAACGCATCTGTGTTATGCCGCATCCAATGTTGAGCAAACATTTCTTATAGTATCATGTTATATGTTTAGCATGTTGGTTCTGAATATTTGGTGGAATGCTGCCACATATCCCTAAATTTCATACAGCACTCAGTGACATCAACTCTTTTTCCTTGTGTGATAATTGATAACGTTGTAATGCTTTTTGGATAAAATGTCACTACTTAAAACATTACTGTCGTACTATCTGTCAGTTGAAATCGTAGCACTGTAACTTGGAAGTCTTAAGCACCTGATAGCTAGCACATAAAAATCATTAATTTTACTCTGAGCTAAATTAGACAACCCAATGGCCAGAAAAGAGTCAATTCAACTTACGGAAATCACTGTCCTTTATTATCCAAATACTTCAGGTCAATTAGGCATCTACGATAATCGTAAGCCACACAAATAATGAGTATCTCTACTTTTCAATGAAAACCACAATTACTTTACAAATATGAAAGTCCTGAAAGTACTACGTAACGCAACATTAAGCTACACAACATCTCCACATTACCACACTTTTCGTTGGTTGCTTCAACATTATATATAGTATATCTCCCGTTCTTGTCTGTCAGCACGCACACGTCACGCCTTCTGACCTCAAGAATAATGTTGCCAACATCATTCAGTGAGTGAGAAAATATAACGTTAAGGTTGAAAACCCTTAAAGAGAGTGAACTCAAATTCACATAGAGAAAGAAACTAAAAAATGAAAGTTAAATTAGAGCATACGTCATAACGTTTGCCTGAAGTCTCCAGTGACGACCACTCTTCCACCGAACGGCATTTGTAGCAATTCGCGCAGGATATGATCAACTCAATGAAGTCCATGTTTATTCAACATATGATATTTCATCGATGGCAACGAACGAAACTTGTCGAAGCGGTTTTGTTTCTGGCGAATCGGTTTGCGTTTCTGAGAGTGAAGTATCCAGCATCGGAATTAGAAGCTTGAACCTGCGATGAATTTTCTTCCACTTTTTAATTGTGAACATAAAGCCTTATTTTCCGGCGATGGAGTTCGAACGCACATTTACCTTCTCCGGATTCGGTTGATCTACATATTGAACTACACCGACGAAGCTTATTGCAGCAATTTTTCCGTCTTAACATGTGCTTCACCTCTGGGGTAGGTATGTCAGATACAGTATATCCCCCTTGGGAATGGGCTGGGACGAAATCTCAGGTTTCAGCATCAGCCGTCAAATCATGCTTGAAGGAGCTCACTGTAGAAGGAGAAATACATATTAGTTCCAGAAGATATGTGGAAAAATCGTTCCACAAATTTCTCGAACCTCACGACCAGGAGATTCGTTTTTACTTTCAGACGCCCATGTGAAAATAAAGCCCCATTTGCTAGTGATGAGATTGGAAATCCACTTCTCCTGGCTCCGAAGTCAGTCATTCTACCGATTGAACAACATGTACGTTGGCCTATCGCTGCAACCTGGCGCTTTGACTCTTGCGCCACCTCAGTGGTATGCCAAACATATACTGAACAGCAACTGAATTAGAGACAGCTGGCGTTATGCAAATGTGGCACTGTGGGCGGCCCTGTAAACGGAAACGACATGACGTATGCAGCGATCTAACAATATAAGAAGTGATGCGACGGGAATCAGTAAGAGTCGGACGCAGTATACGAAGGATCTAAGCGCATTTGATCGTGGGCAAATTGTCGGAGCCCGACGAATGGGTCACTCCATCTCGGAAGTCGTGCAGGCACTGGGATTTTCACGAGCCACTGTGTCACGGGTGCACCGTGAGTACATCGAATCCGGTAAAACCATCCCTACAAGGGCCAACTGCCGTGGACAACTGCGTATGAATGAGCGGGGTCATCGTCGGCAAGCTCGCATTGTAACAGATGGGCCACAGTGCAAGAAATCACTCGGCAATTTAACACTGGTGCACAAAAACGTGTAAGCAGCCACGCCATCCAGAACAATCTCCTCACTATGGGGTACAGAAGCCATCGCCCCACGAGGGTACCGCTGCTGACCGCACATCACAGGGTGCAAAGATTAGCATGGACGCGGGAACATTGCCACTGGACCCTAGACATGTGGGAAAATGTTGCCTGGACTGATGAGTCGAGATTCACGTTGGTACATGCAGATGGCAGGATATGAGTACGGCGCAAACCACAGTAAGCGATGGATCCTTCTTGCCAGCAGGTTACTCTTCAAGCTGGTGGGAGTGGCATTCTCGTCTGGGGACTGTTTACGTGGACTGATATGGGACCCCTGGTACGTGTGACATCGTCCCTCACAGGTCAACGTTACCGGGATATCCTGGACGACCATTTGCTCCCGTTTATGAGTCTTCAACATCCCAGTGGGGACCTCATCCTGCAACAAGACAATGCAGCTCCCGAATTGTATCCGAATGGTTGTGTGAACACTCCACCGACGTGACCTTCCTTCCTTGGCCAGCTAGGTTACCTGACCTCAATCCCATCGAGTACATCTGGGATGCCATCGAGAAAGATGTTCTAGGCTCTGACCTCCCTCCACCTAATCTTCGTGAACTGTGGGAGCTTGTTCAGGGGTCGTGGGTCCGTATGGCTTCCCAACGCTTCCGGTGTCTTGTCGAGTCCATGCCGAGACGAATCGCAGCCGTCATCAGGACGAAAGGTGGTGCTACACGTTACTAGATAGATATCCCTAATTCAATTATTCTTCAGTGTATATCCCTGCCCCTTCGTGTAGTAGCAGGTTTTGTGTCCTCAGAAGGAATTCTCGTTAATTCCAGACGTTGTGTGGAAGAAGCCTCATAGTTTTTGACGCACAGAGAAAACAATTATTGCTAATCCCAGAAGATGCGTGGAAAAAAGCATGACACAGTTTTCTAGCACAGAAGAAGGAATTTTCAATAATTATGAGGGAAAGAAGCATGGCACAATTTTCTAGCGCAGAAGAAGGAATTTTCAATAATTCCAGTCGATAAGGGAAAAAGCATTGCACACTTTTTAAATCGCAGGTACAGGAATTCTCGGTGATTCCGTACTCTGTGTAGAAGAAGCATCACATATTTTTCGAAGCGCAGAAGAAGAAATTCCCGTTAGTTCCAGTCGACATGTGGAAGAAGATCTTACAGTTTTCGAAGCGCAGAAGATGTTGTTCGTTATGTCCAGACGATGTAGGGAAGAGGTATAACACATTTTCCCAACTGCAGGAGAAGGAATTCTCGTTAATTCCATACTATGTGTGGAAGAATCATCACACAGTTTTCGAAGCGCAGAAGAAGAAATTCCCGTTAATTCCAGGCGATGGGTGGAAGAAGCAGTATATAATTTTCGGAGCGCAGGAAAAGGAATTCTTGTTAATTCCAGACGATACATGGGAGAAGCCTTACATAGCTTTAGAAGCACAGAAGAAGGAATTCTTATTAATTCCAGACGATATGTGGAAAAAATATCCCAGACTCTTCGAGCACCTGAAGAAGAAATTCTGGTTAATCCCAGACGATGCGTGGATGATGCATCACACAGTTTTCGAAGCGCAGATAGTCTCGTTAATTCCAGACAATTTGTGGAAGAAGTATCACTTATTTTTTGAACCGCACGAGAAGGAATTCTCGTTAATTCCAGAAGATGTGAGGAAGAAGCATCACAGTTTTCGAATCGCAGAAGAAATTTCCGTTACTTCCGGACGATGTGTGGAAGAAGCATCACACATTTTTCGAAGCGCAGAAGAAGAAATTCCCGTTAGTTGCAGACGATGTGTGGAAGAAGAATCGTACAGTTTTCGAAGCGCAGAAGAAGATGTTGTTCGTTAAGTCCAGACGATGTGTGGAAGAGGCATGACACATTTTTCCAACTGCAGGAGAAGGAATTCTCGTTAATTCCAGAAGATGTGTGGAAGAACCATCATACAACTTTCGGAGCGCAGGAGAAAGAATTCCCGTTAATTCCAGACGATATATGAGAGAAGTCTCACATACTTTTAGAAGCACAGAAGAAGGAATTCTTATTTATTCCAGACGATATGTAGAAAAAGTATTCAACACTCTTCGAGCACCTGAAGAAGTAATTCTGGTTAATCCTAGACGATACGTGGAAGAAGCATCACACAGTTTTCGAAGCGCAGATATTCTCGTTAATTCCAGACAATTTGTGGAAGAAGCTTCGCATATTTTTTTAACCGCACGAGAAGGAAATCTCGTTAATTCCAGAAGATGTGAGTAAGAAGCATCACAGTTTTCGAATCGCAGAAGAAATTCCCGTTACTTCCAGACGATGTGTGGAAGAAGAATCATACAGTTTTCGAAGAGCAGAAGAAGTTGTTCGTTAAGTCAAGACGATATGTGGAAGAATCATCACACATTTTTCGGACAGTAGGAGAAGGAATTCTCGTTAATTCTAGAAGATACGTGGAAGAAGCACACATTTTTTGGACCGTAGCAGAAGGAATTCTCGTTAATTCTAAAAGATACGTATATGTAACGCACTCGGCTTGATATCGAGAGTTCTGTTGGTTCAATTCCACAGCGGCGGCTGAAAAACAATTTTTCGGTTGCTGTGTGTTTCTAGAACGTGGTTAAGAGCGATGTATTTATTTATTTATATACGTGGAATAAGCATCACACAGTTTTCGGACCGAGGAAGAAGGAATTTTCGTTAATTCCAGAAGATACGTGGAAGAGGCACCACACAGTTTTCGAAGCGCAGAAGAAGCAATTCTCGTTAATTCCAGACGATCCATGTGACGAAAACATTCTGAATTTCAGAAAATGTTTTACAGTATGTACTCCATAAATTAAGGGAAGTCGCCCCGGTGGCGCAGTGGTCTAAGCGATGGCCTCTGATCATTCGTCCGAAAGGGGTCCGGGTTCGAATCCCGGTGAGGCATGGATGTTGTGTTTGTCTTAAGGCACTGGCTCTCTCCCTTCCCTGGAACCAGTGACCCTAAATTAGGGACGGGCGACTGCATGTAGCCCATTGAGTTGCTCACGGTGGTCGTTAAACCTCCAATAAAAAAAAAAAAAAAAATTAAGGGAAAAACAGAAAAATCCCGCTTATTTAAAAAAAAATGTTGCAGATGCATGAAATTCTAATATATGATGTTAAATGTAATATAGCATCGGTATAAGACGGGCTCCCAACAACTCCAGTGTAACAGAGCCTGTCGTGGAGGTCTGTACCACATCGTTTGAGGACTGTAAAGAAAGGATTTCGAGGCCGCCCCGGTGGCGCAGTGGTCTAAGCAATGGCCTCTGATCATTCGTCCGAAAGGGGTCCGGGTTCGAATCCCGGTGAGGCATGGATGTTGTGTTTGTCTTACGGCACTGGCTCTCTCCCTTCCCTGGAACCAGTGACCCTAAATTAGGGACGGGCGACTGCTTATAACCCATTGAGTTGCTCACGGTGGTCGTTAAACCTCCAATCAAAAAAAAAAAAAAAAAAAAAAAAGGATTTCGAGATTGTAGATTTGTTGTAATGGCTGCGAGACTTCATTTAACAAGTGAACGAGTGAAGAGACATTGGAAGAGACTAGAGGCAGGCTGAAATCACGTGGAAGTTGCAAGACGGCTACGTGTGAGTCTTTCTGTTACTGTGAAACTAATTTCGTATTCACAGAAAATTCGAAGAAAAACTCATGGCTACAACATCCGTGGATGACTCATATCTCTGATTAACTGCGCAGAGGAACAGGACGGCTACCCTGACACAGCTGCAATCTGCCCTTCCTGAGACTGGAGGAACGGTGGTACCTGTTTTCACTGTGCGCAGAAATCTTCAAAAAGAAGTCTTTATGCTAGGCTACCAGAACTCCGCGTGCCCTATAGCCCCCGTCAAAAAGAGAACATTTGAACTGGACAAGACTTTACGTCAGTCGCACTGAAAACCGGTATTCTTCATAGATGAGTCCAGATTTGCTCCGCTAGCATCCTGCTATTACCCGTGAAAGTGCCAGTTATAGTTGGGGTAGTGCGCTGGTTTGGAGTGGCATCTCGTTAGGTAGACGCACCTCTTTCTGTAGAAGAAGTTGCTTAATCGGTTCCAACAAACGAAATAATTTGCTGAAAACGTTGCTCACTGACAACTATCTATCTGACAAAGTAAAACAGCGGTGCATCAACAGGAATTTCTTCCCATTCGGTTGCGAAGTTCGTCAGTTGGCCATCCCTCTATAATACAGGTATTCTCATTGTTTCGCCAAATAATGGAAAATTTCCCTGATAGGGTGCGCAAACGTTTAATCCATCTCTCTAGATATCTCTCCTTCTAAAAGTCAAATTAAAAAAAATCTTTTATCACAGAAAACCATTTACCCTATGGAATTCTTTACCTGCACTCCCGTTTTTTTTGTAGTTCACATTTATGGCGTTAGGCGATGCTAGTGTCTATTTCTGTTTGCAGCTCCGCTACTAAAAATCCCATTCAAAAATTTCTTTTCTCACTGTATTTGATTCTCTACAATAAAGATAGGAAATACTATGATCCTTAAATAACGCAAAATGTTCCCATTAGGGAGAAAATAATGTCAGAACGTTTTACTCTGTATCTCTGCTTCCAGGAGACGTATTTAAAAAATCCCTTTTCCTTAGCAGAGCTTTTACTATGAAGAATATTTTTCTCATATTTTCTTTTTCCTCTACTTTTCAAATTTTTCCTCAATGTATATCATGCTTTCCTCTACATCTATTTCTGTTTGGAGGTTTAACAACCACCGTGAGCAACACAGTGGGCTATAAGCAGCCGCCATGCCTTACTTTAGGGCCACTGGTTCTAGGGAAGGGAGAGAGCTAGTGCCGTAAGACAAGTGAAGCATCGAACATCCATGCCTCACCGGGAGTCGAACCGGGACCCTTATCGGACTAATAGTCAAAAGCCAGCGCTTAGACCACTGCGCAAATGGGGCGGTCTCTGTGTCTCTTCTTCTAATTAACCGATTTGAAAATACCTTTGTCTCTTTTTTTTTTTTTAATTGGAGGTTTAACGAATACCCTGAGCAACTCGATGGGCTATAAACAGTCGCCCGTCTCTAGGGTCACTGGTTCCAGGGAAGGGAAAGAGCCAGTGCCGTAAGACAAACACAACATCCATGCCTCACCAGGATTCGAACCCGGACCCCTTTCGGACGAATGATCAGGAACCATTGCTTAGAAAACTGCGCCACCGTGGGGAGAGGGGGGGGCTTTGTCTCCGATGTTGATCCATGACAAAAAAATATATATTTTTGGAATGGGTTTTTCTTTTCTTCTTTTATTGGAGGATTAACGACAACCGTAAGCAATTCAATGGCTATAAGCAGTCACCCGTCCCTAATTTCGGGTCATTGGTTCCAGGGAAGGGAGACAGCCAGTGCCGCAAAACAAACCACCATCCATGTCTTACCAAGATTCGAACCCGGTCACCTTTCTGACGAATGATCAGAAGCCATCGCTTGGACCACTGCGCCACCGGGGCAGCCTTTGTCTCTGATGCTGATCCATGACAAAAAAAAAAAAAAAAAATTGGTACAGAGAATTTTTTTTTTTTGTTGGGTTTTTCTTTTTTTTTTATTGGAGGTTTAACAACCACCGTGAGCAACTCAATGGGCTATAAGCTGTCGGCCGTCCCTAATTTAGGGCCACTGGTTCAAGGGAAGGGAGAGAGCCAGTGCCGTAAGACAAACACAAAATTCATGCCTCACTGGGATTCGAACCCGGACCCCTTTCTGACGAATGATCAGAGGCCATCGCTTAGACCACTGCGCCACTAGGGCGGCATTGGGGGTTTAAAGAAAATAAATTATTTATTGGACTTGGTTGACAGATACATTGACATATACGGTATAGACATTTTGTGTTTCAACATCAGCAATGTACATAGTGAACATTGAATACAGAATGCCGGATGAACATGGAACACAGCGAATAAACCCCCGACAGAGAAATACAAACAACAATGCCTTACCCAGGATTCGAATCCAGATCCCTCCGTTAGGCGAATAATCCAACGCCATCGCTTAGACCACTGCGCCACCGCGGCGGACCTTATGTTCCTTCTTCTAACTATCCGATTTGAAAATACCTTTGTCTCTGATGTTGATCCATGACAAAAAATTTGTGCAGGGGTATTTTTTTGTTTTTTTGATTGGGAGTTTAACGACCACCATGACCAACTCAATGGCCTATAACCAGTATCCCGTCCCTAATTTAGGTCTACCGGCTCTAGGGAAGGAAGAGAGCCAATGCCGTAAGACAAGCGCAGCATCCGTGGCTCACTGGGATTCGAACCCGGACCCATATCGGGCTAAAGGTTAGAATCCATTGCTTAGACCACTTCTCTACCGGGGTGGCCTCTGTACCTCTTCTTCTAACAATCTGATTTGAAAACACAGTAGTGCCGCATTTTACGCGGATTCAATTATACGCTCTCAGCCCCACTGCTAGATTCATATCACACGGGAAATGGAGCTACGAAAGAATCAATCAATGCGTGATGCGGCCCCTGTGGTGTGACTCTGTCAATGATTTTAAAGGTTTTCCTACCATCAACGAGGAAACAAAAAATATTACTCAGATGGCCAAGCAGATTAAGGGGGGTGAAGGCTTCGTCGATATTCTGGAGGATGAAATAACAGATTTGGTTGGACATCAAGAACCGTTGACAAATGGACGAAAACGATGATGACGACGCCGACGAACAAGATGAAACTGCGAGTGGTAATCTTCACAAGTTTGCCGAAATTTTCCAAGCAGCACTGCACTTGAAATATTTAATTTCTAGCTATACACTGGCGTGCAAAAACTAAGGACGAGACGGTTTTTCTAATGTAACGTCGTACAGAAGTGCTCCACATCGACTCAAATCATACCATAAGATCCCCAAGATAGAAGAATATGGGACGAGTGAGCAAAAATGTCCAAACAAGGAATCCAAAGGATACAAAGGCACTTTATTGAAAAGGCAGCTTCGAGCACAACTGGACAGAACACAGAAACCTCCATGTGACAGGCGGCTGCCAAGAAAAACCCAGTCTTTAGTAGGGGATATGATCACCCCTGATTGCGTTGCATGATTTACAACGTCTGTCCATGGTGAGGACGAGGTTGTCAAGGAGCTGTTGAGGCATCGCTGCCAATTCCTCTTGTAGCGCCAATCGCAGCTGCGGAATCCTTGCTGGCAGCTCGTGACGTGCTGCCAAGCGTCCCCCGAGAAGGTCCCAAACGTGTTCGATTGGATTTAGGTCCGGGGACCTTGCGGGCCAATCCATGCGCTGAATATCTTCACTCTCCAGCAGCTCTGCGACAGCCACTGCACGATTAGGTGTAGCGTTGTCGTCCATGAACAGGAACTCGGGACCCACAGCACCTCTAAACAGACGCAGGTGATCCAGGAGAACCTCGGTACAATAGAGGACACCAGTGACTGAACCTCCTTGGAAGATGTGGAGGTCAGTACGGCTGCCAAGCATAATACCGCCCCAAACGAGAACTCCGCCACCTCCAAACCGGTCCCTTTCGATAATGTTGGAGGTGTGATTGCGTGTTCCTTGCTCTCCAGATGTGTATACGCTCAGAATCGCTCGTCAGACTAAATCGGCTCTCATCCGTAAAGAGAACTCGACCCCATTGCTGATGTGTCCAGTTCTTGTGTTCCTGGCACTACAGAAACCGCCGTCTCCGATGAACAGGCGTTAATGGCTCACACCGTACTGGTCGTAGTGCAAATAGGCCACCTTTGTGCAGCCTCCTGGCCACGGTAAAATGCGATAACGGACGTCCAGTTGTCTGTTGCACGTGCCTTGCGATTTCTCCTGCTGTCTACCGTCTGTCTCTTCTCGCCGGTCGTCCGCCGCCGTAGTTGCTCGTGGACGACCACTGCTAAACTCTCGGACAGCTGTTCCTGTCGTTTGAAATGCTCTTCAAGCTCGTGAAACGATACTGTGAGCGATTCCGAGCTCCTCGGCGACACTAGTCACACTTCGACCTTCTTCCAACTTCCCAATGACGCGACCTCGGGTAAAGTCATCCAGATGTTGTCTACTGGATTGCCTGTTGGCCATATCACACGATGGCAGCAACTCGACGTCGTTCAAACCGATGTACTGTAACGTACCAGGAGATGTGACGTACCTGCCAGAAGGACGCACACGACATAAAGGCAGATAGGAATCAGAATAAAACGTCCGCGTAGCTAAATTGGTAGAGTGACTTATTCATTAATGAGGGGATCCGGGTTCGAATCCTGGCGCGGATAAAATTGACGGAGAAATTCACTTCGTGATAATAGCGCCCGAACTATCCGGATGACCCGACCGTTAAAAATCTCGCATTGGTGTGATGTTCTTTCCACACCGCGAGATAGGAAAAATAAGAGAATCCCTTCTCCAGCACTTCGAAAAATAAATAAATAAGGGGGAGATGATGTAACGTACCAGGAGATGTGACGTACCTGCCAGAAGGACGCACACGACATAAAGGCAGATAGGAATCAGAATAAAACGTCCGCGTAGCTCAATTGGTAGAGTGACTTATTCCGGAATAAGGGGATCCGGGTTTGAATCCTGGCGTGGACAGAAATGACGGAGAAATTTACTTCGTTATAGTACACCGTGCAATAACTTTCACCGAATTGCTGAGCGTACACCGCCCGTGTGCTTTATACCCTTCCGACACCCCCCCACCTTCTACGTCATGCTGCATATATGCTCATGCTCTACCGTACCGGACCCTAGTCTATCTTCTGAGTGGTCTTTTGGTCCGTTCTGCCTGCTCGTTTCGTTGTTATGCTAAGTTCTCCTCTTCGTTCTCAATTTTTGCACACCAGTGTATGATCCTCGTAGTTTTAAATAAACCGAAGTATTGCAGACTCTTTAATGTCGTAATATGAGCTTTTTCAGCGTGTAAAGACGCAGCAGCAACAGTTGCCGATAACGATGTTTTCCCAGAAAGAAAAACTCCTTTTACTTCCTCCCCATTGCCCTATCCAGAGTCTCCAACTACTGCACCTAATGCATCAGCTTTGGACCTCAGCTTTGACGATCCCGCAGTGGTTTTACGTAGGAGGGCAACGACTAGGTAGGTATACATCAGGATTTGCATCATGCTATCTCACATTTTAGCTGTAACTGTGACAGAAGTACGTATACATTGTTCTTTGTAAAATATACATTATACTGTAATAGATATATTTAAGCGAATAATACCGTACATATATAACGAAAAAAGCGTGTGAAGTGATTTATTGTATGTAGTTTTATTATTGGTTTTGAATACACGCGGTTTCGGCTTTACATGTTCTCTATAACGAAGTAAATTTCTCCGTCATTTCTGGTCTACGCCGGGATTCGAACCCGAGTCCGCTTATTCCGGAACAAGTCGCTCTACCAACTGAGCTACGCAGACGTTGAATCTGACTCCTATCTGCCTTTATGTCGTGTGCGTCCTGCTGGCAGGTACGTCACATCTCGTCGGAACGTAACCACTGCGTAAAATAAGGCACTACTATACCTTTATCTCTGTTAACTTCCTTGATCCATGACAAAAATTTTATTCAGAATTTGTTAATTTTTCTAACACTAGGGTCTGCGCCTCTAGGCTCGCTACGCTCGTTTGCACGGTAGCACATGAAATAAAAACTGGAAGTATATCACATGAAATAAAAACTGGAAGTATATCACATGAAATAAAAACTGGAAGTATATCACATGAAATAAAAACTTGAAGTATATCACATGAAATAAAAACTGTAAAATTCATATAAATTTTAATTTTTATTGCATGTCTAAGAAAATAAGGCTTGTTATTCAGATGTTTCAGAGTTTTTCTACTGTCCTTATTTTTGGGAAGGGCGGACTTATGTCGTTTGAACTTATAGCTCTTATTAAATTTACCACTAAGGAAAACAAAAGCGGTCCAAAAAGCATTTTCGTAAACCGTTATGCTAAACCGATATAGCTTTACCAACAAAACATATGCATAACAAATTCTCTGCGTCACCATGACAGCAGGTCACGGGACCAGAACGTTCCTCTGTGGTTATCGTGAAGACAGACAAGCGGTTCGTTTCTTTACGTTGCGTCTTTAAAAATGCATCAGAAAATGAATTTTTCTTCATTTTGTTTTTGTAAATTAAGGACGATAGTTGTAAGTTTATGCTGTAAAAATTGCAATGCGTTATGATTTATAGTTTGCCATATATCCGGTTTTTTTATGTATCCCATCGCAAAATAGAGAATTTTGTGAAATTTAGAAATTTAATTTCTCATAAAATAAATCGAAATTAAAAAAAAATGGGCGACGAGGTGCAAATATTTGGTCATGGCACTACATGCCAACAAAGTTTCGTGGTTCTGTTTCTGTTAGTGTTTCCAGAACGCGACCTGATAGCTCTTTTTTGCTTACCTTAACTTTGAAATACAATAGCTCTTGAAGTATCACTAGAATCGAGAAACATATTATTTCAGCGTGTTCTCCAAACAATTCTCTACAAACGATGTAAGTTTCATATTTTTGTGTTCAATACGTTTTGGGCTGCGAGCTAGGAAAGCAAGAGTGTCGCGAAATTTCTAAAACAGCGGCAGCAGTAGTTACTTTTTTTAGAATAGAGAGACACGTTTAAGCCGCTAGTGGGAGAAGGTAACTGTTTCTGTTTTTAGGTGTTTTATCGATTGTAGAAATCCGATTAATTTTTTTTACGAGCTGTTGATTATGAATGACTTTGAAATATTTATTGGCGTCGGGGAACATTCAAAAGACGTTCTCATAACAAACAAAAATTCGGCGTCCTCCCTTTTGTTCTACTTGTTTTTCCGGTACATCTTTTACTGGATTTTTCGCTGATCAAATTTTAGCATTAATTGCAAGAGTTCAATAATTTCTATTTTAAAGAACCAGCTGTTTTTTTTTATCCGCCAGCAGGCGCGATGACGGTTAATATCACTTACCCTTACGCCCTTGACTCAACGAAAGTGAAACCTTACCCCTAGGCTTCTCATTTCTTTTTCTCTTATTTTTTTTAATTTGAAGTTATTCTTTGGGAACTAATGCTTTGTGATAAGGAAATTCAGAGCTGAGAGCCGTTGTCTATTATTGTTACCCTTTGCAGACAGACGCCACCCGGAGATAATGTCCTACCTGTTTCCTCAAGAGGAAAAGTAGCCAGAAAATATTCCACAAGAAAAAAAAAGGAAATGAGGCTCTTCACACGCAAATTGCACGCGATTTCAAGAACGTCGTGACCCAGTGACAACATCTGAACGGGATTCACCGGCAGCTTCTACTTTTGTTTTTTTGCTTCTACTGGGTAGTATAAATACTACATATTCCCACTTTCTCCTTCATACTGCAAGCACTTCTTCATTGGACTCCCATAGTTCTTCATTGTGTGCTTTCGCTCTCCACCCAAGCATCATGATTTCCAAGGTACGTCGTTTGTGTCGTGAATGTTCTTTGCTGTTACACCAAAAACGTCTGATATTCCCAAATTTCCATTTATTATAAAACACTTTAATTAAACGTTAATTCCCCAGTTGCTTGTCAAAGTGAAAGAGAAGGATTTCAAAAATTTCGACTTCTTACCAGCAGTTTGCTTAAAATTCTCCATCAAAATTTAATTCGTTTAGATTTTAAGCCTATAACTATCTTCGTTTCTTTCGTAGATAGCCAGCAATGGGAATATTTAGTAAATAGCGACAAGAGAGAATGAACAAAGATAGCACCCGCGCTATTCAATAACATGAGAGCAATGGGATAAATTAATAAAATGCAAAAAATCGATCAATCGGTGAGTAATATTTAATAAGAAATAAATTTTAATAAGTAATAAATTCGCAGATATCGCCTCAAAGTGGAGAAAAGGGGTTTGGGAATTATCAGAAGTTTGCATGAAATTCCGTACCAAAAGTTTGCATGAAATTCCGTATCATAGGTTTGCATGAAATTCCGTACCAGAAGTTTGCGTGAAATTCCGTATCCGAAGTTTGCGTGAAATTCCGTATCCGAAGTTTGCATGAAATTCTTCACAGAGATAAAATCCACTTTTATTTTAGCCCTTTAACTAGCTGGAAAGAATAATCCAAGTGTTAAAAAAACGGACTGAAATCAGTTCAAACCAGTGCTTGTTGTCTAAGAAGTGGGCTGATCGCGGCTGGAACGAGTGAACCTCCACATCAGAATGCGTTGCTTATCCCTTAGCTTTGTAATTCAAAGTGGTCTTTTATGAGAATGATTGACATTAATCCTTTCTGACTGTGTACCTACAAAAGGAGATATAACAATGGAGACGAACCGAAGAAAGGGGAGAGATGTTTGAGTAGCTTGTTTCTATCCAGTGGCATGATGTACATGTTAAGGAGACTAGCCCTCCCATCATACCTTGAATCTTTCCCTTTAGCTTTGTTATTCAAAGTGGTCATTGAAGGGGCTGATTGGCACTTATCCTTTTTGACTGATTACCTGCTAAAAGGGCTATAACAATGGCGACGAACCTAAGAAAGGAGAGAGATGTTTGAGTCACTTGTTTATTCCCAGTGGCATGATGTCCATAACAGGGGGACTAACCCTTCCCTACCATGCCTTGGGCTTTCCCCCTTAGCTTTGTTATTCAAAATGTTCACTTAAAGGGATGTTTAATACTAATCCTTTCTGACTGATTACCTTCTAAAAGAGCTATAACAATGTCGACGAACCTGAGAAAGGAAAAATATTTTTGAGTCGCTTGTTTCTACCCAGTGTCATGAAATCCCTGCCAGGGAGACTAGCTCTTCACTATCATGCCTTGGGTCTTTATCCTTAGGTTTGTAATTCAAAGTGGTCACTTAGGGGGATGATTGGCACTAATTCTTTCTGATTAATTATCAACTGAAAAGGGCTATCACAATGATGACGAACCTGAAAAAGAAGATAGAAAATGTTCGAGTTATTTGTTTCTACCCAGTAGCGTGGTGTCCATGTCAAGGGGACTGGCCCTTACCTATCATGTCTTGGGCCTTTCCCATTAGCTTTGTCATTCAAAGTGGTCATTTAGGGGGATGATTGACACTAATCCTTTCAGACTGATTACCTGCTGAATTGGCTATAACAATGGCGACGAACCTAAGAAAGGCCGCCCCGGTGGCGCAGTGGTCTAAGGCGCTGGCCTCTGATCATTCGTCCGTAAGTAAGGCATTGTTGTTTGTATTTGTATTTCTCTGTCGGGGGTTTATTCGCTGTGTTCCATGTTCATTCACTATGTACATTGCTGATGTTGAAACACAAAATGTCTATACCGTATATGTCAATGTATCTGTCAACCAAGTCCAATAAATAATTTATTTTCTTTAAACCCCCAATGCCGCCCCGGTGGCGCAGTGGTCTAAGGCGCTGGCCTCTGATCATTCGTCCGTAAGGGGTCCGGGTTCGAACCCGTCAGGCATGGATGTTGTGTTTGTCTTACGGCGCTGGCTCTCTCCCTTCCCTGGAACCAGTGACCCTAAATTAGGGACGGGCGACTGCTTATAGCCCATTGAGTTGCTCACGGTGGTCGTTAAACCTCCATCAAAAAAAAAAAAAAAAACCTAAGAAAGGAGAGAGATATTTGAGTCACTTGTTTCTACCCAGTGGCATGATGTCGGTTTCATGGGGAGTAGCCCTTCCCTATCATGCCTTGGATCTTTCCCCTTATCTTTGTTATTCAAAGTTGTCATTTAGGGGGATGACTGACACTAATCCTTTCTGACTCATTACTAAAAGGGATATAGTAATGATGACGAACATCAAAAAGAAGAGATTAGATGTTGGAGTCACTTGTTTCTACCCAGTGCATGATGTCCGTGTCAGGAAGAGTAGCCCTTCCCTATCATGCTTTGGGTCTTTCTCCTTAGCTTTGTCATTCAACGTGGTCATTTAGGGTCATGGTTGACACTAATCCTTTCTCACTGGTTACCTGCTGAAGGGACGATAACAGTGGCGATGAACCTCGGAGAGAGAAGATGTTTGAGTCACTTGTTTCTAACCGGAGGCATGATGTCAGCGTCAGGGGATGTCATGCCACTAGGTCTTCTCATCATGAAGCAGAGAACAAAGGACTAGGAAGAAGCGCTTGATCATGAAAATTGGGTTAATAATGTTTTTTATAAGTACTATTTTCTATAGCTAAACTTTTGCTGTTGTTCTATGATAAGCGGTTTTGAAATTAATAATTTTTTTAATTAAGTTACGTTTTTAATGTAAGGCCAATAGCGCCCAAACTCCTAGCTACTGCTCTGATAAACAGCATAGATTAATAAATTAATTTAAATATTAAACAATGAACAAATTGTAATCTGTCGAATTTAAAATACATTTTATAAAAACTATATTTGTAAAAATTTTATAAAAGGTAAATAAATTATTTAATAAAAATCAAATATAATAATATAAAATATCCGTTTGCCGGTACCAAATGATTCCCTGAGTATGTTTGGTTCCGATTTGAGTCATCTCATTGAAAATTTTTGCTTCCTTGAATTGAAACCATTCAGTTGCAAGACAGGTACTTGACTGGAACGTCTTATGGCAAACTAAAGCAAAATTGGGATTTCACTGTACATTCATTCGCAGTGAGGATTCCCAACCCTGTAACTAACGTGGATTACAAACCGTAAGTGCTGCTGAAAATGAACTCAAGATACTCTGTCCTCAAATCGCACTCCCTCACCGCTAGCCGCTCTTTAAATTCCTTAGATTTGAGTGTCGTTATTTATCATTCATTAAAACTGTAAGTGGTCCTTACAAAAAGATAAACTACGTATTCAGTTTTTCGAAAGAAAATAAGTCTTCGAGTTAAGTTGAAATTCGTGGTTGACAAATCGAGCTAATTAAGCTATAATTTTATAAAAAACAACAACAGCTCATTATGTGAGGAAAAATTCCAAAGCTTTTAAAACTGGAGTATTTTTGATCAGGGTTAATATTTTCTATTCAGTGTCGAAACGACTGAAAAGAGAGTAATCCATACACCGTTAATCGATAAAGAAGTCTTATCAGGTGTTTGTTTTGGATTGCAGCTAAACAATAAATCGCTCTTTAGCACGTCTCTTGTGATAAAAGTAGGTGCTCACAGTATTTCTTTGCCCGTCCGACTGTGGACACCGTGTCACTGCAACTATTAATTCCATTTGAAAAATTCTTTTTGCATTGGAAAGCTCAAAATATGAAAGCGACGATCCTTGCTTCCCAGTTTTTTCGCGATGCATAACGTCGCCGCTGGAGGACGTTTTTTTTAATTTTTTATTGGAGGTTTAACGACCACCGTGAGCAACTCAATGGGCTATAAGCTGCCGCCCTTCCCTAATTTAGGGTCACTGGTTCCAGGGAAGGGAGAGAGCCAGTGCCATAAGACAAACGCAACATCCATGCCTCACCAGGATTCGAACCCGGATCCCTTTCGGAAGAATGATCAGAGGCCATCGCTTAGACCACTGCGCCACCGATGCGGCTAGAGGGCGTTAATGCAGATGCTATTGAATTTAGAATATACTGTATTTTATTCCATATATTTGCTTTTAAATATCCGATTGAAAAAAAATATTACTTCCATTCGATACCATTAATAATGAAGGCAATTTTAGATACACTTCCTTTTTTGAAGTAATGTACTTTTTTCCGTTAGGGGGAGTAAAAGTAAATTGCGTTTTGCCCTATATCTATTATTTTAAAAGTCCGATTTGAAAAATTATTTCTGCATCGGACAGAGCTCCTGGTGGGAAATGTTCTGCATATAATTTCTATTTTTTTTGGTAAAGAATGGTTTCCTCCCCAGGGGGCGTGAGGGTATATCTCTGTTTCTGATGTATTTGCAGCAAATCCTTAGCTTCTGAAAAATCGATTGAAAATTATTTTTTTGTGACTGATACCGCTCGCCACGGAAAGCCTTTTGAGAATACGTTCTGCTTAAAATAGTGCATAGTTTTTTTCGCCGGGAGGCGTAGATGTATATATCTCATTTTTGGCGATATCTCTGCTTCTAAGAGTCGGATTTAAAAAATTCTTCCTTTGTTGGAGAGGGTTTTCGGTGCGAAATGTCCTGTACATAATTTAAAAATGTTCTTAATGCGCCACTAGAGGGAGTGAATTTACATTTCGGTTTACAGCATGTTTGCAGCAATATCATCGGAACTAAAAAACCGATTGAAAAAATTCTTTTTCGATGAATATGAAAACATTTTGTATGTTTCCTTTCCAAAATAACGCCCAATTTCCCGGCTAGGAGGCGCAAACGTTTAATCTGTTTTTCTCGATATCTCTGCTTCTAAAAGTCGGATTTAAAAAAAAAAAACTTTTAACATATCATTTTCGTTGTGGAACATTTTAGGCTTGCACTTGGGGAGATTTTATGCAATTCAGAGTTCTGTCGCTAGGTGGAGTTTGCGTAATTCTGTTTAAAGCTGTATCTCCGCTTCTAAAACACCAATGAGAAACTTCTTTTTTAGTGTATGCCATTCGCTACAATAAAGATGGATAACGTTATCCTCTTTAAATAATGGAAAGCTTTGTACGCTAGTGAGCGTAAATGTCAAAAATCTTTTTCTCGCTATCTGTGCTTCAAGGAGACGTATTTGAAAAAAATATTTTTTCCCCCGTAGCATAGATTTTGTTATGAAGAATACTTATCGCATATTTTCAACTTTCCTATTACGCAAATTTCTTCTGCTAGTAGAGTTATGACATGTTTCTTTCAATAATTCATCATTTAACTGCTCGATTTGAAAATCTTTTTGTCTCTGATATTATTCCTTGTGCTATGAGAAACTTTCTGAGCACCATTTGTTAATTTTCGTAACATATTTTTCATCCTCTTGTGGGAGTAAGTACCTGTTTCAACATCTGGATGTTATACCATTTGTAGAAATCCGGTTGATTTTATTTTGTAACCGGTTCCATTGCCTATGAATAACTTTGAAAAAATTTAATTCACGTTAGAAAGGATTCAGAAGACGTGCTGATTATAACCGAAAGTTCAATGTCATCTTTCTTGTTTTGACGGTATCGTTGGTTTTATTTACGCTTTCCAACCGTAGGTTGAAGAAGCGTATATGCCCCAGCTTTGTCCGTCTGTCTGCCCGTCCGTACAATAACTCGCTTAAAAACTGTTCGATTTCGATGAAATTTTAGTATGTGGTAGGGGACTACCTGGGGATGAACCCTTTTGAAAATGGACGAAATGGGGTCAAAGGTCAGGATATAGGAGCGGGATCCATTTATGCGTCATGACTTGCGTAAAAATGATTCGACTTCGATGAAATTTTAGTATGTGGTAGGAGACCTCGTGGGAATGAAACCTGTTGAAAATAGGTGAAATGGGGTCAAAGGTCAGGACATAGGAGCGGGATCTATTCCATTGCCCTTATGCATCATAACTTACGAAAAAATGCTTCGATTGCGACAAAACTTTAGTATGTTGTTCCGGAAGTATACTGAACCGGTTCTGTTGAATATCATCGAAATGGGGTCAAGGGGTCAGGACCCAAGAGCACGATTTATTCCCAGCCATTATCCTCATAACTTGAGTAATGATTTCTGGTATGTTGGAAAGCGTATCATAATCAATGATTGCATGATTTTACTAACTTGTTTTTTTAGCAAGTCAGTCGCAAAGATTAAGCACTTTGGTACTGCATACTGCAATTTTTTCTTTGTAATCACACGAATTTGTGTGTGTGTGTGTGTGTGTGTGTGTGTGAGTGAGTGTGTCACCCCAAAGTTTAAAAAATTGATTTCTACATTGCAATTGTATTATAGGCTCAGATCAGGGGCACACCCACGGAGAGGGCCGATAGGACACGCCCTTCCCCCTCTGGCTGATAGAGCGGAAAATTATTGCTTCGAAGTTTGAAACTGAAAATCAGGATACGCGATCTACATATACTTCTTAATTATGAAGGCATAATTATAACATACAATAATTATAAGGGAGTAGTTCTGTTAAATAAATTTTGGAAAATCTAACCAGGAAAAGAATTTCATCGACTGCTTTTTCTAATCATTTGACTTTCTTGTACTGCGACAGTACTGGTAACTGGATAAGAATCAATGTACAAAAGTCAATCTCCTTCTTAATTGCTATAGCACCTGACTATTTTTCCGGGAAAATTCAGGGGGCTTACCACCCTTGGGAAATTTCTGGCTGCGCTACTGGCTCAGGTGCATTATTTTCTTCTTGCAGTACTTTTTTTCCGTTCAACTAAAATAAGTAGTAATATTTTAAGAAAGAAAGTAAATGTTTTCGCAAAATGTTTTTAATTCTTTAGCTCACATGTAAGGGTTCTCAATGAAACGCAGTATTTACAAAGCGGATTTTTCTTGCAATATTTTGAACAGTTGATTCTTCTCTGATCGTGTGCAGTCTTCATTTACTAATTTGGAAGTGCCCGAGCTGCATAAATGTTTTTTGTATTAATTTAAAAAGTTCGAGTTTTAAACATAAGGGGTTAGTTTCGCTAACCTAGGATAATTCAGCTATGGGACATGGATGTTCATTCAAGTTTATTTAGCTGTTATTTATTCGATGTTGGGCTGTTGCCACAACGATCTCGTTTTTATACGCTTTCCAACCGTAGGTTGAAGAAGCGTATATGCTCCAGCTTTGTCCGTCTGTCCGCACGATAACTCTCGTAAAAATGGTTCGATTTCGATGAAATTTTAGTATGTGGTAGGGGACAACCTGGGGACGAACCCTATTAAAATTGGGCGAAATGGGATCAATGATCAGGACATAGAAATGACACCCATTCCATCGCCCTTATGCGTAATAACTTGCGGAAAAATGCTTCGATTGCGACAAAACTTTATCATGATGTTTCGGAGATGTGCTGAACCCGTTCTGTTTACTGTCATCAAAATGGATTCAAAGGTCAGGGTACAGGAGCGAGATTTATTTTACAGCCATTATCTTCGTGACGTGACTAAAAATACTTCTATTGCGACAAAACTTTAGTATGTTGTTCCAGAGGTATACTGAACCGGTTCTATTGAATATAATCGAAATGGGGTCAAAGGTCAGGGCACAGGATTGAGATTTATTCCACAGCCGTTATCCTCATAACTTAAGTAATGATTTCTGGTATCTTGGAAAGCGTATCATATTCAATGCATTGCATGATTTTACTAACTTGTTTACTGCATGCCATTCGCTGCAATAAATATGGAGAACGTTATCCTCTTTAAATAATGCAAAGCTTTTACTAGCCCATCCCTATCATGCCTTGAGTCTTTCCCCTTAGCTTTGTTATTCAAAATGGTCATTTAAGAGGATGACTGGTACTAATCCTTTCTGACTGATTACTTACCAAAAGGGCTATAACAATGGCCACGATGATCTGAGGGCAACTGATGGCCTAGTGGGCAACGTTCGTGACTGCCACGGAGAGGACCTCAGGTTCGATCCCAGGCAGGTACGAACGCTCGATCCACTAAATATCCACCGTGCGTCGGATGGCCCGTTAACGTTAAGCCGTCGGACTCCGGGTACTGCCCCCAGTAATAAATAAGGGCGTCTACCTCCCCCTTTCTACTTCGCTTCCGTGTCACTTTCGTATCAGGCACTCTAGCCCAAATCTCTTAGCATCCTATTTCTAAGGGTTGTTTAAGACCTGAGGTCAGACATTCCCTTCCTAAAATCCTCTGCATATGATCATCAATTGCGACGAACCTAAGAAAGAAGAGATATGTTTGAGTCGCTTGTTTCTACTCGGTGGCATGATGTCCGTGCCAGGGGGACTAGCCCTTCCCTATCATGCCTTGGGTTTTTTCCCTTACCTTTGTTATTCAAAGTGGTCATTTGAGGGGATGACTGACACTAATAATTTCTGACTGATTACTTACCAAACGGGCTATAACAATGGCGACGAACTTAAGAAAGAAGAGAGACGTTTGAGTCACATGTATCTACCCATTGGCATGATGTCCGTGTCAGGGGGACTAGCCCTTCCCTATCATGTCTTGGGTCTTTACCCTTAGCTTTGTTTTTCAAAGTGGTCATTTAAGAGGATGACTGACACTAATCCTTTCTGACTGATTACTTACCAAAAGGGCTATAACAATGGCGACGGACTTAAGAAAGGAGAGAGATGTTTGAGTCACTTGTTTCTACCCGGTGGTATGATGTCCGTGTCAGGGGGACTAGCGCTTCTCTATCATGCTTTGGGTCTTTCCCCTTAGCTTTGTTATTCAAAGTGGTCATTTAAGAGGATGACTGACACTAATCCTTTCTGACTGATTACTTACCAAAAGGGCTATAGCATTGGCGACGAACCTAAGAAAGAAGAGAGATGTTTGAGTCACTTGTTTCTACCCAGTGGCATGATGTCCGTGCCAGGGGGGACTAGCCCTTCCCAATCATGCCATTGTTCCCTTTAGCTTTGTTATTCAAAGTGGCCATTTAGGGGAATGATTGGCACTTATCCTTTCTGACTGATTACCTACTAAAAGGGCTATAACAATGGCTACAAGCCTAAGAATGTACATAGAAGATGTTTGAGTCATTTATTTCTTCCCAGGGGCATAATGTTCGTGTCAGGGGTCTAGCCCTTCCCTATCACGACTTGGGCCCTGGAGCAGAGAATAAAGGAGTAAACGCGAGCTCTTTTCGCGCGTTACAGGTTTACAGTCAGTACTGTTGAGACGAGAGGGTGCACGAAATTGTTTTGCTGTAACTTTTGTAAAACCAATCCCTTTTGTGAACATTTCTGATTTGGAAGAGCAGAAAATTTTCGGTACCATTTGTTTTAGGTACATCGGCTGCTTAAGGGAGGATAAAGGCCAGTGAAATTAGACAAAATACGTCTAATTTAAAGAAGAAAAGTATTTCATAAAATGATCACCACTTGTATAAATAATTGTATTTCCACCCAATCTCTTATGCCCTTAGTGGACATTTTATAGGCACTAGAATGCCATTTTTAAAGTCTCGCGCGTGCACTTTAAATTCACCTGTGGGGCACGATCACTTTTACTCGCAAGCACAGTAAGAAAACTTCAGGATTCAATTTTGGAAATAATAGAACAGGGTCAACAAGGCAGGAGAAACTTAGACTGTCACCTGGCAATCAATTTCTAACAGTTTCTTTAAAAAAAAGCACAGCCAACAAAACAGCTTGAAAGATTTGAAACACTACAAATCTTGTCTGTTTGGTGAATAGAACGTTGAAATATTAATTAGTTTGTATGTTTATCCTGCATACTTAACGACGATATTAAGGTGTTTCATTGCTTACACATTAGGATTTTTCTATAAATTAATACAGACAAGCGACGTGGACCATGAACATCACACAGAAGTAATCAATCTGTAAAAAAAATGGAAGACCCTGGGTTCAATTCCCGGTGGCGGCCGATGAGAATGTTTCCGTGACTTACTTATAAAAACGTGGAAAGAGCGATGACTTCTGTTTGATGTTCCTGGTCTACGTCACTTGCCTGTATTAATTATTCATTCGCCTCCTAGTTATTTGTTCAGTTGCTGTTTTACCATCTTTGGTGAATCCCCAGCATTGTGCGGGGCTCCAAGAAGCAACCTGCCAAGTGGCTTAGCTGTTAGTCGTATGTCAGTCTGGAGGAATTCGAGGCTGTAGTGGAAGCATGTCCGGCGACTAACTGGAAGACCCTGGGTTCGATTCCCGTGGCGACCGATGAGAATTTTGCCGTGACTCTCTTATAAAAACGTGGAAAGAGTGATGACTTCTGTTTGATGTCCCTGGTCCATGTAACTTGTCTGTATTAATGATTCATTCGCCTCCTAGTTATTTGTTCAGTTGCTGCTTACCACCTTTGGTGAATCCCCAGCATTGTACGGGGCTCCAAGAAGCAGTTAGTCGTATGTGAGTCTGAAGGAATTCGAGGCCGATATGGTGCAGTGGAAGCATGTCCGGTGCGTAACTGGAAGATCCTTGGTTCGATTCCCGGTGGCGGCCGATGATAATGTTTCCGTGACTAACTTATAAAAACGCGGAAAGAGCGATTACTTCTGTTTGATTTTTCTATAAAACTTAAGGAATAAAAAAACATTACTTTCGTATCGTCTGTTTCCTTTTCCCCCTTTTGCAGTATGCTTAAATTGTCGTGAAGCGTTTCAGGGCTTCAGAAAGGCAAGGAATTTACAAAAATGTAGCCGTACAATTTTTCAACTGAATAAGAAAGGATCCCACTGAAATTACGCACTAGATAGCAGATACTCACCGTCAAAAGAAAACGAGCTTCCCATCTCGCCTTCGCATTTCGACAAGTTTTTCAACGGCAGTTAACAAAGGCCCCAAACCTAGTGGGAATAAACATTGGGGACAGAGGGAACGGACTCCCGTTCTCGGATTGGTTGACTGCCCGAGCCCTGAATGCAACGGCCGATTTCGCATGAAATGTCGTGATGTCGTGCCCATGACAAGCACAGCACAATTTCACCTGAGTTCGGGCATGCATGATACGTAGTTAGTTAGCTTCGCATTCGCGCTTCGTTTCAGTTCCGGCTAAAATACATACAAATATGTTGATTTGGTTTTAAATAAAATTATTTTGAACCAAGTACTTAGTTTAAATTTCCGATAAAAAACGGCAGCACAAAACGTAATTCTATGTTTTCAGAGAGCGAATTTTTGTACTTAATTGGGACATGCGTTGCATACAACGACCTCACGCTGCTGATGTCAACATTCAGAGTACTATAACTTTTAATCTACGAAAGATATCTGCATGAAATCTGAACTGCGTGTATTTCAATATGTCTGAAATCATTAGATGCTATGATATTGTGATGGTGAGTAGTTTTTCTGCCACCAGAAATAAAATGTCTCTACTTTTCTTCCTTTTTAGGAAAGAAAGCTTAAAATACTATGGGTAGGTGTGTGTAAAAGTTATTAAAAGTTCATAGCATCAGATTGGGGGGTAATTAATTCTAAACAAATCACCAAAAACTCATATACCTAGCTTTAAAATTGTAGAAGTTACATCAGCTTCTATAAAAGTCGGTAAAATTTTACTTTTAGTCAGAAAACGGGGACCCAAAATGCTTTATTCCAAAAACGGTAAATAAATAATGATTCTGTGTTAGAAATGCTCAGTATATGTAAAATTTCAAGTTGGTAAAAAAAGAAAGATGATAATTTTTAAATTTCACTGTCCTCATCCCTCGAAGGAGGAAGTAATGCTGCAATGCTCTCTAAAGGCAAGTTTCGCTTAAAGATAATTTCTTGTGTCACAAGGAATATAAATCGGACTAAAGGTGCTTTGACTGTCGATTCCTCTGATGTGTTAAATTCAAATTACTCGAAAACTTAAGACTTGGGCGGTGTAGTGGTTAGCATACTCGGGAGCAAACCGGGAGACGCGGGTTCGATTCCGCCTCCAGGACGATGGAATTTTCAAGTGCTCGGATATTACTTGACTTACCACTCTTATCATAATTTACACCAGTAGACGGAACCACAACTTTTAATTTGTATTGGACTGAAGATATTTGGCCAATTTGTTTGCATTCTTATTCGTTTAAGAAACGACGGCACATATCAAATCGACTTGCAAAGGCAATAAGCGAGTAAGATTATGCAGAACTCGAGAAATAATCCCTGCTGTAAGAAATGTTGAATTTTATTTCGTGGTTTGGCGATCAGCGTGGACAACCCTAAGGGCTAAAAAAAAGCAGCTCGTCCCTGGTTTAAAGCCACTGGTTGGTTAAGAAGGGAAAGAGCCTGCGCACCGCATGACAAATGCACCACCTATGTCTCGCACCGATATCGAACTCCAACGTCTAGAACTATAGATCTAACCATTGGCTGCCGGAATGGCTATCAATAGTTAGAGCTGTATTCCTTTCGCCCTGATGACGGCGGCGATTCGTCTCGGCATGGACTCGACAAAACACCGGAAGCGTTGGGAAGCTATACAGATCCACGACCCCTGAACAAGCTCCTACAGTTCACGAAGATTTGGAGGAGGAGAGTCAGAGCCTAGAACATCTATCTCGATGGCATACCAGATGTGTTCGATGGGATTGAGGTCAGGTGACCTATCTGGCTAAGGAAGAGAGGTCACGTCGGTGGAGTGTTCATCCAACCATTCGGATACAATTCGGGAGCGATGGCACTGTGCATTGTCTTGTTGCAGCATGAGGTCCCCAGTGGGACGTTTAAAACTCACAAACGGGAGCAAATGGTTGTCCAGGATATACCGTTAACGTTGACCTGTGAGGGACGATATCCCACGTACCTCGTGTCCCATTTCAGTCCACGTAAACAATCCTCAGATGAGGAGAATGCCACCCCCACCAGCTTGAGGAGTACCCTGCTGGCAAGAAGGATCCATCCTTTCATGTAGTTTGCGCCGTACTCGTATCCTGCCATCCGCATGTACCAACGTGAATCTCGACTCATCAGTCCAGGCAACATTTTTCCACATGTCTAGGGTCCAGTGGTGATGTTCCCGCGCCCATGCTAATGTGTGCACCCTGTGATGTGCGGTCAGCAGCGGTACCCTCGTGGGACGATGGCTTCTGTACCCCATAGCAAGGAGATGGTTCTGGATGGTGTGGCTGCTTACACGTTTTTGTGCACCAGCGTTAAATTTCCGAGTGATTTCTTGCACTGTGGCCCGTCTATCCGCTGTTACAATGCTAGCTAGCCGACGATGACCCCCGCTCATCCACACGCTGTTGTCCACGGCAGTTGGCCCTTGCAGTGATGGTTTTATCAGATTCGATGTACTCACGGTGCACCCGTGACACAGTGGCTCGTGAAAATCCCAGTGCCTGCACGACTTCCGAGATGGAGTGACCCATTCGTCGGGCCCCGACAATTTGGCCACCATCAAATTCGCTTAGATCCTTCGTCTTACCCATGCTGCGTCCGACTCTTACTGATTCCCGTCGCATTACTCCTTATATTGTCGGATCGCTGCATACGCCATGCCGTTTCCGTTTACAGGGCCGCCCACAGAGCCATATTTGCATAACGCCAGCTGTCTCTAATTCAGTTGCGCTTCAGTGTATGTAAGGAAGTGTGAAAGCTCTCAAACTATATTCGTTCTGCTTCTCAAATACACCGCCTGCGTATATTAATTAACATAACTATACACTTCTCTAATTAGCTTCATTAGTAAGGTAAGGAAAATTTATTTTAAGACGTTTGAAAATTTTGTTCAGTTTTCATTATCATATTTTTCTGGTACGAAAGGCCAATGTTTCCAGGTCAACACTGTCCAAAAATGTATGAAGCTTTATTTATTATTGAGTAGGGATACTTTGTTGCGAAGGACAATATGAATGCTATGTGGTTTGGATATTATGAGGTGCCTCGTTTTGGTCTAAAACTATTCTTGCAGCGAAATATCGCGCAATTCTATCAGCATTGATGGATAAAGACATCGACGCCTTACATCCCTTTCCGTAACATCCCACACATTTTCGATAGGATTGAGATCAGGGGACTGTGGAAGCAACAGGAGATGATGTCCTCGTACTCATCAATTAATGATTGTACACATTTTGTACGACGTAATGTGGTGTTTCGAGAACCGCGGAGTCCACCGCTTCACAAATTTTTAGCAATGCTGATAATCAGGGAAAACCCATGTAGACCGTAATTCATCTGGTCACGCTTTGCTTCCATTGATCTACTGTCTGTTCAGGGCGTTTTTGGAACAAACATAAGCGGATTTTTCTATTTTGGTCTTACACAAGTGACTTCCGAATGCGAGCTTTAAAACCTCAATTGTTTTACTCTCTACGTTGTAGAAAATTTGACTGTTAATGTTACGGCTTTGAACTGTAAACGAGGTTGTCATCATGATATTTCTCTCTACAGTTCTGTGCTGCGTTATTTACAGGAAATGACTGAGAAGGAAGAGTCAAAAACTTGAAATCTGTATTTCAGTATCTGACTCATAGACCTTAACAAGATTTTTTTTTATCGATTTCACCCGTACATTTAGAGGTACATGAGTTAAACAAAACAATGCGAACGCAAGGAAAATAGGCGATATATCCTTATTAATCTTTTAACGACCATAACGACTAAAACGTCCGTATATAGAAACGACCGTAGCCGCCCGAAACGCCTGTCTATAGTGAATCAGATATACTACGCTTACATGTTTTTCAAATTTTCACTACGTATGAGGGTTCAGCTGGAGTCACCCTCGGTCACTGTTGTTGCTAAACAAAGAAGTGACAGTTTCGGGCGCTATGCTATTTAGAGTTATACAAGACTTCTGGGTCATGACCCTAAAAGGGTTAATATAGTGTTGTACCATCATTTGCCTTTTTTATGGCTTCCATCCTTCTTGGAATAGTTTCATGCATCAAACAGAAGTCATCGCTCTTTCCACGTTTATAAGTGAGTCACGGAAAAATTCTCATCGGCCACTATCGCTTATAGAACCCAGGATCTTCCAGTTACGCGCCGGACATGCTACCACTGCACCACAGCGGCCTCGAATTCTTCAGACTCACATGTGATGAACTGCCAAACTACATGGCAGGTTGCTTCATGGAGACCCGCACAATGCTGGGGATTCACCAAAAATGGAAAGCACTAACTGAACAAACAACCAGTAGGCGAATGGATAATTAATTCAAACACTCGACGGGGATCAGGAACACCAAACAGAAATCATCGCTCTTTCCACGTTATTATCCTTTGGTGAATCCCAGCATTGTGCGGAGCTCCATGAAGCAACCTGCCATGTAGTTTGGAAGTTAATCACATGTGAATCTGGAGAATTCGAGGCCGCTGTCGTGCAGTGGAAGAATGTCCGGCGCGTAAGTGGAAGACCCTGGGTTCCATTCGCGGTGGCGGCCAATGAAAATTTTTTCGAGGCTCACTTATGACGCGGAAAGAGCGATGATTTCTGTTTGGTGTTCCGGATTCACGTCGAGTGTTTGAATTAATTATCCACATCACTGCCAAGGACTATCGGGCAATTCTGGAAGACCAGGTGCACCCAATGGTTCAAACATTGTACCCTGACGTTGGTGTTCCGTATCAGGATGATAACGTACCAATAGACGGAGCCAAACTGGTGGAAGAGTGGTTTGCTGAGCATGAAAGTGTGGTTGAACATCTGTCATGGCCGCACAGTCCCCCGACTTGAAAATTATTGCGCCCCTCTAGGGTGTTTTTGAGGAGCGAGTAAGGAAATGTTTTCCACCACCAGCATCACGTCGTGAACTAGCCATCTACTTTTCTGCAAGAAGAATGCCTTGAAATCCCTTTGGACACTGTACAGGACTTGTATCGGTCCTTCCCACGACGCATTTCAGCTGTATTGGCGTCCAAGGGAGGCCCTACACCGTACTGATAAATTGTTGTGCCCTATACCCATGCGTTCGCTCCTGCTAAACAGGATACCACGATTTGTCCTATTTGAAAGTCTAGCAGATCACCCGTTTCACCGAACGCTACTGAACATAATTTGTACTACACTGACACACAACCTACAGACTGTAAACAAGAAAGATGACACTGAATTTTCGGGTGTAATAAGCACGTCTTTTGAATTCGTTCTGACGCAAATTAAATTTATTAAAGCTATTCAAAGTCAATGGAACCGGTATGGAAAACAATACTATCTCACGGAAGAAAGAAGTTCTTCAATCGGGTTTTTAATCCCTCAGATATTGCTGTAAACGGAATCGTTAGTTTACGCCCTATGGTTGAAGACTTGTGCGTTAAGAAAAATATGAATTTATATCAGAAACATTTCGTACCAGAAACTCTCTCCAACTCAGAAAGAATTTTTCAAATCGGACTCTTAGAAACAGAGAAATCGACAAAAATAAGATATATATCTACGCTTCTTGGCGGGAAAAACATGCATTACTTTCAGAAGAAGGTTTTGTCCAAAAGTTTTCTCGATTTGTGCACTGTAAGTCCACGAAAGAATGTTTTCAGTCAAGTTTTCAGGAGCTCAGATTTTGCTGCAAATACATAAGCAGAAATGAACGCTTATGCCCCCTGGTGGCCAAACCATTCTTTACTAAACATTAGAATTTATATGAAAAAGAGTTTCCATCAGGTGTTGTATGAGATACAGGAAGAATGTTTCAAATCGGAGTTTTAGAAGCAGAAATAATGCAGAAAACGCAATTTGCATTTGCGCCCCTAGCGGAAAGTCTATGATTTACTTGAAATTTTGAATTTATATGGAAAACATTTCGCATCGGAAACACTATTCAACAAAGAAGGATTTTTTCAAATCGGATTCCTAGAAAAAGAGATATTGACAAAAATAAGATATACATCTACGCCCCTTGCGTAGAAACCGTGCATTATTTTAAGAAGAAAATATTCCTAAAAGGTTTATCGACGTGAGTAGTATCGATCCACAAACAAATTTTTTTCATTCGAGATTTTAGGAGCTCAGATTTTGCTACAAATACATCAGAAGCGGAAATTAAGGCTTACGTTCCCTGTTGGCCAAACCATTTTTACAAAAAATTAGAAATTGTGTGGAAAGGATTTCCCATTAGGAGCTGTATCCGGTGCAGAAAGAATTTTTCAAATCGGAGAATTAGAAACAGAGATATAGGGGGACACGCAATTTACCTTTACCCCCTAGCGGAAAGTCTATAAATTACTTGAAAATTTTGAAATTATATGGAAAACATGTCACACTGGAAACACTGTCCAACAAAGAAGTAATTTTTCAAATGGGATTCCTAGAAGTAGAGATATTGACAAAAATAAGATATACATCTACGCCCCACTGGCGGAGAAACCATACAATATTTTAAAAAGAAAATATTTCAAAACGGTTTATTGACGTGAGTGGCATCGGTCCACGTAAGAATTTTTTCAATCGAGATTCTAGAAACTCATATTTTATGGCAAATACATCAGAAGCAAAAATTAACACTTACGCCCCCTGGTGGCCGAAGTATTCTTTACCAAAAATAAGAAATTATATGCAAACGATTTTCCATCAGGAGTTGTATCCGCTAAAGAAAACTTTTTTCAAATCGGAGTTTTAGAAGAAGAGATATCGGGGAAAACGTAATTTACTTTTACGCCCCTTACCGGAAAACGTATGCGTAATTTGAAAAAGTTACTACACCTTAAATACTCTTCTATACAAATGTAATCGAAAGATAAAATAATTTTTTCAATCGGATGTTTAGAAGCAAATATGTGGAATAAAACGTATTTTTAAATTCGACATTATCTGCAATTACGCCCTCTAGCGGCAAAATTGTACATCGTAAAAAAAATGAAACAAAAGATCATCATTCGCGTGTTTCAAGCATCCCTATGCAAAAATAATTTTTCAAATAAGACTAATAGTTGCAGAGATATCGTGTCTACAGACGGACGGACGGACGGACAAACCGATAACATAAGCACGATCTTTTTTCACAAAACAGAAGATAATCACAATGCTTTTTGTTTTGTTTTATTCAGTATAGCCTACATAAATAACATTATTATTATTATTTTGATTGGAGGTTTAACGACCACCGTGAGCAACTCAATGGGCTATAAGCAATCGCCCGTCCCTAATTTAGGGTCACTGGTTCCAGGGAAGGGAGAGAGCCAGTGCCGTAAGACAAACACAACATTCATGCCTCACCGGGATTCGAACCCGGACCCCGTTCGGACGAATGATCAGAGGCCATGGCTGAGACCACTGCGCCCCGGGGGCGGCTAAATAACATTAACCCCTGTAATCAGATTGTTAACATTTTTGTGTCCAAGCGATGTATATGCCGAAGCATAACTGAAGTCTTAGCATTGCTGCTCTAATTTTTTTTCCCACTCTCTAGTAAAAATTCATCTGATTACAATAGCTTTAAATAATCGCTTCTTCTTTTAATAGATACATGTAGTTGGTTTAAATCATTAAGGAGCACAATGCCTGCTATTCCATCAGCTATTTTAAAATTTTTGTTTGTAGGTTCTAAAACTGCTTCTTCAACGCTACGATAGACAACCGTGAGCGCGTGGATCGTATTTGCCATCGGTTCCTTATTGCTCATTTCCCCATCTTAATTAATCAAAGAATTATATGTACATAAAGGCACACAAAATATAAGATTTGAAGCACTTACAGTAGCTATTGTGAATCAAACAAACTGATTATTTCTGTGAAACAGATTATTCCTTCGAAAAAAGAAAAACGTAATTGAGGAGTGGCAACCCTACCTATGAGGTTTAAAGACAAAAACATAGCCCTATGCCTCATTAATAATAATAAAAAAAAATAACCTCGCTCCTACGCTCCTTCGACGAAATATTCCGACTGAAATTCAGAGATACGTCCGGAAAGTTCGTAACCGGTGAAACACACAATTCAATCGATTAATGAGCATGCGCAGTTACCCTGTTTTGCTCCTGCTGATTACTGGTTGGTGCTGCCATTCCCATAACTGTATATTCATTCTACAGTTCCAAACTATTGAATATAATTACGACATATGTACATATGTACAACATTTTTCTGTAGGATATACAGTAATTTTGGTCTTTTAATTTTCGGTAAAAACTAAACCTCTTTTACAATGTATGCACGGTTCTAGTCAAAAATGGCTGATGGTTTGATTCAGCAGAGTCAGTTACTGCACGCTGGAAAATCTGTTCTCTCGTACAGTCCTCCACACGGGAAGACGATCACGCTCCTTAAGTCTCATTTTCCGGCTACATCATGCCTTTTTGACATGGAAGACTCACTACTCTTAACGTCACTAAAAACCTTTTCAAATTGCTGATATTGAGAAACCAGTAATTTCTTTTGCTTTGTTAATCGTGGATCTAGCAAAAGGTACGCCTACAATTAGAACTTTCTCGAATTCGGACAGTTGATGGGTTTTTCTAATGTTTACATGAGTTACTGATGACGAATAATCTGCACTTCCTATGTAAAAAACAAGGCAAAACGCCATCTAATCACGTGACTCTGGCACCACTGAAAGGCCATAACTTTATGACCACCTGCCTAATATGATGTTGGTCCTCTACTTGCCACCAAAACAGCTCTTACCCGAATATACACCGAAGAGCCAAAACATTTTGACCACCTGCCCAATATGATGTTGGTCCTCCACGCGCCACCAAAACAGCTCTTACCCGGATATATCGAATGCTAATGTTTCGGCTTTTGACCACCTGCCTAATATGATGTTGGTCCTCCACGTGCCACCAAAGCAGCTCTTAATCGGATATACACCGAAGAGGCAAAACCTTATGACCACCTGCCTAATATGATGTTGGTCTTCCACGTGCCACCGAAACAGCTCTTACCCGGATATACACTGAAGAGCCAAAACATTATGACCACCTGCCTAATAATAAGATGTTGGTCCTCCAGGTGCCACCAAACCTGCTCTTACCCGGAAATACAACGAAGAGCCAAAACATTATGACCACCTGGCTAATATGATGTTGGTCCTCCACGTGCCTCCAAAACAGCTCTTACCCGGATATACACCGAATAGCCCAAACATTGTGACCACCTGCCTAATATGATGTTGGTCCTCCACGTGCCACCAAAACAGCTCCTACCCGGATATATAGAATGATAATGTTTTGGCTTTCGTCGTGCCAAAAGCCAAAACATTATGACCACCTGCCTAATAAGATGTTGGTCCTTCAGGTGCCACCAAACCAGCTCTTACCGGATATACGCCGAAGAGCCAAAACATTATGACCACCTGCCTAATAATAAGATGTTGGTCCTCCAGGTGCCACCAAACCTGCTCTTACCCGGAAATACAACGAAGAGCCAAAACATTATGACCACCTGGCTAATATGATGTTGGTCCTCCACGTGCCTCCAAAACAGCTCTTACCCGGATATACACCGAATAGCCCAAACATTGTGACCACCTGCCTAATATGATGTTGGTCCTCCACGTGCCACCAAAACAGCTCCTACCCGGATATATAGAATGATAATGTTTTGGCTTTCGTCGTGCCAAAAGCCAAAACATTATGACCACCTGCCTAATAAGATGTTGGTCCTCCAGGTGCCACCAAAACAGCTCTTACCCGGATATACAGTGAAGAGCCAAAACATTATCACCACCTGCCTAATATGATGTTGGTCTTCCACGTGCCACCGAAACAGCTCTTACCCGGATATACACCGAAGAGCCAAAATATTATGACCACCTGCCTAATAAGTTGTTGGTCCTCCAGGTGCCAATAAACCTGCTCTTACCCGGATATACAACGAAGAGCCAAAACATTATGACCACCTGGCTAATATGATGTTGGACCTCTACGTGCCACCAAAACAGCTCTTACCCGGATATACACAGAAGAGCCAAAACATTATGACCACCTGCCTAATAAGATGTTGGTCCTCCAGGTGCCAATAAACCTGCTCTTACCCGGATATACAACGAAGAGCCAAAATATTATGACCACCTGGCTAATATGATGTTGGACCTCTACGTGCCACCAAAACAGCTCTTACCCGGATATACACAGAAGAGCCAAAACATTATGACCACCTGCCTAATATGATGTTGGTCCTCCACGTGTCACCAAAATAGCTCTTACCCGGATATATAGAATGATAATGTTTTGGCTTTCGTCGTGCCAAAAGCCAAAACATTATGACCACCTGCCTAATAAGATGTTGGTCCTTCAGGTGCCACCAAACCAGCTCTTACCGGATATACGCCGAAGAGCCAAAACATTATGACCACCTGGCTAATATGATGTTGGTCCTCTACGTACCACCAAAACAGCTCTTACGCGGATATACACCGAAGAGCCAAAACGTTATGACCACTTGCCTAATATGATGTCGTCCCTCCACGTGTCGCCAAAACAGCTCTTACCCGGCGTGGTATGGAAGCTACAAGATTTCTAGAGGTGTCTTGTGGTATCTGGTACCACCACCTTACCAGCAGATCCTTTAACTGTTGTAAGTTATGTAGTTTAGCGGCCTCGGATCGGATATTCTGTTAAACCACAGATTCTCGATTGAGTTGATGTCTGGGGAATTTGGATGACAGAGAAATAACTGGAAGTCTGTGACATGTTCCGCGAACCGTTCTCGAACAATCCGGGCAGTGTGGCAGGGCGCATTATTCTTCTGAAAGAAGACACCACTAGAGGGGAATACCGTTGCCATGAAAGGATGTAGTTGGTCTGAAATGATGTTTAGGTAAGTGATAGATGTTATAGTTTCCTGCACATGAATGACTGGACCCAGGATTTTGCAGCAGATCATTACCCAAAGCATTACACTTCCACCACCGGCTTGTGAAACGACGCACACGCACCGGACAGTCGAGATGGTGCAACAGGAAACGAGATTCATCGGACCAGACGACCTTCTTCCAATCATTCAAGGTCGAGTTTTGATGCTCGCGGGTCCATTGTAGGTGCTTTAGATGGTGAACCGAGGTTAGCATAGGCACTCCGAGCTACCTGCAGCTATGCAGCCCCATTTTCAGCAGGATTCGATGCACTCTGTGTTGTGACACATTACTCTCGTCATCAGCATTAAAATTACCGGCGAGTTGCGCCACAGTATCCCTCCTGTTGGCTGATACCATATGGGATAGCCTTCGCTCACCTGTAGCAAAGATGAGCTGTGATTGGCCCACACCTTGCCAGCAGTTCGTGGTTAAACCCACCTCGGACCACTTTTCGAAGTTACTAACCACGTCTGACCTCGTGAGCACACCTGAAGCCTTGCCGTCTCGGTAATGCTTTGACCCAATCATACAGACATTACAATTTGGCCTTTGTTAAACTCGCTGCATTTCCCATCTGAAGAACAAGAATAAAACTGGTTAACAGAGCTCAGTATCAGGAGTTACTATATTTATGCCGTTTCATGACTTTCACAATTCCCGTCCTTTACCTGCAGTTGCTTCGATTTACATAAAGACGCGCTGGACATAATGTTTTTGCACTTCGATGTGTGGGCCAGTAGCACACCCAGAAATTTCTCTGGGGGGGGGGGGCATAGAATTTTCCCAAGGTGGGGTGACCCCCTAAATATACCGGAAAGAGTAGTCAGGTGCCATAACAATGAAGAAGGAGCTTGACTTTTGTACATTTATTCTTATGCAGTTACTAGTAATGTTACAATACGAGAAAGTTAAATGATTAGAAGAAGATGTAGATGAAATTCTTTTTCTGGTTAGATTTTCCTAAATTTATTTAACAGAACTACTCCCTGGTGAAAATCGTCTAAATACGTGGTATCAGTTGAGTAAATAAGTCCATCGTTCTTTCCACGTAAAGCAACACACAGCAACCCAAAAATTGTTATTCGGCCGCCGTCGGGGAATTGAACCCCTAGATATCGAGAGATTCGGGGTTCGATTCCCCGACGGCGGCCGAATAGCAATTTTTCGGTTTCTGTGCGTTGCTTTACGTGGAAAGAGCGATGGATTTATTTACTTACAGAACTACACCCTTATAATTGTTGTATGTTATAATTATACGGTACATGATTAAGAAATGTAGGTAGATCGCGTATAAGGGATTTTTTGTTTCGAACTTCAATGCAATAATTTTCCGCTCTGTCATCCGAGGGGGAAGTAGTCTCGGGCCCCATCGGCCCTCCCCTTGGGTGCGCCACTGCATGGTGTGGGTTACATTAAGTTACTAACTGGAACGCATGTGTGTTACGAATGCAGAAACGTTTGGATTTTCAGAGTGTCTACCCTGATGCTGTACAATGTTAGTACAATAATTTTATATTCTTTTTACCTTATTGTGTTTTTGATTCGCAGGATCCAATCAATCCTTTTCTTTAATTTCAGGTTATCGTCATGGCATTTGCCGTTGCAGTTTGTGCTGCTCAACAATATGGTGGAGGTGAACCAGGTGGTTACAAACCAGATGAATACAAAGTAAGTTCAAATAGGTGTTTCTATTTGTATACTCATTCCATGTAACTCAAAAATTTCCGTTTCCCCCGCTTCTCGTTACAAATGGAGACCAGTCTAAAGCGAAGTACAATACAAACATTAAAATATGGTCAAGGTTTTCAGACCAAATGCTTAGGTCGCAATCGCTGGCGTGCGATACACCACCCCTGACATATTTTATAATTTAACACTATTAAATACACTGAAGTGCTAATGCATTAGAGATAGCAGAAGCTATGCCAATACTTGGCTGCTACTCTTGCATTAACGCGCATGCCCGACCAAAACTGTGATTAAATACAGCCATCGCTAATAGCTTCCCCAATAGCTGGGCCGCGGATGGCCTAGTGGTCAAATTTTGTGGCTGCCACGGAGAAGTTTCAGGATCGATTCCAAGCAGGCACGAACGCTCGAACCACTAAGTATCCGCTGTGAGTCGGATGGGCACATTAAGACTTCAGACCCCGGGTGCTGGCCCCCGGTTATAAATAAGGGTGTCTTCCTCCCCTTTCTATCGCGCTTCCGTGTAACTTTCCTGTCGGGTATACTCTAGCCCAGATCTCATAACTTCCTACTTCTAAGGGTTGTTTAAGTTCTGGGGTCAGACACTCCCTTCCTAAAATCCTCTATATAAATCTCACCTCGCTTCCGTGTGACTTTCCTGTCGGGCATTCCAGCCCAAATCTCCCAGCTTCCTACTTCTAAGGGTTGTTTAAGACCTGGGGTCAGATACTTCCTTCCCAAAACTCTACACAAATCTCTACCACACTTCGGTGTGACTTTCCTGTCGGGCAATCTAGTTCAAATCTCCTAGCTTCCTACTCCTAAGAATTGTTTAAGACCTGAAGTCAGACATTCCCTGCCTAAAATCCTGTACATAAATCTATTCCTCGCTTCCGTTGTAACGTACCAGGAGATGTGACGTACCTGCCAGCAGGACGCACACGACATAAAGGCAGTAAGTAGTCAGAACAAACGTCCGCGTAGCTCAATTGGTAGAGCAACTTATTCCGGAATGAGGGGACCCGGGTTCGAATCCTGGCGCGGATAAAAATGACGGAGAAATTTACTTCGTTATAATGGCGCCCGAACTATCCGGATGACCCGACCGTTCAAAATTTCGCATTGGTGTGATGTTATTTCCACACCGCGAGATAGGAAAAATAAGAGAATCCCTTCTCCAGCACTTCGAAAAAAAAATAAAATAAGGGGGAGATGATGTAACGTACCAGGAGATGTGACGTACCTGCCAGCAGGACGCACACGACATAAAGGCAGATAGTAGTCAGAACAAACGTCCGCGTAACTCAATTGGTAGAGTGACTTATTCCGGAATGAGGGGATCCGGGTTCGAATCCTGGCGTGGACAAAAATGACGGAGAAATTTACTTCGTTATACCGTGTGACTTTCTTATCGGGCACTATGTCCCAAATCTCCTAGCTTCCTACTTCTAAGGGTTGTTTAAGCCCTGAGGTAACACACTCCCTTCCTAAAATCCTCTCTCTCTCTACATAAATCTCTACCTCACTTCCTTGTGACTTTACTGTTGGGCACTCTAGCCCAAATCTCCTCGCTTCCTACTTCTAAGGGCTGTTTAAGACCTGGTGTCAGACACTCCCTTCACCAAATCTTCTACATAAATCTCTACCTTGCTTCCGTGTGACTTTCCTGTCGGGAACTCCAGCCCAAATCTCCTAGCTTCCTACTTCTAAGGGTTGTTTAAGACCTGGGGTCAGACACTCCATCCGCGAAATCCTCTACATAAATCTCTACCACACTTCGGTGTGACTTTCCTATCTGCCACTCTGTCCCAAGTCTCCTAGCTTCCTACTTCTAAGGGTTGTTTAACCCCTGAGGTAACACACTTCTTTCCTAAAATATTCTCTCTACATAAATCTCTACTTCACTTCCTTGTGACTTTCCTGTTGGGCACTCTAGCCCAAATCTCCTAGCCTCCTACTTCTAAAGGTTGTTTAAGACCTGGAGGCAGATACTCCCTTCCTATAACATCTTCTACATAAATTTCTCTCTTTCCCAATAGTGGTAGATTACAGGCGTGACGGGTAAGACATGTAATCTGGATGCTTTTGACAAAAGATAGGTTGTAGGTACCCGCAAGATACGCCACTCCATCTCGAAGGTCGTAAACACTCTAGGGTTTTCCTGTGTTACAATGTCCAAAAAGGTACGAAAATGTTGACAAAATAACAAGCTCCTGAATGAATTGCGGAGGTGCACCAGCCTTCGAAGCTCGTGACATACGCTGTTTGGGTCGCATTGTTCAAACTGATAAGCGCAAGACAATATCAAAAATCAAATATCGATTTGAACTGTTTATCAAATCACAATGTCAGTGAGAGAACTGTGGTGCGGCATACCCTTAAACGTCTGGGGTTCTGGAGCCGCAGTCCCACAAAAGTACCACTATTAACGGCACAACATCGGGTTCAACGTCTTGCCTGGGCAAAAGCACACCGACACTGGATCACAGAAGACGAAAGAGATATCCTTGAGTGGTGAATCCCAATTTAACTTTCCCCGGGCAGTTAAACCGACACTGGATTACAGAAGACTGGAACGGGATAGCCAATTTAACGTCGGGCAGTTAAACCGACACTGTATCACAGAAGATTGGAAGAGGATATCCTTGAGTGGTGAATTCCAATTTAACTGAATCAGCCGACGGGGGAGTGAGAAACTGGCGTTAACCTCTTGAAACCATGGACCCTTCCTCTCAAGTTGGGACAGTACAGGCTGGTGATGGCTTGGTGATGACGGCCTGGGATATCTTCAGCTGGAATGCTTTAGGACCTTTGGTACGTATAGAGTCGAATTTGAGTGCCCCCAAATATGTGGATTTCATAGCCGATCATTTACACCGGTTCATGTCCAGCATGCATCCCAATGGGTTATTCCAGCAAGATAATTGCCCCATGTCCAGCATGCATCCCAATGTGGTATTCCAGCGAGATAATTGCCCCATGTCCAGCATGTATCCCAATGGGGTATTCCAGCAAGATAATTGCCCCATGTCCAGCATGCATCCCAATGGGGTATTCCAGCAAGATAATTGTCCCATGTCCAGCATGCATCACAATGGGGTATTCCAGCGAGATAATTGCCCCATGTCCAGCATGCATCCCAATGGGGTATTCCAGCAAGATGACTGCCCCATGTCCAGCATGCGTCGCAGTGGCTGTGACGTATTCCAGCTAAATAATTTCTCATTCCGCAGGCCCTACCTCGCTACTGCATGGTCACCAGACCATTGTAGTGAATTTGAAATGCTGCCGTGACTACGTAGCAACCCGGATTTGAAACATATCGAGCATCTTTGGGACTCTATAGAATAGGCTATTCGGGAAAATGTCCCATCGGATACGAACTTGAGCGAATAATGGACAGCTTTGGAGAAAGCATGGCTGGCAATAATAGCAGAACGTTTCCGTTAGCTCGTGGAATGCATACCTCGTCGTGTGTCCGCAGTAGTCCAGAAGTGGTCCAGTGCGGTAATAACAAGATATCTCTAATTAAATGGCATTTTAGCGGTGTTTCCCATTACAGTGGGTAGCTAAAGTGATTGCACCTATTGTACTGTGTGCTTCTTCTTCTTATAGCCTAGCTGTAGTACCTACGGATTCAGTGATTGAATCGCAGCGGAAGAGAAAGAGTCGAAGCCGCTCGAAATGAAACTTGTTGGCAGGCGCGCAAAGGTCCTCGTTACGTTGCAATATTTTTGCACCAATTCAGCAAATAAATCCCTTGCGTGTTTTTGCTTTGATGTTATTTCCCCAGACCAAATTTTCGCAAGTTCCAAAGAGAGTTTCTTAAGAAGCCTCTCCATCATTGCATGAAGAAGCTCCAATTTTCATTTTTGTGAGAAGTTCTGCTTGTCAGAAGTAATGTTTTTCACCTGAAAATCAAAGACAAACATTTAAATTAATTGGCATAAAAGTTAACATTTATAACAATTATATTAGCTTGAGCTTAATAAACTGACTGCAAAGCTCTACAAAATTTTCTAAATCAGCATTGTAACCATTTCTACTGCGTAAATTAACAAAACTTTATAGTAGGAAGCTGAAGCACATGCAGTTTTTCTAAAACGTTCCTCCAATTCCCGATCACCAGTGCATACTTCGTCGAAGGCAATTTATTTCTGGGAAGTTTTATAACTGGAATTCATAATTTTGTGATTCCCCAACTTGTTTCCGTGTTGGTTGGTTGGTTGGTTAAAGTTTAATGGTGTAAGGGCCTCAAACAGCCAAACAGCGCCACGTCAGAGTATTAAAATAGAACTAAACAACAGCATCAAAATTTAACAAAATATGTATTAGGTGTGCAACTTAATTGTCGGCCACAAGCATGACACGTTGACAGCAAATTATAGCAAATCGAATACGTACCTAATCAGGGAAATAATCCCCCGTCGTGTTGGATACATTTGAGCCATCGGTCACGGAGCTGTCGATTGCCAATGCGGAAAAAGAGGACTGTTTCAAGTTGATAAAGTCATCGATACTTGTGTGGACCTCCTCGACAGAAGTGAAGTGCGTATCACTCAGGTGATGTTGCAGGGAGCGAAAGAGGTGATAATCCGACGGGGCGAAGTCTGGAGAATACGCCGGGTGGGACAAAATCTCCCATCCGAGGTCGGTGATCGTGTTTAAAGTCGTTTTCGCTGAGTGAGGACGCGCGTTATACTGAAGAAATAGGACAGACTTTCTGTCCTTGCCGGTGTATGGCCTTCTCGCCTTCAGTGCGTCACTCACACGAATGAGTTGCTGACAATAACGCTCAGCATTGACCGTTTCACCATGTTTGAACAACTCATAGTGTACGACACGGCGCTGATCCCACCACATGTACAGCAACAACTTCCTGGCATGGATATTCGGTTTGGCGGTACTGGTGGTAAGCTGACCTGGATAAACCCAATCGTAGAGGATCCACTTCTCATCACAGGTCAAAATCTTGTGGAGGAAATCCTTCTTGAATCTGGAGAGCAAGGACACAGCAACATCGTAGCGCCTAGACTTGTTCGCAGCTGTGAGTTGGTGGGACACCCAGCGGCTCTCCTTGTGAATCCGTCCAAGCTTGTGTAGGAGCTTTTCAATGGCTTGCCGTGTTACTCTGAGTTCCCGGGCAAGATCTGACTGTGTGCGACAGGGATCCGCGTCCAACAGTTGTTCCAGTTCCTCATCGTCAACTTTCTGTGGCTGTCCCGGATGTTCTGCATCACGGAGATCGAAATTTCCCTGCTTAAACCGCTGGAACCACTTCTTACACGTAGTGTAGGACACAGCAGCCTCACCCAAAGCAGCACAGATCATTTGCTGGGCTTCCGCGGCACCTTTTTTTAGCTGAAACGCGAACAGGGGGCAGTGCCTGAAATGTTGCTTCTCGAACGACATTGCTTTCACCGTCAACTTTCGTCCCTTCTGTCTCTACAGCTGTGAGCGTTTACAGTTACCTGGAAAGCTGTTAAATGGCGCGGTAATCAGACATTATCGCACACAGCTATACACAGCTATTCGCATTTGCCGACGTTCTATGATCGCTTGCTGTTAGGGGCCGAGAATTAAGTTGCACATTTAATAGAAAACGGTAACAATAAACGGTGCACATGGCCGGTGGTAGTCTAAGTGCATATTTCTATGTACAATATGCTTGCAAACGTGTCTACGCTTCTAAACAAGTGGCTAAAAACTCCATTTTATCAGATATCATTCGCTATGAGAAACGTTTTGTGCCCTTCCCTGGTTGGATACCCTTGACCTACGAAAAGCGCGTCGCGCCCATTTTCATCTTCATATAACGCACATTTTCCCCGCTAGCAGGAACAATGTTATATTGCGTTTTCTTCCACACTTCTGCGTCTAGTTTTTCGATTCCAGAAATTGCTTTTGCTGAAAAAAATCTTCCGCGATGACTAATGCTTTGTGCTCATTTAGTGATTTCTTCCTAACGAACATTTCTGCCAATAGGAGGCATATATACCTACAAAGGCCGTTCCATAAAAACTGAGATTAATTTTTTTGAGTTGGCAGCAGTGTGAAGGGGGGGGGGACACACACACGCAGACGACTAACTGAATTAAGGAAGTATCTATGGCAACAGTTATTAGTTATTAGCCGTGGAAGATGGTTCTGGTTTTGTTATTGCGCAGTTGTTTAAGATACGTCTACATTCCACCGTACAGCTATGGAGGTAAGTGATTCAGAGTTAAGAAGTGAAATGCGTTGTGCGATAAAATGTTGCTATCGTTTGGCTAAAACGGCCCCAGAAAGAGTTGATTTAATGAAAAAAGCTTACATAGATAAATGATTGGGTGAGTCAACAATTTTTAGATGTCACCATGATTTCGAAAAATGGCGTTTGTCGGCAGAACTCGCTTCTATGCTTGGTCGACTTGAAAGTGTTGTTACGGAGCGTATTGTTATACTGTTTGGCCAATCCAGCAAGAAGATCGACGAATGACGTGTGAAGGCACAGCAGTGTCAACTAATGTTTCAAAAACGTAGCCATTCCGCATTCTACCCGACAAAGTACTGCTGCATTGTGTGTGTTCCAGATGGGTACCTCATCACCTGACGAGAGAACAATTGTTAGCCAGAGTTCAGGTGTGTCATGAGTGGAAACAAATGATTGCAAGGAATCCAGACTTTCTTAACATAGTAATAACTGCAAATGATCCAGATTTTGTAAACAGTGATAACTGCCGATTAAACATGGGTCCACTATTTCGACCCCCTCACGAAGCTCGCAACGAGTGTCTGAAAACACACAGGCTCGCCTCCTCCGAAAATGTCCGCCAAGCCAAATCAACAGGGAAGGTGATGACGATAGTTCTTTGATCATAAATATGTAGTCCACCGGTATGCCGTTCCCCCACAAATTACTGTCAATGCCGAGTATTACATTTCAGTCTTGAAGCATCTGCGACGACACACATCGATTAAGCGACCAGAACTGGTGGGCAAGTAGACCGAATACCATGATAACGCCTGCCCACATGTGGATGCTTGTGCTCAACAGTTCTTTACGAAATGCAGTATTTAAATCATGCCAGAGCCTGCCTACAGTTCTCACCTCACCCCATGCGATTTCTGGTTGTTTCCAACAATGAAGAAGTTCCGTGGCGTAACATTCAACACAGATGCTGACGTTATTCAAGCTGTACAGGGGTCGCTAAAGCAGCTTCCACAAAATGCCTTCGCCACATGCTTTGAAAGGTGGACTGAACAATGGGACCGTTGCATATCATCCGAGGGAAGATACTTTGAGAAAGAATAACATATATTTTGCTCTACCTATATTTCTTCATTTTGGGTGATTTTACTCTCAGTTTTTATGGAACGGCCGTTGTACATCTGCTGGGAAATGTTTTCCTGTTTCTAAAAACCCGGTCCAAAACATTGTTTTTGCAACTTTTCCTGGTTCTAGAAACCCGGTTCAAAGCATTGTTTTTGTAACTTTTCCTGGTTCTAGAAACCCGGTTCAAAACATTGTTCTTGTAACTTTTCCTGGTTCTAGAAACCCGGTTCAAAACATTGTTTTTGTAACTTTTCCTATTTCTAGAAACCCGGTTGAAAACATTGTTTTTGTAACTTTTCCTGGTTCTAGAAACCCGGTTCAAAACATTGTTTTTGTAACTTTTCCTGGTTCTAGAAACCCGGTTCAAAACATTGTTTTTGTAACTTTTCCTGGTTCTAGAAACCCGGTTCAAAACATTGTTTTTGTAACTTTTCCTGGTTCTAGAAACCCGGTTCAAAACATTGTTTTTGAAACTTTTCTTATTTCTAGAAACCCGGTTCAAAACATTGTTTTTGTAACTTTTCCTGGTTCTAGAAACCCGGTTCAAAACATTGTTTTTGTAACTTTTCCTGGTTCTAGAAACCCGGTTCAAAACATTGTTTTTATAACTTTTCCTGGTTCTAGAAACCCGGTTCAAAACATTGTTTTTATAACTTTTCCTGGTTCTAGAAACCCGGTTCAAAACATTGTTTTTATAACTTTTCCTGGTTCTAGAAACCCGGTTCAAAACATTGTTTTTGTAACTTTTCCTGGTTCTAGAAACCCGGTTCAAAACTTTGTTTTTGAAACTTTTCCTGGTTCTAGAAACCCGGTTCAAAACATTGTTTTTGAAACTTTTCCTATTTCTAGAAACCCGGTTCAAAACATTGTTTTTATAACTTTTCCTGGTTCTAGAAACCCGGTTCAAAACATTGTTTTTGTAACTTTTCCTGGTTCTAGAAACCCGGTTCAAAACATTGTTTTTATAACTTTTCCTGGTTCTAGAAACCCGGTTCAAAACATTGTTTTTGTAACTTTTCCTGGTTCTAGAAACCCGGTTCGAAACATTGTTTTTATAACTTTTCCTGGTTCTAGAAACTCGGTTCAAAACATTGTTTTTGTAACTCACTTCATTCACCATGTTCCCGCATTGTGTGTATTTTAAATAATTCGCAGTTTTTCCGCTAGGGAATGCAAATGTTTTTTAGATTTTATTCTTCGATTTATCTGAAATTCGATTTTAAAAACTTTCTTACGTCGGAAATGATTCAAAAGACACAAGAGAATTAATGTCATCTCTCGTGTTTCAAATTTCAACAAACTGGTGCAGAATTACAGCGTTCATAGGCAAATATATCTATATTAATGGCTCACATGTTTATATACTTGTCAAGAAATAAATAAAAATTGCTAAACATGATAAGACGAAAAACAGAGGAATTTTTGCGTGCATATTTAGCGAATCGCTGCGAAGCTTCTAAGATCATGAGGAGGCTTCTGTCCCTAATTTTGGTTCATTGGTTCCAGAGAGAGTGAAACCCATTTTGCAGTCGGTATTATTCGAAACCACATTCTTCTGCTCCGAAGCCGAATGCTTTCCCAATTAAGCTACGACGGCAAAGGCTTATCACTGTTACCCGTAGACTTGACATGGGCGAAACATGTGCAGCAATATATTCCCCTTCCCGCCCCTTGAAAACGGGGGCTGGGACAGGATCGAATGTTTCCCGGTCAGCCGGCAAACCACGCTTGAAAGAGGTTACTGTAAAAGAAGAAATTCTCACTAATTCCAGACGATGTGTGGAAGAAGCATCGCACATTTTTCGAAGAACCTAACGGCCACTAAATCCCTTTTTACTTTCGGGTGCAAATGTAAAAACCCAAATTTGCCGGTGGCGAGACTCTAACCTGCATCCTTGTCAACGCCGGCAAGGGCTTATCACTCCACTTGCCGTCTTGACATGTGCCTCACCTCTGTAGTACATCACATATATCCCGGTGGCAGTACTCGAACCCCACATCCTTCTGCTCCGGAGCGGAATGCTTTCCCAATTAAGCTAACCCGACAAGGGCTTATCACTGCTACTTGCTTTCTTGACATGCGCGTCACCTCTGCAGTACGTTACAAAAGGGAGCAGCACCATTGCTGTAGGACAAACAAAACGTTAATGCCTCACTCGGGATTCGAACCTGGATCCAACTAGGACGGATGATTAAGACGCCAGCACTTCGTACCATTCGGCTACAGTGTCGGCTACAGTGTCGGCTCCCAATTGCGTAGAAAGCCGCGTCTCTGACCATTTGGCTACCTGGTTGGACAGAGAAGAAGTTGAAACGTTTTGCGCGACATTTTTAATCAATATTGTTCTGCATTGTTTTATCTTATGTTTCTCGAACGATTTTCCAGATTTTGATTGTTTTCTTATCATGTTACAGTATCCACCTCAGCCATATAACTTTGCCTATGACAGCCAAGACGAATTTGGTGCCACGCAGTTCCGCAAGGAAAGCGGCGACAGCAACGGCCGTATCTCTGGAAGCTACGGATACAAGGACGAACAAGGAATTGAGAGGCTTGTCGAATACGTCGCAGACGAAAACGGATACAGGGCTCAGGTGAAGACCAACGAACCTGGAACCGAAAACAAGAGTCCCGCCGACATTGAATTGTACGCCAACCCCATCGTCGTCAACTATGTTCCCAAACCTAGGCAGGAGCGACCGCTTCCTTATGCTGCAGCTGGGGGACAACCATCTTATGCAGCAGCACCCCAGCAACCAGCACCAGCAGCAGCAGCAGCAGGAGGAGCAGGAGCCTATCCAGGACCACAGACACCCCCTAAGCCATACTAAATTGAGACAAGACGATTCTAGTTTTACTACCTTAAGGTAAGTGAGCTTAAGGATTCCTCATTACGAAAGACATCCGAATATAAACGAGAACTTTATTCTAAAACACATTCATTCGCAACAAAAATCGGGAAATTATTCACACTACATTTCAACGTAGTCTTAGTTAACCACAGTGCACATATTTTAACATTCTTGAAGCTTCTAAATTCCAGTTCCAAAAAAAGTTCTTAATTGTCTGACAATTCAACTTTGCGCAACTCCAATGACCTTATGATTGTTTTGGAACCTCTTGCCTAAAAATTTCTTGAGGATGGGCAGCGTGTCTGGAAAACCAGACATTGCTCTCCAAAATGTCCCGCAATTTTTAATCAAGATGGTTGAACTCTGGACTTGAGGATGGGGAAGAATGTCTCCAAAATGTTCCGCAATTTTTAATCAAGATGGTTGAACTCTGGACTTGAGGATGGGGAAGAATGTCTCCAAAATGTTCCGCAATTTTTAATCAAGATGGTTGAACTCTGGACTTGAGGATGGGGAAGAATGTCTCCAAAATGTTCCGCAATTTTTAATCAAGATGGTTGAACTCTGGACTTGAGGATGGGGAAGAATGTCTGGAAGAGCTAACCTTTCTTCTTCAAACTGTTCCACACTTTGTAGTCATTGTTATTGAGACCTGCACTTGAGGATAGGAGCATGTCTAGAAGAGTAGACGTTGCTTTCCCAGATGTCCCACATTTGCTGTCAAACTTGTTGAGGTTTGCACTTCAGGATGGGAAAACATGTCTGATAGAACAGACATTGTTCTCCAAAATGTTTCACAATTTGTACTTAATCGGTTGGTGTCTAGACTTGAGGATGGGGAAGCATGTTTGGAAGAGAAGAACTTGCTCTCCAAAATAACCCATAATTTGTAGTCATTGGGTTGAGGACTGTACTCGAGGATGAGCTGGAAGAGAAGACCTAGCTCTCCAAAATGGCCTATAATATGTACTCAAGGTTTTTGAGGTCTGAACTTGAGGCTGGATATACATACACTGACGGAAAAAAAATCCCAACACCACGAAAAAATAGTTGTAGAGGAATGAAATGGCGGCAATACATTCGTGTAGGTAACATATGTAATCGATTAAGGTTTCAAGATCGCAGCTTAATGTAAGCGCGAGAAGAGCCATTTTAAATGTGAAATGCTGGTACATTAATAACCGGTGTAACCGCCAGAATGTTGAATGTAAGCACGCAAACGTTCATGTATTGTGTCGTACAGGTGCTGGATGTCAGTTTGTGGGATGGAGTTCCATGCCTGTTGCACTTGGTCGGTCAATGCAGGGACGGTTAGTGCTGTTTGGGGGTGACGCTGGAGTTGTCGTCCAATGATGTCCCATACGTGCTCGATTGGAGAAAGATCTGGTGATCTAGCAGGCAACGGCAACATGTCAACACTCTGTAGAGCATGTTGGGTTACAACAGCGGTATGCGGGCGAGCGTTATCCAGTTGGAAAACACCCCTGGAATGCTGTTCATGAATGGCAGCACAACAGGTTGAATCACCAGACCGACGTACAACTGTGCCGTCAGGGTGCGTGGGATAACCACGAGAGTGCTCCTACTGTTATAGGAAATTGCTCCCCAGACCATAACTCCAGGTGTAGGTCCAGCGTGTCTCAGCCGCAGACAGGTTGGTTGCAGGCGCTCACCTGGCCTCCTTCTAACCAACACACGGCCATCACTGGCACCGATGCAGAACCGGCTTTTATCAGAAAACACAACAGATCTCCACTCCGTCCTCCAATGAGCTCTAGCTTGACACCACTGACGTCGCAAACGGCAGTGGTTTGGAGTAAGTGGAATGCACCCGACAGGGCGTTTGGCTCGGAGCTGTCCTTCAAGTAACCGATTTGTAACAGTTCGTTGTGTCACTGTGGTGGCAACTGCAGATCGAATTGCTGCCGCAGACGCAGTACGATGCGCCCCGGCCATACGCCGTACACGGCGGTCTTCCCTCTCAGTAGTGCCACGTGGCAGGCCGGAACCCAGTCTTCTTGAGGCAGTACCTTCCCTTGACCACCGCTGCCAACAATCATGCACAGTGGCTACATTCCTGCCCAGTTGTTCTGCAATATTGCGGAACGAAAATCCACCTTCTCGTAGCCCTATTACACGACCTCGTTCAAACTCCGTGAGCTGTTGATAATGGCTTCTTCGTCTTCTTAAAGGCATTCTTGACGAACATCAACACGCTCACGTCAAATCTAACGCCCTGAAAAATGGTGGTCTAAAGATCTGCTTACATCCAACGACCAGTGCGGAGGCGCCCCATCTTGCTGGAAAATGATGTCTTGAATATCTTGGAGTAGTGGAATTGCAAATTGTTCGAACATATCCAGGTACGTTATGTCAGTAATGATTGGTTCAGCGAAGAAAGAGGGGCCTACCACTCTGTCTTCCATTAGGCCAGCCCAGGCATTAACCTTCGAGCTGTCTCTCTCGTGTGCTACGACCACAGAGAGATTTTCCGTGCCTCAGATTCGGCAGTTATGTTTATTCGCTCTGCCAGAAACATGGAATGTCGACTCATCGCTGAAACAGATCCGTGAAACGAGTGTAGGGTCTTCGTCAATGCGATAAACCATGTCTACCGCAAATGCTTTTCGATGTGGTTAATCATTTGTTCCAAGTTTTTGCAGTAACTGCACTTTATAAACATATAGAAGAAACGTTTATGCAGAACCTTGCGAACTGTTGCTCGCGGTATTTCGAGTTCACGACTGGCGATGCGGACGGACTTCTTCGGTCTCCTTAGATAAGCCTTACGCACGTCTTCCACCTTTTCGTCCGAAATGGAAGGTTTCCCAGTGCTTTTGCCTTTGAAGACACTTCCTGTTGCTTTGAATTTATTTACCCATTGTTCGATGCCTCTTCTTGTAGGCGGCTGTCTCTTGTACTTCGTTCTGAATTGACGAGATTTTTCATTACATGAGATACCTGGCGCCATCTATCGTCTAATTTAACAAACTTTAACACTTGCCATGTCTCTTGACGTTTAAAGTAAGTGTTTTTCCATCGTATTTTTTAAATAGCATATTAAAATCGTATACTTCATTTATAGACACTCTGCATTTTCCTTTTACTATTTGCCATAGAAATGTTATTTCACTCAGGATGTGTCAATTTTTCTTTTGTTTTATTGCAGCTATTCTGAAGAGTCATAAACTACAGACAAGCAATCAGAGAAGTATGAGAGCGCTTAGTTCGTCTCTTGGACAGCTTTCATCTCATAAAGGAATTTTTGCATTTTGGAAAAGAAAACGGGACTGAGGAAACAGAAGTCAGCTAACAAAAATGCCACGCAGCACCGTCTATGAATGTCCCCTGCAGCCAAACATGCATGTCGCTGACGTCATGTTCTGCTTGGATCTTAGTCATTGTTTCAATTAAATGTATATTTCATAACTGCTTGTATATTTTCACGCACAAATAAAGAACAGAAAGGCAATACTTGCTTCAATTTATTTCACGTCCACGTCGACACTAGAAACCGAAAGTGATTTTAGAATGGAAAATTCACGAAATGTGCTTTAGTGCGGCTTTTTTTAAACTTTTTTACCCCTATGCATCTTTTTCACCTTACAAAAGACGTACTGAAAATGACACGAATTTGGCTGTGATCCAAAATCCTATTTACTGTTGCACGATATCCTTCGAACTAATGCCATTGGCAAAATGACCAGTGTTTTACAGGAAGCAGGCTTGGGGATTTAAATACAAACAAATGTTAGGATCCCTTCCAACAATGGAATCTAAGGTTTATCTAGTAAACCCATATGAAAGACAGATTTCCATTTTACGAAGGGTTCAAGAGCCTAAACCCAGGAACACTAATATCCCAAGCAACAGCGGCTTAAGATAGTGTGGGTCCAAAACACATTTCCTTAAATTCTCGTTCATTCTCAAAAATTTTATGAAAATTGCGGAGTAAATACCAGTGGCTATTAAATCTCCTGCATCTGCAAAGGCCGTTCCGTAAAATCTGAGAGTAATTTAATTTTGAGTTGGCAAAAGTGTGAAGGGGAAAATAACCATGCAGACGACTAACTGAATTGAGGAAGTATCTGTGGCAACAGTTATTAGCCGTGGCAGACAATTCTGGTTTTGTTATTGCGCAGTTATTTAAGGTACGTCTGCATTTTGCCACATAGCTATGGAGGTGAGTGATTTAGAGTTAGAAGTGAATGATCGTTTGGGTAAAACGGCTCCAGAAACAGTTGATTTAATGAAAAAAGCTTACAAAGATAAATGTTTGGGTGAGTCAACTTTTTTTGATGACACTATGAATTCAAAAAGCCAGCCCGGTGGCGAAGTGGTCTTAGCGATGGCATCTGATCATTCGTCCGAAAGGGGGTCCGGGTTTGAATCCCGTGAGGCATGGATGTTGTGTTAGTCTTACGGCACTTATTCTCTCATTTCCCTGGAACCAGTGGCCTTAAATTAGGGACGGAAGACTGCTTATAGCTCTTTGAGTTGCTCACTGTAGTCGTTAAACCTCCAATCAAAACAAAAACAGAAAATATTTAAAAAAAGGGTGTTTGTCGGCATAACTCGCTCCTAGGCTTGGTCGATCAGAAAATGTTGTTACTAAACGTATTGTTAACACTGTTTAGGCAATAATAATGAAACGCAATAGCGTATTAAATCCAATTTTTTCTGTGCTGTAGTCAGCACAAAGATTCGCCAAGCTTTCGCACTCCACTGGGAGGTTTTTTCAAGGCAATGGTCGACATAAAAATGCAGAGAATTGGAACATGTAAACAATGAAGATGATTTTTGAATATAACGTGGGTGACATCACGAGCATATTACATGAATATTTATCTCGTGATTATACAATGCGCCGTGATGTGTTTCCATCTTTTAATAACGCATACCAAACCATTGGTAGTTCAGTAGAGCATGCCAGTTTGCTGGATAGGTTTTCCACTGTTTCCCTGATTGCAGTCTCTTTAAAATTCGTGTAAGGGGAAATTCTTCTAATATTATTCCATAGAGGAGCGAACAAACAATGCACGATTTCTCTGGCGAGGGCTGTATTCTACATGTCCTGGTTCACACTTCGCACGTGTTCTTTACATCTAGTGTCCAAAGATCGCTTTGTCATTCCGACATATATCTTTTTCGTGTTGTCAGGATATACCAACGGTATAACGTACACACCCGCCTTTTCTTTCTCACACTGTCTCTTCTTGCAACTTAATATTATATGCGATAACGGTGTTGGGGACTTCATTGCTATTAATATGTTGTATTTGCGTAATAAATTCTTCAACCAATTCGCAAAGCCTGGAGTATATGTGATGGATCCTGCGTATCTCATTGTCCTACTAGGTGATCTTGTTATTGCTGATATTATACTTTTTCTTACAGTGCTATGAATTCTGTCTATGTCATCCTTCTTATATCCAGCCTTTAGACTTTTACTATAAATATTATCAATTTCTTTATGATTTACGTAGTCGGGTTTGCATACGTTGTACGCTCTATAGAACCATGCTCTAAATGCGGAAATTTTGTACTCTTTTGGGCAGTGCGAATCAGGAGGGACAAGGTTCGGTACTGCGGTCGGCTTATAATAAACGTTAAAATCGAAGCTGGATGTTCTACTGTATTTCTTCTGAGTGCGACGTCAAGATAATTCAACGTCCCGTCGTTTCCCAGTTCTATGGTGAACTTTATTGTATTGCGTAGGCTGTTTAAGTAGCGCATGAAACCATTCAATTCGTCTACTCCATATTCCCATATGAAGAATATGTCGTCAGCATAGCGAATCCAAACTCGGGGTTTCTTGATACAATTTAAAAGGATGAGATCTTCTAGCAGTTTAAGTACTGCTTCCGCAAGGACTGACGATAGAGGTGAACCCATCGGTGCTCCTTCAGTTTGTTTGTATATGTTTCCACCCAGCTTGAAATAGTTGTGGTTAGTAATCAGATTTAGGGTGGCGATAATGTTCTTTGTTTGGGTAGGTGCGAATTCACGGGAAGTGACGATTATTTCTTCCAAGGTTTGCGACAGCTTCTGCTATAGGTATAGACGGATATAAAGACACTATGTCGTAACTTCCCATTATATCATTCTCAAATATATTTAACCATGTTGCGCGCACCACAAATTCTTTTGTTCACTTGATTACGTAATGGGTGTTTTTTAAACGTTCAGAACAGAATTTAGCTATGGATTTTTCTAACATGTACATATGAGCTTTGTTTTTTGCAACTATAGGTCTAAGGGTAGATCCAGGTTTATAATTCTTTAGTCGTCCAAAGAGTGGTGGAATTATAGGGCCCGGTGGAAGCTTCACTGACATTCTAATAATTTCTGGTAGATATTTCTCTCTGGCCAGCGCTCGAACTTTCCGTATTATGCTGTTAGAGAATTCGTCGAATGCTGGATTGAGTTCGATCGATTGATCAGCAAATTTTTTAAGTTTTCTAATATAATCAGACTTGTTCATAATGGCAATCTGACTCCACTTGTCGGTTAGGGTAATCGATATTCTACGGTCATTGAATAGATTCTCTAAAACTTTCTTAATCTGCCTGTCACTTTCCTTACAGTTCTTTTTTCAATATTGCTCCTGTTAAAATTCATAGGACTGTAAGAAATTGTATAATACCAGCAATAACAAAATCACCTAGTAGGACGATGAGATACGCAGGATCCATCACATATACCCCAGGCTTTACGTATTGGTTGAAGAATTTATTACGCAAATACAACATATTAAGAGCAATAAAGTCTCACACGCCGTTATCACATATAATATTAAGTTGCAAGGAGACACAGTGTGAGAAAAAAAAGGCGGATGTGTACGTTATACCGTTGGTATATCCTGACAACCCGGAAAAGATATATATCGGAATGACAAAGCGATCCTTGGACACTAGATGTAAAGAACACGTGCGTTGTGTGAACTAGGACATGCAGAATACAGTCCTCGCCAGAATATTCGTGCATTGTTCGGCCGCTCCTGTATGGAATAATATACACTGCTGGACAATTGCTAAGGACGGATCATAAACGCCTATATAGCGCATAAAAAAGTAAGTGTGGTTGAATGCCAAGTGAAATAAAATAATGTCAGAGTGCCAGGACATTACAAGAAAGACAATTTATTGTGCTCTGAAATCCAGAAGGCTTTGGAATGTGTTCAAGGGACAAACAGGCCATTTTGTGCAGAATACGTAAACGTGAAAAAATTCAATTACCGTCCGCAGGCGTTCCGGCGTAAGATGTGAATACGGGATATGGCCACCATGGAGGGCGATGCAAGATTCCACACGTCGTGTCATGCTTTGCACAACATTATCAAGCAGCTGTTTGGGTAATTTATCCCATTCCTCTGTCAGTGCACGGTGCTACTCTCCAAAATATCGGTGCTCCTCACCTTGCGTCACATCCAGTCTGGACCCCATCGTCGCGCTATACTTTGCATTCACTCCCAGTCTGGACCCCATCGTCGCGCTATACTTTGCATTCACTCCCAGTCTGGACCCCATCGTCGCGCTATACTTTGCATTCACTCCCAGTCTGTCATCCAAGTTTTATCTTCTCCGGAGGAGAACGATTCTCCAGTCACTAGAGAAGTTCGTCGCCTCCTGTGGACTTTGACTAGTGCTGAATTCCTGGTCCGATTCTTTTGGGTTCCTAGCCAGGCTGTGATTCGGGGTAATGAGCTGGCGGATGCCCCTGCCAGATCCGTCGCTTCCATGCAGATCACTTGACTGCCATGTTTTTTTTAGAGATTTTCGTCCTGACATCCGTGCATTCACCATTATAACGCAGAAGTCTTGTCTTACTTCTACGTTAATTTAAAACATCAACATACTAAGAAATAGTTCCTAAATGAAAGAAACCTTAACGGCCAGACGAACCATGTAAACAACAGAAGTCACACTTACGGAAAAAAATGATTTATTCAGGATGTAGCAAACACATCGTAGCATAGCATATTGCACTAAATTCTCCACACACCACACAATTCTTAACACAACGCTCTTTTCACAACGCTCCTTTCAATAATCAGTTTACACCCCAACGTTCGCCTTACAACGCTCGCCAGCAATAGATCAGTCGTCGTTTTTATCTCTTATTCTTATCAAAACTCAGGCATACGTCACGTTCATTCAACCTCAATTGTGTTGCCAAGTGTATTCGTTTGAGAGAAAAGATATTACGTTGAGAGTGAAGAATAACAGAATAAACTCAAGATTTACATAGGAAAAGAAACTAAAAAGGAAAGTTAATTTAGAATATACGTCACACCGTGTCTTAGTGTCAGTGCTATCTGCCTTTATCTCAACAGCGCAGGAACAAATTTCTCTCCATCAAACCACAGATCGTACCATGGCCAACTAGTTTGCGAACAGACCGTCGTGAGGAAGTTGTCTTTGCGCGTCTCTGTATTGGGCATTGTCGTTTCACAAAACGCTTCTTGTTGTGGGGCGACATTGCACCCATGTGTGAGAAGCGCTATTGCCGACTCACTGTCATTCATGTTCTGTGATGTTGTGTTCGTTTTCGTGATCAACGCTTTCATCATTCCGTTCCCATTTGTCAGACGACAGCGCAGTCGCGCTGCGGAGGGTCTTGGGTGACTAATGTGATGCGTCCTCCGTCTTTTCGTATTTAAGACACATCGACATTTTTAAACGTACCATACTCATTTTTCACTTTTACGTCATCAGCCAGCTTTAAACCCTTATACCACGTTTTTGAATATTTTTCTTTGGTGGTGTTGTGTATAACGAAGTAAATTTCTCCGTCATTTTTGGTCCACGGGGATCGAACCCGAATCCACTTATTCCGGAACAAGTCGCTCTACCAACTCAGCTACTCATACGTTCGTTCTTGCTGCTATCTGTCTTTATGTCGTGTGCGGGGCAGGCACGTCCCCGCCCCCTCCTCGAAAGTGGGCCGGGGGCATGCCCCTCGGGTCAGCCGAGACCATATATCGTTGCGTGCAGCCATCCACTGTAGAACGTGCACTTGAGAACTCCCAATCAGTCTAGTGTGCGGAATGCAACATCACACACATTTATTTTCGAAGCGGTGAAGAAGGGGATTCTCTTATTTTTCCTGCCTCGCGGTGTGGAAAGAACATCACGCTATTGCGAGATCTTGAACGGCCGGGTCATCCGGGAAGTTCGGGCGCCATAATAACGAAGTAAATTTCTCCGCCATTTTTGGTCCACGCCGGGGATCGAACCCGAGTCCACTCATTCCGGAACAAGTCGCTCTACCAACTGAGCTACGCAGACTTTCGTTCTAGCTGCTATCTGCCTTTTTGTCGTGTGCGTCCTGCAGGGCAGGCATGTCACATGTGTCTGGCGTACTTTGGCGAAACATGGCTCTTGCGCCATAAAATTCAACCAACCAACCAAACACTATTTCGACCCCTTCACCGGAGCGCGCAACGAGTGTCTGGAAGTACACAGGCTTGCCTCCTCCGAAAAAAGCCCGGCAAACAAAATCAGCTGGGAAGGTGATGATAATAATTTTGTTTGATCATAAAGGTGTAGTCTACTAGCATGCCGTTCCTCCACAAATTACTGTGAGTGCTGAGTATTACATTTCAGTCTTGAAGCGTCTGCGACGAAACACATCAATTAAGCTACCGTAACTAGAGGGCAAGTGGACCCTACACCATGAAAACTCCAGCTCACATGTAACTGCTTGTGTTCAACAGTTTCTTACGAAATGCAGTATTGAAATCATGCCACAGCCTGCTTACAGTCCTGACCTCGCCCCGTGCGATTTCTGGTTGTTTCCAACAATGAAGGAGAAGTTCCGTGGCGCAATATTCAACACAGATGCTGACGTCATTCAAGCTGTACAGGGGTCTCTAAAGCAGCTTCCACAAAATGCCCTTCGCCACGTGCTTTGAAAAGTGGACTAAACGATGGGACCGTTGCATATCATCCGAGACATGACGCTTTGAGAAAGTATAACATATATTTGGCTGTACCTGCATTTCGTCATTTTTGTGTGATTTTACTCTCAGTTTTTATGGAACGGCCGTTGAATGTACGACACTGTGCCAACAAGCAAGCCATCAGTATAAAAAGAAAGATGAACTGGAATTTACGACATACCCCTGATACTTTTTAATAAAAAAACCGAAGCATCACGACAAAGCCGTTCGATTGTGATGAAACTCTGCATGCAAGTACCCCAGGGCCGAATATGCAAATGATTAAAAAATAACGTTCCATGATTAAATAGTGATCCTCCACAGCACGTGGGAAACGCATATCGAGGAGGGCATATCAAGAGCAAAGCTCGAACCCAGGAATAATTGTGACGGCGGATTGCGGTTGCGTTAACCTCCACGGATTGTGAGGATACCTCGACGTCGGATCCGTGCAAAACACGAGTAGTTGAACGAGTGTGATAGGGAACATATAATTGGGTTGAGAGAGGCCGGTCGGTCAAGTCGCCGTATCACTAGGCATTGAGTCGTAGCACGCGGCAATCGGACGATGTTGACCCCAATGTGTCGAGGAGGGAGCAAACCAGCAGCAAGCGGGCAGTGGATGGCCGAGGGCAACAACAGAACACTAGAATAGAACGATTATGAGAGCAGCACGAACAGAACCAAATGTTTCGCTGTCAACCATCCATGGCCATGTTGCGTCGTCTACAGGTACGGAAGTGGCCATGTTGAGTCATCCACAGGTACGAAAGTGGCCATGTTGAGTCATCTACAGGTACGGAAGTGGCCATCCGGACCTTTGCCAGACGACTTGTGGCACGGAGACAACATTCGAGGAGGACACTCCGACGCCTACCTCCTCCAGCGAACATTGCCGGCAGCGGTTGTTGTGGTGTCCGATCAAAATGGAATAGTGTCCATTGGCGTCGTGTTGTCTTCAGTGATGAGTAACGGTTTGCACTTGGCGCCGATGACCAGCGCGTACGTGTCTCGAGACCAGCCGGCCAGTGTACGGATCTTGCCTTTACGTGGAACCGTATACGGGTTGCACACCGGGAAGGACTGTCTGCAGAGCCATTTCCTATGATAGCCTGACACCATTGATGGTCCTCCGTTCCGCTCTAACGGTTCAGCGGTACGTCGACGACATTCTAGGACGTGTTGTCTTGCCATTTTTGTCGCAGCGTCACTGAGAAATTTTTAAACAGGATAATGCCCGACCACACACGGCACCTCTCTCCTCCGTAATGTCGTCAGTCTTCCGTGGCCAGCCCAATCGCTCAACCTCTCATCGATCAAATGTGTTTGAGGGGTATCGTTCACTTCATCGAATGGTCACTTCACCGAAAATTACTTCGCCGAAAATCACTTGATCGAAAGGTACATTTCACCGAAAGCTCACTTCACCTAAAATTCATTTCATCGAAAGGACATTTGATCGAAAAGTTCATTTCATCGAAGGATTACTTTACCTAAACGCTTATTATAGCAAAAAGATCATTTCACCGAATGGTCAGTTTATCGAAAACTTAGAATATTGTTGTTAAAGATCTGTTGGAGTGTGGTGCAGGTTTTTGAAAAACTGGCCACCTAAACATTATCGGATTGTATAAAAAATGCACTTTTAAATTTCTATTAAACACCTCTCCGCAGGTAGGTCTTTTGAAATACAACATGTGACGCACCTGCCAGCAGGACGCACACGACATAAAGGCAGATAGGAGTCAGAATGAACGTCTGCGTAGCTCAGTTGGTAGAGCGACTTGTTCTGGAATAAGCGGACTCGGGTTCGAATCCCGGCGTAGACCAAAAATGACGGAGAAATTTACTTCATTATAATGGCGCCCGAACTATCCGGATGACCCGACCGTTCAAAATCTCGCAATGGTGTGATGTTCTTTCCACACCGCGAGATAGGAAAAATCAGAGAATCCCTTCTCCAGCGCTTCGAAAAATAAATGTGTGTGACGTTGCATTCCACACACGAGATTGACTGGGAGTTCTCAAGTGCACGTTCTACAGTGGATGGCTGCCTGCAACGATTCATGGTCACGGCTGACCCGTGGGCCATGCCCTCGGCCCTCTTTGGGGGGGGAGATGTGACGTACCTGCCAGCAGGACGCACACGACATAAAGGCAGATAGGAATCAGAATGAACGTCTGCGTAGCTCAGTTGGTAGAGCGACTTGTTCCGGAATAAGCGGACTCGGGTTCGATTCCCGGCGTAGACCAAAAATGACGGAGAAATTTACTTCGTTATAAACATTAAAAGGCCTAAGCCGTGACCTAGGAACCTAAAATTGATTCTTTTCGCCTAAATAAATGTGCAACATTATTAACTTGACTTTTTATGTAAACCTTATGAACATGAGTTCGCACAATTAAAATTGGGTAAAAAGGCCTAAGCCAAGGCCTAGGGACCTAAAACTGACTATTTTCGCCTGAAAAAATGTGCAACATTATTAATTTACTTTTTTTATGTTAACCTTTTGAACATGAGCACTGAACATGACTTTTATGTAAACCTTATGAACATGATTACAATTTGCTAAAAACACCTAAGCCGAAGCCTACGGACTTAAAATTATTGTTTTAGTCTTAAAACGAAATCTTTGCGTTCTCTGTGGCACGGAGAAATCAAAAGTGCAATTTGAGTATGATCCCCTAACGTTTTGGTGGTCTGTCTGCCGAACTTGCACCATGCTTTAACAAATCCTGTAATGGAATCCAAAGGTTTCAATAAACTGACCCTTCGGTGAAATGACCTTTCGATGAAATGAATTTTCAGGTAAAGAGACCTTTCGGTGAAATGAACTTTTCGATCAAGTGACCCTTCGGTGAAATGAACGTTTCGATCAAGTGATCTTTCGGTGAAGTGATTTTCGGGCAAGTGACCCTTCGGTGAAGTAAACGTCGGGCAAATGAACCAGACCCGTGTTTGAGACATAATGGGACGCCACCCACGCCCGTCCCAGAATTTTGGCGAACTGATTCGCAATTTGGACACTGTCTTGCATGTTATACCAGTATCCATGAATTGTATTCGTTTATGCCACTCCGGGTAACCGCTCACATACGAGACAGAGGTAGCGCCACAGCGTTCTGATTGTTCCACTCGTGTAGCTGTTTAATCAGAATAAATGGCCCATCTGCTCCGGAATTGCAATAATTTCCTTTCCTGTATATGTACAATGCACATAACAATTTTCATCTGGATTCGATTATTCCTTCTGGCTGCTTTTTATGTATATACAGATGGCAGCAGAAAACCATACGTAATGTTGACAAAACGTTCCCTCCTGGTAAGGAGCTGAGAGCATAAAAGAGACATAAGAATGTGAATTATACGACAACTGCCTCCATAGTAGGACCGAGTTCATCCAAAAAAGACGCAGTCCTACATAGCAGGGAGGTCATCCAAAAAAGACGCAGTCCTACTATGGAGCAGGGTGAAAAGACTTGCATCTTGCACAAGCTACTTTGGCACAGCTTTGAGGGGAAAGTATTGAAATCATAACTCACCCGCACCCGTGCAACGAAAGCTTGTTCTTGGAACTGTCATATGTCTAGAGAAATCTCCAGAACAAAGAAACAACAGATAGTGTACTTCCATTATACGTGAGCTAGCAACTGTTTGTTCCCAAATGTCAATTTTTGAATTGTATCAGGGTTAACTGCTGCTGTTCATAGATGGCTGTGATAATCTAGCCCAGACGAAGCCTCCCGGTGGAACGCGAAAGCTCGGCAATTATCGACTGAGTGTTTCTTTTTACGCCATGAAAGAAGATTTTATATAGACGCTCTTGAGTCATGTGTTACTTAAAACAAAGTTGTTGTACAATAGTGATACAAGAATTGATCAAAATTGTGGAAACCATTTGAAAAAATTGTATTTTTGAGGTTTGATGGCTCATAAAAACCCTTTTTTTATATATCAATGAAAAGATAATTTCATCAAAAATGTAATGCAACAAAGTTTGTTCAATTATCTGTATTCCATGAAAAGGTTATAGCCAAATAACCAGAAAAAGGAAGCACAACTTGTTTAGGTTGATATGAAGTAGCTTTACTTCATTTGAATGTAGCCAATGAGCATGAAGTGTTTAGCGCTCCTAGCAGGTGTCATCTTGTTTTGGCAATGAGCCAATCAGGTCACAGTAGGATTCAGCTATTGATATCATGTATTGGAGCTGAGAGGAGGACATTTGTTAGTGTGTTAGTAATTGCTATCAAGTTGGGTTTTCTTTTGTGTGTGTGTGTGTGTGTGTGTGTGTGTGTGTGTGTGTGTGTGTGTGTGTGTGTGTGTGTGTGTGTGTGTTCTTTCATTTAGTGAGCTTGTAAAACGTAATAAGATTAAAGAAATGGCGCAAAGAGTTGACTGGTCACCCAGAAAGCGAATAGTACTATTAAGTGAACAAGGCTTCAGTTATGAAGAAATTAGAAGAAAAATTGGTGGAAATTTAACCAAAAGTGGCATTTCTAAATTTTTGAAGAGGTATAAGGAGACTCAGTCACTACAAAACCATACTGGTAAAAGCAGGAAAAAGTGCACAACAGCAAGTGATGATAGAAGAATTAAGAGACTGTGCATAGGTGACAGAAGAAAATCATCTGGGTGTATACAAGATGAAATGGCGCAATGCAATGTGAAGTTGAATACAAGGACTCTTCGGCGCAGACTGCAGGAATTCGATCTAAAAGCTAGAATTCCACAAAAGAAGCCAGTTTTATCTCTCAAACAAAGGTTGAAAAGATTAAACTGCGCTAAAACCCATGTTGACTGAACAGCGGAACAATGGAACAGTGTTATTTAGAGTGATGAAACCAAAATCTCGTGTTTGGTAGTGATGGCATAAAATACGTAAGGAGAAGAATCGGAGAAGATTTGCATCCTGATTGCATTACATGTACCATGAAACACCCTGTTAGTGTTATGATATGGGGTTGTATGACATTAAAAGGTGTAGGCAGAATTTGCGTGATTAATGGGAATATAAATGGCCAAAAATACATTACTTAAGCCCAGACTGAAGCCTTCCGCACGTGATCTTTTCCAAGATAAAGAATCATTTATATTTCAACAGGGTTTAGCTCCATGTCATGTTGTTGCTGTGTGCAAAAAGTGGTTTCAAGATAATTATATTCCACTGCTGGAATGGCCTGGGAATAGCCCAGACCTTAACCCCATTGAAAATCTATGGAGCCGACTAAAGAAACTTGTTAGTCAGAAGCAACCCAGCAATAAAACCCAATTAATAGAAGCAATAATTCAATCTTGGTTTCACATTATAACAGCTGCAGAATTAAAAAACTTGGGTAACTCCATGGGAAGGCGTTGTAAAGCCGTAATTAACGCTAAAGGTTACCCAACTAAGTATTAACTCACATGGGGAGAGTTTTTGTATATCTCATTTTTTCTATGTGTTTCACTTTTCTTCTTTATAACTGCTGTTCTAAAATCCTTCGTAAAAGTTACTGCATTATATTCTCGATGAAATTATCTTTCCATTGATGTATAATTTTATGGTATTACTCCACAAGAAAGTAGTGTTATGAGCAATCAAACCTCAAAAATACACTATTTTCGAAAGGTTTCCACAATTTTGGCCACTACTGTATAGTAGTTGATGGGGCAAATCAATAGGCAACCGATACAAAATTTGTTTTGGGCAGTGGTGTGCCCATGAGAGTTGGGTTATTATTCCGCCTCCCCCTTCCAAATTTGGACCCTTTCCATATTTCAAAAATGCTGTTTTTAAAAGAAAAGTTTTTGTTAGTATTTGAAATCGTTTTTATGTATTATGGCAAAAACTGAACGTGTTTTCTCCATGAAGACGAGACTCTGGTAAGGAGCCAGGACCAGAATGCCCCATTGCAATGAAAAGCCAATACATGGGAATATGAAAGTTTCCGTGGCGACGAGGCAATGCCAAATTTGAGTTCCATGACTTATTTCACATTACTCTAAAGCACGCTGAAAAACATGAAGTCTTGATTAAATTACCAAGAATCACATCAAAGCAAAACCAACGCTGAAACATAAACCCAGAAAACCCAGAAGACTATTACAGGATTTCAATTTATGTACCATTTTAGACATGTTTATTAGGTCTTTGGAAAATAGATTTCTCACGCACAAATCGTGCCGAAAATACAGTCGTAGTACTAGTAGACCGAAAGTCAATTTTTGATGTTTGAAGACAACTTAAAGTCAGGAATACATATTATACATCATTTTAAAGGACATGTTATGCTGAATTTAAATATTTTTACAGAATGTTATTGCCAGTAACAGAAGTGAAGTTACAAGCAAAAGTACAGTGTCTGGTAATAAAAAGCAAAAAATAGTGGAATTTCTGAAATCAGTGTACAATGCATTTAACGTAAAATCACTCTCCAGTACATTATTGAAACTTGCAGGGCACTTGGAATAACTTACCAACAAGACAAATACGCTTTAACATTTAATTGGATAACCACGGTTTCTTAGTAACAAAGTGCACCTTCTTAGCATGGAACTAATGAGCTTCTCTAGTTGTTCATTGGTGATAGCACGGGGTCTGGTTCATTTGCCCGACGTTTACTTCACCGAAGGGTCACTTAACCGAAAGTCAAATGATAAGGTAAAAACGCTGTGGTATACACACTTAAAACGAAGTCTGAAGATGTCAGATGTACTTCGTAAAATTACATTTAATGAACTACACTATCTACCAACAATTAATTGGACACCCCTGCAATCGACGATATCTGAGGCCCTGATACACGTCACGGCCGCCGCCGTTAAATATCGTGTGGGAAACAACAACGCTACCAGTCGCATGCAAGTTGCCACGCATTTCGGAGCTCTCTGATTTCGAGAAAGGTGTAATCGTCGGGTATCACAGAAATGGCTGATCCATACGCGATATATCCAGCGAGTTGAAGTACCCAAAATCAACAGTGGCCTACGTGATTGGCAAGTGGAAGATGAGAGGCGACTGTCGGAATGTGCCCCGACCCGGCAGACCCACAAGACTGGGAGTTAGAGACCGACGGGTGCTGGCCAGAGATATTCGGAAGAACCGCACCAAATCGATGGGCCACATCCACGAGGAGTTTCAACAGGCATCCGGGAGTGTTCTTTCAATGAATACCATCCGTAAGGAAGCCCATATGCTCGGTTATCACGGACATCCTCCCGCCCACAAGCTTTTGGTCACCAAGTCCAATAGCGCTGCTCGGCTAACGTGGTGCAAAGAACGTCGACAGTGGACCGTTGAACAGTGGAAACAGGTTCTCTGGAGCGACGAATCAAGGTTCGCCCTTTACCGTTCGGATGGCAGGGTCTGGGTTTGGCGTCTGCCTGGAGAACGCCTCCTGCTGGAATGTATTGTGCCAACTGTGAAGTTCGGCGGCGGTGGAATTATGCTATGGGGGTGTTTCTCCTGGTATGGCACGGGACCCTTGGTCGCAATTCCTGGTAGACTCAACGCCGAGACCTACTGCACCATTTTGGATGACCACTTCTTACGTTGTGGCAGTTTTACGGGGGGACCCATGTTACTTTCAGGATAACAATGCCACCTGTCATGTTGCGAGGTCCCCCATGGCTTGGTATGGTGACAATGGGGTTAATCGAATGGACTGGCTTGCGCAGAGGCCGGACCTTAACCCTATCGAGCACCTCTGGGACGAGTTGGAGCGTCGATTTAAGGGGTGCCCCCACCGTCCGAAATCGGTGAAGGAACTGACCTGTCTTCTCCAAGCCGAGTGGAAGAAAATACCGCTAGTCGTCGTATAACGCCTGGTTGAGAGTGTGCCCCGGAGAGTCGCAGCTGTAATCGCCGCTCGTGGAGGCTCCACCAACTATTGAAGGTGAATAAACTTCGTTTTCCTTTGCTATCACAGGTGTCCAATTACTTGTTGGTAGATAGTGTATATACTAGGTTAGAACCTTGTATATAGAACTATATATAAGGTTTTTTATGAACTATATACAAGGTTAAAAACCTTGTATATACACTGGCGGAAAGTGAAAAAAGAACACCAAGAAGGAATTCGCGAACGATCATGAAATTTACATATGTTAATGGGGTCGAGTTTACGTAGGTGTGATGTTAATTTCGGGACCAACCGGTGAGCGCTTACGCCACAGCGCGGCATAATATGCAAATTATCGTCGGTGGTATTTAAGGAGTACGGCGAAGTGAATGTAATCAGTCGTCGGCGTACGGACACGTGCGAAGACCCTGAAGAAGCTACAATGTCTGGACATGGAAGACGTGTACGATTTCAGCAGTTATCGGACTTTGAGCGAGGTCGTCTAGTCGGACTCCGCGAGGCCGGGTGGTCGTATCGTCGTATTGCGGAGCGAATTGGACAGGAAGTATCGGTGGTGGTACGATTGTGACGTAGGTGGTCTGAGGAACATTTCCACACGAGAAGACGTGGAACCGGGAGTCACAGACGGACTGATTAGCGGACCGATGGACGCATAAGAAGAGCGGCGTTGTCAAGCAGAACATCCACTGCGACGCAAATCCAAGCTGCCGTTGCACCTGAGGTGACTGTGCGAACAATCCGCAACCATCTACTGGATGTAGGACTACGTGCACGTGTGCCTCTGGCATGTGTACCTTTGACTCCAGCCCACCGTCAGGAACGGCTGCAGTGGTGTCTTCAACGTCTGCACTGGAGAATGCAATGGCGATCTGTCGTAATCAGCGATGAAAGCAGATTCTGCTTGGGAGCCTCCGATGGCCGTATGCTTGTTCGCAGTTGAAAGTAGCCATCGTCATTGGAATAATTCATCCACATGACATGATGCACTTGGTCCGCAACGATCTTTAGATCAGATGTGCCAGTCAGACGTTGTTCAACACGAATTAACGGGCCCAAAGCATGCCAGGAAAACATTCCCCAAACCATAACGTTGTCTCCACCAGCTTGAAGGGTTGTAGCAATGTATTTGGGGTCCATGCTTTCGTGCTGTTTCCGCTAAATTCTCACTCGGACATCGGCATGGTGCAACTGAAAACGTGATTCATCGGGCCACATAATTTGTTTTCAATTATCGACTGTCCAATCCTTGTGCTCCTGTGCGAACTGGAGACGTTTCCCCTTGTTAACTGCAGACAGCAAAGGTGTTCGAACAAGTCTTCGGCTGCCATATCCCGTCCGATGCAGTGTACGGTGAACAGTGCGTGCAGAGATCGTTTAATTGGATCCTTGATTAAGATGGTCTGTAATTTTCTGCACTGTAGCCCTTCTGTTGTCTGTTACCAGTCCGGACACTCTCCGTTCCGCCTGAGCAGTCACTAGTCGATGACGACCACACGTTGCACGTAGAGACCGAGATTTTTGGCTGACAGTCCAGTCTTTAAACACTTTAACAACAGCTGCTCTGGAACATTTCACGTATGCGGCGGTTTCGGTGATACTCGCTCCATGTCTCTGAGCTCCTACAATCATCCCACATTGAAAGTCCGTCAAATCTCCTTTTTTACCCATTTCGTCACCCAGAAATCACCTCTACTACTGTCGCAAGCACTGAGCTTTCCGTTTTTATACTAGCTTCGCCTTCTGGCGGCAACAGTGTGAAGCCATAGCTCCTTTGCTTAAAACTGTTAGGTGGTCATAATAAAGTGGCCACTCAGTGTATAAGTTGACTTCAAACATAAAAAATTGACTTTCGCTCTACTGGTGCCGGACTTTTGGGTACGATTGTAAGTTGGGAAAAGTGACTGAAATCCGGATAAGATCAGGATTCCAGTCACTTTTATTATCAGGATTCCAGTCACTGTTATTATCAGGATTCCAGTCACTGTTATTATCAGTTTTCCAGTCACTGTTATTATCACGATTCCAGTCACTGCCCTTCTGTTGTCTGTTTTCCAGTGTTATCAGTATTCCAGTCACTGTTATTATCAGTATTCCAGTCACTGTTATTATCAGTATTCCAGTCACTGTTATTATCACGATTCTAGTCACTGTTATTATCAGTATTCCAGTCACTTTTATTATCAGTATTCCAGTCACTGTTATTATCAGTATTCGAGTCACTTTTATTATCAGTATTCCAGTCACTTTTTCCAACTTGTTTTCGGCACGATTTGTGTGCGAGAAATCTATTTTCCAAAGCACTAATAAACATCTCAAGATCAACACAGATAAATAGCAAACTATAAGTGGTCAGTCATTACGTTGTGTTTAAGAATATTCATAATAATTTCCAGCAATATTTTTATGAATATTTTTGCGCGGATGTTGCATACATTTTAAAAATGCATTCGTAACACATTTAGTTGTACAAAAAAATAAATTTCGTAACCTTCCTTTCCTCGAAAAAAATTTCTGAGCACCCCAGTGGTCTTGGCAACAGATATCAAGCAAGGGCCACGTCAAAAAAGGAAATGGTATGCGTATAAAACTTGGTTGGAGAGCAATTGGACGAAACAGAAGTACTTCCCAGAGCAATTTATAGTGAAACCTTCGAATAACGGTCGCTGCTCGGACTCAGAGTTGGAAACGGGTCAAAAATTTTGGACCCAGACCTAACCCGGACAAACTTTATTAGAGTTATAAATTCGAATATATAACCATAATCATCATCATTGTCAGCAATTATCAATCCACTGCTGGATGAAGGTCTCCCAAAGTTCTGTCTTGGGCCAGTCTCCTCCTTCCACACAACTCCCTCGTGGTCTTTTCCTGCCCCTTGGAAACCAGTCAAAATTTCAGTTGTTCATCGGTGATCAGTTCTCCCGGCAATTTGTCTAGCCCATCGCCAGTTCAGGGATTTTACTCTCATCATGATGTCTTCCACTCAAAACAGGCCGCTGTTATACAGTGGTAGCATGTCCGGCACGTAACTGGAAGACCCTGGGTTCAATTCCCGGTGGCGGCCCATGAGATTTTTTCCATGACTCACTATAAACGTGGAAAGCGCGATGACTTCTGTTTGATGTTCCTGGTCCACGTCACTTGTCTGTATTAATTATTCTTTCGACTCTAGTTATTTGTTCAGTTGCTGCTTACCATCTTTGGTGAATCCCCAGCATTGTGCGGGGCTCCAAGAAGCAACCTGCCAAGTGGCTTGCCAGTTAGCCGTATGTGAGTCTTGAGGAATTCGAGGCAGCTGTGGTACAGTGGTAGCATGCCCGGAGCGTAACTGGAAGATCCTGGGTTCGATTCCCGGTGGCGGTCAATTAGAAATTTTTCGTGACTCACTTATAAAAACATGGAAAGAGCGATTACTTCTGTTTGATGATCCTGGTCCACGTCACTTGTCTGTATTAATTATTAATTCGTCTCCTAGTTATTTGTTCAGTTGCTGCTTACCATCTTTGGTGAATCCCCAGCATTGTGCGGGGCTCAAAGAAGCAACCTGCGAAGTGGCTTGCCAGTTAGTCGTATGTGAGTCTGGAGGAATTCGAGGCAGCTGTGGTACAGTGGTAGCATGTCCGGCGCGTAAATGGAAGACCCTGGGTTCGATTCCCGGTGGCGGCCGATCAGAATGAGAAGAATTTTTCCGTGACTCACGTATCAAAGTAGATAAAGCGATGACTTCTGTTTGAAGAAAACAATTTTAAAACAGAAAGAGTCAACCAAAATTACTTTGGAAAGGTTAGGTCAATGTGCTAATTAACAGAAGGACTTTGAAAAATTCGCCTTACGGTTAAATGGGAACAATTTTAACGATGTGGTACAGGCAAGCTCGAGCCACAAACATACATCTAAATGCCAAGCTGGAGATGGAAACATTGAAATTAACTCTGATGTAATGGATTGTTTGTCGGATGAAGATGATGACAACGACAATGTAACCGAAATTTCGGAACTTACGCCTTCTTTCAAAGCGACATTAAATGGATTAAAACTTGTGAAAAACTTTTTCTTTGGCTACGATTCTCAAGAAAAACACTTGCAAAGCCTTTCAATTATTCAGAAAGTTTTGCTTGAGCTAAACACTAAAAATAGAAAGCAAAAGGAAATTACCGATTTTTTCAAACCAACATCCCATAATGTAAGTTTGGTTCTTACATAAGTGTGTCCACAAAACATACTATGTACTAGTAGAATGCACTGGTTTGTGGTTTTTTCTTTTTTTTGTACAAATGCCCGTAAAGTTTATTTTTTACCTCGACCTCGGTTTAACGTTTTCCCGCATCGTACGACTTTATAGGTCCCCGGAAAATCGTAAAATCGGGGTTTCACTGTATAATTTACTGCTTACGAAAAAGTGAGCGACCCAGCAAACTGTATTCCCTTTGTTTTTTAAGGAAAGTCTACACTAGAGGGGAGAAAAAAAATGAAGCTCGATTTCACTTGCTTTACGTTAGCAGTAACGCATCGAATAAAACAGCTTACCTGAATTATTGCTTGGGTTATGTGACTTTTGATACACGCATACACAGACACACCTACAAACTTTCAGGATATTGAAATAATGCCAGTTTAACGGATACGACTCAACTACAAATCTATCGCAGCAGGCTCCTTAACGAAGGAAGAGGAAACGGAGACAGTTAAAGAGATTAGTTTGATCAATGGCTTTGCTCTCAAAATGAATTCCTCAATAAAAAAAAAGAAGCTCTTTATTTCGAAACAGCCGAATGGTGTTTTAATTCCAATTCGAATAAATCTTGTCAAAGTAAAAAAAAACACACATTGGTCAACTCTTCTATACTGAAATCTTTTAATGAAGTGAAACATTTAGGGCAGAGATCTTAGACACGTCTGTTTCAAAAGTCGCATAGATCATCTGATTCAAACAGGCATGTTTAATTCTCACTTACGTCCTAATTAAACTTTTTTTCACGTCTTATAAAATAACGTTGACGTGGTAACGTTATAGCGTTCTTTGTCTGCTCTTTATTGACCTTTTAATGCCCCAAAAGCACAGAACCGTAGGGTTGGTTGTCCATGCCGCTTTGTTCGTAATTCGAATTTCTTACAAATCTTTACGTCACTTTAATTACAGAAATTTTATACCGAAATGGCATTTGTGACAGAAACTTTGGGAAATTTTTATGCACAGAGTTTGTCAACAAACTTCTGTGAATGCGTAAAAGGAAAGATTGTGAAAAATGGGGTAACTTGCACGACATAGTGAAGCACGTGAGCGAACATGTCCGTAACCGTCACGGAGCTGCGAGAAAGGAAGGGCGTGGCACAGAGAGAGAGAGAGAGTGCGGCGGCAACTGACGTTGGGGGACGTACGATGTTAGCGGGAAAAATTCGAGAAAGAACTAATATCAATTATGCTTCAAATTGGGAAAACATGCATCGGAAAGGCATCCAAGCGTGAAAGAAGTTTCCGGAATGAAGCTGCAATCTTGAAGTGTTTTCAGTTTATGGGGATGAAATCGTAAGTAGACGCTTGTTGAGTGCATGGGGATGAAGCCGTGACCTTGAAGTGTGTTGAGTTTATAGGGATGAAGACACGACCTTGAAGCGTGTCCAGTGTTTGGGGATGAAGCCGTACCGTCGAATTGTGTCCACTTTATGGGTGTGAAGCCGTAACCTTGAAGTGTGTGGAGTTCATGGGGATGAAGCCGTAACCTTGAAGTGTGTTGAGTTTATGAAAATGCAGCCTTAACCTTGAAATGTGTTGGGTTTATGAGAGCCTTGAAGTGTGTTGAGTTTATGGGGATGAAGCCGCAACTTTGAAGTGTGTGGGGTTTATGGTCATGAAGCCGCAACTTTGAAGTGTGTGGGGTTTATGGTCATGAAGCCGTACCGTCGAACTGTGTCCACTTTATGGGTGTGAAGCCGTAACCTTGAAGTGTGTAGAGTTTATGGGGATGAAGCCGTAACCTTGAAGTGTGTTGAGTTTATGAAAATGCAGCCTTAACCTTGAAATGTGTTGGGTTTATGAGAGTGAAGCCATAGCCTTGAAGTGTGTTGAGTTTATGGGGATGAAGCCGCAACTTTGAAGTGTGTGGGGTTTATGGTCATGAAGCCGTACCGTCGAACTGTGTCCACTTTATGGGTGTGAAGCCGTAACCTTGAAGTATGTAGAGTTTATGGGGATGAAGCCGTAACCTTGAAGTGTGTTGAGTTTATGAAAATGCAGCCTTAACCTTGAAATGTGCTGGGTTTATGAGAGTGAAGCCGCAACCTTGAAGTGTGCTGAGTTTATGAAGTGAAGCCGTATCCTTGAAGTGTGTTGGGTTTATGGGGATGAAGCCGTAACTTTGAAGTGTGTGGAGTTTATGGTCATGAAGCTGTACCGTTGAATTGTGTCCAGTTTATGAGTGTGAAGCCGTAACCTTGAAGTGTGTTGAGTTTACGGGGATAAAGCCGTAATCTTGAAGTATATTGAGTTTATGGGGATGGAGCCACAACCTTGAAGTGTGTTGAGTGTTTAGGGATGACATTGGAACCTGAAAGTGTGTTGAATTTATGGGGATGGAGTGGTAACCTTGAAGTGTGTGGAGTCTATGGGATGAAGTCGTAACCTTAAAGTGTGTTGAGTTTTTGGAGACAAAGCCGTAACCTTGAATTGTGTCGAGTTTATGGTTGTGAAGCCGTAACCTTGAAGTGTGTTGAGTTTTGGGGATGAAGCCGCAACCTTGAAGTGTGTTAAGTTTACGGGGATAAAGCCATAACCGTGAAGTGTGTTGAGCTTATGGGGTTGAAAATGTAACCTGGGAGTGTGTTGAGTTTATGAGGATGGAGCCAGAATCTGGAAGTGTGTTAAGTTTATGGGGATGAAGTTGTAACCTGGAAGTGTATTGAGTTTATGAGGATGGAGCCGGAATCTGGAAGTGTGTTAAGTTTATGGGGACGAAGTTGTAACCTGGAAGTGTATTGAGTTTATGGGGATAGAGCCGTAACCTTGAAGTTCGTTGAGTCTATGGGGATGGAGCCGTAGTGTGGTTTAACCATTTCAGCGAAGGCATGGACTGCAATGAAAACGTCCGCCGGACTGGAAGGTATGTAACATCCAAAAGTTTGAAAGCATTGTAAACATGCGTGATCTCGCAGCCAAAGACCGTCGACTAACTGTGTTAATGATCGCGGAGGAACTTTTTTTAAATCATGAAACAGTCTTCACGATTATAAAAGAGGATTTGAGAAACCGCACTATCAGTTCAAGATTTGACCCACAGTATTCGCCTGAACATGCACCGGTTCACTTGTTTTTGTTTTCCCAGTTGAAATTAGTGCTGAAAAAGAAGATATTTGCGAGCACTTTGGACATTCAAGAGAAAGTGAAGACTGAACTGCAGAATATGACAAAGCAAGACGTTTCCCATAGCTTTCAATAGTTACACGAATGATGACAAAAGTGCATTGTATCCGGAACGGGGTGTGGGGGGGGAGTGATGTTTTGAAGGCCATTAGAGTAAGTTTTCTTACATATTACCTATACTTTATTTAAATTCATCAAATTTTATTTAACCATCTTACATGTTTCTTCGTTGGAATTTTATGTGAAACTTGGGCTTTGTAAAAGAATTTTATTTGTAAATGTTTAGAGCCATTTATTGGTTTTAGGGTTGAGAAACTCGAAGGGCTATAAGGAATCACCTGTCCTTAAATTTAGTGGTTTCCAATGCAAAAAGAATTATTAAAATCGGACTAATAGTTGCAGAGATACAGTGTCCACAATCGGACAGACAAAGTGGTATTATAAGCACGAAATGTTTTTACAAAAGACATGCTAAAAACACTAGAAACATTATTATAACGTACTCATCTGCATAGACATTGATTTCGGGGGGGGGGAACCCAGGAATTCATTAAATACCTGATAACAATAAATACTAGAAAGATGACACCGAATTTTCGGGTGTAATAAGCACGTCTTTTGAATCCGTTCTAACGCAAATTAAATTTATCAGCGCTGTTCAAAGTCAATGGAACCGGAATGGAAAGCAATAGTGTCTGACGGAAGAAAGAAGTTTTTCAATCGGGTTTTTAATCCCTCAGATATTGCTGTAAACGGAATCGTGAACTTACGCCCTCTGATTGCAGACTTCTGCGTTAAAACAATGTGAATTTATATGAGAAACACTTCGCACCGGAAACGCTCTGCAACACGGAAAGAATTTTTCAAATCGGACACTTAGAAACAAAAATAAGATGCGACTTTACGTCCCCTGGTGGGAAAACCATGCATTATTTTAGGAAGAAAGTATTCTCAAAAGGTTTTTCCATATGAGCGGTATCGGTCCAAGAAAAAAAAATAGTCGAGTTTTCAGGAGCCTAGATTTTGCTACAAATTCATCAGAAGCAGAAATTAACACTTATGCCCGCTGGTGGCCAAACCATTCTTTACCAAACATTAGAAATTATGTGAAAAATATTTTCCCTCAGGTCTTGTATGCGATACAAGAAATGTTTTTCAAATCGGAGTTTTAGAAGCAGAAATAACGCAGAAAACGCAATTTACCTTTGTGCCCCCTAGCGGAAAGTCTATGATTTACTTGAAAATTTTGAATTTATTGGAAAAACATTTCGCATCGGAAACACTATCCAACAAAGAAGGAATTTTTCAAACCAGACTCCTAGAAGTAGAGATATTGACAAACAATAAGATATAAATCTACGCCCCCTGGCGTAGAAACCATGCATTAGTTCAAGAACAAAATTTTCCTAAAAGGTTTGTCGACATGAGTAGTATCGGTCAACAAATGACTTGCCGCCCCGGTGGCGCAGTGGTCTAAGGCGCTGGCCTCTGATCATTCGTCCGTAAGGGGTCCGGGTTCGAATCCCGGTGAGGCATAGATGTTGTGTTTGTCTTACGGCACTGGTTCTCTCCCTTTCCTGTAACCAGTGACCCTAAATTAGGGACGGGCGACTGCTTATAGCCCATTGAGTTGCTCACGGTAGTCGTTAAACCTCCAATAAAAAAAAAACAAAAAAACAAATGACTTTTTTTTCAATCGAGATTTTAGAAGCTCATATTTTTCTGCAAATACATCAGAAGCAGAAATTAACACTTACGCCCCCCGGTGGCCAAACCATTTTTTACAAAAATTAAAAATTATGTGCAAAGGATTTCCCTCGAGGAGCTGTATCCGGTACAGAAATAATTTTTCAAATCGGAGATTTAGAAGCAGAGGTACAGGGGGAAAGCAATTTACTTTAACGCCCCCTAGCGGAAAGTCTATGAATTACTTGAAAATTTTGAAATTATATGAAAAACATGTCACACTGGAAACACTATCCAACAAAGAAGGAATTTTTCAAATCGGACTCCTACAAGTAGAGATATTGACAAAAATAAGATATACATCTACGCCCCCTGGCGGAGAAACTGTGGAATATTTTAAGAAGAAAATATTCGGAAAAGGTTCATAAATGTGAGTGGCATCAGTCCACGAAAGAATTTTATCAATCGATATTTTAGAAGCTCATATTTTAAGGCAAATACATCAGAAGCAAAAATTAACACTTACACCCCCTGGTGGCCAAAGTATTCTTTACCAAAAATTTGAAATTATATGCAAAAGATGTTCCATCAGGAGGTGTATCCGCTGAAGAAAAAAATTCAAATCGGAGTTTTAGAAGAAGAGTTATCGGGAAAAAAGTAATTTACTTTTATTCCCCCTAGCGGAAAATCTATTCGTAATTTGAAAAAGTACCTGTATCTAAAATACTCTTCGACATAAATGGAAACGAAAGATAAAAGCATTTTTTCAATCGGTTGTTTAGAAGCAAATATGTGGAATAAAACGTATTTTTGAATTCGACATGATCTGCATTTACACCCTCTGGCGGCGAAATTGTACATCGTAAAAAAAAAAACGAAATAAAGGGTCATCATTCGTATATTTCAAGCTTCCCAATGCAAAAAGAATTTTTCAAATTGGACTAATAGTTGCAGAGATATCGTGGGTACAGACGGACGGACGAGCAAACCGGTAACATAAGCACGATCTTTTTTACAAAAGACGTGCTAAAAATATACAGGGTGTTTCCCAAAGTCGCGGGTCACTTCAATAACTTGAGAATGAATTGGAACAGAAAAACAGGGTCAACGGGTATGAATAAGGGATGATGTGATCTATTTAAGGGATATGTGAATGACCCCCAGGGTTTAGGGGACTCGGGAGGGGGCCTATCTCGTAAACAAAGCAAATTAGGAAAAAAATTCCAACTACAAAGTTATTCAGCGTTTTTACCTTAGTGTATATCCGCAGAAAAATTTTTAATAGCTCTTCAGGTTCGGGCTGTGCCCTCTTGAGCTATTGCACATCTACAAGGAAAAGTTGTTTTCCCCGCAAATCTTGAAATGTTTCTCCCTTTTCCTGAGCTTCGTAAGGAAAAACATCTGAGGGGATGATTTTTTCGTTCGCGAAACTAAGGGTTCGAAAGCCCCCCCCCTCCCCCGCATTTCTCTCACTTTCCGCCAAGAAGCTGTAAAGTCACCTAAATTTGCGCAAAATGCCGCTGTGCAGTAAATTTAGGGTTTCAGTTTACGTATCTAGAACATTAGAAGGAAATCTTGGAAATTATGGTCCTAATCTATCCCCGAATCACCGAAATAAATTATTGCCTATGGTAACCCCCCTTCAGGAGCTCAACAAATACAAAAATCAACAGATATTTAGTCAATCCAATGCCTAAAACTACAAACAGCTCCATAGCAACTGCTTGTAGTTTTAAGCAATCATGAAGACTGTGTTGCCCTTATTACAGGGACGTACAGAATTCTTTTTCGGGAGTCCGACAAAAAATAGAAGTTTTGAAATCCACCAGAATAAAATAAAATTTAATGAAAAATACAAGAAAAAATTAATACACCTTTTTCTAATGTAAGTTAAGGGTGTAACGTATACTCTATATTCACTTTCCTTTTGATTTTACTATCTCTGGTTATTTTATTTTACTATGTAAATTATCTTCTTACTGAACGAGATGTTATTTCACCCGCTGAATGAGATCTGGCAATGAGTGTAAGTCATGACGTGGTGGTAGCCAGTATAAATAGGCGCGTTCAGCGATACCTAAGGAGAGCGTTTGTTGTTGTACGGAGAGCGTTTGTTGTTGTACGGAGAGCGTTGGTTTATGTGAAGGAGAGAGTTTGTTGTTGTTGTACGGAGAGAGTTTGTTGTTGTATTGAGAGCTTCGTTCTATGTGATTAGGTTGATTCTTCATTATTGTGATACGAGCAGTGTGTGTGCGTTGGATGATGCAAGAGTTATCTAATAAAAGAGCTTTTTCGTAAGTACGTCTTTCTCAATTCATAGTTTTTGTCAGATCTCTGTCTGGCTGTTAGGTTTATTAGTTGATTATTATTACCAACCAGCATTAAGACTTTATTCATCCTAATTACTGCTACAACATTACTACCAGTTATAAGTTTGTTCATTACTATTACTACACTACTAGCAGGAGACTTTATTCATGATCTTAATTAACTAGTAACAACAACCATTTGAATTCACTATTAGAAGCTTAGTACAAGCATATAATTCAGTAGTAGAAGCATTATAAAACATTACTAGCTTAGTTGAAAGCTTTATTCATTATAATTAGCGTAGCTGGTAGAAGAGTTTATTCATTATAAGGGGGCTAAAGGGGAATCCCCGTTGCCCCACCCCTCCATTTTACTACCACCTGGCTTCTTACATAGTCCATGTAGGCTGTAGAATTAGCAGATGCAAAGACTCGTGCTACAATCGTGTGCTGTTATTGGCATTTCTCGACCTCTGACATCAGGAAATATGGGTTCTTCAATTCGAAATTTGTGAAATATAGCGCAGTTAAAATTGACCGTAGCAGACCACGCTCTTTTACTTACCTCGTTACATTATCGAGAAAAACATTTGTACCGAAGTTGAATTATGCCTATCTCTTACGGTGAATCCTGTATCGTGTATACAATGGATCAAATGCTTTTATTGCTGAACTCGTTCAACGGGCCAAGCACTCACTCTGTATCAAATCCCCTCTTGATGTATCAGGGGTTGAAAAAAAAATGAATTAAATGCGCATTTCCCTCGGGAATGCTTTTTAAGCCTAAGTAATAGTTCTTTTTGTAATTTGACAGCGTTTCACAAGAGAGATATTGCATTCAATTTGTATAGAGTTCACACCATCATTGTGGATAGATCATTTATTCGCTTATCTTTCAGATACTGAAAAGTATAAACCTTCTGCTCTTTTCTTCTCTTTCTTCTTTTTTTCAAGATTGCTCAAAATATACATGTTTGTTTTTACACTGTAAAATTTATAGTTATACCTTGTACTGGTGTTCACCTATTAGAGATGGCACTCTGCTGATGCCCTTTGCGAACATATGTTGTACATAGAGTAAGTCAACCCATCAGTCCAGTATTGTCAGTGTTATGAATTTGCTTACATTGTATATAGTGCATCCACATAATGTAAATATCTCATTGTCATTGTAAATAGGTCATCCACTTGTTTACCTTTTGGTAACTGTTAAGCACAGGCCATCTGTATCTTCCTGTCCATGTTTGCTCCAAATAAAATATTGTTGAAGCTTTCGTGGAATGTGTCAACCGGTAGGAAAGGACTGGAAACAACAAAAGAAACAGTATGTGTTCACCTTCGCACATGAATTCCATACTGCAGTTAGTGACAAAAGCAATAGTTTTAAAATTACCAACTTATCATTATTTTTTTCTAATGTGCGGATTACAGCGATACGCTACCATTAATAACAGAAATAAATCATATTCTTACAAACTAGTTAAAGAAACAGAGTTAGGATTGCAATGAATAAAGAATAACGGTTAACAATTAACGCAAAATTATCGTGTTTTAAACTGGATTGCAGAAACATTCGGATCTGAAAAAAAAGATACTTATCAGAACAAAAGCAGACTCGTGTGTGCATATATGTTGAGTTAAACCTTACAAGAACACAGGATCCTACCAGTGCCGTCGATTTCTCTTAGAGCTGGTGGGTGTCTTTTGGGGACAATGTGTCGCTTACTTATACAAATACTTGTTCATTTGCGCCCACCGTATGATCATGGCACTATGCAAAGTTACTTTTTATTCTGAGAATGCGGTCTGTAAAAGTCCATTTGCGAAGAGCGTTAATCAACGAAGCACAATTCGTCTTTTGATTTCACTCGTATCTTCAGTCTACAAGCGTTTTAAGTAGTTTTTTTTCTTTTTACTAAGAACTTTTCCTCGGAACACCTTTGCCGTGCCGGGCTTGTGAAAAAGTTAGTTAATTCTAAGTTGTATGCGAAGAACAAGCCCTACTAATGGAAAGTTATTCATTTGCTGAATATTATGAAATGATATTATTTTTTGGAGAATGTCGACGAAACGCTCGCGCTGTTAGAAAATTATACGCAGAACCTTTCCCTGATTTGCTGTGTCCAAGTTCTTCCACCATAAGACGTGTTGCTATGTGTTTACGAACAACAAGCACTGTGAGTCCCCGACCACGCATTGGAAGACCTCAAGGATCTGGTGTGCTGGTTCATGATGAAGATGTTGTCGCTTATGCTCTTTTAAACCCTCAGATCAGTACCAGAAAAATGAGCTTAGCATGTGACCTTTGCAATGCCAGAATTTGGAAAATTTTGAATCGGCATGGTTTGCACCCATACCATGTCCATTTATTTTTTTTTTTTTTTTTTTTTTTTTGGTTGGAGGTTTAACGACCACCGTGAGCAACTCAATGGGCTATAAGCAGTCGCCCGTCCCTAATTTAGGGTCACTGGTGCCAGGGAAGGGAGAGAGCCAGTGCCGTAAGACAAACACAACATCCATGCCTGACCGGGATTCGAACCCGGACCCCTTACGGACGAACGATCAGAGGCCAGCGCCTTAGACCACTGCGCCACCGGGGCGGCCATGTCCATTTAGAGCAGGCTTTATATGAAGGTGATAATGAACAATGGTTGGATTGGCGCAATTTCATTCTAGAAAAAAGGATCAACTTTCTTTTCTGCATGACGTCTTGTAGACTGATGAGACCTGTTTCTCTCGTGAGGGTGTAACAAACAAACGCAATCCTCATTTTTGGGCTCTGTATAATCCTCATGAGACAAGAGATGTTCGTCATCAAATAAAATGGTCTGTTACAGTATGGTATGGGATATGGAGAAACACAATTCTTGGCCCTATATTCTTTGAAGGTCCATTTACTGGAGGACATTATTGTGACCTTCTAAAGGAAATTTTTGTAAAAAAAAAATGGTTTGGCCACCAGGGGGCGTAAATCTTAATTTCCGCTTCTTATGTATTTGCAGCAAAATATGAGCTTCTAAATTCTCGATTGAAAAAATTCCTCGTTTGTAGACCGATCGTACTCATGTCGACAAACCTTTTAGAAACATTTTCTTCTTAAAATAATGCACGGTTTCTACGCCAGGGGCATAGATGTATATCTTATTTTTGTCAATATCTCTACTTCTAGGAGACCGATTTGAAAAATTCCTTCTTTGTTGGATAGTGTTTCCAGTATGACATGTTTTTCATATAATTTCAAATTTTTCAGGTAATTCATAGACTTTCCGCTAGGGGGCGTAAAGGTAATTTGCTTTCCCCCTGTATCTCTGCTTCTAAATCTCCGATTTAAAAAATTATTTCTGTGCCGGATACAGGTCCTAATGGGAAATCCTTAGCACATAATTTCTAATTTTTTGTAAAAAATGGTTTGGCCACCAGGGGGCATAAGTGTTAATTTCTGCTTCTGATGTATTTGCAGCAAAATATGAGCTTCTAAAATCTCGATTGAAAAAAGTGGTTTGTTGACCGATACTACTCATGTCGACAGACCTTTTAGGAACATTTCGTTCTTGAAATAATGCATGGTTTCTACGCCAGGGGGCGTAGATGTATATCTTATTTTTGTCAATATCTCTACTTCTAGGAGTCCAATTAAAAAAATTCCTTCTTTTTTGAATAGTGTTTCCGATGCAAAATGTTTTTCCTGTAAATTCAAAACATTTTAAGTAAATCACAGACTTTCCGCTAGGGGGCACAAAGGTAAATGGCGTTTTCTGCGTTCTTTCTGCTTCTAAAACTCTGATTTGAAAAATTCTTCTTGTATCGCATACAAGACCTGATGGAAAATATTTTTCACATAATTTCTAAGGTCTGGTAAAGAATGGTTTGGCCACCAGAAGGCATTAGTGTTAATTTCTGCTTCTGATGTATTTGTAGCAAAATCTAGGCTCCTGAAAACCCGACAAATTTTTTTTTCTTGGACCGATACCGCTCATGTGGAAAAACCATTTGAGAATACTTTCTTCCTAAAATAATGCATGGTTTTCCCACCAGGGGACGTAAAGTCACATCTTATTCTTGTCGATATCTCTGTTTTTAAGAGACCGATTTGAAAAATTCTTTCTGTGTTGGAGAGCGTTTCCGGTGCGAAAAGTTTCTCATATAAATTCACATTTTTCTTAACGCACAGGTGTGCAACCAGAGGGCGTAAGCTCACGATTCCGTTTACAGCAATATCTGAGGGATTAAAAACCCGATTGAAAAACTTCTTTCTTCCGTCAGATACTATTGTTTTCCATACCGGTTCCATTCACTTTGAATAGCTTTGATAAATTTAATTTGCGTCAGAACGGATTCAAAAGACCTGCTTATTACACCCGAAAATTCGGTGTCATCTTTCTTGTTTAAAATAGGGGACATCCAGAAGTCACATATAGTGACAAGTCTGGACTATATGCAGGTTAGGACATCAAATTAATATTTATTTTCTCTAAATAAGAAAGGACAGAACTGGCTGTGTGCGGCCTTGCGTTGGGCCCCACATGAAGGAAATGGGGAACCCAAGTTGAACAAATTCATTCCATGCAGAAATGCTCGGTTAAAATTTTGTGAATTGATTATTTCAAAATGTGCACAATATCTTCGATGTCTCAAACTAATAGGTGTCTGTCTTCCTTTATAATAACACCTATTGTATTGCTGTTTACCTCTGTAACACTCATTGAAGGTCTTTCACCATGCGCGATTAAAGTCGTCGACTCACGACCATCCATAAATTCTTTATGCCACCTCTAAATTGTTGATTTTCCTAGGCATTCATCTTTATAAGCCCTTTGCATAAAACGGAAAGTCTCTCCGATAGACTCCTTAAGTTGACAGTAAAATTTAATGCCACATCTTTATTTCTCTTTCACATCATTTTTTTCGAAAAATCATCGGTTTACCACACTTGTTAGGGGTTCACCAAACAATGTTTATTAAACTACGCACTATAGTCGACGCATGCGTGATAAATCGCTTTGGCCGGTTGCTATGGTTACTCCGACGTGGCTCGTGGCGAGGTGGAACGCAGTATTGCACATTTTTTATAGAGACATCTTGAGTTCTTTTAGGACAAACTATGTATATACACTAAAATTTGTGTAACTGAAAGCTATATTTTCGCAAAAGGGCCTCGAAATATATTTTTTGCGGGGGGCGTCTTTTCTGTGTGCCACTAACTGTCAGAGTTATAAAAACCATTCATTGATGGCTTTTATAACTATGGCAGTCATGTTTGTTTAATCCCTCACGCCCAGTGTTGCAACCAGAGAGTTTTTTCCGGGGGAAGGGGGAAGGGGCAATTACAAATTTTGAGGGGGACTGAAACTTGTTGACTGATTTCATACATAAAACCATAATTTTGTTATTTACAATATACAGGGTGCATAGGAAAGTACTTTTAGTCTGGAATAACTTGCGAACGGAGAGAGGTACAGTTATGCAAGTGAGATAACGGTATAGTAAAGCAACTACTCCCGATCGAATTCAACCAATAGCAGCACCCTTAGTGGCGAAATGCGGAAGTTAGCCATTGCAAATCAAAAACGAACAGAGACAGAGCAAAACTTCCAATTACAAAGTTGTTGAGCATCAATTAATTAGTACAAAACGACATTTGTTTCACACGGATAAGATAAATTGTCGCCTGAATAACCTGAAATGTCCGAAATCGATGCGCCACGATTCGAATCTGCATATTCACATTTCGCAAATGTAGCCGTGTGCAAATGCAGATTGTGACGTACCGTACCTACGATATAAAAACCAGTAGTAGGATGTACCCTGATCAGAAGTTTAGGTCTACGTACGCTGTGTGAGAATGGCAAGCTTGGATTTCTGGCGTTACGTAAAAACTCAGGTGTATGCAACAGCGCCTACAAGTCTACTGGATCTACGTCGTCGTGTTACAGATGCATGCAATAGTGTGACACCTTCCATGCTGAGGAATGTGCATGCAGAGTTACTTTCACGAATACAAATGTGTATCGTGGGCAATGGCGAACTCTTCGAACATACTCGACATTAACTTTTTTCACTGTGCGCCAGTTTGCCTTTTTTGTTTTTGTTTTGTCTGACGTCATCAAACTGTATTGACATAAGTACGCATTTATGCAATAAATTGTGTTTATTTGCTCATACCTATGCCTGTTACCTTCAAATGTTCACACAAAATGTCGCGCATCGATTTCGGACATTTTAGGGTATTCAGGCGACAATTTATCTTCTCCGTGTGAAACATCGTTTTGTACTAATTAATTGATGCTCTACAACTTTGTAATTGGAAATTTTGCTCTATCTCTTTTCGTTTTCGATTTGCAATGGCTAACTTCCGCATTTCGCCACTAGGGGCGCTGCTATTGGTTGCATTCGATCGAGCGTAGTCGCTTTACTATACCGTTATCTCACTTGCATAACTGTACCTCTTTCAGTTTGCAAGTTATTCTAGGCTAAAGGGAATTTTTTGTACCCTGTATATAAAATTTTTAAATAGAGTATAAAAAATTTCTTATGCTCGTTGGTATCCCAAATGCAAATTCCAAGTGATCTACACATACAAGTGATTAAAAATGTAAAAATGTTATACCTTTACTTTAATTCAGTAATACACCACGGACTTCACTCTAAGGTTATGTAAAATATTGAAGACGCTAGTAAGATTACGCTGTGCCGGAGAATATCCCCTCTCCCCTAAAACCTTAGGAGTGGTGAAAATATCCTCTCCTTACTAAAAGCCTGTTTCTGATTATTAAGGGATGATAACAGTGTTACCTGAAAACGTATGGTGTAAACCATTCCATGCCCTTTGGTTTCAGCCCCCACACAATAGTATAAAAAAACAACAACTAACTAACTCATGAAAGAAATACGGGATTACGCCATATTATACAAATTTTGAAGATGACAATCCGTTTTTTGGCGTAAATGTGACAAGGATGGTAAGTCAGATAATATTTGAAAACTTGAAAATTTTCATCGTCCTGGAGCGGGACTCGAACCCGCGTCTCCCAGAAAACGCCTAGGTATGCTAACCACTACACCACCCAGAACGACCAAGTTTCAAGTTTCCGATCAATTTGAATTTAACCATCACAGGATTCGCTAGTCGAAGCAACCGGCATTCATGCTTAGCGAATCTGGAGGTTAATAATCCTATCCCGTGATTGCCCGGAGAAGCAGATAAATCATGAAAGAAATACGGGATTACGCCATATTATACAAATTTTGAAGATGACAATCCGTTTTTTGGCGTAAATGTGACAAGGATGGTAAGTCAGATAATATTTGAAAACTTTCTTTCATGATTTATCTGCTTCTCCGGGCAATCACGGGATAGGATTCTTAACCTCCAGATTCGCTAAACATGAATGCCGGTTGCTTCGACTAGCGAATCCTGTGATGGTTAAATTCAAATTGATCGGAAACTTGAAACTTGGTCGTTCTGGGTGGTGTAGTGGTTAGCATACCTAGGCGTTTTCTGGGAGACGCGGGTTCGAGTCCCGCTCCAGGACGATGAAAATTTTCAAGTTTTCAAATATTATCTGACTTACCATCCTTGTCACATTTACGCCAAAAAACGGATTGTCATCTTCAAAATTTGTATAACTAACTAACTGTTTGGATGGCAGTTTGAGGTGCTCCGTTTTTTTGTTTTGTTTTTTTATCATAGAGTGTAAACCACCCTTCCTCTGGAAAAAAACAAACATTTTACGGGAACAATTTCTAATATTGCTTTTGTGAAAAATTAGGTAGCAAATATTTTGCTATATTGCAAGCACTAACTACACTAAGCTTAACCGTATACATGAAAAGTCGACATGCAGAAGATTGAAATAAATCTAAATGCCGGCTTCCAAAATATGATGATGTATTGCAATCTTTGTGGAATTAGATTTTTATTGCGCAAGTAGTCCGAGTTGTCAGTGCTTGAAAAATTGCCACTTCAGTGAGGACACTTTAACGTTTTTTTAAGGATGATAGAAATTAAAAGATTGAAGTCTATGTGGGTGATCTATATATTAATTATATAAGTTTTTTTACTGTGAGTCCTATTTTGAGAGAACGGCTGAACGTAAAGATATGAATAAGGTATCAAAATAAACGTCTTACCATGTAGATGTGCCAGTCAAAGAGAAAAATGAGATTGGGGCAACCGGTCGGGCGTTGTGGGGCTGCAAAGTTTCCGTGTAAAGTCTATGGGAGAAGCGTACGGTTGACATTCGATCGGCTGCTGTTGACTCACGCGCGGTTGAAGGCGAAAGCATGGAAGGATTGACATAGTCCAAAGTCCGAAGTCTTTTCTGAGCAAACCGTTGCTCAAAACAACGCTAGCAGGCATTGGTATCAAAGTTCTCATCGAAACAGCGAACACTCTCGAAAACCTGATTGCGTTATGCCGTTGGACTGCGTGATGTATATATACAATTTAATATTTATTCATTCGATCCAGTTTATTCACGTAGGTAAGACGTTTCCCATTATGTAAAGATGTAAATAAACATTCCGTTGACAATTGTTAGTGAAAATATCACGGACGACTGCGTATAGCTCATTGAGTTGCTCACGGTGGTCTTTAAACCTTCAGTCAAAAAAAAAAAATCCCGAGCCAGGATTATTGTCTTTACTGAAGTGGTTGAATGAACTTGTCAATCAAATTAAGTTTATATTTGCTGTTCTATATGAGTTTATTCTTTTCAAAAAAAAAAAGAAAAAAAAAAAAAGACCCTAACCGTCGATTCTATTCCGACGGGTGAAGAGCGCAACGCGAATCTCATGCCAACAACATTTACAAACACAGTTGTGACTGAAGAAGAGAGTCAAAAAGTTCACTATCCAGTTGAATTTTTGCACACGATCGAGATGAGTGGACTTCCGCCTCACATTTTACGACTGAAAGAGGGTGCAGTCGTGATGCACATCACGAACCTGGACGCCCCGGTGGCGCAGTGGTCTAAGCGCTGGCTTATGATGATTCGTTCCTGAGGGGTCAATGTTCGAATCCTGGTGAGGCAAGGATGTTGTGTTTTATTTCAAGTACACCAGAGTTGAATAATTATGAAACGCATATAGCGCATGAAATCCGTTTATTTTTGTGGTGTAGTCAACACAAATATTCGCCAAGCTTTCGCTCTCCACTGGGAGGCTTTTTCAAGGCAATGGTAGAAAAAGCCTCTCAGTGGAGTGCGAAAACTTGGCGAATATTTGTGCTGACTACAGCACAAAAATAAACGGATTTCATACGCTATATGCGTTTCATTATGATGTTGTGTTTTCTTACGGCACTAGCTCTATCCCTTCCCTGGAAACACTGACCCTAAATTAGGGACGGGCGACTGCTTACAGCCCATTGAGTTGCTCACGGCGGTCGTTAAACCTTCAGTCCAAAAAAAAAATCACGAACCCGGATTATTGTCTTTCCTGAAGTGGTTGAATTAATTTGTCAATCTAATAAAGTTTAAATTTGTTGTTTCACATGAGTTTATTCTTCTCAAAAAAAAAAGAAAAAAAGAAAAAAGAAAAGGAACCCTAACCGTCGATTCCGACGGGTTTCGTCTAGTTAGGTTTTTATTGCCGAAGTAGTCCGAGTTGTCAGTGCTTGAAAAATTGCCACTTCAGCCAGGATAATTTAACGTTTTGTGACGTATATTCTAAATTAACTTTCCTTTTTAATTTCTTTCCCTATGTAAATTTTGAGTTTGTTCTCAGTTATACTTCACACTTAACGTGATATCTTCTCTCTCAAACGAATACTGTTGGCAACACAATTGAGGTCGAATGAACATGACGTATGCCTGTTATGAGATAAACACCATAGATAAAAACTAGGATACAACAGTTGCTAGTGTGGGGTGTTGAATGTGGTTAATACTGATTTATTAAGTAAAATGTGAAGTGCTATGTTGTATTGATAAAATCATCTGGAATAAAGCCAATTTCCGTAAGTTTGACTTCTGTTTAGATGTTTCGTCTGGCCCTTAAGGCTTAATTTAGGAACTTATGACGTAGAAGTCTTGTCTTACTTCTACGTTAATTTAAAACATCAACATACTAAGAAATAGTTCCTAAATGAAAGAAACCTTAACGGCCAGACGAAACATGTAAAACAACAGAAGTCAAACTTACGGGAAAAGATGCTTTATTCAGGATGTAGCAAACACATCGTAGCATAGCATATTGCACTAAACTCTCCACACACCACACAACTCTTTAACACAACGCTCCTTTCAATAATCAGTTTACAACCCAACGCGGCCGCCCCGGTGGCGCAGTGGTCTAAGCGATGGCCTCTGATCATTCGTCCGAAAGGGGTCCGGGTTCGAATCCCGGTGAGGCATGGATGTTGTGTTTGTCTTACGGCACTGGCTCTCTCCCTTCCCTGGAACCAGTGACCCTAAATTAGGGACGGGCGACTGCTTATAGCCCATTGAGTTGCTCACGGTGGTCGTTAAACCTCCAATCAAAAAAAAAAAAAAAAAAAAAAACCCAACGCGCTCAAGCAATAGATTAGTCGTCGTTCTTATCAAAACTCAGGCATACATCACGTTCATTCAACCTCAATTGTGTTGCCATACGTATTCGTTTGAGAGAAAGATATCACGTTAAGAGTGAAGAATAACAGAATAAACTCAAGATTTACATAGGGAAAGAAACTAAAAAGGAAAGTTAATTTAGAATATACGCCAAAAACTCTTTCATCGTATGGTTATGTTTTAAAATAACGTAGGAAGAGCGATAAAAGTTCAGTACGAAAAGACTTTACGTTATAGGTCTTTTTAAAGGATGATAGAAATGAAAAGATTGAAGTCTATGTGGGGGATTTTTCTTTATTATTATATTTCCCTCATTAATTTTTTTTGAATTAATTTCTCCAAGTATTCAGCTATAAACGAAAACAATTGGACTAAATATGAAGGGAGATCACCCAAAAGCTTACAGGAGGGGGGGCGTTCATGGAATTTCAGGTAGGCTGAGCACCCCGAAAAAATGCCTGAATACATCACTGTTTACGCCGGTAAACCGATGGTTATCTTACATGTTTGTAACAATTCATCCGCACAGTGTCCATTGTTTGTTCATTAACATCTTCCGCTTTCGATAAACCTATCGGTTTTCGATCTCCTTGCGGATAATCCTTTCCATCGAAACGAGTTTCGAGACTTGTTCTATCAAATATGTTAAATGATGTGGTACTCAAAAGTCCAAACATGTCATCTCCCAAGGCAATGGATCTTCCGCTTTTTTTTTATTGTTTGCAATCATTCTAGGTGAAATGTTTTACTATCGAGTAGAACGGCCCACTCTTAGTGACCCATCTTTTAATTCTTTCTTTTTCTTTTTCAGCGAACGTCCTTGACTCATCGAAAGTGAAATAAGATTCCTGCGGCTGTAGGGATGGTCTGCGTGCGAAGGTAGCCACGGGCTATGCCCCAACTGCTAGCTCAAGAGGAAAGTGATGCAGAAAATGCACGTGATGGATTATGAAAGTGAGAGAACCATTCGCCATCAAGGTTTACTAAATTGCAAGAGCGGCGTGACCTACTCACAGTTTTTTTTTTATGTGGATTCCCCGGCATTTTTTTTTTTTTTTACTTCTTCTTTTACGCCCTTTTTTTTCTGTTGTACTAGGAAGTATAAATACGAGGTAATTCCCGTTCATCCTCAGTCGGTGTGTTCTCCTACTGGATCATCTGCTCTTCTGAACATCATCCTAAGCAACCCAAAGTCACAAAATGATTGGAAAGGTATGAATGACGTCTTCCGTTACCATTACTTCTTTCTTCCTGAAAGTTCGTGTTAGTTTGATTTTATTTGATGCTTAAAACTAAAGAAAACTTCTCCCTTTGGTGTTAAAATTCAACCCTGTTTTTTGCTCAAAAATAGCTTTGGAATGAGGAAAATAGGAATTTATTTTACTTTCTAGCGACTGTGTTTCAGTGAAAAAACGTATTTTACTTTGCAGCGTTTGATTTATCAGAAGTAATAGTAAGTAGAGACTGCAACCCCAGTGTTTCGGCGATTAAAATACCAGTGTGCTCTTGTAAAAACACAAATTTGCCCGTAATGGGGATAGATCCAGCATCCCAGGAGCCGAATGCTTTCCCAATTCAGCAACACCGACGGAACTTATGAATGCAACTGTGTCATTTGCATCAGATCAGATCATATGTAGGGGATTTTACAAAGGGAGTGTCTTACCCCAAGTCTTAAACAGCCCTTAGAAATAGTAAGCAAGGAGATTTGGGCTAGAGTGCCCGATAGGAAAGTGACACAGAAGTAAAAAGGGGAAGGAAGGCGTCGTTATTTATTACCGGGGAGGGGGCAGTACTCAGGGTCCGACGGCTTAACGTTCCCATCCGACGCACGGGGGATACTTAGTGGTTCGAGCGTTCGTACCTGCCTGGGATCGAACCCAAAATCTTGTCCGCGGCAGTCACGAAAGTTGACCACTAGGCCATCCGCAGCCAACATGTGCATCCCTCGTGTAGTACCTCACTTATATCTCTCCCCTTCCCCCTTGAGAAAGGAGGGGGCACGAAATCTCAGATTTCAGGACCTGTAACGTATACTCTATATTCACTTTCCTTTTGATTTTACTATCTCTGGTTATTTTATTTTACTATGTAAATTATCTTCTTACTGAACGAAATATTATTTCACCCGCTGAATGAGATCTGGCAATGAGTGTAAGTCATGACGTGGTGGTAGCTAGTATATAGGCGCGTTCATCGAGACTTAGGGGGAGCTTTTGTTGTTGTTATGAGAGAGCGTTGTTGTTTACGGAGAGCGTTTATAATACGAGGAGAGATTGTGTTGTTATGAGGAGAGATTCTTCATTAGTGTAAAACAAGTTGTGTGTGTGCTTTAGTTGACCAAGAGTCTTATAATAAAAAAGTTGCAGTAAGTACGTCTTTCTCAATTAATAGTTTTTGTCAGACCTCTGTCTGGCTGTTAGGTTTATAATTTTTATTCATTACCATAAATAACCAGCGTTAAGACTTTGTTTACGTTCATAATTAACTAACAACAACCTTTTTGAATTCACTATTTTGAAGCTTAGTACAAGTATATCATTAGCTAGCTGGTAGGAAGAGAATCATTCATATGAATTAGCTTAGCGTAAAGAAAATAAAGCTAATTCATTATAGACCCTGCAAACCATGCTTGATATAACTCTCTGTAGAAGAAAAAATTCTCACTAATTCGAGACGAGTTGAAAATACTCCAAATACGTGGCGACAGTAAATAAATAAATACATCGCTCTTAACCATGTTCTAGAAACACACAGCAACCGAAAAATTGTTTTTCAGCCACCGCTGGGGAATTGAACCAACAGAACTCTCGATATCTAGCCGAGTATATGTATTTTTAAGTCAGCTTCTTATGTCAGAAGCTGACTTAAAAATACACATAACACCGTGGATTGTTCGCCACCGTGGCGTAAATGTAACGCACTCGGCTAGATATCGAGAGTTCTGTTGGTTCAATTCCACAGCGGCGGCTGAAAAACAATTTTTCGGTTGCTGTGTGTTTCTAGAACGTGGTTAAGAGCGATGTATTTATTTATAATTCGGGACGATGTGTGGAAGAACATCATACATATTTCGAAGAACCTGACAGCCACTACATCCATTTTTACATTCGGGCGCCAATGTGACAACCCAAATTTACCGGTAACGTGGTTTGAACCCGCACTCTTCTTCCCCGGAGCAGAATGCTTTCCCAATTAAGCTACACGACGGAATTTATTGGGGGGCAACTTTGCCGTCTAGACATGGGCTTTACCTCTGTAGTATACATCACACCGTGCTATATTTACATATCGAGATACCGGTACTGAAAATTTGGTTTAACTAACCCTGTGGCGCAGAGGTCCTGGAGTTGGCTTCTGATTATCCATCGCGACCCGGTGGCGCAGTGGTCTAAGCGATGGCCTCTGATCATTCGTCCGAAAGGGGTCCGGGTTCAAATCCCGGTGAGGCATGGATGTTGTGTTTGTCTTACGGCACTGGCTCTCTCCCTTCCCTGGAACCAGTGACCCTACATTTGGGACGGGCGACTGCTTATAGCCCATTGAGTTGCTCACGGTGGTCGTTAAACCTTCAATCAAAAAAAAATATATCCATCGGAGATATGTCCGGGTTAGGATCCCGGTGAGAGGACTAGATGTTGTGTTTGTCTTACGACACTGATTCCCCCTTTTCCCCAGGAGCCATTAGTCCTACGTTAGGCGACATGCGATTTATTGCAACCCATCGAGTTGCTCACGATGGTCCTTAAACCCCCAAACATATACAAAAGAAACCGCTTAACTCATACTTCTACCATAAAACAGGGTCCCAGTCTACGTCTGGAAATCTAATTCTGTGTGATCTTTGGTACCCCATGAACTAAATCTTCCTGCAACGTCTTATTTACGTTTTGTAATTTCTTCCGTAGTAACTTATTTGATGATTCAGTGCTTCTCGATCGCATTCCCTGCCAAATTTGTCTTATCAGCATGTCGTTATCCTCGTAAAGTTTACTGTGAAAATAAGCGGAAAGCTAGCACCTTACCGCTTATGTAATTACATACGAAGACAACATGGTAGCATGTCATAGTTGAAAATTAGTCTGAAATAATCGAAAGCCAATTTAATAGCAACTTTTAGGAAAAGATTGGATTCCGTAGCACAAGATAAGGCAAAGTGAAGGAAACAACCCTTAAATATTATGCGATTTTTTGCAAATATACGTTAAATTATTCAATATAGCTAACTAATTAATTTAGCGAATCCTCGGTTATACGTTTTTCTAGGGAATGACTTTAAAAACGTTTAAAAAACGTACAAACGAAATTTCGAAATGTTAAATACCATTGTAAAATTTACGTTTTAAAAGAGTATGAGATGTTCCTTAATAATTATTTATTTAAAGTTGAATTGGCGGCGAAAAAAAAGGGCTTTAAGTGTAATATAAAACACCGGACAAGAAATTAGTTACTTCCAGAAATTTACATTTAATACTTAGGTACATCACCATGTGCAGAAGTCACAGCATTAACTCTTGCTGGAAGATAATATTCAACAAGACGATTTAAATAATTTGAGTCAATCTTTGAACATTCTAAGAACAGTTTATCTCGCAATTCATTGAGATATCTGGGATGCTGAAGTCCGGTTTTTACACTTCGTTCAAGGTGGTCCCATAAATTCTCAATGGGATTTAAATCTGGCGATTTAGCTGGGCAGTTCATACAAATTACTTGGGCAGATAATATTCAACAAGACGATTTAAATAATTTGAGTCAATCTTTGAACATTCTAAGAACAGTTTGTCTCTCAATTCATTGAGATTTCTGGGATGCTGAAGTTCGGTTTTTATACTTCGTTCAAGATGATCCCATAAATTCATAATGGGGTTTAAATTGTATAGTTCCTTATTATTAGTTTTTCCAGTTCATGTGTCCTAAATTTGTGTAATGCTCTTCACACCAATTCATAATGGTTTCAGCTCTATGAATCATACCGTTGTCATCCTGGTAAATCGGATAAGTTCCTTGATGAGAATCCTGCGAACGTTGTGTAAAAGAAAACACATGATTCTCTAAGATGTAAGCATTCTGATTCATCGTATTCTTCACCTCTACTAGTGGGCCTAATTCAGAACCATTAAAACAACCCCACAGCATTACAGACCCACCTCTTTGACAAGAACTCTTTGAACACAATCATAATTGAATGTTTCTTTAGATCTTCTGTTGACCCTACGTTTTGCATCAGTTGAGTATATGCTAAATTTGGATTTATTAGACCATATACAGCTTTCTACTGATCCATGCCCTGCGAGCAGTGGCGCAAGCTAATCGAGCTTTTTTTTTTGTGAGCTGAAGTTAACATTTGTTTCAATCTTGCAACTCTACTCCAGTATCCATTCGATTAAAATCCATAAGCAATGTTCGCTCAGATATAGACGTGTGAGGTCCATTATTAACATATTGGAGGAATTCCTGCCTTAGTTTGAAATATGCTTTCATTGACCAGGCACACAATTCTGCGTCGGTTGCGACTTGTCAAAATGGTGTTTCTTCCACAGTTTTTCCTTTGCAGTCGAGTAGGACTTATACCAATCTTTATAAACACGTAGGACTGTTTTTCTACTGATTTCTGCAAATTCAGCAACTTCCTTGATGTTGTGTCCTTTCGACCGGCCAAAAGCTATGCCATCTTATTTTTATTTTTCAAAACTTTCAGCTTAAAAATTTGCCTGTCGAAAAAGATAACACATATGTTATTAAAAATAGCATAGCTATACCAGGAATCCGAATTTCTTGGCGTAGAGTAGAAATCAAAGTAACTGCTGTCTACCTTCCCTGAAAAAGCCATCTGGTTGATGTGTGAAAGCTTAGAAACTTTGATTTCTACTCTACGCCAAGACATTCGAATTCCTAGAATAGTTACACTATTTTTTTTAGTATTGTTGGTGTATAGTTCCTTATTAAACATAATATTAACACCCAGATTCGTCTCTCTGGAACGCTTGACGGCACACCAACATTTGCGTTGTTGCGTCATCACGTATCGATCAATTCGTGTCTGCTCTCGAGATGTTAAAGTGATTACGTGCTATACAATAGCACGCGATCTAATGTCAAAGTGACTGTTTGCTATATAATAGCATGCGATCACTTTGAAATGTCAAAGTGTTTGCGTGCTAATTTAAAAACATTGGATTATCGATGACTCGAGTTCTATTTATCCGATCTACAAAATTCGATCTGAAATCTTAATATCACAGCAAGTTGAGTTTGTAAATAAATTACAATTCGAATATTAATTTGTACGCGTTAATTGCTTTTTACTTTTTTAATTTCACTAACTTTCCGAGTTTAGTGATGTTTATATTATACATTTTGCAAAATATCGATCTATCTAAAGGTTCTTTGCAATAAAAGCTGAAACCTTGAGATGTCAAAGTGAGCAAAATTGGATATAAAAGCAGATGGAGTCTCAGCAGCACATTCTCGATAATTTAGAATTCAGCGAAAAATTAAAGCAAAAGTTATTAAGGTAAGTTTACACGAAAACAACTGGACTACAAGGAAAAATTGTTTAGCAACAACAAATATTTTACACAGAATGTTTATTTATCGCGAGGTCTTTTGAAAAATGGAAATAAATAGCATATAATTTTCAGTTCTAACATGAATGAGTTCTTATTATATACGTTTTTACTGTATTTCTTTAAAAAAAAAAGCAGGCGCCCATTTGATTTGTTTTCAATCTGCTTCAATTAAAAACTTAACCGTCTTAGGTCGGGAAACATCCCCTATATATTAATACTTATTTAAAACTTAAAAACAACCGTCCTATAAGGACGGGCTACAGGCTAGTTATTTACATATTTTATTATCATGCAACTCAGAAATATTAAAAACAATTCTAATTATAACTCAGAAATTTATCATATCAAACAATTACCTATATTGCTGCAGGTGACTAATTTTTCGTCCGCTGTCTTTTTTTTTTTTTTTTTATCGCATTGCAAAACTCATAAACACTATATAAGACAAACTCCTCTTTCATGGATTCTATCTATTTCTAAACGTCCTGATTCTAGATTAAATGAAATCCTCACATCCAAGAATCTGAGGAGAGTACTTCAGTGTGTAACTCATGAATTAACAACTTTTTTTTTCTGCGGATCCTGAGTGCATCCATTTGAAACTAGAATGCTGAATATTGAGAATACATTTAAGATTCTATTCTACCACGAAATAGTGGAGCCACATACACAGTCGAGTCACATTATTGTGAACACCTCCTACTTTTGACGTTCTTACTTGACGTCAACAGCGCGTAGCCAATGAAAGAAGACACGTGTCGTGAGCTGGCTTGAAGGGTATATAAGGTGTGCTGTAGACATTCTGAAAACGTATCACTCGTTGCTGTCATGGATAAAAGGAGCGATTTACCAGATATACAAAAAGGAATGATTATCGGCTTTGATGCCAAGGGTGGCAGTATTTCTGAAACAGCGCAGTTTGGGAACTGTTCGCGTGCTGCTGTTGTTAAAGTGTATCGTGATTGGAGAAATGGCACCATTGCGAATAAGCGAAGTGAAAACCGTTGAGCACCACGTGCCATTGATGTGAGAGGTGTACGTCGGCTTCGAAGGTGCGTGAGGACCGATCGACACGCGACGTGGAGAAACTCACTGCCCGAATGAAACAGGGGGCTACCGGAAATGTGTCTAAAACGACAGTTCAGCGAACCATGCTGCGTGTGGGGATGCAGACGGATGGTCACTGCACCTATGCTAACGAAGGTGCATCGGCAGAAAAGGGTTACATTTGCACGGCAGTATCGGAATTGGACTTCCGCTGATTGGCAAAGGATTGCCTTCTCCGATGAGTCACGTTTTCTGCTTCATCGAACTAATGAACGTTGGTGTGTAAGGCGAGAAACATCGGAGAACAAACACCCTTCAACCATTGCTTGAAGAACACAAGCTGGTGGGGACAGCGTTATGGTCTGGGGAATATTTTCGCGGCATTCTCTGGGTCCACTCTTACCTGTGGAAGGCACTATAGACCGAATTCGTTATGAATCCATTCTTGCAGAGCATGTACACCCATGCATGTTGATTGTTTTCCATGGGGCAGATGGTATCTTCCGTGTCACACAGCTAGAAATGTCCGAGAGTGGTTGGAAGAGCACGATGAAGACTTCAAAATATTTCCCTGAACCCCTAATTCCCCAGATTTAAACCCAATTGAACATCTGTAGGACCACCTCGATCATGTGTTTGATCCTCCACCACGCACCCTCCAGCAGCTGTCAGATGCACGGCAGTCAGCATGGCTCCACATACCTGTGAACACCTTCCGGCACCTTATTGAGTCACTCCCAACCCGTCTAGCTGCTGTCCGCGCTGCACACGGCGGTTACTCTGGATATTAGCTGGTGGTCACAATGATGTGACTCGACCGTGTATTTTCTCACTCACTGAATGCTATGTTGGCAGCAGTCTTGAGGTCAGAGTGCGTGACGTGTGTGTGTGTGTGTGTGAACATGATAAGAACGAGCTACATAATGTTGGAGCTAGCAGCGAAAACTGCTGTGCGTTAGCGGTATTGTGGAAGCTTCATGCAGATAGCATCTATCGATCAGTGGTATGCATATGCATTTCGTATTAGAGTGTTGTCAAATTTGAATAATTACTTAAAATCTTCATTAGTGAAGTGCGGCTGAAAAATGACAAACTGTAAGTAATTCTTTCTTGAATTCGACTCCTGTTTCCCTTAAAGAGAGAGAATAAGAATGGACTTCACGTAGTTTTCCCAAAGCTACATATACAGGCTTCAAATAGTAAAGAACGCTACATAGGTCATTATCAAAACGAAGGTGTTTAAATTATCTACGTTAATCAGTAGGGAATGTAAATAGATATTTTAACATAAAAACACATATCCCCCTAAAATTTTGTATGTAAATACATATTTCTCAGAATTCCATAATAAATACATAAAATTGCATGTTTCCTCTATTTTTTAATGTAAATAAACCCGAAGTAGAACTCCAGTAGAAAAAAAAACAGGAATATTATTGTTCCGAGTAGGTGGAATTCACACCCATCTTTCCCTCCACGGGGGCTTATTTCATCGTCGCCACCGCGTTGGCGAATAACATCTTCTCTTACCACTCGGAAAAGCGAAACCGGAAGTTCCCCGTACCCACGAAGGCTTAGGTAACTCATTGATAGGTCTCGAAGTCCAACACATGCCGCCCCGGTGGCGCAGTGGTCTAAGCATGGCTTATGACCATTCATCCGAGATGTCTGGGTTCGAATCTCGGTGAGGCATGGATGTTGTGTTTGTCTTACGGCACTGGTTCTCTCTCTCTCTTCCTTTCCTGGTCGCACAACCCTAATTTAGGAAGCAGTGTTTCTAAATTAGGGATGTGCGACTGCCTATAGCCCACTGAGCTGCTCGTTAAACCCCAAATCGGAAAAAAGAAGTCCAACACGGAGAGTATATATACGCAGCTGGCGTTATTGTCGTTGTTGTTGGTGCGGTTCTGTTGAATTTCTGCAGTCAGCATGTTCTTCTTTTTCGATATTATTCTGCTCCAATATGATAGGGCGACTGTGGCCGCGGGTGGCCTAGTGGGGAACGTTCGCGACTGCCACGGAAAGGACCTCAGGTTTGATCCCAGGCAGGTACGAACGCTCGATCCACTAAATCCCCGCCGTGCGTCGGATGGGCACGTTAAGCCGTCGGACCCCGGGTGCTGGCCCCCGGTAATAATTAAGGGCGTCTTCTTCCCCCCTTTCTACTTTGCTCTCGTGTCACTTTCCTATCTGGCACTCTAGCCCAAATCTCCTAGCTTCCTATTTCAAAGGGTTGTTTAAGACCTGGGGTCAGACACTCCCTTCCTAAAATCCTTTACATATGATCATAGGGTGATTGTTTAGTCCTAACAGTTGCTCGCCCGCTCCAGTGGCGTAGTGGCCTGAGCGCTGGCTTATGACTATTCTTCCGAGATGGGTACGGGTTGGAATCCCGAGAGGCATGTATGTTGTGTTTGTCTTAACGCACTGGTTCTCTCCCTTCCCTGAAACCAGTAGTCTTAAATTATGGACGGGAGCTCCTTATAGCCCATTGAGTTGCTCATGGTGGTCGTCAAACCATTAAACAACACCAAGAAAAACGTTGCCCGTGGAAGTCTTTATACAACAAAACAAACAAACAGAAAAAAAAAAAACTGTAAAGGAGTAGCCTCGATGGCAAAATGATCTGAGGCACTAGCTTCGCCAGAGATGGGTCCGGGTTCGAGTCCCGGATGAGACATGAGTGGTAAGCCTGTCCAACTGTACCGGCGCTCTCTCCCTTTTCCCTGGAACCAGTGACTCTAAATAACTGAGTATATACCGTAGTTGCTCATTGGGGTCGTGGAACCCCGAAATAAAAAAAGCAGCAGCAATAATATAAAATGAAAAATAAAAAGCATACAGTTGATAATTTCTAAGAACTTTTTCTTTCTAATTTCTTTTCAGATCGCAGTCCTTACCGCCTTTGTAGCCCTGTCGATGGCACAACAATACGGAGCTCCACAACAGTATGGGGCACCACTGCAATACGCAAAACAAGAAGAAACGAAAGTAAGTTCAAATTCTATTATTGTTATCTTTCCTGTAAGCAATATGAGTCCATTTGTGTGTTAACTACAAAACACATCGAGCGATTATTGTTTTTAATTCTGTTGGGCTCTCAATGTACTGATGTTTAATTTTGTCTTTTAACGTAAAAATGGATCTACTGGGCGTTAGGTTCTTCGAAAGATGTGTGATGTTCGTTTCACATATCGCCTGGAATTAATGAAAATTCCTTCTTCTACAGTGAGCTCTCCTTCAAGTGTAGTTTGTCGGCTGACCCGGAAACCTACGATTCAGTCCCAGCCCTTTCTCAAGTGGGGATATACGTGACATGTGTTATGTTCGTACCACACATCGTCTGGAATTAGTCAGAATTCCTTCTTCTTCAGTGAGCTCTCCTTCAAGTGTAGTTTGTCGGCTGACCCGGAAACCTACGATTCCGTCCCAGCCCTTTCTCAAGGGGGATATACGTGACATGTGTTATGTTCGTTCCACACATCGTCTGGAATTAGTCAGAATTCCTTCTTCTTCAGTGAGCTCTCCTTCAAGTGTAGTTTGTCGGCTGACCCGGAAACCTACGATTCCATCCCAGCCCTTTCTCAAGGGGGGGGATATACGTGACATGTGTTATGTTCGTTCCACACATCGTCTGGAATTAGAATTCCTTCTTTTTCAGTGAGCTCTCCTTCATGTGTGGTTTGTCGGCTGACCCGGAAACCTACGTTCCGTCCCAGCACTTTCTCAAGTTGGTGGGGTGTGTGGGGGATATGTGTGACGTACTACAGAGATGACGCACATGTTAAGTAGCAGTGATAAGTACTTATCGGTGCAGCTTTATTGGAAAAGCATTCGGCTCCAGAGTAGATGAGTAGGGGTTTGCTCGCAGCCACTGGCAAATTTGTACTTTCACAGCCTCTTTCGTTTAAAATGTCTCTAAGTAAACACGTTGTGTGGTTATTTTTTAAATATATCTTCCAAATTATGACATGTTTCAATGTACCTCAGTAAACTGAAAAAATTGTAGGCGGTCTGTTGGTTTTCATTCTTCATGAACGACATGTAGTAACGTTGTTCTGATTTAACCCTTCTTTTCTGTTTCGGTTTTTAATGACCTCACCATTTCATCATCTCAGGCTATAATAAGTGATTCATATACACCGATGTGAAATTACATCATGACCACCTACCTAATAAGCTGTAGGACCTTCTTTAGTCCGCAAAACAGCGGTCACTAGGCGAGGGATCGATTCGATGAAGTGGCTATAGGTGTCCTGGGGTATCTGGTACCATAATGTCAACAGCAGGTTCTCCAGTTCTCGTACATTTCGGGGTGGTGACGATTCAGCACGAATCCGCTTTTCCTAGTCGAACCACAAATGTTCGATTGGGTTCATGTCAGATGAATTTGGAAGCCAGGCCATTAATAGCAAAACACCAGCATGTTTTCCGAACCACTCCTTGACGATTCTGTTAGTGTGGCATGTTGAATTTTCCTATTGGTAATGGCCATCACCAGCAGGGAACACACTTACCACGAATAGGTGAACTGTTTAGATACCTGACAGCTGTCACGGATTGTGCTGTTGGGATAAATGGGGCCTAAAGTGTCCCAAGAAAACATCGCCCACAGCATAACACCGCCGCCGCCAGCCTGTTTCCGCCCAACAGTGCAACCAGGTGCCATAGCCTCCGTTCGTAATTGGCGTATCCGTGCTCAGCCGTCTACGTGATACACCAAGAATCTTGATTCGACAAACCAGGTTACTTTCTCCCGATAATCTCTCGATGATCTGGGGCACATTTCATGCCTTGTTGGCGATGACATGCATTGAGCATGAGGACCCGGCTTGGTCTTCGGCTACGCAGGACCATGCGCAGAAGGCTGCGATGAACTGTTTGCTGTGACACATTGCCCTGATTACCACTGTTATACACTATTTACCAACAAGTTTTTGGACACCTGTGATAGCAAAGGAAAACAAAGTTTATTCACCTTCAATAGTTGTTGGAGCCTCCACGAGCGGCGATTACAGCTGCGATCCTCCGGGGCATACTCTCAACCAGGCGTTGAACGACGGCTAGCGGTATTTTCTTCTACTCGGCTTGAAGAAGACAGGTCAGTTCCTTCACCGATTTCGGACCGTGGGGGCACCCCTTAAGTAGACGCTCCAACTCGTCCCAGAGGTGCTCGATAGGGTTAAGGTCCGGGCTCTGCGCAGGCCAGTCCATTCGATTTACCCCATTGTCACCATACCAAGCCATGGTGGACCTCGCAACATGACAGGTGGCATTGTCATCCTGAAAGTAACATGGGTCCACCCCGTAAAACTTCCACAGCGTAGGAAGCGCATGGTCATCCAAAATGGTGCAGTAGGTCTCGGCGTTGAGTCTACCAGAAATTGCGACCAAGGGACCCGTGCCATACCAGGAGAAACACCCCCACAGCATAATTCCACCGCCGCCGAACTTCACAGTTGGCACAATACATTCCGGCAGGAGTCGTTCTCCAGGCAGACACCAAACCCAGACCCTGCCATCCGAACGGTAGAGGGTGAACCTTCATTCGTCGCTCCAGAGAACCTGTTTCTACTGTTCAACGGTGCACTGTTGACGTTCTTTGCACCACGTTAGCCGAGCAGCGCTATTGGACTTGGTGATCAACGGCTTGTGGGCGGCAGCACGTCTATGATAACCGAGCAGATGGGCTTCCTTACGGATGGTATTCATTGAAAGAACACTCCCGGATGCCTGTTAAAACTCCTCGCGGATGTGGCCCATACATTCGGTGCGGTTCTTCCGAATTTCTCTGGCCAGCACCCGTCGGTCTCTAACTCCCAGTTTTGTGGGTCTGCAGGGTTGGGGCACATTCCGACAGTCACCTCTCATCTTCCACTTGCCAATCACGTAGGCCACTGTCGATTTTGGGTACTTCAACTCACTGGATATGTCACGTATGGATCGGCCATTTCTGTGAAACCCGACGATTACACCTTTCTCGAAATTAGAGAGCTCCGAACTGCGTGGCATCTTGCATGCGACTGGTTGCGTTGTTGTTTCCCACACGATATTTAACGGCGGCGGCCGTGACGTGTATCAGGACCGCAGATATCGTCGATTGCACGGGTGTCCAATTACTTGTTGGTAGAGAGTGTAGCTACCGGTGATTTGTCGCACTGTGGCCCTGCGGTCACTGTGAACAATGAACGACGACTGTCACCGCTCCTCTTTGGTATCAATGAGCTGCGGACGAGACACGGCTGAACGACGATTCATCGTTTTGCACCACTTTTGATACGTACTCACTACAGCGGCAAGCGAACATCCCACAAGCAGCACCGTTTTCGAGATCGAAGTTCTGTGGCACCGTTTCATCACAATTTGTCCTTTATCAAACTCTGATAAATCGACAGCTTTTCCCATTCTGACTCCGAATACTCTACTATACAAAAGCCGGTCCTCGGGTTGTATATATATATATATATATTATTTTGATTGAAGGTTTAACGATCACCGTGAGCGACTCATTGGGTGTAAGCAGTCGTCTGTCCCTAATTTAGGGCCACTGGTTTCAAGGAAGGGAGTGAGCCAGTGCCGTAAGGCAAACACAACATTCATGCCTCCCCGGGATTTGAACCGTACCCCTCGCGGAATAATGATTATTGGCCATCGCTAAGACCACTTCGTCACCGGGCGTGCGGGTTGTATACGCTGAAGTGCCAGAAAAACTGGTACAGACGAGCTTATGCAAAATTCATAGCAACATCACCTATGCGTGTACTCGGTTGTGTCCGCTAGTGCGTATATAAAGCGATAGGCATCTTGCCAGCTGTCAGAGTTGTTTTCGGCATGAGAATGACAAGTAATAACGATTTAAGCGATTTTCAACGCGGTGTCATAGTTGGCGCTCGTGAGATGGGCCATAGTATTTTGGAGGTAGAAACGAAGTTCGGATTTTCACGGACGACCATTGCAAGGGTGTACCGTGATTACAAGAATTCCGGCAAAACCTCCAACCTACGATACCAGTGTGGCCGTAAAAAGACATTGGGTGAACGTGACCATCGTCGGCTGTCAAGAATCGTTTCACGTGACACTCTCGCAGGTAGCATCGGAACCCAATGCTGGAGCCTCAACAAGCGTCAACGTCCGGACTGTACAACGTAGCCTGTACGATATGGGCTTTGGGAGCCGACGCCCAACTCGAGTCCTCTTGATGGGTGCACTACACAAAGCTATGCGCCTCGCTTAGGCACGGCAACACCGCCACTGGACACTTGATGACTGGAAACAAGTAGTCTGGTCTGAAGAGTCGCATTTCTAACTGTATTGGGCAGATGGAAAGATTCGTGTGCGGCGTTAACCCCATGAAGCCATGGATCCCCCGCCTGTCAACAGGGAATTGTACCGGCTGGTGGTGGGAGGGGGGGTCCGTAATGGTATTGGGTGTGTTTAGCTGGACTTCACTGGGATCCCTGGTACGTCTACAAACGTCTGTGACCGGCCGACGCTATGTGCGCATCCTTTCTGACCATTCATGTCCTGCATTCATGCTGATTGGTTGGGTTTGTTCCAACAGGACAATGCACCTCCACACAAGCGTCGGGACGCCACATTATGGTTAGAGGAGCATTCATCTGAGTTTGGGGTGTTTCCAGATCTAAACAAGATAGAACACATTTGGGACGCCATGCAACGCGCTATCGAACACAGGAATCCGAGACCTCGGAATACACCCGAATTGTGGAACGCTCTGCAGGAAGCATGGTGTGCATTGTCTACAGCATATTTCCAGAAGCTTGTGGAGTCCATGCCCTGTCGTATATCTGCACTCCTGCGCTCCCGTGGGGGATCTACCAAGTATTAGGCTGCTGTACCAGTTTTTCTGGCATTTCAGTGTATATACTGCTCTGTGAACTTCACCTGTGCTACCGTTAAGTCTCCAGGCGCGCTCATTTCTCCAGGCGTGCTCATTCCATCTTTCACTCCTACTTCCGTGATATGTCTACCCCTCTGTCCCATCGTGAGCTAGGTTGCATCTGATGTCACTTCCTACTTCGCCCAATCAAAAAGTCGCATTTGTGACATGGGTGGGTTGGGCTTTTAAACCCTTTGGGAGTAATTTTGATAAGTCTTATAAATGACTGTGATTTCGATAAGTCTTATGAATGACCGTGATTTCGATAAGTCTTATAATGATTTCGATAAGTCTTATAAATGATTTTTAAACCCCTTGGGGGTATTTGTTCTTGATATTAATTGTGGGTACATCAATTACCCCTTGGGGGTAATTGTTCTTGATATTAATTGTGACTTTTAAACCCCTTGGGGGTAATTGTTCTTGATATTAATAAGTCTTATAATTGACTTTTAAACCACTTGGGGGTAAATGATTTCGATAAGTCTTATAATGATTTCGATAAGTCCTATAAATGATTTTTAAACCCCTTAGGGGTAATTGTTCTTGATTTTAATTGTGGGTACATCAATTACCCCTTAGGGGTAATTGTTCTTGATATGAATTGTGACTTTTAAACCCCTTGGGGGTAATTGTTCTTGATATTAATAAGTCTTATAATTGACTTTTAAACCCCTTGGGGGTAAATGATTTCGATAAGTCTTATAAATGACTTTTAAACCCCTTGGGAGGTAACTCCTGCGTAAGAACGAAATACCTCATCTGGTAGCTCCACTGATGAATTCCTGGCAACTTATACCATGTGGGGGTCTCACCGGGCCAACGCCGTCGGGTGGGCACATAATCTGTTCCACATCCGAGGCTCGGGCTCAATTTGGAATTCTATTATAGTTAGACGCCTGCCACAAGGACTTCGTTTAACTGGAGTGTTTACTATTTTTCAATTTTGTGTAATATATTGTACAGAAGTGATACAACTCATTATAGCATCCTTCCATTTTCCTTACAGTATCCTCCACAACCGTACAATTTTGCCTACGATTCCAAAGACGAATACGGCGCAACCCAGTTCCGTAAGGAGAGCGGAGACAGTAATGGACGAGTCACAGGAAGCTACGGTTTCAAGGACGAACAAGGAATTGAGAGGGTCGTCGAATACGTTGCTGACGAAAACGGTTACAGAGCTCAAGTGAAAACCAACGAACCTGGAACCGACAGCAAGAACCCCGCCAACATTGAACTGTACGCCAACCCAATTGTCGTCAACTACATTCCAAAACCACAACAGAGGCAACAAACTTACGCTGCACCTGCCCAACAAGCTTACTCTGCGCAACAGCTGTCCTACGGAGCTCCTCAGAAGAACTACTGAGACCATCTAAATATCGCCAAGACGTGTTTCAAAAATTAAGTAAGAAACTCTGTATTTTAAATTCCTTTTAAAGTTCACCTTTTAAAGCTTCTCTGCTTTGCATTTAGAACCGTTCATTCATACACTGAAGAGCAATTGAATTAGTGACAGCTGGCGTTATGCAAATGTGGAAACGGAAACGACATGACGTATGCAGCGATCCGACAATATAAGGAGTGATGCGACGGGAATCAGTAAGAGTTGGACGCAGTATGGGTAAGACGAAGGATCTAAGCGCATTTTGTCGTGTGAAAAATCGTCGGGGCCCGATGAATGGGTCACTCCATCTCGGAAGTCGTGCAGACACTGGGATTTTCACGAGCCACTGTGTCACAGGTGCACCGTGAGTACATCGAATCCGTAAAATTATCCCTGCAAGGGCCAACTGCCGTGGACAACAGCGTGTGGATAAGAGGGGTCATCGTCGGCTAGCTCGCATTGTAACAGCGGATAGACGGGCCACAGTGTAAGAAATCACTCGGCAATTTAATGCTCGTGCACAAAACCGTGTAAGCAGCCACACCATCTCCTCGCTGTGGGGTACAGAAGCCATCGTCCCACGAGGGTACCGCTGCTGACCGCACATCACAGGGTGCAAAGATTAGCATGGGCGCCGCGGAACATGTCCACTGGACCCTAGACATGTGGAAAAAATGTTGCCTGGACTGATGAGTCGAGATTCAAGTTGGTACATGCGGATAGCAGGATACGAGTACGGCGCAAACCACATGAAGCGATGGATCCTTCTTGCCAGCAGGGTACTCTTCAAGCTGGTGGGGGTGGCATTCTCGTCTGGGGACTGTTTACGTGGACTGATATGGGACCCCTGGTATGTGTGACATCGTCCCTCACAGGTCAACGTTACCGGCATATTCTGGATGACCATTTGCTCCCGTTTGTGCTTCTTCAACATCCCACTGGGGACCTCATCCTGCAACAAGACAATGCAGCTCCCGAATTGCATCCGAATGGTTGGATGAACACTCCACCGACGTGAACTCGCTTCCTTGGCCAGCTAGGTCACCTGACCTCAATCCCATCGAGCACATCTGGGATGCCATCCAGAGATATGTTCGAGGCTCTAAGCCCTCTCCATCAAATCTTCGTGAACTGTGGGAGCTTCTTCAGGGGTCGTGGATCCGTATGGCTTCCCAACGCTTCCGGTGTCTTGTCGAGTCCATGCCGAGACGAATCGCCGCTGTCATCAGGGCGAAAGGTGATGCTACACGTTATTAGACAGGTATCTCTAATTCAATTGCTCTTCAGTGTATTTTATTTAGTGGTTTAACGACCAACGTTCATTAGACAATCGCTATGGACCCATACTGAGTGGCATGCCGAGAATGCTTTTTCGGGGGGGGGGGGGGGGGGTATGAAGTTTATTTTTTTATACAACTAAAAAATGTGTAATGAGTACATTTTTTAAAATGTATGCACCATCCGGGCAAAACTATTGAAATAAATATTACTGAAAAGTATTAATAATATTCTTAGAAGAACTAACAGGTTTATCAAAAGAAATTGGATTAGAAATCAATATTGATAAAACGAAAATAATGTCAAATAATAGCGAAGTGCAAGAAAATAATAGGATAAATGATAAAGAAATGGAATATGTGGAAGAGTATAGGAAAACTAATAACCGCAAAGAAACAGGGAATTATGGAAGAAATTGACAGAAGAATAAAAATGGGGTGGACAGCTTCTGGGAAGTTATAGAAGATTGTATGTAGTAAAATAAAGCAGGAAAACAGAACACAACTGTTCAATCAATGTTCGTAATGTGATCAAAAAGATCCGAGACTAGGTATCTTACGCGCCAACAGATGGCAGTACGTGGATGCGCGAGCAGCGGTCGAGGGCTGTGACCTTCATGAGTCATTGTTCCGAGTGGAGTCGTTCTGTGAACATCAGGAGCTGCGCTACGCGATATTTGGTGACAACGTGCAGAACACAGCTGCAATTTCTATATGGACTGCAAACTAGAGCAGCGAGCGAACATCAAATTCTGCGGCAAATCGGGAACGGAGACAAAAGAAATGTTCCTGTCGCGGGTCATGACTGCGGACGAGACTTAGATCTACAGCTACGACCCGGAGACCAAACAGCAGTCGTCGCAGTGGAAGAGCCCGGCATCTCCACGACCGAAGAAGATCCGACAGGTTCGGAGCGCAACCAAAAGCATGCTGATCGTGTTCTTCGACTTTCGTGTGGTTGTGCACCGTGGATTCGTCCCCCAGGAACAGATCATCACATCCCCCTTTTTTTTTACTGCGATGTTCTGCGGCGTCTTAGGGATGACCTTCGCCGTAAACGACTTGAAATGTGGCGCAGGGGTGATTTCTTCCTCTGTCACTACAATGCAGCAGCTCACAGAGAGTTAGCAACAGGCCGGTTTTGCAGCCGCAATAGCATGACAACCCTTCTTCATCCGCCTTATTCGCCGGTTTTGGCCCCCTGAGACTTCTTCTTTCTGTTCCCTAAGATGAAGCTGAAGCTTAAGGGACGCCGTTTTGAAACCGTGGACGAGATTCAGCGCGAATCGCAGACGGTGTTTGACACGATTCGCGAGCAGGACTTCCAGGGAGCGTTCGAACAGTGGCAAAAACGCTGGCAAAGGTGTATCGTTGCACAAGGAGACTACTTTGAGGGAGATCACAGCCAGACTTAAGTAACCTAAGTATTTTGTTGTATATCGGCATAGTCTCGGAACTTTTTGATCGGATAATATCCATTATGACATATGGCCCTGAAATCTGGCCTATCAAGAAAAAACATTCTAGACAAATTGCAGAAAATGCAACGTAAAATGAAAAGATCTTTACTAAATATAAGTCTTCAAGATAAAAAGATAAAGTAAAGAATACAGATATAAGATCCTTAACAAAATTTTTAGACATAGGTGAAAAGATACTCAACTTAAAATGGAAATGTGCTGGCCACATAGCAAGAATGGAAAATAATAGATGGACTAAAATAATAACAGAATGGAGACCATATAAAGGAAAGAGAGGAGTAGGAAGACCAGAGGGAAGATGGAAGGATGATATACACAAAACTGCAGGAAAGCTGTGGAATAAACAAGCCCAAGACTCGAACATTTGGAAAAAGATAAGGGAAAACTTTAGCCTCAATCGGCTATAAAAACGTTGGAAGGAGAAGAAGATTATTATTAATATGCCTATTACCTATATTGTTATCACAACATAACGGTTGACCACTTATATTTTGCTATTTTTTCTGTGCAGAAAAGAAAAATACTCTACTTACTGTTACATGGTAAAAAAATACAAGTAATTCTAGAACGACTTAAATGTTCACCTTCCAGTGAAACATTTTTCAATTGTATAATGACACTTTTTTCATTGTACAGTAAAACTAACAATCCCTGCCGGCGACGGCACTCATTTTGGCAAATACGTTTTGATTTGATCCAACTCTTATGTTACTTCTACTTACTATTATGTAAGTCGTATTCCCAGCCTTCTGGTTTTTTTTTCTAGTTTATATAAAACTTATTTAGCTTTCGGTCTGTATTTTCGATGAATGGGAAGTGGTGATAACCCATTGTCTCAGTTCTGGTATGGTATTACGTAGATATGATTTTAAGAAACGCGGTGTCGAAACGATGGCCTCTGATCATTCGTCCGAAAGGGGTCCGGGTTCGAATCCCGGTGAAGCATGGATGTTGTGTTTGTCTTACGGCACTGGCTCTCTCCCTTCCCTGGAACCAGTGACCCTAAAATAGGGACGGGCGATTGCTTATAGCCCATTGAGTTGCTCACGGTGGTCGTTAAACCTACAATAAAAAAAAATAAAAAAAGCCGAACGCTCTGTTTCCGAAGTTGTCACTGGTAGAGTACCTACTATGCGAAACAATATTTTTATATTGAGTAAAACCTTACTGTACCACGATTTTAAAGCACTTAGTGCATCTTTTGGCCAGTGCTCTTTTTCTTTGCGGGCGATACTACGGTACCACAGTTTCAAATCTGTGATTAACTCTTCTTGCGAGCCATTCAAGTCGCTTGTATAAAATTCAGTTAAGTTTTAAAACCATCACTATCTTGAGATGATGGTGGCACATTGGGATTTGTTGAGAAAAGTTACTGGAATCTTGATAAGACCATTTGTTGGGAAAAGTGACGGGAATCCTGATAAAACCATTTGTTGGGAAAAGTGACTGGAATCCTGATAAGACCATTTGTTGGGAAAAGTGACTGGAATCCTGATAAGACCATTTGTTGGGAAAAGTGACTGGAATCCTGATAAAACCATTTGTTGGGAAAAGTGACTGGAATCCTGATAAGACCATTTGTTGGGAAAAGTGACTGGAATCCTGATAAGACCATTTGTTGGGAAAAGTGACTGGAATCCTGATAAGACCATTTGTTGGGAAAAGTGACTGAAATCCTGATAAAATCATTTGTTGGAAAAAGTGACTGGAATCCTGATAAAATCATTTGTTGGGAAAAGTGACTGGAATCCTGATAAAATCATTTGTTGGGAAAAGTGACTGGAATCCTGATAAAATCATTTGTTGGGAAAAGTGACTGGAATCCTGATAAAATCATTTGTTGGAAAAAGTGACTGGAATCCTGATAAAATCATTTGTTGGGAAAAGTGACTGGAATCCTGATAAAATCATTTGTTGGGAAAAGTGACTGGAATCCTGATAAAATCATTTGTTGGAAAAAGTGACTGGAATCCTGATAAAATCATTTGTTGGGAAAAGTGACTGGAATCCTGATAAAATCATTTGTTGGGAAAAGTGACTGGAATCCTGATAAAATAATTTGTTGGGAAAAGTGACTGGAATCCTGATAAGACCGATCTGTGTGCGAGAAATATGTTTCCCAAAGCACTTATGAGCATGTCTAAAAATGGTACCTAAATTGAAATCCTGCAATAGTTTTCAGAGTTTCCCGTGTTTATGTTATAGCGTTGGTATTTTAATCAAAAATCCTAGCGTGCTTGAGAATAATCTGAAAAAAGTCACGGAACGCATAACGAAGTAAATTTCTCCGTCATTTTTGTCCACGCCGGGCATCGAACCCGGGTCCTCCTCACTCCGGACTAAGTCGCACTCCCAACTGAGCTACGCGGACGTATGCTCTCGCTGCTATCTGCCTTTATCTCATGTGCGTCCTGCGGTGCAGGCACGTCACAAACTCAAATTTGACATTGCCTCGTCGCAACAGAAACTTTCAGTATACCCATGTATTGGCTTTTCATTGCAATGGGGCATTCTGGTTCTGGCTCCTTACCAGTTCCTCGTCTTTATGGAGAAAACATTTTAAATTGTTGCCATAAGACATAAAAACAATTTCAAATACTAACAAAACTTTGCCTTTTAAGATCGTGTTTTTTGAAATATCGAAAGGTTCCAAATTTGTGGGGTTAACACTCCAAGCCTCCCCCGACACGCCACTGCCCATACTTCTTCATGATAAGGCCCGTCCCCACGTTGCACGCCAGACAATTCAGACATTCGAAACTTTATCTCATCCACCTTATTCACCTTCTCTGTCCCCTATCGACTATAACTTCTTCAAGCACCTGGACACCTTTCTAAAGGATAAATCGTTACTCATACAAACAACACTTGAAACTGCATTCCATGAGTTTGTAGCATCCCGAAGCTCGACATTTTTTCACGACGTTATGCAGAAGCTCGCATCTTGTTGGTAAAAGTATGGTGTAGATAGCGGTGATTACTTTGATCAACAAAGCTCATTTTGCACCGCATTTTAGGTGACTGAAGTGACACTTGTCCAAGACGGAATCCACGGGACTGGAAGTATTTTCCGTTTCAGACAGGTTTCCCCTTTTATACAGGTACATCCACGAGAGCCATTGGAATGTAAACATTTGGATTTTTGTCATGCTAAAAATAGATTCTACATGACACTCTCATTTTCTTTTGGTGTTTTCAGTAGCTTTAACTTTTGCGTCTAAGCCGAGAATGTCCTTCTTTGCCTCCATGGTAAGAGGCAAACTAAGGAACGCAATTCACAACAAGCAATGGCAATGAATAATCAGCTCAATGAATAAATGTTATGGAATTAAATCGGTGCGTCTTGTTGAAATCCGTACGAAACAGCAAGCTGCGAAAACTTTGGACTTTGTATCCAGTAAAGAAAGCAACGTTGGTCACATGACTTAAACCTCAGTCGTGCTACACAATAAAAAATAATGGCGTGAAATCAAGGCAAATTTCTGAAAATAGCGTGCAGCAAAGTTGCAGGTAAGTGTCTGTCTTTTAAGGAAATTTCCGTTTTTGAAAGAGCCCGTTTTTTTAACTTCAGATTTTCCGTAGTCTCCAATTCCGTTTACTTCAGAAAAATCCGTTTAAGATTTTCCGTATTAAAACTGAAATTTCGCGAAAGAGGAAATGCTTAATCTTTCACGCCAGATAATCCTTTCACGCTTGCAGTCAGGATCGAACCGAGGTCTATTGGGTTGGGTCTACACAAGCCGCACATCGTAACCACTGAGCCAGAAAGTCTTAGGAGTTGCATGCATGTTTAAGGTAAAAGTAATTGCTCAATGGTGAATTTTTTCATTGATGCGAGTGATTTAATCATTTTATTTTCTGTTGGAACTTATTATTTTTTTGAATACGTTTCTAATAATTTTATTTCTTCTGCAGGAAGACATCACTAATTAAATATTTTTCAACGTGGTATTTCGAAGCAACTGAATGCTTTGGAACTTGAGAACTTTTTTTAACTGACAATATACTTTCAATTATTTTTAAGAAAAGGTTAAGTGTACTGTTCTATACTATTATTTCACAAAACTTCTAAATAGAAGATTTTCTCTTGATAGCTATAATAGCTTTTGTTTTAAGGATTCACAGACTCATGCATAAACTCCGTACAATGACCTGTACAATAGTTTAAATACCCGGTTTCTTACGCTAATACAATATATAATAGATGGTGCACAAAATGAGGGAGAATAGAAGAAATATCTTGTGCCACAATAACCAAATTTCATGCTATATGCTATATACAATATCCGATCTCGCTACAGAACTTCCAAATCAGATAATCAGACCTCAAGTATTCCCGCGAATCTCTCCTGTTACCAGAATGTTTTCGTCATATGGATAGGGAAGAAGTGAGAACGGAGTTTTCCCGTTAATATACGAAAGGAACTGCGGAAAGGTTTCTGAAAATTCAGAATTTTCTGTTGATACATCTTAAAAAAAGGAAATTTACCGTCAATATAAGAAAGGAATTGCAGAAAGATTTCTGAAAATTCAGAATTTTCTGTTGATACATCTTAAAAAAGGAAATTTACCGTCAATATAAGAAAGGAATTGCAGAAAGATTTCTGAAAATTCAGGATTTTCCGCTAACTCATCTTAAAAACGGTAATCTGCCGTCAATATAAGAAAGGAATTGCGGAAAGGTTGCTAAAAATTCAGGATCTTCCGCTAACTCATCTTAAAAACAATAATTTACCGTCAATATAAGAAAGGAGTTGCGGAAAGGTTTCTAAAAACTCAGGATTTTCCGTTAAGACATCTTAAAAACGGAAATTTGCCGTCAATATAAGAAAGGAATTGCGGAAAGGTTTCTAAAAATTCAGGATTTTCCGTTAAGACATCTTAAAAACGGAAATTCACCGTCATTATAAGAAAGGAATTGCGGAGAGATTTCTGAAAATTCAGAACTTTCTGTTAACACATCTTAAAAACGGCAATTCACAGTCAATATAAGAAAAAACTGGAGATAACAGATACGTATGTTTATCTTGGACAGCAGATATCAAGTGAGGGTCACATTGATGAAGAAATTAATCGGCGTACAAAACTTGCCTGGAGAGCTTTTGGAAGAAACAGCATAATTTTCAAGAGCAATATGCCATTATGTCTTAAAAGAAAAGTGTTTGATCAATGCATCCTTCCAGTGCTTACGTATGGTGCAGAGACGTGGACCTTAACTAAAAGAGACATACAAAGGCTGCAGACAACTCAAAGCAGTATGGAGAGGTGCATGCTTGGTATAACCAGGAGAGATAAGAAGAGGAACTCGTGGATCCGAAAAATGACTAGAGTGGAAGACATCATGATCAGAGTTAAATCCCTGAAATGGCAATGGGCTGGACATACTGCCAGAAGGACAGACCATCGATGGACAGCCGGAATTTTAGATTGGATTCCAAGGGACAGGAAAAGACCCAGAAGAAGACCACATGGGAGATGGGTGGATGAAATTCGAAAGTATGCGGGAGTGACGTGGAGGAGACTGGCACAAGACAGACCGTTGTGGAGGAAACTTGGGGAGACCTTCGTCCAGCAGTGGATTGATAATGGTTGACAATGATGATGATGATGATAAGAAAGAAATTGTGGAAAGGTTTCTGAAAATTCAGAATTTTCCCGCGATACGAAAAAATTCGTGAAATTCAGGTTTCCTTCCTCATTTAAAGGAAAAGGTTGTTTCAGAGATATGCTTTGTTGCACGAAAGGAATAACAAAAAGTGGCTCGTGAATGGGAGAATTATATTTTACAGTGTATGCTTAAGGAGAAGCCAAAGAGTGGGTGCGGTGCTTTGTGTGTTTGTGTGAACAACCCCAAAGTAATCGCTCTGTTTTCTTATGTTACCTTCAACCTCCAGAGAATACGTTCCGTGTGAACTCACCATTTCACTTTATCATGTAATGTTTTGTATTCAATCAAAATACTTGACGGCACAAAAACGTCTGGTAACTTTCCGTTGTTACCAGGTTGATTTATTCTCTGCCATTTCCGTTTTCGCGTTATTTAAGTACATTAGGTTTTGGACACGTTTCCCTTTTATACAGGTCCCGTCTCAAATGGGTTTTACTGTACTTTGATATTATGTTTTCCTATGTCCTAAGATTCAAGTGACTGTTTAACAACAAACATCCTGCACAACAATATTAAAACATTATATGTACTTTCACTTAGACATGCGTCAACACTTGCATGTACTAAATGCGCATTTTGTATTAGCATGAACAAACATATTAGGAATAAAAATAACTCTCAGTTGAGAAAGAGTAGCATTTAAATTTGCTAATTAAAATGCTTATATAACATGTGTTTTGGCAGCTTACTGTTAATATTTGCTGTAGTAAATATATTTTCTTTTTTCTGTTTTCAGACTCCGTAGAGTTCTGCGTGCTACGCATATTTCTTCCACTCATCAGAACGAATTCGAACGCCATTTTGAAAACAATGACGTGCTCAGGAAAATGAAATAAATATTTTGTGTATCTGTTGGATGAAGGACAAATATTTAAGGCTGTGAATATATGTAAAAAAAAAATAAAAAAATAGTGGTCGGAATTCTTGCAAAGATTAAATATCATGTCGCCTTCAGCTTTCCCTGTGATTCTGGGTTTTCCAGACATATTGCGTGCGTACAACAAGCAATATGAACTGTACATTTTGTGATGTACTGTCTTGAGAAATCAATAAAATGTTAAGTCCATTTACGTGTGTCCTCTCTTTCTTTTCCATACTAGTCGTTACAAAATTAAAAAGGCTCTTACAATAGCCAAAACTTACTCTTTTGATAAGAAGATCCCCTTTAAATCTGTAAGAAATTTTAAGGTTATATATGTATTTATTTAACACTCGGAGTACAGAAGGAGAGTGAAACATGGAATAATTATATACGAATGAGTACCCAACAATTAGGTAATGAATGAAATACTACACAATCGAGTCACATTATTGTGGCCACCTCCTGCATTTGACTTCAACAGCGCGTAGCCAATGAAAGAAGGCACGGTTTGTGAGCTGGCTTCAAGGGTATATAAGGTGTACTGTAGGCATTCTGAAAACATATCCCTCGTTGCTGTCATGGATGAAAGAAGCGATTTATCAGATTTGCAAAAAGGGATGATTATCGGCTTTCGGGTCAAGTGTAGCAGTATTTCTGAAACAGCGCAGTTTGTGAACTGTTCGCGTGCTGCTGTGGTTAAAGTGTATCGTGATTGGAGAAATGGCGCCATTGCGAATAAGCGACGTGGAAACTGCGGAGCACCCCATGCCATGGATGTCAGAGGTGAACATCGGCTTTGAAGGTGCGTGAGGGTCGATCGACACGCTACAGTGGGAGCAACTCACTGGCCGAATGAACCAAGGGGGCTACCGGAAGTGGGTCTAAAACGACAGTTCAGCGAATCCTACTGCGTATGGGGTTCCGATGCAGTCGGATGGTCACTGCGCTTATGCTAACGAAGGTGCATCGGCAGAAAAGGCTTACATTTGCACGGCATTATCGGAATTGGACCTCTGCTGATTGGCAAAGGATTGCCTCCTCCGATGAATCACGTTTTCTGCTTCATCGAACGGATGGACGTTGACGATATACGGCGAGAAACATCGGAGAACAAAAACTCTTCAGCCATTGCTGGCAGAACACAAGCTGGTGAGGGCAGCGTTATGGTCTGGGGAATGTTTTTGTGGCGTTCTCTGGGTTCTATAGCGTAGAAATCTTTTCGTATTTCTACGTTATTTTAAAAACATAACCATAGGATGAAATAGTTCCTAAATTAAACCTTAACGGCCAGACGAAACATGTAAACAACAGAAGTCAAACTTACGGAAAAGATGTTTTATTCAAGGTTTTTTTCAACACATCGTAATATACCATAGCACTTCGCCTTAAACGCTCCACACACCTCACAGCTCTCAACACAACGCTCTGGAAGCAACAGTTTACTCGTAGTTTTTATCTCTCGTTCTTATCAAATAACAGGTATACGTCACGTTCCTTCAACCTCAATTATGTTGCCAACAGTATTCGTTTGAGAGAAAAGATATCACGTTAAGTGCGAAGTATAACTGAGAATAAACTCAAGATTTACATAGGGAAAGAAACTAAAAGGAAAGTTAATTTAGAATATACGTCCCAGTACATTCATAACTGTGGAAGGCACTATGAACCGAATTCGTTATGAATCCATCCTTGCAGACCACGTACACCCATACATGCTGATTGTCTTCCCTGGGACGGATGGGATCTTCAAGCACGGCAATGCGACGTGTCACACAGCTAGAAATGTCCGAGACTGGTTGGAAGAGCACGATGCAGATTTCAAGGTACTTCCGTAGCTCCCTAATTCCCCAGACGTAAACCCAATGAACATCACCTCGATCGTGTTGCTCGCTCTGTGGATACTCCACCACGCACCCTCCAGCAGCTGTCAGATGTACGTCAGTCAGCACGGCTGTGAACACCTTTCAGCACCTTATCCAGTCACTCCCATCCCGTCTGGCTGCTGTCCGCGCTGCACATGGCAGTTACTCTGGATATTAGCTGGAGGTCACAATAATGTGACTCGACAGTGTATATATACTTACTAAAGTCATGAGATGAAAGTCATGAGATGGATAACAATGTGAGTGTCGATAGAAATGACTCAAATCAAACTCTGAGAGAAACTATGAGGCCATCAATTTGGAACCAGCTGAGGTATGGATTCCATAGTTTGTGGAAATGGGGAAGAGTTTCCGTATTTACAGCCTGCTCATACACGAACTGTAAACGGAACTTTAGTCGAGCCGAGAAGTGATGAAGAAGCATCTCACTTGCCTCCGTAAGAATGGGAGCTGTGGAGCTCTCTGGATGCGTCAGATGATGGAAGTAAATTATCATTTTTACAAGTGTGAAAAAAAACACACACACACACTGGTGGGAGAGGAGAAGAAGAATGAACATCCCGTAGTAGAGTGTGATACGAGACAGCACCTGGATTTCCTCGGCAAATGTTGTGGGCAATACGAAACATGAGATTTAGCATAAGTAGTAAGATACGACAAAACCAATATATAAGTTGAATGTCTCCCGGGACACCTCAGTAAGCGTACTGTGGAGAAATTTTAAGCTATTGGGTTGTCGGAAAAGTCATGACGTATTTTGGCACCCGATGGCGGATGGGCGGTTTTGAAAGTATACTAGAGGCATGCGCAGCTCTGTTATCGCTATGGCTTTTGACAGGTGCCAGTTCTAGCTGCAGCCTAAAAGGAATAGTGAGCGATTTGGTTGATTTGCGGAGATTTGACATCAGTTGAAGATGGAAGACCAAAATGTGCTTTTTCGCCATGTTTTACTGTTTTACTTCCGTAAAGAGAACAACGCCCGTTAAATTTGTGAAAAGTTGCATAAAGTGTACGGTGATAATGCTCTACAAGAACGTCAGTGCCAGCGGTGGTTCGCAAAATTCCGTGCTGGTGATTGTGACTCAACGATGCTTCTCGGTCCGGGAGGCCCACCGAAGCTGATGACGACCAAATCAAGGCATTGATGGAGTCAAACCCATGTTACACGACGCGAGAGATTGTAGACACAATACACATCCATCATTCAAGCGTTCACGACCACCTGAAGAAGCTGGGATACGTAAGCAAGCTCGATGTGTGGGTTCCTCATGAACTCAAAGAAGCTCAATTGACGGCGCGTATAAACATCTGCTATATGCTCATTAAACGTGAGGAAAACGATCATTTTTAAAGCAACTGATAACTGATGACAAAAAGCGGATTGTGTACAGCAATGTGCTGCGCATACGGTCTTAGTCCCGACGTGCTGTTTTGCCTCAAACCACATCCAAAGCAGACATTCATCAGCAGGAAGGTTCTGGTCTCAGTGTGGTGGGAGTTTAAAGGTGTCGTGTTTTTCGAGCTCCTACCACGGAACCAAACAATCAATTCGAATGTGTACTGTCGGCATATTGGACAGTTCGAACGAATCCATCATACAGAAACGTCGAGAGCTCGTTCATCGTAAAGGTGTTGTGTTCCATCACGACAACGCGAGACCACTCACAAGTTTGATCACCCGCCAAAAGTTATTGGAGCTTGGGTGGGATGTGTTGCTTCACCCAGCATACTCGCCTGACCTTGCGCCGTCAGACTTCCACTTGTTTCGCTCTCTTCAACAGTCCTTGCGTGGTATAACGTTCAATTCAGATGAAGTTGTAAATCAGCACCTTGTACAGTTTTTCGCCACGAAAGACAGGTCCTTCTATGAACGAGGCATTCTGCAGCTCAGAATGATGGCAAAAGGTTATCGAAGAAAACAGGCATTATATCATTGATTGATCTGTGTTCTTTCTACCAATAAATGACCTTTGCAAAACATGGCTAAAATACGTCATAACTTTTCCAACAACCCAATATTACTTGGACCTAACTGACAGTTAAACATGAGCGAGCGATAAGTATTGTGTAGCCTAAAGCAATATGCCGGTGGTTATAATCCAATGCGCATCTTTCTTCTACGGAGCCGAATGCTTTTCCAGTTAAGCTACACCGACGGTGTTTGTCCCTGCAACTTCAGAGGTGACGCACAATCTTGACACGTGTGTCAGCTCTGAGGTAGCTTTACAGTATCTATCGCTATGGTACGTTATACATCTCCCCCCCCCTCCCCCTCCTTGAGAAAGAGTGCTCGGTTGTAATGGCTGGTTATTTTCCAGACCATGACCTCGCCGAAACAAAGGCGAGGTATTGCTGATAATCACACGAGTAATTCTGTCTCGAGTTATCTTGAGCACGTCAGCTCTCCAGACGTTGGCGATAATGATTGTTGATTAAGGGCAAAGGGCACTAATCTTCGAGATAGGTCCATTTTCTGACAAGAATTAAAGCAACTTAGAGAGAGAGAGAGAGAGACGGAAAGAAAGTAATTGTAGTGGTGGCAGTAGTCTGTCGCCGGACCAAACAGTCTTTCCATGAAAGCGGCGGTAACTTAGAGAGGGAGAGAAAGTGGAAGAGAAAGAGAGAGGGAGAGAAAGTGGAAGAGAAAGAGAGAGGGAGAGTGAGTGCAAGAGAAGGAAAGAAAGAGAGAGAGAGAGAGAGAGAGAGATAGAGAGAGAGAGAGAGAGAGAGAGAGAGAGAGAGAGAGAGAGATTATGTGTAGGTGTGGGAGAAGGAGAAGCTTTTCGCCTGATCGAATCCTGTTTTTCCGTGCAAGCACTGGCAACTTAGAAAGAGAGAGAGAGAGAGAGACTGTATCTGTAAGAGTGGAAGCAGCTTTTCGTCTGACCAAACCCTGTGTTTCTGTGAAAGCACTAGCAACAACTTAGAGAGAGAGAAAGAGAGAAAGAGAGAGAGAGAGAGAGAAATATATATATATATAGAGAGAGAGAGAGAGAGAGAAATATATATATATATATATATAGAGAGAGAGAGAAATAGAGAGAGAGAGAGAGAGAGAGAGAGAGTATTTGTAGGTGTGGGAGAAGGAGAAGCTTTTCGTCTGATCGAATCCTGTCTTTCCGTGCAAGCACTGGCAACTTAGAAAGAGAGAGAGAGAGAGACAGAGAGAGACTGTATCTGTAGGAGTGGAAGAAGCTTTTCGCCTGACCAAACCCTGTGTTTCTGTGAAAGCACTAGCAACAACTTAGAGAGAGAGAGAAATAGAGAGAGAGAGAGAGAGAGAGAGAGAGATTATTTGTAGGTGTGGGAGAAGGAGAAGCTTTTCGCCTGATCGAATCCTGTCTTTCCGTGCAAGCACTGGCAACTTAGAAAGAGAGAGAGAGAGAGAGACAGAGAGAGACTTTATCTGTAGGGGTGGGAGAAGATTTTCGCCAGACCAAACCGTCTCTTCGTTTTGGGGTTGCCCTTCGTCTTTCAGTTCTAGGAAGAAGCAAGGCTTTACCTTCTCTCAAGAATTGCTTCCAGCATCGATGCACTGCAGCTTTGTCTCGGCTCAAATGCTACGTAATACGGCGAGTCGACCATCCACCATCTAAGGGATAAATAATCCATCCCCCTCTAAAATGCACTCAGCTGCCGATATAGACGGCGACATTTGAATTTTGGCATTCCGTACAAAGTTCACTTCTTCCTAGAAATTGCATCTCGGAGCCGAAGGACTTTTCTCACGAGGAAAGCAGTCGGGATTGTGACATTAAACCATAGTCGATCTTGCTTGTATCTTACCCATGTGCATATCTCGGCTCAACTTATCCGCTAGCTGAACTGAATAAGCTTCGGATCATTCCTTGCGAGTGTTCAACGTTACAAAGTGAAAATTTGTTCAATTGTTTGAGTGAGTACAACATAATTATCTTTCCGCTGTAACTTAGTCCTTACGTCAGTAATTACGTTATGTGTGCAATACTTGCAAAGACGTTTATTTTGCTTTCATGGTTTGTACTCCACACTCACATCCGGTTTATTGGCGTACTCAATACACTATTAGTGATTTAACATTATCTTTTTTATCTATCGTTCTTATCCGGCCACACATACGTCAATCTTGTTCCGACCTCAGTGTGTTGCCAACATCATTCTCGTTTGAGGGAAAAGACGTAACGTTAAGTTTGGAAAGTGTAAAAGAGAACAAACTCAAATTTACATGGAAAAAGAAACTCAAAAGGAAAGTTAAAATATAATATACGTTACATGAGAAGTAATTTTTCATATAAGTCTGAATAATAAATTGTAAGGTTTTGAATGTGTCATCAGTATTAATAACAGGATTTATGCTTGTGTATGTGTGTGAGACCTTCAGTATGGCGACCGCTTGCTTTCCTCATGGCGAAAAACCTTGCAAATATTATTATTAAGACGTATACGAAAAATTACTTCTCACTTGAACAATTAGCTCACTGTTAAAACTCCAACAAGTTCTTTCCTTTCCCCATTGCACGGGCTTCTAACTTTTGAACGGATGCTGCCTCCGTTCTGTCTATATATACACTGAGTTAGCTTTGCATTACAAACACCACCCGTTCTACGTATTCGGAGCGATAACGAAGTAACACGTGATATCAAGGTCACATGCGGCTGCTATAAATTATGCACTCCCATCCTCTGTACGCAATCAGTACACGCTTCCAAGTAATGGGGAAATGTGGTGACTTAATCCAATTTAACAGCGGCCAGATACTTGCAGCCGGAAGGGCAGGTGCTAGTATTTCGGAAACAGCCGCACATGTTGGCTTCAACTTCCACATGTACCGTATGCCGTATACCATGTTCAGACATCCAGCAAAATGGCTTACACTGGTAAACACGCGCGGATGATCCTAAAGGTGAGCGTCGCGTGTCACGACTGGAATCTTAATAAAGACGTAAAACAGTTACCCAGTACACCGATCAATACAACAGCGGCGCAGTTCTATCTATTTCCACATGTCCCGTACTTTGTTGGGCTGGACTTCCACAGCCGGAGACTAAATAGGTTATCGCTGGTTTCTGACGTGCAACACTCATCCAGCACGCCCACCAGTACACCAGCGGTGCAGTTCTATCTATTTCCACATGCACCATATGCCGTGCCTTGTTGGCCTGGAGTTTGACAGCCGGAGATTAAAGAGGGTAACATTGGTTTCTGTCGTGCAACACTCATTCAGCAAACCCACGAGTACAACAGTGGTGCAGTTCTATCAATTTCCTTATGTACCATATGCCGTACCTTGTTGGCCTGGAGTTCCACAGCGGGAGACCAAAAAGGGTATCATTAGTTTCTGACGTGCAACACTCATCCAGCACACCCACCAGTACAACAGCGGTGCAGTTCTATCTATTTTCACATGTACCACATGCCGTACCTTGTTGGCCGGGAGTTCCACAGACGGAGACCTGATTGGTTTCTGACGTGAAACACTCGTCCAGCACACCTACCAGTACAACAGCAGTGCAGTTCTATCTATTTCCACATGTACCACATGCCGTGCCTTATTGGCCGGGAGTTCCACAGACGGAGACCAAAGAGGGTATCATTGGTTTCTGACGTGGAACACTCATCCCTCACACCCACCAGTACAACAGCGGTGCAGTTCTATCTATTTCTACATGTACCATATGCCGTGCCTTGTTGGCCTGGAGTTCGACAGCCGGAGACTAAAGATGATAACATTGGTTTCTGTCGTGCAACACTCATTCAGCACACCCACGAGTACAACAGCGGTGCAGTTCTATCAATTTCCACATGTACCATATGCCGTACCTTGCTGGCCTGGAGTTCCACACTCGGAGACCAAAGAGGGTATCATTGGTTTCTGACGTACTATAGTCATCCAAACACCCACCAGTACAACAGTGGTGCAGTTCTATCTATTTCCACATGTACCATATGCCGTACCTTGCTGGCCTGGAGTTCGACAGCCGGAGACCAAAGAGGGTATCATTGATTTCTGACATGCAACTGTCATCCAGCACACCCACCAGGCCGCCCCAGTGGCGCAGTGGTCTAAGGCGCTGGCCTCTGATCATTCGTCCGTAAGGGGCCCGGGTTCGAATCCCGGTGAGGCATGGATGTTGTGTTTGTCTTACGGCACTGGCTCTCTCCCTTCCCTGCAACTAGTGACCCTAAATTAGGGACGGGCGACTGCTTATAGCCCGTAGAGTTGCTCACGGTTGTCGTTAAACCTCCAATAAAAAAAACCACCCACCAGTACAGCAGCGGTGCAGTTCCACCTATTCCCACATGCACCATGCTCCGTACCTTGTCTCGCCTGGGGTTCCACAGCTCGAAGCCAACCAACAGGGTTCCCATGATGACGCCCAGTCATCGCAAACAAGGCCTCTCAAGGGCCAAGGACCGTCGGCGATAAACCCTCGACAGACGGAAGAAGGTCGTCTGGAGTGATGAGTCCCGTTTCCTGCTGCACCATACTGATGACAAGATTCAAACATAGAGAAAACAGCATGAAGCCGTGTTCCCTGGTTATACAGCTGCGGGTCAACAGGGAGGCGGAGGTGCTGTTCTGGTCTGGGAGCTTTCCTGGTAAGCCCTAGGTTCGTTGGTTATAATCTCACAAACACTGAATGGTGGATACTGCAGGGACTGTTAGTCGACCATCTCTATGCACATCGGCATAAAGTTTACTCGGACCAGATTGCCATCTTTCAACAGAACAACTCACCGTGTCATCGGGTTGGTATAACTACTGAGTGGTTGAAAGAACACGACAAGGAATTCGACGCATAACTTTGGTTCCCAAACTCCCCTGACTATACCTAACTGAACATTTGTGGGATAAACGGGGTGTCAGAACTGTTGGTCCCTCTCCACGGAATAAGCATGAACTGTCAGAGCTGTTGCAGTGGACATGAGTCCAGTTACGCTTGGACGATGTTAGACACCTTTTAGAATCTGTTCCTTGTCGTCTTCAAGCAGGGATTTTACAGAAAGTTGGACCAATGCGTTCAGTTACGCTTGGACGACGTTAGACACCTTTTAGAATCTGTTTCTTGTCGTCTTCAAGCAGGGACTTTACAGAAAAGGTGGACCAATGCGTTCAGTTACGCTTGGACGATGTTAGACACCTTTTAGAATCTGTTCCTTGTCGTCTTCAAGCAGGGATTTTACAGAAAGGTGGACCAATGCGTTCAGTTACGCTTGGACGATGTTAGGCACCTTTTAGAATCTGTTCCTTGTCGTCTTCAAGCAGGGATTTTACAGAAAGGTGGACCAATGCGTTCAGTTACGCTTGGACGATGTTAGACACCTTTTAGAATCTGTTTCTTGTCGTCTTCAAGCAGGGATTTTACAGAAAGATGGACCAATGCGTTCAGTTACTCTTGGACGATGTTAGGCACCTTTTAGAATCTGTTTCTTGTCGTCTTCAAGCAGGGATTTTACAGAAAGATGGACCAATGCGTTCAGGTACGCTTGGACGATGTTAGACACCTTTTAGAATCTGTTTCTTGTCGTCTTCAAGCAGGGATTTTACAGAAAGATGGACCAATGCGTTCAGGTACGCTTGGACGATGTTAGACACCTTTTAGAATCTGTTTCTTGTCGTCTTCAAGCAGGGATTTTACAGAAAGGTGGACCAATGCGTTCAGTTACGCTTGGACGATGTTAGGCACCTTTTAGAATCTGTTCCTTGTCGTCTTCAAGCAGGGATTTTACAGAAAGGTGGACCAATGCGTTCAGTTACGCTTGGACGATGTTAGGCACCTTTTAGAATCTGTTTCTTGTCGTCTTCAAGCAGGGATTTTACAGAAAGATGGACCAATGCGTTCAGGTACGCTTGGACGATGTTAGACACCTTTTAGAATCTGTTCCTTGTCGTCTTCAAGCAGGGATTTTACAGAAAGGTGGACCAATGCGTTCAGTTACGCTTGGACGATGTTAGACACCTTTTAGAATCTGTTTCTTGTCGTCTTCAAGCAGGGATTTTACAGAAAGATGGACCAATGCGTTCAGTTACGCTTGGACGATGTTAGACACCTTTTAGAATCTGTTTCTTGTCGTCTTCAAGCAGGGATTTTACAGAAAGATGGACCAATGCGTTCAGTTACGCCTGGACGATGTTAGACACCTTTTAGAATCTGTTTCTTGTCGTCTTCAAGCAGGGATTTTACAGAAAGATGGACCAATGCGTTCAGTTACGCTTGGACGATGTTAGGCACCTTTTAGAATCTGTTTCTTGTCGTCTTCAAGCAGGGATTTTACAGAAAGATGGACCAATGCGTTCAGGTACGCTTGGACGATGTTAGACACCTTTTAGAATCTGTTTCTTGTCGTCTTCAAGCAGGGATTTTACAGAAAGATGGACCAATGCGTTCAGTTACGCTTGGACGATGTTAGGCACCTTTTAGAATCTGTTTCTTGTCGTCTTCAAGCAGGGATTTTACAGAAAGGTGGACCAATGCGTTCAGTTACGCTTGGACGATGTTAGGCACCTTTTAGAATCTGTTTCTTGTCGTCTTCAAGCAGGGATTTTACAGAAAGATGGACCAATGCGTTCAGGTACGCTTGGACGATGTTAGACACCTTTTAGAATCTGTTTCTTGTCGTCTTCAAGCAGGGATTTTACAGAAAGATGGACCAATGCGTTCAGGTACGCTTGGACGATGTTAGACACCTTTTAGAATGGGTCTGGGTCAAAACACCGACACCCAAAACACCGACAGGACAAAACACCGACACCCAAAACACCGACACCCAAAACACCGACAGGACAAAACACCGACAGGACAAAACACCGACAGGACAAAACACCGACAGGACAAAACACCGACTGGACAAAACACCGACTGGACAAAACACCGACAGGACATAACACCGACAAACTGTCAACATTTTACTTTCTCCCATTAGCCCAGTTTTAAACTTCAAGCCTTGTATTGTACTTCTTTGACAATAGTCGGCGCTGCAGTACCAATGCAAAATTTCCTTTGTTAAAACTGCAGTAAGGAGCTATATAAAAATTTCACTTTTTCCTGTATATGTAAAATCGATTGTTTGTTTGTACATCCGCTATACAAATCGACAGTTTTCAATTTAGAACCACCAAATTTGGTATACTACCTCATGGCACTCTAAGTTAGACCATAAACCTTTTTTCGAAATGATCGGGGCCCGGAGTCAAGGGGCCCCATACAAATTTTCGCAAAATCTACAGTTTTCATTTCAGAACCACCAAATTTGGTGTACTACCTCATGGTACCCTAAGTTAGACCGTAAACCCTTTTTTGGAATGGATCGAGGTCCGGGGTCAAGGGGGTAGGGGGATACAAATTTTTCGTAAAATCTACAGTTTTCAATTTAGAACCACTAAATTTGGTATACTATCTCATGGTGCTCAAAGTTAAACCGTTGACCGCTTCAGGAAGTGGTTGAGGCCCGGGATCAAGAGGGCCCAATACAAAATTTTCGAAAAATCTATAGTTTTCAATTTAGAACCACCAAATTCGGTATAATATCTCGTGGTGCTCTAAGTTAGACCTTAGATAGTTTTTTGGAAGGGGTCGGGGCCCGGGGTCCAGTGGGCCCATACAAAATTTTAGTAAAATCTACAGTTTCCAATTTAGAACCACCAAATTTGGTATACTATCTCATGGTACTCAAAGTTAAACCGTTGACCGTTTTGGAAAGTGGTCGGGGCCCGGGGTCAAGTGGGCCCCATACAAAATTTTCGTAAAATCTACAGTTTTCAATTTAGAACCACCAAATTTGGTAAAATATCTCGTGATGCTCTAAGTTAGACCGTAGACACTTTTTGGAAGGGGTCGTGGCCCGGGTCAAGTGGGCCCATACAAAATTTGGGTAAAATCTACAGTTTCCAAATTAGAACCACCAAATTCAGTTTACTATCCCATGGTGCTCTAAGTTAAACCGTAGACGGTTTGAGGAAGCGGTCGGGGCCCCAGCTCAAGGGGCCCTATAAATTTTTTTCATAAATTCTGCAATTTTTCAATTTAGAACCACCAAATTTAGTATACTACCTCATTGTACTCGAAGTTAAACCGTAAACCCCTTTTTGAAAGGGATCGGGGCCGGAGTCAAGGGGGCCCCATACAAAATTTTCGTAAATTCTACAGTTTTCAATTCATAATCACCAAATTTAGTATACTACCTCATGGTACTCTAAGTTAGACCGTAAACCCCTTTTTTGGAAGGGATCGGGGCCGGGGTCAAGGGGGCCCCATACAAAATTTTCGTAAATTCTACAGTTTTCAATTTAGAATCACCAAATTTGGTATACTACCTCATGGTACTCTAAGTTAGACCGTAAACCCCTTTTTGGAAGGGATCGGGGCCGGGGTCAAGGGGGCCCCCACACAATTTTTTTGCAAAATCTACATTTTTCAGTTTAGAACCACCAAATTTGGTATACTACCTCATGGTACTCTAAGTTAGACCGTTGACCGTTTTGGAAAGTGGTCGGGGCCCGGGGTCAAGTGGGCCCCATACAAAATTTTCGTAAAATCTACAGTTTTCAATTTAGAACCACCAAATTTGGTATAATATCTCGTGATGCTCTAAGTTAGACCGTAGACACTTTTTGGAAGGGGTCGTGGCCCGGGTCAAGTGGGCCCATACAAAATTTGGGTAAAATCTACAGTTTCCAAATTAGAACCACCAAATTCGGTTTACTATCCCATGGTGCTCTAAGTTAAACCGTAGACGGTTTGAGGAAGCGGTCGGGGCCCCAGCTCAAGGGGGCCCTATAAATTTTTTCATAAATTCTACAATTTTTCAATTTAGAACCACCAAATTTAGTATACTACCTCATGGTACTCGAAGTTAGACCGTAAACCCCTTTTTGAAAGGGATCGGGGCCGGGGTCAAGGGGGCCCCATACAAAATTTTCGTAAATTCTACAGTTTTCAATTCATAATCACCAAATTTAGTATAGTACCTCATGGTACTCTAAGTTAGACCGTAAACCCCTTTTTGGAAGGGATCGGGGCCGGGGTCAAGGGGGCCCCCACACAATTTTTTTGCAAAATCTACATTTTTCAGTTTAGAACCACCGAATTTGGTATACTACCTCATGGTACTCTAAGTTAGACCGTAAAACCTTTTGGAATGGATCGAGTCCCGGGGTCAGGGGGGGCACACAAAATATTCGTAAAATCTACAGTTTTTAATTTAGAACCACCAAATTTTGTATACTATCTCATGGTGCTCAAAGTTAAACCGTTGACCGTTTTGGAAAGTGGTCAAGGCCCGAGGTCAAGAGGGCCCCATACAAAATTTTAGTAAAATCTACAGTTTTCAATTTAGAACCACCAAATTTAGTATATTATCTCGTGGTGCTCTAAGTTAGACCTTAGAAAGTTTTTGGAAGGGGTCGGAGCCCGGCGTTAAGTGGGCCCATACAAAATTTTAGTAAAATCTACAGTTTTCAATTTAGAAACACCAAATTTGGTATACTATCTCATGGTGCTCTAAGTTAGACCGTAAATCCTTTTTGGAAGGGATCAGGGCCCGGAGTCAATGGGGGCCCATACAAAATTTTCGTAAAATCTACAGTTTTCAATTTAGAACCACCAAATTTGGTATACTACCTCATGGTACTCTAAGTTAGCCCCTAGACGGTTTTGGGAAGGGGTCGTCGGTGCCCATTTTCAAGGGGGACCATACAAAATTTCCGTAACATCTACAATTTTCAATTTAGAATCGCCAACTTTTATATACTATCTCATGGTGCCCTTATTTACACAGTAGACGGTTTTTGGAAAGGGGTTGGAGCCTTGTATTGTTGTCGGAGCTCGCACACCATGTGCTGTGTTGTCATGATGCTAATTTATGCTGATAACTTACCTCCAGTACTCACAAATTTGCATATCACCATGTTTCCCCTTTGAAACCATAATAATCCCTATATATATGGCTCAACATGGCTCAACCGAGAGAACAAGCTGGATTCAGGAGTGGCTACAGCACAATACATCATATCCACGTACTGAGAGAACTAATTGAAAGAGCGAGGGAATATGAACTTCCATTGTGCATGGCTTTTATCGATTATGAAAAAGCCTTTGATTCGGTGAAACATGTACAAAGTATTTCAGCAGTGCTTTAAGTGCATAATTAAGTAGTTAATAACTACTTAATTATGCAAAAACTACTTAATTATAAAGCAATAACTACTTAATTATAAAGCTTTGTGAAAGTTATATGACATAAACATTTAAACATTCAACTTTCACAAAGCTTTTCTTTAGTTAATTATTGTCTTTAATTTATTCTCGTTTTTGTGTTGTCAGAAGTTGTAGAGTAGGGGGTTTTAGAATCAAGTTTTCTTTCAAAAATCTGAGTTTTAAAAAATTTATATTTCCTTTTTTAATTGCAATGTAAAAATTTGGATTTCTTTTGCATTGCTTTTCAGGTTTAAATTCTCTCTCAGGCGAACTTGGCATTTGCTTATAGCTGAAAATTATTTCTAATTATTATGTAACTCTCACAGCTTGAGTTCTCTTTAATCTTCTTCTCTCTGTTTAATAGTAACAGATGAAGAGCATGGGTCAGGCCATGAAGGTTATGGATGCAAGCGAAATTGTTAACTAGAGCTAGGTCATACAACTCTGCGGAGGTCATGACATATATATATTTTTTAAAACAATTTTTTGGAGGGCTTGTTACTTGCATCTATGGCCTTGCAGAAACCCATTTCCAACTAGGTCTTTGTGGAAGTGAGAAAATGCAGAGTTTTTGCTGATCCTTGATAAAGCCAAGGATCAGTATTCTCGACACTTTCTACATTCAGTTGTTTTATTTTATTTTTACTTTTTCTCCTTTTACTCACACCGGTAGATACATAACCTTTTCTATGTTGTACTTGGTATGAGTCAAAAATATTTATATATTTTTTTTTGCTTAGGTCTCTTCTTAATAGAATGTGAATTCTGAATTTTCATAACTGCTGCGTTGCGCGTTTTGATCTTCAGGTTATTTTGCAACTTTCGTTTTAAATTCTAAAGTTTTTCCTTAGTTTTCAGTTTTGATCTTCAGTATATATATATATGGAATGTAAGGTCAGGTGATGCGTAACATCACAGCCTCTCCTTGACAAATGTCAACCCCGCCTTCTCGTGGTGCATCCTGTTCCCACTAAAGGGGCTCTGACGACCGCCAATAGCGGTATAACTATACCATCGGGATCAGAGGAAATTCTATCCCACACTCACCAACCCGCTTGGCCAGCGTGGTGAGTTATGGCCAAACCCCTCCAAAATGACTCCACAACTTAAATCTTGGCCCTCAGTCTCCGGCAGCTGGAATGTACCTGGCCAAGGCAGCGGCCAGTGCGACATGAAGGCAGAGGGTGCTAAGAATCCCCGGAGGACCGGACTAGGCTGCCATCTGATGCTGACCTTGGCAACGTACAATGGACGCTCCCTATCTTCTGATTCAAGACTTCTTGAATTGGAAGAGGAACTACAAAGGATCAAGTGGGACATCGTGGGGCTAAGTGAGGTAAGGAGAAAAGGAGAAGATCTCATCGAACTGAAAAGTGGACATCTCTTCTACTATCGTGGGACAGATACTGGCAGAACTAGTGGTGTTGGATTTATAATAAACAAGAAACTGAAGGATAAAGTGGTAGAAGTTGAAAGTACCTCTGACAGAGCTGCACGACTCGTTATCCAACTATCGAGAAGATACCAGGCTCAGATTATTCAAACTTATGCACCCACCACAAGTCATCCTGAAGAAGAAATTGAAGAATTTTATGAGGAAATTTGTCATCTAAGTAATAAAGGTAAGCAGCACTTGAAAATAATTATGGGAGATTTCAATGCAAAAATAGGGCAAACGGCAACAGAATGAAACTTCAGTAGGTAAATTCGGTCACGGCAACAGAAACCAGCGTGGAAATACTCTCGTTGAGTTTGCAGAGGCAGAAGGGTTTTTCATCTTGAACTCCTTCTTCAAGAAAAAGCCACACAGGAAATGGACATGGAGACATCCAAATGGGACGACAAGTGAAATTGATTTTATTATGTGTAACAAAAAATTCGTCATAGAAGACTGCAGTGTGCTAAACAAGTTCAACACAGGTAGTGACCATAGATTGGTGAGATGTAAGATGCACCTCAACACTAAACTTGAACGTGGCAAGCTCATAAGACAAACAAAATGTATTGATATAACCAACCTTAAAAAACACCATAATACGTTCAAGTTGGAACTGAAGAACAGGTTCTCTGCTTTGGAAGGCCTAACATCGGAAGAAGTGGACATCTCTGAAGTTAACAGAAAAGTAACAAAAGCTCTTATGGAAACAGCAACAAAATTAGCTGGGTCTAAGAACAAGTTGCATGTAAATAAATTATCAGGAAAAACGAAAATGTTGATGCAAAAAGAAGAGAGATGAGGACAACTAAAGAAGATGTGACTTCCAAAGTGGAATATATAGAGCTATGCAAGACAGTACGAAAAAGTATCACTGAAGACGTAAGAAAATTCAACTGTGAACTAGTGAGGAAAGCAATTGAAAACAACCAAAGCCTAAAGATAGCAAAGGGACATCTCAGTAAGGGAAGAAAACAGATTATGGCACTGAGAAAAGAAGATGGTTCTGTAACAAGAAATAGAGGCGAAATTTTGACAAGAGTGAAAGATTTCTACTCCAAATTATATGAAAGGGATGATACATGCACTCCAGACATCATGAAAGATACCAGTACCAGAATTCCTCCAGTCCTTCCAGCAGAAGTTGCACATGCAATCAAGAACATGAAGCGGGGAAAAGCTCCAGGAGAAGATGGAATTACTGTAGACATCATACAAGAAGCAAGTGGAGAAATCGAAACAGTACTCGCCCAAATTTTCACTCGATGCCTTAATGAAGGAAAGATTCCTGAGGATTGGAACACCGCTACAATGATCCTGCTACATAAGAAAGGTGACATTGAGGATCTCGGAAACTACAGACCTATCAGCCTCCTATCAGTAGTTTATAAAATCTTCACTAAAATTCTTTCACACCGCTTGAAGGTAACACTGGACATGGCTCAACCGAGAGAACAAGCTGGATTCAGGAGTGGCTACAGCACAATAGATCATATCCATGTGCTGAGAGAACTAATTGAAAGAGCGAGGGAATATGAACTTCCACTGTGCATGGCTTTTATCGATTATGAAAAAGCCTTTGATTCGGTGAAACCATCAGCAGTTACAATGGCTCTGAAAACCTGCGGTATTGAAGATGCATATATTAATATTATTAATAACATCTATGAAAATGCAAGTGCAAAGATTAGGCTGCTTGAAAATACAACACACATAAAAATTGGAAAGGGAGTGAGACAAGGTGACACCATATCTCCGAAGCTCTTTAATGCCACATTGGAGGGTGTTTTTCAGTCACTGAGCTGGGAAAACAAGGGGATAAAGATTAATGGAGATTATCTAACCCACCTTCGTTTTGCTGATGACATAGTCATTTTTGCAACTAGCCCATCAGAGCTGCAGAGTATGATCCAGGAACTTGCTGACAAGAGTAAAGAAGTGGGATTAAAAATGAACTTTCAGAAGACAAAAGTGATGTTCAATGCTTTTACAAGAAATGAAGATTTATCGATTGATGGAGAAAAGCTGGAGATAACAGATACGTACGTTTATCTTGGACAGCAGATATCAAGTGAGGGTCACATTGATGAAGAAATTAATCGGCGTACAAAACTTGCCTGGAGAGCTTTTGGAAGAAACAGCATAATTTTCAAGAGCAATATGCCATTATGTCTTAAAAGAAAAGTGTTTGATCAATGCATCCTTCCAGTGCTTACGTATGGTGCAGAGACGTGGACCTTAACTAAAAGAGACATGCAAAGGCTGCAGACAACTCAAAGAAGCATGGAGAGGTGCATACTTGGTGTAACCAGGAGAGATAAGAAGAGGAATTCGTGGATCCGAAAAATGACAAGAGTGGAAGACATCATGATCAGAGTTAAATCCCTGAAATGGCAATGGGCTGGACATACTGCCAGAAGGACAGATCATCGATGGACAGCCGAAATTTTAGATTGGATTCCAAGGGACAGGAAAAGACCCAGAAGAAGACCACATGGGAGATGGGTGGATGAAATTCGAAAGTATGCAGGGGTGACATGGAGGAGACTGGCACAAGACAGACCGTTGTGGAGGAAACTTGGGGAGACCTTCGTCCAGCAGTGGATTGATAATGGTTGACAATGATGATGATGATGATATTCTCGTATGATTTAGAATACATGAATTGTGTTCGAAGCTTATGAAAATAACGAAATGAATACATGAAGTGTGTATTTGTTTCGTTAATAATCTTTTGTAACCACCTATGAATTGAAACAGGAAAAGAATGTATACCTTTTAGAAATTTCAGTTAATGTTATGTACAAAAATGAACAGGCAGAAGAGCACGGCACAGTGTCGGAGCCAAACAAACTGAATCGGAAGGCTCTTTTCATAGCTAATTTGCATACAAATTCCTCAGAAATTTGTTTCACCATACGTATTTTATACCTACAATAAAATACAGTACTTACAATTATTTATAGCCTACGTACTGCAACGCATTCGGACACTCAAGGAGAAACTTAAGAATTCCAATTCCAAAGTACAAGAATTAAACTAAAGACATTATGCTAAACAAACTTCCTCTAATACTAAGACAATCATGACCAAAAATTAAGTTTAAATTCACAAAATAGTGATAAATATGATACACTGCGCCCTCAATGTAGACCAAATACACAAGTGTTGGGAAAATATAAACCAACTCACAAACCAAAATAAAACGAGGCTCTTCTTGGTAAAAATACAGAAAATTATAGACAAATATAAACTGGGATATAATATGCACAGACTGCAGGTGAAACACAGATAGCCTTTAGCTACATTTAAAAGACAAATAAAAAACAAGGCTCTGAAAGCACTACTTGATTTATCTCCCAGCATTTCACCTCACTTTTCTAATCTATCAGCAAAGTTTCAAACGTGTCTGAAAAACTTATTAATGACAATACAATTGACCCCGTTTTATGTTTCAATATTTCGGATGTTAGTGATATCAAAATACCTACCTTATGTTACCGCCGTTTTTCGTCTTACCAGTTAAATCTGAGCAACTGATTTCCCAAGAAAATTGCAACAGCCGCGATGAAGTCTCTAAAATGGACTTGTCGACTCAAAACATTTTACAAAGTCCTATACCTTGTGAACAATAAAAAATATATAATGGTTAAAGATTGTGTTGCAGTAATCACTGTGATAGAAATGCTTTCTTTTTTTAACATTACTCCCTAAAAAAGACAACCCCTTATAATGCTTCGTCAAAAATAAGTGTTAGTAAAATAACTTTTAGGAACAGGAAGTTTTGTGAATGGGCAATCATGTTTTTAAAAAGATTTTTTATGGGATTCTAAATAAGATAACCCTTTAATATTTCATTAAAAATAAGGGGAAATAAAATAACTTTTAGGAACTCAACAAATGTTTTCTGAAAAAGCGAAATTCATCATCTACCCCAGCTTCAGTGATGTGCCCAAGGTGGTAAAGATTAAAATTAGCGGTCGGCACTCGCCACGTGGCTACTGGGTAAAATAAAATGGCCAGTAGAAAAAATAACTTAAGTCTCCACGCTCGAAAATTTGCCTTTTTTCATTGCTAAAGAATTTATTTGCATTTTTAAAACGCTCCTGTAATAGGAAATGCATTTCCAAATCATCCAACTCACGCGCGGTGAAATACAGCCCTTTCATCCGCAAATAAGTGGGTACGATCTATTTATAGATTCACACTTCAAGAACGGGGATGGCTCACCGTGGTTGTTTGTTTTTCCACTTCAGTTGGTGCACAAAGTAACCATATCGGGAATGGACGGACACCTGTGGCTTTAGATGGAACTGTGACATCACAACTCGTCTTCAGCAGCTCGTTTTTTAAAGTTTTGTTTCTCTAAAAATGCACGATTTTCTGTTGCTTAGGCACTTCTTGCTTATCATCAAACAAATGGGCAAGCATTTTCCTATGTTTACAAAATGAAATCTAAGGTAGAAAATCGGGATTTCACTTTCCGCTACCGCGCGCAGTCTTTCATTCCACGCAGAGTCGCGTTTCCTTTGCACATGTGAAGTTGGCTTTAAACAAAATAAAAAAATCTCTTGTCTGCCCCTTAATACGGCAAAATGTTACTAACGAATGGGTAAACACAAGTTTTTTAGCGAAATTATATATCAAAAATCAGTACTGTATCACTGCCGTGATAGTGATTTTACGGATCACGGAAAAATCTGATTCCATCACGGGCAGAATACGTACCGATTTTGAAATGTAATTTAGCTTTAAAAAAGCGGAAAAGAAAAAACACTTTCTGTATTGATTGGTTTTGAAGATCAGGCTGTTAGAAATAACAAAAACTGCTCTTCACTAGAAAAAATCTTTTAAAATACGAAGTTGTTCTTTTTTCACTATTACTGAAGCTATTAAAAACGAAAAACATCATCAGAAAAAATATAACATAAGAATATAACCAGAAAGTGAAAAGAAATGTGCATCTTGGGGTAAGAAAAATTCGAAATTTAGAAACCTACGGAACATTTTCATCCGTGTTAAAACAATCATTTTCAGGCGACGAACGGCATGAAGATGCTCAAATTATATCGAATAAATGTCGCGACATTAAAAATATCCAATAAACAATCCCAAAAATGTTTGATGAATGTTAGAATTTGGAAGCATGAAAATTAATTTTTGAACAAATGATTGAATAACATTATTTCATAGATTTTTTTATTTCCGCAGTATATTTGATGTTTCCCGTATTCCGGTAGCGATCGACGATTTCAGTAGTGACTATGGAGAATTCGTAGCATTTGGAAGATCTGAGGTGGGCAAACATGAAAAAATGACAAATTATTAAAATCTCTACCAAAACAATGTTTTCTGAAGGGGGAAAAAAACGACAACCATATTTTTTTATTTCCGTAGTATATTCGATGTTTCCGTACTCCGCAACGATCGCCGATTTCCGTAGTGACTATGGAGAATTCGTAGCATTTGGAAGGTCTGAGGTGTGCAAACATGGAAAAAATGACAAATAATTAAAATTCACCAAAAACAACGTTTTCTGAAGGAATAAAAAAATAATCCCCGACAATCAGATTTTTTATTTCCTTAGTATATTCGATGTTTCCCGTACTCCGCAGGGATCGACGATTTTCGTAGTGACTATGGAGAATTCGTAGTATTTGGAAGGACTGTGGTGGGCAAACATGAAAAATGACAAATCAATAAAATTCTACCAAAACTGAACGTTTTCTGAAAAAAAAAAAAAAAAAAAAATGACACTGGGTTTGAAAACCGGACAGAATCCGATGGAATAAGGATACTCTGCATGTGTTCTTATTTCGTCATGACTATATTTTTCAACACCTGTTAAGGTTTATCAATGTTTTTAATGTAATGTTTATTAGAACAACCCAGGAAATTACTGAATATTTTCTGTTAGTGGTCAGGAATCATTGTGAGTCTGTAAAATAAAGTGACCAGGTTGGTATCACATTTCTCCCAATATCCGCTGTACCACAAAATCATTCTACTATAAGATATCAAATTCATTTTTGAAAGCTATACAGCCAGTTTTCATTTTGACACCAAAAAGAACCTAACCAAAAATAAATGGAATGAAAAAGAAAAAATTAGCAGAATGGAAGCAGCTTCGAAACATAATGTCTGAACATTTTTTACCATCAATAACTCACTAAAAACTGCTAGAAAAACAAAAAAACAAGCAATTTTTAGTACATGAAGGCCATAGCACAAATTGTTGAAATACCCAATACTGCTGACTGTTATGCCAAACAATGCAGAAGTTAAGAGAATGCAAGTATTGTGGTCAATGTTCTTGATAAGACAATGCTCATGCAAAGACTTTAGAAAATACAGCAAATTAAATAATGTAAGCAATTAAGTAAGTACTGTTTGAAAATGTTGACCCATCCACTGCTATCAATTTATGGCGGAGAGATTTTATTTGTGAACCTAGCGAGAGACCAAATAAAAATGATTAAATTATCTTTTCAATAAAAACTGTCTAGAAAATTTGGTTGATGTGGTTGAAGAAGAATGTAACTTTTAAGATTATATTTATTCATTTAATTGCACTGGACAGCGAGCCCTTGTAACTACTAAGCTTAAATTTAACTATGTCTAAATAAGTGAAAGGTATACAGTGCAGTGATAAAAAATGTGTACGTAACATGAAATAGCCGTAAGGAAAGTGGCCACTAGATTTTGTCCACCCACTGGCCAATGGCCATTTGAAAAAATCACCAATTTTAATTTTTACAAGGGGGACGGGAGAGGTTGGGTGGTAAAACACCCCAAAATTTGGAACCTTTCGATATTTTTAAAAACACGATTTTAAAAGGCAATTTTTTGTTAGTATTTGAAATTGTTTTTATATCTCATGACAGCAACTGAGCGTGTTTTCTCCATTAAGACGATTAAGGGGCAAGGAGTCAAGGACCAGAATGTTCCATTCCAATGCAAAGCCAATACATGAGTATACCGAAAGTTTCTGCGGTGACGAGGCAACCATGACTTATTTCAGATTACTTTAAAGCATGCTGAAAAGCAAGGAGTTTTCATTAAAATACCAAGAATCACATTAAAACAAAACCAACACTGTAACGAAACCCAGAACAATGTTAGAGGATTTCAATTTATGTACCATTTCTAGACATGTATGCTAGTTTTATTAGTGCTTTGGAAAATCGATTTCTCGCACACAAATCGGTCTTATCAGGATTACAATCACTTTTCTCAACTTGTTTCTTGCATAGATAAATTGCAAAAATATAAGTGGGCAACCATTATGTGGTGATTAGAATACAGGTAATAAGAATATTAATAATAATTTTCAGTAATATTTATTTAAATATTTTTGCACAGATGTTGCATACATTTTTAAAAATGCACTCATAACACATTTAGTTGTATAAAAAAAATTGGACCCACCCCCCTTCCCTCCAAAAAAAAAAAAAAAATTCTGGCATGCGCTGCCCAGCTTCATGTTGGCATAATCTGACCTTGTGCATGATAACTTATTTATTCTTAGAATCTATAGCTGTTAATTTTGTCATGCTGCTAACAAGCCTTAATAGTAAAATTGCACATAATATTCTCAAAAAAAGAAAAGAAAAAAAAAAGTACCGCTTCACCTGCTAACTTGCTCTGGGCAGAAATCTCACCAATGCGATTTTTTGCCAACAAATTTTTTCATATAAGGATTATTTGTTGCATTAACTGCTGACTGAATGTGAAGAAACCTTGACAATTGTTAGGTTCATTGAAATAATAACTTTTCTTTTACTTTATGCTACAACTTAAAAAAAAGTAATTAAGTAATTACATTCCGTTTTTGCGTAAGACCGAAGTAATTTGTCAGGCTCGTCGAAATATTAACTTTTTTCCCCTTCGTACGAAAACTTTAAAAAATAAATCATTAATTTCGTCTAAATATTCGTATTTCATGCCACGACTTAAGTATTTTTTAAATAATTTGCAAATACAACAACAGCACATTTCATTTATTTTGTGCGGAAGATTTCAAAGTTCCCGTCGGTTAGTATTCTAAGTGAAAACTCAAATAATTTGTCACTTTCATCTAAACATTAGCATTTCGTTCACTTTTCGCGACAACTTTCTAAGTAATTCGTGAGTTAAATATTAGCGCATTTTATTTATATTGCAATATCAACTTTCATCACACAGAAAGTGATTCGCTAAGTTTTTTTACCTTCGCGCGGATTACAGTTGACCACCTGTGGTTGCTCGAGAGATCGTCCTGACTAGGTTTGACCACAGGCACCAACTTAAAAACTTCGCGCTTTTCATTCGCAAGTATCTCACTCAATCTTCGTTCCCAGCAAAAATCTACAAATATCGTTTTTCCTTTCCGCACAAAAGAGCAGAGCTTTAGCAATAATAATTTCGGCAAACGAAAAAAGAAAAAAGAAAAAAAAAAGGATGAAAAAAAAAAAAAAAAAAAAAAAAAAGAGAAAGAAAAGTATATATAAAAAAACGAATTTTCAACTACAGGTTGTCGAAGGCGAGAAGGGAGTCGGAAAATGCATTTGGATTTTTGGTTTCGACGTTCAGGATTTTCCACACATAGACAAATGTTTCTCTGAAAAATTTAGACTACATTGTGCTTGGCGCATGCATACTGCATGACTTTCTACGACGAAACTCAAAAAGTACATATATGCATCGTACCTATGTGACTTGTAAAAAACAAACTAAAAGTTCTACTTACGCAGCTAAACAAAGCCGTAATATGTATTTGGATTATTTTAATAAGAGATGGAAAGTACTTTGGCAAGACCAAACGGTGTTGTAAATGCCTAATTTAGAAATTTTAAATGTTGGAGTGGTCAGGGAAGTTATTGTTGGTGATTCTTTCAATCCGAAATATGTTAGTATGAAAATTTGGAAAATGTTTTAAATAAATTAATAGCAATATTTTGGATATCCATTATTTTATCTATTTTTATAATTATTCTTTTTGATATTACAGAAATGTTTGAATGTGTTTACAAACGTAACAGAAGTCTATACTGGTGAAACATTTCCACAGTAAATTACTGCTTCAAACAGGGCCGGTCGCCCTGGGCCCCGCAGTTAAGAAAACAAAATAGTTTTTGGTAAAAAAAATTTAACTACATTTTTTTGTAACTTTTGGGGCGCAAGGCCCTTAAAAAATATATTTTTGAACTTATTTGTTTGTTTCCTATCTCCTCATTTTCGAATACGTTATCCCCCCCCTATTCGTCGTACGGACACTGAAATTTGCATATTCGAAATTATTTTTGTAGCCACCTTAATCTTTTCCGCATTCATGAAATAGCACATTAAATTTCATCATTTTGAGGTCCCCTACTTTTATATATTAAACAATTTGTGTGAAAACCTGATACTTGAATTCAAGAAATAAAAGAACAATATCCAAGTTACTTTCGGACTACACATGGAAGACACTTTTCCAACATTACAAGAAATTGAAAAAAAAAAAAAAAGGGCCACTTTCATATATGAACTCGTATAAAAGTTTAGAATGTCACTAATTTGTCAGTTACTCCACTGTGCATTAAAAATCAATCGCTTAACATGCTTGAGGGAGAAAGAACTGTTTATACCAATTTATTTTAGAGGGATCCTTATTACATTTCCTATACAAAAATATTCGCTAAGCAGGTATCGTTTTATCATTTTGTGAATAAGCTGTTATAAGTCACAATGCAACCTAAACATCTTCTCTTGGGAAAGAAAATCGTAGATTTTAACACTTTTTACTCTTTCTCTCTCTCTCATTCTCCCTCTTTTTTTCTCTCTTTCTTTCTCTCTCTCTCTCTCTTCCCTCCTGTCTCTATTTCTCTTTCTTTCTCTACCTTTTTCTCTCTGTTTCTCTCTATTTCTCTTTCTTTCTCTCTCTTTCCTCTCTCTCTCTCTCTCTCTCTCTCTCTCTCTCTGAACTTTCAGTCCGTATTATGGTCTTTTTCTTAAGCTTAGCAAATACTTCTTTGAGATAATCATTTTGCCTTCCTCACGAACGATAATTTTCAGAAACGATTTTATTAAAATATGAGATTTATTTTTTAGTGCCCGCAATGAAATTTTGCTCTGGGCCCCGAAAGAGCTCCATCAGGCCCCGGATTCAAATTAAATCACGCTCTCATTTTTCAGCTACTTATTCTTTTATAAGATAATTTAACAAGGACAAATCTGTATTGGTTATATCGAAGCTCAGAAATGGTGGTACAGATTCTGTATGTATATACATATAAATTATAATAGTTAATACCATAAATTACAAGATTTACTGAATTTTATTAATTAATTTATTATTAGTTGAAATATTTAAAACAATAAATGTAATATATTATTCGTTGTTACTTTGTGTTTTATTTTTATTTCTATCATTTAACTTAAATTTTTCAAAAAAGGATTTTTTTTTAAGAAAAGGAAAGTGTGTAATTAAAAATAGGCACATCTTTATCTCACAAACAAAACAAAAGGAAAAATATGAAAGAAAAGAAAACTGTTAAAAATATTGCGGTAAAAGAAACAGATTCCAAACAATGAAATGGTTTCGGAGCCCTTTTGGAAGGGCGGGGCAAAAGCAATATGGGTTAGCACACCTTTCTGTTGATAAGGCACTGACATATCAACAATTGAGAACTGAAACAACAGAACTGGGTATTTTACTTGAGAAAAAGAAACTTAGTACATCCACTCTTGTCTTCGTATAAGTTTGCACTTTACACTGAAGGGAGAGAAGTGCCATAATGTGCACTCGCACGACACCCTCCCACCAGTATACGAAGCCAGTTACAGTGAACCCGTAAGTGCACTTTGGCTGATTTTTGCCCAAATCACCGAAAACACAGTGCCTCCCTCCCTTCATGAATATTGCAGTCATGAGGTCAGATTGGCAGGTGATACAGTCGCACCCCTCATTCACACATCACGGTTCCACAATCAAAAGCACATGAACCCCCGATACATGCTAGCAAAGAGAAGAACTCTCAAAGGCCCATTTCACCCTCCCAGCGGTGACTCTCACCACCGCCAGGCCTCACACGCATTCTGAACCGGCACACCACACCCATCATAGTTCCCACTTTCAGTCACAAACATTCAAAAAACAAATAAATGAACAAACACACACGCACCACCAGGAATCCCCAACCTGAAAAAAAAGAGGCAAGCTTATTATTATTAGTAATGCATGAAATAAAATTAGTTATTTACGTTTTCATAAAAAACTGGTTTTCTACGCCAAGTAAATTGCTAGTAAATTACCCGTAATTTACATAAAATAAGTAACGAGTAAATTACCTTGCCAAACATGTGCAGCACATGTAAAAACTTTTATTAAGCGTGATCATATTTAAATAACACCTTTTTTTTTTAACTTCACAAATTTAAATTATAGGCTATGCCTCTACAAAATTCAATAATCCTGCGTTCCTCTCGGCTGTTTACAATTCTTCGGATTCTTTCTTCGCGGCGAATCAAACTTTTCTTAATTCTAAGCGGAGCTTCTCCGCGCATTATTGTTTCTATTTCTCTTTGGACAGAAGCTTCTTCCTTTCGCAGTTCCTTTATTAACCGAAAACACGAAACATGGGCACGCCCAATCAGAAGCTCCCATCGTCGATGCCACGCTTCAACTTTGTTCTGAGTGCGTGGGATCACTCCTGAATTCACTGACCACAGAGCTGGTGGGAAGAGTGGTTCGTTTCGTCGTTCTTCACCGCTACGTGTTGTACGACGAACTTTTCCTAAGACATAGTAGTCTTCAAACCATTTGACTAAGTCTTCCGCTTCGTCATCAAACAATAGTTTTATCTCGTTAAAGGCATTAGCAATATCTTCAGGAGGAAGAAAAGCAAGCGCCGGAAGATGTCGAACTACCAAGCTGAACTCTTCATCACTACAATATCTCGATTGCAGGCCAGGAGTAGCCTGAACTTTGCGCCAAATGTTTTGCCCAAGATGAAAGAAGCATCCGTGGTGTCTAGCACCTGGAAAAGCGGCCCTTACAGCATTAATGACTGACATCTCAAAATCAGTGATCACCCACTGTGGATCTAAAATAATGTCTTTCTGAGTGGCAAATGTCTTTAGCTCTTCAAAGAATGAGAAGTAACTGGTTTGCGATTTGCTAGTCATCAGAGCGTAAACTAACGGCAAAACTCTACAGTTGTTCATAGGACCCACGGGACCGTGAATTGAATAGAGCTGTTTAAAAATATTGGGCACTGTTTTAAAAGTTCCATCCATCACCCAAAATGTAGCTTCACTCAACATTTTGAGATTAGCTTCTGTTGAAAAAATTAAAATTTTTTCATTGCTCTCATAGAAATCTTTTAATAGGAATAATTCCCCGTCCTCTGTGTATTTTAAGAACTCAGGTATATTTAGTCTTTCCACAGTTGCAGGTTCAGGTGGCATTTCAACCCTCCTAGTTCTTTTTATCAATTTCCTCTGTGCTTCTTTCGACGGCATGCTCTGATGAGCCACAAGAGACATTTCGGAGGCTACATCCTGTATAATTCGCAGGGGTAAATCGTTGGTGGTTCTGGCCTTCTCTTTGATGTCCGCAATCTTCTGGGCTACTTTAGATCGAGCACTTTCAGGAGCATGGTTATGCTCGGACGCACTTATGAGATAATGTTCTTCACCTGCAAGTGATGTAATTGCTCTACTTCTGCAGCCATTACTCTTCTGATCGCATATCCAGTAAAATTTATTACACCGTTGTCTTTCTTTAAGGAAAAGAAATCCATTTAAACTCAGTTTTTTCCTCCCTTTTGCGAATCGACAAACGTACATAGTTCCGACATGGTTGTGCTTGGAGCTTCTTCAAAACCTCTGTTACTCATGGAACTGAGAAACAGACTGATTACAAAACGACTAGTGCTCTTAGATCACGTGATTTTTCCCCCGCTCCGAGGATTGGGGTTCGGTCCAAGGTTAATGAATTCAATAACCTGCTCCCCTCTCACCTTTCCGTAGGAGTGTAAGTAAAGGAAGGTCATTAGGTAGGTGGGAGGCAGCCCTGGGTGGGAGGTAATAGCTTTCATTGTAAGATAATTTTTCGGACGCAGTTTGTTGCTTATCTCTATCATACATCTCAACAAAGCGCATTCTGAGGCTGGGAGAAACTGGGTTTCTCCTGTGGTTAAAACTTGCAGTACACCGCGGCACCCTGGGTGTTGTACGTGGGCAGGGATGTCTCTGGGGTGTTTCGGAGCCATCGTAGTATAACGCCCGCTCTCCCTCTCTGTGCTGACGCTACGTCACGCGATGAGCAGGCGTTTTTCTATCTTCGCGTCCGTTGGACGCGCCCATCCTGTTTAGGAACATATCAGACCCTCACCAGATAGACGGGCCGGGCCGTTTGATGTACCTCCGTTAGCGGCGCTCTTTTGGACAGACTTAACTTACTTCAAAGTACAATAATACATTAGACACAATACACTTTGCTACATACATACAATAACTAATGGTCAGCTTGCCAGACATCCTGACGTCTGCTCTTCGCTGAAAATGTCTGGTGGATGTCGTTAACATAATGGCTGATAGTTATCTTGCTTGGGAAAGGAATGTGCCTTTCTCCGAGCGTGCGAAACCCAGCCCTTCTTTGTATCACACAAATAATTTCGAAAAGTTCTAGAATCATCCATTTTCTTCTTTTTCCACTGTACCACGTTTTAAGTTTTGTCCATATATCACACATTGGTTTAATATTATATAGGCATAATGTTGCCATCATTACTCCATTAATATATGAATTTCCTGATTATACAGGTATAATGTTTATCTGATTATCTCTCTCGCATAAATAATGCTTCAGCTCTTACATAAACTTTACGGATATCACATAGGCGAAGAAAAAAGTGTTTAAAAGGCCTAGACCTACGGCCTATTAATTAATGTTTGGTGCATAAGTAGAAGCCCATTTTGGCATTACTTGTTATATAAATTTTAGGAATATGGGAATGTGACGGAATGCAAACTTTTAGAAAGGCCTAGGTGTTAGACCTAATAATATTTTCTGCCTGAGTTGTACCGCAGTAATAATAATTTGAAATGTTACGTAAACGTTTTGAACATAAGCACGATGGAATAAAACATGCAGACCCCGGAATTCCCCCTCCCCCCACCCTGTCAGCTTGCTGATTGTAAGACCATTTTTTACTGTAAACAGCGGTGAATTTTTTTTACACTAAAAAACTTAGGAAAACCACTAAAAACTGTGGTCACAGTGGAAATACTAACCCGGAAATTTCCCCCACCTCTTCCAGTTACTTGTGGGAAAAGTTCAATCTTTTTCTGCCATCACCATTTTCATGGTCAGGGTTACTTTAAAAGAAATAATTTTTTACATGCCTACTGCGGTGCTGCCCATTATGGTAACAGTGAACACTTGTTTCATATTCATCTTCTGGAGGAATAATATATATATATATATATATACTAAAGAGTAAAGCCGAATACATAAGAAAAACTTTACAATTTAAAACGAAAGTTGCAAAACAACCTGAAGATCAAAACGCGCAACGCAGCAGTTATGAAAATTCAGAATTCACATTCTATTAAGAAGAAACTGAAGCTAAAAAAAAATTTTTTAACTCATACCAAGTACAACATAGAAAAGGTTATGTATTGACCGGTGTGAGTAAAAAAAAAAAAAAAACATAACCTTTTCTATGTTGTACTTGGTATGAGTTAAAATTTTTTTTTTTAGCTTCAGTTTCTTCTTAATAGAATATATATATATATCATCATCATCATCATCATCATTGTCAACCATTATCAATCCAAGTTTCCTCCACAACGGCCTGTCTTGCGCCAGTCTCCTCCATGTCACCCCTGCATACTTTCGAATTTCATCCACCCATCTCCCATGTGGTCTTCTTCTGGGTCTTTTCCTGTCCCTTGGAATCCAATCTAAAATTTCGGCTGTCTATCGATGATCTGTCCTTCTGGCAGTATGTCCAGCCCATTGCCATTTCAGATATTTAACTCTGATCATGATGTCTTCCACTCTTGTCATTTTTCGGATCCACGAGTTCCTCTTCTTATCTCTCCTGGTTACACCAAGTATGCACCTCTCCATGCTGCTTTGAGTTGTCTGCAGCCTTTGTATGTCTCTTTTAGTTAAGGTCCACGTCTCTGCACCATACGTAAGCACTGGTAGGATGCATTGATCAAACACTTTTCTTTTAAGACATAATGGCATATTGCTCTTGAAAATTATGCTGTTTCTTCCAAAAGCTCTCCAGGCAAGTTTTGTACGTCGATTAATTTCTTCATCAATGTGACCCTCACTTGATATCTGCTGTCCAAGATAAACGTACGTGTCTGTTATCTCCAGCTTTTCTCCATCAATCGATAAATCTTCATTTCTTGTAAAAGCATTGAACATCACTTTTGTCTTCTGAAAGTTCATTTTGAATCCCACTTCTTTACTCTTGTCAGCAAGTTCCTGGATCATACTCTGCAGCTCTGATGGGGTAGTTGCAAAAATGACTATGTCATCAGCAAAACGAAGGTGGGTTAGATAATCTCCATTAATCTTTATCCCTTTGTTTTCCCAGTTCAGTGATTGAAAGACATTTTCCAATGTGGCATTAAAGAGCTTCAGAGATATGGTGTCACCTTGTTTCACTCCCTTTCCAATTTTTACGTGTGTTGTATTTTCAAACAGCCGAATCTTTGCACTTGCATTTTCATAGATGTTATTAATAATATTAATGTATGCATCTTCAATACCGCAGGTTTTCAGAGCCATTGTAACTGCTGATGGTTTCACCGAATCAAAGGCTTTTTCATAATCGATAAAAGCCATGCACAATGGAAGTTCATATTCCCTCACTCTTTCAATTAGTTCTCTCAATACGTGGATACGATCTATTGTGCTGTAGCCACTCCTGAATCCAGCTTGTTCTCTCGGTTGAGCCATGTCCAATGTTACCTTCAAGCGGTGTGAAAGAACTTTAGTGAAGATTTTATAAACTACTGATAGGAGGCTGATAGGTCTGTAGTTTCCGAGATCCTCAATGTCACCTTTTTTATGTAGCAAGATCATTGTAGCATTGTTCCAATCCTCAGGAATCTTCCCTTCATTAAGGCATCGAGTGAAAATTTGGGCGAGTACTGTTTCGATTTCTCCACTTGCTTCTTGTATGATGTCTACAGTAATTCCATGTTCTCCTGGAGCTTTCCCCGCTTCATGTTCTTGATTGCATGTGCAACTTCTGCTGGAAGGACTGGAAGAACTCTGGTACTGGTACCTTTCATGATGTCTGGAGTACATGTATCATCCCTTTCATATAATTTGGAGTAGAAATATTTCACTCTTGTCAAAATTTCGCCTCTATTTCTTGTTACAGAACCATCTTCTTTTCTCAGTGCCATAATCTGTTTTCTTCCCTTACTGAGATGTCCCTTTGCTATCTTTAGGCTTTGGTTGTTTTCAATTACTTTCCTCACTAGTTCACAGTTGAATTTTCTTACGTCTTCAGTGATACTTTTTCTTACTGTCTTGCATAGCTCTATATATTCCACTTTGGAAGTCACATCTTCTTTAGTTGTCCTCATCACTCTTCTTTTTTGCATCAACATTTTGGTTTTTCCTGATAATTTGTTCACATGCAATTTGTTCTTAGACCCAGCTAATTTTGTTGCTGTTTCCATAAGAGCTTTGGTTACTTTTCTGTTAACTTCAGAGATGTCCACTTCTTCCGATGTTAGGCCTTGTAAAGCAGAGAACCTGTTCTTCAGTTCCAACTTGAAGGTATTATGGTGTTTTTTAAGGTTGGTTATGTCAATACATTTTGTTTGTCTTATGAGCTTGCCACGTTCGAGTTTACTGTTGAGGTGCATCTTACATCTCACCAATCTATGGTCACTGCCTGTGTTGAACTTGTTTAGCACATTGCAGTCTTCTATGACGAATTTTTTGTTACAAATAATAAAATCAATTTCACTTGTCGTCCCATTTGGATGTCTCCATGTCCATTTCCTGTGTGGCTTTTTCTTGAAAAGGAGTTCGAGATAAAAACCCTTCTGCCTCTGCAAACTCAACGAGAGTATTTCCACGCTGGTTTCTGTTGCCGTGACCGAATTTACCTACTGAAGTTTCATTCTGTTGCCGTTGCCCTATTTTTGCATTGAAAACTCCCATAATTATCTTTAAGTGCTGCTTACCTTTATTATTTAGATGACAAATTTCCTCATAAAATTCTTCAATTTCTTCTTCAGGATGACTTGTGGTGGGTGCATAAGTTTGAATAATCTGAGCCTGGTATCTTTTCGAGAGTTGGATAACAAGTCGTGCAGCTCTGTCAGAGGAACTTTCAACTTCTACAACTTTATCCTTCAGTTTCTTGTTTATTATAAATCCAACACCTCTAGTTCTGCCAGTATCTGTCCCACGATAGTAGAAGAGATGTCCACTTTTCAGTTCGATGAGATCTTCTCCTTTTCTCCTTACCTCACTTAGCCCCACGATATCCCACTTGATCCTTTGTAGTTCCTCTTCCAATTCAAGAAGCCTTGAATCAGAAGATAGGGAGCGTCCATTATACGTAGCCAAGGTCAGCATCAGATGGCAGCCTAGTCCGATCCTCCGGGATTCTTAGCACCCTCTGCCTTCATGTCGCACTGGCCGCTGCCTTGGCCAGGTACATTCCAGCTGCCGGAGACTGAGGGCCAAGATTTAAGTTGTGGAATCATTTTGGAGGGTTTGACCATAACTCACCACGCTGGCCAAGCGGGTTGGTGAGTGTGGGATAGAATTTCCTCTAATCCCGATGGTATAGTTATACCGCTATTGGCGGTCATCAGAGCCCCTTTAGTGGGAACAGGATGCACCACGAGAAGGCGGGGTTGACATTTGTCAAGGAGAGGTTGTGATGTTACGCATCACCTGACCTTACATCCCATGTATTGTATATATATATATTCATTTTCCAGTACTTTGTTTAAAGTCACTGAAAAATTGGCCTCCTGCAATAGCTTCCAATTCTTTTTGTTTTCTTAAATTCAAGTACCTGGTTTACACACAAATTGTAGAATATATCAGAAGGAAGCAACATGTTTAATTTGCTATTTAACGAATGGGGAAACGAATAATGTGGCTATAATAATCATTCAAAATCTGCAAATTTCGGTATTTGTATAACAAAGGGCGATAACTATTTGAAAGTAGGGGCGATTGGCAACTAAAAAAAATGTAAAAAATATCTTTAAGGTCCTCGCGCCCCGAAAAACTTAACAAAATGAAATATAATAAATGAGAAATTATCCCCAAAAAGGTTTTGTTTTAATTTTTTTAACTGCTGGGACTCGTAAGGGCGCTTCCTGGGTGATTGCACCGATCGTCCAGGCGGCCCTGAAAGTATGTATTAAGAAATAATCCTGAATCCAGGAGTTTCCGTATCGCTGTAATGTGCTAAAAACCAAATAATACATTCGAAAACCCTTGAGAAATTTCTGTGCCTTATACAACATTTGCACAGTGAATTTCCTATTTCATTCATTCAAAAAATTATTTTTAGCTAAATAATAAATAAAATACCATTTCCCACAGTGATAACATGCTATTTTCTTAGTAAACCTGGAAACGTAGCGCAGTCCACTGTATTTATAAAAAACAAAAATTAAAAAATGCGTACTGCATACACGTTTAACATGTAACTAAAAAAATATCTTTGGAACACTTTGGGAACACCGAAAGTTTATGTATAACTGATGAAATGGAATAGTAAGGAATATGTTTAACGAAGGTGTATCTTATCCACCCAGATACGTTTTTGAAAAGGAAATCTTTTGTCTGGTGATTATTAGTTGAGGGGGACATCATGATGAAAGCATGAACGGGAGGATTCCTTTTGTCTTTCCTCCCATCACCCTTAGGGTTCTAAGGGGAAGGGTGCGGGAAGAATTACAGATAAACCTTGCAGATAAACAAGAGATACGAACTTGCCGGTGAATCCGTTTCACAGCATTGACAGTGTAATCAGCTTACCTTTGCTCCGAGTATAGTTTCCCAGAAGAAAGGAAAGTTCTTTTGTTCCCCATCTGTAGACCGATATTACCGGTAAAGTCCACCCCCCTTCCCCACAGGATTCTGACGGATATATTGGATTGCAGAAAAAGTAACACCAGACGTTTTCTTAATCGCAGTCGAAGGTTTTGCTACTGGTAATTTTAGTTCCACTGTTGAAAATTCTGTGTCCTTGATGAGGGACATTTGGTTTCCCCCATAGTTTTCCCGAGTTCTGACTTTTCGGAGAAAGACTCCATTTAATTGAGAGACTCCATCACCCTTAGCAATGGAAAAATTCTTCAGCATACGCGGGGAATTAAAGTAGCTTTACATGGCTACATCCAGTGGCCCACCCAGGATTTTCTTGTTGGAGGGGGCTATATATACGTATATATAGTATACGCACACAATGTGTACACACACACACACACACACACACACATATATATATATATATAGTGTACGCCTATAGTTTATATACGTTTATGACGTACGTCAATCTTAATCTCTTTGTTGCTTTGGGAAGAAGACATCATGTAATAGAAGACACTATGTAATTTTTTGAACATATAAAATAATGTTTAATTTGTGTCGTACGTCGCTCTTAATCTCCTTGTGGCTTTGGAAAAATGACACCTGTAATGGAAGACATTATGTCAGACACTATGTAAGTTTTTGAACATGTAAAATAATATTTTTGAATATTTAATTTGTGACGTACGTCGCTCATAATCTTAAGCCCCCAAAGCCCCCTCCGTGGGTGCGCTAATGGCTACATCTATATCAAATACAGAGTTTATGAACACCACATGTTTCGTAAGTGAACGCAAGCGAACCGACGGATGCAATTCTTATATTCTAACGAATACTGAAATTTCAGGTGATTCTATCAAAATCCCGAAACAATGGCAACTCCTCAAACAACAAGAAAATTGCAACCGAAAACTTTCGAGAAGAAATAAATGTGCGCGCCATCGATTCAGAGGATAACCTGATTTTAATTTATTCTGCTGTTGCGCATGGCCTTCAGTATAACGACGTTGCAGACCTTAAGAAAGAATAACCGACCCAGGAAATTTCTCCCACCCCATCCTGCTACTTGTAATATAGTTTTTTGCTACAAACTAGAATAAAAGTCGAAGTGCCGTCCTCGAAAATGTCTCCCACATTTTTCTACTACTTACAAAGCATCTGCAGATTGCAGTGAATACGGAATTACTAAAACCGGAATTTTCCCCTACATATCAGCCTACTAATTGTAAGATCGCTTTTGACTGAAAACCGCGGTATTAGTCGAAATACTAATCCGGAAATTTCTCCCACCCCATCTTGCTAACATAAACTACTGTAAAAGTGGTAAACATATGTAGGTTGCATTAAAAAATAAGGAAAAGCCGACCCCAAAAAATTTCTCCACATTCGATATTTTGTGTCAAAGGCAATTTGTGCACGGTCCCCGACTGAAAGAGGTAGGGGACTTTTCCTGTGGGGACTCTTCCATCCATCCATATGAATGGATGGGGAGCTAACAGTTCGTCTTTTTCTTATTACACCGCGAAGAATGCCGAGTAGTTCACTACTCGGATTGCTTTCACGTAAAGTGAACAATTTGCTTTACTTTTTAAAACTTACACATGTATGTTTCCTTTTCGCTTTACTTCTAAATAGCCAAATCTCTAGAAAGGGATATTTAAATGATTATGCTAAAAACCAATAAAATTGAAACTAAAACCTTATCAGTGCAAATATGAAAAATATCAGTATTAAAGTGATTGGGGGAGAGAGGCACATTGGTACTGAAAGTTCTCACGATGTGGTTTTGGACGTTTGGCGAAAAAATCCTATATGGAAAAAGTTTTGTGCCGTAAACTCTTACACTTTCTCATATAAGGGATTTTTTGTTGTTGTTGTTGAGAGTTTAACAACCACCGAGAGCAACTCAACTCAGTGGGCTATAAGCAATCGTCTGTCCCTAATTTAATGCCACTGGTTTCATGGAAGGGAGAGAGCCAATTCCGTAAAACCAGGGGGGGGTGGACTTCACCAAATTATTGTGGGGGAGGCACGCTTCTTCTATTCTCAAAATAACAATAAAAAAAAAAGGCAAAAAGATAAACTACGTCAACGTCGTATATTTTAAAACACAATTGTAATTGTTCATTAGTAAATGCACAAGGAAACAGAAATATTCTTTTATTTAAAAATAAAATTGAGCCTGTGATTTTATAGAAATATCCAGAAATGCTTTATTCCCAAACATTTATAAAAAAAAAAAAAGTGAGAAATTAGTGAGGTTACTCGAACAAAGAACGAAAAGCACAAAAAATAAATTGATAAATAAAGGCGCAAGAGGTTATACGTTTCTGTATTTTTATATATTTTATTTATGATAATTGTTTTAAACATTTCCCACACATCGTGAGAACATATCAAACACCATACGAGGATGGCAATCAAGTTTCCTATCAAATGAGCAATACTGAATATGTAAAAAACGTTTTTACTTATTTTGCTATTTATTATTTTCTTGGAAATAAAGAGCTTTGGCCTCATAAAGTGGAGCTTGGTCTACTTTATGAGACCCAAGCGATTATTTAGTTGAACAGAATGAAAGACACTAGGTGGGCACTACTCCTCCAGTAAAATTATTGAGGGGGCAAGATTCGCCTTGCCCCTCCATAGTCGGCGCTTCTGCGTAAGACAAACACAACATCCATGACTCACTGGGATTCGAATCCGGACCTACTTGGACGATTGGTCATAAGCTTGCACCACCCGGGGGGGGGCACTGTAGTTTTAGGAAATGTGCTAAGTTACGGCAATTTATTTCTTCAAATTAAAGTACATTTCTCGCTTGTCTTACATAGAACGTTTTCTCGAAATTCGTTTCGAGTCCCCAAGTCAATTCTCCATATAGGCCAACAAACAGCAATCTTTATACTCCCCGCCCCCACCTTGAACTTTTGTGACCAGTTGCCGTAAACTCGTATGAACTGGCATGACAAATTCAGACAAACAAAAGAGCTCCTTCCCGTCGTTAGACACCTTGGAAAACTGCCATACATAATCCGGAAACTTGGAAAACTGCCACACATTCAAAGTGTTCCTCGGAAGAACGGCAATTGGTGTCGCGCCCCTTAATGAAAAACATGTGGCAATTTTCCTGTGAGGAAGTTTTCCAAGTTACTGAAATACGTGTCGCAATTTTCCTGTGCGGCGGTTTTCCGGTAACCAACGAAAATATACCGCAAAAAATATTTTGCAGTGGAGCCGTTGCTACTGTTCCTTTACATAATTTAGCTAACGTAATGAGCCCTTATATTCTGGTGAACTGCCAAACGGATTTTGCATCTTTGTGATGCAAGAGAAAAATTAACAAAATGTAAATAACCATAAATAACTTTGAGAAACCATACTAATCGTAAGATGCTTCGGTTTCCTTGTCGACACAATAAATGACAATATGTTGCATACAGATGCACGAAAAAGTCCCCCACATAGGAAAACTCCCCCACATAAATCTCCCCCACCTTTTTGAGTCAGGTATAGCGCACAAATTGCATTTTACTCAAAACCTCGAATGTGGGGAGATTTCTGGGCTTGCTAGTGATTTCCATTTTCACGCTGCTTAAACAAATATGTGGAGGGTGAATTGCCGGGATTGGCATTTCCATTTTTCCCGAATTTTCAGATGTTTTATAAGATATCCGGTAAACCGTCACACAAGAAAAGCTTCACATATTCTTCAGTAACTTGGAAAAATGCCACACATTGGAAAACTGTTACCCAGGAAAACTGCCTCATAGTTTTCACTAAGGGGCCGTCGTACACAAATGCAGTTCACTGTAAACTGACACACAGGAAAACCGCCACACATCTTTCAGCAACTTGGAAAACTGCCACACATTGACAAACTGCCACACAGGAAAATTGCCACATGTTTTTCACTAAGGGGCCGGCCACAAATTGTTGTTCCTTTAAGGAACACTTTGAATGTGTGGCAGATTTCCAGTCAGTCAGTTTTCCAAGTTTCCGAATTATGTGTGGCAGTTTTCCAAGCTGCCTCACGACGGAAAGGAGCTCTTTTGTTTGTCTGAATTTTCATGCCGGCTCACAACTAGCCATAAAAGTTATGGCCCGGGGGGGGGTATAAAGATTGCTATTTCTTGGACTATATTGAGAATTGAATTGGGAACCCTATGATATGTAAGCCAAACCAGAACTCTTTAAAGTACGGTGTGCAGTGTTAGAGGGATCAACGGAACTACAGCACGACTCATGCTGTGTTCAGAAAAGGACGAAAAGTGGGATTTTTTAGAAACGCTGAATTTTTACTTAGGCGTTAAATATTTACATAACATGTCCAGCTTGTAATATTTTTTGTAACTTAATTAATTCATAGGCCCTACACCTTGACCTTTTTAACAGCTTTTAATACGCCGACTTCATATTCATAACGATTGCGTATCAAATCAAGTTGATAGCTAAATATTAATTCACAGGACCTAGGCTTAGCTCTTTTAACAATTTTTATTCTACCGGTGTCATATTCACAACGTTGACATATCAAATCAAGTTAATTATATTGCGGTTTTACTTAAACAAGAAATATTAATTCATAAGGCCAAGGCCAAGGCCTTTTTAACCGTTTTTATTCTACCTATGTCACATTCATAACGTTTACCTATCAAATCAAATTAATAATATCGCGCTTTTTTACTTAAAAACGAAATATTAATTCACAAGGTCTAAGCCTTTTTAATATTTTTTACTCTACCAATGTCATATTCATTACGTTTGCACATCAAATCTAGTTAATAGCTTTGTTCTTTTACTTAGGCACTAAATATTAATTCATTTTACGAAAATGTTGTATGTGGCCTCCTTGACCTCGGGCCCCGATCCTTTTCAAAAAGGGTTCACGGTCTAACTTAAAAGTACCATGAAGTAGTAAACCAAATTTGGTGGTTCTAAATTGAAAACTGTAGATTTTACGAAAATTTTGTATTTGGGCCCCTTGACCCCGGGCCCCGATCCCTTCCAAAAAGGGTTAACGGTCTAACTTAGAGTACCATGAGGTAGTGTACCAAATTTGGTGGTTCTAAATTGAAAACTGCAGATCTTACGAAAATTTTGTATGAGGGCCCCTTGACCCAGGGCCCCGATCCCTTCCTAAAAGGGTTTACGGTCTAACTTAGAGTACCATGAGATAGTGTACCAAATTTGGTGGTTCTAAATTGAAAACTGTAGATCTTACGAAAATTTTGTATGAGGGCCCCTTGACCCCGGGCCCCGACTACTTCCTCAAACTGTCTACGGTTTAACTTACAGCACCAGTTTTCAATTTAGTATACCAAATTTGGTGGTTCTAAATTGAAAACTGTAGATTTTACGAAAAATGTTGTATGGGGCCCCCTTGACCCCGGGCCTCGATCTCTTCTAAAAAGGGTTTACGGTCTAACTTAGAGTACCATGAGGTAGTATACCAAATTTGGTGGTTCTAAATTGAAAACTAGATTTTACGAAAATTTTGCATGGGGCCCCCTTGACCCCGGGCCCCGATCCATTCCAAAAAGGGTTTACTGTCTAACTTAGAGTACCATGTCGTAGTACATCAAATTTGGTTCTAAACTGAAAACTGTAGATTTTACGAAACTTTGGAAGGGGCCCCTTGACCCCGAGTCTCGACCTCTTCCAAAATCCAACTACGGTCTAACTTAGAGTACTATGAGACTGTACACCAAATTTGGTGGTTCCAAACTGAAAACTGTAATGCCGCAAAATTTTTGTTTTTCTGCCGTTAAAAACCGTCGTACAAACTTTCTGATATTACTTGATACTTGACATACAGCGCCGACTGCTGATGGGGAAACAAAATAGAAACGAGATGTCGGTGTTTTGTCCTGTCGGTGTTTTGTCCTGTCGGTGTTTTGTCCTGTCGGTGTTCTGTCCTGTCGGTATTTTGTCCTGTCGGTGTTTTGTCCTGTCGGTGTTTTTGTCCTGTCGGTGTTTTGGTTGTCGGTGTTTTGGTTGTCGGTGTTTTGGGTGTCGGTGTTTTGTCCTGTCGGTGTTTTGGGTGTCGGTGTTTTGACCGGCACCCTTTTAGAATCTGTTTCTTGTCGTCTTCAAGCAGGGATTTTACAGAAAGGTGGACCAATGCGTTCAGTTACGCTTGGACGATGTTAGGCACCTTTTAGAATCTGTTCCTTGTCGTCTTCAAGCAGGGATTTTACAGAAAGGTGGACCAATGCGTTCAGTTACGCTTGGACGATGTTAGGCACCTTTTAGAATCTGTTTCTTGTCGTCTTCAAGCAGGGATTTTACAGAAAGGTGGACCAATGCGTTCAGTTACGCTTGGACGATGTTAGACACCTTTTAGAATCTGTTTCTTGTCGTCTTCAAGCAGGGATTTTACAGAAAGATGGACCAATGCGTTCAGTTACGCTTGGACGATGTTAGACACCTTTTTAGAATCTGTTTCTTGTCGTCTTCAAGCAGGGATTTTACAGAAAGATGGACCAATGCGTTCAGTTACGCCTGGACGATGTTAGACACCTTTTAGAATCTGTTTCTTGTTGTCTTCAAGCAGGGATTTTACAGAAAGGTGGACCAATGCGTTCAGTTACGCTTGGACGATGTTAGACACCTTTTAGAATATGTTCCTTGTCGTCTTCAAGCAGGGATTTTACAGAAAGATGGACCAATGCGTTATTAGGAAGGGGCTCTTAACGGAAAGCTAATTCCCACCCGGTGAGTAGAGTCACTGCTGGTGGTGTGGGATGCGTCCACTCATGAAGAGAGGGGTGATCAAAACAATGTGGGCCAATTGTGCATATGTGAGTGTTTGCATATGTTTTATACAATCAACTAGTGGTGTATATTCGGGGCAAGCTAGGCTAGCTGCGAAACCCAAAGAATGCACAAATAAAAACCAATTATCAACGGTATTCAGATATGTCAATACTTTCTTTGCGAAAAAACCGCGAGCGGATTAGCTTCTTTCGATTATGAGAATCTTTCGGGCGAGCGATGATCAACGTAACGCAAATAGGTCTTCGAGGGACTTCGCTGTTCTGATGCGAAGAGCTTCAATACTATCGAAACTATCGCCTGCTAATGTTTCCATGACAACACGAATGAGCTACGGACCTCGCGAATGGCCATTGCTTTAGCCAAGAGTTCGCTCCGAAAAAACGAAGACTTCGGGCTACCTCAGTCCCTCCATGCTTCCAGCGCGTGTTTCGCGAGAGTTGTTTTAACTTGTGTGAAGTGTCAATGAATTAAAATCAGTGATATTATACACTGGTGTGCAAAAATTAAGGACGAAGAGGAGATATTAGTATAACAGCTGAACGAGCAGACAGAACGGACCGAAAAACCACTCAGGAGATAGACGAGGGTCCGGTACGGTAGAGCATGCGCATATATACAGCATGACGTGGGAGGGGAGTCGGAAGGGTGTAAAGCACACGGGCGGTGTACGCTCAGCAATTTGGTGAAAGCTATTGCACGGTGTACATCGGTTTGAACGACGTCGAGTTGCTGCCACCGCGTGATATGGCCAACAGGCAATCCAGTAGACGACATCTGGATGACTTTACCCGAGGTCGCGTCATTGGGAAGCTGGAAGAAGGTCGAAGTGTGACTAGTGTGGCCGAGGAGTTCGGGATCGCTCACAGCATCGTTTCACGAGCTTGGCGAGCATTTCAAAAGAGAGCAACAGCTGTCCGAGAGTTTAGCAGTGGTCGTCCACGAGCAACCACGGCGACGGACGACCGGCATATTGTCATACAGGCAAGAAGAGACAAAAGGCAGACAACAGGAGAAATCGCAAGGCATATGAAACAGACAACTGGACGCCCGTTATCGCGTTTTACCGTGGCCAGGAGGCTGCACAAAAGTGGTCTATTTGCACGACGACCAGTACGGTGTGTGCCATTAACGCCTGCTCATCGGAGACGGCGGTTTCTGTGGTACCAGGAACACAAGAACTGGACACATCAGCAATGGGGTGGAGTTTTCCTTACGGATGACAGCCGATTTAGTCTGACGAGCGATTCTGGACGTATACACATCTGGAAAGAGCAGGAATACGCAATCACACCTCCAACATCATCGAAAGGGACCGCTTTGGAGGTGGCGGAGTTCTCATTTGGGACGGTATCATGCTTGGTAGTCGTACTGACCTCCACATCTTCCACGAAGGTTCAGTCACTGGTGTCCGCTATTGTACCGAGGTTCTCCTGCCTTACGTGCGTCTGCTTACAGGTGCTGTGGGTTCTGAGTTCCTCTTCATGAACGCCAACGCTACACCTCATCGTACAGTGGCTGTCGCAGAGCTGTTGGAGAATGAAAATATTCAACGCATGGATTGGCCCGCAAGGTTCCTGGACCTAAACCGAATCGTACACGTGTGGGACCTTCTCGGGAGACGCTTGGCAGCACGTCACCAGCAGCCAGCAACGATTCCGCAGCTAGGATTGGCGCTACAAGAGAAGAGGAATGGGCCGCGATACCTCAACAGCTCCTTGACAACCTCGTCCTCAGCATGTACAGACGTTGTAAATCCTGCAACGCAGTCAGGGGTGATCATATCCCCTACTAAAGACTGGATTTTTCTTGGAAGCCGCCTGTCACATGGACGTTTCTGTCTTCTGTCTAGTTGTGCTCGAAGCTACCTTTTCAATAAAGTGCCTTTGTATCCTTTGGATTCCTTGTTTGGACGGTTTGCTCATTTGTCCCATATTCTTACATCTTGGGGATCTTATGGTATGATTTGAGTTGATATGGAGCACTTCTGCTTGACGTTACATTCGAAAAACCGTCTAGTCCTTAATTTGAACTGTTTTGATAAATTTTGTGAAAGCTTCCCTGAACATTTACTATCAGAGCTTAAAGAACTCTATGCTTCAAGTTTTGATACAGCTCGACTAAAAAATGAACTGAAGGTGTTTAATTCCTCTTATGAACACAAAACAAATCAGTAAGAGACATTACTTGTTACATAAAGTTGAATAATTGGACATAGTGTTTATTGAGGTGTACAGATTAGCAGATCTAATATTAAACTGTTAATCAACAACTTCAACTGCCGAAAGAGGTTTTTCTGTATTAAAAAGAATCAAGATATATCTTAGAGCCACACAAAGACATGCAGATTTGAACAACTTGGTTGGTTTGCTAATAGAGAAAAACATTATTATTAAATATGAAAAAGTACTCGGAAGAAACATTTTTGTGAAAACGTAACACTCAAGTTCACACAAAACGAAAGAAGATTGGAGTTCATGTACAAATTAGTGTTCAAATCCTAATCCTCATAATTATTCTGTATCATGTTAGCAATAGCATGTACCTAAAATTCAGAAAAAAAAATGTTATTTCTATTACTTCACAATTAAAAAATAAACTTCGCAATTTAAAAAAAAAACAGTACTGTGGATGGGGGGGTTAGATAGCCTAGGTCTTGGACCCAAGATACGTCACTGCAATCAATCATTATACTAATGGTTGATTCAATCTGAATAATTCGATTACACCACTGTCACATGTTAGGAAAATATTTCCCTGTTAAGAAATTAAATTACACCCGTATTTGCACATTAATTTTAAGCATTATATTGCATTTAAGAATAAAAGTGAAAGCTTTGAATAGAAGTTTGTGTGTGTGTTCGGAATTTGTATAATAAATACAAATTCAATTATAAATACAATTCATGTGTTAAATTCATTTGCATTATAAATATAAATTTGTATTATAAATACAAATTCAGAAACACACACGCACACACACACACACACACGCACACACACACACTTCTATTCAAAGCTTTCACCTTTATTCTGAAACGTGATATAATGCTGAAATTATTAGGTAGTTTAAGAAAGGATGCCATTAAAATGTTGAAAAAGGACTGCGTGTTATTATACTCAGGACTATTCTAGATAACCGCAGCCATTATGCTCTATCTTCTATTAAAGGCATTAGCAACAGTCGCATGATAAATAACATGATTGATATGTTTTTGTGAAAAGAAAGAAAACGAATACGACAGAAACAAATCGATTGTAGATGAAGAGGTGACAGCCTGCTGTTTGATCACAATCCCCGAAAGCATTTACTGCTGTGTTACATTATACCTCTTGCAAAAATAAAGAAAAAACGGTGTGAGATAGAAATGAATTTTTCATCGACCTGCTAATGTAGCATGTTGCTCCGAGACGTAATTTCCAGTAAATTATACAGTGAGCTCTTTTGATGTTTTTCATAAATATATGCACTTTATGGCCTTTCATCGATCAGGTGCGTTACGTTGATACTCCACATAGTCGCTGATGAATATGCACCCCTCGATCAAATAATTTTAATAAGTGATCCGTGAGTTATTGAACACGGCGTTGTGTTGCCTCGTAAATCACAACCACAGAGAAATGTTCCTTTGGGATAGGTAAAAATGCTGCTGTCTTTACTTTTTGGTTTATTAATTGCCCAATAGAATTGGCATGTTAGCTTACACGCAAACTAGTTAAAAATATTAAAGTTCTTAATGACATGTATTAGTCATGCAACGTACCACATTTCTTGAAACGATCAAATGGTTTTGCGAAACGATTCATCTTAATGTAACGTTTCAAAGGGGTGAGCAAAATACTGTGAAGTTTGTGTCTTAAAGAATGATTTAAGAACTTGAAAAAATGCTTACGCAATTGTGTATGAGCAGAAAGCCAATGAAGAATATATCTTCTATCAAGCCTACATTTCTCAGCACCATTTGATAACCAAAGGCAGTTTTTGTTTTGGAAACAGCGTGGAATGATAGACTTTAGTAGATGTTACAAGCGATTTACAATCGTTATCGTTGATACAGTACTATTAAGATTTTTCGATTTCGTAAATTTCCCTGGGAATTAAAGTAGTTCGTCGTGATTATAGCCATGAAGCGGACCACATTTCTCAAAACAAGCAAATGGTTTTGCGAAACGATTCATCTTAGAGTAAAGTTACAAAGGAAGAAGCAGAGTATTGTGAAGTTTGCGTCTTAAAGGATGATTCAAGTACTTGAAAAAAAATAACGGAACTGTGTTTGAGCAGAAGGCCAATGAAGAACATATCTTCTGTCAAGCCTATATTTCTCAGAACCATATGATAACTAGAGACAGTTCTTTAAAAACAGCGCGGAAAGATAGAGTTTAGCAGATGTCACAAGCGATCTGTAGTCATTATTAACTATACTATTAACATTTGTTCGATTTTTTAAAGTTTTCCTGGTCGTAGAATTGCAACTTCTTAGTTGAAAGGTGGGTTTGAGGTGTACCTAACAAATCTTAAGAAAAACTGCTCAGGAACATGCATTTTTGAAATATTCAAATCGAAAAATCAGACTAAAATAATGCTCTTAAACATATCTTCATTCACATTTGTCCTGCTTTTTTCTGTGTACGAAGAACATTATCATGGACGCAAAAGTAAACAACAAAATATTTTTAATCAGTTGTTCATTCTGAATCAGTTGAAACGTTCGGAATTCATCTTGAAATTTGCAAATTTAACAGTCTAGTAATTAATTAAATATTTGAAGCGTATATTTGTTTAAAGAAAAAGAAACCCGAAGCTGTAAAGGAATAACAACGAAAACACCGTACGTAATTACAAACAAAAAATTTTAAAGATGTCTTCCTCTTCTAAAATTCATTCAAGGACCTCATTTCTATTAGTGAAATTCGCAGTTGAAAATTATAAGTTAAATATACTCAGTGAAAGACATTTCAAAACTTAAACAAAAATTCAGTCACTGAGGGAAAACAATTATTGCCAAGAAAAAAATTGAGACATTCTAATTTTTTTCATCCAAAATGCTTCTACATGAAATATATTTTCCAAAATTTGTCCCAGATTTCTTAAATGAATTGTCCAAAATTTTCGCTCTGTTGGTTGTGTTGTAATTTCGGAATGTGATTCATTTCAGTTCACCGAATTCATGTGCTAATTGTTTGACATAGTTGCAAAGAAAAGAATTCAGGCATTCTAATTCTTGCCATCCCAAAACGCTTCCATATGAAATGAATTGTCCAAAATTTTCATTCTGTTGGTTGTATTGGAATTTCTAAATTTGTGATTGATTTCAGAAGTTTACTGAAATCATGTAAAAATTGTTCAACATAGTTCATGCAGCCTTAATGGAAAAATGCAACCGATTTATTAACACTCCATCCAGTTTCACCAGGAAATCTAATAATGATTCATTAATCCCAGATTAAATATTAGGAAGATAAGCCATGATTGTCAGACATTTTAGAAGTCATCCCGAATCCTGCGCTACAGTGAGAAAAGTTTCATCGAAGGAGAAAATTTATGACACTCTTGGAAAGTTTATGGATTATGAGTGGCTTGTTAAAGCCATATGGCTAATCGGAATAAATATAGAACATGGATGTATAACCAACTCTTCACGTATGCATGCGTGGATTTATAAATGTTCGGCAGTGCTGTTTCACGTGATGTGGATATATGTGTGTTCAATAACAATCGTCTATAATTCTTCGAACTATGGAACACATGTTCGCATATCAACTTTGCTAAGCAGCTGCTTCGTTCTTGTGCTGTGGCACTGCAATCGCTTAAGGAAAAATTCCTTCCTATTTTTTCTAAAGCAGCTTCATGAAGCAACGGTAGAGGTAGTCAACATAAAACTACCTAAACCGAGAATAATCAATTGTGTTTTAATAGCGTTGTTCATTTTTTGTTGCAGTTATCCATCTTTAATGGTAGCGATAACAAATTTTGATGAAGACGATTCGTCTTACCTACAATTTATGACCTGGGGAGTGAGCATCGATAACACCAAAAATGTGAAACGTGCTGTTTTGTTTGTACTAGGTTTTGCAAATTTCTTCTATCAAGCCTTTTCTCCCAGCATCTTCGTGCTGTTGTATTCTGTCCTCTGTTGGCATCTGCGTCAGCTACTGGAAAAGTTAAATGAGCAATGCAAAACGTTTTCAGGTTCCGAAATGGGAATATGGCAAAACCCAACACAGGCAAACATTTTGAGTTTTCTTAAGAGTTACAGAAGAATCATGGAGTGCACTGGTATATTTCAGCAAATATTCTCCTTACCTTCCCTTCTGTTTATCCTCCTTTCATTCACTTACATGTTCTCTTCATTAGCCGTGGTAATGGGTGATACCAAAATGGAGTTCCGCAGTATTGTAATGACTGAAGTTTTATTGAACCTCACGAGCAACATTTTAAATGTTGTCGTGTTATTGTTTTGCGCTTCGGAGGTACCAGAAAAGTGTCAGTGTGTGAGAAATAACATGCGCTCATTGCGTGAACAATTGATTTTGCTAAACATTGGGAATCAAGGTTTGGTGCAATTATTAGGTGTTCTGTCCGAGAGAGAACCATATTATCTCTCTGCTTATGAAGTTGTGCGCTTCACAAAAACCACTGTACTCACGACGATTGGAGCCCTGTTTACTTACTCTGTGCTTATTATGCAAATCAGTGGACGCCAATGTTAGGGCCAGAAGCATTAGGCTTCCTTCATCTTGTTTGCAGGCTTTCACCATTTAACGATTAAAATGACAAAAACGCTCGTTCGTGCAAAACGATCAAGGCCGCCCGAAACGTCTATTTAGAGTGAAGAGGATTTCTTAACCACACATTTCCTTTGAACTTTTACTGCTAATGTGAGATTAGCAGAAACCCCCATTCAGATTAGATCAGATCCTATGTAGATGATTTTAGGAAGAGAGTGTCTGACCCCAGGTCTTAAACAACCCTTAGAAATAGGACCCTAGGAGATTTGGGCTAGAGTGCTCGATAGGAAAGTGACACGGAAGCGAGGTAGAAAGGGGGAAAAAGACGCCCTTATTTATTACCGGGGAGGGGGCAGTACCCGAAGTCCGACGGCTTAACGTGCCCATCCGGCTCACTGCGGGTATTTAGCGGTTCGAACGTTCGTACCTGCCCAGGATCGAACCTGAGGTTATCTTCATGACAGTCACGAACGCTGACCACTAGGCCACCCACGGCCCACAAACCACCATTGTTGTCACTAAAGAAATAAATGAAGCACTGTTTCTCGGGGTGACGTCATTCATTCGAATGACATTGCATCTCTTCTCTGTGAAAGAATGCTGTGATTGTCCCCGGAAACTCCTGAATATCAAAGCATACCAAGTCTACGGACAGAAGGTCTCATGTGGTAACATTAATTCTTTTCTTAATCTGAAAAAGAGACGACAGATATACAAAAAGTGGCAACAGATAATTTCGAGTGTTATGATATTTTGAGCGATACAAGATTTAAGTGTTCTGGTCATTAAAGGGCTAACTATCGTCATGAGCAAGGCAATAGGCCATAGGCAGTCGTCTTTCTCTGAGAGAGGACCACAGCTTCTAGAGAAGAGAAAAAGCCAGTGCCGTAACACTACAATCCTCGCCAAACAAAACGAAGCACCCAGAAGAAATTATTCAATCAAAATGAGAATTGGTATGTGCAATGTACATATATAGAAAAGGAAATTATTGCAATTCCAGAGCAGTTGGGCCATTTACTCGAAGAAAACAACTACTCCATGGAGCAGGTCAATACGTTGTAGCGCCATCTCTGGCTCGATTAAAAGCACTTACCCGGAGTGGCATAGACTCATACAGTTAACGGATATGGTCCTGAGGTATAGCATACCAGATGATGTCGAAATTACGGGCCAGTTCGCAACATTCCGCGATGGGTGTAAGTGGTCTCCCATCATGCCTCAAGCATTTTAGATCGGTGAGAGGTCGGGTGACCGGACTGGCCATGGAAGGGTATCGACATTACGGAGGCGGACATGGAGAGCAGTGCAGTGTGTGGCCGGGCATTATCCTGTTTAAAATTTGCTGAATGGTGCTGTGACAAGAGTGGTGCAGCGACGTAGAATGTCGTCAACGTACCGTTGAACCACGACGGAGGTACGGAGGACCGCCAAGGGTGTCCGGCTATCGAAGAAAATATCACTCCCGGTGGGTGAGCCATGATCCGTTCCACGGTAAAGGCAGGATCCGTGAGCTGGTAGGCTTGTCTCCAAAATCGCACGACGCTGTTCATTGGCGCCAAAGGCAAATCGTGACTTATACCTGAAGACAACACGACCCCACTGAACATTATCATACGCTGATCGGGCCCGACACTACTGCAATTGTTTCTGACGATGCTTGTTGGCCAATGGTAGGCGGAGGAATGGCCTCCTCGAGTGCAGTCCCAGTAACGCTAGTCATCAGGCAACAGTCTGAATGGCTGCTTCCGTACCTGTAGACGACGCGCCACGGATGGTTTGGGAGCGATGAATTCGGTTCTGTTTGTGAGGCTTTCACAATCGGTCGATTCTCGCATTTTCGGCCGCCCACTACCCTCGTACCTCTGGGTTGTGCCCTCCACAACCCTTTGGCGTCAACATCTTCCGGTTGCAGCGTCGCTCTGATCCAAATGCTTGGCGATACGGCGACTCGACCAATCGGTCTCTCTCAAACTCGCCCAGCTTCTCGTATTTTGCAAGGATCCGACGTCGTGGCACCCTCACATTCCGTGGAGGTTAGTGCAACCGCAATCCGCTGTCACAATTGTTCCTGCATGCGAGCTTTGCTCTAGCTATACCCTTCTCGATGTGCGGTTCCCATGCGCTGTGGTGGGCCGCTATTTCGTCATTGGTCGTTATTTTTCAATCATTTGCATATTCGACCCTGAGGTACTTGCATGCGGAGTTACATCAGGATCGAACAATTTACTCTTGGTGCTTCGTCTTTTTTATTTACGCTTTCTAGCAGTAGGTTGAAGAAGCGTATATGCGCTAGCTTTGTCTGTCTGTCTGGACAATAACTCGCGGAAAAATGGTTCGCTTTCGATGAAATTTTAGTATGTGGTAGGGAACAACTGGAGGCGAACCCTATTGAAAATGGGCGAAATGGGGTCGCTCAAAGTTCAGACCATAGGAGCGGGATCCATTCCATCCTCCCTATGCGTCATAACTTACGTAAATATGCTTCGATTGCCATAAAACTTTATCGTGTTGTTCCGTGGATATACTGAACCGGTTCTGTTGAATATCATCGAAATGAGATCAAAGGTCAGGGCACAGGAGTGAGATTTATGCAACAGCAATTATCCTCATAACTTGATTAAAAATGCTTCTACTGCGATTAAACTTTAGTATGTTGTTCCGGATGTATACTGAACCAATTCAGTTTAATATCATCGAAATGGGGTCAAAGTCGGAGCAGAAGAGCAAGATTTATTCCACAGCAATTATCCTCATAACGTCACTAAAAATGCTTCTATTGCGAAAAAACTTTAGTATGTTGTTCCGGATGTATACTGAACCAATTTTGTTTAATATCATCGAAATGGGGTCTAAGATGGGGGCACAGGAGCGAGATGTATTCCACAGCCATTATCCTCATAACTTGAGTAATTATTTCTGCTCTCCTCGGACCACTTCTTAGAGTTAATACCTTCAAGAAGTGACCCGTAGATTTCCTTTCTCGGACCATTTTTTGGAGTTAGTACCTTCAAAAAGTGAGCCGTTGATTTTACCTCCTTCGACCATTCTTGGAGTTAGTACCTTCAAGAAGTGAGCCGTAGATTTCCTCTCCTCGGACCACTTCTGGTAGTTAGTACCTTCAAGAAGAGAGCAGTGGATTTTTCCTACTTGGACCACGTTTTGGAGTTAGTACCTTCAAGGAGCGAGCCGTAGATTTTAACTCCTCCGACCACTTCTTGGAGGTAGTACCTTCAAGAAGTGAGTCGTAGATCTTACCTCCTCCTACCATTTTTTGGATTTAGTACCTTCAAGAAGTGAGCCGCAGATTTCCTCTCCTCGGACTACTTCTTGTAGTTAGTACCTTCAAGAAGAGAGCCGTAGATTTCCCTTCTCGGACCACGTTTTGGAGTTAGTACCTTCAAGAAGTGAGCCGTAGATTTTCCCCCTCCTCCGACCACTTCTTGGAGGTAGTACCTTCAAGAAGTGAGCCGTGGATTCTCTCCTCGGACGTTGAAGTTAGTACCTTGAAGAAGCGGTCCCAAGAGATCCACGAACCTCCGGCAAGGTGTAAACTGACCCTGGTTCATCTATGCATGTTAAAGGAGAGCGAAGAATGTCCCCGTGCTTGGAGCCAACAGAAGGGGTATTCTGGCGCAACTTGGCGGTAATTTGAATTCTGCTGACGGAAGTAATGTGTCACAACACAAATGTGGTTGCTTAGGCTCCGGACACTTTTAGTGCCCATGCTGACTTCGGTTCATCATCGAAAGTGCCTATATTGGGCACTCGAGCATCAAAACTAGACGTTAGATGATTGAAAAAAGATCGTCTGGTGAGGTGAATCTCATTTCTTGTTGTACCATGGACTACAAGGTACGTGTATGTCCTTTACCAGGAGAAATGTCGGCCCAGGATGCACGGACGAAAACAAGCCGCTGATGGGAGTGTAATGCTTTGGGCAAAGTTCTGCTGAGAAACCTTGGGTTTAGTTATTTATGCGCAGGAAATTGGAATGTCTACCATCGACCAAAACATAATTACAGACCGGGCGAAATCTTTCATTGCAACTGTATTACTCTCCAGTAGTGCCTTCTTTGACGCCATCGTATCAAACAGTAGCGTTTTCCTTCTTGCCATCCTCATTGCCAGTGCTATTCGACAATGGTTCAAAGAACATGAGGAATGATTACTATTTGCTCATTAATTGAACCAATTTTTACTTTTTCTTACGTTCGATAATGTTCTACTGATATATGGGAAAACGGCGTACTGATTCTGCTATATGCTTATACACTGGTGCGCAGAAATTAAGAACGAAGAGGAGAAATTAGAATAACAGCGGAACGAGCAGGCTGAACTGACCGAAAGACCACTCAGGAGATAGACTAGGGTCCGGTGCGGTAGGGCATGCGCATATATGCAGCATGACGTAGGGGGAGGGGAGTGCCGGAAGGGTATAAAGCACACGGACGGTGTACGCTCAGCAATTCGGTGAAAGCTATTGCACGGTGTACATAGGTTTGAACTACGTCGTGTTGCTGCCACCGTGTGATATGGCCAACAGGCAATCCAGTAGACGACATCTGGAAGACTTTACCCGAGGTCGCGTCATTGGGAAGTTGGAAGAAGGTCGAAGTGTGACTAGTGTGGCTGAGGAGTTCGGGATCGCTCATAGCATCGTTTCACGAGCTTGGAGAGCATTTCAAACGACAGGAACAGCTGTCCGACAGTTTAGCAGCGGTCGTCCACGAGCAACCACGGCGACGGACTACCGGTATATTGTCCTACAGGCGAGAAGAGACAGACGGCAGACAGCGGGAGAAATCGCAAGGCACATGCAACAGACAACTGGACGTCCGTTATCGCGTTTTACCGTGGCCAGGAAGCTGCACAAAGGTGGTCTATCTGCACGACGACCAGTACGGTGTGTGCCATTAACGCCTGCTCATCAGCGACGGCGGTTTCTGTGGTGCCAGGAACACAAGAACTGTACACATCAGCAATGGGGTCGAGTTCTCTTCACGGATGAGAGCCGATTTAATCTGACGAGTGATTCTGGACGTATACACATCTGGAGAGAGCAGGGAACACGCAATTACACCTCCAACATCATCGAAAGGGACTGGTTTAGAGGTGGCGGAGTTCTTGTTTGGGGTGGTATCACACTTGGTAGCCGTACTAACCTCCACATCTTCCAAGGAGGTTCAGTCACTGGTGTCCGCTATTGTACCGAGGTTCTCCTGCCTCACGTATGTTTGTTTAGAGGTGCTGTGGGTCCTGAGTTTCTCTTCATAGACGACAACGCTACATCTCATCGTACAGAGGCTGTCGCATAGCTGTTGGAGAGTGAAGATATTCAACGCATGGATTGGCCCGCAAGGTCCCCGGACCTAAATCCAATCGAACACGTGTGGGACTTTCTCGGGAGATGCTTGGCAGCACGTCACCAGCCGCCAGCAACGATTCCGCTGCTGCAATTGGCGCTACAAGAGGAATGGGCCGCGATGCCTCAACAGCTCCTTGACAACCTCGTCATCAGCATGGAGTGACGTTGTAAATCCTGCAACGCAGTCAGGGGTGATCCTATCCCCTACTAAAGACTGGATTTTTCTTGGCAGCCGCATGTCACATGGACGTTTCTGTCTTCTGTCCAGTTGTGCTCGAAGCTAGCTTTTCAATAAAGTGCCTTTGTATCCCTTGCATTCCTTGTTTGGGCGGTTTTGCTCACTTGTCCCATATTCTTACATCTTGGGGATCTTATGGTATGATTTGAGTCGATGTGGAGCTCTTCTGCACGACGTTACATTTGAAAAACCGTCTCGTCCTTAATTTTTACACGCCAGTGTAGGACCGCAGATGTTTCTAGTGAGCATATTTGGCATGACTGCGTTTGTGTATGAAAATGAAGGAGTAATCGAGGATTACTACATGACACCTCCGAAAAAATCCTACACGACCAGGAACAGAATATAATAAAGTGAATGACTTCAGATAAGGAAAGTGAATAGCCCCCATGCTACCTCTAAAAACATGCGACATTTTGATTACAACTCACTTGCTGGAAATGTAGAACTAGGAGCAAGGCCATGAAGTGGTAAGTTGCCTTGAATGTATTAATTACATAGTTACACGTTAAATTTAAACCTTTAGATATTGGACATGATCCAATATACACACATTGTGTATAAGGTATTTGTCATTTATCAACAATGAGATGGCGACAGCGTTTGCGTGAGAATTGCGCTTATGATCCTTTACGCTGTGCATGACGTCATTCGGTGGAAGAACAATGTCACAGTTGTGTCATGGAGCAGAAAGCAAATATCCTAGTCTGTTTGAAAATCTATAAAACGGTATCTATGACAGTTGAGTTTTTGGGTGATGTGTATGGGACCAATTGCCTATCTCTTTCACAAATATTCCGATGGTGTATACGTTTCAAGGAAGGGCAGGAAGATTTGGAAAAGGACGAAAGGCCCGAACGACCGATTTCAGTGCGTAAACTCATTAAGAAAGTTTGCGTTATGATCTGAAACGAAGTTTTCGTTATGATCCTGAAACGAAGCGTAAGAGTGCTCAGTCGAAATCGCCATAGTCACATGAAGAAAAGAAGATCAGGTCACGGAAGTCCAAAATCAAGACAATGCCTGTGTGCTTTTACGACAGCAAGGGAATTCTGCATTAAAAGTTCATTAGTTCATTTCTGGAGGCACAACTGTCACTGATAGTGCTTGAACATCCATTTTGGAAATATTGTAGAAGAGGACGGAAAAGTTTTTCAAGACATTGAAGACATACAAAGAACTATGACATCAATTCTTCCTTCCATACCAAAAGATGACCTCTGAAAGTTCTCCTTTTCGTTGGCCAATCGTGCCACTTGTATTAATTCAGGAGAAATGTACTTCGAATAAAATATATTCACGTAAGTTTTCCCGCTTTTCCATTTTTCTTTTTAAAAAATTCAATTTCTTGATTGCTGCATTATGTAGATGAAATCCGCTTTAGTGTTTCGTCAGATTCCAAGAGTCAATTGATCTGGAGGGAATGTGGGACTAAGTAAGTTGCCAGGAACGTCGTTGAGTGAGTTTGAAATGGCAGTCGCTGCGTTATGGTGTGGACCTGTAACGTGTTCAATGGACGTACCGAGTAGTAAGTGACGGACCGAGAGATAATCCCCAGATAGCAATACTCTGGTGATGCCATTCTTCGCCACGTTTGTCCGTTTAGTGACGCAGATTTTGTTTTTATGGACAATAATGCCCGCCCTCACCACCCAGCATTTGCGGATTTTTTGGATGGAGTGGCCTGCGTGGTTTCCTGATCTCAATCCAATCGAGCAGGCACGGGAAGCTGTCGAGAGACATGCTGCGCAAAAGAATCTCCACTAAAAATTATTCTAGCACTGCTCTCCATCAAGAGTGGGACAATTTATTCCAAGGGCTCCTAAATCACTTGGTGTTCAGAATCAGTGCGAAGACCATAGTTGGAAACGGATCAAAAATTTTGGACCCGGACCCGGACGTCACAGAATTGGGCCCGTCTCGGATCTGTAACTGACCCGGATTCGACTCGTACAAATCTGCTTTGAACTATAATATACAATTTACACTATACTGACAAACGTCACCGGACACCCCTTCAAAAGCAAATGTATGGATCAGCTGCGTTTTTAAGATGCGCGTTACAGCTGCAAACGGTATAAACACAAACTGACCGCGATCATATCGCACTGTGAGGTTGAGTGAAAATGCCGCGGCGGGAGAGAACTGACTTTGAAAAAGGAAAGATTGTTGGGTGTTATATTAGTGGGTTGTCCATAAGAGAAACCGAGAGGCGTTTAAAAATACCCAAGTCAACTGTTTCGGATGTACTGAATAAGTGGAAGACGCATGGCGTTCCTGAAGCAGCAAAACGCACCGGCCTACCAAAGAAAATCAGTGATAGAGGACGTCGAAGCCTCACGAGAGTTCTTACAGCTAATCGACGGAGTACTACACAAGACCTCAGTGTACAGGTGAGTAAAAATGCTGAAACCTTGGTATGTACACGTACCATTAGCAAAGAACTTCATTCCATGGGTTACCGTGGTCGTGCGACTGCTCATAAGCCTTTCATCTCCACTCGGAATATTACTCGTCGTTTAGCATGGTGTAAACAACATTTATCGTAGACCGGAGATCAATGGAAACGGGTCCTATGGACTGATGAATCCAGATACACGATCCATCAGTCTGATGGCCGTGTGTGGGTATGGCGGCAACTGGGAGAACACTAGTTTCCACAGTGTACTGTTCCTACGGTTAAGTTTGGAGCTGGAGTGGACTTGTGTGTGGTTTTTCTTCGTGGTATGGTCCCGGTTCATTGGTTATCGTGGACAAACCTGTTAACCAGCATGTCTACCTTAATATTCTGAACAATTATTCCCTACCAACTCTGTGGAAATACTGTGTGTGGCCGCCCTGGTGGCGCAGTGGTCTAAGGCGCTGGCCTCTGATCATTCGTCCGTAAGGGGTCCGGGTTCGAATCCCGGTCAGGCATGGATGTTGTGTTTGTCTTACGGTACTGGCTCTTTCCCTTCCCTGGAACCAGTGACCCTAAATTAGGGACGGACGACTGCTTATAGCCCATTGAGTTGCTCACGGTGGTCGTTAAACCTCCAATAAAAAAAAAAATACTGTGAGCCGCGGATAGCCCAGTGGTCAGCGTTTGTGACTGCCATGGAGATAACATCAGGTTCGATTCCAGGCACGTGCGAACGTTCGAACCACTAAATACCCGCAGTGCGTCGGATGGGCACGTTGAGCCGTCGGACCCCGGGTACTGGTCCCCCGGTAATCCTCCGCCTTTCTACCTCGCTTCCGTGTCACTTTCCTATCGGGCACTGTAGCCCAAATCTCCTAACTTCCTATTTCTAAGGGTTGTTTGAGACCTGGGGTCAGACACTCTCTTCCTAAGATCCTCTACATGTGATCTGATCTGATCTGTGGCAATACTATGGAACCGAGCCTTGTTGGCACCAGCAGATAATGCACCGAGACACAAAGCAAGGACTGTTGCAGCGTGGTTTGACGATAATTCCGTATCGTGTGTGGATTGGCCAGCACAGAGCACTTATCGTAATCCCATAGAGCACCTATGGGATGAATTAGAGCGCTGCATAAGAAGTTCGTAACCAAGGCTTACTACTAAGCAACAGTTAGAGGAAGCATTATATACTGAATGGAAGCGCATACCTATTGCTGTGTTCTAAAACCTTGTCGAAAGCTTGTCTCGAAGGGCCAGTCCATGCAGTGAAAACTGACTTTGAGTAAGGAAAGATTGTTGGCTGTTATATTAATGGGTTTTCCATAAGAGAAACCGAGAGGCTTTTAAACATACCCAAGTCAACTATTTTAGATGTACTGAATAAGTGGAAGACACGTGGCGTTCCTGAAGCAGCAAAACGTACCGGCAGACCAAAGAAAATCAGTGATAGAGGACGTCAAAGCCTCAGGAGAGTCGTTACAGCTAATCGATAGAGGACGTCAAAGCCTCGGGGGAGTCGTTACAGCTAATCGACAGAGTACTGCAGAAGACCTCATTGTACAGGTGAGTAAAAATGCTGGAAACTCGGTGTGTACACGTACCATTCGCAGAGAACTTCTTCCATGGGTTACCGTGGTCATGAGGCTGCTCATAAGCGTTTCATCCCCACTCGGAATACTACTAATCGTTTAGCATGGCGTGAAGAACTTTATCGTGGACCATAGATCAATGGAAATGGGTCCTATGGACTGATGAATCCTGATACACGATCCATCAGTCTGTTGGCCGTGTGTGGGTATGGCGGCAGCCGTGAAAATGGTATTTACCACAGTGTACTGTTCCTACGGTAAAGTTTGGAGCTGGCAGTGTACTCGTGTGGAGGTGTTTTTCATGATGTGGTCCCGGCCCATTGGTTAACGTGTACAAACCTGTTAACCAGCACGTGTACCTTGATATTCTGGAGAATTATGTCATACCAACTCTGTGGCAATGCTATGGAACTGAGCCTTGTTGGTACCAGCGGGATAATGCACCGAGCCATAAAGCAAGGACTGTTACGGCGTGGTTTGACGATAATTCCGTATCGTGTGTGGACTGGCCAGCACATAGACCTGATCTGAATCCCATAGAGCACCTATGTGATGATTTAGAGCGCCGCATAAGTAGTTTGGAACCAAGGCCAACTACTAGCCAACAGTTAGCGGCAGCATTATGTACTGAATGGAAGGGCGTACCTATCGTTGTGTTCCAAAACCTTGTCGAAACCATGCCTCGAAGGGTGAGTGCATGCATTAAGGCCAAAGGTGGACCGACACGGTACTAATGCATGTCAATAAATGCTATGTTGTGTTTCTCTTCTAGGTGTCCGGTGACTTTTGTCAAAATAGTGTAAATAGGGTGTCCAAAAGATCTCTCCTCAGTGGGTATCTTGGGTTACATGGAAATTAAAGAACTGTATTACATGTAGAGAGAACATATAATTTACTCACAACAAGTATTGAAACTGTCGTCTTTCATTTGCAAGACATAACCCAACTGTTTTACGCATGTTTTCGAACACATCCACGAGAGTCAAAAAGTCCCTCCGCAGTAATGTTAAGTGTGTTCTACATAATTTTGATGGCGCTACAGCCAAACTTTTTACATTAAGCAACTTGTATGTTCAATTTCAGTTTTTGTTGTTGTCTTGATAACATTCAGACTATGTTTCACAGCAACACCAATTTTCACAATTTATGAAAAGGTGATAGTTGCCAAAATACGGATGTTGTTTTCACGCCCCTGAGAAGGAAGGGACACTTTTTCTTCTAAGGACATTCTTCCTTCGTATCGCATGACAAATCGTTTTTCAGTCCTAGGGCACCAGTATCAAGCACAAAATTCCACAGTGCGCATATTTTTTGAAAAAAATAAATACATTTTTATTTGCTTTTCAAAAATAAAACGCAAATAAAACCGGGTCTAAATTGGCTCAGGAACCCATTGGCCCGACCCGTTGACACACTGACTCGTTGACCCGTGTCCCGTTTTCACCTCTAGTTGAGACGGGCCGAGCTCGTGCCCAAACACCCAACGGGCTACGTAACAGTTATTGAGGTTCGGGCTCTGAGAGAGAGAACTTCCTTTTTTGCTTGTAAGTGTGATTTTGTGTGATTCAGCACACGACACTTTTACACTTTTTTGCTGGTAAAGAGAAATTTTAGATAGTTGGGCCTGGGTGGAGAGTTGGGATTCAGAAAGGTGTTTCATTCCTGGCTTGGGTAGCAAATGACATAGGCCATGCATTCGCGGGTTTCGGCAGAGAAGGGAAAGCATCTTTTTTTCCAGGGCTTGTGGCTAATCAACTTCAGAGGTAACGCGCATGTTAAAACGGCAAATTTGCAGCAACAAACTCCATCGGTTTAGCATAATTGGGAAAGCATTCGGCTCCGGAGAAGAAGGATGAGAGTTCAATTTTCGCCACCGGCACATGTTTCATTGTAGTGGCGCCCGAACATAAAGCGGATCTCCTAACCGTTGGGTTCTTCGAACAAATGTGAGATGCACTTTCCACATATTGTAAGGTATTAGTCAGAAATCCTTCATCTACAGTGAGTTCGCCTTCAAGTGTAGTTTGTCGGCTGACACGGAAACCTACGATTCCGTCCCAGCCCTTTCTCAAGGGAGATAGACGTGCCATGTGCTATGTTCGTTCCACACATAGTCTGGAATTAGTCAGAATTCCTTCTTCTACAGTGAGCTCTCCTTCAAGTGTAGTTTGTCGATTGACACGGAAACCTACGATTCCGTCCCAGCCCTTTCTCAAGGGAGATAGACGTGTCATGTGCTATGTTCGTTCCACACATAGTCTGGAATTAGTCAGAATTCCTTCTTCTACAGTGAGCTCTCCTTCAAGTGTAGTTTGTCGGCTGACACGGAAACCTACGATTTCGTCCCAGCCCTTTCTCAAGGAGGATAGACGTGACATGTGCTATGTTCGTTCCACACATCGTCTGGAATTAGTCAGAATTCCTTCTTCTACAGTGAGCTCTCCTTCAAGTGTAGTTTGTCGGCTGACACGGAAACCTACGATTTCGTCCCAGCCCTTTCTCAAGGGAGATAGACGTGTCATGTGCTATGTTCGTTCCACACATAGTCTGGAATTAGTCAGAATTCCTTCTTCTACAGTGAGCTCTCCTTCAAGTGTAGTTTGTCGGCTGACACGGAAACCTACGATTCCGTCCCAGCCCTTTCTCAAGGGAGATAGACGTGTCATGTGCTATGTTCGTTCCACACATAGTCTGGAATTAGTCAGAATTCCTTCTTCTACAGTGAGCTCTCCTTCAAGTGTAGTTTGTCGATTGACACGGAAACCTACGATTCCGTCCCAGCCCTTTCTCAAGGGAGATAGACGTGCCATGTGCTATGTTCGTTCCACACATCGTCTGGAATTAGTCAGAATTCCTTCTTCTACAGTGAGCTCTCTTGCAAACAGTAAGCTTTGCTTTTACAGTTAGCTCTCCTTCAAGCGTGGTTTGCCGGCTTACCCGGAGACCTACGATTCCGTCCCAGCCCTTACTCAAGGAAGGGGGGGGGACATGACATGTGCTATGTTCGTCCAGCACATCGTGTGGAATTAGTCAGAATTCCTTCTTCTACGGTGAACTCTAATTCAAGCGTGTTTTGCCAGCTGACAGGGAAACCTACAATTCCGTCCCATCCCTTTCTTAACGGGGTGTGGATGATATATGTGACGTACGTACCTCGTAGGTGAAGCACATGCCAAGAAGGCAAAAGTTGCAGCGACAAATTTCGTTGGTGTTGCTGAATTGGGAAAGGATTCGGCTTCGGAGCAGGAGGATGTGCGTTCGATCCTCGCGACAGTCAAATGTTTTTTACACGTTAAGCTGCAAATAATAGACATCACGTGATTACATTTTGTCATCTACCTCCATGCCGCAGCTTCATACTTATTCTACACTGAAGTGCCAAAAGTCATGGGATTGCATTATGCAATTTTTTAACTAGAGTTGCTGTCGTATAAAGGCTTTGACGCATGCCACGATTGTTATCAGTTGCGAGGTGTAATCTCTTGAGTCAGGATGAAGAACCGGCAGAAGGATTATGGCAAGCAGACGTGAATCATCGGGGTTTGAACAAGGCATGGTAGTAGGTGCCAATCAAATGGGACATCCAGTTTTCAAATTTGTGAGGACATTTAACATTTCTCGATTCACGGTGTTATGTGTGTACCAGAATACCTCATAGAAGGCATTACGACCCACCGTGGACAGCCGGGACTCCTCCTTCTCTATATGTTTACTGGCCTGGCCACCGGACTAAGAACTTGCTTATGACGTCACGCTAAGCGACGGGCATGTCCATTGGTAGCTGAAGACTTCAATGTGAAAATATTCATTATTTGCTTCAAATTATGTAAATTCCTTTTGACTGATGATTGTAAGCAGTTACTCCATGCACAAAATGTAAAATTTGTGTTAAAAAAATTACAGTGGCAAAGAAGGTCGAAGAGTTGAATGTAGCAAACGAAAAATTTTCAAAATGTAAACAAACTAAATTTGAACTGGGACTAAAGTGCGCTTCTGTGGTTTTAAATATATTTTTAAATAAGTACTCTAAGTTGAAAAATGTCTGCTTAAACAACAGGTCAGGAAAAACAAAATATTCTATCTTTGCAGCAGCTATTTAATGATTCTGGTCTTCCTGTGTGCCTCACTAACAATGGGAATATCTCCAAATTTTGCAAAGACATTTGATAATCATCATTACAGGGGAACTAACCCCTAACCCCAGTCTAGCTACCCTAAACCCCCATAGAAGTAAATACACTGAAGCACAATTGAATTAGAGATATCTGTCTAATAACGTGTAGCACCACGTTTCTTTCTGATGACGGCGGCGATTCGTCTCGGCATAGACTCGACAAGACACCGGAAGCGTTGGGAAGAGATACGGATCCACGACTCCTGAACAAGCTCCCACAGTTCACGAAGATTTGATGGAGGGGGGGGGGTCAGATCCTTGAACATCTCTCTCGATGACATCACAGATGTGCTCGATGGGATTGAGGTCAGGGGACCTAGCTGGCCAAGGAAGCGAGGTCACGTCGGTGGAGCGTTCATCCAACCATTCAGATACAATTCGGGAGCTGCATTGTCTTGTTGCAGGATGAGGTCCCCAGTGGGATGTTGAAGACGCACAAACGGGAGCAAATGGTCGACCAGGATATCCCGGTAACGTTGACCTGTGAGGTACGATGTCACACGTATCAGGGGTCTCATTTCAGTCCACGTAAACAGTCCCCAGACGAGAATGCCACCCCCACCAGCTTGAAGAGTACCCTGCTGGCAAGAAGGATCCATCGCTTCATGTGGTTTGCGCCGTACTCGTATTCTACCATCCGCATGTACCAACGTACATCTCGACTCATCAGTCCAGGCAACATTTTTCCACATGTCTAGGGTCCAGTGGCGATGTTCATGTTAATCTTTGCATCCTGTGATGTGCGGTCAGCAGCGGTACCCTTGTGGGACGATGGCTTCTGTACCCCATAGTGAGGAGATGGTTCTGGATTGTGTGGCTGCTTACACGTTTTTGTGCACCAGCGTTAAATTGCGGAGTGATTTCTTGCACTGTGGCCTCCGTTGTTACAATGCGAGCTAGCTGACGATGACCCCGCTCATCCACACGCTGTTGTCCAGGGCAGTTGGCCCTTGCAGGGATGGTTTTACCGGATTCGATGTACTCACGGTGCACCCGTGACACAGTGGCTCGTGAAAATCCCAGTGCCTGCACGATTTCCGAGATGGAGTGACCCATTCGTCATGCCCCAACAATTTGCCCACGATCAAATGCGCTTAGATCCTTCGTCTTACCCATACTGCGTCCGACTCTTACTGATTCCCGTCGCATCACTCCTTATATTGTCAAATTGCTGCATACGTCATGTCGTTTCCGTTTACGGAGTCGCCCACAGCGCCCCATTTGCATAAAGCCAGCTGTCTCTAATTCAATTGCTCTTCAGTGTATATTTGTATCTTGATTTTTATATACCATTTGTATTTCCAATTTTCGTTACATGTGTGGGAAAAAATTACCATGCATTCATGTTCTAAGACATGTTCGTAACCACGGGGAGAGAAATCAGTACAAGGTTAAGTTTATTTTTCATTTATTTATTTCTGTGTACATTGTGCTGAGAGTTACACATTCTCAGTATTAATTTAGTCTAATTGGCAGCCTCAAAACCTTTTCATTTAAAGCAAGAACCTCCTCTCCTTCATGGATGAAAGCTCTAACTATCGTGGTCTGTATGTCCTGGAACGTTATGTAGATAATCAGTGAGAAAAGATTATATTTCTAATTCCTAATTCTTCCAATTTCAAAACAGACTAGGGGACGGGGGAGGCTTAGTTATTAAAACCACACATAAATATAGACTGTAGTAGCATTATTAGCATTTTTTAGTGACTTTCTTTTCCAAATAATTTTTGAGTATTAATTTAGTATATAGTTCGCCTCCCCCAATTTTGTTTATTTATTTCTGTATATGCTGCAACATTAAATTGGTGTATCATTATTATAATTTTTCTTATTTGTGAATTATCTTTTCAAACATAATCTCAGTATATTAATTTCGGAACCTCTTCAAATATATTATTTTTTGGATGAGAGCAATGTAATTTGATCAGAAAGAGGTGAAAAAAGAACGCATTTTTAGAGGCTGTTTTGGTGATTTTTCGCCGGTTTTTCTTTTACAGATGCAAATTGTAATCAAACTGTACGTCAAGATACTAACAGATTGGATTTCAGTTACTTTCTGCGTCTGTTTAAAACGATATTTACACAGCTTTTTGGTATAACCGTTTATACTTGTACAGGAGAGAAATAACAGGAAAGCGTAATTCCCCTGAAAAAGGTAAAACAGACGCAATTTTCTTTTTTTTCTTTAAATTTCGATTGAACTGCTATGGCATGAAATAATTTACAGAACACTAAAATATGGACATTATTAAGCTTTTCCTTCAAGCATTAAGTAGGACTGAATGCCCAGAAACGTATAGTGGTGTAGCATTTTCGGTGCACAACTCGTCGCTTAGCGTGACGTCACAAAACCGATAGCCAAGCCCGTAAAGACAGGAGGAGTGAGTCCCGGGAGTCCAGGGACAGCGCAGTGGCTGACCGTGGGTGCTGAGGGATCATGACCAACGGCGTCTGACGCGGACTGTCCATGCAAACAGACAAGCGACACTGGCACAAAAAACATTCACATTCAATGCAGGAGGTACCACAGACATATCCATCATGTCAGTGCAGCGTAAGGTAGTGTCTATGCGGTATGAGAGCAGATCCACAGTGTCACGTGTGTACCCAGAATACATAATGGAAGGCATCACCACTCACTGTGGACAGTACAGTAGCTGACCACGGGTGTTGAATGACAATGACCAGCATTGTCCATGCTAACAGACAAGTAACATTGGCTCAAACAACATCCACATTCAATGCAGGAGGTACCACAGACATATCTATCATGTCAGTGCAGCGTAATTTAGTGTCCATGGGGTATGAGAGCAGATCCACAGTGTCACGTGTGTACCCAGAATACATAATGGAAGGCAATACCACTCACTGTGGACAGTGCAGTAGCCGACCACGGGTGTTGAATGACAATGACCAGTGGCGTCTGACCAGCATTGTCCACGCTAACAGACAAGCAACACTGGCTCAAACAACATCCACATTCAATGCAGGGGGTACCACAGACATATCTATCATGTCAGTGCAGCGTAATTTAGTGTCCATGGGGTATGAGAGCAGATCCACAGTGTCACGTGTGTACCCAGAATACATAATGGAAGGCAATACCACTCACTGTGGACAGTGCAGTAGCCGACCACGGGTGTTGAATGACAATGACCAGTGGCGTCTGACCAGCATTATCCATGCTAACAGACAAGTAACACTGGCTCAAACAACATCCACATTCAATGCAGGAGGTACCACAGACATATCCATCATGTCAGTGCAGCGTAATTTAGTGTCCATGGGGTATGAGAGCAGAAATACAGTCACGTGTGTACCCAGAATACATAATGGAAGGCATTACCACTCACTGTGGACAGTGTAGTAGCCGAACACGGGTGTTGAATGACAATGACCAGTGGCGTCTGACCAGCATTGTCCATGCTAACAGACAAGCAACACTGGCTCAAACAACATCCACATTCAATGCAGGGGGTACCACAGACATATCCATCATGTCAGTGCAGCGTAATTTAGTGTCCATGGGGTATGAGAGCAGAAATACAGTCATGTGTGTACCCAGAATACATAATGGAAGGCATTACCACTCACTGTGGACAGTGTAGTAGCTGAACACGGGTGTTGAATGACAATGACCAGTGGCGTCTGACCAGCATTGTCCATGCTAACAGACAAGTAACACTGGCTCAAACAACATCCACATTCAATGCAGGAGGTACCACAGACATATCCATCATGTCAGTGCAGCGTAATTTAGTGTCCATGGGGTATGAGAGCAGAAATACAGTCCCGTGTGTACCCAGAATACATAATGGAAGGCATTACCACTCACTGTGGACAGTGTAGTAGCCGAACACGGGTGTTGAATGACAATGACCAGTGGCGTCTGACCAGCATTGTCCATGCTAACAGACAAGTAACACTGGCTCAAACAACATCCACATTCAATGCAGGAGGTACCACAGACATATCCACCATGTCAGTGCAGCGTAATTTAGTGTCCATGGGGTATGAGAGCAGAAATACAGTCACGTGTGTACCCAGAATACATAATGGAAGGCATTACCACTCACTGTGGACAGTGTAGTAGCCGAACACGGGTGTTGAATGACAATGACCAGTGGCGTCTGACCAGCATTGTCCATGCTAACAGACAAGTAACACTGGCTCAAACAACATCCACATTCAATGCAGGAGGTACCACAGACATATCCATCATGTCAGTGCAGCGTAATTTAGTGTCCATGGGGTATGAGAGCAGAAATACAGTCACGTGTGTACCCAGAATACATAATGGAAGGCATTACCACTCACTGTGGACAGTGTAGTAGCCGAACACGGGTGTTGAATGACAATGACCAGTGGCGTCTGACCAGCATTGTCCATGCTAACAGACAAGTAACACTGGCTCAAACAACATCCACATTCAATGCAGGAGGTACCACAGACATATCCATCATGTCAGTGCAGCGTAATTTAGTGTCCATGGGGTATGAGAGCAGAAATACAGTCACGTGTGTACCCAGAATACATAATGGAAGGCATTACCACTCACTGTGGACAGTGTAGTAGCCGAACACGGGTGTTGAATGACAATGACCAGTGGCGTCTGACCAGCATTGTCCATGCTAACAGACAAGCAACACTGGCTCAAACAACATCCACATTCAATGCAGGAGGTACCACAGACATATCCATCATGTCAGTGCAGCGTAATTTAGTGTCCATGGGGTATGAGAGCAGAAATACAGTCACGTGTGTACCCAGAATACATAATGGAAGGCATTACCACTCACTGTGGACAGTGTAGTAGCCGAACACGGGTGTTGAATGACAATGACCAGTGGCGTCTGACCAGCATTGTCCACGCTAACAGACAAGCAACACTGGCTCAAACAACATCCACATTCAATGCAGGAGGTACCACAGACATATCCATCATGTCAGTGCAGCGTAATTTAGTGTCCATGGGGTATGAGAGCAGAAATACAGTCACGTGTGTACCCAGAATACATAATGGAAGGCATTACCACTCACTGTGGACAGTGTAGTAGCCGAACACGGGTGTTGAATGACAATGACCAGTGGCGTCTGACCAGCATTGTCCATGCTAACAGACAAGCAACACTGGCTTAAACAACATCCACATTCAATGCAGGAGGTACCACAGACATATCCATCATGTCAGTGCAGCGTAATTTAGTGTCCATGGGGTATGATAGCAGATCCACAGTGTCACGTGTGTACCCAGAATACATAATGGAAGGCATTACCACTCACTGTGGACAGTGCAGTAGTCGACCACGCGTGTTGAATGACCATGACCAGTGGCGTTTGACCAGCATTGTCCATGCTGACAGACAAGTAACACTGGCTCAAATCACATCCACATTCAATGCAGGAGGTACCAGAGACATATCCATCAGGTCAGTGCCGCATAATTTAGATCTATGGGGTATCTGAGCAGAAGACCCACGAAAGTGCCTTTGTTAACACCACGACATCGGACACAGGGCCTCACTTGGGCTCGTTAGCACTGTAATTGGGCCCTGGAAGACTGGTAACATGTGGCGTGGTCCGATGAGTCATGCTGCCCGTTGCTACGAGCTGATGGTAGTGTTCGGGTATGGTGCAGACCCCATGAGGCCATAGACCCAACCTCTCAACAAGGCAATGTGCAAACTGGTGATGGTTCCATAAATATGTGGGGTGTCTTTACTTGGAATGGTTTTGTTCGTCTGGTCATCATGAACACGTCATTCACCGGTAATCGCTTTGTTGCTGTGCTGGGTGATCATTTGCAGCCCTTCATGGACTTCATGTACACCAACAACGATGGGATTTTCCAAGCGGAGAATGCTCCATGCCATTGTGCCCAAGTTGCCCAAAATTGACTCGAGGAGCATCCTGGACAGTTCTGAAGAATGTTGTGGCCACCACGTTCTCCCGACATGAACCCAATAGAGCACTTATGAGACGTCGTCGTCAAGTCCATTCGATCCGAGATCCTGCTCCTACAACTGTCGTGGAACTGTAGGCGGCTGTTCAGACAGCATGGCCAAACATTTCTCCAGAAGTTTTCCAGCAAGTTGTGGAATCGATGCCACGTCCAGTTGCTGCACTTCGTCGAGCTAGAATAGGTCCTACGCGATACTAGGTACGTATCCCATGACCTTTGACACTTAAGTGTATTAAGCAACCTACGTAGATTGCAGCGCCGCCGGATCTTTCCAGATGCGTTTAGAGGAAACTGAATGGTAAGAAAATCGTGCTGTTATACTACAGATAGAGATGCCTTCTCCACACAGCATTTGAGAAAGACAAGAAAAAGAGTGGAAGTCTGGAAGAAGAAATTCTTCTTTCTTTAATTACTGAGCTGATTAGTCATAGTTTTCGGGGTTCGTTCGAGCCCGGGTTCTATCTTGCAATGTAAAATTCGGGTTAGGCTCTTTAAATTGGGTCCTAACTCAGCTCTTCTAAGCATATCCCACTGGTGACCAAACCTCGTTCTTAAGTTTTGCATAGCTGTGTATATAAATATTTTTCATATCTACATTTTGGCCATGTTTTTAATTCTATTAAATTCTATCAAAGTCATAGAAATTGAATAATAATGAGAAAAAAAAAAGAAATAGGCGAGCATCTATCTGTATAGTGCACTAATTGTTCTACAGTTTTCAAGAAAAAGTCAGAAAGCTGTGAAGACCATAACTTAACTTTCGCTTCCATGATACTGAGAATGTATGTGATAAAAAATGGTTGTCCAGGCAAATGCCACGAAACATTATAATTATCCTTCAATGATAACAACGTTTTACTCTTGTTTCCAAGCAACACGGCTAATAAGTCACATCGTGTGCATTAGAGATTCTGTGCCTCACTTTTCTTTAACGTATTATTCATTTTGCTTATCGATCAACATTCTCGTTTTCTGATCTGGCTTTCGCAAACGGAAAGCTCCAGTTGTGTATCTGCGCATTGATGACATCAGAACAACCCCGAACGTATTCTTTTTCTGGAGGTAAAACATCTGCTATGAATTTTAGTGAGTCCACGTTTATTTAATTCCCGAGACAGCAACTGAACATAAGATAATTTAGAAATTAATTTTTTTAAGCCATAGAGCGTTCCTTATTATCTTGAAAAAATGCTACATGGTGAAAAAAAACCAGTGGATAAATTTTGAGTGTTGTGAAGTTATCGTACAAGAATACCTTACTGTAACGTACTGTATTTTATTTCGTTGATTTAAGAAAAAATCACGCGAAACGTTCTTCAAATCTGGAATAATTGTGAAAAGGTGAAAATCATCCTAAATACGTGGCGTCAGTTATATTCTGGAATAATTGTTTATCTTGGATCTCAGTAGGCAAAACAGAGCTGAAAGATATTCATAAGCTGTTCAGTTTTGAACTTATTGATGGGCCTGTGGTTTTTACTATTAAAAAATATTTATACTGCAGCAGAAAAGTAGGAGGTTTAACGCAGCTGTGTTTTAAAAGATGTTTATGCACCCTGAGAAAACTTATACGTGATCAGTTTTTAACGTTCCAACCAATATGCTAACATAAATCACCGAACTAAAAATTTCTTCATATGCATTTATACCATTTGGTTCTTCAATTAGCTAATAGTAGAATTTCCATAGACTGAATTGGGTAGAGATTATGCAGATGAAAAAAGAAGTTAAATCTATTCTTTTCTTTGGTTCTCCTGTTCGACGTAACGAAATTTAAGATTTATTCCCGGGTATATTAAATACAGAAACCTGAGCTTCGAGATTTCAAAGTGAGCCTTTTTAAGCGAGACAAACTCAGAAAAAATTCGACGTAGAAAAGTTATTCAAAAGCTTGCACTGTCAAAGCTCAATCAAAATCTTTGGGCTTCCGGAAGCCATTGTAGCTTTTGATGAGTATTAGAGTTTGATTAAAGACAGTACGAAGTTTGAAAATTCTTGAAAAATAACAAGAAACCTTAGATTTTTTCTCTTGATATTCCCTAATTTCCGTCGATCGTTTGCGCCCGTTACCTCTACTTGTGGAGTAAACTTGAACTTCTGAATCTCTGAAGGATTGAACATCTATAAAAAGAAACACCCACACGTGTAAAATATGATGCAGTGATAAACATTGTACACCCCACAAATAAATGAGAATATCTTAGAATCAGAAATATCATGCCTTCACACATAAAACATTTCAAGAGTCGTAATATTCCCTTCGCTACAGAGTCAGAAGTTTTACCCGAAGAAAAAACGAGAAACGGGATTCGAAACTTCATCGATTATGGTTGGTTAGTAGCAGCAGTATCGTTAATCGGAATCAACATTGATAAAGAATCTTCAAATACCTCATTCTGTATGAAAGCATACTTTTATAGAGCCTTCGCCGTGCTGTTTCATATGGAATACCTTTACTCGCTCTCTGTTGTAACGAATTTCTCTTCTACGCACTTTGGCATGCACGTCCGCCTGTCTTCTGCACTAAGCAGCAGTATGATCTTAGCTCTATGGCATTGCAATCGTATACGAAAAAACTCTCTCGAATCTTTAGCAAGTCAGCTTCATCGTGCATTGGGCAGCATGTTTAGACCAAAATGTCCAAATCCGAAATTAATTAATTGCGTATTGGTTGTTCTCTTCATTATTTTATGCACTTATCCAACTCTAATGGCAGCAGTAACTGACTTTGATTCCAATGATTTATCTTACGTTGCATCTATGACATGGGGTTTGCCCATGAACTACACTATAACTGGTAGACGTTGCACTGTATTCATCACAACCTTTGTCTACTTCATGTACATGGCGTTCGTCCCAAATATCTTCGTGCTGCTTTACACAGTTCTGTGTTGCCACTTACGCAAGTTATTTATCGGACTTTGTCTGGAGTTTAACACGATTTCAGATATTGAAATGGCAACACCCAAACCTATCATAGAGGGGAAGGTTTTGCGCTTGCTTAAGAATTACAAAGAAATTATGGAATGCATGTCCCTGTTTCAACAAATCTTTTCTTTGCCTGTCTTTCTCTTCACTCTCATGTCGTTCATCTACATGTTCTCCTACCTGGCTGCTATGGCTGGAGATACCATCCTGCAGTACCGCAGTCTGGTGTTGATTGAATTTATATTCAGCTTCTTTAATAGCTTTGTGAGTGTTGTGGTTCTGTTTTACTGTGCTTCGGAGGTACCAGAAAAGTGTCAACAAGCTCGCAATAACTTACGGTCGTACCGTGAGCAACTCGTTTTTTCTAGTGATGGAAACAGAGAGTTGGAGCAACTAATAGGCGTCTTGGTTGAGAGAGAACCCAGAGTTCTTTCAGCATGTGAAGTGATACACTTTACAAAAACTGCTATACTCACTACGATTGGTGCTCTTTTTACTTATTCCGTTCTCATCATGCAAATTAGTGGAGACAAACTTTGAACTTACAACTTATGTGAAGGACTTTAAAAACAGCAATGTTCTCACATCTACAAAAAGTTAGTAAAATAATGCAATGCATTGATTATGATACGCTTTCCAACATACCAGTAACCATTACTCAAGTTATTATTATAATGGCTGTAGAATAAATCTCGCTCCTATGTCCTGACCTTTGACATCATTTCTCCCATTTTCAAAAGGGTTCGTCCCCAGGTGGTCTTCTACCACATACTAAAATTTCATTGTAATCGAGCAATTTTTACGCACGTTATGACGCATAAGGGCAATGGAATGGATCCCGCTCCTATATCCTTACATTTGACCCCATTCTTCACATTTTCAACAGGGTTCGTCCCCAGGGGGTCCCCTACCAAATACTAAAATTTCATCGGTATCGAACCATTTTTACGCGAGTTATCGTGCGAACAGATGTACAGACGGACAAAGCTGGAGCATATACGCTTACGTTGGAAAGCGTAAACAAGTTTGTAAAATCATGCAATGCATTGATTATGATACGCTCTCCAACACACAAGAAATCGCGCGCAGACAAACCCTCCTGCCAACCCTGATTATTGATTCGTTTAGTATACCTCCGGAACAACATACTAAAGTTTTGTCGCAATAGGAGCATTTTTGCTCAAGTTATAAAGATAATGGCTGTGGAATAAATCTCGCTCATGTGCCCTGACTTTTGACCCCATTTCGTTGATATTAAACAGAATTGGTTCAGTATACCTCCGGAACAACATATTAAAGTTTTATCGCAATAGACGCATTTGTAGTCAAGTTATAAGGACAATGGCTGTGGAATAAATCTCGCTCCTGTGCCTTTACCTGAACCCCATTTTGATTGTATTCAACAGAACTAGTTCGGTGTACCTCTGGAACAACATGATAATGTTTTGTCGCAATCGAATCGTTTTTACGTAAGTTATGACGCATAAGGGTAATGGAATGGATCCCGTTCCCATATCCTGACTTTTGACCCCATTTCGCCGATTTTAATAGATTTCATTTCAAAGTGGTCCCCTACCTACCACATACTAACATTTCATCGGAATAGAACCAGTTTTACGCAAGTTATGAGCTATTAGGGCAATGGAATGAATCCCGCTGCTATGTCCTGACCTTTGACTCCATTTCGCCCATTTTCGACAGGGTTCGTCACCATGTGATCCCTTACCGCATACTAAAATTTCATCGAAATGTAACTATTTTTACGCAAGGTATGACACATAAGGGCAATGGAATGAATCCCTCTCCTATGTCCTGACCTTTGACCCCATTTCGTTCATTTTCAACAGGGTTCATCTCCAGGTGATCCTTTACCACATACTAAAATTTCATCGAAATCGAACCATGTTTACGCTAGTTATCGTGCGGACAGGCGGACAAGGCTGGAATGTATACGCTTCTTCAGCCTACGATTGGAAAGCGTAAAAAAGGTACTAATATCATAACAAGAACTGGGATTTCCGTTTATTAGGTGCAGCTACTATCGTCACATAAATGTCTCAGTCTAATACGTTGGGACGTTCTTACGTGTTTGAATATGTAAATCTTTAAGGAAAATTAGTTTCACTAGAGCATTAACGTCACGTGAATAGGCATATTTCCTTTACTGACACGTTCTGTAACGTTTACGTGATGCTTCGGAACTGGTGCCTCGCTAGACATCGAAATCAAAATGAACGACGGTTGGGCGAGTATTATGCAACTTTATGTAAGAAACACTGAAAGATAGAATTTTTTAAGCTTTTAATTATAGGCGGCAAAGAAAATCGTGCTATCTTCTCACTTACCCCTAGAAACATATTCATTAATTATCGAACTGTCTTGAAGTTTTTCCACTTTTTTCACTGCTCAAAACAATTAGGCAATGTCGTAGTTTCGTATGAAATCTGTGAGGGACGGAAAACTTCGATGGTTGGAATAGGAACTACGGACACAGTACGCTACATGAGAAGAAAAATATGGCCGAAACAATTAGTAATTTAAATTTGATAATTTTTGAGGAGACGCACATAAAAGAACATATCATATAAATGAAAATAAAGGTAAATGTTTTGCCAGAAAATTGGATTTAATAGGGTGCATGGTTTCCCCTGACAGAAAGCAATGTTGCACACCTGTGAGGAATGGAGTCCATCAGAGTATTAATGAGGAATTGGGGAATTCCGTCTCACTCCTGCAGAAGAGCACTTTCCAATTGCTGGACTGTTTGTGGAGGGGTTAATCGAGTAGCAACCCTTCTACCCAGACATGCTCTATGGGGTTCATGTCCGGGGAAGATGCTGGTCAGTCCATTCGGATGACTCCCTCATCAGACAGGAAGTCGTCCACACATCGAGCGCGATGTGGTTTGCAATTATCGTCCACGAAAATGAATTTATCTCCGATTGCTGCAGCATAAGGGACGACTATGGATCTGAGGATCGCATCCCTATACTGCTGAACAGTAAGTATTCCATTTCTGATGCTGTAAAGGTCGGTTTGACCATTGATGGAGATACCGGCCCACACCATCACTCCGCCTCCTCCAAATCGAACACTTTGCTTGAACAAATTACGGGTTCTTACGAGTATCTCGTTCCCTCCAAATGATGAATCGCCTATTATCAGGATGTACAGTAAAACACAAGTCGTCTGAGAAGAAAATGTTGCTCCATTCATTTCTTCTCCAATCGGCATGTTCATGTGCCTAAAGTCCGCGAGCAGCACGGTGGCGTGCAGTTAAAGAAACACATACTATACTGTGCAAATTAATTGGGACAAAGTAAAAAATCACTCTTTTTTTCCAAAACTATGCCGTTATAGTATCATTCAGTGCCTTCATCATCATCATCATCATTGTCAACCATTATCAATCCACTGCTGGACGAAGGTCTCCCCAAGTTTCCTCCACAACGGTCTGTCTTGTGCCAGTCTCCTCCATGTCACTCCCGCATATTTACGAATTTCATCCACCCATCTCCCATGTGGTCTTTTTCTGGGTCTTTTCCTGTCCCTTGGAATCCAATCTAAAATTTCGGCTGTCCATCTATGGTCTGTCCTTCTGGCAGTATGTCCAGCCCATTGCCATTTCAGGGATTTAACTCTGATCATGATGTCTTCCACTCTCGTCATTTTTCGGATCCACGAGTTCCTCTTCTTATCTCTCCTGGTTATACCAAGCATGCACCTCTCCATGCTTTTTTGAGTTGTCTGCAGCCTTTGTATGTCTCTTTTAGTTAAGGTCCACGTCTCTGCACCATACGTAAGCACTGGAAGGATGCATTGATCAAACACTTCCTTCATATACACTGATAAATACCTCTATTAGTATGAAGTATGTCCTCCTTTAGCAGAAATTACCTCTTGAATTCGTTTTGGCATTGACTCCGCTAATTGAGTGCACATATTTTCGACTTCATAATCTCGTGGAACCACACTTTTATAGCATTCGTTATCATGCGTACATTGATTGTACAGTCCATTTTATTTAAACGTCTCTTCAAAATATTCCTCAAGTTTTCTAAGGGATTTAAGTCTGGTGAATGCCAGGCCAATCAAGCAAATTAATTTGATTTTCCAGCATGAAATTCTTGACCAATTTCGAATTGTGACATTTGGCCAAGTCATGTGAAATGTCCCGTCAAAAGTTTGCAAGAATGGAACAATCCTACGTTGTAATATTTCTACGTACTTGGCTGAATTCATCATACCTTTAACAGGAACTAAGCTTCCAGTGCCATTTGATGTGAAAAAAAAAACCATCTGTTTCAGAGGATGTTTTATAGTTTGTTTGACATGCTCAGGTTTTAAGGGTTCACAGTTACTTCGTCTAACGACATTGGCTTGGTAACCCTGCACAAATAAATGAGTTTCATCACTGAAAATTACCTTTTCCAGTCGTCAGCAGTCCATGATTTATATTTTTTGCCCCATGCTAAACATTTTATCTTCATTTTCGCATTCAAATATTGTTTTTTCGTTGGTCTTCTTGCCTTCCGACCAACTTCCAGAAGCCTACGGCGTACAGTTGAATCACTAACATCACAACCGCTAGCCAATAAATCTCTTTAAAGGTCGGTGCTTGGTTTTTTTGGATTCATTTTACTATTTCTGATTAGATATTTATCAGTTCGTGGAGTTATTTTTCGTTTTCTTCCACATTTACCTCACTTTTTTTGGAGACGATGATCCAGATGCATTGTATCGCGTAAGCAGTCTTGATACACTTGATTTGCCTACACCAACTGCAGCAGCGATATCTCTCACTGTCATAGAAGTGTGTTCCATCAGAGCAATTATTTTTGCACGCTTCCTTGGGGAAATATCGATTTTTCAATACACGAAAGCAACACGTACTCACAGAGAGCAAAAACTAACATACACCTGTCACACACGAAAGCTCACAACTTAAGCGCCTATTTCCTGTTTAAAAACGGTCAAACCACATTCTTACTATCACGTTTAAACAGTCACACCACCTCACAGCTAATAAAACCAGTTTACGTGGGTTTCCGACATCAACTGGCGATCACATTACAATTCTGAGAATAAAATAGCATGTCCCAATTAATTTGCACGGTATAGTACCATAGGTTGTCGAGCATACAGACCAACACTGTGGAGTCGGTTTCAAACAGTCTGTGTTGAAACATTTGTGCCAGTAGCCGTTCGGAGTTCGCGTTGCAGAAGAGTGGCGTTCAAACTCCGGTTTATGCTGGCAGCCGGTGTTAAAAACCGATCATCATTTCTTGATGTTGCTCTCCGACGACCTTGCCCTGGTTTTCGCCTTACATTTCCATAAATCGATTCCAAAGTCTGGAAATCACGCTTTGAGACACTCCAACGGCTTCGGGTACTTGCGATTGGGTTTAACCCGCTTCTAAGCGACCGATGGCCCTCCAGGTTACAGATTCGGGTAAATCACGTTGTTTGGACATTACATTCATCAATAACACGCATTCAAACCATGTGAGTCGTTTTTATCGAGGACCAAACAATCGTACGATACATGTCACTTTTCATTCGCTGACGGAAACAGGCCCTTTCTAACGACACACAAAAATGTTGCATACTCAGGTGTTTGTAAATGTGCAAAAGTTTCATTCTAATCACTTTCCTTCAATTTCTCTTAGCATACGAACAGCTGATGTCAGTAGTTCATATCAAAACCACGATATCCCCTAATTGTTTGGAGTAGCGTAGATTACAAAAGAAACCAAAGTTTGCGGCCTTTTTTTTTTTTTTTTTTTGTTAATGACCTCCGCTGATCAAATTTTACACAATTAGGAAATCCTGAAGAGTTACATACCTGTATAACAAATACACTGGCGTGCAAAAATTAAGGACGAGACAGTTTTTCGAATGTAACGTCGTGCAGAAGTGCTTCACATCGACTCAAATCATAATATAAGATCCCCAAGATGTAAGAATATGGGACAAGTTAGCAAAACCGTCCAAACAAGGAATCCAAAGGATACAAAGCCACTTTATTGAAAAGGAAGCTTCGAGCACAACTGGACAGATGACAGAAACGTCCATGTGACAGGCGGCTGCCAAGAGAAATGCAGTCTTTAGTAGGAGATATGATCACCCCTGACTGCGTTGCAAGACTTACAACGTCTGTCCATGCTGAGGACGAGATTTTCAAGGAGCTGTTGAGGTATCGCGGGCCATTCCTCTTGTGGCGCCAATCGCAGCTGCGGAATCGTTGCTGGCGGGGCAGGTGACGTGCTGCCAAGCGTCTCCCGAGAAGGTGCCACTCGTGTTCGATTGGATTTAGGTCCGGGGACCTTGCGGGCCAATCCATGCGTTGAATATCTTCACTCTCCAACAGCTCTGTGACAGCCACTGTACGATGAGGTGTAGCGTTGTCGTCCATGAAGAGGAACTCAAGACCCACATCACCTCTAAACAGACGCACGTGATGCAGGAGAACCTCGGTACAATAGCGGACACCAGTGACTGAACCTCCTTGGAAGATGTGGAGGTCAGTACGGCTACCAAGCATGATACCGCTCCGAACGAGAACTCCGCCACCTCCAAACCGGTCCCTTTCGATGATGTTGGAGGTGTGATTGTGTGTTCCCTACTCTCTCCAGATGTGTATACATCCAGAATCGCTCGTCAGACTAAATCGGCTCTCATCCGTATAGAGAACTTGACGCCATTGCTGATGTGTCCAGTTCTTGTGTTCCTGGCACCACAGAAACCGCCGTCTCCGATGAGCAGGCGTTAATGGCACACACCGTACTGGTCTTCGTGCAGATAGACCACCTTTGTGCAGCTTCCTGGCCACGGTAAAACGCGATAACGGACGTCCAATTGTCTGTTGCATGTGCCTTGCGATTTCTCCCGCTGTCTGCCGTCTGTCTCTTCTCGCCTGTCGGACAATATACCGGTCGTCCATCACCGTGGTTGCTCGTGGACGACCACTGCTAAACTGTTGGACAGCTGCTCCTGTCGTTTGAAATGCTCTCCAAGCTCGTGCAACGATGCAGTGAACGATCCCGAACTCCTCGGCCACACTAGTCACACTTCGACCTTCTTCCAACTTCCCAATGACGCGACCTCGGGTAAAGTCATCCAGATGTCGTCCACTGGATTGCCTGTTGGCCATATCACACGGTGGCAGCAACTCCACGTCGTTCAAACCGATGTACACCGTGCAATAGCTTTCACCGGAGTGCTGAGCGTACACCGCCCGTGGGCTTTACACCCTTCCAACATCCCCCCCACCCCACCCCCTACGTCATGCTGCATATATGCGCATGCCCTACCGTACCGGACCTTAGTCTATCTCCTGAGTGGTCTTTCGGCCTGTTCTGCCTGCTCGTTCCACTGTTATGCTAATTTCTCCTCTTCGTCCTTATTTTTTGCTCACCAGTGTATAACACACTTTCACTAGCACCTAGTGTTTGATTTACATAGAATCGGGCCATAACCACATTACAATATGAGCCCCCTCCCCCAGCCGTCAACATTCTTGAAAGAGTAAGTACATTTTTCACCAATAAATACAACGGCCGTTCCATAAAAATTGAGAGTGAAATCTCACAAAATGAAGAAATATAGGTACATCAAAATGTATGTGATTCTTTCTCAAAGTATCTTTCCTCGGATGATACGCAACGGTCCCATCGTTCAGTCCAGTTTTCAAATCATGTGGCGAAGGCATTTTGTGAAAGCTGCTTTAGCGAACCAACTTGAATAATGCCAGAAATTGTGTTGAATGTCGCACCACAGAACTTCTTCATTGTTGGAAACAAGTATAAAATCGCACGGGGCGAGGTCAGGACTGTAGGCAAGATGTGGCACGATTTCAATTCTTCATTTCAAACTGTTAAACACAAGCAGCCGCATGTTGGTGGGTGGGCGTTATCATGGTGTTGGGTCAACTTGCCCACCAATTCCCGTCGCTTCGTCGATATGTGTCTTCGCAGACTGAAATGTGATACCCCTATTGACAGTGATTTGTGGAGGAACGGCATGCTGGTAGACTACACCTTTATGATCAAAGAAAATTATCATCACCTTCCTAGCTGATTTGGTTTTGTGGACGTTTTTCGGGGAGGTGACCCTGTGTGTTTCCAGACACTCGTTGCTCGCTTCGTGAGGGGGTCGAAATAGTGGACCCATGTTTCATAGGCAGTTATTACTGTGTTTAGAAAGTTTGGATCCTTTGCAATCATTTGTTTCCACTCATGACACATCTGAACTCTGGCTAACTATTGTTCTCTCGTCAGGTGATGAAGTACCCATCTGCAACACACACGGTACAACAGTAATTTGTCGCGTAGGATGCTGACTGCCGACGTTTTTGAAATATTAGTTGACGCGGCTATGCCTTCACACATCATTCGTCGATCTTCTTGCGGGATCGTCCAAGCATTGTTAACAATACGCTCCGTAACAACATTTTCAGGTTGACCAGGCCTAGGAGCGAGTTCTGTCGACAAACGCCCTTTTTTTTTAAATAATGGTGTCATCTAAAGATCGTTGACTCACGCAAACATTTACCTTCCTAAGCTTTTCTCATTAAATGAACCGTTTCTGGAGCCGTTTTACACAAACGAAGACAAAATTTTATCGCACAAAAACGCATTTCACTTCTTTACTCTGAATCACTCACCTCCGTAGATGTATGACGAAATGCAGACGTACCTTAAACAACTGCGCACTAACAAAACCAGAATCGTCTGTCACGGTTAATAACTGTTGCCATAGATACTTCCTTAATTTAGTTAGTCATCTGCGTGGTTATTTTTCCCCTTTCGCACTGTTGCCAACTGAAAAAAAATTCTCAGTTTTTATGGAACGGCCTTTGCATTATCAATTAATTTAAAAGTTAATGTAATAAATGTGTTACCGTGTGGGGAAAAATATTAAATAATACCTACCTTTATTAAATCTTAATATTAGCAAGGAAATTTTCACTGAAAAATACAGGGTGATTCATAAAGAAGTATACAGTTTCAACGCACTATAAAACAAGAACGATGCACGATATTTTATGTTACCTGTAACAGAATTGTACGGGAATGTTTCAAGTTTTTTAGAGACAGTCACAGATGTTTTATGTGAGCACCCTTAGTCACACGACACACATCGAGCCGGTAATCCATTTCCACCCAAACGCGAGGTAAGATATCTGAATCAAGTGCAGTGATAGTGGCTGTGATACGCTGTTTCAGCTCCGCTGGATCAACAGGAAGGAGAGGGACGAATACTTTGTCCTTTACGAACCCCCACAGGAAAAATTCACAAGGTGTTAAGTCAGGACTTCCGGGTGGTCAGTGGGTCAGTGGCATGTTGTAGTTCGCGGCTCGTCCAATCCATCGGTGAGGAAGATGTTTATCGACTGACTAGTCACGTGACATGCACGCTATCGCCTACATCACTTCCCTCAGTAGCGGGACAGAAACTTTATGAGTACATCTACCTAACGGTTTGCAGTTGTGGTCCGTGTCTTCAACTGTTACTGTTTTACAGAATCTGGAAACTGTATACTTCTTTATGAATCACCCTGTATAGACGGGTACGTAAAATAATATTTAATAGTTTAGTATTGCTATTTTCACCTGTAATTTTGTAATAATTCAAAAAACCACAGATGTAAAGTCATTCACTCCCTTTTAATTTTATTTTTAACCTATGAACATTATTTAGATTTAGCACAGATTGACTTTTTGGAGACGAGGTGAACTTTCATGTAGCTGATTAACCTGTGATATGTTCAATATTATAGCAAAATTATTCTATTAACAGAGGTATGATACTTAGATTTGAGCAAACATGCGTAACGGGATAATTCTCACACTCATAAAAGCTCGTTAATTAACTTAATTTAGACCAAAGAAATTTTAAAATCTGATACTTTACAATACGAAATACTCACAGCTTCTACAAAGTGTCTTAGACGTGCAAAACCTTTTTCAAGAGGTGTATATGTAGTATATAAAGGAATATAGCACATTTATATTTAATCTGCAAGTTTTAGATGAAAAGCACTGCGAATTTCCTGCCTTATCCATTATTCGAATTTGAAATGAAATGGACTCCATATAAATGTGTTATTACTAGTTTCTTGAGTTGCGATTCTTTTATTTTTCCATGTTTGTGATTATGAGGACCAAATGAAAGTTGTGTGATGTTTGTGTGTGTATGTACACTATATTGACAAAAGTCACCTGACACCCCTTCAAAAGCAAATGAACGGATCCGCTGCGTTGTTGAGATGCGAGGTACAGCTGCAAACGGTAAAAAAACAAGCCTGCAGCTGACCGCGATCATATCGCACTGTGAGGTTGAGTGAAAATGTTGCAGCTGGAGAGAACTGACTTTGAGAAAGGAAAGATTGTTGGGTGTTATATTAGTGGGTTGTCCATAAGAGAAACCGAGAGACTTTTAAACATACCCAAGTCAACTGTTTTGGATGTACTGAATAAATGGAAGACAAATAGAGTGCCTGAAGCAGCAAAAAGTACCGGCAGACCAAAGAAAATCAGTGATAGAGGTCGTCGAAGCCTCAGGAGAATCGTTGAAGGGAATCGACGGAGTACTTACTGCACAAGACCTCAGTGTACAGGTGAGTAAAAATGTTGGAACCTCGGTATGTACACGTACCATTAGCAGAGAACTTCATTCCATGGGTTACTGTGGTCGTGCGGCTGCTCATAAGCCTTTCAACTCCACTCGGAATGCTACTCGTCGTTTAGCATGGTGTAAAGAACATTTATCGCGGACTGTAGATCAATGGAAACGGGTCCTATGGGCTGATGAATCCAGATACACGATCCATCAGTCTGATGGCCGTGTGTGGGTATGGCGGCAACCTGGGGAACGCTATTTACCACAGTGTACTGTTCCTACGGTCAAGTTTGCAGCTGGCAGTGTGCTCGTTTGCGGGTGGTTTTCGTGGTATGGTCCCGACCCATTGGTTATCGTAGACAAACCTGTTAACCAGCACGTCTACCTACATATTCTCGACGATTATGCCTTACCAACTCTGTGGCAATGCTATGGAACCGAGCCTTGTGGCACAAGGATAATGCACCGATCCATAAAGCAAGGACTGTTATGGCGTGGTTTGACATTAATAATTCCGTATATTGTGTGTGGACTGGCCAGCACAAAGTCTTGATCTCAATCCCATAGAGCACCTATGGGATGAGTTAGAGCGCTGCATAAGAAGTTTGGAACCAAGGCCTATTACTAAGCAACCCTTTGCGGCAGCATTATGTCCTGAATGGAAGCGCATACCTATCGCTGTGTTCCAAAACCTTGTCGCAAGCACGTCTCGAAGGGTCAGTGCATGCATTAAGGCCAAAAGTGGACCGACACCGTACTAATGTATGTCAATAAATGCTATGTTGTGTTTCTCTTCTAGGTGTCCGGTGACTTTTGTCAATATAGTGTATATATACAGTATATAAACTGAAGTGCCAGAAAAACTGGTACAAACGAGCGTATGTAAAATACATAAACCGTCACCTATGCGCGTATTCGGTTGCATCCGCCAGTGCGTATATAAAGCGAGCTGTCAGATATGTTTTCGGCATGAGAATGACAAGTAATAACGATATAAACGATTTTCAACTCGGTGTCATATTTGGCGCTCGTGAGATGGGCCATAGTATTTCGGAGGTAGAAACTAAGTTCGGATTTTCACGGACGACCATTGCATGGGTGTACCGTGACTACAAGAATTCCGGCAAAACCTCCAACCTACGATACCAGTGTGGCCGTAAAAAAACACTGGGTGAACGTGACCATCGTCGGCTGTCAATAATCGTTTCACGCGATAGGCGCGCAATACTTTCGCAGGTATCATCGGAATTCAATGCTGGAGCCTCAACAAGCATCAGCGTCCGAACTGTGCAACGTACTCTGCACGATATGGGCTTTGAAAGCCTACGCCCAACTCGAGTCCCCTTGATGAGTGCGCGCCACTGAGCTATGCTCCTCGCTTGGGCACGGCAACACCGCCACTGGACACTTGATGACTGGAAACAAGTAGCCTTGTCTGACGAGTCGCGTTTCCAACTGTATCGGGAAGATGGAAGGATTCTTGTGTGGCGCAAAACCCCATGAAGCCATGGATCCCACCTGTCAACAGGGAACTGTACCGGCTGGTGGGGGGTCGGTAAGGGTATGGGGTGGGTTTAGCTGGACTTCACTGGGACCCCTGGTACGTCTACAAACGTCTGTGACTGGCCATCGCTATGTGCGCATCATTTCTACTATGTGCGCATAATTCCCGTTCATGTCCTGCATTCATGCTGATGGGTTGGGCCTTTTCCAACAGAACAATGCACATCCACACAAGTTTCGGGACGCCACATTATGGTTTATAGCGAAGTAAATTTCTCCGTCATTTTTGTCCACGCCAGGATTCAAACCCGGATCCCCTCATTCCGGAATAAGTCACTCTACATTGAGCTCCGTGGATGTTTGTTCTGACTGCTATCTGCCTTTATGTCGTGTGCTTCCTGCTGGGCAGGCACGTCACAGGTTAGAGGAGCATTCTTCTGAGTTTGGGGTGTTGCCATTCCCACCCAAGTCCCCAGATCTGAACGTGACATAACACATTTGGGATGCCATGCAACGCGCTATCGAACACAGGAATCCGAGACCTCGGAATACACCTGAATTGTGGAACGCTCTGCAGGAAGTATGGTGTGCATTGCCTACAGCATATTTCCAGAAGTTAGTGGAGTCCATGCCCCGTCGTATTTCTGCAGTCCTGTGCTTCCTTGGGGGACCTACCAAGTATTAGACTCGTGTACCAGTTCAGTGTATATAAATATAGATAGATAGATGTGTTAGGAGCAAATGCCGAATTTCGGAATGATCGCGATCCGGCAGGACAAATCGTGATGTGCCTACCAGTTTCGGGCAAAACCCTATGTATATTGGTAATTCGGGATGTGTCCGGGTAAATCCAGAACTGACCGCTCGTCCTTGGGCAAATCGCGATTCAACCAATTCAAGGGGCCTTCCTACGTTTATGTTTGTGTGTGCTTCAAAGTCTTTTAATCATTTTACTGAAATATAAAATAAAAACGTAAAGAATAATGCAAATAGAAAACAAAGTGTTTACAATACAATTTTATTCCAAAATGTCTTTTAGATTTTTTTAATTACAACTTGAAATATATTGGAACTAGCTTTGAAAGTAAACATTACAATTTAATTACATTAAATTGAAGAGCATAAAAATATGTTTATTAAAAACTTAAGAAACTACTGAAGTAAATGTATCTGCTTTCTTCACTCCTTGCACGTGATTCATAATACCAAACAAATATCAAACAAAGATCTTCGCTCTTTCCACGTTTATAAGTGAGTCACGGAAAAATTCTCATTGGCCGCCACCGGGAGTCGAACCCAGGGTCTTCCAGTTACGCGCCGGATATGCTTCCGCTACACCACAGCAGCCTCGAATTCCTCCAGACTCACACATGCTAACTGCCAAACCAAGTTGGCAGGTTGCTTCTTGGAGCCCCGCACAATGCTGGGGATTCGCCTTCTAATTATTTCTTCAGTTGCTGCTTACCATCTTTGGTGAATCCCCAGCATTGTGCGGGGCTCCAAGAAGCAACCTGCCAACTTGGCTTGGCAGTTAGCATGTGTGAGTCTGGAGGAATTCGAGGCTGCTGTGGTGTAGCGGAAGCATATCCGGCGCGTAACTGGAAGACCCTGGGTTCGACTCCCGGTGGCGGCCAATGAGAATTTTTCCGTGACTCACTTATAAACGTGGAAAGAGCGAAGATCTTTGTTTGATATTCCTGGTGCACGTTAAATGTCTGTATTAATGATTCATAATACTCTTGTTCCTTGAGAAAATCACTGGAATCTTTTTTGTTCATTTCAGCTAATTTCGCGGGAAACCGTTCTTTCATATCACCAACACCTGTATCAGAAACCGACGCCATAATTAATTATTATTACTACTTACTACTTCTAACACAGTCAGGAGCCCCGCCCCGGTGGCACATTGGTCTAGGCGATGGTCTCTGATCTTTCGTCCGAAAGGGGTCCGGGTTTGAATCCCGGTGAGGCATGGATGTTGTGTTGGTCTTACGGCACTGGCTCTCTCCCTTCCTTGGAGCCAGTGACCCTAAAGTGCGGACGGGCGACTGCTTATATCCCATTGAGTTGCTCACGGTGGTCATTAAACCTCCATAAAAAAAAAAAAAAAAAAAAACGGGCGAGAGCTGGACGAACAATGGCGCGCACGTCCTATGCGAGAGTGACCTGGCACGTGACCTTAAGACAGCTTGGTCGGAGGGAGTGGTATTGAGAGCTGAACGCAGCGCTGGCCTTACTACTTCGGTGGCCCCTAATAATACTTTTAACTGAAAAACGTGCATGATGTTTAATTGTTAAAATATCAGTTTTCAATTATATTTGAGTACCGTATTTTTCCCTGTTTGCAACTGTGGCAGAAAACTCAAACAAGAAAAAGAAATGCTTTCGTAGAGTGTAATAAATTTTATAATTTGCTAAATTACATTAGTGAAACAATCTACTGTAGTCAGAAGAGTGGGAATTGTTCCGGTTAAACTAGCAAATCTCAAACGTTCTGCGTTTCACTCAACCTCGGAAACTTTTGTCCGGCGTTTTGTTTACTGCCTACGCATTCCGCCTTTGTTATTACCGTTCTGTACGTAAAGCCGGCGGAAAAGAAACTAAACTACCCTCCAAAGCACAAACAAGGGGAACAGCTGTTTTATATACACGATCGAGTCACATTATAGTGACCACTTCATACATTTGACGTCAACAGCGCGTATCCAATGAAAGAAGGCACGTGTCGTGAGCTGGCTTGGACGGTACATACGGTGCGCTGTAGGCGTTCTAAAAACATATCACTCGTTGCTGTCATGGATAAAATGAACGATTTTTCAGATTTGCAAAAAGGGATGATTTTCAGTTTTCGAGCCAAGGGTGGCAGGATTTCTGAAACAGGGCAATTTGTGAACTGCTCGCGTGCTGCTGTGGTTAAAGTGTATCGTGATTGGAGAAATGGTACCATTGCGAATAAGCGACGTGGAAACTGTGGAGTAACCACGTGCCAGTGATGTGAGAGGTGAACGTCGTCTTCGAAGGTGCTTGAGGGGCGATCGACACGCTAGAGTGGAGCAACTCACTGGCCGAATGAACCAGGGGGGCTACCGAAAGTGGGTCTGAAACTACAGTTCAGCAAACCCTGCTGTGTATGTGGTTCCGATGCAGACGGATGGTCACTGCAGCTATGCTAACGAAGGTGCATCGGCAGAAAAGGCTCACATTTGCACGGCAGTATCGTAATTGGGCCTCCGCTGATTGGCAAAGGATTGCCTTCTCCGATGAGTCTCGTTTTATGCTTTCATCGAAAGGATCCACGTTGGAGTATAAGGAGAGAAACATCGGAGAAAAAACAATCTTAAAGCATTTCTGGAAGAACACAAGCTGGTGGGGGCAGCGTTATGGTCTGGGGAACCTTTTCGTGGCATTCTCTGGGTCCACTCACACCCGTGGAAGGCACTAGGGGTCGAATTCGTTATGAATTCATCCTTGTAGACCACATACACCCATACATGCTTATTGTCTTTCCTGGGACAAATTGGATCTTCCAGAACGACAACGCGACGTGTTACACAGGTAGAAATGTCCGGGAGTGGTTGAAAGAGCACGATAAAGAATTCAAAGTACTTCTCTGGCCCCCTAATAGACTTAAACCCAATTGATCTTCTATGAGACCACCTCGATCGTGTTGTCCGCTCTGTTAATATTCTACCACGCACCCTCCAGCAGCTGGTAGATGCACTGCAGTCAGCATGGCTCCACATACCTGTGAACACCTTCCAGCACCATATTGAGTCACGCCCAGCTTGTTTATATGTACAGTATATATAGGGCAAAACAAAGCAAAATTTCGTACAAGAGAAATAAAAATTAATAAAATAAAGACCAACAGTCACCAAAAAACACCAACCGAACCAGGTTAGCTTCAAACGATGCAAAGTACCGGATAAAAGAATGCAGGGAAGCATATTAATGACTGATCTCTTGCTGTACACTGTTTTTTTTTTTTTTTTTTGTTTTTTGTTTCACTTTATTGCTTTTGCTATATATATATATATATACTGAAGAGCAAAGCTGAAAACTAACTTGCATCTATGGGTTTGCAGAAACCCATTTCCAACTAGGTCTTTGTGGAAGTGAGAAAATGCAGAGTTTTTGCTGGTCCTTGATAAAGCCAAGGCTCAGTATTCTCGACACTTTCTACATTCAGTTGTTTTATTTTTTTATCTTTTCTCCTTTTACTCACACCGGTAGATACATAACCTTTTCTATGTTGTACTTGGTATGAGTCAAAAATATATATATTTTTTTTTTTGCTTAGGTCTCTTCTAAATAGAATGTGAATTCTGAATTTTCATAACTGCTGCGTTGCGCGTTTTGATCTTCAGGTTATTTTGCAACTTTCATTTTAAATTCTAAAGTTTTTCCTTAGTTTTCAGTTTTGCTCTTCAGTATATATATATATATATATATATATATATATATATATATCATCATCATCATCATCATCATTGTCAACCATTATCAATCCACTGCTGGACGAAGGTCTCCCCAAGTTTCCTCCACAACGGTCTGTCTTGTGCCAGCCTCCTCCATGTCACTCCCGCGTACTTTCGAATTTCATCCACCCATCTTCCATGTGGTCTTCTTCTGGGTCTTTTCCTGTCCCTTGGAATCCAATCTAAAATTTCGGCTGTCCATCGATGGTCTGTCCTTCTGGCAGTATGTCCAGCCCATTGCCATTTCAGGGATTTAACTCTGATCATGATGTCTTCCACTCTTGTCATTTTTCGGATCCACGTGTTCCTCTTCTTATCTCTCCTGGTTACACCAAGCATGCACCTCTCCATGCTTTTTTGAGTTGTCTGCAGCCTTTGTTTGTCTCTTTTAGCTAAGGTCCACGTCTCTGCACCACACGTAAGCACTGGAAGGATGCATTGATCAAACACTTTTCTTTTAAGACATAATGGCATATTGCTCTTGAAAATTATGCTGTTTCTTCCAAAAGCTCTCCAGGCAAGTTTTGTACGCCGATTAATTTCTTCACCAATGTGACCCCTCACTTGATATCTGCTGTCCAAGATAAACGTGCGTGTCTGTTATCTCCAGCTTTTCTCCATCAATCGATAAATCTTCATTTCTGTAAAAGCATTGAACATCACTTTTGTCTTCTGAAAGTTCATTTTTAATCCCACTTCTTTACTCTTGTCAGCAAGTTCCTGCATCATACTCTGTAGCTCTGATGGGGTAGTTGCAAAAATGACTATGTCATCAGCAAAACGAAGGTGGGTTAGATAATCTCCATTAATCTTTATGCCTTTGTTTTCCCAGTTCAGTGATTGAAAGACATTTTCCAATGTGGCAATAAAGAGCTTCGGAGATATGGTGTCTCCTTGTCTCACTCCTTTTCCAATTTTTATGTGTGTTGTATTTTCAAATAGCAGAATCTTTGCACTTGCATTTTCATAGATGTTATTAATAATATTAATGTATGCATCTTCAATACCGCAGGATTTCAGAGCCATTGCAACTGCTGATGGTTTCACCGAATCAAAGGCTTTTTCATAATCGATTAAAGCCATGCACAATGGAAGTTCATATTCCCTCGCTCTTTCAATTAGTTCTCTCAGTACGTGGATATGATCTATTGTGCTGTAGCCACTCCTGAATCCAGCTTGTTCTCTCGGTTGAGCCATGTCCAGTGTTACCTTCAAGCGGTGTGAAAGAACTTTAGTGAAGATTTTATAAACCACTGATAGGAGGCTGATAGGTCTGTAGTTCCTGAGATCCTCAATGTCACATTTTTTATGTAGCAAGATCATTGTAGCGTTGTTCCAATCCTCAGGAATTTTCCCTTCATTAAGGCATCGAGTGAAAATTTGGGCGAGTACTGTTTCGATTTCTCCACTTGCTTCTTGTATGATGTCTACAATAATTCCATCTTCTCCTGGAGCTTTTCCTCGCTTCATGTTCTTGATTGCATGTGCAACTTCTGCTGGAAGGACTGGAAGAACTCTGGTACCTTTCATGATGCCTGGAGTACATGTATCATCCCATTCATATAATTTGGAGTAGAAATCTTTCACTCTTGTCAAAAATTTCGCCTCTATTTCTTGTTACAGAACCATCTTCTTTTCTCAGTGCCATAATCTGTTTTTTTCCCTTACTGAGATGTCCCACTCACAGCCTCTCCTTGACAAATGTCAACCCCGCCTTCTCGCGGTGCATCCTGTTCCCACTAAAAGGGCTCTGACGACCGCCCATAGCGGTATAACTATACCATCGGGATCAGAGGAAATTCTATCCCACACTCACCAACCCGCTTGGCCAGCGTGGTGAGTTATGGCCAAACCCCTCCAAAATGATTCCACAACTTAAATCTTGGCCCTCAGTCTCCGGCAGCTGGAATGTACCTGGCCAAGGCAGCGGCCAGTGCGACATGAAGGCAGAGGGTGCTAAGAATCCCCGGAACACCGGACTAGGCTGCCATCTGATGCTGACCTTGGCTACTTACAATGGACGCTCCCTATCTTCTGATTCAAGGCTTCTTGAATTGGAAGAGGAACTACAAAGGATCAAGTGGGATATCGTGGGGCTAAGTGAGGTAAGGAGAAAAGGAGAAGATCTCATCGAACTGAAAAGTGGACATCTCTTCTACTATCGTGGGACAGATACTGGCAGAACTAGTGGTGTTGGATTTATAATAAACAAGAAACTGAAGGATAAAGTTGTAGAAGTTGAAAGTTCCTCTGACAGAGCTGCACGACTTGTTATCCAACTCTCGAAAAGATACCAGGCTCAGATTATTCAAACTTATGCACCCACCACAAGTCATGCTGAAGAAGAAATTGAAGAATTTTATGAGGAAATTCGTGATCTAAATAATAAAGGTAAGCAGCACTTGAAGATAATTATGGGAGATTTCAATGCAAAAATAGGGCAACGGCAACAGAATGAAACTTCAGTAGGTAAATTCGGTCACGGCAACAGAAACCAGCGTGGAAATACTCTCGTAGGTTTGCGGAGGCAGAAGGGTTTTTTTATCTTGAACTCCTTTTTGAAGAAAAAGCCACACAGGAAATGGACATGGAGACATCCAAATGGGACGACAAGTGAAATTGATTTTATTATGTGTAACAAAAAATTCGTCATAGAAGACTGCAATGTGCTAAACAAGTTCAACACAGGCAGTGACCATAGATTGGTGAGATGTAAGATGCACCTCAACACTAAACTTGAACGTGGCAAGCTCATAAGACAAACAAAATCTATTGACATAACCAACCTTAAAAAACACCATAATACCTTCAAGTTAGAACTGAAGAACAGGTTCTCTGCTTTAGAAGGCCTAACATCGGAAGAAGTGGACATCTCTGAAGTTAACAGAAAAGTAACCAAAGCTCTTATGGAAACAGCAACAAAATTAGCTGGGTCTAAGAACAAGTTGCATGTGAACAAATTATCAGGAAAAACCAAAATGTTGATGCAAAAAAGAAGAGAGATGAGGACAACTAAAGAAGATGTGACTTCCAAAGTGGAATATATAGAGCTATGCAAGACAGTAAGAAAAAGTATCACTGAAGACGTAAGGAAATTCAACTGTGAACTAGTGAGGAAAGCAATTGAAAACAACCAAAGCCTAAAGATAGCAAAGGGACATCTCAGTAAGGGAAGAAAACAGATTATGGCACTGAGAAAAGAAGATGGTTCTGTAACAAGAAATAGAGGCGAAATTTTGACAAGAGTGAAAGATTTCTACTCCAAATTATATGAAAGGGATGATATATGCACTCCAGACATCATGAAAGATACCAGTACCAGAGTTCCTCCAGTCCTTCCAGCAGAAGTTGCACATGCAATCAAGAACATGAAGCGAGGAAAAGCTCCAGGAGAAGATGGAATTACTGTAGACATCATACAAGAAGCAAGTGGAGAAATCGAAACAGTACTCGCCCAAATTTTCACTCGATGCCTTAATGAAGGAAAGATTCCTGAGGATTGGAACACCGCTACAATGATCCTGCTACATAAGAAAGGTGACATTGAGGATCTCGGAAACTACAGACCTATCAGCCTCCTATCAGTAGTTTATAAAATCTTCACTAAAGTTCTTTCACACCGCTTGAAGGTAACACTGGACATGGCTCAACCGAGAGAACAAGCTGGATTCAGGAGTGGCTACAGCACAATAGATCATATCCACGTACTGAGAGAACTAATTGAAAGAGCGAGGGAATATGAACTTCCATTGTGCATGGCTTTTATCGATTATGAAAAAGCCTCTGATTCGGTGAAACCATCAGCAGTTACAATGGCTCTGAAAACCTGCGGTATTGAAGATGCATACATTAATATTATTAATAACATCTATGAAAATGCAAGTGCAAAGATTAGGCTGTTTGAAAATGCAACACACGTAAAAATTGGAAAGGGAGTGAGACAAGGTGACACCATATCTCCGAAGCTCTTTAATGCCACATTGGAGGGTGTTTTTCAGTCGCTGAGCTGGGAAAACAAGGGGATAAAGATTAATGGAGATTATCTAACCCACCTTCGTTTTGCTGATGACGTAGTCATTTTTGCAACTACCCCATCAGAGCTGCAGAGTATGATCCAGGAACTTGCTGACAAGAGTAAAGAAGTGGGATTAAAAATGAACTTTCAGAAGACAAAAGTGATGTTCAATGCTTTTACAAGAAATGAAGATTTATCGATTGATGGAGAAAAGCTGGAGATAACAGACACGTACGTTTATCTTGGACAGCAGATATCAAGTGAGGGTCACATTGATAAAGAAATTAATCGGCGTACAAAACTTGCCTGGAGAGCTTTTGGAAGAAACAGCATAATTTTCAAGAGCAATATGCCATTATGTCTTAAAAGAAAAGTGTTTGATCAATGCATCCTTCCAGTGCTTACGTATGGTGCAGAGACGTGGACCTTAACTAAAAGAGACATACAAAGGCTGCAGACAACTCAAAGAAGCATGGAGAGGTGCATGCTTGGTGTAACCAGGAGAGATAAGAAGAGGAACTCGTGGATCCGAAAAATGACAAGAGTGGAAGACATCATGATCAGAGTTAAATCCCTGAAATGGCAATGGGCTGGACATACTGCCAGAAGGACAGATCATCGATGGACAGCCGAAATTTTAGATTGGATTCCAAGGGACAGGAAAAGACCCAGAAGAAGACCACATAGGAGATGGGTGGATGAAATTCGAAAGTATGCAGGGGTGACATGGAGGAGACTGGCACAAGACAGACCGTTGTGGAGGAAACTTGGGGAGACCTTCGTCCAGCAGTGGATTGATAATGGTTGACAATGATGATGATGATGATATATATATATATATAAGTAAAATGATTCGATTAGCAGGGTCGCTTCGCGCACAATTTCCAGAGGGTCGCTTCGCGCACAATTTCCGGAGGGTAGCTTGGCGCACGACCGCTTCGCGCACGACACCTTTCATATATTTCAATTTTTAAAGTAATTGATAGACTTTCCGTAAGAGGGCGTAAAAGTAAACCGCGCTTCTCCCCGATATCTCTGCTTCTGAAACTCCGATTTGATTTTTTTTTTCCTGTATCGCCTACAGCCCTGATGGGAAATGTTTTGCATACAATTTCTAATATTTGGCAAAAAATGGTTTGGCCACCAGGGGACGTAAGTGTTAATTTCTACTTCTGATGTATTTGCAGCAAAATCTGATCTCCTAAAAAATCGACTGAAAAAATCCTTTCGTGAACCGCTCACATTGAAAAACCTTTCAAGAATGCTTTCTTAAAATAATGCATGGTTTTCCCGCTAGGGATCGGAGGTCCGTAGCTTATTTTTGTACATAGCTCTGCTTCTAGGAGACCAATTTAAAAAATTGTTTCTTTGTTCCACTGAAAAATGTTTCTCATATAATTACAAATTTTATTAACGCACAAGTTTGCCACCAGAGGGCGTAACCTCATGTTTTCGTTTACAGCAATATCTTCCGCACTAAAATCCCGATTGAAAAACTTTTTTTTCGGTCAGATATTACTGACTAATCAAACTCTGTGTGCGCATTTTGTTCCTGAAATAAGGCACACTTTCGGCGGTAGGTTGCGCAAAAGCTTAATCTGTTCTTCTCAATGTCTGTGCTTCTACTTGTCCGATTTGTCCGATATGAAAACTTGTTTCAGCATCGGATACCATTTATTTTGTAGAACACTTTTATCTAGTATACGAGCAGTGGCGCCCATATAAGTACTTTTAGGGGGTGGCTAAGAAAAATTCTTACCTCCTTCAAGGTTGTCAAACATTTTAGTAAATGTACAAGATATTAAAATACAACAAAAATAATTGATACAATCAATCATTAATATCTTATTATTTTTAAAAGGGCTTTAAAAAAAGGTTTCGTCTATTTTAGTGTTTTAAATTTATCAAAAATTTGGCTATACCAACTGCTAGGAGGGGGGGGTCGAGTCGAGTCCCTCCCTGTCCCACCTTATGGGCGCCCTTGTATAAGAGGAATTTTGTAGCTCACATTTCTGTCGGTAGGTGGTGTTTGTGTATTTCGGTTTGCAGCTGTATCGCAGTTTCTAAAAGCACTATCGAGAAATTTAATTTTTACTCTATGCCATTCGCTACAATAGAGATGTAGAATTCTTTAAATAATTCAAAGATTTTCCGGTAGATGCTTAAAGATCGAAACTTAATTTTTTTCGCTATCCCTGCTTCCGAGAGACGTATTTGAAAAGTTCTCTTTCCTTAGCATAGCTTTTTCCGTGGAGAATATTTTTCGCCTATTTTCAATTTTTCCAATATGCAAAATTCTTCCGGTAGCAGACGTAGATTACATGATGTTTTCTTTTCTATATTTCTTCTTTTAGCTGTTCGATTTGAAAATCTCTTTGCCTCTGATACTTTCCTTGTGCTATGAGAAACTTTTTGTGCACTATTTATTAGTTTTCGTAGCATGCTTCTTAGCCGCTGGTGGAACTAAGTAGATGTTCCTATTTGTGGATGTTTTATCGATTGTAAAAACCGGTTGATCGTTTTCCTAACCGGTTCCATTGACTTTGAATAACTCTGAAAAAGCTAATTCACGTCAGAACGGATTCAAAGACGTGCTCATTACAGCCGAAAATTCGGTGTCATATTTCTCGTTTAACTTTGCACAACTTCTCAAAATTTTCATCTTGTATAAACTCCTTTATTTGAGGGCCTAAAAAAGTTTTCTTTAAATTTGGCGTCAGCAATTCTCAGAAATATATCTTTTAAGTATTTGAATGCAGCACTAACTTGGTCTATCGCTTTGACAAAGGTTTTCATAAGTCCCAGTGTAATTGGTAAGTTGGTGGGGGGTCAGTAAAAGTTTTCCAAGTTGACAAGTGGGGGTTTAACGAAATTTTTCTTCCCTGGAGTTATTGTCTCATATTTAGGTCATGTCTTTCTCGTATGATGACTTCTTCTATCTCTCCTATCGGACTTACTCAGGAAACAACAAAATTTTGCACATCCAAGCTGCAAACCAAGTAAAAGAATAATGACATTCAAATATCCGCAGACGTTCGAAGCATATTTTTCATACTGGATTTTTTCTAATATGCGCTTCACGTTTTCATATGGTTCTTTCATGTCAGTACCGTCTTCTAATGGAACCGACGGATATTTATTTCCTTTGTGAAGAAGCACAGTTTTCAAGCAAACTTTAGGAGAATTAGTGAACAAGTGCCACTCTGGTGTATCAGCTTTATTACCCAGCACTTCCATTACAGCGCAATCATCATTACAAAATACTAAATTTCTTTCTTGTGTAAAGAAAGTTTTACATTCAAACTGTTAGACAGTTGAGAAAAAAAAACAACAACAAAAAGGCATGCTTTATTATCTAGGTGGAGGAGCTTTTACCTTTTAACCTGGATCCCAAAAATAAAAACCCGCGTCGGTGAAAAAATCATCCGCCGACGCGGTGGTGCAGTGGTTTGAGCGCTGGCCTATGAACATTCGTCTGCGAAGGTCCGGGTTTGAATCCCGGTGAATCATGGATGTTGGGTTTGTCTTGAGGCGCTAGCTTTCTTACTTCCCTGGAACCAGTGATTCTAAATTAGGGATGACCGACTGCTTATACCGCATTGAGATACGATGGTCATAAAACGTTTAGTCAAAAAAAGGAACAATCACTGACTGAGGCGCCGCCTTGGTGCATGACTCTACTCTGACTGACTGAGGCGCCGCCTTGGTGCATAATTCAATTCTGACTGACTGAGGCGCCGCCTTGGTGCATGACTAATCTCTGACAGACTGAGGCGCCGCCTTGTTTCATGACTCAACTCTGACTGACTGAGGCGCCGCCTTGGTGCATGACTCAACTCTGACTGACTGAAGTGCCGCCTTGGGCATAACTCATCTCTGACAGACTGAGGTGCCGCCTTGGTGCATGACTCAACTATGACTGACTGAGGTGCCGCCTTGGTGCATGACTCAACTCTGACTCACTGAGGTGCCGCCTTGGTGCATGACTCAACTCTGACTCACTGAGGTGCCGCCTTGGTGCATGACTCATCTCTGACTGACTGAGGCGCCGCTTTGGTGCATGATTTAACTTTGAATGACTGAGGCGCCGCCTTGGTGCATGACTCATCTCTGACAGACTGAGGCGCCGCCTTGGTTCATGACTCAACTCTGACTGACTGAGGTACCGCCTTGGTGCATGACTCAACTCTGACTGACTGAGGTGCCGCCTTGGTGCATGACTCAACTCTGACAGACTGAGGTGCCACCTTGGTGCATGACTCAACTCTGACTGACTGAAGTGCCGCCTTGGTGCATGACTCAACTCTGACTGACTGAGGCGCCGCCTTGGTGCATGACTCAACTCTGACTGACTGAGGCGCATCCTTGGTGCATGACTCATCTCTGACGGACTGAGGCGCTGCCTTGGTGCATGACTCAACTCTGACTGACTGAGGTGCCGCCCTGTTGCATGACTCAACTCTGACTGTCTGAGGTGCCGCCTTGGTGCATGGCTCAAATTTGACTGACTGAGGCGCCGCCTTGGTGCATGCCTCAAATCTGACTGACTGAGACGCAACCTTGGTGCATGACCCAACTCTGGCTGACTGAGGTGCCGCCTTGGTGCATGACTCATCTCTGACTGACTGAGGTGCCGCCTTGGTGCATGACTCATCTCTGACTGACTGAGGTGCCGCCTTGGTGCATGATTCATCTCTGACAGACTGAGGGGCCGCCTTGGTTCATGACTCGACTCTGACTGACTGAGGCGCCGTCTTGGTGCATGACAAAACTCTGACTGACTGAGGGGCCGCCTTGGTGCATGACTCAACTCTGACTGACTGAGGTGCCGCCTTGGTGCATGGCTCAAATTTGACTGACTGAGACGCAGCCTTGGTGCATGACTCAACTCTGACTGACTGAGGTGCCGCCTTGGTGCATAACTCATCTCTGACAGACTGAGGTGCCGCCTTGGTGCATGACTCAACTCTGACTGACTGAGGTGCCGCCTTGGTGCATGACTCATCTCTGACTGACTGAGGCGCCGCTTTGGTGCATGATTTAACTTTGAATGACTGAGACGCCGCCTTGGTGCATGACTCATCCCTGACAGACTGAGGCGCCGCCTTGGTTCATGACTCAACTCTGACTGACTGAGGTACCGCCTTGGTGCATGACTCAACTCTGACTGACTGAAGTGCCGCCTTGGTGCATGACTCAACTCTGACTGACTGAGGCGCCGCCTTGGTGCATGACTCAACTTTGATTGACTGAGGCGCATCCTTGGTGCATGACTCATCTCTGACTGACTCTCGCTAAGCACATACATTAGAGCTCTTATAATGATAGATTGTTTTTTTTCCAACTGTATATTCGAAATAAAATACAACAAACAGTAATTTAAAAACAGATTTCATTTATATTATTTCTGTTGATACAATACATAAAAATTCAACAACCAGTACTGAAAAAAACGTAGTCATATTAGGTGTACAAATAAGTTTTAAAGCGTTTCTTGTGTGACGTATACTGCTAATTTACATATCCGACATTCCACAGCGTTGTTGTTATGTGACCGTAACTGGTTCAGAGTATAAAATGTGACTCAGACGTTTGCCCAACACTCAAACGCACTTACACATCGGTAGGTGAAAGATGGCAAGCGATGCTGTATTTATTCGACACTGCATTCGTTATGAATGTCATCAAGAAAAAAGTTCTGCAAAAGCTTGTGCATCTGTTCTGTTCTGTTCTGGGGGAGAATATTGTAGCGTAAAGCACGTGTCAGTTTCGGTTGAAACGGTTTAAGGCATGTGATTTTGATGTTAGCGTTTGAGAACGTTGCGGCGCCCTGCAGAAGGTTGCACATGAGGAACTGCAAGCGTTGCTGAATGAAGATTCGTCTCAAACGCAAAAAGAACTAGCTGAACAACTGGGGGTAACTCAACAAACCATTTCCAATCGTTTACGCGCAATGGGAAATATTCATAAGGAAGGAAAATGGATGCCACATGACCTGACCCAGAGCAACAAGGATGAGCGTGTAATGAAGTGTTTGAATCTGTGGAATAAACAACACAGAAAGTATTTCCTGTGGAAAATCGTTACGAGTGATGAAAAGTGGATATGGTACGACAATCCCAAACGCATAAAAAACACTGCGTAGACCCCGGTGAAGCAACGATTTCGACACCGAAACGCAATATTCACTCCAAGAAAGTTCTGCTGTGCATCTGGTGGGATATGAAGGCTGTGCTCCATTATGAACTATTGCAACAGGGTCAGCTTCTTACTGCTGATCTCTACAAGCAACAATTGTTGCGATTGAACCGGGAAATCTGTCGGAAACGTCCATTCAAAAGCAAAGGATTGCGTCTCGTGAAATTACTGCATGACAACGCTAGGCCGCATATCGCGAAATCTGTCAAGGGAACGTTACTGACGCTTGGCTGGGATGTTTTGGAGCACCCGCCGTACAGTCCCAACATAGCCCCTTCAGACCATCATTTGTTCTGATCTATGCAACACGGCTTGTCTGCTGTACGGTTCCAGTCATGTGACGAAGTGTAAAAATGGGTTGACGATTTCATCGCGTCACACGACAAAGTATTCTTAATTCCTGGAATCCGTCAGCTGCCCGACCGATGTTTATAGCTAATGACGGCGCATATTTTGATTCGTAAAGGTATTGCTGTTTTCTCTCAAATTACATGTTGCGTTGTCTTAAAATGCTTCAAAATTTATTTTTTCACCTAATGCAAAAACTGTGAGTGATAGAAAATTCTGATTGTATTACTGAATTCAGCATAAAATGTTACAATAGAAACATAGTAAAATACCATGGAACAAAACCTGTGTTTACCAGTGTAATCAAGTTCACTGTGTTTTTCAGCAGAACGCGTTCATTAATTACAGTTGAAACCGACATGCCGTTCTGTAGGATGCGAGTCTGAAATGAGAAGGTTTATTTCTTTAAAGTTTTAAAATCGAATTCCTTTCATACTTCGTTGGCTTTAACGACTAAAACACATGGCTTTTTTTTTCGAGAAATGTTTATATGAACAGTGTTTTCAGCTACACGAAAACAAAACCAGTTTCTAACGCGATTCGTTGCGACAAAGGAGATAAGGAAGTTCATAATATTTGTTTACAAATTTGGAAAGCGAGGATTAACTTGTCTACACTTAAATGCAAAAGAAGAAAAGCGTTTAACAGGAATATGTAAACACCTTTGTATCTGATCTGTGGGAGGAATTCCTACGAGAAATGGCACGTCCCTCTGCGTTACATTCCGTTTACAACTGAGGTAGTTCATCTCAGTAGAGTAACATAAGTAGGTAGTCAGGTCTAAACCTCATCTGTGGGAGGAATTCCTACGAGAAATGGCACTTCTCTCTGTGTTACATTCCGTTTACTACTGAGGTAGTTCTGCTCAGTAGAATAACATAAGTAGGTAGTCAGGTCTAAACCTCATCTGTGGGAGGAATTCCTTCGAGAAATGGCACGTCTTTCTGCGTTGCATTCTGTCTACTCCAGAAGTAATTCAGCTCAGAAGAGTAACATAAGTAGGTAAACAGGCCTGAACCTCATCGGGCACAGCAATTAATACGATAAATGACACGTCTGTCTGCGTTACATTTCTTCTACTGCTGAATTAGATCAGCTCAGTACAGCAACATAAGTAGGTAGTCAGGTCCAAACCTCATATGTGGGAGGAATTACTACGAAAAACGAAATGGCACGTCTCTCTGCCTTACATTCATTCTGTTTACTATTGAAGTTTTTCATTTCGATAGAGTAACACAAGTAGGTAATCAGGTCTAAATTGCGACTGTGGGAGGAATTCCTACGAGAAATTGCACGTCTCTCTGCCTTACATTTCTTCTACTGCTGAGGTAGTTCATCTCAGTAAAGTAGCATAAGTAGGTAGTCAGGTCCAAATCTCATCTGTGGGAATAATTCCGGCGAGAAATGGCACGTCTCTCTGCTTTACATTCCGCTTACTACTGAGGTAGGTCATCTCGGTAGAGTAACAGAAGTAAATAGTCAGGTCTAAACCTCCTCTGTGGGAGAAATTCCTACGAGAAATGGCACGTCTCTCTGCGTTACATTCCGTTTACTACTGGGGTAGTTCATCTCAGTAGTGTAACATGAGTAGGTAATCAGGCCAGGACGCGTATAGACATTCCGTACATTGATACGGAACTGGGAAAATTTCAACCAATCAGAGGGCGGTATTCAGTTTCAGTGACGACATCTGGGGCTTATTTTCATGTGACTTTTACAAGATAATTTAATAATTTGAAAAAAAATTATGTAATCAAACTTTTTTAGCAAAAAAAAAAAATAATAATAATAAAAATAAAGGGAAAAAAAGAGAAAAAAGTTCACGCAAATACTCAGAGAAAACATTTTTTTTTTTAGCTGGAGATTTAAGGACTACCGTGAGCAACTCAATGGGCTATAAGTAGTCGCCCGTCCCTAATTTAGGGTCACTGGTCTCAGGGAAGGGAGAGAGCCAATGCCGTAAGACAAACTCAACATCCATGCCTTACCGGGATTCGAACCCGGATCCCTTTCGGACGAATGATCAGAAACCATGGCTTAGACCACTGTGCCACCAGGGCGGCAAGAGAGAAAATATTAAGTCACAAAAAGTATTTCTATTTGCATGTACCAGTAGAGGGAGTGATGTATTAATTGCTCATTTGCTTCAGAAAAACATACAGAATTCATAGAGGCACAGAAGTGCTTGGTTAAAAATTTAAATGAGAAAAAGTGCTGTTTTGTTCTTTCAAGTCAAATGCCGGGGGTAGCTTTTAAAATTAGTTTATTGCGTATGAAGGCAGCATCTCAATTAATAATAAAGTTCACTGTATGTCTCAGGAAAAGTAGTGATAGCTCTGTAAACAGAAACTCCCCCTTTTTTTTTTTATTTTGTGGGATATTGATTTTGCATCAGCTCATTGGGTAAAAACATCTTTCAGTAAAACAATTTAAGGAACAAAATCGGGTAGTTAAGGGATTATGCGATATATTCAAAATTGAAGGTGCGATAATGCAATATATCCAAAATTTGTATTTTTGTAACTTCACGTATTTGTTCATGTTCGCTCTACGTAACGGCATATTTTTTATTTTATAGCCGATTTTTGACGAAATTGAGAACTTACTGATTAAAATTTGGTCTAGAAATATGTTTGTTCGCACGCGAATATCCTTTCTGCGCTATTCATACCGTACAGAATCAATTGAGCTCTTCGGTTGATTCCCGTCGCTTCCAAAACGCTGGGCCACCCCGGTGGAGCAGTGTTCTAAGGCGCTGGCCTCTAATCAGTCGTCGGTAAGTGGTTCGGGTTCGAATCCCTGTCAGGCATGGATGTTGTGTTTGTCTTACGGCACTGGCTCTCTCCCTTCAATGGAACCAGTGACCCTAAATTAGGGACGGACGATTGCTTATAGCCCATTGAGTTGCTCACGGTGGTCGTTAAACCTCCAATCAACAAAAAAAAAAAAAAAACGATGGCATTGCGTTTACCAGTCTATCTCTCTACAAGGTCTGTGTTAAAAACATTTCCCTCCCCACCTCACCAACATATTCTGAAACAACCCATGCTCCATCATTATCACATGTAAAAAGCATCTCCTGCCTACAAACATTAACATCAGTTAGTTTGCAATATCCGTTCCTACCATCAGTCAGTAATCACATGTGACACATGAAAATAAGCCTCACCCATAGATGTCGTCACTGAAACTGGATACCGCTCTCTGATTGGCTGCAATTTTCCCAGTTCCCTATCAATGTACGGAATGCCTATACGCGGCCAGGACCTCATCTGTGGGAGGAATTCCTAAGAGAAATGGAACCTCTCTCTACTTTCTTAAGTAGTACCACTTTTACGGAACAACCAAGTTTAATGGTTGGTAGAAGGAAAATTATCCTTAAAGACATAAAATGATTTCACGTGACTACTTAAGAAAGTTTTTATTCATTCAGTTGTTGTCCATGCAAAATATGGACATTCTGCTGGTGAAGAGTTGGAAAATCTATTCCGAAAATACGATTTGCTGCAGGCGGGCAAGAATGAATTTCTTGTTCTTTTGCATAAATGTTATTTCCAATCTTCGCTGCTGCCATATTTTGAAATAGCTACCAATAGACGTAAATGAAACGATAATGTTCGATCGAGGTCAGGAAATCCAATAACGTCAAAGAAAAAAAGGTTGGCTTCATAATTGCTAAAAAAAAAAAAACCTTCTATCTTATGGAAACGAAGGACAAAAAAGCTTCCTGATAAGGGAACGAGAATGTACATCATAAAAAGAAAAACATTCCAGTTCCGAGAAGCTCGCGTACAGTAACTTTGTTTTGAAGCTGGCACATCTTGCTGATATCTTTGACAAGAAGGAAACGATGCAATAAAGGCACCTGTCAATCACCGTAACTTTTTAAATGGCTCTTTCCACGCGACACTGAGAATAAATCATGTCACGTAGACTTCATATTCTGTGGCTCACATCTTTTTAGAATATCAGTTGTTTTATTGATCGATCCACATGCCCTTTGATTAGATTTCCATTAACGGACAGCTTCGCAGAAGCTCCTTTCAGTTAGATATCAACGAACGAGCATTAAAGTCAGGAAAACTCCGTCGAAGCTATTCCTCGGATTGAAAGGAACCGACGACTACCTTAGGTAGAGAGTAAATTATTTACAGAGCTTTTGAAACACCTACTTTAAGTACAAAATTAATATGCAGATTTCCAGCATTTATAAACTCATATCAAAAAATGTGATATGGTGAAAAACTCACTGTGAGTGTAATATTTAATCGAGAGTTTAGAAATCGTTCTACGATAATAACGTTCAATAATGTGGTTTATGTTTTTGTCGTCAAGTTAAAAAAAGTTACCAGAAACATTCTTCAAATCTGATATAACTGTTCATTTCTGATAATAAATGGAAAATGCAAAGACGAAAGATCTTACAAACAGCTTTGCGTTTAAAATACTTTTAATGTTCTTGTGGGATGTTTTATTAATATTTATACCCCTCCAAGTTAATAATTTCTTTCCGTAAAGAAAAATATGAGGTTAATACGGCTGTGTTTTTAGAAGCGTTTATACCTCTCCAGAGAATTCTTTTCACGATAAGCTACTTATTATTCCAATCAACGAGATAATAAATATATGAAAAAAAAATTCTTCATGTGGTTTTCAGCAACTTGAATGAATACTATCTGGTTCTTCGATCACCTTTTGGTACGATTGTCACAAACTGCACTGAATACAGATGAAGAGAAGAAGCAAATTGAAAGTTAAAACCAATTGTCTGTATTTTCTGGTCGTAACCCAAATTTCATTTTATCATTTTTTATCGAACCCTGGATTTCGAAGCTTCGGGTTCTTTAAAACTTTGAAGTGTGCTGTATATTATACGAAATAAAAAAAATATAAAATAATAAACTCAAAAGAAAAACGATCTACTTTTACAGAAGAATTTATCCAAAATTTTCTTCTGTAATAATTCACTGAAGACCTTTTGGGAAATTGGAAACTTTTACCACTTCAAATCATATCGCAGGGTTTTGTGTATGCTTTTCTTTGAGACAGTTCGAACCGCAAATAAAGGTCAGTCCCAGAAAATATTGGATTATTTTGCTCGCAATTTTTTCAAATTTTCATAAGTCGTTTAATTGCCCAGTTCTCCTTTTGTGGCGACTGAATTCGAGGTTCTGAATCTCTGAAGAATCTATCATTTAAAGGACAAACCACTCATATTTATGCTATTTTCTTAAATCATAACATGTGATGCAGTAACACATTCTCATCAATGAAAGAGAAACAGGTTTTTGGGATTAAAGGTTTCCGACAAGAAAAACCATGACTTCGCTTTTAGGACGTTTCAAGGATAACATTTTCTCGTTTACCACACAGGCAAAAGTTCTACCAGAAGAGAAAACCAGAAAAGGGGTTGGAAACTTAGTGGATTATGGTTGGTTAACAACAGCAACGTCGTTAATCGGAATCAATATTGATAACGGATCTTCAAGAGTTCCCTTCGGTATGAAATCATATGTTTACAAATTCTTCGCAGTAATTTTTCATTCCGAATGGATTTACACATGCTGTCTTTTAATAAATATCCAGTTTTCAAACTTTGGCATGTACGTTTGTCTGTCTGCTGCAGTAAGTTGTAACATGATTTTTGCGCTGTGGCATTGCAATCGGGTACGGAAAAACTCAATCATGTCTCTGGTAACACAGCTTCATCATGCAACAAGCAATTTGTTTCACACGAAACCTTTTAATCCAAAACTAATTAATTCCATCTTAGTTGCTCTCTTAATTATTTTATGCGCTTATCCAACTTTAATGGCAGCGATTGCAAAGTTCGATTCGAACGATTTGTCTTACTTGACATTTATGGCTTGGAGTTTGCCAGTTTCCGACACAACAAATGGAAGACGGTGTATTGTCTTCGTAACAACCTTTTCCCACTTCATGTACATGGCATTCATCCCAAACATTTTTGTATTGCTTTACACAGTTCTCTGTTGCCACTTACGCAAGTTATTTATCGGACTTTGTCTGGAGTTTAACACGATTTCAGATACTGAAATAGCAACATCCAAACCTAGCATAGAAGGAAAGGTTTTGCGCTTGCTTAAGAATTACAAAGAAATTGTGGAATGCGTGTCCCTGTTTCAACAAATCTTTTCTTTGCCTGTCTTTCTCTTCACTCTCATGTCGTTCATCTACATGTTCTCCTACCTGGCTGCTATTGCTGGAGATACCAACCTGCACTACCGCAGTCTGGTGTTGATTGAATTTATATTCAGCTTCTCTAATAGCTTTGTGAGTGTTGTGGTCCTGTTTTATTGTGCTTCGGAGGTACCAGAAAAGTGTCAACTAGTGCGCAATAACATGCGATCATACCGTGAGCAACTCATTTTGTCTAGTGAAGGAAGCAAAGAGTTGGGGCAACTGATAGCTGTCTTTGTTGAGAGAGAACCCACTGCTCTTTCTGCATGTGAAGTGGTGCACTTTACTAAAACTACTATACTTACTACGATTGGTGCTCTTTTCACTTATTCAGTGCTTATCATGCAAATTAGCGGAAACAAACTTTGAACTTACAACTTTATGGGAAGAACTTTAAAACCAGCAATGTTCTTACATCTACAAAAAGGTACTAATATCGTAACAAGTACTGAGACTTCCGTTTATTAGGTACATCTACCGTCGTCACATAAACGTCTCAGTTTAATACATTGTGATGTCCTTATGTGTATGAGTATGTAAATATGCACTGTAATGACAAAAGTCACCGGACACCTAGAAGAGAAACGTAACATAGCGTTTATTGACACACATTATTACGGTGTCGATTCGCCTTCAGCCTTAATGCATGCTCTGATCCTTCGAGACATGCTTTCCACTAGGTTTTGGAACACAGCGATCGGTATGCTTTGCCATTCACTGCAGAATACTGCCGCTAACTGTTGCTTCGTAGTAGGCCTTGATTCAAAACTTCTTATGCGGCGCTCTAATTCATCCCATAGATGCTGTATGGGATAAAGATCAGGGCTCTGCTCTGTGCTGGCCAGTCCACACACGATACGGAATTACACACTGTAACAGACGGCATAATTGTCCAGAATATCGAGGTAGACGTGCTGGTTCACAGGTTTGTCCACGATAACCAATGGGCCGGGACCATACCACGAAAATCACCACCACACCAGTACACTACCAGCTCCAAACTTGACGGTGGGAACAGTACACTGTGGTAAATAGCGTTCGGACGGCTGCCGCCATACTTACACACGGCCATCTCACTGATGGATCGTGTATCAGGATTCATGAGTCCATAGGATCAGTTTCCATTGATTTACGGTCCACGACTAATGTTCTTTACACCATGCTAAACGACGAGTAGCATTCCGAGTGATGCTGAAAGGCTTATGAGCAGCCACACGACCGCGGTAACCTATGGAATGAAGTTCTCTGCTAATGGTATGTGTACATACTGAGGTTCCAGCATTTTTACTCACCTGTACAGTAAGATCTTGTGCAATATGCAGTACTCCGTCAATTAGCTGTAACGACTCTCCTGGAGTCTTCCACGTCTCCTATCCCTGATTATCTTTGGTCTGCCGGTGCGTTTTGCAGCTTCAGACACGCAATGTGTCTTCCACTTATTCAGTACATTAAAAACAGTTGACTTGGTTATGTTTAAACACCTCTCGGTTTGTCTTATGTACAACCCACTAATATAACATCCAACAATGTTTCCCTTCTCAAAGTCAGTTCTCTCCCTCCGCGACACTTTCACTCAACCTCACAATGCGATGTGATCGCGGTCAGCTGCAGGCTTGTTTTTATACCATTTGCAGCTGTACCGCGCCGCTTAACAACGCAGCGGATCTGTTCATTTGCTTTTGAAGGGGTGTACGCTGACTTTTGTCAATATAGTATATATATGAGAAAACTGAGTCTCATTAGAGCAGACATTCCCAAACTGTGCTCTGCGAAGCCATTGGAAAGAAAAACAAATAAAATAAATGTGACGAGATCTCAAAATTGTGAATTGTACTGCCATGAACTGTGTATAGGCAAGTATTTGGTGGAAATTATTTAGTTCCTGCAACGTGCTGTGAAGCAGTGAAGATAGCAAGTATTATAGACCAAAGTGCATCTCGTGCGTCACCTCAGTCAGCTTTGCCCGCTCGCAACTTCTCGGAACCATGCAAAACATCGAGAACGTCGGCGAAGCACACAGACTGCACGCGGAGTCACAGAGACTCGTCGGCGCCACACTCACCTCGTGTCTGTGAGAACTTCGCCGAGTTTTCAGATCCGATTGTTAGCTTCGACACCTTTCCAGATTTATCCGGAATGTTAATTCCGGAGATGTGTAGAAGTTTCACTTTCCAGAATGACGAAATGGATGAATCGCCGGATGTGGCTGGGTTAGCTAATTTTAATAGTATTTGTACGCTACCAGTACTTGGAGTCTTTTCAAGAGGATCTGCTTCTCTGCAAGCAGTTATCGACTAACACAAGTGGAGCTGAAATTTTCAAATTAATAGACGAATTTTTCACAGTGAGTGGCAGCTCATGGGATAACTGCGTTGATGTGTGCACAGACGGCACGAAGGCTGTGACTAGCAAGACGTCCAGTGTTATCTCAAGAATAAAAATAAAATCAAGGAGTGCAGCAGTAACCACTGCGTCCGCCACCTCTATGCCCTTGCTGTTAAAAATACCGCTCTGACTAAAAGAAGTCTTGGTCGAAAGCGTGAAAATAGTTTTAATTTTATCAATTCACGACCTAAGAATACAAGGCTTTTCAAAATGTTGTGTGATGACATGGGGAGTCTACATACGTCTTTACTTGTCACAGAAGTAAGGTGGCTTTCTTGTGGCAAAACTGTGTCTCGGCTCTTCCAAATGAGGGAGACAGGTTGTGTGATGAGCGTTCACTGAGAAAAACGCTTTGTTAATTCAACAAAAATTTTGTTAAATCAACAAAATTTTTTGTCGATATACAGTCAGCAAAAATTTTTTGTTGAATTTGCAAAATTATTTTCTTGAAAATTATTGTTGATTTAACAAAATTTATTGTTATCACGACAAAACGTTTTGTTCATTTAACAAAAAGATTAAGTTGATTTTGGGGAATTTGTTTGATCCAACAAAACATATTGTATTCATGAAAAATGTTTTGTTGCTGAAACAAAACATATTGTTATCGTGACACAATACGTTTTGTTGCAGCAACAAAATATTTTGTCATGATAACAATATGTTTTGTTGGATCAAACAAATTCCCAAAAATCGACAAATCATTTTGTTAAATGAACAAAACGTTTTGTCGTAATAACAATAAATTTTGTTAAATCAACAATAATTTTCAAGAAAATAATTTTGCAAATTCAACAAAAATTTTTTTGCTGGCTGTATATCGACAAAAAATTTTTGTTGAATTAGTTTTTCTCAGTGTTGGCTCATGAAATTGGCGTATTTAACAAAAACTTTAAAAAAAGTAAATGACTTAAGTTTCTCACTTCAAGGAAAATCAGTAACTGTTTTTGACGCCAGCGATAAAGTGAACGCCATGTATGCTGGTAGTAGAGCTTGTGTACGAGTGAATGGAGTTTTATCAAAATGGTTTTCCATTGGTGCAGGAGTTAGACAAGGTTATGTAATGTCATATTTATGGACGCATGCATGCGTGAGGCCAAAATAGATAATAGTGGTTTATGTCTTGGTGATATCCGTGTGTGCAGATTGCTGTATGCTGATGACACTGTCCTGTTGGCAGAGAGCAAAAGTGAGTTGCAGAGTATGTTGACTCGGATGCACGAAGTTTGCATGAAATTCAAACTGAGTGTAAATAAGGGAAAACCAAAGTTATGGTGTTTGAGAGAGGAACTGGTAGCACTGAATGTAATGTAAGTATAAATGGCACTGTGATTGACCAGGTGAGTGAGTTTGTGTATTTAGGAAGCATGTTTGACAGAGAGAACAAGTTGGATGGTGAAATCAATAGGCGAGTGAATTCTTCTTTGAAAGTCATAGCTGCTCTGAGAGGTTTTCACAGGAATGATGGGTTCTCTAGAGAGTCCCGCATGGCTGTGTATCAAATTGTAATTGTTCCTACTCTGATGTATGGCAGTGAAACCTGGGTACTGCAGAAGAAACATAGGAGTCGTTTGTGTGCTGGAGAAATGCGTTACTTACGTGGGGTTTGTGGCAAGACATGATCTGATTGTGTGAGGAATAAAGATGTATTGCAGTTGTGTGATGTAAAGCAAAATGTTGTTAGCAAGGTGGAGACCAATATGCTTCGGTGGTTTGGCCATGTTGAAAGAATGAGTCATGAAATGCTTACTAAGAAAATCTTTTCAGCCCAAGTGGCAGGAAGGAAAGGCAGAGGAAGGCCAAGGAAGACATGGGTGGATGAGATTCAGGAGTGTCTGCATGAGAAAAAGATTATGAGTATGAAGTATAAAAGATCTTGTGTACGGCGTGTAATGGATATCAGTGAAGCACGAGTTGTATGTCAAGATCGCTGTAAATGGCGAAGTTTGATACGACAACAATAGGTAAAAATATCTGGAAGTTTGTATTTCTTTTTGGAGCTAACCTCTGAATCTCAAAGAACAGCTTAGTGATATGTATGTACGTATGATAAAGTGCAGGCGTTAAAAAAGAATGAGGAGATATGTAGAATGAGTTTCACTTTCACCTGCAAAGTTCGCCTGATAATTTCAGCTCTTATTTTCCGGAACTCTATGAAAAAATTAAAGAAAACTTTTTGGGTTGTAAACCCATACTCCTCTGTGTCGGAAAATCCAGCCTGACTGACATCGCAGCAGTGTGAGTCCTTGATTGATTTGACATCAGATTCTGCGATAAAAGTGGATTTTGCAACCGAGAAGGCTCTATCAGAATTTTGGTGTCAGCTAAAAGACGAATTTAACGTTTTGTCAAATAGAGCAAAAATCATCCTTCTGCCATTTGCAGCAACTTACTTATTTGAATCAGGATTCTCTGCCTATGTGGCTAGTAAACCAGAATACACAACCTGCCTTAATGCAGAGCCAGATATTCGGTTGCAGCTGTCTCAAATGTAACCAGATATACCCACATAGTGCAAATCAAAACAGTCGCATCCCTCTCATTAGAATCTAAGTTTCCGGGCTATGCGTTACCGTTTTTTTTTTTTTTGTTTGTTTTGTTTTTTATTTCGATGCCAAGTGACATTTTAGGTTTTGCAACTGTAAAAAGTTTCCTAAATACCATATCGGTGTGGGTAACATATTGTGGATTTACAATACCTGCTTTGAATTTCTTCTCAAATGCGTTGCCTTACTGTAACGTACCAGGAGATGTGACGTACCTGCCAGAAGGACGCACACGACATAAAGGCAGATAGGAATCAGAATAAAATGTCCGCGTAGCTCAATTGGTAGAGCAACTTATTCCGGAATGAGTGGACCCGGGTTCGAATCCTGGCGCGGATAAAAATGACGGAGAAATTTACTTCGTTATAATGGCGCCCGAACTATCCGGATGACCCGACCGTTCACAATCTCGCAATGGTGTGATGTTATTTCCACACCGCGAGATAGGATAAATGAGAGCAGCACTTCGAAAAAAAAAAAAAAAAATAAGGGAGAGATGATGTAACGTACCAGGAGATGTGACGTACCTGCCAGAAGGACGCACACGACATAAAGGCAGATAGGAATCAGAATAAAATGTCCGCGTAGCTCAATTGGTAGAGCAACTTATTCCGGAATGAGTGGACCCGGGTTCGAATCCTGGCGCGGATAAAAATGACGGAGAAATTTACTTCGTTATATTACTTTGTTTTTTGTTGGTGTTTTTCGTTTATGCAGTTAAGTAAGTTTCTTATTTCTCTGAAATTAGTGGAGAAAATAACATTTCGAAATAATGAAAATTGATGTTTAACATGACCAAATGCTTAAAAATAAATACTGCTGTCACTCGCTTTAGTACCTATGTAGATGCTATGCGAAAATATCGTGACCCTTTATGCCAAAGACACTTAGGTGAAAAATTTATGTTTTGAGAAAATGTTACTTAAAGTTTCAATTTTTAATGACTTTCAATGAGAAAAATTATGTTAGACTTAAATTTAAGCTATTTAGAATTTGAAAAATAATTCGTGCTTTTGCTATAAGATAAAATATCGACTAACAACTTAAAAAGTTAATTAATACACACTGTTGACGTGGATTAGGAACATTAAACAGAAGTCATCGCTCTTCTCACGTTTATAAGTGAGTCACGGAAAAATTATCATCGGCCGCCACCGGGAATCGAACCCAGGGTCTTCCAGTTACGCGCCGGACATGCTACCACTGCACCACAGCGTCCTCGGATTCTCCAAACTCGCATACGACTAACTGCCAACTCACATGGCAGGTTGCGTCTCGGAACCCCGCACAATGCTGCGCATTCACCAAAGACAGAAAGCAGCAACTATACAAATAACTAGGAGGTGAATGAATACCCAATACACACTATTGACGTGGATTAGGAACATCAAACAGAAGTCATCGTGCAGTATAAACGTGGAAAGAGCGATGACTTCTGTTTGAAGTTTCTAATCCATCTCAATAGTGTGTATTAATTATTCATTCGCCTCCGAGTTATTTGTTGAGTTGCTGCTTTCTATCTTTGGTGAATCCCCAGCATTGTGCGGGACTCCAAGAAACAACCTGCCATGTTGTTTGGCAGTTAGTCGTATGTGAGCCTGGAGAATTCGAGGACGCTGTGGTGCAGTGGTTGCATGTCCGGCGTGTAACTGGAAGACCGTGAGTCCGATTCCCGGTGGCAGCCGATGAGAATTTTTTCGTGACTCACTTATAAACGTGGAAAGAGACTTCTGTTTGATAACTTAAGAAAGGCAGTTAGGTAAAAACAGCAAAAAATGCACATTGTACGTGCTTTTACATAAAGGCAACGATAGTGCTCCGTGACGAATTTCTCTCCTGAAAAGTGCTCAGGGACTCAAAAAAATTGGAAACCGCGGCACCACAGAATTAACATTACGTGAATAAGCATATTTCTTTTGCTGAAACGTTCCGCGGCGTTTACTACTTTATGTAAGAAACACTGAAAGGTAGAATTTTTAAAGCTTTTAATTGCAAGCTACAAAGAAAATCGTGCCGCCTTTCCACTTCCCTCTGGCATGGACGTCCGCTGCAACTTTTCCGGGGGAGGGAAAACGGGTATACTCCCACTCATGGGGGTCAGCTGTAACTTTTCCAGGGGGGTTGGGGCAAACTGGTATACTCCCACTCATGGGCGTCCACTGCAACTTTTCCAGGGTGGGTGGGTACACTCCCACTCACGGGCGTCCGCTACAACGTTTCCAGGGAGAGAAAACGGGTATACTCCCACTCGCGTCCGCTGCAACTTTTCCAGAGGGGTGGAGCAAACGGGTATACTCCTACTCATGGGCGTCCGCTGCAACTTTTCCAGAAGGGGCAAACGGGTATACTCCCACTCATGGGCATCCGCTGCAACTTTTCCATAGGGGTGGAGCAAACGGGTATACTCCTACTCATGGGCGTCCGCTGAAACTTTTCCAGAGGGGACAAACGGGTATACTCCCACTCATGGTGGTCCGCTGCAACTTTTCCAGGGGGATTGGGGCAAACGGGAATACTCCCACTCATGGGCGCCCACTGCAACTTTTCCAGGGGGACGGGTATACTCCCACTCATGGGCGTCCGCTGCAACGTTTCCAGGGAGGGAAAACGGGTATACTCCTACTCATGGGCGTCCGCTGCAACTTTTCCAGAGGGGGCAAAAGGGTATACTCCCACTCATGGGCGTATGCTGCAACTTTTCCAAGGTAAGCAAACGGGTATATTCCCACTCATGGGCGTCCGCTGCAACTTTCCCAGGGGGCGGGGGGGGACGGGTATACTTCCACTCATGGGCGACCACTGCAACTTTTTCAGGGGGGATAGGTACACTCCCACTCATGGGTGTCCTTTGCAACTTTTCCAGGGTGAGGGCAAAAGGGCATACTCCCACTCTCATAATTATTGCTCAAATTTATAGCACCCCTACGCCCTTATATGGCATAGTGAATGTTGGGTCAGGCGAGTGTAGCGAGCCCCGACAGTTAGGGGTGGGTTCGGATCACTGTTACCCCCCCCCCAAGTTTTTTTTGGAATTACACCAATTTCAGAAGGAATTTTGAGGCGATATCATGAAATGGGAATTCGGACACATCTTTCGTTCTATAGTCAATATTTAGTATTGAAATAAGGGGCAATAATAACAAATATGTCATTTACCAATTACTGGCCACTAATTATTCATATCTAAGTCAAAAGTTTAACCTTACTGCAGGCTTCTTGCTAAATTTGATAATCAACTTAATACAGTCTTTTTGTATGAAAACATTAACTTGGGGTTACATCAATTGTACTGCTACGTTGTCCTTTATTGAGTATAAGTATAAACCCTCTTTTTTTTTTTTTTTTTTTTTTTAGACATTGATCTTTTTATACTCTCTTCAATTTTCTGTTTCTAAGAGCTATTATGGAATAAAAACTTCAAACGTCTTTGGTTTTGGACACTCATCATGCACAGTCCAGATATACGTTCTTCTGCCAATTTTGACCTTAACCAGGTTTTTACCCTTCTCATAATGCTGAAGGACCTCTCCACTGTGCAGGTTGTTACTGGTAATGTTAGAGCAATAAGAATAGCCTGTCGAACAGAAGAAAATAGATCAGTGTGTTTGAGCAAACCTTGAAGTCCCTCTTCACATCCATCATCTTGTTCCTTCCTTTCGGACCACATTTCATACCAAGTGACTGCTTCAGCTTCTAAATTCTCAGTTTCATATAGTTCAATGATCTTTTTCTTTTTTGGTTGGATTTTTTACGACCACCGTGAGCAACTCAATGGGCTATAAGCAGTCGCCCGTCCCTAATTTAGGGTCACTGGTTCCAGGGAAGGAAGAGAGCCAGTGCCGTAAGACAAACACAACATCCATGCCTCACCGGGATTCGAACCCGGACCCCGTTCGGACGAATGATCAGAGGCCATCGCTTAGACCACTGCGTCACCGGGGAGGCCAATGATCTTTGCAAGATGCTTCATGAATTCTTTCTTTGTAAGCTTCGCCATTTCTAGTGGACGAAGTGAAAAGGGGCTAAAAGTTTGCAAATTTTCAGCAGTAAATCGGCTTTCCAATTATGATATGATGGAGTCTAAATATGGCACCTAGACTGCTCTACGAAAATATTATTCTATTGATAACGAGGAACAGTACACAAATTAAGTAGTAAATAGTAACACTATACTAGTGATCCGATTTATTGGCGTAGGAAGTAGACACATTAGCGTTTCCAAGCTTTCGCACATCAACCAGATGGCTTTTTCAAGGAAGTTAGACAGAACCTGCAACTGAAAAATAGAACACATTAACAATTTGAACGCGGAAACTTGACTTGCCAATAGATACGACATTATATTCATTTAAAGAATGACGCATCACGTTGGTTGCACTCGCGGTATCCTGGTAGGCAGAAGGCTTTACTTGAATAATTGGTTCCAAATCCGTGGCAATACTTGCAATGATTGCGTCTCACTCGAGTTGCCACGAATTTGGAACCAATTCTTAAAGTAAAGCCTTCTGCCTACCAGGACACCGCGAGTGCAACCAACGTGAAGCGTCATATCTTTAAATGAATATAATGTCGTATCTATTGTCAAGTCGAGTTCCCGCGTTCAAATTGTTAATGCGTTCTATTTTTCAGTTGCAGTTTCTGTCTAACCCTTGAAAAAGCCATCAGGTGGATGTGCGAAAGCTTGGAAACACTAATGTGTTTACTTCCTACGCCAATAAATCGGATCACTAGTACAGTGTTACTATTTACTACTCTTCTATTGTTGAGACACTAACATTGGAACGGAATTTTTGTAGGCCACACTTTCTGGGAAAGGTTAGCTGAATGTCCAATTTTTCTGCCAGTTGTTCGACTTTCGAAACATTTCCTTGAATTGTTGTTCTGCTTTTTGTCTGTGGCCATGGAATACCCTTTAAGAGTTCCTGAACATGATTATACACTTTCATTGTATCAAGATGAACAGCTTGGAGAGCTTGTGTTACAGATTCCAGTCGTGCTGAATAGGTTGAAATTATAATCCGACAGACGAGAAATGTTGCTGTACTTGAAGCAGATTCCAACTGATGAGCTTCTTAGCGTGTTTTACCTGAAGCTGTAGTGGCCAGTATACATAACCGATCAAAAATATTTTCAAAGTTATTGGAAAAAACTCTAATACTTTTATATTTTGCAGTCCAGCTTGTTTCACATAGTAATGACACACTTGGAATAACACATCTTCTCTTTGAACTCTCACGAAAAAACTTAAATTCTTCAGAGCTGCCGAATCAGCTCTGGAAAATTTTGCCCCTGTGCTTGTCAAATCAGTTGTAGAGAATTTTCCACTAAAACTGACACCACCGCCGCAAACACACACATACATCTTGTCCTTTGAACGAAATTCGTTACTTTTTCGTGACCGTTTTCTGATTTCTTGACTTTTTCGTGACTTTCACCCAGTTACAGTGGCCTGATCCAGGGGGGATAGTGACTCGTTTGCCTCCCCCACCCCCCAACGGACGCCCATGGCCCCTGGATACACATTCATTAATTCTGGAACTGTCTTGAAGTTTCTCCACTTTTCAGATTACAGAAGAAACTAAAGTTTGCGGGGGTTTTTTTTGTTAATTTTCCCTGTCCATCCACTTTTCTAAAATTAGTAAAACCTGAAGAGCTACAAATCTGTATAACAAATATGACACACTTGCTCCAGCACTCAGGGTCATATTTACATAGAATCAAACCCTAGGCGCAGCACAAGATTAATTCAAAAGTTGATTTAATAAATGTAACACTGTGTGGGGAAAATATGAAATAATATCTACCTTTATTAAATCTTAATATTCGCAAGGAAATTCGCACTTACAATACAGACGTGTAGAGCTATTTAAAAGTTTAGTATTGCTATTTTTACATTAAATTACGTAATAATTCAAAAAGCCACAGTTGTTAAGTTATTCATCCCCTTTTAATTTAATTTTTAACCGATGAAAATTATTTAGACTTGGTACACACTGATTTTTCGAGGGCAAAGGAAACTTCTATGTAGCTGATTAACCTGTGATGTGTTCAAAATTGTAAAGCAGAATAATTCTATTAACAGAGGAATAAAACTTGAATTTGAGCAAACATGTATAACTGGATAATTTTCACACTCATAAAAGCACATCATTCTGCTTAATTTAGACCAAAGCAAATTTAAAATCTGATGCTTTACAATATGAAATACTCAAAGCTTCTGCAACGTGTCTTTGCATTGCGAAACCTCTCTCAAGAGGTATATACTATATATAAGAATACAGCATATTTATATTTCAAGTGAAAGTTTTGGATGAAAAGCACTGAGATTTTCCTACCTTATCCATTACTCACATTTGAAATTAAATGGGCCGCCCCGGTGGCGCAGTGGTCTAAGGCGCTGGCCTCTGATCATTCGTCCGTAAGGGGTCCGGGTTCGAATCCCGGCAGGCATGGATGTTGTGTTTGTCTTACGGCACTGGTTCTCTCCCTTCCCTGGAACCAGTGACCCTAAATTAGGGACGGGCGACTGCTTATAGCCCATTGAGTTGCTCACGGTGGTCGTTAAACCTTAAAAAAAAAAAAAAAATTAAATGGATTCCATAATTATGAATCAGTTTTTCTAGTACTTCAGTTTCGGATTTTTTTCTGTCACACACACACACACACACATTGCATAAAAATTGATCAATCATCAAAGTTAAGTGGATAAAATCAAGTTAGTTATTCACACCCTTACCGCAGCATATTAGTAAAAAAAAGAACCACAAAATTATGTGAATTAATAAAAAAGGCCCTTTTTTTCCTTTCCAATTCTGGGGCATCCCTGAAATTCTGGGCTCTAGGCCCTGGCAGCACCAAAGATTAATTGAAAGGAAATATTTTACTTGGAGAAGGGTCTCAAAGCAAATATCTTCAGAGATGATTAAGGTTGATGAGAAATAAGGACACGCATGTGCAATACCTTACCCCTCCTGAGTTCCTTTCCTTGATGCCAGCAACCTTGTCTTGCGCACATCTCAACCAAAGTAGCCGTCAGTCACGTCCCGCTGTGTCACTGAACCTAACAGAAATGTTCGTATACGGACTGGGTTCTACGAAAAGCACGACAAAAAAGTTACTTTACCCCTGTCGTCTCAACCTGTTTAAAATGATTAGATCTCGTTTCTATAGTCCTCTATTCTCAGTTCCACGACCGAAGACATGATGGACAAGCCCCCACCCTCCCTCCCTCCCTCCCTCCCAATAAGGAGAACATGCCACTGGAGAGAAACAAGTGTCTCAAACATGTCTCCTTTCTTAGGTTAATGGACATCGTTGCAGACCTTTTAGCAGGCAATCAGTTAGAAAGAAGTAGTATCAATAATCACCTTAAATGACCACTTGGAGAAACAAAGTGGTCATTTAGTGTCAATCATCCGCCGAAATGATCACTTTCGAAAGCCAAGGCGAAAACAACTCCACCTGATGGGCAGGTTTACTCATTCTAGCTGCGTTCTGCACATTTTGTAGACAATGAATATATTCGTTCGAACTGACTTCAACCCCTTTTGCTAACCCCGAGTATAACGAAGTAAATTTCTCCGTCATTTTTTGGTCTACGCCGGGATTCGAACCCGGGTCCCCTCATTCCGGAATAAGTTGCTCTACCAATTGAGCTACGCGGACGTTTTATTCTGATTTCTATCTGCCTTTATGTCGTGTGCGTCCTGCTGGCAGGTACGTCACATCTCCTGGTACGTTACATCATCTCCCCCTTATGGTTTTTTTTTTTTTTTTTTTTTTTTTTTTGGAAGTGCTGGAGAAGGAATTCTTTGATTTTTCCTATCTCGCGGTGTGGAAATAAACATCACACCAATGCGAGATTTTGAACGGTCGGGTCATCCGGATAGTTCGGGCGCCATTATAACGAAGTAAATTTCTCCGTCATTTCTGTCCACGCCAGGATTCGAACCCGGATCCCCTCATTCCGGAATAAGTTGCTCTACCAATTGAGCTACGCGGACGTTTTATTCTGATTTCTATCTGACTTTATGTCGTGTGCGTCCTGCTGGCAGGTACGTCACATCTCCTGGTACGTTACACGAGTTAATTTGTTCCAGCCGGTTAAAGGGTTAATAGCGCTGGCGTAGCTTTCACTCCATTTTCCGTGTTAGATTCTCAAACTTAGTAGCACAAACAAACAGCAGAGCAGATAGAAATGGTCTCCATCAATGCATTTCTATCCACCCTCCTTAGTCGCCCCAGGCCATACTAACGTGGAAAAATACTTAAACTAAGGATTTGGAAGGGCGCAGAACAACAGAATTTTCATGGCCCTTCGAATGCTACTTTGGTAACCTTTCCACGAAGAAGTAAACAACGCATTACCTAGGGGAAATACACTATGAAAAGCACGACACTAATTATTTATTGGCAAAGTCCAGATTATATTTTAAAGCTAACCAAAAGTTAGTAAAATCATGCAATGCATTGATTATGATACGCTTTCCAACATACCAGAAATCATTACTCAAGTTATGAGGAAAATGGCTGTGGAATAAATCTCGCTGCTGTGCCCTGACCTTTGACCCCATTTCGATGACATTAAACATAATTGGTTCAGTATACCTCCGGAACAATATACTAAAGTTTTGTCGCAATAGAAGTATTTTTAGTCAAGTTATGAGGATAATGGCTGTTGAATAAATTCGCTCCTGTGCCCTGACCTTTGACCCCACTTCGACGATATTCGACAGAACCGGTTCAGTATAGATCCGTAACAACATGATAAAGTTTTGTCGCAATCGAAGCATTTTTACGCAAGTTATGACGTATAAGGGCGATGGAATGGATTCCGCTCCTATGTCCTGACCTTTGACTCCATTTCGTCCATTTTCGATACGGTTCGTCCTCACATTGCCCCCTCCCACATACTAAAATTTCATCGAAATCGAATCATTTTAACGCGAGTTATCGGGTGACAGACAGACGAACAAAGCTGGATCCTATACGCCTCTTCAACCTACGGTCGGAAAGCGTAAAAAATTGAGAAAAGGGACGTCAAAACCGGGTGGTCGGCATGGTGGTCAATATAAAGCTTACCCTCGCAACCCCTTGGCGACGTCCCTGCTTCGGATAGCTAAACATAGGTGTTTCTTAATTAAGCACTATTTGACTCTGACGGCAGTTAAAATAGACGGAGTCTGTACTTACGAAACTTCAACGTCTTCATTTAGTCTTTTAGGCACTTTAAGGATCATCTCATAAAGTCATAACAACATTCAGTAATTTGACGTCTACATACACTAGCGTGCAAAAATTAAGGACCAGACGTTTTTTCGAATGTAACGTCGTGCAGAAGTGTTCCACATCGCCTGTAATCATACCCTAAGATCCCCAAGATGTAAGAATATGGGACAAGTGAGCAAAACCGTCCAAACAAGGAATCCAAAGGATACAAAGGCACTTTATTGAAAAGGTAGCTTCGAGCACAACTGGACAGAAAAGTCCATGTGACAGTCGGCTGCCAAGAAAAATCCAGTCTTTAGTAGGGGATATGATCACCTCTGACTGTGTTGCAGGATTTACAACGTCTGTCCATGCTGAGGACGAGGTTGTCAAGGAGCTGTTGAGGCATCGCGGCCCATTCCTCTTGTAGCGCCAATTGCAGCAGCGGAATCGTTGCTGGCGGCTGGTGACGTGCTGCCAAGCATCTCCCGAGAAGGTCCCACACGTGTTCGATTGGATTTAGGTCCGGGGACCTTGCGGGCCAATCCATGCGTTGAATATCTTCACTCTCCAACAGCTCTGCGACAGCCACTGTACGATGAGGTGTAGCGTTGCCGTTCATGAAGAGGAATTCAGGACCCACATCACCTCTAAACAGACGCACGTGAGGCAGGAGAACCTCGATACAATAGCTGACACCAGTGACTGAACCTCTTTGGAAGATGTGGAGGTCAGTACGGCTACCAAGTATGATACCGCCCCAAACGAGAACTCCGCCACCTCCAAACCGATCCCTTTCGATGTTGTTGGAGGTGTGATTGTGATTTCCCTGCTCTCTCCAGATGTGTATACGTCCAGAATCGCTCTTCAGACTAAATCGGCTCTCATCCGTAAAGAGAACTCGACCCCATTGCTGATGTGTCCAGTTCATGTGTTCCTGGCACTACAGAAACCGCCGTCTCCGATGAGCAGGCTTTAATAGCACACACCGTACTGGTCGTCGTGCAAATAGACCACCTTTGTGCAGCCACCTGGCCACGGTAAAACGCGATAACGGACGTCCAGTTGTGTCTGTTGCATGTGCCTTGCGATTTCTCCCGGTGTCTGCCGTCTGTTTCTTCTCGCCTGTAGGACAATATACTCGTCGTCCGCCGCCGTGGTTGCTCGTAGACGACCACTGCTAAACTCTCGGACAGCTGTTCCTGTCGTTTGAAATGCTCTCCAAGCTCGTGAAACGTTGCTGTGAGCGATCCCGAATTCCTCGGACTTCCCAATGACGCGACCTTCATGTAAAGTCATCCATATGTCGTCTACTGGATTGCCTGTTGGCCATATCACACGGTGGCAGCAACTCGACGTCGTTCAAACCGATGTACACCGTGCAATAGCTTTCACCGAATTGCTGTTGCTGAGCGTAAACCGCCCATGTGCTTTATACCCCCCCCCCCATGCCATGCTATGTATATGCGCATGCCCTACCGTACCGGACCCTAGTCTATCTCCTGAGTGGTCTTTCGTTCCGTTCTGTCTGCTCGCTCCGCTGTTATGCTAATTTCTCCTCTTCGTCCTTAATTTCTGCACACCAGTGTATAACAGGTTCTCGAATACACTTAATGCAGAAGATTACTCGTAATTTATGACACTCTTCAAATATAGCAAACTTGTGAACAATTTAATTCTTCAATCTCAAAGCAACATATTATAACAATCTAAGTGATTTCTAACAAAGGGGAATCTCTTAACGAGAGGCTCCAAACATATAACGTGATACAGCGGAGTAGAGATCTACACAGTCCGGTCGGGTCTTTTTTTCATTAGTTTATTCAAAAATTCCGGGTTCGGGCAGAGCTTACACTGGACGGTTCAGCATTTTGCTCCCGGGTAAAAAATAAATAACAATAATTTGTCTCATAAAACGAAAACTGACTTGTAAAATAACACTGTTCTACACAACAAAACCTGATTTGTCCCAAAAGATATGATATGCGGTTTTAATAGGATTTTTTATACTGAATTCATACGTGTATGATATTAATTTTTTTTCGTTTTGTCAGAAAGGCTTTTTTTTAGTAACACGCGTTTACCTTTGAATAAATCGCATGTTATAAACCACAACTAAATGACTTAAATCTTATCAATTGACACCTTCCTGATGTAATTCATTTGTGGAACGTTTTTTTATGTCCAGCAGTAGTCACGTAGTATACTGGGACTCCACTTATCCTGGTACCACTTTTACATCTCTCTTGTGTGTCCAGCAGTAGTCATTCAACATACAGGGAGTTCACTGATCTTGGAACCACTTTTACGTCTGTACTGAGTGTTCAACAGTAATCAGTCAGCGTATTGGGAGTCCTTTTATCCTGGTACCACTTTTACATCTATCTTGTGTGTCCAGCAGTAGTCATTCAGCATACTGGGAGTTCACTGATCTAGGTACCACTTTTACGTCTGTACTCAGTGTTCAACAGTAATCAGTCAGCATACTGGGAGTCCTCTTATCCTGGTACCACTTTTACATCTATCTTGTGTGTCCAGCAGTAGTCAGTCAGCATACTGGGACTCCACTTATCCTGGTACCACTTTTACATCTCTCTTGTGTGTCCAGCAGTAGTCATTCAACATACAGGGAGTTCACTGATCTTGGAACCACTTTTACGTCTGTACTGAGTGTTCAACAGTAATCAGTCAGCATATTGGGAGTCCTTTTATCCTGGTACCACTTTTACATCTCTCTTGTGTGTCCAGCAGTAGTCATTCAGCATACTGGGAGTTCACTGATCTTGGTACCACTTTTACGTCTGTACTCAGTGTTCAACAGTAATCAGTCAGCATACTGGGAGTCCTCTTATCCTGGTACCACTTTTACATCTCTCTTGTGTGTCCAGCAGTAGTCATTCAACATACAGGGAGTTCACTGATCTTGGAACCACTTTTACGTCTGTACTGAGTGTTCAACAGTAATCAGTCAGCATATTGGGAGTCCTTTTATCCTGGTACCACTTTTACATCTCTCTTGTGTGTCCAGCAGTAGTCATTCAGCATACTGGGAGTTCACTGATCTTGGTACCACTTTTACGTCTGTACTCAGTGTTCAACAGTAATCAGTCAGCATACTGGGAGTCCTCTTATCCTGGTACCACTTTTACATCTATCTTGTGTGTCCAGCAGTAGTCAGTCAGCATACTGGGACTCCACTTATCCTGGTACCACTTTTACATCTCTCTTGTGTGTCCAGCAGTAGTCATTCAACATACAGGGAGTTCACTGATCTTGGAACCACTTTTACGTCTGTACTGAGTGTTCAACAGTAATCAGTCAGCATATTGGGAGTCCTTTTATCCTGGTACCACTTTTACATCTCTCTTGTGTGTCCAGCAGTAGTCATTCAGCATACTGGGAGTTCACTGATCTTGGTACCACTTTTACGTCTGTACTCAGTGTTCAACAGTAATCAGTCAGCATACTGGGAGTCCTCTTATCCTGGTACCACTTTTACATCTATCTTGTGTGTCCAGCAGTAGTCAGTCAGCATACTGGGACTCCACTTATCCTGGTACCACTTTTACATCTCTCTTGTGTGTCCAGCAGTAGTCATTCAACATACAGGGAGTTCACTGATCTTGGAACCACTTTTACGTCTGTACTGAGTGTTCAACAGTAATCAGTCAGCATATTGGGAGTCCTTTTATCCTGGTACCACTTTTACATCTCTCTTGTGTGTCCAGCAGTAGTCATTCAGCATACTGGGAGTTCACTGATCTTGGTACCACTTTTACGTCTGTACTCAGTGTTCAACAGTAATCAGTCAGCATACTGGGAGTCCTCTTATCCTGGTACCACTTTTACATCTATCTTGTGTGTCCAGCAGTAGTCAGTCAGCATACTGGGACTCCACTTATCCTGGTACCACTTTTACGTCTATCTTGAGTGTCCAGCGGTTACTAGTCACCATCTAAGGGCTCCACTTGTCCTGGTTCTACTTTTATGTCTTTCTTGAGTGCCCAGCAGTAGTTAGTCTACATACTGGGACTCCACTTATCCTGGTACCACAATGTCATGTCTCGTGAGTGTCCAGCAGTAGTCAGTCAGCATAGTGGGACTCTACGTAAACTGGTGCAACTTTTACGTCTCTCGCGAGTGCCTAGCAGTAGCCAGTCAGCATACTAGGACTCCACTTATCCTGGTATTACTTTTACATCTCTCTTGAGTGTACAGCAGTAGTCAATCAGAACACTGGGTCTCCACTCATTCTGGTACAACTTTTACGCTTCTCGTGAGTGTCCAGCAGCAGTTAGTTAGGATACTGGGACTCCACTTATCCTGGTACCACTTTTACATCTCTCTTGTGTGTCCAGCAGTAGTCATTCAGCATACTAAGAGTTCACTGATCTTGGTACCACTTTTACGTCTGTACTGAGTGTTCAACAGTAATCAGTCAGCATACTGGGAGTCCTCTTATCCTGGTACCACTTTTCCATCTATCTTGTGTGTCCAGCAGTAGTCAGTCAGCATACTGGGATTCCACTTATCCTGGTACCACTTTTACGTCTGTACTGAGTGTTCAACAGTAATCGGTCAGCATACTGGGAGTCCTCTTATCCTGGTACCACTTTTACTTCTATCTTGTGTGTCCAGCAGTAGTCAGTCAGCATACTGGAATTCCACTTATCCTGGTACCACTTTTACATCTCTCTTGTGTGTCCAGCAGTAGTCATTCAGCATACTGGGAGTTCACTGATCTTGGTACCACTTTTACGTCTGTACTGAGTGTTCAACAGTAATCAGTCAGCATATTGGGAGTCCTCTTATCCTGGTACCACTTTTACATCTATCTTGTGTGTCCAGCAGTAGTCAGTCAGCATACTGGGATTCCACTTATCCTGGTACCACTTTTACATCTCTCTTGTGTGTCCAGCAGTAGTCAGTTTTCACTTCGACGGCTTTAGCGACTAAAACATGTGCCTTTTTTTCTTTTCCCAGAAATGTTTACATGAACAGTGTTTTTAGTTTCACAAAACCAAAACCAGCTTCTGACGCCATTCTTTGCTACAATGGAGATGAGGAAGTCCGTAATATTTGTTTACATATTTGGAGAACGAGGACTTCCTGGTTTACACTTAAATGTACAAGGAAAGCCTTTAACAATAGTATGCAGATACATCTAAACCTCGTCTGTGGGATGAATTTCTACGAGAAATGGCACGTCTCTTTGCCTTATATACCTTTTCTAACTGACGTAGTTCATCAGAGTAGTCTCTCTGCCTTACACAAGTAGGTCATTTATAAGTAGGTTCTTACATAAGTAGATCATTCCGTCTCTCTGCCTTACATAAGTAGGTAGTCAGGTCTAAACCTGATCTGTGGGAAGAATTCTTACTATAAATGGCACGTCCCTCTGTATTACATTCCGTTTACTACTGAGGTAGTTCAGCTCAGTAGAGTAACAGAAGTAGGTCGTCAGGTATAAACTTCATCTGTGTGAGGAATTCCTGCTAGAAATGGAACGTCTTCCCCTGCCTTACATTCTGTTTACTACTGAGGTAGTTCAGCTCAGTAGAGTAACAGAAGTAGGTCGTCAGGTATAAACCTCATCTGTGGGAGGAATTCCTACGAGAAATGGCACGGCTTTCTGTGTTACATTCCGTTTACTACAGCGGTAGATCAACTCAGTAGAGTAACATAAGTAAGTAGTCAGGTCTAAACCTCATCTGTGGGAAGAATTCTTACCATAAATGGCACATCCCTCTGCATTACATTCCGTTTACTACTGAGGTAGTGCAGCTCAGTAGAGTAACAAAAGTAGGAAGTCAGGTCTAAACCACATCTGTGGAAGAATTCCTATGAGAAATGGAATGTCTCTCTGCGTCACACTCGTCGAGAAGTGCTTCAACAGTAAAAGGCTGTACCCAGTTATCCAGTCTGAGAACGAACGCTACGGATAGAACTGCATGGCTTGTGACTTTTCAGCCGTGTTGCCCGGATACCTCTGAAGTTAACAACTGTCTCGAAGAAAAATCGCCTCGCTTGGGCAAAACAGCAGCGCCAATGGACTATTGAACTCTGGAAACGAGTAATAAGGTTCGACGAATCCAGATTCTGCTTGTATTCCAATGATGGTCACTCCAGTGTAATGCGGTATAACCGAAAAGCATTTTACCCAGAATGTGTCCTAAGAGCTGCGCAAAGAGGAGGTGGATGTGTCACTTTGGGGGCTGCATTCCAAGTATTACAGTTGGACCATTTGTTGAGGTGTCTAATCGCATGAAATCTATGGATCATGTGCTACTTTTGCATAATGCATTATTGCTATTCTGTCCAGTTTTTGGAACAAGAAGGACACACAGTTGATCCTATGTTTAAGATGATAACTCTTGTGTCCATCGAGCTAGAATTGTGCTGAATTGGTTTAAAGAACATTAGAGGTACGTTTTACATTTGAATTGACCTACAAATTCACCCAATCCAAATGTGATTGAAAATATATGTGACATATTAAAAAGGGCCGTGCAGAAGAAAATAACACACCCTGCAAATCACATAAATTTAAGGGACCTTTTGAGCGTGGAGTTCAATAAACTTGATACCCATGTGATACTGAGTCATATTGATAGCATGCCAAACAAAATTAAATCTGTAAGTAAAAAAGCGGCGATGTAAATTTATATTAAGGAATAAGGTTTACATTCCGTAATTTTTGGCCCGGTGTGTTTATTGCACCAATTCAAAGTACCTCAGATCACTCCATTTGCCCATTCTGATTCTCAGTCAAATGCCATCAGATTCTCGATGCGGTAACAGTCAAATAAAAACACAAATTCTAGGGACCTAAGCGGGGCCCCTGTCGCTAATTTCGGACTTGTGGTTCCAGAAAAGAGACATAGCCAGTGCCGAAATATTAACACCCCATCTGTGCCTAATCTGAAACTCAAATTTGAGCCCAGATATCTGATTCTGGACGCGGTAACAGTCGAATAAAACACCACAAACTCTAGTGACATAAGCGGGCCTCTGTCGCTAATTTCAGACTTGTGGTTCCGGAAAGGAGACATAGTCAGTGCCGAATGAAAAACACCATCTGTGCCTCATCTGAGACTCAAAGTCGAGCCCAGGCTATCGGATTCTCGATGTGGTAACAGCTATCTCATTCTCGACGCGGTAACAGTCAAATAAAACAGAACAAACTCTAGGGTCATAAGCGGGCCTCTGTCGCTAGTTTCGGACTTGTGGTTCCAGAAAGGAGACATAGTCAGTGCCGAATGATAAACACCATCTGTGCCTCATCTGAAACTCAAATTCGAGCCCAGCCATCTGATTTTCGAAGCGGTAACAGCTATCTCATTCTCGACGCGGTAACAGTAAAATAAAACACCACAAACTCTAGTGACATAAGTGGCCCCTGTCGCTCATTTCGGACTTGTGGTTCCAGAAAAGAGACATATCCAGTGCCGAAATATAAACACCCCATCTGTGCCTCATCTGAAACTCAAGTTCGAGGCCAGCTATCTGATTCTCGAAGCGGTAACAGCTATCTGATTCTCGACGCGATAACAGTCAACTAAAACACCACAAATTCTATGGACATAAGCGGGCCTCTGTTGCTAATTTTGAACTTATGGTTCCAGAAAAGAGACATAGCCAGTGCCGAAAGATAAACACCCCATCTGTGCCTCATATTAAACTCAAATTTGAGCCCAGCTATCTGATTCTGGACGCGGTAACAGCTATCTGATTCTCGACGCGATAACAGTCAACTAAAACACCACAAACTCTAGAGACATAAGCGGGCCCCTGTCGCTAATTTCGGACTTGTGGTTCCAGAAAAGAGATATAGCCAGTGCCGAATGATAAACACCACATCTGTGCCTCATCTGAAACTCAAACTCGAGCTCAGCAACTACGACTAGTCAGAAACCTACGCTTCTGACCACTGAGCCAACGGGACTGCCTTGGTTTTCCGGAAATCAGTGTTTTGATACAAATTTGTGTAGGTTGAGCAACAACTAAAAGCCATGGTTCGTAAACAAAAAACGGCCCTTAAAGGCATAAATCAATTTTATGTGACTACTTAAGAAAGTTCTTAATTCATTCAGTTGTTCTCCATGCAAAAGATGGGCATTTTGCTGGCAAGGAGTGGGAATATTTATTCTGAAAATACAGGCTTGATGCACGCAGGAATAAATTTCTTGTTCTTTTGCATAAATGCTATTTCCCCATCTACTCAGTGGCCATATTTGGAAAGAGCTACCAGTGGACGTAAATGAAACGATAATGTTCGATCGAAGCTACGAAACCCAATAATGACGCCAAAGAACAGCCTGGCTTTATAATTGCTAAAAAAATCCTTCTATCTTATGGAAATGAAAGACAACAAAAGCTAAAGTTTATTTCCTGGTAAGGTAATGAGAATGTACATCATTAAATGTTCTCCAATAGAGGGGCTCGATGCAAAAAAAGTACCTGTCAACCACCATGACGCTTTAAATGACTCTTTCCACGCAACTCTGAAAATAAATCATGTCGTGTGGACTTCGTATTCTGTGCCTCGCATCTTTTTAAAATATCAATTGTTTTATTAATCGATCCACATGCCCTTTCATTAGATTTCCATGAAGAGACAGTTTCACAGAAGCTCCTTTCAGTTAGATGTCTGCAAAGGAGCATTAAAGGTCAGGAAAACCCGGTGAAGGTATTCCTCTGATTGAAAGCAACAGTTGGCTATCATAGGTAGTGAGTAACTTTTTTACAGAACTTTTGAAACAACTCCTTTAAACGCAAAATTAATATGCAGATTTCCATCACTTATGAACTTAAACGTAGCATGGTCTTTATCATATCAAACAACGTGATGTGGTGAAAAACACACTCTGAAGTTCATATTTAATTAAATGTTTTGAAATCGATCTACTATAATAACGTTCAATAATGTGTTTTATGTTTTTGTCGTCAAGTTAAAAAAGTTACCAAAACCATTCTTCTTCTAACTTGATATAACTGTTCATTTCCGATAATAATCAGTAGGAAACGCAAAGATGAAACATTTTACAAGCAGCTTTGCGTTTAACATACCTTCAATGTTCTTATGGGATTTTTGATTGATGTTTATACTCTTTCAAGCTGATTATTTCTTCCGGTAAAGAAAAGTATGAGGTTAATAAGGCTATGCTTTTAGAAACGTTTATACCTCTCCAGAGAATTCTTTTCACGATAAGCCATTTATTGTTCTAATCAATGAGATCCTAAAACTGTCAAATAAAAGTTTCTTCAGATGGTTTTTATCAACTTAAATTAACACCATCTGGTGCTTCGATCACCTTTGAGCACGGCTGTCACAAACTGCACTGAATACCGATGTAGAAAAGAAGCAAACAGGAAGTTGAAACCAATTGTCTGTATTTATTGGTGGTAACGCAAATTTCATTTCGTCATTTTTTTTATCAAACTATGGAGTTCGGAGCTTCGGGTACTTTAAAACTATGAAGTGTGCTACTTATTGTGCAAAATAAAAGAAATTGTACCTTTTGGTACGAATGTCACAAACAGCACTGAATACAGATGAAGAAAAAGCAAACAGAAAGTTGAAACCGATTGTCTGTATTTTCTGGTTGTGACCCAAATTTCCTTTTATAATTTTTTATTAACAAACCATGGAGTTCGGAAGTTAATGTGAATTTCAAGAAATATGAGGTTAATATGGCTGTACTTTTAATTTTATACCTGTCGAGAGAATTCTTTATACGATAAGCCACTTATTATTCCAACAATGGAGATTCTAAATTTATGAAATAAAAATTGCTACATGTGGTTTTCAGCAACTTGAATTAATACCATCTGGTTCTTCGATCGTTTCTTGGTACGACTGCCACAAACTGCAATGAATACTGATGAAAAAAAGAAGCGAATTGAAAGTTAAAAATCACAGTTGTCTGGATTTCCTGATCGTAACCCTAATTTCATTTTACCCTTTTTTTTTATCGAACCATGGAGTTCGGAGCTTCGGGATCTTCAAAACCTTTAAGGGTGCTGTTTATTATGCGAAATGAAAGAAATTGTAAAATAAAAAACTCAGGAAAAATAAGATCTATATTTACAGGAAAGTTTATTCAAGAGTTTCTTCTGTAAAAAATCACTGAGAATCTATGCGAAATTGGAAACAATTACCGCTTCAGGTCATAACATAGAGTGTTTTGCTTTTGTTCGAGACAGTTTGAACTGCACATATCCACCAGTCGAGTAAAACCTTGGGCTGTTTTGCTCATAATTTTTCCAAATTTTCATAAGTCGTTTAACTGCTCAGTTCCCATTTTTGTGGCGACTGAATTCGAGGTTCTGAATTTCTGAAGTATCTGTCATTTAAAGGAAAAACGACTCATGTTTATGCTACGTTCTTAAAACAAAACGTGTCATGCAGTAACACATCCTCATCAAAGAAAGATAAACAGTTTTTGGGGATTAAAAGTTTTCGACAGGAAGAACCATGATTTCGCTTTTAGGACGTCTCAAGAATCATATTTCTTCGTTTGCCACACAGGCAAAAGTTCTACCAGAGGAGCAAACCAGAAACAGAGTTAGAGACTACGTGGATTATGGTTGGTTAACAACAGCAGCGTCGTTAATTGGAATCAACATTGATAACGGATCTTCGAGTCTTTCCTTCCGTATGAAATCATATTTTCACAAATTCTTCGCAGTAATTTTTCATTTCGAATGGATTTACATATTCTCTTTTGCAATTAATCTCCATTCTTTAAACTTTGGAATTTGCGTTCTTCTGCCTTCTGCTGTCAGTAGTACCTTGATTTTAGCGCTGTGGCATTGCAATAGGGTACGGAAAAACTCAATCATGTCTCTGATAACACAGTTTCACCACGCAACAAACAATTTGTTTAACGCGAAACCTTTAAACCCAAAACTAATTAATTCCATCTTGGTTGCTCTCTTCATTATTTTATGCGCTTATCCAACTTTAATGGCAGCGCTTACAAAGTTCGATTCCACCAAGTTCTCTTATTTGACGTACATGCTATGGGGTTTACACATTTCCGACACAACAAATGGATGGTGCATTATCTTCGTAACAACCTTTTTCCACTTCATGTACATGGCATTCATCCCAAATATCTTCGTGCTGCTTTACACAGTTCTCTGTTGCCACTTACGCAAGTTATTTATCGGACTTTGTCTGGAGTTTAACAAGATTTCAGATATTGAAGTGGAAACATCCAAACATTGCATAGAAAAACAGGTTTTGCGCTTGCTTAAGAATTACAAAGAAATTATCGAATGCACGTCCCTGTTTCAACAAATATTTTCTTTGCCTGTCTTTCTCTTCACTCTCATGTCGTTCATCTACATGTTCTCCTACCTGGCTTCCATGGCTGCAGGTACCAATGAGCATCACAGCAGTCTGATGGTGATTGAATTGATATTCAGCTTCTCTAATAGCTTTGTGAGTGTTGTGGTTCTGTTTTATTGTGCTTCGGAGATACCAGAAAAGTGTCAACAAGTGCGCAATAACATACGATCATACCGTGAGCAACTCATTTTCTCTAGTGATGGAAACAGAGAGTTGGGGCAACTGATAGGCGTCTTGGTTGAGAGAGAACCCAGTGTTCTTTCAGCATGTGAAGTTGTACACTTTACTAAAACCGCTATACTCACTACGATTGGTGCTCTTTTTACTTACTCCGTGCTTATCATGCAAATTAGCGGAGACGAACTTTGAACTTTCGAAGTTACAGTGCTTCAACTAGCTGTTTGTTGTAATTAAAACTTCTGGCAGTTGTTAGCTAAACGTTTTTAAACAGCTTCGTGTGATATGAATTCTGACTCTTTGAATAACTAATTTTCTGCTAATGTCCTCAGATAAGAATCATCATAAGAGATAATAGACTTACGTAACAAATCCATCGTCTTTATTATTTCATTCACTGAAAACATCCAAATCCACTGATGAAAACATCCAAATTCACTGAAAACATCCAAATCCTCTTACAGTGGGTTTCTACAGAGAGTTTAATCCAATGACAGCAACAATCAATGAGTTCAATCAGATGACAGCAATATATCTGAGAGAGTTCAATCCAATCACAGCAATATATCTCAACAAGCTTTATGTCAACGTTTTGCAATCTCAGCATTTGAAAATCTACTGCTAATTGCTACATTTTTACATACATACTGCAGATCTCAACAACTCGGCAATCTGTGTAATCATCCACTCCATAAATTCAGTGTTATCTTTAGTATGTGCTCGTAACATCACTTTGTTCGTTCTCTGTCCGTCCGTCTGTGGACACCATATCTCTGCAACTATAATCATTTGCAAAAGTTTAAGATCACCTGTTGATATTAGGAGATTTCCACCGATTGCGTCAGCTACTGTCTGTATTACTCAACTTCCTGTCGGTGTTGCATCATCCTACAGCGACAGCTGTTGATAGAGTTAGTGGAAGCGTGGGAGCATCAGTTTGTTTCTGGTTTTCATGATGAGAGATTTTTTACGCATTTTCTATATAGCGAAAAATGTACAAAAAAACCGTCATTAAGTGTTACTCAGAGGGCACAAATAGTGACTTTATATCATGAAGGATACTCCGAACGTCACGCAAGCAGAAAGATGAATGTGAGTAAGACAGTTATTTATAATACGATCATGAAATATCGAGATACAGGTGAATTTTGCGACCGAAAGAGAAGTGGACGTCCTAGGAAAACAACCCTACGTAATGACAATACCACAAGGCGAATAGTTCTGCGTTCTCCGAGGAGTTTATGCAAGAAAATCAAGACCTTTCTACATTCGAAAGGGTCTAATACTGTATTAGTATCAGCACTGTTTCCGGACATCTTAGCAAAGATTTTGTGTTAAAGACTTATAAAGCTGCACATATACCTAGATTAACCTATATCATGAAAAAGGAGAGACTCCAGGTTGCGAAGCTTCATCAATCGTGGACTGCTGAAAATTGGAGCCAAGTTCTTTTTCCCGATGAATCAACTGTGAGTTAATTTGAATCACGTGAAACCCATATTCGACGACCAAAAGGCAAACGGTTTGATGAAAAATGCACCGTTAGCACCGTGAGACATCCGTCATTTCAGTTGATATCGGGAGCTATGTCAGCATTCAGTACTGCTTCATTATCCCTTTTGCCGACAGGCATTACCATGATTGGTCCTTTTTATGTGTAAATCTTACGTGAGAAGCTGTTAACTCATGTACACATGTACAGATGCACAATCTTTATGCATGATTGTACTCCATGCCGCAGATCAAAGACAGTAAAATGCTACCTGCCGACGAAAAAACGTAACTGTGCTTGACGGGCCAAGAAATAGTCCCGACCTTAAGGTGGACGTCAAGTAATTTTTCTTCCTTTACTTCCAATGGAAAAACTTCTGTACACATTTCCTTCACAATTAATGCGTTCCCAAGGATGAAAATTTGAGCATCGATTAAAATAGCTTCGTTTTATAACTTGGAATACCTAATATTTCCTAAAACATAACCATAATTATGCAGTCCAACATTTGTTTGTCTACTGACGTCATCAAGGTACAGGTCGCGCCATCTTTCTTCTGGACAATTAATGCGTTCCCAAGGATGAAAATGTGAACATCGAATAAAATAGCTTCATTTTATAACGTCGAATACTTAATATTTTCTAAAAAAATAACCATAATTATACAGTCCAACATTTGTTTGTCTACTGACGTCATCAAACAGGTCGTGCCATCTTTCTTCTGGACAATTAATGCGTTCCCAAGGATGAAAATTTGAACATCGATTAAAATAGCTTCATTTTATAACGTGGGATACTTAATATTTCTAAATCATAACCATAATTATAATAATCGAACATTTGTTTGTCTACTGACGTCATCAAGGTACAGGTCGCGCCATTTTTCTTCTGGACAATTAATGCGTTCCCAAGGATGAAAATGTGAACATCGATTAAAATAGCTTCATTTTATAACGTCGAATACTTAATATTTCTAAATCATAACCATAATTATAATAATCGAACATTTGTTTGTCTACTGACGTCATCAAGGTACAGGTCACGCCATCTTTCTTCTGGACAATTAATGCGTTCCCAAGGATGAAAATTTGAACATCGATAAAAATAGCTTCATTTCATAACGTGGAATACTTAATATATTCTAAAACGTTACCATAATTATGCAATCCAACATTTGTTTGTCTACTGACGTCATCAAAGTACAGGTCGCGCCATCTTTCTTCTGGACAATTAATGCGTTCCCAAGGATGAAAATGTGAACATCGAATAAAATAGCTTCATTTTATAACGTCGAATACTTAATATTTTCTAAAAAAATAACCATAATTATACAGTCCAACATTTGTTTGTCTACTGACGTCATCAAACAGGTCGTGCCATCTTTCTTCTGGACAATTAATGCGTTCCCAAGGATGAAAATTTGAACATCGATTAAAATAGCTTCATTTTATAACGTGGGATACTTAATATTTCTAAATCATAACCATAATTATAATAATCGAACATTTGTTTGTCTACTGACGTCATCAAGGTACAGGTCGCGCCATTTTTCTTCTGGACAATTAATGCGTTCCCAAGGATGAAAATGTGAACATCGATTAAAATAGCTTCATTTTATAACGTGGAATACTTAATATTTCTAAATCATAACCATAATTATAATAATCGAACATTTGTTTGTCTAATGACGTCATCAAGGTACAGGTCGCGCCATTTTTCTTCTGGACAATTAATGCGTTCCCAAGGATGAAAATTTGAACATCGATAAAAATAGCTTCATTTCATAACGTGGAATACTTAATATATTCTAAAACGTTACCATAATTATGCAATCCAACATTTGTTTGTCTACTGACGTCATCAAAGTACAGGTCGCGCCATCTTTCTTCTGGACAATTAATGCGTTCCCAAAGATGAAAATTTGAACATCGATCAAAATAGCTTCATTTTATAACGTCGAATACTTAATATTTTCTAAAACATAACCATAATTATACAGTCCAACATTTGTTTGTCTACTGACGTCATCAAACAGGTCGTGCCATCTTTTTCCGGACAATTAATGCGTTCCCAAGGATGAAAATTTGAACATCGATTAAAATAGCTTCATTTAATAAAGTGGAATACTTAATATTTTCTAAATCATAACCATAATTATGTAATCGAACATTTGTTTGTCTACTGACGTCATCAAGGTACAGGTCGCGCCATCTTTCTTCTGGACAATTAATGCATTCCCAAGGATGAAAATTTGAACATCGATAAAAATAGCTTCATTTCATAACGTGGAATACTTAATATTTTCTAAAACGTAACCATAATTATGCAATCCAACATTTGTTTGTCTACTGACGTCATCAAAGTACAGGTCGCGCCATCTTTTTTCTGGTTTCAACACCACCAAAGGAAAAAGTTACTGATTTTTAATATAATTATGGTTATGTTTTAGAAAATATTAAGTGTTCCAAGTTATAAAATGAAGCTATTTTAATCGATGTTCATTTTCATCCTTGGGAACGCATTATTGTGAAGAAAATGTGTACAGAAATTTTTCCATTGGAAGTATAGGAAGCAAAATTACTTGACGTCCACCTTAACCCCATCGAAAATTTGTCCACCATTTTAAAAGACAAGGTAGCAGAAAAACATTCATTAAATTCCGAAGCTTTGATTCACGCAATAAAGTACGTGTGGCGCAAAAGTGACTACTACAAATAAATCGCTCATTGAGAGTATCCCACATAGTATCTGTCCGTTATAAAAAACAAAGGTGACTACACAAAGTACTGATTTCGGTCTTTTTGTGTTCTAAAGAAAGTAAGTATTCATCTGTGGTGTTATATTTTCAAATATCTCTGACTAGTAATTAGTAGTTATTTTGAAAATTTTAATTTTCAATAAATTGTCCGGTGGTCTTAAACTTTTGCAAATGACTTTATTAGTCCGATTTGAAACATTATTTTTACGTTGGGACGCCAAAAATGTGAAAACGATGATCTTTGCTTTCATCCTTTTTACCGACGCACAACTTCGCTGCAAGAGGCGTAAATGCAGATGCTATCGAATTCAAAATACATTTTTCCCCATATCATTACTTCTAAACATCCGGCCGTAAAAATGCTTTCTTCCTTTCGATACCATTTATAACGAAGATTAATTTGGGTACAGTCTCTTTTTCAAGTAATGCATAGTTTTTCCTCCAGGAGGGAGGAAAAGTAAATTGCAATTTTTTCGACATTTCTGTCTCTAAATGATCGATTTGAAAAATACTTTTGCATTAAGAAGCCCAAAACGTAAGAACGTTGGCTCATTTATCAAGTTTATTTCCGATGCACAACTCCGCCATAAGAGGGCGTAAATGAAGATGCAATCGAATTCAAAATACATTTTTCCCCATATCATTACTTCTAAACAGCCGACCATAAAAATGCTTTCTTCCTTTCGATACCATTTATAACGAAGATTAATTTGGGTACAGTCTCTTTTTCAAGTAATGCATAGTTTTTCCTCTAGGGGGAGGAAAAGTAAATTGCAATTTTCCCGATATTTCTGTCTCTAAATGATCGATCTGAAAAATACTTTTGCGTTAAGAAACCCAAAACCTAAGAACGTTAGCTCATTTACCAGGTTTATTTCCGATGCACAACTTCACCATTAGAGGGCGTAAATGAAGATGCTGTCGAATTCAAAATACATTTTGTCCCATATCATTATCTCTAAACATCCAAGTGCAAAAATTATTGCAATCTTATCGTGACATTTATAACGGCGATTATTTTTTCCAGTACGGAGGTAAAGGTAAATTGCAATTTCCCTGATATCACTGATTCTAAATCATCGATTTGAAATCTTTTTTTTTTTCAAAAGATAGCGCTCCTGATAGGAAATGTTTTGCATATAATCTCTCATTTTTGGTAAAGCACGATTCTGCCATTACAAGGCGTAAGTGAGTATTTTTGTTTCTGACTAATTTGCTTCTGAAAACATTCTTTCGCTGTCTCACTACGAAAAACCTTTACAAAATATCATCTGCTTAAAATGATGTAAAGTTATTCCGCCGGGAGGCGTAGATATATATAAATATATTCCTCGATATCTCTGGTACTTACAGTCCGATTTGGTGACATTTTTCTTTATCCGAAGGCATTTCGAGTGAGGAATGCTTTGCATATAATTTCAAAATTTTTTGAACGTACAAGTTTGCCACCAGAGGGTGTAACCTTGCGTTTGCTTTTACAGTACAATTTGAGCAATATCTACACTTCTAAAGACCCGGTTAAAAAATATTTTTTTCTTCAGATACTGCTGATTCCGAAACATATGATGAGCATTTGTTTCCCGAAATAATGCAAACATTTCCCGCTATGGCGGGTAAATATTTTATACGATTTTCTCAATATCTCTGCTTCTAAAAGTCCGATTAAAAAATCATTTTAACACCGGATATCATTTACCTTGTGGAACAATTTGTCTGTGCTCGTGCGTTTTTTTCATTCACATTTCTGGCTGTAGGGAATGTCAGTGTTCATTTCATTTTGCTACAGTAAAGATGGGGGACAGAAAATTTCAGAGTTTTGACTGTTTCTGTCAGTTTCTTTCGCGAAGTACGAATTTAGCGAGCTCTTCTTTATCCGTCTCTGGAGAGATTTGAACCACCGATCTTCAGAACCGAAAGCACGTGTCCTAGCGCTGAGCCAGTAATTCTTGTTAATCTTCCTCGCGTATAAGGCACAACTATAATTTCTCGATGATGTTTTTTTTTTTTTTTTTTTTTTTTTTGTTATTAATGTAGGTCAATTACTCATTTCATTTTCAGTTGGAGCTTATTACACTGCTGGACAATTGCTAAGGACGGATCATAAACGGCTATATAGCGCATAAAAAAGTAAGTGTGGTTGGATGCCAAGTGAAATAAAATAATGTCAGAATGACAGGACATTACAAGAAAGACAATTTATTGTGCTCTGAAATCCAGAAGGCTTTGGAACGTGTTCAAGGGACAAACAGGCCATTTTGTGCAGAATACGTAAACGTGAAAAAAATGCAATTACCGTCCGCAGGCGTTCCGGCGGAAGATGTCAATACGGGATATGGCCGCCATGGAGGGCGATGCAAGATTCCACACGTCGTGTCATGCTTTGCACAACATTATCAAGCAGCTGTTGGGGTAATTTATCCCATTCCTCTGTCAGTGCACGGATGAGGGTGTTCTTGTTTACTGGAGGGCATTGGCGACCAGCAAGGCTCCTCCCCAAAGCATCCTACACATTTTCAATGGGATTCAGATCTGGAGAACGTGCTGGCCATACGAGGCGTTGAATATCCTCGCTCTCAAGACACTCCTGGACAGCGATTGTTCGATGACATGTTGCGTTGCCGTCCATGAAAATGAATCTATCACCGACAGCACCACGGAACATGCGAACATGAGGTAACAGAACACCATTAATGTATCGTTGGCCAGTCATAGTCCCAATTGGAGGCACATAGAGGGACGTACGGCCATTGATCATGATGCCAGACCATACCATGACACTACATGTCGGATATCGGTCCCTTTCCTGTATGTTTGCTGGACAATATGCAGTACCACTATCACGCCAGATCAGTTGTCTTTGACAATCAGACGATAGACTGTATCTACTCTCATCTGAGAAGAGGACAGCAGACCAGTCGTTATCAGTCGAATTGCAATGTTGATGGCACCATTGCAAACGGGCGGTACGGTGACGTCTGGACAATGGGATGCACACAACAGGACGGCGGGCGTATAGTCCTCCTTCATGCAAACGTCTGGCGACAGTTTTTCGGGAGATCCGCTTGCCAGTAGCAGCCATAAACTGATTGGCTACCTCACTAGCTGTGCTGCGCCGGTGTCTTTTTGTTGATAGCACTATGTACCGATCTTCTGGAGGTGTCGTACTGCGAACATGACTTCCCCCGTGACGTTTGCTACACTCTCCATTTGTTTGAAATGATTTCCAAAGCCTTGAAACAACACTGTGGCTGACGTCGAACTCCCTGGCAACATCTGTTATTTTTCGCCCTTCTTCAATCTTGCCAATAATACGGCCACGCGTAAAATCATCTAGGTGATGTCGGGAAGACATACTGAAAATTGCAAGTTCGTCAATTGATTCTTTCCCTTTCAACTTTGCGTTTGAACAACAACGATCAATACGCGTCCAATCCTTTATATCTCTTATCAGCGCTATGACGTCACGAACAAGTTCGGCAATCCAAAATTTGCATACGCACAACACGTTTTACTGTATCCCACACTTATGCTAATTTCCACATTTTCCTGCCTTCCATTTTATGGTTGCTATCGTTGCTATTGTCATCCGTCCTTAGCAATTATCCGGCAGTGTATTATTATTTATTTATTTTTTGATTGGAGGGTTTAACGACCACCATGAGCAACTGAATGGGCTATAAACAGTCGCCAGTCCCTAATTTAGGGTCACTGGTTCCAGGGAAGGGAGAGAACCAGTGCCGTAAGACAAACACAGCATCCATGCCTCACCGGGATTTGAACCCAGAGCCCTTTTGGACGAATGATCAGAGGTCATCGCTTAGACCACTGCGCCACCGGGGCGGCCAGCTTATTATTTCCCCGAATAGGTTTGTAATAATTTATTTTTTCTGTAGGAGGACTTATTACAAACTATGTATTTTTGTCATCGTGATTTTTCAAAGTAACATAATGCTTTGGAACTCAAGATCTATTTAAAATGGCAATGACTTTCCATTGTCTTTAAGAAAATGCCGAATGCACAGCTTTATACACTACTGTTTGTGAAAATTGCAACACCAAGAAGGAACCATCCGATTACAATGAAATTTATACCACACATCACTGTTATGACTGTAAATAAGTGATTTAATTTTCAGAAAAATACAAAATTTTTACATGCAAAAATCAGTACCATGTGAAGCCTCCGCGAGCTTCAATAAGAGCTTCTTATTGAAGCTTGCGGAGGCTTCACGTATGGGAGTCCACAGATCATAGGTACTGACAGCTGAAGGACTTTGATGGGCCAGTTGCCAAGTGACCACATCCCAGACATGTTCAATAGGTCACATGTCTCTTGGACATGCAGGCCAGGGAAGAAGCGGTATCTGCTGTGCTGCGTAGAAAGCTTAAACATTCCTGGCAACATGTGGTCGGGGATTTTTCCGCTGGAATATAGCGCCAGGAGTGCTCTGTAGGAAGGGTATGGCTTCTGCCTGTACAACTTCCCTGATGTAGAGGACGCTGTAGAGGTTGCCCTCAAGACGTAGCAGCCGAGATCGTGAATGGTACCCAATGGCTTTCCATACCATCACAGTGGGCGTTCGGCCCGTATGATGCTCGACAATACATGCTGAAAGAAGGCGCTCACCACAATACTTTCTAATGCATATGCGATCCTCATGGTGGTCCAAGTTGAATCGTGACTCGACCGAAAACACGACATGTTGTCAGTCAGCACGGCATTGCCTATATTGGAAACCCCATTTCAGCCAAAGGCGGCCATGGTTCAAGGTCAAGGGAATCCACCGCAAGGGGATGCGTGCAACCAGTCCTCTGTGCAGCAGACAGCGTCAAACTGTGGACGCAGACAATGCCATATTTGTTGCAGTGCTCTACTGTTGTGCTAACACTTGCGAATATGCGAAACGGTTCGTTACTGCCATGCGGATAAGGCGTCGGTCATCCCGCGGTGTGGTCACGTTTCTCGGTCCACTGCCGGATTGTCGATTCACCTGGTCCACTGCCGGATTGTCGATTCACCTGGTCCACTGATGGATTGTCGATTCACCTGGTCCTCATCGGTCCACTTCTGGATTGTCGATTCACCTAGTCCTCATAGGTCCACTGCAGGATTGTCGATTCACCTAGTCCTCATCGGTCCACTGCAGAATTGTCGATTCACCTGGTCCTCATCGGTCCTCTGCAGGATTGTCCATTCACCAGGTCCTCATCGGTCCACTGCAGTATTGTAGATTCACCTGGTCCTCATCGGTCCACTGCAGTATTGTCGATTCACCTGGTCCTCATTGGTCCACTGCCGGATTGTCGATTCGCCTGGTCCTCATCGGTCAACTGCCGTATTGTCAATGCACCTGGTCCTCATCGGTCCACTGCAGAATTATCGATTCACCTTGTCCTCATCGGCCCTCTGCAGGATTGTCGATTCACCAGGTCCTCATCGGTCCACTGCAGGATTGTCGATTCACCTGGTAGTCATCGGTCCACTGCAGTATTGTCGATTCACCTGGTCCTCATCGGTCCACTGCAGTATTGTCGATTCACCTGGTCCTCGTCGGTCCACTGCAGGATTGTCGATCACCTGGCACTCATCGGCCCAGTGCTGGATTGTCGATCACCTGCCACTCATAGCCCACTGCTGGATTGTCGATTCACCTGGTCCTCATCGGTCCACTGCAGGATTGTCGATTCACCTGGTCCTCATCGGTCCACTGCAGGATTGTCGATTCACCTGGTCCTCATCGGTCCACTGCCGGATTGTCGATTCACCTGGTCCTAAATCGGTCCACTGCCGGATTGTCGATTCACCTCGTCCTCATCGGTCAACTGCCGGATTGTCGATTCACCTGGTCCTCATCGGTCCACTGCCGGATTGTAAATTCACCTGGTCCTCATCGGTCCACTGCCGGATTGTCGCTTCATCTGGTTCTCATCGGTCCACTGCAGGATTGTCGATTCACCTGGTCCTCATCGGTCCACTGCCGGATCGTCGATTCACCTGGTCCTCATCGCTCCACTGCAGGTTTGTATATTCACTTGGTCCTCATCGGTCCACTGCAGAATTGTCGATCACCTGATCCTCATCGTTCCACTGCCGGATTGTCGAGTCACCTTGTCCAATACTGCAGGGTTGTCGATTCATCAGGTCCTCATCGGTCCACTGCCGGATCGTCGATTCACCTGGTCCTCATCGGTCCACTGCCGGATTGTCGATTCCCCTGGTCCTTATCGGTCCACTGCATGATTGTCGATTCACCTGGTCCTCATCGGTCCACTGCAGGATTGTCGATTCACCTGGTCCTTATCGGTCCACTGCCGGATTGTCGATTCGCCTCGTCCTCATCGGTCAACTGCCGTATTGTCAATTCACCTGGTCCTCGTCGGTCCACTGCAGGATTGTCGATCACTGACACTCATCGGCCCACTGCTGGATTGTCGATTCACCTGGTCCTCATCGGTCCACTGCAGGATTGTCGATTCACCTGGTCCTCATCGGTCCACTGCCGGATTGTCGATTCACCTGGTCCTCATCGGTCCACTGCCGGATTGTCGATTCACCTGGTCCTAAATCGGTCCACTGCAAGATTGACGATTCACCTGGTCCTCATCGGTCAACTGCCGGATTGTTGATTCACCTGGTCTTCATCGGTCCACTGCCGGATTGTCGATTCACCTGGTCCTTATCGGTCCACTGCAGGATTGTCGATTCACCTGATCCTCATCGGTCCACTGCCGGATTGTCGATTCGCCTGGTCCTCATCGGTCAACTGCCATATTGTCAATTCACCTGGTCCTCATCGGTCCACTGCAGGATTGTCGCTTCATCTGGTTCTCATCGGTCCACTGCAGGATTGTCGATTCACCTGGTCCTCATCGGTCCTCTGTCGCAACATTGCATCACTTTAGTGGCTTCGTGTCCCGTCCGAGCTGCAATGTCGCAGTACGAAAATGCACCTTCACGCCGACCAATCCTTCTCCCCCGTTCAAACTCTGTCGTATGGTGATGTTGCACCTTTCTTCATCACCGAGGCATTATTGAATCCTGGATACCCTTTAACAACTTGCTATCCGCGATGCACCACTGATGTGTATACTAAGCAGCCTTTTCTTTATACCCCTCACTCGATTGTCCAGAGGGTGTTGCCGGGACCAGACATGCGCAATGACTCTGCACTTGCATTTCGTACTCTGCTCTGCATATCCTGTAAGTTTCACGTGATTACCATCATTCCTTCATGGTGTTGCAATTTTCACAAACAGTAGTTTAGTATTGTTTCACAAAACTCCTAAATATAAAATTTGCTCTTGGTAGCTATAACAGCATTTGTCTTAAGGGGTCTACAGACTTAGACATCATACAATCGATTTAATAATTCACTGAACAACAAATTTGAACATTTTTTCTTGCCCCTAAACAAAAGTGGGTGATTTTGACTAATTAGTATGCCGTGATTCCGATCCCGTGTAATCCAAAATGCTGTATCACCTACCAGTGTTTTGGGAATTCAAGTTAACAATTTGAGGAAGTATTTAAAAATTATATAAAATCACAATTGTCTCGCATTTTCCCCCACAAAATGTCACCATATTAAGGATTGAAAATTAGTTATTCCATCTAAGAAAGACACGCTGATCCAAAAATGAGGTCAGGAAAGTTTCATAAATACAAGTGATTGCTACAAAGATGCCAAAAATATAAGCAAATTAAGTGCTTCACTCACATTTTTAAAACGTTTTCTTGGAAGACTTACCTTTGTAGTAACTGGATTCCGAAACGTCTGTAATTAGAAATCAGCAATGATCTGCAAGCATGTGTGGTACCTCCCGTATATCGCCTTTTTATTTTAGATATGTCCTGGTGGAATCTTTCTCCGTGCTCGTCACTCACGGCAACTAGGTTAGGTGGGAAAAAGTCCAAGTGCCAGTGGAGAAAGTCAATTTGCAGGGACATATTGCACTCCATATCCTTGTATGGCTTTAGCATAGCTTCCACTAGTTCACAATAGTTTTCCTCCATAACATTTCCCAGAAAGTTCGTGCAAACAGCTTTGAATGCTAACCACGCTGCTTTTTCGGTTTTAGTGAGTTTGGCAGTGAACACAGGGTACTTACTCCATTACTATCCGGATTTGTGGTTCAATGAAAATGCCTTCTTTTAATTTTGCGTCGCTCAATCTAGGAAACTTTTCCTGAAATCCACTGCCTCCTTTATCCATAACTTTGACAAAATCTTTCATCAAGCCTAACTTAATGTGTAGTGGGGGCAATAAAATTTTGTCAGAAGCAACGAGCGATTGCTATTTAACACTCTTTTCCTCTGGCACTAAACGTTCTCTCAAAGGCCGCTCTTTGACCTCATAATGCTGTTACCTAGCCCGACTGTCCCACTCAACAAAAAAAACAAAATTTGGTATACCCTTGTTGCATTCCTGTTGGTAGTCCAGTAACTTTTAGGTCCTCACATATTTGCCATATATGTTCGGTGTAATTGATAGATTTAAGGAGATGATCCATATTCTGGTGAGTTTCTTTCATGTGCGCAGCATAGGCCGGTTCCCTATCACTTTGTCCGTGTTCATTTCGTCCACGCTCACTTCGTCCAGTTCATTTCGTCCAACGTTCACTTTGTTCACTGTTCACTTCGTCCGCTGTTCACTTAGTCCAATGTTCACTTCGTCCACTGTTCATTTCGTCCACCGTTCATTTCGTCCACATTCATTTCGTCCTTCGAATGAATGGAACACTGTGAAAATTATCTGTTTTCATGGAGTTTTTGTGATAGGTAGAAGAAAAGATCAGCGGACATTGCTTGTATGCGTGTTTTTTTCCCTGTCTGAGTTTCTCGATTAAAATATAACGATTTTAAATATTATTTAAAGTGAAACAAGGAACTTAGTTTTGAAGAACTTTTTAACTCTTTTGTACGGTACGACGTCAATCACTATAGCATGACTCACGCTATGTTCATAAAAGGAGTGTAAAGTGGGATTTTTTAATAACGCTGCACTTTTATTTATGACATCCGTAGAATAAAAACTGTTGAAACGGCCTAAGCCTAGGGCTTATGAATTAATATTTCGTGCCTCAGTAAAAGCGCAATATGATTTTTTTTTTTTTTTTTTTGATTGGAGGTTTAACGACCACCGTGAGCAACTCAATGGGCTATAAGCAGTCGCCCGTCCCTAATTTAGGGTCACTGGTTCCAGGGAAGGGAGAGAGCCAGTGCCGTAAGACAAACACAACATCCATGCCTGACCGGGATTCGAACCCGGACCCCTTACGGACGAATGATCAGAGGCCAGCGCCTTAGACCACTGCGCCACCGAGGCGGCCGCAATATGATTACCTTGAGTAGATACGTAAACGTTTTGAATATGACATCGGCAGAATAAAATATGTCAAAAGGGCCTACACATGAGGCATAGTAATTAGTATTCAGTGCCTCAGTAAGTAAAAGAGAAATATTAATAACTTGGCATCTTATGTAAATATTTAGTGCCTAAGTAAAAGTGCAGCGTTATTAAAAAATCCCACTTTACACTCCATTTATGAACATAGCGTGAGTCATGCTATAGGGATTGATGTCGTAACGTACAAAAGAGTTAAAAAGTTCTTCAAACTTAAGTTCCTTCTTTTACTTTAAATAATATTTAAAATCGTTACATTTTAATCGAGAAACTCAGACAGGGAAAAAAACACGCATGCAAGCAATGTCCGCTGATCTTTTCTTCTACCTATCACAAAAACTCCATGAAAACAGGTAATTTTCACAGTCTTCCATTCATTCGGAGGACGAAATGAATGTGGACGAAATAAACGGTGGACGAAATGAACAGTGGACGAAGTAACCATTGGACTAAGTGAACAGCAGACGAAGTGAACAGTGGACAAAGTGAACGTTGGACGAAATGAACTGGACGAAGTGAGCGTGGATGAAATGAACACGGACAAAGTGATCCGTCACCGCATAGGCCAGTGGTACCGACGGGTAAATGATTCATCATTTACTATTATTACATAATGGTAAATGTTTCCATTATGTAATAACACCGCCTTTAAACTTAGTTTGGAAGAATCAATGAAGACACGCCATTCTTCAGGACTGTGGTCTCTCCGAAACTCGGCAAACAGTCCATTAACATCACTGCAATAAACAAGATCTCTTGGAGAAAAGGGACGACAGACACTCATGACGTTTTTTGAAGAAGATGCCACCCTTGTAGCCGAGAACCCAACAGTTCAGCTTGGTTTTTCGTGAGGTTCAGGTCTCTTACGAAGTCGTTCAGCTCGTACTCTGAAATTGAATAAGGTTCTTCTGATGCAGGCTGGTATTCGTGATCAGTAGAACAGGATGGCTCAGTTTCAGAGGAGGAGTTTGATGTTTCGTCATAAAGGGTCCATTTTTCCGGCGGTTTGGGAATTGGCAGGGAATCATCGTGCTTAACAGGTCTCATGGCTGAAGGCAAATTCGGATAAACTATGGTATGTTTATTTTTCGAGGAAACGCCAGATACGTTTGTTAAACAGAAGAACAGTCAGAAATATGGTCATTTGGTTCTCCCCAAATCATTGAGATAGCGAAAGGCATTGAAGGGTGCGTGTCGTTTAACCAACCTCTTAAATATCGCGAACATTTGCTCCAACCAATATGAGGCCCCCCAAATTTGATCTAAATCACCAAATGGGCAAGCAAAATAACACTCATATGTCTTCTTAATCACCGGAGTAATTGCTTTTCCTTGGACTGTCGGTGTAAATTCACCACACACGTAACAAAACATGACTCGTGGCGTTTACAGATAGCCGCTGCCGCGATATTCTAACTACGTAGTACTAGTTGTGCGTAAGTGATGCGAACAGCTGTACAAAATGAAAAGAACTGCTTCCAATCCTCACAAACAAAACAAGTGAGAGCTCTGACCAGTTTTTTAGTCATAGAATGGGAAGAGTGCATTCGAGCTTGACCTAAATACCCGCGATTTCAACCACACGCGCTCGCCTGATGCTCCTGTTTCGCAAACGGCAACACACAGCCTATCACAAAAGCGTTAGGTGATACGAAAAAATTGCATTCATTTTCGGATTTAGCACCTCCTAAAACGTAATATTTGCTTTTTTTTTTTGAGTCGGAGCAAATTTCGATCTTTTTCAGTGTGATTAAACAAAACTCAAGTACTCCCGCGAATCGGTTTAATTACCGGAAATTTTCCGTCGAAAGGATACGGAAAAAGTGAGAATAGAGTTTTCCGTTAATATACGATAGGAATTGCGGAAAAGTTTCTTAAAATTCAGAATTTCCTGTTAACACCTCTTAGAAACGGCAGTTTTCTGCCAATATGAGAAAAGAATTGCGGAAAGGTTTCTGAAAATTCAGAATTTCCTCTTAAACCTCTTAAAAACGGCAGTTTTCCGTCAATATGAGAAAAGAATTGCGGAAAGGTTTCTGAAAATTCAGAATTTCCTCTTAAACCTCTTAAAAACGGCAGTTTTCCGTCAATATGAGAAAAGAATTGCGGAAAGGTTTCTGAAAATTCAGAATTTTCTGTTAAACCTCTTAAAAACGGCAGTTTTCCGTCAATATGAGAAAAGAATTGCGGAAAGGTTTCTGAAAATTCAGAATTTTCTGTTAAACCTCTTAAAAACGGCAGTTTTCCGTCAATATGAGAAAAGAATTGCGGAAAGGTTTCTGAAAATTCAGAATTTCCTCTTAAACCTCTTAAAAACGGCAGTTTTCCGTCAATATGAGAAAAGAATTGCGGAAAGGTTTCTGAAAATTCAGAATTTCCTGTTAAACCTCTTAAAAACGGCAGTTTTCCGTCAATATGAGAAAAGAATTGCGGAAAGGTTTCTGAAAATTCAGAATTTTCTGTTAAACCTCTTAGAAACGGCAGTTTTCCGTCAATATGAGAAAAGAATTGCGGAAAGGTTTCTGAAAATTCAGAATTTCCTGTTAAACCTCTTAAAAACGGCAGTTTTCCGTCAATATGAGAAAAGAATTGCGGAAAGGTTTCTGAAAATTCAGAATTTCCTGTTAAACCTCTTAAAAACGGCAGTTTTCCGTCAATATGAGAAAAGAATTGCGGAAAGGTTTCTGAAAATTCAGAATTTTCTGTTAAACCTCTTAAAAACGGCAGTTTTCCGTCAATATGAGAAAAGAATTGCGGAAAGGTTTCTGAAAATTCAGAATTTTCTGTTAAACCTCTTAGAAACGGCAGTTTTCCGTCAATATGAGAAAAGAATTGCGGAAAGGTTTCTGAAAATTCAGAATTTTCTGTTAAACCTCTTAAAAACGGCAGTTTTCCGTCAATATGAGAAAAGAACTGCGGAAAGGTTTCTGAAAATTCAGAATTTTCCTGGAGAACGAAAACTGTGAAATACAGTCCCCCCCCTCATTTTACGGAAAAGGTTGTATCAGAAATACACTTTGTTAATTTACGAATCGAATCACGGAAAATGGACCCTGAAGTTCAGAAAAATTTTTACAGTCTAAAGTCACTTCTGTAGCAAACCTGACCTTGTTCATTTCCACAAGAGAAGTATTGATATTGTATCAAATGTTCATTGATGCACGAAACACGTGTTGAAGCTCCAAAAAATTATTTATTAATACCTCTGAGCTTTGCAAGTGGAACTGTTTAAGTGAGAGTTCTCTTTCAATAATTTGCCGATCTACTTGCAAAGAGACTTAACTTTTCCACAGTTAATACACTATCTACTAACAAGTAATTGGTCCCCCCTGCAATCGACTATATCTGCGGTCCAGATAAACTTCACGGCCGCCGCCGTTAAATATCGTTTGGGAAACAACAATGCAACCAGTCGCATGCAAGATGCCACGCAGTTCGGAGCTCTCTAATTTCGAGAAAGGTGTAATCGTCGGGTATCACAGAAATGGCCGATCCATACGTTACATATCCAGCGAGTTGAAGTACCCAAAATCGACAGTGGCCTACGTGATTGGCAAGTGGAAGATGAGAGGTGACTGTCGGAATGTGCGCCGACCCGGCAGACCCACAAAACTGGGAGTTAGAGACCGACGGGTGTTGGCCAGAGAAATTCGGAAGAACCGCACCAAATCGATGGGCCACATCCGCGAGGAGTTTCAACAGGCATCCGGGAGTGTTCTTTCGATGAATACCATCCGTAAGAAAGCCTATCTGCTTGGTCATCATGGACGTGTTGCCGCCCACAAGCCTTTGATCACCAAGTCCAATAACGCTGCTCGGCTAACGTGGTGCAAAGAACGTCGACGGTAGACCGTTGAACAGTGGAAACAGGTTCTCTGGAGCGACGAATCAAGGTTCACCCTCTACCTTTCGGATGGTAGGGTCTGGGTTTGGAGTCTGCCTGGAGAACGCCTACTGCCGGAATGTATTGTGCCAACTGTGAAGTTCAACGGCGGTGGATTTATGCTATGGGGGTGTTTTTCTCTTGGTATGGCACGGGACTCTTGGTCGCAATTCCTGGTAGACTCAACGCCGAGACCTACTGCACCATTTTGGATGACCATGCGACTCCTACGTTGTGGCAGTTTTACGGGGTGGACCCATGCTACTTTCAGGATGACAATGCCACCTGTCATGTTGCGAGGTCCACCATGGCTTGGTATGGTGACAATGGGGTTAATCGAATGGACTGGCCTTCGCAGAGCCCGGACCTAAACCCTATCGAGCACCTCTGGGACGAGTATGAGCGTCGACTTAAGGAGTGCCCCAACCGTCCGAAATCGGTGAAGGAACTGACCTGTCTTCTCCAAGCCAAGTGGAAGAAAATACCGCTAGCCGTCGTACAACGCCTGGTTGAGAGTATGCCCCAGAGGGTCGCAGCTGTAATCGCCGCTCGTGGAGGCTCCACCAACTATTGAAGGGTAATTTTGCTCACTTTGACATTTCAGGATTTCAGGTTTTTATTGTACGTTAGAGCGTTTAGATAGATCGATATTTTGCAAAATGTATAATATAATCAGCACTAAACTCGGAAAGTTAGTTAAATTAAAAAAGTAAAAAAATAATCAAAGCGTACAAATTTATATTCGAATTGTGCTAAATTAAATTAATATACAAACTCAACTTCCCGTGATATTAAGAATTCAATTCGCATTTTGTAGATCGCAAAAATAGAACTCGGGTCATTGATAATCTAATGTTTTTAAAATAACACGCGATAACCTTGACATCTAAAAGTGATCGCATGCTATTGTACAGCAGGCAATCACTTAGATAACTAGAGAGCACACACGAATTGATCGATAAGTGACTGCGAAAAAATGTAGTCGATTCTGGGAGGGCGAAACAATGTAGTCATTTCTGTGACGTCAAGAGTTCAAGAGAGAGAGAGAGAGAGAGAGAGAGAGAGATCTCGGTGCTTATACACTGAAGAGCAATTGAATTCGAGACAGCTGGCGTTATGCAAATGTGGCGCTGTGGGCGGCCCTGTAAATGGAAACGACATGACGTATGCAGCGATCCAACAATATAAGGAGTGATGCGACGGGAATCAGTAACAGTCGGACGCAGTATGCGTAAGACGAAGGATCTAAGAGCATTTCATCGTGGGCAAATTGTCGGGGCCCGACGAATGGGTCACTCCATCTCAGAAGTCGTGCAGGCACTGGGGTTTTCACGAGCCACTGAGTCACGGGTGCACCGTGAATACATCGAATCCGGTAAAACCATCCCTGCAAGGGCCAACTGCCGTGGGCAACAGCATGTGGATGAGCGGGGTCATCGTCGGCTAGCTCGCATTGTTAAAGCGGATAGACGGGCCACAGTGCAAGAAATTACTCGGCAATTTAACGCTGGTGCACAAAAACGTGTAAGCAGCCACACCATCCTGAACCATCTCCTCGCTATGGGGTACAGAAGCCATCGTCCCACAAGGGTACCGCTGCTGACCGCACAAAGATTAGCATGGGCGCGGGAACATCGCCACTTGACCCTAGACATGTGGGAAAATGTTGCCTGGACTGATGAGTCGAGACTCACATTGGTACATGCGGATGGCAGGATACGAGTACGGCGCAAACCACATGAAGCGATGGATCCTTCTTTCCAGCAGGGTACTCTTCAAGCTGGTGGGGGTGGCATTCTCGTCTGAGGACTGTTTACGTGGACTGAAATGGGACCCCTGGTACGTGTGACATCGTCCCTCATAGGTCAACATTACCGGGATATCCTGGACGATCATTCGCACTCGTTTGTGAGTCTTCAACATCCCACTGGGGACCTCATCCTGCAACAAGACAATGCACAGTGCCATCGCTCCCGAATTGTATCCGAATGGTTGGATGAACACTCCACCGACGTGACCATGCTTCCTTGGCCAGCTAGGTCATCTGACCTCAATCCCATCGAGTACACCTGGGATGCCATCGAGAGAGATGTTCGAGGCTCTGACCCCCTTTCATCAAATCTTCGTGAACTGTGGGAGCTTGTTCAGGGGTCGTGAATCCGTAGGGCTTCCCAACACTTCCGGTGTCTTGCCGAGTCAATGCCGAGACGAATCGCCGCCGTCATCAGGGCGAAAGGTGGGGCTACACGTTACTAGACAGGTATCTCTAATTCAATTGGTCTTCAGTGTATGTATAGACCCGTAATAAACGTTATGTGAATGTGAAACTAGCACGAATTTCTTTTTTCTTTTTCACAATTTCACGGATAGAAAATGCGTTCTTACCGTAGATCTTAGCAGCCTCATCATACTATTTTTTTCTTTTCTTATTACGTCTAGTACTTCCACCTTTTCACTTAAAGGAAGCACTTTACGACTTCTCTTCGGGATATCCGAACTGCCAGCATCACTACTGTTGAGCTTTGAGGCTGTTACCAAATAAAATAAGGGTCACTTGAACACAAGCGCTGAAATACCGCGACAGTCGGTCTGATAAACGATATGTCTACACTGTGACTAAATGGTTAACGAGTGAGTAGCGTATACAGGGTGGATACGGTGGACAGACAGAAAGTGACAGCCTGGGATTTCATCACCCTACTCAGCGTGCAATTTAAATCTTATGAACAAAGCTCATGCTGAACTAGGACATGAGCTTGTTCATGTGCCATTTACATGAAAACGTGTACTGAAATTCCCTTTAAGTGGTCAGTTTTAGGGTAACTTTCGACAAAACAAAAAAACAAGAAAAAAAAAATGACACCGAATTTTCGGGTGTAATAAGCACGTCTTTTGAATCCGTTCTGACGCAAATTAAATTTATCAAAGCTATTTAAAGTCAATGGAACCGGTATGAAAAACAATAGATCTGACGAAAGAAAGAAGATTTTCAATGGGGTTTTTAATCCCTCAGATATTGTTGCAAACGGAATCGTGAGCTTACGAACTCTTAGAAACAGAGATATCGACAAAAATAAGACGTGACTTTACTTCCCCTGGTGGGAAAACCATGCATTATTTTAGGAAGAAAGTATTCTCAAAAGGTTTATCCATATAAGCGGTATCGGTCCAAGAAAAAAAAAAAAAGTAGAGTTTTCAGGAGTCCAGATTTTGCTACAAATACATCAGAAGCAGAAATTAACACTTATGATCCCTGGTGGCTAAATCATTCTTTACCAAACAGAAATTATGTGAAAAATATTTTCCATCAGGTCTTGTATGCGATACGGGAAGAGTTTTTCAAATCGGAGCATCAGGAGCAGAAATAACGCAAAAAAACGCTATTTACATTTACGCCCCCTAGCGGAAAGTCTATGAATTACTTGAAAATTTTGAAATTATATGAAACACATGTCACACTGAAAACACTATCCAACAAAGAAGGAATTTTTCAAATCGGACTCCTAGGAGTAGAGATATTGACAAAAATAAGATGTACATTTACGCCCCCTGATGGAGAAACTGTGGAATATTTTAGGAAAAAAATATTCCCAAATAATGTATCGATGTGAGTGGCATCAGTCCACGAAAGAATTTTTCAATCGATATTTTAGAAGCTCAGATTTTATGGTAAATATTACCACTTACGCCCCTGGTGGCCAAAGTATTCTTTACCAAAAATTTGAAATTATATGCAAAAGATTTTCCATCTGGAGGTGTATCCTCTGAAGAAAACATTTTTCAAATCGGAGTTTTAAAAGAAGAGTTATCGGGAAAAATGTAGTTTACTTTTACGTCTCCTAGCGGAAAATCTAGGCGTAATTTGAAAAATTAACTAAATCTAAAATACTCTTCGACATAAATGGAATCGAAAGATAAAATAATTTTTTCAATCGGATGTTTAGAAGCAAATATGTGGAATAAAACGTATTTTTGAATTCGACATCATCTGCATTTACGCCCTCTAGCGGCGAAATTGTACATCGTAAAAAACAACGAAATAAAGGATCATCATTCCCATATTTCAAGCTTCCCAACGCAAAAATAATTTTTCAAATCTGACTAATAGTTGCAGAGATATCGTGGGTACAGACGGATGGACGGACGGACAAACCGATAACATAAGCACGATCTTTTTTACAAAAGACGTGCTAAAAAGAAGGAAAATTAAAAGAAGGAATAGAAATTGAGAAGAATCAGAATTCCATCGTCAATGACTGCAGAGGTTTGTCCCTGACTAACATCTGGAAAGATCTGGTGAAAAATTACCGTAACCGCCAAAGTTAACAGTAACCACGACAGTTAGAGAGAAAGAGCGACAACGAGGAATTTCCTAATGAAGGAGAGAAGAGTTTTCTCCGAAACTTTACAATTTAAAATGAATTATTCCTAGAGAAAAACTATATTGGAAGTTTAATTAAGTGTTCAGCGTATTAACTGTTAATTTCGTGAATTTTCCATTTAATATTTTCTGACTGCGGGTAACTGACGCCGTGGAAGGAGAGACGGCGGATAATGAGGGACTACTGCATATCCTAATACAATAAAGGTTTATACCGTCTTAGCACGTTAAATATGTTAATTTTCGCTAAAATACACTAATGCTTTCGAAACCTCTACATGGTTTCATCATCAGGTGTAATATAAGACACAAATCCTTTCAGATACACACTGAACAATACTCAAATCACGCCTTGAGATCATAACGGCAAGCAATATATCTTACATGATGGTTATGAGCAGCAACACTAAGGCTCGTGTTTGATTTAAATATCAATTGTTGACGAAGTTAGCTATAATGAGCGGTTATGGTTTCTGGTGAAGATGAGATATTTAGCATAGTAACATGCTATAGTTCTGGTTAAGATTTCTTTGTCAGTTCACGAAAAATAGTCTCTTCTTTAATAAGGTGTCTCCAAGGGAGAAGTAGAATAATAGGTTATTCGTTACAGCAGGCATTTGTAAATCTATGTATTACGACTGTTTCGCCATATCGAAGAGCCCAATCATTAGTGTATCCAGTTTCAAGGGTTATGTCGTCCCGTAAAGTACGGGACGATATAACCCTTGTAACGAAGAACCTCCTATTACTCTATCTCACCCTTAGAGACACCTCATTAAAGAAGAAAATATTTTTCGTGAAATGACAAAAAAAATCTTAAACAGAACTACTGTATAACGCCGCCCCGGTGGCGCAGTGGTCTAAGGCGCTGGCCTCTGATCATTCGTCCGTAAGGGGTCCGGGTTCGAATCCCGTCAGGCAGGGATGTTGTGTTTGTCTTACGGCACTGGCTCTCTCCCTTCCCTGGAACCAGTGACCTTAAATTAGGGACGAGCGACTGCTTATAGCCCATTGAGTTGCTCACGGTGGTCGTTAAACCTCCAATAAAAAAAAAAAAAAAAAAGAACTATAACATGTTACTATGCTAAATATCTCATCTTCACCAGAAACCGTAACAGTTCATTATAGCTAACTTCGCCAACACCTCGCATTTTTTTTTTTTTTGATTGGCGGTTTAACGACCACCGTGAGCAACTCAATGGGCTATAAGCAGTCGCTCGTCCCTAATTTAGGGTCACTGGTTCCAGGGAAAGGAGAGAGCCAGTGCCGTAAGACAAACACAACATCCATGCCTCACCGGGATTCGAACCCCTTACGGACGAATGATCAGAGGCCAACGCCTTAGACCACTGCGCCACCGGGGCGACCAACTCGCATTGCATCATGGAAAAGATTATTCACCTCGCATTGCATCATGGAAAAGATTTTCGATGGCGCGGACCAACAATAGTTTGTTTACATGCTTTTTTCCATTGCTTAACAAGACATTACGTTTCAAAGGTTCAGGAAAATCGCGATTTTTGTAAATTTATTAACGACATGTCTAACTTTTGCGCATCGTATGGGTGTGCTAATAAATCCTGCCACGTAAATTGTATAGAGGAACGAATAACTTCCCATAATTTTCCCATGAAAAGGACGAAATTGTCAAAGGAATGGCTGTGTAAAATGAAACGCGATGATTTTCATCCAAATGTTCATTCTCCAATATGTTCTACCCACTTTAACGAAAGAGATTTTTGATATTATGATACTACGTATCAGAGGCAGTTGAAACTTTGTAAGTGTACCTTCGAATTTCAATTTCAAAAAAAAAAAAAAAAAAAAGGTTTCTAGTAGAAACCTGATGGCATATTTTAATCGATAAATTACGAATTAAGGGCTATGTTCTTTCTCCCAAGCAGGGCCGGATGGAGCTCTTGCGGGGCCCTGGGCGAAATTTCAAGGCGGGGCCCAGAGCAAAATTTCATTGTGGGCACTAAAAAATAAATCTCATATTTTAATAAAGTCGTTTCTGAAAATTATCGTTCGTGGGGAAGACACACGAACACTACCGTAAAGACAAAATGATTATCTCAAAGAAATATTTGCTTTAAGCTTAAGAAAAAGACCATAATACTCACTGAAAGTTCAGAGAGAGAGAGAGAGAGAAAGAGAAATAGAGAGAGGAGGGAAGAGATATAGAGAAAGTGAGAAAAAGAGAGAGGGAAAGAGAAAGACAGGGAGAGAGATAGAGAAAATGAGAGAGAGGGGAAGAGAGGAAGAGAGGGAGAGAGAAAGTAAAAAGTGTTAAAATCTACGATTTTCTTTCCCGGGAGAAGAGGTTTAGGTTGCATTGTGACTCTTATAACAGCTTATTCACAAAATGATAAAAAGATACTTGCTTAGCGAATATTTTCTCATTGCGAATATTTTTGTATATGAAATATAATAAGGATCCCTCTAAAATAAATTGGTATAAACAGTTTTTTCCCCTGATACATGTTTAGGGATTTATTTTTAATACACAGTGGAGTAACTGACAAATTAGTGACATTCTAAACTTTTATACGTGTTCATATATGACAGTTGCCTTTTTTTTTTTTTTTTTTTTTTTTTGCAATTTCTTGTAATGTTGGAAAAGTGGCCTCTGTATGTAGTCCGAAAGTAACTTGGATATTGTTCTTTTTATTTCCTTAAATTTAAGTATCAGGTTTTCACACAAATTGTTGGATATATAAAAGTAGGGTACCACAAAATGATGAAATTTAATTTGCTATTTCATGAATGCGGAAAAGATAAGGTGGTTACAAAAATCATTTGGAATCTGCAAATCTCAGTGTCCGTACGACGAACAGCGGGGATAACGTATTCAAAAATAGGGAGATTAGAAACAAACAAAAAACTTCAAAAATATTTTTTTAAGGGCCTTGCGCCCCAAAAGTTACAAAAAAAATGTAGTTAATTTGTTTTTACCAAAAATGATCTTGTTTTCTAAACTGCGGGGCCCCCTAAAAGCGCGGGGCCCGGGGCGACCACCCCGGTTGCCCTTATTGTCCAGCCGGCCCTGCTCCCAAGAATGAAACAAACAAATCTATAATTTTTCCTTTTATTTAATGTTACGTATTCATTTCCTTTTTAAGCAGATCGCCTGGCGTGCGAGCCCAAGTTTGTTTACGTATTACGTATTTGTCTGGGCTTCTAAATGTTTTCTTTTGCAGAAAAGAAGTTCCCAAGTTTATGTTTCAGTTGTTTTGCCAATATCTGACAATAAGAACATGAAAATTTAATATACCGTGAGTCCTGCTTCGTGCGATCAGGAAGTTCTTCCCTGGCGGATAAAACTTTTCTTGCTTTTATTCTGCTAGGTAGAGTTTCATATTCATGAGGAAAACTTATTCTTCCGTCATAATAAATATTTCACACATATGCCACAATGTACATTCATAATTTTCCTTTTAAGGGCCATCTTTAATCCATTATATTCGCTTCCTTTGCCACTTTCACAACGTACCGCAACGCTTTACGATGTAGCGATAACGTGTCGCCATCTATCGTCGCTTTAGAAGACTATTTGCAGGCGACATTTGGAAGGTTTACCGTACCGTGTACAAGAAATGCTTCATTAAAAACTTCATGATGACTAACGGCGATGTTCCCCTGCATCATGCGAAATAAACATCGGGCACAAAATCTTAGTATAATTTTGCAACCTTCATTTGTTCTTCTAAGAAATTAATTTCTTCTTGTTCGTCGTGTAGCTTTATTAATTCTTTGGCAGACTCAATGACGTTAAGATTGCAAAAAATTAGAAAACAGCCCAACAGTAAGGGTTAACAAAGAGTGTCAACTTTGAATCAGCAGCCATGTTAGTTCGCAGAAATCCACTTCTGACGTCACATGAATAAGGTCCATTGATATTTAAATCAAACACGTGCCTTTGTGCTCATAACCATCATGTAAGATATGTTGCTTGCCGTTATGACCTCATGGAGTCATTTGAGTATTGTGTATTTGAAAGGAGTTGTGTCTTATATTACACCTAATGATGAAACCATGTAAAGGTTTCGAAAACGCTAGTGTATTTTGGTGAAAAATTAAAATATTTAACGTGCCAAGACGGTATAAACCTTTATTCTATTGGGTTGACGTATAAGTAATGTCGTTTTCTTTCAAACGTTGGAAAACTTTATTTCGCAGCAACAAAAAATAGCAATTTAATCAATAATGTATTCGCCACTAGTATTTACAACTGATTCCCATCGTTCAGCAAGTTGTTCGATGCCTCGGCGATAGAAATCTGCCGGTCGTGACCCGAAGAAGTCATCCAACCACGGCCACAATTTCACGTCATTATTAAACGACACGCCGCGCAAATTGTTGGAAAGCGATCGAAACGGATGAAAATCGGATTGAGCCAAGTCCGGAGAATAGGGTGTGTGCGACAGAACTTCACAACTGAGCGCTTGAATGGCGGTTTTGGTCATTTTGGCGATGTGAGGCCTAGTGTTGTCGTGTTGTAGCAGAACATCGTATCGCCGATCGGGTCGCTTTTGTTGCATTGCGTCGTGGAGTCGATGCAGTTGTTAAACATAGAGGTCTGCGTTGACCGTCTCATTGTTCCGGAGAAGTTCGTAGTGGATGATGCCCTGCCAATCCCACCAGACACACAACATCGTCTTCCGAGGACGCAACTCTTGTTTCGCCCGCGGCGTTCCGTGTTTCTGGGGACTGAGCCATTCTTTTCGCTGCTTCATGTTGACGTACAGACACCATTTTTCTTCGCCGGTAACGATGTCATACAGAAATCTTTCCTTGTGACCACGAGTAGCCCTGTGACGAGCAAGCAAACCGGCAGCAATTGTGGAACGTTGATTTCTGTTATTGTCGTTCAAAACGTGCGGAACCCAAGCGCCAAGCTTTTGAATTTCTTCCATCGCATGAAGGTGATTCACGAATGTCTTCTGATCACAGTTAATTTTCTCAGCCAATTCTCTATCGATTGACGTGGGTTTTCGTGCAGCATCTGGTTCAATTGCTCTTCATCAAACTCAACGGGGCGATCTATGTCCTTAAGGTCGAAATTGCCGGATTTAAAACGCAAAAACCCCCGTTGAGCCACCCTTTCGGTCACAGCATCTTCATCATAGACAGCACAAATCTCGCTAGAGCAGCTTTCGCGGCTTTGATCCCTCGATTAAACGCGAAGAGCAGCAGACGTCGGTAATGCTCCTTTATGTCCACTTGACATTCCATTTTAATGACCTGAAAACCAAATAAAATTAAATCAAATCAAACACACTGGCATGTAGAGCGAACACGTATCTATCGCATAGTATATCACATGTTGCCAAAATATTTTATTTTGGCACAAAAATGGAACTGTGGAAAAAAACAACATTATCTATTCCTCAACGCAATACTGTACTAGACATAAACCGGTGCGTAATTCATTTTACCGAGTGTATGATTTTGTAAATCACCATACAAAGTGCTTCACTTGGGAATATTTAATACTGTATATGCAGTAAAAAAGGTGACATTGAGGATCTCAAGAACTACAGACCTATCAGCATCCTATCAGTGGTTTATAAAATCTTCACTAAAGTTCTTTGACACCGCTTAAAGGTGACACTGGACATGGCTCAACCGAGAGAACAAGCTGGATTCAGGAGTGGCTACAGCACAATAGATCATATCCACGTACTGAGAGAACTAATTGAAAGAGCGAGGGAATATGAACTTCCATTGTGCATGGCTTTTATCGATTATGAAAAAGCCTTTGATTCGGTGAAACCATCAGCAGTTACAATGGCTCTGAAATCCTGCGGTATTGAAGATGCATACATTAATATTATTAATAACATCTATGAAAATGCAAGTGCAAAGATTCGGCTGTTTGAAAATACAACACACATAAAAATTGGAAAGGGAGTGAGACAAGGTGACACCATATATCCGAAGCTCTTTAATGCCACATTGGAAAATGTCTTTCAATCACTGAACTGGGAAAACAAAGGGATAAAGATTAATGGAGATTATCTAACTCACTTTCGTTTTGATGATGACGTAGTCATTTTTGCAACTACCCCATCAGAGCTGTAGAGTATGATCCAGGAACTTCCTGACAAGAGTAAAGAAGTGGGATTAAAAGTGGACTTTCAGAAGACAAAAGTGATGTACAATGCTTTTACAAGAAATGAAGATTTATCGATTGATGGAGAAAAGCTGCAGATAACAGATGCGTACGTTTATCTTGGACAGCCGATATCAAGTGAGGGTCACATTGATGAAGAAATTAATCGGCGTAAAAAAAATTTGCCTGGAGAGCTTTTGGAAGAAACGGTATAATTTTTAAGAGCAATATGCCATTATGTCTTAAAAGAAAAGTGTTCGATCAATGCATCCTTCCACTGCTTACGTATGGTGCAGAGACGTGGACCTTAACTAAAAGAGACATACAAAGGCTGCAGACAACTCAAAGCAGCATGGAGAGGTGCATGCTTGGTGTAACCAGGAGATATAAGAAGAGGAACTCGTGGATCCGAAAAATGGCAAGAGTGAAAGACATAATGATCAGAGTAAAATCCCTGAAATGGCAATGGGCTGAACATACTGCCAGAAGAACAGACCATCGATGGACAGCCGAAATTTTAGACTGGATTCCAAGGGACAGGAAAGGACCCAGAAGAAGACCATATGGGAGATGGGTGGATGAAATTCGAAAGTATGCGGGAGTAACATGGAAGAGACTGGCACAAGACAGACCGCTGTAGAAGAAACTTGGGGAGACCTTCGTCCAGCAGTGGATTGATAATGGTTGACGATGATGATGATGATCCAGTTATTATGGATATATAATATAAATGTATAATACTATTGTCACGTATGCATATTTTCACATTGTGGTAATTTTCACCGAAAAGGGATTTAGCGAGGACTCGGATTTAATGATTGTTTCCATCTATCCCGGGCTCCTCGTTGTAAACAGATTCTACAGTACTTTTGTCGTGTGAGAAAGATTCAAATGCCGGGTTCATTACAACCCAAAATTCTGCACCATCTGTCCTTTTTAGAAATGGAATTAGAAGTTGATGATTAAAGGTTTTGATTACGTGCCCGTTCTGCCTTTATTTTTCTCGTGTGATGTTATCACATACGAAAAGTATAGGCTTTAAAGACGATATCAATTAATTCCATTACATGGTAAATTAGCAATGTTGAAAGATTTTTCAGACTGGATCTTTCGCCCCTCGTGTGTTCTCTTTTTACGGTTTTGTTGCGGCAATGATTGTCTCAATATTTTCCCTTCGGCTACTTACGGAACATTTTAGAATGATATATTTTGGCCCATGACCCTACCTCCTTCCGGCGTCCTTGACTGACAGGTAAACATAACAGTTTCTTGAGCAGCATCCGATGCTCTAATTGCAAAGTGAAAAAACGCTACCCAGAGGCGACGCTCCACCTGCTTGCTATGTCAAGAGGAAAGGGATGCAGAAAATGCACATGAACAATTATGAAAGTGCCAGAAAGATTCACTCTCAGTCAAGGTTCCTTAAATTTCAAGACATGCCTGACCTACTGAGATTTCTGCTTTTTTTATTTTCATTCTTCTTTTCACGTGGCTTCGCCGGCATTTTTTATGCCATTTTCCACACCATTTACGGGTATATATAGGCGGAGGTCCACTCTTACTTTCACTCAGAGTGTTCATAACCATTAGGTCTCTCGGTGCGAGCTTCATTCTAAATCAGCAAGATGATGATCAAGGTATGTAATAAACTCTTCGTAGTAGTTTTGTCATTCTTTCTTTCGAACCTTTAACAATATTGAAGTTTTGATAAGATTTGCAGGAAAAGGAGCTAGTGATTACTAGAGAACTAATCTTTAGGGGCTAAAAAACACAAAAATACTTAATTTTTATGTGCTACTAATTTCGAAAATATTTGCAAATATGTTTTCTTCAACGATAAAGTAACTACAACGGCCTTTCCATAAAACTGATAGCAAAATCGCACAAAATGAAGAAATATAGGTACAGCAAAACATATACTTTTATTTCTCGAAGTGTCTTCTCTCGGATGATATGTAACGATCCCATCGTTCAGTCCACTTTTCAAAGCATGTGGCGAAGGTATTTTGTGGAAGCCGCTTTAGCGACCCCTGGCAGCTTGAATAACGTTAGCATCTGCGTTGAATGTTGCGCCACGGAACTTCTCCTTCATTGTTAGAAACAACCAGAAATCGCATAGGGCGAGGTCAGGACTGTACGCAGGCTGTGGCATGATTTCAAACTGCATTTCGTAAGAAACTGTTTAACACAAGCAGCCACATGTGGGCGGGCGTTACCATGGTGACGGGTCCACTTGCCCACCAGTTCCGGTCGCTTAATCGATATGTGTCGTCGCAGACGCTTCAAGACTGAAATGTAATACTCAGCATTGACAGTAATTTGTGAAGGAATGGCATGCTAGTAGACTACACCTTTATGATCAAAGAAAACTGTCATCATCACCTTTTCCATTGATTTTGCTTTGCGGACATTTTTCGAAGGAGTCGAACCTGTGTGCTTCCAGACACTCGCTGCGCGCTTTGTGAGAGGGTCGAAATAGTATACCTAGGTCCGGATGGAGCTCTTGCGGGACCCTGGGCGAAATTTCATAGAGGGGCCCAGAGCAAAATTTCATTGTGCGCACTAAAAAATAAATCTCATATTTTAATAAAGTCGTTTCTGAAAATTATCGTTCGTAAGGAAGACACACGAACACTACCGTAAAGACAAAACGATTATCTCAAAGAAGTATTTGCTTTAAGCTTAAGAAAAAGACCATAATACGGACTGAAAGTTCAGAGAGAGCGAGAGAGAGAGAGAGAGAGAAAGAAAGAAAGTAGAAGAAATAGAGAGAGGAGGAAAGAAAGAGAGAAAGAGAGAGGAAGAGAGAGAAGAGAGAGAAAAGAGAGAGGGGGGAGAGAGAGAAAGAGAGAGAGAGAGGGAGAGAGAGAAAGAAAGAGAGAGGGAAGAGATAGAGAAAGATAGAAAGGGAGAGAGAGAGAAAAAAAGAGAGAGGGAGAGAAAAAGAGAGAGAGAGAGAGTAAAAAGTGTTAAAATCTACGATTTTCTTTCCCGGGAGAAGAGAGCTGTCATAAGAGTCACAAGATTGCATTGTGACTCTTATAACAGCTTATTCACAAAATGATAAAAAGATACCTGCTTAGCGAATATTTTCTCATTGCGAATATTTTTGTATATAAAATATAATAAGGATCTTTCTAAAATAAATTGGTATAAACAGTTTTTTCCCCTGATACATGTTTAGTGATTGATTTTTAATGCACAGTAGTGTAACTGACAAATTAGTGACATTCTAAACTTTTATACTCGTTCATATATAAAAGTAGCCTTTTTTTTTTTTTTTTTTTTTTGTCCATTTCTTGTAATGTTGGAAAAGTGGCCTCCATATGCAGTCCGAAAGTAACTTGGATATTGTTATTTTTATTTCCTTAAATTTAAGTTTCAGGTTTTTTACACAAACTGTTGGATGTATAAAACTAGGGAACCACAAAATGATGAAATTTAATTTGTTATTTCATGAATGCGGAAAAGATTAAGGTGGTTACAAAAAATCATTTCGAATCTGCAAATCTCAGTATCATTCAAAAATGGGGAGATTGGAAACAAACAAAAAACTTCAAAAATATATTTTTAAGGGCCTTGCGCCCCAAAAGTTACAAAACAAAATGCAGGTAAAATTTTTTTACCGAAAATTATTTTGTTTTCTAAACTGCAGGGCCCCCTAAAGGCGCGGGGACCGGGGCGACAGCCCCGTTTGCCCCTATGTTCCAGCCGGCCCTGAGTATACCCATATTTCTTCGGCAGTTATTACTGTGTTTAGAAAGTTCGGATCCTTTGCCATCATTTGTTTCCACTCATGACACACCTGAACTCTGGCTAACAATTGTTCTCTCATCAGGCGATGAGATACCCATCTGGAACACACACGACGGTGCAGCAGTAATTTGTCGCGTAGAATGCGGAATGCCGACGTTTTTGAAATATCAGTTGTCGTCGCTATGTCTCCACACGTTATTCGTCGATAAATTTGCAGGATTGCCCAAACAGTGTTAATAATATTCTCCGTAACAACACTTTCAGGTCGACCAGACCTAGGAGCGTGTTCTGCCAACAAACGACCTTTTTTGAAATCATGCTGCCATCTAAGAATCGTTGACTTACCCAACCATTTATCTTTGTAAGCTTGTTTCATTAAATCAACTGTTTCTGAAGCTGTTTTACTCAAATGCTAGCAAACTTTTATCGCACAACGCATTTCCTTTCTTAACTCTGAATCTTTCACCTCCATAGCTGTATGGCGAAATGCAGATGTACCTTAAACAACTGACCAATATCACAACCAGAATCGTCTGCCACGGCTATTAACTGTTGCCAGATATACTCCTTAATTCAGTTAGTCGTTTGCGTGGTTATTTCCCCCTTTACACTGTTGCCATCTTAAAAAAAATTACTCTCAGCTTTTATAGAACGGCGTTTGTATAAAAATTCGCCAAGCTTTCATACTCCACTGGGAAACTCTCTCAAGGCAATGTAGGCATAAAATGCACGGAATTAGAGCACGTAGGAAATAAAGATATTTTTTTGAAAATGAGGTGGGTGAAATCACGAGCAGTATTACGTGAGCTTTTATGTTGGTAGGGCATAATTGTCCAGAGTATCGAAGTAGACGTGCTGGTTAACAGTTTTGTCCACGATAACCAATGGGCCGGGACCATACCACGAAAAACACCCCCACACGAGTACACTGCCAGCTCCAAACTTGATCGTAGGAACGGTACACTGTGGTAAATAGCGTTCCTCCGGCTGCCGCCATACCCACAGACGACCATCAGACTGATGTATCTTGTATCTGGATTCATCAGTCCATAGGACCCGTTTCCATTGATCTACGGTCCACAATAAATGCTCTTTACACCATGCTAAACGAAGAGTTGCATTCCGAGTGGAGATGAAAAGCTTATGAGCAGCCGCACGACCACGGTAACCCATGGAATGAAGTTCTCTGCGAATGGTACGTGTACATACCGAGGTTCCAGCATTTTTACTCACCTATACACTGAGGTCTTTGTTTAGTACTCCGTCGATTAGCTGCAGCGACTCTCCTGAGGTTTCGACGTCCTCTATCACTGATTTTCTTTGGTCTGCTGGTACGTTTTGCTGCTTCAGGCACGCCATTTGTCTTCCACTTATTCAGTGCATCCAAAACAATTGACTTGAGTATGTTTAAACTCCTCTCGGTTTCTCTTATGGACAACCGACTAATATAACACCCAACAATCTTTCCTTTCTAAAAGTCAGTTTTCTCCCGCAGCGATATTTTCACTCAACCTCAAAGTGGGAGATGATCGCGGTCCGCTGCAGGCTTATTTTTATACCGTTTCCAGCTGAACCGCGCATCTTAACAACGCAGAGGATCTGTTCATTTGCTTTTCAAGGGGTGCCCTGGGACTTTTGTCAATATAGTGCATATCTTTTCCGTGTTTCCAGGATACACCAACGGTATTAGGTACACACCCACCTTTTCTTCCTTACACTGTCTCTCCTTGCAGCTTGATATTTTACGTGATAACGGGGTTGGTGATTTCAAGCTATTGAGATGCTGTACTTACACAATACATTTCTCAACCAATATGTAAAGCCTGGGACATATATGATGGATCCTGCGTATTTCGTTGTCTTTTTAGTTGGTTTTGTCATCGTAGACATTATACGACTTCTTACATTTCTATGTATTCTGTCTATGTGATCCTTCTTATATCCAGTCTTTAGACCTTTGCCATAAATAATACCAATTCCCTAATTATGTAGGTAGTCGGGTTTGCATACGTTATACCCTCTGTAGAATCATGCTCTAAACGCAAAAACTTTGTACTCTTTTGAGCAGTGTGAATCAGGAGAGACAATACTGCTCGTAATGTCACCCACATCATTTTCAAAACATCACCTTCATTTCCGACGTGTTTTAATTTGCTGCATTTTTATGTCTACATTGCCTTCAGGAAGCCTTCCAGTGGAGTGTGAAAGCTTGGAGAATCTTTATACAAATTTACACCATGAAAATAAACGGATTTACAACATCATAAGCGTTCCTTGCTTATTCACGACCTGGTGTATTTAAAAAAAGAGTACTTTCTTTAGAACCTTTAACAATATTGAAGTTTCGATAAGATTTGCAAGAAAAGGAACTAGCGATTACCAAATAACGAATATTTAGGTGCTAAAAATACAAAAATACTTAATTTTTATATGCTATTAATTTCGAAAACATTTGCTAAAAATAAAAATATATTTTTTTCTATGATAACGTAAATACTTACTTTCTGTGATAAATAGATAATGTTAGTACTCTCTTAATTAATCATAGCTGTACAGGGTGATTCATAAAGAAGTATACAGTTTCCAGATGCTGTAAAACAGTAACAGTTGAAGACACGGACCACAACTGTGAACCGTTACGTATATGTACACATAAAGTGTGTGTCCCGCTACTCAGGGAAGTGACGTAGGCGATAGCGCGTGTGTCACGTGACTAGTCAGTCAAAATGGTAGCGTCCGCAGTGGAGAAGGCGTTTTGTGTTCTTGAATTGAGCAAAACGGAATCTGTAACTGTTGTGCAACGGCATTTTCGGTCACGATTGGGAAAAGAACCTCCAACCAGAAAATCTATCTACGATTGGCATAAAAAATTTGAAATTACGGGCTGTTTGTGCAAACTTAAAAGTCCTGGATGACCGCGTGTATTGGAAGAAGTCGTCGATAGTGTTTGCACTGTCATTCAACGAAGCCCGGGAAAACCAACGCGGAGGGTGATTCGTGAAGTGCAGATTTCACTGCTCACTGACTGGGAAATTTTGAGAAAGAAGCTGAAAATGATTCCATACAAGGTGCAGATGTTGCAAAATCTCACTGACTTTGACAAGACAAAGCGCTTTGAATTTTGTGCCGAAATGCAGCACCGGTTTGAAAATGACGATTTTGCCGATCACTTAGTTTTCACCGGTTTAATACACGTGAGTGGTCAGGTAAACATTTCACGCGAGTGGTCAGGTAAACAAGCACAGTGTTCGCTTTTGGGGAACGGAGAATCCCAGATTTACAGTGTAACACGTGCGAGATTCAGACATTCAGATATCTTACCTTGCGTTTGGGTGGAAATGGATTACCGGCTCGATGTGTGTCGTGCTACTAAGGGTGCACACATAGATCATCTGTGACTGTCTCTAAAAGAACTTGAAACATTCCCCTAAAATTCTGTTACAGGTAACATGAAATATCTAACTTGTTTTATAGTGCGTTGGAACTGTATACTTCTTTATGAATCACCCTGTACATTTGATGGAAAAAGGACTTTGGAGTTGCACAAGACAACAAAGGTCACCCAAAAGTTTCCTTCGCAAATCCATACCTACAAGGTGTAACGTATACTCTATATTCACTTTCCTTTTGACTTTACTATCTCTGGTTATTTTATTTTCCTATGTAAATTATCTTCTTACTGAACGAAATATTATTTCACCCGATGAATGAGATCTGGCAATGAGTGTAAGTCATGACGTGGTGGTAGCCAATATATATAGGCGCGTTCATCGATGGCGAGAGCGTTTGGTGTTGTACGGAGAGATTTTGTTGTTATAAGGTGAGATTTTGTTGTTATAAGGAGAGCTTTTGTTGTTATAGGGAGATCGTTTGTTCTATGTGATTAGTTGGATTTTTCATTATTGTGAAACAAGTTGTGTGTGTGTGCTTTGGATGACCAAGAGTGGCATAATAAAAAAGCTTTGTCGTAAGTACGTCTTTCTCAATTCATAGTTTTTGTCAGACCTCTGTCTGGCTGTTAGGTTTATATCATTAGTTTATTACCATTAACAACCAGCGTTAAGACTTTATTCATTCTAATTACTGCTGCAACATTACTACCAGTTATAAGTTTGTTCAATACTATTACTACACTACTAGCAGGAGACTTTATTCATGTTCTTAATTAACTAGTAACAACAACCATTTGAATTCACTATTTGAAGCTTAGTACAAGCATATCATTCAGTAGCAGAAGCATTATACTTAGCTCAGTATAGGAAAGCTTCATTATTATCATTAGCTAGCTGGTAGAGAGAGCTTATTCATTATAATTAGCTTAGCGGAAAGGAAAATAAAGCTAATTCATTATAAAGGGTTGTTCCAAGACAATTGAGGCCGCCCCGGTGGCGTAGTGGGCTAAGCGATGGCCTCTGATCATTCGTCTGAACGGGGTCCGGGTTCGAATACCGGTGAGACATGGATGTTGTGTTTGTCTTAAGGCAGTGGCTCTCTCCCTTCCCTGGAACCATTGACCCTAAGTTAGGGACGGGCGAGTGCTTTTAGCCCTTTGAGTTGCTCACGGTGGTCGTTAAACCTCCAATTAAGAAAAAAAAAACAATTGAGAATGTTTTTTTGAAAAAACTATACGTAACTTAATTATCATGTAAGTGATAATCTTTTTCGAAATACTGTCCATTGTATCGAATACAGGTGTCCCAGCGTTCCTTCCACTTGTTGAATGTTTTTCCTGAAATGCTTTCGAAGCACCCCTTCGCAGCTGTAATAAGTTGTTGATCAGTCTCAAATTGTCGTAATGTCTTTTTTAAGGTGGGGAACAATCAGAAGTCACATGGTGACAAGTCTAGACGACATGCAGGTTAGGAAATCAACTTAATATTCATTTTCTCCAAATATCGGTTGAGCTTCATCTCATATTGGTTGAAAGCTCCTTAAGGAAGCTTTCAACCAATATGGGATGAAGCCACCAACCATCCTTACCAACCCGAAATCGAAAGGCATAACTCTTCTCACAGAGAGTTTACAAATAACTGTTAAATCATTGCTGTAATGACGATCTCCTTTATGCTGTGCCCACCCCATGGAAACTTTTATTACAGAATGTATCATTAAATATTGACTCTAATTAATTCTAACTGTTTAAAAACAGTCCTATATAAATTTTGAAGATGTGAATCCGTTTTTCAGTGTAAATATGACAGGGGTGTAAGCCAGATAATATCCGAAAACTTCGTCGTCGCGAATCGAACTCGCGTCTCTCAGATAGCGCCCAGGAATGCTAACCACTACACCACCTCCTACAAGTTGTAACGTACCAGGAGAGGAGATGTGACGTACCTGCCAGCAGGTCGCACACGACATAAAGGCAGATAGGAATCAAAACAAATGTCTGCGTAGCTCAGTTGGTAGAGCGACTTGTTCCGGAATAAGCGGCCTCGGGTTCGAACCCCGGCGCGGATAAAAATGACGGAGAAATTCACTTCGTTATAAAGTCTCCGATTAATTTGAATATAACCATCACAGGATTCGCTAGTCGAAGCAACCGGCTTCATGCTTATCGAATCTGGAGGTTAAGAATCCTATCCCGTGATTGCCCGGAGGAGTATTTAAAGCATGAATGGAATACGGGATCACAGCTTACAATACAAATTTTGAAAATGTGAATTCGTTTTTTGGTGTAAATATGAAAAGGATGGTAAGCAGTGGAGTAATTAATTCACCGTGCGGCCACCGGAAAGATTTGCTTAGCCCCTAAGCACAGAGTAATTTCCCTAGGATTTCGAACACAAGTGAGGATGCATTTTTTACGGTGTGTGTGGGGTGTTAGGAAGTCACAGGGAGTGTTTAAAAAAGCACTAGTGGTGCCTAGAGCCCTGCAGTTTGAACTTTTTAAGTAATAGATTTGACAATACGTGTAACGGCTTTGTCCAAAATTAAAATAAACCACTTGAAGAGATCACCCTCTTACACACGGCAGATCTTAGGTTGCTGTGCATAAATGTTGACGCCGATCGTGCACGCAATCCTAGGTAACTGACTGTTTTCCCACATTCTCCACGAGGAATACCACTGTGGCCTCGCGCTTTTCCTCGCAAGCCCAGAGAGAGAGAGAGAGAGGGCGATTGGAGAGCGATCGTATTATTTACAACTCATTGCAGAGAAATCGTATTACAACCCCAAGAGAGCCGAAAACTTTCAATCTGTAGGACATTCAGTGTTCTAAAAGTGAAAGTAGGCATTTATTTCATCATCATCATCATTGTCAACGGTTATCAATCCACTGCTAGACGAAGGTCTCTCCAATCCTCTTCCACAACGGTCTGTCTTGTGCCAGTGTCCTCCATGTTACTCCCGCATACTTTCGAATTTCATCCACCCATCTCCCATGTGGTCTTCTTCTAGGTCTTTTCCTATACCTTGGAATCCAATCTAAAATTTCGGCTGTCCATCGATGGTCTGTTCTTCTGGCGGTATGTCCAGCCCATTGACATTTCAGGGATTTTACTCTGATCATGATGTCTTCCACTCTTGTCATTTTTCGGATCCACGTGTTCCTCTTCTTATATCTCCTGGTAACACCAAGCATGCACCTCTCCATGCTGCTTTGAGTTGTCTGCAGCCTTTGTATGTCTCTTTTAGCTAAGGTCCACGTCTCTGCACCATACGTAAGCACTGGAAGGATGCATTGATCAAACACTTTTCTTTTAAGACATAATGGCATATTGCTCTTCAAAATTATGCGGTTTCTTCCAAAGGCTCTCCAGGAAAGTTTTATACGCCGATTAATTTTTTCATCAATGTGACCCTCACTTGATATCTGTTGTCCAAGATAAACGTACGTGTCTGTTATCTCCAGCTTTTCTCCATCAATCGATAAATCTTCATTTTTTGTAAAAGCATTGTACATCAGTTTTGTCTTCTGAAAGTTCATTTTTAATCCCACTTCTTCACTCTTGTCAGCAAGTTCCTGGATCATACTCTGCAGCTCTGATGGGGTAGTTGCAAAAATGACTACGTCATCAGCAAAACGAAGGTGGGTTAGATAATCTCCATTAATCTTTATCCCTTTGTTTTCCCAGTTCAGTGATTGAAAGACATTTTCCAATGTGGCATTAAAGAGCTTCGGAGATATGGTGTCACTTTGTCTCACTCCCTTTCCTACTTTTATGTGTGCTGTATTCTCAAACAGCCGAAACTTTGCACTTGCAGTTTCATAGATGTTATTAATAATATTAATGTATGCATCTTCAGTACCGCAGGATTTCAGAGCCATTGTAACTGCTGATGGTTTCACCGAATCAAAGGCTTTTTCATAATCGATAAAAGCCATGCACAATGGAAGTTCATATTCCCTCGCTCTTTCAATTAGTTCTCTCAGTACGTGGATATGATCTATAGTGCTGTAGTCACTCTTGAATCCAGCTTGTTCTCTCGGTTGAGTTATGTTCATTGTCACCTTCAAGCAGTGTGAAAAAACTTTAGTGAAGATGTTATAAGATACTGATAGGTCTGTAGTTCCTGAGATTTAGGTAAAGCTAAATATATCTTAAAGCAAAATATGAAACTTTGGGTTAATTATTGTGCGTGTTCGGATTTTTTCATAAAACTATAACTGGCAGCTGCAGTACGCCCCTTCGTCCCCCCTACCGCAGCTGCGGGGGTGGTAGTTACGCCACTGATGGTAAGTCAGATAATGTCCGAAAACCAGAAAATTTCGTCGTCCTGCAGCGGGAATATTCCCGCTCCAGGATGACGAAGTTTTCGGATATTATCTGACTTACAGCCTTGTCAAATTTACACCAAAAAAAAAAAAAGGATTCACATATTCAAAATTTGTACTGTATTCTGTTATCCCGTATTGCATTCATGATAAATCTTATATGTTCATGACCTTGCTCTATTGCGCAGGTCTGCTGTGATGACCATGTGCGTCACAACAGACGCGGAGATAACCTCAGGTTCGATCTTGGGAAGGTACGAGCGCTCGAATTACTGAATACCCGCCGTGCGTGCGTCGGATGGGCACATCGGGCCCTGGGTACTTTTCCCCATGTAATAAATAAAGGCGTCTTCCTCCCCCTTTCTACCTCGCTTCAGTCTCACATTCCTTTCGGGCACTGTAGCCCGAATCTCCTAGCTTCCTATTTCTCAGGGTTGTTTAAGACCTTGGGTCAGACACTCCCTTCCTAAAAGTCCCCTACATACGATCTAACACTCACACCTGATGAAGAGACTGGGGCAGTATTGAAAGTGCTTGTGTATTTTAATTATGTATGTTTTTAACCCCTGAGTTTAAATTAAAGGTATTAACTTATAATCGTGTTGAAGACGGCTTAGTTGGGATTTTTTTTTTGGCGTTACCAATACAGCACGAAATTCAACCTTGATTTCTAAGAAACGACAGAATTATTGAATTGGAAATTATTGAATTATTGGAAACGACAGAATAAGAAACGACAGAATTATTGAATTGGAAACGACAGAATAAAAAACGGTAGAATTATTGAATTGGAAACGGCAGAATAAGAAAAGACACAATTATTGAATTGGAAACGACAGAATAAGAAACGACAGAATTATTGAATTGGAAACGACAGAATAAGAAACTACAGAATTATTGAATTGGAGACGACAGAATAAGAAACGACAGAATTATTGAATTGGAAACGACAGAATAAGAAACGACAGAATTATTGCATTGGAAACGACAGAATAAGAAACGACAGAATTATTGAATTGGAAACGACAGAATTATTGAATTGGAAACGACAGAATAAGAAACGACAGAATTGGCCACGTGTGTCCTCCTTGCATTGGGCCGCACATGAAGAGAAATTGGGAACCCCAGTTGCCGCCCGAGTGGCGCAGTGGTCTAAGCGATGGCTTCTGATCATTCGTCCGAAAGGGGTCCGGATTCGAATCCTGTGAGGCATGGATATTGTGTTTGTCTTACGGCCCTGGCTGTCTCTCCCTTCCTTGGAACCAGTGGCCCTAAATTAGGGACGGGCGACTGCTTATTGCCCACTGAGTAGCTCACGGTGGTCGTTAAACCTCCAACAAAAAAAAAAAAAAAAAAAAAACCCAGTTGGACAAACTTGTTTCATGTCCAAATGTTATGTTAAAATTCCGTGACTTGATGATTTTGAAATGTAAACCATATCTTCGATATCTTTAATCGATAGGTGTCTGTCTTCCCGCATAACAACACCTATTGTATTAATGTTTACCTCCCTAACACTCGTTGAAAGTCTACCTCAATGGTCGATTAAAGCCGCCGACTCACTACCATCCATAAATTAGGGCACGTTAAGCAGTCGGACACCTGGTACCCCCCTCCCGGTAGTAAATGAGGGCGTCTTCCTCTCCCTCGCTTTCGTGTCACTTTTTTATCGGGCACTCTAGCCCAAATCTCCTAGCTTCCTATTTCTAAGGGCTGTTTAAGACCTGGCGTCAGACACTCCCTTCCTAAAATCCTCTACACAGGATCTGATCTGATCCATCCATAAATTCCTTATGCCGTCTGTGAATTGTTGATTTTCCTAAACATTCATCTTTATAAGTCATAAGACAAAGTTTCTCCGAGAGACTTCTTAAGTCGATAGCAAAATTTAATGCCACATCTTTGTTCCTCTTTCACATCCATTTTTTCGAAAAAAACACAGCGCGAAAACACTTGCTAGGGCTTCACGAAACAACGCTTATTAAACTGCGCACTGCCGACGACGCATGCGTGATAAACAGGTGTGGCCGGTTGCTATGGTTACTACAACGATTACCGCTTTTTCGAGATTCGTGCCAAGGTCGAACGCAGTATTGAACATTTTTAATAAACACATTCTCAGTTATTTTGGGGCAAGCTGTGTGTTTCATGAAGCAAAGACCGATGTCGAGAAAACGATCGTTCCACATCACAGGAAGTCAACCTTCCGTATTTTAAAAGGAGGATGTCACTAACATTTAAGCAATGGATTTCGCATAACTTCTAAAACTCCCTCTTGAAACCAAAGGAACGATTTGTCAGAAGCAAATCAAAACTTGCAACTGGTAAAAATCTTCATTTGTATACCATGCAATCCTCAGACGCTGCTAATAGGCATAAGAAATACAAAGTTAAACCAAAAACTCTGCACGCTTTTGCTTTGGACTCATTTTCCTTGTGGACGATAATGTCACATCTACCTAATTTTTTGATACGATGCTGTATAACGTACAAGTCTGTCAGCGTCGGGCTTCGAACCCAGGTCCCCTCACTCTGCATGGCGTAAGTCGCTGTCCCAACGGAGCTACGCGGATATGTGCTCTCACTGCTATCTGCCTTTGTCTCATGTGCGTCCTGCGGTGCAGGCACGTCACAGTTGTTACGTTTTTATTACTTTGCTTGGGCTTTGGATTAGAAGCATCCTTTTTCATTCACAAACTTGCATTGAAGAAGCAGAACTCTTATTAAAACTCAACACAGAAATTTATTCGGCACAGTTGTACAGCTCCCAGAAATAATTAACTCACTGCACTTTACAACCGCACTTTAGCACGTAATAACACGTTTTTTTTAGTACTGTTTAAAAAATTTAATTATGTAATTCACCGCAGCGTAGCTCACAGCAGGTTTGGGAATTCTGAGTCCATATACCCAAGGTACCTAGGTATTCATTTTTCCATTTCGAAAATGTAGGTTTTTTTTCATTTTAGAGCTTCCTTTGTGAACATCTTCGGGCCGCAGGTTTAAAACCCCTGCTCTAAAGGAAGCCTTTCCTTATTTGCAATAAGTGGCAGAGAAGGCTTCATTGAAAGGCCTGAAACGGGTCGGACCGGGCCTTAAACTGGAAATTTTGAGCAGTGCACAGCTTTCCAAATGAAGATAACAAAGATGATATCATTTGCCCTCCTGGTTCAACACGTGCTGTGGAAAGCTCAGCGTCACACAGGTACACTGGTGCCGCAAGTCTAATTACGGAAACCTGTAAAAACACAAGTTTGTCCGTGTCCCCTCACTCCGGGGTAAGTCGCTCTCCCAACTGAGCTAATTGGACAGGATGTCTCGCTGCAGATTTGTCGTTTTGACACATGTTTTCACTTCTGTAGTACGTCACAAACCTTACTATGAAACTGTCAAATCCAATTATGAAACTGCATACAATGGAACCTTAGTATGGAACTGTCAGGTCTACTGCGGAACTGCACACATCGGAACCTTGCTACGAAACTGTCAGGTCTAATTATAGGACCTCATACAACGGATACTTAATGCGGAATTGTCAGGTCTAACTACGGAACTGCTTACAAGGGATTCTTACTACGGAACTGTCAGGTCTAATCATTCGAAACTGCATACAAGGGAAACTCACTCCGGATCTATCAGGTCTAATCATTCGAAACTGCATACAAGGGAAACTCACTCCGGATCTATCAGGGCTAAGTACGAAATTGCATACAACGGAACCTTACTACGGAACTATGAGCCATACAACGGAAACTTACTCCAAACTATGAGCCATACAACGGAAACTTACTCCAAACTATGAGCTATACAACGGAAACTTACTCCAAACTATTAGCCATACAACGGAAACTTACTTCAAACTATTAGCCATACAACGGAAACTTACTCCGAACTATGAGCCATACAACGGAAACTTACTCCGGAACTATCAGGTCTAACTACGAAACTGCATACAACGGAGCCTTACTACGGAACTATGAGCCATACAAAGGAAACTTACTCCAACCTATGAGCCATACAACGGAAACTTACTCCAAACTATGAGCTATACAACGGAAACTTACTACAAACTATTAGCCATACAACGGAAACTTACTTCAAACTATTAGCCATACAACGGAAACTTACTCCGGAACTATCAGGTCTAACTACGAAACTGCATACAACGGAGCCTTACTACGGAACTATGAGCCATACAAAGGAAACTTACTCCAAACTATGAGCCATGCAACGGAAACTTACTCCAAACTATGAGCCATACAACGGAAACTTACTCCAAACTATGAGCTATACAACGGAAACTTACTCCAAACTATTAGCCATACAACGGAAACTTACTCCAAACTATAAGCCATACAACGGAAACTTACTCCGGAACTATCAGGTCTGACTACGAAACTGCATACAACGGAGCCTTACTACGGAACTATGAGCCATACAAAGGAAACTTACTCCAAACTATGAGCCATACAACGGAAACTTACTCCGAACTATGAGCTATACAACGGAAACTTACTCCAAACTATTAGCCATACAACGGAAACTTACTTCAAACTATTAGCCATACAACGGAAACTTACTCCAAACTATAAGCCATACAACGGAAACTTACTCCGGAACTATCAGGTCTAACTACGAAACTGCATACAACGGAACCTTACTACGGAACTATGAGCCATACAAAGGAAACTTACTCCAAACTATGAGCCATACAACGGAAACTTACTCCAAACTATGAGCTATACAACGGAAACTTACTCCAAACTATTAGCCATACAACGGAAACTTACTTCAAACTATTAGCCATACAACGGAAACTTACTCCGAACTATGAGCCATACAACGGAAACTTACTCCGGAACTATCAGGTTAAACTACGAAACTGCATAAAACGGAACCTTACTATGGAACTATGAGCCATACAACGGAAACTTACTCCAAACTATGAGCCATACAACGGAAACTTACTCCAAACTATGAGCTATACAACGGAAACTTACTCCGGAACTATCAGGTCTAACTACGAAACTGCATACAACGGAACCTTACTACGGAACTATGAGCCATACAAAGGAAACTTACTCCAAACTATGAGCCATACAACGGAAACTTACTCCAAACTATGAGCTATACAACGGAAACTTACTCCAAACTATTAGCCATACAACGGAAACTTACTTCAAACTATTAGCCATACAACGGAAACTTACTCCGAACTATGAGCCATACAACGGAAACTTACTCCGGAACTATCAGGTTAAACTACGAAACTGCATAAAACGGAACCTTACTATGGAACTATGAGCCATACAACGGAAACTTACTCCAAACTATTAGCCATACAACGGAAACTTACTCCAAACTATGAGCCATACAACGGAAACTTACTCCAAACTATGAGCTATACAACGGAAACTTACTCCAAACTATTAGCCATACAACGGAAACTTACTCCAAACTATGAGCCATACAACGGAAACTTACTCCGGAACTATCAGGTCTAACTACGAAACTGCATACAACGGAACCTTACTACGGAACTATGAGCCATAGAACGGAAACTTACTCTGAACTATGAGGCATACAACGGAGCCTCACTACGGAACTATGAGCCATACAACGGAAGCTTACTCCAAACTATGAGCCATACAACGGAAACTTACTCCGGAACTATCAGGTCTAACTACGAAACTGCATACAACGGAACCTTACTAAGGAACTGTCAGGTCTAATATTTAACTACGGTAATGCTGAAAAAACTGGTAATTTTTTATATTTATTCGCTTGAATGGAACAAAAACGTATTTAAAAATTATAGTCATTTGTTTTTTTAATAAGACGATCGTATTTGTTTTCTTATTTTGTTCGGACTCCTGGAAAATCCCGTAAATCACGATTCGGGATCAACATTGCTGGTACAGATTTTTCCGCAATTTCTTTTCCTGAATTTCAGTGCTTGCGGTTTATACAAATGATTATTTTGGTTTTATTATCTTGCATTTCACAGTCTCCGGATTATACGTCAGTACTGATTATACGAAGAAAAATATGATATTTGTTAACATATAACGACTGACATATGAAAATGATATGAGTTCAGGCTTGTTAAGATGCTCGTGATGGTCACTTTTAAAATATGTATATTGTAGTGAAATAAATATGTCAGTGAAATTGGTCGGTGCCACTCTAGTGTTCCAGTGGTCTAAGCAGTGGCTTCTCACCATTAGCCTCAGATAAGTCTGAATCCGAAGCCAGGGTGAGGCATGGATGGGGCGTTTCTCTCCCCATTCATGGGGCACGTGACCCTAAATTAGGGACAAGCGGCTGCTTATAGCCGAATGCGTTGCGCACGGTGGTCATTAAACTCCCAAACAAACAAGATCAAAAAGAAACGAACTGTAATATTAGGATAACAAATCGCTTTGAAATGGCTCTACTAGCACCCTGTAAATGCCTTCTACAGAAATCACAATTTAGAAGGAACTCTTTAATAGCAAGTAGATATAACTTTTGTTTTGGAAAAACTGCACCATTTTTATGATGTGTGTGTGTGTGTGTGTGTTAAGAGCTAGTAAAGAAGCTATGAAACCATCGATGTCTTTGCTTAATTTCAATAAATTTCTTTTCAGTTTGTAGTGTTTTCGATCTTCATTGCGGCATCATTGGGTCAGCAATATGCAGCTCCACGCCTGTTATATACAAAACCAGAAGAAACTAAGGTAAGTACTTACGCGAAGATATATGTTTTTCCTCTTCCAGTAAGAACGTATGTTTTCATCAGTGTCTATCTACACTGAAGAGCAATTGAATTAGAGACACCTGTCCAGTAACGTGTAGCACCACCTTTCGACCTGATGACGGCGGTGATTCGTCTCGGCATGGACTCGACAAGAAACCGGAAGCGTTGGGAAGCCATACGGATCCACGACCTCTGAGCAAGCTCCCACAGTTCACGAAGATTTCATGGAGGGGGGGGGGTCATCTCTCTCTCGATGGCATCCCAGATGTGCTCGATGGGATTGAAGTAAGGTGACCTTGCTCGCCAAGGAAGCGAGGTCACGTCGGTGGAGTGTTCATCCAACCATTCGGATACAATTCGGGAGCTGCATTGTCTTCTTGCAGGATGAGGTCCCCAGTGTGATGTTGAAGACTCACAAACGGGAGCAAAGGGTCGTCCAGGATATCCCGGCAACGTTGACCTGTGAGGAACGATGTCACACGTATCCCATTTCAGTCCACGTAAATAGTCCACAGACGAGAATACCACCCCACCAGCTTGAAGAGTACCCTGCTGGCAAGAAGGATCCATCGCTTCATGTGGTTTGCGCCGTACTCGTATCCTGCCATCCGCATTTACCAACGTGAATCTCGACTCATCAGTCCAAAAACATTTTTCCACATATCTAGGGTCTAGTGGCGATGTTCCAGCTCCCATACTAATCTTTGCACCCTGTGATGCAAATACGTAAGGTTGACGCGCTGTGTCGCGGCAGGTGCTTAAAGCTAAATACACTGCTGGCTACCCAAAATGCAACACCAAGAAGGACACGAAATAGCAAAACCAGATTTACTGGACCCATAACAACAGATGCAAAGATGAAACGATTGAGCTTACAGGCCCGTGCGACTTGCGGAACACGCAGACATCAATAGTTCGTGTGGCCCCCATGGCTGGCAATAACGGCCGCTACACGCCGCGGCATCTAATGAAAGAGGCTTTGGATATGGGCTTGGGGTATGTTGGTCCAGGCTGCTTCCACATTTTGCCACAGTTCATCAGGTGCAGCCGCGGGTGGTGCTTGCCAGGACACTCGGTTGCCGATCGGCGACCACACGTGTTCGAAGGGCGACATATCTGGAGAACAGGCGGGCCACGGCAGCAGTGACGCCTAGTGGGCCGTGATGAATTGTTGCACGATGCGTGCCACATGCGGGCGCGCGTTATCTTGTTGAAACGTGGCCGCTGGCATGTCTTCCAGGTAAGGGAGGACTACAGGCTCCAAAACGTCGGAGACGTAGCGGTGGCTGTTGATTGTACCGGCGATGCGTACTAGAGGAGTGCGGGTGTCATATCCAATTGCACCGCGACGGACCGGTATGGCGATGCATAATGCAGGCGTCATACATTCTCTCGCCGCGGTGCCGCCATACGCGGATCTGACCATCGTGGTTTTGCGGGCAGAAGCGGGATTCGTCGGAGAAGACAATGTCGTGCCATTCCGTAGTCAAGGTGCGGCGTTCAACGGCCCACTGCCGCCGCACTCGCCGGTGGTGTAACGTCAATGGTGATCGGAGCAATTGGCGCAGTGCGACAAGTCCCCGCTCCCGCAGACGACGTCGAACGGTACGTGATGACACAGGTTGTTGCGCAACACACCCTAATTCCTGCGCTAACGTTCGTGATGTGGCGGTGCGAGCCGTTAATGACCGCCGCACAACATGCCGGTCCTCTCGTTCGGTGGTGTGCCGTGGCTGCGGCTATCGCTCACGTGGGTCTGTCCGTCCCTCCTGCGCCCACCGAATCCTAACTCGCCTCACTGTGGCTGGATGTCTTCCCACACGGGCGCCGATATCTTGGTACGAAAAATCGCTGTATAAGCCACTATTCGTCCTCTGTCGAGTTCCGAAACGTGCTGGAATTACTGCTGTATTCTGCGACGAGACATCATGAAGCTTCCCACGCACAGGTCCAGCAGCACAACGTACTTCCATTACTTACACCCCACCTTCTGTGCACCCTGCTTATAGCGCTTCTCGGTGACGTGCCGGGCGCAAATGATTTGCATATGCCCTGCAATGCTAATCGTTTGCATGTCCTCTCGCGGGCGACGCATGCTGCGAATTTCAGTCCAATCGGATGCTTCCTTCTTGGTGTTGCATTTTGGGTGGTCGGCAGTGTAAATTCATCGTCAGCTACAGCTACAAGGAAAATTTGAAGCGTCCCGTGATTGGATAACGCGGTTCATGAAGAGAAAGGGATTTTCTCTTAGACGGCGGACGTCCATCTGCCGAAAGCTGTCGGCTGACATTTTGAAGAAAAGTTGAATGCTTTCGAAAAACATTTGATCACTATTCGAAAGCAAGGGCAACACGACTTAGGGCATATCGGCAATGCTGATCAGACGCTGATCTATTTCGATACGCCTTCAAACTGCACAGTGGACAATGTTGGAGCAAAACAAGTGAAATTGCTGACGAGTGGAGATAAAATCAGGATGACACTAATACTCTGTGTTTCTGCAGATGGAAATAAACTTCCACCCAAGGAGGTTATATTACTGGAGACACCACTCCTATCCACGCAGCATTGGCCGCCATAAGTCCCCATCCGTGCTGCAAATGACGTCATGAGCAGGCACGACGCAGCCGCAGAAGAGAAGCTGCTTGGAAACCAATGGAACAAAAGCTTCTAAGCGTATAAACAGATAAAATGAGCAATTCAATAATCTTTATCAATGATAGACAAGCTTACTGTTTCATCAACGGTATAATTTAGTTCATTTTTGCCTGCTTGTGACGTCACACCACAGATTAGCTGTGACCTATGGCGGCAGAGCCAGTGGTGTCTCCAGTAATATAACCTCCTTGGTAGGAAGTATATCTACAGTGAAGCAGCGAATTATTAGAACCACGCAATAGCAATGAGACACGTACATACTCACATATGTACGTAACTATGACGTTGTGACTTGTGATGGTTTTATAAACACCTCATTGCCAAGGATTCAGACGTGGACAAAGAAAATCTACACTGAAGTAGCAAATTATTAAAATCACGCAATAGCAATCAGACAGGTGCCATCCTCACTTAGGGGTGTAACTATGACGTTGAGATGGTTTTATAAACACCTCATTGCCAAGGATTCAGACGTGTAGGAAGCAAGGAGGTTATATTACTGGAGACACCACTCCTATCCACGCATCATTGGCCGCCATAAGTCACCGTCTGTGCTGCAAATGACGTCATGAGCAGGCACGACGCAGCCGCAGAAGAGAAGCTGCTTGGAAACTAATGGAACAAAAGCTTCTACGCGTATAAACAGGTAGAATGAGTAATTCAATAATCCTTATCAATGATACACAAGCTTACTGTTTCATCAACGGTATAATTTAGTTTATTTTTGCCTGCTTGTGACGTCACACCACAGATTAGTTGTGACCTATGGCGGCAGAGCCAGTGGTGTCTCCAGTAATATAACCTCCTTGCTTCCACCCTATGTTGTTTTCAAGAGGAAAACTTTTTCCAAAAAAGCTACTTTTCCAAGAGGAATCTATGTTGCATATCAGGACAATGGCTGGATGTCTACAAATTTGGTTTTAGACTGTGTAAGTAAAGTTTGGCTACGACGACCTTGAGGTGTACTGAAGTTGCGATACCTGCTTGTGCTAGACGCATTTAACCCTTTAAGCGGCCGATGTACCTGAACCAAAAGTTTCCCGAATTTTCCTGCGCTCCTTAAACAGAATTGTTCTCATAGCGACCGGGTTATATGAAAGCTATGGCAAAACAATTCCTTTCCCTATTTCATCTTAGGAGTATCGACTATAAATCTATTGCTTGTTGTAAGTGCACCCTTATAGTCCTTAGTCTTACAGTATGTAGTCTGATTCCCTTATAGCCCTTTATTCTCAGTACCATTACCAAAGGAATGATTCAAAAGAAGTAGTCTCTTGGACATGAACATCATGCCATTGGGTGGAGACAAGTAACTCAAACATCTTTTCTCTTCTTTCTTAGGATCAACGCCCTTTTTTATAGCATTATTAGCGCAAAAGGTAATCAGGAAGGAACGATTAATGGCATTCATACCCCCAAATGACCACTTAGAATGACAAACCTAAAGTAAAAGCAACGCTTTCTGAAGCGCATGTTCACTTGTTCCTGTCGTATTCAGCTCACTTCTTAGACAGCGAAAATATTATTTCGAGCCGATTTCAGAGTATTATGTTAACCCCGAGTTAATTCGTTCCAGCCAGTTAAAGGGTTAAAGGACATTTAGCAGAAAGAAAAAAATGAAAGAAAACCGGAGTGATCTCGTCATTATTACTGAGAGATGACCTCACAAATCCAGCTTCTTGATGTTTGCATCAACCGCCCTTTGAAGGCTGCCGTTCGTCGATTTTTTAATGCCTGGCTTTCATCGGGAAAAACGGAAACAACAAAGACTGTGTGCGAATGGATCATTGGTTCTTGGGAATCCATTCCAAATAAACTTCTGCGCAAATCCTTTCTTAAGTGCCGAATTTCGAATTGTTTGAAGTCAGCTCGGACAATGAGCGATCAAAAATAAAAAGCCCTTTTAGTGATAGTGGCTAATTTTTTTTTCAGTCGTGTGTATTTTTTTCTAGTACAACTAATAAAAGAAAAGAAAATAAAAACGCTTCACGCATCGCACACTTGAAAGCAGCGCAGCTCCTGACACGTGTAGATCAAGCGTACAAAAGTAAGTTAAACAACTAAAACAAAAACAAAAAACAAAAAAAAAAAACAGACACCGCAAAGTGCCGAGAAATGAGTCACTCACCTCCTCGTGAGAAACGAACTCGAAAAAAAGCCAACTGAACACGGGCTTATAAAGACGAATGTCTAGGGAAATTAAAAATTTACACATGGCATAAAGAATTCATGGACGGTCGTAAGTCGGCGACCTTCTTCGCGCATGGATGTTGACCTTCAGCTAGTGTTACAGAAGTAAACATCAGTACAATAGGTGTTATAATACGGGTAGACAGAAACCTATCAATTAAAGATATAGAAGATATGGTTCACATTTCAAAATCATCAATTCACGGAATTTTAATCAAATATTTGGGCATGGAACGAGTTTGTTCAACTTGCGTTCCCCATTTCTTTTCATGTGCGGCCCGATGCAAGGCTACACATGGGCAATTCTGTCGCTTCTTATTTGCAGAAATTGAACATTAAGTTAATGCCCCAACCTGTATATACATTATATTGACAAAAAACACCGGACACCTAGAAAAGAAACACAACGTAGCATTTATTGACATACATTAGTACGGTATCGGTTCACCTTTGGTTTCAATGCATGCACTGACCCTTCGAGACGTGCTTTCGACAAGGTTTTGGAACACAGCGATAGGTATGCGCTTCCATTCAGTGCGTAATGCTGCCACTAACTGTTGCTTAGGGATTAAGATCAGGACTCTGTGCTGGCCAGTCCAGAATACGATACGGAATTATCGTCAAACCACGCCGTAACAGTCCTTGATTTATGGCTCGGTGCATTATCCTGCTGGTATCAACAAGGCTCGGTTCCATGGTATTGCCACAGAGTTGGTAGGACATAATTGTCCAAGATAGCGTGGCAGACGTGCTGGTTAACAGGTTTGTCCACGATAACCAGTGGACCGGAACCATACCACGAAAAACATCCCCACACTAGTACATTGCCAGCTCCAAACTTGACCGTAGGAACAGTACACTGTCGTAAATAGCGTTACCCCGGCTGCCACCATACCCACACACGTCTATCAGACTGATGGATCGGGTATCTGTGATCATCAGACGATAGGATCCGTTTCCATTGATCTTCGGTCCACGATAAATGTTCTTTACAACATGCTAAACGACGAATAGCATTCCGAATGGAGATGAAAGCCTTATGAGCAGCCGAACGACCACGATAACCCATGAAATGAAGTTATCTGCGAATGGTACGTGTGCATACCGACGTTCCAGCATTTTTACTCACCTGTACACTGAGGTCTTGTGCACTACTCCGTCGATTTGCTGTAACGACTCTGCTGAGGCTTCGATGTACTCTATCACTGGCTTTCTTTGGTCTGATGGTACGTTTTGCAACTTCAGACACGCCATGTGTCTTCCGCTTATTCAGTACATCCAAAACAGTTGTCTTGGGTATGTTCAAACGCCTATCGGTTTCTCTAATGGACAATCCACTAATATAACACCCAAAAGTCTTTCCTTTCTCAAAGTCAATTCTCTCCCGCCGCGACATTTTTACTCAACTTCACAGTGCGATATGATCGCGGTCAGCTGCAGACTCCTTTTTTCACCGTTTGCAGCTGCACTGCGCATCTTAACAACGCAGCGGATCCATTCATTTGCTTTTGAAGGTGTGTCCTGAAAAAATATAGTGTATATGTCCAACTTGCCACCATGTGACTTCTAGTTGTTCCCCATTTTAAAAAAGACATTACGGGGATGACAATTTGAGACTGATCAACAACTTATTACAGCTGCGCAGGGGTGTCCAAAAGCATTTCAGAAGAATTCCAGAAGGCATTAAAAAAGTGGGGGAATGTTGGGATACCTGTATTTGATGAAACGGACAGTATTCCAAAAAAGATGACCACTTCTTTTACAATTAAAGTGCACATACTATTTTTTTATGAAAACTTTCTCAGTTGTTTTGGAACAACCCTTGTACACTGGCGTGCAAACATTAAGGATGAGACGGTTTTTCGAATGTAACGTCGTGCAGAAGAGCTCCACATCGACTCAAATCATACCATAAGATCCCCAAGATGTAAGAATATGGGACAAGTGAGCACAACCGTCCAAACAAGGAATCCAAAGGATACAAAGGCACTTTATTGAAAAGGCAGCTTCGAGCACAACTGGGCAGAAGACAAAAACCTCCATGTGACAGGCGGGTGCCAAGAAAAAATCCAGTCTTTAGTAGGGGATATGATCAGCCCTGATTGCGTTTGCAGGATTTACAACGTCTGTCCATGCTAAAGACGAGGTTGTCTAGGAGCTGTTGAGGCATCGCGGCCCATTCCTCTTGTAGCACCAATCGCAGCTGCAGAATCGTTGCTGGCGGCTGGTGACCTGCTGCCAAGCGTCTCCCAAGAAGGTCCCACACGTGTTCGATAGGATTTTGGTCCGCGGACCTTGCGGACCAATCCATGCGTTGAATATCTTTAATCTCCAACAGCTCTGCGATAGCCGCTATACGATGAGGTGTGGCGTTGTCGTCCATGAAGAGGAACTCAGAACCCACAGCACCTCTAAACAGACCCGCGTGAGGCAGGAGAACATCGGTATAATAGCAGACACCAATGACTGAATCTCCTTGGAAGATGTGGAGGTCAGTACGGCTACCAAGCATGATACCGCTCCAAACGAGAACTCCACCACCTCCAAACCGGTCCCTTTCAATGATGTTGGAGGTGTGATTGCGTGTTCCCTGCTCTCTCCAGATGTGTATACGTCCAGAATCGCTCGTCACACTAAATCGGCTCTCATCCGTAAAGAGAACTCGACCCGATTGCTGATGTGTCCAGTTCTTTTGTTCCTAGCACCACAGAAACCGCAGTCTCCGATGAGCAGGCGTTAATGGCACACACTGTACTGGTCGTCGTGCAAATAGACCACCTTTGTGCAGCCTCCTGGCCACGGTAAAACGCGATAACGGACGTCCAGTTGTCTTTTGCATGCGCCTTGCGATAACTCCCGCTGTCTTCCGTCAGTCTCTTTTCGCCTGTAGGACAATATACCGGTCGTCCGCCGCCGTGGTTGCACGTGGACGACCACTGGCAAACTCTCGGACAGCTGTTCCTGTCGTTTGAAATGCTCACTATTCACACTTCGATCTTCTTCCAACTTCCCAATGACATGACCCCGGGTAAAGTCATCCAGATGTCGTCTACTGAATTGCCTGTTGGCCATATTATACGGTGGCAGCAACTCGACGTCGTTCAAACCGATGTACACCGTGCAATAGTTTTAACTGAATTGTTGAGCGATAGATTCTTAAAATTCTATAGAAAAATAAACGCAGCCCCATACGTTACTTAAAAAATGAGAAATTATTACTTTTCAATGCAACTAATTTCAAATTATTCCTTTTTTTATTTGCAGTATCCACCACAGCCTTACAATTTTGCTTACGACTCCAAAGACGAATACGGCGCAACCCAGTTCCGTAAGGAGAGCGGAGACAGTAATGGACGAGTCTCAGGAAGCTACGGTTTCAAGGACGAACAAGGAATCGAGAGGGTCGTCGAATACGTTGCTGACGAACACGGTTACAGAGCTCAAGTGAAAACCAACGAACCCGGAACCGAAAGCAAGAACCCCGCCAACATCGAACTGTATGCCAACCCAATTGTCGTCGACTACGTTCCTAAACCACAACAAAAGTTACAACCCACAATTTATGCTATTCCAAAATTAACCTACGGTGCTCCTCAAAACAGCTACTAAACGTATTTGGATTATCTGAAAAACTGTAGAAAAGGTACGTCGCATGAATTTGAAGCTTTTTTGATAACTTATACACTGAGTGGCCACTTTATTATGACCACTCTCTCAGAACTTCGTTGGGCCACCTTTTGCCTTTAATAATGCTTCGATTCTTCGTGGTATGGACTCCACGAGATGTTGATAGGTGGTTTGTGGAATTTGAGACAAAGCACTTTCCAGGAGTGTGAGATTGCAGGGTTGTGGATCCAGCTGTCTGATGGCTCGTTCAACTTCATCCCACAAATTCTCAATGGGGTTGAGATCTGGAGATTGTGGGGGCCACCTAAGCAAAGTAAACTCACCGTCATGTTCCTGAAACCAATCCTGTACAATACAAGCACTATGACAGGACGCATTATCTTGTTGAAATTAGCCATCGTCATTGGGATAAACCATCCACATGACAGGATGCACTTGGTCCGCAACGATGTTTAGATATGATGTGACAGTCAGACGTTGATCAACACGAATTAAAGGGCACAAAGCATGCCAGGAAAACATTGCTCAAACCATAGCGTTGCCTCCACCAGCTTGAAGGGTTGTAGCAATGCATTTGGGGTCCATGCTTTCGTGCTGTTTCCGCCAAATTCTCACTCGGCCATCGGCATGGTGCAACTGAAAACGTGATTCATCGGACCACATAATTTCTTTCCAATTGTTGACTGTCCAATTCTTGTGCTCCTGTGCGAACTGGGGACGTTTTCTCTTGTTAACTGCAGACAGCAAAGGTGTTCGAACAGGCCTTCGGCTGCCATATCCCATCCGATGCAGTATACGGCGAACAGTGCGTGCAGAGATCATTCAAGGGGATCTTTGATTAAGATGGTCTGAAATTTGCTGCACTGTTGCCCTCCTGTTGTCTGTTACCAGTCTGGACACTCTCCGTTACGCCCGAGCAGTCACTAGTCGATGACGACCACATGTTGCACGTAGAGACCCAGTTTTTTGGCTGACAGTCCAGTCTTTAAACACTTTAACAACAGCTGCTCTGGAACATTTCACGAATGCGGCGGTTTCGGTGATACTCGCTCCATAGCTCCGAGCTCCTACAATCATCCCGCGTTAAAAGTCCGTCAAATCGCAGTTTTTACCCATCTTGTCACCCAAAAATCACTTCTACTACTGTCGCAAGCACTACGCTTTACCTTTTTATACTAGTTTCGCCCTCTGGCGACAACAACGTGCAGCCATAGCTCATTTGCTTAAAACTGCCAGGTGGTCATAATAAAGTGGCCACTCAGTGTATAAAAATTCGCGCTACAGTATCACTGTGTCTGTCTGTCCGACTTTGGACGCCATGTTACTGCATGTATTACCCCGATCTGAAAATTCCATTTTGCATCGGATAATACTCATTGTGAAGAGAATTTTGCATATATGTAATAGAACCGGCTTATAACGAGGAGATCGGGGCAGTATATGTGGGATTTTTTCTGCCCAAAATAGATTTTGAGGAAATCCTCGTTAAATCTGTTTTGGGCAGAAAAATCCCACGTATAAAAATATGCATACGCTATAATATCCCTGTACGTTTATATTATACGAGGATTGTAGAGAAAGTTATGCAAAAGTGGGCATAATTTTTTTATTAACTGACAGAAGTCGTTCAAATTGCCCATCTTGGTAGAATAACTCTTCCTCTATTGTTAAGAAAATAATGGATTCCATCTATTGCAATTAAATAATGGATTCCGAGCAGAAGCAACGTGCCGTCATTGAGTTCTTGACGAAGGAAAGGTGCAGGCTGTCCGACATCCACAGAAGGCTACAAATTGTTTACGGAGATGACACCATTGACAAGAGTAATGTGCACAGGCGGATGAAGAAGTTTCAAAAAGGTGAAACCAGCACTGAAGACAAACCACGCAGTGAAAGAATATCATCTGCGACCACTGACACGAACTTTTCAGCGCGTGGATGAATCGATTCGCGCTGAGAGACGAGTCACAATCCGTGAGCTTGTTGCACAACTGGACTGTGGTCACAATGCCATAGAGAAGATGGTGGAAGATCTAAGGATGTCGGAAAGTGTGTGCAATGTGGGTACCTCGGCAGGTGACACCCGATTTGAAGGAGAGAAGGGTAGAAGTCTGCTATGGTCTGCTGGAAGCGTTTGAAGTCAACGAAGACGCGTTTGTCTTTGGTCTTGGGACAAGGGATGAAACGTGGGCGTACTTTACGATCCGGAAACGAAGAATAAATCCATGAATGGCGTCAAACCTCTTCACCAAGGCCTAAGAAGTTCAAGAGCCAGCCATCAGCACAGAAATTCAGGGGGATTGTTCTTTGGGATGACAGAGCTGCCATTCTCCTTGATTTTCTGGAACGTGGCCGTATCGTGACCATCGAGCGGTACACTGAGCCACTCAAGAAGCTTAGAGAAGCCAAAAGGAGGAAGAGAACAAACAAGAATCTGAAAAGGATCCACATTCACCATGACAATGCGAGACCACATACATCTTTCGCAAAAACTCAGGCGATCGGCAAATTAGGAAGGTCGATGGACCCACATCTATCGTACATAACCCTCCGACTTCGAGCTGTGAGTTCCAATGAAGAACAATCTCTGGGGACAATGGTTTGATGACCCAGACATGGTGAAAGTGGCTGTGAAGAAGTGGGTAAAACAGTCCACACATGCATTTTTCAAAGAGGATTCGAGAGTTGGGTACAACAATGGTGCAAGTGCATCTCTTGTGATGTAGATTATGTGGTCCGACGAGTCGCGGTGCACCTTGTTCTGTTCTGAAGGTAGGCAGAGAGTTTGGTGGGAGCCCCATGACGCAATGGATCCAACTTGCCATTTAAACAAAACTCAAGGTTTTGGAAGTGATGTCATGGTGCAGGTCTCGTTCTATTTATAAGGAAAGGGCCACCTGATACTGCTGAAAAGTTCGAGAGTTGGGTTCAACAATGGTGCAAGTGCATCGCTTGTGATGGAGATTATGTGGTCCGACGAGTCGCGGTGCACCTTGTTCTGTTCTGAAGGTAGGCAGAGAGTTTGGTGGGAGCCCCATGAAGCAATGGACCCAACTTGCCATTTAAACACAACTCAAGCTTTTGGAGGGGATGTCATGGTGCAGGTCCCGTTCTATTTATAAGGAAAGGGCCACCTGATACTGCTGAAAAATTCGAGAGTTGGGTTCAACAATGGTGCAAGTACATCGCTTGTGATGGAGATTATGTGGTCCGACGAGTCGCGGTGCACCTTGTTCTGTTCAGAAGGTAGGCAGAGTGTTTGGCGGGAACCCCATAACGCAAAGGACACAACTTGCCGTTTAAACACAACTCAAGGTTTTGGAGGTGATGTCATGGTGCAAGTGTCGTTCTATTTATAAGGAAAATGGCCACCTAATACTGCTGAAAAGTCGTATGTATAATCTCATACATAATCTCATACTACAAGACCTTGTGGAATCTATGAATACATGTTGTCCTCCAAGGATTATCTGAATATTGTTGCCGATCAGCTCCATCCTGCAGTGTTGAGCTTTTGAGTTTTCATCCAGAAGGTGAGGGCTGTTTCTTTAACGACAGTGCTACACTGTTAAAAATTCTGTGGTAGGTAGTGATGTTGCACCAGTTGCACCACATTCTCAGAACAGACACACCAATGTGTAGTGCAAACAAAATCCAACAACATGGTGCAACTTTACATCACGTTATTGTACAAAGGTGCACCACTTTATGATTCAAGGTTGCACCATGTTGTTGGGTTTTGTTTGCACCACACAGTGGTGTATCTTTTCTCAGGAAGTGGTGCAGCTGGTGTAGTCTCGCTGAACTGTCGTGAATACATGTTGTCCATTGCACAACATGTGTTCCACGATGGTTTTGTGAGCATGACAGCAACTTCCATCTTCCCTGGCCACCACGAATCCAGGATCTGAACCTCATTTAGTGTGTATGGAACATGTTAGAGAAACAGATCTTGGAGCAAAGTCCTTTTCTGTCAAATTTGAGCCAATTAAAGGATTGTCTGGTGAACTACTGTTATGCTGTACTACAAGACCTTGTGGAATCTATGCCAAATCGCATATCTGCTAAAATTCGGACTAAAGGAAGTCCAACATGGTATTGAATCAAGGTTTCTATTAGGTTGTCGGGAAAGTCATGACGTATTTTAGCCATGTTTTGCAAAGGTCATTTATTGATAGAAAGAACAAAGATCATTCAATGATATAATGCCCGTTTTGTTCGATAACCTTTTGCCATCTTTCATTGAGCTGCAGAATGCCTCGTTCATAGAAGGACTTGTCTTTCGTGGCGAAAAACTATACAAGATGCTGATTTGCAGCCTCATCTGAATTGAACGTTATACCACGCAAGGATTGTTGAAGAGAGCGAAACAAGTGGAAGTCTGACGGCGCAAGGTCAGGCGAGTATGCTGGGTGTGGCAACACATCCCACCCAAGCTCCAATAATTTCTGGCGGGTGATCAAACTTGTGTGTGGTCTCGCGTTGTCGTGATGGAACGCAACACCTTTGCGATGAACGAGCTCTGGACGTTTCTGGATGATGGATTTGTTCAAACTGTTCAATTGCCGACAGTACACATTCGAATTGATTGTTTGGCTCCGCGGTAGGAGCTCGAAAAACACGACACCTTTAAAATCCCACCACACTGAGACCAGAACCTTCCGTTGATGAATGTCTGCTTTGGATGTCGTTTGAGGCGAAGCAACACGTCGGGAATAAGACCGTTTGCTCAGCACATTGTTGTACACAATCCACTTTTCGTCACCAGTTATCAGTCGCTTCAAAAAAGGATCGTTTTCCTCACGTTTAATGAGCATATCGCAGATGTTTACACACGCCGTCAATTGAGCTTCTTTGAGTTCATGAGGAACCCACACATCGAGATTACTTACGTATCCCAGCTTCTTCAGGTGGTCGTAAACGCTTGAATGATGGATGTGCAATGTGTCTGCGATCTCTCGTGCCATGTAATGTGAGTTTGACTCGATCAATTCCTTGATTTGGTCGTCATCAGCCTCGGCGGGCTTCCCGGACCGAGGAGCATCGTTGAGGTCAAAATCACAAGCACGGAATTTTGTGAACTACCGCTGGCACTGACGTTCTTGTAGAGCATTATCACCGTACACTTTACGCAACTTTTCACAGGCTTGACGCGTGTTCTTCCCTTTACGGAAGTAAAACAGTCAAATATAGCGAAAATGCACAGTTTGGTCTTCCATCTTCAACTTGATGTCAAATCTATTCCTTTTCGACTGCAGCTAGAACTGGCACCTGTCGAATGCCATAGGGATAACAGAGCTGCGCATGCCTCTAGTACTTCCAAAACCGCCCAACCGCTAACGGGTGCCAAAATACGTCATGACTTTTCCGACAACCCAATAATTCAGTGGTAGGTGTGTGTATGTGACATATGAGTGAAATAGGCAATGAAGTAGGGGTAAGTCTGCCTGCCTAGTTCAAATGGGCGAACAGCCACTCCAGAGTGGGAAGAGTGGGCTTCGAATTTTCGAATTCCGTTGTCGGCAAAAGAAAGATTATTTATGATAAAAACATGATTTTACATTTTTTGGTAAAAGGTATTCTATGTGTGATCTCAGATTTATTTATACTATACTTTCGTTTTTCGTGAACTACGTTGCATGCGTTTTCCGATACTGTAAAATATACAATTTTGCAATCCGTTTTCCTTTTTGCAGAATTTCTGGGACTTTTGGTATATCCTTAATGCCCTCATTCGTTGTTCCTAAAGAAATTGAAACTTGGCTGAACAAGGAAAGGAGTTGAAGGAAAAGGAGATCGTTTTTAGAGAAAAGCTTATGCTGCTTGAAAATCGAAATTATTGACACACCAACGAAAAATATGCATCTTCTTGTGTCATCTTGAGCTCTGAGTCTGTAGTTCCTGCTCATCATATTTGTTTCACAAATAAATAATTCACCAACTAATGTATTTTGTACATTTTGTGTTGCGCTAGATATATTAAAGATTATTAAGCAATCAAGGTATAAAAATCATTATTTCTATGCTTTTTGCTGTTTTCTATCAGATCAATCTAAATAGAGAAAAACAAATCTCTACACCTCACGCATAAGAGAAACATGCGAAATCACTAAGAATAAGTACACTACGAAAAGCATATAAAAATTAAATATGAGATTAATGAAGTTGTACGTCGACGAACTGTGCAATACATACATCAACATCATCATCATCAACCATGATCACTCCACCCCTGGATGAAGGTCTCCACAAGTTTCTCCCACAATGGTCTGTCTTGTGCCAGTCTTCTCCGTGTCACTCCCACATGCTTTCGAATTTCATCCACCCATCTACCATGTGGTCTTCTTCTGGGTCTTTTCCTGTCCCTTGGAATCCAATCTAAAATTTCGGCTGTCCATCGGTGGTCTGTTCTTCTGGCAATATGTCCAGCCCATTGCAATTTTAGGGATTTTCCTCTGATCATGATGTCATCCACTCCTGTTATTTTCCTTATCCTCAAGTTCCTCTTTTTATCTCTCCTGGTTACACCAAGCATGCATCTTTCCATGCTTTCTTGAGTTGTCTGCAGTCTTTGTATGTCTTTTTTAGTTAAGGTCCATGTCTCTGCTCCATACGTAAGCACTGGCAGGATGCATTGATTAAACACTTTTCTTTTAAGACATAATGGCATACTGCTCTTAAAAATTGTACTGTTTCTTCTAAAAGCTCCCCGTCCAAGTTTCACACGCCGATTAATTTCTTCATCAATGTGACCTTCACTTGATATCTGCTGTCCAAGATAAATGTAGGTATCGGTTGTTTCAAGCTTTTGTCCATCAATCAATAAGTCTCTTCTTGTAAAAGCATCGTACATCACTTTTGTCTTGTGAGAGTTCATCTTTTCTTGTAAAAACATCGTACATCACTTTTGTCTTCTGAAAGTCGTCGATTTTGCGGAATTTCAGTTTTAAAATACGGTAAAACTTGGAACGGATTTTTTTATGAAATAAACGGAATTTCTAACTGCGGAACATCTGAGGAATTACGGAAGCTAAAGTAAACGGGCACTTTTAAAAATGGAAATTTCTGAAAATGACGGACACCCACTGACAACTTGGCTGCACGTTATTTTCAGAAATGTTCCGTGTATACACACCACTTATTTTCTACAATGTAGTTATGGCATATTGCTCTTAAAAACTACTGCTAGACGCTCACCAATGATCATGCCTTGTTTGAGAGGTCACTGAGATCTGACATTGTCGACACTTACTCCACAACAGCTGTTTCACCTGCGACTGTGGCATTGCTACGTGATAGCTGACATCGTACTGCACTCCTTTATATAACTCTCATTGCGGGATACGTCATCCCTGTTATTTGCATACGGCGCATTGGGTGTTCTCCAGTCTTAAATTAGGGTTCTTAGGCTTAAATTAGGTCTGTCAGCCACTCGTTGTGTATATTCTTGCCACGTCATCAGCTGCGTTCAGTTAGTTGTCGTACTTATGACACGAAGACGTCCTAGAAGACCCTACGAACAACTGAGCACATTTGAGAGAGGCCGCATGTTAGGACTGCGGGAAACAGACTAGCCTTGTGGACGAATGGTCGTCCATCTGGGCCGTAGTGATGTAGCACTGAGACGGTGTTGGAAACACTGGGTATGTGAAGGTACGCATGCACGCCGAGAAGGTTCTGGTAGGCCCAGGAGGACAACTGGGCGAGAGGATCGCCTCAAAGTCCGAAATTACCAAATTGTTAAGATCGCTTCTTTTTCCACCATCCGGCGAAATGTTGCGTCCTCTACGCAGCATTCTGTATCTAGTCGCTCCTTTCGACGGACTTCATTGTCGTCTTTCATTAACCACCCCACATCAGCGATCCGTCTTTAGCGTCCGGGAATCAAGGCCAGTCTGCGACTGGCGTCACATTGCATTTAGTGACGAGTCCTGCTTCTGCCTTGGAGCAGTGAACCGCGGATGGCTTAGTAGTTAGCGTTCGTGACTACCAAAGGAAAGGAACCACATTTGATCCTAGTTAGTTGGTGACGATTGTCAAGCAGTCGGATTCCGGGTACGCCCCCCCGGTTATAAATAAGTGCTTCTTCCTCCCCCTTTCTACCTCACTTCCGTGCGACTCTCCTGTCGGGCACTCTAGCCCAAATATCCTAGCTTCCAACTTCTAAGGGTTGTTTGAGACCTGGGGTCAGACACTTCCTTCCTAAAATCTTCTTCATAAATTTCTACCTCGCTTCCGTGGGACTTTCCTGTCGCGCACTCTAGCCAAAATCTCCTAGCTTCCTACTTCCAAGGGTTGTGTAAGACCTGGGGTTCAGATACTCCCTTCCTAAAATCTTCTTCATAAATCTCTACCTCGCTTCCGTGTGACTTTCCTGCCGGGCACTCTAGCCCAAATCTATTAGCTTCCCACTTCTAAGGATTGTTTAAGACCTGAGGGTCTGTTACTTCCTTCCTAAAATCTTCTTCATAAATCTCTACCTCGCTTCCGTGTGACTTTCCTGTCGGGCACTCTAGCCCAAATCTCCTAGCTTCCCACTTCTAAGGATTGTTTAAGACCTGGGGGTCTGTTACTTCCTTCCTAAAATCTTCTTCATAAATCTCTACCTCGCTTCCGTGTGACTTTCCTGTCGGGCACTCTAGCCCAAATTTCCTAGCTTCCCACTTCTAAGGATTGTTTAAGACCTGGGGGTCTGTTACTTCCTTCATAAAATCTTCTTCATAAATCTCTACCTCGCTTCCGTGTGACTTTCCTGTCGGGCACTCTATCCCAAATATCCTAGCTTCCTACTTCTAAAGGTTGTTTAAGACCTGGGGGTCAGATACTCCCTTCTTAAAATCTTCTTCATAAATCTCTACTTCGCTTCCGTGAGACTTTCTTGTCTGGCACTCTAGCCCAAATCTTCTAGCTTCCTACTTCTAAGGGTTGTGTAAGGCCTGGGGGTCAGATACTCTCTTCCTAAAATCTTCTTCATAAATCTCTACCTCGCTTCCGTGTGACTTTCCTGTCGGGCACTCTAGCCCAAATCTCCTAGCTTCCCACTTCTAAGGATTGTTTAAGACCTGGGGGTCTGTTACTTCCTTCCTAAAATCTTCTTCATAAATTTCTACCTCGCTTCCGTGTGACTTTCCTGTCGGGCACTCTATCCCAAATATCCTAGCTTCCTACTTCTAAAGGTTGTTTAAGACCTGGGGGTCAGATACTTCCCTTCTTAAAATCTTCTTCATAAATCTCTACCTTCGCTTCCGTGTGACTTTCTTGTCGGGCACTCTAGCCCAAATCTCCTAGCTTCCTACTTGTAAGGGTTGTGTAAGACCTGGGGGTCAGATACTCCCTTCCTAAAATCTTCTTCATAAATCTCTACCTCGCTTCCGTGAGACTTTCCTGTCTGGCACTCTAGCCCAAATCTTCTAGCTTCCTACTTCTAAGGGTTGTGTAAGGCCTGGGGGTCAGATACTCCCTTCCTAAAATCTTCTTCATAAATCTCTACCTCGCTTCCGTGAGACTTTCCTGTCTGGCACTCTAGCCCAAATCTTCTAGCTTCCTACTTCTAAGGGTTGTGTAAGGCCTGGGGGTCAGATACTCTCTTCCTAAAATCTTCTTCATAAATCTCTACCTCGCTTCCGTGTGACTTTCCTGTCGGGCACTCTAGCCCAAATCTCCTAGCTTCCTACTTCAAAGGGTTGTGTAAGACCTGGGGTCAGACACTCCCTTCCTGAAATCCCCTACACATGATCTAGACTGATCTGCCTTGGAGCGGATGACAAGGGTATTCACAAATGAAGGAGGATTGTACAACACTCACATCCGAGCCCATTTCCAGAGTGACACACCGCCATTACTAATGGTGTTATGCGGTGTAGGGAGCCATTTCCTATAAAAGGAGGACACCCCTTGTCGTATTAGCATGTGTGGCAGGGACGTTAACAGCACAGCGTTACGTTAAAGAGGTCCTACGACTCGTTGCCTTCCTGTGATGCCACGCCTGCCAGTGTAAATATAAGGGCAGGATAATGCCCAGCCACACAAGGCTCGTCTCCCACGAGACACATTCGTCCTTCCGTTAGACAGTTAACGATACTTTAGGGTGATGAAATCGTTTCATGACTTTTCGGCACTTTTAATGTAACAGTGTGACATAAAAGAATGTCTCCACACTCTATGAAGAAGAAAGGTTTGCGGTATCTACTGGCGCAGTAAGCTGTCCTCTGCCATTGTGTTGTAGTCCAAAGTGTAGGAAATGAATAATTAATTTATTGGCATATGAAGTAAGAGAGAAAAGTTGCTGACTACGGGCATGCTTGGTTGCTTAAGCATGAATCCACAGAAATCAATGTGTGCTCACTCAGCATGTCCTGATTTCTGCAGAAACAGCCAAAATTATCTTCTGGTAACAATTCGTATATCTTAATTAAAACTTAAGGAATAAAATGTTTCTATCAGTTGACATCAGAAATACACTGCTGGCCACCCAAAATGCAACACCAAGAAGGACACGAGATAGCAAAGCCAGATTTACTGGACACATAACAACAGATACAAAGATGAAACGATTTAGCTTACAGGCCCGTGCGACTTGCGGAACACGCAGACATCAATAGTTCGTGTGGCTCCCATGGGTGGCAATAACGGCCGCTACACCCCGCGGCATCGAACAAAAAAGGCTTTGTATGTGGGCTTGGGGTATGTTGGTCCAGGCTGCTTCCACACGTTGCCACAGTTCATCAGGCGTAGCCGCGGGTGGTGCTTGCCGGGCCACTCGGATGTTGATCAGCGACCAGACGTGTTCGATGGGCGACATATCGGGAGAACAGGAAAGCCGCGGCAGCAGTAACACCTAGTGGGCCGTGAAGAATTGTTGCACGATGCGTGCCACGTGCGGGCGTGCATTGTCCTGTTTAAACGTGGCAGCTGGCAGGTCCTGCAGATAAGGGAGGTCTACAGGCTCCAAAACGCCGGAGATGGTGCGGTGGCTGTTCAGTGAACCGGCGATGCGTACCAGAGGGGTGCGGGTATCATATCCAATTGCGCCCCAAATCATAACGCCAGGTGACGGACTGGTATGGCGATGCATAATGCAGGCGTCATACAGTCTCTCGCCGCTGTGCCGCCACACGCGGATTCCACCATTGTGGTGTTGCAGGCAGAAGCGAGATTCGTCGGAGAAGACAATGTCGTGCCATTCCGTAGTCCAGGTGCGGCATTCAACGGCCCACTGCCGCCGCACTCGCCGGTGGTGTAACGTCAATGGTAATCGGCGCAATGGACGCCGTGCGACAAGTCCCCGCTCCTGCAGACGACGTCAAACGGTACGTGCTGACACAGGTTGTTGCGTTGCGCGACACACCCTAATTCCTGCGCTAACGTTTGTGATGTGGCGGTGCGAACCGTCAATGCCCGCCGCACAACATGCCGGTCCTCTCGTTCGGTGGTGTGCCGCGGCTGCGGCAATCGCTCACGTCGGTCCGTCCGTCCCTCACCGAATCCATACTCGCCTCACTGTGGCTGGATGTCGTCCCACACTGGGCGCCGATGTCTCGGTACGATAAACCGCTGTCGCGATAAGCCACTATTCGTCCTCTCTCGAACTCCGAAACGTGCTGGAATGACTGCCGTATTCTGCGACGAGGCATCAGGAAGCTTTCCACGCACAGGTCCGGCAACACAACACACTTCCACTACTTACACCCTGCCTCCTGTGCACCCTTCTTATAGTGCTTCTCGGTGGCATGCCGGGCGCACATGATTTGCATATGCCCTGCAATGCTAATCGTTTGCATGTCCTCTCGCGGGCGACGCATGCTGCGAATTTAAGGGCAATCGGACGCTTCCTTCATGGTGTTGCGTTTTGTGTGGCCAGCAGTGTAGATTACCAAAAATTCAAACTGATATTTTCAAGACACACTTTTGAAATAAGTGTATGTTTAACATACAGCCTACGTTCGAAAACTTCCAGGGTTGACGGCATAACTGACGTAACAGTAGTGGGATAAATATATCATGTGCATGTCAGGAGGCAGCAGTCGTAGGCCAATAAGCGAACAGCTGGAAACCGGTTTATGCCGATACCGACAGGCGGCAGACGGGCGTTAGAACCCTTTAACGATCATAACACCCAAAACGCCCGTACATACAAACGACCATAGCCGCCTGAAACGCCTGTCTAGAATGAGTCAGATTTCCTACCCTTATTGCATGACCTATGAGAGACCAGCAGGTGTCACGCTCAGTCATTATTGTTTTTACTAAACAAAGAAGTGAACCAACACAGACAGTTTCGGGCGTTATGGTATTTAGAGTTACACAAGATTTGGGGATCATGGTCGTTAAATTGTTAAGGGAGTCATAGCAAGCGTTCTCGTCCTATTTCATTTTAGCCATGGATTAGCAAGGAGTAAACATCCATTTGTGTTGCTAACTTGTTTACTCTTTCCAACCGTAGGTTGAAGAAGCGTATATGCTCCAGCTTTGTCCGTCCGTCCGCACGATAACTCACGTAAAAATGGTTCGATTTCGATTAAATTTTAGTATGTGGTAGGGGACCACCTGAGGACGAAACCTATTGAAAATGGGCGAAACAGGGTCAAAGGTCAGGACATAGAAGCTGGATCCATTCCATTGCCTTTATGCGTCATAACTTGCGTAAAAATGGTTCGATTTCGATTAAATTTTAGTATGTGATAGGGAACCACCTGGGGACGAACCCTGTTGAAAATGGGTGAAATAGGGTCAAACGTCAGGACATAGCAGCGGGATTCATTCCATTGCTCTTATGCGTCATAACTTGCGTAAAAATGGTTCGATTTAGATGAGAGTTTAGTATGTGGAAGGGAACCGCCTGGGGACGAACCCTGTTGAAAATGGGTGAAATAGGGCCAAAGGTCAGGACATGGGAGCGGGATCTATTCCATTGGCCTTATGCATCATAACTTACGTAAAAATGCTTCGATTGCGACAAAACTTTAGTATGTTGTTCCGGAGGTATAGTGAACCGGTTCTGTTGAATATCAACGAAATGGGGTCAAAGATCATTGCACAAAAGCCAGATTAAGAAGACGTCTCACATCACCTGACCCGATAAGTATAACTCTTTCTACTAAAATTTATTAATTAATGTAAATTTAAAACGTTTGATTGTGAGAATGAATGAATGTAGAACTGAAAATATATAACTTAATTGTTTTATTTCTGAAAATGTTTTTATAACTAACCAAAAACCCGTAACAAAAGACCTCTCGGGCCGGGAGCACGTGCCCCACAGAGCAACAACGTGCAAAATACTTTGACAATATCAGGTAAACAATACTTTAGATATTATGTATTTTTAATCAAAAGCACGTTTATAGCATAAGACAACCATTAAGGTTGCCTCATGAATTGAATATTTCGTATTTCTTCAAGATGTCATCATATTTGGCGCTGATAAATTCCATAGATTGTTTAATTTGCAATTTGATATCAGGAATTGAGTTAAGTTGCAACTTGATGACAGCCAGTGCTGCTTTAATGAAATCCATGTCCTGTTCTGTGGTTTCAGGAAGTTGTAGTGCAATAGACTTAGGTTTATTAGTATTAACAATATTCCTGGCCTGTCTGGACATAAGTCACTATGATAATATTTTCAGTTGCGAAAACAAAGTACCAAAATCTACGGAAACCAATCACAAAAGAAAGTGAACTCTCAAGTAAGCAACTGGTGGCAGCACAAAACAATTAAATCAAAATGCAATATAATATTTAGGTGATATTTCCAACTGATAAAACTCTGTTTAATCTCCACACTGTTGCCTCAAAACACCCGTGCTGTCTTGAAGTGTTAAGATATTCAAGTCACTGGCACAAAACCAGCTCAGGGGGACGACAGGAGAGAGGTAATCATAATATCACTCCCAGAGTGATAAATTTCTGGCTCACGTTAATGTGAATAAGATGAACGAACTGTGCACTTTACAGTAAGTAAAAAATTATATAGTACTTACAGTAACTAAAGTTAAGCAGAGTTAGGTAATTCAGCTTATGCAACGTTACCAATGTAGCAGCCACAAGCAGGCAGATATAAATCCACACCACACAGGAATCACCAAATCCATTTTCACTGCGACCAGCCGAGTCAGAGATATGTTGCTTTCGAGAAAAAAATGCACTCTCACTAAACATAAACAACAGAGTCGCTAACACCGCAGTACAAACCAGAAATTTTACGCTAGTAACTTGGTTTCAATATCTGTGATAATTAGTAATTCCTACATTTTCCGTGGGAGCATTTTCACATCACATATGCCTACCTGCTGACCGTGACTTGACTTCAAACATGCAACAGATATTTCAACTAAACCTAGCAACCCTGTTCTTGACTGTGTAGTAGGACGGACACTTTTCACCTAATGTAACAGGTGTTTCATCGAAACCTAGCAACCCAGTTCTTGACTGTGGAGTAGGAAGGACACTTATCACCTCATGTAACAGATGTTTCATCGAAACCTAGCAACCCAATTCTTGACTGTGGTGTAGAATGGAAACTTATCACCTAAGGTAACAGGTGTTTCATCGAAACCTAGCAACCCAGTTCTTGACTGTGGAGTAGGAAGGACACTTATCACCTCATGTAACAGGTGTTTCATCTAAACCTAGCAACCCAATACTTGACTGTGGAGTAGGAAGGGCACTTATCACCTAATGTAACAGATGTTTAATCTAAACCTAGCAATCCAGTTCTTGACTGTGGAGTAGGAAGGGCACTTATCACCTAATGTAACAGATGTTTCATCTAAACCTAGCAAACCAATTCTTGACTGTGGAGTAGGAAGGGCACTTATCACCTAATGTAACAGATGTTTAATCTAAACCTAGCAATCCAGCTCTTGACTGTGGAGTAGGAAGGACACTTATCACCTCATGTAGCAGATGTTTCATCTAAACCTAGCAATCCAGTTCTTGACTGTGGAGTAGGAAGGACACTTATCACCTCATGTAACAGATGTTTCATCTAAACCTAGCAACCCAGTTCTTGACTGTGGAGTAGGAAGGGCACTTATCACCTAATGTAACAGGTGTTTCATCGAAACCTAGCAACCCAGTTCTTGACTGTGGAGTAGGAAGGACACTTATCACCTCATGTAACAGATGTTTCATCGAAACCTAGCAACCCAATTCTTGACTGTGAAGTAGGAAGGACACTTATCACCTCATGTAACAGATGTTTCATCTAAACTTAGCAACCCAGTTCTTGACTGTGGAGTAGGAAGGACACTTATCACCTAATGTAACAGGTGTTTCATCGAAACCTAGCAACCCAGTTCTTGACTGTGGAGTAGGAAGGACACTTATCACCTCATGTAACAGATGTTTCATCTAAACCTAGCAACCCAGTTCTTGACTGTGGAGTAGGAAGGACACTTATCACCTCATGTAACAGATGTTTCATCTAAACCTAGCAACCCAGTTCTTGACTGTGGTGTAGGAAGGGCACAAGGGCACTTATCACCTAATGTAACCGATATTTCATCATAAATTTGTTTGGCCGAGTGTCCTTTTAGGAAAAGATATTTTCTTACGGCTCGTACTCATTTGCTGTGAAATCTGTTCTGTTTTGCATCACATTATTGTCACTTCAGACCTGCAAAAACAAATGAAATAATGAGGCTACAACTATGATATTTGGTCAGACACATACATACAAACCAATTTTGGTATGATGAAAGTATTAGTCTAACACTATGTGAAATGAGGAAAACCTAAGACTTAGCAGCACCTACGTGGCTTAGTGTTTCTTTTATTTTTTTTTTATTTTTTTTTTTGGTTGGAAGTTTAACGATTACCGTGAGCCACTCAATGGGCTATAAGCCCGTTCCTAATTTAAGGTCACCGGTTCCCGGGAAGGGAGAGAGCCAGTGCCGTAAGACAAACACAACATCCATGCTTCACCGGGATTCGAACCCGAACCCCTTTCGGACGAATGATCAGAGGCCATCGCTTAAACCACTGCGCCACCGGGGCGGCACTTGTGTTTCACAGACCTTTGTTTTTTTTTTTTTTTTTTTTTTTTTTTTTTTTTTTTTTTTGACTCGAGGTTTAACGACCACCGTGAGTCACTCAATGGGCTATAAGCAGCCGCCCGTCCCTAATTTAGAGTCACTGGTTCCAGGGAAGGGAGAGAGCCAGAGCTGTAACACAAACACAACATCCATGCCTCAACGGGATTCGAACCCGGACCCCTTTTGGACGAATGATCAGAGGCCATCGCCTAGACCACTGCGCCACCGGTGCGGCTCGCAACCCTTACCCAGTGACAAACAGTGTTTTAGGCTTCAGTGCAATTACGGGTCCACGTTGCCCCCCCCTCAATAATGTTCTTCCAAATTGTACGTTTCTCCTAAAAAAAAAGGCATTTCTCTCTTTTCTGACTCTTGACACCAACAAGTCCTATGCCCACGTGGTAAGCAATTATTGGCGCAGCTGTTCGGCACCGATTCAATGAAGAAAATAACTTTTTTTTTATTTTTATTTATTTTTTTTTATCTATCGGTTCACATCTCAATTTTGCTTTATTTAAAGCAAAAGTACAACATACGAATAAATAAAGTAAAATATTTATGCTTATAATAAAGGTCGTTTTCAAAACCCACCGATCAGATATTTTTCAGCAACGTCCATTTCTCAGCGAAGCTTCCTTGCCTTGCAGGGGGAGCTGAGGCCTCTCTAGTTCCCTGCTAGCCTCCCGCTAGTCACGAATACTCTCTCAGAAAAAAAAGAAGGAAATCGAAATTATCAACAGAATTTAACTGAATGAGTGGGTTTCATTGTTTAGTAAGAATTTTGTTTTTGGCCTGGGCAAATCTAAGACAATATTCTACTTTAACAATATGTTTCTTTTTCAACCCCCAATGTTTCACAAACTGAAAAAAAATGTTATGACCTTTCGGATCTTATTGCTTATTCTATGTTGGGGTTCAGGGCTTTAAAGCAAAGCGTGTAACTTTCCGGGAGGTTTAATAGATTTATGTGTTTTGCAATTGTATCGATTCAAAGCATATTACTTCCCTTTTCAGAAGAACGAACAAAGCTGTGCACACACACGCACACATATACAAAGAGAAGTCCGCGTTTTCCTAAATATTACAAAAGCGCTCACTCGCTTTTTGAATAAATGGATATTGTGTATTCCAAAATCAAGGGTGTTCCTGTGTGCATAATCAGATTGTTATGTGGACACAAAGGATGCCTTTTCGACAAACACTGTTTTTCGTTCCTGCACGCAATAGGATTTCGAAAATTGAATGAAGCAAAATAGCATTCACCGTCGCACGAAATCTTCATCAGCCGGTAGGGAACATCTGCTACTGTATCGTAGCCCATACAGATTGGTTTGTACTAAGGCGATCTGTCGCTAACTGCAACGTGATATGGTACATTCAGGGATCGCAGAACACCGAAATACTTATTTTATCACTAAACAAGGAAACATTCAACTTTTGGAATTCAGTAACCAACAACTGCGAGCTTTTCCACCTTCTAGACCTATTTTTGAGACTTTAACCAGTTGGAACAAATTAACTCGGGGTTAGAAAAATGGTCTAAAATCAGCTTGAAGGAACATATTCGCTGTCTAAGAAGTGGTCCGAACGCGGCTGGAACCAGGAGACCTTAGCATTAGAAAGCATTACTTAGTTTTGTCATTCAAAGTGGTCATTTAGGAGGATGATTAACACTAATCCTTTCTGACTGGTTACGTGCTAAAAGGGCTATAACGATGGCGACGAACTTAAGAAAGGAGAGAGATGTTTGAGTCACTTGTTTCTACCCAGTGACATTATGTCCGGTCAGGGGGACTAGACCTTCACTGTCATGCCTTTGGTCTTTCCCCTTAGCTTTGTTTTTCAAAGTGGTCATTTAGGAGGATGATTGATACTAATCCTTTCTGACTGATTACCTGCTAAAAGGGCTATAGCAACGGCGACGAACCTAAGAAAGGAAAGAGACGTTTGAGTCACTTGTTTCTACCCAGTGGCATGATGTCCGTGTCAGGGGAACTAGCCCTTTCCGATCATGCTTTGGGTCTTTCCCCTTAGCTTTGTTATTTAAAGTGGTCATTTAGCGGGATGATTGACACTAATCCTTTCTGACTGATTACCTGCTAAAAGGGCTATAACAGTTGAGACGAACCTAAGAAAGAAGAGAGTTGTTTGAGTTATTTGTTTCTCCCCAGTGGCATGATGTCCTTGTCAGGGCGAGTAGCCCTTCCCCATCATGCGTTGGGTCTCTCACCTTAGTTTTGTTATTCAAAGTGGCCATTTACAGATATGATTAGCACAAATCCTTTCTGACTGATTACCTGCTAAAAGGGCTATAACAGTGGAGACGAACCTAAGAAAGAAGAGAGTTGTTTGAGTTATTTGTTTCTCCCCAGTGGCATGATGTCCTTGTCAGGGGGAGTAGCCCTTCCCTATCATGCCTTGGGTCTCTCACCTTAGTGTTGTTATTCCATGTGGTTATTTAGGGGGATGCTTAACACTAATCCTTTCGGACTGATTACGTGCTAAGAAGGCTATAGCAATGGCGACGAAACTAAGAAAGGAGGGAGATGTTTGAGTCACTTGTTTCTCCCCAGTGGTATGATGTCCGTGGTAGGGGGTTCCCCTTAATTTTGTTATTCAACGTGGTCATTTAGAGAGATGATTAGCACAAATCCTTTCTGATTTATTACCAACTAAAACGGTTATAATAATGGCGACTAACCTAAGAAAGGAGAGAGATGTCTGAGTTATTTGTTTCTCCCCAGTGGCATGATGTCCTTGGCAGGGGGAATAGCCCTTCCCTATCATGCCTTGGGTCTTTCCCCTTAGCTTTGTTGTTTAAAGTGGTCATTTAGGGGATGACCGACACTAATCCTTTCTGACTGATTACTTGCTAAAAGGTACTATTACAATGGTGACGAACCTAAGAAAGGAGAGAGAAGATGTTTGAGTCACTTGTTTCTGCCCAGTAGCATGATGTCCGTATAAAGGGACGTCATGCTACTCCATAATCCACGGCATGCCTTCACCCAGCATGCCATGAATTATGGAGTAGAGAATAAAAGACTAGAAGAGAGCGCTAATCACGTGTAACAGGTTTATGGTCGGTTCTGCTGAGATGAAAGGAGAAAGGAGTTGCTTTGCCTCAGATTTCGTCAACACCCGGCCGACATGCCAACATTTCTGTCTTAGGACCGCGAAAAATTTTGTTCACCATTTGGTTCAGGTACTTCGGCCACTTATAGGGTTAAAGTATATTCACATTTAATTTTCGCATTACGGTACGTATACAACATTGCCGAATACACTGCAGAAGCAAACGATCAGGAATACCCAACAGCCGTCAGACACGCGTCATCGTGTAGAGGTGTCCACGGGCCTTAATTTGGTCAACTAGGCCCGGGACCGAACTTTCGAGAGCCCGCCTCAGAATTTCCTGTTTGAGGCCCGGCCTGACCCCACTCGATCCCTGTGTAGAGCGAGCAGTATTGTAGGAGGATAGATTAGTGCAGCTTTGCGTTACATGGTACACCTTCGTCAAGACTAGCTGCATACGCCGATCAGCCAAAACATTAAAACCACTAATCTATTGTAATATGATGTAGGTCCTCCTCTCTCCACCAAAAGAGCTCTCACCAGACAAGGCATAGATTCAGCGAGATGTTGGTAGGAGTCTCTTGATGTCTGATATCAAAACTGTAACAGAAGATCCCGCCCCGCCGTTCCTGTAAATTACGTAGTTGGCGTGATGCTGCACGTACCCGTTTCTCCGAATCAAACCACAAATGCTCGATAGGGTTCGTGTCCGGAGAATTTGGGAGACATGGAAATAAATGGAATTTCTCTTTATGTTCTTGGAACCATTCCTGAACATCCTTCGCAGTAGAGCATTGTCTAGTTGAAAGACGCCATCTCCGCCAGGAAATACAGTCGTCATAAAAGAGTGTACTTGGTCAGCCCTGATGTTCAGGTACGTGACAGCTGTCAGAGTTCGCTCTTCGGGGATGATGGGTCCAAGTGTTCCCCAAGAAAGTATTGCTCAGACCATCACACTCCCTCCACCTACGCCAGGGGATACATTTGTCATAAAAGGGTGTACTTGGTCAGCCATGATGTTCAGATAAGTGACAGCTGTCAGAGTTGTCTCTACAGGGATAATGGGTCCAAGTGTTCACCAAGAAAGTATTGCCCAGACCATCACACTCCCTCCATCCACGCCAGGGGATACATTTGTCATAAAGGGGTGTACTTGGTCAGCCATGATATTCAAATACGTGACAGCTGTCAGAGTTGTCTCTACAGGGATAATGGGTCCAAGTGTTCACCAAGAAAGTATTGCCCGGACCATCACACTCCCTCCATCCACGCCAGGGGATACATTTGTCATAAAGGGGTGTACTTGGTCAGCCATGATGTTCAAATACGTGACAGCTGTCAGAGTTGTCTCTACAGGGATAATGGGTCCAAGTGTTCACCAAGAAAGTATTGCCCAGACCATCACACTCCATCCATCCACGACAGGGGATACATTTGTCATAAAGGGGTGTACTTGGTCAGCCATGATGTTCAGATACGTGACAGCTGTCAGAGTTGTCTCTACAGGAATAATGGGTCCAAGTGTTCACCAAGAAAGTATTGCCCGGACCATCACACTCCCTCCATCCACGCCAGGGGATACATTTGTCATAAAGGGGTGTACTTGGTCAGCCATGATGTTCAAATACGTGACAGCTGTCAGAGTTGTCTCTACAGGGATGATGGGTCCAAGTGTTCACCAAGAAAGTATTGCCCAGACCATCACACTCCATCCATCCACGCCAGGGAAATACATTTGTCATAAAGGGGTGTACTTGGTCAGCCATGATGTTCAGATAAGTGACAGCTGTCAGAGTTGTCTCTACAGGAATAATGGGTCCAAGTGTTCACCAAGAAAGTATTGCCCAGACCATCACACTCCATCCACCCACACCAGGGGATACATTTGTCATAAAGGGGTGTACTTGTTCAGCCATGATGTTCAGGTAAGTGACAGCTGTCAGAGTTGTCTCTACAGGGATAATGGGTCCAAATGTTCCCCAAGAAAGTATTGCCCAGACCATCACTCTCCCTCCATCCACGACAGCGGATACATTGGTCATAAAGAGGTGTACTTGGTCAGCCATGATGTTCAGATAAGTGACAGCTGTCAGAGTTGTCTCTACAGGGATAATGGGTCCAAATGTTCCCCAAGAAAGTATTGCCCAGACCATCACACTCCCTCCATTCACGCCAGGGGATACATTTGTCATAAAGGGGTGTACTTGGTCAGCCATGAAGTTCAGGTACGTGACAGCTGTCAGAGTTCGCTCTACAGAGATAATGGGTCCAAGTGTTCCCCAAGAAAGTATTGCCCAGACCATCACACTCCCTCCATCCACGCCAGGGGATACATTTGTTATAAAGGGGTGTACTTGGTCAGCCATGATATTCAGGTACGTGACAGCTGTTAGAGTTCGCTCTACAGGGATAATGGGTCCAAGTGGTCCCCAAAAAGTATTGCCCAGACAATCATACTCCCTCCAGTTGCCTGGATCCGTTCCACCGTGCATCGAGGTGAGAAGGTTTCTTTGGGTAAACGTCGCAAACGAGCTCTTCCGTCGACTTGGTGTAACGGAAAACAGGATTCTCTGACCATGAGACCCTCCTCCAGTCTTCTGTGGTCCAATGTCGATGATTACGTACCCACTGCAAGCGTTGACGACGGTGAGCGTCTCTGAGACCGAATGGGTCAGCGGGTGCTGAAACCTATATCGAAAAGCCTATATTGATCTGTGTGTTCGGACATGGTCGTTGGCTCCTCCTCTATGAGCTCTAGTATGGCGTCCTCGAGGGATTGTATTCTCACAGAGGGTCCAGCGCCATTGTCTACACTAGAACGTGGTGCGATATCGCCTGTGTCGCGCATTCAAGCGTCAAGCCGCCTTATGACCTGGGCGTCCGGGTGCCATCGTGCTTTGTATCGCTCGCTGCAGGCCCTTGCTGCACGCAATGCTGAACCATGGCGTTCCCCCAATAGGAGATACATGTCACAATACTCTCTCAAACTGTACGACATATCGCTACCCACACTACTGTCAAATGTTCCTACGCAGTATGAGAATACCTGCTACCGTCGCCAACCCTTTTTATCCCTACCTGCCGTATCGCGCAGGCGTACAACTGATGGTTTTACGCCACCACGTCCTTCGAATTTGAATACCCACCCCATGCTACATTTTAAAATGTTGATTGCCTCCCCCCACACTTTATCTTTTTTTTAATTGGAGGTTTAACGACCACCGTGAGCAACTCAGTGGGATATAAGTAGTTGCACGTCCTGAATTTAGGACCACTGGTTCCAGGGAAGGGAGAGAGTCAGTGCCGTAGGACAAACAGAAAATCCATGCTTCACCGGGATTCAAACCCGGACCCTTTTCGGACAAATGATCAGAAGCCATCGCGTTAGACCACTGCGCCACCGGTTCTAAGGCGATGATTTCCTTGTGATACGTGCGTCTGTATAACTATCCACGTCGCTCTTAAACGAGCATGTGCGTTACCGGATGTGACGTCACTAAACTTTCGGCGCGTATATCTCCGGAATGCGACGTCCGATCGGACAACGGACAACGGTTTTCGGCTTCATTCTGCACGAGGAATCGTCCAGTGGGTATATTGAGCGGTGGATTCTGATCACCCTGTGTAATTACTCGGAATTTTTATAGCCTACGTGCTGTTGTCGACATTTGTTTGTCTATTGACGTCACCAGTGTGCAGGATGCGCCAGCTATTAACAGGTGTGAACATTACTGAAAGAAAAACGATTTATTTTTAATATAATTATGGTTATGTTTTAGGAAGTATTAAGTATCCCATGCTATAACTTTAAGTTAGTTTTATCAATATTCAAATTTTTATCCTTGGGAATACATTAATTGCGAAGAAAATATGTAAGGAAGTTTTACCATTGGAAACATAAGGCAGAGATTTTAAGGGAAACCACCTTAAATTTTGCTCCTCGGAAACGATCAAACTAACTGTTAATTAACATTTTGTCGAACATCTTGTTTTGATCGTTTAATCCGGGACCTGGCTATTTACGGGCTTGTTTTTCTTTTTTTTTTTTTTTTTTTGATTGGAGGTTTAACGACCACCGTGAGCAACTCAATGGGCTATAAGCAGTCGCCCGTCCCTAATTTAGGGTCACTAGTTCCAGGGAAGGGAGAGAGCCAGTGCCGTAAGACAAACACAACATCCATGCCTGACCGGGATTCGAACCCGGACCCTTACGGACGAATGATCAGCGGCCAGCGCCTTTGACCACTGCGCCACCGGGGCGGCATTTACGGGCTTGTTATATTAGTGGTATACTGTACACCCATATACACAATTTCGGATCTTTTTACTCGTTTTGTGTTTGGATTAATACAACACGAACAACTTTCCAGGAAGTTAGGAGCATTTACATGTTTTGCAAATGTTTCGATGCAAAATAGAAGGTTGCCGCCCCGGTGGCGCAGTGGTCTAAGCGATGGCCTCTGATCATTCGTCCGTAAGGGGTCCGGGTTCGAATCCCGGTGAGGCATGGATGTTGTGTTTGACTTACGGCACTGGCTCTCTCCCTTCCCTGGAACCAGTGACCCTAAATTAGGGACGGGCGACTGCTTATAGCCCATTGAGTTGCTCACGGTGGTCGTTAAAAACCTCCAATTAAAAAAAAAAAAAAAAAAAAAAAAAATAGAAGGTTACTTTTCCTCCAAGCGGAAAGAACAAAGCTGTGCAAAGAGAACTGTGCGTTTTCCGAAGTTATCATGTAGACCCTCATTTGCCTTTTAAATATGCGGACAATATGTGCTCTCAGAAATGAGGGATGTATCTACGTACCATCAGATTACACCAACACGAATGCATAAAAGACACTTTGTTTTCTAGCACTGCTTTTCCTTTCTACAAGGAAAAGTATTTTCCAAAATTGAATGTATTCACAGTTCTCGTCGCACGAAATTCTAACCAGCTTGCATAGCCCATTTGAGAGTACCTGCACTGATGTGGTGTGGTCCACCTGTAACTGGTTGTCCCGATGGCGCAGTGGTTCCTCATCATTCGTTCGAATTAGGTCGGGGCACGAGTCCGAATGAGGCACGGATGCTGCTTTTGTCTTACGACACTGGCTGTCTCCCTTCTTCGGAATCAGTGACCCTAAATAAGCGACGGGCGACTGCTTACACCCCATCGAGTTGCTCACGCTGGTCCAAAGACCTTTAAGATGCGTAGACTGGAATTTCTTATGTAAATGAGTGGCAGCACTGGCGACATTTTAATCGCAGAGCTTGTACGGCAAAACGGCATGTTTCCTATGTAAACCACGTTCATTAAGCTCTTTTACCTGCGCGAAAGAAGGAATTTTACGTCGTTAAACACTGGCGTGCAAACATTAAGGACGAGACGGTTTTTCGAATGTAACGTTGTGCATAAGTGCTCCACGTCGACTCAAATCATATCATAAGATCCCCAAGATGTAAGAATATAGAACAAGTGAGCAAAACCGTCCAAACAAGGAATTCAAAGGATACAAAAGCACTTTATTGAAAAGGTAGCTTCGAGCACAACTGGACAGAAGACAGAAACGTCCATGTGACAGGCGGCTGCCAAAAAAATCCAGTCTCTAGAATGGGATATGATCACCCCTGACGGCGTTGCAGGATTTACAACGTCTGTCCATGCTGAGGACGAGGTTGTCAAGGAGCTGTTGTGGCATCACGACCCATTCCTCTTGTAGCGCCAATCGCAGCTGTGGAATCGTTGCTGGCGGCTGGTGACGTGCTGCCAAGCGTCTCCCGAGAAGGTCACACACGTGTTCGATTGCATTTGGGTCAGGGGACCTTGCAGGCCAATCCATACGTTGAATATCTTTACTCTCCAACAGCTCTGCGACAGCCACTGTACGATGAGGTGTGGCGTTGTCGTCCATGAAGAGAAACTCAGGACCCACAGCACCTCTAAACAGACGCACGTGAGGCAGGAGAACCTCGGTTTAATAGCGGACATCAGTGACTGAACTTGGAAGATGTAGAGATCAGTACGGCTACCAAGCATGATACCGCCCCAAACGAGAACTCCGCCACCTCCAAAACGGTCCCTTTCGATGATGTTAAAGGTGTGATTGCGTGTTCCCTGCTCTCTCCAGTTGTGTATACGTCCAGAATCGCTCGTCAGACTCAATCGGCTCTCATCCGTAAATAGAACTCGACCCCATTGCTGATGCGTCCAGTTCTTGTGTTCCTGGCACTACAGAAACCGCCGTCTCCGATGAGCAGGCGTTAATGGCACACACCGTACTGATCGTCGTGCAAATAGACCACCTTTGTGCAGCCTCCTGGCCACGGTTAAACGCGATAACCGACGTCCAGTTGTCTGTTGCATGTGCATTGCGATTTCTCCCGCAGTCTGCCGTCTGTCTCTTCTCGCCTGTAGGACAATATACCGGTTGTCCGCCGCCGTGGTTGCTCATGGACGACCACTGCTAAACTGTCGGACAGCTGTTCCTGTCGGTTGAAATGCTCTCCAAGCTCATAAAAACGATGTTGTGAGCGATCCAGAACTCCTCGGATACACTAGTCACACTTCGACCTTCTTTCAACTTCCCAATGACGCGACCTCTGGTAAAGTCATCCAGATGTCGCCTATTGGATTGCCTGTTGGCCATGTCACACGGTGGCAGCTACTCGACGTCGTTCAAACCGATGTACACCGTGCAATAGCTTTCACCGAATTGCTGAGCATGATCATGATCATGATCATATGAAGAGGATTTTAGGAAGGGAGTGGCTGACCCCAGGTCCTAAACAACCCTTAGAAATAGGAAACTAAGAGATTTGGGCTAGAGTGGCCGATAGGAAAGTGACACGGAAGCGAGGTAGAAGACGCCCTTATTTACTACCGGGGGCCAGTACCCGGGGTCCGACGGCTTAATGTGCCCATCAGATCAGATCAGATCATATGTAGAGGATTTTAGGAAGGGAGTGTCTGACCCCGGGCCTTAATCAACCCTTAGAAATAGGAAGCTAAGAGATTTGGGCTAGAGTGCCCGATAGGAAAGTCACACGGAAGCGAGGTAGAAGACGCCCTTATTTACTACCGGGGAGCCAGTACCCGGGGTCCGACGGCTTAATGTGCCCATCAGATCAGATCAGATCATATGTAGAGGATTTTAGGAAGGGAGTGTCTGACCCCAGGTCTTAAACAACCCTTAGGAATAGGAAGCTAGGAGATTTGGGCAAGAGTGCCCGATAGGAAAGTGACACAGAAGCGAGGTAGAAGACGCCCTTATTTACTACCGGGGGCCAGTACCCGGGGTCCGACGGCTTAATGTGCCCATCAGATCAGATCAGATCATATGTAGAGGATTTTAGGAAGGGAGTGTCTGACCCCGGGCCTTAATCAACCCTTAGAAATAGGAAACTAGAAGATTTGGGCTAGAGTGGCCGAAAGGAAAGTGACACCGAAGCGAGGTAGAAGACGCCCTTATTTACTACCGGGGGCACAGTACCCGGGGTCCGACGGCTTAATGTGCCCATCAGATCAGATCATATCATATGTAGAGGATTTTAGGAAGGGAGTGTCTGACCCCAGGTCTTAAACAACCCTTAGAAATAGGAAGCTAGGAGATTTGGGCTACAGTGCCCGATAGGAAAGTGACACGGAAGCGAGGTAGAAGACTGCCTTATTTACTACCGGGGGCCAGTACCCGGTGTCCGACGGCTTAATGTTCCCATCAGATCAGATCATATCATATGTAGAGGATTTTAGGAAGGGAGTGTCTGACCCCAGGTCTTAAACAACCCTTAGAAATAGGAAGCTAGGAGATTTGGGCTAGAGTGCCCGATAGGAAAGTGACACTTAAGCGAAGTAGAAGACGCCCTTATTTACTACCGGGGGCAGTACCCGTGGTCCGACGGCTTAATGTTCCCATCAGATCAGATCATATCATATGTAGAGGATTTTAGGAAGGGAGTGTCTGACCCCAGGTCTTAAACAACCCTTAGAAATAGGAAGCTAGGAGATTTGGGGCTAGAGTGCCCGATAGGAAAGTGACACTTAAGCGAAGTAGAAGACGCCCTTATTTACTACCGGGGGCAGTACCCGTGGTCCGACGGCTTAATGTGCCCATCAGATCAGATCAGATCATATGTAGAGGATTTTAGGAAGGGAGTGTCTGACCCCAGGTCTTAAACAACCCTTAGAAATAGGAAGCTAAGAGATTTGGGCTAGAGTGCCCGATAGGAAAGTGACACGGAAGCGAGGTAGAAGACGCCCTTATTTACTACCGGGGGCCAGTACCCGGGGTCCGACGGCTTAATGTGCCCATCAGATCAGATCAGATCATATGTAGAGGATTTTAGGAAGGGAGTGTCTGACCCCTGGTCTTAAACAACCCTTAGAAATAGGAAGCTAAGAGATTTAGGCTAGAGTGCCCGATAGGAAAGTGACACGGAAGCGAGGTAGAAGACGCCCTTATTTACTACCGGGGGCCAGTACCCGGGGTCCGACGGCTTAATGTGCCCATCAGATCAGATCAGATCATATGTAGAGGATTTTAGGAAGGGAGTGTCTGACCCCTGGTCTTAAACAACCCTTAGAAATAGGAAGCTAAGAGATTTAGGCTAGAGTGCCCGATAGGAAAGTGACACGGAAGCGAGGTAGAAGACGCTTTTATTTACTACCGGGGGCCAGTACCCAGGGTCCGACGGCTTAATGTACCCATCAGATCAGATCAGATCATATGTAGAGGATTTTAGGAAGGGAGTGTCTGACCCCTGGTCTTAAACAACCCTTAGAAATAGGAAGCTAAGAGATTTAGGCTAGAGTGCCCGATAGGAAAGTGACACGGAAGCGAGGTAGAAGACGCCCTTATTTACTACCGGGGGCCAGTACCCGGGGTCCGACGGCTTAATGTGCCCATCAGATCAGATCAGATCATATGTAGAGGATTTTAGGAAGGGAGTGTCTGACCCCTGGTCTTAAACAACCCTTAGAAATAGGAAGCTAAGAGATTTAGGCTAGAGTGCCCGATAGGAAAGTGACACGGAAGCGAGGTAGAAGACGCCCTTATTTACTACCGGGGGGCCAGTACCCGGGGTCCGACGGCTTAATGTGCCCATCAGATCAGATCAGATCATATGTAGAGGATTTTAGGAAGGGAGTGTCTGACCCCTGGTCTTAAACAACCCTTAGAAATAGGAAGCTAAGAGATTTAGGCTAGAGTGCCCGATAGGAAAGTGACACGGAAGCGAGGTAGAAGACGCCCTTATTTACTACCGGGGGCCAGTACCCGGGGTCCGACGGCTTAATGTGCCCATCAGATCAGATCAGATCATATGTAGAGGATTTTAGGAAGGGAGTGTCTGACCCCTGGTCTTAAACAACCCTTAGAAATAGGAAGCTAAGAGATTTAGGCTAGAGTGCCCGATAGGAAAGTGACACGGAAGCGAGGTAGAAGACGCTTTTATTTACTACCGGGGGCCAGTACCCAGGGTCCGACGGCTTAATGTACCCATCAGATCAGATCAGATCATATGTAGAGGATTTTAGGAAGGGAGTGTCTGACCCTGGTCTTAAACAACCCTTAGAAATAGGAAGCTAAGAGATTTAGGCTAGAGTGCCCGATAGGAAAGTGACACGGAAGCGAAGTAGAAGACGCCCTTATTTACTACCGCGGGGCCAGTACCCAGGGTCCGACGGCTTAATGTGCCCATCAGATCAGATCAGATCATATGTAGAGGATTTTAGGAAGGGAGTGTCTGACCCCTGGTCTTAAACAACCCTTAGAAATAGGAAGCTAAGAGATTTAGGCTAGAGTGCCCGATAGGAAAGTGACACGGAAGCGAGGTAGAAGACGCCCTTATTTACTACCGGGGGACCAGTACCCGGGGTCCGACGGCTTAATGTGCCCATCAGATCAGATCAGATCATATGTAGAGGATTTTAGGAAGGGAGTGTCTGACCCCTGGTCTTAAACAACCCTTAGAAATAGGAAGCTAAGAGATTTAGGCTAGAGTGCCCGATAGGAAAGTGACACGGAAGCGAGGTAGAAGACGCCCTTATTTACTACCGGGGGCCAGTACCCAGGGTCCGACGGCTTAATGTGCCCATCAGATCAGATCAGATCATATGTAGAGGATTTTAGGAAGGGAGTGTCTGACCCCAGGTCTTAAACAACCCTTAGAAATAGGAAGCTAGAAGATTTGGGCTAGAGTGCCCGATAGGAAAGTGACACGGAAGCGAGGTAGAAGACGCCCTTATTTACTACCGGGGGCCAGTACCCGGGGTCCGACGGCTTAATGTGCCCATCAGATCAGATCAGATCATATGTAGAAGATTTTAGGAAGGGAGTGTCTGACCCCTGGTCTTAAACAACCCTTAGAAATAGGAAGCTAAGAGATTTAGGCTAGAGTGCCCGATAGGAAAGTCACACGGAAGCGAGGTAGAAGACGCCCTCATTTACTACCGGGGGCCAGTACCCGGGGTCCGACGGCTTAATGTGCCCATCAGATCAGATCAGATCATATGTAGAGGATTTTAGGAAGGGAGTGTCTGACCCCTGGTCTTAAACAACCCTTAGAAATAGGAAGCTAAGAGATTTAGGCTAGAGTGCCCGATAGGAAAGTGACACGGAAGCGAGGTAGAAGACGCCCTTATTTACTACCGGGGGGCCAGTACCCGGGGTCCGACGGCTTAATGTGCCCATCAGATCAGATCAGATCATATGTAGAGGATTTTAGGAAGGGAGTGTCTGACCCCTGGTCTTAAACAACCCTTAGAAATAGGAAGCTAAGAGATTTAGGCTAGAGTGCCCGATAGGAAAGTCACACGGAAGCGAGGTAGAAGACGCCCTTATTTACTACCGGGGGCCAGTACCCGGGGTCCGACGGCTTAATGTGCCCATCAGATCAGATCAGATCATATGTAGAGGATTTTAGGAAGGGAGTGTCTGACCCCTGGTCTTAAACAACCCTTAGAAATAGGAAGCTAAGAGATTTAGGCTAGAGTGCCCGATAGGAAAGTCACACGGAAGCGAGGTAGAAGACGCCCTTATTTACTACCGGGGGCCAGTACCCGGGGTCCGACGGCTTAATGTGCCCATCAGATCAGATCAGATCATATGTAGAGGATTTTAGGAAGGGAGTGTCTGACCCCTGGTCTTAAACAACCCTTAGAAATAGGAAGCTAAGAGATTTAGGCTAGAGTGCCCGATAGGAAAGTGACACGGAAGCGAGGTAGAAGACGCCCTTATTTACTACCGGGGGCCAGTACCCGGGGTCCGACGGCTTAATGTGCCCATCAGATCAGATCAGATCATATGTAGAGGATTTTAGGAAGGGAGTGTCTGACCCCTGGTCTTAAACAACCCTTAGAAATAGGAAGCTAAGAGATTTAGGCTAGAGTGCCCGATAGGAAAGTCACACGGAAGCGAGGTAGAAGACGCCCTTATTTACTACCGGGGGCCAGTACCCGGGGTCCGACGGCTTAATGTGCCCATCAGATCAGATCAGATCATATGTAGAGGATTTTAAGAAGGGAGTGTCTGACCCCTGGTCTTAAACAACCCTTAGAAATAGGAAGCTAAGAGATTTAGGCTAGAGTGCCCGATAGGAAAGTCACACGGAAGCGAGGTAGAAGACGCCCTTATTTACTACCGGGGGCCAGTACCCGGGGTCCGACGGCTTAATGTGCCCATCAGATCAGATCAGATCATATGTAGAGGATTTTAGGAAGGGAGTGTCTGACCCCTGGTCTTAAACAACCCTTAGAAATAGGAAGCTAGGAGATTTGGGCAAGAGTGCCCGATAGGAAAGTGACACAGAAGCGAGGTAGAAGACGCCCTTATTTACTACCGGGGGCACAGTACCCGGGGTCCGACGGCTTAATGTGCCCATCAGATCAGATCAGATCATATGTAGAGGATTTTAGGAAGGGAGTGTCTGACCCCGGGCCTTAATCAACCCTTAGAAATAGGAAACTAGAAGATTTGGGCTAGAGTGGCCGATAGGAAAGTGACACCGAAGCGAGGTAGAAGACGCCCTTATTTACTACCGGGAAGCCAGTACCCGGGGTCCGACGGCTTAATGTGCCCATCAGATCAGATCAGATCATATGTAGAGGATTTTAGGAAGGGAGTGTCTGACCCCAGGTCTTAAACAACCCTTAGAAATAGGAAGCTAGGAGATTTGGGCTACAGTGCCCGATAGGAAAGTGACACGGAAGCGAGGTAGAAGACTGCCTTATTTACTACCGGGGGCCAGTACCCGGTGTCCGACGGCTTAATGTGCCCATCAGATCAGATCAGATCATATGTAGAGGATTTTAGGAAGGGAGTGTCTGACCCCAGGTCTTAAACAACCCTTAGAAATAGGAAGCTAGGAGATTTGGGCTAGAGTGCCCGATAGGAAAGTGACACTTAAGCGGAGTAGAAGACGCCCTTATTTACTACCGGGGGGCAGTACCCGTGGTCCGACGGCTTAATGTGTCCATCAGATCAGATCAGATCATATGTAGAGGATTTTAGGAAGGGAGTGTCTGACCCCAGGTCTTAAACAACCCTTAGAAATAGGAAGCTAGGAGATTTGGGGCTAGAGTGCCCGATAGGAAAGTGACACTGAAGCGAAGTAGAAGACGCCCTTATTTACTACCGGGGGCAGTACCCGGGGTCCGACGGCTTAATGTTCCCATCAGATTAGATCATATCATATGTAGAGGATTTTAGGAAGGGAGTGTCTGACCCCAGGTCTTAAACAACCCTTAGAAATAGGAAGCTAGGAGATTTGGGCTAGAGTGCCCGATAGGAAAGTGACACTTAAGCGAAGTAGAAGACGCCCTTATTTACTACCGGGGGGGCAGTACCCGTGGTCCGACGGCTTAATGTTCCCATCAGATCAGATCATATCATATGTAGAGGATTTTAGGAAGGGAGTGTCTGACCCCAGGTCTTAAACAACCCTTAGAAATAGGAAGCTAGGAGATTTGGGGCTAGAGTGCCCGATAGGAAAGTGACACTTAAGCGAAGTAGAAGACGCCCTTATTTACTACCGGGGGGGCAGTACCCGTGGTCCGACGGCTTAATGTGCCCATCAGATCAGATCAGATCATATGTAGAGGATTTTAGGAAGGGAGTGTCTGACCCCAGGTCTTAAACAACCCTTAGAAATAGGAAGCTAAGAGATTTGGGCTAGAGTGCCCGATAGGAAAGTCACACGGAAGCGAGGTAGAAGACGCCCTTATTTACTACCGGGGGACAGTACCCAGGGTCCGACGGCTTAATGTGCCCATCAGATCAGATCAGATCATATGTAGAAGATTTTAGGAAGGGAGTGTCTGACCCCAGGTCTTAAACAACCCTTAGAAATAGGAAGCTAGGAGATTTGGGGTAGAGTGCCCGATAGGAAAGTGACACGGAAGCGAGGTAGAAGACGCCCTTATTTACTACCGGGGGCCAGTACCCGGGGTCCGACGGCTTAATGTGCCCATCAGATCAGATCAGATCATATGTAGAGGATTTTAGGAAGGGAGTGTCTGACCCCTGGTCTTAAACAACCCTTAGAAATAGGAAGCTAAGAGATTTAGGCTAGAGTGCCCGATAGGAAAGTGACACGGAAGCGAGGTAGAAGACGCCCTTATTTACTACCGGGGGCCAGTACCCGGGGTCCGACGGCTTAATGTGCCCATCAGATCAGATCAGATCATATGTAGAGGATTTTAGGAAGGGAGTGTCTGACCCCTGGTCTTAAACAACCCTTAGAAATAGGAAGCTAAGAGATTTAGGCTAGAGTGCCCGATAGGAAAGTGACACGGAAGCGAGGTAGAAGACGCTTTTATTTACTACCGGGGGCCAGTACCCAGGGTCCGACGGCTTAATGTACCCATCAGATCAGATCAGATCATATGTAGAGGATTTTAGGAAGGGAGTGTCTGACCCTGGTCTTAAACAACCCTTAGAAATAGGAAGCTAAGAGATTTAGGCTAGAGTGCCCGATAGGAAAGTGACACGGAAGCGAGGTAGAAGACGCCCTTATTTACTACCGGGGGCCAGTACCCGGGGTCCGACGGCTTAATGTGCCCATCAGATCAGATCAGATCATATGTAGAGGATTTTAGGAAGGGAGTGTCTGACCCCTGGTCTTAAACAACCCTTAGAAATAGGAAGCTAAGAGATTTAGGCTAGAGTGCCCGATAGGAAAGTGACACGGAAGCGAGGTAGAAGACGCCCTTATTTACTACCGGGGGCAGTACCCGGGGTCCGACGGCTTAATGTGCCCATCAGATCAGATCAGATCATATGTAGAGGATTTTAGGAAGGGAGTGTCTGACCCCTGGTCTTAAACAACCCTTAGAAATAGGAAGCTAAGAGATTTAGGCTAGAGTGCCCGATAGGAAAGTGACACGGAAGCGAGGTAGAAGACGCCCTTATTTACTACCGGGGGCCAGTACCCGGGGTCCGACGGCTTAATGTGCCCATCAGATCAGATCAGATCATATGTAGAGGATTTTAGGAAGGGAGTGTCTGACCCCTGGTCTTAAACAACCCTTAGAAATAGGAAGCTAAGAGATTTAGGCTAGAGTGCCCGATAGGAAAGTGACACGGAAGCGAGGTAGAAGACGCTTTTATTTACTACCGGGGGGCCAGTACCCAGGGTCCGACGGCTTAATGTACCCATCAGATCAGATCAGATCATATGTAGAGGATTTTAGGAAGGGAGTGTCTGACCCCTGGTCTTAAACAACCCTTAGAAATAGGAAGCTAAGAGATTTAGGCTAGAGTGCCCGATAGGAAAGTGACACGGAAGCGAAGTAGAAGACGCCCTTATTTACTACCGCGGGGCCAGTACCCAGGGTCCGACGGCTTAATGTGCCCATCAGATCAGATCAGATCATATGTAGAGGATTTTAGGAAGGGAGTGTCTGACCCCTGGTCTTAAACAACCCTTAGAAATAGGAAGCTAAGAGATTTAGGCTAGAGTGCCCGATAGGAAAGTGACACGGAAGCGAGGTAGAAGACGCCCTTATTTACTACCGGGGGACCAGTACCCGGGGTCCGACGGCTTAATGTGCCCATCAGATCAGATCAGATCATATGTAGAGGATTTTAGGAAGGAGTGTCTGACCCCTGGTCTTAAACAACCCTTAGAAATAGGAAGCTAAGAGATTTAGGCTAGAGTGTCCGATAGGAAAGTGACACGGAAGCGAGGTAGAAGACGCCCTTATTTACTACCGGGGGCCAGTACCCAGGGTCCGACGGCTTAATGTGCCCATCAGATCAGATCAGATCATATGTAGAGGATTTTAGGAAGGGAGTGTCTGACCCCAGGTCTTAAACAACCCTTAGAAATAGGAAGCTAGAAGATTTGGGCTAGAGTGCCCGATAGGAAAGTGACACGGAAGCGAGGTAGAAGACGCCCTTATTTACTACCGGGGGCCAGTACCCGGGGTCCGACGGCTTAATGTGCCCATCAGATCAGATCAGATCATATGTAGAAGATTTTAGGAAGGGAGTGTCTGACCCCTGGTCTTAAACAACCCTTAGAAATAGGAAGCTAAGAGATTTAGGCTAGAGTGCCCGATAGGAAAGTCACACGGAAGCGAGGTAGAAGACGCCCTCATTTACTACCGGGGGCCAGTACCCGGGGTCCGACGGCTTAATGTGCCCATCAGATCAGATCAGATCATATGTAGAGGATTTTAGGAAGGGAGTGTCTGACCCCTGGTCTTAAACAACCCTTAGAAATAGGAAGCTAAGAGATTTAGGCTAGAGTGCCCGATAGGAAAGTGACACGGAAGCGAGGTAGAAGACGCCCTTATTTACTACCGGGGGGCAGTACCCGTGGTCCGACGGCTTAATGTGCCCATCAGATCAGATCAGATCATATGTAGAGGATTTTAGGAAGGGAGTGTCTGACCCCAGGTCTTAAACAACCCTTAGAAATAGGAAGCTAAGAGATTTAGGCTAGAGAGCCCGATAGGAAAGTCACACGGAAGCGAGGTAGAAGACGCCCTTATTTACTACCGGGGGCCAGTACCCGGGGTCCGATGGCTTAATGTGCCCATCAGATCAGATCAGATCATATGTAGAGGATTTTAGGAAGGGAGTGTCTGACCCCAGGTCTTAAACAACCCTTAGAAATAGGAAGCTAAGACATTTGGGTTAGAGTGCCCGATAGGAAAGTCACACGGAAGCGAGGTAGAAGACGCCCTTATTTACTACCGGGGGCCAGTACCCGGGGTCCGATGGCTTAATGTTCCCATCAGATCAGATCAGATCATATGTAGAGGATTTTAGGGGGTGTCTGACCCCAGGTCTTAAACAACCCTTAGAAATAGGAAGCTAAGACATTTGGGCTAGAGTGCCCGATAGGAAAGTCACACGGAAGCGAGGTATAAGACGCCCTTATTTACTGCCGGGGGCCAGTACCTGGGGTCCGACGGCTTAATGTGCCCATCAGATCAGAACAGATCATATGTAGAAGATTTTAGGAAGCGAGTGTCTGACCTCAGGTCTTAAACAACCCTTAGAAATAGGAAGCTAAGAGATTTAGGCTAGAGTGCCCGATAGGAAATTCACACGGAAGCGAGGTAGAAGACGCCCTTATTTACTACCGGGGGCCAGTACCCGGGGTCCGACGGCTTAATGTGCCCATCAGATCAGATCAGATCATATGTAGAGGATTTTAGGAAGGGAGTGTCTGACCCCAGGTCTTAAACAACCCTTAGAAATAGGAAGCTAAGAGATTTAGGCTAGAGTGCCCGATAGGAAAGTCACACGGAAGCGAGGTAGAAGACGCCCTTATTTACTACCGGGGGCCAGTACCCGGGGTCCGACGGCTTAATGTGCCCATCAGATCAGATCAGATCATATGTAGAGGATTTTAGGAAGGGAGTGTCTGACCCCAGGTCTTAAACAACCCTTAGAAATAGGAAGCTAAGAGATTTGGGGTGGAGTGGCCGATAGGAAAGTGACACGGAAGCGAGGTAGAAGACGCCCTTATTTACTACCGGGGGCTAGTACCCGGGGTCCGACGGCTTAATGTGCCCATCAGATCAGATCAGATCATATGTAGAGGATTTTAGGGAGTGTCTGACCCCAGGTCTTAAACAACCCTTAGAAATAGGAAGCTAGGAGATTTGGGCTAGATTGCCCGATAGGAAAGTGACACTGAAGCGAAGTAGAAGACGCCCTTATTTACTACCGGGGGCAGTACCCGTGGTCCGACGGCTTAATGTGCCCATCAGATCAGATCAGATCATATGTAGAGGATTTTAGGGAGTGTCTGACCCCAGGTCTTAAACAACCCTTAGAAATAGGAAGCTAAGAGATTTAGGCTAGAGTGCCCGATAGGAAAGTCACACGGAAGCGAGGTAGAAGACGCCCTTATTTACTACCGGGGGCCAGTACCCGGGGTCCGATGGCTTAATGTGCCCATCAGATCAGATCAGATCATATGTAGAGGATTTTAGGAAGGGAGTGTCTGACCCCTGGTCTTAAACAACCCTTAGAAATAGGAAGCTAAGACATTTGGGCTAGAGTGCCCGATAGGAAAGTCACACGGAAGCGAGGTAGAAGACGCCCTTATTTACTACCGGGGGCCAGTACCCGGGGTCCGACGGCTTAATGTGCCCATCAGATCAGATCAGATCATATGTAGAGGATTTTAGGAAGGGAGTGTCTGACCCCAGGTCTTAAACAACCCTTAGAAATAGGAAGCTAAGAGATTTGGGGTGGAGTGGCCTATAGGAAAGTGACACGGAAGCGAGGTAGAAGACGCCCTTATTTACTACCGGGGGCTAGTACCCGGGGTCCGACGGCTTAATGTGCCCATCAGATCAGATCAGATCATATGTAGAGGATTTTAGGAAGGGAGTGTCTGACCCCTGGTCTTAAACAACCCTTAGAAATAGGAAGCTAAGAGATTTAGGCTAGAGTGCCCGATAGGAAATTCACACGGAAGCGAGGTAGAAGACGCCCTTATTTACTACCGGGGCTAGTACCCGGGGTCCGACGGCTTAATGTGCCCATCAGATCAGATCAGATCATATGTAGAGGATTTTAGGAAGGGAGTGTCTGACCCCAGGTCTTAAACAACCCTTAGAAATAGGAAACTAGAAGATTTAAGCTAGAGTGCCCGATAGGAAAGTGACATGGAAGCGAGGTAGAAGACGCCTTTATTTACTACCGGGGGCCAGTACCCGGGGTCCGACGGCTTAATGTGCCCATCAGATCAGATCAGATCATATGAAGAGGATTTTAGGAAGGGAGTGTCTGACCCCAGGTCTTAAACAACGCTTAGAAATAGGTAACTAGAAGATTTGGGCTAGAGTGCCCGATAGGAAAGTGACACGGAAGCGAGGTAGAAGACGCCCTTATTTACTACCGGGGGGCCAGTACCCAGGGTCCGACGGCTTAATGTGCCCATCAGATCAGATCAGATCATATGTAGAGGATTTTAGGAAGGGAGTGTCTGACCCCAGGTCTTAAACAACCCTTAGAAATAGGAAGCTAAGAGATTTAGGCTAGGGTGCCCGATAGGAAAGTCACACGGAAGCGAGGTAGAAGACTGCCTTATTTACTACCGGGGGCCAGTACCCGGGGTCCGACGGCTTAATGCGCCCATCAGATCAGATCAGATCATATGTAGAGGATTTTAGGAAGGGAGTGTCTGACCCCAGGTCTTAAACAACCCTTAGAAATAGGAAACTAGAAGATTTGGGCTAGAGTAGCCGATAGGAAAGTGACACGGAAGCGAGGTAGAAGACGCCCTTATTTACTACCGGGGAACCAGTACCCGGGGTCCGACGGCTTAATGTGCCCATGAGATCAGATCAGATCATATGTAGAGGATTTTAGGAAGGGAGTGTCTGACCCCAGGTCTTAAACAACCCTTAGAAATAGGAAGCTAAGAGATTTGGGCTAGAGTGCCCGATAGGAAAGTCACACGGAAGCGAGGTAGAAGACTGCCTTATTTACTACCGGGGGCCAGTACCCGGGGTCCGACGGCTTAATGTGCCCATCAGATCAGATCAGATCATATGTAGAGGATTTTAGGAAGGGAGTGTCTGACCCAAGGTCTTAAGCAACCCTTAGAAATAGGAAACTAGAAGATTTGGGCTAGAGTGCCCGATAGGAAAGTGACATGGAAGCGAGGTAGAAGACGCCTTTATTTACTACCGGGGGGCCAGTACCCGGGGTCCGACGGCTTAATGTGCCCATCAGATCAGATCAGATCATATGAAGAGGATTTTAGGTAGGGAGTGTCTGACCCCAGGTCTTAAACAACCCTTAGAAATAGGTAACTAGAAGATTTGGGCTAGAGTGCCCGATAGGAAAGTGACATGGAAGCGAGGTAGAAGACGCCTTTATTTACTACCGGGGGCCAGTACCTGGGGTCCGACGGCTTAATGTGCCCATCAGATCAGATCAGATCATATGAAGAGGATTTTAGGTAGGGAGTGTCTGACCCCAGGTCTTAAACAACCCTTAGAAATAGGTAACTAGAAGATTTGGGCTAGAGTGCCCGATAGGAAAGTGACACGGAAGCGAGGTAGAAGGCGCCCTTATTTACTACCGGGGGAGGGCAGTACCCGTGGTCCGAAGGCTTAATGCGCCCATCAGATCAGATCAGATCATATGTAGAGGATTTTAGGAAGGGAGTGTCTGACCCCAGGTCTTAAACAACCCTTAGAAATAGGAAACTAGAAGATTTGGGCTAGAGTAGCCGATAGGAAAGTGACACGGAAGCGAGGTAGAAGACGCCCTTATTTACTACCGGGGAGCCAGTACCCGGGGTCCGACGGCTTAATGTGCCCATGAGATCAGATCAGATCATATGTAGAGGATTTTAGGAAGGGAGTGTCTGACCCCAGGTCTTAAACAACCCTTAGAAATAGGAAGCTAAGAGATTTAGGCTAGAGTGCCCGATAGGAAAGTCACACGGAAGCGAGGTAGAAGACTGCCTTATTTACTACCGGGGGCCAGTACCCGGGGTCCGACGGCTTAATGTGCCCATCAGATCAGATCAGATCATATGTAGAGGATTTTAGGAAGGGAGTGTCTGACCCAAGGTCTTAAACAACCCTTAGAAATAGGAAGCTAGGAGATTTGGGCTAGAGTGCCCGACAGGAAAGTCACACGGAAGCGAGGTAGAAGACGCCCTTATTTACTACCGGGGAGCCAGTAACCGGGGTCCGACGGCTTAATGTGCCCATCAGATCAGATCAGATCATATGTAGAGGATTTTAGGAAGGAGTGTCTGACCCAAGGTCTTAAACAACCCTTAGAAATACGAAGCTAGGAGATTTGGGCTAGAGTGCCCGACAGTAAAGTCACACGGAAACGAGGTAGAAGACGCCCTTATTTACTACCGGGGAGCCAGTACCCGGGGTCCGACGGCTTAATGTGCCCATCAGATCAGATCAGATCATATGTAGAGGATTTTAGGAAGGGAGTGTCTGACCTCAGGTCTTAAACAACCCTTAGAAATAGGAAGCTAGGAGATTTGGGCTAGAGTGCCCGATAGGAAAGTCACACGGAAGCGAGGTAGAAGACGCCCTTATTTACTACCGGGGAGCCAGTACCCGGGGTCCGACGGCTTAATGTGCCCATCAGATCAGATCAGATCATATGTAGAGGATTTTAGGAAGGGAGTGTCTGACCCCAGGTCTTAAACAACCCTTAGAAATAGGAAGCTAGGAGATTTGGGCTAGAGTGCCCGATAGGAAAGTCACACGGAAGCGAGGTAGAAGACGCCCTTATTTACTACCGGGGAGCCAGTACCTTGGGTCCGACGGCTTAATGTGCCCATCAGATCAGATCAGATCATATGTAGAAGGATTTTAGGAAGGGAGTGTCTGACCCCAGGTCTTAAACAACCCTTAGAAACAGGAAGCTAGGAGATTTGGGCTACAGTGCCCGATAGGAAAGTCACACGGAAGCGAGGTAGAAGACGCCCTTATTTACTATCGGGGGCCAGTACCCGGGGTCCGTCGGCTTAATGTGCCCATCAGATCAGATCAGATCATATGTAGAAGATTTTAGGAAGGGAGTGTCTGACCCCAGGTCTTAAACAACCCTTAGAAATAGGAAGCTAGGAGATTTGGGCTAGAGTGCCCGATAGGAAAGTCACACGGAAGCGAGGTAGATAAGATAAGATCATATGTAGAGGATTTTAGGAAGGGAGTGTCTGACCTCAGGTCTTAAACAACCCTTAGAAATAGGAAGCTAGGAGATTTGGGCTAGAGTGCCCGATAGGAAAGTCACACGGAAGCGAGGTAGATAAGATAAGATCATATGTAGAGGATTTTAGGAAGGAGTGTCTGACCTCAGGTCTTAAACAACCCTTAGAAATAGGAAGCTAGGAGATTTGGGCTAGAGTGCCCGATAGGAAAGTCACACGGAAGCGAGGTAGATAAGATAAGATCATATGTAGAGGATTTTAGGAAGGGAGTGTCTGACCTCAGGTCTTAAACAACCCTTAGAAATATGGAAACTAGAAGATTTGGGGTAGAGTGGCCGATAGGAAAGTGACACGGAAGCGAGGTAGAAGACGCCCTTATTTACTACCGGGGGCCAGTACCCGGGGTCCGATGGCTTAATGTGCCCATCAGATCAGATCAGATCATATGTAGAGGATTTTAGGAAGGGAGTGTCTGACCCCAGGTCTTAAACAACCCTTAGAACTAGGAAGCTAAGAGATTTGGGCTAGAGTGCCCGATAGGAAAGTGACACGGAAGCGAGGTAGAAGACGCCCTTATTTACTACCGGGGGCCAGTACCGGGGTCCGATGGCTTAATGTGCCCATCAGATCAGATCAGATCATATGTAGAGGATTTTAGGGAGTGTCTGACCCCAGGTCTTAAACAACCCTTAGAAATAGGAAGCTAGGAGATTTGGGCTAGAATGCCCGATAGGAAAGTCACACGGAAGCGAGGTAGAAGACGCCCTTATTTACTATCCGGGGGCCAGTACCCGGGGTCCGACGGCTTAATGTGCCCATCAGATCAGATCAGTTCATATGTAGAGGATTTTAGGAAGGGAGTGTCTGACCCCAGGTCTTAAACAACCCTTAGAAATAGGAAGCTAGGAGATTTGGGCTAGAATGCCCGATAGGAAAGTCACACGGAAGCGAGGTAGAAGACGCCCTTATTTACTACCGGGGGCCAGTACCCGGGGTCCGACGGCTTAATGTGCCCATCAGATCAGATCAGATCATATGTAGAGGATTTTAGGAAGGGAGTGTCTGACCCCAGGTCTTAAACAACCCTTAGAAATAGGAAGCTAGAAGATTTGGGCTACAGTGCCCGATAGGAAAGTCACACGGAAGCGAGGTAGAAGACGCCCTTATTTACTACCGGGGAGCCAGTACCCGGGGTCCGACGGCTTAATGTGCTCATCAGATCAGATCAGATCATATGTAGAGGATTTTAGGAAGGGAGTGTCTGACCCAAGGTCTTAAACAACCCTTAGAAATAGGAAGCTAGAAGATTTGGGCTAGAGTGCCCGATAGGAAAGTCACACGGAAGCGAGGTAGAAGACGCCCTTATTTACTACCGGGGGCCAGTACCCGGAGTCCGATGGCTTAATGTGCCCATCAGATCAGATCAGATCATATGTAGAGGATTTTAGGAAGGGAGTGTCTGACCCCAGGTCTTAAACAACCCTTAGAAATAGGAAGCTAGAAGATTTGGGCTAGAATGCCCGATAGGAAAGTCACACGGAAGCGAGGTAGAAGACGCCCTTATTTACTACCGGGGGCCAGTACCCGGGGTCCGACGGCTTAATGTGCCCATCAGATCAGATCAGATCATATGTAGAAGATTTTAGGAAGGGAGTGTCTGACCCCAGGTCTTAAACAACCCTTAGAAATAGGAAGCTAGAAGATTTGGGCTAGAGTGCCCGATAGGAAAGTCACACGGAAGCGAGGTAGAAGACGCCCTTATTTACTACCGGGGGCCAGTACCCGGGGTCCGATGGCTTAATGTGCCCATCAGATCAGATCAGATCATATGTAGAAGATTTTAGGAAGGGAGTGTCTGACCCCAAGTCTTAAACAACCCTTAGAAATAGGAAACTAGGAGGAGATTTGAGCAGAACGTCCGATAGGAAAGTGACACGGAAGCGAAGTAGAAAGGGGGAAAAATACGCTCTTATTTATTACAGGGGGCCAGTACCTGGGGTCCGACGGCTTGACGTGCCCATCCGACGCACGGCGGATATTTAGTGGATCGAGCGTTTGTACCTACCTGGGATCGAACCTGAGGTTCTTTCCGTGGCAGTCAGGAACGTTGCCCACTAGGCCACCCGCGGCCCAAGAATTGATGAGCGTACACCACCCGTGTGCTTTATACCCTTCCGACACCCCCCCCCCTTTCTACGTAATGCTGCATATATGCGTATGCCCTACCGTACCGGACGCTAGTCTATCTCCTGAGTGGCCTTTCGGTCCGTTCTGCCTGCTCGTTCCGCTGTAATGCTAATTTCTCCTCTTCGCCCTTAATTTTTGCACACCAGCGTAATACTACGTATTAATATTTTTCAATGGGTAATAAATTGGACGTTGCACCTTTCAACTTACGATTAAAGAAAATATTATTAACGTAATTTGGGGGTGGGTATGAAAAACTGAAGGGAAACGTCGCTTGTGTTACGTATAAAATATATTTCGGCTTCAGCTGCTTGCAAACTGCGTAACTAGTTACATGAAATTCAATTCGTATTACACACTCTAAGTAATGTCAAAAATCATTTTAATGTTGCAATTTGTTTATTCTTAAGAGAAGTTGCCGAGAACAAAACTTTTAATTGGAGGTTTTTCCCGCAGTATTACGAGTTCGTAATAGCTACTCAAGGGGAGAAAAAAAATTAAATATGATAGAACAAAATGCTTATTTCACATAATTTAAAGTTTAGACAGTTTTAAATCTCCGGGATTGAAAGTCCCGGAAAACAGAATTGTTTAAATTGAAAAATTTGTTGCTCAGTCATAAGTTCCGTATAATTGAAAATTTGTTTAGCTCATTAAATTTGTCTATATTATTTTCTGATATACTTTACAGTACATACACACTATTTATAAAACAAAAAATAATAAATCTTTCTGGTTATACAAATAAAAAAATATATGTACCTGATATAAACACGCGAACGCCTGTAGTAAACAACGAGATGTGACAGATTCTTGCCGTACAACCCTGAACTTCAAATGTCGTACGGAAAACTTACGGTTGTAAAGTTTATGTATCTTAAAAGTCCTTGCGGTGGTCATTAACCTCCCCCCCCCCAAAAAAATAATGTGTGACTGGCTGTCACATGGTACGATGTTAAGCGATAACAGAAATATCAACAGATTAAATATCACCATGTCATACACTCGGTGAGTTGAACTACGCACCGGATTAAGGTGGACGTCAAGTAATTTTGCTTCCTATACTTCCAATGGATAAACTTCTGTACACATTTTCATCACAATTAATGCGTTCCCGAGGATTAAAATTTGAACAACGATTAAAATAGCTTCATTTTATAACTTGGAATACTTAATATTTTCTAAAACATGACCATTTGATCGTGGGCAAATTGTCGGGGCCCGACGAATGGGTCACTCCATCACGGAAGTCGTGCAGGCACTGGGATTTTCACGAGCCACTGTGTCACGGGTGCACAGTGAGTACATCGAATCCGGTAAAATTATCCCTGCAAGGGCCAACTGCCGTGGACAACAGCGTGTGGATGAGCAGGGTCATCGTCGGCTAGCTCGCATTGTAACAGCGGATAGACGGGCTACAGTGCAAGAAATCACTCGGCAATTTAACGCTGGTGCACAAAAACGTGTAAGCAGCCACACCATCCAGAACCATCTCCTCGCTACGGGGTACAGAAGCCATCGTCCCACGAGGGTACCGCTGCTGACCGCACATCACAGGGTGCAAAGATTAGCATGGGCGCGGGAACATCGCCACTGGACCCTAGATATGTGGAAAAATGTTGCCTGGACTGATGAGTCGAGATTCACGTTGGTACATGCGGATGGCAGGATACCAGTTCGGCGCAAACCACATGAAGCGATTGATCCTTCTTGCCAGCAAGGTACTCTTCAAGCTGGTAGGGGTGGCATTCTCGTCTGGGGACTGTTTACGTGGACTGAAATGGGACCCCTGGTACGTGTGACATCGTCCCTCACAGGTCAACGTTACCGGGATATCCTGGACGACCATTTGCTCCCGTTTGTGCGTCTTCAACATCCCACTGTGGACCTCATCCTGCAACAAGACAATGCAGCTCCCGAATTGTATCCGAATGGTTGGATGAACACTCCACTGACGTGACCTCGCTTCCTTTGCCAGGTAGGTCATCTGACCTGAATCCCATCGAGTGCAGCTGGCATGCCATCAGGAGAGAAGTTCGAGGCTCTGACCCCCTCCATCAAATCTTCGTGAACTGTGGGAGCTAGTTCAGGGGTCGTGGATCCGTATGGCTTCTGAACGCTTCCGGTGTCTTGTCGAGTCCATGCCGAGACGAATCGCCGCCGTCATCAGGGCGAAAGGTGGTGCTACACGTTAATAGGATATCCCGGTAACATTGACCTGTGAGGGACGATGTCACACGTACCAGGGGTCCCATTTCATTCCACGTAAGCAGTCCCCAGACGAGACTGCCATCCTCACCAGCTTGAAGAGTACCCTGCTGGCAAGAAGGATCCATCGCTTCATGGGGTTTGCGCCGTACTCGTATCCTGCCATCCGCATTTACCAAACGTGAATCTCGACTCATCAGTCCAGGCAACATTTTCCCACATGTCTGCGGTCCAGGGGCAACGTTCCCGCGCCCATGCTAATCTTTTTACCCTGTGATGTGCGGTCAGCAGCGGCACCTCGTGGGGCGATGGCTTCTGTACCCCGTAGCGAGGAGATGGTTCTGGATGGTGTGGCTGCTTACACGTTTTTGTACACCAGCGTTAAACTGCCGAGTGATTTCTTGCACTGTGGCCCGTCTATCAGCTGTCACAATGCGAGCTAGCCGACGATGACCCCGCTCATCCACACGCTGTTGTCCACGGCAGTTGGCCCTTGCAGAGATGGTTTTACCGGATTCGATGTACTCACTGTGCACCCGTTACACAGTGGCTCGACTTCCGAGATGGAGTGACCCATTCGTCGGTCTCCGACAATTTGCCCACGAACAAATGCGCTTAGATCCTTCGTCTTACCCATACTGCGTACGACTCTTACTGATTCCCGTCGCATCACTCCTTATATTGTCGGGTCGCTGCATGCGTCATGCCGTCTCCGTTTACAGGGCCGCACACAGCGGCAGATTTGCATAACGCCAGCTGTCTCTAATTTAATTGCTCTTCAGTGTATGTACACGTATTGAAAATTTTCATGTTGCGTTTAACTATAAATTGTAAGTTTTAGTTTTTCTTTATAGTCCCGACGCCCAGGACCAAGACCGGCGACGCCCTAGGGCGTCGCGCCGCACACATTGAGAACCTCTGCTTTATACCATTCGAAGACGGATGAACGGGACAGACACGAAACACCAAACTGTGGTTGAAGTCTCTGGTGAATTTCACTGCCACTTGCGCCTTCATTGCAAAGAAATTTGATAATTATTCTCCTCTTCACCGAAGTCGAAACACCTTCACTAGGCATTTCTCTTTTTGCAATGCGGGAGTTGTCATGGCAACGAAAATTAACGAAGCAAATGGCGCTTTGGCAGCATGAGACACCAGTGTTGCCAAACGCACGATAATAGTGCGCACAATTTTTCAAACTAATGCATTAGAAACAAAAGTCCAGGTCAAATTTGAACAGCCGTAATATTACATTAGATCATCATTAGTACCATTTTCTCAAATATGTTTTTAGATTTCTTTTTTTTTTTTTTTTTTTTTTGATTGGAGGTTTAACGACCACCGTGAGCAACTCAATGGGCTATAAGCAGTCGCCCGTCCCTAATTTAGGGTCACTGGTTCCAGGGAAGGGAGAGAGCCAGTGCCGTAAGACAAACACAACATCCATGCCTGACCGGGATTCGAACCCGGACCCCTTACGGACGAATGATCAGAGACCAGCGCCTTAGACCACTGCGCCACCGGGGCGGCATTTTTTAGATTTCATTTTGTTTTCTGGTTTGACGACCACCACGACTAACTCTGCGAGCTACAAGCAGTCGTCACCGGTTCATTTCTTAAGACAACTGGTTTCAGGGAAGGATTGGAAAAAAGTGCCTTCAAAAAAGGATGCCCCGCCATTCCTCGTGTGGGCCGATCTCGCACGAATGCTCAGACACCTGTGCTACAGACTGCGCGACCACCAATACGGTTTTATTTTTTTGTAATATTCATATGTTCAGAATAAAGCAAATCACGATCTGAAAGAAGCTTCTCTCTGTCTACGAGTAAAGCGCATCAGCTACATAAAAATTTCTAATAGTTGTACTTTGTGTTTTATAAGATTTGCGACAACCGCTTGCAATCTATAAATTTTCCGAGTAATAATGCACTTATAACGAAGTAAATTTCTCCGTCATTTCAGTCCGCGCCAGGATTCGAACCCGGATCCCCTCATTCCGGAATAAGTCACTCTACCAATTGAGCTACGCGGACGTTTTATTCTGGTTCCTATCTGCCTTTATGTAGTGTGCGTCCTTCTGGCAGGTACGTCACATCTCCTGGTACGTTACATCATCTCCCCCTTATTTTTTTTTTTTTTTTTATTCGAAGTGCTGGAGAAGGGATTCTCTTATTTTTCCTATCTCGCGGTGGGGAAATAACATCACACCAATGCGAGATTTCGAACGGCCGGGACATCCGGATAGTTCGGGCGCCATTATAACGAAGTAAATTTCTCCGTCATTTCAGTCCGCGCCAGGATTCGAACCCAGATCCTCTCATTCCGGAATAAGTCACTCTACCAATTGAGCTACGCGGACGTTTTATTCTGATTCCTATCTGCCTTTATGTTGTGTGCGTCCTTCTGGCAGGTACGTCACATCTCCTGGTACGTTACATCATCTCCCCCTGCCGCCCCGGTGGCGCAGTGGTCTAAGGCGTTGGCCTATGATCATTCGTCCGTAAGGGGTCCGGGTTCAAATCCCGGTCAGGCATGGGTGTTGTGTTTGTCTTACGGCACTGGCTCTCTCCCTTCCCTGGAACCAGTGACCCTAAATTAGGAACGGGCGACTGCTTATAGCCCATTGAGTTGCTCACGGTGGTCGTTAAACCTCCAAAAAAAAAAAAAAAAATCCCCCCTTATTTTTTTTTTTTTTTTTTTCGAAGTGCTGGAGAAGGGATTTTCTTATTTTTCCTATCTCGCGGTGTGGAAATAACATCACACCAATGCGAGATTTTGAACGGTCGGGACATCCGGATAGTTCGGGCGCCATTATAACGAAGTAAGTTTCTCCGTCATTTCAGTCCGCGCCAGGATTCGAACCCGGATCCCCTCATTCCGGAATAAGTCACTCTACCAATTGAGCTACGCGGACGTTTTATTCTGATTCTTATCTGCCTTTATGTCGTGTGCGTCCTTCTGGCAGGTACGTCACACCTCTGGTACGTTACACACTATGTGGACCAAAGTGATTGGATACTGCAAATAAATCATGGACGGCTCGCCAGATGAGGCAAGTGAGGCGCTGCCTCACCAGACATTTTTAGCCCATGAAAAACATTTTTACACATGTAAGATACAATACGCCTTTAATTGTGCATGCTAAATGGAACTCTAAAATTCTCATTTCGATTCGCAAATTTTGTGAAAAGCGTAAGTAAAATCGTGCAATGCATTGATTATGATACTCTTTCCAGCATACTATGAATCATCACTTAACTTATTACCCAAGTTATGAGGATATGGAATAAATCTCGCTCCCGTGTGTTGAACTTTGACCCCATTTCGATGATATTCAATAGAACTAGTTCAGCAAACCTCCGGAATAACATGATAAAGTTTTGTCGCAATAGACGCATTTTTACGTAAGTCATGACGCATAAGTGCAATGGAATGGATCCCGCTACTATGTCCAGACATTTGACCCCATTTCGCCCATTTTCAATAGGGTTCGTCCCCAGGTGGTCCCCTATCACATACTAAAGTTGCTTCGAAATCGGACCATTTTTACGCGAGTTATCGTGCGGACGGGCGGACGGACGGACAAAGCTGGAGCATATACGCTTCTTCAACCTACGGTTGGAAAGCGTTAACAAGTTAGCAAAGTCATGCAATGCTTTGATTATGATACGCTTTCCAACATACCAGAAATCATTACTCAAGTTATGAGGATAATGGCTGTGGAATAAATCTCGCTCCTGTGTCTTGACCTTTGAAAAAATTTCGATGATATTTAAAAGAACTGGTGTGACGTACCTGCCAGCAGGACGCACACGACATAAAGGCACATAGCAATCAGAACAAATGTCTGCGTAGCTCAGTTGGTAGAGCGACTTGTTCCGGAATAAGCGGCCTCGGGTTCGAATCCCGAGCGTAGACCAAAAATGACGGAGATATTTACTTCGTTGTAATGGCGCCCGAACTATCCGGATGAACCCGGCCGTTCAAAATTTCGCAATGGCGTGTGATGTTATTTCCACACCGCGAGATAGGAAAAATAATAGAATCCCTTCTCCAGCACTTCGAAAAAAAAAAAAAAAAAAAAAAAATAAGGGCAAGATGATGTAACGTACCAGGAGATGTGACGTACCTGCCAGAAGGACGCACACGACATAAAGGCAGATAGGAATCAGAATAAAACGTCTGCGTAGCTCAATTGGTAGAGCAACTTATTCCGGAATGAGGGGATCCGGGTTCGAATCCTGGCGTGGACAGAAATGACGGAGAAATTTACTTCGTTATACTGGTTCAGTATACCTCCGGAATAACATGATAAAGTTTCGTCGCAAATAGAAGCATTTTTACGTAAGTTATGACGCATAAGGGCAATGGAATGGATCCCACTACTATGCCTTGACCTTTGACCCCATTTCGTCCATTTTCAATAGGGTTCGTCCCCAGATGGTCCCCTATCACATCATAACGGTACATCGAAATCGGACCATTTTTACGCGAGTTATCGTGCGGACGGACGGACGGACGGACAAAGATGGAGCATATACGCTTCTTCAACCTACGGTTGGAAAGCATAAAAAAAGGCTTCAACAAGTGGATGAAATCCTGAATTAATGAGCCTTAAGTTTATAAAGTTTAAATACTATTTTTGCAAAGAGGTTGAAACGAGCATATACTGAGTGCCTAGAGAGGCGATCATCTGAGTCGTATGTGTTACAACCAGGGACGTCGCCAAGGGGGTGCGAGTCCACCCTGAAATTTTTCTTGCCTACACTGCCGCACACCCAGTTCAAAATGGGCCATTTTTTACGCTTTCCAACCGTAGATTGAAGAAACGTATATGTTCCAGCTTTGTCCGTCCGTCTGTTCGTCTGTCTGCCCGTCTGTCTGTCCGTCCGTCTGTCGGCACGATAACTCGCGTAAAAAAGGTTCGACTTCGATGAAATTTTAGTATGTGGTAGGGGACCACCTGGGGACGAACCCTATTGAAAATGGACGAAATGGGGTCAAAGATCATTGCATAGGAACGAGATCCATTCCACTGGTCTTATGCGTCATAACTAACGTAACAAAGGTTAGATTTCCATTAAATTTTAGCATATGGTGGGGGACCATCTGGGGACAAACCCTATTGAAAATGGGCGAAATGGGGTCAAAGGTCAGGACATAGAAGCGGAATCACTTCCATCGCTATTATGCGTCATAACTTACGTAAAAATTCTTCGATTTGGATGAAACGTTAGTATGTTGTAAGGGCCTGTCTATGAAATGGGCGAAATGGGGTCAACGACCCCTATTGAAAATGGGTGAAATGGGATCAAAGGTCAGGACATAGAAGCGGACTCACTTCCATCGCTATTATGCGTCATAACTTACGTACAAATTCTTCGATTTGGATGAAACGTTAGTATGTTGTAAGGGCCTGTCTATGAAATGGGCGAAATGGGGTCAACGACCCCTATTGAAAATGGGTAAAATGGGGTCAAAGGTCAGGACATAGAAGCGGAATCACTTCCATCGCTATTATGCGTCATAACTTACGTAAAAATTCTTCGATTTGGATGAAACGTTAGTATGTTGTAAGGGCCTGTCTATGAAATGGGCGAAATGGGGTCAACGACCCCTATTGAAAATGGGTGAAATGGGGTCAAAGGTTAGGACACAGGAGCGGAATCTATTCCATAGCTCTTATGCATCATAACTTACGTAAAAATGTTTCCATTCCGACAAAACTTTATCATGTTATTTCGGAGGTATACTGAACCGGTTCTGTAGAATATCATCGAAATGGGATCAAAGGTCAGGGCACAAGACCGATATTTATTCCACAGCCATTATCCTCATAACTTGAGTGATAACTTGAGTAATGATTTCTGGTATGTTGGAAAGCGTATTATAATCAATGCATTGCATGATTTTACTAACTTGTTCAATATACTGAACCTTAAAATATAATCTTGACTCGCCAAGTAATGATGTCTTGTGTTTTACTTCATGTAGCCCCACTTATTTTTCTCTGGGAAGTACGTTGTTTACGTCTCCCTAGAAAGGTTTTCAAAATAGCATCCCCTAGTGCCATGAAAATTCATTTTGTTCTCTACTCTTCTAATTCCTTTTTTCATGTTTGTATGGGCTGGGGGCGAATGAGGAGGGTGAATAGGAATTCACTGAGTATGGTAATTACTAATTGCTTTGCTGTTTGTTTCCTTTACAAAATTGGGGATTCTAACACGGAAAGTGGAGTCTAAAGCTATACTTGCGCTCTTAAGATTACCCCAGGACAGTGAAAGTGCAGAAAGTGACTGACGACTACTTTGTAAGGGGAGGAGGAGAGCAAGGTAAAGTCCCTGACTGGAAGGAGGGAAGTTAAGGAGGAGTGGGAGATACTGTGTCTGCGTGGCACAACGTTAAAATTTGATTTAGATAAACAAAAACGACTTTTTCTTTTAAGGTGGACGTCTAGTGATTTTGCTTTCTATACTTCCAATGGCCAAACTTCTGTACACATTTTCTTCACAATTAATGCGCTCCCAAGAATGAAAATTTGAACATCGATTAAAATAACTTCATATTATAACTTGGAATACTTAATATTTTCTAAAACATAACCATAATTAAGCAATCCAACACATGTTTGTCTACTGACGTCATCAATGTACAGGTCGCGTCATCTTTCTTCTGGTCTCAACACCACCAAAGGAAAAGTTATTGATTTTTTATATAATGTTTTAGAAAATATTAAGTATTCCAAGTTATAATATGAAGTTATTTTAATCGATGTTCAAATTTGCATCCTTGGTGAAACGCATTAGTTGTGAAGAAAATGGCTGCAGAATTTTGCCCATTGGAAATACATGGCAAAGATTTTCAGCCGCAGTTGTCTAAGTGACGGTTTCTGATCATTCGTCCGAGAGGGCTCCGGGTTCGAATCCCAGCGAGGCATGGATGTTGTGTTTGTCTTACGGCGCTGGCTCTCCTCTCTTCCCTGGAACCAGTGACCTTAAATTAGGGACGGGCGACTGCTTATAGCCCATTGTGTTGCTCACAGTGGTCGTTAAACCTTCAATCAAATCAAATAAAAAAAGACACTTTTTCTAATTATTTTTTTATTGGAGGATTAACGACCACCGTGAAGAAAATGTGTACAGAAGTTTGCCAATTGGAAGTATAGGAAGCAAAATCACTAGACGTCCACCTTAAATAAATTGTTCAAGTACAGTACTATTTTCGTCAGCAAAAATGGAAAATTTTGAAAAGAAATTTAAGACAATTCAGCCAGAGCAAGCAAAAAGTTGAAAGCGACAGTCTAGCAACACTTTTATCTTACACCAGCGACGTAACTGTTCAGGTCCGTATATGTATGTATGTATGTATGTGTGTCCAGGTGGTGGGGGTCGGAATTGCACAAATTCTTTTGTAACCGGTAGTGAATAGCATTGAAGCCGACCCCGTGACGCAGTGGTCTAATCGCTGGCTCATGACCATTCGTCAGAGAAGAGTCCGGGTTCGAATCCCGTGAGGCATGGATGTGTTTGTTTGTTTTATGGCACGGACTCTCTCCCTTCCCTGAAACCAGTTACCTTACATTAGGGACGGGGGACTGCTTATACCCCAATGAGTTGCTTAAGGTGGTCGTTTAACCTTCAATTGAAAGAAAAAAACATTAAAAATTCGTTCTTTTAGTGTTTCGTGAAAAAAAAAAAGTTTGCAATCAAGCTTCCCCACTAAAAATAATGCTCCCCCGTCCTGATTTCGAAGTCTAGCGACGTCCATGGTTACAACAGACAGGAGACGGTGAGGAGATGAAAACAAAGCCGGATCCCCAGACTTCCTCTACAGATTTTGAGGCGAAACTCGAACGCCGCGTAAAATCGACTAGTGTCTGTGTTTCTATTGGAGGAAGGCAGGGATTTTATCCAATGGAAGAGGACAGACGAGAGCAGGCAGGCAGTTACTGAGGCGGCAATACAGTTCGCCTCAGTTAGTGAGAGCACGTCTGTTCTTATAGTGTATTATCAACATAGCTTTTTCGTCAAAGTATGCACTGTATTCTATATTTGAGTGCTGACTTTTTGGAATGTGTTTCTTCTGTAGTTTCTGGTTAGGCGAGAAATGTGCTGTTTTTCTTTCTTAGTATTATCTGATACAGTATATAAAACACAAAACGTCTGCTTGTCTGAAGCAGCAAAAACTCTCGAACGCCGAACTGCGGCATCGTGAAATTTACATAGCTTATTAATATCGGAACTTCTAGGTCAACGCAACTATTTTAAGATCTCTACATAGTTCCGCGTTCGCGAGTTATCAATGAAGTCAACGTCGTTTACTACGTCATCGTTATCCTGGTCCAAATTCCGAAAGAACGTGACTGCATTCGTTACCGCGACACATCCACAGGTGTTTCTATTCTTTGAGAAATGTGCAAAAAAATGCAAGAACGAACTTTGCAAAATCTTAACGAAACGGGCTGAAATTTTTATCAACACCATGAATTGGTAATAAGAGGAGTCCCTCAACATTTCACCGGAATTCGATCAAAACTTTTAAAAATAGGCATGGAATTTTTAATTCATTGGTAAACAAAAATACACTATCTACCAACAAGTAATTGGACACCCCTGCAATCGACGATATCTGCGGTCCTGATACACGTCACGGCAGCCGCCGTTGAATATCGTGTGGGAAACAACAACGCAACCAGTCGCATGCAAGATGCCACGCAGTTCGGAGCCCTCTGATTTCGAGAAAGGTGTAATCGTCGGGTATCACAGAAATGGCCGATCCATACGTGACATATCCAGCGAGTTGAAGTACTCAAAATCGACAGTGGCCTACGTGATTGGCAAGTGGAAGATGAGAGGTGACTGTCGGAATGTGCCCCGACCCGGCAGATTCACAAAACTGGGAGTTAGAGAACGACGGGTGCTGGCCAGAGAAATTCGGAAGAACCGCACCAAATCGATGGGTCACCTCCGCGAGGAGTTTCAACAGGCATCCAGGAGTGCTCTTTCGATGAATACCATCCGTAAGAAAGCCCATCTGCTCGGTTATCATGGACGTGCTGCCGCCCACAAGCCTTTGATCACCAAGTCCAATAGCGCTGCTCGGCTAACGTGGTGCAAAGAACGTCGACAGTGGACTGTTGAACAGTGGAAACAGGTTCTCTGGAGCGACGAATCAAAGTTCACCCTCTACCGTTCGGATCTGGGTTTGGCGTCTGCCTGGAGAACGTCTCTTGCCGGAATGTATTGGGCCAACTGTGAAGTTCGGCGGCGGTGCAATTATGCTATGGGGTGGTTTCTCCTGGTATGGCACGGGAACCTTGGTCGCAATTCCTGGTAGACTCAACACCGAGACCTACTGCACCATTTATGATGACCATGCGCTTCCTACGTTTTGGCAGTTTTACGGGGTGGACCCATGTTACTTTCAGGATGACGATTCCACCTGTCATGTTGCTAGGTCCACCATGGCTTGGTATGGTGACAATGGGGTTAATCGAATGGACTGGTCTGCGCAGAGCCCTGACCATAACCCTATCGAGCACCTCTGGGACGAGTTGGAGCGTTAACTTAAGGGGTGCCCCCACCGTCCGAAATCGGCGAAGAAACAAACCTGTCTTCTCCAAGCCGAGTGGAAGAAAATACCGCTAGCCGTCATACAAAGCCTGGTTGAGAGTATGCCCCTGAGGGTCGCAGCTGTAATCGCCACTCGTGGAGGCTCCACCAACTATTGAAAGTGAATAAACTTCGTTTTACTTTGCTATCACAGGTGTCCAATTACTTGTTGGTAGATAGTGTATATAAAACACAAAACGTCTGTTTGTCTGAAGCAGCAAAAACTCTCGAACGCCGAACTGCGGCATCGTGAAATTTGCATAGCTTATTAATACTGGAATTTCTAGGTCAACGCAACTATTTTAAGATCTCTACATTGTTCCGTTCGCGAGTTATCAATAAAGTTAGCGTTGTTTACTACGTCATCGTTATCCTGGTCCAAATCTGAAAGAACGTAACTGCATTCATCGCCTCGCCACATCCACAGGTGTTTCTATTCTTTGAGAAATGTGCATAAAAATATGCAAAATTGATCTTTGCGAAATCTTAACGAAACGGGCTGAAATTTTTATGAACACCATGAATTGGTCATAAGAGGAGTCCCTCAACATTTCACCGGAATTCGATCAAAACTTTTTAAAATAGCCATGGAATTTTTAATTCATTGGTAAACAAAAATATATGCGCAGAAACGGTTAATAAAATTTTGACGCCTAATTTAAAAAGTTATATACCGATTCAGGCGAAATTTGGAGGTCATGTTCCTATTAACGATTTGTGGTGTACATTAAAATTTCATCCGGTTTTATAAAATATTCGAGAAGATACGTTTTTAACTTTTTTATCCCACAGATTCGCTCCTCAAAGACGTCTGAAACCTAAAGCACGTGATGCATTTGAACGTCGATAACAAATTGTTAACGAGTTTTGTTCAGTTAGTGTCCTAATGCTGTGTCTCCTGGACGCGGGCATAGCCGGGTGGTAAAGCTAGTTACTCATAAATTGTGATTTATTAGTAATAATAAAAAAAGTTATTTTCAGAATTGAATTGATTAATAAAAAGAAAACTGAATGTATTCTGCTGGGGGGGGACAAATTTTACAGGTAGTCACCTGTTCTGATATCCGCCATGTTTAAGTCACATGACCTGTTTTGACAAGATACACTGGTGTGCAAAAATTAAGGACGAAGAGGAGAAATTAGCATAATAGCGGAACGGACCGAAAGACCACTCAGGAAATAGACTAGTGTCCGGTACGGTAGGGCATGCGCATATATGCAGCATGACGTAGGAGGGGGAGTGTCGGAAGGGTATAAAACACACGGGCGCTGTACGCTCAGCAATTCGGTCAAAGCAATTGCACGGTGTACATCGGTTTGAACGACGTCGAGTTGCTGCCACCGTGTGATATGGCCAACAGGCAATCCAGTAGACGACATCTGGATGCCTTTACCCGAGGTCACGTCATTGGGAAGTTGGAAGAAGGTCGGAGTGGGACTAGTGTGGCCGAGGAGTTCAGGATCGCTCACAGCATCGTTTCACGAGTTTGGAGAGCATTTCAAACGACAGGAACAGCTGTCCGAGAGTTTAGCAGTGGTCATCCACAAGCAACCACAGTGCGGACGACCGGTATATTGTCGTGCAGGCGAGAAGAGACAGACGGCAGACAGCGGGAGAAATCGCAAGGCACATGCAACAGACAACTGGACGTCCGTTATCGCGTTTTACCGTGGCCAGGAGGCTGCACAAATGTGGTCTATTTACACGACGACCAGTACGGTGTGTCATTGTGGCGACAGTTGTTGTCTATTAATGTGGTCTATTTGCACGACGACCAGCAACTCTTGTCCGATTGTGGCAACAGTTGTTGGATAAAGGTAACATGTGTCGCCGTAGTGGGACTGGTGTACGTCGGCGGACGTCGGAAGGCCTCTGTCGCTGTATTCGACTGCAAGCCGTAGAAGCCACACATTTCAAAGCGGACGACATTCAACAAGGCGTAAAGGCAGCTATGGATAAAACTCTTATAGACAAGGACTATGAATCTCAGATTGGGTGAGGTAGGTTTGCGCTATCGCCAGCTCTTGAGACAACTGCCACTCACGGCAGCAAATATTCACGCAGAGTTGCTGTGGTGCCATACGTGGCATGCGTGGGGGACGAATGAAACCATGTCGTATTCAACGACGAGTCTCGTTTCGGTCTCAGCGCTGAAGAATTCCGATTGAGAGTCTGGAAACGAGGTGGCCACTGGTCTTATTTTGTAGCCGCCCGTGAGCGTCATTCGGCGAGTGTCAAGATTTGGGGCGGTATCAGTTTCAGCAGTCGTTCGGTTTGTGGATACAATGACAGAACTAGAGACTACGCTTAGCGGATACAGTGCCAGCACTAGAGACTACGCTTTGCGGATACAATGACAGCATTAGAGACTAAGCTTAGCGGATACAGCGACAGCACTAGATACTAACGTGAGCGGATACAATCACAGCACTAGAGACTACGCTTAGCGGATACAATGACAGCACTAGAAACTAACGTCTGCGGATATAATCACAGCACTAGAGACTACGCTTAGCGGATATAATCACAGCACTAAAGACTACGCTTAGCGGATAAAATAACAGCACTAGAGACTACGCTTATCGGATACAATGACAGCACTAGAGACTAGGCTTAGCGGATACAGCGACAGCACTAGAGACTAAGCTTAGCGGATACAGCGACAGCACTAGAAACTAAACGTGAGCGGATATAATCACAGAACTAGAGACTACGCTTAGCGGATAAAATAACAGCACTAGAGACTAACGTGAGCGGATACAATGACAGCACTAGAGACTACGCTTAGCGGATACAATTAGAGCACTAGAGACTACGCTTATCGGATACAATGACAGAACTAGAGACTAACGTGAGCGGATACAATCACAGCACTGGAGACTACGCTTAGCGGATACAATGACAGAACTAGAGACTAACGTGAGCGGATACAATCACAGCACTGGAGACTACGCTTAGCGGATACACTGACAGGACTAGAAACTACGCTTAGAGGATGCAATGACAGCACTAGAGACTACGCTTTGCGGATACAGCGACAGCCCTAGAGACTAACGTGAGCGGATACAATCACAGCACTAGAGACTACGCTTAGCGGATACAATGACAGCACTAGAAACTAAACGTGAGCGGATATAATCACAGCACTAGAGACTACGCTTAGCAGATAAAATAACAGCACTAGAGACTAACGTGAGCGGATACAATGACAGCACTAGAAACTACGCTTAGCTGATACAATTAGAGCACTAGAGACTATGCTTAGCGGATACAATGACAGAACTAGAGACTAACGTGAGCGGATACAATCACAGCACTGGAGACTACGCTTAGCGGATACACTGACAGGACAAGAAACTACGCTTAGAGGATACAATGACAGCACTAGAGACTACGCTTTGCGGATACAGCGACAGCCCTAGAGACTAACGTGAGCGGATACAATCACAGCACTAGAGACTACGCTTAGCGGATACAATAACAGCACTAGAGACTAACGGGAGTGGATGCAATCACAGCACTAGAGACTAACGCGAGTGGATACAATCAGAGCACTAGAGACTACGCTTAGCGGATACAATCGCAGCACTAGGGACTACGCTTAGCGGATACAATCACGGCACTAGAGACTAAGCTTAGCGGATACAGTGACAGCACTAGAAACTACGCTTAGCGAACAGCACGGCGATACGTCAACGTGGTGCTGCAGTCCGTTTTTGTTGCCGTATCTCCGTGGTATCCCTGATGCCCACTTTCAGCAAAATAACGCTTGTCTGCAAATTTCAACATCAGGAGGCAGTGCCTACGAGGTGTCCAGGTGTTGCCTTGGCAAGCGAGATTATGCACGACTCCGTCGCAGTGTCGATGGATTGTGGACACAGGTCAACCACAGATGACCTTTGGTGGAATGAAATTTAAGGTGATGAACTTTTACGTGAAGTAAGCTTTTGGTGAAATGAACTCTGATGTGAAGTTATAATTTCACGACATGAACTTTCAGGTGATGTAACCCTTTGATGAAATGGACTCTTAGGTGATCAACACTTCGATGAAATGAGCTTTTAGGTGAAGTAACTTCTCGAATGAAATTAACTTTTAGGGGAAGTAAGCCTTTGATAAAATTAACTTTTAAATGCAGCAACCCATCGATGAAAGGACGTTTTAAGTGGAGTACCATTAGACGAAATGAACTTTTAAGTGAAGTAGCTTTTTGATGAAATGAATATTTAGATGAAGTAATCAATCGATGAAACGGAAGTTTTGGTGAAGTAATCCTTTAATAAAATTAACTTTGGGGTGAAATAATCCTTTGATGAATTAATTTTTAGGTGAAATGATGTTCGATAAAATGAAATTTTGGTTGACATAACCCTTTGATGAAATGAACTTTTAAGTGGAGCAAACGATAAATGAAACCATCTATTAGGTTAAATAACCCGTCGATGAAATTCACAGTTCAATAACTCAAACGTCGTTGAAATGAAATGCTCGGTAAAATGATCGTTTGGCAATGTAAACTTTTCTGCGAAATAAATCTTCGGTGAAATGAGAATTTCTATAAATTTCGGTGATGCGAGACATGGGAGAAGTGGTGTTCATCGGGAAAATAAACTGCTCCCGAATTCTTCAAAGATGACAAATCAGCGTTAGACAATTAAAAGTATAATAGAGAAATTTAAACTTTCTAGAAGGGTATAAAATGTCGTGGTGAGTAGGAAGAAAGGTATATTTTGGTTACAGAAACTTTTGCGTGTGGCCGTGTATAGTGTGTTTCGTGCTATGGCGAAGGCAGAGTCTCTTTGTCGCAAATCAGTAGCAACGTCAAAATATCATGTTATCGATTGTTCAAGGTGATTGATGCATATTTTTCTTAAAGGGGTTCATTCGATCCGGTTCCTCTTGAAAAGGAAACTTTTTTGTATTATATTAAACCATATCTCGTGCGAAAAGTGATACAATCAGACACTGCACGAACAAAAAGGTTTGCTGACTTTTCTTTTTCCTTTCGAGTCTCAGCGCACGAAATCACCACAACGAAACGTCTCTTATAAAAAGCGCTCGAGAACCAGAAGCGACAGGTTCTCAGCAACCAAACGGGTTTGCATTTTCGCGCAGAATGGCGTTAGTGATGGAATCAGTACTTGCTTTATCGCTAACAGTCACTATGACGTTCCTTTTAAAGCCAGCCGAAACCAAAGTGGACCTTTCTATGGAAGCCGCATATCAGTGTTTATATCATTTTGCTTGCAGATGTGGTATGTATTATTTAGTCAACCGGTTACAGAAAACACCAAAATATATGTAATTGCCAATATACGGTACATTGTTTTTCGGTGCTCATCCGCGAGAATGTTGTACATGATTTTATGCAGCAACACATATAATATGGTCCCACAAACTTTCCTTTAACCGAAAACTGATCGAAAACTCTCGTGCGTCAAATAGAGCCGAAGTCATCATTTCTTACCATGCTTGTGCTTAAAATATAGTAATATAAATTTCGAAGATGACAATCCGATTTTTGGTGTAAATGTGACAAGGAGATAATATCCGAAAACTTGAAAATTTTCATCGACCGGGAGCGGGACTCGAACCCGCGTCTCCCAGAAAACGCCCGTGTATGCTAACCACTACACCACCCAGAACGACCAAGTTTCAAGTTTCCGATGAATTTGAATTTAACCATCACAGGATTCGCTAGTCGAAGCAACCGGCATTCATGTTTAGCGAATCTGGAGGTTAAGAATCTTATCCCGTGTTTGCCCGGAGAAGCAGATAAATCATGAAAGAAATACGGGATTACGCCATATAATACAAATTTTGAAGATATCAATCCGATTTTTGGCGTAAATGTGACAAGGATGGTAAGTCAGATAATATCCGAAAACTTGAAAATGTTCGTCGTCCTGGAGTGGGACTCGAACCCGCGTCTCCCAGAAAACGCTCGGGTATGCTAACCACTACACCACCCAGAACGACCAAGTTTCAAGTTTCCGATGAATTTGAATTTAACCGTCACAGGATTCGCTAGTCGAAGCAACCGGCATTCATGTTTAGCGAATCTGGAGGTTAAGAATCTTATCCCGTGTTTGCCCGGAGAAGCAGATAAATCATGAAAGAAATACGGGATTACGCCATATAATACAAATTTTGAAGATGACAATCCGATTTTTGGCGTAAATGTGACAAGGATGGTAAGTCAGATAATATCCGAAAACTTGAAAATGTTCGTCGTCCTGGAGTGGGACTCGAACCCGCGTCTCCCAGAAAACGCCCGTGTATGCTAACCACTACACCACCCAGAACGACCAAGTTTCAAGTTTCCGATGAATTTGAATTTAACCATCACAGGATTCGCTAATCAAAGCAACCGGCATTCATGTTTAGCGAATTTGGAGGTTAAGAATCTTATCCCGTGTTTGCCAGGAGAAGCAGATAAATCATGAAAGAAATACGGGATTACGCCATATAATACAAATTTTGAAGATGACAATCCGATTTTTGGCGTAAATGTGACAAGGATGGGAAGTCAGATAATATCCGAAAACTTGAAATTTTTCATCGTCCTGGAGCGGGACTCGAACCCGCGTCTCCCAGAAAACGCCCGGGTATGCTAATCTTTCATGATATAGTAATATGTTTAATCTTTTTTTCTTTTCTTTCCTTTTCTGATTTTAATCCTTGAACGAATTAACTTGGGGTTAGCAAAATGGGCAGAAATCACCGCGAACGAATATGTTCGCTGTTGGTTACGATCCTCGTTTCTTTCTGTCTCTTTCTCAACATAGCTGCGATTCCACGAGAGTCGTCACATAATTCTGTTGGTTCGTTCCATAGAATCACACCATGAAAATTTTAGAGTTCAGGCTCTTCGTAACCATAACAAAGAAGAAACGGTTTGTTTCACTAAAACCATGTGGCTTGGGTCTTAACGAAGGGAAGGTTAATGGAATGCTTGATTGACTTGGTCTCCGTCTGTGCTATATGGATCCTAGATCCGAACTTCGTGCTTTTCGTAAACTACCGCTGCAGCTACTGAAGCTTCCAACCGTTCCGCGGAAACTACTTGTTTCGTTCGCTCTGACGCCAACTTCTCGACCCGACATCTCTTTGGAACACCAAGGCCTCACTTGTCTCCCTCTTGACTCCAAAGTGTCCCTTCTTTCTTAAAAACTTCAGAAAATCTCCACTCCCACTTAATCGGGTTTCGGAGTTAATCCTCACGTACATGGGACTATCTGCATACATCCTTAAGTATGTGTTTCTCTCATTAACGAGCTCTTGAGATTATCCCATTACCACCCAAGACAGGTACAATATACTTCAAATACGTGGACATTATATATACATTGGACACTATACGCCGACTGTAATGCAGATAATCGCATGCATCGGACACTGTCAACCTCAAAACACGCTTATTTCTTCCGCTCTGCCAAGAAATGGTGCGATGAAGTGTGAATGAACAATGAAATTCCACGTGAGAATGAACATATGCATACATACAAATTTTGAAGATGACAATCCGATTTTTGGCGTAAATGTGACCAGGATGGTAAGTCAGATAATATCCGAAAACTTGAAATTTTTCATCGTCCTGGAGCGGGAATCGAACCCGCGTCTCCTAGAAAACGCTCGGGTATGCTAACCACTACAGTCCCGCTCCAGGACGATGAAAATGTTCAAGTTTTCGGATATTATCTGATTTACCATCCTGGTCACATTTACGCGAAAAATCGGATTGTCATCTTCAAAATTTGTATTATATGGCGTAATCCCGTATTTCTTTCACGATATGCATACATATTTACAATTATTTTTTATGAGCTGGGATTTTACCAATCTTACACTGTCTAAGAAATAGGCAAAACGCGGCTGGAACAAGTGAACCTACTTGTTAGAAAACGCTGCTTTTCCCTTTGCTTGGTTATTAAAAGTGCAGGGAGATGATTGGCACTATTCCTTTCTAACTGATCACCTTCTGAAAAGGATATAACAATGGCGACGAAACAAAGGAAGGAAAGAGAAGATGCTTGAGACACTTGTTTCTACCCAGTGGCACGAGGTCTGTGTCAGAGTGACTAGCTCTTTCCCATCATGCCTTGGGTTATACTGCAGAGAATAAGGGACTAAAAGCAAGAGCTTATCACCTGTGGCATGTTTATGGTCAGCGCTGCTCAGATGAGAGGGCGAAAGGAATTGCTTTACTGTAGCTTTAGTAAAACTTTGATTTTCGTAGTGAATCCATTTTTCGTCTCCCGTAACAATTCGATGCAAAAATTACTTTCTTGTGTATCTTTGCAGGAGAAAATCACATATGGTTATGCGCTTTGCAATATCTCTTTCTCTCAATTCATGTGGGACCCAATTTCCTTGCTTTTGAACCATTCCCATGGGCGTTGATAAATGCATTGTTGGGTGACATGCAATGTCATTGCTAACTCTGTTTCTGTTTGGCACGGATCTTCATCCAGTAATGCTTCCAAAGCAGCATCTTCAATTTTTTTTTTTTTTTTTTTTTGGCCGCCCCGGTGGCGCAGTGGTCTAAGCGATGGCCTCTGATCATTCGTCCGAACGGGGTCCGGGTTCGAATCACGATGAAGCATGGATGTTGTGTTTGTCTTAAGGCACTGGTTCTCTCCCTTCCCTGGAACCAGTGACCCTAAATTAGGGACGGGCGACTGCTTATAGCCCATTGCGTTGCTCACGGTGGTCGTTAAACCTCCAATCAAAAAAAGAAAACACATTTTTTTGGTGCACCTTCACGTTCTTTGTCTTTGAAATCATTCCCTTTGAATTTTTGAATTGTCGGAACCACTGTCTACACGTACTTTCAGCTAGAGCATGTTCATCATAAGCTTGCACAAGTAAACAGTGACTTTTGGCAGCGGTTTTCTTTAAAAAGAAGTAATGCAGAAAACCTTCCCGCATATGCTGTTTTTCTGACAAACAATGATGTTCACACTGCAACGAACTGCCCTCCACTAATTATTAAAGCTTGTTGCAAGGACTTTCTGACACACGTGTTGTCCTTCGCAATTACATGAAATATGTGCTAGCTACGCTATCTATTCGCAAACGATGTAAACTTATTTGTACACCCAATAATATAAGTGTAATTACATTTTAACATATAGTATGGTGTGAGAACTAAGCTCCATTTTCTGGGCTTGTTGAAACGATATACGCAGGACTTTCCCTCACATGGAGAAGTACAGAAAATAAGTTTTTACAATCTGCTACGAAAGTAGGTCACAGATGTTTTTCTCTGGGTGGTGATGCGCGCGCACGCATTAGTTCTGCAAGGAGTGAAAAAAGTCGTGGGAAAGCGTTTTGTTTATGTTTCTCGAGTTACTTGTTACGTCGATGTATCGACACATACGCGTGGAATCTTCCAACACTTTTGTTGTGAGACAAAAACATTTATGTACTATTTTTGCCTCGCCGAACAAGTTTGTAATTGACTCTTTTGCCCCATCTGCAGAGGGGGCCGCCACAGCCACAGCCCCCTCAACCTCTCCCACCAAAAGGGGCGAGGGGATTACTTTTAGTGTTATTGTGTGCGCCATAGGGGGGTTTCCTATACAATTGCGCAAGAAGTATATCGCTAACTGCGATAGTTCGTGAGATATTAGCCCGATCAAGGACTTTCCCTGTTACCTTGTATATGCATTTTTCTTGAGTTACCATAAAGCCTACCGGCCCAGAATATGGCAGCCCACCGGGAATTCTCCCGGGATCCCAGCGGCCCAATCCGCGCCTGAGTTTCATCGATGGAGTGCGTTTGGTAGGAACGAAGCAGGTCAGTGAGAGACAAAAGTTCCAGAATGCACCGCAAAATGTCCTATCAAGACCCTGCAGACAGTTGCAACAAACAAGAAATGTTCGTCGTCGAGTAGGACATGGACGATTTAGAGCCACAATCGCTGCAGATGATCGCTATACGAGTCTGACTGCCCGAGAATAGAGAAATATCCACTAGACAACTCTCTTTGGAGATTGCGGTAGCTCCACGAAGAACGTTTCAAGGCATTCTATTTAAACACTGATGTACATATATTAAGGGGTAGTTATATTTTTAGAGAAAAAAATTTCTGACAAGTTGATGACAATAAATATATTAATATGACATACAGACAGACTTAACAGAAATTTAAAAGCATGAAGAAGCAGGCGTTTGCGAATGTACCGGTAATATAGGGTACATTAACAAAATGCACCATTTTTGGTCCTTGGCAAAGCAGAAGCAAAACGGCCATAACGCTTGGAATATTGTCCCTTGTCAAAGTTTAATAGGGGATATGTCCACCCTCACGGCAACGCACACGTGACATCGGTTGTACATGCTCTTGACAAGACTGTCTAGAAGATCTTGAGGTAGATTGCGCCACTCCTGTTACAGCACCATAACTAGATCGTCTAGAAGACTGTCTAGAAGATCTTGAGGTAGATTTCGCCACTCCTGGTACAGCACCATAACCAGATCATCTAGAAGACTGTCTACAAGATATTGAGGTAGATTGCGCCACTCCTGTTTCAGCACCATGACCAGATCGTCTAGAAGACCTTGAGGTAGATTGCGCCACTCCTGTTACAGCACCATAACCAGATTGTCTAGAAGACTGTCTAGAAGATCTTGAGGTAGATTGCGCCACTCCTGTTATAGCACCATAACCAGATCGTCTAGAAGACTGTCTACAAGATCTTGAGGTAGATTGCGCCACTCCGGTTACAGCACCATAACCAGATCGTCTAGAAGACTGTCTACAAGATCTTGAGGTAGATTGCGCCACTCCTGTTTCAGCACCATGACCAGATCGTCTAGAAGACCTTGAGGTAGATTGCGCCACTCCTGTTACAGCACCATAACCAGATCGTCTAGAAGACTGTCTAGAAGATCTTGAGGTAGATTGCGCCACTCCTGTTACAGCACCATAACCAGATCGTCTAAAAGACTGTCTAGAAGATCTTGAGGTAGATTGCGCCACTCCTGTTTCAGCACCATGACCAGATCATTATAGGTACGCGGTGGGGAATTGCGTTCTGCCATGCGGCATCCCATACAGGCTCTATGGAATTGAGGTCAGGAGAGTACGCAGGCGACTCCATGCGGACTATTCCTTCGCTGTTGAGCAGGTCATCAACACAGGCTGAACGATGACAACGGGCATTGTCATCTATAGATGAAGAAATTTCCAACAGCACCACGAACATTGCGTACATGAGGAACGATAACATTCTGACAACAACGCTGAGCATTCATGGTCTCAGTCTGCAACATGTAAAGTTCGGTACGTCCATTTTTAACGATACCGACCCACATCATCACCCCACCACCTCCGTAATGATCAGCTTCCACGATGTTGGTGGAAGAATAGGCCGTGCATGGTTCACGCCACATGTATTAGCGCCTCGAATCGGACGACAAACAAAATCTACTTTCTCTCGTGAACAGGACATTGGCCCATTGCTCGTCAGTCCAGTTGGCGTGTTCACGACACCATCGATATCTCTGTGCTTTGTGTGATATGGTCAAAGGTACACGTCGTACGGGTTTGCGGCCATACAAACCAACACTATTCAATCGCCTTGATACAGTTTGGCTGCGATATTGTGGTCCACGTGCCTGCCTGAAGCTCTCATGCTAACCTGCTAGCAGTTATGCGGCGACATCTTTTCGCCGTCACAGTCATACACTGAGTGGCCACTTTTTTATGACCACCTGACGGTTTTGAGCAAATGAGCTATGGCTGCAAGCTGTGGCCGCCAGAGGGCGATGCTAGTATAAAAAGGGAAAGCTTAGTGCTTGCGACAGTAGTGGAAGTGATTTTTGGGTGACGAGATGGGTAAAAAATGCGATTTGACGGACTTTCACAACGTGGGATGATTATAGAAGCTCAGAGCCATGGAGCGAGTATCACCGAAACCGCCGCACTCGTGAAATGTTCCAGAGCAGCTGTTGTTAAAGTGTTTAAAGACTGGACTGTCAGCCAAAAAAACTGGGTCTTTACGTGCAACGTGTGGTCGTCATCGACTGGTGACTGCTCGGACGAAACGGAGAGTGTCCAGACTGGTAACAGACAACAGAAGGGCAACAGTGCAGCAAATTACAGACCATCTTAATCAAGGATCCTCTCAAATGATCTCTGCACGCGCTGTTCGCCGTACACTGCATCGGATGGGATATGGCAGCCGAAGGCCTGTTCGAACACCTTTGCTGTCTGCAGTTAACAAGAGAAAACGTCTCCATTTCGCACAGGAGCACAGGGATTGGACAGTCGATAATTGGGAAACAAATTATGTGGTCCGATGAATCACGTTTTCAGTTGCACCATGCCGATGTCCGAGTGAGAATTTGGCGGAAACAGCATGAAAGCATGGACCCCAAATGCATTGCTACAACTCTTCAAGCTGGTGGAGGCAACGTTGTGGTTTGGGGAATGTTTTCCTGGCATGCTTTGGGCCCTTTAATTCGTGTTGATCAATGTCGGACTGGCACATCATGTCTAAACATCGTTGCAGACCAAGTACATCCTGTCATGTGGATGGTTTATCCCAATGGCGATGGTTACTTTCAACAAGATGCGTCCTGACATAGAGCTTGTAATGTACAGGATTGGTTTCAGGAACATGCCGATGAGTTTACTTTGCTTAGGTGGTCCCCACAATCCCCAGATCTCAACCCCATTGAGAATTTGTGGGATGAAATTGAACAAGCCATCAGACAGCTGGATCCACAACCCTGCAATTTCACATTCCTGGAAAGTGCTATTCATCAAGCTCGGTCTCAGATTCCACAAGCCACCTATCAACATTTCGTGGAGTCCATGCCACGAAGAATCGACGCAGTATTAAAGGCAAAATGTGGCCCAACGAAGTACTGAGGGGGTGGTCATAATAAAGTGGCCACTTAGTGTATAACGATCATCAGCAGGGGTTGTTTTGCGTGGTCGACCACCGTTCGGTAGCTGTTGCACTTTCGGAAAATTCTTTCCACAGCCAGGCGACTATACTTTTAGCAACTCCGAACTCATTGGTTACATCTCGCATTGAACGTCCTGCTTCCAATTTCACCGCAATCCTTCCGCGGGTAAAATCGTCGAGATGTGTTATTCGTGATCTTGTGCCACTCGTCATAACAACAAAAAACCAACAATAAATTGATAGCGAGGGACAGTACACCTATTATGAGGAAAATAGTAACTATACTAGCGATCCGATATATTGGCGTAGGAATGTATACATAAGCGTTTCCAAGCTTTAGCACATCAGCCAGATACAGAAACTGCAAACTGAATAATAGAACGCTTTAACAATTTTGAACGCTGTGACTTGACTTGACAATAAAAAAGATACAACGTTATATTCATTTAAAGATACGAGGTACCACGTTGGTTGTGCGCGCGGTATCCTGGTAGATAGAAGGCGTTACTTGAAGAACTGGTTCGTAAATCGTGGCAACTCGAGTGATACGCTATCATTGCAAGTATCACTGTTGGTGATGATCACCAAGGTTTCCCAAATGGCTGCACATTTAGGGATAGAATAGGCAGCTAATTTCTTTATATCATCCCATATAGGAGTTGCGGACTTGAAAGACGAGAAGTCAAATTCATGTCCTGCAATTCAAGTGAATGACGAGAAATCAAATTCAAGTCCTGCAATTCAAGTGAATGACGAGAAGTGAAATTCAAGTCCTGCAATTCAAGTGAATGACGAGAAGTCAAATTCAAGTCCTGCAATTCAAGTGAATGACGAGAAGTCAAATTCAAGTCCTACAATTCAAGTGAATGACGAGAAGTCAAATTCAAGTCCTGCAATTCAAGTGAATGACGAGAAGTCAAATTCAAGTCCTGCAATTCAAGTGAATGACGAGAAGTCAAATTCAAGTCCTGCAATTCAAGTGAATGACGAGAAGTCAAATTCAAGTCCTGCAATTCAAGTGAATGACGAGAAGTCAAATTCAAGTCCTGCAATTCAAGTGAATGACGAGAAGTCAAATTCAAGTCCTGCAATTCAAGTGAATGACGAGAAGTCAAATTCAAGTCCTGCAATTCAAGTGAATGACGAGAAGTCAAATTCAAGTCCTACAATTCAAGTGAATGACGAGAAGTCAAATTCAAGTCCTGCAATTCAAGTGAATGACGAGAAGTCAAATTCAAGTCCTGCAATTCAAGTGAATGACGAGAAGTGAAATTCAAGTCCTGCAATTCAAGTGAATGACGAGAAGTCAAATTCAAGTCCTGCAATTCAAGTGAATGACGAGAAGTCAAATTCAAGTCCTGCAATTCAAGTGAATGACGAGAAGTCAAATTCAAGTCCGCTACTCCTATGTTGGGCGATATAAAGAAATTAGATACCTAAACTGCCCCTAAATATGCAGCCATTCGGGAAACCTTGGAGATCATCACCAACAGTGATACTTGCAATGATAGCGTCTCACTCGAATTTGGAACCAGTTCTTCAAGAAACGCCTCCTCCCTACCAGGATGCCTCTAGCGACAACCAACGTGATACCCCATATCTTTAAATAAATACGACGTCGTATCTTTTTTATTTTCAAGTTTAGTCACCGCGTTCAAAATTGTTAAAGCATTCTATTGTTCAGTTTGCAGTTTCTGTCTAACTTCCTTGAAAAAGCCATCCGGTTGATGAGCAAAAACTTGGAAACGCTTATGTATATATTTCTACGCCAAGAAACCGGATCACTTACTATTTAAAATAGTACTAGTGATCCGAATTTCTTGGCGTAGATTATAAATCAGAGTTTCCAGGCTTTCTCACGTCAGCCAGATAGCAATTTCAAGGAAGGTAGACAGCTAACTGCAACTGGATAATGGAACACTTCAACAATTTTAACGTGGTGATTTGACTAGACAATAAATTAATAGGCGCGAATGTGATCAGTCATTCGAAGAAACGAGGTCACGTTGGTTGGGCGCGCGCGGTACTATGTTAGAAAACAAAGCATATTTTGAAGAGTTGATTCCAAATGCGTGGCAACTCGAGAGAGACGCTATCATTGCAAGCCTCGCTGCTGGTCAAGATTTCCAAGGTTTCGCGAATGGCAGTAGCTTTGCATGTGGCGCATGAAGCTGATTTCTTGATATCATTCCACATAGGATCAGCGGACTTGAACTTGACCTCTCTCGATAGGACTGTGGTGATTTCACAGTCTTTTGTATCTCTTTTATGTTCGCTGATTCTAATTCCAAACGAACGTTTGGTGATTCCGATGTAGCATCGCCTGAAGCCGTCCAGATACTGTAGTGGGATTGCACAATCACCTCCTCATTGAGAATAGGGCTTGTCAATATTTCTCTTAAGCATCGCATATAAAGATGCCGGAGACCTTATGCCGACACCGAAGCCATAAAGTTGATGTGCGAAAGCTTAGAAACTTTTATTTATATTCTACGCCAAGAAATTCGGATTACTAGTACTATTTTAAGTGTAATTGGTATACAGCTCCTTGTTATTAAATAGCTACTATTTTTAATCAACAATAACAAGTGACCAACAGAGTTACACACATAAAGATAACTCTATCGATTCAGCTTTCATCACTGTATAGCAATCTCGTGCTCTCACGTATTTCTACATATGAAAATTATGGGCAGCCAATCGATCGTGTCTGCCTCTTACGTCGGCTGCTACCATCAGTATTTTTCCGCCAATAAAGACCTACTTCAACGTCTGCAAATTTGTATATTGCCTCTTCCCCTTAATTTATAGAGGTATTGCTTACGAAATCTTAATTTATAATTTAAGACTTCGTGAGCAATGCCTCTATGTAAGGACACCAATTTTTTGGGCACACTGCCCTTCTAAATAACGCCGCCCAGTGAGCTTGTGGAACGTGGAGTCTCCAACTCAGACTTGAGTGGAGACCTCACTCAAGTCCGAGACTCCGCTGGTCTGGACCTCAAGTCTCCTTGAAGTCCCGAGCAGTGCTATAATGTTCTTTTCACAGATGAATCGCGATTCAGCCTGAGTACTGGTTCGGAATGTATCTCATCTGGAGAGAACCAAGAACTCGCAACAGTCCCTCCAGCATCAGAGAAACGGACTACTCTGGTGACGATGGAGTGATAGCCTGGGCAGAAATTAGACAAACGAGCGCACAGGCCTGCACATCTTTCAGAGTGGCTCTCTGTTACTGCTTTGACATGCGAAGACTGAACCCATATGTCAAGCCACTGAACCCATATAACAAACGCACAGGCCTGCACATCTTTCAGAGTGGCCCTCTGTTACTGCTTTGACATGCGAAGACTGAACCCATATGTCAAGAGCACAGGCCTGCACATCTTTCAGAGTGGCTCTCTGTTACTGCTTTGACATGCAAAGACTGAACCCATATGTCAAGCCATTCAGGGGATCCACAGTATCAAATTTTATTCTTATGTATGATAATGACGAGACACATCGAGATCATTTTGTCGAAGATTTTCTCGAAGAGATTCGCCAAATGGGGATGCCACCCAGATCCCCTGAACTCAGCCCCATTGAGTATATGGGATGCTCTAGGGAGATGCATTTGAACTCGCTAGCTCCTTGCCAGAGCATTTCAAGAACTCCGAACAGCCCTTCTTGAGGAGTGGTCGTCAATCCCTCATAATACCCTGATAAATAGTATCAGCAGTCGTTGCTTGAGCTGCTTGGCTTTCAGAGGTGTTCACACTCCATATTAAAATACCACGTGTCTTAAGCAAGAGACTAAATATTGTTGCATGGACTGCTCTTTCATTTAAATTATTAGGTTATGATACAGGCAGTCCACGGATTACGAACGAGTTCTGTTCCTAAGTATGTCTTTAAGTCGAATTTGTACTACTTCGGAACAGTTACCGTATATACTCGTGTATAGCTCAACTTCTTTTAATGAAATATTTAGGTCGAAATTAAGGGGTCGAACTATACACGGAAAATATTTCTGATAGGTTGAAAACAAAAATTTTGATGCCTTATGGAAATGCGCGTACTTAGCTCTTTGCGCCATCAGTTCATTTGCAGTTGTATATTTAGTCATTTTCTGGGTGTTACTGGCACAGAAGAAAGTTATTGCTAAGAGTTTTCTTGATTTTATATGTACGAGTTTTATTTATTCACTAATAGAAAAACTCATTTCTCAAGGATGTCTCAAAGCCCGTTTTAGATCTGTCGATATGGCCTTGACTGCCTCTCTGGTAAATCACCCAGAGGAAAGAGGTGAACGTGTCAGCCAGTAGTTTAAGTTGCACAGTGCCGTGACCTACGACCGTGCTCAATTCCCGACATGGGGCGTGACGAGGGAAAAGAAAAGTCTATTGAAAAAGGAGACCACTGCCCCTGCTTAGTGACGGCGGAGAAGAGAGGCGTGACAATCTACAGAACAGCGGTAACTTGATCAATGCATCCCGAAAACAAAAGTGTTTAAACTTGGCCGATCGCTTAGAATAACGTTGCCACTGATAGTAAAAAAGTGCATTAGTTTAACAACCTACTTATGTTTAGTATTAAATTGAGTGTGCCTGGCTCTAAAAATCTTTTTTTCTGAAGACTAAGAGCGAGCAAAAAGGATTGCATCTTTACTGAATGGGGCGATGTTTGGTTTTGTCACTAAAGTCCATTGTTTGTCATAAACACGGTGGAGAGGGGGTATGAAACTCGGGAGTAGATAAACGGCCTCTCTGTTAATCACACACTCGTCCAGCTCAGCAGTTGACTGACAGCTGCTACGCTGCACAGGGTAGTGGGAGAAAAGTTTATAGAACAAATTGTCTTCAATTTTTTAAATAGTTGCTTGCAAATTTTACAGTGTCTACAATACATCAAAATAAAGATGAATTTTAAATTTTGAAGAGATCCATTGAAAACTTCAAAAGTTACACATTTATTTTTTACGGCATGCATTTTCTTTGTGGGTTAAAAAAAACTATCAGGTTGACATCAAGACCTATTTACGCTTTTCAAATATGTTTCAGGAAGTCTTTTTCTTTTTCTTTTTAAATAACAATGTGCCTTACGACGTTTGGTAAGTGCATCACGATTCGTTTGCTGCGGGAGCAAATGCTTTACTCTCCATGAATTCAAGTAACTGCAGAAAACTCGCTCGCAAGAAGTGGGAGAAAGGGGGGAGGAACAATGTGAAAAAGTGGGTTTCATGTATTGTTAACGTGTGTAATCTTTCCCTGAAAACTCTCTAACCAGGGTGTTGAGCCCTATCATCTTCCCAGAATTGTGCCTGAATTCCACCCACATTTTGCGGGTAACTGCCCCAAGCAACATTGCGAGAGCCAGTGACAACAATAAATGGTAGGTTCACATTAACGCATGCGGGCGCATCTTCGGAAAATATATTTTTTTAATTTATACACAAGATAGGTAGGTATACAAAAACTGCAGATATTCAGATAAAAATCGGGGGTCGACTTATACACGGGATATATAAAAACTACAATTATTCAGGTAAAAATCGGAGGGGTCGACCTATACACGAGTATGTACGGTAGGTACAATTCATATCTAATATACGCTATGTGGACAAAAGTGATTGGAAACTGTAAGTAAATAGAAAAACAGTATTGTATTTACATCAGTAGACGGTAGGTCCTCTATTTGCAGAGATTACCGCAGCCACCCATCGAGGTAAAGTGTCCACAAGTCCATGGAGTATGGAGAGCGGGGATGTTTCTCCATTCCATTTTGAGTGCGTCGACCAACTTTGTCAGTGAAGAAGGTCGTGTTGACCAAAACCTAACTCGTCGTTGAAGTTCATATCATAAGTGTTCAATGGAATTGAGGTCCGGGCTGTAATTTTCCTCATACCACTCCACTGTAGTCCTGGAAACATGTACTGATTTTCCTCATACCACTCCATTGTAGTCCTGGAAACATGACAACTGACATTGTTGTCCTGGAAGAAATAATCGTCGTGTCCGTAGGACTGCCACAACGTTGGGAGCATTGAGACAGCCCCATTTCATAACTACACCGTCTCCGTGCATCACAGTTGGCAACGTACACACCGGAAGCAGATGTTCTCCGTGTAAGCGCCAAACCTAAACCCGTCGATCTGATCAGAATAATGTGAAGCGGGATTCGTCGGTCCGTAACACCTGCCGCCATTGCTCCAATGTCCAATTATAATGCTGTTGACACCATCGTAGCCCCTTGGCTTTATTGGTCTTTGTGATGAGCGGTTTATGGACGGCTTCCCGGCCGTGATACCCGAGTGCATGGACCGCTCTTCGAGTGTCTTGGTGGAGACCATAACACTTGCGGCATCTGGAGCTCATATCTTATGGCGTGCATTGGTCGGGACCTGGTTTTCCAAATCTCTTCGAGTGTCTTGGTGGAGACCATAACACTTGCGGCATCTGGAGCTCATGTGTTATGGCGTGCATTGATCGGGACCTGGTTTTCCAAATCTCTTCGAGTGTCTTGGTGGAGATAATAACACTTGCGGCATCTGGAGCTCATATCTTATAGCGTGCATTGGTCGGGACCTGGTTTTCCAAATCTCTTCGAGTGTCTTGGTGGAGACCATAACACTTGCGGCATCTAGAGCTCATATGTTATGGAGTGCATTGGTCGGGACCTGGCTTTCCAAATCTCTTCGAGTGTCTTGGTGGAGACCATAACACTTGCGGCATCTGGAGCTCATGTGTTATGGCGTGCATTGATCGGGACCTGGTTTTCCAAATCTCTTCGAGTGTCTTGGTGGAGATAATAACACTTGCGGCATCTGGAGCTCATATCTTATAGCGTGCATTGGTCGGGACCTGGTTTTCCAAATCTCTTCGAGTGTCTTGGTGGAGACCATAACACTTGCGGCATCTAGAGCTCATATGTTATGGAGTGCATTGGTCGGGACCTGGCTTTCCAAATCTCTTCGAGTGACTTGGTGGAGACCATAACACTTGCGTAATCTGGAGCTCATATGTTATGGCGTGCATTGGTCGGGACCTGGTTTTCCAAATCTCTTCGAGTGTCTTGGTGGAGACCATAACACTTGCGGCATCTGGAGCTCATGTGTTATGGCGTGCATTGATCGGGACCTGGTTTTCCAAATCTCTTCGAGTGTCTTGGTGGAGACCATAACACTTGCGGCATCTGGAGCTCATATCTTATAGCGTGCATTGGTCGGGACCTGGTTTTCCAAATCTCTTCGAGTGTCTTGGTGGAGACCATAACACTTGCGGCATCTGGAGCTCATATCTTATAGCGTGCATTGGTCGGGACCTGGTTTTCCAAATCTCTTCGAGTGTCTTGGTGGAGACCATAACACTTGCGGCATCTGGAGCTCATATCTTATAGCGTGCATTGGTCGGGACCTGGTTTTCCAAATCTCTTCGAGTGTCTTGGTGGAGACCATAACACTTGCGGCATCTAGAGCTCATATGTTATGGAGTGCATTGGTCGGGACCTGGCTTTCCAAATCTCTTCGAGTGACTTGGTGGAAACCATAACACTTGCGGAATCTGGAGCTTTTATCTTATGGCGTGCATTCGTCGGGACCTGGTTTTCCAAATCTCCCTCTGCATCACCCTACGGTCTCTGGATTGCCGTTTCGTGAGATTTCCAGGGCCAGGTGAACTCCTGCAATGTCCTGTTTTCTTCCACTTGTTCATGACAAAGGCCACAATCGATTTAGAGATCTGTCTGACATCAGCAAAGCTTCTTACGCTCATACCTCCAATTGAGTAGCCTATTATAACGTACTCTTTAAACTCGGAGAACTCTCTACTGCTAGATATTTTATCAGCGATTGATCTGAGCACAACAGATCAGATCATATGTAGAAGACTTTCGGAAGGGAGCGTCTGACCCCAGGTCTTAAACAACCCTTAGAAATAGGAAGATAGGAGATTTGGGCTAGAGCGCCCGATTTGATCTGAGCATACTCCCGTTACCCTTTTTATACCTTATTGACCACGTGTCTGCTGCGGGAGCACACCATTGCGCTTGCGTGTTAGTATACAATCACTTTTGTCCACATAGTGCAGTATAACATGAAGCGGGGAAAAGCTCCAGGAGAAGATGGAATTACTGTAGACATCATACAAGAAGCAAGTGGAGAAATCGAAACAGTACTCGCCCAAATTTTCACTCGATGCCTTAATGAAGGGAAGATTCCTGAGGATTGGAACAACGCTACAATGATCCTGCTACATAAGAAAGGTGACATTGAGGATCTCGGAAACTACAGACCTATCAGCCTTCTATCAGTAGTTTATAAAATCTGCACTAAAGTTCTTTCACACCGCTTGAAGGTAACACTGGACATGGCTCAACCGAGAGAACAAGCTGGATTCAGGAATGGCTACAGCACAATAGATCATATCCACGTGCTGAGAGAACTAATTGAAAGAGCGAGGGAATATGAACTTCCATTGTGCATGGCTTTTATCGATTATGAAAAAGCCTTTGATTCGGTGAAACCATCAGCAGTTACAATGGCTCTGAAAACCTGCGGTATTGAAGATGCATACATTAATATTATTAATAACATCTATGAAAATGCAAGTGCAAAGATTAGGCTGTTTGAAAATACAACACACGTAAAAATTGGAAAGGGAGTGAGACAAGGTGACACCATATCTCCGAAGCTCTTTAATGCCACATTGGAAAATGTCTTTCAATCACTGAACTGGGAAAACAAGGGGATAAAGATTAATGGAGATTATCTAACCCACCTTCGTTTTGCTGATGACATAGTCATTTTTGCAACTACCCCATCAGAGCTGCAGAGTATGATCCAGGAACTTGCTGAAAAGAGTAAAGAAGTGGGATTAAAAATTAACTTTCAGAAGACAAAAGTGATGTTCAATGCTTTTACAAGAAATGAAGATTTATCGATTGATGAAGAAAAGCTGGAGATAACAGACACGAAAGTTTATCTTGGACAGCAGATATCAAGTGAGGGTCACATTGATGAAGAAATTAATCGGCGTACAAAACTTGCCTGGAGAGCTTTTGGAAGAAACATCATAATTTTCAAGAGCAATATGCCATTATGTCGTAAAAGAAAAGTGTTTGATCAATGCATCCTTCCCGTGCTTACGTATGGTGCAGAGACGTGGACCTTAACTAAAAGAGACATACAAAGGCTGCAGACAACTCAAAACAGCATGGAGAGGTGCATGCTTGGTGTAACCAGGAGAGATAAGAAGAGGAACTCGTGGATCCGAAAAATGACAAGAGTGGAAGACATCATGATCAGAGTTAAATCCCTGAAATGGCAAAGGGCTGGACATACTGCCAGAAGGACAGATCATCGATGGACAGCCGAAATTTCAGATTGGATTCCAAGGGACAGGAAAAGACCCAGAAGAAGACCACATGGGAGATGGGTGGATGAAATTCGAAAGTATGCAGGGGTGACATGGAGGAGACTGGCACAAGACAGACCGTTGTGGAGGAAACTTAGGGAGACCTTCGTCCAGCAGTGGATTGATAATGGTTGACAATGATGATGATGATGATGATGATGATACACTGAAGAGCAATTGAATTACAGACAGCTGGCGTTATACAAATGTGGCGCTGTGGGCGGCCCTGTAAACGGAAACGACATGACGTATGCAGCGATCCGACAATACAAGGAGTGATGCGACGGCAATCAGTAAGAGTCGGATGCAGTGTGGGTGAGACGAAGGATCTAAGCGCATTTGATCGTGGACAAATTATCGGGGCCCGACGAATGGATCACTCCATCTCGGAAGTTGTGCAGGCGCTGAGATTTTCACGAGCCACTGTGTTACGGTTGCACCGTGAGTACATCGAATCCGGTAAAACCATCCCTGAAAGGGCCAACTGCCGTGGACAACAGCGTGTGAATGAGCGGGGTCATCGTCGGCTAGCTTGCATTGTAACAGCGGATAGACGGGCCACAGTGCAAGAAATCACTCGGCAAATAAACGCTGGTGAACAAAAACGTGTAAGCAGCCACACCATCCAGAACCATTTCCTCGCTATGGGGTACAGAAGCCATCGTCCCACGACGGTAACGCTGCTGACCGCACATCACAGGGTGCAAAGATTAGCAAGGGCGCGGAAACATCGCCAATGCCCTAGACATGTGGGAAAATGTTGCCTGGACTGATGAGTCGAGATTCATGTTGGTACATGCGGATGGCAGGACGGCGCAAACCACATGAAGCGATGGATCTTTCTTGCCAGCAGGGTACTCTTCAAGCTGGTGGGGATGGCATTCTCGTTTGGAGACTGTTTACGTGGACTGAAATGGGACCCCTGGTACGTGTGACTTCGTCCCTCACAGGTCAGCGTTACCGGGATATCCTGGACGATCATTTTCTCTCGTTTGTGCGTCTTCAACATCCCACTGGGGACCTCATCCTGCAACAAGACAATGCACCGGTGCCATCGCTCCAGAATTGTATCCGAACGGTTGGATAAACACCACCGACGTGACCTCGCTTCCTTGGCCAGCTAGGTCATCTGACCTCAATCCCATCAAGCACATCTGGGATGCCATCGAGAGAGATGTTCGAGGCTCTAATCCCTCCATTAAATCTTTGTGAACTGTGAGTGCTTGTTCAGGGGTCGTGGATCCGTATGGCTTCCCAACGCTTCCGGTGCCTTGCCGAGTCCATACCGAGACGAATCACCGCCGTCATCAGGGCGAAAGTTGGTGCTACACGTTACTAGACAGGTATCTCTAATTCATTTGCTGTTCAGTGTATTGTACTTTTCTATGCATAAAAAACATTAAGGAGCCGTCCATAAAGTACGTCCAAGATCACAGGGGCAGGGGTTTTTTTCTGACAACCAGACCAAATGTGACAGGGAGAAGGGTTAGTAATTCGGACGTCCAGCGGCAAAAAATATAATGCATGATATTTCTTCGTTTTGTTTCTTCTTTTTTCTTCTTTTAATAGTTAAAAAAAGGTATGAAATATTTCAGATTTCTGATGATATTTAGCTAAATCATGATACTGATATTAAGTTTATAACGAAGTGAATTTCTCCGTCATTTTTGGTCTACGCCGGGATTCGAACCAGAGGCCGCTTATTCCGGAACAAGTTGCTCTACCAATTAAGCTACGCGGACATTGATTCTAATTGCTATCTGCCTTTATGTCGTGTGCATCCTTCTGGCAGGTACGTCACATCTCCTGGTACGTTACATCATCTTCCCCTTATTTTTCTGTTCTTTCGAAGTGCTGCTCATATTTTTCCTATCTCGCGGTGTGGAAATAACATCACACCAATGCGAGATTTTGAACGGTCGGGTCATCCGGATAGTTCGGGCGCCATTATAACGAAGTCAATTTCTCCGTCATTTTTATATGCGCCGGGGTTCGAACCCGGGTCCACTCATTCCGGAATAAGTTGCTCTACCAATTAAGCTACGCGGACATTGATTCTAATTGCTATCTGCCTTTATGTCGTGTGCATCCTTCTGGCAGGTACGTCACATCTCCTGGTACGTTACAAGTTCTCGTATTTGTACTACCAAATCTATCGCGCTTTGTAGACGGTGCAATCGGGAGTGTTGGAACCTTGAATGCGTGCGTTCATTTGCAGATCTTTATTTCAGGATGATAAAGTTCGGGTAGTATTTAGAAATAAATTAATGTCTAAATAATAAATATTTTCTGAAGCAAACGTGTAAATATATGGAAGATTCCTTTAAATAATTACATGCTTTCTTTTTGTTTCTCAACGGACTTCTGAAAGCAGTCGTCAAATATAAAGGAAGGTTGAGGGAATTAGGACGTACATTTTAGGGGCAGGGATGTGAACAATGGGACAAAATGTGATATGGGGGAGGGGGAGTCTAAAAATAGTAAAAAATCACGGACGTACTTTATGGACGGCTTCTAAAGAAACAGTTCCAGATACACTAAAACATCTTTAACATAATAATAATAACAATAGTAATGATTGATTGTCTAGCCAAATTATCAATAGCCTTTCCCTTTCAATAATTAAACCACTTCGTTGCTTAGCGACAATAACACACTTCATCGGGACAGGGTCTTTTTATTGAGTTGATACGTAAGTTCTTGCCGCTTTATTTCACGAGTGTTTCCCAGGTCAGTATTGACGGTGCAGATGGCCAGTTGTACAGGGTGTCCGAAAAGTCTTTCCCTGATTACAAACTTCATTCATAGCCGATGTATGTACGTTACAGATGTGAAACTGGTGCCAAAATGTTGAAAAACTAACCAAGTTTTTTTTATGTTGCAGGTTTCCGCAACGTGGCTGTAGTGTAGCAGTGTCAGTTTCCAGGAAACTGGAAATGTTCACAAATGATGAACAGAACTTTTTATCATGAACAGAACTTTTTGGTATCTGTAATTCACATGAGGCCCTACGCACTGATTTCTTGTGACTTCGCACAAAAGACTGTCTCACTGCTTCCACCCTTTCAGCTGAGGTTGATGGTCGGCCGGTTCTCGGTAAGTCAGCAACAGATCTCGTGGTCTTCAACTTGTCGTACCACGACTTAATGCTCTTGACATCGGGCGGCTTCTTTCCATACGTTGTTTGAAAGTTCCGCTGCACTGTGATTGGTGACTGGGTGTCGTGATACCAGAAGACACACTGAGCTTTTTCCTGATTTGTGAACATTTCCGGTTTCCTGGACACTGACACCGCTACACTACAGCCACGTTGCGGAAACCTGCAACAAAAAAAAACTTGGTTAGTTTTCCAACATTTTGGCACCAGTTTCACATCTGTAACGTACATACAGAGGATATGAATGACGTTTGTAATCAGGGAAAGACTTTTCGGACACCCTGTATATCAAAACGTAGCCAGTAATATATTGTATCTAAATCATATTGCGTTGTGTGATTGTGGCTAATGGTTTGCTCGTCCGGAAGTATGGAGTGTCAAGTAGAGAGGAATGAACGTTTCCGACATCTGCTCCTCTATGAGTTTAACAAGGGATCCACATTCGCAGTAGCCACTCGACAAATTTGTGCTGTCTGTGGGGATCCGAGGACAGCCCGCAAATGGTTTGAACGGTTCTGAGATGGCAATTTTGACCTCAACGACTCTCCACGCTCAGTTCGTCCATTTCACTTTGATGAGGATCGTTTGAACCATCTCATTCACTTGGATTCGCTTCAAACCACGCGCAAACTGGCCAATGAGATGGACTGTGATCAGGCCACAGCGGTGCGCCACCTGGAACGTATGGGAAAGGTCCAGAAATTGGGGTCTTGTGTGTCTCACACTCTCACCGAGGACAACAAGAATCGGCGTGTTGCCATATGTGGTTCCTTGCTCGCCCATTATTGTGAATATTCTCAGCAACACAAACCCTTTCTTTCACGTATTGTTACTGGAGGCGAAAAGTGATGCCTGAAATTCAGATCATGTTTTGTGTCTGGTGGTACATGGAAGACATTATTCATTGGGAAATGTTGCCGAGAAATCGGACCATCAACGCTGCGTTCTATTGCGAGAAACTCCTCCGTGTGGAGGGAGCGATTCAGCAGAAACGGCCATATTGGTGCCATGGTGCCCAAACATGATAACGCACGCTCTCACAATGCAAACATGACCAAATTGGCCATTCAGGACGTGAAATGGGCGATTCTTCCACATCCGGCCTATTCCCCAGATGTCGCCTCTTCAGACTATCACCTTTTCCGATCTCTCTCGAATGCACTCCGTGGCAGAACGTTCAACAATGATGTTGATCTCCAGAATTTCCTTGGTGATTTCTTCGCAACAAAACCTGCACGTTTTTTCAAGAACGGCATTGCAGACCTATCCGGACGTTAGGACACCATCGTAAACAATGGGGGGAGTACATAGTTGATTGATTCCGTTTTGCCTTCTGATGTAATACAGTGCCGTAGTGCGGTGAAGAAAACGGCATGAACTTATGCACCAACCTAATACATGCTCCATTACTTTTGCTCGTTAGAGCTTCACCTCTTTCCGACAGCTTTATTTTTTTCCACTTGAGTTTCAGTCGTTATCGTGTTCCGTTTCTTTGATGCATCACCATCACTTGCATCACATTTACTCTTTGTTGCCATGGTTACGAGGGGAAAAAATATAATGTCAAATACAGTAACACACGCAAGACACTATTAACAGCAACGTGGTCCGACTGAAAAGAACGAAGTATTTGTCCTACCTCGGGCCCACGCGACGACGACCAAAACGACGAACTGCTGTAAACGCGCAATGTTTTGATCCGCGTCACGAAATAGCGCCAGTTTGTTATTACGAACGATTGTATGTAACTCGATTTTTTAATGTAATAGGCTTTAGAGAGGTAGGTTCGAAACTGCGGGTTCAGTCGGACGTTCGTAACCCTGTACAACGAAGTAAATTCCGCCGTCATTTTTGGTCCACGCCAGGAATCCAACCCGAGTACACTTATTCCGGAACAAGTCGCTCTATCAACTGAGCTACTTCGTTCTCGCTGCCATCTACCTTTATGTCGTGTGCGTCCTGCGGAGCAGGCACGTCACAGGCGTGTCCATGAATCGTTGCAGAAAGCCGTCCGCTGTAGAACGTGCACTTGAGAACTCCCAGTCAATCTGGTGTGTGAAATGCAACGTCACACACATCTATTTTTCAAAGCGCTGCAGAAGGGATTCTCTTATTTTTCTTATGTCGCGGTGTGGAAAGAACATCACACCATTGCAAGATTTTTAACGGCCGGGTCATCCGGGAAGTTCAGGCGCCATTATAACGAAGTAAATTCCTCCGTCATTTTTGGTCCACGCAGGAATCGAACCCGAGTCCACTTATTCCGGAACAAGTCGCTCTACCAACTGAGCTACGCAGACGTTCGTTCTCGCTGCTATCTGCCTTCATGTCGTGTGCGTCATGCGGAGCAGGCACGTCACACCTGCGACTGCCTGTATTAGAATATGCAAATTATAGGATAATGATTTCCTTCTCCTTGAGTTACGTAAATAATGTAATAAAAAAACACTTTACCAAATTTCATTGAATTTCCTCATAAATACGTACTTTGACTTATGTTCAAATTTATAAATTATCCTTGAATTTTAAGCGCCACTGTAGATGCTCTTTTCTGATGAATCTAATAAATACTGATTTCAATAGATTTACAATACTGTGTCCGTAATTAATATACTTAACTTGCAGTTGGAACTTTATTTGTTTATAATTCAAGATATTTTCTTCGTGCTCATGAAGTTGAAGTTTGCCTTTTCTATTTCAGATAAAAACAATCCCGGTAAAAAATGTTTTAACATGATTCCGTTCAAAGTGAGTGGCAAATGTTTATCTTTTCTTGAAAACTTACATTGTTCGTACGTAGTTCCATATTGCATTTTCAGCACATCTTTTGTAAAAAAGGTGCTGTTTATGTTACCTGTTTGTCCGTCCGTCCGTCTGTCTGTGGACACCATATCTCTGTAACTAACTAGTCTGATTTGAAGAATTATTTTCGCAATGGTAATGTTGAAATGTGCCATGATGATCCTTTATTTCGTTTCGTTTTTACGAAGCACAATTTCGCCGCTAGAGGGCGTAAATGCATACGATATCGAATTCAAAATTCATTTTATTCCATTTATTTGCTTCTAAACATCCGATTGAAAAATGTTTTTTTTTTTTTTTTTACTTTTCGATACCATTTATCTCGAAGACTATTTTAGATGGACAATCGTCCCTTGGTATCCGCGGAACATTGGTTCCAGGTCCCCCTTGGATACCAAAATCCGCGGATGCTCAAGTTCCTTATATAAAAATGGCGTAGTATTTACATATAACCTGCGTACATCCTCCCGTATACTTTAAACCATCTTTAGAGTATTTATAATGCCTAATACAATGTAAATGCTATGCAAATAGTTGTTATACTGTATTATTTAGGGAATAATGACAAGAAAAAAAAAGTCTGTAAATGTTCAGTACAGACGCAACCATCGTAGGCCTAACTACATAGTACACGTCAGCAACAACATAACTTTTTCTTTCATTCAACTCTTACATATTGCTTTCGTTTAATGCTCTGAAAGCGAAATACATAGAATAAAACACAGACTATTTAAAACACAAGTACGTATGGAACATATACTTTAATTATAAATTGAGATCACCTCATTTGATAACCCTCGTATGATGATGACCATGATGATTTTTGCATGGTGCCTACAACGCCGATGTGGTGAGGCGACGAGGATCATATCGTTTAACTTTTGCGCCTGTTGAAAAACTGCTGCAAATTTTTTAAGTATCCGAATTGATGGCTCTGCCTCCTCTAAATCTTCTGCTTCATCATCATCTTCGGTAGAGGATTTCAGCAGATCTTTGAGTTCCTCGTTGGTACGGGATTCCCTATGCTCTTCTATGTGTTCCTCGACGTCGTCCTCAATCATGTCAGAGAAACCTTTCCCACCAACTTCTCTTCCAACATCCAAGATATTCCTGACTTCTGCATCAATAGTGGAAAAACCCCTGAAATCACTGACTACCTCACTCCGTAATGGTTTCCAACGTGCATTGACTGTCTCAGGCTTTATGGCATCTACAGCCTCTGCAATAAGCACAATTGCGTCTACAATTGTGAAGCTCTTCCACAAATCCATGATGCTGCAGTCAGGGTTAGCATCAAGGGCAGCACGAAGCTGAGGCGTCTGTAAGTCGACATAATGCACTTGATGGTGCCTTGATCAAGTGGCTGTAGCAGAGACGTAGTGTTAGTAGGCAAAAACATTACTTCCACGGTCTCGTCAGCGAAGCAGAGAGATTGTGGATATCCAGGAGCATTGTCAATTTTAAAGAGGACCTTCAATGGCAGCCCCTTCTCTTCGAGGAATTTCTTCACTTCGGGAATGAAGCACGGGTGGAACCATTCCAAGAACAAGAAGATAGTCACCCAAGCCTTCTTGTTGTGTTGCCGGAACATAGTTTTTGTTCTTAAGGGCCCGGGGAGTTTTTGCTCGATAGACGAGGCTTGGCTTGATAATGTGACCTGCTCTGTTGCCACCCAGCACCAGAAAAAGGCTATCATTCCGGGCCTTTAACCCCGTGACCTGCTTGGCACTCTTATGGATGTAGATACGAAGGGGCATCTTCTTCCAGAACAAGCCCGTTTTATCACAATTGAAGACTTGCTCTGGAAGGTAGCCTTTCTCGTCTATGAGTTTCTTGAGCTCTTCTGGAAGCGCTGATGCTGATTCTCTCGTGATCTTTAAGTTCTTCAGGCTGCAGCGCTTTACATAGCTAGCCAGCCATCCCTTATTAGCCTGAAACTCTTCCGGTTATCTCAATCTTCTTCCTCTAAACAAGTAAACCTGTTAAATTTTGTTAACTATTCTTTTCCCAATCAGAGCATGGCTAAGTGCTTTCTCACGCATAATTGTGCCATCAACAGCGATATGCTACTGTCACATGTCTTATACCCGCACACTTAATGCTTCTCAGTCGTTCCAAGAACTTTATCACGAACCAGAGGGACCATTTTGAACGTTATAGGGTCAGCACTAACACTTCCACGAATTTCAGCTTCTTTCTGCCTTATTGTGCGAATGTTAGATTCGTTCTAACCGACCTTACGGCCCACTGCGGCAAGCGACATGCCACTTTTCAAAAGATCTAAAATTTTTATTTTCTCGTTGAAAAATAGCACTTTGAGCACCCTCTTAGCCTTCAAGGGGCTGCTTTGACCACTTAATTGCTTTTTAGGAGATATTTTTTCACAGAAACAAAGGGTGCACACAACACAAGTAGCGAACGAACGAACGAGACGCGAGGCCAACAATGCTCTAACAATGTGTTGGTGCCGCCCCGGTGGCGCAGTGGTCTAAGCGATGGCCTCTGATCATTCGTCCGAAAGGGGTCCGGGTTCGAATCCCGGTGAGGCATGGATGTTGTATTTGTCTTACGGCACTGGCTCTCTCCCTTCCCTGGAACCAGTGACCCTAAATTAGGGACGGGCGACTGCTTATAGCCCATTGAGTTGCTCACGGTGGTCGTTAAACCTCCAATAAAAATAAATAAATAAATAAATAAATTCTGTTTTGCTTTCGCCTTTTTGCCGGAGATTCAGAGACCCGCACCACGCGACCGTCAGCAAGGTCAAGAAAGCACGTGGCGATCACGGATACCACACGTGTAAGAGGAGACGCCGTTTGCCTCACTATTAAGGTGACAGTTTGGTGCCAAGAACTCTTCTTGCAACACTTCTTCCAACATTTCTCGCAGAGAAAGTTTCTACCTGCTGGTAACAGAGCTGAAATGTAAACAGTCGGCAACGACACTTCTTGTGACATTTCTTCCAACACTTCTCACAGAGAAAGTTTCTACCTGCTGGTAACAGAGCTGAAATGTAAACAGTCGGCAACGACACTTCTTGCGAAACTTCTTCCAAGACTTCTCGCAGAGAAAGTTTCTACCTGCTGGTAACAGAGCTGAAATGTGAACAGTCGCCAACGACACTTCTTGTGACACTTCTTCCAACACTTCTCACAGAGAAAGTTTCTACCTGCTGGTAACAGAGCTGAAATGTGAACAGTCGGCAACGACACATCTTCCAACACTTCTTGCAGAGAAAGTTTCTACCTGCTGGTAACAGAGCTGAAATGTGAACAGTCGCCAACGACACTTCTTGTGACACTTCTTCCAACACTTATCACAGAGAAAGTTTCTACCTGCTGGTAACAGAGCTGAAATGTGAACAGTCGCCAACGACACTTCTTGTGACACTTCTTCCAACACTTCTCACAGAGAAAGTTTCTACCTGCTGGTAACAGAGCTGAAATGTAAACAGTCGGCAACGATACTTCTTGCGAAACTTCTTGCGAAACTTCTTCCAAGACTTCTCGCAGAGAAAGTTTCTAATTGCTGGTAACAGAGCTGAAATGTGAACAGTCGCCAACGACACTTCTTGTGACACTTCTTCCAACACTTATCACCGAGAAAGTTTCTACCTGCTGGTAACAGAGCTGAAATGTGAACAGTCGGCAACGACACATCTTCCAACACTTCTCGCAGAGAAAGTTTCTAATTGCTGGTAACAGAGCTGAAATGTGAACAGTCGCCAACGACACTTCTTGTGACACTTCTTCCAACACTTCTCACAGAGAAAGTTTCTACCTGCTGGTAACAGAGCTGAAATGTAAACAGTCGGCAACGACACTTCTTGCGAAACTTCTTCCAGGACTTCTCGCAGAGAAAGTTTCTACCTGCTGGTAACAGAGCTGAAATGTGAACAGTCGGCAACGACATTTCTTCCAACACTTCTCATAGAGAAAGTTTCTCCCTGCTGGTAACAGAGCTGAAATGTGCACAGTCGGCAACGATGTCTGCCAAAAAATATTTTTTAAAGATTAAAAAGTATTTTTTTTTGTTACTTTACTTCACAGGAATCGGCCCTCGGCAAATTCAAGTTTTGCTTTTTGGAAATTTCTTGAATTTTTCGATCCGCTGTTGGTTGAATCCGCGGATACGGAGGGCCGACTGTAGTCATTTTTTTCAAGTTACGCGTAGGTTTTCCACTAAGGGGCGTAAAAGTAAATTGCGTTTTCCCCGATATCTCTGTTTCTAAAACTCCGATCTGAAAAATTCTTTCTGCAAAAGATACAGCTCCTGATGGGAAATATTTTGCATATAATTTTGGTAAAAAATGGTTTGGCCACCAGGAAACGTAAATCTTAATTTCCACTTCTGATGTATTTGCATCAAAATCTGAGCTTCTGAAATCTCGATTGGGAAAAATTCGTTCGTGGACCGATATTACTCACGTCGAAAAACCTTTTCGGAATATTTTCTTCTTAAAATAATGCACGGTTTCTCCGCTAGGGGGCGTAGATTTATGTCCTGCTTCTAAGAGTGCAATATTATTTTTGTAAATATCTCTACTTCTAAGAGTGCAACTTAAAAAATCCCTTCTTTGCTGGATAGCATTTCCGGTGCAAAATGTTTTTCATACAATTTCAAAATTTTCAAGTAATTCATGGACTTTCAGCTAGAGGCGTTAAGGTAAGTTGCGTTTTCCCCAATATCTCTGCTTTTAAAACTCCGATTTGAAATTTTTTTCCTGTATCGGATACAGCTCCTCATGGGAAATGTTTTGCGAATAATTTCTAATATTTGGTAAAGAATGGTTTGGCCACCAGGGGGTGTAAACGTTAATTGCTGCTTCTGATGTATTTGCAGCAAAATCTCAGCGTCTGGAAACTCGACTGAAAAAAAAATTCTCTCGTGGACCGATACCGTTCACATTGAAAAACCTTTTGAGAATATTTTCTTCTTAAAATAATGCATGGTTTTCCCGCCAGGGGCGTAGACACATATCTTACATTTGTCAATGTTTCTGCTTCTAAGAGTCCGATTTGAAAAATTCTTTCTCTGCTGGAGAGCGTTTCCCTTGCGAAATGTTTCTCATATAATTTCAAAGTTTTCTTAACGCAACTAGAGGGCGTAATATCAAGTTTTTGTTTACAGCAGTATCTGCGGGATTAAAAACCCGACTGAAAAACTTCTTTCTTTGTCAGATACTACTGCTTTACATACCGGTTCCATCGACATTGAATAGCTTTGATAAATTTAATTCGCGTCAGAACGGATTTAAAAGACGTGCTGATTACAACCGATAATTCGGTGTCATCTTTCTTGTTGAACAATAGTTTCAGAAAAAGGGCTGCAATTCTTTTCCAGAAAAAATGCGTCATATAATTAAAAAATATCAAGGAAGGTGACATCAATTATTTTTTGGGGTAATGAGCTTGTATTTTGCATGCTTTCCCACAAGGAAAAAAATTATTGAAAGCAGGTGGGATCATTCGAGGGCTGGGTGCAGTCCTGTGGGGCCCAGTTGTTCGGCATTCTTTGTGTAGAATGCATGCCCTTTGCTTAAAGTGTTTTAAGAAAATGGCTTGTAACCCTGATGCTGTAGTACAGATACTGGTGAACGAGGTGACACAGAAATACCAAACGGGTGACACGGCTCCAACATACATCGATAGGCGAATTGCAAGGCAGTTGTATAGCGTTTTGGAGCAACATGTCATTGGAGGCGCTGACATGTTTGAAAGACAGATATTGTGGCGTGATAGTGATGAAACGTCTAACACGTTATCTGAACATAGTGATACACCAGGGTACTCCAGCACACAACGTGCCAGGCAGTTCGAGTTTCTTATGAGTTGTCGGAAAAGTCATGACGTATTTTAGCCATGTTTTGCAAAGGTCATTTATTGATAGAAAGAACAAAGATCAATCAATGATATAATGCCCGTTCTGTTCGATGACCTTTTGCCATCTGTCAGTGAGCTGCAGAATGCCTCTTTCATAGAAGGACCTGTTTTTTGCGGCGAAAAACTGTACAAGGTGCTGATTTACAGCCTCATCTGAATTGAACGTTATACCACGCAAGGACTGTTGAAGAGAGCGAAACAAGGGGAAGTCTGACGGCGCAAGGTCAGGCGAGTATGCTGGGTGTGGCAACACATCCCACCCAAGCTCCAATAATTTTTGGCGGGTGATGAAACCTCTGTGTGGTCTCGCGTTGTCGTGATGGAACACAACACCTTTACGATGAACGAGCTCTGGACGTTTCTGGATGATGGATTTGTTCAAAATGTTCAATTGCCGACAGTGCACATGTGAATTGATTGTTTGGTTCCGTGGTAGGAGCTCGAAAAACACACCTTCAAAATCCCACCACACTGAGACCAGAACCTTCCGCTGATGAATGTCTGCCTTGGATGTCGTTTGAGGCGAAGCAGCACGTCGGGACCAAGACCATTTGCGCAGTCCATTGTTTTGCACAATCCACTTTTCGTCACCAGTTATCAGTCGCTTCAAAAAAGGATCGTTTTCCTCACGTTTAATGAGCATATCGCAGATGTTTATACGCGCCGTCAATTGAGCTTCTTTGAGTTCATGAGGAACCCACACATCGAGCTTGCTTACGTATTACAGCTTCTTCAGGTGGTCGAGAACGCTTGAATGATGGATGTGCAATGTGTCTGCAATCTCTCGTGTCGTGTAACGTGGGTTTGACTCGATCAATGCCTTGATTTGGTCGTCATCAACCTCGGTTGGCCTCCCGGACCGAGAAGCACCGTTGAGGTCAAAATCACTAGCACGGAATTTTGCGAACCACCGCTGGCACTGACGTTCTTGTAGAGCATTATCACCGTACACTTTACGCAACTTTTCACAAGCTTGATGCGCGTTCTTCAATTTACGGAAGTAAAACAGTTAAATATGGCGAAAATGCACAGTTCGGTGTTCCATCTTCAACTTGTTGTCATATCTCCGCAAATCAACCGAATCGCTCCCTATTCCTTTTAGACTGCAGATAGAACTGGCACATGTCGAATGCCATAGCGATAACAGAGCTGAGCATGCCTCTAGTACTTCCAAAACCGCCCAACCGCCATCGGGTGCCAAAATACGTCATGATTTTTCCGACAACCCAATATGAACCATCAACCCCCAAAGTGAAACGGAAAAGCATTCACGAACAGTCTTTCTGGACAAACCATGCAGAGTGTCTATGACAATGTGTAGGTCACAAAGAAAACCGCTGCAATACTGCCTTCTCTCAACACATTACCATGACGTGGAGTGAGATATGTATATGACATTTGCAACTTAATGGTGTTGTACGTGGTCTCTCTCGACATTTAGGTGCCTCATATCTAACAGGTAAATGTTGTTTGACACTTTATGGCTGCATACATTACAGGCGGGCGCCCCACTTTTATAAGCCATGTTCTAGGGGTTGCAGGCGACTGCGAAATGCCATACTTCGCACCTGTTACTTTAGTGTCATGGTTATCCACCACAGAACATTCTGTGACGATTGTCGTCGGGAGGTCCGACAGTTTCCCTTGTTAGTGTTTCGAAACAACGTGACGAAAAATAATCGCCCGTGATGCAGGTGAAAGCTGGCCCAATGTGTCTTTTCCAGTCGAGTGTTGACATCAGGCTGGAATTTATAACGGTGCAAAAGGGAGCAAGAGCCCCTGGACCCCCAGCCCAAAATACACTGGCCGAAAGTGAAAAAAGAACACCAAGAAGGAATTGGCGGACGATCATGAAATTTACATATGTTAATGGGGCCGAGTTTGCGTAGGTGTGATGTTAATTTCGGGACCAACTGGTGGGCGCTTACGCCACAGCACGGAATAATATGCAAATTATCGTCGGTGGTATTTAAGGAGTACGGCGAAGTGACTGCAATCAGTCGTCGGCGTACGGACACGTGCGAAGACCCTGAAGAAGCTGCAATGCCTGGACATGGAAGACGTGTACGATTTCAGCAGTTATCGGACTTTGAGCGAGATCATCTAGTCGGACTCCGCGAGGCCGGGTGGTCGTATCGTCGTATTGCGGAGCGAATTGGACGGGAAGTATAGGTGGTGGTACGATGGTGGCATAAATGGTCCGAGGAACATTCCCACTCAAGAAGACGTGGAACCGGGAGTCACAGACGGACTGATAAGCGGACCGATCGACGCATAAGAAGAGCGGCGTTGTTAAGCAGAACATCCACTGCGACGCAAATCCGAGCTGCCGTTGCACCTGAGGTGACTGTGCGAACAATCCGCAACCGTCTACTGGATGCAGGACTACGTGCACGTGTGCCTCTGGCATGTGTACCTCTAACTCCAGCCCACCGTCAGGAACGGCTGCAGTGGTGTCGCCAACGTCTGCAGTGGAGAACGCAATGGCGATCTGTCGTGTTCAGCGATGAAAGCAGATTCTGCTTGGGAGCCTCCGATGGCCGTATGTGTGTTTACAGACGCACAGGGGAGCGTCTCCACCCTTCTTTCATCCGCCAGCGACACACAGGGTCTACACCTGGTATCCTGGTTTGGGGAGCGATCAGCTATCACTCCCGTACACAACTAGTGTTTGTACCGGGTACGTTAAACAGCACCTCATACATCATCAACATCATTCAGCCCGTTGTTGTGCCATTTGTAAGGTCGGTCCATCGTGGTGTTTTCCAGCAAGATAACGCACGCCCACACACGTCACGTGCAACGCAACATGCACTTCAGGGTGTGAGACAACTTCCATGGCCTGCACGTTCACCGGATTGAGCACGTGTGGGATTTTATGGAACAACGACTAATCCGGTCTCCATGGCCAGCCACGACCATCCCCGATTTACGCGTCCAGGTTGAGGATGCTTGGAACTCAATACCCCAAACTTACATCCAACATCTGTACGACAGACTCCATGCCAGAATTGCACAGTGTGACGCAGTTCATGGCGGTTCAACCTCGTACTAACCATGTTACATGGAAATGTTATTTTTCAGTTTTTTTTTTTTTTATTGGAGGTTTAACGACCACCGTGAGCAACTCAATGGGCTATAAGCATTCGCCCGTCCCTAATTTAGGGTCACTGGTTCCAGGGAAGGGAGAGAACCAGTGCCGTAAGACAAATACAACATCCATGCCTCACCGGGATTCGAACCCGGACCCCTTTCGGACGAATGATCATAGGCCATCGCTTAGACCACTGCGCCACCAGGACGGCATTTTTCAGTTTACCAGCAAATACAGCTGTATTTTGCCATAATGTTTTGATCACGTTATCCTCTGTATTCCGTTATTATGCTGTACAAATTTCGTTGGTATCAGACGTCTCCTTCTTGGTGTTCTTTTTTCACTTTCCGCCAGTGTATAATAAATAAGTAAAATATTGTTTTATTAAAAAAATAAAAATTGTGACGAACAATTTTTTAAAATAACCTACTTTTTAATTTTTGTTATTTATGCTGCCATTATACCTATTTGAAATTTCGGGTGTGTTTGTTGTGTTGTCATCGACGACGTGCAGCGTACAGAGACCAATTACGTCACTGTACACTGCACGAAAGAAATATAGTTATGACTATTTTTTTCTTCAAGGCAACTACAGAGGAAGTTTTCCTTTCTTCAAGGCAACTCAGAGGAATTTAAGTTGTACTTTCTTCGAGAGTGGAATTCAGATGCAGCATCATTTTAGATGAGTTGTCTGTTACCTTAAATGAACGCAAGGTTGGTAGATGACCAGGCTATGCTCATTATGCACTTCCGGTGATTGCTTTGTGACGTCTCTGTCCAAGTCGCCATCGTAAGACTATATCGCCACGTTTCTTTGTATCTGCACCATAGTAGCGTGTTGGAATTATTATTCGTAATTAAATTAACTTTTAAAAGTATAACCGTTTTGCCGCCCTTTACGCAAACAAAAATGTGCGGGAGGTATTTTGGAAATCTCCGTTACTAAAATATTCATAATACTGTGAATTTCTTCTGTGTTTAATGCAAACTTGCTTTTGCATAAGCTTTTGCTCTATGTTCGAGTTATAAAAATTGTTGACAAGACATCTTCCTCCATAGCTACAGTTCGGATCTACGATTCACATGTTAGGACGGTGATGTCACTTAGGGACGTCACGATTATTCATCTGTCAGGAAGACGGAATCGGCAAATCTTACTATCTATTAACCTTGAAAAGAACGAAGGATAGCATACCAATCAGTCTATGACAGGTTCAAAGTCATAGTCAACTTATGCAGTCTACCTGATGCAGGGATAAGAACTCAAGCTGCGAAACTTACCACTGCTTACCCTCGTGATTTCAGTAGTGTGTTCATGGAGGAAACTGTCCAGTTTGCAGCCTTTACAAACTGAAAACTGGGCAATGTCTCAGGTCATGTCTCAATCCATCTCAGCAAGCAGTTTTACTCCATGATGAAAGGCTTGGCGATATAATTGCAAGAGTTAAAGTAGCTTTTCGAATATACATATTACATAGTTTAATCACATTACACTGGCGTGCACAAATTAAGGACGAGACGGTTTTTCGAATGTAACGTCGTGCAGAAGTGCTCCATATCGACTCAAATCATACCATAAGATCCCCAAGATGTAAGAATATGGGACGAGTGAGCAAAACCGTCCAACAAGGAATCCAAACTTTATTGAAAAAGTAGCTTCGAGCACAACTGGACAGAAAACAGAAACGTCCATGTGACAGGCGGCTGCCAAGAAAAATCCAGTCTTTAGTAGGGGATGTGATCACTCCTGACTGCGTTGCAGGATTTACAATGTCTGTCCATGCTGAGGACGAGGTTGTCAAGGAGCTGTTGAGGCATCGCGGCCCATTCCTCTTATAGCGCCAATCGCAGCTGCGGAATTGTTGCTGGCGGCTAGTGACGTGCTGCCAAGCGTCTCCCGAGAAGGTCCCACACGTGTTCGATTGGATTTAGGTCCGGGGACCTTGTGGGCCAATCCATGCGTTGAATATCTTCACTCTCCAACTGCTCTGCGACAGCCACTGTACGACGAGGTGTAACGTTGTCGTCCATGAAGAGGAACTCAGGACCCACAGCACCTCTAAACAGACGCACGTGAGGCATGAGAACCTCGGTACAATAGCGGACACTAGTGACTGAACCTCCTTCGAAGATGTGGAGGTCCATACGGCTACCAAGCATGATATCGCCCCAAGCAAAAACTCCGCCACCTCCAAACCGGTCCCTTTCGATGATGCTGGAGGTGTGATTGCGTGTTCCCTGCTCTCTCCAGATGTGTATATGTCCAGAATCGCTCGTCAGACTAAATCGGTTCTCATCCGTAAAGAGAACTGGACCCCGTTGCTGATGTGTCCAGTTGTTGTGTTCCTGACACTACAGAAACCGCCGTCTCCAATGAGCAGGCGTTAATGGCACACACCGTACTGGTCGTCGTGCAAATAGATCACCTTTGTGCAGCCTCCTGGTCACGGTAAAACGCGATAACGGACGTCCAGTTGTCTGTTGCATGTGCCTTGCGATTTCTTTCGCTGTCTGCTGTTTGTCTCTTTTCGCCTGTAGGACAATATACCGGCCGTCCGCCGTTGTCGTTGCTCGTGGACGACCACTGCTAAACTCTCGGACAGCTGTTCCTGTCGTTTGAAATGCTCTTCAAGCTCGTGAAACGATGCTGTGATGTACGCCGTGCAATAGCTTTCACCTAATTGCTGAGCGTACACCGCCCGTGTGCTTTATACCCTTCCGACACTCCTCCTTTCCTACGTTATGCTGCATATATGCGCATGCTCTACCATACCGGACACTAGTCTATCTCCTGGGTGGTCTTTCGGTCCGTTCTGCCTGCTCGTTCCGCTGTTACGCTATTTTCTCCTCTTCGTCTCTAATTTTTGCACACCAGTGTATTATGACCACCAGCTAATATCCAGAGTAACCACCGTGTGCATCGCGAACAGCAGCTAGACGGCCTGGGAGTGACTCAGTAAGGTGCTGGAAGGTGTTCACAGGTATGTGAAGTCGTGGACCGTAGGTCATCTGACAGTTGCTGGAGGGTGTGTGGTGGAGTATCCATAGAACGAGCAGCACGATCGAGGTGGTCCCACAGATGCTCAATTGGGTTTAAGTCTGGGGAATTAGGAGGGGGGGCAGAGAAGTACTTTGAAGTCTTCATCGTGCTCTTCCAACCACTCTCGAACATTTCTTGCTGTGTGACACGTCGTATTGTCGTGCTGGAAGATCCCATCTGCCCCAGGGAAAACAATCAACATGTATAGCTGTTCGCGGTCTGAAAGGATGGGTTCATAACGAATTCGGTCCATAGTGCCTTCCACAGGTATGAGTGGACCCAGAGAATGACACAAAAACATTACCCAGACCATAACGCTGCCCCCCACCAGCTTGTGTTTTTCCCAGGAGGTTGAAGAATGTTTGTTCTCCGATGTTTCTCGCCTTATACGCCAACGTCCATCCGTTCGATGCAGCAGAAAACGTGACTCATCGGGGAAAGCAATCCTTTGCCAATCAGTGGAAGTCCAATTCCGATACTGCCGTGCAAATGTAAGCCTTTTCTGCCAATGAACCTTCGTTAGCATAGGTGCAGTGACCATCCGTCTGCATCGGAGCCCCATACGCAGCAGCGTTCGCTGAACTGTCATTTTAGACACATTTCCGATAACCCCCTGGTCTATTTGGCCAATGATTTGCTCCACGTAGCTTGTCGATCGGCCATCACGCACCTTCGAAGCCGACGTTCATCTCTCACATGAATGGCACGTGCTGCTCCGCAGTTTCCATTCGCTTATTCGCAATGGTGCCATTTCACAATACATTTTAACCAAAGCAGCACGCGAACAGTCCACAAACTGCGCTGTTTCAGAAATATTGCCATTCCTGGCAAGAAAGCCGATAATCATCCCTTTTTGCAAATCTGATAAATCGCTCCTTTAATCCATGACAGCAACGAGTGACATGTTTTCAGAATGCCTACAGCACAGCTTATATATACCACCCAAGCCAGCTCACGACACGTGTCTTCTTTCATTGGCTACGCGTTGTTGACGTCAAAAGTAGGAGTTGGTCAAAATAATGTGACTCGGCTGTGTATTTGAGCATGATGGTCACTAGTTGTTTAGGAGAGAGACCATTCAGCAAATCGGCACTGATAAAGAATTATTTGTGAACCACGATGATCCATGAAAGCCGAGGTGCTCTGCGTCTACTGGATGTAGAGAGTAGTGTTCTAAAGACAAAGCAGTATGGGGATTTCCCTAAAGATTTTTCAGATGACATGTGTAGAAGGAAAAACTTTTTGCAGGTATTGTACTGTTTCTATGCACGTATGTATCTTTCTATTTACACTGAAGAGCAATTAAATTAGAGACAGCTAGCGTTATGCAAATGTGGCTCTGTGGGCGGCCCTGTAAAAGGAAACGACATGACGTATGCAGCGATCCGACAATACAAGGGGTGATGCGACGGGAATCAGTAAGAGTCGGGTGCAGTATGGGTAAGACGAAGTATCTAAGCGCATTTGATCGTGGGCAAATTGTCGGGGCCCAACAAATGGGTCACTCCATCTCGGAAGTCGTGCAGGCACTGGGATTTTCACGAACCACTGTGTCACGGGTGCACCGTGAGTGCATCGAATCCGGTAAAACTATCCTTGCAAGGGCCAACTGCCGTGGACAACAGTGTGGGGATAAGAGGGGTCATCGTCGGCTAGCACGCATTGTAATAGCGGATAGACGGGCCACAGTGCAAGAAATCACTCGTCAATTTAACGCTGGGGCACAAAAACGTGTAAGCAGCCACACCATCCAGAACCACCTCCTCGCTATGGATTACAGATGCTTCGTCCCATTTGGGTACCGCTGCTGACCGCATATCACAGGGTGCAAAGATTAGCATGGGCGCGGGAACATCGCCACTGGACCCTAGACATGTGGGGAAATGTTGCCTGGACTGATGAGTCGAGATTCATGTTGGTACAGGCGGATGGCAGGATAGGAGTACGGCGCAAACCACATGAAACGATGAATCCTTCTTGTCAGCATAGTACTCTTCAAGCTGGTGTGGGTGACATTCTCGTCTGGGGACTGTTTACGTGGACTGAAATGGTATCCCTGGTACGTGTGACATCGTCCCTCACAGGCCAACGTTCCCGGGATGTCCTGGACGACCATTTGCCCCCGTTTGTGCGTCTTCAGCATCTCACTGGGGACCTCATCCTGCAACAAGACAATGCACCGTGCCATCGCTCCCGAATTGTATCCGAATGGTGGATGAACACTCCACCGAGTGACCTCGCTACCTTGGACAGCTAGGTCACCTGACCACAATTCCATCGAGCACATCCGAGATGTCATCGAGAGAGATGTTCAATGCTCTGACCCCCCCCCTCCATCATATCTTCGTGTACCGTGGGAGCTTGTTCAGGGGTTGTGGGTTCGTATGGCTTCCCAACGCTTGCGGTGTCTTGTCGAGTCCATGCCGAGACGAATCGCCGCTGTCATCAGGGCGAAAGGTGGTGCTACACGTTGCTAGACAGGTATATCTAATTCAATTGCTCTTCAGTGTATATATGTATAACTTTTTAGTTCCAATTATATGCCGTAAAACGGCTATGATGTGTAAATTTGGTGAATTGTCGCCCTCCAAACTTTAAATCCGAACCTGACTGACAGTCAAATTTATATTTTCTACTTCTTAATTTTATTTCCGCAATTCTTTTACAGAAACTAATTCTTGTTTGATTTCTTTTTACAGTGGTTAAAGCATTTCGTTGATTTTACTAATGAAAATTGCACAATTCAAATGAAAGTGGAGTATTCAGAACACATGGAGTACTACCAAAAATTGTCTTGTGAATTAATAGATGAAAAAACAAGGGTAAGTTTTTTAGCAACACGCGATCATTTTCTCGTGGTAGGGATATCAATCGTAACAGTTTTTTTGTTGTTGTTTTTCTCCTAGTAAGGACATCAATCGTAACAGTTTTTTTGTTGTTGTTTTTCTCCTAGTAGGGACGCTGAGTAATCGTAACAGTTTTTAGTTTTTTATAAACTTGACGGTGGCGGATTGGGGCTACCAAATTAGGCCAGGACTTTTAGAGATCTATGTGGAGGATTTTAGGAAGGGCGTGTCTGATCCCAGGCTTAAACAGCCCTTACAAATATAAATCTAAGAGATTTGGGCTAGAGTACACGACAGGAATGTCACAAAGAAGCAAAGTAGAGATTTACGTAGAGGATTTTAGGAAAAGGGTGTGTTAGATCCCAGGTCATTCTTAAACAACCCTTAGAAGTAACAAGTCCAAGATTTGGGCTAGAGTGCCAGACAAGAAAGTCACACCCAAGGGCGGTAAAGATTTATGTAGATGATTCTAGGAAGGGATTGTCTGACTCCATGTCTTAAAATCACTTAGAAGTAGGAAGTAGGTGATTTGGATAGAGTGCTAGACAATAAAGTCATACAGAAGCGAGGTAGAGATTTATGTAGAGAATTTGAGGAAGGGTGTGTCTGATCCCAGGTCTTAAACAACCTTTAGAAATAGGAAGCTAGTATATTTGGGCTAGAGTGCCCGATAGGAGAGCCACACAGAAACAAGGTGGAGATTTATATAGAGGATTTTAGGAAGGGAGAGTCAGACCCCATGTGGTAAACAACCCTTAGAAGTAAGTAGTAGGAGGTTTGGGCAAATGCCTGACAGGAAAGTCACGGGAATCTAGATATAGATTTATGTAGAGGATTTGAGGAAGGGAGTGTCTCACCCCAGGTCTTAAACAACCTTTAGAAATAGGAAGTAGAAGATTTGGGCTAGAGTGGCAGACATGAAAGTCACACAGAAGCAAGGTAGAGATTTATGTAGAGGATTTTAGGAAGGGAGAGTCATACCCCATGTGGTAAACAACCCTTAGAAGTAATAAATAGGAGGTTTGGGCTAGAGTGCCTGACAGGAAAGTCACGGGAATCCAGATATAGATTTATGTAGAGGATTTGAGGAAGGGAGTGTCTCACCCCAGGTCTTAAACAACCTTTAGAAATAGGAAGTAGAAGATTTGGGCTAGAGTGGCAGACATGAAAGTCACACAGAAGCAAGGTAGAGATTTATGTAGAGGATTTTAGGAAGAGAGAGTCATACCCCATGTGGTAAACAACCCTTAGAAGTAATAAATAGGAGGTTTGGGCTAGAGTGCCTGATAGGAAAGTCACACGGAAGAGAGGTAGAGATTTATGTAGGCTATGAAACCCTGCCTCATTCTGCCTATGGGTAATAGGCAGAATGAGGCAGGGATAGTCGACAGGTGATAGTCTTGTCTCCGACAGACTATCACCTGTCGCGTCGCCTGGATCGCTTCCTGTCCGGAAAACAGTTCAGGACAGAAAACGAGGTTCAACGTGCAGTTGATGACTTCTTCGGGTCCCAGCCGCAAGATCTTTTCGTTCCGGGATCAAGGCCTTGTCGGACAGATGACAACTTTGTGTCGATGCCGTGGGGGATTATTTTTCCTAGGTAAGTTGTCGAATGTTTTCGTTTTCGCCGTCCACGTGAGCGGGTCCTTTGCCGGACATTTCATTAGCACCAACCCAATATATCAGTGCCGTGCCGCAGAGCCACGTGCCAAACATTGGCACAATACTAGAAATCAGTCCCACGTAAGGAGACGTCCGCAAACTCAGTTGGACGCGGTTTGTCAACCCATGACTCGTTTTTACTGCAACTTCAATAGACCCTGGCCTATAGCAGAAGATGTAATGATGGTAAAAGAGGAACACTGGCGCGGCTAATGGCATTGCACAGTGTTTACAGACGAGTAGCTTTTTAACTTGGTGAATCATGATGAGCGATAGCTTGTACAGAGACGATCTGGCAAACTACTGCTGCAGGCGTGTATTGTGGATCGTCATAGAATCATTGTCATAGATTATCATAGAGTCATAGATCGTCATAGAGTCATCATAGTTCGTCAGAGATTCATCATAGAATAAGCAGAACACTGGTGTGGCTAATGGCATTGTACAGTGTTTACATACGAGTAGCCTTTTAACTTAGTGAATCATGATGAGCGATAGCTTGTACAGAGACGATCTGGCAAACTACTGCTGCAGGCGTGTATTGCGGATCGTCATAAAATCATAGTCATAGATTATCAAAGAGTCATCATAGAGTCATAGATCGTCCTAGAGTCATCACAGATCGTCCTAGAGTCATCACAGTTCGTCAGAGATTCATCATAGAATAAGCAGAATACTGGTGTGGCTAATGGCATTGTACAGTGTTTACATACGAGTAGCCTTTTAACTTGGTGAATCACGATGAGCAGTCGCTTGTACAGAGACGATCTGGCAAACTGCTGCTGTACGCGTGTATTGCGGATCGTCATAGGGTCCCGATATTAAATCTTAGAGTGTGGGGTGCTATTTGGTATCGCTCACATTCATGCCTCCTCTACATTACAGGTACTCTGAACATCCAGTGATACATCGGGAATATTTTTCAGGCAGAAGTCCTGCCGTATCTGCAGACAGCCAATGTAATCACCTTTCCACAAAACACCGCCTTGTCACACCTGGTGCGTAATGTGTTAAATCTCCTAGATTCCCGATATAATCATTTGTTCCTTGGCCTTCTCGTTTGCCAGGTTTATCGCCTATTCTTCGTATCTGGGATATGCGACAGGCTCCTCAAGCCAATCCGGCTTCTACCCAGCATGATCTCTAGGACAAAATAATCCAGGAACTTTTCAGTTAAATATCACGCTACTAGAAGTACGTGGCAGATACACTGAAACCTGTAAATTGTGCTTATCTCTGCACCTACAGCATTGTGCTTCTTATCGTTCACGTCTTGCATTGTAAGTAGTCTGCTATATAAATTTCACTTTCTCATCTCTTGTTTATATTGGTGTTGGAGGTCCTGTAAAGAACAGTGAATAATGTGTTTGTGTGTGTGTGTGTGTGTGTGTGTGTGTCTATGCGGTTGCTTTCCTACCCTTGTATATTGGTACTCACACACACCCACTCATACCAGGCGGAGTCAAAATTTTGTCCCGTTCGCAGGGTAAAGGTTTAATGATGCCAGAAAGCCATTCACGCTGACATCACTCTGCAGATTACAGGCCGTTGTTTTCTGTAATCCTTTACCAAAGTTTCACCAGAGCCACAATCCCTCACCACAGTTTCTGTCCTCGAAACACTCGGGTGGTTTCGAGGACAGAAACTCTCTCATACTAGATTCCACATCCACCACCTAAACCATGAGCCATCCTCGTAAGAAATGGGCCATGTGTACAGGCCGTTGTTTTCTATAGTCCTTTACCAACGCTCCAGTTTGAGCTACGATCCCACGGCCTTACCACTCGGCAGGTTTCCAGGATGAAACTGTCTCATGCCAGATTCCACATCCACCACTGAAGCGAAATGTCATCCTTGTAAGAAATGGATCATGAGTACAAGCCGTTGTTTTATATAGTCCTTTTTCAACATTCCACCAGTGCCACGATCCCACAGCGGTAAAACTCGGCACGTTTCCAAGACAGAAACTCTCCCATGATAGATTCCACATCCACCACCGAAGACAAGGGCCATCCTGGGCCAGGAGTACAGGCCGATGTTTTCTATCATCCTTTACCAACGTTCCACGGGCGCTACGATCCCACGGCGTTACCACTCGGCAGGTTTCCAGGACAGAAACTCTCTCATGCCAGATTTCACATCCACCACTGAAGCGAAATGCTATCCTTGAAAGAAATGGGCCATAAGTACAAGCCGTTGTTTTCTATAGTCCTTTACCAACGTTCCACTGGAGCTACGATCCCACGGCCTTACCACTCGGCAGGTTTCCAGGATGAAACTCTCTCATGCGAGATTCCACATCCACCACTGAAGCCAAATAACATCCCTGTAAGAAATTGACCATGAGTACAGGCCGTTCCTTTCTATAGTCCTTTACCAACGTTCCACCGGAGCTACTATCCCACGGCGTTACCACTCGGCAGGCTTCCAGGAGAGAAACTGTCTCATGACAGATTCCACAACCACCACTGAAGCCAAGTGCCATCCTTGTTAGAAATAGGCAATGAGTACAAGCCGTTGTTTTCTATAGTCTTTTACCAACGTTCCACAGGAGCTACGATCCCACGACGTTACCACTCGGCAGGTTTCCACGACAGAAACTCTCTCATGCCAGATTTCACATCCACCATTGAAGCGAAGTGCTATCCTTGTAAGAAATGGGCCATGAGTACAAGCCGTTGTTTTCTATAGTCCTTTTTCAACGTTCCATCAGATCCCACAGCGGTAACACTCGGAAAGTTTCCAGGTCAGAAACTCTCTCATACCAGATTCCACATCCACCACTGAAGCCAAGTGCCATCCTTGAAGAAATGGGCCATGAGTACAGGCCGATGTCTTCTATCATCCTTTACCAACGTTCCACCGGGCATACGATCCCACGGCGTTACCACTCGGCAGGTTTCCAGGACAGAAACTCTCTCATGCCAGATTTCACATCCACCATTGAAGCGAAGTGCTATCCTTGTAAGAAATGGGCCATGAGTACAAGCCGTTGTTTTCTATAGTCCTTTTTCAACGTTCCATCAGATCCCACAGCGGTAACACTCGGAAAGTTTCCAAGTCAGAAACTCTCTCATACCAGATTCCACATCCACCACTGAAGCCAAGTGCCATCCTTGAAGAAATGGGCCATGAGTACAGGCCGATGTCTTCTATCATCCTTTACCAACGTTCCACCGGGCATACGATCCCACGGCGTTACCACTCGGCAGGTTTCCAGGACAGAAACTCTCTCATGCCAGATTTCACATCCACCATTGAAGCGAAGTGCAATCCTTGTAAGAAATGGGCCATGAGTACAAGCCGTTGTTTTCTATAGTCCTTTTTCAACGTTCCATCAGATCCCACAGCGGTAACACTCGGAAAGTTTCCAGGTCAGAAACTCTCTCATACCAGATTCCACATCCACCACTGAAGCCAAGTGCCATCCTTGAAGAAATGGGCCATGAGTACAGGCCGATGTCTTCTATCATCCTTTACCAACGTTCCACCGGGCATACGATCCCACGGCGTTACCACTCGGCAGGTTTCCAGGACAGAAACTCTCTCATGCCAGATTTCACATCCACCATTGAAGCGAAGTGCTATCCTTGTAAGAAATGGGCCATGAGTACAAGCCGTTGTTTTCTATAGTCCTTTTTCAACGTTCCATCAGATCCCACAGCGGTAACACTCGGAAAGTTTCCAAGTCAGAAACTCTCTCATACCAGATTCCACATCCACCACTGAAGCCAAGTGCCATCCTTGAAGAAATGGGCCATGAGTACAGGCCGATGTCTTCTATCATCCTTTACCAACGTTCCACCGGGCATACGATCCCACTGCGTTACCACTCGGCAGGTTTCCAGGACAGAAACTCTCTCATGCCAGATTTCACATCCACCATTGAAGCGAAGTGCTATCCTTGTAAGAAATGGGCCATGAGTACAAGCCGTTGTTTTCTATAGTCCTTTTTCAACGTTCCATCAGATCCCACAGCGGTAACACTCGGAAAGTTTCCAGGTCAGAAACTCTCTCATACCAGATTCCACATCCACCACTGAAGCCAAGTGCCATCCTTGAAGAAATGGGCCATGAGTACAGGCCGATGTCTTCTATCATCCTTTACCAACGTTCCACCGGGCATACGATCCCACGGCGTTACCACTCGGCAGGTTTCCAGGACAGAAACTCTCTCATGCCAGATTTCACATCCACCATTGAAGCGAAGTGCTATCCTTGTAAGAAATGGGCCATGAGTACAAGCCGTTGTTTTCTATAGTCCTTTTTCAACGTTCCATCAGATCCCACAGCGGTAACACTCGGAAAGTTTCCAGGTCAGAAACTCTCTCATACCAGATTCCACATCCACCACTGAAGCCAAGTGCCATCCTTGAAGAAATGGGCCATGAGTACAGGCCGATGTCTTCTATCATCCTTTACCAACGTGCCACCGGACATACGATCCCACGGCGTTACCACTCGGCAGGTTTCCAGGACAGAAACTCTCTCATTGCCAGATTCCACATCCACCACTGAAGCCAAGTGCCATCCTTGTAAGAAATAGACCATGAGTACAAGCCGTTGTTTTTTCTATAGTCCTTTTTCAACGTTCCACCAGGGCCACAATCCCACAGCGGTAACACTCGGCAAGTTTGCGAGACAGAAACTCTTTCACGCCAGATTTCGCATCCACCACTGAAGACAAGTGCCATCCTTGAAGAAATGGGCCATGAGTACAGGCCGATGTTTTCTATCATCCTTTACCAACGTTCCACACAGGAGCATACGATCCCACGGCGTTACCACTCGGCAGGTTTCCAGGACAGAAACTCTCTCATGCCAGATTCCACCACTGAAGCCAGTACCATCCTTGTAAGAAGTGGGCCATGAGTACAGGCCGTTGTTTTCTATAGTCCTTTACCAACTTCAGCGCCGTCCTTAAGGTTGTGCGGCTCGTGCGACCACACAGGGCCTCACGCTTTGAGGGGCCTCGTGCTGGTGGATAAATAAGATAAAATAAAACAAAATAGAGAAAGAAAGAAAAATATAACATTAAGTACCGTGACAAAAGCAAATCGAAAATTCAAAACATATGAACTACCATCCCAGTTCTCCGCAAGTCTGCATACACAAACATCACAGTGATGCCATACATGCGTTCCCCCTTCCTGATTAAAAATGTAGCGCGCTAAGATCGGTGCTTCTGTATCTCTGACAGATCCTGAGTCTGATGGGCGGGGTCAGATGGTGTAACCTTGATAAGTCCAACACACGCCGCAGCGCCGATATCAATATATATTCTTCTCGCCGCTGGAAACTCTGTGGTTGACTGGTATGAGACAATCACAGAGCCAAGTGCCAAGTGCCATAGCCAAGTGCCATCCTTATAAGAAATGGACCATGAGTACAAGCCGTTGTTTCCTATAGTCATTTACCAACGTTTCACCACAGCCACGATCTCACGACGTTACCACTCGGCAGGTTTCCAGGATAGAAACTCTCTCATGCCAGATTCCACATCCACCACCAGAGCCAAATGTCATCCTTATAAGAAATGGGCCATGAGTACAGGACGTGGTTTTCTATAGTCCTTTACCAACGTTCCACGGGCGCTACGATCCCACGGCGTTACCACTCGGCAGGTTTCCAGGATAGAAACTCTCTCATGCCAGATTCCACATCCACCACCAGAGCCAAATGTCATCCTTATAAGAAATGGGCCATGAGTACAGGACGTGGTTTTCTATAGTCCTTTACCAACGTTCCACGGGCGCTACGATCCCACGGCGTTACCACTCGGCAGGTTTCCAGGATAGAAACTCTCTCATGCCAGATTCCACATCCACCACCAGAGCCAAATGTCATCCTTATAAGAAATGGGCCATGAGTACAGGACGTGGTTTTCTATAGTCCTTTACCAACGTTCCACGGGCGCTACGATCCCACGGCGTTACCACTCGGCAGGTTTCCAGGACAGAAACTCTCTCATGCCAGATTTCACATCCACCACCAGAGCCAAATGTCATCCTTATAAGAAATGGGCCATGAGAACAGGGCGTTGTTTCTTACAGTCCTTTACCAACATTCCACCAGAGCCACGATCCCACGGCGTTAATACTCGGCAGGTTTCCAGGATAGAAACTCTCTCATGCCAGATTCCACATCCACCACCAGAGCCAAATGTCATCCTTATAAGAAATGGGCCATGAGTACAGGACGTGGTTTTCTATAGTCCTTTACCAACGTTCCACGGGCGCTACGATCTCACGGCGTTACCACTCGGCAGGTTTCCAGGACAGAAACTCTCTCATGCCAGATTTCACATCCACCACCAGAGCCAAATGTCATCCTTATAAGAAATGGGCCATGAGAACAGGGCGTTGTTTCTTACAGTCCTTTACCAACGTTCCACCAGAGCCACGATCCCACGGCGTTACCACTCGGCAGGTTTCCATGACAGAAACTCTCTCATGCCTGATTCCACATAGACCCCTGAAGCCAAGTGCCATCCTTTTAAGAAATGGGCCATTAGTACAGGCCGTTGTTTCCTATAGTCCTCTTTCAACGTTCCACCGGAGTCACGATCCCACGGCGTCACCACACGGCAGGTTTCCAGGACAGAGACTCTCTCATGCCCCATTCCACATCCACGACTGAATTCAAATGCTATCATTGTAAGAAATGGGCCATGAGTACAAGCCTTTGTCTTCTATAGTCCTTTGCCAACGTTCCATCAAAGTCACGGCCAGTACTGCTCGGCAGGTTTCGAGGATAAAAACACTCTCACGCCAGCTTAGTATTGATGAACGCTAGGCGGTATTGGCAGATGACGTCATGGACGCGCTGCATTTAGCATAGCGGTTAACGTCCCAAGCCCACCATCTTTTTGAATTTCCGAGTTCACCGGACCATCACAATTCCACCAAACGCCCACCAGGACTTTCTTCTCGAACCGTCACCTTTGTACCACAGGCTGTGCTTCCTGAGGTAGACTAAGCCACTGGTTCTCAGCGGTAGAATAACGTAGGAATACCCACTTTTTCATCACCTGTGACGATACTAAGCCGAAACCTGTCTTTCTGTGAACTTGACTTTGGCAGCAATATACAACAGAGAAAGACACGATGTCTCGCCTGCTGATGTGTCAATTCATGGGGAACCATTTGTTAGCTCCTGAAGGAGACACCATCCTGGTGAATTTAGCAAACGACATTACGCGGGGCAGATCCACCTCAGCTTCTCTGTCACAGGGTGTCAGTGTTGGTGGTTGTTGGACGTCGTGACTCCGGTTTGTTTTCGAGACTGGTGTGTTCAGCACTGAAAAGCCGGAATCACTTTCCTGCAGTGCTGTTGTTCACAATTGCCTCATCTTCAAATACACAAAGTTCTCTATCTGCTGCTGCTGCGTTTAACCCATATTTCCAATAATGGCGAAGGAACACCAGAACAGCACATTTATCCATCTCCTTCCTCTTCCCACCTGATAACAAAATGTGGCTCCTTATCAAATGCACATAACCAGCCTCACGTGCTGCACGTCATTGCGTTAGTCAGTCAACGCTGGCGTGCTTTTCGCATAGGAATGGGAGCTGTATTTTGTCCAGGTTAAAACGGGACGAACATTTTATTCTCCGTGAGACATACTTTTATATACCCCAAAATGAACTTATTTTCTAAAAAATGCCTCGAAATTCATAAGTTGTTTAATTTTATTTCCAGGAAGAATGTACCGTATTGCTTTTTAAAGAAATGGATCGTTTGTGCGTAAGTAAATTATACTTTGCTTAATAACACGAAAATGCTCATTTGCTTAATAACACGAATAGTTCATCAAACACGAATGTGTTCTCTCATTGCATTTTTCACATAATTGTTTAACATTTTTCTTTGCCGTCTTATCTCGCGGCTCTTTACAGACAGACATTCGTAAGCAAATAGAGAGCAAGGCTTAACGGTCACATAGGAACTGCTTTTGAGTTTACTAAACTCTATTCTTTGTAGCTAGATTAAGGTGGCCAGGTTTTTGACAGCGAAATTGAGGATAAAATGACACGGTGTCCTCAACTTCAATGCAAAATTGAGGACAATTTCGTTTCAAAATGAGGACAACATCCGACACATCATGGTAAAGCCAAAGATTTGATGATGCAGACCTCCATGTATATTCAACCTCATTCGTGGATTTGGTCGAGCGTATTCTTCTAACGGTGAATTAATATCTATACAGCAGCGGGTTGCGTATGCCGAGTTCTTGATGATGATGCGGACCGTTTGAAGTATGGTTGGCCACGTCGACTGTGCTTGTTGTCTTCTTTCCTTACGTTCCAGCCGTGTTCATGCTATAGAGGGCCCTTTGCTCAAAGACTGGTGTGTTGGATCATGATTATGTTGGCGTCCGTGAGCGTTTCTTCTATTTGACTGACCACTTCAAGGTAAATGCATTTCGGGCCTTTAGAGCAAAGAGAATTTATGATAAATTGTAACTAATTAGGGAATGATATTAAACAGTTGAATTTGATACAATCTAATAGCTGTCGAAGCACGATAAAACGTCGCAGGTCTTAAAGCGTTCAATAAAATCTAAAATATATACAGACTAAAAAACGCTAGATCTTTCGCGTGTGCTACACATGCATCATCAGCTTATGTACTGATCAAGTCCGGTGCATGCAGGTATATATATATATATATATATATATATATATATATATATATATATACACTCTCTACCAACAAGTAATTGGACACCTGTGATAGCAAAGGAAAACGAAGTTTATTCACCTTCAATAGTTGGTGGAGCCTCCACGAGCGGCGATTACAGCTGCGAACCTCCGGGGCATACTCTCAACCAGGCGTCCATGGCTAGCTTTATTTTCTTCCACTCGGCTTGGAGAAGACAGGTCAGTTCCTTCACCGATTTCGGACGGTGGGGGCACCCCTCGAGTTGACGCTCCAACTCGTCCCAGAGGTGCTCGATAGGGTTAAGGTCCAGTCCATTCGATTAACCCCATTGTCACCATACCAAGCCATGGTGGTCCTCGCAACATGACAGGTGGCATTGTCATCCTGAAAGTAACATGGGTCCACCCCGTAAAACTGCCACAACGTAGAAAGCGCATGGTCATCCAAAATGGTGCAGTAGGTCTCGGCGTTGAGTCTACCAGGAATTGCGATCATGGGTCCCGTGCCATACCAGAAGAAACACCCCCATAGCATAATTCCACCGCCGCCGAACTTCACAGTTCGCACAATACATTCAGGCAGGAGGCGTTCTCCAGGCATACGCCAAACTCACGCCCTGCCATCCTAACGGTAGAGGGTGAACCTTGATTCGTCGCTCCAGAGAATCTGTTTCCACTGTTCAACGGTCCACTGTCGACGTTCTTCGCACCACGTTAGCCGAGCAGCTAACGTGGTCCTTGACCCTCATGACCGGAACCCTTTGACCAACTCATTATCGTTTACTATTGTATATCGTAAACCATCTTTTAACCCCATCCTTATCCCTCATGATTCCTGTCACCCAAGAAAACATAAGCTTGCTGCTCTTCGAAGTTTGGTGGTACGAGCCCATACTCATTCGTCTACTATTGTCTCCCGCGACTTAGAACTTTCTAGGGTCTTTAGCATTGCTGAACATTTTGGTTACCCTGCCTCGCATGTCGAAACCCTTATATCAAGGTATCATCGTGTAAGCTCTACCACTCTTACACCTGTGGATAATAAAACAAAAAGATTCGTCGGTTCATTCTCCTATCACTCACTTATCACTCCACTACTTCGTAATTTATGTCGAAAAAACAAAATTGATTTTGGTGACTCTACTTGTTGTCTTTTTTGTGACTTTCGTAATGATAAAGATGAACCCGACAACCTGGGATAATGTGGTGTATACGGTATTTCCTTGGTGAATAATGACTCCTCGCGTACTACTATAACTTACATAGGATCCACCCTTCGTAGTTTATCGACTCGAATCCAGGAGCACAAGTATTCTGTAAGAACTGGTTCATCTGCTATACAGCCCTCGCTCGCCTAGTGAAAGAAGACTCTTTCATACCATTATGGAACGACGCATTTATTATCTTGCGATCTCATACCAAAAGACTTATGTTTATCATCGCATATGGTGAGCAATGTTGCAATAATGAAACCCCAGTTATTATACCTTCTTCTTGGAAACATTTGGCAAAACATTCAGTTTTAATTTAGTGTTTCAAATTACATACGTGCCTCTTCCCATGTTTATTTATTGTACTCTGCGCAGATTTATGCGTATACATTTTCTGATATATATATATATATAATTACTGTAGACATCATACAAGAAGCAAGTGGAGAAATCGAAACAGTACTCGCCCAAATTTTCACTCGATGCCTTAATGAAGGAAAGATTCCTGAGGATTGGAACACCGCTACAATGATCCTGCTACATAAGAAAGGTGACATTGAGGATCTCGGAAACTACAGACCTATCAGCCTCCTATCAGTAGTTTATAAAATCTTCACTAAAGTTCTTTCACACCGCTTGAAGGTAACACTGGACATGGCTCAACCGAGAGAACAAGCTGGATTCAGGAGTGGCTACAGCACAATAGATCATATCCACGTGCTGAGAGAACTAATTGAAAGAGCGAGGGAATATGAACTTCCATTGTGCATGGCTTTTATCGATTATGAAAAAGCCTTTGATTCGGTGAAACCATCAGCAGTTACAATGGCTCTGAAAACCTGCGGTATTGAAGATGCATACATTAATATTATTAATAACATCTATGAAAATGCAAGTGCAAAGATTAGGCTGTTTGAAAATACAACACACATAAAAATTGGAAAGGGAGTGAGACAAGGTGACACCATATCTCCGAAGCTCTTTAATGCCACATTGGAGGGTGTTTTTCAGTCACTGAGCTGGGAAAACAAGGGGATAAAGATTAATGGAGATTATCTAACCCACCTTCGTTTTGCTGATGACGTAGTCATTTTTGCAACTACCCCATCAGAGCTGCAGAGTATGATCCAGGAACTTGCTGACAAGAGTAAAGAAGTGGGATTAAAAATGAACTTTCAGAAGACAAAAGTGATGTTCAATGCTTTTACAAGAAATGAAGATTTATCGATTGATGGAGAAAAGCTGGAGATAACAGACACGTACGTTTATCTTGGACAGCAGATATCAAGTGAGGGTCACATTGATGAAGAAATTAATCGGCGTACAAAACTTGCCTGGAGAGCTTTTGGAAGAAACAGCATAATTTTCAAGAGCAATATGCCATTATGTCTTAAAAGAAAAGTGTTTGATCAATGCATCCTTCCAGTGCTTACGTATGGTGCGGAGACGTGGACCTTAACTAAAAGAGACATACAAAGGCTGCAGACAACTCAAAGAAGCATGGAGAGGTGCATGCTTGGTGTAACCAGGAGAGATAAGATGAGGAACTCGTGGATCCGAAAAATGACAAGAGTGGAAGACATCATGATCAGAGTTAAATCCCTGAAATGGCAATGGGCTGGACATACTGCCAGAAGGACAGATCATCGATGGACAGCTGAAATTTTAGATTGGATTCCAAGGGACAGGAAAAGACCCAGAAGAAGACCACATGGGAGATGGGTGGATGAAATTCGAAAGTATGCAGGGGTGACATGGAGGAGACTGGCACAAGACAGACCGTTGTGGAGGAAACTTGGGGAGACCTTCGTCCAGCAGTGGATTGATAATGGTTGACAATGATGATGATGATGATGATATACATTATCTATCAACAAGTAATTGGACACCCCTGCAATCGACGATATCTGCGGTCCTGATACGCGTCACGACCGCCGCCGATAAATATCGTGTGGGAAACAACAACGCAACCAGTCGCATGTAAGATGCCACGCAGTTCGGAGCACTCTGATTTCGAGAAAGGTGTAATCGTCGGGTATCACAGAAATGGCCGATCCATACGTGACATATCCAGCGAGTTGAAGTACCCAAAATCGACAGTGGCCTACGTGATTAGCAAGTGGAAGATGTGGGGTGACTGTCGGAATGTGCCCCGACCCAGCAGACCCACAAAACTGGGAGTTAGAGACCGATGGGTGCTGGCCAGAGAAATTCGTAAAAGCCGCACCAAATCGATGGGCCACATCCACGATGAGTTTCAACAGGTATCTGGGAGTGTTCTTTCGATGAATACCATCCGTATGGAAGCCCATCTGCTCGGTTATCATGGACGTGCTACCGCCCACAATCCTTTGATCACCAAGTCCAATAGCGCTGCTCTGCTAACGTGGTGCAAAGAACGTCGACAGTGAACCTTTGAACAGTGGAAACAGGTTCTCTGGAGCGACGAATCAAGGTTCACCCTCTACCGTTCGGATGGCAGGGTCTGGGTTTGGCGTATGCCTGGAGAACGCCTCCTGCCGGAATGTATTGTGCCAACTGTGAAGTTCGGCGGCGGCGGAATTATGCTAAGGGGTGTTTCTCCTGGTATGGCACGGGACCCTTAGTCGCAATTCCTGGTACCATTTTGGATGACCATGCGCTTCCTACGTTGTGGTAGTTTTACGGGGTGAACCCATGTTACTTTCAGGATGACAATGCCACCTGTCATGTTGCGAGATCCACCATGGCTTGGTATGGTGACAATCGGGTTAATCGAATGGACTGGCCTGCGCAGAGCCCGGACCTTAACCCTATCGAGCACCTCTGGGACGAGTTGGAGCGTCGACTTAAGGGGTGCCCCCACCGTCCGAAATCGGTGAAGCAACTGACCTGTCTTCTCCATGCCCAGTGGAAGAAAATACCTCTAGCCGTCGTACAACGCCTGGTTGAGAGTAAGCGCCGGAGGTTCGCAGCTGTAATCGCCGCTCGTGGAAACTGCGCCAACTATTGAAGGTGAATAAACTTCGTTTTCCTTTGCTATCACAGGTGTCCAATTACTTGTTTGTAGTTAGTGTATATATATATATATATATATACCTGCATGCACCGGACTTGATCAGTACGTAGCCTGATGATGCATGTGTAGCACATGCGAAAGATCTAGCGTGTTTTTAGTGTGTATATATTTTAGTTTTTTTTAACGCTTTAAGACCTACATCGTTTTATTTTGCTTCAACAGCTATTAGATTGTATCACTATCTAGCACGAAGATATTTTCATAGTTGAATTTGATTTGTGTTTTAAAATTTGTGCACTGTCGCTATTTACTTAACTTAATTTAAGAATGTCAACACTCTTAAGACAGTCCTTCCAGCAGGGTTTTGAGCTAGTTTGGGTCGGGCCAAGATATAGTTCGAGGTTGGACCGTCACACAATCACCTCCATACCTGTATTGAAGTCCGCGTTACACACAGCTTGGTTGGCCATACCTCAGAACTGCTTCCGACATTATGTTGAACGTCGAATGGCTGCTGTACTGGGGGCGAAAGAAGGCCCAACGGAGTATTAGGCAGGTGGTCATAATTCAGTGCTCTCTCAGTGTATATTGAATCGATGCCATGTCAGATAGCTGCTGTACTGAGGGCAAAAGGATGACCTACGAAGTATTATGTAGGTGGCCATAATTCAGTGATCACTCAGTGTATGTTGAATCGATGCCACGTCGGATAGCTGCTGTACTGAGGGCGAAAGGAGGACCTACGAAGTATTAGATAGGTGGCCATAATTCAGTGATCACTCAGTGTATGTTGAACAGATGCCACGTGGGATAGCTGCTGTACTGAGGGCAAAAGGATGACCTACGAAGTATTATGTAGGTGGCCATAATTCAGTGATCACTCAGTGTATGTTGAATCGATGCCACGTCGGATAGCTGCTGTACTGAGGGCGAAAGGAGGACCTACGAAGTATTAGATAGGTGGCCATAATTCAGTGATCACTCAGTGTATGTTGAACAGATGCCACGTGGGATAGCTGCTGTACTGAGGGCGAAAGGAGGACCTACGAAGTATTAGGTAGGTGGCCATAATTCGGTGATCACTCAGTGTATGTTGAACAGATGCCACGTGGGATAGCTGCTGTACTGAAGGCGAAAAGAGGACCAACGAAGTATTAGGTAGGTGGCCATAATTCAGTGATCACTCAGTGTATGTTGAACAGATGCCACGTGGGATAGCTGCTGTACTGAGGGCGAAAGGAGGACCTACAAAGTATTAGGTATGTGGCCATAACTCAGTGATCACTCAGTGTATGTTGAATCGATGCCACGTCGGATAGCTGCTGTACTGAGGGCGAAAGGAGGACATACGAAGTATTAGGTAGGTGGCCATAATTCAGTGATCTTTCAGTGTCTGTTGAATCGATGCCACGTCGGATAACTGCTGTACTGAGGGCGAAAGGAAGACCTACGAAGTATTAGGCAAGTGGTCATAATTCAGTCATCACTCAGAGCAGAAGCGTGATACAAAGCTTTCTTGCAAGGCAACCCTAAACGATGAGAAATATTGCACTTACCTAAGATGCAGAAGTGTGTTTTATCAAGACCACATTTTCTGAAGTTTTTAATTCTTTTTTCTCTTTTTGATCAGGTTGTTATTTCTAAAAACAAAGACATGGCTGAGGACCAGAAAACTTTTGAAAAACTGCGAGTAAGTTCCTCTGATCTCTTTAAAATCTGCATTTAATAATGTTCTCTTTATCAGCTCAAAAGACACTGGAACCAGACAGAACACCGAGAGTGTGGATTTCTCGAGGTTAAACCACCTGAGATCAATATTAAACAATGCCCAGAGCTATTGCACAAATGAAATAGTTTCATCAAACGGAAGTCATCGCTCTTTCCACGTTTATAAGTGAGTCACGGAAAAATTATCATTGGCCGCCACCGGGAATCGAACCCAGGGTCTTCCAGTTACGCGCCGGATATGCTTCCACTACACCACAGCGGCCTCGAATTCCTCCAGACTCACACACACACACAATAACTGCCAAGCGAATTTGTCAGGTTGCCTCTTGGAGCCCCGCACAATGCTGGGGATTCACCAAAGATGGTAAGCAGCAACGGAACAAATAATTAGAAGGCGAATGAATAATTAATACAGACATTTGACGTGGACCAGGAACATCTGGAAGACTTAGAAGACCCTGGATTCGATTCCATATTTCGAACCCAGGGACTGGAAGACCCTGGGTTCGATTCCCGGTGGCGGCCAATGAGAACTTTTTCCGTGACTCACTTATAAACGTGGAAGGAACGATGACCTCTGTTTGATGTTCCTGGTCCACGTCAAATGTCTGTATCAATGAAATAATTTCGTTTTAACGGAATCTCACTGCTGTTCACTTGTGTTTGTTAAGTTTCACTCTTTTTAATAAGCGTATGGCCCGTCCTAGGACGGTTGTTTTTAAACTTTAAGTAAATATTAATATATAGGAGATGTTGCCCGTCCTACGACGAAGTGAAATTTTCAATTGAAGCAGATTGAAAGCAAATCAAATAGACGCCGGATTTCTGTAAGGAAACATAGTAAAAACGTATATAGTAAGAACTCATTCATGTCAGAACAAAAAAATTATTTGCTATTTATTTCCGTTTTTCCAAAGACCTCACGATAAATAACATTCTGTGTAAAATATTTGTTGCTTAACAATTGTAGATTAGAGCGTTTAGGAAGATCGACATTTTTCAAAATGTGAAATATAATCAGCACTCAACTTGGAAAACTGTTTTCATGTAAACTTACCTTAATAACTTTTACTTTGATTTTTCGCGTTAAATTACTTTTTCTTCGGCACACTTGTTATTCCCTTCACGGTTTGTTTTAGACTGTCCTATTCGACGGGTAGTTTGAAACCTCATACCGAAGCTTTTTCTACAAAACAATGCAAATCGGAACTATCTAAATTATCGACAATGTGCTATTGGACGACATCTTGCTCTCTTTGATATCTCAAGATTTCAGTTTTTATTGCAGGTTAGAGCGTTTATAGATAGATCGATATTTTGCAAAATGTTTAATGTAATCAGCACTAAACTCGAAAAGTTAGTTAAATTAAAAAAGTAAAAAATAATTAAAGTGTAAATCAAACTCATCTTTGTTATGTGGCGTCCTAGATTATTATATTCAGACTAGTTAACTTTTTTATGGGATTTATCTAGGTAAATTCTTAAAATTTCTGCAAATTTTCGGAGAGAAATCCTCTCCAAACAAAATCGCCGTAACCGACAAGGTTAACCGTAACCGAAGACCGTGACGGAGATTAAACGAAAGATTTCCTGACGAAGGAGAGAATTTCTCTCTGAAAATTTGCAGAAATTTTAAGAATTTACCTAGATAAATCCCATGAAAAAGTCAACTAGTCTGAATATAATTAAAGCGTACAAATTAATATTCGAATTGTGCTAAATTAAATTAATATACAAACGCGCCTTGCCGTGATATTAAGATTTTAGTTAGAATTTTGTAGATCCGATGAATAGAACTCGGGTCATTGATAATCCAATGTTTTTAAATTAGCACCCTATCAGCTTGACGTCTCAATGTGATCGCGTGCAAACTCAACTTGCTGTGATATTAAGAATTTAATTCAAGTTCTGTAGGTTGGAAAAACAGGACTCTCGTCATTAATAATCCAATGTTTTTAAATTAGCACGCGATCACCTTGACATCTCAAAGTGATCACGTTGCCATAATATAGCAGGCAATCATTCTGACATCGCTAGAGCACACACGAATTGATCAGTAAGTGATGGCGCAACAATGCAGACGTTGCTGTGCGTTAAGTGTTCCAGAGAGACAGATGAATTTTAAAGTTTATATTATTAATTATTTTTAGCACGTCTTTTTTTTTTTAAGTACGTGCTTAAAGTATAACTCTGTCCATCCGTCCGCTTGTGAGCACCAGATCTCTGAAGCTATTCGTCTGATTTGAAAAATTATTTTTGCATTGGAAAGCCTGAAATGTGAGAACGGGGTTCCTTGCCTGGTGGTCCTTTTCAGATGCGTAGCTATGTCAGGTCCAGATAAAGGGGGGAGGTCTAGCGGCGGTATAGCCGAGGAGCCCACCATTACCAAGGACCTAAGAGGCATGCTGCTACTCCGCAAATAATACACAGCTTATATACTGTACCTGTATACACAATATTGCCAAAAGTCACCGGACACTCCTTCAAAAGCAAATGAACGGCTCTGCTGCGTTGTTAAGATGCGTGGTACAGCTGCAAACGATATAAAAACAAGCCTGCAGCTGACAGCGATCATATCGCGCTGTGAGGTTGAGTGAAAATGAAGCGGCGGGAGAGAACTGACTTTGGGAAAGGAAATATTGTTGGGTATTATATTAGTGGTTTGTCCATAAGATAAACCGAGAGGAGTTTAAACATACCCAAGTCAACTGTTTTGAATGTACGGAATATGTGGAAGACACATTGCGAGCCTGAAGCAGCAAAACGTACCGGCAGACCAAAGAAAATCAGTGATAGAGGATGACGAAGCCTTAGGAGAGTCGTTACAGCTAATCGACGGAGTACTGCACAATACCTTAGTATACAGGCGAGTAAAAATGCTGTAACCTCAGTATACACGTACCATTCGCAGAGAACTTCATTCCATGGGTTACCGTGGTCGTGCGGCTGCTCATAAACCTTTTATCTCCACTCGGAATGCAACTCTTCGTTTAACAAGGTGTAAAGAACTTTTATCGTAGACCGTAGATCAATTGAAACGCGTCCTATGGACTGATGAATCCAGATACACGATCCATCAGTCTGATGGCCGTGTGTGGGTATGGCGGCAGCCGGGGGAACGCTATTTATCACGCTGTACAGTTCCTAGGGTCCAGTTTGGAGCTGTCAGTGTGCTCGTGCGGGGGTGTTTTTCGTGGTATGGTCCCGGCTCGTTGGTTGTCGTAGACAAACCTGTTAACCAGCAAGTCTACCTTGATATTCTGGACAATTATGCCCTACCAACTCTGCGGCAATACTATGGAATCGAGCCTTGTTGATACCAGCAGGATAATGCACACCGAGCAATAAAGCAAAGACTGTTACGTCGTGTTATTCCGTATCGTGTTGTGACGTACCTGCCAGCAGGACGCACACGACATAAAGGCAGATAGGAATCAAAAAAATGTCTGCGTAGCTCAGTTGGTAGAGCGACTTGTTCCGGAATAAGCGGCCTCGGGTTCGAATCCTGGCGTAGACCAAAAATGACGGAGAAATTTACTTCGTTATAATGGCGCCCGAACTATCCGGATGACCCGTCCGTTCAAAATCTCGCATTGGTGTGATGTTATTTCCACACCGCGAGACAGGAAAAATCAGAGAATCCTTTCTCCAGCACTTCGAAAAATAAAAAAATGTGTGATGTTGCATTCCACACAGCATATTGACTGGGAGTTCTCAAGTGCACGTTCTACAGTGGATGGCTGCCTGCAACGATTCATGGTCACGGCTGACCCGTGGGCCATGCCCCCGGCCCTCTTTCGGGGGGAGATGTGACGTACCTGCCAGCAGGACGCACACGACATAAAGGCAGATAGGAATCAGAATAATCGTCTGCGTAGCTCAGTTGGTAGAGCGACTTGTTCCGGAATAAGCGGCCTCGGGTTCGAATCCCGGCGTAGACCAAAAATGACGGAGAAATTTACTTCGTTATAGTGTGTGGAATGGCCAGCATAGAGCCCTGATCTTAATCCCATGGAGCACCTACGGATAAATTAGAGCGCCGCATAAGAAGTTTGGTACCAAGGCCTACTACTAAGCAACACTTAGCGGCAGCATTGTGTACTGAATGGAAGCGCATACCTGTCCCTGCGTGTCCAGAACCTTGTCGAAAGCATGTCTCGAATAGTCAGTGCATATATTAAGGCCAAAGGTGGACCGACACCGTAGTAATGTATGTCAATAAATGCTATGTTGTGTTTCTCTTTTACGTATCCGGTGACTTTGGTCAATATAGTGTTTAATATACACTGAGTGGCCACTTTATTATGACTACCTGACAGTTTTAAGCAAATGAGCTATGGCTGCACGCTGTTGCCGCCAGAGGGCGAGGCTAGTATGAAAACGGAAAGATTAATGCTTGCGACAGTAGTAGAAGTGACTTTTGGGTGACGAGATGGGTAAAAAAATGCGATTTGACGGAATTTCAACGTGGGATGATTGTAGGAGCTCAGAGACATGGAGCCAGTATCACCGAAACCGCCGCATACGTGAAATGTTCCAGAGCAGCTGTTGTTAAAGTGTTTAAAGACTGGACTGTCAGCCAAAAAACTGGGTCTCTACGTGCAACATGTGGTCGTCATCGACTAGTGACTGCTCGGGCGAAACGGAGAGTGTCCACACTGGTAACAGACAGCAGAAGGGCAACAGTGCAGCAAATTACAGACCATCTTAATCAAGGATCCTCCCAAATGATCTCTGCATGCACTGTTCGCCGTACACTGCATCGGATGGGATATGGCAGCCGAAGGCCTGTTTGAACACCTTTGCTGTATGCAGCTAACAAGAGAAAACGTCTCCACTTCGCACAGGAGCACAAGGATTGGACAGTCGATAATTGGAAACAAATTATGTGGTCCGATCAATCACGTTTTCAGTTGCACCATGCCGATGGCCGAGTGAGAATTTGGCGGAAACAGCACGAAAGCATGGACTCCAAATGCATTGCTAAAAGTCTTCAAGCTGGTGGAGGCAACGTTATTGTTTGGGGAATGTTTTCCTGGCATGCTTTGGGCTCTTTAATTCGTGTTGATCAATGTCTGACTGGCACATCATATCTAAACATCGTTGCGGACCAAGTGCATCCTGTCATGTGGATGGTTTATCGCAATGGTGATGGCTACTTTCAACGAGATAATACGCCCTGCCATAGTGCTCGTATTCTACAGGATTGGTTTCAGGAACATGCCGGTGAGTTTACTTTGCTTAGGTGGCCCCCACAATCTCCAGATCTCAACCAAATTGAGAATTTGTGGGATGAAGTTGAACAAGCCATCAGACAGCTGGATCCACAACCCTGCAATCTTACACTCCTGGAAAGCGCTGTTCATCAAGCATGGTCTCAGATTCCACAAACCACCTATCAACATCTCGTAGAGTCCATTCCACGAAGAATCGACGCAGTATTAAAGGCAAAAGGTGGCCCAACGAAGTACTGAGGGGGTGGTCATAATAAAGTGGCAACTCAGTGTATATATAGAGAGAAGTAAAATAGTTTTTTGTAGACCAGCTACAAAATTTTGCGTGCGTTTGGATAAAACCGCCACAGAAACGCGCGAAATTTTTAAACCAGCCTATAATGAATATGCTTTGTCCCGTAGAAGATTTTTTGAGAGGCACAAGAAATTTGTGAGTGGTGATGAGTGGTAGGCCTTCGACAACTACTACAATCCAGTCAAGTGATGATGCTCGACAAAGACTACGGAGGTTAATGTCAATACCATCGTGGCACCCTTGCGCGAAAGCCGCCGAATGACCATTGAGAAGGTTGCTAATAGGATGCAGATGACCCTTAGTTCCGTTGATGAGATCACGATAATGACCCTGCACATCTTGCGTTGCTTACCCAGCAGGTTATCCAAGATCTAAACATCGGAATGATAGCGCACCTACCTTACCTTATTCACCGGATCTAGCGCCGTGTGACTTCCAACTGTTCCCTTAAGTGAATAAACAGTTTCATGGGCGTCGGTCTGGATCAAATATAGAACTAAACAATGCTGTGATGAATATCCTTTTTTCTCGCTATCGTTGTTCCGATAAGACGTATTTGAAGAATTCCTTTTCCTCAGCATAGGGTATTTTTATGAAAAACTAGCTTATATCCCGTCCTAGGACGGTTGTTTTTAAGCTTTAAATAAATATTAATGTACAGGGGATGTTTGAGGTCCTGAGACGGTGAAATGTTTAATTGAAGCAGATTGAAAACAAATCGCTGCTCCAGTGGCGCAGTGGTCTAAGCTCTGGCTTATGACTGTTCGTCCGATAAGGGTCCGGGTTCGAATCCCGTGAGGCTTGAATGTTGTATTTGTTTTAAGGCACTGGCTGTCTCCCTTCCCTGGAACCAGTGACCCCAAATTAGGAGTGAGCGACTGCTTATAGCCCTAAATTAGGGCTGGGCCTTGGTCACGGTGGTCGTTAAACCTTCAATCAAAAAAAAAAAAAAAAAAAAAAAAAAAAATCGCCGTTCCAGTGGCGCAGTGGTCTGAGCTCTGGCTTATGACTGTTCGTCCGATAAGGGTCCGGGTTCGAATCCCGTGAGGCATGGATGTTGTATTTGTCTTAAGGCACTGGCTCTCTCCCTTACCTGGAACCAGTGACCCTAAATTAGGGACGGGCGACTGCAAAATTATTTGCCCATTTATTTCTTGCTCACGGTGGTCGTTAAACCTTCAATAAAAAAAAAGAATCAAATAGACGTCGGCTTTTTTCTAAGGAAATATAGTAAAAATTTATATAGCAAGAACTCATTCGTATTAGAACTGAAAATTATATGCTATTCATTTCCGGTTTTCAAAAAACCTCGCGATAAATAAACATTCTGTACGAAATATTTGTTGTTTAACAATTTTCCTTGTAGTCCAGTTTTTTCGTGTAAACTTTCTTTAATAATTTTTGCTTTGTTTTTTCGCGTTAAATTACTTTTTGGACTGTCCTATTCGAAGGTTAGTTTTAACTTCATACCGAAGCATTTTATACAAAACAATGCGACATCTGACATTACAAATCGGATCTAAATTCTCGACAATGTGCTGTTAGGGCGACATCTGTTTTTAGATGCAAATTCGCTCACTTCGACATCGCAAGATTTCAGTTTTTTTTGTAGGTTAGAGCGTTTAGATAGATCGATAATATGCAAAATGTTTAATATAATCAGCACTACACTCGGAAGGTTAGTTAAATTAAAAAGTAAAAAATAATTAAAGCGTACAAATTAATATTCGAAGTGTGCTAAATTAAATCAATATACAAACTCAACTTGCTGTGATATTAAGATCTCCTTTCGAATTTTGTAGAATGGGTAAATAGAACTCGAGTCCTTGATAACCCAATGTTTTCAAATTAGCACGCGATCACCTTGACATCTCAATGTGACCGCGTGCAGACTCAACTTGCTGTGATATTAAGAACTCAATTCGAATTTTGTAGATCGGAAAAATAGAATTAGAGTCATTAGTAATCCGATGTTTTTAAATTAGCACGCGATCCCCTTGACATCTGAAAGTGATCTCGTGTTATTATATAGCAGGTAATCATTTTGACATTGTGAGGGCACACACGAATTGATCGATAAGTGATGATGCAATAATGCTGTTGGTGTGACGTCAAGCGTTCCAGAGCGACTGATCTGGGTGTTTACATTAATAATAATTTTCGTATATTTACTATTTTACCATTATTCAACATTCTGCCGACAGGGAACATCAGCGTATATTTTCATATGAAAGACCTCATTCGATTCTAAAAATCCCTTAGAAAAATCTCTAATTATGAAGAGTATTTTGCGCCAATTTTGGTTTTTAAATAACCCACAGCTTTTCTGCTAGGGCGCGTAAAGTTTTATGACGTTATACTCAACTAGTGGCTTGATGGGGCAAAGACCCCAATCTATAGTAAGAAGTATTTTTCACAGTTTTCAAGACAGTAAAGTGGGAATAAAATTGGGCCATTTTATATTAATACAGACAAGTGACGTGGATTAAGAACATCAAACAGAAGTCATCGCTCTTTCCACGTTTATAAGTGAGTCACGAAAAAATTCTCATCGGCCGCCAACGGGAGTTGAACCCAGGGTCTTCCAGTTACGCGCCGGACATGCTTCCACTGCACCACAGCAGCCTCGAGCTCTTTCAGACTCACATACGACTTACTGCCAAGCCACTTTGCAGGTTGCTTCTTTGAGCCCCGCACAATGCTGGGAATTCACCAAAGACGGTAAGCAGCAACTGAACAAATAACTAGGAGGCGAATGAATAATTAATACAGACAAATGACGTGGATTAGGAACATCAAACAGAAGCCATCGCTCTTTCGACGTTCATAAGTGAATCACGGAAAAATTCTCATCTGCCGCCAACGGGAATCGAACGCAGAGTCTTCTAGTTACGCGTCGGACATTCTACCACTGCACCACAGCGGCCTCGAATTATAAACGTGGAAAGAGCGATGAATTCTGTTTGTTGTTCCGCCATTTTGTATGCTTTATGGTAATTACGTGTATTTTCTGTTGAGGGAATGTAAAAAATTTGTAAATATATTATGAACAAAATGCTGGTCCAGGTTGTATTCTGCTACTTCATGTTCAATCGCCTCAGCTGCAGTATTGTAGTTTTGGGAGTAAGGACTGTTAGCCAGAATATATGTCGAGGCTATCAATATCGATCGTTTTAATTCTTTACTTTCATTATGACCAATACGTATATCAGTAGACGCCGAGGAATCTATAAAGTACAATTTTCACCAGTAAGTGGTAATAAATCCAAGATGGACCGGTTAACCTGTCCCTGAATTTTAAAGCAGTGCGGACCACTGCTCTTCTTCTTCTTCTTTTTTTTTTTTTTTTGTGGCGGAGACGAAAACGAAGGACATTACAGTATTGTATTTCCAGATGTGTTAGACCAAATTAGGACTGTTCAAAACTAAGTCCTTTAGCCCCGTACTTATTTGTATAATTCTGGAAGGAAAAACAAGTTAGTAAAATCATGCAATGCATTGATTATGATACGCTTTCCAATATACTAGAAATTATTACTCAAGTTATGAGGATAATGGCTGTGGAATAAATCTTGCCTTTTTGTGCAATGACCTTTGACCCCATTTCGTTGATATTCAACAGAACCGGTTCACTATACCTCCGGAACAACGTAATAACGTTTTGTCGCAATCGAAACATTTTTTGGTAAGTTATGATGCACAAGGGCAATGGAATGGATCCCACTCCAGTGTCCTGACCTTTGACCCCATTTCGCCCATTTTCAATAGGGTTCGTCCCCAGTGGCTCCCTACCACTTACTAAAATTTCATCGAAATCGAACCATTTTTACGCAAGTTATGACGTATAAGGGCAATGGAACAAATCCCGCTCTTATGTCCTGCCTGACCTTTGACCCCATTTCCAATAGGGTTCGTTAGTTCCTTACCACATACTAAAATTTCATCGAAATCGAACCATATTTACGCATGTTATGACGCATAAAAGCAATGGAATGGATTCCACTTTTATGCCCTGACCTTTGACCCCATTTTGCCCATTTTCAATAGAGTTCGTCCCCAGGTGGTTCCTTACCAAACGCTGAAATTTCATCGAAATCGAACCATTTTTACGCAAGTTATGATGCATAAGGGCAATGGAATAAATACCGCTTTTATGCCCTGCCTGAATTTTGACCCCATTCGCCCATTTTCAATAGGGTTCGTGCCCAGTGGTTCCCTACCACATACTAAAATTTCATCGAAATCGAACCATATTTACGCATGTTATGACGCATAAAGGCAATGAAATGGATCCCGCTTTTATGTCCTGACCTTTGACCCCATTCCACCCATTTTCAATAGGTTTCGTTCCCAGATGGTTTCTTACCACATACCAAAATTTCATCGAAATCGAACCATTTTTACGCAAGTTATGACGCATAAGGGCAATGGAATAAATCCCGCTCTTATGCCCTGCCTGACCTTTGACCCCAATTTGCCAATTTTCAATAGGGTTCGTGCCCAGGTAGTTCCCTACCGCATACTAAAATTTCATCGAAATCGAACCATATTTACGCATGTTATGACGCATAAAGGCAATGAAATGGGTCCCGCTCTTATGGCGTGACCTTTGACCCCACTTCACCCATTTTCAATAGGGTTCGTCCCCTGGTGGTCCGCTACCACATACTAAAATTTCATCGAAATTGAACGATATTTACGCATGTTATGACGCATAAAGGCAATGAAATGGGTCCCGCTCTTATGGCGTCACCTTTGACCCCACTTCACCCATTTTCAATAGGGTTCGTCCCCTGGTGGTCCCCTACCAGGTTCTAAAATTTCATCGAAATCGAACCATTTTTACGTCAGTTATCGTGCCGACAGACGTCTGTCTGTCGGCACGATAACTGACGGAAAAAGCTGGATCATATACGCTTCTTCAACCTACGGTTGGAAAGCGTAAAAAAACCGTTATGACAACAGGAATTAAATAAAGCTTTTGGAAAAATAGGTTGTTGCGTGTATTACTGCGATCATTACGTGTATTTTCAAAATTCCTTCGCTCACGTACATTACGAAAAACACTCCCTCGTTTGAGTGGTCTCTCTCGAACGCTACTCATAACAGAACCTTATTTCAGTCCTCATTGTAACACAATTTACAGTTGAATAAAAGTGGAAGCACGTGCAGCCAATTTGTCCTTCATAATAACCAATCATCTCCTTCCTCGCTGGGTCCGGCTGGCGCCATATCCCAAGTCCGTACGACAACTCGTCTGCCCCGTGTTGCGATGACAAAGTCAGACTGAGTGTTGTGACACGAACAGCAATCAGCTGATTAAATTTAGATTTTTTTTTTTCCCGATTCTTGGTACCAAGATCTCTAAAACCAGCCATATCCCAAGTCCGTACGACGTACCTATGTCCCGCAATTGTGTGCGACACTACGTAAGAATAGTTCTTCTGATTGTTGAACTTGAAAATCCCTTTTGGTGTGCCTCTAATATCTTCTAAGAGGAACTATTGCAACACAATTTGTTAATTTCTGTAAAGCAATTTTCAGCTTCTAGAGGAGTAAGTAGTTATTTATACACTATATAGAGAAAAGTCACCGGACACCTAGAAGAGAAACACAACATAGCATTTATTGACACACATTAGTACGGTGTCTATCCACCTTTAGCCTCAATGCATGCACTGACTCTTCGAGACATGCTTTCGATAAGGTTTTGGAACACAGCGATAGGTATGCGCTTCCATTCAGTACATAATGCTGCCGCTAACTGTTGCTTAGTAGCAGGCCATGGTTCCAAACTTCTTATGCAGCGCTCTAATTCATCCCACAGGTGCCCTATGCGATTGCGATCAGAGCTCTGTGCTGGCTAGTCCACACACGATACGGAATTATCGTCAAACCACGTTGTAACAGTCCTTGCTTTATGGCTCTGTGCATTGTCCTGTGTGACGCATATTCTAAATTAACTTTCCTTTTTAGTTTCTTTCCCTATGTAAATTTTGGTAAATTCTTCCCTTGAAACCTCTTCAATAACGCCATGCAGATGCCCAATCTTTGACCAATATTACGCTCCGTTAAAGCATGCGGAACCCACTTACCAATATCCTGGATCTTCCCCAAGGCCTGTAGCGCTGTACCACCGTCGATGGAGCCACTTTTAAACGTTTTGCCAGTTGAGTGGTCGATTGTGTGGCATCCTCTTGCAACAGCGATTCCAGCTCCTCGTCTGCGAGTTCCTGCGGTCTACCTGCACGTGGCTTGTCTTCCAAGCTCAGATCACCTTTCTTAAACCTGGCAAACCCTTGTCAACATGTCCGCTCACCCATAACCCTTTCGCCATACGACTAACATTAATTGAGCCGTATGCTTCACTCGCACTTTTTCCCTAAATTAAACATGAATAACAAACAGTGCCGCAAATGAACTTTATCGACCGCCATGCTTGGCTTCATGTACGAACTGACAGCACGGGTCGCCGGCCGGTTAGACCCATACAGCGCCCGCTAGCGGGGGCTGCGGAAACTTTTGCGTACCCCTATTATATGCGCAACATTCCTCATGATGTACGGCAAAGAAAGAATTTTTCAAATTGAAACGTTAGAGTAAAAGATATCGAGAAAAATAAGATATATATCTACGCCTCCCAGCGGAAAAACTACATTATCCTAAAAAAGAAAAAAAAAGAAAAGAAAAATATGCTGAAAAGTTTTTTTTTTTTTTTATTCGTGGGATCGCGAATCAACTTTTTCTATCGACTTTTTAAAAACGCAGATATTGCTGTAAATACATCGGAAATGTAAATATACACTTACTCCCTCAAGTGGAAAAACAGTTCATCAGCAAAATCTAAATTTATATACAGAACTTTTTCCAACCACAACCTCTATCCAATGCAAATCAGATTTTTAAATCCGATATTTAGAAGCAAAGATATAGGAGAAATTGTAATTTACCTTAACGCCCCTATAACTGGAAAATTACGCATTACTTAAAACAAGTTACTAAAATCATGTAATGCATTGATTATGATACGCTTTCCAACATACCAGAAATCACGCGAAGACAAATCCTTCTCTCTACCCCGACTGTCGTTTCGTTCAGAATACCTCCGCAACAACATACTAAAGTTCTGTCGCAATAGAAGCATTTTTGCTAAAGTTATGGCGATAATGGCTGTGGAATAAATCTCGCTCATGTGCCCTAACCTTTGACCCCATTTCAATTATACTAAACAGAATTGGTTCAGTATACCTCTGGAACAACATACTAAAGTTTTGTTGCAATCGAAGCATTTTTACGTAAGTTATGATGCATAAGGGCGATGGAATAAATCCCGCTACTATTGTCTTGACCATTGATCCCATTTCGTCCATTTTTAAGAGGGTTCGTCCCCAAGTTGTCCCCTGCCACATACTGAAATTTCATCGAAATCGAACCATTTTTACTCGAGTTATCTTGCGGACAGACAGACGGACAAAGCTGGAACATACATTGTATACGCTTCTTCAAACTACGGTTGGAAAGCGTAAAAAAAACGAAAAAAAAAAGCGGTTTCTAAAATAGTCTTCGTAATATATGGTATCGAAGGAAAGAAGGAATTTTTTCTATCGGGTATTTAGAAGCAGAGATATGGAATAATATGTATTTTGAATTTTACTGCATCTAAGGTTACGCCCTCTAGCGACTCAATTATTCGTCTGGAAAAAACCGGAAATCAAGGATCATCGTTCTCACATTTCCAGCTTCCTAATGCAAAAGTTTCTTCCAAATCGGATTAATAGGTACAGATATATATGGTGTCCACAGTTGGACGGACAAAATGAAGATACAAGCACTTACATTTTTTTTTTTTTTGAGATGATGTGCTAAAAAAATTCTACTGAATAAAAAAAAATGTTATACTGAATATTTAGTGACGAAATTAGGTTCGGAGCATTGAAAATTTCGCTGTAATGAAAATTTTGTAATTTCTCACAATTCGTTGTAATAGGATTTTTACTTGCTACTACTTCCTGTAATCCATATATATGATTACGTATTGTTTCCAGTATTGTTGAAACTTACATGACACTACATTTACCTTAGGTCTGTGCAGCTCCTTTGCTGATGAAATACAACGTGTTCCCCGGAATGTGTTGAAACTGAAGTACGAGTAATTCAAGACACTGAAGCAGTCGTTCTGTCCAGCAATGGTGGACTGTATTTCAAATTATAAATGCAATAAAGCGATTTCAATAAACCGTAATTGAATTATTTTTTTTTAAAAAAAAGCAAGAAATGTAGTAATAATTTTTCTGCTCTCGTAGTAAATGGACATGGAATCCAAAAGATTCGCATACAATCGCTTACAGAACAGAAAAGTGTCTCCGAATGTATATACGGTTGGAGCTACACTGTATCAAAAGGCGTTGAAATTATGTCTTGTGTCTCCTGAGGGCACCCGTGTGTTGAACGAAAACATTTGCAACACAAATGTTTTATACAGGGTGTCCGAAAAATAACTGTGAACTGAAAGTAACACTTACCATGTTCAACATGTGCAACTCTGGGTGCAATAAGAAGTCGTGGATCTCTAATTTAGGGCCACCTTTGCAGAGAAGGTACAGAGCCAGTGGCATCAGACAAAAATACACCCTCATAAATTATATGGGACTCGAAATAAGACCCACCTTGGGCGAATGGTCAGAGCAATTGCACCAGACCTTAGGTCACTCTCAGGCAGCGTTACACATTTAAAATACATCAACTGAAAGCAGGAAAGATATATACACATTAGTACAGATGGGACATTCTCATTCATTAAAACCTTGAACATGCTTCCTTGCATTTCTGAAACAAACAAAATAAAATACATGCATGATACTGATAATTTTCTTCCCTGTGACATATATTTTTTACAGTGCCTACATATCAGAGTGCAGGCACTGAGCCAAAGAAACACCCCAAAGCATTGACAGAGCATGAATCATGTAAACCTTGATAATGACACTGCGCATCAGATCAGATCAGATCATATGTAGAGGATTTTAGGAAGGGAGTGTCTGACCCCAGGCCTTAAACAACCCTTAGAAATAGGAAGCTAGGAGATTTGGGCTAGAGTGCCCGATAGGAAAGTCACACAGAGGCGAAGTAGCAAGGGGGAGGAAGACGCCCTTATTTATTGCCGGGGGCCAGTACCCGGGGTCCGACGGCTTAATGTGCCCATCCGACGCACGGCGGGTATTTAGTGGTTCGAACGTTCGAGCCTGAGGTTATCTCCATGGTAGTCACGAACGCTGACCACTAGGCCACCCGCATCACTAAGTTTCACAGGATTTAGTGTGTGTGTGTGTGGGGGGGGGGGTATCCACTTTGATACAAACCTAAAAGGCAGGATATTTTATACTCTGGAATTCAAGAAACTGGAAACAAGAACCCGAAAAGCTCGAATGCCAACAATTTAGGGAGCCAGGAACGAAAAAAAAAAAAAAGTCAGATGACTCCGAATTTTTTATTGTGATGAGCATGTCTTTTGAATCCGTTCTGACGCAAATTAAATTTATCAAAGCTATTCAAAGTCAATGGAACTAGTTAGGAAAACAATTAACTGGTTTCAACAATTGATAAAACATCCAGAAATAGAAATATCTGCTTAGTTCTACGAGCTGCTAAAAAGCATGTCACGAAAATTAAAAAATGGCGCACAAAGCACAGGGAAGGTATCAAAGACAAAAAAAAATTCAAAATCGAACAGTTAAAAGAAAAAATATACGAGAGAAGGAAACATTATATAACTCGATGACTTCTAGCAGAAGAATTTTGCATAATGGAAAAGTTGAAAATAGGTGAAAAATATTCTGCTTGGAAAAAGCTATGCCAAGGAAAAACTTTTCAAATACATCTCCTGGAAGCAGAAATATGGAGGAAAAGGTTTCGACCTTTACGCTCCCTAGCGGTAAATCTGTGCATTACATAAAGAGGATAATGCTCTACATTTCTAGCGTAGTGAATGGCATACTTTAAAGAAAAAATTTCTCAATAATGTTTTTAAAAGTGGCGATACAGCTCTGCAAACTGAAGTACACAAACACCACATACTGACAGAACTGTGAACTACAAAATTCCTCAAATACTAACCTAAAGTGTGCTACAAGATAAATGGCATCCGGTGTTGAAATAATTTTTCAAATTGCACATATAGAAGCAGAGATATTGATTTCCAACACCTCTGGTTCCTACAAGAGGTGTTAGAAATGGCGCCCTCCAGACATGTCTGCACACGCTTTTCTGCATGTTGGTGAAGACCTTTCTCAGGGTATGTGGTGGGATTTGTTGGATGTGGGCAGTGGCGTAGGAACGGGGAGGTACAGGGGTACAATGTAACCCCCCCAATTTTGGATAGGGGTACATTAATATCTACTGAACCCCCCCCCCCCGCCTCCAGATATGAGCAAACACAAACCAATCATTCATAAAGAGTGAACTGTAAAATTTATATGCTACTTATTTTTTTTTAATTCTCTTTTTTTCACAGAAATATCACGGGTCATCTGGGTTTTTTTTTTTTTTATATCCGAAGCTTGTAGTGGGAGGCTTTTCTTCCACCAAAAACTGGCCAACCATCTGGGAAACTCCAGCAAATTAGTTCTGCAGGGAAACGACAAGTGCGAGGTTTTTGTTAATAACTTCAAACAGCATATGGTAGGGCTAGGGCTTGATAACATACTTATGATCAGTGTTTCTTTTTTCTTAAAATTCCATGCATCTTGATCAGGTCGTCCTATCTGCACTTTTAAAAATAAAATTTAATGCACAAGTGGACATTTCAGCGCCCGCAGCCCCGGCACTAAAATTGTTTTCTGTCTTAAGATCTGTAGCAATACAACAAGTGCATTACGGATTTCACATACCACTCATAAAACTCCAATTCCTCGATATCTCCACCATCATTTAGCTTTGCATCAGACCAATGTGCTTTTTACATCAATTGTCAGCCTATGTATCGTTCAAAGTTTTTAATATAGACTTCATAATGCTTCAATGGTACTATCTTCGCGGGTACAGCAGTTTTTATCTTACTGCGGTTTTACTTTATTAACGCAAACAAAAATGATAAGAAATTTAATTCGTTCTTATAGAGAGTTATATAACATTTCCTGAGAAATCCCTCTTTTCCAAACCCTGCTGACAGAAATTCATCCTAATGTTGACTTGTCCCTGCTCAATATTTTAAAGGAAAAAAAAAGTACAAAAATTAACAAGAGAGAACACAAAAAAAAAAAAAAAAAACTTCTCCATTCATTTTCTGATAAGAAATTAATAATGTGAACTTTTTGTCAGCAATACAAATAATAATTAATAATAATATGATAGCAATGTTCATTCGGATGAATTCCTGATCAGTATACGTATTTTATAAAAACTCTAATATACTATTCCCCCCTCCAAAAAAAATTCGGAGGGGGTCATCCATAGATGGCTTAATCCTTGAGATGTAAGGTCCATGAGCTTGTACCCCCTAAATCAAAAGCGTTCCTACGTCACTGGATGTGGGGATGTTCTGTTCTTGACAGACGAATGTTTTGGCTGTTGATGTACCCGGACAGGTGGAACCAAACCTCATCTGTAAAGAAAGTCACGTCCAGAATGTCCTCACCTTCTTCAAACAGGAGCTCTTGGAAACACCTGCAGTACCGAACACGGGTCACGTGGTCTGCCTCTTTCAGCTGATTCACGACAGACACTTTGTACGGGTGGAAACGAAACCTCCTTTTCAGAATATCCTGGGCTGTACTCTTCGGTACATTAGCTTGTTGTGACCGCCGCCTCACTGACTTGTGTGGACTCCTCTGTATGTGTCCTGGATATCCTGCACGGTTTCGTCTGCCGTGGAGGGCCTACCGGGGCGAGGAACATCCAGAACACTGCGCTCCCCGAAACTTCGCTGTAAGCTGACGTACCGCATTATTACGGTGGAGGACGTCTGCATCACGAAATTTCCTAGAGAACTGTTTTTGCAGTTCGTCCGTGTACTTGTCGTCATAGCGAAAGACATGTTCCACCAAAAAACACTCTCTGTTCAACCGTCAACACTGTCATATTCCTACTATCACAATTTTTGTTGTATTTTTTCTGTTTATTTCCGGGTGTGGGATAGTGGGAGGTATATGAATGTTATTGCACTTTATTTCACTGCGATACTCTTACCATTCAGATGCACTTACTTCTTTTTCTTGCTGCCACCAGTCTAGATTGGGGTATTTGTCATTTTCTTGTAGGACTTCCGTCGACAGTGAGTAGAGTTTAGGTCCCAACCACCTACAGCGAGATCGCCTTTTGGGCAGGACACAGAAACGGAAGGAATGAGAGCAAGTCTAGCGACTTTGACAGAACAGTTTATAGTGAGATTAGAGTACAGTAGATGGCGCCACCGTTCAAGTACGATGTTGCACATAGAAGTGTGAGAGAATTTCAGGGAGGGGGGCATAGGAAAGGATACCCATTTGACCAGTGGGTCCAACCTGGGGGCCGTCACTTAACGTGCTCGTCCGATGCACGGCGGATATTCAGCGATTGTTAGTAAATCACACCATCTCCGAAAGATCATCCCAGGTTCGAACCTGAGGACCTTGCAATGATAGTCTGATTCGCTAACCACTAAGCCATCCGCGGCTTCTAGATTGCGGTAAAGTCTAGACGCCTTATGTAGATCCACTTTATTCGAGACAGAGGCGTGGTTGAAGACTTCCAAGCTGGTGTAGAAATGAGCCGAAGATATTTAACAAATAACAAATAAATTTATTATCCACCACTTAGGGTAGGATGAAGGTTGGTTTTACACCTTGCACTAGAACATACAGAAGATGCTCGTCGGAATTTCAGGTGACAACAGAGCTTCAGCTAAGCAAATAGAAATATGGTGCTTCCTTGTCCGCACCGATCAGTTTTTACAACAGTTCAGTGATGTCGAATTCAGTTCTTGTTTGAGTTCATAAGCTACGCAGCGTCCAGCACATAAGGTAACACTTTAGCATAAGTTACGCCTTACTAGCATTATGCAACTTTGGAAACAAGATCTGAGATTATCAGATCTCAGATATAATGGATCTAGACCTCGGCCTGATCCCTTACAACAAAATATAGATACTTGCTAACCGCAGTTAGTTGAAATCTACCCCTAGCTAACTCGACCGCAGCCGAGCGCTTTTCTTACGAAAAAATCATCCCACGCGATGACCTGATGTCCCACTCCAGAGAAAGCTAGACGAGAAGAGCGCCAAAAAACTAACTTCCTGAGTTCTCCTCAAACTTTCTGAACCCAGCGAGCGCTTAGCCAATCACGACGACGCATTCGACACCCTTAACTGCGCATCCTTCACTCTCAGCGTCCTGCTTCTCACGGTTTACATCCGCCCGATGGCTGCTCTTCGAACAATTCCATGCTCAAAGTTCTGAGAATTCATGGGCTCGTTATGACCTTGTCAACTGGTCACCAAGATGGCTGTCCTTCTCCCTTCCTCGCTTTTCACTTCAAAATGGCGTTCCATTGTCCACTTCTGATTTTCCCCACATTTACTTTTTCAACATTCAGCATTCCTATATTCCTGTGCGCCACTGGCATTTTTTCCAATTATTTTTTTTCTAACGGTTTTCACATTATCACAAACACCATTGTCCTTGTGCCGAGACGAATGATCAATCGAGCCTCCGTCGACCAAGCGCTCGGGAATGACCTTCGCTCGGAATTACAGCTGCGCACGCGTCGGGATTGTGAGACGTGAAGGCTACCAGACACAGAGAACTTCCACGTGGCGGATCGCTTCTACTGTGATTCCATTCAAAATTTATTTATTGTTACATTACGGCAGTTCGTACACTCAGTGCACAGTCATTATTCGAACACCCTGTAAAACCATGCAGTGGTCGATGCTAAATGCACCAAAGATCCAAAAAATTAACGACCACCTGCCGAATATAATGCCAGTCCTTCAAGTGCCGCCAAAACAGCTCTTACCCGCCTAGACATAAATGCTACAAGATTTCTAAAGGTGCCTTGTGATATCTGGTACCGACATGTTATCAGCAGATCCTACTCTTGTACGTCGTGTGGTTGAGCCGCTGCCTTTCAGCTTTGTTGCGCCAACAGAAACCACAGATGCTCGACTGGATTGATATTTGGTGGATTTGGAGGCCAGGGAAATACCTGGAAGCCATCCTCGTGTTCCGCGAACCATTCTCGAACAATCCGGGCAGGTTGGCATGGTGCATTATTCTGCTGAAAGAAGGCACTACTAGTGGGGAATACCGTTGTCCTGAAAGGATATTCGGGGTCTGCAGTGATGTTTGAGTTGCTGGTTGACGTCAGAGTTTCCTGCATGTGAATGAGTGGGAAAAGGCACTACTAGTGGGCACTACCGTTGTCCTGAAACGATATCCTTGGTTTGCAGTGATGTTTAAGTAGGTGCGGTAGACGTCAGAGTTTTCTGCACATGATTGAGTGAAAAAAGCACTGCTAGTGGGGAATGCCGTTGTCCTGAAAGGTATCCTTGGTCTGCAGTGATGTTTAAGTTGCTGGTTGACGTCAGAGTTTCCTGCATGTGAATGATTGGGAAAATGCACTACTAATGGGCAATACCGTTGTCCTGAAAAGATATTCCGGGTCTGCAGTAATGTTTAAGTAGGTGGTTCACGTCAGAGTTTCCTGCACATGAATGAGTGAAAAAATGCACTGCTAGTGGGGAATACCGTTGTCCTGAAAGGTATCCTTGGTTTGCAGTGATGTTTAAGTTGCTGGTTGACGTCAGGGTTTCCTGCATGTGAATGAGCGGGGAAATGCTCTACTGGTGGACAATATCGTTGTCCTGAAAGGATATCCCGGGTCTGCAGTGATGTTTAAGTAGGTGGTTAACGTCAGAGTTTCCTGCACATGAACGAGCGGGAAAAGTCACTACTAGTGGAGAATACCGTTGTCCTTAAAGGGTATCCCGGGTGCGTATTTCACAAGTGAATGTACGGAATTGCGATTAAGGCCATTTCCGCCACGCGATTGGTTCAGAGCTACTTTGGAGATTGCGAGTAGGCAGGGCCTACGAGGAGAGTCATGTGAGCTTTGCGCACACGCCATATGCCATTTTAATGTTCGGGTGTTTTCATTGCGACAATGGTTAACCCCAGTTGTTTTACCAGTACAGTCGGAATGCGACAGAAGATAAATAGTGAGTGTACTTTATTGGTAGGGGAACTTTTGAGTTTTTATATCAACATGACTTTATGAACTTGTGACTTATCTTTGATTAATCGCAGAAAGCCATGCTTCAATCTATATAGTTCCCACAGAGCCGATAGATGTCAGCACGTCAGCGCGCACTGCTGTAGAACAGGATTAGTACTGATGTGTTTTGTATGGAGAACCATGAGCTTACTATTTTATCAGACACAATATATGGCAAACAACATTCTGGAGTACTTATTCCAACGGAAGTGTCTTATTTCAACAGAACACTGTCTTGAGGTCGTACTCAGCGTTGCATTCAGAGAGTTTTTTCCGGGGGGGTCAATCGCAAATTTTGAGGGAGCTCAAACTTGTTATTATTTGTTATTTATTTATACATTAATATATATTATATTATTTATATATAACAAATTTTCTGAAATCTACACATGCAAGTGATTAAAAATGTAAAAATGTTATACCTTTATTTTAATTCAGTAATGCACCACGGATTTCACCATGCTGCGGTGGTGTAAAATATTAAGGATGCTGGGCTGGAGAAAATTCTTCCCCCCACCCCCACCCCTAAACATTAGGAGTGGCAAAAATATTTTATCCTTACAACAAGCGTTTTTCTGATTATTAAGGACCACTTGGTTTGAGCCCCTTTAGATTATTTAGGTTAGCACATAGTAGTAAAAAAACAACAATTAGTTAATCGTTTGAAATTCCAGGATTTTCTTTTTGTCACAGAGCGTAAACCACATACCGCGAGGAAAAAAATATGGGAATCGTTTTTAATTTGCTATCGTTAAAAATTAGGTAGCGCAATTATTTTGTTGTATTGGAAGCCCTAACGTCACGTTAGCTACATTGAGGCTTACTTAACCATATACATGGGAAGTCGGCATCCAGAAAACTGAAATAAAGCTGAATGCCAGCTTCCAAAATATGATGATGTATTGCAGTGCAAGTAGCATGCCGTTGGTGATTACAAATCCACAGTAAACTTAACTATAAAATACAAAGGCTCTAAAATATTTACCGAATTGTGAAACAATGCTTGGTTTTCTTGTTTGCCCCTATTACATATGTGTTCAAGATGAACTGGTCTTCTTCTACCCTCCTGATTTTTATCCGGAGAAAGTATTGAGTAATTTTGGTAGGACTTCATAATAGATTTTTAACATGGACAATTGTTCCATTTTTAAACAAATTTACAAAAGCATTTTCATCTAGAGCAAACAATTTTTCTATAGAGTATATATATTTTCATAACTACTTTGATTTGAGAGCTACATTTAAAAAAAAAGTTATTTAAAGTGTTACCACTTAGTGTGAAGTCATTTATGGCTCTAATTAACAACGGAAATTCCGTTTGTTTGTTTTTTTCTCTCGAGGTATTGTATACATTATTGGCTGCATTGACTCGTCGGATTTAGAAAACGTAAATATACATGCCGATGGCAATTTTAGTGTATAAAACAGAGCAATTAATTTAATACTTAAAATGATCTTAATGCTACTGAGATATGAAGCCCATGTGAATGAGCTTTTTTTATTATAATATTTTCCCCCGTTCTCTTAAATTTTTAAAATTAATTTCTCCAAATTTTCATCTATAAACAAAAAATTAGACTAAATATAAAGGGTGATCACTCAAAAACCAACGGGCGGGGGGGGGGGGGGGTCGATCGATGGATTTTCGTGGGGGGGGGCTAAGACCCACCGAAAAGATGCCTGAATACATCACTGGTCGTACTTCGTGCCATTTGGTAGTTCTTTGATAATACAAAAATTACTCTCATTTTCTAGCTAGACCTCCTCACATTCATGAGGAAAAAAACTTGATCATCAGAATATTTCGTTATGGAGACATACTTTTCATTGTTAAAGGTCCTTTTAACGGTAATAGAAAGGACCTTTAAAAGGATACTTTTTAGTATCCTTATATACACACTTTCACAACAGCACGAATCGTGCTGGATAGTTGATGTGCTGCCATCTATTGGCTGATACGGAGTATGGTTTTTAACTAGTTAGTTATTAAAGTCGTCCTCAATTTTAATATTAAGATAGATTTCGACTTGTATGTATTCATCTGAGAAACTGCAGATATTCCTTATGATACCGTGCACAAAATTACTTTACCGTATTATTCAATATGATCATTTGTCACATTTGTTGAGTAACCTCACTGAATTTCTTAGGAAGCAAAACTTCCCACGACAAAACTTTTCACGATATAATTCAATATGATCATTTCTCACATATGTTAAATAACATCACAGTGAACTTTTTAGGCAGCAGAACTTCCCATGACATAATTAAGTATGAATTATTTGTCGCATATGTTAAGTAACCTCACAATGAATTTCTTAGCAAGCAGAACTTCCCCAGATAAAAAAGACAGTGTTCCTGTCACATGACTCTCCTCATAGGACCCGCCCACTCACAATATCCAAAGTAGCTCTGAACCAATCGCGTGGCGGAAATGGCTCTAATCGCAATTTCGTACATTCACTTGTGAAATACGCATACCGGACCTTTTTTTTTCTTTTTGATCGGAGGTTTAACGACCACCGTGAGTAACTCAATTAGCTGTAAGCAGTCGCCCATCCCTAATTTAATGTCACTGGTTCCAGGGAAGGGAGAGAGCCAGTGTCGTAAGACAAACACAACATCCATGCCTCACGGGATTCGAACCCGGACCCATTTCGGACGAATGATCAGATATTCCGGGTGAGCAGTGATGTTTTAAAAGGTGGTTTACGTCAGAATTTCCTGCACGTGAATGAGTGAGACTGTGGGAAAAGGCACAACTAGTGGGGAATGCCGTTGTCCTGAAAGGATATCCTTGGTCTGCAGTGATGTTTAAGTAGGTGGTTGACGTCAGAGTTTCCTGCACATGAATGAGTGAAAAAAGGAGCTACTAGTGGGGAATACCGTTGTCCTGAAAGGATATCCCGCGTTTGCAGTGACGCTTCAGTGGGTGGTTAACATCAGAGTTTCCTGCACATAAACGAGCGGGAAAAGGCACTACTAGTGGGGAATACGGTTGTCCTTAAAGGGTATCCCGGGTTTTTTTTATCGGAGGTTTAACGACCACCGTGAGCAACTCAATGGGCTATAAGCAGTCGCCCGTCCCTAATTTAGGGTCACTGGTTCCAGGGAAGGGAGAGAGCCAGTGCCATAAGACAAACACATCATCCATGCCTCACCGGGATTCGAACCCGGACCCCTTACGGACGAATGATCAGAGGCCAGCGCCTTAGACCACTGCGCCACCGGAGCGGCCCTGGGTCTGTAGTGATGTTTGAAAAGTTGGTTGACGCTAGAGTTTCCTGCACGGAAATCAGTGGGAAAAGGCACTACTAGTGGGGGAATACCGTTGTACTGAAAGGATATCCTTGGTATGCAGTGATGTTTAAGTAGGGTTGACGTCAGAGTTTCCTGCAAGTGAATGAGTGAAAAAAGACACTATTAGTGGGGAATACCGTTGTCCTGAAAGGATATTCCGGGTCTGCAGTGACGCTTAAGTGGGTGGTTAACATCAGAGTTTCCTGCACATAAACGAGCGGGAAAAGGCACTACTAGTGGGGAATACCGTTGTCCTTAAAGGGTATCCCGGAGGTTTTTTTATCGGAGGTTTAACGACCACCGTGAGTAACTCAATTAGCTGTAAGCTGTCGCCCGTCCCTAATTTAGAGTCACTGGTTCCAGGGAAGGGAGAGAGTCAGTGCCGTAAGACAAACACAACATTCATGCCTCACCGGGATTTGAAACCGGCACCCCTTTCGGACGAATGATCAGATATCCCGGGTCTGAAGTGATGTGTTAAAAGGTGCTTGACGTCAGAGTTTCCTGCACGTGAATGAGTGGGAAAAGGCACTACTAGTGGAGAATACCGTTGTCCTTAAAGGGTATCCCGGGTCTGTAGTGATGTTTGAAAAGTTGGTTGACGCCAGAGTTTCCTGCACGGAAATCAGTAGGAAAAGGCACTACTAGTGGGGAATACCGTTGTCCTGAAAGGGTATCCCTGGTTTGCAGTTATGCTTTAGTAGGTGGTTGGCGTGAGAGTTCCCTGCACGTGAATGAGTAAAAAAGGGCACTACTAGTGAAGAAAACCGTTGTCCTGAAAGGATATCCTTGGTCTTCAGTGTTGTTTAAGTAGTTAGTTGACGTTAGAGTTTCCTGCTCGTGAATGTGGGGAATACCGCTCACATGACATCTGTATTGATTTTATTTATTTTTCAAAAGAATTGTTTTTCTCTCATCGTGTCTTTTGAGGATCTTCCACAGTTTCACTGAACGAATTGTGTTTATATCATCCAGCTTTGTTTGATCGCCAATATTTGTTCTTCTCTCATTCCTTTGTTTTTTTTATTTTACATGTCTTCATCCTTTGTGTTGCAAAAACGTTAACATTATTATCAACGCTTTCTTTCACTTCTCTTCTTGTTTTTTAATAAAAATGCATTAAGATAGAGAACTTCTTTGTATTTTTCTTGCGAAATATAAAAGATTCATCTTAAAAATTTATTCAGCAAAGTTCACCCAAAAGCATTTCTTCTTGTATTGTGTATTTGGAGAACTAAAATTCTTTCGCAATTTACTAAAATGAATATGTTAATATCATTCAACCTTGTTCCATTGCTATATTAAGATCTATTTTCCGGTCGTACTTTAATTTTTTTATAATTCCTTTTTCTTTCTATATGCTGAAATATTTCAAACGACCAGAATGCTGACTTCTATTTAAACGTATTTTTATGCTTGAGAAATTGTGTTATTATCTAGGCATTTTTTACATTTCTCCTGTCTTCTTAGCAAAGAGAGAAATTATTTACATTTTCCAAACCAAACAGTTTGCTTTCAATGAAGCGTTTCTCACTAAACAATCCTACATCTTTTTGACAACTTGTCCTCGTATATATTTTTATGGTAGTGCAGATAATTTCGTTGCTTTCGCATTTCTTTAATCTCTTAGTAATCTCTATATTCCTTAGCAATGAATGTGTTGTTATAATTTCTTCGCTCTGACTCTCACCTTCTTATCAACTGAGTTCACTCAGAATTCAATGCGTTTATTCCGAAAGACTAAGAAATCTAATATAAAATGCTCTTTTATAATGTTTAATAATGTGTAATTTCTTAAAAAGCGAATGATGATCCCAATTGAAGTCTTACCGCACATTCTGTGAAGGGATGTTTGTATTCAAAAATTGATCGTTTTCAGGAAAATCGTCATTCAGCATCTTATTTCCTGATCAAATCGCACATATATAGCGATTTGATCCGTGTTCCACCACCCTTCTGCAAATCTTGGAAGAAATCATGAAAACTGTTTCTTCCTATACATTTCAAATATTTTAAGCAGATATCTGCGTAACCGCAGTTATTTGTAGTACATTTCTCAAAGCATTAAAGAAAAGTATGATTCAATTTTTTTACTCTCTGTAGGATGAATGCAATAATGACTATCAATAGAAAGAAATATTAGCATTCTATCTCACGCACAGATATCCAGATATTTTCATCCTGTGTTTTCACGGAATAAAATAAATAATTTATTATAAAAAAAAAGATCTCTCACACATAAATAAAAGTTAGCCTTTTTCATACAAACATCTTACTGATTGAATCAGAATCTTTAACAGTAATTATTGAAAATAAGAAGGTATTCGAATCTGAAACACTGAATAAGGCTGTGAAATTGTCAACAACCCCTTTTCTCAGCGTACAAGAAATCACAGTCGGAGGAAACACATTTTCTGCCGCCACGATGGTACAGTGGTCCAAGCGCTGGCTTCTAACCACTCGTCCTTGGCGGGCCCGGGTTCGAATCTCGGTGAGGCATGGATGTTGTGTTTGTCTTACGCCACTAGCTCTCTCCCTTCCCTGGAACCAGTGACCCTAAATCAGGGATGGGCGACTCCATCCCTGATTTAGGGTCACTGGTTCCAGGGAAGGGAGAGAGCTAGTTGCTCACGGGTGTTGTTAATTCATGGCTTTCTGCGATTAATCGTATTAATATCAGAAAGCCATGCTTAAACCTTCAATCAAATCAAATAAAAAAAAAACTTTTCTAACAACGCTTCTCATTGGTGGAATGGGAGACGTCACATAAGGGACCGCATATGCGATTACCACGGAGTATCCTACACTTGTCCAACATTATACATGACCTTGGGGGTCAGTGACTGCTCATATCTATGTGAGTTGCCCTTGGTGGCCTTCAAACTCCGAAACGATTAGAAAAACGAAAAAAATGCCTAAATTTAAGAATAGAAGAAATGAAATATTAATTTATGATTATGCTCTGGTCCTTAATGTCGTGCGGATTCTAGTTTTTTTGTTTTTTTTTTTGATTGAAAGTTAAAGGGGGATCCACCTAAAATCTTTTTTTTTTTATTTGAGGTTTAACGACCACCGTGAGCAATTCAATGGGCTATATGTAGTCGCCCGTCCCTAATTTAGGGTCACTGGTTCTAGGGAAGGGAGAGAGCCAGTGCCGTAAGACAAACACGACATCCATGCCTCACGGGATTCGAACACGGGTCCCTTCCGGAAGAATGATCAGAAGTCATCGCTTAGACGAATGCGCTACCGGGGCGGCGTTCCCAAGGATGAATACTTGAACATCGATAAAAATAACATCATATTATATCCTAGTATACTTGATATCTTCTAAAACTTAACCGCAATTATGTAAAAAATCAATAACTTTTCCTTTGATGGTGTTGAGACCAGAAAACAGATGGCGCGACCTGTGCATTGATGACGTCAGTAGACAAACAAATGTTGGATTGCTTAATTATGGTTAAATTAAAAAAAATATTAAGTGTACTAGGCTGTAATATATGAAGTTATTTTTATGGATGTTCAAATGTTCATCCTTGTGAACGCATTGTGAATATCTTTGTGAATTGTAAAAAAAATGGCTACAGATGGTTGCCTATAAAAAATACAAAGCAAAGATGTAAGGTGAATTCATCTTAACTACCACCATGAGCAACTCATTGGTCTACATGCAATCGTCCGTCCTTAATATAGGGTCACTGGCTCCAGGGAAGGGAGAGTGCCTAAGACAAACACAATATCCATGCCTAACGGTATACGAACCAGGACCCTTCACGGACGAATGATCCTAAGCCAGCGCTTAGACCACTGTACCACCGGGGCGGCCTAAAATTCTATAAGTAACCTTTTGTTTGTTCCATGTCGATCGGACTGCTAAATGAGGTATCATGAACCATGAACTGTGTTAAAATTTTTAAATTATGTACGAGATGTTGCTCAGAGCATCATAAAAGTTCCTATGGCTGAGAAAATTTAAATGGAAGAAAAGTAAAGACATTGGAGGAGAAGAAAAGTTAAGGGAGTTTTTAACTTTGGTATGATATGACCGGGAAATTTTCTAGTTTTAAAACATTAGCCAGTCCAGTCATAAAGTTGACCCAAGTTGAAGTGCGGGAATTTTGTTATTGGCTAAGACTCTTCAAGTGTATTTTACAATATTGTACGTTAATGTTGTATTTTTGGGAAAGATAGCGTATGACGGTGTTGCTTTTATAGTTTCCAGGTAAGTTAGATTTATTGTTATTGCATTCAGATTAAATATTTTAGTACGGTAAGGGCTGTTATACAGTTAGTATCAGAAGACCGTAATGGGCAAATCGTTGCAGTGTACATAGATTTACAGTGTATACTAAGATTGTGGCCAGCTGTTTAAAAACGTAAATTCTGTTTAGGAAACCTCATGTCTTAAATGGCACACATGACTGAAATACTCTTAACATCTTTTAGCAAATTACCGTACTGCCCTCTTAGCACCTTGTTTTGATTTCAGATGAAACTGCTTTGTTGGAGACCAGGTATTTTACGGAGACTGATTCCTGATTCGTTGGAAATTTCAATGCCAATCACTCCGCGAAGCGACTTATATTCAACCCTAAAATTTCATAATACGAAATGTTTGAAATTTGGACACTTGTTTTACATGTAATGCTGCCTCTCAGCTCCAATTTGTTTTTTGTAAACAGCTTTACATAATTTACAAAAAATGTGTCATCTTTGCTAATTATGCAATCATATTCTTGGTCAGTGAAGACTTAGAAAATAGCAAATTGCTTATTACGGCTTTCATTATAGGCAAGTTTCCATTAAAGACAAGAATTTTAGCAGTGATGTAGTTCTAAGTAAAAAGTGCCTTAGCGGTAAAAGAAAAAACAATCTGGGGAAAATGCCCTCAAGATTTTCAAAATCTGATTCATTGTTTTTATTGTTAAATTTTCATTACTAATTACCTGTATCATTTCATATTAAAACTGCATAACCTGATTAGCAGATTTAAACACGAGTAAAAGGAAGAACATACATGACAGTTATATGCTGAGAATATATTTTTTAATTTAAATATGGCTATCGTTCTATGCGATTTAAAATATATATTGGGAATATTTGCCCAACTAACATAGTAACGTCAATTCAATATGACTAATGTGCTGTTTTCCCTAAGGTTATGTTGTAAACGTAAAATATTTTTTTTTGTGTGTTGTCCATAAGGAGTTGGAGGATTTACTTTTATTTGAGCTATTAGCAAGTTGTTTAGCACAAATGTTCTTCACTACAGTTGGTGTTCCATGGAGTAGGCATCTCCAATAAATTTATATCAACTGCCGTACAAAGGACATTGTTTAAGTAATGCCTCATCCTTCATAAGATTTTTGTTTGTAGCAGCAAAAATGTGAAGCTTGGTGGCAAAATACTTTGACATGCTGTTAATAATGCTAGCCTATTGAAAGTATTGTCTATTACTTTCTATACATTTCCACCATCTTTGAACCCATTGGTAAAATCCATTTTGGAAAAATTCCTGATGCTGTCGTTTCACCCATGAGTACACAGCCAGTTTAACGCCTGTCACATTGTCAAAACATTCCCCACGAAGGGTGTTTTTCAAAGGGGCAAATAGAAAAAAGTCTGAGGGAGACAAATCAGAACTGCAGGGGAGTTGGAGCATCACTGTCCATTGTGGTGTGGGGACGTGCATTATCATGGTGTAAAACAACACTGTAAAATAGAATGTCACGTCTTTTCCTACTGATAGTTTCCTTTAGCTTAACTTCATTGTCTGCACATAGTGAGTACTGTTTATTGTTGCTACTCCTGGATGGTGACACGATCATCAGCTGTAATTAGGTCTTTCACTTGTTGCCTATTGGCATCTGTCACTGCAGTTGCGGATCTTCCACTTTGTTGTTTGTCCGACACTGAACTTTCTCCCTCTCGAAACCTCTTCATCCATCTTTGGACATTACTGATATCAATTGTGGCAGCTCCATACATCACCAGAAGTCTTGAGTGGATTTCTGGAGCCTCGCATCCCTCTTTTTCCAGGAATTCAATTACAGCTCGCTGCTTTTTTCTGCCATTCATTATCTTTATTTCTGATTCTGAAAACATTTGTTTCCACATTGTTAAAACATCATAGTACATGTCACTGCAGTTTCATTAAAATCACTTCAAAATTTTGAAAGTTATTAAGGAGGCATTACTTTCAGGATGCCCTTTGTAGTTCCACACTCTTTGTGCATCCAAATTGCAAGAGTTTTTATTGAAGAGAATACAGAGAAATCATTGAAATTCTCTTCAATAAAAACTCTTGCAATTCGGACGCACCCTTCAGTATTCCGATAATTTGGAAATCTCTACTGGCAATAGCTAAAGAAACGATGCCAACCACATGAGTGCTTGCTTGTTGTGTGAACAAGGTTGATGCTGCAGCTGAAAGATGTTACAAATCTGAAGTTTAATACGTGATAAAACATACATAAAATTTTGTACATTATTCATTTCCGATTAACATAAAGAACCCACTTCTCGTCGCAGACACACCCTTCAGTATTCCGATAATTTGGAATTCTCTACTGGCAATAGCTAAAGAAACGATGCCAACCACATGAGTGCTTGCTTGTTGTGTAAACAAGGCTGATGCTGCAGCTGAAAGATGTTACAAATCTGAAGTTTAATACGTGATAAAACATGCATGAAATTTTCTACATTATTCATTTCCGATTAACATAAAGAACCCACTTCTCGTTGCAGACATACCCTTCAATTCGGACACACCCTTCAGTATTCCGATAATTTGGAAATCTCTACTGGCAATAGCTAAAGAAATGATGCCAACCACATGTGTGCTTGCTTGTTGTGTAAACAAGGCTGATGCTGCAGCTGAAAGATGTTACAAATCTGAAGTTTAATACGTGATAAAACATTCATGAAATTTTTTACATTATTAATTTCCGATTAACATAAAGAACCCACTTCTCGTCGCAGGTGACAACTCGATGCTGTAGAGGTTCCTGTTTATTCCTGGCAAGCAGCAACGTGTAGACTTCCAAATGCCCAGCCTAGTCTTATTTGCAGTTGTCAACTCGTGCGGCGGGCACATGTCCAGCTTTCTTACTTTACCCAGCGCAGCCAGACACTGAACAACTGTCGCGTGGAAGACACCTACCTATGCTGCTATCTCATGACACGTTTTTCGGGGGTCCGCTTCAGTGGCGGCTCGTGGTTGAAAAAATAGGTGATGAGCTACAGGAGCAATGTAAAAAGATATCTACTGTCTTCAATGAAAATCACTATATGAGGACTGAGCTATTTTTTGTATATTAGATCAATACTTCTTTCTTTTAAAGCTGCAAATTTGTTGATTATGTCGTCATAGAATGGTTGTCTTTTTGTGAGCATCAATAAAATATGTTTCTGAATAGAAATATTTGCCAAATAAGCAAGTCTATCTTGAGAAATAGTGTTTCTTGAGTAAGTTCATATTCTTTTAAGGCAAGAAAAACTTCTTTCCACTGACACTTGTAGATGGAATGGTTAAAATGAGGGCAATCAATTTATAAGCTTCTGTAAAAATGTCTTTATTTTCATGAAGCACTTGAAGAAGTTCTTGTGTTGATATATTCCTTAATTTTTCCTTGGCATATACAAGACTCAGTTCATTTTTAAGGCGCTGGAGTTTAGTAAATATTTTTCCGTAAAAATGTTGAAGATTTTCAAAAGAGTGAGAGGGAAAGCTTGAATTAAATTGTTCGAATTTGGTTGTGTCAGCAAGACAAACAAATTGAAGTTTTTCAGAGTCTTGAAATCTTATATCCATTTCCATAAGAATGTGGTCTAAAATTTCAAAATACAATTGTTTATAATTTTAAAAAATTGTTTCTTGTGTAAAAGCAGCATATTCCCATTTAGATCTGCTTATTTCTGTGATTTTGCTAGCTTTACCAAACAGTGTTTCAAATACTTCATTGTTCCTTTTATGACTCAAAATTTCACAAGTTTTTTTAATTTGAGTTACACAGTAGTTTATGTCTAGTGATTTTTTCTGCAAAATTTCGAATAATAGATCGGTGGGGCCAAAAATTTAATTAAATACTATTGCCGAAAATGTAAATTCAAAAGTTTTCATATCGTTTAAAAACCCCTTGGCAAGTTCAATTGATTTTTTGTCTGATTGCTCACTGTTTGTCAGAAATTCGAATACTTCCTTCAATTTATCCCAATCTTCAACAATTACACTTACTAACTTCGAAGTGGAGGACCATCTAGTTTTTGCTATGGTTGGTATGCATCTTGCAGTTGTAGATGTGAGTGTATACGTTCGCTTCACTGAGTGGTGAAAAAACGAAGGAATTCCAGTGAGGCTTGCGTAAAATATACGACACTTTGAAATTTTAGAAAAACTCTGCTGTGATACAAGGTTCAAACGATGTGCTAAGCAATGAACAAAAACAGCTTGAGAAGCTTTATTCTTGATTTTTTTCTGGAGCCCATTCAAGTGTCCAGACATTACACTTGCCCCATCATAACATTGTCCTATTAATTTGTGTTGATAATCGAATTGTTCCAAAATTTTGTCTAGCATTTTGTACAAAGCTTCTGACGTTCGATTCCACTCACGTCGTGGAAACCCAAAAATCGCTCAGCCAATACACCTTCCGAATCAACAAATCTTATTATTAAAGAGCACTTAAAAGTCTGATTTATGTCTGTGGTGTCATCTACTTGAATAGAAAAGCATTGAACTTCATTTATTTAATTTTTAACGTGATCGTTTATATATTCAGAAATACATTCAATTAATTCATTTTGAATAGTTTTTGAGTCACCTGTGAAGACATTTTGTATTGATTTTGAATTTCTAAAAGACTTCTTGATATTAACAATGAAAGTAATTCCTTGAAATTTCCACGATTTATCGAGTCCATGCTTTCGTCATGGCCACGGAATGTCAGTTCTTGTTTGCTCAAATATAATACTGCATCAATCACTGTCTACAGGAAAAGTCTATTTAAACGAACGATTTCGTTGAAATGCATTTTCAAAAGCCTAGCATTCTCCCTCAGGGCATCGGCAATGGTGTTCTGATTTTTTCAAAATTCCTTAGCGTTAACTCGCATTTCAGGTATTCGCTAGAATCACCATGCTTATGAAGTGAGCGTGATATATTTAATAAATCTGAGAATCCGTCTTTATTCCACGCCGAATGTTTATTACTAAAAAGTAAGCAGGGCCAACAAAATAATTTTTGTAACACAGAAGTACTACAAAGCCATTTATATTCAGTAAACCAACAATTTTTTAAAATTAATATTGTAAGATTTACCGCTCTTCTTGATTTCTTTTTTGGCAACAATTGTCAGTGAATCCGTCGGTCGTTCTTGAAGTAAAATGTCTCTTTTATCTTCATCTTTCCACCGATTAAATGGAGTTTGTAATAAATTACAAACAATGTCGTTCACAGGATACATACTTTAATTAAAACTATCACTAACTGTTAAACTGTACACGAAACTGCAGTAACAGCTAAACTTTTTGACAAATAATCACAAAGCACGAAAAAAGAAATCCCTTTCGGAAAGCATGTACCACAACACTGCAAGATACCCTGGCTAAACCGACCCATTTCACCGTGATCTCCTTTGAAGGTCACGATTCTATCTGCACAGCTTCGGCGCCGAAAGATAAAACACTTCACTTGCGCGCCAGATAGGGGAGGTTGACGTCACGGTTACCATAGCAACTCGGTCGAAAGCTGCAGACTTCCAAGGGTTTTCATTTCGGCTCTTCACTTGCACTGTTTTGCGTATGAAGACTTGTTTTCCGTATTGAACGCGCTATGTGAATTGATATCTGATCAACATTTTGAGTATTTTGTAACACAATAGAGACAAAAAAGAATATATTATACAAATTACTGAATAAAACTTTATTTTAAGTAAAATAGGTGAAGAGGCACTTCACCTACTTCACGTGAAAAGCCGCCACTGGTCCGCTTCAACCACATGTAACAGAAAATCGTCTGAAACAGCAACAGGCCAGTGACCACGTGCTTTGTTTTGCAGGTCCGTATCTCCGCTTTAAAACTTCACAAACCATCGCCGAATGGTTCGTTCATTGGCTGTATTCTCCCCAAATGCTTTGTTAACATTTTGAGCAGCAGTTCCTGCAGAATGACCCAGTTTAAATTCATACAGGAAGATGACTGTCAAATCCGGTGTCTGCATTTTTCCTTTTCAAGCCACATTGCATCCAAACAAACCATGCCTGAACCTTATTCCTTCACACACGTGCTAGCTATTTATAGTAACTCTGTGACGTAATACCCGCAACACCTGTGGGTGGTTCCATTCCGCTGTCGTGGGGTCTCCACTGCGTGCTCGCATCAGACATTTCATTCGCACCAACCCAATACAATACATCCTCCTTCATGATGTGTAGTGAAGGACATTATAGATGACCTTCACTACACATCTTGAAGGAGGATGTACCACTGCATGTTCGCATCAGACATTTCATTCGCACCAACCCAATACAATACATCTTCCTTCATGATGTGTTGTCAAGGACATTGTAGATGACCTTCACTACACATCTTGAAGGAGGATGTACCACTGCATGTTCGCATCAGACATTTCATTCGCACCAACCCAGTACAATATAGTGTTCTCCCTAGATTTTTTTTACAGCTGGGCGGTAAATTATTTTAACTGGATGATACTTTTCATGACTCCTTCCCCAATCAAGAAAAAAAAAAAATGTTTTGCTTAACATTATTATACTTATTAAACATCTTTAGTGATGTGGCAGGAATTAATGTAACATAACATGATAAACAACATTAGAAAATTGTACATGAATTATAAAAAAAAAGGAGCACTTAACTAATAAATCATATTCGACTCAGATTTCAGCTAGTTTTCATCAATATTTATGGTGCATGTGAGAATAAGTTTTCCACTCTTTCTATTGGGAAAATGTTCATTAAAGAAAATTTAGCTGGGTGGCAGAGAAAATTAGCTGAGTGGGCCGCCCAGTGAAAAAGCTCTGGGGAGAACACTACAATACATCTTCCTTCATGATGTGTAGTGAAGGACATTGTAGATGACCTTCACTACACATCATGGAGGATGTACCACTACATGTTCGCATCAGACATTTCATTCGCACCAACCCAATACAATACATCCTCCTTCATGATGTGTAGTCAAGGACATTGTAGATGACCCCAAGGGCTTAACTTCTGTGTAAATACCTTGAATAACGTGACACATGTAACTGACATCAGCGCTTTGAGCACATCGCTAGGCAAACAGGGTGTTCAAACCAGATCTGAGTTTGTGCTTAATTTTATGAGTCCAAGCCCAAATTTTATATTGAAAGATAGAGCCCGGGCTCGAACGAGCCTGAAAACTATGATTAGCTTAACTTGTTTGGGCATTAATGAAAAAATCTCTTCTTCTAGATTTCCACTCTCTTCTTCCTGCATTTAACCGATGTGTTTCTCAACTGAGGAGTAGAGAATGGACCTCTATCTGTTTCTATAGTATAGTTGCACGACTTTTTTTACCATTTGTTTCTTCCTGAAATGTTTCGGGTTGCCGGGCATCTGGAAAGATCGGGAGGCGCTGAAAACTATGTACTTTGCTCAATAGAATAATCAGGGAGCTGCAGCATGGAGGTAGGGAGCTAAATTTCTTCAACATGCTATCTACTGTCTAGTATCTATAGTTCTTGAAAAAGCTTTTTCCTCATCCGCAGAAACCCACTAATACTTTGCCTATGGCATTTTTCTACTCATGCACAGTATCAGTAGTCCTCCTGAGTTCCCACTTCCCGCCCGGACCCAGTTGCCAAAGAATTCTCTTTATTAACTAGAACCAGTAAGAAAAGTCTCGTACATGTTACAACATATTACATTTAAAAAATAAATTATCTTTCTCTGTGTCTCTGAGCCCGAACCATATTAAATATTGTACAGCCTGAGCCCGGTTAAGGCCCGGGCTCTTCTTCGGGTTTTTGGGCTCCGGCTCAGCCTGTCTCAGTACTGGTTCAAACCAATCCCGAATAGCCCACTGCGCATGGATGACCCGGGTTATCGTCGATATACAAAAAAAGAAAAGCAAGGTGAGTTGTTGCTTGGAAAGTTGTGAACTTCCTACAACCACCGAGTTCAGGAAGTCTTTTTGGCTTCTGTTTTTGGTAAATGTTCATAACTGCATCGCTGTTCATGGTTATCGCCAGGCCTTGATTTAATTTTTTTCTTAGCAGTAGCAACACTTGCTAGTGGCCTTATTTTTTACTAGCACATTGCGTTATGTACTAGTGAAAGTTTATTAATATTATACAAAAGAAACTTTAACATGTCCCCCTCCATTAGTCAATCATGACAAATTTTGATTTCACCCTTGTAACTGTCACATTGTAATGATGAAAAGATTACAAATATTTAGATATAACTCACCTTTTCATGACCTGACAGATTAATTCTAACAATTCAATTCAAATATTTAAAAAGCATTTTTTTTATTTAACTTTATTCACAAAATTCAAGGAACACTGTTCATAATCTTAAGCTATTTTCCATATGGTTTATGATCTGGGTTTCAGGTCTTTTCATGATATCATTTTAAAGCAGGAGGCCTAGGGTCAAACTTGTCTTTGGACGGACCTTCAACCTCAGTGCTCATGAGAGCATTCAATGTTTGTAAGTTTAAACTGCCCCTCCAATCATTTTGGATTCTCTTCATGAAACTGAACCCAACCTCACATGAAGAAGTAGATAAAGGAAATATACTGGATATTTCTACTAGTGCCAAAATGTTTTTATAATGTTTGTACTTTTCAAGAAACATTAATTTCCAGAAAGCAGATGTTCCTTTTTTGTATGTGTTTAAAATATTTCACACGCACAATGCACTGGCGCTTTACAGTTCACACTAAAACATTCAAAAATTTTCCACTAGCAACTTTTGCTAGAACCACTTTTTATCACTAGCAAAATGCATTTGCTTGCTAGCAGTTTGCTACTAACTACCGGCCGAAATCATGCTCTGGTTATTGCCGATTCGCATTTCCTGCTACCTCCCAGCAGAAACGAAGTTCAAACCAGTTCTAATCAGTTTGATTTCAAAACTAAATTGCTCATGAGACTTGACAGACTGTGCTGACATCCTAGTTCTTACAGGATATCGACAAGAGATATCTGACAACTGTAAAAAATTTAGAAAACCAAAGTTCTGTGCTTTGAGGTAAGTAGTAAAGATTAAAATTAGCGGTCGCCACTCGCCACGGGGCAACTGGATAAAATAAAATGTCCAGTAGAAAAAGTTACTTTAGTCACCACGCTCGAAAATTTGCCTTTTTTCATTGATAAAAAATTTATTTGCAGTTTTTAAAACGCTCCTGTTATGCATTTTCAAATCATCCAACTCACGAGCAGTGAAAAACAGCCTTTTCCTCCACAAATGATCATTTGTAGAGGATTTTAGGAAGGGAGTATCTGACCCCAGGTCTTAAACAACCCTTAGAAATAGGAAGCTAGGAGATTTGGGCTAGAGTGCCCCATAGGAAAGTGACATGGAAGTGAAGTAGAAAGGGGGAGGAAGACGCCCTTATTTATTACCAGGGTGCCAGTTCCCTGGGTCCGACGGCTTAACGTGCCCATCCGACGCACGGCGGATATTTAGTGGATTGAGTGTTTGTACCTTCCCGGGATCGAACCTGAGGTCCTTTCCGTGGCAGTCACGAACATTGCCCACTAGGCCACCCGCGGCCCTTCCTCCGCAAATGAGTGGGTACGATCCATTTATAGATTCACTCATCAAGAACGGGGTCGGCTGTATGTTTTTCCACTTAAGTTGGGGCAAAAAGTAACCATTTCGGGAATGGACACCTGTGGCTTAAGATGGAACTGTAGCATCACAACTTGTCTTCAGCAGCTCGTTTTTAAAGTTCGGTTTCTCTGTAAATGCACGATTTTCCATTGCTTAGACACTTCTTGCTTATCATCAAACAAAATTGGCAAGCATTTTCCCTTTTGTTTACAAAAAGAAATGAAAGGTAGAAAATTGGGACTTTACTTTCTGTTGCCGCGTGCCGTCTTTCATTCCACGCAGAGTCGCATTTCCTTTGCGCGTGTGAAGTTCGCTTTAAACAAAATAAAATAACTCTTGTCTGCCCCTTAATACAATAATACAGTTCACTGAAAAACTTAATACATTTCGCTGAAAAACTTGTGTTTACCCATTCCTTAGTGCTACTAAGGAATGGGTAAACACAAGTTTTTCAGCGAAATTCAATTTAAAAAATCAGTACTTTATCAGGGGTCGCGCTGGCTCTTAAAGTTTTCGCTGATTTATTCGCCAAATTCAATTTTTTATCGCTAACGTTTTATAACAGTACAGAAAGGTAAATGCCAAAGCTCCTTTTCCTTCGCCAAAACAACTTTTTGATTTTGCTGAAAATTGGTCGGATTTCATCATGGGCGGAATAAGTACCGATTTTGAAATTTAATTTAGCTTTAGAAAAGCGGAAAAGAGAAAAAATACTTTCCGTATTGATTGGTTTTGAAGAACAGGCTGTTAGAAATAACAAAAACTGCGCTCGCTAGAAATAACTTTTACAATACGATGTTGTTCTTTTTCACTGTTACTGAAGATATTAAAAACGAGAAACATAATCAGAAAATATATAACAAATAAGGATATAACCAGAAAGTGAAAAAAAGTGCACCTTGGGGTAAGAAAAATTTGAAATTTAGAAAACTACGGAACAGTTTCTTCTGTGTTAAAACAATCATTTTCAGTTGACTAACAGCATGAAGATGCCCAAATTTTATCGAACAAATGCAGCGACATTAGAAACATCCAATAAACAGCCCCAAAAATGTTTGATGAATGCTAGAATTTTGAAAACATGAAAAAAAAACTTTGAACAAATGTCGAATAACATTATTTTATAGAGATTTTTTAAATTTCTGTAGCATATTTGATGTTTCCCGTATTCCGTAGTGATCAACGATTTCCTTAGTGACTATGGAGAATTCGTAGCATTTGGAAGATCTGAAGTGGCAAATAGGAAAAAATGACAAATCATTAAAATTCTACCAAAACAACGTTTTCTGAAGGCGGATCTCCCCCCCCCCCTCCCAATCAGATTTTTTATTTCTGTAGTATATTCGATGTTTCCGCAGCGATCGACGAGTTTCGTAATGACTCTGGAGAATTCGTAGTGTTTGGAAGGTCTGTGGTGGGCAAACAGGAATAATGACAAATCATTAAAATTCTACCAAAACTGAACGTTAAACCTACCCCCCGTGAAGCTGGGTTCGAAAACCGTACAGAATTCGATGGAATCAGGATACTCTGCAAATGTTCTTATTTTATCATGACTATTTCTTCAACACCTGTGAGGGTCTATAAATGTTTTTAATGTAATATTTATTAGAACAACCCAGGAAATTACTGAATATTTTCTGTTAGTGGTCGGGAATCACTGCGGGTCTCTAAAATAAAGTGACCAGGTTGGTATCACATTTCTCCCAATCTCAACTGTACCACAAAATGATTCTACTATAAGATATGAAATTCATTTTTGAAAGTTATACAGCCGGAATGCAAACATTGTGGGCAGTGTTCTTGATTTCAAGACAATGCTCATGCAAGGAATGACTTTAGAAAATACAGCAAATTAAATAAAGTAAGCCAAAGTAAGTACTGCTTAAAAATTTTGACCCATCCACTGCTATCAATTTATGGTGGAGAGATTAAGAGATTTTATTTGTGAACATAGCGAGAGAGCAAATAAAAATGATTAAATTATCTTTCCTATAAAAACTGTCTAGAAAATTTGGTTGATGTAGTTGAAGAAAAATATAACTTTTAAGATTATATTTATTCATTTAATTGCACTGGACAATTGACAGTGGGCCCTTGTAAATACTAAGCTTAAATTTAACTATGTCTGAATAAATGAAAGGTATACAGTGCAAGTGCAGTGATAAAATGTGTATACAACACGAAATAGCCGTAAAGAAAGTGGCCACTAGATTTTGTCCACCCACTTGCCAATGGCCTCTTGAAAAAATCACCAATTTTAATCTTGAGTAAGTAGGCTTTGATTTTTTGTTTTCTGATTTTAGTTTTATTAGCAGGGCTTGAAAAATATCTGAAAAGTTGCATTAAAAAGTAATTTTGAAAAGTAATCTTGAGAAATATCTGAAAAGTAATTTCCGCACATTCCTAGCTGGGCATGTGCAGAAATTACTTACCTGCCCAGCTAGTAAAAGCGGATGCCCAGGAAAATTTATCTTTTAAGATAAATCTGTCTCGAGAGAAAGAAATCAGGGGTGTTAGGTCAAGAGATTGAGGTGGCCACATTCCTTTGGAAATCATATGATCTCCAAAGACTACTCAATTTCAGCCATACTTGCATGTGATGTATGATAAGTTGCCCATCTTGTTGAAAATATCCAGTGGTCAGCTCTTCAAGGTGCAGTTGGTTAACGAATGCTTCAAAAATTTCCACGTAGACGGCTGTTGTGACCGTATCCTGAAAGATGATGGGCCCAATGATCCACCGACGTGACAAATTGAGTGGTGGCGGCAGTGGCAGTGATTATGCCGGAGCAACTGGCGCAGACTTTCTGAAATATGGAGTCTCGTGTTCAAGCCTGTTTCGATGCACAGGGCGGACAATTTCAGCATCTAAGATAGTGAAAGCTTTGATATCATGCATTCATGGTGTTCAGGCTGAAAGTTTTTTCAGCATGATAGATAAAATTATTTTCATCTGAGGGAATTAAATAAAAAAAAAAGGTGACAACAAAGAAATGGAGAGAGAAAGATGTCAGCAGAAAGAAGAATTACTTAAGCAATGAATTCTGTGCAACTGCAGAGTCAACAAAAGATAAATATGGCCATGGGACTTGCTGAGAAGAAAGCAGAGGAAAATTGAGCTGAAATGGGCAATGTTAGTCCCGAAACATGTACGGAAATGTGCTGTCAATGGTAGAAGGAACAGAATGTCCGGTGAATCATCAGGAACCATGTTGCTATAGCGTCTACTTTGAACTCTGGTCATCACCTTATTATAATGCACAGGGAATGTTGAAATATCCTGCAGAGGAATACAGTGATTTCGTTATGAATGTAAGCACTCATGTTTGCACTTATGTATTACTATCTGGTAATGTAAAGAAGGGATGCCTTATAAAGTACTTCATTTTGGACTGACTATGTACGCACTGCAGGCATCATGCACCCCTCTTCCCCCACTTCAGACAACTATTGGGCATTCCAGATACAGTGAGCTTAGAACCTTTGAGCATTTTAGTTTTAACTTTTAACATTTTATTTATGCATTGTATGTTCAGCCACGAAGCTGATTTTATGTATGAGATCAAATTAAAGAAATTTAGTACCATAGTTCTATTGGCTGCCATTGATGTTAGCATATGTTAAAACCTGAGTAACTGTATATCAACACAACTCGTTTGTGTAGTCTAACAAAAGTGAAAATATGATTCTAAACTTTGTTGAATGCTTAAAACATGGAGCACTTTAAGGCAGCAGTAATTATGTAAGGTTTTTAGTGCTTCATGTTTTAAACATTCAACAAAGTTTAAAATCATATTCTCACATTAAATTACAGAGCTTCTGAAAAGGGCAAACGGACGTTACCAAAGACTACAATGCTCAGAAAGTTACAAGAATGAAGATATTACTTTTTCTTCTGAATACTCGTTATAACATATTTTTTAGTGTTTTCAAAGCTCGACCATATGAGCTACTAAATATAAAAAAGGTTTTTTTTTTTTCTTACTAAAACCTTCAACATTCTTTTGAGCTAACCTGGTTTGCTGATGTAATGTTGAGTGCTTTTCTGCAGTAAAGCCTCCTTGAACATATGGTATGTACAGAGGTGGAAAATATTCTGAAATCTGGTGGCCAGCTAAATATTTTAAGTGGCCAGAATCAAAACATTGGACCAGTGGGATGGGCGAGTAGCAGAATCGCGGCGACGGGCGACATACTTTGCAGATTTATTTTGGTCCAGCAGACAAAAACAATATCCCCAGAGCCCTATAAAATTATCTTGCAGACTCCCTATCATAGATGCAAGTTTTCCGCCTTTCAAAATTTCTGAAAACGGAAGTTAAATGGAGTGAAGATTTCTCCCGTAATCGTACTTTTTGGTCTCGCGATAGACGACGTCCATCGCAAGACAAAATTTATTTTGTACTCATCCCCGTAGCAGAATCGCGATGACGGCCAATGCACATATATTTTTTACTCGTCCTCGTAGCAAAATAGCGGCGACGGCCGACATTCATCGCACATTCGTTTTGTACTCATCCTCGCAGCAGAATCGCTGTGACGGCTGACATACATTCCAGATTCATTTTGTATTCATCCCCATAGCGGAATCGCGGCGACGTACATCGCAGATATATTTTGTACTCGTCCTCGTAGCAGAATCGCGGCGATGTCCGACGTACATCGCAGATATATTTTGTACTCGTCCCCGTAGCAGAATCGTGGCGACAGCCGATATATATATACACTGAAGAGCAATTGAATTAGAGATACCTGTCTAGTAACATGCAGTACCACCTTTCGCCCTGACGACGGCGGCGATTCGTCTCGGCATGGACTCGACAAGACACCGGAATCGTTGGGAAGCTATACGGATCCACGAACCCTGAACCAAGCTCCCACAGTTCGCGAAGATTTGATGGAGGGGAATCAGAGCCTCGAACATTTCTCTCAATGGCATCCCAGATGTGCTCGATGGGATTGAGGTCAGGTGACCTAGCTGGGCAAGGAAGCGAGGTCACGTCGGTGGAGTGTTCATTCAACCATTCGGATACAATCCGGGAGTGATGGCATGGTGCATTGTCTTGTTGCAGGATGAGGTCCCCAGTGGGATGTTGAAGATGCATAAATGGTCGTCCAGGATATCCCCGTAACGTTGACCTGTGAAGGACGATTTTGCACAGGGTCCCATTTCAGTCCACATAAACAGTCCCCAGATGAGAATGACACCCCCACCAGCCTGAAGAGTACTCTACTGGCAAGAAGGATCCATCGCTTCATGTGGTTTGCACCGTACTCTTATCCTACCATCCGCATGTACCAACGTGAATCTCGACTCATCAGTCCAGGCAACATTTTCCCACATGTCTAGGGTCCAGTGGCGATGTTCCTGCGCCTATGCTAATCTTTGCACCCTGTGATGTGCGGTCAGCAGCGGTACCCTCGTGGGACGATGGCTTCTGTACCCCATAGCGAGGAAATGGTTCTGGATGGTGTGGCTGCTTACACGTTTTTGTGCACCAGCGTTAAATTGGCGAGTGATTTCTTGCACTGTGGCCTGAGTCATTCCATCTCAGCTCAGGCGGGGCATGTCAGGTGACAATTTTAGATGTGTTCCAAAAAATTACAGTAGTTACAACTACTGGAGACATAAAATATCCTGAAAGGATTTTCGTAAAAAAAAATTTTTCTCCAGCTACAGCGTTTTGAAGTTTGGGCTAAAATCTAGCGATCTTTGAAAAATGGGGAAAGTGCTGTATTTTAAAACAAGCGCTGCTTCAAAATGATTTAATCTATTCACTTATTTTTTTTATTTTGTAGCTATTGAATTAAATTTTAACTTGGCATAGTTTGAATAAGCCTGACTGACATTATTAATAAGGAAAAAAAAAGCATTATTGCAAAAAAAAAAAAACATTTTTTTTGCATTTTCAGAAAAAAAAAAAATTCTCACTAAATAATTATTTTTCATTTAAGTAAGGATGGCAGTGTGAAGTCCCTCAATGGTAGTTTTACAGCAGATTTTATTTTAAACCTGGGATGCATGCAGTCCATAAAATTTAATTTTAAGTTTATGCGGAAGTTCAAAAAAGCTCAATTTTTGAATGACATTAACTCAAAAACCCCATTTTTTAAAAATCTGTCCATTTGATGTCCTCTTAGCTGTTAATAAATTGCTCATTGCAGAATAGTGTATTTTTGCCTGGTTAATTTTATATATATTTTTTAAAGATTGTACATTTTCAGCGTTGTTGTGTAATACAGCACAAAATGCAATAGATTGTCCATATTTCACTGAAAACATCGTTTAATCAGGTTTCAAAGTTAAAACATAGGTTACTGGTGTTTGATTAGTACAATAACATTATATTTTGAAGTTCAGCACAATAACATACACTAAAAATATGCAGAACATAACATTATTATACTATAGCATCACTGTAATTCAGTAACATACAATTTTTTTTGACGCTTGATATTATTGCAATTTTTTTATTAATTTTACTTTCATAAAACATTTTTTTTTCACAAATAGCCTTTTAGATAATAAACACTTTCTTAGCAGTATATTAATAAAGTTACCTGTAAAAGGTTTATATAGAAGGATTAGGCACAGTAGATGTGGTTGATTTTTCTCAGCTCCTGTTGGTCAAAAGTATGGAGTCGTGCAGATAGTCCAAGTGGAGTAGGATTCCTTACTTGTAAGCAGCACATTTTCTAATGGCATTGGACACTCATCTTTCTTCTTTCCAGATTCCTCTGGCCACTGGAACCCTTTAGCTGGACCGTGGGGATGCATAAATGACACAGTAATGTCATTGAGCTCTCGAGATATACCTGTAATCTGTCCCATCCACCAATTATTGTCATAATTTAAACACACCCAACAAACTCGCCTACCTGGAAATCACTTACTGAGTAATGTTTTTCACCTGGCTGGATGTTTCAACTTTTTCAACTTGATGTTTAATTGTATGTCCCATATAAGACTCATTATTTTTAACCAACCAGTAATGTTTTGATTGTATTCCTACAACATGTTTTACATTAGCCCCCCATTCTTCTTCCTTACAAGACCTGTAGGCTTGAACAGTTTTAACTTCAAGAATCAGTAGTGTTATATTTTGTAAAAGATGAGAAAGTTCAGCAACAAATGAAGCTGCATCTCTTATGGCTTGCACAGACCCTCTTTGGAGGTTAAACTTAGTTGCATAATGCTTACATAGCCCACCTATAGCATCACATGAACTTTTACCATGCCCAGTTGCTGAAAAAATCCACTTTTTTCTTCAATTTGATTATTTTTAGAAAGTTCATAAATTTGGTATTTATTTTTGAAATGTCCAGCAGCCCCATTGGAAATATAAACAAGTGATCTAATATTTTCTAATTGGCACAACTTAGAAATTTCTTTTTTTATAATCTCTATAGCACAGAGAGCATGAGCTGTGTCATGAGCTGTATCATCAGACATTACAACAAAACTTTTTATCTCTTTTTCAAGATATGCAACACATGTGAAAAGTGAAATCTGAACATTTTGCCAGTGGTAACTTTGTATTTCATTGGGCAGTATCACTGTCCAATTTTCAGCAACATCAAAATGTAAAACTAGAATGTCAGAACTTTCTTTCACAGAGATTTTGCTTCAGCTATTCCTTCTCTTTGGATTTTGCTGTGAGAAATTGCTTTCTTCACCCAATGTCTTACATCTTGCAGAAACTTTTGGACAGATACAGGTTTTCTTATGAGGTCACCACCTTCCCAAATAGCAAATGTAACTTATTCATTCAAGCAGAGTTTCAACTGCCAGTGCTTTTGTGCCGGGGCAGTCACCACACTCTTGGAGCCAACAATCTTCATTGCTTATTCTGTCACATAAACATTTCTGTAAAAGAACTTCTTCCTCAATTCGCGTGTTTGTTGTATTTTGGAGAGCTGTACATATAAGTTTCAGATTACTGCAATAAATACAAGTGCATACTGTTTGTATTGGCTGAATTCTGACCCACTTTGGACGTAGAGTGTAAAACTTTGAAAGACCAATTTTTATATTTGGGTTGTCTTTTTTCATTAGCCTGTATGCCTCTTTAATTGATCTAGTCATAAATATTTTTACCAGGTTTTTAATTTTCTCACCATTATCATCTCTAACACAAACAACATCATTTTTGTTTGGACTATCCCTAGTACAGTCTGTATTATCATCTAGGTAGTATGGCAATGTCAGAGTTGCAGCTTCTGTAGACAATGGATGCCCACTGTAGGGGTCAGGTTGAGCATAGATTCCCTTTTCTCTTCTAACCTTGCGTGATTTATCTATGAGGTACTTTGATACTGTAGGTAACTCTCCCTTCAAATCAGTTTTACTAACAGTCTGTGGTACCAATGTCAGTAATTGCACTTTTTCAGCGTAGTTACAAGTTTGAAGTGCTGTACTAATATTAGAAAACACTGATTACAAGTAGAACAGTCAGGCTTCTCAAGAGACAACTGACTTGAAACACCAACTCCATATATGTCTTCTAATTTATGCACAGCTGAAGTTGTTAGTGTTTTCTCTAATGTCAACTTTTTCCTCTTCACATAAGCTTCTCTCGTATCCTCCCTAACTTCTGAATGGGCTTTAAATGGTGACACATTAACATCAAGCATTGTAATACTGCTATTTAAAACATCCACAATCTCATGACTGGGAATGAAAAAAACCCCTCTCTCTCTCTCTGATGTGGGAATTTCTTCTTCAGTTTCATTTGCGCATTCCTAAATTTTTCTTTTCTAAATAGCCACACAATTGCAACACAAATAACCATTTCTATTTACAGAGAAAGATGGGCCTACAATCCTTTGAATTTCATCACCTAAATCACCAACACCACAGAACCTAACAAGCTTAGTTTTGTACACAACTCTTTTGTGTCTTTTAATGTAGTCCACACATCTAACTCTCTCAGAACTATGATGATCAGACATTATAAATTATTCACTGAACAATACTGAACATCACTCTTCAACAGACAAGAGCAAACTGGAGTGGGAGAAAGGTGGGGAATTAGTAAATGAAGGACATAACAGCTGCTGATTGGCTGTTAAGTGAACAATCAATGGGCATGTTTGTACTTGGAAAAGCCTGTCATAACTTGTTGTTTCAGCATTGTGGCTTGTGCAATTTCATTACAAAATGCTCTAAATTTACGAGGAGTATCAGTAGAACAGTGGATGGTTACAAAATTAACAAGTTCAACAATATCAATAATTTAAAGTATATATATAGAGAGAGGGAGAGAGTATGAGGTTGCAAATAATTCCCCTAGAAAAGAAATGAAACCCGCAAGAACATACTGCCATGTTCTGCAAATATTTTTTAGTATATTTTTTGTGCTGAACTTCAAAATATAATGTAATTGTACTAATCAAACACCAGTAACCTATGTTTTAACTTTGAAACCTGGTTAAACGGTGTTTTCAGTGAAATATGGACAATCTATTGCATTTTGTGCCGTGTTACGCAACAAAACTGAAAGGCTTAAAACGTACAATCTTTAAAAAAATATATATATATAAAATTAACGTGGCAAAAATACACTATTCTGCAATGTACAATTTATTAACAACTAAGAGGACATCAAATGGACAGATTTTCAGATTTTTAAAAAATGGGGTTTTTGAGTCAATGTCATTCAAAAATTGAGCTTTTTTGAACTTCCACATAACTTAAAATTAAATTGTATGGACTGCATGCATCCCAGGTTTAAAATAAAATTTTCTGTAAAACTGCCATTGAGGGACTTCAGATTGCCATCCTTACTTACCTGAAAAATAATTATTTAGTGGGAAATTTTTTTCCAAAAATGTAAAAAAAAGTTTTTTTTGCAATAATGTTTTTTTCCCTTATTAATAATGTCAGTCAGGCTTATTCAAACTATGCCAAGTTAAAATTTAATTCAATAGCTACAAAATAAAAAAAAAATTAAGTGAATAGATTAAATAGTTTTGAAGCAGCGCTCGTTTTAAAATACAGCATTTTCCCCATTTTTCAAAGATCGCTAGATTTTAGCCAAACTTCAAAACGCTGTAGCTGGAGAAAAATTTTTTTTTTAGGAAAATCCTTTCAGGATATTTTATGTCTCCAATAGTTGTAACTACTGTAATTTTTTGGAACAAATCTAAAATGGTCACCTGACACATTTTGGTACTGTCTGCCTGAATTGAGATGGAATGACTCGCCCGTCTATCCACTGTTACAATGCGAGATAGCCGACGATGACCCCGCTCATCCACACGATGTTGTCCACGACAGTTGGCCCTTGCACGGATGGTTTTCCTGGATTCGATGTACTCACAGTGCACAGTGGCTCGTGAAAATCCCAGTGTCTGCACAACTTCCGAGATGGAGTGACCCATTCGTCGGGCCCCGACAATTTGCCCACGATCAAATGCGCTTAGATCCTTTGTCTTACCCATACTGCATCCGACTCTTACTGATTCCTATCACATGATTCCTTATATTGTTGGATCGCTGCATACATCATGTTTCCATTTACAGAGCCGCCCACAGCGCCACATTTGCATAACGCCAGCTGTCTCTAATTCAATTGCTCTTCAGTGTACATCGCAAATTCATTTTTTTCTCATTCCCATAGCGGAATCGAGGCGACGACCCACATATATTGTAGATTTATTTTGGTCGTGCAGACAAAAACAATATCCCTAGAACCCTATTAAATCACCTTGCAGACTCCCTGTCATAAATGCAAGTTTTCCATCTTTCAAAATTTCCAAAAACGGATGTTAGATGGAGTGCAGATTTCTCCCATAATCGTAATTTTTTTCTCACGATGTTTCCTCGATGCTTAAAGAGAGGATTGTCCGATATTGTTGTTAAATATCATTTTATTGTTTAAATATTTGTGTTTTAGTTTGAAAATGGAGACAACAATTTCCAAAAAGAAAGTTTGACGGAACCCAGTAATCTTAAATTCTTTTTCTTGCAATGTTCCCTCTGCTCCATATGGTCATTTAATATCATTTTATTAGATAAATTATTGTATTTAAGATTGAAAATGAAGGAAAACTTTCCAAAAACCAAAGTTGTATGGAGCGAAAATTTATCTCCAATAACTCTCCACCCGCTGTGCTTCTCCATTTTCATCATTTAATTATGTACATGGAGAACAATTTTCCAAAATCTGAAGTAGAACGGAGCGAAAACTTCTCCTGTTATCACAACTTTACTGTTGTTAAATATCATTTTATTCCATAAATCTTTGTCTTTGAGCTTGAAAATGGGGCCAAAATTTCAGACACAGAGGTCCTGAATGTGCTTGATCTTAATTAACATTGCAATTGCTGTAGTACCTAAGTTAGAAATTTTTTTGATAGAAAAATATGTCTGTGCAATTTTTATCGTTTTTTGCATCTAGTCTACAGTAATTTTGTATAGTTACCACCCGCAGATTATTTTTGTGGCACAATGATATCTGTTGCAGACTGATGAGGAGCTTTCTGCTGGGAGGGGGGGGGGTATATATAAAATATCAAAGTCACATATGCTTCTGTCCAAAAAATAATGTTTTACCCTGATAGAGCTGCATTTCCCCCTGGTTTTGGCAGTGAAATAACTTCCACAGATTTCCAGTTATCTGGAAAATATTTTAGTTAGAGTTTGCACGTCTGAAGCTCTGATGTCATTGTTAACGCCTGGAAAATCAGTTTAGGACTCCTGGGAAGCTCCTTAAAGTTTAGGACTCCTGGGAAGCTCCTTAAAGTTTAGGACTCCTGGGAAGCTCCTTAAAGTTTAGGACTCCTGGGAAGCTCCTTAAAGTTTAGGACTCCTGGGAAGCTCCTTAAAGTTTAGGACTCCTGGGAAGCTCCTTAAAGTTTAAGACTCCTGGGAAGCTCTTTAAATGGCAGAGGTGTAACCATGGCAGGGCAGGCTGGTGGTTAAATGACGTTATGTTTTGAAAAGGATGTGAAGAATACACTGCTGGCCATTAAAGGTGCAAACACCACGAAAGACTATTACGAATACAGCATGGTGAGACGATGGGAACACATAACAATCAGTATCTGGTGTAGCCACCATGCATGGCAATTACAGCTGCTACACGACCCGGCATTGAGAGGAAGAGGCGTTGGATGTGTGTTTGAGTAATGTCCATCCACGCAGCTTCTATATGATGCCACAGTTTCTCCATTGTTGCTGGGTGTGGTTGCTGGCATGCCAGTTGTCCAGCGATCATGGGCCACACGTATTCAATAGGCAACATATCTTGGAACAGTGCGGGCCAAGGAAGATGTGGCATATGGAGGCGATCCAAGAAGTCTTGGACATTGCGTGCCCATGCAGTCACGCATTGTCCTGTTGACAAATGGCACCAGACTCCCTGAAGACGTGGTATGAGAACAGGCTTCAACACCTCAGTGATGTAACGACGGCTGTTCAACATACGGGTACTGTGGACGAGGCGCATGTACGAGAGAAATCCAATGGCACTCCATACCATAACACTGAATGTTGGGCTGATATATGGCGCAGGTCTCACTTAGCTGGTCTCTGCAGTATCACCAGACACGGATTCATCTATCATGGTGCTGCAAACTGAAGCAGAATTTGTGACGAAAACATGATGCCTTGCCATTCATTGCTGCATGCGCAACATTCTTGGCAGCATTGCAGTCACAGACACCAGTGTTGTACAGTCAAAGGTAGCCGAAGCAATGGGTGCAGTGTAAAAATGCCCCGTTGCTGCAGATGACGTTGAACCATCCATGCGGAGTCTGCATGTTGTGCCACACACTCGAACTGTTGAGTCAAGGTGGCTGTGCGATCCATCGGAGCCATGCTCACCAGATGTCGTTTCGTTCGATGGTGTGACGGGGTCGGTGTGTTCATTCCTCAGCTACCCACTGACGCCATATTCTCCCCACCATGGCCACATGCCATCCCACACGAGTACTGATGTTTCAAAGAGATAATCTACAATCCCGACATGCCACAGTTCTACCACGATTGAAGTCAGAAACCTGCTGTAAAGGCATGTTGCAGCTGTCTGTTAAGTACTCGAAGTGTGTTTGCTGGTGAGCAAACACACTTCGAGTGCTTAACACCGGCTCCTTGTTCACCCCTCTTATGCGACTTTTAGGGGGCATTATTGTGTAACATGATTTCCATATGTACTGCAAGGTTAATCATTTACATGTGCTCCTCATACACAAGATTCTTCCGCGGATTTGCAGAATTCCACTTTTTTTTTTTGTGTCATCATTTGGGTCATTCTCCAGATCGATGTATAACTGAGGAGAAATGGGGGAGTAGGGAGGGGTCGTTTTCCATCTGGGGATGGTATTTCGTCTTTCAAAACTTCCGAAAACTGAAGTTAAACATAGTGGCGATTTTTCCCGTAATCGTAGTTTCTTTTTTCTCACAATGTTGCCTGTTCCCAACATTGCTATTAAATGTCATTGTATTGCATAAATGTTTGTATTCCAGCATGAAACTGTAAGCAACAATTTCCAAAAGCGGAAGTTAAGATGGTCCGAAGATTTCCCTGCAGTCTTCGGGCATAAGATTCTTCCGTGGATTCGAAGAATTCCGTCATTTCCGTTATCATTTTGGGCATTCTCGAGATCAATGCACAACTGAGCAGAAATTTGGGGGGTGGGGGTGGTAATGGTGGGGGAGATTGAATCAGTTTTTATTTGACGATGGAATTCCGTCTTATGAAACCTTTGAAAACGGAAGTTAGATGCAGCGAATATTTCTCCCGTAATCTTTTTGTTTTTCTGGCAATGTTCCTTCTGCCCCGTATTGTTCTTAAATTTCCTTTTATTCCACAAATACTGCATTTAAACCTAAAAATGGAGGAAGAAGTTTCTGAAAACAGAAGTCGGTCAAAGGGAAGATAAAATTTCTCCCAAAATCACATTTTTTTTTCTTCCTGCGATGTTCTCACTATCCTGTGTTGTTGTTAAGTGTTACTGTCCCCCATAAATGTCTGCACTTAAGCTTGATAAGGGAGGGGAAATTTTCCAAAAACAGAAGTGACGGAGTTTGAAACTTTGTTAGAATTGATGCATGGTGTTCAAAAGTATTCATATTCTGAAAGTCACGCCATTTATCTAAAGTAGCGAAAGCTTTGATATCATGCATTCATGGTCCTCAGGCTGAAAGTTCTTTTAGCATGATGGATAAAAATTATTGTCATCTGAGGGAATAAAAGGGGAAGAGGAAACAAAAGTGGTGAAGAAATTGGAAGGGAATTATATCAACAGAAAGAAAAACTAAGCAAAGATTGCTGTGCAGCTGCACAGTCAACAAAAGACAAATATGGCCATGGAACTTGCTGAGAAGAAAGCAACACAAGAGGAAATTTTTTTTACTTGCTGATGTTCTAGCAAGTAGAAAAAAATAGAGAGAGAGATGTTTGAAGCAGTGTCTTTTAAAATCACTTTATTTTGTTTTGAATTCGGTAATTTTATGTTGTGAATACAGTGAACAATTCCATCTTGCTCGTGCTGCTTTATATTCACACTTTCTTGTCGCATGTTGTGATTTTTTTCGCCCGATTAAAAAGTTCATTTTTTTTGTTCCTTGGTCAGTCTGATGTATGGCTCCTGTGTTCTGCTCTTCTGCCAACGTTTGAGCCCCTAGGAAGCGATCTTCCTGGTGTTGCACTTTTAATGGCCAGCGGTGTAGAAGAACATGCTAACATTACGTAAAAGTATCTTTAACTCTTCTTCAGCCAGAGTTCTGGCTGATGAAGGACTAAAGACAAAGCTTTCATGCAAAATATAACTTTTATGTAACTTAAGTGTGTTCCTCTATGTCCTGTAGTTCAGTTACATATTGATGCCCAGTTCTCTCAATGTTTTGCGAAGTTGGATTTTTTTTTTTGCTATTCACCCACATCCCATGCTTGCCAAGTTTTTCAAGCCATCATTCAGTAAAAATTCATTCTTGCTAAAGTTGGTTTACATGTATGTGTTATGAGAAGTTTAGTTTTGACCTCTTATTTGGTTTGCAGTTGCATATTTTCATGCTTTAAATAGTAATGATAATTTTTATTTGCAGTAAAAAACTAAAAAAAAAAAAAAAAAGGGGCAAGATGTCTGTGAGCAGTCCTTCAAGTTTGAGTCCTGCAAAGCAGTTGAAATTTCAAGATTTGATGGACAGAGGTAAAGAACTGGTTAAAGATGGGAAAGTTTGTAAAGGGATGGAAGTCATGAAAGAAGCTCTAACCATTTGCAGAACATCAAAATTGTTGTCTAGGATTAAAAAATGCGAGGTAAATGCTTAATTTTTCGCTTCTTTTCTATGTATGTATTTTATCACTTTTGAGAAATTTTTACTTCCTTCCCCCTTAATTTGTATTCCAAGAGTTCCTCTCCTTTCCTTCCCTCACAGGGACACGCTAGTTCTCCACATTTTCTCCATTGACTTTTACAGTACAGCCCTTAAATATAGGACTTTATAAACACTGGTGTCCAAAATTGAAGTCCAGAAGGCAACAGTAGGGAAATAATCCAAAGCACTCAATGAGATGTTCACTAGATATGCAAGTGGACACAAGGAACAAATGCCATTCAATCACTAGATATGCAAGTGGACACAAGGAACAAATGCCATTCAATATGTGGATTGAGTTATGTCCTTATTAAGGCAACAGGAAACGGTAGTGACTTTTCTCGTTAACAGTGCGTGTAGAAGCATTCTGGTGTCTACAAATGCTTGCCTTATGCCTGATATGTCCAATGCAGTATGGTGGGGAGTGATAGGAGGACTAGAAGCAGGCCAGTCACAAGCCCAGGTTGCTTGCCTTATGCCTGATACAGTACGTCCAATGCCGTATGGTGGGGAGCAATAGGAGGACTAGAAGCAGGCCAGTCACAAGCCCAGGTTGCTTGCCTTATGCCTGATACAGTAGTCTAATGCCATATATTGGGGAGCGATAGAAGGACTAGAAGCAGGCCAGTCACAAGCCCAGGTTGCTTGCCTTATGCCTGATACAGTACATCCAATGCCATATGGTGGGGAGCTATAGGAGGACTAGAAGCAGGCCAGTCACAAGCCCAGGCTGCTTGCCTTATGCCTGATACAGTACGTCCAATGCCGTATGGTGGGGAGCGATAGGAGGACTAGAAGTAGGCCAGTCACAAGCCCAGGTTGCTTGCCTTATGCCTGATACAGTACGTCCAATGCCGAATGGTGGGGAGCGATATGAGGACTAGCAGCAGGCCAGTCACAAGCCCAGGCTGCTTGCTTTATGCCTGATACAGTACGTCCAATGCCGAATGGTGGGGAGCGATATGAGGACTAGAAGCAGGCCAGTCACAAGCCCAGGTTGCTTGCCATATGCCTGATACAGTACGTCCAATGCCATATGGTGGGGAGCTATAGGAGGACTAGAAGCAGGCCAGTCACAAGCCCAGGTTGCTTGCCTTATGCCTGATACAGTACTCCAATGCCGTATGGTGGGGAGCAATAGGAGGACTAAAAACAGGCCAGTCACAAGCCCAGGTTGCAAGGGATTTGAATATCCACCCAGGGTGCAAAATTTGCGGTCGCCCAGTCAACAATGGTGACCAGAAATTTATTGTTGGTGAGCAGTAAAAAATATTAAATTGTTTTCCTGTTCGGCATTTGATGCTGTTGGGCAGTATCTTCACAAAAATATTTTTAGCTCAAACATTATCTTCATGAAAATAATTTGAACTGTGATGGTGTCTTCACTTTCAGTAAAATGTTATCTTAAATGTTTCAGTGTGAGAGGCATCTTGAGTATTGTATTTAACTGTGCTTTCTTCTTTTTTTTTCGTCGTCATGAAATGTTTTCAGTAAAACAGTCTCTGACGGAGGCGTATCAATCAATGCACCAGCAGCCTAGCAAACCAACGAGAGCCTCTTTCGTGGACTGCGTAGCAACAGCTGAAAGGGACTCCAAAGCATTGTGGGAAGAAGCGTTTCTTCCCCGCGTGTGTTTCTAGGTTTAACTCAGAGTAGGGATGGGCATATCAATGGATATTCATTCCTGAAACATTTGCGCATCCGTAATATGGGTGGCTTTTGCGCATCCGTAATAAGGCTGCAGACAACTCAAAGAAGCATGGAGAGGTGCATGCTTGGTATAACCAGGAGAGATAAGAAGAGGAACTCGTGGATCCGAAAAATGACGAGAGTGGAAGACATCATGATCAGAGTTAAATCCCTGAAATGGCAATGGGCTGGACATACTGCCAGAAGGACAGACCATAGATGGACAGCCGAAATTTTAGATTGGATTCCAAGGGACAGGAAAAGACCCAGAAAAAGGCCACATGGGAGATGGGTGGATGAAATTTGTAAATATGCGGGAGTGACATGGAGGAGACTGGCACAAGACAGACCGTTGTGGAGGAAACTTGGGGAGACCTTCGTCCAGCAGTGGATTGATAATGGTTGACAATGATGATGATGATGAATATGGGTGGAAATTTTCTATGTATCAGCGGAAACCACGATGTTTTGCTAAAGAACCAAAGAATTCCCATCTTTCCCATCTGCAGCACATGGATGAATAAATCGCCGTTCAATATATTGGTGATAGCTCACTAATTCAACATCGAGTAACCATAATATTTGTTAAAGTGCTTGATGTATTGTAAACCTCAATGCATTGGCTCCAGTAACATCGAGGATAAGAACTCGATTTTCGGCAACGAAACATAACAGAAAAACGGCAAAAAAATTGCCAATTCGCAACATAGAAAGGTGATATTTCCTCTCTCAGTATAAGAATACGAAAAAGAAAGGTGATATTTCCTTTCTCAGCATAAGAATATGAAAAAGGCAAATTCATTTACTTTTCGCAGAAAATTTTTGAGTTGATTGCGCTATTGCAGTTTCAAACATCGGTCCTGAACCTCAATTTTTTGGGGAGGGCGTGGCAGGACCTATCGGTTCCTGTAACATCAAGGAAAAGAACTCTATTTTCTGTGATGAAACATCGAGCAAAACGGCGAAAAAGTCCCTAATTCATGACCTAAGATTATATTTAAAAGAATGCAGCAAAGAGAAATTAATTTACTTCACGTAGAAAATATTCTTTTGCAGTTTCTAACGTCAATTCTCAAAAACAGTGATATTTTCCTCCATCTGTACTCCGATTAATCTTTGCTGTACCAGCCGGGATTTTGGGAAACGTATTTATATACATATGAGGAAAAGGAGCATGGTGGTGGAGGTGCTGACAGTTCGCTTTATGGGGGGATTGGGTTGTGGGGTATGACCGACATTTTTTAAAATGTCATTTTAGTTATTTCTTTACCTCTAGCACTCAAAAATATTGTCTTTTGACGACTTTCCTGGTTTAATACAACCACCCGGAGGGTTATTATTATTACTATTATTTTCTGAGATCTCAGCTGTAGCACAATCGCAGAGTTGTATATATATCATCATCATCATCATCATCAACAACAACCATTATCAATCCACTGCTGGACGAAGGTCTCCCCAAGTTTCCTCCACAACGGTCTGTCTTGTGCCAGTCTCCTCCATGTCACCCCTGCATACTTTCGAATTTCATCCACCCATCTCCCATGTGGTCTTCTTCTGGGTCTTTTCCTGTCCCTTGGAATCCAATCTAAAATTTCGGCTGTCCATCGATGGTCTGTCCTTCTGGCAGTATGTCCAGCCCATTGCCATTTCAGGGATTTAACTCTGATCATGATGTCTTCCACTCTTGTCATTTTTCGGATCCACGAGTTCCTCTTCTTATCTCTCCTGGTTACACCAAGTATGCACCTCTCCATGCTGCTTTGAGTTGTCTGCAGCCTTTGTATGTCTTTCTTAGTTAAGGTCCACGTCTCTGCACCATACGTAAGCACTGGAAGGATGCATTGATCAAACACTTTTCTTTTAAGACATAATGGCATATTGCTCTTGAAAATTATGCTGTTTCTTCCAAAAGCTCTCCAGGCAAGTTTTGTACGCCGATTAATTTCTTCATCAATGTGACCCTCACTTGATATCTGCTGTCCAAGATAAACGTACGTGTCTGTTATCTCCAGCTTTTCTCCATCAATCGATAAATCTTCATTTCTTGTAAAAGCATTGAACATCACTTTTGTCTTCTGAAAGTTCATTTTTAATCCCACTTCTTTACTCTTGTCAGCAAGATCCTGGATCATACTCTGCAGCTCTGATGGGGTAGTTGCAATAATGACTACGTCATCAGCAAAACGAAGGTGGGTTAGATAATCTCCATTAATCTTTATCCCCTTGTTTTCCCAGCTCAGCGACTGAAAAACACCCTCCAATGTGGCATTAAAGAGCTTCGGAGATATGGTGTCACCTTGTCTCACTCCCTTTCCAATTTTTACGTGTGTTGTATTTTCAAACAGCCTAATCTTTGCACTTGTATTTTCATAGATGTTATTAATAATATTAATGTATGCATCTTCAGTACCGCAGGTTTTCAGAGCCATTGTAACTGCTGATGGTTTCACCGAATCAAAGGCTTTTTCATAATCGATAAAAGCCATGCACAATGGAAGTTCATATTCCCTCGCTCTTTAAATTAGTTCTCTCAGCACGTGGATATGATCTATTGTGCTGTAGCCACTCCTGAATCCAGCTTGTTCTCTCGGTTGAGCCATGTCCAGTGTTACCGTCAAGCGGTGTGAAAGAACTTTAGTGAAGATTTTATAAACTACTGATAGGAGGCTGATAGGTCTGTAGTTTCCAAGATCCTCAATGTCACCTTTCTTATGTAGCAGGATCATTGTAGCGGTGTTCCAATCCTCAGGAATCTTTCCTTCATTAAGGCATCGAGTGAAAATTTGGGCGAGTACTGTTTCGATTTCTCCACTTGCTTCTTGTATGATGTCTACAGTAATTCCATCTTCTCCTGGAGCTTTTCCCCGCTTCATGTTCTTGATTGCATGTGCAACTTCTGCTGGAAGGACTGGAGGAACTCTGGTACTGGTATCTTTCATGATGTCTGGAGTGCATGTACCATTCCTTTCATATAATTTGGAGTAGAAATCTTTCACTCTTGTCAAAATTTCGACTCTATTTCTTGTTACAGAACCATCTTCTTTTCTCAGTGCCATAATCTGTTTTCTTCCCTTACTGAGATGTCCCTTTGCTATCTTTAGGCTTTGGTTGTTTTCAATTGCTTTCCTCACTAGTTCACAGTTGAATTTTCTTACATCTTCAGTGATACTTTTTCTTACTGTCTTGCATAGCTCTATATATTCCACTTTGGAAGTCACATCTTCTTTAGTTGTCCTCATCTCTCTTCTTTTTTGCATCAACATTTTCGTTTTTCCTGATAATTTATTTACATGCAACTTGTTCTTAGACCTAGCTAATTTTGTTGCTGTTTCCATAAGAGCTTTGGTTACTTTTCTGTTAACTTCAGAGATGTCCACTTCTTCTGCTGTTAGGCCTTCTAAAGCAGAGAACCTGTTCTTCAGTTCCAACTTGAAGGTATTATTTTGTTTTTTAAGGTTGGTTATGTCAATAGATTTTGTTTGTCTTATGAGCTTGCCACGTTCAAGTTTAGTGTTGAGGTGCATCTTACATCTCACCAATCTATGGTCACTACCTGTGTTGAACTTGTTCAGCACACTGCAGTCTTCTATGACAAATTTTTTGTTACACATAATAAAATCAATTTCACTTGTCGTCCCATTTGGATGTCTCCATGTCCATTTCCTGTGTGGCTTTTTCTTGAAGAAGGAGTTCAAGATGAAAAACCCTTCTGCCTCTGCAAACTCAACGAGAGTATTTCCACGCTGGTTTCTGTTGCCGTGACCGAATTTACCTACTGAAGTTTCATTCTGTTGTCGTTGCCCTATTTTTGCATTGAAATCTCCCATAATTATTTTCAAGTGCTGCTTACCTTTATTATTTAGATGACAAATTTCCTCATACAATTCTTCAATTTCTTCTTCAGGATGACTTGTGGTGGGTGCATAAGTTTGAATAATCTGAGCCTGGTATCTTTTCGAGAGTTGGATAACAAGTCGTGCAGCTCTGTCAGAGGACCTTTCAACTTCTACAACTTTATCCTTCAGTTTCTTGTTTATTATAAATCCAACACCACTAGTTCTGCCAGTATCTGTCCCACGATAGTAGAAGAGATGTCCACTTTTCAGTTCGATGAGATCTTCTCCTTTTCTCCTTACCTCACTTAGCCCCACGATGTCCCACTTGATCCTTTGTAGTTCCTCTTCCAATTAAAGAAGCCTTGAATCAGAAGATAGGGAGCGTCCATTATACGTAGCCAAGGTCAGCATCAGATGGCAGTCTAGTCCGGTCCTCCGGGGATTCTTAGCACCCTCTGCCTTCATGTCGCACTGGCCGCTGCCTTGGCCAGGTACATTCCAGCTGCCGGAGACTGAGGGCCAAGATTTAAGTTGTGGAATCATTTTGGAGGGGTTTGGCCATAACTCACCACGCTGGCCAAGCGGGTTGGTGAGTGTGGGATAGAATTTCCTCTAATCCCGATGGTATAGTTATACCGCTATTGGCGGTCGTCAGAGCCCCTTTAGTGAGAACAGGATGCACCACGAGAAGGCGGGGTTGACATTTGTCAAGGAGAGGCTGTGATGTTACGCATCACCTGACCTTACATCCCATATATATATATATATATATATATATATACTTAAGAGCAAAACTGAAGACTAAGGAAAAAACATTAGAATTTAAAACGAAGGTTGCAAAATAACCTGAAAATCAAAACGCTCAACGCAGCAGTTTTGAAAATTCAGAATTCACATTCTATAAAGAAGATACCTAAGCAAAAAAATACAAATATAATTTTGACTCACACCTAGTACAACATAGAAAAGGTTATGTATCTACCTGTGTGAGTAAAAGAAGAAAAAGATAAAAAAATAAAATAAAACAACTGAATGTAGAAGGTGTCGAGAATACTGAGCCTTGGCTTTATCAAGGACCAGCAAAAACTCTGCATTTTCTCACTTCCACAAAGACCTAGTTGGAAATGGGTTTCTGCAAGGCCATAGATGCAAGTAACATTCCCACCTAAAATAGTTTAAAAAATATATATATGTCATGTCCTCCGTAGAGTTGCATGACCTAGCACTAGTTAACAATTTCGCTTGCATCCATTAACCTTCCTGGCCCGACCCATGCTCTTCATCTGTTACTATTAAACAGAGAGAAGAAGATTAAAGAGAACTCAAGCTGTGAGAGTGACATAATAATTAGAAATGATTTTCAGCCATAACGAAATTCCAAGTTCGTTTGAGAGAGAATTTAAACCTGAAAATCAATGCAAAAGAAATCCAAATTTTTACATTGCAATTAAAAAAGGAAATATTAATTTTTAACGAACAGAATTTTGAAAGAAAACTTGAGTCTAAAACCCCCTACTCTACAACTTATGACAGCACGAAAACGAGAATAAGTTAAAGATAATAATTAACTAAAGAAAACTTTGTGAAAGTTATATACCTTAAACAGTTAGTTGCAATATGTACAAAGTATTTCAGCAGTGCTTTAAGTGCATAATTAATTAGTTATTAAGAACTTAACTACTTTGAAAAAAACAGCGCATAGACAGCGCATAGAAAAGGAACAAGCTTAGCCATCTTCTGTTCCTAGGTACCCCAAAAGACGCTCAAAGTTGCAAAGAAAAGAAAGAGTTAAAACCCGCAAAAATGTTAACAGACAAACCAATGCCTAAAAGCTGAAAAGCTAAAAAACGACAGAGAAAAAGTACAAACATTGAACTTATAAAACCTAGAACCCAAAAACAAGGAAGAGAGCTTGTACTTCATGTACTTTTTCTCTGTCGTTTTTTAGCTTTTCAGCTTTTAGGCATTGGTTTGTCTGTTAACATTTTTCTTGGGTTTTAACTCTTTCTTTTCTTTGTAACTTTGAGCGTCTTTTTGGGGTACCTAGGAACAGAAGATGGCTAAGCTTGTTCCTTTTCTATGCGCTGTCTATGCTGTTTTTTTCAAAGTAGTTAAGTTCTTAATAACTAATTAATTATGCACTTAAAGCACTGCTGAAATACTTGTACATATTGCAACTAACTGTTTAAGGTATATAACTTTCACAAAGTTTTCTTTAGTTAATTATTATCTTTAACTTATTCTCGTTTTCGTGCTGTCATAAGTTGTAGAGTAGGGGTTTTAGACTCAAGTTTTCTTTCAAAATTCTGTTCGTTAAAAATTAATATTTCCTTTTTAATTGCAATGTAAAAATTTGGATTTCTTTGCATTTATTTTCAGGTTTAAATTCTCTCTCAAACGAACTTGGAATTTCGTTATGGCTGAAAATCATTTCTAATTATTATGTCACTCTCACAGCTTGAGTTCTCTTTAATCTTCTTCTCTCTGTTTAATAGTAACAGATGAAGAGCATGGGTCGGGCCAGGAAGGTTAATGGATGCAAGCGAAATTGTTAACTAGTGCTAGGTCATGCAACTCTACGGAGGACATGACATATATATATTTTTTAAACTATTTTAGGTGGGAATGTTACTTGCATCTATGGCCTTGCAGAAACCCATTTCCAACTAGGTCTTTGTGGAAGTGAGAAAATGCAGAGTTTTTGCTTGGTCCTTGATAAAGCCAAGGCTCAGTATTCTCGACACCTTTTCTACATTCAGTTGTTTTATTTTATTTTTTATCTTTTTCTCCTTTTACTCACACAGGTAGATACATAACCTTTTCTATGTTGTACTAGGTGAGTCAAAATTATATTTGTATTTTTTTGCTTAGGTATCTTCTTTATAGAATATATATATATATATATATATATATATATATATATATTCTATTAAGAAGAGACCTAAGCAAAAAAAATATATATATTTTGACTCATACCAAGTACAACATAGAAAAGGTTATGTATCTACCGGTGTGAGTAAAAGGAGAAAAGATAAAAAATAAAATAAAACAACTGAATGTATATATATATATTCTATTAAGAAGAGACCTAAGCAAAAAAATATATATATTTTTGACTCATACCAAGTACAACATAGAAAAGGTTATGTATCTACCGGTGTGAGTAAAAGGAGAAAAGATAAAAAATAAAATAAAACAACTGAATGTAGAAAGTGTCGAGAATACTGAGCCTTGGCTTTATCAAGGACCAGCAAAAACTCTGCATTTTTTCACTTCCACAAAGACCTAGTTGGAAATGGGTTTCTGCAAAGCCATAGATGCAAGTAATAAGCCCACCAAAAATTGTTTTAAAAAATATATATATGTCATGACCTCCGCAGAGTTGTATGACCTAGCTCTAGTTAACAATTTAGCTTGCATCCATAACTTTCATGGCCCGACCCATGCTCTTCATCTGTTACTATTAAACAGAGAGAAGAAGATTAAAGAGAACTCAAGTTGTGAGAGTGACATAATAATTAGAAATAATTTTCAGCTATAACGAAATGCCAAGTTCGCCTGAGAGAGAATTTAAACTTGAATAGCAATGCAAAAGAATTCCAAATTTTTACATTGCAATTAAAAAAGGAAATATTAATTTTTTAAAACTCAGATTTTTGAAAGAAAACTTGATTCTAAAACCCCCTACTCCACAACTTCTGACAACACAAAAACGAGAATAAATTAAAGACAATAATTAACTAAAGAAAAGCTTTGTGAAAGTTATATGACATAAACAATTAGTTGCAATATGTACAAAGTATTTCAGCAGTGCTTTTAAGTGCATAATTAAGTAGTTATTAAGAACTTAACTACTTTGAAAATACAGCGCAAAGTAAAGGAACTATGCTTAGCCAGCTGCTGAGCCTAAGTTTCCTAAGAGACGCGCAAAGTTACCAAGAAAAGAAAGAGTTAAATCCCGCAAAAATTTTAACAGACTAGCCAGTGCCTAAATAAATGCTAAAAAGCAAAAAACAACAGAGAAAAAAAGTACAAGAAGTGCAAACATTGAACTTATAAAACCTAAAACCCAAAGACAATGAAGAGAGCTTACCTCTTATGCAACTAAACTTTCTCCACACAAGAGGAAACATGGCTGACCTTTTCCCCAAACGTCCAAACACCTCTGCCACTCCCTAGTCGCTGGGGGCAGTGTGGGTGGGGCTGATGGCCTCCTCACACTGAAAGAAACCAACTTGCGGAGATTTTAACCAGAGAAAAATATATATATACTTAAGACTGTGGACCTGTATGATCAGAAAGAGCAGAATTAACTCTCCAGAATACATGAGAAATATTATAAAATACACAAGTGGTGTATTTAATAATCTTTGCATGTATTAAATCACCTTAGTGAGCTTCTATAGATTATTCAGAATCTTATTAATTTTAATGTTAGTTTTACTATTTTTAGTATAGCTATTCTAGTGAGTGAATAACTAGTTTTCTTTTTTATTTTTTTTATTTTTTTTATAAACAGATTTTTAAGCTTTTTTTTGTGATTTTGTCTATATTATTTAGTTTTTTGTTTTAATAGGACCTTCATATCCATAGCACTAAGGTTCCTTTTAGTAGTTAATAGGCATCCTCTAGCCAACTTCCTTACGGCTTTGATTGGTCAGAATCATATTATTAACTGTGTAGAAAATTAAAGCAGATCTGCCAACCTTACTCTATTATTCAGAATAATTTTTCTTAAAGTTCTTTTGATGAAAGAAGAAGGAATTTCGTTCTCTAGAAAACTATCTAATAGTATATTAATGTGGTAATTGAAGTCCAAATTGTTGCTGCAAATTCTTGAAATTCTTAGGACCTGAGAAATTAGTACATTCTCAATTACTTTGGTTGATACGTTATTATTCCAGTGTAGATATTTAATTACTTTGAAAGGAAAATTAACTCTTTTATCAAAGAGGCTAATAGATGGGTTACCTCTGTTGAGCTTAATGCTTAAGTCTAGGAACTCAAGTTCCTGATTACTGTGGTTGGTTTTACATAAGTTAAGAGAGCTAGGATAGATATTATCAAAATCACTCTCTATAACTTCTGAATTATTGATACACAGCAGATCATCAATATATCTAAATGTGTAAAGGTAGTTATCTGAGCAGGTGGGGTGATTTTTAATGAATTTATATTCCTTAAAGAACAGGAATAGATTAGCAATATTCATGGAGGTTGATGTTCCCATGGGTATACCGTTCACTTGCTTATAGAGAGTATTATTATATAAGATATGGTTATTTTTTATGCAGCAATTGAGATAAGAGTTCCAGGCTCCTACATTAACAAATTGGTTAACTTTAAATTCTGCATACAGCTCTTTAAAGGTAGTGATTATATCTGATAGAGGCAGATTAGTATATATATATATCATCATCATCATCATTGTCAACCATTATCAATCCACTGCTGGACGAAGGTCTCCCCAAGTTTCCTCCACAACGGTCTGTCTTGTGCCAGTCTCCTCCATGTCACCCCTGCATACTTTCGAATTTCATCCACCCATATATATTGACAAATGTCAACCCCGCCTTCTCGTGGTGCATCCTGTTCCTACTAAAAGGGGCTCTGACGACCGCAAATAGCGGTATAACTATACCATCGGGATTAGAGGAAATTCTATCCCACACTCACCAACCCGCTTGGCCAGCGTGGTGAGTTATGGCCAAACCCCTCCAAAATGACTCCACAACTTAAATCTTGGCCCTCAGTCTCCGGCAGCTGGAATGTACCTGGCCAAGGCAGCGGCCAGTGCGACATGAAGGCAGAGGGTGCTAAGAATCCCCGGAGGACCGGACTAGGCTGCCATCTGATGCTGACCTTGGCAACGTACAATGGACGCTCCCTATCTTCTGATTCAAGGCTTCTTGAATTGGAAGAGGAACTACAAAGGATCAAGTGGGACATCGTGGGGCTAAGTGAGGTAAGGAGAAAAGGAGAAGATCTCATCGAACTGAAAAGTGGACATCTCTTCTACTATCGTGGGACAGATACTGGCAGAACTAGTGGTGTTGGATTTATAATAAACAAGAAACTGAAGGATAAAGTTGTAGAAGTTGAAAGTTCCTCTGACAGAGCTGCACGGCTTGTTATCCAACTCTCGAAAAGATACCAAGCTCAGATTATTCAAACTTATGCACCCACCACAAGTCATCCTGAAGAAGAAATTGAAGAATTTTATGAGGAAATTTGTCATCTAAATAATAAAGGTAAGCAGCACTTGAAAATAATTATGGGAGATTTCAATGCAAAAATAGGGCAACGGCAACAGAATGAAACTTCAGTAGGTAAATTCGGTCACGGCAACAGAAACCAGCGTGGAAATACTCTCGTTGAGTTTGCAGAGGCAGAAGGGTTTTTCATCATGAACTCCTTCTTCAGAAAAAGCCACACAGGAAATGGACATGGAGACATCCAAATGGGACGACAAGTGAAATTGATTTTATTATGTGTAACAAAAAATTCGTCATAGAAGACTGCAGTGTGCTAAACAAGTTCAACACTGGTAGTGACCATAGATTGGTGAGATGTAAGATGCACCTCAACACTAAACTTGAACGTGGCAAGCTCATAAGACAAACAAAATCTATTGACATAACCAACCTTAAAAAAACACCATAATACCTTCAAGTTGGAACTGAAGAACAGGTTCTCTGCTTTAGAAGGCCTAACATCGGAAGAAGTGGACATCTCTGAAGTTAACAGAAAAGTAACCAAAGCTCTTATGGAAACAGCAACAAAATTAGCTGGGTCTAAGAACAAGTTGCATGTAAATAAATTATCAGGAAAAACGAAAATGTTGATGCAAAAAAGAAGAGAGATGAGGACAACTAAAGAAGATGTGACTTCCAAAGTGGAATATATAGAGCTATGCAAGACAGTACGAAAAAGTATCACTGAAGACGTAAGAAAATTCAACTGTGAACTAGTGAGGAAAGCAATTGAAAACAACCAAAGCCTAAAGATAGCAAAGGGACATCTCAGTAAGGGAAGAAAACAGATTATGGCACTGAGAAAAGAAGATGGTTCTGTAACAAGAAATAGAGGCGAAATTTTGACAAGAGTGAAAGATTTCTACTCCAAATTATATGAAAGGGATGATACATGCACTCCAGACATCATGAAAGATACCAGTACTAGAGTTCCTCCAGTCCTTCCAGCAGAAGTTGCACATGCAATCAAGAACATGAAGCGGGGAAAAGCTCCAGGAGAAGATGGAATTACTGTAGACATCATACAAGAAGCAAGTGGAGAAATCGAAACAGTACTCGCCCAAATTTTCACTCGATGCCTTAATGAAGGAAAGATTCCTGAGGATTGGAACACCGCTACAATGATACTGCTACATAAGAAAGGTGACATTGAGGATCTCGGAAACTACAGACCTATCAGCCTCCTATCAGTAGTTTATAAAATCTTCACTAAAGTTCTTTCACACCGCTTGAAGGTAACACTGGACATGGCTCAACCGAGAGAACAAGCTGGATTCAGGAGTGGCTACAGCACAATAGATCATATCCATGTGCTGAGAGAACTAATTGGAAGAGCGAGGGAATATGAACTTCCATTGTGCATGGCTTTTATCGATTATGAAAAAGCCTTTGATTCGGTGAAACCATCAGCAGTTACAATGGCTCTGAAAACCTGCGGTATTGAAGATGCATACATTAATATTATTAATAACATCTATGAAAATGCAAGTGCAAAGATTAGGCTGTTTGAAAATACAACACACATAAAAATTGGAAAGGGAGTGAGACAAGGTGACACCATATCTCCGAAGCTCTTTAATGCCACATTGGAGGGTGTTTTTCAGTCACTGAGCTGGGAAAACAAGGGGATAAAGATTAATGGAGATTATCTAACCCACCTTCGTTTTGCTGATGACATAGTCATTTTTGCAACTAGCCCATCAGAGCTGCAGAGTATGATCCAGGAACTTGCTGACAAGAGTAAAGAAGTGGGATTAAAAATGAACTTTCAGAAGACAAAAGTGATGTTCAATGCTTTTACAAGAAATGAAGATTTATCGATTGATGGAGAAAAGCTGGAGATAACAGACACGTACGTTTATCTTGGACAGCAGATATCAAGTGAGGGTCACATTGATGAAGAAATTAATCGGCGTACAAAACTTGCCTGGAGAGCTTTTGGAAGAAACAGCACAATTTTCAAGAGCAATATGCCATTATGTCTTAAAAGAAAAGTGTTTGATCAATGCATCCTTCCAGTGCTTACGTATGGTGCAGAGACGTGGACCTTAACTAAAAGAGACATACAAAGGCTGCAGACAACTCAAAGAAGCATGGAGAGGTGCATACTTGGTGTAACCAGGAGAGATAAGAAGAGGAACTCGTGGATCCGAAAAATGACAAGAGTGGAAGACATCATGATCAGAGTTAAATCCCTGAAATGGCAATGGGCTGGACATACTGCCAGAAGGACAGATCATCGATGGACAGCCGAAATTTTAGATTGGATTCCAAGGGACAGGAAAAGACCCAGAAGAAGGCCACATGGGAGATGGGTGGATGAAATTCGAAAGTATGCAGGGGTGACATGGAGGAGACTGGCACAAGACAGACCGTTGTGGAGGAAACTTGGGGAGACCTTCGTCCAGCAGTGGATTGATAATGGTTGACAATGATGATGATGATATATATATATTTGCATACACAATCATTAAAACAGAAAACTTGCTGCAAATTCAGTGTCTCACTCTTTCACTATCTCTTGCAGGTCACAGTGGTGTGATGGCGAGTGAAATTTTTTTTTTGGCTGGTAGAGTTAGACCTGAAATTTTGAGCCCTGTACCCACCCCAGAGTTTCACTGGATAGTAGCAATTCAACAACACTGGTGGAATGCAACAACAATTCACCAACACTTTAACTGCATGGCGTCGTGGTTCCTATGCCACCTGGCAATTGTCTTTGGAGCTGTCCGTTGCCACTGGGACTGGTGTCAAGCCAAACTATATATCGAAGGCTTAATGCTATTTATTGGCTTTTATACCAGGAGAGCCATGGTTTGTGTACCATTAACCGCATCTTGCAGGAGAGCTTGCTTGAACTGGTGCAGGAACGTCATTCCTGGAGCCCATATGAATGGGCTGGTATTCTGTTTACAGATGAGTTAAGATTCAGTCTACAAATGAATTCTCTTCAGTCTTTCATCTGGAGGGAACAAGGTACCTGCAATGATCGTGGAAACGTCTGTAAACGAGACTTCGATTACATTCAATGGCCAAGTACCACTTCACATGTTTGCAGGAGGCAATTTGAATGTTGAGTGCCATAGGTATAAAATCCTAGAACACTATGACTGACTTTCTCATGGAGATTCTGGCCCTCAGTTCCTCTTAATACATTCGGCCCTTTACTAAAAAAGTAATAATGCAGACATGGAAACCTGTCGGCATCCCTGAACTGAAAACATGTTTAGGATTAGTGTTCATCGTGGGTATAGTTCAAAAACCCGATATAAATACGTATTGGACTGAAGATTTGTGCTTTCAAATGCCAATATTTGGGAAAACAATGCCTCGAACACAATTTCTAAATATTCTTTCTTTTTTGCACATTAGTGACAGTAGCCTCTTGTGACAGTAATACCGACAGGCTATACTAAATCAGGCTAATATTAAAGAGACTCAGTGATATATTTTCAACAATGTACACACCACAAAATAAAATTGCATTGTATGAAGGAATGCTAGCTTGGCAAGGACGTTCTGAGATTTCGAGTGTACAATCCTGGAAAACTTACAAAATATGGGATTTTAGTGAGGGATGGTATGTGAATCAAATTCAGGCTATATTTATACTCTAAAAATTTATGATGCTGGTGGCATTTCACTTGGTCAAGGGTATTATACTGTGTACATGAACATTTTTTGTAATAGTGTGGGGCTGGCGAAAGAGCTGTATCAACAGAACACTAATTTATGTGGCGCAATAAGACTAAACAGAGGGGTTCCTAAGGACTTTGGGGAGTGAGAGAAAACTTTGAAGAGGGGGGGGGAATGACCTTCATGAGAGATGATGAAGTGTTACTGTTTTCGTGGATGGACAAGAAAGTCATTGCAATGGTATCTACTCTGTATTCAGCTGAAATGGTAAAAGTGCCACAATGCCATTTTGGAAAAAATATTATGAAGTCAGAATGTATTGTTGACTACAACCAGCATATGCATGGAGTAGATACTGCAGACCAATACCTAGCAATGTAGCCATTCATGTGAAAAACTAAAAAGTGGCCCAAATACTCTTTTTAACGCATTCAGACTATGTCAGGAAAAGAACCCCAACACAAAGCATACACTTTTCTTTTCTTTCAAACAACATTATGTTATTGCTCAAAAATTACTGTTATACATGCTGTAAGTGATAATGTTATTTGGTACTGGATGCTTTCATATAATTATTGCATAATAGAATAATATAGTACAATTATCTAAATAATTAACTCATAAGATTAGGTTTTAGGTTGTCATTTTTATTCATGCACTTGGTTTATGTATTCAGAATTTATTTTTTCTTGCTTTCTCAAAAAAATATATCCAACTACCTGTCTTATCCGATCCAGTGCGTAAACAGTATCCTTTGTTGATTTAGACAAGCTATGTTCGGAAACTATTGATTTATCATTCACTTCTTTTTTATCCAAAGTTCAAATATTTTGTTGAACGTTCATGTCGTAACATTTGGTTTCTTCAATTATAATTCTTTTTCTTCTTATTTTTATTTTAATAAAGCCCGATGTTATGACATGAACGTTCAATGAAATATTTGAACTTTGGATCAAAAAGAAGTGAAAGATAAATCAATAGTTTCTGAACGTAGCTTGTCTGAATCGGATATATTTTTTTGAGAAGGAAAAACAAAAAAAATTCTGAATACAACATAAACCAAGAATACGAATAAAAATGACAACCTGCAACGCTTCTAGCCATTCCTTCCCCACCAAAATTTACTATGCCCAGCTAACTATCTCGGTGATCTGTCTCTCCCTGGATTCGAACCCACGACTAGGACGTTAAGTGCAGTGGACAGATTTTGAAATAATCTTACAAAAACAAATAACAATTCATACACATTCTACTCTGCTAAACCCCTTTTATCATTCAATAATTGTAGTACCAATACAAATCAATTATTTCAGAACACATTAAACTGAAGTTAAATTCCTACATACTGTAAATGTTCACTCCGTTTTCTTCAATTATTTTATCACACAAAACAGGCAATACAATTCCAATAACACGAAATATTTAAACCCCATGAGAATACACTAATTTCAAATGACTTTCAATTATGCTACAGCCCTACATAAACTCTGCCGGCAACTATTAATTATACAAAAAAGGAAAAAAAAACGTTTACACTCACGTACTGGAATCTAAGAATATTCCTCTGACGGGCTCAGCCCACACACAACAGGCCAAATGAGAAGAAAAGTCCCATATAATCTCCGGGCTCTCTCGACAATGAAAAGACGCGACGACTTTTACGGCTTCCGACTCTCAAGATCAATCAGGTAGAGGTTCCGAATCCTGACAGCATGGCAGAACGGAAACAACTTCACTAGCAGAATGCACAGCAACTTTGTTACTTCTGATACTCAAGAACAATCAGATAAAGGTTCCAAATCCTGGCAGCATAGCAGAACGGAAGCAACTTCACTAGCAGAATGCACAGCAACTTCGTTACTTCTGATACTCAAGAAGTATCAGATAAAGGTTCCGAATCCTGACAGCATGGCAGAACGGAAACAACTTCACTAGCAGAATGCACAGCAACTTCGTTACTTCTGATACTCAAGAACAATCAGATAAAGGTTCCGAATCCTGACAGCATGGCAGAACGGAAACAACTTCACTAGCAGAATGCACAGCAACTTCGTTACTTCTGATACTCAAGAACAATCAGATAAAGGTTCCGAATCCTGGCAGCATAGCAGAACGGAAGCAACTTCACTAGCAGAATGCACAGCAACTTCGTTACTTCTGATACTCAAGAACAATCAGATAAAGGTTCCGAATCCTAGCAGCATAGCAGAACGGAAGCAACGTCACTACTTCTCATACTCAAGATCAATCAGGTAGAGGTTCCGAATCCGGACAGCATGGCAGAACGGAAACAACTTCACTAGCAGAATGCACAGCAACTTCGTTACTTCTGATACTCAAAAACAATCGGATAAAGGTTCCGAATCCTGGCAGCATAGCAGAACGGAAGCAACTTCACGACTTCTGATACTCAAGATCAATCAGGCAAAAGTTCCGAATCCTGGCAGCATTGCAGAACGGAAGCAATTTCGCGACTTCTGATACTCAAGAACAATCACGTAAAGAATCCTGGCAGCATAGCAGAACGGAAAACAACTTCTGCCCCTGCATGTTACACGCAGAGCAAATGTGCAACGATCACATAAAAAAGGAACCAGCAGCAGCAGCAGCAGCAGCAGCAGCCACAGCCACGAGAAACAAAAAATCGCCAATATATAGTGCCAAGAGATCCTGAGCTCCCAATCAGGCCACTCCACTACGAGGGGCGTCAGCTCCGGTACATTTTTGCATATAAGAATCTTCCACTCTCAGATCCTCAATCATAACTCACTTAATAAATTCTAATTTGTACAAATAAAATACACAACAATTTCCTTTACAATATAAACAATTTATACAATCATAATTTCTAACTTCAGTACGTGAGCGACTACAATTTTCTAATGACGTAAGCAACTACAAATTTTCTAATGACGTAATTTCTATCCCAACGACTCCAGGCCATGACACCAGGTTTAATCCACCAAGACGTCACAAACCTAAAACATTATCTTATGAGTTAATTATTTAGATAATTGTACTATATTATTCTATTATGCAATAATTATATGAAAGCATCCAGTACCAAATAACATTATCACTTACAACGTGTATAACAGTAATTTTTGAGCAATAACATAATGTTGTTCGAAAGAAAAGAAAATACAATATCACATAATAAGTATGGTTAAAGATATTACAGCAACCATTATATGATTACGAAGCATATATTTCTGGCATTCATGCAAACAGTCTGCAGGGACTTCATTCATGACACAGAAATGAGAGAGACACCATCTCCAGCTCCATTTGAGGCAACCACATCATCAGCCATGAGCAGTGATGTATTCAGGCATCTTTTTGGGGGTGCTAGCCCCCCCCCCCGAAAAGATGCCTGAATACATACCATTCTCTGGTTTTGCTCCATATTTCACATATCCAGTACGTGAGTCTCACGTGCTGGAAATGCGAAATATGGAGCAAAAACCAGAGAATGGTAAGTTGCCCTAAATCTGTTATTACAGTTTTGCACGCTAAGTTAAACCTTGGGTGTTGGACAGGTGTCCCAATATATAAGGTAATCTGAATTTCTTTTTGTTGCATTCTTATGAAGAGGAAGGAAATATCATCTTCCTATGTCACAAACTGGCTGTTTTGGTTGATGTTTCGTCAGTGAAAATAGAGTTCTTTTCTTCGAAGTTGCAACAACTGATGCATTGAAGAAACATCGAGGTTTCCAACAATACATCCAACATTTTAACAAATATTATTAGTTACTTGATGTTAAATTGGTGAGTAATCACCTTTTGCAGAGCATGGTTCATACACTGCTTCAAAACCTTGCAAAAAAAGAGTTCATTTTCAAGTCCTTAAAAGTGCTTGTAAAAGTTAAAGACTGCATAAATAGTACTTTAAAAAAAATGTTTTTTTTTTTTTTTTTTAAGTAAGGATATGAAAGAGCATGTTTAAAATAATTGCGTGTGCTAGAAAGATGTATAGGAGATTTCTGAGTGGTTCTGATAAAAACACTAAGCGCAGAATTTCAGTTCAATCCAGGGTAGCGCGTGGACAGCTGGTACCTTGGCAATGACATCATTACGGAGTAAAACGTCAGCCATGGGAGTAAAATAAGTGCAATGATGAATTTGCAAATCGTGATGAGCTTCTCTTGACTGGGGTTTTAGGGATATGTTCTTGCCGGAGGGTGAATATAAAAAAAATGTACCCTTCCAAAATATTTCACAAAACAAAATGATTTCGAAAAACACCAAAAAGAGGGGCAATTCAAAGTTAATAAAATAAACCAACAGGGATAACAGGCAGGTCATTGAAGTATAGCTGCAGACTGGAATTTGAGCTAAGTTGCCAGTGGCCGGTAAGTCCAAAAATGCTAGTGGCAAAAAAAAAAAAAATCGGCTGGTAAGTTAGCAAATCTTAGTGGCCAAAAAGAAGTCTCCAGCATAAAAAAAGAGGGGGGGGATTGTTAGGAACTTTAATGTAACTGCTTTTACATGGATGGCTTTATCTGAACATAAATGAAGCCACTCACTGTGCAAAATAAAAAGCATTTTATAATCCCCCCCTGGATTTCTCATCCCCAAAACATCCATAGTATCGGTGGAAATTTTAGATGTTTCAATATTTTTTATAATAACCTAAAGAATTCGTACTTTTCCATCTGCAGCAGTAAATGGGCACATCGGTGGGTAAAATCTCTGCTCAATGGATCGGCGGAAACCTCGATGTTTTTTCGATGTATCGGTTCCGTAGTACCGAGGAAAAGAACTCGATTTTCCCAACAAAACGAAACATCGGCGCCCAAACATCCAATTCACGTCATAAAAAAATTATATTCCCTTCCTCTATACAAGAACGCGAAAAAAAGAAATTCATTTACTTTACACAGAAAATATTCTTTACCAGTTTCAAACATCAGTCACGAAACCTCGATGTATCGGCTTCTGCAACGTCGAGGTTTAAAACACCGATTATTGGTGGCAAAACTTCGATGGTTTTTGCCCATCCTTAGTTAGGACTGCTTTCATGTCCTTTTACTTCTGAATGATTGCAGTTTGTAAATTGGCACTAAAAATGACAAATGGCCAAACAGGCGAACGCTGAAATGAATTTAATCGCCAAAGTTGTCAGTTAATCGCCATCTGGCGAGTGCTAATTCGCTCCTATACATTGAAGGTGTGCCCATCCTAGCTGAGTTTAATAGTTTGAACTTATTAAAATACCTACCTACTGACTGACAGACAGCACACCCATATGATAATTTGGTTTTAAAAAGTCCTTGAATTTATTTTGCTTCGAAGAGTACAAACCTTACAGAGATGCCAGCTACTATGGATTATCTGTAGTTTCTACAGATTTTTAAGTCTAACCACAGTAATGCTGAAAAAATCTACGGAATTTTTGCTCTTTATTCGCTTTGGAGAAAAACTACGGATATTTGCGTTTTAATCACTTTTTAAAAAGCTACGGATTTTTGCCCTCTGTTTTTATGCATCTAAGTTTCGTTGTTGCAATATAGAAAGCCAGTTACATTGGATATTTTCCCCAGTTCTAGAGTTTGTAGAGAGCCGAAGGGGCAGGGGTATCCGAATGAAAGGTCCAGGAATGTTTTTGGGTGTGGATGGGCGGGGATTGCGCGTATTGGATGGTTCAGAAGCTGACTGCTTCTGTGCTCCAGAGCAAGGAAAAATCTCCCCCTCTGTCTTTGGCAACCAGCCAATGGAAACATCCCACCAGAGCCACCAGCAGCTGCACATATTTGCCTCCTTTCAAAATTAATTGTTTCGTGCATTATTGGTCTTATGCTCCCATCGTGTTTTTCTTGTTCCAAATTACTTGTGATAGTGTTGGATAAACGGCCAGCTACCTCTACTAATATTCTTGGCTCTAAAAAGTAAAAAAAAAAAAAAATGTCAAAACTTTAAGAAGAGTTATGAAAGAATTTCTGTGTCTAAAATTGTCTTGGGTATCTGAAAATCATGGGTTTTGTTCCCTGTCTGGTGTTGATTTTTCAGTTGCACACAGAGGAAAAGACAATTCCCGTCGACATTTTCGTTCTAAAAAACATGAATATTTTCTGAACAGGCAGAAAAAGAAGAAAAGTATTTCTTCATATCGTAAAAAAATTATATGAAGATAATAAAGGCAAGTGCTGTTTTTCTCGTGTTTTAATTATTTTCTTCGTTACATAGCACACAATAACCATAAGTGTGTGCACTTGTAACATATTTATTAAAAAGTTGTGTTGAAATGGTATGTATTTCTTATGTATTTACTCACATTTCTTTTTTTTTTTTGGGGGGGGGGGGGGTTAAGAGTACTTAGGTACGTTACAAAATTTATCCAAGTATTGTCCCCCATCCAGATTTAAATGTTGCTTAAAATGTAGCAGTGTACCCTGATAAATAGGCATGCTACCCTGCAAATTTTAATGCAGGAACTTGACTTCGCTTCACTATGGAGAAACTATGCATTACTAATGACTTCCTTCAGATGTTGGCATCTCTGCCGTTGTGTTGAACAGAGATTTTACCCACTTAGGTGCCCATTTACTGCTTCAGATGGAAAAGTACAAATTCTTCAGCTCCTTAGCAAAGACATCGAAACATCAAGGTTTTTACCAATGCATCGAAAATTCCCATCGATACTATTGATGCATCGATGTTTCGGGAATGAGTAAACAATGTGATTTTCAAGTTTTCTGATTTGATGTTACATGGTGAAGAGTAAATCAGTACCAGCTGTGAGTCATCATGTTTGCTGCTTCAATAATTATATTCTTACAGGTGGCTCGATTGTTTCCAAGGACTGAACAAATTGAACAGACCTGTCATCTGTGGTAGCGATACAATATTCCTGGCTTCGCGCCACTCTGTAGGCATTCAGACTCACTATCACTAAGCCGTTCTCCGAGATTCAGAGGTTAGCTCTATAAAAAAATACAAACTACCAGATAAATTTTTAACTGATTATTTACCTACTCTTGCCGTATCAAACTTTTCCATTTACAGCGATCTTGACACACAATTCGGGCTTTACTGACATCCATCACTTGATGTACACACGGCCTTCTATAATCTTTTTCTAATGCAGATACTCCTGAATCTGATCCTCCCACGACTTCCTTCGCCTTCCTCTGCCTTTTCTTCCTGCCACTTGGACTAAAAAAACATTCTTGGAAAGCATCTCGTCACTCATTCTTTCAACATGTCCAAACCACCGAAGCATATTAGTCTCCACTTTGCTAACAACATTTTGCTTCACATTACACAACTGCAACACATCTTCATTCCTCACACGATCAGAACGTGTTTTGCCACGCCCCCAACCCTTCCTGTAAGTAACTTATTTCTCCAGCACACAAATAACTCCTATGTTTCTTCTGCAGTACCCAGGTTTCACTGCCATACATCAGAGTAGGAACAATTACACTCTCCTACACAGCCATGCAGGACTCTCTTGAGAACCCATCAGTCCTGTGAAAACCTCCCAAAGCAGCTATGACTTTCAGTGAAAAATTCACTCACCTACTAATTTCACCATCCAATTTGTTCTCTCTATCAAACATGCTTCCTAAATACACAAACTCATTCACTGGTCAATCACTGTGCCATTTAGAATTATATTACATTCAGTGGTAACAGTGAGTTCCTTGCTGAAAAACTGTAACTGGTTTTTCCCTTATGTATACTCAGTTTGAATTTCTTGCAGCCTGCGTACATCTGGGACAACATACTCTGCAACTCACTCTTGCTCTCTGCCAACAGGACTGTGTCATCAGCATACAGCAATCTGCACATACGGATATTACCAAGACATAAACCAGTATTGTCCATCTTGGCATCACGCATGCATGCATCCATAAATATATTAAACAGCCATGGTGACATTACACAGCTTTGTCTGATTTCTTCACCAATAGAAAACCATTTTGATAAAACATCATTCACTCATACACAAGCTCTACTGCCAGCATACATGGCTTTTACACTATTATTAGATTCCCAGTAACACCATATTTATTCAATACGTTCCACAAAAGTATCCTATTTGCTCAGTCATAAGCTTTCCCTAACTCCAGGCAGCAAAAACTATCTTACCAACAGCCAGATACTTTTCAATCATCATGCTATTTTTTTTTAATGCTTAAGATTTGTACACAAGTGCAGTTGCATGACATGTTGATATCATGTAGTACTACATTATTGCTTTGAATATGTGAAATGGAGGGCATTCCTAATGCGAAGTTAACTCAGTGTATGTACACCTGTTCGAATATTGCAATAAGTAAGTAGCGACAAAAACTACTTTTTTAGCACTAGCCTCAAAAACAAAGCCACCAAAATTTTATGCAGGAAAAATGTAATGGACGAAAATTTGTGAGCAAACAATACACTGAGGCACTGTTTCTTTCTCAGCAGCTCATTTCTGTGAGGGATCTGAATGCCTTTATTTTCTTTGTGTCTTTAGTAAAGGCATTCAGATCCCTCACAGAAGAAATGAATGAGGAAAATCTAATGGACATTCATGCTGCATGGGCGAACATTTGTGTGAGCAAACAATAGACTGAGGCACTGTTTCTTGCTTGGCAGCTTACTGCTGTGTGGGATCTGAATGCCTTTACTTTCTTTGTGTCTTTAGCATTCAGATTCCTCACAGAAATGAATGAGAAAAAATGTAATGGACATGCATGCTGCATGGACGAAAATTTGTTTGAGCAAACAATAGACTAAGGCATTGTTTCTAGCTCGGCAGCTCATTCCTGTGAATGATCTGAATGCCTTTATTTTCTTTGTGTCTTTAGTAAAGGCATTCAGATCCCTCACAGGAATGAGCTGCCGAGCTAGAAACAGTGCCTTAGTCTATTGTTTGCTCACACAAATTTTCGTCCATGCAGCATGAATGTCCATTAGGTTTTTTCCTGCATAAAGTTTTGGTGGCATTGCTTTTGTGGCTGGTGCTGAAAACGTAGTTTCTGTCACCACTTACCGTATATACTCGCATATAAGTCGACCCCCCTCCCCCCCCACACACACTTTCAGAGTAAAGAAATCGTAAAAATCAAAAACTCATATAAGTCAATCCCGGAATGAGAAAATTTTTTTTTCAATTAATTTATTCAAAAACATATGAAAACGAAAAAAAAATTATATATATAATAATAAATTAAATTTGTATACCCAAAAACTTCACCGGAACTCTTCAAAATCCGATTCCGAGTCAGACTCGCCAAACAGTTCAAAAAAGTCTTTCTCCGCCATCGGCGCGTCATCGTAAACATCAGTATTCCCATCTATGCCTGTGTCATAAGAATCACTGTCGTCGTCACTCATAAAAATCTCATCATCCTCTGTGCCATCAAGTTCGTTACTAATAAAATGCAACAATTCTTGAATGATTTCACGAACCATTTCTGCAGGTATTGCAACCCAAGCATCCTTGACCCATCGCACAATCAAACCGATATCCGGCTTCTTTAGATTTCCGCCCTTGGTTTCAGTCGGCAAATCAGAACTTATCCAATCCGTCCAATACCTCTGCACATTGTCCTTGAAGGGCTTATTAAGGCAGACATCTAGTGGTTGAAGAACAGATGTCAACCCAACTGTGATGACAGCAAGAGTTGTTTTTGAATTTTCTGCAGTTTTTTTTCACTTCTGCACAACGGTGTGCAAAAAACATATCCCACACCAAAAGGGAAGGTTTCCTCAAAAGTGCACCTGGCCTTTTGTTCCACGCATTCTTTAACCAGTCAACTGTTCCGGATTCGTTCATCCATCCTTTTTCATGGGCACGAACGAGCACACCAGACGGAAAGACGACACTTTTTGGCAGAGTTTTGCATTTGAAAATAATTACCGGAGGTAGCTTCCTGCCGTCAGCCAAACAGGAAAGAACAACCGTGAAACTTGTTTTTTCCTGGTCAGTGGTTTTAATCAAGATATTTTTTTCGCACTTTTGGTTCACCGTCTTATTTCCAGGAAGGTCGAAACACATGGCAGTTTCATCCATGTTCCCTATTTGGGAAAGTTCAAAAGCAGTCTCTTTTCTCTTTTGAATTACATACTTTTGAAATTCCATTATCTTTGTTTCGAGGTCACGAGGTAACTTTTGTGCAATTTTGGTGCACTGGCATAGACGCAACCCATAGCGGTTCATGAACCTTGTGCACCAACCTGGTGAGGCACGAAAAGTGTTATTTGCGGCTGCTAACTTTTCATCTTTTGCGAGCTTCATTGCTCGCGAACGTATACCAGTTCACGTTACAATGTAACCATTTTGTCTGCAGCCCACAATCCAATCATTCAAGACGCTTTCCAGCTCTGGAAAAGATGCCGTTCCAAGGCACAGCACCTTTTGCGATTTTGGGATTTTCACCGTCTGTTTTTTTTTTACGCCAATCTCGAATCAGTTTTTCGTTAATGCCAAATTGATGTGAAGCAGCACAGTTGTTAGTATTTTCTGCAAAAGAAACCACTTTCAACTTAAATCCTGTGTTATAGGACATCCGCTTCTTTTCACAATCCGTGTCAGCCATAATAGGAGAAGCGAGACAAAAAACACGTGTGATTAAGAACAAGCAACACTTAACAATGGCTGTCGCATGGCTGCGTTAGGTCGTAGGTCAGCGCAGTAAACTGGTAGTCGGGAGGGCAGAGCTTTTGATGCGTGGCAGCGACTGCGCTGTGGATACGCAAAGCCAGGAGACTTTTCAAAGCGCAAAGAAATTCGGAGGGTCACGATTTCATAATAACTACCGCATCAATGTTTTTTTTTCTTTCTTTCTTTTTTTTTTTTTTTTGGAAGGCTGCGGTTTTGTAATTAGTATCGCATCAGCATTTTTTTCTTTTGGGATAGATTGCCTTTTGCCTCACGGGAAGAACTTTTGGACTTACGATTTTTTTAGGCTCCGCATATAACTCGACCCCTTTACTTTGTAGCTCCTTTTTTGTCCCAAATTTCTCCTCGACTTATACGCAAGTATATACGGTAATTATCACTATTCAAACAGGTGCACATACACTGAATTACCTTTGCATTAGGAATGCCCCCCCCTCCCAATTTCACATATTCGAAGCAATAATGTAGTACTACATGATATCAACATGTCATGCAACTGCACTTGTGTACAAATGCTAAGCATTAAAAAAAAATAGCTCCGACGCCCCTGAGTCTGAAGTTAACAATAGTCCAGAAGAAAAATCGCCTTGCTTGGGCAAAACAGCATCGTCACTAGACCATCGAACAGTGGCAATAAATAATATGGTCTGATGAATCCAGATTTTGCTTGTATTTCAATGATCACTCCAGGGTGATGCAGAAGGCTGGAGAAGCATTTATCCCAGAGTGTGTCCAAAGAGCTGTGCAGAAAGGAGGTGGAGGTGTCATATTTTGATGCTGTATTTCAACTTGAAATACAAGCGAGTTATTTGCCTGACTGGTAAGCTAGCATGAAATACAGTGGATTCCGCTTAAGAAGTTTTCGTTGGGACGAAGCGATGAAAACTTCTTAAACAGTAAGTGTTTGATTGGGTTTTGTAAGACTTTAGCGATTAAAAATGTTGCATAGATTAAATCCAGAAATTACGTTTTAGTTAATTTTAAAGTAACATAAAAAATTTCACAACTTACCCATTTAAACTTGAATATGAGGATTGAAAGCTACATTTATTATGCTAGAGGATTACAAAAATACTGATCTAAAAGTGTTTGTTTCTTCCTTTTTTCCCGCTAGATTCACAGAATACGTGTCCATTTCCCTCAAATTTCTCATTCTGTCTGCTGGAACACGTTTGTGGCTTTCTATAAAGCGGCAAAAAGTTTCTAATGCTTTAACAGCTTCAGCTGAAGTTGGAATTGGCCTGCACTCATCTTCTTGCGTTTCTGGTTCATCGTCCTCTTGCGTTTCGATGTTGCAAATATCGTCGATATTTTGCATTTCAAAAGTGGAAACATCTTTGTCAACGTTTACAAACTCTTCAAAGGAAGATTTGAAGTCGTTTTTGGTTTTTTTGCAAACTTTCCCAAGCTTCATTGTTGTCATGACTGTTTTCTTCGTCAGAAAAACTAAGCTCATCAGCGTTGAAACCAGCTTTCCTGAAGCAATTTGTGATCGTTGAAGATGATACCTTTTCCCATGAAGAAACAATGAAATGCATAGCATCCAATAAATTCAATTTCAGTGTACATCTGGTGTAATTTGAGTCTGATTCAAGCTTCTGCAGTAGTCAATAAACTAAACGTTTCCTGTAGAATTGTTTCATGGTTTTAATTATTCCTTGGTCCATTGGTTGTAACACTGAAGTCGAGTTAGGTGGCAGGAAAACTACTTTTACATTTTCCAGATGATCCATGTTCTTTGGATGGGCTGTGCAATTATCCAAAAATAACAAAAATTTTCTGTTTTCTTTGGCCATTTTCTTCTGAAACTCCATTAAAAAGTCTTCAAAAATCTGAACTGTCATCCATGCGTTTTTGCTATTTGTGTAATTGCATGGAAAAGTTTTCACATTTTTGAAGCACTTCGAATTCTTTGATTTTTCAGTGACCAACAAAAGCAACTTTTCTGTTTCATCCATATTAGCTCCTACCAGAACTGTCAATCTTTGTTTATTTACTTTGACTCCATTACTGCTATCTCCTGTGAAAGAGTAGGTCTTGTCTGGAATAAAGTTGTAGAACAAAGCACACTCGTCAGCGTTGAAAAAATTTTTTGGTTCGTATGCTGATAACAGTTCTGGTAAAACGTTAGATTTCCAATCATCCACTTCTTTGACGTTAACACTTTTTGATTCTCCACAAACAGTTTTATAAGTCAGTCCTGCTCTTTTCCTAAAACGGTCGATCCATCTATTGAAAGGATTAAATTCAACATTTAATTTCTTGGAAATCTCTTCTGCTTTTTCATGAAGCATTATCCTGTTGATTGGAATGTTAGTGTTTCTTGCTTGTTTAAACTGCACAAGAAGTTTTTCTTCGACATCCTCGTATTTACCCTTCTTAATCTTTTTGATTTTTAATGAATGGGAAGCATTTGCAAGCACAGTGTCCCATTTTGCCACTATACCGTTGATGGTTGTAACAGGTAAATTTAGTTCTTTTGCTATCTGCACCCTAGTTAAATGCGGGTTTTCATCAACTTTCGTAATAATGTTTCGTTTCTGAATCACAGATAAAGCTTTTCTTTTGATGCCTTTAGACGCCATATTTCTAGCTACGCATTTCAACAATAAAACTAAATGTTTAACTCCACGTATGCAAGGTACAACATCTGAGCCTAACTCTGACAGAATGACTAACTTTCAGCAGGTGTTTCCTTTCCCAGCCTTTCCCCAGCCCCAAAGATAAGGCGATTGTGATACACAAAGGACAGACACAGAAGAAGTGGGGGAGTAAACATGACCCCCTGCGTTGACCGTGGGAAGCCGGTAGGGCTTCGCTTGCTACATGTACGGGGAGAACAAAGAAACGTCTCCTCCCAACTTCTTTGACATGTACTTATCTGCTGGATGAGTTCCAAAATCATATGTTTTTACTTAGAAACTTGTGACACTTATAACTTCTTAAGTGGGAAAACTTGAAACATTGTTACTTCTAAAGTCGGAAAAATTAAACATTAGCACTATGGAAAAAAAATCGGAACTGTAAAAATAAAGCTTCTTAAACGGGAAAACTTCTTAAGTTGGATCCACTGTATTTCAAACCCTGTGTATCATTCTCTACTACCACCCACTAAAATAATCCTCCTGCTGTGTTCATGTACAAGAAAGGAAACACTGGGGAATGCTAAAAGATCAGATTCCTTTGTTACTGGCAACACCCAACTTCTAACCTCCATGGAAGGAGATTAATGGTCCTGGGGTTTTATAATCTCATGGGAAAGGAACAAATCTCATTTTTGTTAAGTTTTAAAATTACCTTATGCCTTTATGTTGCAATTAAGAAATGGCACAAAGAAAAATTCTTTGTGAAAAAAAAAATCACATTTACAACAAAATGTATTTTCACTTTCATGGCTAAAATAATATTGTTTTTACTTTAGTTTCAGCATGAAGTTAATTTTGTTTAGTGAATAACAGTACTAAATTTAGCACTGTTAATTTGAGCGCATGCAGTTTTAATTTTAATGGACTTTACAAATACATAATGGAGATTCGAAGATTTCTATTTGTGATTAAATCAATGATTTTTTATTCATGGTTTAAATCAACGAACCCTGATTTCAGGTATTGTTAAAATTTGTTGAGGTGTCCAATTGCATGAAATCTATGCCACTTTTTTCCTTTCCACCGGATCACAGGATCGGTTATCTTTCCATTTCCCTCTGAAATAGGACGGAGGGAATGATGCTTCCTCAGCTTCATAAGCAATCAGCAGAGGCAAGCACATACTAAAATTATTTCTGTCACACAGATTCTTTTTGAATGTTGGTTTACCCTTTGCCCATATGTTTAGGATGCAACAAAAGGTAAGCCAAATAATGGAATAGTTTACAGGGGTGAAAGAATTCCGCCTTTTTGGAAGTCATCTGTGGAGTACCTGAGATCGATGCAGAAATGCAATAATTTGTGTGTGTGTGTGTGTGGGGGGGGGGGGGGTATTTAAACTGTCTCACAAAGCTGGAGGCAGATAAAGCTATTGCAGATCAAGAGGATGAGTCACAGCCCTGAGCAATGCCAGCATCAAGTTCTTCAGCCCAGAGACATCAGGGCTTGAGAACTTGACTGTGATTGGCTGCAGCATGCCAACTGCAAAGGCAGTTGGTGGGGCTTCCCTGATAAAGGCCTTGTCTTACAGCTGATGGGCGTGACACTAGTGTGGGTGCGAAGACGTCGCAGATTTTGCGCTGACAAAGTTTTCTACATGGCTATGGGGGTTGGATAACTGCTTCTTCAAGATGCAGTACAGTTTATTTTAAAATTGTCATCATAACCATTTTGTGGTCTAGTTGGTAGAATTTCACAGTTTACAATGAGCACATGCTTATTTTTAGAAGTATTAGGTGTGCAAATTGATTCTCGGCCCCTAACCGCAAGCGATCATAGAACATCGGCAAATGCAAATAGGTGTGTGCGATAATGGCTGATTGCAGCGCCATCCAACAGCTTTCCAGGCAACCGTAACCGCTGACAGCAGCAAGTTATGTGTTGCTTTGGGTGAGGCTGCTGTGTCCTACAGTACGTGTAAGAAGTGGTTCCAGCGGTTTAAGCAGGGAAATTTCAATCTCCGTGATGCAGAACCTCCAAGACAGCCACAGAAACTTGACGATGAGGAACTGGAACAACTGTTGGACGCGGATCTCTGTCGCACACAGTCAGAGCTCGCCCAGGAACTCAGAGTAACACGGCAAGCCATTGCAAAGCACCTGCACAAGCTTGGACGAATTCAGAAGGAGGGCTGTTGGGTGCCCCACCAACTCACACCTGCGAAAAAGTCTAGGCGCTACGATGTTGCTGTGTCCTTGCTCTCCAGATTCAAGAAGGATTTCCTCCACAAGATTTTGACCTGTGATGAGAAGTGGATCCTCTATGATAATCCTAAGTGGCGCAAATCGTGGGTTTATCCAGGTCAGCTTACCACCAGTACCGCCAAACCGAATATCTATGCCAGGAAGTTGTTGCTGCACATATGGTGGGATCAGCACGGTGTTGTACACTATGAGTGGCTCAAACCTGGTGAAATAGTAAATGCTGAGCGTTATTGTCAGCAACTCATTCGTGCGAGTGACGCAATGAAGGCGAATAGGACATACACCGGCAAGGGCACAATGTCGGTCCTGTTGCTTCAGGATAACGCGCGTCTTCACACCGCGAAAACGACTTTAAACACGACCACCGACCTTGGATGGGAGATTTTGTCCCACCCAGCGTATTCTCCATACTTCGCCCCGTCGGATTATCACCTCTTTCGCTCCCTGCAACATCACCTGAGTGATATGCACTTCACTTCTGTCGAGGAGGTCCACACAAGTATTGATGACTTTATCAACTCGGAACAGCCCTCTTTTTCCCGCAGTGGTATTCGGCAGCTCCCTGACCGATGGCTCAAATGTATTCAACACGACGGGGATTATTTCCTTGATTAGGTACATATTCGATTTACTATAATTTGCTCTCAACATGTCATGCCTTGGCCGAGAATTAAGTTGCACACCTAATAGATTGGAATTTTTTTTTTTTTTTTTGTTTGTTTTGTGTTTCAGTTTCACAGAAATGGCTAATTTAGTTGCAGTAACAGATGAACATAAAGCTCGGATTTGTGATGACTGCGAGAAAAACAAGTTCCATATCAGGTATCAGGCATCCAGAATTTGTGCCTGCATCTTGGAAATATTTGTGTCAGTAAACTATCTAATTACTCAAATCTGAAAGGGAAAACAAATTAGATCAGTATACATATGGGATTGACATTATTGGTTTGTTGTAAGCACATTGACTAAAATGAAAATTCTTATTCGTTCCTGAAGAAATGTTAGACAATTTTATGGGTTTTATATATGTATATACAGGGCTTAAAATTCAAATTTGAAATGGAAGGGAGTCTCCCCACATGTGTTTGTAAATGGAGGGGATTGAAAATTTCAGGTGGGGAGTTTTAAATATGTGACTTAATAATAATAAAAGACTCCGGGAAAACAGTAGCAATTTTTCAAACAATGTAAGCTATACTTGATCTTTAAAACAAACAGGTGAATTAGATCTAAAAATTTACTACATTCAGTCTCATGCAAATTACCATGATTCATTTTACAAAACTAAAGTTTTGAGTTTTGCAGTACATTAATATCATAAAATTGCACCTGAAGTATATATGTCTGTCTTTCATTCCTTGCCACAGTAAGCAAGCTTTGATCAGCTATTGTTTTATTTCTGAGGGTTTATCTGGCCCAATTTCAGTAATATGCATTAAGATTTTTGTTGCTTAGTGAATCTCTAAATTTTGACTGAATTCTGTTTTGTGTGCTAAAGCCACATTCACATGCTACATTAGTTAAATGCAACACAAGACTTACTTGCAAAAGAAACTTTTGACACTAGTGGAAATGTGTGCAGATGGTTGCTTATAAAACTCTTAGAAAACTTTGGACACTGATACACGCATTCTTCATTTCTTACAGCTATGTTTGAATAGTGAATATTCCATAACTGCATCTTCATTAATTTTCGAGAAAAACAAAACAAAACTGGTCAGCCAGGCTTTTGAAACACTGTACCAAAACTTGTGTGTGTATATTGCTTCACAGATTCAGATTCTACACACTCAAACTTCAAAAATGGTTCCATTGTGGCAGAAAGAAATCTGCAGTCTATCTCAATCATAAAAGATAAATCTTCACTGGACATTGTGATGTGCAAGTTTAGTGAAAAAGTTTCCCTTCAGCTCTGAATTTTTTTTTTTTTTTCTTGAATACTATGTATGAGATGTTTACAGTTCACATAATTGATACTTAGTTGATTCAACCATTCTTCTGATATAAGTGTCCAGTTTTTCCCTTTGCAACTATTTATGGAGGGAAAATAACATTTAACAATAATTCAGAAGAGTGGGAACATCGTGGAAAAAAAAAATTACGATTACGAAAAAAATCTTTGCTTTGTCCAACTTCCATTTTCGGAAATTTTTCCCCCATTTTCAAGCTGAAACACAAATTATATTTTACAGTAGTACTGAGCAGAGGGAATATCACGAGAAAAAAATAAAAATACGATTACAGATTAAATCTGCAGTTCGTGTAACTTCCGTTTTCGATAGTTTTGAAAGATGAAATTCCGTCCCCAGCGAGAAAACGCCCCCCCCCCTTTCCAGTGCCACACACTAAACCCCTACTCCCCAAAAATTTTTCTTCAGTTTTGCAACGTTCTCAAGAACAACGCAAATGATGACAACGAAGTCAGAGTTCCTCGAATCTGCTGAAGAAACTCATGCCTAAAGTTTACAAAGAAATTTTTGCTCCGTCGAACTTCCTTCATTGGAAGCTGAAATACAAACATTTATGCAATAAATTGATATTTAATAACAATACTAGACAGAGGAAACTTCGCGAGAAAAGGAAATTACGATTGTGAGAAAATTTTTTTACTAAAGTTCTGAAAGACAGAATACTGTTCCCCAGATGAAAACGACTCCCCCCCCACACACACACACTAATTATCTGAAAATAAAACATTATCTTCAGTTTTTTTTGTTTTTTTTTGCATCGATCTTGAGTATGACCAAAATGTGACAAAAAAAAGCGGAATTCCGCAAATCCGAAGAAGAATCTCATACCTGATTCGTAACAGTCTGCGATATGCAAAATGAACTGCTCATGCGGCTACATATGGAAGCCGATTCACGTTTCCATGAACTGATTATGTTACCGACATGAACAATGCATTCGATTGGAATTTTCGGAACTCTGAACGGTCCGTTTCTAACGCACGAATTTTTACGAAGGATACGTTTTTAATGCACAAATTTTATGAGTGCTCTAAAAACGGACCCAAAATTTTATATTTATATATATTTTTTCTTAAAATTTCGTAAGATGGGAGGCTCCCGCCTAACAATTTTATTTCGGGGGAAACCCGCCATCCCGCCCTGAATTTTAACCACTGATATATGGTGCTTAGGGTAGTTAATAAATGCTGAAAGGTTAATTATTTTTGCTTATTCCTATGTGAGAAAAGTTCAGCCTTTTTCTGCTATGACCACTTTCATGCCTGAGTTTAAGGATTTGCTGCATTCTTTTTTCTCCCTCACTTTTTTGATATGTGGTCTAAGGAAAATTTCATTCAAGAGACTGAGCCAAACATAGCATGTATCAGAAATTGTGGCTGTACCACTAAGATATTTAATATCATGTATTGGTAATAGAAAGTTGAGCTACTTAAAAACTTACTACAGGAATTATATTGCTGACATATAGTATAAGAGATATTACACATGTGCTATCTTAGAAGGCTAATTAAATTAGAATATTTGAGGTTTTTGGTGCTGTAGTTTTTGATGTGACAGTTTGAAACCGTGGTTTAAATGGTCACTTGTCAAAAACATGGCAATCTTGATCAAAATAATACAGCAATAAATCAGGTGAATAATTTTGCGTATTTAAGAAGCAAGTTTGGCAGAGAAGAATTAGATGGTGATATTAGTAGACAAGTGAATTCAGCTTTTCAAGACTCAAATGGACAATGCTAAGTTAAAAGTAAATTGTATCTAATCCTTGTTCAGAATAAAATTGTGGAATTAGCTGTTATGTGACCATGTAATTGTTAATCAGGAAAATTTAAGATACCTGGCTTGTGCAATCAGGTATCTAGTTTTTTCCATCTTTAGGGCTTGAAAAATTTCTGAAAATTTACATGCTCGACTGGGCACGTGCAGAAATTATTTACCTGCCCAGGTAGTAAAAGCTGGATGCCCAGGAAAATTTACATGTTTTGCATTTCTGTTTTAAAGGTCTGTATTCAAAATGTTCAATGCCCAAAAGTGTGCATCTCTAGTTTTAAGATGATGCTGAAGTTGATATGATGATAAAATTGATATTTTGAAAAATGTAGTGATTCTGTCATGCTTCTTTCGTTAAAGTTTTCACATTTTGTCCCTAAATATCAGAGGCTAGTTCCATGAGAGGCATGCATCCCATCGCTGAATATAAACAACATTTGGAGCAAAAGTACATACGGCTCCCAGGGCTTGAAAAATACCATGCCCGAGATGCCCGGGGCATGTAAATTATTGGCCTGGGCAAGTAAAAGTGAAATCTAGTTGCCTGGTCGGGCAACTAGATTTAAAGAAAAAAAGAAAAAGTTTGGAACAAAGAATTTTCTACTCTAGAAAAAAAGATGGTCGTCGCGTATTTTTCATTTTACTGCAAATCACCAGAAGTTGTGTTATTGTTACAGAATGAGTGTCAAGGCCAGGAGAATAGCGTTTCTTCAATTATATTATGCTCTGTGTCCAGAAACTGGGGCCATGCGTGGTTTTGCTCCAGATGTCATTTACAGTTAACGACGAGATGCATGCATCAAATGAAACCAACCTACAGTGTTTAGTGACAAAATGCGTAAACTGCCATGAAACAGGAGGGCGCAAACTGATGGGCGAAAAAGCTGTGCTTTATGGGGAGAGGGAGCACCTTTGGGAGGGAGTGACAATAGAATATTTATTGCACAACTCCGGGTGTGGTTGGGTCTCTGATATAAGTTACGTGAGTGAGGGAGGGGAAAGTGGAAGCTTCCGCGCGCCCGCCCACACATAAACTGACAGCGGTACTACGGAAACAAAAGCTAAGTTTTGTTTAAGAATGAGCCTGCGTAATGCGTTCCACTTAACCGGGAGAAGGGTAAAGATTACCGACGCCAATAACTGAGAGAACAGTAGTTCGTGTTAGCTGCGGAATGCGGATATAAGTTGTATTTAGTAATGGATATACAATGTTTTTTTGTTTTTTTTTGGGAAAAAAAATTCAGCAATGAAAGTATATCTCACAGTAAGCAATTATTGTAAAATTCCCGACCTGTCAGCGGTAGTTGCAAATTCGTCTTTCGCATTGTTGAGTGATGTAATTTCAGAATCAGAGTCTACATCATTGGCAAAACAAAATAATATGTAATTTCAGAATCGGAGTCTAGATCATCGCAAGCTGACTATGATAAAGCAAACAAAACAAAACTATCGCACCGTTGAGGAATTTTGGATAAAAACATTTAATTGGCTAAAGTCAAATGACAAGGTTATTATGTGGTGCACTGTTTGCGAAAACCATCCTGAAATTGCCGATACCACGGCAATTTTTTTAAGAATTGTGGGGTTTCAGGTGATGATATACGTTTAATAACTATAATTGCATACAACAGTAGTCGAAGACATAAGGATTGCCTTTGTTTCTAAACAACAATTCTTAGGATATTTTATGATGCAAAATCACTTGTGTTTGCACAAGAGAAAAAGATAAATCATTTTTACATTCAAAATTGTTAAAAACTACTTAAAGTGCTATACAGTTAACTATGATTATTTAATTTTTTTGCAAAACACAAGACACGTATTAAAAATTCTTGAACATGGCATCATCACTAAATTTCTCAAAATGCCATCGATTACCTTTCTTAAAACTTGAGATACATATGCTTTTGTGCATTTTGAATACAGACACTTTAAAATGGTGATGCAAAAGATGTATAAAAAAGTTTATCGTAATTTTTAACTTTAAAAAAATGAGGCTTCTGTTTTATTATCTTAAAAGATAAATTTTTCTGGGCATGTAGATTTTACTTCTGGGCAAGTAAATATTTTCTGCACATGCCCAGCTGGGCATGTAACTTTTCAGATATTTTTCAAGCCCTGATCCAATTTCTGGACTTAGAGCATAAATATAATTGAAGTGATATTTTTCTGTCCTTGGCACTCCGTAATAATAATACAACTTCCAGTGATTGCCAGTGAAATGAAGCATGACATGTGACAACTGTCTTTTTTCTTGTAGTAGGAAATGCTATTCCAAAGTTTTTAAAATCTAGTTGCCAGGATCAGGCAACTAGATCAGTGGGCTTCAATGCGTGAAAAGACCATGAGAAAGTAAAACTACAGCTGTTAAAATTTTACAAATAAAATTGAAATATAGTATCTTCTGGAATTTCAGATAAAATTCAGCAAAATATTTAGGTGCCATGTGTTTTATTTTGAAATATGTGGGTTGGTTGTGATGTTTAATTTCTTTTACTGAAACATGTTTTTGTGTGTCATGAATTTACCCTTTCTCTCTCTATCATAGGAATATCTAGAGAACTGTGAAGATGACCAAGCTGTGGCAGAGGCAAATGAGAATATGAAAGAAGTTTCTAAAGGCTTCTACTTGTTTAATGAAATATATCACAAATTGTATGCATATCAAAGAGGTGGTATAGCGTGGATGTGGGGCCTGTATAAAAGGAATAAAGGAGGAATACTTGGTGATGATATGGGGTAATAATTTTTCCTTTTCTTCAGATGTTTTTGATGTTGTGCAGTAAAACTTCTCTGAATAGCTGACACCCTGGAACTTTAACATTTGTCCACAATTCAGGAGGTTGACTTCTAAGCCCAACTAGGCTCATCCAGCACCAAACATTTCATGTTAAATACGTTCGTTTAATATACACTGACGGAAAAAAAAATCCCAACACCACGAAAAAATAGTTGTAGAGGAATGAAATGGCGGCAATACATTTGTATAGGTAACATATTTAATCGATTAAGGTTTTAAGATCACAGCTTATTGTAAGCACGAGAAGAGCCATTTTAAATGTGAAATGCTGGTACATTAATAACCGGTGTAACCTCCAGAATGTTGAATGCAAGCACGCAAACGTTCATGCATTGTGTTGTACAGGTGCTGGATGTCAGTTTGTGGGATGGAGTTCCATGCCTGTTGCACTTGGTCGGTCAATACAGGGACGGTTAATGCTGGTTGGGGGTGACGCTGGAGTTGTCTTCCAATGATGTCCCATACGTGCTCGATTGGTGAAAGATTTGGTGAACTAGCAGGCCACGACAACATGTCGACACTCTGTAGTGCATGTTGGGTTACAACAGCGGTATGCGGGCGAGCGTTGTCCTGTTGGAAAACACTCCCTGGAATGCTGTTCATGAATGGCAGTACAACAGGTTGAATCACCAGACTGACGTACAACTGTGCCGTCAGGGTGCGTGGGATAACCACGAGAGTGCTCCTGCTGTCATAGGAAATTGCTCCCCAGACCATAACTCCAGGTGTAGGTCCAGTGTGTCTCGGCCGCAGACAGGTTGGTTGCAGGCGCTCACCTGGCCTCCTTCTAACCAACACACGGCCATCACTGGCACCCAGGCAGAACCGGCTTTCATCACAAAACACAACAGATCTCCACTCCGTCCTCCAATGAGCTCTAGCTTGACACCACTGACGTCGCAAACGGCAGTGCTTTGGAGTAAGTGGAATGCACGTTACAGGGCGTCTGGCTCGGAGCTGTCCTTCAAGTAACCGATTTGTAACAGTTCGTTGTGTCACTGTGGTGGCAACTGCAGCTCGAATTGCTGCCGTAGACGCGGTACGATGCGCCACGGCTATACACCGTACACGGCGGTCTTCCCTCTCAGTAGTGCCACGTGGCCGGCCGGAACCCGGTCTTCTTGAGGCAGTACCTTCTCTTGACCACCGCTACTAACAATCATGCACAGTGGCTACATTCCTGCCAAGTCGTTCTGCAATATTGCGGAAAGAAAATCCACCTTCTCGTAGCCCTATTACACGACCTTGTTCAAACTCCGTGAGCTGTTGATAATGGCTTCTTCGTCTTCTTAAAGGCATTCTTGACTAACATGAACACCCTACGTCGAATCTCAACGATAACTAATGCTCACGAACGTTACAGCGCATATTTACAGCAAACCTGCTTTGCATGTTCCGAGGCGCTACTAGCGTCACACGTATGCGCCGAGCGCGAAATTTGCATAGACGTCATCTTACAGATGTACTCTCACCGCCTACCAACTGTCGTTTATCTAACACAACCCCTTCTTGGTGCTGGGATTTTTTTTTCCGTCAGTGTATAATAAAAATAACGTTTTTGGGTTAAATGTTTTTTTTTTTTTGCTCTTGTTTTACAGTGAGAAACAATACAATGTGTGTGGATACACGCTGTACATACACTGAAGTACCAGAAAAACTGGTACACCAGTCTAATGTTTGGAAGGTCCCCCACGGGAGCGCAGGACTGCAGAAATACGATGGGGCATGGACTCCACTAGCTTCTGGAAATATGCAGTAGGCAATGCACACTATACTTCCTGCAGAGCGCTCCACAATTCGGGTGTATTACAAGGTCTCGGATTCCTGTGTTCGATAGCGCGTAGCATGGCATCCCAAATGTGTTCTATCACGTTCAGATCTGGGGACTTGGGTGGGAACGGCAACACCCCAAACTCAGATGAATGCTCCTCTAACCATAATGTGGCATCCCGACACTTGTGTGGAGGTGCATTGTCCTGTTGGAATAGGCCCAACCCATCAGCATGAATGCAGGACATGAACGGGTATACCTCGTCAGAAAGGATGTGCACATAGCGTTGGCCGGTCATGGACGTTTGTAGACGTACCAGGGGTCCCAGTGAAGTCCAGCTAAACACACCCCATACCATTACGGACCCCCCACCAGCCAGTACAGTTCCCTGTTGACAGGTGGGATCCATGGGTTCATGGGGTTTGCGCCACACACGAATCCTTCCATCTGCCCGATACAGTTGGAAACACAACTCGTCAGACCAGGCTACTTGTTTCCAGTCATCAAGTGTGCAGTGGCGGTGTTGCCGTGCCCAAGCGAGGCACATAGCTCTGTGTTGTGCACCCATCAAGGGGACTCGAGTTGGGCGTCGGCTCCCAAAGCCCATATCGTGCAGGGTACATTGCACAGTCCGGACGCTGATGCTTGTTGAGGCTCCAGCATTGAATTCCGATGATACCTGTGAGAATGTTGCATGCCTATCGCATGAAACGATTCTTGACAGCTGATGATGGTCACGTTCATCCAATGTCTTTTTACGACCACGCTGGTATCGTAGGTTGGAAGTTTTGCCGGAATTCTTGTAGTCACGGTACACCCTTGCAATGGTCGTCCGTGAAAATCCGAACTTCGTTTCTACCTCCGAAATACTATGGCCCATCCCACGAGCGCCAACTATGACACGGCGTTGAAAATCGCTTAAATCGTTATTACTTGTCTTTCTCATGCCGATAACAGCTCTGACAGATGGCAAGGATGTCTATCGCTTTATATACGCACTGGCAAACGCAACCGAATACGCGCTTAAGTGATGTTGCTTTGTATTTTGCATAAGCTCGTGTGTACCAGTTTTTCTGGCACTTCAGTGTATACTGTAATTTCATTTTAAAATATGGACATACGGTATGTATTTCAATGCATGTTTAAACATACTTATGTAACAATAAAATAAGTACACTATGAATTTTAAACAGCGTGTACTTGCTACTGATTTAGTAAAATCAGTCAGCAAATTTTAACTGCAAAAATTCTCATAAAGAATTTTTTTTTTCAATTCACAGCATGTTTTTCAAAATGTATTTTTAAATTCTTCAAAAGTTCTAACCCCTTGCATCCCCTTTGCTTACGAAAATACTTTTGTGGCCCTTCACTACACTTTACAGCATCTTTAAAAAAATTGCACAATGCACCAGATGCTTTCTCAATGAATCATTTTCTTCCAATGCTTTCAAAGAAATGAACTCGGGTGCATTGTTCATTGCCTCTTCGATACTCAGATCTTCATTGACCATAATGAAAACTTTTACGTTTTGTTCACTGTTTGGACACACAGTTAGTTTGTTCGAAAATAGTGACTAAATCCTCTTCTTTTTGATTGACAGCAAATACACCATTTTGTTTGAAGAAACTCTTTTACCCACTTCTAAGAAAAGATGGGCCATATTTAAACTACAGACCAGTAGTTTTTGTAATGGGCATCTGGAGGACAAAAAGTACTTTCTGTCCTAAGAAGCTAAATGAAATTTTTGAGGTGATGATATGCATACATGTTTATATTATAATCCATAACAACTGGACTTGACAGATATAATTACTTAACTGCACTAGTACAAATTAATCTTGAACTGATGTGCAAGCAAGTTCAGCAAAAAAAGGGCAAAATATCTGTGAAGAAACCTGTTTAAATACCATAGAACTTCTAGTCTTTTTTTTTTTTTTTTTTTTTTTTTACATTTGTACCTATTCTAATTTATATTGCAATACATATTCCAATTATCATTTAATAAGAATATGTGAATTTAACTTATTTCCACACACATTATTATGGCTCTTGGGACACATTTCATTTGATTTCTGAAAAATTTGATACATTAGAGTGCTACTAAGCCAACAAGACTGACTTATACTATGATGTTTGGCCAAACCTAATCTGTGAATATGTTTCTAATTCTTGCAAGCTTCTAATTGCTTGACTAAATGCACAAACTTTTCTAGACAAGTACTGTTCACCTCAGGATTTAGCTAGTGAAGATTTACATGTAAGTTTTTAAACATATTTCATTTTATTTTGTTCTGAATTCCCTGCCTTTTTATTGTGAATATAATAATGTGCTTCACTTTGATATTTACTTACATAGTTTACAGAAAATAATTGCATATGGCTTGTGAAATTTAAATATTGTATATGTTGTACTTGAATTTGCTCACAGCGCACGTTCGCGTGTCCCAATTTTCCACCCAGTTAAAAAGTTCAGCTTTTTTTGTCATCGGCCGATCTCATGTATGATTAAAATAAAATAAGCACTTGCACATGAATATGTGGCAGCAAATCCTGAAGCAGACATCATGTGGAAACCTTACGTATATATTTTAAAATACTACCTTGGAGTGGGTAACAGAGATGCTTTTGCACAACTCACTTGTTGAGCATGTGATGTATCCCCTTCCCATTGCTTTTGTGACATTCTTCCAGTAGCACACCAAGATTCCTCAGCTGTCGTAGTTTTGTCCCGTATGTGACCATTTCCGTTCCAGGACAGTGGCTTGCAGACTTTCTCTGCCTCGTTAAATGTGACATTTAATAAATCACTTACTCAAGGCTTTACCCAGATATATTTATTTGGTTCTAGTTCCAGTTGAAGGAATTTTCATTTAATCTTCCTTCCCTCTGAGTTCCTTTGGTTTTTCACAGATGTTTCTGGCCTCTTGATTTTAGTCAAGGTCTGTTCTCAATGTATAGGAGGATCCTTCAATACATTGGGAAGAGGGAGGCCTGTAATGTATGAAGGATCTTTCTACAGAATGATCCTTCTATACATTGAGAACAGGCCTTGACTAAAATCAAGATGCCAGAAACGTCTGCAAAAAACCAAAGAAACTCTGAGGGAAGGAAGATTAAATGAAAATTTCTTCAACTGGAACTAGAACCAAACATGACATTTCATTAAGTTTTGTTACTTTGCTTGATAAAATTGGTCATCTTAGCTTTTCTGTTCCTCATTAAGTAAGGGGATTTCACTAAATTTTGTTCATTAAAAATGATCAAAATAGCTTTGAATGAACACTAAACCAAAAAAAAAGTTCCTGTTTTGCTCATGAAATCCAGGATCTCGTAAAACACGGACTTATAAGTGGGTTCCACTGTATTTGTCTATTGTGCATGTTCTTTCTTATTTTTTTTTTAATTTGTGAAAAATGACTTAATGTATGTTTGTTGAGACATTTCTGCACATATGTTGTAGTTAAACTGAAGAAAAATATGAACACCAACAAAATGTAGATTATAATCTTGGTGTAAATGGAGATTGCTGAAACAGCAGTTAAATCATTTGAGTTTGGTGAGAGAAACTGCATGCTCTTTATTTTATTTTTTCCTAGATTGATAAAAAATTATTTTCATATTATTTGTTGAAATGTTCCTCCACTTTTTTGAAGTCAAACTAAGGAAGGAAAATACTTGAATTTTCAAAAGTATAGGTCTTAATGATGTGGGGGGGGGGGGGGTGACTATACAGTTGAATTTTTAGGGTTCACTAGGAAACAGGTATATCATGGGCTTTCTTCTTCTTTTTTTTTTCTGCAATTGGTGGAGGGGTATTTGCCAAATACAGTTCATACATGACGATAATGGGCAAAACATGTAACAATAATAGCAAATAAAGGTAACTTGATCACGCTAGTTATGTTACAAGAACGTTCGTAAGTTAGGAGCTTTCGACCTTATCTTAGGTCTTCACATGCCAATGGAGAACTAAGATTGTTGCCAAATTCTACATTTGAATTTTTTCTATTTTTATTGCCAAAACTTAGAATTGATCTCCAGATCATCGTGATGTAGAGAGGAGATTCGGAATTGCAAGTCAGTGGGTTGAAAATAATTTCCAGGCTTTCACAGTAACGGAGAGCAAAACTTGTCAAAAGAAGCTATTCGTTTTGCTTCGTTTCAGCGAGGAACCGCAGATGTGTCTTCCATTGTCAAAATAGACAAGGCTGTATTAGGATTGGCTTTCAAAACATCTTTTTTATGTTATAAAATTCTGTGGTTAATGCTCCTGTATGTGCTTCCAATGTATAAGTTATCACCTGTTGAAGAAGAGATAGGAATGCAGTAAACTGCTGGGAGGTCCAGATTTTCCACTTTGTCCCATCCCTTTGTAGAAGTTTCAAGATGTTTGGGGTGGATTTAATGGCAAGATGGTAAACAAAACTTCTAAAAAGAATCTGTAACTTATAAGCATAGGAAAAATGGTAAGGAACAGAACCAGAGAATTTCAGGTTTTCTTTCTTTTAAGAAGGGAGGCATTCAATTTTCAAATTGTTTTCATATTTCTTTAAGAGAGGAGTTGACTGTAAGAGCAGGGAAACCGTGAGAGAGGGCAATTGTAGAAATTTTGGAGAATACTTCTTGAAGAGAAAGTTGGTTGTTGCAAATGATATGAGCCCTGTGGATGTAAGACTTCAATGCTGCGAGCTTGTAGAGAATGCAGAGTGAAAGATTTGTAGGGAATGATGTTAGTGGCCGCAGAAGGTTTACGATAGACGGAACAAGTGATGGAGAGATCAGAATCTGGCAACAATCTTAGTCCTCCATTGGCGTGATAAAGACCTAAGATAAGGTCGAAAGCTCCCAACTTGCGAACTTTCTTGTAAAAGTTCTTTTCTTGTAACGTAAGTAGCGTGATCAAGTTTTTTTTTTTTTTTTATTGGGGGTTTAATTACCACCGTGAGCAACTCAATGGTCTATAAGCAGTCGCCCGTCCCTAATTTAGGGTCACTGGTTCCAGGGAAGGGAGAGAGCCAGTGCCGTAAGACAAACACAGCATCCATGCCTGACCGGGATTCGAACTCAGACCCCTTTCGGACGAATGATCAGAGGCCATCGCTTAAACCACTGCGCCACCGGGGCGACCATGATCAAGTTACCTTTATTTGTCAGTTCATACATCTGAAAATGTCGTAAAATTTGTTACATGTCTTGTAATTTTTATCCATTCCCATTTCTTGCCCCTATGTGATGTTTTGTAGTTTAGGATTCCTGTAGTGTTGTACTCATAGCTGCCAAGTGTCCCAATTTAATTGAATCTTGTCTGGTTTTCAGACCCAGTGTCCAGGAATCAATTTTTTTTTTTTTTTTTTGTAGTTTTTTTTTTTTTTTTTTTGTTGCAATATGTTTCCTGTTGACTACCATTACACTACTGGTGCTATGAATTCTCAGTAGTCACTACAGGAATATTTGGTGTGCTATGGAGCACGGGAAACATTGAATATACAGTATATACCACAGAAATTGGAAATCTCAGTGAAGTAATGTAATTCAATATCTGTGCAAAGTTTTCCGTGTTTCAAAATTTTTAAGAGTGTTTATGGGATATTTTTAATATTGTGACATTTCTTTGATGATTTCCCTTTTCATGCCATCTGCTGGCTAAGAATTTTCTGAATTGCTGGAAATGCTGAGTCTTAGCAAGGATGAGAATTTTCTGAACTGCTAAAAATGGTTCTAGCAGGAATGAGAATTTTCTGATGATTTTGTTATTTAACTTATTTAAAAAAAAATGCATCCACTGGCTAAGAATTTTCTGAACTGCTGGAATCCACTGGCTAAGAATTCATGCATCCACTGGCTAAGAATTTTCTGAACTGCTGGAAATGGTTTTAGCAGGGATGAGAATTTTCTTAACTGCTGGAAATGGTTCTAGCACAGATGAGAATTTTCTGAACTGCTGAAAATGGTTCTAGCAGGGATGAGAATGTTCTGTGATTTTCATAATATCAAATTTTTCTGACCAAGCTGTGGCCCCTCCCTTACCTACCCAATTTCTCTATGTGATTAAATCTTAATTTTCATATTTTTCTGATCATGTTGCTTGTTTTTAATGTATTCGGTTATAGTGAAAAAATCGCGAGAGTACCTTGGTACTCTTTGTAGATAATTTATGCTGTGCATCTTTTGTATGCCAAGATCTTTGTTGGTGTAAAATAAAACGAGTGATTCGAGAGCATACATTATTAACGTACACCCCATTGCATTTATTAATGTCACTCACAATCACACCAAGCCACAATTCGGTATATACTAAGTGGAATTAAATCATAACAAACATTAAAGTATACTACTTCCTGACACTGAACTGTACTTAGGTAGGTGAATTAATGAATGTTATTGTTGTAAAACAAATGAAAGAAGATATGTGCGTCATAAAAGTAAATATTTACTAAATTATGGTGGTGGCAATGGTAAGTATTTCAACTGTTTAGTTTTTCAAAAACAATATTTATTTTTATTATTATTATTATTGTACACTGAGTGGCCACTTTATTATGACCACCCCCTCAGTACTTCGTTGGGCCACCTTTTGCCTTTAATAATGCTTCGATTCTTCGTGGCATGGACTCCAGGAGATGTTGATAGGTGGTTTGTGGAATCTGAGACCAAGCACTTTCCAGGAGTGTGAGATTGCAGGGTTATGGATCCAGCTGTCTGATGGCTCGTTCAACTTCATCCCACAATTTCTCAATGGGGTTGAGGTGGGGAGATTGTGGGGCCACCTAAGCAAAGTAAACGTAACGGCATGTTCCTGAAACCAATCCTGTACAATACGAGCACTATGGCAGGACGCATTATCTTGTTGAAAGTAGCCATCACAATTGGGATAAACCATCCACATGACAGGATGCACTTGGTCCTCCGCAATGATGTTTAGATATGATGTGCCAGTCAGACGTTGTTCAACACAAATTAAAGGGCCCAAAGCATGCCAGGAAAACATTCCCCAAACCATAACGTTGCCTCCACCAGCTTGAAGGATTGTAGCAATGCATTTGGGGTCCATGCTTTCGTGCTGTTACCGCCAAATTCTCACTCGGCCTTTGGCATGGTGCAACTGAAACGTGATTCATCGGACCGCATAATTTGTTTCCAATTATCGACTGTCCAATCCTTGTGCAAACTGGAGACATTTTCTCTTGTTAGCTGCAGACAGCAAAGGTGCTCGAACAGGCCTTCGGCTGCCGTATCCCATCCTATGCAGTGTACGGCGAACAGTGCATGCAGAAATCATTTGAGGGGATCCTTGATTAAGATGGTCTGTAATTTGCTGCACTGTTGCCCTTCTGTTGTCTGTTACCAGTCTGGACACTCTCAGTTCCGCCCGAGCAGTCACTAGTCAATGGCGACCACACATGTTGCACATAAAGACCCAGTTTTTTGGCTGACAGTCCAGTCTTTAAACACTTTAACAACAGCTGCTCTGGAACATTTCAGGAATGCGGCGGTTTCGGTGATACTCGCTCCTTGGCTCCGAGCTCTTACAATCATCCCACGTTGAAAGTCTGTCAAATCACATTTTTTACCCATCTCGTCACCCAAAAATCACTTCTACTACTGTCGCAAGCACTAAGCTTTCCCTTTTCATACTAGCCTCGCCCTCTGGCGGCAACAGCGTGCAGCCATAGCTCATTTGCTTAAAACTGTCAGGTGGTCATAATAAAGTGGCCACTCAGTGTATATTATTCAGATTTAGCAGAAAGTAAGAAATGACTCTGACACCAATGAAATGTGATGTCACTATGAAAATCCATCTGAGCATGTGCAAGATAAAATCTGACATCAAAATTGAAGGAAAAGCTGAACCACAAGTGTGTTAGTGAGGGGGATTGGTAACTTTTAGTCTAGGATACCCGCAGGTTACCCTCCATTATGTTATACACTATTTTATAGCTATCGTTAATAGCAGGTAACCTCCCTTGGAGGGATCGAGAGGAAGCCAAATTTTGCTATGACATAGTGTTTTCATAGCATCAAAAATGCATTTTAGTAATGGCTTTTATCACATTCAGCATCAGGTTCTCGTAATTTGTGCAGATCGGAATGAGGTATTGTTACTGTTATGTAAAATGTGATGAAATAATGTTCAACGATAGTTTAGTAAGATATGTTGTTGAGTAATAATGAAATTAGCTATTGTTGCTCCACTTCATGGGACAGCGTTAAAAAATCAGGTTTCAACAATGGTTTTGACTACTGGTGGTACCCATTTCTGTTACATAAGAATTTTATACACGAGATTTACTTTTACTGTTGTCAGGAAAGATCCCCCTGCACGGGGATAACTGGTTTTCCGGTTATTTGGGGAGCCCGAGCTGACCTTGTGACGGAACATCTTGCTTTTTCGTCTTGTACGATTGCATTACCGAAGGGACAGCTGTTCATCCAGCTGCTGGGGGATGGCGTCCCCACGGCCCGAGCCGACATGTACTACACTGCTGGACAATTGCTAAGGACGGATCATAAACGGCTATATAGCGCATAAAAAAGTAAGTGTGGTTGGATGCCAAGTGAAATAAAATAATGTCAGGACATTACAAGAAAGACAATTTATTGTGCTCTAAAATCCAGAAGGCTTTGGAACGTGTTCAAGGGACAAACAGGCCATTTCGTGCAGAATACGTAAACGTGAAAAAAATGCAATTACCATCCGCAGGCGTTCCGGCGTAAGATGTCAATGCGGGATATGGCGACCATGGAGGGCGATGCAAGATTCCACACGTCGTGTCATGCTTTACACAACATTATCAAGCAGCTGTTGGGGGACCAACAGGTGGAGAATAAACTGCACCGTATAAAACCTAACCTTGGAGTCTGGAAATCATCGTGTCGCCGGAACCGCAGGGAAGAAGTTGTTCTTGCGCGTCTCTGCATTGGGCATTGTCGCTTCACGCATAGCTATGTGCTGTGTGGCAACACTACGCCGGTGTGTGAGACGTGCGACTGTTTACTCACCGTCTCTCATGTTTTGTGCAGTTGTGTTCGTTTTTGTGGTCATCGGTTTCACTATTTTCAGTCTCATCTGCTGGACGAAGGCGCAGCTACACTTCAAAAGCTTTTGGGCGACCACTGCGACACTTTCGCAGTATTTTCCTTTTTAAAACAGATTAACGTTTTAAAACTTATTTAAAAAAAAAAGAAAAAGGTTAGAATAATTATAATAGTAAATTAATAAATTTATATATAAACCTAATTAACTAACTAGTCTTCACAACTTTCATCATTCTCCTTTCTAACTTTTACCAAGCCTTTCTGCTCTTAATCTTTTCACCCCGCTTTAAAAAATCTTTAGCTGATAGTTCTGTGTCTTGGCGCTCCTTGGCCAAGCCTGGCCCTTTGCGCCACTAAAATCAATTAACTAACTAACTAATTTATCCCATTCCTCTGTCGGTGCACGGATGAGGGTGTCCTTGTTTATTGGAGGGCATTGGCGACCAGCAAGACTCTTGCTCTTGACCTTGCACGTCTCCGCATTGGGCACTGTCGTTTTACTCACCGCTTTTTGCTGTGTGGCGAGAGTGTTCTGGTGTGTGAGGCGTGCAACTGTCATCTCACTGTACTTCATGTTTTGTGTACTTGTGTTCGTTTTTGTGATCATCGTTTTTGTCACTTTCACTCTCATCTGTTGGACGAAGGAGCAGCTACGCTGCAAACTATTATCGGCGACGCCTGCGACACGAGAGCAGTGTTTTCATTTTTACAGGAAACTGACTTTTTTAAACTCGTCTAGATTTTAACTTGTTCACTCTCATATTTCATTTTTACCGCATCAGCGTGTTTTTAACCTTGTGTACGTTTTTTATTGATTTAGTTTCGTTTTGATGTCTTTTGTTTGGCGCTCTTTGGCCAACCATGGCCCTTGCGCCATTAAAATCAACGAACCAGCCAATCAGGAAAGATCCATTGCATCCAAAACTCGACTTGGTATTTTTTAGGAATTTTTCTAATGAAATGCGTGTTTTCATATTTCTAACAGTCTTCTTCAAAAACAATCAGTAGGGCAAACGTTTTTGTTCCCTATTCCTTTTGTAAAGTGAAACTAAATTTCAAAATCGGTACTTAATCTGTCCGTAATGGAATCTGAGACATTTCCGTGATCCGTGAATTTTTTTTTATTTTTTTGACAGAGTGAACAATACAGTACTGATTTTTGATGTTTAATTTTGTATAAAATGGGTGAATTTGTATAAAATGTATACTTGCAGTAGAGCTTGTGTATGAGTGAGTGGTGATTTATCAAAATGGTTTTCTATTGGTGCAGGAGTCTGACAAGGTTGTGTAATGTCACTATGGCTGTTTAATATATTTATGGATGCATGCATGCGTAATACCAAGATGGACAATACTGGTCTGTGTCTTGGTAATATCCATGTGTGCAGATTGGTGTATGCTGGTGACACAGTCCTGTTGGCAGAGAGCAAAAGTGAGTTGCAGAATATGTTGTCCTGGATGTACGAAGTTTGAATTTCATTCAAACTTCGTATAAATAAAGGAAAACCCAAAGTTATGGTGTTTGAGAGAGGAACTGTTAGCACTGAATGTAATACAAGTCTAAATGGCACAGTGATTGACCAGGTGAATGAGTTTGTGTATTTAGGATGCATGTTTGACAGAGAGGACTAATTGGATGCTGAAATTAGTAGGCGAATGAATTCCTCATTGAAAGTCATAGCTGCTTTGGGAGGTTTTCACAGGAATGATGGGTTCTCAAGAGAGTCATGCATGGCTGTGTATGAGAGTGTAATTGTTCCTACTGATGTATGGCAGTGAAACATAGTAGTTGTTTGTGTGCTGGAGAAATGCATTACTTATGGGGGCGGAGTGTGAGGGTGGGAGGCAAGACACGTTCTGATCGTGTGAGGGATGAAGATGTGTTGCAGTTGTGTAATGTGAAGCAAAATGTTGTTAGCAAGGTGGAGACTAATTTGCTTCAGTAGTTTGGCCATGTTGAAAGAATGAGTGATGAGATGCTTACTAAGAAAATCTTTTTAGCCCAAGTGGCAGGAAGGAAATGCAGAAAAAGGCCAAGGAAGTCATGGGAGGATCAGATTCAGGAGTGTCTGCATGAGAAAAATATTATGAGTATAAAGTATAGAAGGTCTCCTACGTCGTGTGATGGATGTCAATGAAGCCCAAGTTGTGTGTCAAGATTGCTGTAAAGGCAGAAGTTTGATACAGCAATAATAAGTAAATAATCAATTAAAAATTTATCTGGTAGTTTGTATTTCTTTGTGGAGCTAACCTCTGAATCTCAGAGAACAGCTTAGTGATATGTATGTATGTATGTATGTATGTATGTATGTATGTATGTATGTATGTATGTATGTATGTATGTATGTATGTATGTATGTATGTATGTATGTATGTATGTATGTATGTATGTATGTATGTATGTATGTATGTATGTATGTATGTATGTATGTATGTATGTATGTATGTATGTATGTATGTATGTATGTATGTATGTATGTATGTATGTATGTATGTATGTATGTATGTATGTATGTATGTATGTATGTATGTATGTATGTATGTATGTATGTATGTATGTATGTATGTATGTATGTATGTATGTATGTATGTATGTATGTATGTATGTATGTATGTATGTATGTATGTATGTATGTATGTATGTATGTATGTATGTATGTATGTATGTATGTATGTATGTATGTATGTATGTATGTATGTATGTATGTATGTATGTATGTATGTATGTATGTATGTATGTATGTATGTATGTATGTTTGTTTGTTTGTTTGTTTGTTTGTTTGTTTGTTTGTTTGGTGTGTCACTAGTAAACTGTATGAGGATCAATTGAATTAATAAGTTCAACTAATTTAGCCACTGTTGCCTATCATATGTGAAGTCTATGTGTGTCACTTAGAAAGGAGATGTTTCCAGCTTGTGACATTTGACCTTCAGATTCAATATGTGGACATGGCTCAAAACATATCTGAAAAGTTAGATGCCCAACTGGGCATGTACAGAACTTAATTTGCCTGCCCACTTTGCAAGCCACGTTATATACAAACAAACCATGCCTGAACCCTGTTCTTCACACACGTGCTAGCTATTTATAGTAACTCTGTGACTTAATAACTGCAACACTTATGGGTGGTTCCATTTCACTGTGGTGGGGGCCTGTCTCCACTGCTCTTTCGCGCCGGACATTTCATTCGCACCAACCTAATAGTTTGGTCTTATCTCTCTGGCTTCTGTAAAAATCTGTGTGCCTAATTTAAATGTGTGATTGCTTTTCATTTCAATTTGTGCTGCATAACTGTTCCTTCAATTTCCCTGTGTGGGTTTATTGTTGGTGTCATTATATTAAATGTTTGCCCTTAATTTATTTCTAGTTTAGGAAAAACAATACAGATCATAGGGTTTCTTTCTGGGATGTTTCAAGCTAATCTTGTTAAGCATGTTCTCATAATTATGCCTGTATCACTTCTGCCTAACTGGAAACAGGAGTTTAACAAGTGGTGAGTATGTTCTGTCCTACAATTTACTGTACTTCTAAAATATGTTATTGAATGGATGAATTTGTGTATTTAGGAAGCAGGTTTAACAGCGAAAGCATAATAGACGGTGAAAGTAAACTTGGCTTTAAAAATCATGGCTACCTTAGGAAGATTTCACAGGAGTGATGAGCTCTCAAAAAGCTTATGAATGGCTCTATATGTGAATGTAATGGTTTTCACTTTATATGTAGGGTATTCAAAAAATAAGTTACACTTATAGCCCAGTAGATTTTTTTTTTTTTTTTTTTTTTTTGAGGTATGTAACATTATACAATTGAAACCACAAACCTTGCACTACTTTTCCACATAGTCACCAAGTTAGTGTAAACACTTCTTTGAAGAACGTGTGACTAAAATTCCCTGATAAGAAAAATCCACTCCTTTGTCATTCAGCTACCGTAGAACTGCTGCTTGCACGTGCTCGTTGTTTTCAAATTGTTGTTCCCCTAGATGTTCTTTCAGCTTGCCGAAGATGTGATCGTCACACAGCAAAACATCAGGACTGTACAGCAGATATTGTCATACCTCCCATTCAAAACTTTAGAACAATTGTCATGTTGTGTGTTGAGTGGCATTGTCATGAATGAGGACAACACCTTTGCTTAACTTTCCATGCCTCTTGTTTTTCACAGCTGTTTTCAAAGACCGTGATGTTTGGCAATATGAGGCAGGATTAATTGCTGTGCATTGTGCCATAAATTCTGTGTAAATAATTCTTCACAGTTGAAAAACAGTGTCTATGACTTTTCCTGCTGATGGTGCAATTTTGAATTTCTTGCATACAGGCAATGCTGTGTGTCTCAATTCTATAGATGTTCTTTTCATTTCTGTGGTGACATGGTGCACCCATGTTTCTTCGCTAGTGATAATGTAGTGTAAGAAGTCATGACCTTCCACAGAACAGCATTGAAAGAAGAATAGAGAAGACAAAAAAATGCTGAGCTTTGTGTTCATCTGTCATTGCAAATGAAGAACCCATCTTACACAGAATTTGCGATAGTCAGAATGTTCATGGACAATGGAATAAACACTGTCTTTCTAAATATGCAAATCTTTTGCGATTTCTGTGTCTGTCAGTCTTCAATTATTGCAAATAAATTCATCAACCTGCATCACATTGTCTGCAGTGGTCAATGTTAATGGCCTCCCTTTTTGATGAGCATCCATCTAACCTGTGCTGGCACCACTTCACTATGGCTGGACACAACATTGCATTTCCCCCATGCTGTTATTTCACGATAAACCTTGGAAAATTTCAGACGTTTTGCCCACAAAAATCATACTGTTCCTCATACCTCAAACTTGCAGTAACATTCTAGCTGACATGCCGTTATGATCACTTGCTCCTACACAACTGTTACCGCTACATCAACGATACTCACCTACTAGGGGCGTTCGGTATGAACTTCATTTTGCACATACACCGCATTTGTTGTGCAAATATACCAGGAGATGGCGCCAGGTGTAAATTATGTTTTGAATGCCCCTCATATATATATATTATCATACAACAAATTAAATGCTGTGTAGCTACAGAGTCAACGAAGATAAATATGGCTGCAGAACTTGTTGAGAAGAAAGCAAGGTTTGCTCATAAGAGAAGAATTGAGCTGACATATTTAGCAAGTACAGCAACAAACAAACAAGGAAAAAACACTGTTTGAAGCTGTCTTTTAAAATCTTTTTTGTTTTCAACTCAGTAATTTTATATTATAAATACAGTTATAGTGAATATATTCCATTGTGCTCGTGCTGTGATACATTCACCGTGTGTTCTGACTTTTCACCTGATTAAAAAGTTTTTTTTTTTTTTTTTTTTTGTTCTCTTCATCAGTCTCATGTACACTCATTGTCATAAAAATCCGAGCACCCAGAAGGAGGCATCGGATTGAAGTGAGATTTTAGTAGTCAGATGGTACATACCAAGGGCAGAAGTGATTACAATATCACAGCAGCAGAACGATTTCCTGCGGACATACAGTATACATTCCGATCAGTGTCAGTACCGCGTTGGACCGCCTTATGCTCGAATACATGTGGCGATACAGTCCGGCATGGAGTCAAAGAGGCGCCGCATGTTATCCTGGGACAGATCGGCCCACACTTCTTGCACCTGACGCGCTAAATCACGAACACTGGGACATGGAGAAAGCTGGCTTCCCATCTGGTCCTACACGTGCTCGATGGGCGAGAGATCTGGCAGGCCACAGAATTGTCGAAGCATGGCGTAGACAGTCCTGAGAAACCTGAGTTGTGTGCAGACAGGTGTTATCTTGTTGGAAACTGGCTCCGGGCCACCCTGCCAGGAAAGGCAGCACGTGGGGACGCAGGATCACTTGTACGTAGCGAGGGAAGTTCAGCTGTCATACGCAATGGCTCCCCAGACCATCACTCCTGCAGTTTGGGATGTGTGCCGCTGTACAGTGAGGTTGGGATTGTAGCGCTAACCTGCGGTCTCCACACTCTGACACGGTGGTCGTACGTTCTCGTACGGAAGTGAAATTCGTCACTGAACACTATACGTTGCCAGTCTGTAGCATTCCATATTGCTCGCTGCTGACACCCCTGCAATGGACGCTGATGGTCAGGTGTTAATGGCAGAAAACATAAGGGCCGTCGAGAGTGCAGATTCGCCTCTGCCAGGCGTCTGCAAATGGTTCTGGCGGACACAGGAGTCCCTTGTACAGCCGCCACATGTCTCTCGATATTGGACAAGGACATTGTTGCATCTGTGCATTCCTCTCTCACGATCCTACAGTCTTCTCTGCAGGTGGTGTGTTTGGGTTGTCCAGATCCAGTCTGCCGTGTCTGGGTGCCTTCCCGAGTCCATTGCTCCCAAAAACGATCGCACTGTACTGTCCGACTGGCCCAAATGGGTGCTGATTTGGCGCACTGGCCACCCTGCCTCTGTTATCCCGACGATACAGCCTTGTTCAAACTCTTGTCAGTTGCCCGTGTATGGCATGTCTATCGCTCAGGGATCTCACCTGTCTCTTACCATGCACTTCGGCACAATGTGGAGTCCCCCTGCGTGGCACCTTATAAGCCCCAAGGATTGCAATTGCAGCGCTGGTCTTGGATGCGCGGGCATGCAGAATTGTACGAAACTTTAATTATTTGCATGTCTGCCCTCCCCGTAGTTATTCGCAAAGTTTCGCGCTAACCGCACGGTTTTTTCTTGGTGCGTGGATTTTTGTGACAATGAGTGTATGTTAACAACAATTAAACCCTTAGTGCTGTGAAGCTTGTTTACTATCATTCGGAGGGACAGGCAATGTTTTTCCATAAACTACTACCAAATTTTGTCACTGTTGGAGTCTGTATGAAACTCTAGAAGGGCCACTACTCCACATGTTGCCCTGGAGATCTTCCCACCCTTCACAGAAACTCCCATACCAGCAAAAGATTTTGGATTGTGATAACGCTTCATCACCACATGCACCATTGCAACTACTTTAGGTGTATCTTTTCTAGCTTTAGAACAAAATATGATTACCACTCTTTGCCGAGTTTTTGAATTCATGATGAGGTAGTTTCACTGCACCAACTTAAACCCGTAATCTGGAGATAACCCATATATTGGGTTGTCAGATAAGTTCATTCAGTTTTTTCCAATGTTATTTGAAGGAAGACGAACAATATTTTGATCATAGTGTTATACATATGTTTTTTTTTTTTTTTTGTAGCTCTATTGTTCCTATAACAACTTTAGTTCATCGGTTTCAGTATTATGTTTGGTTTAGCTCTGTTTAGCCATATGAAGATGGAGTGCCAAAAATGAGCATTTTCGGCAGCTGCTTCTCTTCGCTATCAGTCAAGGTTCCAAAGCTGCTTGAGATATTTGTGCTGTGTATGAAGAAGGCGCTATTACTGACAGAGCTGCACAAAAATGGTATTCACGCTTCAAGAAGGGGAAATTCGACCTCACAGAATCTCAGCGTTGCAGCAGACCTGTTCAGTTCAATGAGGGGGGATTGAATGAGCTCATCCACGAGGCCCGCACGGGGTAACTGGTTTTCCAGTTATTTGGGGAGCGGCGCCCCCACGGCCCGAGCTGACCTTGTGACTGGTCAACATCTGATGTCATGCCACCACTTGTTTTTTTTTTTTTTTTTCGGTGCTGTTGGAGTTTGCAGGGATGGCTGTTCATCCAGCTGTTGGGGAGTCGCGGCCCCACGATCCCGAGCTGGTCTTGTGTCTCGCTTTTCGTTTTTATTTATTTTCTGCACTGGCCAGTTGCCCGTGTTGTATACTCTACCTAATCGCTACCATGCTATGTACTAACACCCCGGTCTTGTGGTTTTGTTACCCTCCACTACTAACTGTTTATATTAACCGCTCAGTTCGTAGGTTGCTGAGATTCCGTTTAGGTTCCACTCCAGGGTTTGTCTTCCTTGGATTACTTTTTTCCTTTTAGCTGGTTTGGGTGCTAGACCTACCTGCATGTTTGCCGCGTGCGGAGACCCGTGAGGCGGAAATGGGATGTCCGGCGGCTGAGGTCGCAGGTGACCGGAGAAGTGCCTCCTGTGTACCAACACTCCTCTTCGACCTCGGCTTCGCTGTAAACGGGAGGCTAGAGACTAACCCACCTCTAGTCAGAAGTCTTGTACCAAGTTGTGTACAGGGTTTTAGCGGCTTTTTTGTCGTATAGCACGGCAGGGTAAGCCCGGGGGCTGTGGGATCATGCCAAAGGCGTTGGCATGACGGTACCCGGAGGCCGAAATGTCCGCCGAGTGCGTGTGATCACAGCCAACAGACTATATCTGCAGCGTATAAGCTCCAGAACTGTGTCCAGCGTCATTTTCTTGGCTTGCAGACCTCCAGTTCTCCCTTGTAGGGCTCGGTGGTGGGTGGAGTAGTCTGCAGACGAATTCTCCTCCTTTTTTCCATGGGTAAAAACAAAAACAAAAACTCCAAATTCAAGTCACCTGAGAAAATGATAGTTGACAACGACTCTCCTTCGTCTTCTCAACCTACCAAGTCCCATAACCTTAAACGGTCTTTAGATCATGACCTGGACCAAGAACGTGGAACCTCTTCTTCGGCAGCTGTACCAGTCGTTCCAAAGCGTCGTCTCCCCTCGATTGCTGTGAATACGCATGCTGCACACTTAGTTGTAGAATCCATCGATCCGAATGAGAGACTGTCCACCAGATCTCCCTTTTTCATTTCTAAAGCTTTGGACGCTGCGGTTGGCTCCTTGAAGTCTGTGAGGAAGCTTCGCTCTGGGGACCTGCTTGTCCAAACTTGCAGTGTTTCTCAGAGTAACACTCTTCTGCACCTCACTAGTCTTCAAGGCATTCCTGTCAAAGTGACACCTCACCCGTTTCTTAACACCTCTCGGGGTGTTATTTCGGAGTTTGATCTCTTGCCATGCAGTGAGGACGAATTGGTGAGTGAACTTGCAGATCAGGGTGTTATTGCTGCACGTCGTATGATGTTCCGGCGCGATGGTACTTTGATTAAGTCTAAAAATGTAATCTTGACTTTTAACTCCCCGAAAGTTCCGACCGAAATCAAGGCTGGCTACTTGGTCTGTGGAGTTCGCCCGTACATTCCCAGTCCTCTGCGCTGTTTCAGGTGCCAGAGGTACGGGCATTCACAACGTTCATGTAACAGTTCCGCTCGTTGCGCAAATTGTGGCTCCAGTGAACATGACGGGGAAGGTTGCACTTCTGCGGCCTGCTGTGTTAACTGTGGTGAGGCCCATGCAGCTTCAGCTTACTCCCGCAACTGTATGAAATGGAAGGACGAGATGGCGATCCAGCGCCTCAAGACCCTGGAAGGTCTCTCGTACCCTGCTGCCAAGGCCAAGTTGGGTATTCCCAACAACCGACAGCGTACTTTTGCCGCAGTAGTTCAGTCTCTGCCACAACCCGTGCAGCCCTTTGTCCTGCGCCCTGTAGCTCTCGCCGGACTTGCCAAGAGATCTACAGCTGAACAAGCGACACAGGTGGATTTCACCGAGCTCCAGCTTATTCGACCAGCTGACTCTGCGCCTTCTCTTTTGAAGACGACCGACTCTTCCAGTTCCCAGCAGAAAGCCTGCACGTGTGGAAGACCCGGCCCTAAATCCGTAAAGGTGTGCAGTGTCCATCAAACTGTTGCGGTCCAACTGACCAACATTGCAACTGTCTCAGACAGGTCCCCACCCTCCACCAACATTATAGAGGAACATAAGGGGGAGGAGAGTGACAGTTCGTCCCTCTCCTGTGACTCATCTTATGTGTAGTTGTGTTCGTTTTCGTGATGTGTTTTATCATTCTCATTCCTCAGTTTTACTTAATCAGCTAGTTTCTAACCATTGTACCATGTTTTTAATACTGTTTGTTTCATTGTCTTTTTTGGCCCTTCCATCATTCTCATGGTTCGGTTTTACTTGGTCAGCCAGATTTTGGGATTTATGCCACGTTTTTTTTAATCCTGTTTGTTTGTCTTGTGTCTGGCGCTCTTTGGCCAAACATGGCCCTTGCGCCATAAAAATCAACCAACCAACCATCCACGAGGATCCGCGTCAGTCCACTAGGGAATTGGCCCAGCAGATGGGACGCTCTCGTGATACCATCTTCCGTCACCTTCACTCGATGGGTAAGGTCCAAAAACTCGGTGCATGGGTGCCGCATTCTCTGAACTCGAGACAAACTCGAGTTCAACTATATCACCACCAGTTCGCTTGCTCGACACCAGAGTACTCGCGGACACAGATATTTTTTTACCACATGGTCATCGGCGATGAAAAATGGTATCTATATGTCAATATGAAGCAGAGAAAGAATGGCTAAAGTACTCACAAGCAAGTAACACCTCTAGCCAAGGCCGAGCTGCATCCATGCAAGACCATGATCTGCGTTTGGTGGATTTGCAAGGTGTAATCCACCATGAATTGCTTGAAAAGAACACCACGATCAATATACAGGTTTTTGTTCTGCAAATGCACCGGCTCAATGAGGCAATTCAGCTGAAACAACCCAACCGGAGACACAGTGTGTTTCTTCAACGCAACAATGCTCGTCCCATGTCACTAATCTGGCCAAAACTGCTATTCGGGTCATTCCATGTAAAATCAACAAATGGGAGTTACCTCATAGGCATGGATTTTGCTGTGATTTTAATCATGGATAGTATATATATAGAAAAGACAATCCAAAATTTCATTTTTTTTTCAATGAAGGGGGGAGGGATTTTGCCCTTTAAATCTTCATTCAAGGTCATATTTTTGAAAAAAGTGGTGTTCATTGTTTTATTAATAAAATTGCTTGTATTTCTCCTAAACAAATAATTGAAATGTCATTTTAAAGGTAAGATTGCCATGTTTCCAAAAAAGTAAGTCAGTTGAAAACAAATTTAAATTTTCAAACATTTTTCGTAGAATTTCTTTTTTTTTTTTTTTTTTGAAAATCAAAAATTTATAATTTTGACTTGCAAATGACACCAGCCATCAGGTTTGGCCTATTTGAAGAGTAATAACTACTTTGTCTCCACAATTAATTTCAGGTTCATACTCCATAATTTTCTAGGCTTTTTGGGTTGCTGTACTTCAAAGAAATTGATAATTGCCAATTTTTACACCACAAAAACTTGATGTGGGCAAGGTGATAAAAATTTGAAAATTGTGTCAATGAAGACACCAATGTGTCTAGATTTACACCTGAAAGTTTCATTTTGCATCTCTGGCTGTTTCTTTTTTTAAAAATAAATGTGAGGGACGTTCCCGTTGAATTTCTGGGATTTAGGAAGTCCCGACCACCTTCCCATTGGTTCTTTATGCTAATAATTTTTATCCTCTTTGTACACCTGGAGTTATATGCTATCACTATTAATTTTATGAATTTATTTCAACATAATCATTGTGTTACTGGTACTAAATTTGTATAAAAAAAGTTATTTATGCTAGGAAAACATAAATAACCCACTTTTTATATAAATTTGGTACCAGTTTTTTTTATATAAATTTGGTAGCAAGAGCATGCTGGGAAAACTAATTAACAGAAATTGCTTCATGTACTAATGCTGGACAAAATTACTGGATTCCTGTCAAAAAAGCCTTGATGTATTCAGATTATGTAGCAGATTATGCCCTTAAATCATACATGTGCTTTAAAAGAATACACAGATTTCAACTCTTCTTAACTTCGAAAAAATATTTCAAAATGTTATAATCTTTTTTCAGAAAATCTAAAAAAATGTTTCAAAGTAAAAAAATTAGAGTTAAAAAACTGAGTGTTAGAAATAGTCTAAACCGTAAACAAGTAAAAACAATTTTATGCAAGAGACTAGTTTATACAGAAAACAGTTTGCAACAGTGCTAAAAAAATTATTGCTTAAAATCTTTTGTGTTAAATCATTTTGGAGAGAGCCATCCTAAGAAGTGTCTTGTCACCTTCAGGATTTTGTAATAGTTGCGGAATCACATTTTTTTGCAACCAGTCATGGTAAAAGTCCATGTGATGGTATTGGTGGGACTGTGAAAAGACTTGCTGGTGAAGCTAGTTTGCAGCATATAGTAAATAATCAAATTTTAACTTCAGTGCAGTTATATTAATTTGCAAATCAAGAAATTAAAAGGATTAAATTTTTTTTGTTTCTTCAGAAGATATTACAACTGAACTACTGAAAAAAAAAATAAATGAAAATGAGATTTCAAAGTGCAATGCCATTCCAGAAACTTGAAAGTACCATACATTTGTACCTACAGCAACAGGAAAATTAAGACTATTTCAGGTTTCATCTTCTTCTGAAAGCCTAGAAGTATGTGTTCTACAGAAGTACAAGGAAAATGAAATGTTTATGCTTGATGACATACATCATATCTTGCATGTGCTTATGATAATAAGTGGTACTTAGCATTTGTTAATGATCTTTCTTCTAAAAATAAGGATGTTCAGTATTCTAAATATTTAACGGGAATTATCGAGGATAAATTTATTAAGGTACATTACCTCTCAAATTTTCGATCTAAACACTAGATCTTCATCAGGAGATCTTGCGTCCTACTACTTCCACAGGTCTGGCGATCAAGCCTGATGGATTTCCCATCCAGCATGGTCATTGATGTTGCCACCTTGTGTCTTGAAAATTTCCAGGGATTCCTCTAATTTCTGGATAATTGCATGGGATTGATGTTTGATCCTGACCATGCTGGATGGAAAATCCATCAGGCTTGGTTGCCAGACCTGTGGAAGTAGTAGGACGCAAGAACTCCTGACGAAGATCTAGTGTTTAGATCAAAAATTTGAGAGATAATGTACCTTAATAAATTTATCCTTGATAATTCCCATTAAATATTTAGAATACTGAAAGTAATAAGAGGAAGCCATGAAGTCATTAATTATAAGGATGTTCATGTGATTTCCCTAAAACCTCCTGGTCCAGCTACATTTTTTTTACTGGACAAATAAGAAAAGCTGGGGGAAATTGGATCAAATACTTATGATAAGCATTTTACCTGACACAGTTACCGACAGGCAATATATTCTGCCAAAAACAATGCAAGATAATATTTACTTTATCTTTGATAAAACTCAAGCCTCCAGTTCTGGTAGTTCATAGATTTTAGGACAGTGAAATCTGACTCACACACACACTATATATATATATATATATATATATATATATATATATATATGTTTAGAAAGAAATTCTATAGGGTTTTTTTTTTTTTTTTTTCACAATTTAATGCCACAAAAAGAATCAATAGAAATTGTGACTGTTTACTTAACTGGAATTATTTGTCTTATGCTACTTTTTATCACCGTGTCTGTGCAAAGGCATTTATCTCATTTTATTTTGTCACCTTACAAGGCCACTGCATCATAGTTATTTTACAGTACCTCATTTTGTATTCCATAGTTTTAATATCTTACATAGTGAGTTATGTTTGTCTATATTACATTTAAATCCTTTCAAACTAGGTGCACAGGCATAGTTAGATGAGCAATAAGAAAGGGAATATCAATTTACATATACCCAGAGTTGTATAAAAATGTACTTGCGTACACAACCATTGAAACAGAAAACTTGCTGCAAGCCCGCGAAGCGCGGACCACAATAAGAACAGAATAAGATACTTTAAAGAACAATTAATAAAACAATAAATAATTATTAGAACACTACAGATTCCAATGAGGACAAAATAAGTACATTACAACTGAATGTGCAGCAATGTGTGTGATATGGACCTTTAGAGAAAATATTAAAATATTGTATGAGCCTCATAAAATCAAAAGGCTAATTAAAAAGAATTTTTATATCCAGAAAAACAGTTCCATTAATGAACCTTCAAAAATTATAAATGGCATTTTCAACAACTTAATTGAAAAGTAGTAGACTTACAAAGTACATAAGAAGATTTTAATTGAATAACTGGCAACTGCAAGAAGAACCTTGCAATAAAATTCAAATTCTTTCTGTGTAAACTGAAACTTTTGATAGAGTTCCTATTCATTGAGAACAAGCCTTGATAAAATCTAGAAGCCAGAAAAGTCTGTAAAAGCAAAAGAACTCAGAAGATGTGAAAAAAAATAATTGAATGTTCTTCAAGTCAAAATAAAATTAAGGATATTAATCTGAGTAAAACCTTGAGTAAGGTTTTTAATTACAGTAATAACATTTTTTTTTATCTACAAGCAAAAACTATCTGCAAAATCTGCTAATAATTTGGAAACTATCTGTGTACAGCGTACATGCGTACATTCTGCTACTCTGCATATACCCATTTTTTTTAAAAGTGGCAACCTTAAACAGTGTATTTATAGAAGCATTTCAATGAACTTCATAGTGATGGTAAAGCACTTCCAGGTGTACAACCAGGAGAAAAATTATTAGCATTAAAAACCAATGAGGAGGCGGGCAGGTCCTTTGAAATCACAGAAATTCAATGGGAACGTCCCTCACACTTTTTTTTTTTTTAAATAGAAGCAGCCAGAAATGCAAAATGATATTTTCAGGTGTGTATCTATACACAAAGGTCCCTTCATTGAACCAGTTTTCAAATTTTTATCACCTTGCCCACATCAAGTTTTTGTGGGGCAAAAATTGGTAACTTTCAATTTTTTTGAGGTTTGCCAGCCCCAAAAGCAAAGAAAATTTTGGAGAATGAATCTTAAATTAATTGTAGAGACAAAGTAGTTCTAACTCTTCAAATAGGCCAAACCTTATGGCTGGTATAATTTGTAAGTCAAAGTTATAAATTTTTGATTTTCAAAATAAAAATTTTAAATTTGAAAAAAATTTCTACGAAAAATGTTTGAAAATTTAAATTTCTTTTCAACTGACTTACTTTTTTTTAGAAAGATGGCAATCTTACCTTTAAAATGACACCTTAATGATTTGTTTAGGAAAAATACAAGCAATTAGGAAAAATGTTTAGGAAAAATACAAGCAATAAAACAATGAGCACTACTTTTTTCAAAAATATGACCTTGAATGAAGGTTCAGAGGGCAAAATCTCCCTCTCTGTTCATCGAAAAAAATTGAAATTCCGGAGTCTGTTATCTCTCTGTATATATTATCCATGATTAAAGTTGCAGCAAAATCCATGACTATAAGGTAACCCAAAAAAATAATATTTGTTGGTTTCACATGGAATGGCCCATTCAGGATCTCAGGTGGAAAGTTCAACTGCACCCACCATATTCTCCTAATCTAGAGCCCTCAGATTATCACTTTTTCAGGTCGCTCTCCCATAGTTAGCGAGGTGTATCGTTTTACAACGATGCCGAGCTGAAACGGTGGCTCGACGACTTCTTCGAGTCAAAATCCGGGGATTTCTGCCATCGAGGCATGACAATTTAGTGGAACATTGGCAAGAGGTCATGAACAATGAAGGAGAATATATTATTGGCTGATTTGTGAAAAAATTTTCATGAAAAATAAGAATTCCAATAATTGGAAAAAAAAAAAAAAAAAAAAAAAAAAACGAACGAACTTATCTGATAACCCAATGTGTTTAATTACTTGATTTAAGTAGCATGCTTTAGAAATTTCTGTCGAATTGCCATTAAGTGTATGCTGATCTCCAACTTATGTCATTTACAGGTGTCCTGAGCTCTTGCTGTTTGTCTTTCATGGTGGTAGCAAGAAAGAGAGGGAGAGAAACTTATATAGGGTTCAGCGACGAGGAGGGGTGTTACTCACATCTTATGGTCTAATAGTGAGCAATGAAGAATCTTTTACATCCTTCAATGACAGGACATTTGTTTGGGTGAGTAAAATCGTAAAATTTGTTTCTGACTGTTTATTAGCTGTAGATATAAATAACAAATAGGCAATACACGCATAATGAATAACTAAAGGTTCGTGTGTAGATCATTAGTTACATTTGTTATGTTAAGAAAATTTCAAAAAACACGGAAGCCTTTCTACCACATCTTGGGGCTTGATCAACTGTAAACAGTTGGAGCAAGAGTGGTTGCCAGATTTCGGTTTTAAAGTTCTTTGCAGTGGCTGTTGCAAAATGATATGAGGGATTTCTAAATGATGGGGATAAAATAATGATTACCAGTATTGCAGTTTGATGAGGTAGATATCAGGTAACCACAAAAGTATTTGCTGTTTTTCGAGGGACCAAAAGAACACCTTGTAATGATTGAGTTTGCGGAGAGATGGCTTTCCGCGTGTGGTATATAATCAGATCAGAAGGCATTTTGGTGCAGATGTTGGCTCTGATCATCACCTGTTAGTGTCATGGATGAAATTGAATGTTGGTGGGTTGGAGAAGGACGTATAGGAAGATGCCTGTGGTAAAAAGAATAAAAGTTGAAAGGCTGTCTGCAGAACATCAGTGTTAATCTGATTTACTCAGTGAACGTCTGAATGAGTTGAAGGTGTGCGAGAGGGATGTAGAAAAGAAGCGAACATGTTTTAAGACGTGTTGTCACTGCTGCTAAACAGGTCTGTGGTACTGCAACAGTAGGTAACTTTAAAGCTGATGTTTGGTGGAACAGTAAGGTTAAAGAAAAAGAAGGAAGCATACTTGGGAATGTTGTAAGGTATTTTCTGAGGCTGAGTACCAATGTAAGAAGCATAAGGCAGCAAAGCTGGTTTGCCAGAGTAAGGCAAAAGATGGGTAGGAAAGGCACGATTTGGCTTTTTGGAAAGACAGAAAAACATTCTGGAAGTACAGAAAACATAGGAAAAAGAGGGGAAATAAAATTCCTAAGTTGTATTAAGAATAAGGCCAGAGAAATTATATGAGAGCCCAATGAGTTAAGTAAAAGATGGGGTGAGTACTTCTGTGATTTATTAGATCATGAAAGCAAAGGTGATTCTGAGGAAAAAGCAGATGATATCATAGTGAGAGATGAAAGCACTGGTGGGATCTCAAGAAAAGAAGAGGTGTGTAAAGCTCTAAAATCTTTTCAGAATGGTAAGGCTTTGGGAGTAGATGGCATATCTGCTAAGATGCTAAAATATGGTGGTGACTCTGTGATTGACTGGTTAACTGACATTTGCCAGTTATGTTGGGAGTTAGAAATGGTCCTTCAAAATTGGAGGGGTGCTATCATTGTTCCCTTGTACAAGGGAAAAGGTGATCAGAGAAAGTATGGGGTATACAGAATGGTTTTATACCTGGTAAGGGCTGCACTAATTAAATTTTTGCATTATGTATGATGATTGAAAAGTATTTGTCTGTTGGTAAAAAAGTGAAAAGTTTCTGTCTGTTTGTGGCCTTCGTAGATTTAGAGAAAGTTTATGACAAAGTAAATAGGACTCTTCTTTGGAAGGTACTGAATAAATATAGTATTACTAGGAATCTACTTAATAGTGTAAAAACCATGTACACTGGGAGTAAAGCATGTGTATGAGTGAATGCTGTTTTATCGAAATAGTTTTCTATTGGTGCAAGAGTCGGACAAGGTTGTGTAATGTCACCCTGGCTGTTTAATATATTTATGGATGCATGCATGCGTGATGCCAAGATGGACAATACTGGTTTATGTCTTGGTAATATCCGTATGTGCAGATTGCTGTATGCTGATGACACAGTCCTGTTGGCAGAGAGCAAGAGTGAGTTGCAGAGTATGTTGTCCCAGATGTACGCAGGCTGCAAGAAATTCAAACTGAGTATACATAAGGGAAAAACCAGTTACAGTTTTTCAGCAAGGAACTCACTGTTACCACTGAATGTAATATAATTCTAAATGGCACAGTGATTGACCAGTGAATGAGTTTGTATATTTAGGAAGTATGTTTGACAGAAAGAACAAATTAGATGGTAAAATTAGTAGGTGAGTGAATTCTTCATTGAAAGTCATAGTTGCCTTGGAGGATTTCACAGGAATGATGGGTTCTCAAGGAAGTCCCGAATGGCTGTGTATAAAAGTAATTGTTCCTATTCTGATGTATGGCAGTAAAACCTGCGTACTGCAGAAAAGTCATAGGAATCGTTTGTATGCTGGGGAGATACATTATTTACGGAGGTTTGTGGTAAGATGTGCTGATCATGTGAGGAATGAAGATGTGTTGCAAATGCGTAGCAAAGTGTTGTAGTAAGGTGAAAACTAATATTCTTAGGTGGTTTGGCCATGTTGAAGGAATGAGTGAGGAGGTGCTGAATAAGAGAATTTTTTCAGCAGTTGTAGTGGGAAGACGTGCAATTACAATGGTGGTATTAGTGGAGATTATTTGAGGGTGTTTGGTATGCAAATTTAAACTCTGTTCATCTGCTGCAGAAACTTATCAGATTTGCTTGGAATTCGGGGCAGATGCTGTGAAGGAACGCACAACTTGGAATCAGTCTTGAAAGTTCAGAGACAGATCCCTTCAAGAAAAGACCCGGAGTGGTAGCCTTCTTAGCCCTGACACAGAAACTGTAGAAGTTACTTTTGAGCAGGACAGTAACCAAACATTTAGATATCAGTGGAAAACTAATTATTTTGGAAGATACTAGCACATTTAGAAAAGTGTCTTGGGCAGTATAAGTTGACGTACAGCTAACAGGGAAGTAGCGGATAAAGACTGATTCCTAAAATCATTATAAATGAGCTTATCACTTGCCAGGACACTGTTTTTTCTTGCTGCAACACACAATTCGTAGTTCAAATATGGCATTTTATCCGTCCATTTAACATGAACCGAATTGTAAAGGGAGCACAACTTTCATATAAGTTGCTCAGAAGGTATAGATTCAATAGAAGTCTTAGTTCATTTTTTTAACACACAGTTTTTTTTTTCCAGTTTATTTATCATCACTGTCTTTGTAATCTTTGCGTTTTTGAAAATGATTTTATCTATAGCAACGGTGACACCTGTATGGTAGACGGCACCGGGGGTGGCGAGCAGCATCTAGCGTGCACTTTTCTTTCCTGATCCATGTTCTGCCTTGGTGGAATCTGCGAGAGTTTGAAAGGTCACTCTGGTTTCAAATGCACTGACAAAGGGGTTGTTTATGGCCTCGGAAGGGATGCCGTAGACATCACAGCTGATTCTGGTTTAAATTTTAACTTTGACTGGAAGAAGGGGACTAATCCATCTAGACTCTATAATCTTACCCCACCCTTTATCGAGTGCCTTAGAGTATAATGGGGGGGGGCAATTGAGCCAACAGGTGCTGTAGAAACATACTTTAAGGATTAAGGAAAAAACAGCAAAGTGTGAATTGCTGCCAGAATTTCGGAAACTAGTTTTCACTGAAATAGAAAAGCTAGAGCAGAATCTGTGGATGGGTTGATATTTAAAGGACTGGCGTTGTTTTGCGACAGACGCTGATTTTTCTCTCGCATTTTACGAAAATTGTAACCGTAGCTTAACCTCTGATATCTGTTGCAGACTGATCAAGAACTTTCTGGTGTGGTTTAGAGAATCCAGAGGCAGCCTTGAATACCGAGTGACAGAAAATATTTTTTGCGTGCCTCAGGTCGCTGCTTCTGGTGTAGTGAGTGACGCTTTATAGGAAGCCTAAGAAATTCGAGATGATAAGCACTGAAAGAGTCAGCTTATCTCTGTCTAATAATATATATTAGGCTCTGCAGAAACATTGCTGAATTACATTCTAGTTTTCAATTCAGGTGGCTCATTTTAAATTAATGAATAGCCATCACCCAAGGAAGGCTGTTCATACAGTTAAATATTTCTTGGCTGTAAAATATTAAGAATGACTAAAGTAGAGATTTATGGTAATTCAGATTTAATTGTTTTCTATTAATTTGTGGGCAGTTTGCAGATGACAACAACAAACTGTTGTGTATTATTTGTTGAATTGCTATTTATTGTATTTATATTTTAAAATGTTACAAGAGTGTAATTGCCCTTTGTTATCCTATTAGGATTATGTCATATTGGACGAAGGTCATAAAATCAAAAACCCAACAAAGACAACGAAGGCTGTTCATAACCTAGCATCAAAGAACAGGCTAGTTTTGACTGGAACCCCTATACAGAACAATCTAGAGGTTGGTTGAAATTTTAATTTTTAAAATTAAAATAAATTATTGCACTTGATTTGTGATGTTTTGTGAATAAGGAGTATTCCATTTCTTGTATACATTTTATAGTAAAACTGCAGTTTGTAATGGAGCAGCAAGTTAAAGTTACTCAGAAATCAGAAGATGTGGTTTCAGTTTTAAGTCTCACTTGAAGAATCCAGGATGCAAATCGTTTCAAAGATATTAAGCATTGGCTACGAATTTGCCAAAATCATTCAAAATTGTCAGACTGAAAATTAATTCATTATTTGTTTTAATCTCATGCCTGTGTAGCTATAAGTTCAGACATGTTAGCAAAGACCACATTAAAAATATTAATTCATTGTGTTGCTAAACTTTCTTCATCTCTACCTGCTTGTTGCATGATTTTCTGCATCTCCTTATATTACATCCTCATTCACTTTAAACAATTTTGCACCTTTGACTTTAATGAAAACTAGTGTCTGATTTCACACCTTTGGTTTTAATAAAAATTAGTGGTTATTTCACATTGTTTCTAATGAAAAATACTGGATGATTCCACATTCTCAATTTTAATAAAAACTAATGGATGATTCCACACCATTGGTTTTAATGAAAAGTAATAACTGATTTCACATGTTTGGTTTTAAGGAAAATAGATGGCTGATTCCACACTGTTTCTGATGAAAAGTGATGGCTGATTCCACACTGTTTCTGATGAAAAGTGATGACTGATTCCTCATGTTTGGTTTTAATGAAAACTAGTGGCTTATTTCATACCTTTGGTTTTCATTAAAACTAATGACTATTTCACACTATATCTAATGAAAACTACTGGATGATTCCACACCTTTGATTTTAATGTAAACTAATAGATGATTATGCACCATTGGTTTTAATGAAAATTAATGGGTGATTTCACATGTTTGGTTTTAAGGAAAACCAATGGCTGATTTCACACTGTTTCTAATGAAAACTATTGGGTGATTCCACACCTTTGATTTTAATGTAAACTAATAGATGATTGTGCACCATTGGTTTTAATGAAAATTAATGGGTGATTCCACATGTTTGGTTTTAAGGAAAACCAATGGCTGATTTCACACTGCTTCTAATGAAAACTACTGGGTGATTCCACACCTTTGATTTTAATGTAAACTAATAGATGATTATGCACCATTGGTTTTAATGAAAATTAATGGGTGATTTCACATGTTTGGTTTTAAGGAAAACCAATAGCTGATTTCACACTATTTCTAGTGAAAACTACTGGGTGATTCCACACATTTGATTTTAATGTAAACTAATAGATGATTATGCACCATTGGTTTTAATGAAAATTAATGGGTGATTTCACATGTTTGGTTTTAAGGAAAACCAATGGCTGATTTCACACTGTTTCTAATGAAAACTATTGGGTGATTCCACAGCTTCAGTGTTAAGCAGAATTAATGGTTGATTTCACACCTTTGATGTTATGGTAAACTAATGGTTAATCTTTAATGAAACCATCTCAATATGTTTTCGTTTGGTTTTTCTTGTACTGAAAGAGTGCCAACTTCGGTTGTGATATCTGAATTACTAGTTCTGTTTTGTTACTGGATTCACCTATTTTTTCCAGTTATTCCTCTGCAGTTTATAACCTACTACAAAACCATTTACTTTGCATCATTTGCTGTCTTAAAAGATGGTAGGTCTAAATATTTTATTGCATACAGTAAGTTTAATTCTCCGGCTAATGTCTTTCTTAATAATGGGCATGTTTATTGAGGTTTTCTAACTGATAGCAGAAGCAACCCTGCTGATTGGGTATGCTCAGTTTAGGTATTTCTAAATGAAACATTCTGGTAGTTGCTACCACCAGCATCATCCATGGAATGAATATGCCGTTGCATGTTATTACCTTCTTTCTCAATGAAAATATTGTTGTACAGCTGATGAGGAACTTTCCCTGTTCCACTATTGTAATGTCTATTTCTTTATCAAGCCAATATTTCCAGCCACTATTTATCAAGCCAGTTTTGTCAATAATCACACACAGACAATTAAAATATATTACCTGTTCTGGACTTCTACCCTGTAGTGCAAAATTATTTTTTTTGGAGTTTGACTAAGAATCATTAATTAAAATTTATCAGAACCTAGAGAGTAGTATTTCTCATAATGGTTGAATGCATGGGGGAATGGTTAATGTCACCATCTGCTCATTCTCCAAACAAATGGAAATCCAGTTAATATGGAATTTCACCCGGTTACTGGAAGATATTGTTTGCTGCACTAATTGGCTCCAATGTTATTTAGCTTTTGGCACAGTGCCAGACATCTTAGCATGTACCTGTGCTGTGTGAATTGCTTAGCCAAAATACTGTGTTGGTACAGATTAAATGGAACTTTCATGAAAATAGAAAGCACCTTCAATTTATTAAAGATTGTAGTATGCATTTCATACTACCTCATTCTGTTCTCCACATTATATTTTGTTTGGGAAAAAGACATGATAATCCAAGTGCAGTGCTTTTTATATTGGAAGAACTTTATCTATAATTCAGGTTAGGCTTACCCAGTTTCTTAAACTTAAAAAAAAAAAAAATTCCATTTCTTTGCACATTATATAAAATACTTTGAACCATTGAGATATTCGTATGAGTTGAATACAGATTTCCCCGCTTTCCGAAAGTGGAGAGTTCCAATGAAACCTTTCATAAAGCGAAATGGCATAAAGCAAAGAAGCAATTACCATTAATTTATATGAGAAAAAAACTTTGAGCATTCCCAAACCCAAGCATGGTATGTCGTTGAGTGTAAGATAACTTAACAGAACGTCATGCTTTGTACACCTATCAATCCACTCAAGCAATAAACTTTCCATTTTATCCCATGGTTCGTACATGCCTTGAAAACCTTGAAGAAAACTTCGTGAAAAAAAAAAGTTCATTCTCAAGTCCTTGAAAGTACTTTAAAAAGTTTACAACCCGGTAAATAGTACTCGAAATTTTGTTTTTTAGCACGTCTTTTGTAAAAAAAGATCGTGCTTATGTTACCGGTTTGTTCGTCCGTCCGTGCCCATGCTATCTCTGCAACTATTTGTCCGATTTGAAAAAATCTTTTTGCATTGGGAAGCTTGAAATATGCAAATGATGATCCTTCATTTCGTTGTTTTTTATGATGTACAATTTCGCCGCTGGAGGGCGTAAATGCAGATGATGTCGAATTCAAAAATACGTTTTATTCCACATATTTGCTTCTAAACATCCGATTGAAAAAAATCTTTTATCTTTCGATTCCATTTATGTTGAAGAGTATTTTAGGTATAGTTACTTTTTCAAATTACGCATAGATTTTCCACTAGGGGCCGTAAAAGTAAATTACATTTTTCCCGATAACTCTTCTTCTAAAACTCTGATTTGCAAAAATTTTGCTTCAGCGGATGCACCTCGCGATGGAAAATCTTTTGCAAATAATTTCAAATTTTTGGTAAAGAATACTTTAGCCACCAGGGGGCGTAAGTGTTAATTTTTGCTTCTGATGTATTTGCCATAAAATCTGAGCTTCTAAAAAATCGATTGAAAAAATTCTTTAGTGGACTGATCAATGCCACTCACATCGATAAACCTTTTCGGAATATTTTCTTCTTAAAATATTCCAAAGTTTCTCCGCCAGGGAGCGTAGATGTATATTTTATTTTTGTTAATATCTCTACTTCTAGGAGTCCGATTTGAAAAATTCCTTCTTTGTTGGATAGTGTTTTCAGTGTGACACGTTTTTCATGTAATTTCAAAATTTTCAAGTAATTCATAGACTTTCCGCTAGGGGGTGTAGTGGTAAATTGGGTTTCCTCCTATATCTCTGCTTCTAAACTCCTATTTGAAAAATTCTTTCTGCACCAGATACAGCTCCTGATAGGAAATCCTTTGCACATGATTTATAATTTTTGTAAAAAAAAATAGTTTGGCCACCAGGTGGCGTAAGTCTTAATTTCCGCTTATGATGTATTTGCAGCAAAATATGAGCTTCCAAAATCTCGAATGAAAAAAAGTCTTTTCTTGACCGATACTACTCCTGTCGACAAACGTTTTAGGAACATTTTCTTCTTGAAATAATGCATGTTTTCTACGCCAGGGGGCGTGACGTATTTCTTATTTTTGTAAATATCTCTACTTCTTGGAGACCGATTTGAAAAATTCCTTCTTTGTTGGATGGTGTTTCCAATGCGAAATGTTTTTCCTATAAATTAAAAATTTTCAAGTAAATCATAGACTTTCTGCTAGGGGGCACAAAGGTAAATTGCATTTTCTGCGTTATTTCTGCTTCTAAAACTCCGATTTGAAAAATTTGTCCTGTATCGCATACAAGACCTGATGGAAAATATTTTTCACATAATTTCTAATGTTTGGTAAAGAATGGTTTGGCCACCAGGGGGGCATAAGTGTTAATTTCTGCTTCTGATGTATTTGTTGCAAAATCTGGGTTCCTGAAAACTCGACTAAATTTTTTTTTCTTGGACTGATACCGCTCATATGGAAAAACCTTTTGGAATACTTTCTTCCTAAAATAATGCATGGTTTTTCCACCAGAGGACGTAAGGTCACATCTTATTTTTTTGTCAATATCTCTGTTTCTAAGAGTCCGTTTTGAAAAATTCTATGTTGGGGAGCATTTCCAGTGTGAAATGTTTGTCATATAAATTCATGTTTTTCTTTACGCACAAGTCTGCAACCAGAGGGCGTAAGCTCACGATTTCGTTTACAGCATTATCTGGGGAATTAAAAACCCAGCTGAAAAACTTCTTTCTTCCGTCAGATACTATTGTTTTCCATACCGGTTCCATTGACTTTGAATAGCTTTGATAAATTTAATTTGCGTCAGAACGGATTCAAAAGACGTGCTTATTACCCCCGAAAATTCGGTGTCATCTTTCTTGTTAAGTAATGATATGAAAGAGCATGTGTGAGATTATTTTTTTGCTAAAAATTTGTATAGGAGGTTTCTATGTATTTCTGATAAAAGCACCAAGCTAATCAAATAGTGTAGAACTTGCAATGAACTCAAGGGAATGCGTGGGCCACTAGTACCTTGGCTATGACATCACTATGGAGTAAAACGTCTGCCATGGGAGTAAAATAAGTGGAATTATGTATTTGTGAATTGTAATGGCTCATGTTGATTGGGATTAAAAATTCATACATTCTAAAGGGTGGAGTTTTTAGGGCTGCATCAATAAATGCCTTTGTCTCCTGGCTGCATCAATAAATGCATCAAAGCATTAGTCGTGCATCAAAAATAAAAAGTCAAAGCAAGTAATAAATGTCATACCAGCAGATGAATACAAGAATAATGTACCCTCTCAAAATATTCCACAAAATAAAATGGTTTTGAAAAACACCAAAACCAAGAGGAAATTAAAATTTAACAAAATAAACCAACAGGGAGGCAGGGTATAATAGGCAGATCACTGAAGGTGTGCCCGTCCCACAGCCAAGTAATAGCATGAACTTACTAAAATACCTATGTGCTGACCTACCAGCAGTACACACGTATAATTTGATTTTAAAAAGTTCTTGAAGAGTACTTTAATTTATTTTGCTTGGAAGAGTATGGACCTTGTATCCATTACTGGATGCAGACTAAAAGAGATGACTTTGCTACTAGTAGAACCAATTGTAACTTCAGAAGCTTTCAAGATCCTTTCTCTCTACATGTAAGTAACGAATGGTGGACGGACCAAGTTCAACACACGTACAGTGTCTGCGTTTCGTTCACCATGATCAAAACACTTAAACCTTACGAGCTCTCTTAGGCTTTTCTGATACTTTAAGGCACAGCTTGCTAATAGATGATTAAAATAAATCAAGATAAAACATAGATGCCCACAGACATAGTTCAAAGCTATAGCAGCTTGACGCTAAGTGTAGTTCCTGGGAAAGGAGCTTGGTGGCATCACTTTCGCTGCTCGGGGTGCATTCTGTCTCATAACGTCTTGCTGCAAAATAAAGGTAAATTTCACTTTTATGAAAAAAAGGCCTTTTTTCGTAAAAGTGAAAATCCTCTAAGGATTTTTTTTTTTTTTTTTTGGTTAGCAAAAACAAGTACTACTATAGATCTTTCGTAAAAGTGAAGTGGTGTATAGTGAACTTTCAAAAAGTGGGGATAGATATTTCATAGGTTGGATTTAAAACGGAAATTAGAATACAACAAATTGTTCAAAAGTTCATTTTTGAAAAATAGAAATTGGAATGTTTCAGAATATTGCAAAGATTAAATTTCAAGTAATCTAGTGTGATATTGAAACCATTTCAGGAATATAAAAACATACCACTCTTCAGGCCAACCACCTCGTAGCAGCGAGAGAGAAATTTGTTTAGTTGAAGGCAAGGAAATGGTGGAAAATGGTTCCTGCATTTCAGTGCTGGGGACACTAGTCTCAAAGACAAGTGAGGTCAGAATATCCAGTGATCACCAATACTGACACCTTGGATGAAACTTTGGCAGCAAATCCTTGTACCTATACACCACAACTGGCAGCTCAGGTGAGGTCTTCCAATCCATCATCATGTGTCATCTACTTCTGCTTGGTTTCTCCTCCAGGCACCATTGAATGGTTCCCCATGTATTGATGCTCTGTAGATGGAGCAACATGTCGCTCTCTGTCATAGATGGCTGTCAAATCCACAAGATGATAAGTTTTAGCATCGTATTGTCACAAGTGGGGAAAAGTGGATATTCCTACATTATCCTATCACTAGGAACCAGTAGCTAAGACCACACCAAGAAGCAAAGCCAGTGGTGCAAAGAGGGCAGTTTGAAAGGAAAGTCATGCTGTGCATTTGGTGGCAACCCAATTGAGCATCTGTGGGACTACCTTGATCATGTTGTTCGCTCTATAGATCCTGCACCATGCACCCTCTAGCAGCTATCAGATGCATTGCAGTAAGCATGGCTCCACATACCTGTGAACACCTTATTGAGTCACTCCCAGTCCAACTAGCTGCTGTTCGTGCTGCACACTGCAGTTACTCTGGATATCAGCTGGTAATCACAATGATGTGACTCGACTGTGTAAAAACATAAAAAAATATCATAACCTAAATGATCAGGTATGTATTTGCTAGTTAATGTATGAAAGCCTGTCCCTTCCTGGTGACATGAAAAATGAACGGGCAGTTGGAGGAAGTAATGAGCTATAAAACTGGGAAAATGAATAGATCAAGAAGAAGGTGAGTTATGCTCATATTCTTACGAGATTACTTGTTTAATTAATTTTGATTTGACATTTTTACTTAAAAACCTATTGAATGTTTTGACATCTTTATAGGTAATTGTGAGTCATTAAATGTGTTCTGTGTTTCTAGGAGTTATGGGCTTTATATGACTTTGCTCACCAAGGTGCACTTCTGGGTTCCAGGCAGACATTCAAGATGCAGTATGAAAACCCAATAACTCATGTAAGCAGTTACTATTTCTCATATTACATTACATTTATTTATTGTATGAAATTAAAAAAAACAAACTTATTAAGTACTTCAGTTACAGTATTTTAAATAAAGTGAATATGGTGTTACTGGGAATCTACTTAATAGTGTAAAAGCCATGTATGCTGGTAGTAGAGCTTGTGTACGAGTGAATGGTGTTTTATCAAAATGGTTTTCCATTGGTGCCGGAGTTAGACAAGGTTGTGTAATGTCACCATGGCTGTTTAATATATTTATGGATGCATGCATGCATGCATGATGCCAAAATAGATAATAGTGGTTTATGTCTTGGTGATATCCGTGTGTGCAGATTGCTGTATGCTGATGACACTGTCCTGTTGGCAGAGAGCAAAAGTGAGTTGCAGAGTATGTTGACTCAGATGCACAAAGTTTGCATGAAATTCAAACTGAGTATAAATAAGGTAAAAACCAAAGTTATGGTTTTTGAGAGAGGAACTGGTAGAACTGAATGTAATGTAAGTCTAAATGGCACTTTGATTGACCAGGTGAGTGAGTTTGTGTATTTAGGAAGCATGTTTGACAGAGAGAACAAGTTGGATGGTGAAATCAGTAGGCGAGTGAATTCTTCTATGAAAGTCATAGCTGCTCTGGGAGGTTTTCACAGGAATGATGGGTTCTCTAGAGAGTCCCGCATGGCTGTGTATGAAAGTGTAATTGTTCCTACACTGATGTATGGTAGTGAAACCTGGGTACTGCAGAAGAAACATAGGAGTCGTTTGTGTGCTAAAGAAATGTGTTACTTACGGGGGGTTTGTGGCAAGACACGGTCTGATTGTGTGAGGAATGAAGATGTGTTGCAGTTGTGTGATGTGAAGCAAAATGTTGTTAGCAAGGTGGGGACCAATATGTTTCAGTGGTTTGGACATGTTGAAAGAATGAGTGATGAGATGCTTACTAAGAAAATCTTTTTAGCCCAAGTGGCAGGAAGGAAAAGCAGAGGAAGGCCAAGGAAGACATATGGGTGGATCAGATTCAGGAGTGTCTGCATGAGAAAAAGATTATGAGTATGAAGTATAAAAGATCTTGTGTACGGCGTGTAATGGATATCAGTGTAGCCCAAGTTGTATGTCAAGATCGCTGTAAATGGAAAAGTTTGATGCGACAACAGTAAGTAAAAATATCTGGTAGTTTGTATTTCTTTTTGGAGCTAACCTCTGAATCTAAGAGAACAGCTTAGTGATATGTATGTATGGTATATGGTTTTCTTTGATTGACACATCAGTCTGTGCATGATTCTGTTAAATTGTTTTCAGTTACATCTAATGACAGGACCCCCCCCCCTCTTTGGTGTGTAGATGACATTTTTAGTACACCGAGATAACACATTTCTCTATTATATGCTTTTATCATTTATATGTTGAATTCTGGCAGAATCCAGTGTGCACTAACATTCATTTACACCAACTAGCCATTACATTATAACCACCCCCAGCCTAGAGAAATGAGCGTGCCTGGAGACTGAATGGTGGCGCAGGTGAAGTTCACAGAGTAGTGTATGTACAACCCGAGGACTGGCTTTCGGTTAGTATAGTGTCCGGAGTCAGAATGGGGAATGCTGCCGATTTATCAGAGTTTGATAAAGGACAAATTGTGATGGCACGGCACCTCAGAACTACGATCTCAGAAACGACGCAGCTTGTGGGTTGTTCACGTGCCGCTACAGTGAGTACGTATCAAAAGTGGTGCACAGATGGCCAAACGACGAACCGACGTCCAACCAGGTGTCATCTGCAGCTCATTGATGCCAGAGGGGAGCGGAGACTGTCGCGCATTGTTCACAGCGACCGCAGGGCCACAGTATGACAAATCACCCACAGCTACAACAGTGGTGTTCAGGGGAATGTGTCAGAGCTCGCAGTTCATCGCAGCCTTTTGTGCATGGGCCTGCATAGTGGAGCTGAGCCCAAGCCCGAGAGTTCGGGCTCGGGCTGTAAAATATTTACTGCGGTTCGGGCTCGGGCTCTTAGGGAGAGCCCGAGCCCAAATTTTTTATATATAAATGCAATTTTATATGATTTAGCACATGAGGTACTTTATAAACAGTAAATGGAATTCTTCGGCAACTGGTTCTGGTTAGAGAGCGGGCATTCGAGATGGCTATTTATTCCGGGCTTGGGTAAAAAAATTGCCATATGCTGCGCATTAGTGTATGTTTCTGCAGAGAAGAAAAAGCTTTTTCAAGAACTATAGATATTGGATAGTTGATAGCATGCCGACAATAATTTACCCCGTGTCTCCACGCAGTAGCTCCCTGCTAATTCTATTTAGCGACGTACATATTGTAGCGCACTATGGTGTGATAATACAGGGTGATTCATAAAGAAGTATACAGTTTCAATGCACTATAAAACAAGAACAATGTAAGATATTTTATGTTACCTGTAACATAATTGTAGGGGCATGTTTCAGGTTTTTTAGAGACAGTCACAGATGTTCTATGTGTGCACCCTTAGTCACACGACACACATTGAGCCGGTAATCCATTTCCGCCCAAACGGGAGGTAAGATATCTGAATCAAGTGCAGTGATAGTGTTGTGATATTGCACTTTGTATGGAATCATTTTCATCTTCTTTCTCAAAATTCTCCAGACAGTGGGTTGTGAAATCTGCTCTTCACTACTCACCCTCAGCGTTGATTTTCCCTGGCTTTGATGAATGGCGGTTCAAACACTATCGACGAGTTCTCCTGACACACGCGGTCGTCCAGGACTTTTAAGTTTGCACAAACAGCCCGTAGTTTCAAATTTTTTATTCCAATTGTAGATAGATTTTATGGTTGGAGGTTCTTTTCCGAATGGTGATCGAAAATGCCATTGCACAACAGTTACAGATTCCGTTTTGCTCAGTTCAAGAACACAGAACGCCTTCTCCACTGCAGACGCTGCCATTTTGACTGACTAGTCACGTGACACGCACACTGTCGCCTACGTCACTTCCCTCAGTAGCGTGACACAAACTTTATGAGTACATTTACCTAACGGTTCGCAGTTGTTGTCCGTGTCTTCAACTGTTACTGTTTTACAGCATCTGGAAACTGCATATTTCTTTAAGAATCGCCCTGTATTAGCATTATTTGAGCAACGTACAATTGCAGCACCTCCTGATCATTTTGGATGCCCAGCCGCCCGAAGCACTTCAGGTGGAAACGAACAGTCAAAGAAAATCGTCCAGTTACACTGTAAAAATAGATAGAGTTACACTAAAAATAGTGAAATGACAACAGATTCTAATCATTCCCTATTTGAGAAATACGTTGGTTAATTGCAGGAGGAGAAGAGAGTGGAAGTGTGGGAAAGGAGATGTTTTTTAATTAATGGTTAAACTGGTTAGCCAGTTTTCGGGCTCATTCGGGCCCGGGCTCTATCTTGCAATACAAAATTCGAGCTCGGGCTGATATACCACGGGCTCTGACAGGCTCGGGCTTCGAAAAATGAGCCCGAACTCAGCTCTACTGCATAGCCGAAGACCCAGCCGGGTTTCCATGCTCACTGCACGTCATCACCAACAATTCATGAAATGGGCCCAAGATCATCGAGATTGGACCGTGTATGATTGGAGAAAGTGGCTTGGTATAATGAATCAAGATTCCTGGTACATCACGTAGACACCCGAGCACGGATACGCCGATTGCCAATGGAGGGTATTGCACCTGGATGCATTGTTGGGTGGAAACAGGGCAGCAGCGGCAGTGTTATGCTGTGGGCGACTTTAGGCCCCATTATCCCAATAGCACAATCCCTGACAGCTGTCAGGTATCTGAACGTGGACCAAGTTCACCTATTCATGGCAACTGTGTTCCCTGCTGCTGATGGCCATTAATCAACAGAATAATGCACCATGCTACACTGCCAAAATTGTCAAGGAGTGGTTCAAGAAACATGTTGTTGACTTTCTGTTAATGCCCTAGCCTCCAAATTCACCTGACACGAACCCAATCGAACATTTGTGGTTCGACTTGGAAAAGCGGACTTGCACTAAATTCCCCCCCCAAAAATGTATGGGAACTGGAAGAGCTGCTGTTGACATTATGACACCAGATATCCCAGGATGCCTATCGCCACCTCATCGAATTGATGCCTTGCCGAGTAGCAGCTGTTTTGCGTGGTAAAGGAGGGGGTCGTACAGCTTATTAGATAGGTGGTCAAAATGTAATGTCTCTTCAGTGTATTTCAGTTGTACAATATTTGCGAGTTTCACTTACTGTATTTTCCAATTATAACGCCTCAGTGTTGAACTTGATTTTACGAACATGCAGCATTTAACTACCATATATCATCATCATCATCATCATCATTGTCAACCATTATCAATCCACTGCTGGACGAAGGTCTCCCCAAGTTTCCTCCACAACGGTCTGTCTTGTGCCAGTCTCCTCCATGTCACTCCCGCATACTTTCGAATTTCATCCACCCATCTCCTATGTGGTCTTCTTCTGGGTCTTTTCCTGTCTCTTGGAATCCAATCTAAAATTTCGGCTGTCCATCGATGGCCTGTCCTGCTGGCAGTATGCCCAGCCCATTGCCATTTCAGGGATTTAACTCTGATCATGATGTCTTCCACTCTTGTCATTTTTCGGATCCACGAGTTCCTGTTCTTATCTCTCCTGGTTACACCAGGCATGCACCTCTCCATGCTACTTTGAGTTGTCTGCAACCTTTGTATGTTTCTTTTAGTTAAGGTCCACGTCTCTGCACCATATGTAAGCACTGGAAGGATGCACTGATCAAACACTTTTCTTTTGAGACATAATGGCATATTGCTCTTGAAAATTATGCTGTTTCTTCCAAAAGCTCTCCAGGCAAGTTTTGTACGCCGATTAATTTCTTCATCAATGTGACCCTCACTTGATATCTGCTGTCCAAGATGAACGTACGTGTCTGTTATCTCCAGCTTTTCTCCATCAATCGATAAATCTTCATTTCTTGTAAAAGCATTGTACATCACTTTTGTCTTCTGAAAGTTCATTTTTAATCCCACTTCTTTACTCTTGTCAGCAAGTTCCTGGATCATACTCTGCAGCTCTGATGGGGTAGGTGCAAAAATGACTATGTCATCAGCAAAACGAAGGTGGGTTAGATAATCTCCATTAATCTTTATCCCTTTGTTTTCCCAGTTAGTGATTGAAAGACATTTTCCAATGTGGCATTAAAGAGCTTCGGATATATGGTGTCACCTTGTTTCACTCCCTTTCCAATTTTTATGTGTGTTGTATTTTCAAATAGCCGAATCTTTGCACTTGCATTTTCATAGATGTTATTAATAATAATAATTTATGCATCTTCAATACCGCAGGATTTCAGAGCCATTGTAACTGCTGATGGTTTCACCGAATCAAAGGCTTTTTCATAATCGATAAAAGCCATGCACAATGGAAGTTCATATTCCCTCGCTTTTTCAATTAGTTCTCTCAGTACGTGGATATGATCTATTGTGCTGTAGCCACTCCTGAATCCAGCTTCTTCTCTCGGTTGAGATATGTCCAGTGTTACCTTCAAAAGGTGTGAAAGAACTTTAGTGAAGATTTTATAAACCACTGATAGGAGGCTGATAGGTCTGTAGTTCCTGAGATCCTCAATGTCACCTTTTTTATGTAGCAGGATCATTGTAGCGTTGTTCCAATCCTCAGGAATCTTCCTTTCATTAAGGCATCGAGTGAAAATTTGGGCGAGTACTGTTTCAATTTCTCCACTTGCTTCTTGTATGATGTCTACAGTAATTCCATCTTCTCTTGGAGCTTTTCCCCATTTCACATTCTTGATTGCATGTGCAACTTCTGCTGGGAGGACTGGAAGAACTCTGGTACTTGTACCTTTCGTGATGTCTGGAGTACACGCATCATTCCTTTCATATAATTTGGAGTAGAAATCTTTCACTCTTGTCAAAATTTCGCCTCTATTTCTTGTTACAGAACCATCTTCTTTTCTCAGTGCCATAATCTGTTTTCTTCCCTTACTGAGATGTCCCTTTGCTATCTTTAGGCTTTGGTTGTTTTCAATTGCTTTCCTCACTAGTTCACAGTTGAATTTCCTTACGTCTTCAGTGATACTTTTTCATACTGTCTTGCATAGCTCTATATATTCCACTTGGAAGTCACATCTTCTTTAGTTGTCCTCATCTCTCTTCTTTTTTGCATCAACATTTTGGTTTTTCCTGATAATTTGTTCACATGCAACTTGTTCTTAGACCCAGCTAATTTTGTTGCTGTTTCCATAAGAGCTTTGGTTACTTTTCTGTTAACTTCAGAAATATCCACTTCTTCCGATGTCAGGCTTTCTAAAGCAAAGAATCTGTCCTTCAGTTCCAACTTGAAGGTATTATGGTGTTTTTTAAGGTTGGTTATGTCAATACATTTTGTTTGTCTTATGAGCTTGCCACGTTCGAGTTTAGTGTTGAGGTGCATCTTACATCTCACCAATCTATGGTCACTACCTGTGTTGAACTTGTTTAGCACACTGCAGTCTTCTATGACGAATTTTTTGTTACACATAATAAAATCAATTTCACTTGTCGTCCCATTTGGATGTCTCCATGTCCATTTCTTGTGTGGCTTTTTCTTGAAAAAGGAGTTCAAGATGAAAAACCCTTCTGCCTCTGCAAACTCAACGAGAGTATTTCCACGCTGGTTTCTGTTGCCGTGACCGAATTTACCTTCTGAAGTTTCATTCTGTTGCCGTTGCCCTATTTTTGCATTGAAATCTCCCATAATTGTCTTCAAGTGCTGCTTACCTTTATTATTTAGATGACGAATTTCCTCATAAAATTCTTCAATTTCTTCTTCAGGATGACTACCATATATACTTGCATATAATCTGATCTCATGTATAAGCCGACCTCCCCTACTTCAAGAGCTAAATATTTGTGTAAAACCTTAACCCACATATAAGCTGACCTTAAATTTCAAGATTTTGGAAAATATGTTTATTGAAATGAATTATGCAAATTTCTGAGATTACCTTCGGTAAAAAAACTTCCAGTACAGTTCACTGTCGGAGTTTTCAAATAACTCCAGTAACATCATTATGTTAGTTATGCAAAATTTTTTGAGAGAATTTATAACAATTTCTGGTGAAATATTGCATCCCACAATTCTTTCACCCAAAAAGTAACAAGGCTATGTTCACCTTCTTTCAAGTTACCACCTTTCGTTAAACACTATGGCTTTTGTTATTCAATAATGCCGATGCCTTTCAGCACAAACAACCATGCCTACGCTTTCTGTGAAAACCCAGGAGAAGAGCGATACCTGATTGGCTGTGGCTCACCCCACCAGCTAATTGATTTACGCGACATCCACGGCATCCCACGATTGCACATGGGAAGTAATGAGGTATCCCATGTTTGGTAGCAAAAATTTTCAGTGTGTCAATTAGAAATGGGATTAGGTTTTTCACTTACTGTATAAGCAGCTCCTATTTCCTTTGGAATTCTACTATGGGTGGAAAAATTATTCCTAATTTTTCACTAATTTTTTTTTATTTTTCAAAAGATTAAAAAAACTATCACATAGAAACATCTGCCGATAAATTCTACCGGAGAATTCACGGGAGCAGAGTCCTAATTTTTAGTGACCTGTGTATAAGCCGACCCCCCAACTTTGAAAGTAGGATTTCTTCCGAAAACTTTCAGCTTGTATGTGAGTATATACAGTAGGTGCAGCTTGTAATTGTTTTCAGCAACATTATAAATTTCCACCTTCCATGTTATTGAAACAAATTATTTTGTAAATCATTTATGGCAGACACTGAGCCCATAATGAATACGGAGAGCCAACTTTTCCTTGATTATTAGCATGTGAGCCTAGTGGGCACTCAAATGAAGTATCAAAACCTGCGTGGTTGTATGTGAGTAGGTAATTTGGAGAACTACAAAAATTCCATCTGGCCTTTTGTTTTGTGCACAAGTTGTTTATGATTTACTGTTTGAAAATCTTTATTTAAGATTAATAAATCATGCTTTAGCACGCTTTCCCCCTTTTAGTCAGTTTTTTCTTTTATCTCACAATAGTGATGGTAAAACAAATTTCTTTTCGGCCTTGCATGCATCAAACGTTTTCATTTACAATGATCTTTGTCAAGTTTCATGGATTTCCATCACATGTCTGATACAAGACCTTTTGTACTTCATATTCTTTATCTGTTTCTCATGCAGACATTCCTGAATTTGTTGCTTCCATGATTTCTTTGGCCTTTCTCTGCCTTTCTTTCCTCCCACTTGTGCTGAAAAAATTCTCTTAGTAAGCATATCATCACTCATTCTTTCAACATGGCCAAACTACCTAAGAATATTTGTCTCCATCCTACTAACAACATTTTGCCTCACATCACACATCTGCAATACATCATTCCTCACATGATCAGAGCATTTCTTGCCACAAACTCTCCCTAAGTATTAGGTGTGCAACTTAATTATCGGCCACAGGCACGACATGTTGACAGCAAATTATAGCAAATTGAATACGTACCTAATCGGGGAAATAATCCCCGTCGTGCTGGAAACATTTGAGCCATCGGTCAGGGAGCTGCCGAATGCCACTGCGGAAAAAAGAGGGCTGTTTCGAGTTGATAAAGTCATCAATACTTGTGTGGACCTCCTCGACAGAAGTGAAGTGTGTATCACTCAGGTGATGTTGCAGGGAGCGAAAGAGGTGATTATCCGACGGGACGAAGTCTGGAGAATACGCCGGGTGGGACAAAATCTCCCATCCCAGGTCGGTGATCGTGTTTAAAGTAATTTTCGTGGTGTGACGACGCGCGTTATCCTGAAGCAACAGGACCGACCTTCTGTCCTTGCCGGTGTATGGCCTTTTCGCCTCCATTGCGTCACTCACACGAATGAGTTGCTGACAATAAAGTTCAGCATTGACCGTTTCATCAGGTTTTGAGCCAACTCGTAGTGTACAACACCGCGCTGATCCCACCATATGCACAGCAATAACTTCCTGGCATGGATATTAGGTTTCGCAGTACTGGTAGTAGGCTGACCTGGATAAACCCACGATTTGCGCTGCTTAGAATTATCGTAGAGGATCCACTTCTCATCACAGGGCAAAATCTTGTGAAGGAAATCCTTCCTCTTGAATCTGGAGAGCAAGGACACAGCAACATCGTAGCGCCTAGACTTGTTCGCAGCTGTGAGTTGGTGTGGGGAACCCAATGGCACTCCTTGTGAATCCGTCCAAGCTGGTGCAGGAGCTCTGCAATGGCTTGCCGTGTTACTCCAAGTTCCTGGGCGAGCTCTGACTGTGTGCGACAGGGATCCGTGTCCAACTGTTGTTCCAGTTCCTCATCGTCAACTTTCTGTGGCTGTCTCGGACGTTCTGCATCACGGGATCTAAATTTCCCTGCTTAAACCGCTGGAACCCCTTCTTACATGTACTGTAGGACACAGCAGCCTCACCCAAAGCAGCACAGATCATTTGCTGGGCTTACGCAGCACTTTTTTCAGTTGAAACGCGAACAGGAGGCAGTGCCTCAAATGTTGCTTTTTGAACGACATTGCTTTCACCGTCAACTTTCGTCCCTTCTGTCACTACAGCTGTGAGCGGTTATGGTTGCCTGGAAAGCTGTTGGATGGCGCTGCAATCATCCATTATGGCACACAGCTATTTGCATTTGCAGACGTTCTATTATCACTTGTGGTTAGGGGCCAAGAATTAAGTTGCACACCTAATAAAACATCTCTTCAGCACACAATGAACTCCTATTATATGTCTCTCCTGCAGTACCCAGGTTTCACTGCGGTACATCAGAGCAGGAACAATTACACTTTCATGTACAGCCATTTAGTGCATTTTTTAGAACTCTTCAGTCCTGTGAAATCCTAAAGCAGCCATGACTTTTAAAGCCAAAATCACTTATCTACTAAATTCACTATTTTTGTTTGTTTGTTTGCTGTCAAAATCTGCTTCTGAAATTCAGAAACTCATTCACCTTATCCAACTCTGCATCATTTAGAATGATTTTTCTTGTGGTATAGTTTCTCACTCCCAAACCATTACTTCAGTTTTTCCTGTATTTATACTCAGAATGAATTTCATACATACTTTGTTCATCTTGGGCAACATACTGATCAACTCACGTTTAGTCTCAGACAACAGGGCTGTGTCATCAGTATACAACAGCTTGCACACACTAGGACCTACCATAGACATAAGCCAGTCCTGTGTATTTTGCCATTGCACATCCATAAATTCACTGGTGTGTAAAAATTAAGGACGAAGAGGAGAAATTAGCATAACAGCAGAACAAGCTGGCAGAACGGACTGAAAGACCACTCAGGAGATAGATTAGGGTCCGGTACGGTTGGGCATGCGCATATATGCAGCATGACGTGGGGGGTGGGAGTGTTGGAAGGGTATAAAAGTACACAGGCGGTGTACGCTCAGCAATTCGGTGAAAGCTATTGCACTGTGTACATCGGTTTGAACGACGTCGAGTTGCTGCCACCATGTGATATGGCCAAACAGGCAATACAATAGACTACATCTGGATGACTTTACCCTAGGTCGCGTCATTGGGAAGTTGGAAGAAGGTTGAAGTGTGACTAGTGTGGTCGAGGAGTTCGGGATCGCTCACAGCATCGTTTCACAAGCTTGGAGAGCATTTCGAACAACAGGAACAGCTGTCTGAGAGTTTAGCAGGGGTCGTCCACGAGCAACCACGGTGGCGGATGGCCGGTATATTGTCCTACAGGCGAGAAGAGACAGATGGCAGACAGCGGGGGAAATCGCAAGGCACATGCAACAGACAACTGGACGTCCGTTATCGCATTTTACCGTGGCCAGGAGGCTGCACAAAGGTGATCTATTTGCACGACGACCAGTACAATGTGTGCCCTTATTGCCTGCTCATAGGAGACGGCGGTTTCTGTAGTGCCAGGAACACAAGAACTGGACACATCAGCAATGGGGTTGAGTTCTCTTTACGGATGAGAGCCGATTTAGTCTGACGAGCAATTCTGGACGTATACACATCTGGAGAGAGCCGGGAACCCGCAATCACACCTCCAACATCATCGAAAGGGACCGGTTTGGAGGTGGTGGAGTTCACGTTTGGGGCGGAATCATGCTTGGTAGCCGTACTGACCTCCACATCTTCCAAGGAAATTCAGTCACTGGTGTCCACTATTGTACTGAGGTTCTCCTGCTTCACACGCGTCTGTTTAGAGGTGCTGTGGGTCCTGAGTTCCTCTTCATGGACGACAACGCTACGCCTCATCGTACAGTGGCTGTCGCAGAGCTGTTGGTGAGTGAAGATATTCAACGCATGGATTGGCCCGCAAGGTCCCCGGACCTAAATCCAATCGAACACGTGTGGGACCTTCTCGGAAGACGCTTGGCAGCACGTCACCAGCCGCCAGCAACAATTGCGCAGCTGCGATTGGCGCTACAAGAGGAATGGGCCGCGATGCCTCAACAGCTCCTTGACAACCTCGTCCTCAAAATGGACAGACGTTGTAAATCCTGCAACGCAGTCAGGGGTGATCATATCCCCTACTAAAGACTGGATTTTTCTTGGCAGCCGCCTGTCACATGGGCGTTTTCATCTTCTGTCCAGTTGTGCTGGAAGCTACTTTTTCAATAAAGTGCCTTTGTATCCTTTGCATTCCTTTGTTTGGACGGTTTTGCTCACTTGTCCCATATTCTTACATCTTGGGGATCTTATGGTATGATTTGAGTCGATGTGACACATTTCTGTTCGAAAAACCGCCTCGTTCTTAATTTTTGCATGCCAGTGTATATGTAACAGCCATTGAGGTATTGCACAATCTTGTCCGACTTCTGTTGAGCTTTCTTGATAGTTTCTTATTGGCTGTTCTCATTAGACTTATTACATATTGAAATTCATTCTGTAGCTAGAATAGGAATATCAATATTGAAATTTAGGACTGTTTTTATTGCCCCCTCCCGCTGTGAATTAAAACGTACAGTGCTTACTTAGTTCTGTGATGAAGTGAATTTCAGTTGTGTGTGTGTGTGTGTGTGTGTGCATGTAAATAATATTTTTCAAAAACCCTTTTTTATGAAATTAATTTAATTATAGGCAAGAGCTAAAAATGCAACAATAGGTGAGCGCAAACTGGGTACTGAAATAGCTCATAACCTGAGAAAACTCATTGAACCATACTTTCTAAGGAGGATTAAAGAAGAAGTTTTGAAGAACTCAGAAAATAAAGAGAACATTAATTGTGAAGAAGTGGATGATCTTGCAGAGAAGATGGATTGCATGAGGTAAATTATGCATGTGCAAATCTTATGTCAAGCTTTGTCTTTGTGATTCTGTAATCACACATGTTCTGCTATTTGATATCAATATTTTAATGAAATTTGCTGTACTTTTAATCTTGAACTGTTTTTCCCTGCCTTCTTCCTGTAGTGTTCGTACTGTACACATATCAAGAGTGTGGATTTTAAATTTTTTGAGGCAATTAGAAGGCACGATGTTGCCTTGGTCAAAAATTACATATCATTATTCCAATATCCAAGGTTTTGTTGCAGGGTTGTCAACCCATTTACCTGCCAAAAAAAACCTGGGCGGGTTTTATTTTAAAAACGCAACAAAACTCACTTTACTAAATATGTAATTCATGAGGCAACCTTAAGGGTTGTCTTATGCTATAAATGTGCTTTTGGTTAATTTTACATAATATCCAAGGTATTGTTTACCTGATATTGTCAAAGTATTTTGCACGTTGTTGCTCTGTGAGGCACGTGCTCCCGGCCCGAGAGGTCTTAATGTTACGGGTTTTTGGTTAGTTATAATTTTTTTTTTAAATAAAACAGTTAGGTTATATATTTTTAGTTCTACTTTCATTCATTCGTACAATCAAACGTTTCAAATTTACTATTAATTAAAAGATTTTAGTAGAAAGAGTTATACTCATCGGGTCAGGAGATGTCTCACAAGGGGTTCGTCGTCACCTTTATTAATTTATTAAATTAATTATTAAATTAATAAAGGACTAAAATAATACACCTGTTTCTACAAATAAATAACAATAGCTCAAAAATAGCTACACGAAAAAAAGAAAAAAATTGTATTTACGACTGATATACCTGCAAACTCATCCAATAGATGGCGACACATGAGGAGCAATCACCTAACACATACAAACCGCAAAACTTTCCCTTCATTTTCCCCAACAAGCAACTCCAGCAGCTACACACACGCTAGGAAACCCTCTTGTAAATGTAGAAGGCCCGACGATGACACACAGACCATGTCGAAAGCGCTCGCCGTAACGTGATGACACCGAACCCCTTGTGAGACGTCTCCTGACCCAATGAGTATAACTCTTTCTACTAAAATCTTTTAATTAATAATGAATTTAAAACGTTTGATTGTACGATTGATGAATGAATAATATAGAACTGTAAATATATAACCTAATTTTTTATTTCAATTTTTTTTTATAACTAACCAAAAACCCATAACATTAAGACCTCTCGGGCTGGGAGCATGTGCCTCCCAGAGCAACAACGTGCAAAATACTTTGACAATATCAGGTAAACAATACCTTAGATATTATGTGTAAAAAACTCACTTTGTAGTGGGTTTTTATTTTATTTTTTTTTTTTTTAAACTGAAGTACACTTTGGAGTTTTACCGCAATTTTGGAATGTTTTATTCCAAGAGTTTCAAAAGTAACATTTTAAAATGGGAAAGCTTGGTGCTCTAATTGTTTTTTAATTATTCCTATTTTGCTTTTATTATTACACAGATGCATTACACCTGTTTGTTAAGCACTCAAATGATCTGCAAATTCCCCCAAACGTAAATAAAATTCTAAAGAATGTAATCATTTACAAAGATGCAGTACACATGCTAAAACAGCTAAAAGAGGTTAGTAGAGTACTTGACATTCTCCAGGCTGAACAAACAAACATTTCTGAGGCAGTGGAACTGTGGCAAGATCTTATGGAAAATGCAGATCTTGAACCATATACACTGGTGATAAAAATAAAAAAAGGGGGGGGGGGAGGATGGATCAAGCACTTCAGCCTTGCCACTACGTAGTAAACTTAATGAATCCAAATACCAGGGAAAGAGAATGAGCTCTCAGCAAGAACAAATTGCTGATAACTGGGTGTTAGAAAACAAACCTGAATGGATAATTTTTGTGATGGGTTTTAAAATATGTGACACAAAGTACTATCCAAAGTCTATGTTTGTAAATTAAGTTGTGCAAAACTTCAGTGCTGCCAAATGGTGGCAGCCAATGGAGCGACATGGAAGTGTGACCAAAGCTGAAACCCTGAAAGATTTCTGCCTTTTACATGTCAAGTCTTATGTGGTTGTCCAGCCAGTTCATTTGCAGTAGAAAGGATATTTTCTGCTTGTGGACTAGTCTGGTCAAAACTTCGCAATCGCTTAGGTGTTGAAAAAGCACAAAAATTTGTCAAGATCCACAAATATTTAAAAACCAAACAGTAAATTTGCCACAAAAAATATTGAAATTTGTCGTTTTACCCAAATTTAATTAAACATTTCAGAAATGTTTGATAAGGGTTTAGAGTTTGATCAAATACTAGTTTATAGATTGTAGTGAATGGTGTGTAAAGTATCTTAGCCTTTGTGTAGATTTAAATAAAGGTCTTTCAACAAACTACATAAAAAGGAGATTTTTTTTAACCAATGGGTAAGTTACATGGATTTTTCATTAATAATATTTAATCATTTGAAATCTTAATGAAAGGATATACAAACCAAATAGAATCCCCCCCCCCCCCCCAAAGCCCAATTAAACCCACCCGGGTTGGGTTTTTTAAAAATAGCCCAGGTTTTTTTCAACCCTGTTTTGTTGTCAGATTAGGTATGTGCATAAGTTATCACCTTTTACTGTTGCCCCAGCAAAGAAGATTTATATTAGGCTTTCACAGCACAAAGTAGATGGCAGCACTATGCAAGTAGCCAGCTGGAGCTCTGTTGAGAAAAAAATAGCTGTGGTAATTAATTGTAACAGATCTTAGAATTTGAAATAACTTCTAAAGCAAATCTGATTGTGATTTTCAAGTGAGGTAGTGATTTCAGTGAAGAGTGACAAAATATTTTATAAAAATTGAAAGCGGTCCTTTAATGAAAGCATTGGAAATTGGTAGATAAGGGGTGCAACAAAACCCCACATAAAAATAATTTTTAATAATAAGTTCAATAATAATGAGGCCATTTCTTGAAATAATTTTGAAAAAGGTGGTCCTTGTTAACCCAGGAGTAGGCACATCAAAAATATTAACACCAGTAGGTACTCAAAATGGTATAATAATACTAAACTGAATTGTTTGGCGTAGAATAGAAATAAAACTTTCCAAGCTTTCGCACATCAACCAGATGGCTTTTCAAGGAAGGTAGACAGCTAACAATGCTTCATTCTGAACTTCATTCTTGGTGCAGCTAGCTGTCTACCTTCCTTGAAAAAGCCATCTGGTTAATGTGCAAAAGCTTGGAAAGTTTTATTTCTATTCTACCTCAAGCAATTCAGATAATTAGTATAGTTATACTATTTTGAGTATAATTGGTGTACAGTTTCTACTTATTAATCACCAATAGGTGCGTGTGGGTTATTTTGCCTTCTTTACGTTTTACAATATTTATTTGTGTATTTTTAAAATTCAACAATATTTACCCCTTTATAATATATTCTTATGCATGCATTAACCTTGGTACCTGGTTATTAAAAACAAAGTACATATTATAAAACAACAAGTGTTATGTATAGAATAAAAGAGCAACGTTTTAACCTTTTAAGAGTTTTTAAAATTCGTTACAATGCTTCATTCTTGGTTCATTATTAGTTTCCTGTTTTCGACTTCGTCTATACGGGTTCATAAGCCTACCTGTCAACAGAAGTCAGTATAAACCTAACTTCATACTTCATTGTAAATACCATCCATCTCTGCACTTCAATGGTGATTGCTTATCATGGAAGACAGTAAACAGGAAGAATGAAGTAAAATTTCACACCGGTTACCTTTTACCATAACGTACAACTTTTATATGGAACTACTTTGCCAACATATCAATACGACAAGCCTATGTTACTATACGAAATGGATTTGGAACTAAGCTATGTAGTTTTAAGTTAATATTAAACTTAAATTTTATCCAATCTTTATCATGGTTTTTATGAGTTGTTTATATTTAAGTACTGAAGCCCTTGTTATATGCCAAGATCGCTGTAAATGAAGAAGTTTGATGCAGCAACAGTAAGTAAAAATTATCTGGTAGTTTGTATTTCTTTGTGGAGCTAACCTCTGAATCTCAGAGAACAGCTTAGTGATATGCAGAGTCGCATAATACAGACGTACACGCTTACGCCGTACGTGGATAGTTTCCAAATTATTAGCAGATTTTGCAGATAGTTTTTGCCTTGTAGATTAAAAAAATAAAAATGTTTATTTACAGCAACTAAAACACTTACTCAAGGCTTTACTCAGATTAATATATTTAATTCTATCTTAACGTGAAAATGTTCAACTATTTTTCACATCTTCCGATAGTGAGTTATTTTGTTTTTACAGATGTTTCTGGCCTCTTGATTTTATCAAGGCCTGTTCTCAATATATAGGAACTGTAACAAAAGTTCCGTTTACACAGAAAGAATTTAAATTTTATTGCCAGGTTTCTCTTGCAATTGCCAGTTATAAAATTAAAATCTTTTCCTTTTGCATTTAATAAGTCTACTATTTTTGAATTAAGTTGTTTAAAATGCTATTTATAATTTTTGAAGGTTCATTAACAGAACTGCTTTTCTAGATATAAAAACTTTCTTTAATTAGTATCTTGTTTTATGAGGTTCATAGTTCAATATTTTAGTCGAAATGTACTTTTGTCCTCTCTGGAATCTGTAATGTTCTAATAATTATTTATTGTTATATTAATTTTTCTTTAAATTATCTTATTCTATTGTTATCGTGATTCGCGGGTTTGCAGCAAGTTTTCTGTTTTAATGGTTGTGTACGCAGATACATTTTATTTTTATACAACTCTGGTGGTGTGTGTGTGTGTGTGTGTGTGTGTGTGTGTGTGTGTGTGTGTGTGTGTGTGTGTGTGTGTGTGTGTGTGTGTGTGTATGTATGTATGTATGTATGTATGTATGTATGTATGTATGTATGTATGTATGTATGTATGTATGTATGTATGTATGTATGTATGTATGTATGTATGTATGTATGTATGTATGTATGTATGTATGTATGTATGTATGTATGTATGTATGTATGTATGTATGTATGTATGTATGTATGTATGTATGTATGTATGTATGTATGTATGTATGTATGTATGTATGTATGTATGTATGTATGTATGTATGTATGTATGTATGTATGTATGTATGTATGTATGTATGTATGTATGTATGTATGTATGTATGTATGTATGTATGTATGTATGTATGTATGTATGTATGTATGTATGTATGTATGTATGTATGTATGTATGTATGTATGTATGTATGTATGTATGTATGTATGTATGTATGTATGTATGTATGTATGTATGTATGTATGTATGTATGTATGTATGTATGTATGTATGTATGTATGTATGTATGTATGTATGTATGTATGTATGTATGTATGTATGTATGTATGTATGTATGTATGTATGTATGTATGTATGTATGTATGTATGTATGTATGTATGTATGTATGTATGTATGTATGTATGTATGTATGTATGTATGTATGTATGTATGTATGTATGTATGTATGTATGTATGTATGTATGTATGTATGTATGTATGTATGTATGTATGTATGTATGTATGTATGTATGTATGTATGTATGTATGTATGTATGTATGTATGTATGTATGTATGTATGTATGTATGTATGTATGTATGTATGTATGTATGTATGTATGTATGTATGTATGTATGTATGTATGTATGTATGTATGTATGTATGTATGTATGTATGTATGTATGTATGTATGTATGTATGTATGTATGTATGTATGTATGTATGTATGCATGCATGCATGCATTAAGAAATATAGCATGTGAAACAGTATTACTAACAATTGGTAAGGTTCACTGGAATCTAATAGCCATGTATTTGCTTTGGTTACATCTTGATAACCAAAATATTGATATGTAGAGAGTTGTTTTCTGTAGGTTACAGGTTGAACAAATCTATGGTTTCACTATTTTTTACGTAGAAGCATTTGGATCGTATGTCCTGGAAAAGTCCTGGAATTCTGTGATTGACAATTGTATGAACCATGAAGAGTTATTGAATGCAACTTTCAGACGTGCCAACTCTGTGGATTTAGGCAGGAGACTCCGGATTTTTGGCCCTTTCTTCCGCCATCCAGACGAATGTCAAATTCTCCTGATTTTCACCGGGAATTGGCCGTTAGGCTGGTCGAAATTCCATCAACTTTTATAATTTCGAACCGCCTGTGAATTTTTTTTTTTTTTTTTTTTCTGGGTCAATGCGAAGCGGCGTTTCAGTCATCAGTTTCATACTTTTCCTCTCCTTCTATCTGCAAAGAGAAAGCCGCCCCAGTGGCGCAGTGTTCTAAGTACTGGCTTTTGACCTATCGTCCGAGATCGGCCAGAAAAAAATTTGCTTTAAAAAAAAAAAATTTCTCCCAGTCCGATTGTCATACGAAACCTTCAGCAAAAAGCTCACCTGCTCTGGCACTGGAATGCTGAGTAATTGATTGACAGATGGGAACTGCCCTGCCTTCTCCTTGCAGTTCAGTCTTTCAACCACTCACCTCAACAGAGCCACGCACATTCTACAGTTGAGTTGTGGCGAATTCACTTAACAACAAAAGGGAGAAGTTACAGTTGGCCTCTCCTTGTAACAAAAGGTGATGTTAGTACAATGCTTTTTTGTTGTCTTTGCGCACAACCTAAAGAAGAAACAAAAAACGGCTGGCTGCTATTTTATTCGTAAAAAAAAACAACATGCGGCCATTTTATGTTTTTATGATCTTGCAGAATTAATGTACCTTAAAACGAATTTCAGTAGGGGGAGGGTGTTGATTTTCACATTTTTTTCTCCAGAACTTTTAGTGGACCAATAATACTACATCTGGATAATGTTGATAAAAAAAATAGCGCTCTTGTGATGTCATGAGCAGTAAAAATCTCCAGATTTTGAAGGTTGGCATGTCTGAACTTTGCAACACGAGTACTTTCAATTTTAAGTGCTGTTTTTGTGTATGTAAAAAATTGCATAAAATTGAAATTATTCATTTTATGCTCTTGTTTTCGTATCATTCATTAAGATTTTTATTTTTAATTTTTTTTCTATACTTAGAGTGGACAGCTCCCAGTATTTTCAGAAATATAGTAAGGAACTGACCTCCTAGCCCTTGTTTAGGTTTGTGAGGAACTGGGGGAAAGGTGAAAGTACCATCCAGCTAAAGAATTTTGTAGACAACATGCTAATCTATTGGCCAGGCCATTATTTCATTTTTTTAGTAGTAATAACAATTGCTAGTGACCTTATTTTTTACTAGCAAATTGCATTATCTACTAGCCAAAGTTTATTGACATTATACAAACGAAACTTTAACATGTCCCCCTCCATTAGTCAGTCATGACAAATTTTGATTTCATCCCTGTAACTGTCATATTGTAATGCTGAGAAAAAGACTCCACATATTTAGATATAACTCACCTTTTCATGGCCTGATAGATTAATTCTGACAATTTAATTTGAATGCAAATATTTAAAAAAAAAAACATTTTTTTTTAACTTTATTCACAAAATTCAAGAACACTATTCAAAATCTTAAGTTATTTTCCATGTGGTTTACGATATGAGTTTTGGGTCTTTCCATCATACCACTTTAAAACAGCAGGCCAGAGGTCAAACTTGTGTACGGACGGAACTTCAATACTCATAAGAGCATTCAATGTTTGTAAGTTCAAACTGCCCTTCCAATCACCCTGGATTCTCTTCATGAAACAACCCAACCTCACATGCAGAAGTATATAAGTAAAATATACTACTAATGCCAAAATCTTTTTATAATGTTTGTATTTTTCAAGAAACATTCATTTCCAGAAAGCAGTTGTTCGTTTTTGTATGTCAGATTGGTGATTATCTTTAGCATTGCTTTTCAATTCAGTGAATTCTCCAAGCACATTTTCCAGTTCAACCTTGGTCTGTGTTAAAGAGATTTGAAAATTCTCTATCCAGTATTTGACATCTTTAATCCCGTAATTTTGAAATGTTTCTGCATCAGCATTGAATGGCCAGTTCGTGACTTCAAAAATGCTTCACATTTGCAATGGGGTTGTTAAATAGTGTTTCAAAACGAAAGTCAGTATTGCTGATAAGTGAATCTATTATATTTGACTTATCAAATGAACACATTGCATCTCCTCTAGCTTTTAAATTTATATCTTTAAATTTAGATTTCCCAGTTCCACTGTCTAGTTGGACCTCGTTTGAGTCGTCATTACATTGCATGCCTATTAAGTTTTTTTTTTTTTTTTTTTTTCACACTACTGATACGATTCATTACAGTTTGCAAGTCATCATGTTCCTGTAGACATAAAGAAAGCCAAGACAATTCTCCTAAAACATTGGTGAAAAAACATAAATTCAGAAGAAAATTGTAGGTTACACAAGACTTCACAATATTCTTAGCAGTTTTTTCATCTGAAGAAAACTCAGAAGAACATGCAGTGTTGTCTAAATGAACCACAATTGCTTTCCAGTTTGTAATAAAGCCTATTACCAGCACAGAAATGATGAGGAATCCACTGTGTTCCATTAAGTAGCTGAGAGGTGATAATACATACATACATTCACTGAGCTGTTCTCTGAGATTCAGAGGTTAGCTCCAAAAACAAATACAAACTACCAGATAGTTTTTACTTCCTGTTGCCGTATCAAACTTCTCCATTTACAGAAATCTTGACATACAACTCAGGCTTCACTGACATCCATCACACAACGCACACAAGATCTTCTATACTTCATACTCGTAATTTCTTTCTCATGCAGACACTCCTGAATCTGATCCTCCCATGACTTCCTTGGCCTTTCTCTGCCTTTCCTTCCTGCCACTTGGGCTAAATAGAAGTAATAGTTTCCTCATATAGAGCAGATAATAGTTTCATAGAGGTGATAATAGTCATATAGAGGTGATAATGTTTTCCTCATATAGAGCAGTGAAGTTTTGGGGAAGGAATGCGCAGCCATTTATTATTATTTTTTTCAGCATGCTGCTGCCGAATTTTTTCCCCACGGCACAGACCTTTATTCCACACGCGCAATGCAGTTGGTGTTTTACACTTCACACTAAAACATTCAAAATTTTTCCACTAGTAACTTTTGCTGGAACCACTTTTTAACACTAGCAAAATGTATTTGCTACTAACTACCGGTCGAAATCGCGCCCTGGTTCTGGCTTTTTTTTCTTCCTAGGATCAGTTGATTTGATTCTTATTTTTGTGTTCTAGAATCAATGATTTCTGGCAAGTAATTTATGAATATGTTATGTCTTATAAATTCCAAATAAATGGCACTTTTTCTTCCACAGGATATCAAAATTGTCTAGAAAAAATGATCTCATCATATGGACCTTTTTGTCTGATATCCAGTACAAGATCTATACTGGGTTTCTGGAATCAGAAACAGTTAAAAATGTAAGTTTTGTTTATTTCTTTTTCCCTGTGTGAGTGTTTTAGAGGTAAACAACTTTTTTATATTAAATGATAAGGGTAAAATAGAATTTACCACATGCATACATGTCACTAAGCTGTTCTCTGGAATTCAGAGGTTAGCTTCTCGAAGAAAAACCACCTACAAGATTTTAATTACTGTTTATATATCAAACATCTCCATTTACATTGATTTTAACACACAACTCAAGCTTCACTAACATCCACCACATATCTCACACCAGATCTTTTGTACTTCACATTCAGTATCTTTTTCTCATGCAGACATTCCTGAATCTGGTCTTCCCATGATTTCCTTGACCTTCCTCTACTTTCCTTTCCTGCCACTTGGACTGAATAAGTTCTCCTAGTATCTCCACTCATTCTTTCATGTCCAATTTTACCTCAGAATATTTATCTTCACCTTACTAACAACATTTTTCTTCACATTATCTGCAACACATCTTCGTCCCTGACATGATCAAAACGTGACCTGCTGTAAACCCCCTACAAAAAATGCATCTGTTCAGTACACAAACAACTCATATGTTCTTATGGAGAACCAGGATTTCACTGTTGTACATCACAGCAAGAAAAATTACACTTTCTAATTAATAATGAGGAATTATGCACCAACTTTGCATAAAATAGTAAAACTACATTAGTATTCCAATTTATTGGCTCAAAAATAGAAATGAGCATTTGCAATCTTTCACACATTAACCAGGTGGCTTTTTCAAGGAAGGTAGACACAGAAAACTGCAATTTGAATAATAGAATGTTCAACAATTTGAATGCGGTGACTTTAAGTGTTGTGTTCTCCCTAGAGCTTTTTTACTGGGCAGCCCACCCAGCTAATTTTCTCAGCCGTCCAGTTAAATTTCCTTTAATGAACGTTTTCACAATGCACATAACTTGATGAAAACTAACTCAAATCTGTGTCAAATATGATTTATTAGTAAGTACTCATTTTTTTATCATTTATGTACAATTTTCTAATGTTGTTTATCATGTTATGTTACATTAATACCTACCACACTGATAAAGATGTTTGATTAGGATAATAATGTTAATCAAAACATCCTTTTTTTTAATTTTTTTATTTATTGGGGAAGGGGTCATTAAAAGTATCATCCAGCTAAAATTTCTTACCACCCAGCTGTAAAAAAACCTAGGGAGAACACTAAAGTTGATAGATGCAAATGTAATTTCATTCGAAGAAACAAGATGCCACACTGGTGGCATGCAGTATCTTGAAAAAAAAAAAAAACAAAAAACAGTGTTATTTGAAGAACTTGTTTCAAATTTGTGGCAACTCTAAAAGATACTATGATTGCAAGCCTCACTGTTTGCAATAATTTTCAAATTTTTCCTAATGGCTGTAGATTGAGGGATGGAATAGGGAATTAATTTCTTTATATCATCCCACATGGGCATAGCAGACTTGAATTTTCATTTATTTATTTTTTCAGTTGCCACATGGTATTACACATCATAATTTCATTGTAACAATATACTGTACATACATATACTGTAGCAACCAGGAAGAAGAGGGAAAAGGCCATATGATCTGACATAGCTCTCCTTCTCCTAATCAAAGGAAAAGCAAGAAAGAACTCAACAAAACGACAAGCCAGAACACATATGGCAGTTTCATATACAGTATAAATAAAAACAGCAATTAACTCATTATAAACATACATATCAGTTTGTTCAAGACATCAATAGCCTTATTTATAGTTAATTGAACACCGGACCGTGATTTCACACCCCTCAGTTAATCTTAGTAACTCACACCTTATCAGTTTTCTCTTCTTAATTAATCTTGATAACTATACCTTATCATACTTGCCAACATTTATGGATTTCTGCTTAATTTTACTGATTTCATCCAATTCAGCGTTTATCACCTATTATTCAAATTATTTCATAAGATATGCTTTTAATTTTTCCTTAAATAAATTAAAATTATTAATAGATATCAAATCATGAGGTAATGAATTGCATAACTTTAGGGCCAGTGTAGTTTATATTCATTATAATTGTTTCAGTTTGTGGGAACATTGATATTAGTTGTGATCTATTCCTCGTTTCATAGTGATGAGTATGAATATTTAGTGATATTATGTCTTGGTATAAATCATTCTTAATTGTTTTAAACATTACTTTATCCAAATTAAAATCATATAATTATTTTATAGTAAGTATGTTATATTTCTAGGGGTTCACTTTTGACTGGATAAATGTTATGGGTTGAAAATTATTTGATATTTTAAGGTCTATTAGTCTTATATATCTATTTTGCAACACTTGTAGTTTATAAATATTATATTGGGTAGTTTGTCCCCATGTTAAAGTATAATAGTTAATATGTGTTTGAATTAGTGTATAGTAAGTAAATCAATGTTTTTGGTTTTTAAATTTTTTCCCCAATATTTTTGGAAATCTTATTAATTAGATTTTCAATATGTTACTTCCATTTCAAATCATGATAAATAACTGTACTCAAATAAGTATGTGTTGAAAATAATATCAGTTTTAACTCTATTTCATGTAATCGAGTTATATAATTGAGGAGTTAGTAATTTAGAGAAAATCATGGACTTGGTTTTATTTGTACAATGGCCATTCCATAAAAACTGAGAATAAAATTACACTAAATGAAGAAATACAGGTACAGCAAAATATATGTTATTCTTTCTCAAAGTATCTTCCCTCAGGTGATATGCAATGGTCCCATCGTTCAGTCCACTTTTCAAAGCATGTGGCGAAGTCATTTTGTGGAAGCTGCTTTAGAGACCCCTGTACAGCTTGCATCTGTGTTGAATGTTGCTCCACAAAACTTCTCCTTCATTGTTGGAAACAACCAGAAATCACACAGGGCGAGGTCAGGACCGTAGGCAGGCTGTGGCATCATTTCAATTCTGCATTTCGTAAGAAACTGTTTAACACAAGCAGCCACATGTGCGTGCGCGTTATCATGGTGTAGAGTCCATTTGCCCACCAGTTCTGGTTGCTTAATCGATATCTGTCGTGGAAGAAGCTTCAAGACTGAAATATAATACTTATCATTGACAGTAATTTGTGGAGAAATGACATGCTGGTAGACTACACCTTTATGACTAAAGAAAATTATCATTATCACCTTCCCAGCTGATTTGGTTTGGCAGAATTTTTTTTTTTGGAGGAAGCAAGCCTGTGTATTTCCAGACACTCGTTGAGCGCTTTGTAAAGGGGTCGAAATAGTGGACCCATGTTTCATCTGCAGTTATTATTGTTCAGAAAGTTTGGATCCTTTGCAGTCATTTGTTTCCACTCATGACACACCTGAACCCTGGCTAACAATTGTTCTCTCATCAGATGATGACAAACTGGCTAACAATTGTTCTCTCATCAGGAACACACATGATGCAGCAGTAATTAGGCGCATAAAATGCAGAATGCCGATGTTTTTGAAATATTAGTTGACACCGCTATGTCTTCACACATCATTCATCGATGTTCTTGCAGGATTGCTCAAACAGTGTTAACATATGCTCTGTAACCACACTTTCAGGTCAACCAGGCCCAGGAGCGAGTTCTGCCGACAAACACCCTTTTTTGAAATCATGGTGCCATCTAAAAATAGTTGACTCACCGAAACATTTATCCTTTGTAAGCTTTTTTCATTAAATCAACTGTTTCTAGAGCCGTTTTACCCGAACGATATCAAATTTTATCACACAACGCTTCTTAACTCTAAATCACTTAGCTCCATAGCTGTATGGCAAAATGCAGATGTACCTTAAAGAACTGTGTAATAACAAAACCAGGATCAATGAATGAAATACGGATTACACCATTGTACAGTACAAATTGGAAGACATAAATTCGTTTATTGGTGTAAATATGACAATTTTTAAAACCAGGATCATCTGCCACTGCTAATAACTGTTGCCATAGATACTTCCTTAATTCAGTGTCATGCATGGTTATTTTCCCTCTTTGTATTGTTGCCAACTCAAAAAAAATTACTCTCAATTTTTATGGAATGGCATTTGTATCAATAACTAATTCATTTGCATTTATCCAATCTATTGTTAGTTTAGTCAAATATTAGTTCTAAGTATAAGCTCATTTATGTCTGTTCCCTTTAAAAGAATAGTTACATCATCTGCATATAAAATTGCATCATTGTCTATTAATACTGCTAATAAACCATTGATATATAGCTTAAATAATAGAGTGCCAAGTACTGAACACTGGGGCACCCCACATATTATATTTTGTAATATAGATTGATTCTGATCAATTTGAGTGTATTGTTTATTTTGATTTCTGGTAAATAACTTTTAAATAAATTATAACTGGATCTTCTGATTTCAATGGTACTTAGATTATTAAGTAATATATCATGGTTTAAAGTGTCAAATGCTTTTGACAAATCAAGAAATGGTGTTATTGTTGTTGTTTTTTGTAGAAAAAAATGTTGGATTATATTTTGTATATGCAATAATGCTAATTTATTTATTTATTTATTAAAGTAAAAACAATTACTGTCTCCTGCACAATACACTTTAATGATAAAGACTATGTACAATTAAAATAAGTATATGTTTAAGACCTTTCAACACCACAATGGTGTTGAAAGGTTTTAAACATGTTGTGGTGTTGAAAGATCTTAAACATATACTTATTTTAATTGTACATAGTTTTTATCATTAAAGTGTATTGTAGGAGATGGCAATTGTTTTGAATTTAATAGATTTTGGTGCATGAGTTAATTTCTTCATATTATTTATTTATTTATTATTTTCTGTATTCGAAATATACGAATCACAGCCTCTGACAAACAAAATAAACAGCAAATTATCATTGACTGGTATTGTTGAACTGATACGAGTTCCACCCGAGACCTAGGTATCAGTCAAGAATCTGCGTAAAATATATGATGTCCCAAGTAAAGCTGTCTTCTGCAGTTCTCTGTAGGTGGCATATCAGAAAGCTGCAATTTTTCAAAATGATTCATAAAATTTTTTGACATTGTTCCAAGTGCCCCGATGACAATGGGGACTACCGTTGTGTGTTTAGTCCACAACCGGGTAACTTCTATGGCCAGGTCTCTATATTTAGTCATTTTTTCCAATTCTTTTTCATTGACTCTGGCATCTCTAGGGATTGCTATATCAATTAGCCAGACTTTCCGATTTTCTATGACTGTTATGTCTGGTGTATTATGTTCTATGTGTCGATCGGTTTGAATTCTGAAATCCCACAAGATCTTGACTTCATTATTTTCTATAACTTTCTCAGCCTTGTGTTCCCATGAGTTTTTCGATGCTGACAGATTGTGCTTTCTGCATAATGACCAATGAATCAATTGTGCAACCCTGTCATGTCTAACTTTGTAATCTGTCTGTGCAATTTTGCTACATTCACATATTAGATGAGACACAGTTTCATCTTTTTCTTGACAAAGTCGACACTTTGGATTATCACTGACTTTCTGGATTTTAGCCTTCATAACATTTGTTTGCAATGCCTGTTCTTGTGCAGCAAAAATCAGACCTTCTGTATCTTTCTTGATGGAACCCGATTTCAGCCATGCCCAAGTCAAGTTGTTGTCACTTTTCCCCATCAATATTCTTTAGAAATTGTCCATGCAGTGGCTTGTGTTCTTCCAGCCGTATAATCTGCTTTCAAACTGTTTCCTCTTGTATTCAGCCTTGTTTTCTGTTGTTTGTAAGATATTTTCATTATTCACTGCCTGAAGTAGCTTTTCTCTGCTTCTGTTGACGTAATCATTCAGACTTCTTTTTTTCTTTCTCTACTATCTGTTGTACTTGTAGTAGCCCTCTACCTCCAATCTTCTGAGGTAAATACTATCTGTCCACATCTCTTTTTGGATGGAGTGCATGATGCATGTTCAATAACTTTAGAGTTTTCCGATCCAGTATTTCTAATTCACTTTGGGTCCAATCAATTATTCCAGCTGGATATCTAATTACTAGAATGGCCCATGTATTTATGGCTTTGATTGTATTTCCACCATTTAGTTTTGATTTCAATATTTTTCTTACTCTCTTGATATACTCACTCTGAGTCAGACCTTTGACTTTTGTATGTAAGATGTTATCTGATTCAAGAATTCCAAGGTATTTACTATTATTATTATTATTATTATTTGACTTCTGGATAGGGCCTTGGTTACTTCATCATTGCAGATATATTTGCAAGATTCGTACGGTCCTTAAAAGTCCTTAAGAATTACTTATTTTTGATTTCCATTTCTAAGGCCCTTAAAACTCCTTAAAAAGTCCTTATTTTTTTCCCTCAGTCTTGTTTTTGCGCTGCAGTAATGGATGGGCATCACAACCTCGCCCCCCGTTTTTGTTTGTGTGCCTGTAAATATGCTAAATTGTTCACCAGGGGAGCTTTCTTCTAGCTCATTGAAGGGAGATAATGCCCTGGAATGTTCTTAGAAATGATCTCCCTTCAAACCCCACCCTCACACCCACTTTTCCCATTGTAGCCTGTATGACTCACCTTCCATGAGCTTGCCAGTTGGATTAACATCTGTGTTGTGTGCCTTTTCAAGGGTCAGAGGGTCAAAGCAAAGGTGTGTGGGGGTGGAGTTCTGTTTGACTTCACAATTTATGGTGTCACAGTTGTCTCATGTGGTCTGATGTATCTAGTGTCTACTGTTCTACTTAACTCACCTTGCTTCATTGTCGCTGTGTCTCCTGCTTGTCCTTTTGGGGGGGGGGGGGGCGTGCATTTAATTTTGTTCTTTGTAGGCAAAGTAGTTTACATTTGGAGCAAAATGCCTGGTAAATGGCCACTAGTGCTGCTTAATCCGCTACATATGTATATATACATTTACACACACCTAGTGGTATTCCAATGACACAAAATATCAATTGGAGTGTAGGTCCTTACAAAGTCTTTATTTTTTTTTCCACAAAAAAGGTATGAACCCTGATTTAGTGGTGGCAATTAAAAAAAAAATCAATGTAGTACAATGTATTAAGAAGCAAGTGTGGTGGCATGAATGACTTCCATTTGTGTCTGAGGAAATGTTTCTCACTCCCAACTTGGGGAATGGGGATGGTAGAACGATATAACAGCACTTGTGTAATGGATCATACCAAAAGTTCAGTTGTAAAATCCATGTTTTTAAGTCTATTATATTCATATTTTATCCAGATCTTATAGGCCATTTCAAACATTTTTTATATTTATCTTTAGCTCTGCAGCAGAATCGTGACGACAGGTGACATACTCGTACATTGCAGGCTTCATTTTGGTCCTGCAGACAAAAACAGTATCCCTAGAACCTTTATTTTGATCCTGCTGAAAAAAAAATGACATCCCGACATCCACAGAACCATTTTCAATCCTCACTTGCACACTCTCGACTACGGGTGGAAGTTTTCCATCTAGGGGCAGAACTTCGTCTAACTTCTGTTTTCGGAAATGCGACAAAGTGAAGATTTCTCCCATAATTGTATTTTTCTTTCTTGTGATGTTCAATCTGTTCATGTAATTGTTAAATATGATTTTTATTGCATAAATATCTGTGTTTCAGCCTGAAATCTTGGACAACAAAATGTGAAAACGGAAGTTAGGTGGAGCCCTGTGATCTTAAATTCTTTTTCTCACGATGCCCTCTCTGATTTGTGTTGTTAAATGTTTTATTCCATGAATATCTGTCTTGTAGCTTAAAAAATGGGGGAAAAAATTCCGAAAACGGAAGTTGTACGGAACAAGGATTTCTGCTGTAGTCGTAATTTGTTTTTCTGTGATGTTCCCTCTGCCCAAACATTGTTGTTAAATATGATTTTTCTACAGAAAGATTTGTATTTGAGCTTGAAATTGGAGGCAAAAATTTCCAACAACAGTGGTTGTTTGGATCAATACTTTCACCCGAAATCATAAATTTTATTCTTGCGATGTTTCCTTTGCTGTGCATTGTTTTTAAATATTGGTATTCTTGCATGACAGTAAGTCCAAAGATTTTATGTTGCACTTATTGCTTTGAAAACTTTACAAAAAAACATATGCTCGCATGCTACTACTGTCAGTCATTGTTTAGCTTGGCTCCTTTGGAGTGATGTAATATTCACAGTGATAATGAACATATTGTTAAAATTTTATGGTGCTGTGAAACCACTAAACATTTCTCGAATGTGTTGAAAAGTTTCACATTTGTATATCTTATGGTAAAAAACAAATTCTGGGAGTAAAACCTGCAATTTTTGAAATTTAATTTTCCTTATACAGGGCTTGAAAAATATCATACCTGAGATGCCCAGGGCATGTGAATTATTGGCCTGGGCAGGTAAATAAAAAAATCTGGTTGCCCAGTCCAGGGTAACTAGATTTCAAAATAAAGTTTTGAATAGAATTTCCTACTACAAGAAAAGAAAAAAAAAAAAAAAAACAGTCGTCGCATGTCGTGCTTCATTTCACTGCTAATTACTGGAAGTTGTATTATTGTTACGGAGTGCCAAGGACAGAAGAAAATCACTTCTCTCATTATATATGATCTAGGCCCAGAAATTGAAACCATATGTAGTTTCCCTCCAAATGTTGTTAATAGTCAGCAACGGGATGCATGCATCCTACGGAACTAGCCTCCGGCGTTTGGTGACAAAGGGTGAAAACTTCAACGAAAAGAACATACAATCACTAAATTTTTCAAAAAACCAATTTCAGCATCATCATCCTAAAACTTCAGATGCATGCTTTTGTGCATTGGATATTTTAAATACAGACCCTTAAAAATGGAATTGCAAAACATGTAAAAAGAGTTCATAATTTTTAACTTAAAAAAAATGAAGGTTCTGATTTGTTGTTGTAAAAGATAAGTTTTCCTGTGCATCCAGCTCTTACTACCTGGGTAGGTAAATAATTTCTGCACATGCCCAGCCGGGCATGTAACTTTTCAGTAATTTTTCAGGCCCTGCTTATAATAGAGTGTCACACTAATATGCAGTGTACATATACACGTCAAGTCACATTATTGTGACCACCAGCTAATATCCAGAGTTACTGTAACCATCGTGTGCAGCGCGGACAGCAGCTAGACAGGCTGGGAGTGACTCAATAAGGTGCTGGAAGGTGTTCACAGGTATGTGGAGCCATGCTGACTGCAGTATATCTGACGGCTGCTGGAGGGTGCATGGTGGAGTATCCATAGAGCGAACAACACGATTCATGTGGTCCCGCAGATGTTCAATTGGGTTTAAGTCTGGGGAATTAGGGGGCCAGGAAAGTACTTTGAAGTCTTCATCGTGCTCTTCCAACCACTCTTGGACATTTCTAGCTGTGTGAAACGTTGCATTGTCATGCTGGAAGATGTCCGCCCCAGGGAAGACAATCAGCATGTATGGGCGTACGTGGTCTGCAAGGATAGATTCATAATGGATTTGGTCTGTAGTGCCTTCCACAGGTATGAGTGAACCCAGAGAATGCCACAAAAACATTCCCCAGACCATAACGCTGCCCCCACCAGCTGGTGTTCTTCCAGCAATGGTTGAAGAGTGTCTGTTCTCCAATGTTTCTCACCTCATACACCAACGTCCATCCATTAGACGAAGCAGAGAGCGTGACTCATCGGAGAAGGCGGTCCTTTGCCAATCAGCGGAGCTCCAATTCTGATACTGCTGTGCATTTTTAAGCCTTTTCTGCCGATGCACCTTCGTTAGCACACGTGTAGTGACCATCCGTCTGCATCGGAGCCCCATACACAGGAGGGTTCGCTGAACTGTTGTTTTCGACACCCTTCCGGTATCCACCTGGTTCATTCGGCCAGTGAGTTGCTCCACTGTAGCATGTCGATCAGCCCGCACGCACCTTTGCAGCCGACACTCACCTCTCACATCAATGACATGTGGTGCTCTGCAGTTTCCACATTGCTTATTTGCAATGGTGCCATTTCTCCAGTCACGATACACTTTAACCACAGAAGCACGTGAACAGTTCACAAACTGTGCTGTTTCAGAAATACTGCCACCCTTGGCACGAAAACCGATAAGCATCCTTTTTGCGAATCTGATAAATCGCTCCTTTTATCCATAACAGCAACAAGGGATATGTTTTCAGAATGCCTAACAGCATACCTTATATACCCTCCAAACCAGCTCACGACGCGTGCCTTCATTCATTGACTATGTGCTGTTAACGTCAAAAGTAGGAGGTGGTCACAATAATGTGACTCGACTGTGTATGTACTGTATATATACACACTCAATGGACAAAACATTAGAGATACTTACCTGATTGCATGTCAGTCGCCCTCTAGTGCAAATAACAGCTTGTACATACCAAGGATGTAAGGTCAGGTGATGCGTAACATCATAGCCTCTCCTTGACAAATGTCAACCCCGCCTTCTCGTGGTGCATCCTGTTCCCACTAAAGTGGCTCTGACGACCGCCAATAGCAGTATAACTATACCATCAGGATTAGAGGAAATGCTATCCCACACTCACCAACCCGCTTGGCCAGACCCACTCCAAAATGACTCCACAACTTAAATCTTGGCCCTCGGTCTCCAGCAGCTGGAATGTACCTGGCTAAGGCAGCGGCCAGTGTGACATGAAGGCAGAGGGTGCTAAGAATCCCCGGAGGACCGGACTAGGCTGCCATCTGATGCTGATCTCGGCTACGTATAATGGACGCTCTCTATCTTCTGATTCAAGGCTTCTTGAATTGGAAGAGGAACTACAAAGGATCAAGTGGGACATCGTCGGGCTAAGTGAGGTAAGGAGAAAAGGAGAAGATCTCATTGAACTGAAAAGTGGACATCTCTTCTACTATCGTGGGACAGATACTGGCAGAACTAGTGGTGTTGGATTTATAATAAACAAGAAACTGAAGGATAAAGTTGTAGAAGTTGAAAGTTCCTCTGACAAAGCTGCACGACTCGTTATCCAACTCTCGAGAAGATACCAGGCTCAGATTATTCAAACTTATGCACCCACCACAAGTCATCCTGAAGAAGAAATTGAAGAATTTTATGAGGAAATTCGTCATCTAAATAATAAAGGTAAGCAGCACTTGAAGATAATTATGGGAGATTTCAATGCAAAAATAGGGCAATGGCAACAGAATAAAACTTCAGTAGGTAAATTTGGTCACGGCAACAGAAACCAGTGTGGAAATACTCTCGTTGAGTTTGCAGAGGCATAATGGTTTTTCATCTTGAATTCCTTTTTCAAGAAAAAGCCACACAGGAAATGGACATAGAGACATCCAAATGGGACGACAAGTGAAATTGATTTTATTATGTGTAACAAAAAATTCGTCATAGAAGACTACAGTGTGCTAAACAAGTTCAACACAGGTAGTGACCAAAGATTGGTGAGATGTAAGGTGCACCTCAACACTAAACTCGAACGTGGCAAGCTCATAAGACAAACAAAATGTATTGACATAACCAACCTTAAAAAACACCATAATGCCTTCAAGTTGGAACTGAAGAACAGATTCTCTGCATTAGAAGGCCTAACAGCGGAAGAAGTGGATATTACTGAAGTTAACAGAAAAGTAACCAAAGCTGTTATGGAAACAGCAACAAAATTAGCTGGGTCTAAGAACAAGTTGCATGTGAACAAATTATCAGGAAAAACCAAAATGTTGATGCAAAAAAGAAGAGAGATGAGGACAACTAAAGAAGATGTGACTTTCAAAGTGGAATATATAGAGCTATGCAAGACAGTACGAAAAAGTATCACTGAAGACATAAGGAAATTCAACTGTGAACTAATGAGGAAAGCAATTGAAAACAACCAAAGCCTAAAGATAGCAAAGGGACATCTCAGTAAGGGAAGAAAACAGATTATGGCACTGAGAAAAGAAGATGGTTCTGTAACAAGAAATAGAGGCGAAATTTTGACAAGAGTGAAAGATTTCTACTCCAAATTATATGAAAGGGATGATACATGTACTCCAGACATCATGAAAGGTACCAGAGTTCCTCCAGTCCTCCCAGCAGAAGCTGCACATGCAATCAAGAACATGAAGCGGGGAAAAGCTCCAGGAGAAGATGGAATTACTGTAGACATCATACAAGAAGCAAGTGGAGAAATCGAAACAGTACTCGCCCAAATTTTTAGTTGATGCCTTAATGAAGGGAAGATTCCTGAGGATTGGAACAACGCTACAATGATCATGCTACATAAAAAAGGTGACATTGAGGATCTCGGGAACTACAAACCTATCAGCCTGCTATCAGTGGTTTATGAAATCTTCACTAAAGTTCTTTCACACCGTTTGAAGGTAACACTAGACATGGCTCAACCGAGAGAACAAGCTGGATTCAGGAGTGGCTACAGCACAATAGATCATATCCACTTACTGAGAGAACTAATTGAAAGAGCGAGAGAATATGAACTTCCATTGTGCATGGCTTTTATCGATTATGAAAAAGCCTTTGATTCAGTGAAACCATACGCAGTTACAATGGCTCTGAAATCCTGCAGTATTGAAGATGCATACATTAATATTATTAATAACATCTATGAAAATGCAAGTGCAAAGATTCGGCTGTTTGAAAATACAACACACATAAAGATTGGAAAGGGAGTGAGACAAGGTGACACCATATCTCCGAAGCTCTTTAATGCCACATTGGAAAATGTCTTTCAATCACTGAACTGGGAAAACAAAGGGATAAAGATTAATGGAGATTATCTAACCCACCTTCGTTTTGCTGGTGACGTAGTCATTTTTGCAACTACCCCATGAGAACTGCAGAGTATGATCCAGGAACTTGCTGACAAGAGTAAAGAAGTGGGATTAAAAATGAACTTTCGGAAGGCAAAAGTGGTGTACAATGCTTTTACAAGAAATGAAGATTTATTGATTGATCGAGAAAAGCTGGAGATAACAGACACGTACGTTTATCTTGGACAGCAGATATCAAGTGAGGGTCGCATTGAGGAAGAAATTAATCGGCGTACAAAACTTGCCTGGAGAGCTTTTGGAAGAAACAGCATAATTTTCAAGAGCAATATGCCATTATGTCTTAAAAGAAAAGTGTTTGATCAATGCAACCTTCCAGTGCTTATGTATGGTGCAGAGACGTGGACCTTTACTAAAAGAGACAGACAAAGGCTGCAGACAACTCAAAGCAGCATGGAGAGGTGCATGCTTGGTGTAACCAGGAGAGATAAGAAGAGGAACACGTAGATCCAAAAAATGAGAAGAGTGGAAGACATCATGATCAGAGTTAAATCCCTGAAATGGCAATGGGCTGGACATACTTCCAGAAGGACAGACCATCGATGGACAGCCGAAATTTTAGATTGGATTCCAAGGGACAGGAAAAGACCCAGAAGAAGACCACATGGGAGATGGGTGGATGAAATTCGAAAGTATGTGGGAGGGACATGGAGGAGACTGGCACAAGACAGACCGTTGTGGAGGAAACTTGGGGAAACCTTCGTCCAGTAGTGGATTGATAATGGTTGACAATGATGATGATGACACGCCAAGGCATCGACTCCACCTGAAGTCTAAGGTAATGCCAACCTTGCCCTGTTGCAGCATTGTCCACAACTCTACCCATGACATCGGTCCAGGATCTGTGAATCTGATGTTCTGCTACGGCATCCCAGAGAGCTTCCAAAGGGTTTCAATCCAGGGAACTTGGGAGCCACTGGGTGGGTGCAGATCGAGGGGGCAGTGCATTATCCTGCTGAAATAGAGCATTGGCCGCCAGATGCACGAAGGCTATGAAAGCATGTAGGTGATCATCATGGTTAAGGACCTCTCCAGACACACTAAGGGAACTAATGTGTCCCATGAGATCAAACCATCACAAAGCTGACACTTCTGCTGTCTGACTTTGGTCCACTACAAAAAAGTAGGCTCATTGCCCCAAAAATTGTTTTGCTCTGAAGTTCAGGGACAGTTTGGAAATTCTATTTTTCAAAAATTGTAGCTCTGATCTTCCCATTTATGTTCCATACATCTGGAAATCACTCATTACTTCATGCCACCCGGAGTTACCGTTTAAAACTTACCTTTCCAATCTGGCAGCGCAACAAATCATAGTCGCACTGACGAAGGCCATAGCAATGGCTGAAATATATGTATCAGGTGTGCAAATTAGTTCTCGGCCACAGGCATGACACGTTGACATCAAATTATAGCAAATCGAATACGTACCCGATCAGGGAAATGATCCCCGTCGTGTTGGCTGCATTTGAGCCATCGGTCAAGTAGCTGCCGAATGCCACTGCGGAAAAAAGAGGGCTGTTTTGAGTTGATAAAGTAATCAATACTTGTGAGTACCTCCTCGACAGAAGTGAAGTGAAGTGTGTATCACCCAGGTGATGTTGCAGGGAGCAAAAGAGGTGATAATCCGACGGGGCGAAATCTGGAGAATACGCCGGGTGGGACAAAATCTCCCATCCCAGGTCAGCGATCGTGTTTAAAGTCGATTTCGCGGCGTGAGGTCACGTGTTATCCTGAAGCTACAGGACCGACCTTCTGCCCTTGCCAGTGTATGGCCTTTTTGCCTCCAGTGCATCACTCACACGAATGAGTTGCTGACAATAATGCTCAGCATTGACTGTTTCACCAGGTTTGAGCAACTTATAGTGTACGAAACCGTGCAGATCCCACCATATGCACAGCAACAACTTCCTGACATGGATATTCGGTTTGGCGGTACTGGTAGTAGGCTGACCTGCATAACCCCACGATTTGCGCCGTTTAGGATTATCGTAGGGGATTCACTTCTTATCACAGGTCAAAATATTGTGGAGGAAATCGTTCTTGAATCTGGAGAGCAAGGACACAGACAGCAACATCGTAGCACCTAGACTTGTTCACAGCTGTGAGTTGGTGGGGCAACCAACAGCCCTCCTTGTAAATCCATCCAAGCTTGTGCAGGCGCTTTGCAATGGCTTGCAGTGTTACTCCGAGTTCCTGGGCGAGCTCTGACTGTGTGGGACAGAATCCGCATCCAACAGTTGTTCCAGTTCCTCATTGTCAACTTCCTGTGGCTGTCCCGGACGTTCTGCATCATGGAGATCGAAATTTCCCTGCTTAAACCGCTGGAACCACTTCTTATACTGTAGGGCACAGCAGCCTCACCCAAAGCAGCACAGATCATTTGCTTGGCTTCCTCGGCACTTTTTATCAGCTGAAACGCGTACAGGAGGCAGTACCTCAAATGTTGCTTCTCGAACGACATTGCTTTCACCGTCAATTTTCGTCCCTCCTGTCACTACAGCTGTGAGCGGTTATGATTGCCTGGAAAGCTGTTGGATGGTGCTGAAATCAGCCATTATTGCACACAGCTATTTGCATTTGCTGACGTTCTATGATTGTTTGCTGTTAGGGGCCGAGAATTAAGTTGCACACCTAATATTTGCCTTAAAACCATTATACGTAACTTTAAGCATGCTTCCAACTACCATTAAAACCCAATTGTTTTTGGTTACGTGCATTGCTTACCAATCATTTATGATTTTTATCATCCCGAAGCCCCCACCACCTTGAACAGAGCCAACCTAGCTCAACAGGGCCATGACCTCATGCTGTCAACACCACACCTGCACCCTCCCGTCAGCTTGGTACAGCTGAAAACAGGATTCGTCTGACCACATGATGCGACTCCACTCTGCAGAGGTCCGTTTTGATGTTCCCGCCACCAGGCGGGGCGTAATTTCCAAAGACAAGCAATCAACAGTGCACACGAGTAGGGCATCGGCTCCCGTAGCCCACTGTGTGCAGCGTGTGCTGTACTGTTCTCTCGCTGACACTGCTTGGGCCTCCGACATTTAACCTGTGTGTGATTTGTGCTGCTGTTGCCAGGTGATTGGTCCGTACAAGCCTGAATTGTCTACGTCGACCCAAGTTGCTCTGATGACCACATTTACCCATGTTCGTCAATTGAGGTATGCCATTAGGAAGCCCTGCTGCCCACCTATTTATCGCTTTCATTCAGTTTGGACCTGTTCCACTGTGCGCTGGGGATTGGCAATGCTTCCTCGGTGGTTGCTCTGAGTTCTTTAAGGTTTTTGCCAACCCATTTGCCAGATTGAATTATTTTCAAAACTGATTCCCTTGGCAAAACATTTTTTTTTTTTTTTTTCTACTAATTGCGAAGAATATGATCGGCAGCGTGACCCCTGCCTACTAGCTTTTATTAATAGTTATTTCAGAAGTTGTTTCAAAATCCAATAAAGAAATTCTAGGTTCAAAAGTTAGTGTTCTTGATCATACTTATCATTGCAATTGCTGTAATAATAGGATAGGCCTTTTTAGGTAAAATAAATATAAGATAATTTCCATTTCTCTTTTTTTATTTATTTATTTTTTTTATTTCTATCTGAGCAAATTTTTTACTGTCTTTTTTGGAACCATTTGTTGTCTTGCCTAGTGACTGCCACACAGATTATTATGGGAAACCACAAAATAGTGATGCCCACAGATTATTTTATGATATCTGTCGTAGACTGATTAGTAATTTTGTGCTAATGGGATCTTCAGAAACAGTTACCAGGTTTTTGTTGGTGACTGTTAGTGGGGGAAAAATAGTGCAGTGGGAGGGGGTGAATTTTACCAGGCCAATATCAGGGCTTGAAAAATACCATGCCCGGGGTATGTAAGTTATTGTCCTGGGCAGGTAAATAAAAAATCTAGTTGCCCAGTTTAAAAAAATAAAAATGGAATAGAATTTCATTCTACAAGAAAAAAAGACAGTTGTCGTGTGTCATTCGTATTTCATTTCACTGCTATATACAATTGAGAAATGAATTTCCCTGAAGAAATCATTCTTCCTAAATAAATTAGGCGTTGTAATGCTATTATTGGCATCTTTCACTGTACTGCATGTAACCACTTCCTTCAGGAAACTTGAAAACTTCCATCGTCCTGGAGCGGGAATCGAACCTGCACCTCCCGATTTCTGGTTGAGCTTGCTAGTTATTACACTACCCAGAACAAGGAAATTCCAAGCAAATGAACATAGATATCCGAGAACCTTCAGATTTGTGCTAGTTGAAGCTATTCCATCCCCAGCTATTCCTGCCTCATTTGTTGCTAGGAATTCCCTTGTCCTGGGTAGTGTAATGGCTAATGTGCTCGACCGAAAATTGGGAGGTGTGGGTTCGTTCCCACTCCAGGACGATGATAATTTTCAAGTTTTCTGAAGGAAGTGTTTACATGGAATACAGTGAAAATATGCCAATAACAGCATTACAATGCCTACCCTGTATTTATGAAGAATGATTTCTTTGGGGAAATTAGTGTGGAATTTTTTTACATCACTGGAATTTGTGACCTACATCCGACCCTGGATGTGAGAAAAAATGTTGTGAATTGCTACGATGGGACAGGAATAGCTTCGACTAGTGCAAATCTGAAGGTTCTCAGATATCTATGTTCAGTTGCTTGGAATTTCCTTTTCCTGGGTAGTGTAATGACTAGCATGCTCGACCGGAAATCGGGAGGTGCAGGTTTGATTCCCGCTCCTGAACAGTGAAAATTTTAAAGTTTTCTGGTGGTTACATGGAATACAGTGAAAATATGCCAATAATAGCATTTCACTGCTAATTACCAGAAATTGCAGCATTGTTATGGAGTGCCAAGGGCAGAAGAATATCACTTTAATTGTATTATGCTTCTAGGTACAGAAATTGTAGTATTGTTATGGAGTGCCAAGGGCAGAAGAATATCACTTTAATTGTATTATGCTTCTAGGTACAGAAATTGTAGTATTGTTATGGAGTGCCAAGGGCAGAAGAATATCACTTTAATTGTATTATGCTTCTAGGTACAGAAATTGGGACCATTCATAGTTTTACTCAAAATGTTGTATGCAGTCAGTTCAGTGATTGGATGCATACCTCTGATGAACTAACCTCCAGTGTTTAGTGACAAATGGCAAAAACTTAAATGAAAGGAACATGGCAGAATCACTAAATTTCTCAAATACCAATTTCATCATCATCATACCATTTCATAACAATTCAACATCATCATCTTAAAACTTGAGATACACACTTTTGTGCATTGAACATTTTGAATACAGACCCTTAAAATGGAAATGCAGAACATTAAAAAAAAAGTTTGCATTTTATAACTTAAAAAAGAATGAGGGTTCTGATTTGTTATTTTAAAAGATAAATTTCCCTGGGCATCCAGTTTTTACTACCTAGACAGGTAAATAATTTCTGCACATGCCCAACTGGGCATGTAACTTCTCTGATATTTTTCAAGCTCTGAATATTATTCTTAAAAGAGTGAGGTGGGTCTGAATATTATTCTTAGAAGAGTGAGGTGGGTCTGAATATTATTCTTAGAAGAGTGAGGTGGGTCTGAATATTATTCTTAGAAGAGTGACCATGTAGTGAAGGTGACAATGTCCCATTTTGTGTGGGTGCTGTATGTTCTGCTTTTTGGAAGTAGCAAATGTTTCAGATAGTGTTGATTTTTGGACGTAAATTCTGCTTTAATAAAAAATTATCATAATAAGTGTTTAAGAAGAGATATGTTGAACTCCAGTTTCTGTGATCATTTTTTCTATTTTTATTGCTTCTGAAAACTTTTCAGCCTTGTTACACTATGATTGAGTTATTTTTCCTTACTATGATTGAAACTCATTCCTTTTTCTACTTCACCTCAACAGAGCTGGTTCCCCAGACAAGAAATGTTCATAATCAGGTATTTTGTGAAACTCCGAAAATACCAAAAATATTTCAGTCTTAGCATGACATAAAACTGAGCAACAAACTAGGTGTTTGCAGGCATTATTAATTTATGAAAAAAGTTGATTTAGTTAAACCTTCCATGCTATACTGTATCAGTAACACCTAACCTAACAGCAACTAATCTGAATAAAAAAAATCTATATTATCAAACTTATCTACTTTTCCCAACAATAAATGGCACACCAGCAACACAGGTTATGACTGCTGTCACCAGGATTACAAGACAAGAGATTTCCCTTGTGACTCTAACAAGAGCAATAGTGGCCCAGGAAATTTCCTACCTGCCTTCATTGAAATCCAGACAGCCTATGAACTGAGCTAACTACTTTTGAATGTGGTTAGTAAAGGCTAATGAAAAAATAATACACTGAGTGATCACTGAATTATGACCACCTACCTAATACTTCATAGGTCCTCCTACCTAATACTTCATAGGTCCTCCTTTTGCCCTCAGTACAGCAGCTATCCAATGTGGCTTTGATTCAACTTACACTGAGTGATCACTGAATTACGATCACCTACCTAATACTTCGTAGGTCCTCATTTCGCCCTCAGTACAGCGCCTATCCGACGTGGCATCGATTCAACATACACTGAGTGGTCACTGAATTATGACCACCTACCTAATACTTCGTAGGTCCTCATTTCGCCCTCAGTACAGCGCCTATCCAACGTGACATCGATTCAACATACACTGAGTGGTCCACTGAATTATGACCACCTACCTAATACCTCGTAGGTCCTCATTTCGCCCTCAGTACAGGACCTATTCGACGTGGCATCGATTCAACATACACCGAGTGATCACTGAATTATGACCACCTGCCTAATACTTCGTAGGTCTTCCTTTTGCCCTCAGTACAGCAATATCCGACGTGGCATCAATTCAACATACACTGAGTGGTCACTGAATTATGACCACCTACCTAATACTTCGTATATCCTCATTTCGCCCTCAGTACAGCAGCTATCTAATGTGGCATCAATTCAGTAAGATGCCGAAAGCAGTTGGGAGGTAAAGCCAACCAAGCTGTATGTAATGTGGCTTTTAATACAGGTATGAAGTGAATGGCGTATCCAGAGCGCCTGAAATACCGTTCCATAGCAACCCACAAGTGCCCTCATCATAATTAACACAACAATCGGACATCGCTGAATTGACTGTAATTACTGTTTCACACGTGAGTCAAATCACATCAGAAAACTTGAAAATTTTGCCACCGTGGAGCGGAAATCAAACCCGCATCTCCCGATTACCGTTCAAGTATGCTATCCGTTGCACCACCCACGACGACGAATTCGCTGGTATCTGTTTCACATGTGAAACAGTAATTACAGTCAATTCAGCTGTGTCTGATTACTGTGTTAATTATCATGACGTATTTGCCACATATTATGAGAAGAATATTTCTTCCACTCTTTATATCTGAACAACTGGGGATTTACTTAACAACACTAGATGGCAGCAGAATCTGCATTAACGAAGAACGCAGTCGGAGAATATTCCGATGCTCTTAACACTCAGATACTTGTGAATTTGCTGTCGTGGGCGGTGCAACAGACAGCATGCTCGAAAGGTAATCGGGAGATGTGGGTTCGATTCCCACTCCACGGCGATGAAATTTTCAAGTTTTCTGATGTGATTTGATTCACTTGTTAAACAGTAATTACAGTCAATTCATCGATGTCTGATTGCTCTGTTAATTATCATGATGTATTTGCCACGTATTATAAGAAGAATATTTCTTCCACTCTTTACACAAGTGCTCTATCGGATTGATATAAGTGGAGTTCAGAGGCCAATCAATATGCTGGAATTTTGAACTGTGTTCCTTAAACCATTTCCGTACAACATTGGACCTGCTGCTACGCGCATTGTCGTCTTGGAAGACACTGTCACCATTCAGAATATTTCTTCCACTCTTTACACAAGTGCTCTATCGGATTGATATAAGTGGAGTTCAGAGGCCAATCAATATGCTGGAATTCTGAACTGTGTTCCTTAAACCATTTCTGTACAACATTAGACCTGCTGCTACGCGCATTGTCATCTTGGAAGACACTGTCACCATTCAGAATATTTCTTCTACTCTTTACACAAGTGCTCTATCAGATTGATATTAGTGGAGTTCAGAGACAAATCAATTTGCTGGAATTCTGAACTGTGTTCCTTAAACCATTTCCGTACAACATTGGACCTGCTGCTACGCGCATTGTCGTCTTGGAAGACACTGTCACCATTCAGAATATTTCTTCCACTCTTTACACAAGTGCTCTATCGGATTGATATAAGTGGAGTTCAGAGGCCAATCAATATGCTGGAATTCTGAACTGTGTTCCTTAAACCATTTCTGTACAACATTAAACCTGCTGCTGCGCTCATTGTCGTCTTGGAAGACACTGTCACCATTCAGAATATTTCTTCCACTCTTTACACAAGTGCTTTATCGGATTGATATTAGTATAATTCAGAGGCAAACCATTTTGCTGGAATTCTGAACTGTGTTCCTTAAACCATTTCCGTACAACATTGGACCTGCTGCTATGCGCATTGTCATCTTGGAAGACACTGTCACCATTCAGAATATTTCTTCCACTCTTTACACAAGTGCTCTATCGGATTGATGTAAGTGGAGTTCAGAGGCCAATCAATATGCTGGAATTTTGAACTGTGTTCCTTAAACCATTTCCGTACAACATTGGACCTGCTGCTATGCGCATTGTCGTCTTGGAAGACACTGTCACCGTTCAGAATATTTCTTCCACTCTTCACACAAGTGCTCTATCGGATTGATATTAGTGGAGTTCAGAGGCCAATCAATATGCTGGAATTCTGAACTGTGTTCCTTAAACCATTTCCATACAACATTGGACATGCTGCTACGCGCATTGTCATCTTGGAAGACACTGTCACCATTCAGAAAAAAATGCAACATTGCTGGGTGTACAGAGTCGGCAAACAATTCATGATAATGGGTACCAGTCATATGTTGTTCCACATGCACCAGGGGTCCAAGTTCCTGCCAGATAAACATGCCACACACCATACAACTGTCTCCACCGGCTTGCACTATGGATACTCTGCAGAATGGATCGAGTGCCTCATGTTGTTTGTGCCAAATACGTACATGACAATTCATGGAGTGGAGTAAAAAACATAACTCTTCAGATCAGGGCATTTTTTTCCTGTCATTCAATGTGCAGTTTGCATAATCTTTGCACCAGGCAAGTCTTTGGCACCAATGAACCATGGTTAGGAGAGGATGTTGTCAGTCGTCTGCTGTTATAGCCCATATGTACAAGCGTGTGATGCATGGTCATGACATATGTTGCTCTGGGTTGACCTCTGTTGTATTGGGTAGTCAATTGTTGAACAGTGCTGTGTCTGTTAACCTGTATGAGTCGCCAATCCCAGCACTCACATCAACCTTTTGCTGTCTTGTACAGTTTTGCCTCCGGGTCTGTGCTTAACCATTTTCCCACCAGTCCTGATACACTTTAACTACGGCAGCTTACAAACAACCCACCAGTTCAGCCGTTCGGGAAATCGTGGAACCCACTCTCCAAGCTCCCACAGTGTGGCCTTTCTAAAAGTCCAATAAATCCTTCTGTTTACCTATCATGATCTGAAATTTGCTACCTACTGCTCTGCTCACGCCTTATACAGTATATGCTATGTCAGTCGACTAGTCGAGCCCTCTCGGAAATCAGGTGTTCAACGGACTGTATCCAATTTTGATAGGGGTGGTCATTATTCAGTGATCACTCTGTGTATGTCAAATATTGAATTGTGTATTCAGTTTTAAAATTGATGCAAAGTGAACTATTGATGTTCCATTATGCTTTACCACCCACATTAACCCCCAAAAAACTAAAGCACAATATTATTAAACTGAAGCTTTTACCATATAGGAATTTTCTAACCAAATGGCTGCATGACTGAAAATATATATGTATTAGAAAATTCACTTCAGTTTGCACTAAATTATAATATTTTTTGTCACTATATCTTTTTCTTTTCAGATACTGATGACCAACAAATCCCCTTTGGTGCAATTGACTGTATTGAAAAAAATTTGTGATCACCCCCGTTTACTGAGCAATAAATTGGGATTTAATTCGTTGCTGAATGGTGATGTATGGTATGTACATTTTGGTATTATCAGTAGCTATTTCTGATTTTTTTGAAACATGCTGAGAACTGTAATGCAAAGAAAGATGTATAAAAAAACTCCTTTTGTATTACCTTCATTTATGTTTTAGGTGTATTGTCACAGTTCTAGATGATGAATATTCATCAAATGAAAGAGGAGTTTAGTATGAAAGTTAAAGTTTTGAAGCCGTACGTTTGAAGTCCTCAAGAATTGTATTCTATGAATCTCAAATTCAACATGACTCAAGTAGAAATATAAAAAAAAAAGTTGAAGTCTAACTATAAGAGCATTTAACTTGAATCTCAAATCCAACGTGACCCAGGTAGAAAGTTAAAAAAAATAAGAATGATGAAATGTAACTGTTAGAGCATAACTTGAATCTCAAATCCAGCATGACCCAGTTAGAAAGATGAGAAAAAAAAATTGATGAATTATAGCTGTTAGAACGTAACTTGAATCTCAAACACAGCATGACCCAGGTAGAAAGATGATAAAAAAAAAAAAAAAAAAGTGTTGAAGTATTACAGTTAGAACATAACTAGAATCTCAAATCTAGCATGACCCATGTAGAAAGGTGAAAACAAAATTGATGAAGTAAAATTGTTAGAATATAACTTGAATCTCAAATCCAGCATGACCCTGGTAAAAAAGTGAAAAAAAAAGGGGGTTGATGTTAGAACATAACTTAAACTGTTATCATACATTCATACTAGAGCTGAGATGGGCTGAACCCGAGACCAAAGCACAGCCCGGGCCCAAATCGGGCTCGGGCTGTAGAATATTTATTGCGGCTCGGGCGGGCTCGGGCTCTTAGAGAGAGGAAGAGCGAGATAATTGTTTTTTTATGTATAAATGTGATTTTATATGATTTAGCAAATGAGACACTTTATAGTTGGTAAAGGGAATTCTTCGGGAACTTGTTCTGATTGGAGAGCATGCATTCGATATGGCCATTTATTCCGGGCTTGGGTAGAAAAACTTTTTCTTCCCTGCAGAAACACGCATTAATGTGTTTCTGCAGGGAAGAAAAAGCTTTTCAAGAACTATGGGTATTGGATAGTTGATAGCTTGCCGACGATAATTTACCCCCTATCTCCACGCAGTAGCTCCCTGCTAATTCTATTTAGCAACGTACATATTTCAGCTCATTATGGCCCGATAATATTAGCATTATTTGAACAACATACAATTGTAGCTCCGCAGAATCATTTTGGATGGCCGGCCGCCCAAAGCACTGCAGGTAGAAAGGAAAGGTCAAAGAAAATTGTACAGTTACACTATAAAAATAGATAGAGGTCCCTTCCCCACTCCCTATTTGAGAAATATATTGGTTAATTTCAGGAGGAGGAGAGAATAGAAGTGTGGAAAAGGAAATGTTTTTTATTAATGGTTGAATAGGTTAGCCAATTTTCGGTCTCGTTTGGGCCCGGGCTCTATCTTTCAATATAAAATTTGGACTCGGGCGGGCTCGGGCTGATATACCACGGGCTCGGGCTCCGAAAATTGAGCCCGAACTCAGCTCTAATTTATACAGCACTGCAAATGTCACCTAGCTGCTTAATTATTCACGTGCTATTTAGACATAATCTACATTTTGAGGTTACTCACCTTTATTCCTGAAATCTTTTAGGAGGTTTTCGTCTCTACACATTTCCAATACGTATTTTTCTTAGTTACATCGTGGTTCAAGCCCGCCCCCCCCCCCCCCAAAAAAAAAACATCATTTTCAACTCATGCAAACTTCGTTCCCATCTTTTCTTTTCCCAATGACCAAATGCGGATTCAAAGTAATCAACCACAAGTATGCATAATTGAACTCCCTAAAACACTAATATCACATTAAAACTTCAATCAATAAAACTTATATTACACATTTCCTAAAACATCAAAGTTAAAAAACTGTAATCCATAATTATTTACAAATTCACACCTGTACCCAATTAAAATAAACCTAAGTACCTGACACAACCACTATACTCGACCACCACGGACCTCTCCCCACTCAGAAATAAGCATACTATCCTAGCACTTTCAGCCTCAGCCCAGGCCATTCTGAAGGAGTGGATGCAACAGATGAACCTTATTATATATTATTTTCATATATATACAACAATACATTTTTTAACTCTTGTACTTGTATTCCTGTTAGAATTTTTTGTTGTATTAGTTCTTGAGTAATAATGTCTGTGGCTTGAGGTACAGGAGCATTTGGATACAAAGCTTTAACATCCATACTAGCCATTTTGTAAAACTGCAAATCTTGATTAATATTTTTAATTAAGTGAATAAAATCATAGGTATTTCTTAAACTGTATTGTTGTTTCATAAATATTGGCGCAAGAAAATTATAAATATTATTTTCTAATGAAATCAAGGGTGAGTTGACTTTTGATACAATCAACATCATTGGTGCATCTTCTTTATGTGTTTTATTCTTGGCAAAAACTTTTGGTATACATGCAACCGTTGGTGGGAAGGACTTCTTTATTTCGTCTGGCAATGTACTATGATTTCTTATCCCTGCCAATAAGAAATGTGTAATATAAGTTTTATTGATTGAAGTTTTAATTTGATATTAGTGTTTTAGGGTGTTCAATTATGTATACTTGTGGTTGATTACTTTGAATCCGCATTTAGTCATTGGAAAAAGAAAAGATGGGAACGAAGTTTGCGTGAGTTGAAAAAGATGTTTTTTTTTTGGGTGGGGGTGGGGGTGGCTTCAACCACGATGTAACTAAGAAAAATACATGTTGGAAATGTGTAGAGACGAAAACCTCCTAAAAGATTTTAGGAATAAAGGTGAGTAACCTCAAAATATAGATTAAACTGTTATGGTAAAATTCTAATTAGCAGAGATAGAATTTAACATAAAAAAATTCAAATTCAAATTTTATTTCATAATTCCAGTGTTATATACAGTGAAATAAATTATGAGGTACACCCAATAGCAGTCAAGCATGTGCCATTCTCACTTACACAACTATGATGTTGAGATGGCTTTATAAGCAGCTCACAGAGAAGAATTCAGATGTGTGTGAAACGTAGATAGTGGCACTGTGGGAAAAACTCGTAGTTTACCGCAACTTCGAAAGAGCCATGATAGGAATTGGTAGGTGGGCAAGTGGTGGAATCTTTTCAAGAATGGCAAACCTGCTTGCCCGGAATACTAAAATTGAAGATAGTAGAATTACTTATGAAAGAAAAGCACTTCTAGAATTTAGAGATAACTTCTAGAAATTAGAGATAATAGATTCAGGAGTGTATGCATGAGAAAAAGATTATGAGTGTGAAGTATAAAAGGTCTTGTGTACATCGTGTTGGATGTCAGTGAAGCCCGAGTTGTGTGTTAAGATCGCTGTAAATGGATAAGTTTGATAGGACAACAGTAAGTAAATAATCAGTTAAAAATGTATCTGGTAGTTTGTATTTCTTTGTGGAGCTAACCTCTGAATCTCGAAGAACAGCTTAGTGATATGTATGTATTGGGTGTGTGCAAAAGTTCTACCCGTTTTTGTTATAGATGCAAATTGCAATCGGAGTAGTTGCATCACAGATGATGTTGCGATGACGAATTTTCGGCCAATAAAGTGTGGAGCAGTAGAGCATATTATAGAGGCACAAGGTTTGTCCGAGTAAGTCATTCATAACGGAAATCACGGACGGTGTAAAGTGGCATGCGATAAGGAGCACATTAGACATTTTTTAGTGTTTGAGTTTGATAAAGGCAGTACTGCAGCCGCCGCGGCTTGCCACAACATCTGTCAAGTGTATGGGGAGGATGCACTTGATGATAGCACATGTCGCCATTGGTTTCGGAAATTCTGGGACGGAGACGGAAGCTGTAAAGATCAACCACATCCTGGACGTCCATCTGTGGCTTCTGACAAGGATGTGGACCAAGCCATAATTAATGACCCACATCCAACCATTCAGGAATTAGCTGAAACGTTGTCGGTAGACTGAACAACAATCGAAAGACGGATGCATGCTCTTGGGTTCATCACCAAGTTCGATAATTGGGTTCCGCACCAGTTTTCTGCAAAGCAACGAGAGGAGAGAATCCGTACCTGTGTTTCTTCGTTTTCTCGTCACAGAAACGAACCGTTTCTGGGACGAATTGTAACGGGTGATGAAAAATGGGTACTGTAACGTAATGTAAAACGTCAACGGACTGTGCGTCAAGGTGCGAAGCCTGCTTCATCGACCTCAAAAGGAGGACTGCATCCCAAAAAGGTTTTGTTGAGTGTTTGGTGGGATGCCCAGGGAATTATCCACTGGGAGGTGCTGGCACCTAACCAAACGATAAACACTGACCTCTACTGCCAACAGTTGGACAGACTGCGAGAACAACTGACATCGAAGCGGCCAGCACTCGTCAATCGCAAAGGCGTGATTCTTCAGCATGATAATGCCAGACCTCGTGCTGCTTTAACCACTCTGCAAAAATTAATGGACTTTGGTTGGGAAGTGTTATCTCACCTGGTGTGTTCCCCTACCTGGCACCTACGGACTACCCCCTTTTCGATTGTTACAGAACGCCTTCGCTCTCCAAACCTTCGATTATGTAAATGATGTGAAAACGGCATTACATGACTTTTTGACTCAGTAGTTTTTCCGGTGTGGGATTCACCTACTCATAGACAGATATCAAGAGGCCATACAGAATGATGGCAATTATGTGAAATCTTAGGTACGTTATTTGTTGTGTTCTCCTCCTTTCTTTGTAGCTTACAAAAACAGGTAGAACTTATGCACACCCCCAATATATATATATGTTATGCACAGACTTAGCTTTGCTTTAGGAACACCTATCTAATAACATGTTGGTCCACCTTTGTGTCCAGTCGCAAACACCTAGGAACAGATTTATAACGAGGAGCAGTACACCAATTAAGTAGTAAATAGTACAGTGTTACTATTTACTACCTAGTAACAGGTTCTGCAAGGTGTCGAACATCCTCCATGTATTGTTTGACTCACATGTGCAGCATTTCTGTCAGTTCGTACGTGCTCATTCCGTGGAGGGAGGATCAGCAGTTCTCACATCCTGTTCTAGCAAGTCCCACAAATGTTGAATTTGGTTACTGTCAGGGTTGTTTAGGGTGCAAGGCAATCCATTGTCTTGTTTCTCCAACCGCTCAGTAGTTATACAAGCCTGATTACATGCTGCATTGTCCTGTTTAAAGATGGCACTGTGGCTCCTGCAGATATGGATGGAGATGGTCGGTTAACAGGTCCCTGTAGCATACACCATTCAGTGTTTGTGGAGCGATAACCAACATAGGGCTTGCCAAGAAAAAGCTCCCCAGATTAGAACACCACCTCTACCAGCCTGTTGAACCTTAACTGTGCAACCAGGGTATAGGGCTTCATACTGTTTATGCGATATGAGAACCCGGATATCAGCATGGTGCAGCAGGAAACAGGACCCATCACTCCAGATGACCTTCTTCCATCTGTTTGCAGAAGCAGGGTTAGGCATTGTATACTGCAAGGAATACAGCTGGAACTCTTTGTCCCTGAAGATGATACAACAGGTTCATAGTATCGAAATGCATTGGGCATAAACATTGTCCGTGATTTAGTGTCTTGGAAGTCATGCTTATTGGGTCTTCCACACCTGCCGTGTTTTACGGTTTACCCGTAAAATTTACAGAAATTCTGCTTGTTTTGCGGTTATTTTACGGACAAGGGCACCTGTATGTTTCTGATTTCCCTGATCATAATTTCATCCAAACCTTTCTGATCTCATCCAATTTGGGGAGAGATAGAAATAAACTTTGTAAGATTAAGATTGCCGCTAACTACAAAAAAAAAAAAAAAATGGCTTTTTGTAAATTTCAACATGCTGACACAAAGATTTAAGTTCAAAAGTACTTGTAACTTGAAATTAAAAAGGATATCACTTAACTATAATTTTGCAGTTGCAAATGAAATTTTTCCGTATATGTAATCTTATAATATATAGTAATCAAAATTTCAAACCAATTGAGGTAAACTCACCTTTACGAGTTTATTCCTCTTATTAACATTTTAAGCATGTGTATACATATAAACCCACATTACATTTCAAGCACATGTAGAATAAACCTGTAAAGGTGAGTTTACCTCAATTGGTTTAAATGCGATTGGTACGTTAATGAGGGACAGTTCGAGAATTGCATATTTTTGAGTTGTTGCACTTTTAGTATACAGGGAGGGCTGTTTGTGTTTCGGGTCTAACCCGGGTTTCCGGGTTTGGGCGATCTTTCATGCCCGGAATTCCGTATGTTTTGCTTTGAAGACATTTTTAAGACTGTTAAATTTTGCGTTCTAATAAACGACAAAGCCAAAAAAAAAAAAAAAAAATTAAAACGATTCATGGCAAAAGTATTTACTAAAAAAAAATTGCTTTTCACCAATGAATTAATGTGATAATAAATAATATTGTCTTCCTCGGCGATGCGGCTGACTCGAGCTTGACACACGAAGCCGGCAGTTCGTGCTGTGGTTGTCCGTTGTTCTGTGGGAAGGGCATGCACACAAATTCTCCATCATTTCGTCGGCGCTTCTGCTCCTCGATGCAAAAAAACAGGTTTTCGCTCTGATGAGTGATGTGGGATTGGAACTTGGAGATGGCGGGGGAGGGAGCAAGTTAAAGCAAATGAAGTACGCCACTCATGCGTCTCCACCTATGCGCGGGAGCAGCCTGCCTCATTGTATTAGTAAGTCAGTGACGGACAGGAGGTGTCTTTGTTTCCCTGATGAAACGTTTGTGGTTTTTTTGTTTAGGCAAAAGTGATGGGGTTTTGTGTGTGTGTGTGATGTATGAATGTTTTTAGGAATTTGAAAGTTTACGCGGTTTAAGTTTAGTTCATCATCACCGATGAAATTTTTTACCAAAACTGACGATCTCAAGACATTAGAGGCTTCAGTCAAAAATAAATTCCGGTGGGATTGGCTAGAAAAAAAGACACCCAAAAGGAGAAAGCTGGGAAATGGTGTCGGAAAATTGATACAGCTGGGTCATGTTTCTGCATGTATAAATGGAGTACGTGCTACAGTTCTGCCTCCAAAACCTGTTGAAGCAATTATACCGGCTACTTGTAATAGTAAAGGTTCTTCTCCTCTTCGGTACACAAACAAGACACTGCAAATGAAGGATGTTGGAAACGTAAGCGTCAGCCTGATAGCGTCTCCGCGAAAAAACAAATGAAGATTGCACATTTTTTTAAGAAATAGTGTTATTTTATTAGTAAATATAACTTTAGATTAACACCACACCAGACTGATGTGTTTTTTTTATTAATAAGTGGAACTTTGATCAACATCCAATTTGCTAAATATACTGTTATTTTATTAGTAAATACAACTTTAGGTCAATACCACCTGACTGAAACTTAACGACTAAAATTTCTGTTAAAAAAAGATCCTTTGAAAAAGAGGAGTTGCCCTTCTAGTAACATAAAAACTTGACTGCAGATTTTCTTTTATTTATTTGCCAAATGGGAAATTTTGCAATTGGAAAGAAAGGCAAAACTTTTTTAAAAGGTATGTTATGTGTGTAATTGGTTTATTTTATACAAATGCAAAATTTTTATTAACGTTCTTAATGTGGTATATGTTAAAGACAATATCATGTAGTTGTCGAAATAAAAGTTACTTAAATTTCACTGAAGGAATTTATTTTTTTAGCAACAAATTAATACTGCAAGCTGAACCCCAAAATAATTTACTATTGTGAGCAAAAGGTATAGGTAGTAAGTAATTCCCAAAATGAAACCATTTTATCTTTGGAAGTATCGGTAACAGCTTTGCTGATAAGTATCATAATTAGAGGTACTAGTAGTAACGGAAATACTTTTTTATGCGGGGGGGGGGTACCCTCACATGTTCATTTATGTCTCGAGTTTATGCATTGGCACTGTTGGGAGACGCCGATGATTTCAGGGTTTCGTGCCTTGCCTTGCAAACACCTCTGAGTATAGTAATCACTTAATTATGTTTCTACTGCATTTTAATCTTTATAAGTGAGAAATAATGCCAGACATTTTACTTGTATATCATAAGAAATCGATATATCATTCGGATAATGAATCAGTTTTTTAATCGATATCTCGATACATTTTATCAGTATGTTTGATACGTTAGTCAATCTGACATTGGTTGAATGTTCACAGAACTTTTTTACGGATTTCAATTCTTGAATTTTGGCAGGTATGGTCTTCTTTTTGAGGGTTTTCATATTTTATGTTTCATGTTCCCAGTCAAGGTATTTCTCCTTTGTTTTTAGAAGTTTTAACTTCCTGGCATTTTATCTGATCACTACGTTTTTAACTTCCATAGCTTTTCAGAACCTGAGTCTTGCATCAATGTTTTTCACACTGTGTCGTGCAAGTTTTATTTACTGGCATTCTAATATCATCATCATTAACAACAATAACCATTATCAATCCACTGCTGGATGAAAGTCTCCCCAAATTTCTTCCACAATTGTCTGTCTTGGGCTTGTCTCCTCCATGTCACTCCAGCATACTTTCGAATTTCTTCCATCCATTTCCCATGGGGTCTTCTTCTGGGTCTTTTCTTGTCCCTCGGAATTCAGTCTAAAATTTTGGTTGTCCATCGGTGGTCCGTTCTTCTGGCAACATGTCCAGCCCATTGCCATTTCAGTGATTTCAGTCTGGTCATGATGTCGTCCACTCCTGTCAGTTTCCTTATCCACAAGTTCCTCTTCTTATCTTTCCTGGTTACACCAAGCATGCATCTCTCCATGCTTTTTTGAGTTGTCTGCAGTCTTTTTATGTCTTTTTTAGTTAAGGTCCATGTCTCTGCTCCATACGTAAGCACTGGCAGGATGCATTAATTAAACACTTTACTTTTGAGACATAATGGCATACTGCTCTTAAAAATTGTACTGTCTCTTCCAAAAGCTCTCCATCCAAGTTTTATACGCCGATTAATTTCTTCATCAATGTGACCCTCACTTGATATCTGCTGCCCAAGATAAATGTAGGACATTCTAATATATCATTACATATTTTATCTTTCAAAGGTTTTACTGGTATTTCAGTTCTTATTGCAAAGGCATTGGTATTAGGATGAAGTACATTTTTTCTTACTGTACGTTAGCTCGATGTAGCTAATACAGAAGTTGAGTCACCCGCGGTGACTCTTTTGTAAAAGTAAGTACCAAATCTCCGAGCTCTGTTCCCCTTGTTTTACTTGTCTTGTGATTTTCAGAATTGTTTTTGCGACACCTCATTCTGACCTCATCATATGGTCTTCAGGGAATAACATGCATAAAATTTGAAATTGATTGAAACAGTCATTTTAAGGTGTTTCAAAACCATAAATCAGTTTTTAAAAACATTGGTATTTTTTTAAATATCTATAGTAGATGCATTACTTAAAAAAAAAATTTGGTAGTAGTCACATGACACATTTAACAATGGGCTTTGTTCATTGCTTGGTTGGAGATTCAAGCTTAAAAGACTTGTACTATATTTGTATCAGTTGTTCTGTTTGTGTTATTGCAACCACACTATACCTTGTCATTGTGTAAAGAAAAATGTTCCATCTTTTTGTCTTGATATGAGAAACTACAGAAAAATAACTCTTTTTTCCCCCTCTCTGGTAATATAGTGAAGACGATGCAGACAAACAGTTTGAAGAAGAAGAGGAAGCTCCAGCTGTGTCAATAGAAAATGTTAGTGATGAAGATTTGATCTCTGAGTCTGGGAAGATGGGTGTACTAATACAGCTTTTGCAAAAACTTAAGTCAGAAGGTCACAGAACCCTTGTCTTTTCCTTATCACGGAAGATATTAGATATTATCCAGAAAATTCTTGTTAACAGGTACATTCACTGCCTTTGTATAATTCATTTTAGTCACTGTATAAGAGGGTATTTGTTTTATTTTATCAATGAAACCTCTTGATGTTATACAGAAACTTCTTTCCTACTGAGAAACACTTCTTTTGTGTCACTAAAAAGTGCAATAAGTAGCAGGAAAGGCATTCCCATAACCAGGTTTTACAGTTTACCAGTAAAATTTATGGAAATTTTACTTGTTTTACGGTTCAATTCAATTCAGTTTATTTAGGTGTTACACGGAAACAAAAATACAATGTAAGTAATTGTAACAACAAGGGAGATCTGGGAAAAGGCCACAAAAGTCCTGACAAGGCCCTGATCTCCCTATACAAATGTAGGTAAGTCAGAGTTACACTTGAAATCATGGTGCATAACATTCAAAGGTATTAGTAGAAATTAGTATTAGTAAAATTGTTTTCCATCTCCCTTTTTCTCCTCCCTCCTCGCAACTTTCCCCACTTCGCTACTACTTTGCCCTCCTGTTCCCAGTGTCCTAATGTATCCCTTTGACCTTTTAGTCCCCCCTCTTTGTTACATTTTCCGTTTCATTTCTCCTTATTTCTTTATTTCCCTTTTTTATATTCTTGGTAGTCCAAGAATGTAAAGTTTTAATTTTTTAAAAATAGATTGAAATTATTTATTATTGTAAATAGAGAATTCCAAAATTGAGGCCCAGTATAACTTAGTGACTGTTTAACATACTGAGTCTTGGGAAAAATTGGTCTCAGTCGAGATCCGCCTCTAATATTATAGGCATGGGTAGGTAATGAAATTTCACTTAATGTATGATCTGTATAATTTTTTATTCAGTTATTTTACAGATGACATATTTTACAGAATTTTTTTTTTTTTTTGCGGTTAGTGTGTAACTTTGAGAGTGGAATAAATGTCCCCAAGGACCACCACGTCTGTATATTTTGGTTTTCCTGGTCACATTTATTTTCACTTACTTTTGTGTCCCCAAACCTTTGCTGACAGGTTAGTGGGATAGACTCCGTAGAAATGCTGTGCTGTAAGTTTAGGATTGGGAATAACTGCTAAACGAAGAGAGAAAAAGAAAGAGAGAGAAAGAGAAGGAGAGAGAGAAATAAAAGATGTTGGCCACACAAAATTAAAATCACGTTTTAAAAGGTATTCTAACATGTTTTCACAAAAACTTAAGGTCAAAACCTCAGTTAAGTTAAAGTAAAAACTTATGGTGATGTGGTAATAATTTTGCAGTTGCAAGTTCTGAAGTTTCTTTTTCCCCCGGGTGCTTATAGCCTAATAATAACATATTCAGAGGTTGCGCAGCCTTTTTTAAAGTGAACATTCAAGAGATTGAAAAAAAAAGGTCCGATCACATGATCAGCCAGTGAACATTCAAGAGATTGAAAAAAAAAAAGGTCCGATCACATGATCAGCCATTAAGCCACACCATACATTCACTTTTAGGGCTTTCCCACACATGTCCGACAAAGTGATGTTGATTCTCAGACCCCCAAATTCTGATATTGTGGTGGTTGCATACCTGCCAACTTTTACGCATTAATTATATTAATTCAACATTTGTCGAAATCATTACGTGGTTTATAAAATTATTAACTATATGTCAACAAAATAGCTTCCATATTATTTACAGTTTCACACGTTACTAGAAATTTGAGCATGGGAAAAACGTCAATATAATAAAAAATTCTTTATTTCAACTTGTCACTTATATTCCTTTTTGTTGTTCCTTATGATCGTTTAGAATTTCATTATATGAAGACTTACAAATTTTATATGAAAAAATGTTTTTGTATGTACAGTCATATGCATCATAAGTTGTCAAAGTCCTCCAGTATGTAGAGACAATAGGTATTAAATGATTAACATTATTCCAGTTTTTAACTTATGATTTATGAAAATTATACAATAGAAAAAAACCTTCGAACCTCTTGACCATGATGCGCAGAGTCAGCAATAAGTCATCTTGTTATCGAATATGGCACGATTTTGTTTCTTGTGGTATAAGCTTCCAAGTTGAACTTCGATCTTATAATTTCTTATTATAGATGATGGTTGCATGTTCCTTTTCCCGTGGCTCGGTATCCCAAACTAGTTTCAATTCCTTCTTTTTGGAATCATCTTCAGTGGGTATTATGAGCTACATCTCATACATGTTGTATCTTGGCCACTTACATCGATTTTACTGGCGGCGTCCGACATTCCATGGCAGTTGTACTCTTGCTCGTGCTATTTTTGGTATTAATGCTCATTCTTAGTCGTGTTTTAATATAATTGGATGATATGAATTTCTGATTCTAACTTATTTGGTGTTGCCATTCAGTTTGGGATACCGAGCCACGGAAAAGGAACATGCAACCATCATCTATAATAAGAAATTATAAGATCGAATTTCAACTTGGAAGCTTATACCACAAGAAACAAAATCGTGCCATATTCGATAACAAGATGACTTATTGCTGACTCTGCGCATCATGGTCAAGAGGTTCGAAGGTTTTTTCTATTGTATAATTTTCATAAATCATAAGTTAAAAACTGGAATAATGTTAATCATTTAATACCTATTGTCTCTTCATATTGGAGGACTTTGACAACTTATGATGCATATGACTGTACATATAAAAACATGTTTTCATATAAAATTTGTAAGTCTTCATATAATGAAATTCTAAATGATCATAAGGAACAACAAAAAGGAATATAAGTGACAAGTTGAAATAAAGAATTTTTTATTATATTGACGTTTTTCCCGTGCTCAAATTTCTAGTAACGTGTGAAACAGTAAATAATATGGAAACTATTTTGTTGACATATAGTTAATAATTTGACGCATAGATCGCTTTTTTACGCATTTCCGTATATTTAAAAAAAAATTTAATCTTCCTTGAGAAATATTTTTTAATGTTTCAGTTAAATCACACCTGCCAACTCTTCCGGAGTTTGCAAAAGTTTTCTGATATTTTTACAGTCTTCCAGTTTTCCGGCCAGAAGAATTCCGGATTTTTATATTTTTCTGTATTTTCTGTTAAAAATATCCCTATAAATAAAATATATAACAGAGATGGGAATTTTGCGTCATTGTGCGCCAGAACACCTGTGGCCCGTCGTCATCGTCGGGACTTCAGCACAGTAAATTCTCCGTGCACACTGTTATGCTTACTGCTGAATAAATATTATTCGGTGGGAAGAAAGATTCAGACTCCAACTACTGCGGATTTTGCGTAGTTACTAGGGAAATAGTCGGTCCGCTACGGACGATGGAAAACGTCGAGTATGATATGGAAATTGTCGGTCCACTGCGGACGACGGAAAACGTCGAGTATGCTATAGAAATCGTTGGTCCACTACGGACGACAGAACCTGTTGAGTATGGTGTCAAAATTTGATATAATTTGTTTATATTATAAACATCTAAAAATTATCAAATGCACAAATATTTGCATTTATTTTTACTTGTACATAGCTAAATTCATTATAAATATTGTTTGCACATAGTTAAAAAAATCATTATAAATGTTGTTCTCGCATAGTTTAAAAAAAAATCATTAGAAATGTCATTCACGCACAGTTTTACACATTTGAATTCTCTCAGGTTGGCAGGTTAGTGGTTGACTTTATCTGAAACATGAAAATTTGCTTCATCTGTAAAAACAATGTTTCATAGGAAGTCATCTACCCGAGATGATTTAGCATGTCCACCACAAAGTTAAAACGGTGTGGCTTGTCGTCCGGCTGTAAAGCTTGCAGTATCTGCACTTTGTAGGCATATAGGCAGAGGTTTCGCCCTAAGACTCAACACACTGTTGTATGAAGAATTGTTAATTCCTTTGCGGTATTTCATTTCGATTTAGTAGAGTTATGTGAAAAGGCTTTACGAATGCTTTCGACGTCGCCTTCACTCGTGCTTGGTCTTCCACATCTTGGCCTATCAAGGACACTTACAGTTTCCAGAAACTTCTTGTGCCTTTTCCAAATTTCGAACAAAATTTTCTTTGCACTTGGGTAACAGATTTCGTTTTGGAAAACCAACCAACACATATTGCCTTCTCTGCTGAAGTAGACATTTTTTCAACTAACCTTGCCATTGGATCAGTAGTGCTACCTAGTGACCTATTTCAGAAACAGAAAAAAACTTTGTTAGTTAACAAAATCTGCAAAACTTATGTTCATATCCCAAATAGTTTTTTTTTTAATACATTTTTAAAATGCGTCAAGGACTTTTGAGACATGCTGTATTTATATCTATATTTAAGATTAATCATTGCATTTCGTGCTTTATAACTGATAAATGAAAGTTTGCTTATTAAATGTCCAAAGAATTTGTTAATAATGCTCACAGAAACATTTTCTTCTGGGTAAATGAATTGAATTTTCTTTTATCATTATCTTTTCATATAGGTAATGAATGTCTTATTTACCAGAAAGTGCAACATTTTGATGTAATACAGGGTGTCTACTGGTCATGAAAGTCATGAAAAAGTAATGAAATTGAGCAGGTGGTCATGAAGTAATGAAAAAGTAATGAAATTGAGTGGTTGGTCATGAAATTGTCTTTTTTGTATCAGCACCTGAATGAAGACAAGTTTGCGCTCCTAGAAGAAAACACGAACCGGCACCCTTATAAACCCGGTGTGTAGTCGGTGCCCCATGAAAGCAAAAAGCACCGGCCAATGCAAGCAAGAGTACAGAATGACAAGAATGCCAGGCAGAAGCCAGAGACGTAGATTTACGCCACTTACAAACTTTGAGAGAGGCCGGATCATCGGGCTGAAAACCGCAGGGTGGTCGGCGCGCCATATCGTCCGCCGCGAGGATCGTTCTGACCATACCGTCCGGCTATGTTGGGAGCAGTGGACATGGGATGGCACTGCCACATGGCGGAGCGGCTCTGAACGGACCAGGAGGACCACCGGTAGAGAGGATCGACAGATCATGCGCCAGGCACGAATGGATCCCATGGGGACCCGGTACATATTCATAGTTTTTATATTGCCTTAATAAAAACTTATAAGTTTTTACAGCATTACTATGTTAAAAGAATTTGTGTGTTAATAGATGTAATGATAAATATTTCTGAAAATAACCATACCCCATTCTAGATGAGAGTTCAATGTTTTTATTTCTTTAAACACATAGAATTTGGTGAATGGCATAGTGCAAGTCATACATAATTACATTATTCATGTTAACAAGCAATTTTAGTGACATAAGAATTACATTTAGCTTTCATCTCAACTGGCTTTCAGGTAGGGGTTCATTAACCCCCCCCCCCCCCCCCGTATAGCCATCTTAGCAGCAATGATATTATATTATAGCAGTTTTGCCTAAATTATTGTTGTGTTGCATGGAATGAATTTCAGTGTTGTAAAGATAAAAAATAGCCTAGGATCTCAAGCCAAGGGTACTAGATTATGAGTCTAGAATTGTTGTCATTGTGCCACGCATTATTGAGAAGTCATGAATTTAACTGAAGATGTCATGGAAAAGTGATGAATTTGGTTCAGTTAAAAGTCATGAATTTGGTTGAATTTGGAAATCAGTAGACACCCTGTAATAGTACAAAAACCTTAAAATCGAAAGTGTGAAATTATTTTTTAATACTTGCAGTACAATTTAAAATAATTTGGGCATTTACTTTAACTATGACGCAAAGGCATTTCGGTATATTGTTCTCATATTTTGATGTCATGATGCCCTTCAATTTTTGGTATGTTTTGAGAAAACCTGTTTAGTGGTTATGAGAAGGTGTATTTGCTGCTGCCTTAACATGTATTTATGTAGTTATACTTATTTTTGAACTTTTGTTTTTATTCAAAATTGCTGAGAAAATTGATTTATAGGGATCTATGCTAAAAAGCAGTTATTGTATTTTAACCATATGACTGATAGCAGGAAATGTTTTTATTGCATTGCAGGTCTACAGAATTTATTGATGATGCATGTAAAACCATCTAAATCAGCACTTCACAAACTTTTCTGAGCCATAACCAAATTTTTAGGACCACAAACTTTTTCATGACCCATCTGCATTTAATTTAATGGACATTGGAGGGAAGGGGGATATTTTTTAATTTCATTTTCTTAACTAATGTTTTTTAATTTATTATTGTATATCATTTTATAAAAAAACTGATCAAATTTTTAATTTAATTACCTTTACTTCTGTTTTTTAAACTTCTTGAATATAATTTCACACAAAGACAGATCTATTTCTCATAATGAGGCACGTGCAAAGAGTGCACTTGTTTGTGTTTCTTTTGATGATGGTAGTATTAACATCCACATCAGTGTGAGCCATTTTCAGACACAAGGAGTTCAACAATTGCAGAATGTTTCGAAATTTTGTTTTCATTCCTACCATCGCCAAAAAGTAAAACTTCACAGATGTCTGGAAATGTGGCGCACCTTCAAAGCTTCAGTGGAAAGAGTTAGATACATTTGTTGAACAGGCAGCCAGGATTGTGTCCATTTTTTTTTCCTGTTGGAAATCATTTTTAATGAGGTGTGTTTGGACAGATTGAGTTCTTTGTCAGTATCCTAGTTACCAGGTCGTCATGAAATGGATTGCTAATGCGGTTCTTTTGCTGACAATTTTTCGTCTCCTCGTAAGAAATAACAGTAAAAATTTTTCTTTCAATGCATTCAAATGTGTGAAGATTATGTTATACTAACGTGTTTTTGCTCATTTTGAGTGATAAAGGTTTCAGATGTTTCAAAACAATCATTCAGTCTTCAGTGTTCTTCTTCCACAAGACAAATTTTTTGATGAAACATTGGATTTTGTTGTGTACTACAAATGTATCAGCTCCTTTTGTTCAATGTAAATGCAAATTCAGTTCATTTAATTTCGAAAATATTTCTGCCAAATATGTGAGCTTCAGAACAAACCTTTCTATTTTTAAATAATTACTGAATTTTCACATTTCAAAATCCCTTCACTGTCCACCAAAATTTGCTGGTGACCTCCCAGTGCATTGTGACCCACAATTTGAGAAATGCTGATCTAAATATTCCAATTCTACTCATAAAAGAAACTAAAAATAAATGTGGATTGTATCAAAAGACTATGTTAAGGAGGCATGTCTTTGTCCTACTTATACGGGGTGATTCATAAAGAAGTATACAGTTTCTGTAACTGTTGTGCTACAGCATTTTCGATCATGATTCGGAAAAGAACCTCCAACCAGAAAATCTATCTACGATTGGCATAAAAAATTTTAAACTACGGGCTGTTTGTGCAAACTTAAAAGTCCTGGATGACCGCGTGTATCGGAAGAAGTTGTTGATAGTGTTTGCACCACCATTCCATGAAGCCCGGGAATATCAACGCGGAGAGTGAGTCGTGAAGGGCAGATTTCACAGCCCACTGTCTGAAGAATTTTGAGAAAGAAGCTGAAAATGATTCCATACAAAGTGCAGATGATACAAAATCTCACTGCCCTTGACAAGACAAAGTGCTTTGAATACTGTGCCGAAATGCAGCACCATTTTGAAAATGATGATTTTGCCGATTGCTTAGTTTTCACCGATGAAGTTACATTTCACGTGAGTGGTCAGGTAAACGAGCAGAATGTTCGTTTTTGGGGAATGGAGAATCCCAGATTTACAATGCAACCAACACGTGCAAGATTCCCCGTAAGGTAAACGTGCTCTGTGCTGTGTCCAAAAAGAAAGTGTACGGCTCCTTCTTTTTTCAGGAAAAAACTCTCACGGGAAGTTCTTTTCTGGATATGTTGAAGCGTTTGGTTGATGCCACAGTTGCAGAACGACAGTGACAATTTTATTCTCTAATTGGATGGTGCACCACCACACTGGTCAGGCGACATGCGAGATTATCTCGATGAACATCTTCCTGACCGATGGATTGGACGAGGCGCGGACTACAACATGTCACTGACCCAATGGCCACCCAGAAGTCCTGACTTAACACCTTGTGACTTTTTCCTGTGGGGGTATGTAAAGGACAAGGTATTCGCTCCTCCCCTTTTTGTTGATCTAGCGGAGATGAAACAGCGTATCACAGCCACTATCACTGCACTTGATTCAGATATCTTACCTCGTGTTTGGGCGGAAATGGATTACCGGCTAGACGTGTGTCGTGTGACTAAGGGTGCACACATAGAACATCTGTGACTGTCTCTAAAAAAACTTGAAACATTCCCCTACAATTATGTTACAGGTAACATAAAATATCTTACATTGTTCTTGTTTTATAGTGCGTTGAAACTGTATACTTCTTTATGAATCACCCTGTATTTGCTAATTGTTACTATGAAATACCATTTGCAATTGTTTTTATGTAATTAACTGAAACATAAACGTTTGGTGCTGAAAAATAGCATAAAATGTTTTAAGTAATTTTTTCTGATAGATAAATTCTGTTAATTTTCAGATATTGGAAGGTGTTGAGAATTGATGGCACAATTACTAAAATTGAGGAACGAGCGAAAAGAGTTCATCTCTTCCAAAATGATGCTTCATATCCCATTCTGTTGCTAACAACCCAGGTATGTGATTGATACTCATCTTCAGTTTTAAATATCACTTTTATTTAATATATACAGGGTGTTTCCTAAAGAATATCCCGATTTGAAAAGTGGATATCTCGGCAACCACGAACCCACCGATGAATGCGACTCGTATCGTGTCTATGGGCGTGGCCCAAAGTTTGTTATGAATACCACTAGATGGCAGCACGAGCGTCCAAACATACGCTATGCTTAGCGAGTGAGAAGATAGCGTCAAGGCAACAGAAGGTGTTTTGTGTGCTCGAATCTAGCTAGACCAAGTCCGTGATTACGGTGCAGCGTGCGTTTAAACTGTTGTTACCGCAGTGCTCTACCAGTGCGCAAAAACATTCATCGTTGGTATCGACAATTTGAAGAAACAGGATGTTTATGTAAAGGAAAGAGTCCTGGACGACCAACAATCTCGGCGACGAATGTGCAACGAATTCACGAGGCATTTCAGCGTAGCCCATGGAAGTCTACTTGTCGTGCGAGCCGCCGAACTTGCCATCCCTCGTGTGATTGTTTGGCGTGTTTTACGACGACGTTTGCTGCTGAAGCTGTACTGTACAGATTGCAACTGGTGCAAGCTCTTCGTGGAGGTGACAAAACACAACGAAAAGATTTTTGTGCAACTCTGTTATAGGACATGGAGGACAATACCGTCATACAAAGGTTGATTTTTAGTGATGAAGCAACCTTTCATGTAAGCGAGAAAGTTTCGCGTCACAATGTTCGCATATGGGGACTGGAGAATCCACATGAAACTCCAGCATGAACGTGATTCACCAAAACTGAATGTTTTTCTGCGTGGTTTCTGTTAGAAAGTTTATGGCCCTTTCTTTTTGCGGACAACACGGTTACGGGGAACTCCTATCTTGCAATGCTGAAGGACTGGCTACTTCCACAGCTGCAGGACGACTCTGAAGATTACATTTTGCAGCATGACGGCGCACCGCCACATTGGAACTTCCAAGTTCGTCGGTTTCTAAACGACACATTGCCTCAGCGTTGGATTGGACACAGGGGACCCCATGACTTGGCACTAACGCTTGGCCTCCGAGATCTCCAAACATCACACCATGTGACTTTTTTTATAGGGCTACGTAAAAGATCGGGTTTATGTCCCCCCTTTACCCGCTGACTTGGATGAGCTCCGAATGAGAATCATGGCTGCAGTAAATTCTGTGACTGAAGACACTCTCCGACGCATTTGGAATGAATTCAGCTATCGCCTTGATGTTGTCCGTGCAGCAGATGAAAGGCACATTGAGCATTTGTAATTGTGGTGAGTGAAACTTTAGGCCTTCCTTCATACTTGACTCTTTGTTTTGTAATTATCCCACATTTGCCTTATTAAATATACTACTTTGAAATTGGGTCATTCTTTTTGAAACACTCTGTATATATATCATCATAATCATTATTGTCAACCATTGTCAATCCACTGCTGGACAAAGGTCTCTCCAAGCCTCTTCCACAATGGTCTGTCTTGTGCCAGTCTCCTCCATGTTACTCCCGCATACTTTCGAATTTTATCCGCCCATCTCCTATGTGGTCTTCTTCTGGGTCTTTTCCTGTCCCTCGAAATCCAGTCTAAAATTTCAGCTCTTCATCGATGGTCTGTCCTTCTGGCAATATGTCCAGCCGATTTCCATTTCAGGGATACTCTGATCATGATGTCTTCCACTCTTGTCATTTTTCTGATCCACGAGTTCTTCTTATCTCTCCTGGTTACACCAAGCATGCACTTCTCCATGTTTCTTTGAGTTGTCTGCAGTCTTTCTATGTCTCTTTTAGTTAAGGTCCACATCTCTGCACCATATGTAAGCACTGGAAGGATGCATATATACAGTAGACTATCTACCAACAAGTAATTGGACACCCCTGCAATCGACGATATCTGCGGTCCTGGTACACGTCACGGCCGCCGCCGTTAAATATCGTGTGGGAAACAACAACGTAACCAGTCGCATGAAAGATGCCACGCAGTTCCGAGCTCTCTGATTTCGAGAAAGGTTTAATTGTCGGGTATCGCAGAAATGGCCGATCCATACGTGACATATCCAGCGAGTTGAAGTACCCAAAATCGACAGTGGCCTACGTGATTGGCAAGTGGAAGATGAGAGGTGACTGTCGGAATGTTCCTCGACCCGACAGACCCACAAAACTGGGAGTTAGAGACCGATCTCCCATGTGGTCTTCTTCTGGGTCTTTTCCTGTCCCTTGGAATCCATTCTAAAATTTCGGCTGTCCATCGATGGTCTGTCCTTCTGGCTATATGTCCAGCCCATTGCCATTTCAGGGATTTAACTCTGATCATTATGTCTTCCACTCTTGTCATTTTTCGGATCCACGAGTTCCTCTTCTTATCTCTCCTGGTTACACCAAGCATGCACCTCTCCATGCTGCTTTGAGTTGTCTGCAGCCTTTGTATGTCTCTTTTAGTTAAGGTCCACGTCTCTGCACCATACGTAAGCACTGGAAGGATGCATTCATCAAACACTTTTCTTTTAAGGCATAATGGCATATTGCTCTTGAAAATTATGCTGTTTCTTCCAAAAGCTCTCCAGGCAAGTTTTGTACGCCGATTAATTTCTTCATCAATGTGACCTTCACTTGACATCTGCTGTCCAAGATAAACATACGTGTCTGTTATCTCCAGCTTTTCTCCATCAATCGATAAATCTTCATTTCTTGTAAAAGCATTGAACATCACTTTTGTCTTCTGAAAGTTCATTTTTAATCCCACTTCTTTACTCTTGTCAGCAAGTTCCTGGATCATACCCTGCAGCTCTGATGGGGTAGGTGCAAAAATGACTACGTCATCAGCAAAACGAAGGTGGGTTAGATAATCTCCATTAATCTTTATCCCTTTGTTTTCCCAGTTCAGTGATTGAAAGTCATTTTCCAATGTTGCACTAAAGAGCTTTGGAGATATGGTGTCACCTTGTCTCACTCCCTTTCCAATTTTTATGTGTGTTGTATTTTCAAACAGCCGAATCTTTGCACTTGCATTTTCATAGATGTTATTAATAATATTAATGTATATATCTTCAATACTGCAGGATTTCAGAGCCATTGTAACTGCTGATGGTTTCACTGAATCAAAGGCTTTTTCATAATCGATAAAAGCCATGCACAATGGAAGTTCATATTCCCTCGCTCTTTCAATTAGTTCTCTCAGTACGTGGATATGATCTATAGTGCTGTAGCCACTCCTGAATCCAGCTTGTTCTCTCTGTTGAGCCATGTCAAGTGTTACCTTCAAACGGTGTGAAAGAACTTTAGTGAAGATTTTATAAATCACTGATAGGAGGCTAATAGGTCTGTAGTTCCTGAGATCCTCAATGTCACCTTTTTTATGTAGCAGGATCATTGTAGCGTTGTTCCAATCTTCAGGAATCTTCCCTTCATTAAGGCATCGAGTGAAAATTTGGGCGAGTACTGTTTCAATTTCTCCACTTGCTTCTTGTATGATGTCTACAGTAATTCCATCTTCTCCTGGAGCTTTTCCCCGTTTCACGTTCTTGATTGCATGTGCAACTTCTGCTGGGAGGACTGGAAGAACTCTGGTACTTGTACCTTTCATGATGTCTGGAGTACATGCATCATTCCTTTCGTATAATTTGGAGTAGAAATCTTTCACTCTTGTCAAAATTTCGCCTCTATTTCTTGTTACAGAACCATCTTCTTTTCTCAGTGCCATAATCTGTTTTCTTCCCTTACTGAGATGTCCCTTTGCAATCTTTAGGCTTTGGTTGTTTTCAATTGCTTTCCTCACTAGTTCACAGTTGAATTTCCTTATGTCTTCAGTGATACTTTTTCGTACTGTCTTGCATAGCTCTATATATTCCACTTTGGAAGTCACATCTTCTTTAGTTGTCCTCATCTCTCTTCTTTTTTGCATCAACATTTTGGTTTTTCCTGATAATTTGTTCACATGCAACTTGTTCTTAGACCCAGCTAATTTTGTTGCTGTTTCCATAAGAGCTTTGGTTACTTTTATGTTAACTTCAGAAATATCCACTTCTTCCGATGTTAGGCCTTCTAAAGCAGAGAATCTGTTCTTCAGTTCCAACTTGAAGGTATTATGGTGTTTTTTAAGGTTGGTTATGTCAATACATTTTGTTTGTCTTATGAGCTTGCCACGTTCGAGTTTAGTGTTGAGGTGCATCTTACATCTCACCAATCTATGGTCACTACCTGTGTTGAACTTGTTTAGCACACTGCAGTCTTCTATGACGAATTTTTTTGTTACACATAATAAAATCAATTTCACATGTCGTCCCATTTGGATGTCTCCATGTCCATTTCCTGTGTGGCTTTTTCTTGAAAAAGGAGTTCATGATGAAAAACCCTTCTGCCTCTGCAAACTCAACGAGAGCATTTCCACGCTGGTTTCTGTTGCCGTGACCGAATTTACCTACTGAAGTTTCATTCTGTTGCCGTTGCCTTATTTCTGCATTGAAATCTCCCATAATTATCTTCAAGTGCTGCTTACCTTTATTATTTAGATAACGAATTTCCTCATAAAATTCTTCAATTTCTTCTTCAGGATGACTTGTCGTGGGTGCATAAGTTTGAATAATCTGAGCCTGGTATCTTCTCGAGAGTTGGATAACGTGTCGTGCAGCTCTGTCAGAGGAACTTTCTACTTCTGCAACTTTATCCTTCAGTTTCTTGTTTATTATAAATCCAACACCATTAGTTCTGCCAGTATCTGTCCCACGATAGTAGAAGAGATGTCCACTTTTCAGTTCAATGAGATTTTCTCCTTTTCTCCTTGCCTCACTTAGCCTGACGATGTCCCACTTGATCCTTTGTAGTTCCTCTTCCAATTCAAGAAGCCTTGAATCAGAAGATAGGGAGCGTCCATTATACGTAGCCAAGGTCAGCATCAGATGGCAGCCTAGTCCGGTCCTCCGGGGATTATTAGCACCCTCTGCCTTCATGTCGCACTGGCCGCTGCCTTGGCCAGGTACATTCCAGCTGCCGGAGACGGAGGGCCAAAATTTAAGTTGTGGAGTCATTTTGGAGGGGTTTGGCCATAACTCACCACGCTGGCCAAGCGGTTTGGTGAGTGTGGGATAGTATTTCCTCTTATCCCGATGGTATAGTTATACCGCTATTGGCGGTCGTCAGAGCCCCTTTAGTGGGAACAGGATGCACCACTACAAGGCGGGGTTTACATTTGTCAAGGAGAGGCTGTGATGTTACGCATCACCTGACCTTACATAGTGTATATATATGTATATATCTTCGGTGACTGATATCAAGCGAAGGTCACATTGATATAGAAATTAATTGGTGTATAAGATTTTGCTGAAGAGTTTTTGGATAAAACAGTACAGTTTTCAAGAGCAATATATCATTATGTCTTAAAAGAAGTGTCTAATCAATGCATCCTTCCAGTTCTTATGTAAGGAGCAGAGACTTGGACTTTAACTAAAAAATATATACAAAAGTTGCAGACAACTGAAAGAAGTATGAAGAGATGCATGTTCGGTGTAACCGAAAAAGATAAGAAAAGGAATTTGTGGATCAGGAAAATCACAAGAGTGGAAGACGTCATGATCAGAGTGAAATACCTGAAAATGGCATTGGGTTGGACATGTTGCCAGAAGAATGGGCCACTGATGGACAGCCCAAAGTTATGACTGGTTACCAAGCGACAGGAAAAGACACAGAAGAAAACCAAGGGGGAGATGGGTGGATGAAATTCGAAAGCATGGCAGAGACTGGGCTCAGGATAAACTGTTGTGGAAAATTTGAGAACTTGATCGAGCAGTGAAATGAAAATGGTTGACAATGTAGCTAAAAACATTAAAAGGAAAATTACAGGGGTTGTCCAAAATAATGGAAACACCTTGCTGAAAACAGTGACTTTGGTATGTGCTGCTTTTTGAGTAAACCGAACATGTAGCTACAATTCTTTCTTGTAAAAAAGTGTTGCTTATAGTCTCAAGTGTCTGTGTGATTGCATTGTAAATTGGTGTTTCAATAATTTCGCTCCAGGTAAAGGCACAATGAGTGGCCTGTCGGAGTTCCAAAGAGGGCAGATTGTAGGAGCCCGTCTGGTTGGTGTGTCCGTAACCACAGTGGCATAGGTATTAGGGGTATTGTGAGGTACCATGTTGAAGGTCATGACAGCATACAATGTTCACGGCACAACATCATCTGCGAGACACGACTGTGGAAGAAAAACCAAACTCGCTGCGAGAGACAGGAGGACATTAAAGAGGATTGTGACAGCAAGGAGGAAGACCACGGCGACGAAAGTGACTGTTGAACTTAATGCACATCACCAAAACCCAGTGTCGACCCATACCGTGTGAAGGGAATTTACGACAGAGCTGCGATTGCAAAACCCCTGGTGTCACAGGTGAATATGAAACGGAGACTACAGTGGTGCCAGGAACATAAAACGTGGACTGCGGATCAATGGAAACATGTCTTGTTTTCCGATTAATCAAGTTTCTCACTATTCCCCACCGCAGGACGTGTTTACGTGTGGAGAACCCCACAGAAGTCTACAACCCAGACTGCCTCCTTCCTACAGTGAAGCATGGGGGCGGTTCCATAATGGTTTGGGCCATGATCTCGTGGTTTGCAGCAGGTCCCATTATCACCTTATACGGGCGGATCACTAGCGGCAACTATGTCACTCTTTTGGCCAACCATGTGCATTCAACGACGCAGACATTATTTCCGTCAGGGAATTGCGCCTTTCAGGATGATGATGCCCCAATTCACAGAAGAACTTTTCAATCATGGTTTGAGGAACATGAGGATGAAATTGCACACCTTCCCTGGCCTGCACAATCACCGGACTTAAACATCATTGAACGCCTGTGGTCAGTTTTGGAAAACAGAGTGCAATCCCGTTATCCTCCTCCTGTGTCTCTCAAGGAATTGGAGCAGTTTCTGCAGGAAGAATGGTACAACATACCACTTACCACCATCCAGGACTTGTATGTGTCCATTCCAAGGAGTATTCAAGCAGTTTTAAATGCCAAGGGTGCTCCCACACCATATTAGGTGTGTAACACCTACTGTTTCAAGGTTTTTCAATTATTTTGGACAACCCCTGTACATTTCCTAACAAACAAAAGTGAACGTTTCCAAAATCAAATTGCGCTAAAAGCTTAAAAAAAGAATATATTCAAAAACACAGTTCAGAAATCTATACAAAGACATACATATGTACACAACAATTTAGCCAGAAGTTTTAACGAAACTGGTACTGGCAGGTGAATGCCCACTACAAGATAGGATTGTAGAACGTATTGGCAGCTATCACCTGTGGCTTTTTCAAAGGCCAACACAGATCACAACTCTGCTCTCTCCAGAGAAGTTTGCCTAAGAAATGCAATACCACAGTGGACAAGTTATATACAGATAGCACCATACACCATTCACTTTGAGACTGCCTAGATAGAGAATCAGTTGAAATCCTCACAACGTATTCCTCATGCGACGATACTGTTTCCTGTGACCTGCACCCTCTATGGACGGATTTCTTGTAATGTCAAGACCAAATTTTCATTACGTTTTGTTTTTACTTTATCGACATTTTGTCTCGCGCTCTTCGTGTTCTGAACAATGTGAACTTAACTCAATGCAAGTATATGTATCTGTATACTTTCAAAATGTTAACGATCAGTGTTGATTCTCTCCGCATTAGTTAGATATTAATCGGCCTTGACAAAGCCACAGTTTGTGCGCGAAAGCTCGGCCATACCATACCAAATTGTTTTCCTACACCAATAAAAAACCTATCTGTTCCTAACCTCATTAACTTTGTGTATTTTTGTGCTCATCTCTTGCTGTTTATCTTAATAACAGAGGTACTTGCATGCAGAGTTTCATTAGGATTGAATGACTTTCTTATGGTGCTTTGAGTTCTTTTGCCAAGAAGTGTAAAATTATGCGCACTCAATTAACAAAACATTATAGACAGGGGTGATGGGTAGTGCTGACATGGGCATCTGCATTGCTGAGTAGAACAGCCCCAAACTGAAAGCAGGCAATAAATAGGCAGACAGCAAGGCTTCCCAAAAGTGTGTCACAATCAAAGAAGGAGAAACATGGTGATCTGAGCGACTTTGATCGTGCACGCATTGTCGACGCAAGACAGATGGATTTATTCCCTCGGATAAATAATTAAAAATTTTGATTGTTACTGCCTTCTTGATTTTTGCTTATGTTATCCTCTATAACAGAAAGAAGATGCAGGGTGGTGGAGTTGGGCTGGGTTTGCTCATTTTTCTTTACATTTAGCTGGGGCTCCTTCAATTATAGAAGCTGTTGATTTTATTGCTACTATTATTAATATGTGGGGATCTGGAATGACTATGGAATGTGTACCTTTATTTGTTTGGTCTGTTTTGATTACTGCAATTTTGTTGCTGTCTTTACCAATTTTGGCTGCGGTGATCACTATACTTTTGACGGATAAAAATTTTAATACTTCTTTTTCTGACCCTGCGGGTGGAGGGGATACTGTTCTTTTTCAATATTTATTTTGATTCTTTGGTCACCTGGAAGTTTATAATTTAATTCTTCCAGGGTTTGGAATAATTTCTCATTTTATTAGATCTTCAGTTAGGAAGCGAAAACCTTTTGGGATGCATTACACACCCAACAATGCTCAGGGCACGTCCTTGGATGGCATGTAATACTTGCAGTGTGCCCTGAACCGTTTCGCTACCATAGCACCCAACACGCCCTTACATGCAAACAACCATAAATGCCCAAGTCGCCCAGATAGCATGAGTAGGATTTCCTACCCCCATGTTCTTTGGATTTGCACGGCATCCATGGGATTAGCAGAAGTCACCTCAGTCGTCATTGTTGTCATGAAACAAAGAAGTGAATCAGGAGTTGGTTTGTTCCAGGGCTATACCATTCAGCCATCTGACATCGCTCAGTAGAACTGCTTGTTGTGATACCTGGTTCATTTGTCTGTAATATTTGCATTGTCTCAGAAGCGGAGTTTATAGAGAGAAATTTGTCATACCTATATATTACATATCACTAAGCTGTTCTCTGAGATTTCAGAGGTTAGCTCCACAAAGAAATACAAACTGCCAGATAATTTTTACTTACTATTGCCATATCAAACTTCTCCATTTACAGCGATCTTGACATACAACCCAGGCTTCACTGACTTCCATTACACGATGCACGTAAGATCTTCTATACTTCATACTCATGATCTTTTTCTCATGCATACACTTCTGAAACTGATCCTCCCATAACTTCCTTGGCCTTCCTCTGCCTTTCCTTCCTGCCACTTGGGCTGAAAAAAATTTCTTAGTAAGCATCTTATCACTCATTCTTTCAACATGGCCAAATTACCAAAGCATATTAATCTCCACCTTGCTAACAACATTTTGCTTCACATTACACAAATGCAACACATCTTCATTCATTCCTCACACAATCAGAACATGTCTTGCCCCCCCCCCCCCTGTAAGTAATGCATTTCTCCAGTCTCCAGCACACAAACAACTCCTATGTTTCTTCTGTAGTACCCACGGAGAAATTTGTCATAAAAGTTATTTCATTTTGTTCAGTCCAAATAAACAGATTGAGAGCATAGTTTTTACAAGAAAGAACAATAAAAGGGTAAAGTAAACAAGATTTTCCAGCTGTTGCCACTTTTTTTTATCTGCCTAAGGCTCTCAGCAAAAGAATGCACTGATTGGGAAACGTCGGAAGGTAAGTGCTTGTCAAGCCTTGAGATCAGAAGTTTTGAGTATAGACCCAGCACTAAACCTTCTTTTGTTATTGCAGAAGGGAGGGGGGGTATTAAATTCGAAAATGAGCACCAGACGTTTTCGGGCTTTATTGTATTCTGAATGAAAAAGTTTTAGGATCATGGTCGTTAAAGGGTTAAGCAAGAGGCACTTCCTTATGCGTCCTTCAATAGCATGTAATCCTTGTGGCATGTTCTTAAGCAAGAGGTGGCTCCTTACGCATCCTTCAATAGCATGTAATTCTAGGGGCATATCCTTGAGCAAAGAGGCAATTTCTGACGTATCCTTCAATAGCATGTAATTCTTGTGGCGGTTCCTTGCGATTCCTTCAGTAGCATTTTATCTTTGGGGTATGTCCTTAAAGAGGTAGTTCCTTACCCATGCTTTGATAGCATGTAATCTTCGTGGTGTGTCTTTAAACAAGGGACACTTTCTTATGTGTCTTTCGATAGCATGTAATCCTCGTGGTGTGTTTTTAAACAAGGGACACTTTCTTATGTGTCTTTCGATAGCATGTAATCCTCGTGGTGCATCTTTTAACAAAAGGCACTTTCTTATGCGTCTTTTGATAGCATGTAATCCTCGGGACATGTCCTTAAAAAAGAGGCAGTTCCTAACCCGTCCTTTGATAGCATGTAATCCTCATGGTGTGTCCTTAAGAGGCAGTTCCTTTCACCTGTTTCAATAGCATGTAATCCTTGTGGCGTGTCCTTAACCAAGCGGCATTACCTTACGCATCCTTCGATAGCATGTAATCTTCGTGGTGTGTCCTTAAGAGGCAGTTCCTTACACCTCCTTCAATAGCATGTAATCCTTGTGGCGTGTCCTTAAGCAAGCGGCACTACCTTACGCATCCTTCAATAGCATATAATCCTCATGGCATGACCTTAAGCAAGAGGCAGTTTCTTATGCATCCTTCGATAGCATGTAATCCATGGGCATGTCGTTGAACAAGTGGCAGTTCCTTCCGCATCCTTTGAGCATGCAGTCCTCGGGTGCGTGTTCTTCAGCAAGGGGTGGTTTCTTGTGCATCCTTCGACAGCATGTAATCACTGGGCATATTCTTGAACAAGAGGGGATTCCTTACGCGTCCTTTGATAGCATGTAATTCTCAGGGTGCATCCTTGAGCAAAGAGACATGCCCTTTACTAGCATGTGATCCTCGCGGTGTGTCCTTAAGCAAGAGGTGTTTCCTTATGCGTCCTTTGGTAGCATGTAATGGTCAAATATAAATTTGTCATTGCATTTTATGTTTTCTTTTCTTTATTTGCTGATGACTGATCATGAGTTTAAAGAAAATAATATTTCAAACTTAGTAAAAGGTTTAGAAATTTATTTTGTTAACTTAAATGAAAAACTTATTTCAGGATGGGGGGGCTTTCAGTCACCCTGAAATGGTCTAATGATTCACGTGCTTGGTACTGTATGAGAAGATTTGCTCTTTCTGAGATGCATGCACATGCCCTCCTTGCACCCACTATCATTCCTCTCTCAAAGTTGCTTAAAACAAGACTGCTATCTATGCTTTGTAGATGTCTGAATGCTTTTTAGTGAGCTCTTTATAAAGCCACCTCAATGTCCTGGTTGCATACATGAGTAGTAATGAATTGTGTTTGATTGCTTTTGGATATTCCTAATAATATGTCAATGCAGTGTATTTGTGTGTGGCACGTCATGTGATTGTACTCTGCTTTTTTTTTTTTCACTTTTGGTTTTGTATCTTGAGTTTAATGCAGTTTTCTCATTATAGGTTGGAGGAGTTGGCCTAACATTGACTGCAGCTGACAGAGTCGTGATTTGTATGTTTACCATTTTCTTAACAGCTTTTCTTATTTTAATTTCCATGACTATTTTATGGAAAGGGGAAGCTCTGACTTTATGCTCTTTTTATTCTAATATAAATAAATACACCAAGATCCTGTTTGCTACATGCTGCATTTAGAAAATCTGCACCAATTTTTCCTTCCTCTTTCATTTACTTTGTGTGTGCATGCGTGTGTGCGACGTGGTGCATTACTCCATCCAAATAAAAAATTCATTGAACTTCACATTTTTTAAATTCTAAGAATGAATCTTGGGTACTGTTTTCTGATATGTCTGCTACTACAAGCTGAATTGAAATATATGTATTCTTTTAGTGACTGGTATTGGGGAGCATAAACAAGTTTGTCCACGTATCTTACCTAGTAACTATGTACAGGGTGTTTCACAGGGTACTGACAACTTAAAATCATCAATAAATTTAGTTTCATTGTAGTTGAGGGAAAATAAACTACATTACCGTTAAGAGGGGTCAAAAGGAAATTATCAAATAAGTTGTTCGAAATGCTTGTCATTCGCTGTCAGTACGTGGTGAATTTGTAACACAAAATCGTAGAGTGCTAACTGCAGACTTGTTTGTAATCCGGGTGTAGCCCGGAATTCCGGGTTTTTGTCACATTCCAAACCCGTAAATCTGGGTTTTTAAGTTTTAGAAGAATTTGAGATGCTTCGGACATTTCATTTCTAAAAATGCTACAAAATGGTAACTAAACTTCAGGTTCCATTTTCTTTGGGAATTATGGTGTTTGATTAAAAACACTGCATGTCCAGGTGAATGTAGAAGATTTGTGATACCTTGTGCGTTTCTTTTGTTATCAAACAAGCTCTCAAGATAACAGCCTGCTGAAAGGAAAGCTTCTTTTCATTATTTTGAAAGTTCAAATAATTTGATTATTTTTTCTAACTACTTTTAGAAATTGAATGGAATCCACTGCAGGCTTCAAGTTCAAGTAAAACTGGTCTACATAGACTGCTCAATTAACATATAATATGAAGTGCAAAATTTAATTTTAAAGATACAATGCCTAAAGGATTTTGCACAGTGAAAGAAAATTGGGTACAAGAAAAGATGTGAAGTTTAACTGCACAAGCACTAGGGCCTATTTGTTGTGTAGCTAGTTTATATGTGTGTATTATACATTATATGTATATTGGCACTGAGCTGAGAGTTTCAGGGTTTCTTGTGTCACCTCACAATCACCCCTGTAACTGAAACGTGATCTGTAATTGCTTGAATTTCACTTTTGATGACATGTCTAAGGTGTAGCAGTGTTGTTTGGTCTGTCACGATACACTCTTATATTTCAGATAGCCCCGCAAGAAGAAATCCAATGGCGATAAATCGGTGCTATAAGGAGGCCAAGAGGGACCAGCAGTAAACATCTGTGGGAAACCTCTAGTGATGACTTGTGCCCCATAGTGTTGCTGAATCAAATCAAGGACGTCACCAGTTGTGTGCGGCGGCGGCTCTCCGTCCTGTTGAAAAGTGTGTGTTTTTATCCAATTTTTTCCATATGCAGCAGGAAAAAACTGGTTCTGCAAAAGGCCTAGCCTCTGTGGATGGAGTGGCACCACAACTGTGAACTCAGGCTTCTCGCTTCCGCACATGCGATGATTTTGACTGTTCACATAACCGTCTAACCAGAAATGCGCCTCATAGCTGAAGACAATGGTTTTCGCTTCAAAGTTCTCTCCATCGATCATTGAACAGATTGAGTTGGCAAACTCCTCTTGCTGCAACATGGCTGCTTCGTAAAAAGGCTGCTGCACCTTAAACTTGTAGGGAAACATCTGCAAATCGGATTTTGCAATGTGCCATGCTGAAGTTAGGCTAACCTGCAGTTCCTGAGCAAGTTTCCTTACTGAAGCTCCAGGCTGTTGTTGCAGAATATCACGAGCAACTTCATTGCTCTCCTGCGTCCGCACCGTGTTCTGTTTCATGGCCATCGCCGCCATGTCATTCGCAACACTCCCAGTTCATTCGATTTTTTTTTTCTATCAAGGCATTCACTGTGGTACGAGATGGCTTGCGACAATTCTTAAACGCCCTACTCCACTTTCTTAACATGTTTGTTGGGTTTTCGCTGCACATATGCCAATTTTTGACAATAAAAACTGTAGTCATATCTGTCTATTTTCAAACTAATGCATCTGCAATCAAACCATTTTTACACTAATTCCTTTCATCTCATGATAATATCCTGAGGTCTCTGGCGACATCTATAGAAAGCTTCAAGCGATATTCAAGAAAGAAGTTGTCAGTAGCCTGTGAAACACCCAGGTAGTTACTCTTTGAAATAGTTTTAATGTACAAGGTTTACAGTTTGTTTTATGCTTGCTAAAAGGTGTTACCATATTTGACAAGGTGTATTCAATCTGCATGGCAAATGTGTTCTTGAATTCATCACTTACACTGCAATAATTGACTTCCATCTTTTTGTAAACAAAAGGAGAAATTCTTGCTGTTTTTGTCTTTGTGTATAGCAAGATGTGACTAAACAATGGGGTAACCATGCATTTTCGGAGAAACTGAACTTTAAAAGATAATGCCATTTTGATGGTAATGTCAAATATGGAAGGTCCATGTTTTTTAACAAAAATACAGTGATAACTTTTTGAGAAAAGCGGAATCTGCAATGACAGTGGCTCTCAACAAAATCGTAAACAAAATCAATGTTTGCAAATGAAAAAATTCTGAAAATCAGTGTATCTTACAGAGTAAGATCCAAAAGTTCGTGGACAGCGTCTACCTGTGACAACGCAAGCATGTAGTTAAAGTTAAGGCATCTGAAATACATCCAGCCATCCCTCCCCTAAATAGTCAGAATATTTTGGCCCATGGAAAGTGATTGGAATGTGCGTGCAGACGTTTGCTGCTGTGGTTAGTTGTCTGTCTTCTGTGATGTGAGAAACATGGCTTTTGAAGAGCAACGTTGTAGCATTAAATTTTGTCAGCGTTTGGGTAAAAACAGCTGCATAGACCTTAGAAATGCTTTTGAAGGTGTACAGTCACTCTACAACGGCACGATCGAAGGTGTACAAGTGGTATCGGCGTTTCAAAGATGGCCGAGAATCCATCACAGATAAGGAGGGCTGTGGTCAACCTATGACTTCATGGAGTGAGGAAAACGTTACGGTGGTGACGCAGTGGGTTTTCCAGGATTGACACCGAAACATAAATGAAAGTGCTAATGCAACTAATTTATCAGAGACCACGTGCCAGCTCATTTTGACGGAGGATCTGAACATGCACCGTGCATGTCAGCACGTTATCCCTCGGCTTTTGAACTCCGAACAAAAGCATGAATGGATGCAGATATCTGGCGAATTAATCAACAAAGATGATAGCGAAGATATGTTTTTGGGTAACACCATCACAGGTTATGAAACATGGTGCTACTTTTTTGATATCCAGCCAAGGCGTGCTCCTTCAACATGGAAATCACCGTCTTCACCGCGATCAAGGAAATCCAGGCAGGATCACAGCAAAGGGAAAGTCATGCTGGAGGTGTTTTTTTTTTATTCTCATGGCATTGTCCATTCTGAATTTATTCCTGAAGGTACAACAGTTAGCAAGGAACGTTATCTGGACATTTTACGTCACTTACGGGAGTCAATCCATCATGAGCAGCCAGAGATGTGGGGAAGGGGACAATGGTACCTTCTCCATGACAACACACCTGCACATTGGTCCCTATTGGTCACAGAGTTTCTCGCCAGAAATCGTACTAATGTGCTTCCACATCCTGCCTATTCACGTGACTTAGCCCCCTGCGATTTTTACCTCTTTCCACTGATGAAAACAAAATCTGCAGGGACGTTGATTTGTGTCAACAAATGAGGTAAAAACAGCAATGCGAGAGGCATTGCAAGGGGTTGCAAAACATGGCTTTCAGCAATGCTTCCAGAAGCTTTACGAGTGCTGCCAAGAGTGCATCGTCGCCCAATGGGATTATTTTGAAGGTGGTTGTGCATTGGTGTTTTAAAGTATTCGAGGTTAAGAAGTATATGCCAAGTCCCCAAACTTTTGGATCCTACCTTGTATAAGTAATTCAGAAAACTGTTAATTAAAAAAAATAAAAAAATAAATCCGTTTTTTATATTATTTTTTTATTCTTATAAACGTGCTCTTGAAGTAACCCCCAAAACTCTCAAAAGCTTGTGTGCTCCTCATTATTTTCATACAATGTTGGCAACCCTACAAAAGCAAGGATTATGATTTGCTGTATAGTATTGTCATGGATGACGAGAGTTGGGTGTACACTGCTGGCCACCCAAAATGCAACACCAAGAAGAAGGAAGCATCCGATTGTCCTGAAATTCGCAGCATGCGTCGCCCGCGAGAGGACATGCAAACGATTAGCATTGCAGGGCATGTGCAAATCATGTGCGCCCGGCACGCCACCGAGAAACACTTTAAGAAGGGTGTACAGAAGGCGGGGTGTAAGTAGTGGAAGTGTGTTGTGCTGCCGGACCTGTGCGTGGGAAGCTTCCTGATGCCTTGTCGCAGAATACGGCAGTCATTCCAGCATGTTTCGGTGTTCGACAGGGGACGAACAGTGGTTTATCGCGACAGCGGTTTATCGTACCGAGACATCGCCGCCCGTGTGGGACGACATCCAGCCACAGTGAGGCGAGTATGGATTTGGCGGGTGCAGGAGAGACGGATGGACCGACTTGAATGGTTGCCGCACCCGCGGTACACCACCGAACTAGAGGACCGGCATGTTGTGCGGTGGGCATTGACGGCTCGCACCGCCACATCACAAACGTTAGCGCAGGAATTAGGGTGTGTTGCGCAACAACCTGTGTCAACACGTACCATTCGACGTCATCTGCAGGAGCAGGGACTTGTCGCACGGTGCCCGTTGCTCCGATTACCATTGACATTACACCACCGACAAGTACGACACCAGTAGGTCGTTGAACACCGCACTTGGACTACGGAATGGCACAACATTGTCTTCTCCGCCGAATGACTCTTCTGCCTGCAACACCACGACGGTCGGATCCACGTGTGGCGGCACCGCGGCGAGAGACTGTATGATGCCTGCATTATGCATCACCATACCGGTCCGTCGCCTGGCATTATGGTTTGGGGCGCAATTGGATATGACACCCACACCCCTCTGGTACGCATCGCCGGTACACTCAACAGCCACCGCTACATCTCCGACGTTTTGGAGCCTGTAGTCCTCCCTTATCTGCAGGACCTGCCAGCGGCCACTTTTCAACAGGACAACGCGCGCCCGCACGTGGCACACATCGTGCAACAATTCTTCACGGCGCACCAGGTGTCACTGCTGCTGTGGCCTGCCTGTTCTCCTGATGTCTCCCATCGAACACGTATGGTCGCTGATCGGCAACCAAGTGGCCCGGCAAGCACCACCCGCGGCTACGCCTGACGAACTGTAACAACATGTGAAAGCAGCCTGGACCGACATACCCCAAGCCCACATCCAAGGCCTCTTTCTTTCAAGGCTGCGGTGTGTAGCGGCCATTATTGCCATCCATGGGGGCCACACGAACTATTGATGTCTGCGTGTTCCGCAAGTCGCACGGGCCTGTAAGCCCAATTGTTTCATCTTTGTATCTGTTGTTATGTGTCCAGTATATCTGGCTTTGCTATCTCGTGTCCTTCTTGGTGTTGCAATTTGGGTGGCCAGCAGTGTATAATGGACCCCCCAAAAATGAGAAACCAGAAATTTGAATATTATCACCCCACTTTCTCCAGAAAGAAGGGGGGGGATATTCAAGACTCAACCTTGTGCTGGAAAATACTTGCTCACCAATTTGTGGGGCGACAGGGGTATCATTCACAAGGAGTACAACGAACATGAGATTCTTCTGCAAATTCGTTGAATCCGTTTTTTTTTTTTTTTTCTTTTTTTGGGCCATCATTTGGGTCATTCTCAGGATGGATGCAAAACTGAAGAGTAATGGGGGGGGGGGGGTCGTTTTCCATCTGGGAATAGTATCTCGTCTTCTAAAACTTTTGAAAACAGATGTTAAACGGAATGAAGACTTCCTCCATAATTGTAATTTCTTTTTTTTTCCCTCACACTGTTGCCTATATCTAGTATTGTTGTTGAATATCATTTTATTCCATAAATGATTGCATTTCAGCATGAAACTGTGGGCAACAATTTCCAAAAGTGAAAGTTAAGATGGCTACAAAATTTCCCTGGCATAAAATTCATTCTTCCATGCATTCGAGGAATTCCGCTGTTTCTGTTATCATTTGGGTCATTTTAGAGATTGATGCACGACTGAACAGATTTTTATTTAGGGATTGGTGTTGGTGGGAAGATTCATTTTTCATTTTAGAATGGAATTCCATCTTTCGAAACTTTCAAAAATGGAAGTTAGATGGAGTTAAGGTTTCTCCTGTAATAATTTTTTTTTCTCATGGCTTTCCTTCTGCCCAGTAGTACTGTTGTTAAATACCCTTTTATTCCATAAATATTTGTATTTCTGCTTAAAAGGAAGGGGGGCCCAAAAGCAGAAGTCGGAGGTCGGAGGGAGTGAAGATTTCTCCTGTAATTGTAATTTGTTTTCCCCGTGATGTTTCACTATCCTATATTGTTGTTAAATATTTTCCCCATAAATATTTGCATTTAAGCTTCATAAGGGAGAGGTAATTTTCCAAAAATGGAAATGAACATTTTGGAAAATTTGTAAGAATTAATGCATATGTTCAAAAATATTCATATTCCCAAAGTTACACTATGTATCTAAAATAGTGAAAGCTTTGATATCATGTATTCATGGTCCTCAGGTTGAAAGGTCTTTCAGCATGATGGATAAAATTATTGTCAGCTGAACAAAAAGAAAGAAAAGCAACACTAAAGAAATGGGAAGGGAACGATATCAACAGAAAGAAAAATTAAGCTGTGAAAGTTGTGCAGCTTGCAGAGTCAACAAAAGACAAAAATGGCTGTGGAATTTGCTGAGAAGAAAGCAATACAAGAGAATACGTAGCTGATGTTCTAGTAAGTACAACAACAAAACAAAACAAAATTCTGTGTTTGAAGCAATGTCTTTTTAAAATGATTTTATTTTGTTTTGAATTTGATAATTTTATACTGTAAATACAGTAGTGTGCTCCACCTTAATATTTACATAAATAAGTTACAGTGAACAATTCCATATTGCTTATGCTGCATTATATTCACACTTTCTCGCCACATGCTCTGATTTTTCACCCGGTTAAAAAGTTCTTTTTTGTTTCTTCGTCGGTCTCATTCATGGTACAAAAGTTAAAAGTGTGAAAATGAACTCCGCCACTTACATTAACACCCCAAAGAGGTTGAAAGAAAGAATCAATCATATTCATTACGGGGGAAAGACACATGCTTCTTTTACGTGATATTGTCAGATCCTATGTCAGTGCTGCAGCTTCAGTGGCTTCTTGAAGTTGTGTTCTATACCCTCCCTGCAGCTCAGATTTGGTGCCGTCTGATTTGTGATTGTTCGTAGCACTCTAGAAACATCTCGAAGGAATTCCTTTCACATGTGATGAAGAAGTTCAAGCTGCTATGAGAAAATGGTTTCCAGAATAGCCTGAAGAATAATACTACAGAGATGGGTTCACAAAATTTGTTACGCACTGGCCAGAGCTGCCGTTGCATTGCTATCAAACTGGGTCGGGTCCTAGGGACCCACAGATTTTTTAAAAAGTGGGTACTTTGTGAGATATTCTGGGTTCTTTTAAAAAATCAAAAGAATTAAGAGATAATATTTATATGTACATACGCAAATGAAAAATAAATGGGCCATTTCCATGCCAAATCAACCAAAAAATTTCAATATTCAACCTGACCCTCAGATTTCAATGAAACCTTCAGGGATCATTCTCCTTAATGATATAAATGAGAATATATTGCCCTTATTATTTTTTTAAATTTATTTCGTTGGGTTTTCGTGTAATTTATTTTTAAAATTTTGAAAAATCGTCGTTTTTTTGGCTTGCATAAACTTTTTTAATCATGAATTTATCAAGTTCTGTAAGGCCTAGAGAGTTGTTTGACCCCTCGTTTTAAAGAGAATTTCAAAAGTTTTAATTTGATATGCAACTTGACTATGCTTGGTGAAAAAAATGTTTTGTTTTTTTTTTAAATTAAAAAAAACTTTTTTTGCCCAGCAAAATTTTTTAAAAACACTATCTTAAAAAATGTATTTTTTAAGATAGTGTTCTTTAAATTTTTTGAAAAAAAAATATGTTTTTTGTAATATTATAAGTTTTAAATCCTGAAACTTTTAGAGTGGGGTCTCAATGGGATCCGATCGGGAGCTATATCAAAAAACTTAAAGTTACTGTGCAAGTAATAATGGTTTATAATTCTTGTTTTATTGTGTTTACATGATAACAGACACTGAGTTTTAAAAAGTACATAATATATCATACTAATACCTAGTCAAACATAAAACAAGGAAGGATAGTCGCAACAGGCTAAAAGTTTTACCTGGTAAAATTAATAAAAGTTTTTTGTAGTTAGCACTCAGAGTTGTAGTTATGCCGAAATAGCAACCTTTTAGTTCTTTAATTTAACAAATAATTTCTTGTTTGCCTTTTTGGTTTCTGAGTCTGTAAGTTGACAAACTCTTCCTGTAGCTGTTGTAGGATCAACTTTTGTTAAAACCTTACTTTTATGGACAACTAGTATATCAGTAAATTGTGCGTATTTGAAAGATGGAGAAGGGCCATGTGGTTCCAAAAAACTTATTTTTACTTCATCTGCTTTTATTCCTAACACACAACCTAACCACCACTTGTCTGAGTATTGGCATGTAACAAAGCCAACAATGTCATTAATGTCCAGATCATCATCAGCGTCATCAGCTGAAACTATTGCTACACTTGATTCCTCTGAAAATGAGTAGCTTTTCACTAAAACTCTAGTCTCATTCACAGGACTGTAACTGTGAAATTGTTGAGTACCCTTTATTGTTGTTGCTGCTTCAAACCTACTCTTCAAGGTCTTTTCCTCTGCCTTGTATTTGTCTGGAGTGGAATACAAAAAACTGATGTTGACATTATTGTCTTTAGCCTAATCATGAAGTTGGCAAGGGGTCATAATTTTATCATTGTAGACCATTCATAGACTGGCCAATGCTGTTAATCGTTTAACAGTTCCTCCGACATCATCACATACATTTTTTCCATGTGACGATACAAAGAAGTTCCATTTCGTCTTGATGCCAAAATCTTTCTCATGACTGCAGAAATTGAGAAAGTTTGATTTGTTTTTGTACTGTGATGATGCTCCATCTGAAAAGTAATTCAGCTTTTCGGGTTTGTGGGGCAGATTCTGTTTAAGAAAGTCAGTCATGAGGCATTGAAATAAATGAACAGCAACTGTATCATGCACCATATAATCAGAAAGAATAACTAAGCTCAGGTGTGCCAACTTTTGGGTTTCCTCATCAACGTAGTATGCAACAAACGGATGTACTGTTGCTTTAGCATTGTTCTAATGAAAGCCTTGTGCAGAATCTTGAAGAACAAATAATTTTTAGCAAAATCACAAAGTACAATGCATTGGTTTTGAGGTAGATTTTCTTTCAAGTGTTGCGAATAGGAAGACTTTTGAGTAGCAATGAAAGAGTGTCTTAAAAGTTTTGGGAAACTCTGAAACAAATAATCCCAAAACTCTTCTGTCGGTTTTATAGTAGTTCCCAGGACACACTTGTTATCAATCTGCATCCATTGTTTGAAACTCACATTTTCAATGCTATTAAGCTCAAAAGCTTTTTCAAACCGAGCCTTCAAATCATCACTTCCTGGGCAATTAACACAATTTGTGAAGTAACATTTAGATGTTGGCGTTTTGCAAATTATATTGCTTGTTACATCTGTATATGCTTTAATCAGGAGTTCACCATTTGTCAATTCAGGTATTTTACACTGAGCCATCATTAATTTGGCATTCTGATGTATTGTGCAAACACACACAGAATGTGTCCCACTGTACCCAAGAAGAACACAATGCTTGGGACGAAGCTCACAAAATTTAGAAATTCCAATTCTCTGATTAGGGTAATGCTCCTTAAATAGTACATATGATTATTTTAATGTACTTAGAATTAAATACTTTTGAACATGTACACGTTTGCCATCTTTTTTGACTAAAACAAAGTCTTTTACCAGGCATTTGACGACTAACCTCATCATTTTGATAGAATTCTTTGACTAGGGCTACCGTTGCAGGGTTTAGTAAATCATTATCTATAATAGACCCTAATGTAAATTGGTTACCTTATAGCCAACTTTTTTTTTTTTTTACCTTACAAGTTAAAGGTAGCAGTGTAGCCCTAACTGGTATTTAAAAGAGTACCATTGGTACCATAACTCCTGATCCCATTGAGATCCCACTCTAAAAGTTTTGAAATTTAAAGCTTATAATATTACAAAAAACATATTTTTTTTTCAATTTAAAAAAATACTATCTTAAAAATTATTTTTTTTAAATTAAATATTTTTTCACCAAGCATAGTCAAGTTGCATATCAAATTAAAACTTATGAAATTGTCTTTAAAATAAGCTGTCAAACAACTCTCTAGGCCTTATAGAACTTGAGAAATTCAAGATTGAAAAAGTTTATGCAAGCCAAAAAATGACGATTTTTCAAAATTTTAAAAATTAATTACATGAAAACCCAATGAGATAAAAAAAAAAATTAAAATATATTCTCATTTATATCACTAGGGATGATCCCTGAAGGGTTTCATTGAAATCTGAAATGGTCAGGTTGAGTGACTGGTTGATTTGGCATGGAATCGCCCAAATATAATGTAAATTGTTCGACACTTTAATTTATGCTCTTTGAAAGCAATCTTTTAAAAAAAATCAAGCACTCACAGGATTAAATTTTATCATTTTCAACTAAATTTTATCATAATGGAACTACACAAAAATGATGCATTTTAAGTCAGCCTAGAACACCAGAGCAGTTTTTATTTTTCAAAACACAGAAACTGTGTGATAACTACTCTTGAACAGTTCTTTTTTTACTTTTAACGGACAATCATTGAAGTAGGTGTACAACTTTTAGTACAGTATAATTGTCCACAGTTCTCTCATTAAATATAAATTTGTTTGGTTTTACAATTTTAAATTTCAGCTGTTCCAATATTGATTAAAAGAGCTGAAAGGTTTAATAAATTAATCAAGCCACTAGTATATTTACATAATCTTGAGGGACAGCGCATTGCTGGCTGTTTTCGTCCTTTCCCTAATCCTCATGAATTTGACTTTTGCCAAATGGCATGTTAAAAAAATCTGAAATCAAATGTGGGTCCCAAAGGACATGTAGAATTTATAATTAATGGTCCTTTATTTCGTTTTTGGGTAATTTAAGCGCTACAGCACATCAGTGGCAGCGCTGCTGGCTGCGTTGTGTTCAATGAGAGAGAGAGAGAGACTATGTAAAATATTAATTATGAAAACAAATTACACATTCTGAGCTATATCTTGTTTTTTTGCTTCATTTCGATATCTTATCTGGGAGTAAAAATATAAGCATGCAGGCATTAGTTTTCGTGCATTTGTGATTGTTCTGTGAATGAAAGAATGTCTCTTTTTCAACTTTACTAGATGACCCCAGCTGGAATCCATCTACCGATGCCCAGGCAGTTGATCGAGTGTACAGAATTGGCCAATCTAAGAATGTTGTAGTGTATCGATTTATAACTTGTGGAACAGTTGAAGAAAAGATCTACCGTAGGCAGGTTTTCAAAGATTCCATTATCAAACAGGCCACAGGTGACAGCAAAGACCCTTACAGGTACAACAAACAAATAAATAAATATATATATATATGTAATGTTTGCATTTATTGATACCCATCAGTGTACTCTCTTATATGTTTTCTGAATTTAAAAGTAGTTATATTTTTACATCTTTTAGGTTTCCATTTGATTTAGTTGCATAAATGTCTTTTTATGCATGAGTTTGTAAGATATGCATTATATCTCTGTACTATTAACATGGTTTCCAGAGGTTGTGGAATCCTGAACAGTCCTGGAATTTTATTTCCACCACACCAGGCACGTAAAGCCCTGGGTCACACTATTATGTCTATGTTTTAGATTGGGAAAACAGACACAATAGCACAACATGGCAAATGGCCTGAAATACTAACAGCAGAAGCATTCTATGTAGAGAAAACCAAAAATACTTATTGTCAACAAACAGTTGTTGAAAATGTAAATGCCAGTTAAGATTGCTGTGTTAAATGTATCCAAGAAACGGGAGTACGCCTTAGAAAAAACGTTTCGAATTTTCAATCGTCTAAAATATTTCAAATATATAAGAAGTCTTCGATGTCGCCGCAGGTTTATTACATTTTAAAATAATTATTTTATTATACTTTCAACTAAATTTTTGAACTTTCATTTGAATTCCGTCGACGAGTGCTGGACCTGTTCCAAGACTTCGAATCTCCATCAAAGTTACGCCAAGAACTAGAATATGTATGACAGAATAAAGGAATGAATCAAGTTTGACCTAAAAATATCTTAGTGCCAAAACTCTTGAAGAGTTGCAAGTGGAATCCAGCAAAAGACATATTTGGAATGCAACCACAGCAATGAATCTAATCTAATACCGTTGATTTTGAGAATGGGATGAAATGAACATTGAAACTCATAAATGAAGAACACATCTGGTAAACCTAATCTTATGTTCGTTAATACTAAATGAAATTATGAAGCAATGGTATTACAAATTCACTAATTTATACGGTCATTTATTCTCTTTAAAAGCAAATGTACATGACAAACAGAATAATGAAAGTATGCAAATACTTCAAACTTCAAAGAATCAAATGTGTGTGTGTGTGGGGGGGGGGGGGTGGTCCATGATGCCTGTTGCTCTGCTGCCTAGGAGACTATTTCCTTTCATCTATTCTACTATGATTGTATCTCTGTGCATCACTGACTGGGTCACACTGAAGGGAATCTGAATGCGGGTGGTGAAGGGGGCAATTGCTTTCTCTTATTCACAGGGTTCTCACTGTCCCCTGGAATCCTGGAACTTGATTTTCCTTTTTTCAGGGCCTAGGAAGTTCTTGATTTTTCATATTTTTGTGAATGGTCCTGGAATAGTCTTGAAATATTTTTTCTTGCAATAAAAAAAAAAAAAAAATTGGTTGAAATGTTTGGTTTTTCTTTGAGGAGCTAACCCCATGAATATCAGAGAACAGCTTAATGATATGTATGTACTTTGCTATGAGTCACTAGAGTGGAGACAAGATGTCATCTCTTTCATCTCATGTGATGCTGCAGTGCAAGATGTTTAAGTGCCATATTTACAGCCACCTTGGTTTGTGGCATAGCAATTGGGGTCACAACAGTGTGTGGAAACTTTTCAAGATGACTGTTGCTTCTATCCCATGCTTTCCTGACTGAAGGCATTTGATATCTGGCCTTCATGCTGCCAGTGTGCATGGGAATAGATGACCACAAAATATGGAAACTTCAGTGCTGTGGTAAAATTGTTTTGTATCATCATTGTACTATGTTCCAGATTGCTTCATATAGTTTTATACAGAGCAATTTGTATATGAGGAAATTTTACCTCTTCATTGAAGATGTGACACACTCTGAAGAACACTGTGTAAAAGCAGAACCCAAAGTATTTCACAGGAATTCTAAATGCACAATAAATGTCACCCTAATTTGCAAAATATGAAACACCACTTAATTTTAGCAAAATTTAAGTTCCTGGATTTGTTTGATGAACTCCTGGAGAAGTTCTGGAATTTATTTTTTGTAAATGTGCATTAATCATGATTATAATTCAAACATTAATGTGATTTATCAGCTTTCATACCACATTGAATTACAACAACATTTGATCAAAGCCACTTGCCAAAAATATTGTTATTCTGTTTTTGGGGCAGATCATCATCATCATCATCATTGTCAACCATTATCAATCCACTGCTGGACGAAGGTCTCCCCAAGTTTCCTCCACAACGGTCTGTCTTGTGCCAGTCTCCTCCATGTCACCCCTGCATACTTTCGAATTTCATCCACCCATCTCCTATGTGGTCTAATTCACTTTCTATTTACATGGTAGTATATCATTGAACTGGAAAGGCAGGGATGAGGGTAAAGATTAATTGATATTATTTAACCCACCTTCGCTTTGTTGACAACAAAGTAATTTTTGCTAGTACCCCCTCAGAGCTCAAGTGCATGATCCAAGAGCTTGCTGACAAGAGCAAAGCAGTGGGTTTAAAAATTAACTTACAGAACACAAAATTGATATACAATGCTTTTACAGAAAATGAAGATTTGGAAGTTGATGGGGCACATCCAGGGCAGTAGCCGGGAAGGGGTTTTGAGGATTTGAATCCTCCCCAAAATGTTTAAAAAGTCACAAAAATAAAATAATTGTTTTATAAATTTTCGTAAGCAGTAAAGCATATATGTCAGTATTTCAAAAATGGGGAGTATTAAATAAAAGAATTTCATGTGCAAATAAAATGTGACAGAGAAAAAAAACTCAAACATATATATAATGTACGGTGAAATTTGATTTTAAAATTCTTTCATATCTGAAAGTAACTGTGCCTGCATTTTATCTTGCAGGGTGTCTACTTGTCATGAAAATCATAGAAGTCATGAAAAAGTCATGAATTTCTTTTTATTTTTTAGTAATTGTTCATTTTCTGGCTAAAATCTTAAGTAATTTTCCATGCACGGACCACATGAGATGTAAATGTGGTTTCCATCTAAATGATCTATGTGTGGCATTGTGCTTATAAAGTCATGGCATTTATTCAAGTATAAATGGTAAAGAAAGGCGCGTAATGAAATTGTATAGCATAATGTTGAATAATTCAACTTATGTTTAGGAGCAGTCAAAGTATGATGATTCAGATTTTTGTTATTAGCAAAATGGCAGTGTGTCCCTTTAATGTTTATGTGTGTGTTTGTACCACTGCTTTGGATAGGGATATATATATATGGTATCTGAACAGGTAATTCCTAGATACCACCAGTTAACCCTATAAACAAGGTTGGCGAAAAATAATAAGCATCTGATAGCATGACCTTGAAGAAATCTGAACCTGGAACCCAATCAGTACCATCAGGAGAACACAGGTGGAGTGGATTTTCTTATTCAGGAAAGTAGCTGTCATACAACCAAAGCTACGCCGAAAACTCAAAGCCACATGACCAACAAGAAATAACAAGAACAGAAAACTTGAAGAAACAGAAGAGTGAATCACATCAACATTGGCTATACTAAAGTCAAACAAGTCAATTACGGTTAGGTGGAAAGACTGCCAAAATTATATGATGATAATGGGGATCATAGATTATATCATAGAAGTAAAATGCATGTTAACTACATGCAAGCTATGTTGGCATTAGTATTTACAGATGGCTACTAGTGACTCACCAAATGGAATACAGAGTGATTCATAATTATTGTCGGGGTTTCAGTGCTGTAGAATCGGAAAACGGGAAACAGCAAACTAAAACTGCAAACGGAATATGACAGATGACAACTAAAAGTTTTATTACCTGTAGAATCGATACATCAGATTACTAAACCACTTCGACATGAGCGCTTTCATAGCACATAAGATATCCAAATAATAATCAATTTCCTGCCAAGTGTTAGTGACTCACCAAATAGAATATAGAGTGATTCATAATTATTGTCGGGGTTTCAGTGCTGTATAATCGGAAAACGGGAAACAGCAAACTAAAACTGCAAACGAAATATGACAGATGACAACTAAAAGTTTTATTACCTGTAGAATCGATACATCAGATTACTAAACCACTTCGACATGAGCGCTTTCATAGCACATAAGATATCCAAATAATAATCAATTTCCTGCCAAGTGTTAGTGACTCACCAAATAGAATATAGAGTGATTCATAATTATTGTCGGGGTTTCAGTGCTGTATAATCGGAAAACGGGAAACAGCAAACTAAAACTGCAAACGAAATATGACAGATGACAACTAAAAGTTTTATTACCTGTAGAATCGATACATCAGATTACTAAACCACTTTGACATGAGCGCTTTCATAGCACATAAGATATCCAAATAATAATCAATTTCCTGCCAAGTGTTAGTGACTCACCAAATAGAATATAGAGTGATTCATAATTATTGTCGGGGTTTCAGTGCTGTATAATCGGAAAACGGGAAACAGCAAACTAAAACTGCAAACGAAATATGACAGATGACAACTAAAAGTTTTATTACCTGTAGAATCGATACATCAGATTACTAAACCACTTCGACATGAGCGCTTTCATAGCACATAAGATATCCAAATAATAATCAATTTCCTGCCAAGTGTTAGTAACTCACCAAATAGAATATAGAGTGATTCATAATTATTGTCGGGGTTTCAGTGCTGTATAATCGGAAAACGGGAAACAGCAAACTAAAACTGCAAACGAAATATGACAGATGACAACTAAAAGTTTTATTACCTGTAGAATCGATACATCAGATTACTAAACCACTTCGACATGAGCGCTTTCATAGCACATAAGATATCCAAATAATAATCAATTTCCTGCCAAGTGTTAGTGACTCACCAAATAGAATATAGAGTGATTCATAATTATTGTCGGGGTTTCAGTGCTGTATAATCGGAAAACGGGAAACAGCAAACTAAAACTGCAAACGAAATATGACAGATGACAACTAAAAGTTTTATTACCTGTAGAATCGATACATCAGATTACTAAACCACTTCGACATGAGTGCTTTCATAGCACATAAGATATCCAAATAATAATCAATTTCCTGCCAAGTGTTAGTGACTCACCAAATAGAATATAGAGTGATTCATAATTATTGTCGGGGTTTCAGTGCTGTATAATCGGAAAACGGGAAACAGCAAACTAAAACTGCAAACGAAATATGACAGATGACAACTAAAAGTTTTATTACCTGTAGAATCGATACATCAGATTACTAAACCACTTCGACATGAGCGCTTTCATAGCACATAAGATATCCAAATAATAATCAATTTCCTGCCAAGTGTTAGTGACTCACCAAATAGAATATAGAGTGATTCATAATTATTGTCGGGGTTTCAGTGCTGTATAATCGGAAAACGGGAAACAGCAAACTAAAACTGCAAACGAAATATGACAGATGACAACTAAAAGTTTTATTACCTGTAGAATCGATACATCAGATTACTAAACCACTTCGACATGAGCGCTTTCATAGCACATAAGATATCCAAATAATAATCAATTTCCTGCCAAGTGTTAGTGACTCACCAAATAGAATATAGAGTGATTCATAATTATTGTCGGGGTTTCAGTGCTGTATAATCGGAAAACGGGAAACAGCAAACTAAAACTGCAAACGAAATATGACAGATGACAACTAAAAGTTTTATTACCTGTAGAATCGATACATCAGATTACTAAACCACTTCGACATGAGCGCTTTCATAGCACATAAGATATCCAAATAATAATCAATTTCCTGCCAAGTGTTAGTAACTCACCAAATAGAATATAGAGTGATTCATAATTATTGTCGGGGTTTCAGTGCTGTATAATCGGAAAACGGGAAACAGCAAACTAAAACTGCAAACGAAATATGACAGATGACAACTAAAAGTTTTATTACCTGTAGAATCGATACATCAGATTACTAAACCACTTCGACATGAGCGCTTTCATCGCACATAAGATATCCAAATAATAATCAATTTCCTGCCAAGTGTTAGTGACTCACCAAATAGAATATAGAGTGATTCATAATTATTGTCGGGGTTTCAGTGCTGTATAATCGGAAAACGGGAAACAGCAAACTAAAACTGCAAACGAAATATGACAGATGACAACTAAAAGTTTTATTACCTGTAGAATCGATACATCAGATTACTAAACCACTTCGACATGAGCGCTTTCATAGCACATAAGATATCCAAATAATAATCAATTTCCTGCCAAGTGTTAGTGACTCACCAAATAGAATATAGAGTGATTCATAATTATTGTCGGGGTTTCAGTGCTGTATAATCGGAAAACGGGAAACAGCAAACTAAAACTGCAAACGAAATATGACAGATGACAAAAAGTTTTATTACCTGTAGAATCGATACATCAGATTACTAAACCACTTCGACATGAGCGCTTTCATAGCACATAAGATATCCAAATAATAATCAATTTCCTGCCAAGTGTTAGTGACTCACCAAATAGAATATAGAGTGATTCATAATTATTGTCGGGGTTTCAGTGCTGTATAATCGGAAAACGGGAAACAGCAAACTAAAACTGCAAACGAAATATGACAGATGACAACTAAAAGTTTTATTACCTGTAGAATCGATACATCAGATTACTAAACCACTTCGACATGAGCGCTTTCATAGCACATAAGATATCCAAATAATAATCAATTTCCTGCCAAGTGTTTGCCAGTATTTGTGGCACTACTGTTGCTATCGCAGTACCAATTCTGGTCTTCAGGTCATTGAGGGACACTACAAGGGTCTGGTAAACAATGTTTTTTCATATAGCCCCACAGGAAGAAATCCGGTGACCTAATATCAGGTGAGTGCGGAAGCCCTGGAATGGGTCCACCACGCCCAATGTGGCGGTGCGCCATCGTGCTGGAAACCCACGGTGGGCTGCTGATATTCCAACTGAGGCAACAGATACAGCTTTAGCATGTCCAGATAGGTCACCGCTGTCATTGTTTCCTCCACAAAGAGAAAGAGCCCCAACACTTCTGAACATGACAAAGCACATCAGATGTTCGCCTTTTGACTCTCTCGTTCAACTTCTCGAATGGGGTGAGGGTTTTCGGAGCCTCATATTCTGCGGTTATGCCAAAGTACCCTCCCTGAGAAAAAAAAAACTTTGCTTCATCACAAAATATCCACGTCCACAGGTAATGTTGGTCTGCTTCAACTTTGGACAAAATGTCTTGGGCAAATTGGAAACAGCGGGGTTTATCGTCGCGCTGTAAAGCCTGTACAATCTGCAGTTTGTACGCACAGAGTTGTAGGCGGTTATGCAAAGCCCTCCAAGCAGGCGTTTATGGCATAACTAACTGCGATGCAGCTCGTCTCGTTGACTTCTGAAGGCTTCGAGAAAAGGCTTCCCGGGTGCAATCAACATCATCCTGCGAAGTGCTCAGTAGCCTTTGAAGCTGCTTCAACCAAAGTTGGATAGCATCATTGGAAGGTGGAGGGAGCTCTGCTGTTCTGCTGTACTGCGTTCCGTAATGACATTGTGTTGTGACAACTGACTTTGTTTCGGAGAACCAGACTGTGCGCATTTGCTTTTTCTTGAACAGTCGCCATTTTGAAGCATGACGTCAATTCAGCGGGTACAGTGGTGCCACACATTACTTTCCGCAGTGAACTTGTTTATGCTGTAGGTAGTTTTATTTGGTCATTTACAGTTTGAACATGCCTGGACAATAATTATGAATCACGCTGTATATTCTGTCCTAAGATTAATTATAATTAGACTTGTAGGGTTAATTGGTTAATAATATCTTCCAAATGTATTGAAGGAGAACCATTAGTATTAAAATTCACAACCAGTTGTCCAAAATATCTATATAGAAATGGAAAGGAAAAGTTATTCCTCAATAATTGCTTAAAAAGTGAACCAAGACTCTTGGAGAGACTACATATTTTACAATTATGTAAAAACTGGGATATTGAGATGTTCTGATGAGCTATAATCGACATGTTTGAATCCCAGTGGGAATAATAAATAACTTCAAAATTGAAGTCTTTCTTTTTGTCATATAGTTTCATGTATGTCTGTCCATCAGCAATAACACCTACGTCAATATCCAAGAAGTTTACATCATCCTTCTTTGGGCTGGTTTTCACCAATGTTAATTCCATTGGGTATATATCCTAAAGTCTTCATTATCAAAAACAATTATTTGTATAATTGATATATCTCATATGTACGTCCTTATTATCTGTATCTGCCTGGAACTATAAAATACATTCATATATACACACAATATCTCTCTGACACAAGCACACATGTATATACAGTATATATATGTACTCAGAAGTAAGAAGCAAATTCAACAGGATCCAAGAGCTCCTGATGTTTGCTCGTATCTATATATAGAGAGGGGGGGAAGGAGAGACTTTGTATACATATACACTGATACAGAAGTCTTTTAAAAATGATCATGAAACTTGTTAAATGGGAAGTTGCATTTCCAAAATTTGGTAGACACCCTCCCTGCCTTGGACAACAGATATCAAGTGAGGGCCACATTGAAGAAAAATTTAGTAAGCATATAAAATTTGGCTGCAGTGCATTTTGCAGAAAAAGTACAATTTTTGTAACATAAGTTTGCCATTATAAAAAAAAAGTATTTGATAACGCATCCTTGCAGTTTTTACTTATGAATCAGAGACATGGATCTTAACTGAAAAAGACATACAAAGGCTGCGAACAATTGAAATAAGCCTGGAGGGATGCGTGAAAGCTGTAGGCATGGCTTGGTGTAACCAGAAAAGGTAGGAAGAGGAACACGTGTGAATTAGGGAAATGACAAGAATTACTGACATCATGATCAAAGTGAAGACTCAAGTGGCAATGGGTTGGACATATTGTTAGATGAACTGATCACCATTGGGCAAGTGAAGCACTACAGTCATTTGCAAAAGTTTAAGACCACCTGTCAATTTATTGAACATTAAGATTTTCAGAGGAACAACTAATTACTAGTCAGAGATATTTGAAAAAATGACACCACAGATGAATACTTGCATTCTTTAGAACACAAAAGACAGAAATCACTACTTTGTGTGGCCACCTTTGTTTTTCATAACGGACACAATGTGATGTGGCATGCTCTCAATGAGGGATTTGCAATAGTCACTTGACATTTCTTTGCACCACACGTACTTTATCGCATCAATCAAAGCTTGGGAATTAGGTGGCTGTTTTCCTGGTACCTTGTCTTTTAAAATGGTCCACAAATTTTCAATGGGGTTAAGGTCGGGACTATTACCGGGCCAGTCAAGCACAGTTATGTTTTTTTCTCTGCAAGTAGTCCTTTACTGTCTTTGATCCATGGCATGGATCACCATCACACATAAAGATTGTGAATCTGTGCACTTGCGTATGAGTTAATAGCTTCTCACGTAACATTTCAATAAAATAAACATGGTAGTTCCTGTCGGCAAAAAGGATAATGAAACAGTACTGGATGCTGACATAACACCCCATATTATCTAACTAGGCAGATGTCTTGCTGTGCTGACAGTGTATTTTTCATCAAACCTTTTGCCTTTTGGTCGTCGAACATGTGTTTCACATGATTTAAATTGATGCACAGTTGATTCATCGGAAAAAATAACTTGGCTCCAATTTTCAGCAGACCATGATTGATGGCGTTTCACAAACTGGAGCCTCATGTTTTTATGACAGAAGTTAGTCTAGGTTTATGTGCAAGTTTATAAGACTTTTATCCAAAATCTTTGCTAATGCATTGGGAAACAGTGCTGATATTAATATCAGACTTTTTTTAATATAGAAAGACCTTGATTTTCTTGCACAAACTCCTTGAAGAACACATAAATATACTCCTTATGGTAATATCATCACGTGGGGTTGTTTTTCGTGGAGGTCCACTTCTCTTTCGGTCGCTAAATTCACCTGTATCTCGATATTCCATTATCGCATTATGAATAGCGGTTTTGCTCACATTCACCTTTCTGCTTATGTCACATTCAGAGTATCATCCTTCATGATATAAAATCACTATTTGTTCCCTCTGAGTTTTACTTAATGACACTTTTTTTCCCATTTTTCGCTATATAGAAAATATATACAGAACCTCTCAGCATGAAAACCAGAAGCAGACTGATGCTTGCATGCTTCCCCGAACTCTATCAACAGCTACTGCTGTAGGATGATGCAAACCCAACAGGAAGTTAACTAATACAGACAGTAGCTGATGCAATCGGCAGAAATCTCCTACTACCAGCAGGTGGTAAACATTTGCAAATCAGTGTATATTGAATACTGAGGGATGGGGAAAGATCTGGAAGAAAACCACATGAGAAAAAGTTTTATGAAATTAGAAAGCATGCTGGAGTGAGCTGAAAGAGACTTGCTCAAGACAGAAATTTGTGGATGAGACTTGAGGTGACCTTAATTCAGCAGTGGATCTATAATGTTGATAAAAATAAATTTTGTTGATTACTTATCTAAGTCTTGTCATGGGTACTTTAAGCTTGAGATATATGAGGGTACAGCTTACATGGCATTTCCCATCTTCCTTAGAAAAACAAAATTCTTAGATCTAAATGCATGCCCTCATGTTATTCAGCAGTGTTGACTCAAATTTTGAAGATGACAATCCGTTTCTTGGTTTAAATATGACAAGGATGGTAAGTCAGATAATATCCAAAAACTAGAAAATTTCGTCGTCCTGGAGCGGGATTCGAGCCCGCATCTCCCAGATAGCGCCCGGGTATGCTAACCACTAAAACCACCTGTGATGGTTATATTCAAATTAATCAGAAACTTGACTGGGTGGTGTAGTGGTTATCATACCCGGGTGCTATTCGGGAGACACGGGTTCGATTCCTACTCCAGGACGACAAAATTTTCAAGTTTTTGGATATTATCTGACTTACCATCCTTGTTATATTTACAATAAGAAACGGATTGTCGTCTTCAAAATTTGTGTTGTATGGTGTAATCCCGTATTCCATTCAAGTGTTGACTCAATTTGAAATCTGTGAGTTTTTTGGTGATCAAGTAACAGCAACCACAGTCAAAAACATGCTGCCTTATTTTAATATGCTGATTTCAAATGTGTATTTAATATATTTTTTTTAGTATAGAAATTGTACAAAATGCTATGGTTATAGCAATTCACAATGCTGTATTGTTTTTCTGTTCTAAAATCAGAAAAAGAGGTTTAGTTCTTTTTTTTTATTATTATTATTCTTTCAGGTATTTTACTCACCAAGAACTGTATGAACTGTTCACTGTTGACAATGTGCGATATTCCACTACGCAAGTGCAGCTTGCCGAGATGCATTCTGATCAACGTAAAACTGATACGTCATTAGATGAGCACATTGCCTATCTTCATTCTTTAGACATATTTGGTATCAGTGATCATGATCTGATGTTCACCAGAAATGTGAAGGATGAAACCGAAGATAATGATGAAAATGTTGTCTGTGAAGATTATATAAAAAAACGGGTAAGATATAATTGATGGCGCTGCTATTCCTAGAAGTTATTACTGTATATCATCATTGTCAACCATTATCAATCCACTGCTGGACGAAGGTCTCCCCAAGTTTCCTCCACAACAGCCTGTCTTGTGCCAGTCTCCTCCATGTCACCCCTGCATAATTTCGAATTTCATCCACCCATCTCCCATGTGGTCTTCTTCTGGGTCTTTTCCTGTTCCTTGGAATCCAATCTAAAATTTCGGCTGTCCATCGATGATCTGTCCTTCTGGCAGTATGTCCAGCCCATTGCCATTTCAGGGATTTAACTCTGATCATGATGTCTTCCACTCTTGTCATTTTTCGGATCCACGAGTTCCTCTTCTTATCTCTCCTGGTTACACCAAGCATGCACCTCTCCCACCTCTCCATGCTGCTTTGAGTTGTCTGCAGCCTTTGTATGTCTCTTTTAGTTAAGGTCCACGTCTCTGCACCATACGTAAGCACTGGAAGGATGCATTGATCCCCCCCCCACACACACACACACTTCAAGAGCTAAAAATCTGTGAAAAACCTTGACCCATATATAAGCCGACCTTTAATTTCAAGATTTTGGAAAATATGTTTATTGAAATTAATTATGCAAATTTCTGAGATTATCTTCTGTAAAAACATTCGAAGTATGATTCACTGTCGAAGTTTCCAAATAACTCCAGTAACATACATTGTATTAGTTATCAGACCTGTTTGTAATCCGGGTTTTTAAGTTTTAGAAGAATTTGAGATGCTTCGGACATTTCATTTCTAAAAATGCTACGAAATGATAACTAAAAGTTCAGGTTCCATTTTCTTTGGGAATTACAGTGTTTGATTAAAAACACCGCATGTCTGTGCTGATGGTGAATGTAGACGATTTGCGACACCTTGTGCGTTTCTTTTGTTATCAAACAATCTCTCAAGATAACAGCCTGCTGAAAGGAAGGTTTCTTGTCATTATTTTGAAAGTTGCATTCTATGTAAAATAATTTGATTATCTTAGATTCGGTTAATCCAGTGGAGCTACTTTTAGAAATTGAATGGAATCCATAGAATCCACTGTAGGCTTCAAGTAAAACTGATCCACATAGACTGCTCAATTAACATATAATATGAAGTGCGAAATTTGATTTCAAAGATGCAATGCCTGAAGGATTTTGCACAGTGAAAGAAAATTGGGTGCAAGAAAAGATCTGAAGTTTAACTGCACAAGCACTAGGGCTTATTTGTTGTGTAGTTAGTTTATATGTGCGTATAATATATATAAATATATGTAATATGCATTATATGTATATTGGCACTGAGCTGAGAGTTTCAGGGTTTCTTGTTTCACCTTACAAATACCCCTGAGTTATGCAGCAATTTTTGAGAGACTTATGACAATTTCTGGGGAAATTGCATCCCACAATTGTTTCATCCAAGAAGTAACAATCCCATGGCAGTGGCCTTTTTACAAGTTGCCACCCTTTTGTTAAACACCATATCTTTGCTATTTTGTATAGTGGATGGCTTTCGCCAGCTCGGCACTGTGAAAACCCAGGAGAAGAAAGAAACCTGATTGGCTGTAGCCCACCCCACCAGCTAAGTTATTTACGCTGTAACTACGGTGTCCCGTGCTTTCATACGGGGAGTAAAGAGGTTTTTCATGTTTGTTTAGAAGCAAGAAATTTCACGACCTCTATTTGAAATGGGATTAGGTTTTACACTTATCACATTAGCGGCACCTATTTCCATAGGAATTCCACTCTGGGTGGAGTTTTTTCTTCAGCAATTTGTTTACTTTAAGATCGTGGCTTTCCGTATGCCACTATGTGATATAAGTAGTGAAATTCAAAACGGTCACATTTTCTTTTAAGAATGCATACATATACACCGATGAGGCATTACATTATGACCACCTACGTAATAAGCTGTAGGACTCCCTTTAGCCTGCAAAACAGTGGCCACTAAGCAAGGCATCGATTTGATGAGGTGGGGATAGATATCCTGAGGTATCTGGTACCATGATGTCAACAGCAGGTCCTCCAGTTCCTGTACATTTTGGGGTGGTGGTGATTTGACGTGAATCCGCTTTTCTAAGTTTAACCACAAATGTTCGATTGGGTTCCTGTCAGGTGAATTTGAAGGCCAGGGCATTAACAGAAAGTCACTAGCATGTTTTTGAACCACTCCTTGACGATTCTGGCAGTGTGGCATGGCGCATTATCCTGTTGGAAATGGCCATCACCTGCAGGAAACACAGTTGCCATGAATGGGTGAAATTGGTCCGCAACCATGTTCAGATACCTGACAGCTGTCAGGGATTTGTTATTGGGATAATGGAGCCTAAAGTGTCCAAAAAAAAAACATCGCCCACAGCATAACACCGCTGCCGCTGGCCTGTTTCTGCCCAGCAGTGCATCCAGGTGCCATTCTCCGTTACTAATCAGCGTATCCACGCTCAGCCGTCTACGTGATGCACCAGTAATCTTGATTCATCAGACCAGGTCACTTTCTTCCAATCATCCACTGTCCAATCTCGATGATCTTGGACCCATTTCATATGTTGTTGGCAATGACGTGCAGTGAGCATGGGGACACAGCTAGGTCTTCAGCTACCCAGGTCCATGTGCAGAAAGCTGTGATGAACTGTGTGTTGTGACACATTGCCCTGATCACCACTGTTGCAGCTGCAGGTGATTTGTCGTACTGTGGCCTTGCAGTCACTGTGAACAATGCACAACAGTTTTCGCTCCCCTCTGGCATCGGTGAGCTGCGGACAATACACTGCTGGACGATGGTTCTTCGTTTGACCATCTGTGCACCACTTTTGATAATCAGCTAGATTTTAATTATTGTATCATGTTTTTAATACTGTTTGTTCCATTATCTTTTTTAGCCCTTCCATCGTTCTCATTTTTCAGTTTTACATGATCAGTCAGATTTTAAGCTTTTTACCACATTTTTAATACTGTTTGTTTGTCTTGTGTCTGGCGCTCTTTGGCCAACCATGGCCCTTACGCCATAAAAACCAACCAACCAACCAACCAACCAACCAACCAACCAACCACTTTTGATATGTATTCACTGCAGCACCATGTGAGCAACACACAAGCTACGTCGTTTCCGTGAATGTAGTTTTGAGGCACAGTGCCATCACAATTTGTACTTTATCAAACTCCGATAAATTGGGGGCTTTTCCAATTCTGACTGCAAACACTCTACTACCTGAAAACCAGTCCTCGGGTTGTATATATACTGCTGTGAGTTTCACCTGTGCAACCATTCGGTCTCTAGGCTGGGGATGGTCATTATATAATGGCTCATCGGTGTATCTTTTAATGAATACAAGTAAAATATGTTGAATTTTCTTCTTCGGTGTGAAATCAATGTCTCCTTTTGCATCGCGTGTATGCCATTGGCAGATAGGAGTTTTTTCTCCATGATATCTTGAGAGTAGAATAACCATAGCTGTGCACCCCTCAAAATGGGGAGCACAGCTGAGAGTATGATTGTGTTACTTTGCGATAGTTTTTGGAAGATCAGAAAACTATCGCGCAGTGATACGTGGAAAGTGGTGGTATAAAATGGAAACAAATCCTCCGGTAAGTTCCATGGGAGAAGTCGCGTAAGCGAGCCCTAAGCTTTACTGACCTGCTTAAAAGCCGACACCCCAACTTTGAAAGCAGGATTTCTTCGAAAAACTTCAGGCTTATATGTGAGTATATGCGTTACTCGCCAATTTTTAAGTAAATATGGGGTTTGTAAGTGAAAAATCGGTGATCCTGTGAAAACTCCATATTTACTCAATCTTTATTGGGTAAGTTATGTAATTATGCCCTTTTCTTGAAAATGTTTGTTGTTGTGTGGATACCTAATCTTGGATTATTGCATTGGAAAAGGTAATGTGATAACAGGTGATCATAAATACAGTCAAACCCCTGTATAACAAGCTTGTAGTACAAAGTTTCACATAAACTGAAGTTTTTGTAGATCCCTAAAACTTCTTAATATCTATTTTGTTATTTTAAGAGCATATTACAAACAACAATTTTTGGAAAAACTTCATACATCCAAATTCAGCACAGTTATCAGCAAACAAAATAATTGCCATTTACTCATTTTCTTTCACTGGAAAACAAGGAACTACCTGCTGTTGATAACTCCCGAGGTTTCCCTTACAGGTGGGTCAGTTCACATGAAGACAAGAATGTTTCAGTTCCTTTTTTTACTACCTCCTGCATTGCTACCTTTTGCTAAACATACATCTCCTGGGCAAATGCTATATTTTATCTCCTTCCACTCACCACATTTTTATCACTGAATTTCTGTTTACAAAATCTTTATTTATTTTGAATCTAAAAACACCTTACATGACAGTCCTGTTCGCAAAAGAGCAAAAGCGATTTACAGAATATGTTGTTCCAGATGTACAAAGTTTGTATGAAATTCAAATTGAGTATAAATAAGGAAAAAAAACAAAGTTATGGTTTTTGAGCGAGGAACTGTTAGTACTGAACGCATTATAAGTCTAAATGGCACAGTTATTGACCAGGTGAACGAGTTCGTGTATTTAGGAAGCATGTTTGACAGAGAGAACAAATTACATGGCAAAATTAGTAGGTGACTGAATTCTTCATTGAAAGTCATAGCTGCATTAGGATGATTTCATAGGAATGATGGGTTCTTAAGAGAGTCCCGAATTTCCGTGTATGAAAGTGTAATTGTTCCTCTAATGTATGGCAGTGAAACCTGGGTATTGCAGAAGAGAGGATTCGTTTATTTGCTTGAGAGATGCATTACTTGTGGAGGGTTTCTTGCAAGACACGCTCTGATCATATGAGGAATGAAGATGTGTTGCAGTTGTGTAATGTTAGGCAAAATGTTGTTAGTAAGGTGGAGACTAATATTCTTAGATGGTTTGGCCATGCTGAAAGAATGAGTGATGAGGCGCTGACTAAGAGAATTTTTTCAGCCCAAGTGGCGAAAAAGAAAGGTATAGGAAGGCCAAGGAAATCTTGAGGACCAGATTTAGAAATGTCTGTATGAGAAAAAAGATTATGAGTATGATGTATAAAAGGTGTTGTGTGAAATTGCTGTAAATGGAGATGTTTGCTATGGCAACTGTAAGTTCTTTCTTTGAAAAGCCAACTTTGAATATCGAAGAACAGCTTAGTGATATGTACGTGCGTAGAAACACCTTAACCCTTTAAGTGACCGATGTACCTAAACCACATGGTGCCTAATGCCTGCTCTCTCCAAACAGAAATGCTCAGATAGAAGCTTGATTTTATTAAAACTACAACAAAACAATTTCTTGTTCTGTCTCATCTAAGCAGCACGAATCGTACTCCTATCATAGATTTGTATTCCGTAGTCCTTTATTAATTTAGAATAAAGGAGTAACTGATGTATTACTCTAGGTGGTCATTCACGAAATCTTTTGTTCACTGCTCCATGAGCCAAGGTATGATCGGGATGGGCTAGTCTCCTTGACACGCTGGATAGAAGGAAAGACTTCAAAATCTCTCTCCTTTTTTGAGTTTGTGGCCACTGTTATTGCTCGTTTTGACAGATAATCAGTGAGAAAGGATTAGTGGCAATCATCCCTCTAAATGACCACTTTGAAAAACACACCTAAGGGGAAAGTAAAGCTTTTTGATGAGCAGGTTCACTCATTCTAGTTGCGTTCGGCCCACTACTTAGACAGCGAATATATTTCTTTGAGCTGATTTCAGCCCATTTTTTAACCCCGAGTTAATTCCTTGCAGCCGGATAAAGGGTTAACCACCACATCGAAGAAAGTTGAGAAACATTTAAAATGGCGATCATGATAAGTACAAAACAAGAAAGAATTAGCTCATATATCTGACATAACATGTAACAGGTGAAGTTTCAAATTTTCCATGGTTACTTTAATTTTTACATTTGTTAAATACTTTGCTTATTGCAGATCTCACTTGTTATTTTGTTAGCTACAGTTTTCAATTAACAAATATTATTCATCTCCAGTTAATTGATAAATATTTTACGATTGACTAGTTTTAACTTGACATAATACTAAAATAGCCCCCTATTTTTTTTTATCTCTCCTGTCATAATGAAGCTTGCATATATTGATTTTCTTTTTTTATTCTCCCTTCAGCTTCATTAAATATCTGTTTGACTGTAATAGTGATAATTACAAAGGATGTTCCTACATTTTTAGAACTTTTTTTTATAAGAAATTACAGAAAATATTAGGGGTGTACACAAGTTTCCGTCACCCCCACTAGCTGGCGCTGTAGGGGTCTAACCCGTGCTGTCAGTTTGTACATGAAGCCAAGCCTGGCGGTCAATAAAGTTCATTTGTGGCACTGTTTGTTATTCATGTTTAATTTAGGGAAAAGTGCGAGTGAAGCATATGGTTCAATATGTCAGGTGTATGGTGAAATGGTGTTGGGTGAGCGGACGTGTCGATAATGGCTTGCCAGGTTTAAGAAATGCGATCTAAGCTTGGAAGACAAGCCACGTGCAGGTAGACCGTAGGAACTCGCGGGCGATTAGCTGAAATCTCTGTTGCAAGAGGATGCCACAAAATCGACCTCACAACTGGCAAAACGTTTGAAAGTGGCTCAATCGACGGTGGTACAGCGTCTACAGGCCTTAGGAAAGATCCAGAAGATTGGTAAGTGGGTTCCTCACACTTTAAAGGAGCGTAATATTTTTCAACGATTGGGCATCTGCATGTCGTTGCTGAAGAAGTTTCAAGGAAAGAATTTCTTGTGGAAGGGTGTCACCGGGGATGCAAGCGATCCTGAATCGACCCAGGCCAGCCATCAGCATCCACTGCAAAACAGGATTTCCACGGGAAAAAGGTGCTGTTGTGTGTGTGTGGTGTGATATGCATGGAGTGCTGCACTTCGAATTGTTGAAACCGGGCGAAACAATCACTGCACAACGATATAGCGATCAGTTGATGAAACTGAACTCCGCAATAGAGCTAAAACACCCATGGGCAGGTAAAGGATGCCGTCCAGTCATCCTGTTACACGATAATGCCAAACCACATGTCGGTGCCACCACGAAATGAACCCTTGAACAGTTACACTGGCAGGTTTTACCGCACCCAGCTTACTCCTCGGACATCGCACCCTCAGACTTTCATCTGTTTTTCTCTATGCAACATTCCCTAGCCCAACAGCGGTTCACCACAGTTCCAGAGGTGGAGAATTTCGTCACTGCGTTCTTCAACTCAAAACCCGAGTCCTTCAATCACAGGGGCATTCATTTGTTGCCAGAAAAATGGCAAAAGGTCATTGATGCTAATGGGCAATATTTTGTTGAATAAATGTGTACTGGTTTCCTGATTGTTCCTGTCTCCTTTCTCCTTAAAATGTCGGAAACTTTTGCATACCCCTAATAAAAGAAGTTCAAAGAATTGAAACTGGGAACAGCGTGTTAGATGAATATGAAAGAAACATCAGCTGCAGTTAAATATTGTCTGCTAAGAAAATGGTGCATGTTAACAAGCTGTGGATGGAGGGGTTATGTTTTTGCTTGTTATGAAGAGAAATATTTGTATTCTCTAATTGAAAAATGCTGTGAAAGTTATGGAATTAGCATTTCTAAATGCAAAATAAGCAATATTATTAATAATAGAAGGAAAAATTGTCAAGCATTGCTTTTAACAGTAAAAAGAACAGCAAACAAATATCCAAAGAAGGCACATACTTTCACGACTATTTGAAAAGGTCTTTGGTTGTAAAAGAAAATTCACTGACCCAAAGAGCAATCACTTAGTTCTTAAAAATCTGTGTATCAACTGTAAATAAGGTAATAAACAAAGATTTTAATCTGAAAAATATATATATATAACATTCACTGCCTTTTGCCTGAGACACGTGGTTGAGCACAAAGTATGGTGTAGACTTCTTTATGAAAATCACTTAGTCAAAGACGGATGGAAATTTATTGTGGCTATTGAAGAAGCATGGATCTACCTAAATGACTGTAACCAAAATAAGTTGATTTACTATTGCGAAAGATCAGAAAAATACTTACAAACTTGGTTCCAAGAATCAAAAGAAATTTCAGTAAAGGAGTTCTGATTATTGCTGGTTTCTCGTGCAATGGGAAATTAAAGTTAAGAAAAGTTGAAAGGAATGTTAAAATAAATTCTACGTATTACCAAAATAATGTTTTAACTCCTATATTCAAAGAGGAAATGCCATTCCTTTATCCACAAAGCCTTCAAAGAGTAGAACTCCATCAGGATAAGGGTACCAGTCATACAGCCAAATCTACCACTCTAATTCTTGAAAAAAAAAAAAAAAAGAAAAAAAAAAAAGACGGGTATCAAGTCTGTAGGTTTTGTAGGCCTAGTGGTAAACGTTAGTGACTGCCACGTAGAAACCTCAGGTTCAATCCTGGCCAGGTACAAACTCTCGAACCACTAAACATCTCCTCCATGCGTCAGATGGGCATGTTAAGCCATCGGATTCCAGGTACTGGTCCCCCGGTAATAAATAAGGGCGTATTTCTCCCCCTTTTCTACCTTGCTTCCATGTCACTTTCTTATCTGGCACTCTAGCCCAAATCTCCTAGCTTCCATTTTCTAAGGGTTGTTTAAGACCTGGGGTCAGACACTCCCTTCCTAAAATCCTCTACATATGATCTGATCTATAGGTTTTGCTGATATTCCTTCAAAATCCCCTGATGTGTCATGAATGGACTATTGTGCCTTCAGACTGCTAAAAAGAGCACTTTCTAAATACAGACTTAATGATTGGGCTCTGGAAAGCAGTGGAAGAGGAGTGGAATAAATACCAATTTTAAGAAATACCCTGTTATCTCGGAAATCTAGAAGTAGGTTCCTACTCTTGAGAAAATGCTATCAGATAGAATGTTTAAGAAGAAATAATTTTATTTTAAACATTAATTATATTGCTGGAAAATCGTTCATAGTCCAGAGAAAAGGGCTATCAGATAGAACATTTAAGATAGAAATAATTTTATTTTAAACATTAATTATATTGCTGGAAAACCATTCATAGTCCAGAGAAAGGGCTATCAGATAGAACATTTAAGAAAGAAATAATTTTATTTTAAACATTAATTATATTGCTGGAAAATCGTTCATAGTCCAGAGAAAGGGCTATCAGATAGAACATTTAAGAAAGAAATAATTTTATTTTAAACATTAATTGTTGCTGGAAAATAATTCCTAGTCCAGAGAAAGGACTATTAGATAGAACATTTAAGAAAGAAATAATTTTATTTTAAACATTAATTATGTTGCTGGAAAATCATTCATAGTCCAGAGAAAGGGCTATCAGATAAAATGTTTAAGAAAGAAATAATTTTATTTTAAACATTAATTATATTGCTGGAAAATCATTCTAAAAACGTGTGAGCATCCTCTGTACTTCAGTGAAAATCTAAAGTCTTTAAAGATAGCGACCCGTTCTCATAACTGATGATTTTATGTTCTGTGTGAATATGACAGAAGAAAGGCAGTCCGTTGATCTGGTCTGGGTTTTGCAACAGTTGAAAACTTGAAATTGCATCATCTTGAACGAAAATCGAAGCCACAAATCTCAATTTCAGTTCAAGCCACTACCATTACACCACTTAGGAGAGTGAAGTTCCAAATAACTGCAGCTAAGCAATTATTACTTAAGAATCTGAACTGACCTCAGACTTGTGCTAGTCAAAGCAGTCTAAGGCTTTGTGCCGACATTCCTTTTCAAATCGAGGAATAGATCACAAATCACCATTGCGTCAGATAGCCTAACAGAAATTAAGGAAGAAATATTCCTCACAAATATGTGGGAAATTCACAAGTACATCATTTTTAGCAATTAGATTGCTGTGCTGAATTGCATTTAGTTTACTGTTCTCCATGTAAACAGAAAATTTGAAAATTCCCCTGCCCTCGAGTGAGATTCAAACCTGCATCGCTTCATTTCTGTTGGAGCACGATATTGTTATACCACCCAGAACAATGAATTTAGGTGAATTTTGCATTTAGGTTTTTACCTGTTATGCAGTAATTACACAATTTTCTTACTTGAGGTTTGATGTATTTGTATATTTTCCTTATTCTGTTCATGTACATCTATTTTTAAAAGGGGAATATTGTTTAGAAAGCATATCATTTTGTAATATTTTTTTATTGCTTTATAATTTCATTTAGTAAATAATGAAAATAAGATTAGGTTTACCAGGTGTGTTCTTGATTTATGAGTTCCTGTGTTCACCTCGTCCTGTTCGCAGGTTTAACATCATTAGATTCGATCCGTTGCTTTGTTCGCATTCTGAATATGTCTTTTGTTGTATCCTATTTGCAGCTTTTCAGAGTTCTGGCATTAAGATATTTTTAGTTCAAATCCGATTAATTCCTTTGTTCCGCTGTACATATGCAGTTCTTCTCGGAAACTGTGTTGGAAATTCGATGTTTTGAACAGGTGTAGCACTTGTCAGAATTTAAATGAAAGTTCACTTCTTATTTTAAAGCATAATAAACTTGCAGATACATCGCCGACTTTTTCATACATTTTGTATAATTTGAATGCTATATTTTTAATATATTTTGAAAACTTTAGATGATTAAAAACTACATTTTCTCTTAGTCGCATTTCCGTTCTTAGATGCATTTCACACAGCTATCTTTGCTAGCATTTTTAATAACAGTTTGTTGACAAATTAATCTTAACTTGGCTGTGATGAGTTCAGGTTTCTCTTCTGATGCACATGCTGTTTGACATCGTAGTTTTTGTGTTGAAACTAATCATTTCTTGTTGTATATTATGGTTTGTTTTTCTTTGTTTTTTGTTTATTTCTTTTCTGTTTCTTAATTTCTTTTCTTCTCTGATGTTTCTAAGAATAAGCAATTTATTGGTGTATTGGTATTACAGTTTGTATTTCTGGTCTTCTCTATATACATTGCTTCTGCAATTCTTTTTATATATTACTAAAGGCAGAATATATTGCTTCTCCAATTCTATATATATATATATTACTGATGGCAGAAGGCAGAGTATATTGCAGAATATATAACGACAGAATATATTGCTTCTGCAAGTAAATATTACTAACAGGTAACAGCAGAAGCAATATATATTATAGAGAAGACCAGAAATACAAACTGTAATACCAACACACCCATAAATTTGTCTTCTGCCTAAAAACATATAGAAGAAGAAAAGAAATTAAGAAACAGAAATAAATAAACAGAAAACAAAGAAAAACAAACCACAATATGCAACAAGAAATGATTGGTTACAACACAAAATCTATGACGTCAAACAGCACGTGCATCACAGAAAAAATCTGAACTCATCACAGCCAAGTTAAGCTTAATTTGTCAATAAACTATTATTGAAAATGCCAGCAAAGATGGCTGCATGAAATGCATCCAAGAACGGAAATGCGACTAAAAGAAAATGTTGTAGTTTTTTATCATCTAAAATATTCAAAATCTTTGAAAAAGACGGAGATGTATCTGCAGGTTTATTATGTTTTAAAATAACTTTTATTGTACGGGCAATTAAATTAGTGAACTGTCATTTAAATTGTGACAAGTGTTGGACCTGTTCAAAATTTCGAATCTCCAACAAAGCTTCCGACAAGAACTGGATATGTACAGCAGAACAAAGGAATGAATCAGATTTTAAATAAAAATATCCTAATGCCAGAACTGTTGAAAAGCTGCTAATAGGATACAACAAAAGAGAGGTGCAAACACAGCAATGGATTGAATCTAATGATGTTCAACCTGCAACTGGAACGAGGTGAACATGGGAACTCGTAAATCAGGAATACATCTGGTAAGTCTAATCTTCTGTTCATATTTACTAAATAAAATTATGAAACAATAATTTTACAAAATGTTGTGCCTTCTACACAGTATTCCCTTTAAAAAAGCAAATGTACATCAAGAACAGAATAAGAAAAGTGTGTAGATACTTCAAACCTCAAATAGTACAATGAAGTTTCAAGCAACTGAAGTTAAGAAGTTGCAGCTCAAGAATCTGAATAGACTTCAGATTTGAACTAGTCAAAGCTACTCATGTATTGTATGATACATGTATGTGTAGAAAGGACTGACTTTTTGTTTCCATGGGCGGATTTGACTTTGCATGTGGGGGTAAGGAAACATCAAATGATTTGCGATAAACTTGTATTGAAGGATTCATCAGAGCATGGCACAAGGGCATCAAGGAATGGTAAGGAGCCATTGTTTTCAGTCTCACAAGTGAACGTATATAAGGATCAACTGAATTGAGAAGATAAATAGACAAAGTCATCGCTCTTTTCACATTTTTGTTTAATTAATGCACAGCAACCGAAAAATTGTATTTCGACACCATATGGGAATGAACCCCAGATCTCTCAATAACTAGCTGAGTGCGTTCACTTTACACTACGGTGCCAACAATCCATGGCACTATGTGTGTTTATCTGACTTCACAAATCCGTAGGGATGGGCTCAGCAACTGAGACATCACCATACGCTACGGTGGCCAACAATCCACGGCGCTATATGTGGTTTTTTTTGTCAGCATCTCACTTCACAAATCCGTAGGGATGGGCTCAGCAACTGAAACGTCACCATACGCCATGGTGGCCAACAATCCACGGCGCTATGTGTGTTTTTCTGTCAGCATTTGACTTCACAAATCCGTAGGGATGGGCTCAGCAACTGAAACGTCACCATACGCTACGATGCCAACAATCCACTGCGCTATGTGTGTTTATCTGTCAGCATCTGACCACAAATCCGTAGGGATGGGCTCAGCAACTGAGACGTCACCATACGCTACGGTGCCAACAATCCACAGTACTATGTGTGTTTTTCTGTCAGCATCTGACTTCACAAATCCGTAGGGATGGGCTCAGCAACTGAGACGTCACCATACGCTACAGTGGCCAACAATCCACGGCGCTATGTGTGTTTATCTGTCAGCATCTGACTTCACAAATCCGTAGGGATGGGCTCAGCAACTGAGACGTCACCATACGCTACGGTGCCAACAATCCACGGCGCTATGTGTGTTTATCTGTCAGCATCTGACTTCACAAATCCGTAGGGATGGGCTCAGCAACTGAGACGTCACCATACGCAACGGTGCCAACAATCCACGGCACTATGTGTTTATCTGTCAGCATCTGACTTCACAAATCCGTAGGGATGGGCTCAGCAACTGAGATGTCACCATACGCTACGTGTGTTTATCTGTCAGCATCTGACTTCACAAATCCGTAGGGAACTCAGCAACTGAGACGTCACCATACGCTACGGTGCCAACAATCCACTGCGCTATGTGTGTTTATCTGTCAGCATCTGACTTCACAAATCCGTAGGGATGGGCTCAGCAACTGAGACGTCACCATATGCTACGATGCCAACAATCCACGGAGCTGTGTGTGTTTATCTGTCAGCATCTGACTTCACAAATCCGTAGGGATGGGCTCAGCAACTGAGACGTCACCATACGCAACGGTGCCAACAATCCACGGCGCTATGTGTGTTTATCTGTCAGCATCTGACTTCACAAATCCGTAGGGATGGGCTCAGCAACTGAGACGTCACCATATGCTACGATGCCAACAATCCACGGCACTATGTGTGTTTATCTGTCAGCATCTGACTTCACAAATTCGTAGGGATGGGCTCAGCAACTGAGACGTCACCATATGCTACGATGCCAACAATCCACTGCGCTATGTGTGTTTATCTGTCAGCATCTGACTTCACAAATCCGTAGGGATGGGCTCAGCAACTGAGACGTCACCATACGCTACGGTGCCAACAATCCACGGCGCTATGTGTGTTTATCTGTCAGCATCTGCTTCACAAATCCGTAGGGATGGGCTCAGCAACTGAGACGTCACCATACGCAACGGTGCCAACAATCCACGGCACTATGTGTTTATCTGTCAGCATCTGACTTCACAAATCCGTAGGGATGGGCTCAGCAACTGAGATGTCACCATACGCTACGGTGCCAACAATCCACGGCGCTACGTGTGTTTATCTGTCAGCATCTGACTTCACAAATCCTTAGGGAACTCAGCACCTGAGACGTCACCATACGCTACGGTGCCAAAAATCCACTGCGCTATGTGTGTTTATCTGTCAGCATCTGACTTCACAAATCCGTAGGGATGGGCTCAGCAACTGAGACGTCACCATATGCTACGGTGCCAACAATCCACGGCGCTATGTGTGTTTATCTGTCAGCATCTGACTTCACAAATCCGTAGGGATGGGCTCAGCAACTGAGACGTCACCATACGCAACGGTGCCAACAATCCACGGCGCTATGTGTGTTTTTCTGTCAGCATCTGACTTCACAAATCCGTAGGGATGGGCTCAGCAACTGAGACGTCACCATACGCTACAGTGGCCAACAATCCACGGCGCTACGTGTGTTTATCTGTCAGCATCTGACTTCACAAATCCGTAGGGAACTCAGCAACTGAGACGTCACCATACGCTACGGTGCCAACAATCCACTGCGCTATGTGTGTTTATCTGTCAGCATCTGACTTCACAAATCCGTAGGGATGGGCTCAGCAACTGAGACGTCACCATACGCTACGGTGCCAACAATCCACTGCGCTATGTGTGTTTATCTGTCAGCATCTGACTTCACAAATCCGTAGGGATGGGCTCAGCAACTGAGACGTCACCATACGCTACGGTGTCAACAATCCACGGCGCTATGTGTGTTTATCTGTCAGCATCTGACTTCACAAATCCGTAGGGATAGGCTCAGCAACTGAGACGCCTCCATCTGGAGCGGTTTAATGGCACAAGTTATTTAATTAAACTAATAAATCCGTAAGGAGAGAGATGGTGAAAATCTTCCAAATACATGGAGACAATGTAAATAGGCAAAGTCATTGCTCTTTCCACATTTTTCTTTAATTAACACAGCAACCGAAAAACTGTAGTTCAACACTGCTGGGATCGAATCCCAGATCTCTCGATAACTAGCCGAGTGCATTCACTTTATGCTACTGTGCCAACAATCCATGGCGCTATGTGTGTTTATCTGTCAGCATCTGACTTCATGAATCTGTAGGGATGGGCCTAGCAACTGAGACGTCTCCATCTGGTGGGGTTTAATTTGACTTTACTTTGTCTCTTACTAGACTTGACTTTTGACTTGTCTATTTACATTATCTCCATGTATTTGGAAGATTTTCACCATTTCTCTCGCCCTTTGGATTTATTAGGTATTATTAAATAGCTTGTGCCGTTAAGCCACACCAGGTGCAGACGTCTCAGTTGCTGGGCCCATCCCTACAGATTTGTGAAATCAGATGCTGACAGATAAACACACATAGCACCGTGGATTGTTGGCACCGTAGCGTAAGGCGAACGCACTCGGCTAGTTATCGAGAGATCTGGGATTCGATCCCAGCGGTGTCGAAATACAATTTTTCGGTTGCTGTGTGCTAATTAAAGAAATACATGGAAAGAGCGATGACTTTGTTTATTTACATTGTCTCCACGTATTTGGAAGATTTTCACCATGAATTGAGAAGTTCAACTAATTTAAGTGTTTTCCAAATTCATGCCATTCCAGAGAACAAAAGTATTATCTACATATTGAATCCACAGTTTGAATGGAACAAGCTGGAAGAGTTTCTCCCCAAAGTGATGCATATAGACTTCACATACTTCAATTTGCAGTTCTGTGTGCAAAAAAATATATATTTATGCATATGTCATTGTTGTGCATTCAATTGGTAAGGTTCTTAAAATATTTTGGGAGGTGCTTAAAAGTTCTTAAGAAAGGCTTACTTTTTGTGGGAGAAAATGAGTGGGATCCCTATGAAAGGTTCTAGCAGAATGCTAATATATATATAACCTTCTGTTTTCATATTTTGAAGTCACCTGGTTTGACGATGCAGGGGTAGAAACTTATTTTTTTGCCAATTTAGTCCCGGACTAACTGGAATGAGAATCCATTAGTCTCAACTTATATTGTTCTAGTCCCAAGCAAATCAGGATAAAGTTGAGCTCATATTTAGGAAATCTCGATTATACATACTATGACATGCAGACAAAGCATTTTTCAGCTGTCCTTCTGATAGAGCCTACAAACATTTCACCTCAGGTTCTTTTCACTCCCCCATTTCAACAGCTCCAGAAAACAAGTAACCTTGATGACTGCCTCTTTTTCTTCCCCCTCCTTATCACCTGTACTCCACACCACAGCAGATTCAGTTCCTGAGATAGAAACGTTAGACATCAAAATATGCTAAGTCCAGTAGCTATATGTATATATTATCAGAAAGAAAAAAAAAACAAAAAAAAACTGTAAAACATTTAGGAAAGTACACCTGCCTGAACACCACAGTATTGGAAAAATAAACTTTTAAAACTGCAGTCCTGTGCTTATGTAAAATATGGGCGTCCGCTTACTCGATTTTTGCATTCCTGCGATATCTTCAATTTACAGTTACTTGTGTTCAGTCATAGCATTCTGACTCATTTTTGTCCATTTAAAAGTTTTTGTTTCCTCAGTTGTAATTATTTTAATTAATAATTATAAGTAAGTAAAATTAATATAGCAAATGTTTCAGCTATTTTCATTTTATTGTTGTTGTTGTTTTCTATCATATGGTAGGGGTATTTTTAAAGCACTTTATCCCATTACAATCATGTAGAGTTCTTTTACTGCAAGATTTTTTTTTTAATGTGTAATATCATTGAATGGATTCTGCTGCTTCTATTCTATGGAGTTCACCATGAAACAGCTTTGTTTTCCCCATCCCTTACTACTTTTTTATGTATTGACTTTACATTGGTATCTTCATAGTGTTTTACTTTCTTCCTTAGGTGGAACAGGCCCAGAAGTTAGTACAGACTGAAGCAAATATAGCTCATGAAGATTTAATAAAGGCAGGCACTTATTCTCGACCCTATTCACATACAGTTCCAACTTTCAAAAGGTCTGAAAAAGGTTTGTACTATTTAACAGTTAACTGACCTCTTTTACATAATCTAATCCTCTTAACCCTTTAACCAGCTCCAGAGACTCCAACTACTATAGGTTCTCCGTAGTCACTACAAAAATTGTCGGTCTGCTACAGATTATGAAAAGCATCAAATATACTATGGAAATTGAACATCTCAGTGGTGTCCTTTTTAACGATGTGTGTCAAGTTTATTTTCCTGTTTTCAAGAATCCAACAATCATTCAACATTTTGGAGAGTGTCTCTTGAATATTTTCAATATCATTGCATTTTTTCTGTGATTTTTCAATATATTTTGGTGTCAAAGTGTCTCTGTCCTCATACAAAGTTATCACGTCCTAGGGAATCCCAGAAAAGTCCTGAAATTTTAGTTATTTTTTTCAGAGCTTGGAAGATCCTTAATTTTTCATGTTTTCATGTAAAGCCCTGGAGTAGTGCTAGAATTCTTTCCTCCAATGAACAATTTGTTTATGTTCATTGCAAAGAGGGGGGGGGAAGAAAGAAACGTTTTTTTTTTTTTTTTTTTTTTTTTTCCATTCTTTTTGGAATTTGCAGACTACCATGAACAACTTCTAGTCTGTATAGGTACTTGGTTTACTGTAAGATTTTTATTAGAACACAGGGTGTCTACTGGTCATGAAAGTCACAAATTCAGAAAAAGGTCATAAAAGTCAAGAAAAAGCCACGAATTTTGCTTTTGGGTCATGAACTTCTTTTTATTTTTAGAAATTGTTCATTTTCTGGCAAAAACCTTAAGTAATTCTGCATGCACCTACTACATAACTATAAGTGTTGTTTCCATCTAACGATTTAAGTGTCAGAAGAGGGGGGGGGGGGCATTTGTTCTCTCTTCCACAAAGAAAACTGATAGTGTAAAAAATGTCTTAGCCTAGAAATGCATGTACATAATGTTGTTTGCAAAATTTTGAGATCAGTTTAGCAATTTACGTTATGCAGCTTATGGAGTAACATTTTTCAGGTATAAATGTTAATGAAGAGTGTGCAATGAAATCTTGTAGCAAAATGGTGAGTATCTCAACTTACTTTTAAGTGCATTCAAAGTTTGAGTAGATTTTTGTTACTAGCAGAACAGCAGGGAGCACTTTTTGATAGAGAGAGAGAGAGAGAGAGAGAGAGAGAGTGTGTGTGTGCGTGCATGCACAGGCATACACTGCAGCCTGGATATATATATATACTGTTAGTTAAAAAATACCCCACAGAACTTGCAAATCCAAGAAAATCTAATCACACGAAAGCAGCTGATAAGAATAATCAGGTTGAATAGGCAAAAAAACAGCAGGTATAATAAGTAAAAACAACTTAAAAGAAAAAAAAAAAAAAAAAAGCATGAGCTAGTAGGAAGATAAGCAGGAAAAGAATGGAGAAATTACAAGAATGCCAGCCATGGCTTTTTCAAGGGCCAGCATGGATAACATTCTCTAGTTTCTACAAAGACCTGGAAAATTGGATTTCTGCCTCAGCATGCTTGTCTTAGAGCAATTAAACTTATTAAAACAATTAAAATTAACCCAATAGACACCCTACTTTTAAAAGAAATCAAAACTCTTAGAAATCTTAAGTGTTATATCACTTAAAACAAAAGACATCAATCCAAGCATACCAAGACCCAATTTTCTAGGTCTTTGTAGAAACAAGAGAATGTTATTCATGCTGACCCTTGAAAAGGCCATGGCTAGCATTCTTGTAATTTCTGCATTCTTTTCCTGCTCATTTTTTTACTAGCTCATGTTTTTTTTGTTGTTGTTGTTGTTATTATACCTGCTGGTTTTTTTTTTTTTGTTTTTTTTTTTTTTGTGCCTATATACACTATATTGACAAAAGTCACCAGACACCTAGGAGAGAAACACAACATAGCATTTATTGACATGCATTAGTACGGTGTCAGTCCACATTTGGCCTTAATGCAGGCACTGACCCTTCAAGACAAGGTTTTGGAACACAGTGATAGGTATGCGCTTCCATTCAGAACATAATGCTGCCGCTAACTCTTGCTTAGTAGTAGGCCTTGGTTTCAAACTTCTTATGCAGTGTTCTAATTCATCCCATAGGTGCTCTATGGGATTAAGACCAGGGCTCTGTGCTGGCCAGTCCACACACAATAAAGAATTGTCGTCAAACCATGCCGTAACAGTCCTTGCTTTATTATGGCTCGGTGCATTATCCTACTGGTACCAACCAACAAGGCTCGGTTCCATAGTATTGCCACAGAGTTGGTAGGGCATAATTGTCCAGAATATTAAGGTAGACGTGCTGGTTAACAGATTCGTCCATGATAACCAATGAGTTGGGACCATACCACGAAAAGCACCCCCACACGAGTACACTGCCAGCTCCAAACTTGATCGTAGGAACAGTACACTGTGGTAAATAGCTTTCCCCCTGCTGCCACCATACCCACACATGGCCATCAGACTGATGGATCATGCATCTGGATTCATCAGTCCATAGGGCCCAAGTTTCCATTGATCTATGGTCCATGATAAATGTTCTTTGCACCATGCTAAACGACGAGTAGCATTCCGAGTGGAGATGAAAGGCTTATGAGCAGCCGCACGACCACGGTAACCCATGGTATGAATTTCTCTGAGAATGGTACGCGTACTACATACCGAGGTTCCAGCATTTTTACTCATCTGTACACTGAGGTCTTGTGCAGTACTCTGTTGATTATCTGTAACGACTCTCCTGAGGCTTCGACGTCCTCTATCGCTGATTTTCTTTGGTCTGCCGGTACCGTTTTGCTGCTTCAGGCACGTCATGTGTCTTCCACTTATTCAGTATATCCAAAAACTAAACAGGTGACTTGGTTATGTTTAAACGCTTCTCGGTTTCTCTTATGGACAACCCACTGATATACATCCAACAATCTTTCCTTTCTCAAAGTCATTTCTCTCCCGCCTCAACATTTTCACTCTACCTCACACAGCGATATGATCGCGGTCAGCTGCAGGCTTGTGTTTATACTGTTTGCAGCTGTACCGCACATCTAAACAATGCAGAGGATCCGTTCATTTGCTTTTGAAGGAATGTCCGGTGACTTTTGTCAGTATTTTACAGAGATGTTCATCTCTAGTGTATTTTACAGAGATGTTCATCTCTCTCATTTTTATATCATATTCATCTTTGTCTAATATAATAACTTCCTTGGCTTTATCAGCACTTATGCATTTAATTGCTGGGTTCTTCTTGAGGTTCATCAATTCTTGTCTCTCATATTTTATAGCTGGTATTTGTTTTTCTTTTTCTTTGTTATTGATTGCTTTTACTATTTTGAATCTTGTTGGGTTTTGTCTCTTATTTGGTAGTTTCATGATGACATCTTCAATATATGGGATTATGATCTCGGCTTTCAGAATTTTTTGTTTATATGCAATCTCATGCCTCTATTGAGTGCTTTAACTTGTAGATATGTCAATTCATTATTAGATTTGTTAATGAACATTGGTTTGTCTTCTAATGGTGGCATTTTTTCTTTTCCTTCTTTGTTATTATATTTTTCTCTTATGAGACTTTCTATTTCATGAAAGTGTCTCCTTCTATCTATAAATTGTTGTGTTTCTATAATAGCAAATATTTTAATTAATGCTATTTTTGTTTTTTCTCTATCGTTCTCTTGCATACATTGATTATATAATCTGTAGTTTTTCTTAATCTATCTATCTCTTTTCTTTTTTCTCTAATAGAGGCTCTTAATCTTTTAATTTCACAAGTTTGTAAAATGGTTTTATCTTTATAATTCATCGGTTTGTTTCTAATTTGTAAAAATTTAGGTGTAATTCCATTGTTTTTACAAGTTGTCAAAAAGTTTAAATGTTCGACTTCTTTGCTCATCAGGATTCTATTCTTTAGATATTCATTTTGTTCAGTCTGTATATATACATTTTGGTTCTATCCATGTAATTCAGACTCTCCATAAAATCAACATTATGAGCCTTTAAATCTCCAGTTTTGCATAAATTATATTAATTCAACAAATATTACATTTGTTGAATTCATTACATGGTTAAGAAATAATTTATCTATATGTCAACAAGCTTGTCTTCATATTATTTACTGTTTCTCACGTTATTAGAGATTTGAGTACGGGAAACGTCTATATTACAAAAAAAAAAAAAAAAAAAATTATTTCAACTTGTTACTCATATTCCTTCTCGAGGTTTCCTAAGATAGTTTAGAATTTCATTATTTGAAGTTTACAAACTTATATGGAAAATGTCTTTATATGGATATTCAGACATAGTATAAATTTGGCAGTCTTCCAATATGTAGAGAGAATAGTTATTAAATGATTAACATTATTCCAGATTTTTCTTTTAACACATGATTTATGAAATTTAAAAAATTTAAAACTTTCGAACCTCTCGACGATGATTAGCTGAATTGGTAGTAAGTCATCTTTTTATCGATGCTGGCACACTTTCTGCTTCTCGTGGCATAAGCTTCCAAGTTGAAATTGGTATCATAATTCATTATTACAGATGATGGCTTAATTTTCTGCTTCCCGTGGCTCAAGATCCCATACTAGTTTCAATTCCTTCTTTTTGGAATCATCTTCAGTGGGTATATTTATGAGTTACTTCTCATACACGTTGTTTCCCGGCCACCTACATCAATTCTACAGGTGGAGTCCGACGTTTCACGGCAGTTGAACTCATGTGCATTTTATTTTTGGTATTATTGCACATTCTTAGTCGTGTTCTTATATAATTGGATCTTTTGAATTTCTGATTCTAAATCATTTTATGTTGCCATTTGTTTGTTGAAATATTAATAAGTTGTTCTTTTTATGTATTTTTTAATGTTATTTTCTTTTTCTTTTTCAGTAAGATATTTCCAAGCGTATGGAAGATTCATTGGATCGTTATTATTACAATTTACTTCTTTAGTTTTTTCAATTATTACTGCTTCTGAGGTTAATATTTGATTTTTTGTTTTATGTGACATTAATAATTTTGCTTCATACCAATCTGGAAATGCTTCATTTTCAATGCAATGATGTATTAATTATGTTTTGTTCTCTTTTTTGTTCCAGTTGGATATATGTTCATTTAATCTGGTCTTAAATCTTCTTTTTGTACTTCCGATGTATATTTTATTTCTGTAGAATATTTTGTTGGTATAGAATATACATCGGCTTTATCAAGCATTGATCTTATTTCATTTCCTGTTGTTAATATAGTTTCGTTATCTATAACAGTTTCTGCTAATATCATTTTTTCTTTAACACATTCCTTCTTTAGTATATTCGTTATTGGAGGAATGTAGGGAAATTTGCCCCCAAATTTTATTTCAGTTTTTTGTTTATTGTTATTTTTATTTAAAGATTTTTTTGTATTTTCAAGTATATCTTCAATAATCTTTTTCTTGTGTCCAAATTTCATAGCAGTTTTTTTTATCCAGTTGATTTCAATCATTTCTCTGTTTTTATTACAGGAATGGGTTAATGCTCTTCTTAGATAGAATTGAAGTGCCAATCTTTTATATTTCCATGGATGATTTGAATCAATCAGAATTATCATTGGAATAAATGTTGGTTTTCTATATATTTCGTATTCAACCATATTATTGTTTCTGAATAAAGAAATGTCTAAGTAGTGTAGTTGTCTGTTAATTTCTTTTTCCATAGTAACTTGTATTGTTGGATAAAAACTGATGTATTTATTTACAAATGCATCTAGTTCTTTTTCAAATTGCTTCCAGAAGATAAGGATATCGTCAACGTATCTTACGTACATTATCAGTTGTTTTTGATTGAATGATTTAGAGAGTTGATTTTCTATGTCTTGCAATATTATCTCAGCAAGAAGTCCGGAAATTGGGGACCCCATTGGTGCACCTTGTTTTTGTCGGTAGATTTTTTTATTATATGTGAAGTAGTTATTATCAGCTACTAGTTTTATTGCCTGGATAATACTAATTCTTTGTGCTTCAGGTATTTTTCGATCTGTTAATCTCTGATCTAATAATTGAATTGCTTTATAAACAGAAGTATTTGGATATAGAGAAACAATATCTAGACTGATCATAAGAAAATCGGTTGTTTTTAGTTCTTTAACTTTATTAACCACTTCAATGGAGTTGTTAATTGTATAATTATGTTGATTATAGTACTGTTTTAAATGTTTAAATAGTTCTTTTTCTAGGAGAAGAGTTGGAGCTGTTGTTTTATTTACTATTGGTCTTAAGGGTTCTTCTTTTATATGCGTTTTGATTTTGCTGAATATGCTTGGAATAGATGATCCAACAGGTGGAATGGCTTTATTTTTAATATTATCAGGTAAATGTCCATGGTTTTTTATAATAGCCATTTTTCTTAGAATTGTATCTGTTGGATCATGTTTAGTCTCTTCAATGTTCAATTCTGCTATAGCCTTTTTCATTTTTATATCATATTCATCTTTGTCTAATATAATAACTTGCTTGGCTTTATCAGTGCTTATGCATTTAATTGCTGGGTTGTTCTTGAGGTTCATCAATTCTTGTCTCTCATATTTTATAGCTGGTATTTGTTCTTCTTTTTCTTTGTTATTGATTGCTCTTACTATTTTGAATCTTGTTGGGTTTTGTCTCTTATTTGGTAGTTTCTTGATGACGTCTTCAATATATGGGATTATGATCTCGGCTTTCAGAATTTTTTGTTTATATCCATATCTCATGCCTCTATTGAGTGCTTTAACTTGTAGATATGTCAATTCATTATTAGATTTGTTAATGAACATTGTTTTGTCTTCTAATGGTGGCATTTTTTCTTTTTCTTCTTTGTTATTATATTTTTCTCTTATGAGACTTTCTATTTTATGAAAGTGTCTCTTTCTATCTATAGATTGTTGTGTTTCTATAATAGCAAATATTTTAATTAATGCCATTTTTTCTTCTTCTCTATCGTTCTCTTGCATACATTGATTATATAATCTGTAGTTTTTCTTACTTAATCTATCTATGTCTTTTCTTTTTTCTCTAATAGAGGCTCTTAATCTTTTAATTTCAGAAGTTTGTAAAATGGTTTTATCTTTATAATTCATCGGTTTGTTTCTAATCTGTAAAAATTTAGGTGTAATTCCATTGTTTTTACAAGTTGTCAAAAAGTTTATATGTTCGACTTCTTTGCTCATCAAGATTCTAATCTTTTTAAAGTTTTGGATATTCATTTTGTTCAGTCTGTACATATATATATATATATTGGTTCTATCCCTGTAATTCAGACTCTCCATAAAATCAACATTATGAGCCTCTTAAATCTCCAGTTTTGCATAAATTATATTAATTCAACAAATATTACATTTGTCGAATTCATTACGTGGTTAAGAAATAATTTATCTATATGTCAACAAACTTGTCCACCATCTTTTGCCATCTTCTAGGCAAAAGATGGTGAACATTTTTTTTTTTTTTTTTCATATTCATATTTTTGTTTACAGTTGATGTAGGGATTTTTAATGACTTAGTGATTGCTATTTGGGTCAGTGAATTTTCTTTTAAGACACGCTCCTTGAAAACCTTGAAAAGTCCTTGAAAAATAAAAGTTCAGCTTCAAGTTGTTGAAAGTACTTAAAAAGTTTAAGACTCCATAAATAGTACTTGAAAAAAAATTGTTTGGGTTTTTAAGTATTGGTATGAAAGAGTATATGTAAAATAATTGTTTGTGCTAAAAAGTTGTGTAGGATATTTCTGTGAAGTTCTGATAAAAACACCAAGCTGATCAAATAATGCTGAATTTGCGTTCAACCAAGAAGAGCACGTTGAGCGCAAGTACCTTGGCTATGACATCGTTGCGAAGTAAAACATCAGCAAGGGAATAAAATATGTAAGTGGAAGGATGTATTTGTGAATTGTGATGGGCTTCTGTGGACTGGGATTAAGGAGCGTTCTTGCAGGAGTGTGGAACTTCTAGGAATTGCTTGTGCTTCATGTGTGCACTCTTCGTCTCCTGGCTGCATCAAAAATAAAAAGTTAAGCAAACAATAAATATCATACCAGCAGATGAATACGAAAATAATGTACCCCTTCAAAATATTCCACAAAATAAAATGATTTCGAAAAGCACCAAAACAGAGGTAACAAAACTTAGCTAATAAAATAAACCAACAGGGGTTCAAGGGATAACAGAGGCAGGTCATTGAAAGTGTGCCCATCTTCTCTAAGTTTAATGGTTTGAACTTGCTAAAATACCTACCTACTGACCGACCGACAGCTCACACATATGATGATTTGGTTTTAAAAAGTCCTTGAAAAGTGCTTGAATTTATTTTGCTTGGAAGAGTATGAACCTTGGACCAGAAACCTTACTTTTGAAATATTCACAAAAGTATGTACCTTCTTTGGATATTTGTTTGTACTTTTCTGTTAAAAGCAATGCTTGATGGTTTTTTCCACTATCATTAATAATATTGCTTATTTTGCATTTAGAAATGCTACTTCCATGATTTTAGCAGCACTTTTTAATTGTAACAGAATGCAAATATTTCTCTTCATAAAAGAGCAAAAATATAACTTATCCACAGCTTGCTCACATGCGTCATTTTCTTAGCAGACTATATTTAACTGCAGCAGATGCTTCTTTGATGTTCACCTAACACGTTGTTGTCAGTTTCAATTCTTTGAACTTCTTTTTCTTTTCTGTAATTCCTTACCGAAAAAATTCTAAAAATGTGTGAACATGCTCTATAGAAGCATATTATAAAGTGTGCATTGAGAGCTTATGAAAATACTTACATTTTTAGTCTTTGGCTAATCTCCTTGCTTGCACTCAAGTCCCTAAGTTTTTGGATATGTATAAATTCACAAATTAAGACATTCTTGTTTAATTTTTAATTTCCAGAGCAAGTAATTCCTCTTTCTGATAATATATATATATATTTTTGTGACTCAATACTTTCAGATAATTATAAGCCGCCAAAATTTCCTGAGAATGTCTACCCACCTGTAAAGGAAGATGGCGGCAGCAGCAGCAGTACTTTCATTCCTTTTGGAGATCATAGAAGAGAAATATATAAGCTAAACACTGAAGATGAACTGAGTATAAGTACCCTTTCACCCATCAAAGACAAAGCTTCACCATTTGGTCGACCAGATCATGGTACTTGTTCAATAACTTGATTTCGTTTTATTAATGCATTTTGTTTTTATTACATTGTTGGAGAATATTTTAAAAAATCTATAGTGATATGTGTATGTTAACAAATTAGGGAAAACTTCTTAGCACTAAATTTGCTTCTGGTTTTTCTTTAAATGATTTAGATGCAATAACTTGATTTTGTTGTGTTAGTGCATTTTGTTTTTATTACATTATTGGAGAATATTAAAAAAAAATCTATAGTGATATGTGTATTAGCAAATTAGAAAAAAGTCCTAGCATGAATTTGCTTTTTTTTTTTCTTTAAATGATTTAGAAACTTAAAAACTATACACATCAGTGGTGTTTGTGTTTCTTTCTATGTAAATTGTACTGACACCGGTTAACACAGTAGTAAATAGTTTAAAGCCATTAGTTATGTTCAGGGTAGCAGAATATAGACATACGCCATACGCTGATAGTTTCCAAATTATTAGCAAATTTTGCTGATAGTTTTTGCTTGTAGATTGAAAAAGAAAATTATTTAGAGCAATTAAAACACTTACTCTCAAGACTACTCAGATTAATATACTTCATTCTATTTTAACTTGAAGAACTTTCAATTATTTTTCACATCTTCTGAGTTCTTTTGTTTCTGGCCTGTAGATTTTATCAAGGCCTGTTCTCAATGTATAGGAACTGTATCAAAAGTTTCATTTTACACAGAAAGAATATAAATTTTATTGCCAGGTTCAGCAGTTTTCAGTTATTAAATTAAAATATTTTCTTTTGTATTTTGTAGGTCTACTAGTTTTGAATTAAGTTGTTGAAAATGTTATTTATAATTTTTGAAGGTTCACTGATAAAACTGTTTTTCTGGATATAAAAACTTCCTTCAATTAATGTCTTTATGAGGTTCATAACCCAATATTTTTATATTTTGCAATAAAGGTCCATTTCACATACATTCAATTCTAATGTAGTCATTGAAATCTGTAATGTCCTAAAATTATTTACTGTTTTATTCATTTTTCTTTAAACTACCTTTTTCTGTTTTTATCGTTGTTTGCGCTTCGCAGGTTTGCAGCAAGTTTTCTGTTTCAATGGTTGTGTACCCAGATGCATTTTATTTTTATACAACTCTGGTTATGTTTTTGTCTCTCATGTATATTAGCTGCTACAGAATTATTATATACCTTTGAAAATTTTCACCAGTCTTGCTGCTCCATGTGCATTAGGTCGCAGTGCTGAGGTTCTGACCCATGTGCATTAGGTCGCAATGCTGAGGTTCTGACCCATGTGCTTTTCTTTTCTTTTTCTCATACGGGAGTTTGGCCTGATTTGTGCTTTGCTCTTGAGTTGAAGATCAGTGAAACCTATTTTCTATTACAGCAGATTGCTCCAAATAAAACAAGTGTTTTAAGAAATTGTAACATTACTTTTAGCAGCTAACATGGTTGGATCTGAAAATTTTAAGCCATTAATGACAAGTAAATTTTACATTTTTTTTTTTTTCAATAATGAAAAAAATTTCACACATGATGTATTATGTACTAAACTTTAGGAATAGTCAGATTTGTAAGATCTTTCGGCTGTAGCATCAGCCTTGTTCACACTAAAAGCAAGCACTCATGGGGTTGACACAGTTTCTTTTAGCTGTTGCCAGTAGAGATTTCCAAATTATCGGAATATTGAAGAGTGCATCTGAATTTCAAGAGCTTTTATTGAAGAGAATTCCAATGCTTTCTCTGTAGTGTTGAGAAAATTTATTTGAGTAGGGTGCAATCTTTTTGGTACAATTCCAGTTTGGAGAGCCAGAGGTATCTTCAATAGTCAGAAGAGAAAGTGCAGAAGTCAGAAGACTTTTTCTGACATCTCTTTTATGTTCAAAAATTCTGAATTGCAAGAGTTTTTATTGAAGAGAATTCCAATGCTTTCTCTATAGTGTTGAGAAAATTTATTTGAGTAGGGTGATTGGTGCATTTTCTTTTGCTCTATTCATAGATAATTAAGTTTAATTATCTTCAAGGTTGTCAATGGATTAATTTTCTGATGGTGGAATTTTAAGTGATTTTCTTCTCTTGATATTATGCACATTATTTGCATATTGCATATTTGTTTATGCCAAATTCCATACCTAAATAATCACTGAAGATTTTCTGTCATGTTTTTTTTCCCTCTAAGAGTGGTGTTTTAAACAACTTAATTGCAACAACAGAATAACAAAATACACAATAAAACATTTCAGTTTAGTAACTGCCAACAATATTTAAATTCTTCAGGAGTAAACAAAACTTTTGATAATCCTTCTACACATTGAGAACAGGCCTTGACTAAAATCAAGATGCCAGAAGTGTCTGTAAAAAACTAAGGGAACTCAGAGGAAAGGAAGATTTAATAAAAATTCAACTGGAACTAGAACTAAATGGATTTGTAAGTTGCAGATATGACATGATCCTACAGAATAACCAATGGCCCTAAGGAATGCTATGACCCCCCCCACACACACACACACACACACACACACACACACCCCGGCATCAGGGATCCACCTCCATGCTTCACAGTTGAGGTGATATGCTTCGGAGGGTTTTCCCCAGCCGTACGTACACTCTCTACCAGTTGTGAAAAACAATGTAAAGCATGATTCATCAAACCAGATGACACATTGCCAGTCTTTAGCATCCCAGTTTTTATGTACTTTGCTCAACCATTTTACATATTTTGTTGCATTGACGTTGGTAATAAAAATTTTGTGGATTGCAGCAGGGCCATAAATACCAGCACGATGGATTTCTGACGAACCGTTATGGCGCAGAGAGGATCGTTTCAACTGGTATTCAACTCTGCTGCTATTTGCAGTGTTGTGGTCCCGTGTTTCCATTGTACAATCAGTGCCATTTAGAAGCTATGCCAAATAGCAGTGATTGTACAATATTTGCACATTTGGAAGCTATGCCATGTCCCACACTTGCCAACTTTTACGGATTTCTGCTTAATTTTACTGATTTACGGATAGAGGTCGGGTTTTTTTTTATGGATTTCTTAATATTTCGATTGCTCAATGGAAATATTTCAATCCCCTGCAACCATCCACTTAGATTTTCTATCGGACCTTACGAGTGCTGTGTCATGCGATGATGTCATCTTTGACTCCCCAGCTTCGTGACGTCGTATGATAGCTGTCTGTTCATAGGAGTGCTCAAGTGATGTTCCGAGTGCCGACGCTAGGCGCATGCGCAGTCTGCGACGGTAGCCATCGCATTTTGCATTTCCACGTCCGGACTTGATCGAGCGAGTGGTGACGCTGATCGAGCGGCGGTGGTATTTCAGTCCCTGTAGATGCCAGTTCATTGTAGCAGTTCATTGATATCCTCTTGGTAGGGAAATCACAGCCAATGAAAGAGAAGGGTAAAATCTGCATGGACAGTGTGGAGCAATGTTGTTGTAGCAGCAAAAGAATACTTTCTTATGTGTGTTGTTTTTAGCGTGTGGTGTTGTTTCTGTGTTGTACAGTTGAATTACTGGGAGGAGCAAGTTGTTAGTTTAGCTTTTATGCAAATCTATAAAGATGAGTACTAAGATTACAACATCTCAAAGTTATTTTCAAACTTTTAAGGAAGCATACACCGCAAAGTTCCAGTGTATCAGGAAATCTAATAAAGGCGTAAAATTTGCTTTTTGCAACATTTGCCAAAACGATTTTAACATTGCCCACGGAGGCAGAAACAATATTTTTTGTCATGTAAATGGTCCCAAACACAGAGGTAATGTGAAGTGTACTGATAGTAATTCCAAACTGACTATGTTTTTTAAGACATCGGATAATAGTCAAGGAAATGTAACTCGTGCCGAATTGTTGTTTACGTCTTTTTTATAGAACACAACGTGCCATTCAGTGCTACCAGCCATGCTGGTCCACTTTTTGTGGCAGATGTTTCCAAAAGATGAAACTGCCAAACGTTATGGCTAAGACTGAAACGACGGCGATTATCCACGAAATGGCTTTAAATTGAACTTCCGCTGTTTGAAACTTTTACAAGAAGGGCCATTTTTTGCAGCATGTGATGGAAGTCATGAAAGTGATTACACTATTATATAATCCCGATATACAAGATGAAGAATAGAAGATATGTAACATACAGTTTTGAATACAATGTGTAGGTACTCTTAAAGTGAATATTTCCTTTCTACAGGAAATATTTAGTTTGGTATTGAAACACCACAGGTTTGCGAGGCTAACATTGAGCAAAATTAAGATTTTACTTAATGGTTTTTTAAATTATTATTTTAATCACAGATAATCCTAGTTTAGTTATTGCGGCATATGCATAGATTTTTACTGCGTATTTGTTATTATAATTATGTTTTGTTTTCTGGTAAATGTCGTTTGCGCAAAAGTTTTACTGATGCGCATTTTTCAAAGTTGGCAAGCATGCATGTCCTTTTTGAGTGGTAGTCATAATCTTTGATATAGTTCCTCGTGTTACGCCTACTATTTCTGCCGTTGTAGTCACTGAAGCTTCTGCAAGATGCACATCAATGATCATGTCTATTTTGAAGTCACTGAGATCCGACATTGTCTACAATCACTCCACAACAGCTGTTTCGTTTCACCTGTGACTGTGGCACTGCTGCATGATAGCTGACATTATATTGCACTCCTCGTGTTACACCTACTATTTCATCATATTGCGTTCCTCGTGTTACACCTGCTATTTCTGAAACTGTCTAATGCTACCACTACCCTATTATATCTGTGTGTTTGCTATCCCCATACGGTCACTTCTTAACTCATGTTACACGTACTATTTCATCATATTGCATTCCTTGTGTTACACCTACTATTTCATCGTATTGCGTTCCTCGTGTTACACCTACTATTTCTGCCGTTGTAGTCACTGAAGCTCCTGCAAGACGCACATAAATGATCATGTCTATTTTGAAGTCACTGAGATCTGACATTGTCAACAATCACTCCACAACAGCTGTTTTGTTTCACCTGTGACAGTGGCACTGCTGCATGATAGCTGACATCATATTGCACTCTCCTTTGTGTACCTGACATCATGAGCGATGTCGTCCCTGTGATTTATATATGGTGCATTACATGTACTCCAGTTGCAGTCAGGGCTTTCATTGTTTTAATAAGCCTGTATATAGTCAATGTTGGTTTTATGTTAGGATATTGTGTAATTGTTCATTATGTCTATAAGCAGGTCTCTGATTTGTTTTCTTTTAGTTTGGGAATTTTGGCTCTTCTAAATTATTATTAACCTTTATCTGAAATATACGAAACACCACCTATGACAAACAAAAAGAAACAAGAAAATTATCATTGGCTGGTAGTGTTGAGCTGATGCAAGTTTCCACCGGAGACCTAGGTATCAGTCAAGAATCAGTGTAATATATATGATGGTCCCAAATAAAGCTGTTTTTTGCAGTTCTGTAGGTGATATATTAGAAAGCTGCAATTTTCTGAAATGATCCATAAAAAGTAATTGTTCCAAGTGCCCCGATGCAATGGAACTACTGCCTGTGTGTTTAGTCCATAATCGGGTAACTTCTATGGCCAGGTCTCTATGTTTTGGTCATTTTTTCCAATTATTGTTATTATTATTATTACCAGGGTTCTGGAAGAGGAGTGTGAACTTAGTGATAAGACAAAATAACAGTGCCCGTATCTAACCAATGATCAGTCTACATAGTAATTTGAAGATTGTCCTAAACCAAAGCTTTAATTCCATTAAGAAAGACTCGTGGAAAATTTTTTGTTTGCTTGGTTCAAATTTTTCACCTTTTTCCTGTGCAAACCAGTAACCCAGCTTCAAATTGTACAAGAGTAATGTTGAATTTTTTTTATGAAACTATTAATGAGATAGCAGCTTTTTTTTTTTTTTTTTTCTTAGCATCAGTTTTTCTAAAACTTTTCTTTATGAAATATCATTTATATAGTTCAGAGCAAAGAATTACAAAGGAAATGGACATACTCGCAAATCATCTTTTGAGCATTTCCATGAATTTGGGCTTAATGACAAACTTAAAAATGTGTATGACACTCTCTACTTTTACATGGTATTCTAAATCTTGTAAAAGCATCATACATAATTTTTTTTTGTATAAGTTTCATTTTTAAACCCATTTCTTTGCTGTTGTCATACACTACAGCTCTGAGGGGATACTTCCGAAAATGACAATGTCATCAGCAAAATGAAGGTGGGTTAAACAATCACCATTAATTTGTATCCCTTTGCCTTTCCAGCTCACTGACATTTTGTAATGTGGTGGTGAAAAGTTTTGGAGATGTGGTGTCACTTTTTCTCACTCCCTTTCTAATTTTTATTAGTGCAATGTCCTCAAAAAAGGCAAACACTTACATTTTCATCAATGCTATTAATGTTCATTTATGCATCTTCAGTACTGTAGGATTCCAGAGACATTAAACTGCTGTTGGTTTCACAGAATCAAAAGCCTTTCCATAATTGTTGAAAGCCATACATAATAGAAGTTCATTCATTCTTACAATTAAATCTCTCAATACAATGGATGTGATGTATAGTTCTATAACCACTTATAAATCCAACCTGTTCTCTTGGTTGAGCCAAATCCATAAGATCATTTTCTTTTTAGATAAATACAAGCCACCAGTAATCAATCTTTCTCCACTGAGGAAGGATAACAATAAAATTGAGTATAATGAAGATAATGGAAAAGAACCAGAAATATTTGACATAGAAGATGAGGATGTGGTTCAAAATATTCTTTCTTCCACCATTGCTGAGCAGTCAATGTCACACACAGGTAGTTGTACCTTCATGTTTGATTAGAAAGTTCTGTTTACAGGTTTTACTTTGAAATATCTTTTTTCAGGAGTTGTTTTAATTGAAGCATTTACTTACTTCCCTTTCTCCTCTGAGTTTCTTATTTTCTTGTAGACGTTTCAGGGCTTAAGATGATTATCAAGGTCTCTTCTCAATACTCCACTCCATGGAGGTTGTTGATGTAGAACGCTTTTAAAAATTATTGCCAGATCCCATATATTAATGTCTTGATATCTTTAAAATAAAATAAAATGTAATCTTCTTAACCCTTGTTTGTTGTCATTAAGCAGCACATCGAAGACCATGCTTATGCTTTTTGTGGATTCATTAATGAGTCTTTTTATCTGATGTAGTAGGTATTTTTAATAAGTTTCTTGTTGATTTGAGGTTGATAATCCAAAATTTGGATTTCATTTTGTAGTGGCTTGCATTCACATATTTCAGTGTGTTCTTGAAATTAATAAAAAATTAGTTTCAAAAAAGAGAATTTTGACTGCTGGAAATTATTATACTTCAGACTTTAAATGAGCCTTTTGCACTTTATTTACTCTCCTGGAATAGTTCTTAAATTTAATCTTGACTCCAGGTAATTATTGTACTTCAGACTTTAAATGAGTCTTTTTCTCCACATTTACCCTCAGACTCTTGGAAAAGTTCTTAAATTTAATTTTGACTCCTGGAAATTATTGTGCTTCAGATCTTAAATCAACCTTTTTCTCCTTATCTCTCCTCTTGAGATTAGAAAGGTCATTAAATTTAATTTTGATTCCTGAAAATTATTGTACTTTAAATGGGCCTTTTTCTCCTTATTTTCCTTTAGACTCCTGGAAAAAAGTTCTTAAATTTAGTTTTGACTCCTAGAAATTATTGTACTTCAGACTTTAAATGTGCCTTTTTCTCTGTATTCACCCTCAAGACTCATGGAAAAGTTCTTAAAATTTAATTTTGACTCCTGGAAATTATTGTACTTTGGACGTCTTGTATGTTTTCCATTCTTCATTCAACAGGCAGGAAGTGAACTTTCCCTTTTGTAGTGTGTTATTTGTTTGTGAGTCATTTACACTGTTTCTTGTGTATATGTGTATGTTTTTTTTTTTAATGTTGTATTTGTTACTGTTATAAACCATTGGACTTGGTGCACTTTGGCCCATTGAGACCCTCTCAGTGGCGTATCCACATGGGGGTTAGTTGGAGCCAGAACCCCTTTCCTCCTTGGTCTAAATTTCAGTGTTTTTATTTAAGTAAAAAATTAAATAAATAAAAGTTTTGATAAAAAAAATGAAATTTAAATTTCAAAACAGTTTTACCGTTTTGTTGAAACGTGAAGTTCCCACAAACTTTCATGAATGCAACTCAATTTAAACTACAGTGCAAAATATAAAAAAAAGAACTCGGTTTGTATTATAGTTAATACGTCATTGTTTCTGATGATGTTGTGTGTTATAATATGATATGTAGCACATGAGATTGTTTGCATGCTTTGAATGCACGGACCATTTAAAAACAATGATAGCATTGCAGGGAGCTTCTGAGTAACGGTCAAGTCAGACACATCATTAAGTTAGGGTTGTAATTATGTGTTTCTTTTTGGGGGGGGGGGGGTTCAGTTAGAGCCATTTTGCTAGTTTATTAATTTGTGTTCTAATAGTTTTTTACTATAAAAAACGATGATAGCATTGCAGGGAGCTTCTGAGTAATGGTCAGGTCAGACACATCATTAAGTTAGGGTTGTAATTATGTTTTTTACAGTTAGACTAACACCTCGTGCTCAAACGAGTTACGAATAGCAAATTAATTACATCTCGGGCGGGCTTCTTTTTTATGTTAAAATGCTGGGAGTCTTTCTTTTCTATTTTTTTCTTCTGAGTTTTAGGTAGAGGAATCAGTTTTTTTCCCGGCAGTGTATCATTGATCCTGATTGCATGGGAAGAGAATTGATGTGTCATTGTGTGAGAGCTTAAGTGCTCTTTAAGAGAATAATTAGCATAGGAAAGCAGGGGGTTGAGGCAGGTGAAATAGAGATTAGGGAACTCCACCTTCGCACAGACGCAGTAGGATGGTCAGTTCTGTGGCCAGCTGAAATCGCCCTTGGACACATCAGAGAAGACAACCTCAATTCTCAAAAGAACCATTCGCAATAAAACAGATGGGGAGGGGAAAAGGAAAAGCCGCTAATGTAGGGTGGATAAAGATATGCAGTTCGACTATGTTGCGAAGAATAGCTATGCGGTATGATGAGAGTTAAAGGGTGAATCAAAGTAAATTCCCCAGAGGAAACAGTCCGCTTGAAAACTAGCTTGGAGATTCATTGCTTCGACGGATTTGTTCCACCTGTGTAAAGCCGGCCTTAAGATCTCAGCTCTGAGGACGGAAATTCGTCCCCAGTATTTCAGAAGGCCTCGTTAAACCAAACATCGTATAGAAGGTGGCAAGGGGACAACAGATCAAAAAAAGCTTTTCTAATAGCTGTTACTGTCACCTACACTCAACATTTATCCCTTAAGTTGAGTTGCTCTTTTTATCCATTTGTGCATTACAATATGAATGATCCGTATCCTGAAGTTATAGAAAAAAATTAAATACTGGTGTTTGTAAAACAGTTAAAAATGAAGTGGTAAAATCTACTGTGTGGAAACCTTTTTCTCCAAATTATTGATTGCACGACCAACGCAAAATTGGATTATGTTCAGTGTGAGAAATGTGAATGCATTTTGAAATATAAAAGTTCTTCAGGATCTAGCAGACTTTTGGGTCTTGCCAAAACATGCGTGGAGACCATCTCCTCTCCATGCACAAAAAAGGTAGAGTTTCTTTTTCTTAGATAAGAAAAAAATATCAGCTATTGGGTTGTCGGAAAAGTCATGACGTATTTTAGCCATGTTTTGCAAAGGTCATTTACTGATAGAAAGAACAAAGATCAATCAACGATATAACGCCCGTTTTGTTCGATAACCTTTTGCCATCTGTCATTGAGCTGCAGAATGCCTCGTTCGTAGAAGGACCTGTCTTTCGTGGCGAAAAACTATACAAGGTGCTGATATACAGCCTCATCTGAATTTAACGTTATACCACGCAAGGACTGTTGAAGAGAGCGAAACAAGTGGAAGTCTGACGGCGCAAGGTCAGGCGAGTATGCTGGGTGTGGCAACACATCCCACCCAAGCTCCAATAATTTTTGGCGGGTCTCGCGTTGTCGTGATGGAACACAACACCTTTACGATGAACGAGCTCTGGACGTTTCTGGATGATGGATTCGTTCAAACTGTCCAATTGTCGACAGTACACATTCGAATTGATTGTTTGGTTCCGTGTTAGGAACTCAAAAAACACGACACCTTTATAATCCCACCACACTGATACCAGAACCTTCCTCAGATGAATGTCTGCTTTGGATGTCGTTTGAGGCAAAGCAGCACGTCGGGACAAAGACCGTTTGCGCAGCACATTGTTGTACACAATCCACTTTTCATCACCAGTTATCAGTCGCTTCAAAAAATGATCGTTTTCCTCACGTTTAATGAGCATATCGCAGATGTTTATACGCGCCGTCAATTGAGCTTCTTTGAGTTCACGAGGAACCCACACGTCGAGCTTGCTTACGTATCCCAGCTTCTTCAGGTGGTCGTGAACGCTTGAATGATGGATGTGCAATGTAATGTGTCTGCAATCTCTTGTGTCGTGTAATGTGGGTTTGACTCGATCAATGCCATGATTTTGTCGTCATCAGCCTCGGTGTGGCTCCCGGACTGAGGAGCATTGTTGAGGTGAAAATCACCAGCACGGAATTTTGCGAACCACCGCTGGCACTGACGTTCTTGTAGAGCATTATCACCGTACACTTTACGCAACTTTTTCACAAGCTTGACGCATGTTCTTCCCTTTACGGAAGTAAAACAGTAAAATATGGCGAAAATGCACAGTTTGGTCTTCCATCTTCAACTTGATGTCAAATCTCCGCAAATCGCTCACTATTCCTTTTAGACTGCAGCTAGAACTGGCACCTGTCGAATGCCACAGCGATAACAGAGCTGCGCGTGCCTCTAGTACTTCCAAAACCGTCCAACCGCCATCGGGTGCCAAAATACGTCATTACTTTTCCGACAACCCAATGTACTGCAAAATTTTCTGCGAAACTGTAAAATATAAATTTTCTTTCAAGGTTATATCGTTTTTAATGAGACGTATCATATTCCATGCTCCTTCCTGTTTCATGTAAAAATCAATTGAAAGAGAGAAAAAGATCAGCACTTGGGAAAGTTAAGCTCGGGCCCCATAGTACACAGACCTCATGGGGCTGAGCTGGGCTCGAGCATAAATCGGGAGATGCGCGTTCCATTCCCAATCCAGGGCGATGAAATTTTCAAGTTTTCTGAGATGTGTTACATGGATGGCCAGTAAGTGGTACAAGCAAATTCAGAATTTATATTCTGTTTGCTTTGAATATTCTATTGATTTCCCATGTATTATGAGGAATATTTCTTTATTGAAATAGACAATTTCAATATTTTACAAAACTAGAACGATGGAAGATATTGATACTCACAATGCACTGTTCTATCACCAATGGTAACAATTGGTGGCATCACTAAAAGATCGTGTGTTTTCACTGTCATGTGACCCGTCAGGCTAGATGGTCGCGAATGCTGGGGAGAAGACGTTCTGTACATGCTTGAATTAAGTTTTGTTACTGTTGTGCAACTGCGTTTTAGAACGCATTTCAAGAAATCACTGCCAAATAAGCAATCCATTCATGACTTGCACAAACAATTTGAAACAGCAGGATGTTCGTGTAAAGGTAAAAGTCCAAGGAGACCACGTGTATCTTATGAACAAGGGGAGCGTGTTCGTGCCATTTACCCAGCACGCAGCCCAAGGAAATCCACAACGATGGCAGATTGGGAGTTGCAAATTGCACAACCGACTGTTTGGAAAATTTTGAGGAAGTGACTGAAAATGACTCCCTACAAACTGCAGTTATTGCGAAGTCTAAGTTACACTGACAGAACCACATGTAATTTCTGTACAGAAATGCAGGAGCATTTTGAAGATGGTTTTAGCGAGCATCTAAATTGTCAATGACGAATTGGCATCCTACAAAAGTGGGAAAGTTGACAAATGAGACATTTGCATATGGGGGACTGAAAATCCTTTAGCAACAGTGGAGAATGTGCGGGATTCCCCATAGGTTTATGTGTTCTGTGCCTTGTCCTGTAAAAAAATGTATAGCCCCTTCTTTTTCCACGAAAGCACTGTAACAGGAAGTTGTTACCTCGTCATGCTACTTATGCAGTTGATGCCTCAACTGCATAAAAACAGTGACAACTTCATTTTCTGACAGGATGGAGCACCATCCCACTGAGGTCAGGAAGTTAGAAATTATTTTATTTTAAATACACCAGTGCTGAATAATAATGAAATGCATATAGCGTATTAAATCTGTTTATTTTTGTGGTGTAGTCAGTACAAAGATTCGCCAAGCCTTCGCACTCCACTGGGAGGCTTTTTCAAGGCAATGGTAGACCCAATTACCTTGGAAATCTTCCACAGCACTCGATTGGCTACGCAACAGGTGACAACATGTCACTCATATGTTGGCCAACACAAAGTCTTGATCAACACCCTGTGACTTTTTATTTGATGGGGCTATGTCAAAGAAAAGGTCTTCATGCCTCCCATTCCTGTTAATTTAGCTGATCTGAAACAACGTATCACAACAGCCATTGCTGGAGTTGATGAAAATATTTTAGTGCGTGTTTGGCAAGAATTTGACTTCTGCATTGATATGCGCTGTGTGACTGAGGGTGCACACATTGAACATCTGTAAGTTGCTGTAACAAATTTCAAAAGTTTACCTACAAAACAGTGCAATGTGAGCGTCAGTGTCTTAAATAGTTTTGATTTTTTTAAATGTTGAAACTATCTGTTTTTTGTTTTTTTCTGACACCGTGTTTGATTTTTTTATTCTCATACCAGGTGCCTACTGTAAACACACTGACGGAAAAAAAAATCCCAACACCACGAAAAAATAGTTGTAGAGGAATGAAATGGCGGCAATATATTTGTATAGGTAACATATTTAATCGATTAAGGTTTCAAGATCCCAGCTTAATGTAAGTGCGAGAAGAGCCATTTTAAATGTGAAATGCTGGTACATTAATAGCCGGTGTAACAGCCAGAATGTTGAATGCAAGCATGCAAACGTTCATGCATTGTGTCGTAATGGTGCTGGATGTCAGTTTGTGGAATGGAGTTCGATGCCTGTTGCACTTGGTCGGTCAATACAGGGACGGTTAATGCTGGTTCGGGGTGACGCTGGAGTTGTCGTCCAATGATGTCCCACACGTACTCGATTGGTGAAAGATTTGGTGATCTAGCAGGCCACGACAACATGTCGTCACTCTGTAGAGCATGTTGGGTTACAACAGCGGTATGCGGGCGAGCGTTATCCTGTTGGAAAACACCCCCTCGAATGCTGCTCATGAATGGCAGCACAACAGGTTGAATCATCAGACCGACGTACAACTGTGCCATCAGGGTGCATGTGATAACAACGAGAGTGCTCCTGCTGTCATAGGAAATTGCTGCCCAGACCATAACTCCAGGTGTAGGTCCAGTGTGTCTCGGCCGCAGACAGGTTGGTTGCAGGCGCTCACCTGGCCGCCTCCTAACCAACACACGACCATCACTGGCACCCAGGCGGAACCAGCTTTCATCAGAAAACACAACAGATCTCCACTCCGTCCTCCAATGAGCTCTAGCTTGACACCACTGACGTCGCAAACGGCAGTGGTTTGGAGTAAGTGGAATGCACGCTACAGGGCGTTTGGCTCGGAGCTGTCCTTCAAGAAAGCAATTTGTAACAGTTCGTTGTGTCACTGTGGTGGCAACTGCAGCTCAAATTGCTGCCGTAGACGCGGTACGATGCGCCACGGCCGTACGCCGTACATGGCGGTCTTCCCTCTCAGCAGTGCCACGTGGCCGGCCGGAACCCGGTCTTCTTGAGGCAGTACCTTCCCTTGACCACCGCTGCCAACAATCATGCACAGTGGCTACATTCCTGCCAAGTCGTTCTGCAATATTGCGGAAAGAAAATCCACCTTCTCGTAGCCCTATTACACGACCTCGTTCAAACTCCGTGAGCTGTTGATAATGGCTTCTTCGTCTTCTTAAAGGCATTCTTGACTAACATCAACACCCTACGTCGAATCTCAACGATAACTAACGCTCACGAACGTTACAGCGCGTATTTAAAGCAAACCTGCTTTGCATGTTCCGAGGGGCGCTACTAGCGCCACACGTATGCGCCGAGTGCGAAATTTGCATAGACCTCATCTTACAGATGTACTCTCAGCGCCTACCATCTGTCGTTTATCTAACACAACCCCTTCTTGGTGTTGGGATTTTTTTTTTTTTTTTTTCCGTCAGTGTAGTAGGCACCTGCCTGGTATGAGAATAAAAAATCAAATACAGTGTCAGAAAACAAAATTTATTCACAAGACTATATAAATATATAGGCAAGCACTGCAAAGAGAAAGCAGCACGGAACAGACTAGGGTGGGTGAGAGAAGAGTTACAAATCCTTGCTCACGTTTCGTCTCCTATGTTTGGTGTTTATGCATTTCCCTCTGACAATGAAAGCAGCAATTAGCCATTCCTGCTTCCTCACTGCGGTCTTGAGTAATCTAATACAGAGAACTCTCCCCTCCCCTTCCCTCCCATCCCAGCCGACATGGGTTCCGATTTTTCAGCGGTGATGGATTGAGACAATTCTTGACCCCTGAAAACTCACAGGAAGTTTTCGGTGCCAAAAGTGTGTACGCAGGAAGAAAATATTTTTATACAACCCTGCGTATCCCTTTCAGAAAAGAAAAGCAATCCGTACTAAATGTTCCCAGATCAAAAAGAACATGTTATTAAATACCCTTTCATGAGCGCCCGATAGTGGTGGAAGTTTCGCCATTATCTCATCCTCTGACAACATAAACAGTAATATATCAGTGTCTGACTTTTTGTTTTCTTTACTGGCTGTGGGCTTTCCATGCCTGCTTAGTATTCCTGATTTCTTGGAAGTTTTACGGATTTTGGGGTAGTTTTATGGTTTTACAGCCGGAAGATAGTTTCTTGCAGATTTTTGCCAAAATGGCTCATGAATTTTTTTATTGATGGAAATTGATATTGTTGTTATTGTCACTTAGTGTGAACTCCTGCTTTTGTTTTATTATGATCTCATGTCGCTTGAACCTTATGTTATCTCACATTTCTAACAGTAAGTTATATTAATTTATAGATCGCACAAACCCCCTCTCGCCAGTTTTTCCAAAAACTCCCTCTTCCTCAGTGTTGGAATAGCTGCGCTAATTGCACGAAAGTGCAGAAAATTTTTAATTCTGCGCCAGGCAGTGTTTGATGAAATGCGTAATTGTGCATGCAGTACGCATCGAAATTTTACCAATGTGTAAGAATATGCATCAGGAATTTTTTTCGACTCGTAAAAATACACATCGAGGAACATGTAAAATACATATCAACGCATAAAAGTATGCATCAAAGAGTTTTGCCAAAGCGTAAAAATATGCATTGGAGCAGTATTTCGTCTTTCAAAAACAGAAGTAAACAAAATGAAGATTTTTTCCATAATCGTAATTTTGTTTTCGTGTGATGTTGCCTCTGTCCAGTATTGTTGTTATACATCATTTTATTCCAAAAATATTTGTATTTCAGTTTGAAAATGGAGGGAAAAATTCCAAAAATGGAAATTCGACTGTGCCAAAATTACCCTGTAATCTTCAGGCATAAGCGTGCAACGGCTTCGAGGAATTTCTTGTTTTCTTTCATAATTGATTTATCCTTGAGATCGATGCATATAACTAGACAGAAATTTCAGAACAACTAGTAATGGTGGAGGATATTTTCCGCCTGAAACTTTTGAAAACGGAAGTTAGATGCAGTGAGGATTTCTCCCGTAATTGTAATTTTATTTTTCACAAGATGTTTCCTGTGACTAGTATTGTTGTTATTTCATAAATATTTGTATTTCAACTTGAAAATGGAGGGGAAATGTCCAAACAGGGAAATCGTGCATAGCAAAGAATTCTCCCGTAACTGTAATTTTTTTTTTCTTCTCAATGATGTTCTGAACATGTCTTGTATTTTTAAACATCCCCCCCTCCCCCAAGAAAAAAAAAGGTTTGCATTTCAGCTTGATAAAGGGAAAGGGGTTTGATAATGAATGTGACAAAGCTGAAAATTTGTAAGAATTGATGCATGGTGTTCAAAAGTATTCATATTCTTAAAGTTACACCATTCATCTTTTATCTAAAACCACTGTCTTGTCATTGCTTTAAATGAAATCAAGTTATTTCTAAAATTGCGTCATTCAGTTTTAAAAAGTGTGAAACCTTGAAAATCATAACAATTTCTGAACTCCATTTGTGAGTGACTGATACAAAAAAAATAATTGAAAACAAGTATCATCAAACATACTGCTAGCACATCCCATCCACTCTCCCCTAATAAGAGATAATCATGAATTAACAGTTCTGGTACTGTCGCAAATCTTCTTGATTTTAAGGTAAATCTTCTTGCTTTTAGGGAAAACCTTCTTTATTTTATGGTAAACCTTCTTGATTTAGGAAAATTTTGCTTGGCAGGTATGCTGTGTTCACGAGCCCAGGTGAGGTGCTGTGTCCGATGTCATGGTGTTAACAAAGGCCCTCTGGTGGATCTTCTGCTCTCATACCCCATGGATCCTAAATTACGCTGCACTGACCTGATGGATATGTCTGTGGTACCTCCTGCATTGAATGTGGATGTTATTTGAGCCAGGGTCACTTGTCTGTTAACATGGGCAATGCTGGTCAGACGCCACTGGTCATGGTCATTCAACACCCGTGGTCGGCTACTACACTGTCCACAGTGAGTGGTAATGCCTTCCGTTATGTATTCTGGGTACACACGTGACACTGTGGATCTGATCTCGTACCCCATGGACGCTAAATTATGCTGCACTGACATGATGGATATGTCTGTGATACCTCCTGCATTGAATGTGGATGTTATTTGAGCCAGTGTCGCTTGTGTGTTAGCATGGACAATGCTGGTCGGACGCTACTGGTCATTCAATACCCGTGGTCGGCTACTGCACTGTCCACAGTGAGTGGTAATGCCTTCCATTATGTATTCTGGGTACACACGTGACACTGTGGATCTGCTCTCATACCCCATGAACACTAAATTACGCTGCACTGGCCTGATGTATATGTCTGTGGTACCTCCTACATTGAATGTGGATGTTATTTGAGCCAGTGTCGCTTGTCTGTTAGCATGGAGAATGCTGGTCAGATGCCACTGGTCATGGTCATTCAACACCCATGGTCAGCTACTGCACTGTCCACAGTGAGTGGTAATGCCTTCCATGAGGTATTCTTGGTACACATGTGACACCGTGGATCAAGGAATGTAGAATGCTCGCACAACTTTGGAAATTGAATGTCTCATCCATCTGGCTCCCCTGCCATGCCTCGTTCAAACTCCGATGGTGGGCTTCAGCTTGCCATAGTCTTACTAGCGGTTGTTCAACGTGACTCATGAGATTACACTTCACAACTGATAAGAATCGTGGCGTGCGTTGAAGCCTTTATATGACGGCAGCGCTAGTTAAAAATTTGCGTACTGCTATCCCATGACTTTTGGTTCTTCTGTGTATATTTATTCACAAATACATAAAGAAATGTGTATTACTAAAACTTACAAAAATAATATTGTTTATTCGGGATAATTCTTTTGAAACATTCCTCTACACAAAGAGCTGGCTGGCTTCTCGGCACACTTGACAATAATAATGTTTCACAGCGTCTTTTATTTCTTGTACATACTGAACATAGCTTAGTCAATGACCTTTTTTTTTTTAGCTGCTCTGTAAATCAAAATAAGTGTAAAATTTTTGTGTCCCCATTAAAAAAACTGGTGGCTCAAACTGAAATTGGCTTTTATTTCTTACCATGTGTCTTAGTTGATTTTGAATAATTGTTATTGATGAGAATGGCTTGTAATGGTGGCCTCCTTACTGCAGTTGAAAGCCAGTAATTCACTGCAGGAGTTGATGAAAACTCACACCATTTACACTAATGTTAATTAAACTGTTGTCCCTGCAGACCATCGAGAATGTTGTACTGTTTAAATGTTATTCATAACACTAAAAGCGGGAATACCAATTACGATTTAAGAGAATATCGATTTATAGCTACCATAAATCAGTATTTGATCTCTCCAGTCAAAGCTATTTCCCTTCGACCTGGCATTGAAGTATAGATAAACGTGTTTTACAAAAATAATTCTGAATGTAAAAGTGACAGAACATTTTCATTAGCCTTTTTCAAGAAAAAGGAAAACTGGTCACCATCTGGAAAAACTTAGTCGCCATTGGCGATCACTTATTTACATCCATGCTCTAATAATAGATTTCACATTCAGACTTACCCTTTTTTTTTTTAGGATGTTTAGAATGTTTTCTCCAATCAAAGATTCTTTGAATGTTTCTCTGAATTTCGTACGTTTTATGGTAGAACCTGTAACTTGACAGAAAAGGGTGTATGCAACATGTCTAACTCAAATTGGCATTGGATACCCGTTTATCCAAATATGCCTTGGAAGTCAACATGTTGAAGAATTTGCAAATGTGTGCTTTGGTGAGAAAGTGAAAGAACAAAAGGAAAAGTGACAATTCATTCCAAAGGGGTTTTGGCTGCATTTCTGAAAAAAGTTCCAAAACCACCTGGAAAAGTCAGATTTTTTTTTCTTTACTTTCAACTTGAAACTATGCTATATAAAATTTAAAGTGACTGAAGCATTGGCTAAAGTAGAAAAATTCAGAATTTCATTTCAGAATTTCACTTGCATATGATGCTCTTTTAATATACCTAATACTGTATGTAATCTTTGCTTCATGAAATCCTGTTACTGAATCATTAGGAACTGAAGAATATTACTTTGTTTTCTAAATTTTATTTCTTAGCATTTTTTTTTCCTGAATTTTATTTCGTAGTATTTTTTTTTCTGAATTTTATTTCCTAGCATTTTTATTTTTTTATTTTATTGGAAAATAATGAGGCTGTTGATAATTTCTCACTGTATGCTCGCTAGTTGTTTTAAAGCCATTGTTATATGATTTACAGAAAGTCCTGATTCACATCATGCTTTGTTTCAAGGTGAAGTTATTGATATTGTCTCACCTGGTCCATTTACTACTCAAGTTGGCAAGAAGCATAGTGTTAAGGTTGGAAATAATTTCTCCTCTGTTCGGTTGCCTCGCACGTCAGATTTTAGTAGATCTATGGGAATGCAGCTGCAAAACAGTTCAGTAAGTTCATTTCTTTTCACCTCTCAATTGCCATGTGAAAAAAGCGTTTTTTGTTGTTGTTTGTTTGTAATTTTGGAAATGTGATTACATTTTAAAATGTTGCTGGTAAAGTGTGTGCTTATAATTATAAGCCTTACCAAATAAGCTACCGTACATATTTTTCCTCTGAGTGGGAGTCGCAAACATTTGCTTATCACATATATTTCTACTGACTTCTTCCACGCTGCATTTACCTTAATTTAATTATTAAGTAAAACATCTAAGAACATTATATATATTTATTTTGTCTCCTTTTTTTTATTTTTTTTTATTGGAGGTTTAGCGACCACCGTGAGCAACTCAATAGGCTATAAGCAGTCGCCCGTCGCTAATTTAGGGCCACTGGTTCCAGGGAAGGGAGAGAACCAGTGCCGTAAGACAAACACAACATCCATGCCGCCGGGGCGGCTATTTTGTCTTCTCAAAATCTGGAACGTATAACTATTTATGTACAATTCATTTAAAAAATTATAACAACCACATTTATGCTAATGACTACATGATTGGTAAGATATTATCAGCTTTCAAACTTTCAAGTAAACTACAGTAATTCTATTTACAATTAAGAACAACTTAAAATAGTTAAAAGCAGGGATGGACAAAACCCAAAAACAATTTCACTAGCCTTTTTTTTTTCTTTCTTTTTTTTTTTTTTTTCAGGAGACAGCATATTTTTTGAAAAGATAATCAGGGGAAACCATGATCAATTTAAACAAAAGGTTCCTACGAGGTCTGTTCAAAAAGTTCCAGAGCCTTTATGATAGCATTCTAACACAATGTCAAACCAATGTGTGATAGATGTCCCTGCATAGCAAGCAACTTCTTGTTTACCACATCTTTCTATTGTGGTTAGTCATCATGCCAGAGATGCCAACTTTTACGGATTTTCCGTAGGTTATACAGATTTTCACTCCATCTTACGGTTTTGCGGAAGTCACCCAAAAAACTATGGAAAAGCCAGCGCACGCAATTTTTTATTTTTTGCCGTCTTTTGGTCGAAAAATCAGCCATTACAGGTAGTCTCTATACGCCTTCGATGTTCTGACTTCCCCCACCACTGGAGGCGGGGGCTTCTTGCACGCTGTTTGTCACGTGATTCCCCGTACAGCCATTTGATAGTGCCGTGCGTAAAAGCCGAGGTCAGCGCCTTTTTCGAATTCTTTACATTGATTACATGTGGCGTTGTGCTTGTGAAGATTCCGGGTCATGGAATAGATAAAAAGAAATGCCACTGATGTTTTTCTATTAGTATTTTCGGGGGTTTAGGGCCCGAATCTTTGGTTCCACTATGCGAAAAAATCACACATTCATGCATTCTTGTCTCCAAGAATGATTCCTTAAATTTTTCCCCTCACTGATTTTTTTTTTTTTATGGCAGACCAAGCAAGAGGAAAAAAACAATTACTTTTTTACTTTTCATTTTCTTAAGCATTTGTTCCAAGATTTCCACCGTAATTGTGCATTTATATTTTGTTTGTACGTGTGCTGTATGTGTGCCTTCGAAACGAGAACTCCGGAGAGGTTGAAAATATATCAATGCAGGCCTGCCAACATTCCGGGTTTAGGCCGGCAATGCCGGATTTCATTACATTTCCCGGAATTCCGGATTATAAATTAATATTGCCGGATTCCATCATGATTTCCGTAGCGTAAATTAAAAAGTAACGAGGGGGAAAGTTCGAAGTTCTCCGAAGCATCAGTTCATTAGCGGAGAAGCGACCTTTCCCCTCTGAGTCACCAGTTCTGCTCTGCAGTTGGCAGCAATGTTTACTCTTCTGTCCGCTAATGATTTCTGGCGCTGCAGAAACTGTAGATTTTCTACCGGACCTTACGAGTGCTATATCACGCGATGATGTCATCTTTGACTCGCTGACTTCGTAGCATCGTGCGGTAGCGCGCGCTCTCTCTCTCTCTCTCCCTCTCCCCCCACGGGAGTCCTCGAGTGATGTGCCGAGAATCCAGAGTTCGCCAAAATGCGTAATTGCGTGTCTAGTACGTATCGAAATTTTACCAACGCGTAGAAATACACATCAGGAATATTTCTCGATGCGTAAAAATATGCGTCAGGAATTTTTCTCGATGCGTTAAAATATGCATCGGGAATTTTTCTCTGCGTGTAAAACTACACATTGAATAATTTTACCGATTCGTAAAAATACATATCGGGACAGTACTTCGTCTTTCAAAAACGGAAGTAAACGAAATAAAGATTTTTCCGTAATCGTAATTTCTTTTCCTGTGATGTAGCCTCTGTCCAGTATTGTTATATATCATTTTATTCCATAAATATTTGTATTTCAATTTGAAAATAGAGGGAAAATTTCCAAAAACAGGAATTTGGCGGCCAAAAAATTTAGCTGTAATCTTTAGGCATGAGAGTGCGACGGCTTTGAGGAATTTTTCCTTTTCCGTCATAATTTAGGTTATCCTTGAAATCAGTGCATAACTGAACAAAAATTTTTTTTTATATTTTTAACAGAAGTTTTTTACATGCATTAATGTAGCATTTAGTGCTTCAAATTATGTCCATTGATATTTCAAACATACGAAAGTATGCTTGCAGGATTTTTCTCTTCTTAAGGTTGGCAAGTCTGTTAATGGCTTAAAATTACTATTAGTCTATGTGTGGAACTAGAACATTTGTGAACTAAATTATTGACTTCATTTTAGAAACTAAATTTTATATATATATGTGGTAATAATTAACATTAAATTGTAAAGTGAACTCGTGCATAATTAATTTAAGTTTACATTATGACAGATTAAATGGTATGTGATGACAAAGCATTTCTTGGTACAAACGTTTCTAACGTTCAGTGTGTTAGCAAGACACACACAAAAAAAAAAAAAATATCTGACAAACAGTTTTATATTATGTCAGTAGAACAACCTTCTTTTTTTTTTATAGGAAATTAATTTTTTTCTCCCGAATTCTGAAATTTCTTCTTCGACAATTTGTAATGAAAATGATGTGAAAATTATTGTACTCCTGGGTTTTCAAGAAATGTTAATTTGTGCATCTGATGTAAATTTTATGTGAACATTAGGATTTCCTGAATTTGCGCCATTTCATTTTTTTTTTCACTAGAAACATTTTCAGGCCGAGTTGCAGACAGGGAGGCGCCAACCTCAGAGATAAGAATCTCCCATTTCCTGTTAGCCTAGAAAATTCCTTGGTAGGTCACCTTGAAACTTGCAGGCGGTTAAGCCCTGGGGCAAAGAAAGGGTGAACTTGAAAATTTTTGCAAAGTTATGGTGAGAGAGAAACGCAATGATGACCCAGCAGGTTCTTTCGTTCCTCCCCACCCCCGTGTACACATCTTCACCTTAAGCTACGGAGCATGATGAGGCACTTTCTATCCAATAGCGTAGCGAGACTCGAACTCCCATTTTGATGCATGCGCGAAGGAGTTTGTGAAAGTTTGGTTGAGAGAGGAGAGACCACTTCACTTGCTTTTTGTTTTTTTTTCCAGAGGTTAACACCTTGTCTCGTGTTGGACTGAGGTCAGCACCCGCTGACTTGTTCTTGCCCGCTCGGGCATAACCTTTGGTCGAAAAGATTTTTATTCGACATGCTGATGATTGAACGATAGTAAGACCCGGGTCGTCACTCGTATTCGTTGGACATGAGTCCGTAGGGATGATATAGTCCTTTCCTCATTTTTTGGAAGCCATAAGAAAAACAGCTCCTTGGACATGAAGCCGAGAGACGATTTTGTGTTGGGTCGATCCGGCCAGCGATAACAGCGCAGAGTGATGGACGCCGCTTGCCTCCGACTGCCATTTTTGTTTTCTTCACTACCTCCACCCAAGGAAAACTGAAACAAGACCCTCAGAATCCCAGAGCATCCCCAAGCCTGTTCTTCTCAGCAGATGTATGGTGACGACCAACGCCTTAAAAGCCATCTGGGAAAAACATCTCCTTGGTCACCGACTCGGTGACGCCGAAGTAACTAAGCTGGGAAAAGAAGGAAGGAAAGGTAATTTTGTAACCATACAATTCATTTTGACGTCATGTCCAACCAACTCAATTGCTTTTGAAATTCAGAAAAATGTTCCTGCCTTAATTTGGAAAAAACCAGGAGACAACTCTCAAAACTTACTCTAAAGTGGATTTTTTTTTTTTGAGAATTGACTTATTAAGCTTTGGCTACTAAGTGTCACAATACGTTTTGCTTAACCTAAAATTTTAATGTGTCCTTGCTCATAGAGAAAAGGTATTAAGATAAAATGTTTATTAAAACCTAATGCAAGTAAATTCTAAGAGGAATCAAAGAAAGAAAAAAGAAACATGGTTTGAAGTTAACACAAATAATATAAAAAGAAAAAAAACTTCAGTGGCAGATGTAATGCATTACATGCTGAGAAACCTCAGTGTTCATTTTATTTTGGGCCAAAGTGTGATTTTCTGTAATGTGCATGATGTTTTGTGATATCATTAATTAAAACATCTCATTATTTATAACCGACTGTAGGCCATACTATTGAATTGTTTCAAAATAAAAGAAATATCAAATGTACCCACCATTTTTATAAAAGGAGTCTAATCAATCGATATTGAAGTTGATACACTGAGTGAAAATTTACAAATTTTCCATCACAAATACTCTTTTTCAATCATTAATTTTTTTCCAGGAGTGTGCTAACACATTTAGATCATTATCGTTACAGACTGCTTTTTTATTTAATGTATACTGTATATATACTTTTCAGTGCTGTCACCTTGTGACATTCTTAATTGTTTTTCGGATTTAAGTTAATTTTGTTTAATTTGAAAAAAAACTTTTTTTTAACAATACATCACAGCTTTTTCTTTTTATTTTGTTTGCAAGTTTGTTATATGCTGCCTTAATCTATTTTTTATATATATATTTGTAGTACTGCCAATATATGGGTTTTTTGGTTTTGTTGTCATTATTGAAATTTTGTAAACACCTGCAGAATCCAACAATTGGAAACCAGGTTGTATGTTTTTTTTTTTTTCTATTTTTAATACCTTTTAATTATTTTAAGTTCTTAATTATAAATAGAATTAGTGTACTTAAAAGTGTTCGAGAGTTGATTATGTCTTACCAACCACATGGGCATTAGTGTAAATGTGGTTGCTCTCATAATTTTTTTAATGTGTTGTATGCAGATGGTTAAAAGTTCAAGAACTATAAAAAAGGACAAATAACATTCCCAGATGTTTTTAAATTGATCATCAAGTTAGGTTTCCAGAGTAAATGCACCCTGGAAGAATCTGTAGAAATATATGTGCTAAACAAGTGTGACACCCATTTGGGAGAAAAATAGTATGGTAGTTCATTTGGTAAGTCTGTTGTTCTTATTTACATTATATAGTTAAATACAAGTATTACATGTTTCTTAAAATACTTTTAGTTATTCTTGTAATCTAGATTTGATGTTTAGTAGTTTAAATAATTTGAAAATTGTGTGTTTAATGTGCTATAAAATAAAATATGTGTATGCTTTTTAAATCTCTTGTCCTTTCCTTTTTTTCCAGGATAAATCGAAAAGAGTGAGTGTTGTTCCGGCTGACATTAATGTAAAAAGGTAATTGTTTCCTTGAGCTTTGTCTTTTTGCTTTCTTCCTTTTCACTGTAGATTTTCTCTCCCTGCTATTTTTCTTTGAAAGCATTTTTTGCCAACAAATTTAATCTACAATGGGCATTCCATAAAAACTGAAACTGAGAGTAAAATCACACAAAATGAAGAAATATAGGTACAGCAAAACATATGTTGTTCTTTCTCAAAGTATCTTTCCTTGGATGATATGCAACTGTCCCATCGTTTAGTCCACTTTTCAAAGCATGTGGTGAAGGCATTTTGTGGAAGCTGCTTTACCGACCCCTGTACAGCTTGAATAACGCCAGCATCTGTGTTGAATTTTGCGCCACGGAACTTCCCCTTCATTGTTGGAAACAACCAGAAAGTGCACAGGGTTAGGTCAGGACCGTAGGCAGGCTGTGGCATGATTTCAATACTGCATTTCGTAAGAAACAGTTGAACACAAGCAGCCACATGTGGGCGGGATATTCCTGTTGCTTAATCGACATGTGTCGTTGCAGACTCTTCAAGACTGAAATGTAATACTCACCATTGACAGTAATTTGTGGATGAACGGCAGGCTGGTAGATTACACCTTTATGATCAAAGAAAATCATCATAATCACCTTCCCAGTTGATTTTGTTTGGCGTACTTTTTCGGAGGAGGTGAGCCTGTGTGTTCCCAGACACACAGGCTAGTCTACCAGCATGCCATTCCTCCACAAATTACTGTCAATGCTGAGTAATGCATGCTTCATGAGGGGTCAAACTAGTGGACCCATGTTTCAGCGGTAGTTATTGCTGTGTTTAGAAAGTTTGGATCCTTTGCCATCATTTGTTTCCACTCGTGACACACCTGAACTCTAGCTAACAATTGTTCTTCCATCAGGTGATGAGGTACCCATCTGGAACACACACGATGCAGCAGTAATTTGTCACGTAGAATGCGGACCACTTGCTAGGCAAAGCAAATTCTGCTTCCGTGTTGCGTTGTTAAATAATCACAGTATACCTGATTGGCTGGTGATTTACTTAACAATGGTACATAGATGCAGAATTTGCTTTGACATTGCAGTGGGGACAAAGTCCCAAGTATGTGAGTGTTAAGATTATCTGAATATTCTCCGACCACTTGCTAGTCAAAGCCAATTCTGCATTCATGTAGCATTGTTAAGTAATCACAATATACATATGCGGAAAAATTAATAACAACTCTGGAAATTTGTGATGTTTTTGGGTTTTCAGTGTTGCTACAAAAGTAAATATGCAGATAATACTCACAGTATGTATCATTTTAAAGCACATTTCATGCAGAAGCCAACTCAATTTATGGAGTGGGAATATTTTTAACAGAACTCAAGTTATGACTAGAAATGTGCTGCGAAGGAAGCACACTTCGTTATGTGAAATGTCATCGTCATTGCTACAAGCCAACAGAGCTTGCTTGTACATCAGTGTACAGGCGATATAAAGGGCAGGCGATGTGCGTGGGATATTTCCAGACATTCTTGCAGTGTGCGTGGGGTATTTCCAGACATTTTTGCAGTGTGCGTAGGTAGTTCATTTGCATTGGTGAGTGTGTAGTCATTACTCCTGTGGACTCTGCAGTGCAAATCGGATGTTTAGAGTGCATTTTGTTTATTCTGTGCAAACTGTGTTGCAGTTATTGGAAGATTAGGTGATATTTCACCACGAAAACTTCGCGAATGGTGACTTTAAGTGAATTCGGCAAAAGCAATGCAGAAATTGCCCAAATAACTTGGGTGCACAAGAGTACATTTGGACCGCAGCTGGTGAAGATCCGTGATATGGGTGCAATCGAGAATGGCAGGCTGGGTAAATGTGGCCGAAAAATGAAAACAACGCGTTGAAAGGGTTATGTCTGCGAAACGGGTTCGTCTCCTCAACAGTTCTTGCCAAAGAGAATTGCGGGAGAGCTGTGGTACTGTTGTTTGTCCTCGAACAGTGAGGAACAGGTTACATTCTATGGGTCTGACGTCTCACAGAAGCCATTGCTAACCAATGTACAATGCAAGAAACATTTAGAAATGTGCAAAGGACAGGGTGCCCACGCATCCTTGAAAACCGGGAAAGTCCTTGAATTTTAAAATCCCACAGCCGAAAAATTTCAATTGGAATTTCCGATCTTTTTCCTTTTGTTATTTTTCATTTTTTGTCTGCAATCCCCCATTGACATCGGAAGTCAAAAAAAGTAAACTTCAAAGCAGCTGCGTCACTGGGAGGAAGGGTGCACTGCGGTCTGACGGGGAGTTAAGTATGTCAAGATTGGACCCCCCCCCCACCCCCACCCCCAATCTACTGCCAGAGGAGTTGGGTGTTTGCTACCCCAGAGCACTTGATCTATGATGGGGAAAACTATTGTATCGTTTCTTTCATTTTCCTTGTTTCCTTGCGCATCTTTGAATTTTTTCCTGAATGTCCTTCAAAGTCCTAGAATTTTTTCCCTGAAAAAGAGTGGGCACCCTAAAAGAAACATAAGGAGTGGAACACTGATAGGTGGCGTCAAGTGTTATTTAGTGATGAGATAAAATGGAACATCCACGGTGATGATGTAGGGTGACGGAATAACAAGGCATTGCATCCCTCTTGCACACGTAAGACAAGAAAATATCCATGCAGTGTTGTGATTTGGGGACGTTTTGCTGATGCTGGAGTGAGCAGAATCCATGTGTGTGTGAGCACTGTTAATGTACAGGTGTACAAAAGTATCCTCCAGGACATGGTGGTGCCTTCAGGACGTGATTTATTCCAGGGTCAGCCATACGTCTTCCAGGAAGATTCAGCCCCATGCCACCATGCAAAAATCATTAAACCTTATGTGATGTCTTTAGGCAATGTTGTGCCTATTCCTTGGGCGGGTAATTCGCCAGATTTGAACCCTATTGAGAATTTGTGGCACATTCTGAAAAGAAAAGTGCAAGAACGTCACCTCACAAATAAAGTGGAACTGATTAACGCAATTACTGACGTTTGGCACAACTGTATTTCATCCAATATGATGTGTAGGTTGGTTGACTCCATGCCTAACAGGTGTGCAGCCGTTGTTAAATCAAAAGGTCACCCAACGAAATATTAAGTTAGTAAAGAACTTAATATTAGAAGCAGAGATATTGACAAAAATAAGGAAAGATTTTAGAATCTCAGATTTTGTGGCAAATACATCAGAAGCAGAAATGAACACTTACACCCCCTGGTGGCCAAACCATTCTGTACCAAAAATTAGGAATATATGCAGAAGATTTCCCCATCAGGAGCTGTATCCGCTGAAGAGAAAAAATTTCAAATCGAAGTTTTAGAAGTAGAGATATCGGAGGAAATGCAATTTACTTTTACTCTCCCTAGTAAAAAATTTATCCTTAACTTGAGAAAGAGACTATAGCTAAAATACTCTTAGACAAATGAAATTGAAAGATAAACGATTTTTTTCAATCGGATGTTTAGAAGCAAAGATACGGAATAAAGCATATTTTGAATTCGATATTGTGCCTTTACACCCTCTAGCGGCAGAATTGTCCTTCGTAAAAAAAAAAAAAATGAAATGAAGGATCGTCATTTGAACATTTCAAGCTTCCCAATGCAAAATGAATTTTTCAAATCTGACTAATAATTGCAGAAATATGGTGTCTATAGACAGGCAGACAAACTGATAACATAAGCACTATCTTTTTTTACAAAAGACGTGCTAAAAACAATATTGTACAGTTGTACAGGGTGTTTTACTGGCTGCATTACCCGGTATTTTTGCAATAACTGTAAGAGAATATCGTAATGAAATTTGAACTGGACTTACCTTAGGCTGTGAGAAAGCAAACGGAAGCAAGGTGTAGTTGCACCGGTGTCGTCGGTGTGGTCAGGGAGAAGTGGCGGCGCTAGTGTATCACGACTCCTCGTCGCCTGCCAGACGAGCAGACGTCTGTCAGTTTAATGAGTCTGCAGACACAGTATGGTCGTTATTTTGCCACTGGTTAAACAGTACGGTTGTGTGTGTGTTGTCGGAGAACAGAAAACATTTAAATGAACCGGTATACTCCAGAGGAGCGAGTGTACATTGTGCGGAAGTACTGGCAGACTAAATCGTTGAAGTCGTGTCAAAAGAATTCGTTTGGAAATCGGAAACCACCATTAAAGCTTTGCATTTTGGCCATGTCACAGAAATTGGAAACGACAGGAAGTTTGTGTGACGCGCATGGAGGAGGTCAATGACAAATGCCGGAAGAAACGGCCAAGAATGTGAGGCAGGAGTTATTGCTATCTCTCAAAAGTCCCTACGACGTCTGTCACAAGAAACCGGCGTCTCCACAAGCACTTACTTCTTACAGAGCTGCGAAAAAAGGTAACCTTCATCCATATTGTGTAAACATTGTTCATGCATTGAAAATGCCAGACCACGTGAAAAGAGTGGCATATTGTCAATGGTTTCACACATTCCTGCAGCAAAAATCCTGGCATACTGGATTACCGTTGGTTCACAGATGAGGCCTGGTTTCATCTTTCTGGATATGTCAATGCCCAAAATTTCCGTTTTGGGGCAACTGACAATCCCCATGCGACACACGAAGGACCCCTATATCCAGCAAAAATCAATGTTTGGTGTGCGATGTCACAGCAGCACATTATTGGGCCAATCTTCTTCAAACACAACCATCTCCTCAGCAGCTTACGTGGAAATTTTTCAGACCTTCGTGAATCAGTTGGACGATGAGGAATTATCCATTGGATATTTCCAGCAGGATGGAGCAACATGCCATACTTCCCGTGCCAGCATGGCCAAAATGGAGTCATTTTTTTAGAACAGAGTCATTTCGAAGGGAATTTGGCCTCCGTGGTCGCCAGATGTGACGCCGCTCGATTACTTTCTCTGGGGCTATCTGAAAGGTAGAGATTACCGCAATAATCTACAATCCATCGCCGCATTGAAATCCAACATCCTTCAAGAAATTCAGGCAATTCTTGGGGACATTCTGACCTGAACTTTCCAAAATATCGAGCGCCGTGTTCAGCTCATCCTGGACGCAAATGGTGACCATTTCCAACACATGTTATGATGCCATCTCCTTCCTCACAGTCTAAGTTAATTCCAGTTCAAATTTTGTTACAATATCTTCATTCCTCTTCCAGTTATTGCAAAAATGCCGGGTAAAGTAGCGAGTGAAACACATTGTATTTACATCAGTGGCTGGCAGGTTCTCCATTTTCAGAGATAACTGCAGCCACCCGTCAAGGTAAACTGTCCACAAGTTGGGGTTATGGAGATCAGGGTGTTCCTCCATTCTGCCTTGAGTACATCAACCACCTCTGTCAGTGAAGAAGGTCTTGCTGGTCTAGGCCGGGCATGTGCAACATGCGAGCCGCATCCAGACCCCACCCTAATTTTATCTGGTCCGCGAGGACTTTTCTAAATTTCACTGAATCTGGCCCGCCAGCCTCCTATGGTCTGTTAAGGATTTCTGTAAACAAAGACAGTTTGCACTTTAGATATTGGTCCATACAAGAATTGTTCTATAGATGGCAGCACGTCAATAGCAGCATCTTCCTTTGATTGACGGGAGGAGACCCATGTGGTCGAGACGACTGAAACAGCGACAAATAGAAGAGCCTGTCTACAGCTGCTGTTCTGTTTGATTGATGGGAGGAGACCCATGTGGTCGGGACGACTGAAGCGGCGACAAATAGACGAGCCTGTCTACAGCTACTATTCTGTTTGATTGATGGGAGGAGACCCATGTGGTTGAGACGACTGAAGTGGCGGCGGACGGCAGAGCCTGTCGACAGCTGCAATTCTGTTTGATTGATGGGAGGAGGAGAAAGTTGCTGGCGGAAAGACTTTCTGCAGTGAACCGACGGAAGAGAATGAGCGGGAAATCACCATTGTGCCGTTGTTGTTCATAGTGCATGGTGCAGACATGCAGCACCATGGCCCACAACTGTCAGTATTGGATTGAGCATTTTATGAAGCTGTAATATGCTAATTTATTGTATGTATGTAACTATATGTGAAGTCTTTGAATGAACAGATTTTCAAGCACAAGAAGCAAATTTAAAAATCTTCTCCATTTGATGTTGACTTCAAACAAACGCCATCTTCTTCGCAAATAGAACTAAATGAACTGCAAACGAATTTATATCTGAAGACAAAGATCAAGGATGTTTCACTGACATTTATAAAAATATATTTCTCAGATTACAAGTATTCCAACCTCACAGTTTTTGCTCAGAAGAGAATAATGCTGTTTGGAGGCACTTACAAATGCAAGTAATATTTTTCTAGAATGAAGTTCATTAAATGTAAAACGAGGAGAAGAATAATGGATTCACATCTAGAAAGCACTTTGCGTATTACAACTTTAGTTATTCCCCAGAACATTGATAGTCTTGTGAGAGACATGAAGTCCCAAATGTCCTATTGAATGCATTTGATCTGTCTTAAGCTTAATATTGTTAGTAAAGCAAACTTTAAATATATTCATTAAAGTAAATGTTAAATAAGAAATAGCTGAATGAAACTCCCATGAAGTGTGTGTGTATGATTGTAAATCTACTCACACAGTTCTTATACTAATAACTAAATCAAATAAAAGACTTTCCAAGACCTAATGAATTCTTGTCAAATAAATAACAATATCTTTAAATTTTAAAATAATGTCAAATTTACAACATTTTTGTGTCGCCCGCAAAAATGTTGTAAATTTGCTATCCGGCTAGCGTTCTTGATGAGGTTGCACATGCCTGGTATGGATCTCACCCTTCCAAGTTTATCTCATTGGTGTTCATTGGGATTGAGGTTCGGGTTTTGAGCAGGCTAGTCCATCTGCAAGACACAATTTTCGCCACATCACTCCATTGTATCCCTGGAAACATGACAAGAGGCACTGTTGTACTGGAAGAAACAATCCTCGTGTCCGTAAAATTGCGACAACATTGGGAGCATTGAGTTATCCAGGATATCTCAATACAGCACAGAGTTCGTGTTGCCATGAATAAACAACCAGGGTTCCCACTCAACCTGGAAAACCTGGAATTCTCAGGGAATTTGAAAATGGTTCCAAAAATCAGGGAAAATTACCCTTTTTTGTAAAAATCAATGGATACTTGCCAAAAAAAAAAACTTATTTTTTCAAGATTTCAAACTTTTGCTTGCAATTACTGCATGCCTAGAATTTGGTAGATCTTACTTTCAGTTATATTAAGTATTTCCTTTATTCTCTAAAAAAAGATGCAAAATTGAATTTTTAAAATTGCCAGTTATTAAGCTTTTGTTCAATTTCTACAGGCAGTTGTTATAACATGGAACAATTGGGCACAATGGCTCCTGCTTGAAGAAACACTTCACAAGAGAACCAACCAAATGATGGATCAAAGTCCTTTCTTGGTTCTCTTGAAACATGTTTCTTTGAACACAGCCATTCCATCATTAAGCTTAGCTGCATTATGCCATAGGAAAACTGAAACTATTCAACTGACAGATTTTTTCTTACATATGACCTGTTTCTATGGGAAGGTATTTACAAATTCTGCGTGGATAGTATTCATAAAAGTTCACGGAACTTTGGTACAGAAAATAAAGTGCACAGTTAGTTGTTATTAATGAAAAGCAGGTAGTTTTCTAAAGACAAATTACGTAAAGAATTATCAAGTGTGTGCTTTGGTGAGAAAAATGAATGGAATGGAATGAAATGTAACAACTCTTTGCAACATGCCACTCTGGAAAACTTTAAAAACCACCTGGAGAACCTGGAATAGTTAGGGAATTTTTTTTATTGCTTTTGAGTGGGAACCCTAGAGTACTCCCATTGCCATTTTAATACCTTTCTCGACCATGTGTCTGCTGCGGGAGCACACACCATTGCCCCTGCATAGGGGTGTCCAATCACTTTTGTCTACATAGTGTATCTTCCTGTGGTGTCTGCTTGTGATGACATGGTTCGTACGCACCTTGAAAAGTACTTGAAAAAGTTTAAGGCTCTGTTAATAGTACTTGAAATATTTTTTTGTTTTGTTTTGTAAGTAATGATAGATAGGAAAGAGCCTGTGCTAAATAACTGTTTGTGCTAAAAAGATGTGTAGGAGATTTCTGTGTAGTTCTGATAAAAGCACCAAACTCATCAAATAGCGTAGAACTTGCATTCAGCCCACGGGAGTGTGTGGACGGCTGGTGCCTTGGCTATGATATCTGTACAGAGTAAAGCGTCAGCCATGTGAGTAAAATTAGTGGAATGATGTATTCGCAAATTGTGATGGGCTTTTGTTTTCTGGGCCAAGAACACGTGGGGCAAGAAGGAAAGTGTTCTTGCCGGAGGGTGAAACTTCCAGGAATTGCTTGTGCTTCATGTGTGGACCCTTCGTCTCTTTGCTACATCAAAAAATGCATAAAAAAAAAAGAGTTAAAGCAAACAATAAGTGCCGTGCCAGCAGATGAATACAAAAATAAAGTACCCTTTCAAAATATTCCACAAAATAAAATGATTTTGAAAAACACCGAAACAGAGGGGCAATTCAAAGTTAATAAAATAAACCAACTGGGGACAAGGGATAACAGGCAGGTCATTGAAGATGTGCTCACCCCAGCTAAGATTAATGTTCTGAACTTACTAAAATACCCATCTACTGACCGACCGACAGTACACACCTATGATAATTCAAGCTTGAAAGGGGCTTGAATTTATTTTGCTTGGAAGAGTATGGACCTTGGATGGCATCACTTCCTTCCATGAAGTGTGGAGAGATAATGTCATCTCATGTGACGCTGCAGTGCAAGATGTTTGAGTACCATATTTCCAGCAACCTTGGTTTGTGATTGTGCAGTTGGGGCAACAACAGGGTGTGGAAACATTCCTGCTGGTCCAAGATGGCCCTCCCTTCTAGCTTGTGCTTTCCAAAGTGATTGATATCTGGCCACCGATGTGCGTGTGAATAGAGAATCTTCGTCGTCATGACAAAATTCATTTGCATTATCGTCATTGTGTTAAATTCCAGATTGTTTCGTGTAAGTTTGATACAGAACAGTTTTTATATCGAGAAATTTTACCACTTCATTGAAAATGTAACAGAATCAAGCACTGCACAACGGCAAAACCCATAGACTTCATAAGAATTGTAAATGCATAGTAAATTTTACCTGAATTTTCAAAATATAAAATTGTGATTCTACAAAAATTCAAGCTCCTGGAAAAAAAAATTTATGAACTGGAAAACCCCTGGAAATTATTTTTTTTTGTAAATGTACACAAACCCTGTGTATCATATTTTTTTATCAAAATACTCCTAAACAAACAAACAAAACATAAAAACTTACCTGCTGTTTGTGAATGTCTATCTTTATGTTGTGTTACATTTTCTGTTAACAGATTTTTGTGACTTTTCAAATATGTGACCTGTGCTGACAGAATATGTTTTTTTTTTTAAATCAAAGTGCCACTGAATTATTAACACAGCAATCAGACATCTCTGAATTGTTTGCCTTTTACTGTTTCTCACATAATATTAATCACATCAGAAAACTTGAATATTACCCAGGACAATGAAGCTTCAAGTCTCTGAGTGTTAAGAACCAGAATAGTCTCTGATTTTCGCCAGTCGAAGCAAATTATTCCACTTCATGGTAGTGTAGTTAAGTAAATCTCCAGTCACTCTGATTGCTGTGTTAATAATTCAAATGTGTTTCCACATATTATGTGAAGAATATTTCTTCCACATTATTTGCCAAAGTGCCACAATGACTATTTTTTAAGCAGGACATTATGTGCAAAATCTAATTTTAGAACTTTTTTACGCTTTCCAACCCTAGGTTGTAGAAGCGTATATGCTCCAGCTTTGTCCGTCCGCCCGCCTGCATGATAACTCGCGTAAAAATGGTTCGATTTCAATGAAATTTTAGTATATAATAGGGGATCACCTGGGGACGAACCCTGTTGAAAATGGTGAAGTGGGGTCAAAGGTCAGGACATAGGAGCAGGATCCATTCCATTGCCTTTATGCGTAATAACTTGAGTAAAAATGGTTCAGTTTCGATTAAATTTTAGTATGTGGTAGGGACCACCCGGGGACGAACCCTATTGAAAATGGGCAAAATGGGGTCAGAGGTCAGGACATAGGAGTGGGATCCATTCCATTGCCTTTATCAGTCATAACTTGAGTAAAAATGGTTCCATTTTGATGAAATTTTAGTATGTGGTAAGGACCACCCGGAGTCGAACCTTATTGAAAATGGGGTCAAAAGTCAGGACATAGGAGCGAGATCCATTTCATTGCCCTTATGTGTCATAACTTACGTAAAAATGCTTTGATTTGCATGACATTTTAGTATGTGGTAGGGGACGAACCATATTGGAAATGGGGTCAAAGGTCAGGACATAGGAGCAGAATGCATTCCATTGCCCTTATCGTCTAAACTTGCGTAAATATGGTTCGATTTCGATGACATTTTAGTATGTGGTAGGGGACCATCTGGAGATGAACCCTATTGAAAATGGGGTCAAAGATAACGACATAGGAGCAGGATGCATTCCACTTCCCTTATGCATGTAAATGGAACCATATTATGTGTAAATATGGTTCGATTTCAATGACCTTTTAGTATGTGGTAGGGGACCACTTGGGGACGAACGCTATTGAAGATGGGTGAAATGGGGTCAAAGGTCAGGACATAGAAGTGGTATCCATTCCAATCACCCTTATGCGTTATAACTTACGTAAAAATGCTTCGATTGCAAAAAAACTTTAGTATGTTGTTCCGGAGGTATTCTGAACCGATTCTGTGGAATATCATTGAAATGGGGTCAAAGGTCAGGGCACAAAAGCGAGATTTATTCCCCATTCATTATCCTCATAACTTGAGTGATGATTTCTGGTATGTTGGAAAGCGTATCATAATCAATGCATTGCCTGTTTTACTAACTTGTTTAACAGATAATTTTAAATTTGTTGATTGAGCCATGATTGGTAGATGGATGTACAGTTTTGCAATATTGGTTGATAGATGGATGCCGAAAGTTTTGCAATATTTGGATCACTTCATGTCTTCATACGTACTTTTCTGACAAAATCTAACTAGCATTCAAAGTATGAGCATTGTGTTGCACCGTCTTTAGCCATCTGTCTGCCAGTTCTTTGATTCCGTGGCGGTACCAGTTCTTATCCTTCGAGGTGAAGAACTCCTTCACCCCAGCTACCGTCTCCTCCTGGTTGTTGACGTGCCGCCTACAAAGGAAATAGGCCATGGCCCAGAACAAGCAATAGTCCGATGAGGCAAGGCCCAGGCTGGGTGTGGTATCAATTCTCAGCCCTCAAGTTCCTGGAGTTTTGCACGGATCGTTCGTGCAGTATGAGGCTGAGCGTTGTCCTGCTGTGAGAGAGCACACTTGCGGTTCACCTGTGCCAGGTACTTCTCCAAAATGGCATATATCCACTCCAGCTATTCGGAGTAGAGGTTGGTATTGATGGTCCAACCATCTGGAACAAATTCGTAATGGATTATCCCCTTGAAATTACACCAGACACATACAGAGCATCACCTTGTGCTCGAAGTGCCCTCATTTGGCAACAGGTTCAAGAAGCTGTCCCAGTCTCAACCACTGACGTTGTGTGTTGGGATTACGGTCATTGACCCACTTTTCACCTCCTGTAACAATTCTCTTGATGCAACGTACATCACGCGGGTTTTTTAGGAGTTTCGTGCACACTTCCACTCGGCAGTTTGCTTCATCTGGCGTCAGTTCGTGAGGGACAACGCAGCAGCTCCTGTAGACCTTGCCGAGGTCCTGAAGGTAACGAACCACTGTAGTCTGTGATATGTCCAGCTTGCCTGATAATCTCCAGGTGCTGGTTGTTGGATTTGCCTCTACGGCCTGGCGCACAGCCACCAGATACACTGTTTGCTGCCTTCCTGGCCTTGGCTGATCGTTGAAGTTTCTGTCACCTGAGCGAAATTTCTTGAACCATCTGGTTGTGGTGGTGTGGTTCACGGAACCTTCCCCTTTCGCATGACAAATGTTTCGTGTTGCTTGAGCAGCGTTACGGTCAAGTTCAAACTTGTAAAGCAAAAGTTCCCTAATCAGCCGATTGTGGCTGTTGATCTTTTAGGTGTCCCAACACAGACAGAACAATGACATGCAATGCTGTTCACAGCAACGACTACCGCTTTATATTCCCTTCGACTAACTGCTGTGCACGACTTGAACTAGTTTAAACATGCGGCATACGCGCCACAGCATAAGCGTTTATGCAAATATTGAAAAACTTTTGACTCCCCCTTGTAAATAACTTTAAATTTGTTGATTTGAGCTATGATTAGCAGAAGGATGTAAATAATTTTAAATTTGTAGATTGAGCTCTATGATTGGCAGAAGGATGTAAATAATTTTTAATTTGTAGATTGAGCTATAATTAGCAGAAGGGTGTAAATAATTTTACATTTGTTGATTGAGCTACGATTAGCTGAATGATGTAAATAACTTTCAATTGTTGATTGAGCTATCAGGGATCGCATTCTGTCCTAAAATTCCTAAAATTCCTAATATTTTGTGACCCTCCTTAAATTCCTAAAATTAGACCTAAAATTTGCTATTCATCCTAAAATTTTCGTAAGCTTATTTTTATTAAAAACAACCGTTATTAACGCCAATAAATTTACCATTACGGTAAGGTAAAAAGACCTGTTATTGTAGAAACACAGCCTATATGCTGTGCTGCTGAAGGGAGGGAAAAATGACGCCATCGAGATGCACTTGCTTCGGGGCGGGCGTTCCATTTTTTTTGCCTTCGAACAGTTTTCGAGAGTAACAAGAGATCTAAGGGAAAAGGGGAGGGGTCATTTTCACCCCTGGTTTGCGCTTTGCAGACGAACTCCGTGGCACGCAGAAGATCGTACTTTATTTTTGTACATGCCTTGTGGAACCTCCTCTTTCTGCTGATGTTTTGTTATTGTAAACCGCAGGTGGGTGGAAGCAAAGAGGAAACGTGGTCTTCTTCCGTAACCTCCGGTAATGACGATGGGATGGTAGCTGAGTTATCTTGGCAGGCAGTAGAGCACGTGATCATTGACCTTCGATCATGCGTCGGCGACAGCGACCTTCGATGCGCAATATATCTCGGCTCCGACTCGCTTTGACTGAACTTGCGTGAGATGCGTATGATAGTTTCTGGTTTTACGTCTTTTATGGTGTTCTCTGTGCAGGTTCAGTTCTCTAGTGGTGACCTGCTTTTTTTTTTTTTTTTTTTCATATCTTCTGACATCCTCGCAGCCAAATTTCGGGAAGTTGTCTGGTTTTGCAATATTGGAACGTGTTTTTGTACTTCCCTTTCATTTTCTGGTTAGTAATACAAGTGTTTAAGATGCCTAAATCCAAAACAAAATTTCAAGATGCGTGGCTCGCCAAAGAATTGGACGGAGTGAAGTTGAAAGAATGGTGTTCTGCAACTGAAACAATATTTTCTGCTAAGTGTATATTGTGTTCAGAAATTTTCAATATTTCTAATAGTGGCTTTTCACAAGTAAAAGCGCATCATAAAGAAAAAAAGTTCCCATAACAAGAAATTCCCATAACAATAAATTTGTTAAATAGTGTTCGTGATTCACATAAATTTTATAAAGAGTATGTTGATAAGCTGAAGGAAGAACAATCAAAAAAAGGTAAAAGAAAGGAAGCAGAAAGAGAGGGAAAATAAGGAAAAGCAGCTAGAGAAAAAAAGAAAAGCTGAGTTTGATGACAAAATAAAAGAAAATGATGCAGAAATAAATAGGCTTAAAAAAGATAAAGAAGCCTCCCTAGCAGTAATTCAAGAGGGAACAGAAAGAATGAGAAAAGCTGTAGAAAAACAAAATACTGTTGAAATAGCAGTTGCCTCTAACTTGATCATACAAGGTTCAGCTGAAATAAAGAAAACAAAGTAAATTAGTTGTGGTGGAAGCAGAAAAAGATAGGCGTATCAGGAAAAGGTTAAAACAATAATATGAAAAAAGTAATTCAGTGAACAATTGTACATAGTTCTTGGTTTTCAATTACCTTTTTAGGATATTATAATTTAATGTGAAACCTGAAAACTTTCTGTGAAAATCGTGAATTGCTTCTGGTTAAACAGCATATTAATGTTCAAAGTGAACTTGAATGTGGTAAATATACTTGAATATGATAATAACACGTGAAAAGATAAGAACTGAACATTAGAAGTAAATCATACTTAAACTTTAGACATTAGACGTTATGCAAAAAATTTGGGTGTGAACTTCGACCATATATACTAATGGACTGCGCATTGGCAATAGCTGCATCAAAGCCGCCATGGCTCAAACATTGGGCACGTCATCATCAGACTCCAAATTTCGTGTAAAAATGCTGTTATGATTACTAATTTACATTGCAGAACTTCAGTGTTTTCGGTGTATTATGTGAATGCGCTCATATATAATGAAAACTCTTCAGGTAAGTTTACTTATGAGCTATATACATGCATGAACGGGTTGTTTACATTTTGTGATTTATAATGTGATGAACATTTGCGAAGAATTTGGAACATGCATTCCATTTTTTTTTCTTAAGTTACTATATTTTTATATCAATAGCTGCAAGTTTCTGGTTAAGTAATTGAACTTTATTGACTTAGGTATTTAATTCGTTTCTTCCCCATGAAAAATCATAGAACTTTCTTTACTATATCGCTCAGAGCAACCATAAGCACAGCAGGTGTAACCCATCTTTTTGACTGTTGTCATGTGATTTTATGTTGGAGCCAGAAATTTTGATGTCATGCGCAGTCTATCAGTATATATGGTTGAAGGGTGTGAAGCAAACTCTTTACAATGTATACAAAGTTGTTTTACTAGATGTATACAAATATACATCTAGTTTTTATTGAAATACACTCCTAAAATTTTCCTAAAATTTTTCTAAAAATTCCTAAAATTCCAACCTAAAATTTTCCAGAAGTATGCTATGATCCCTGAGCTATGATTGGCAGAAGGATTAAATAATTTTGAATTTGTAGTTTGAGCTATGATTAGCAGAACGATGTAAATAATTTTAAATTTGTAGATTGAGCTATGATTGGCAGAAGGATGTAAATAATTTTAAATTTGTAGATTGAGCTATGATTGGCAGAAGGATGTAAATAATTTGTAGATTGAGCTATGATTAGCAGAACGATGTAAATAGTTTTAAATTTGTAGATTGAGCTATGATTAGCAGAAGGATGTAAATAGTTTTTAATTTGTAGATTGAGCTATAATTAGCAGAAGGGTGTAAATAACTTTACATTTGTTGATTGAGCTATGATTAGCAAAATGATGTAAATAACTTTCAATTGTTGATTGAGTTATGATTGGCAGAAGGATTAAATAATTTTAAATTTGTGGTTTGAGCTATGATTAGCAGAACGATGTAAATAATTTTAAATTTGTAGATTGAGCTATGATTAGCAGAAGGATGTACATAATTTTAAATTTGTAGATTGAGCTATGATTAGCAGAACAATGTAAATAATTTTAAATTTGTAGATTGAGCTATGATTAGCAGAAGGATGTACATAATTTTAAATTTGTAGATTAAGCTATGATTAGCAGAACGATGCAAATAATTTTAAATTTGTAGATTGAGCTATGATTAGCAGAAGGATATACATAATTTTAAATTTGTAGATTGAGCTATAATTAGCAGAAGGATGTAAATAACTTTACATTTGTTGATTGAGCTATGATTAGCAGAATGATGTAAATTACTTTAAATTGTTGATTGAGCTATGATTGGCAGAAGGATGTAAATAACTTGCTTTCCTTCATTGTCGTATTTGGCATGTTGTATTTTTAAAATAAAGTGTTTAAGGGAATCATTTGTCATTTTCAGGGCTTTGTTCTTCCATGGCAACAGGAGCAGTGGGCCTGGGAATGTGTGCGGCAATATCAACAACAGTACCGAAATAATAGCACCCAACTCGGAGAGCGAAGAAGAATTTGCTACTCCTGCTACTACAAATAAAAGCAACTTAATTACCACACAGCATCATTTGCATTCTCATAACACTCCTGTGCATATGAAATCACTTTATGATGCCTCTGCAGACTCTATTGTTGTTGTTGAGGAGAGCCTGACAAGTGGAGAAAACTCGATCAGATTTCAACTCAGTGGAGCTCATAACTCACCATATGGTGAGCAGCCTCAGTCGGAAGAGCTTAAAAGTAAATTGTCACAGAGTCATCCTTCAATGCACAACCCATTAAATGAACAGCGTGATATGTCAAACAACATCCTTAAGAAAAGTGGCCTTGATCATCCTCACACAGAAAATACTTCCATGCATGATGCAGAAACCTCAGAGCTTCATTCTCACTCTTTATCTGATTTAACAGATAATAAACCTGCAGTGTCTAAACTTTGGAGGTTTGAACAGATGCGTGAGTCTTTAGTGAAAAGTGAGATACCAAACTTGGACATTCCATCTAATGAAAAACAGTCACTGTCTGCTGAAAAAGTTTTCAGCGGTCTGAAATCTGAGCCAGCGTCACCTCCATCTAAGGATGACAACTTGCACAACTCATCACTGGTCTTAAAGCCTGAAAAGAAATGCAATTTTTCATCAAGCAGAAATAGTTCCTTAAAGATGCAAGGTAATACTCCTGTTGATAAGGTCTCAAAAGCTGTGGCTAATGATAATGTCAGTGCCTTCTCTTCAGATCATAAAAGGAAATCCTGTGAAAAAAGGACCCCTCTAAGTGAAGCAGCAAAGTCAGACAAGAAGAATAGCCTTGCATCTCCTCATCTATATGCTAGTCCAAGGAGAATCACTCCCCTTAAACTAGCAGCTAAAGTTGGAACACCTATTAAGTTAAATTTGTTTTCCCAGGCTGTTGCTAACTCCCCTGAAATCTCAAATCATTCATTTTCACGTCGTCGCCAGTCTAAGATACCAGTTACTAAATCAGACCAAAATAGAAGTCCTGCAATCGTGCTCCAAGAAGATGCGTCATCAGATCCTGATGTTCATAATAGCCCAGACGACAGTCCAGTAGTTGCGGTTAAAAGTGCTGCGTCTGCGTTACAAGAAGATGCATCATCGGATTCCGATGCTCACAATAGCACAGATGACAGTCCAGTAGTCGCAGTTAAGAAGTATTATCGCAGAGTGATCCACTCTGACAGCGACTCAAGTGCTTCTGAGTGTGAAGGTAGAGATATCTCGGGAAGCGAGGATGAAACAGATGCAGAAGGATCTGCTGGCAGTTTGAAAGATTTCTTAGCATCTGACAGTGATGTAGATGAAGAACAAACTTCCTCTGCAGAGGAAGAAGAATCCGATTACTCTGAGAGCTATGAAGAGCCGACGTCACCTGTTGCCGATAATCAAGATGCTGACGAAATGAAGTGCAGGAAGAAACAAAAGAAGAAGACTGTTAGTCGTGAAGTTAGAGAATATTCAGAATCATCAGACTCGCAAACAGACAGTGAATAACATAGTTGAATTTAAATATGTTCCCTGTTGTGTGATTGTCAAAGGTTCATTATGCTGTGTGAAACCTGTTATAATCGTGTTTATTTTTTTTTCTATGTACAGTGTATTTCAGTTTTTATTGTTGCATATGTTCATATGTTCATTCTGAAAATTCTCTGCCTGTTGCAAGCAATGTATGCAAAAGTATTTTCCGTAGTGTTTTATCCAAATAAAAAAAAAACACATAAAGTGGTGTATTTCAATTTATTTTGTAAGTCTTTTATTGATTTCATACTTTTAATTGAACTTTTATTAAAGATGCCTGTGCTTTTACAGAACTGTAAGAAAAAAGGGAAATATTTATTGTGAAACTTAAGGACATTGAAAAAGCATTTTCTTGAAAATTAAATGGAAGAATCTAGAGACCATGTGCATAACGAAAAATCTCAGAAATTTTACCCGTCCTCGAGGACGGTTTGTCAAAAAATGTACCCGTCCTCCTTTGAAAGTAACCCGTCAGACTCGTATAAATACCATAACTACGTAGAATTTTAATATCGTCATTCTTTTTACATGTTGTAGTTCCTTTGTGTGAAATGCAATTTCTCAGTTGGAAAGTATTAGTATTTAATGCGAACAAATACCTCGGTAATCAAATGTAATTCAAGGGAAAACTTTTCACGTACCTCTCAGTTGTAAGTGGTCAATGTTCGAATATTTGCATGGCTGTTCTCATCAGGCTCTTGAGTTTAGACTTTTAAGAATTTAATGGGCACATTTTCTTCACGGGTCACGAAATTGGATAGACAAATTAATTTATTCGATGAATTTGTCTATCTGATTTCGGGACCCGTGAAGAAAATGTGCCGACTAAATTCTTAAAAGTCTAAACTGAAGACTCAAGAGCCTGATGAGAACAGCCATACAAAGATTCGAACATGGACCACTTACAACTGAGAGGTACGTGAAAAGTTTTTCCTTGAATTACATTTCATCGCCAAGGTATTTGTTCGCAGTAAATACTAATAATTTACAACTGGAAATTGCATTTCACACAAAGGAACTACAACATGTAAAAAGTTCCAACAGTTAAACCACTATTGAATGGATTTAAAACTCAAAGAGCCGAAGGTGTCATATGACAATCGGACTGGAAGAATTTTTTAGAGCTCACCCACTCTAGAACTAAAATGCCGGGAAGTCAGTAATTGATTGACGGATTGTCAATATTTTTGGAAGTGTTTTCAATATCGTGACATGTCTTCAATATTTTTGTAGATGTCTTAAGTGACTGATCATGTGAGCAGAGACAACCCCGGTGGCGTAGTGCTTAGCGCTTAGACCATTGCACCACCAGAAGAACCATATGCCACTGATACTTAGCTGCGGTTTTATGTGTTCTTTCCTCAAAAGTAGAGTTAACCGCAACCCTTTCACCACTGATACATTTACTGGTTTCTGTTGTGTTGCGTTTGATATAGAGCTGGTGTTCTTTTTGTCATTTTGATTGTGTTTTCTGTGTTGTAAGTTCGAGTTATGATGGGATTAACAAATATACCAAGGAATCCTTTTTAATTCTGCTTTTAGTTCTAAATGAATTTAAAAACGGCTTCCAAAAGAAGTATGTTTAGTAATTGAGTTGTAACGGTCCTGAATGTAAATAAAGCTTCAATTACTCCTGTTTTTAATGTTTTATTCCGTAATTTTTGACGGATGTTAGCTGGTTGTTTACAGAGAATTCAGAAATGTTATAAAATCGCAGGAAGTCTTGATATTTCTCTTGTATTGGAATTCAGCTGTACCAGATTTCCTTCAGAAATTCTTGACACACACCTAACTTGTCCTACACTCCTAGAAAAGTCCTTTAAAAAAAGTTCAGCCGCCCCGGTGGCGCAGTGGTCTAAGCGATGGCCTCTAATCATTCGTCTGAAAGGGGTCCAGGTTCGAATCCCGGTGAGGCATGGATATTGTGTTTGTCTTACGGCACTGGCTCTCTCCCTTCCCTGGAACCAGTGACCCTAAATTAGGGACGGGCGACTGCTTATAGCCCATTGAGTTGCTCACGATGGTCGTTAAACCTCCAATAAAAAAAAAAATTCCTTGAAAAAGTTTAAGATTATGTCAATAGTACCTTAAAAAAATTGTGTTTTGTTTTTTAAGTAATGATGTGAAAGAGCATGTGTAAAATGATTGTGCTAAAAAGTTGTACAGGCGATTTCTCTGTAGTTCCGATAAAGATGCCTGGCTGATCAAATAGTGCAAAACTTGCGTTCAACTCGGGTGGAGCACATTGACAGCTGGTGCTTTGTCTGTAACATCACTACGGAGCAAAATATCAGCTATGGGAGTAAAATAAGTGGAATGATGTACTTGCGAATCATGATGGGCTTCCGCTGACTGGTGTTAGAAACGTGTTCTTGTGCTGGAGGGTGAATACGAAAATAATGTACCCTTTCAAAATATACCACCAAGTGAAATTGTTTCGAAAACACCAAAACAGAAGGGTAATTCACAGTTAATAAAATAAGCCCACAGGGTGTACGGGATAACAGGCAAGTCAATGAAGGTATGCCCGGTGGCGCAGTGGTCTAAGCGATGGCTTCTGATCATTCGTCCGAGATGTGTCCGGCTTCGAATCCCGGTAAGGCAAGGATGTTGTGTTTGTCTTACGGCACTGGCTCTTTCCCTTCCCAGGAGTCGGTGGCCCTAAAATTAGGGACGGACGATTGCTTATAGCCCATTGAGTTGCTCACAATGGTCATTAAACCTCAAAGAAAAAGGGTGTGCCCGTTCCAGTGGCACAGTGGTCTAAGCGATGGCCTCTGATCATCTGTCCAGAAGGGCCTGGGTTCGAATCCCGGTGAGGCATGGATGTTGTGTTTGTCTTACGGCACTGGCTCTGTACCTTCCCTGGAACCAGTGACCCTAAATTAGGGACGGGCGACTGCTTATAGCCCATTGAGTTGCTCACGGTGGTCGTTAAACCTCCAATCCAATCCAACCAACCCGTTCCAGCTAGGGTTAATGGGTATTTTTTTTATTGGGGGTAAAACAACCACCATGAGCACCTCAATGGGTTATAAGCAGTCGCCTGTCCCTAATTTAAGGCCACTGGTTCCAGGAAAGGGAGAGAGCCAGTGCCGTAAGAAAAACACAACATCCGTGCCTCACCGGGATTCAAACCCGGACAAATGATCAGAGTCCATCGCTTAGACAACTCACTACACCAATGGATCCATGGTTAATGGTTTAAACTTGCTGAAATATCAACCTACTGACCGACACACAGTCGCATCAGAATAATATGACCACCTACCTAATGGAAATAACCACCCTTGACCCGCACGACAGCGCCGAGACTGAGTGGCATGGACGCAATGAAGCCCTGGAAGTTTTCCCGAGGCACACTTGCCCATTCGGTCGGCAGCAGAGCACGGAGGTCCCACAGATAACATGGTTGTGGGTCGGCATGTCCAACCTGTCAATCCAAGTAGTCCCACAAATGCTCCATGGGATTGAGGTCGGGGGATTTCGCCGGCCAAGGGAGAACGGACACGTTCCTGTCGTGTTCCTGGAACCAGTCGCGCTCCCCCTTAGCGACGTGGCAGGGCGCATTCTCCTGTTGGTAGTCACCACCAGGGTAATCGTCCGACATGAAGGGATGCATGTGTGGACATGGAGCCATTCAGTGGTCCCAGGTCATACCAGGAAAACATCCCCCTAAACATGCACACTGCCACCGCCGGCCTGTACTTGACCGACAAGCGTGTCTGACGTCATATCTGCCACCGCACGTCGCTTCTGTGGAGTAGAAACCTCGATTCGTTGGAGAAGGCAACTTTTCCCACTCTTCCACTGTCCAATGACGGTAGTCCCATGCGAACTGCAGGCGTCGTTGCCGATGGATCTGGATTAACATGGCCGCCTAGACCCAGCGTCGACTCCGGAGACCCATGTGTAAGAGCGTTCGCTCTACTGTTATCGGAAACATACCTTGGTGCCCTAGCGTTCATTTGCGTGGTCAATTGATGCACTATTGCGTGTCGATAGCCCTTTACCAGTCGACGGAAACGACGTTCTCTGGGGGTCGATGGCCTTTGGGTCTCCACAGTTATGACGTCGGGAGGTGCTCGGTGTTCCAGCGATCCATTCCTGGTACACCCTTACTACAGCACCTCGACCTTGTCGCGTGCCTGGGCCTTTAAATTATTCTGATACGACCGTGTATGATAATTTGGTTTAAAATGTGCTCGAATTTATTTTCCTTGGAAGAGTACGTACCTTGACTAGGATTTCTGCATTTGCATTCTCTTTTGTGGAGGCATAATGTGTGAAATTGTAATGTGCATAAAATCAAAAGTTATTTTGATTTTTTTTTTTTTTTTTTTTTGCAAAATGTTTTATTTGGAGTTCAGAAGGCTAAAAGGCGTGAATATTTCTAGTCATTAGGCTTTTATCGCTTATTCTGACAGAAGCTAATGAGTAAATATGGGCTGCAGCTTCTGTGGTGGAATCGGAATGTAGTTGATGACAATGGGGTTGGCGAGGAGCTCAACGTCAGCAGGACTCTTATTGTCAGTTCCGGGTTCATTGGTCTTCACGTTGGCCCTGTATCCTCCCTCATCTGCGAAGTATTCAACGATCCTTTCGATTCCTTTATCATCTTTGTAACCGTAACTTCCTGTGACACTACCGATGACGTCCCCACTCTCCTTACGGAATTGAGTGACATCTTTGGAATCGAACGAGAAGTAGTGGTGGATGCTGCAACAAAAGCGCTAAATGTTTAAAATCGTTTATAAAGCTGAATTTTAAAAGAAGAATTGTTGATATTAAAAGCATAATAATATCAACATTTCTGCTTTAGTTCTTTTCTGCCCGTAATTTCTTTATCGTATAAGAACTCATTCAACAAACTTTGATGTTAATGTACACTCCTGGCCACCCAAAATGCAACACCAAGATGGAAGCATCCGATTGGTTTGAAATTCGCAGCACGCGTCGCCCGCGAGAGGACATGCAAACGATTAGCATTGCAGGGCATATGCAAATCATGTGCGCCCGGCACGCCACCGAGAAACACTTTAAGAAGGGTGTACAGAAGGCGGGGTGTAAGTAGTGGAAGTGTGTTGTGCTGCTGGACCTGTGCGTGGGAAGCTTCCTGATGCCTCGTCGCAGAATACGGCAGTCATTCCAGCACGTTTCGGAGTTCGACAGAGGACGAACAGTGGCTTATCGCGACAGCGGTTTATCGTACCGATCGGCGCCCGTGTGGGACGACATCCCGCCACAGTGAGGCGAGTGTGGGTTCGGTGGGTGCAGGAGGAACGGACGGACCGACGTGAACGATTGCCGCAGCCGCGGCACACCACCGAACAAGAGGTCCGGTATGTTGTGCGGCGGGCATTGACGGCTCGCACCGCCACATCACGAACGTTAGCGCAGGAAGTAGGGTGTGTTGCGCAACAACCTGCGTCAGCACGTACTGTTCGACGTCGTCTGCAGGAGCGGGGACTTGTCGCACGGCGCCCATTGCTTCGATTACCATTGACGTTACACCACCGGCGAGTGCGGCGGTAGTGAGCCGTCGGACGCCGCACCTGTACTACGGAATGGCCCGACATTGTCTTCTCCGACGAATCCCGCTTCTGCCTGCAACACCACGATGGTCGGATCCGCGTGTGGCGGCGAGAGACTGTGACGCCTGCATTATGCATTGCCATACCGGTCCGTCGCCTGGCGTTACGGTTTGGGGCGCAATTGGATATGACACCCGCACCCCTCTGGTACGCATCGCCGGTACACTCAACAGCCACCGCTACATCTCCGACGTTTTGGAGCCTGTCGTCCTCCCTTACCTGCCAGCGGCCACGTTTCAACAGGACAATGCGCGCCCGCACGTGGCACGCATCGTGCAACAGTTCTTCACGGCCCACCAGGTGTCACTGCTGCCGTGGCCCGCCTGTTCTCCCGATATGTCGCCCATCGAACACGTCTGGTCGCTGATCGGCAACCGAGTGGCCCGGCAAGCACCACCCGCGGCTACGCCTGATGAACTGTGGCAACATGTGGAAGCAGCCTGGACCGATATACCCCAACCCCACATCCAAAGCCTCTTTCGTTCGATGCCGCGATGTGTAGCGTCCGTTATTGCCAGCCATGGGGGCCACACGAACTATTGATGTCTGCGTGTTCCGCAAGTCGCACGGGCCTATAAGCTCAGTCGTTTCATCTTTGTATCTGTTGTTATGTGCCCAGTAAATCTGGCTTTGCTATCTCGTGTCCTTCTTTGTGTTGCATTTTGGGTGGCCAGCAGTGTAGATTATGACTACAAATCAAGAAAAGCGAAAAATAAACACTGGTGCTCAAAATTAAAGGATGATCCACAAAAACGTTTATAGCTGGACATGTACTCTAGGATTTCACATAATTGCCATCATACTGTATGTCCTCTTGCCATCTGTCTATGAGTTGGTGAATCCCAAGCCGGAAAAACTCCTGTGTTTTAGAGTAAAAAGGCGTTTCTCATCGGCCACTTCATCGAAGGTTTGGAGAGCGAAGGCGTTTCGTAATGGAAAAAAGTGGTAGAATGTAGGTGCCAGGTCAGGAGGATACGCTGGATGAGGTAACGTTAATGTCTTTTCCCTCAAACGAGAATGATGTTGGCAACACACTGAGGTCGGAACAAGAGTGACGTATGTACGTTATAAGAACGTTAGATAAGAAGACGATGCGAAGGTTGCTTTGTGTGTGGAGATGTTCGATCGTTGTTAAGCTAAATTATGCGACAGTTAATTAAGGTATGTGGAGTGTGTGTATACCTCTGGGGTATATTTTGGATTTCGTCTAATGTTGCTGGACTAATAAAAAGTTGACGTAAGTTAGACTTATTGACTAAGATATGTGAAGTGGCGTGTTTTGAATTTCGTTTTATGTTGCTGGACCAATTAAAAGTTGACATAAGTTGGACTTCTTGACTAAGATATGTGAAGTGGTGTGCTTTGGATTTCGTCTAATGTTGCTGGACCAATAAAAAGTTGACGTTAGTTGGACTTCTTGACTAAGATATGTGAAGTGGTGTGTTTTGGATTTCGTCTAATGTTGCTGGACCAATAAAAAGTTGACGTAAGTTGGGCCTTTGTAAAAGCCTTACCTTAACGTGAGCTATCAGGCACAATTAGTTGCATCGCATTTACCTTTAGTTTAACATCTATTCAGCCGGAAATCTTACATAACGATAAAAGGGTTACGTTATACTGTAACATGATATCTCTCTGGGGAAATAATGAAGTAAAATTTGTGCTGGTGCATTTAAAAAAAAAAAAAAAACTATCCTTTGCAGTATGCTTTGTGAGGTAAATGTGCTGAAAAGAAGTTGCGACCATATCTCTGCTTTTAAAATTTTTAAAATTCAGATAAAAAATCATCCTTTCTTAGCCTGGTACTCTTCGCACTGAAGAACGTTCTGCACCTAATTTCTTCTTCAAATAAACGCAGAGTTTTCTCACTATGGAGCGTAAAGTTGAATTGTGTTTTTCTCCATATCTTTCGTTCTACACTGGCGTGCAAAAATTAAGGACGAGACGGTTTTTCGAATGTAACATCGTGCAGAAGTGCTCCACATCGACTCAAATCATACCATAAGATCCCCAAAATGTAAGAATATGGGACAAGTGAGCAAAACCGCCCAAACAAGGAATCCAAAGGATACAAAGGCACTTTATTGAAAAGGTAGCTTCGAGCACAACTGGACAGGAGACAGAAACGTCCATGCCGTCGGTCTTTAATCGTGCAGCCCTCACATTAAATGAGACATGTTTTCATTTAAATTTCCTGAAATATTCTTTCCATAGGGATAAATATACGAGGGTTAGTCAAGAAGTTAGTTTCATGCGCCTACATTTTTAGCACATTTTTTGTAAAAAAAGATCGTGCTTCTGTTATCGGTTTGTCCGTCCGTCTGTACAAACGCTATCTCTGCAACTATTAGTCCGATTTAAAAAATTCTTTTTGCATTAGGAAGCTTGAAATATGCAAATGATGATCCTTTATTTCGTTTTTTTTTTTACGATGTACAATTTCGCCGGTAGAGGGCATAAATGCAGATGATGTCGAATTCAAAAAATACGTTTTATTCCACATATTTGCTTCTAAACATCCGATTGAAAAAAAAAACTATCTTTCGATTCCATTTATGTCGAAGAGTATTTTAGATATAGTTACTTTTTCAAATTACGCATAGATTTTCCGCTAGGGGCGTAAAAGTAAATTACATTTTCCCCGATAACTCTTTTTCTAAAACTCCGATTTGAATTTTTTTTTTCTTCAGCGGATACATCTCCTGATGGAAAATCTTTTGCATATAATTTAAAATTTTTGGTAAAGAATACTTTCGCCACCAGGGGGCGTAAGTGTTAATTTTGGCTTCTGATGTATTTGCCATAAAATCGGAGCTTCTAAAATATCGATTGAAAAAGTTCTTTCGTGGACTGATGCCACTCACATCTATAAACCTTTTCGGAATATTTTCTTCTTAAAATATTCCACAGTTTCTCCGCCAGGGGGCGTAGATGTACATCTTATTTTTGTCAATATCTCTACTTCTAAGAGTCCGATTTGAAAAATTCCTTCTTTGTTGGATAGTGTTTTCCGTGTGACATGTTTTTCATATAATTTCAAAATTTTCAAGTTATTCATAGATTTCCCGCTCGAGGGCGTAGCGGTAAATTGCGTTTTCCCCATATCTCTGCTTCTAAATCTCCGATTTGAAAAATTATTTCTGTACCGGATACAGCTCCTGATGGGAAATCGTTTGCACATAATTTCTACTTTTTGTAAAAAATAGTTTGACCACCAGGGGGCGTAAACTTAGTTTCCGCTTCTGTTGTATTTGCAGCAAAATATGAGCTTCTAAATTCTCGATTGAAAAAAACGTCGTTTGTTGACCGATACTACTCATGTCGACAAACCTTTTTAGAAACATTTTCTTCTTAAAATAGTGCATGGTTTTCTACGCCAGGGGGCGTAGATGTGTATCTTATTTTTGTCAATATCTCTACTTCTAGAAGTCCAATTTGAAAAATTCCTTCTTTGTTGGATAGTGTTTCTAGTGTGACATATTTTTCATATAATTTCAAAATTTTCAAGTAGTTCATAGACTTTCCGCTAGGGGCGTAAATGTAAATTGCGTTCCCCCCTATATCTCTGCTTCTAAATCTCCGATTTGAAAAATTCTTTCTGCACCGCATACAGCTCCTGGTGGGAAATCGTTTGCACATATTTTCTAATTTTTGTAAGAAATTGTTTGGCCACCAGGTGGCGTAAGTCTTAATTTCCGCTTCTGTTGTATTTGCAGCAAAATATGAGCTTCTAAAATTTCGATTGAAAAAAAGTCGATTGTTGACCGATACTAATGTCGACAAACCTTTTAGAAACATTTTCTTCTTAAAATAGTGCATGTTTTCTACGCCAGGGGTCATAGGTGTATATCTTATTTTTGTCAATATCTCTACTTCTAAGAGTACGATTTGAAAAATTCATTCTTTGTTGGATAGTGTTTCCGATGCGAAATGTTTTTCCTATAAATTCAAAATTTTCAAGTAAATCATAGACTTTCCGCTAGGGGGCACAAAGGTAAATTGCGTTTTCTGCGTTATTTCTGCTCCTAAAGCTCTGATTTGAAAATTTATTCCTGTATCGCATACAAGACCTCATGGAAAATATTTTTCACATAATTTCTAATGTTTGGTAAAGAATGGTTTAGCCACCAGGGGTCACAAGTGTTAATTTCTGCTTCTGAAGTATTTGTTGCAAAATCTGGGCTCCTGAAAACTCGACTAATTTTTTTCTTCGACCGATATCGCTTATATGGATAAACCTTTTGAGAATACTTTCTTCCTAAAATAATGCATGGTTTTCCCACCAGGGAACGTAAAGTCACATCCTATTTTTGTCGATATCTCTGTTTCAAAGAGTTCATAAGCTCACGATTCTGTTTACAGCAATATCTGAGGAATTAAAAGCCCGATTGAAAATCTTCTTTCTTTCGTCTGATCTATTGTTTTCCATACCGGTTCCATTGACTTTGAATAGCTTCGATAAATTTAATTTGCGTCAGAACGGATTCAAAAGACGTGCTTATTACACCCGAAAATTTGGTGTCATCTTTCTTGTTTTTTTTGTATGAAAGATATTCGGATGCGATGCAAGTGTTCCTCCTGGAAGCCACAATTAACTTTGTCGACATTGCGGGAACAAATTGTCTGCTATCACTCATGAAAAATGTCTTGTCCATTGGAAGTAGCGTCGAAATTTGAAATCCGCGCAGTGGTTAGTTTTTTGTGGCCTAAAAATTGAAGCGCACAGTGACAAATCATTTACATGGAAGGCAATCGCAAAATGGTGCTCTTTGTTCGAGAAACAACACGGATGTTGAAGACGATTACCGGGATGGAAGGCCGTCAACTTCGACGACGAATGGAAATCTGGACCTCATTAACGAATTGATTCATGCAAACAGGCGAATCACAGTGGACTAGATCGCGTATGAATTGAATATTTTGCACGGAAGTGTACACCACATCATCATCAAGGGTCTAGAATTTTGAAAAGTTTGGGCACGATGGGTGCCTCACTTACTCACAGAACAACACAAGGTGCAACGTTCTTTAGCAGCTCTTGCTTTTTTGGATCATTATGATACAGAAATAAATGAATTTTTGGACCAGATCTTGACCGGAGACGAGATTTGGGTCCATCACTTCGCACTAGAATTCGTGTGAGTGGAAACATTCACATTCACCGCCTCCGAAAAAGTGCCGAATTGTTCCTTCCGCCGGAAAGGTTATACTCACCCTTTTCTACGATAATCAAGGTGTTGTTCATTGTGGATTCATGCCGAAGGGCACCACGATTACCGCGGCATCATATTGTGAAACCCTTAAGAGGCTGCGAAAGACGATTAAAGATCGACGGCAAGGAAAACTGTTAAGAGGCATTGTCCTGCGTGAAAATGTGACACCACATTCTGTGGTTCACGAATGCCCTCCTTGGCAAATTCAAATAAGAGGTGTGGGAACACACCCTCCCTACAGTCTAGACCTTTCGCCTTGTGATTTCCATTTGTTCGACCCCATGAAAAAAGACCTTGCGAAGCAGCGACATCACTCCGATGAAGACGTCAAAAATGCGAAGCGAGAATGGTTATCGCAAGTTGGACGGCAATCTTTCCAAGAAGGGATAGGCAAACTCGTACCACGCTACGATAAATGTTTAAATAAACTAGACGATTACATGGGAAAATGTATGTTCTCTTGTATTTCTTACGTAAGTATAAGCATTTCCCAAAATGCTCATTTTTTTTTTTTCATGCGAGTGCAACTTTTTAACTGCCCTATGTTCACGGTCGTATCAGAATAATATGACCACCCCTCGGAATCACAGTGTACCCGCCCAGGCGCATCACAGATTGTACGTGACCAGACACGGAGATATAAGCAGCCGGCCAGGACAGATGAGTCATAGTGCGTGGCGTGAGCACAATGAATCACAATGAGCAGAGGTCGTGATTTGATGGGCATTCAAAAAAGGAATGATCATCGGCTACCGCGGCAAGACTAGAAGCATCTCTGAAACAGCAGACTTCGTGGGCTGTTCGCGAGGTGCTGTATAGTCAAGGTGTACCGAAAATAGACTGCTGGCACACCGGGTACCTCATGACGTCGTAACTGTGGTCCCAAAGGTCATCGATCCCAGAGGAGAACGTTGACGGAATAAAGGTCAATCGAGGCGCAACAGTGCAGCAATTGACCACGCTAATGAACGCTGGGGCACCAAGGTACGTGTCCCCGATAACAGTAGAGCGAACCCTGTTACGCATGGGTCTCCGGAGTCGACGCTGCGTCAAGGCGCCCATGTTAACCGAGGTCCATCGGCAATGACGCCTGCAGTTCGCATGGGACTACCGTCAGTGGACAGTGGAAGAGTGGGAAAAGGTGGCCTTCTCCGACCGATCGAGGTTTCTACTCAACAGAAGTGACTGGCGGTGGCAGATAATGAGTCAGACACACGAGAATCAACACCCGGTCACGCTTGTAGGTCAAATACAAGCCGGCGGCGGCAGTGTTCATGACTGGAAGATGTGTTTCTGGTATGACTGTTTCTGGTATGACTTAGTATCAATGGATGGGTTCCTGAACGCCAATGGCTACTTATCCATTCTCGCGCACCACATGTATCCCTTCATGTCGGACGTTTACCCTGGTGGTGATGGTGTGTAGCAACCGGAGAATGCGTCGTGCCACGTAGCTGAGCGGGTGCGTGACTGGTCCCAAGCGATGTCTCCGTTCTCCCTTGGCCAGCAAAATCTCCCGATCTCAATCCAATAGAGCATTTTTGGGACTATTTGGATCAACAAGGTTGACGTGCCGACCCACAACCACGTCATCTCCGGGACCTCAGTGCTCTACTGCAGTCTGAATAGGCACGTGTGCGTCGGGCAACTTTCCAGGGCCTCATTGCGTCCATGCCACGCTGTCATCCGGGCCAAGGATGGTTGTTCTCATTATTAGGTAGGTGGTCATATTTTTCTGATACGACTGTGTATGTCGAACGTGGATTAGAAAAGGGAATTAGCTCAATATTTTGGTGCAAGTTGCGAAACTTGTGTGGTGAGCCACTAACGAAAGCATCTCTTCATTTTCATAGTAAATTTGTGCTTTTAAGTATCTGATGACAACCTGCACCGCCAAAGCGCTGGCTGCGCAGAAAAAAATAGAGCCGTTTTAAAATTTGTTACGTGAAGGCATTGAGAGAGCCATTCTGCCAGGATCCAATGGGTCTTCACCCGGACAGAATCTGTCGGGGCACGGGTGATTCAAATATGGTAAACAAATATCATTCAAATATGGTAAACAAATATGATCCAAATATGGTAAACGACCTTACACTGAGATAATGTTCTTCATATATCCTGACTTAGGTTTGTGATATGCAATATTATTTATATGAAACAGAATGCGCAATTTGTTTTATTTTTCTATGAAATAAATATCCAAGACAACAGTGCGATTTATATAACTGATGAAGCATGAATTAATACACTTTCACAAAGAATGTGGTACTAAATTTTGTCTTTCCTCTGCTTTTGCCCCATATGTACAAGTTGATGAGAATCCAAAGGAATCAAGAATCGGTGTCCTGTTCGGTGACTTCTCTCTCCTGAAACAGATAAAAAGGTAATAAATGGAATTGGAACTCTAAACATGCATATTAGTGGCGGCCTTTATTGCACATTATTATTGGGGAAAGTAATGTCTGCAAATGTAAGGCAACAGAAAAGTGTTAATTACCGTTTATGCAAGTACACATCAGTCCAAAATGTAGTCGCCATAGATTGCCACGACCTGCTCCCATCGTCTGAGCAGCTGTTGGATACGGTCCCTGTAGAATTGTGACGGCTTATACTCAAAGGGGTGAGTAAGTGCGCGTTCGACAACGTCCCGGATGGTAAACCGCTGTCCGTCCAGGAAATGCTGCAACGAACGGAAAAGGTGGTAGTCGCTTGGGGACAATGTCCGTGGAATAGGTTGGGTACGGCAGTCAGTGGCGCACCAGGGAATTCCTCTTGGAGGGGGCTGTGTATATATATATATAGTTTACAGTGTACGCCTATAGTTTATATACGGTTGTGACGTATGTCGGTCTTAATCCCTTTCGGGCTTTGGGAAGAAGACACCATGTAATACTGTAGAAAACACTTGTGTCAGAAATTATGTAATTTTGAACATAATTATATCTTTGAATGTTTAATTTGTGACATGCGTCGCTCTTAATCTCTTTGGGATTTGGGGAAGAAGACACCTTGTAATAGAAGACACTATGTAATGTTTTGAACATGTAAAATAATATTTTTAAATGTTTAATTTGTGACTTACGTCGCTCTTAATCTTAATCTTTTTGGGGCTTTGGGAAGAAGTCACGATGTAAGATTTTGAACATGTAAAGTAATATTTTTGAATGTTTAATTTGTGACGTTCGTCGCTCTTAATCTTTTTGGAGTTTGGGGAAGAAGACACCGTGTATGTTTTGAACATTTAAAATAATATTTTTGAATGTTTAATTTGTGACGTACGTCGCTCTTAATCTCTTTGGGGCTTTGGGAAGAAGACACTGTGTAATGTTTTGAACATTTAAAATAATATTTTTAAATGTTTAATTTGTGACGTACGTCGCTCTTAATCTCTTTGGGGCTTTGGGAAGAAGACACCATGTAATAGAAGACACTATGTAATGTTTTGAACATGTAAAATAATTTTTTTAATGTTTAATTTGTGACGTACGTCGCTCTTAATCACTTTGGGGCTTTGGGAAGAATACACCATTGTAATAGAAGACACTATGTAATGTTTTGAACATGTAAAATAATATTTTGGAATGTTTAATTTGTGACTTACGTCGCTCTTAATCTTTTTTGGGGCTTTCGGAAGAAGACACGATGTAAGATTTTGAACATGTAAAGTAATATTTTTGAATGTTTAATTTGTGACGTTCGTCGCTCTTAATCTTTTTGGAGTTTTGGGAAGAAGACACCATGTAATGTTTTGAACATTTAAAATAATATTTTTTAATGTTTAATTTGTGACGTACGTCGCTCTTAATCTCTTTGGGGCCTTGGGAAGAAGACACCATGTAATAGAAGACATTATTTAATGTTTTGAACATTTAAAATAATGTCTTTGAATGTTTAATTTGTGACGTACGTCGCTCTTAATCTCTTTGGGGCTTTGGGAAGAAGACACTATGTAATGTTTTGAACATGTTAAATAATATTTTTGAATGTTTTATTTGTGACTTACGTCGCTCTTAATCTCCTTGGAGGGGGCTTAAGCCCCCTCCTTGGGTGCGCCAATAACGGTAGTAGCTCCCAGGCTAGGTCCTTGATCTTGTGACAGGTCACCCGTGCTGTGTGAGGTGTTGCTCCATCTTGCTATAGGAGGACGAAGACGTGAGAAAAGAGGAATGATAGGAGGAGAGGGAGCGAACCAAAGATAGTGTACAAAAGGAGATAAATTCCTACTTGCAACAGTTCTGGTGATCCGTTTATGGTAATTAACAGAAGGGTGGGGATTAAAACCGCCTAAAAAAATGTAGAAAAGAAGGGTATTTCTAGCCAGGAAAGCCGTTACTAGAAACACTAGAATAGTTCACATCGGCGGTGAAAGTGGTGTTGGGCAGCCTAGTGGCGCAGTGGTGTGAGCGATGGCTTCTGATCTTTCGTCCGAGATGGGTCCGAGCTCGAATTCCGGTGAGGCATGGATGTTGTCTTTGTCTTACGGCACTGTCTCTCTCCCTTCCCTGGAGTCAGTGACCCTAAATTAAGGACGGGAAACTGCTAATAATCGATTGCGTTGCTAACGGTGGTCGTTAAACCCTTAATAATAAAAAAAAACCGACATCCCACCAAACAGACAGCAGGACCTTACGTGGGTGTAAACCGAATTTGGGGGTCGGCAATGGCTTCTGTTTTGGGTCCAACCAATATTTTTTTGTCACCTGTCATATTGCAATCCAAGAACGATTCAACTTGGACACGTTTGAGCAGGGTAACGCATGCAGTCATGCGATTTGCTTTCTGCTCAACTGTGAGTTGATGGGATACCCAAACTCACCTCTTGTGCACCTTCCCAAGTTGACTCAGGTGCGTGATAATGTTCGTGAGGGTAGTCACCAGCTGTTTGGCCGAATCCCTCGTGGTCACACGTGGTCTTCTGTATGTCCATATCCACTGTAGCGGGTCTTCTGACCTTCGAATGGTCTCACAGGTCCAAATTTCCCTCTCGAAAGCGTTCGAACCAATGACAGGACTGAAGATGTGATATGGCTTTGGGGTACACACTGATAATGTTCCTTACAGCACTTGCAGGGGTGCTACCTCGATGAAACTCATACAGCATGCATGGCGTATGTGCTCCTTGTCCACTTCCATATTGGCTGGCTCTTACACTCTTCACCTTCTGACAGCTAACCGCCACTGACTTAAGCCACCTGCCAGCTGATGTCGTGCCGGTGTGCTGCACAATATGCGCCGTGGCTGGGGCTTCGCCTTCGGGTAGCTCGTCACCGGACATTGCTTTCTTTCCAACATATTCTAAATGATTTTTTCAGAAAGAGTTGGAGTACTTTACACTAATTTGTAAAAAAGTAACATGTGGCGTATACATTTATTTAACCTTCTTCTAGAGTTTCGGTTTTCTTATGTAAATTTCGTTCCTTCTCGGTTAAACATTTTCTCACTAAACGGCACATTTCATTCCCAAACAGCTTGTAAAGTTTAGCAACGCTGACAGTGAGACAGAACAGTACAAAATGACGACGTTGGAGTGGAGTTTTGTGGGGGTTTGGTCCATTTCATAGAAACCCACTTGACCGAAGGGTCACTTCACCGAAAAGTTCATTTCACCGACAGCTCGTTTCATCGAAAAGTTCATTTCAATATTTCACCGAATTGTGTGTAGTAAGAATTTCTGTCACTGTATAAAACAAATCAAATTTAAGATCACTCTTTCAGCATGGAGCTTTTCGCAAAATGTGCAGTTATTATAGCGATCGATTCTTTTTGGTTGGATGTTTTTTATATTTTTGTATTTTCTTTTGCTCTCGTCTTTGCCGGAATCATCACGGACTGATAACAATTAATGATTCTGTGAGTGATAAATTCGGGACATTGTGGACTTACCAATTCAACATATAAGAAATTCCTGACATCGCATAGAGAACAGACTACAATGGTGACGTTACGTTTCGGTGAAGCGATCTTTCGGTGGAATGAACCGTTCGGTGAAATGAACTTTTCGATTAAATGCCACTTCGGTTAAGTGAACATTCCGGTAAAATGACAGTTCGGTTAATTGAACATTCCGGCAAAATGAAAGTTCAGTTAAGTGAACCTTTCGGTGAAGTGAACCTTTCAGTGAAATGACCTTTCGATGAAATCACCCTTCGGTGAAGTAAACGTTTCGGTGAAATGAACTTTTCGATGAAATGACCCTTCGGTTAAGTGAACCTTTCAGGGAAATGAACTTTTCGATTAAATGACTCTTGGGTGAAATGAACCTTCCGGTGAAATGAACTTTTTGATGAAATGACCCTTCGGTGAAGTGAATCTTCCGGTGAAATGAACTTTTCGATGAAATTACCCTTCGGTGAAGTGAAGCTTTTGGTGAAATGAACTTTTCGATGAAATGACCCTTCAGTGAAGTGAATCTTTCGGTGAAATTAACTTTTCGATGAAATGACCCTTCGGTTAAGTGAACGTTTCGGTTAAATGAACTTTTCGACGAGATGACTCTTCGGTGAAGTGAACCTTTCGGTGAAATGGCCCTTGGGTGAAATGAACCTTCCGGTGAAGTGAACTTTTCGATGAAATGACCCTTGGGTGAAATGAACCTTCCGGTGAAATGAACTTTTCGATGAAATGACCCTTGGGTGAAATGAACCTTCCGGTGAAATGAACTTTTAGATAAAATGACCCTTCGGTGAAGTGAACCTTTCGCTGAAATGACCCTTGAGTGAAGTGAACCTTTCGGTGAAATGACCCTTGGGTGAAGTGAATCTTCCGGTGAAATGAACTTTTCGATGAAATGACCCTTCGGTGAAGTGAAGCTTTCGGTGAAATGAACTTTTCGATGAAATGACCCTTCGGTTAAGTGAACCTTTCGCTGAAATGACCCTTGAGTGAAGTGAACCTTTCGGTGAAATGAAGTTTTCGATGAAATGACCCTTCGGTGAAGTAAACCTTTTGGTGAAATGACCTTTCTGCGAAATAAACTTTTCGGTGAAATGAGCGATACCCGTTTGTAGAGAGATTGCGACGCGTTGTTATTGAGAAACAGATTAAAGCCTGTTTGATATACTCGTATATACTATACGATCAAAAGTACCCAGACACCTCTTTTGAGTATGCTGATATACGACGTTACAGCATGTACTAGTATAAAAAGACGCACATGGTCTGGAAAACATCGTAGGCAAGCTTGGACAGCAGAATGTGCCACAAAACTCAATGAGTTTCAAAGTGAAACTGTCATAGGAGGCCATCTTAGCAATAAATCGGTTCCTGAAATCTCTGCCCTGCTGCAGCTGGCCCGATCACCTGTAAGTGATGTTAGTGAGAAGTCGAAACGCTTGGAATCAATAAAAGCGCAATTGTGACCTGGAAGCCCGCGCAACACGACCAAGTGGTACCGCGGAGTGCTAAAGCACGTGCTGTGACAAAATTGCCTGTCCTCGACTGCAACATTCACCACTGAATTACAAAATGCCTCTGGAAGCAAAGCCAGAACCATAACGGTCCCTCGAGAGCCGAGCAGCAACACGTAAGCACAACATCTGAAAGATAAACGCTCAGCGTTGGTTGGAGTGGTGTAAAGTTCGACCCCAAATTAACTCTGGAGCAGTGGAAACGCGTTCTCTGGAGGGATGAATCACGATTTTCCATCTGGTAATCCTACGGACGAGTGTGGGTGTGGAGGATACCAAATGAACTCTACCATCTCGACTGTGTTGTTCCAACTGTGAAGTTTCGTGGAGGAGGCATCATGCTCTGGGGATGTTTTTCATGGTTTGGGCTGGATTCTCTGGTTACAGTCCCAGAGAATCTTAACGCTGCTGCCTATAATGACATTCTCGAAAATTCTGTGCTCCATTATTACGACAACAGTTCGGTAAAGGCCTATTCCTTCACCAGTAGATTAATACCCCCGTCCGCCGCCCCGGTAGCGCAGTGGTCTAAGCGATGGCCTCTGATCATTCGTCCGAACGGGGGTCCGGGTTCGAATCCCGGTGAGGCATGGATGTTGTGTTTGTCTTACGGCACTGGCTCTCTCCCTTCCCTGGAACCAGTGACCGTAAATTAGGGACGGGCGACTGCTTATAGCCCATTGAGTTGCTCACGGCGGTCAAAAAAATACCCCCGTCCACAAATTACGATCCGTACAGGAAGAATGGTTTGATGAGATGGGTGTGTAAGAACTTGACTGACTGCTGAGGAAGCCGATCTTGAACTCGTTCAAATATGGGACAAAATTGTACAAAACGAACCAAATGGTGGAATAACGTTCAAAGACTTTTCCATTGCCGACGATGACGTTGTTGTACGACCACATGCTGAATTCGCGCCTGAAATTCAACGGAAGAGGACTGATGTTTCGGACTCTTGACAGTGAGGAAAGGGATACAGCTACTGACAGTGAAGAAGAGGATGCATCTACTGACAGTGAAGAAGAGGATGCATCTACTGACAGTGAAGAAGAGGATGCATCTACTGACAGTGAGGAAGAGGATGCAACTACGACCCGACATTATCGGCTGCATCTGAAATACACTGCTCGACATAGAAATTGCCCCACCGAGAAGGAGTGAGGATGGAGGGGCGACCACTTCTTCGACCCCCTCTCTAAGCGTGCAACGAGTGTCTGCAAACACAAGGGCTCGCCTCCGAAAATGTCCGCCAAACCAAATCAGCTGCGAAGGTAATGTTGATAATTTTCTAATAAAGGTGTAGTCCACCAGGCATGCCGTTTTTCCACAAATTACTGTCAGTGCTGAGTATTACATTTCAGTCTTGAAGCGTCTGGGACGACACATATCGATTAAGCGACCGGAACTGGTGTGCAAGTTGGCTCTACACCATGATAACGCCCGCCCACATGGGGCTACTTGTGTTCAACAGTTTCTTACGAAATGCAGTATTGAAATCATGCAACAGATTCCCTACAGTCCTGACCTCGCCCCGTACGAATTCTGGTTGTTTCCAACAATGAAGGAGAAGTTCCGGGGCGAAATATTCAACACAGATTCTGACGTTATTCAAGCTGTACAAAAGTCGCTAAAACAGCTTCCACAAAATGCCTTAGCCACATGATTTGAAAAGTAGACTGAACGATGGGACCGTTGCATATCATCCGAGGGAAGATACTTTGAGAAAGAATAACATATATTTTCCTGTACGTATAAGTCTTCATTTTGCTGGATTTTACTCTCAGTTTTTATGGAACGGCTGTTGAAAGATGACCTTCCTTTTTTACGCTTTTCAACCATAAGTTGAAGAAGCGTATATTCTCCAGCTTTGTCCATCTGTCTGTCCGCACAATAATTCGCGTAAAAATGGTTCGATTTCGATGAAATTTTAGTTTATGGTAAGAGACCACCGGAGGACGAACTCTATTGAAAATGGACGAAATGGGGTCAAAGGTCAGGACATAGGAGCGGGATCCATTCCATCGCTCTAGTGCGTCATAACTTGCCTAAAAATGCTTCGATTGCAACAAAACTTTATCATGTTGTTCCGGAGGTATACTGAACCGGTAATGTTGAATACCATCGAAATTGGGTCAGGGTACAGGAGCGAGAATTATTCCACAGCCGCTATCCTCTTAACTTTACTGAAAATGTTTCTTTTGCGACAAACCTTTAGTATGTTGTTCCGGAGGTATGCTGAACCAATTCTGTTTAATATAATCGAAATGGGTTCAAAGGTCAGGACATAGAAGCGAGATTTATTCCACAGCCATTATCCTTATAATTGAGTAATAATTTGAGTAATGATTTCTGGTATGTTGGAAAGCGTATCATGATCAATGCATCTCATGATTTTACTAACTTGTTACATTGATGGCCCTTGTCTCTTGTTCGCTGATGATCTCAAGCTTTATCGTAATATACAGACTCCTGATGACTGTTTTGCTCTTCAAACTGGCGTCAGTTAGCTGCTTCAGTGGTGTACGTTAAACCATCTCCACCTTAACATCTCCAAGTGTCACGTCGTTTTTTTTCGCGGTAAAGAAACCCGATTCTTCTTTTACTACAAAGCTGGCGACTATTCTCTTAGCCGAACAAAGGATGTCCAGGGTTTGGAAATCACATTTGATTCGAACTTAGACTTTAAAAGTCATATCAAAAGAATTGTACGTACAGCGTATAGAAATCTTGGATTCATCATGCGATGTTCCAAGTATTTCTCGAATCCTCAGACACTTATTCGCATTTTTGAGACTACGGTCAGATCCTCACTGGAGTATATGCGGCGATTATTTGGAGCCCTAGCCTCGTAACTCTAGTAAATGAAACCGAGAAAGTTCAAACAAAAATTCTTCGACTTTTTTATACACTGCTGGAAAGTGAAAAAAGAACACCAAGAAGGAATTGGCGGACGATCATGAAATTTACATATGTTAATTGGGTCGAGTTTACGTAGGTGTGATATTAATTTCGGGATCAACCGGTGAGCGCTTACGCCACAGCACGGCATAATTAGCAAATTATCGTCGGTGGTATTTAAGGAGTACGGCGAAGTGAATGTAATCAGTCGTCGGCTTACGGACACGTACGAAGACCCTGAAGAAGCTTCAATGCCTGGACATGGAAGACGTGTACGATTTCAGCAGTTATCGGACTTTGAGCGAGGTCGTCTAGTCGGACTCCGCGAGACCGGGTGGTCGTATCGTCGTATTGCGGAGCGAATTGGACGGGAAGTATCGGTGGTGGTACGATGGTGGCGTAGATGGCCCGAGGAACATTCCCACACGAGAAGACGTGGAACCGGGAGTCACAGACGGACTGATGAGCGGACCGATCGACGCATAAGAAAAGCGGCGTTGTCAAGCAGAACATCCACTGCGACGCAAATCCGAGCTGCCGTTGCACCTGAGGGGACTGTGCAAACAATCCGCTACTGGATGCAGGACTACGTGCACGTGTGCCTCTGGCATGTGTACCTCTGACTCCAGCCCACCGTCACGAACGGCTACAGTGGTGTCGCCAACGTCTGCACTGGAGAATGCAATGGCGATCTGTCGTGTTCAGCGATGAAAGCAGATTCTGCTTGGAAGCCTCCAATGGCCATATGCGTGTTCGCAGACGCACAGGAGAGCGTATCCACCCTTCTTCCATCCGCCAGCGACGCACAGGGCCTACACCTGGTCTCTTGGTGTGGGGAGTGATCAGCTATCACCCGTACACAACTAGTGTTTGTACCGGGTACGTTAAACAGCACCTCCTTCATCAACAACATCATTCAGCCCGTTGTTGTGCCATTTGTAAGGTCGGTCCATCGTGGTGTTTTCCAGCAAGATAACGCACGCCCACACACGGCACGTGCAACGCAACATGCACTTCAGGATGTGAGACAACTTCCATGGCCTGTACGTTTACCGGATTTGTCCCCCATTGAGCACGTGTGGGATTTTATGGGGCAACGACTTATCCGGTCTCCACGGCCAGCCACGACTATCCCCGATTTACGCGTCCAGGTTGAGGATGCTTGGAACTCAATACCCCAAACTTACATCCAACATCTGTACGACAGACTCCATGCCAGAATTGCACAGTGTGACGCAGTTCATGGCGGTTCAACCTCGTACTAACCATGTTACATGGAAAATGTTATATTTTAGTTTACCAGCAAATAAAGCTGTAGTTTCCCATAATGTTTTGATCACGTTATCCTCTGTATTCCGTTATTATGCTGTATAAATTTTGTTGGTATCAGACGTCTCCTTCTTGGTGTTCTTTTTTCATTTTCCGCCAGTGTAAACTGGTGTTTATATCGCGAACAACCCGACGGCTGACCTTCTGTCATTCTTCAAGATGACCTCTCTACAATCAAGAAGGAAGGCTCTCCAACTCAAGTTCCTGTACGGTATCATTAATGGAGAGATAGATGATACTCAAATTGTAAGCCAATTAAGTTTCCACGTTCCACATTTACCGAGGACAAAATGTGCCGAGTGCTATTTTGCAGAAATGATGCCGGGAAAAATTCTCCGTTTTGCAAAGTGCATAGACTTCACAACTCACATGAACAATGTCCAGATATTTTTAATGTAAGGCATAATTTGTTTCGTAAAGCCTGTTTTGAAAGACTAAATACCATTTGGTAATCTAAATAGCACTAGTAATTCCTGTAACTAGATGTACCATCTGTAGGAATGTGCTTACAAATAAATAAATAAACAAGTTACCAAAATCATGCAATGCATTGATTATGATACGCTTTCCAACATACTAGAAATCATTATCAAGTTATTACTCAAATTATGAGGATAATGGCTGTGGAATAAATCTCGCTCCTGTACACTGACGTCTGACCCCATTTCGATGATATTCAACAGAACTGGTTAAGTATAGTTCCGGGAACATGATAAAGTTTTGTCTGAATCGAAGCCTTCTTACGTAAGTTATAACGCAGAAGGGAAATGGAATGGATCCCGTTTCTATGTCCTGACCTTTGATCCCATTTCGTCCATTTTCAATAGGGTTCCTCCCCAGGTGGTCCACTACCACATACTAAAATTTCATCGAAATCGAACCATTTTTACGCGAGTTATCGTGCGGACAAACAAACGGTCGGACAGACAGACAGACAGACAGACGGACAAAGCTGGACCATATACGCTTGTTCAACCTACGGTTGGAAAGCGTAAAAAACGGAATGCTTAGAGAGCGCATGCTGATTTCGTACCTTTTTACAGACGATGAGTCGAAAGTTTTGCAATATTTGGATCACTTTATGTCTTTATACGTACCTTTACGACGAAAGCTGACTAGCATTCAAAGTATAGGCCATCGTGTTGCACCGTCTGTAGCCATCTGTCTGCCAGTTCTTCGATTCTACAGAGGATGAGTCGAAAGTTTTGCAATATTTGGATCACTTTATGTCTTCATACGTACCTTTACGACGAAAGCTGACTAGCATTCAAAGTATAGGCCATCGTGTTGCACCGTCTTTAGCCATCTGTCTGCCAGTTCTTCGATTCTACAGAGGATGAGTCGAAAGTTTTGCAATATTTGGATCACTTTATGTCTTCATACGTACCTTTACGACGAAGGTTGACTGGCATTCAAAGTATAGGCCATCCTGTTGCACCGTCTTTAGCCATCTGTCTGCCATTTCTTCGATTCTACAGAGGGTGAGTCGAAAGTTTTGCAATATTTGGATCACTTTATGTCTTCATGCGTACCTTTACGACAAAAGCTGACTAGCATTCAAAGTATAGGCCATCGTGTTGCACCGTCTTTAGCCATCTGTATGCCAGTTCTTCGATTCTACAGAGGGTGAGTCGAAAGTTTTGCAATATTTGGATCACTTTATGTCTTCATGCGTACCTTTACGACGAAAGCTGACTAGCATTCAGAGTATAGGCCATCGTGTTGCACCGTCTGTAGCCATCTGTCTGCCAGTTCTTCGATTCTACAGAGGATGAGTCGAAAGTTTTGCAATATTTGGATCACTTTATGTCTTCATACGTACCTTTACGACGAAAGCTGACTAGCATTCAAAGTATAGGCCATCGTGTTGCACCGTCTTTAGCCATCTGTATGCCAGTTCTTCGATTCTACAGAGGGTGAGGCGAAAGTTTTGCAATATTTGGATCACTTTATGTCTTCATGCGTACCTTTACGACGAAAGCTGACTAGCATTCAAATTATAGGCCATCGTGTTGCACCGTCTTTAGCCATCTGTATGCCAGTTCTTCGATTCTACAGAGGGTGAGGCGAAAGTTTTGGAATATTTGGATCACTTTATGTCTTCATGCGTACCTTTACGACGAAAGCTGACTAGCATTCAAAGTATAGGCCATCGTGTTGCACCGTTTTTAGCCATCTGTCTGCCAGTTCTTCGATTCTACAGAGGGTGAGTCGAAAGTTTTGCAATATTTGGATCACTTTATGTCTTTATACGTACTTTTACGACGAAAGCTGACTAGCATTCAAAGTATAGGCCATCGTGTTGCACCGTCTTTAGCCATCTGTCTGCCAGTTCTTCGATTCTACAGAGGATGAGTCGAAAGTTTTGCAATATTTGGATCACTTTATGTCTTCATACGTACTTTTACGACGAAAGCTGACTAGCATTCAAAGTATAGGCCATCGTGTTGCACCGTCTTTAACCATCTGTCTGCCGGTTCTTCGATTCTACAGAGGATGAGTCGAAAGTTTTGCAATATTTGGATCACTTTATGTCTTCATACGTACCTTTACGACGAAAGCTGACTAGCATTCAAAGTATAGGCCATCGTGTTGCACCGTCTGTAGCCATCTGTCTGCCAGTTCTTCGATTCTACAGAGGATGAGTCGAAAGTTTTGCAATATTTGGATCACTTTATGTCTTCATACGTACCTTTACGACGAAAGCTGACTAGCATTCAAAGTATAGGCCATCGTGTTGCACCGTCTGTAGCCATCTGTCTGCCAGTTCTTCGATTCTACAGAGGATGAGTCGAAAGTTTTGCAATATTTGGATCACTTTGTGTCTTCATACGTACCTTTACGACGAAAGCTGACTAGCATTCAAAGTATAGGCCATCGTGTTGCACCGTCTTTAGCCATCTGTATGCCAGTTCTTCGATTCTACAGAGGGTGAGGCGAAAGTTTTGCAATATTTGGATCACTTTATGTCTTCATGCGTACCTTTACGACGAAAGCTGACTAGCATTCAAAGTATAGGCCATCGTGTTGCACCGTCTTTACCCATCTGTATGCCAGTTCTTCGATTCTACAGAGGGTGAGGCGAAAGTTTTGCAATATTTGGATCACTTTATGTCTTCATACGTACCTTTACGACGAAAGCTGACTAGCATTCAAAGTACAGGCCATCGTGTTGCACCGTCTTTAGCCACCTGTCTGCCAGTTCTTCGAATCCGTGGCGGTACCAGTTCTTGTCCTTCGAGGCGAAGAACTCCTTCACTCCCAGCTACAACCTCCTCCTGGTTGTTGAAGTGTCGCCCGCGAAGGAAGTGGGCCATGGACCGGAACAAGTAATAATCCGACGGGGTAAGGTTCGGAATATATGATGGCTGTGGCATCAGTTCGATGTCTCCAAGTTCCTGGAGTTTTGCCGGGGTCGTTCCCTCGGTATGAGGCCGAGCGTTGTCCTAGCGCGCCTTCTCTTAACCAGTGCCGGAAACTTTTCCACCAAAACTGCATACATCCGCTCCAGCTGTTCACAGTAGAGGTTGGCGTTAATGGTCCAATCGTCTGGAACAAATTCGTAATGGATTATTCCCTCGAAATTCCACCAGACCCAAAGCATCGCCTTGTGCTTAAAGCGCCCACGTTTGGCAACAGGTTCAGAAAGCTTACACGCTCTCAATCACTGCCGTTGTGTGTTAGGGTGACGGAAGTAGACCCACTTTTCATCGCACGTAACAATTCTCTTGATGAAACGTGCATTGCGCGAGTTTTCTAGGAGTTTCGTGCACACTTCCACTCAGCGGTTTGCTTCAGTTCGTCATGGACAATACGGCAGCTCCTGTAGACCTTGCCGAGGTCCTGAAGGTAACGAACCAAGCATGTATGTGATATGTCCAGTGCTGGTTGTCGGATTTGACTCTACGGTCAGGCACACGGCCTCCTGAATCCACGGTTCGCGGTCTACCTGACCTTGGCTGACTCGGACCTGGGTCCACTCAGACGAACTGTCTGAAGACAGCGCTTAGACTATTGATCCAAATGGGCTTCAAAACTGCTCATTCAATAACTGATAAATGTTCCCAAAGCTTTGTTAAGCTTCTGCTAATTTTTTATTTTTTTCTCATAGGTTCTTTTCTTCTAGAATCGCCGATATTATGGGAAAATGTAGAGCGGATGCCATCGCATAGAAAACCTTAATGCAAATCTACGTGCTATTATTCTTACCTTCCATAATAAATGTTTGAAGCGACGCTATACTATCAAAAGCGTTCACAATGTTTAAGGACAAATGGCTTTATTATCACAATTAGTAGCAGACGGTCAAACTTTTGGTTGTATGACAGCGAAAACACTCAGCAAAAACCGTCTTGCTGGGCCAGCACTATGTTGCCGCTCCCGAACCGTCAATAAAATGTACGGGCGGCCAACAGAAGGGCCATCAGTTCAGGCCAACAGTTGGCACCCCCATCAGTTGTCATATGCAACAACAGGGCCACCAGTTATCCATCACAGGCAGCAGCTGCCACAAGTAACCCTTAAGCTGCCCTGCAAGCACGTGCCATAAATGATGGCTACCCTAATGTGGTCCGCTAGTTTTCCGGCAGTGGCAGCCGGCAATCACGTGACGTAACTGATGGCTTGCCGAATTTTGTCCGCCAATTTCCCAGTAGTAGCCATAAAAAAATCAAGGATAGCCGCAGTTTCCCAAAGCTACAACTGATGAGTACCTTATATCCACATAGCGTTGCTTTTTTTTTTATTTCTTAATTTTTCTTTCAAATAATTGATAAATTTTGTACGCGTATAATTCTCTTTTTTTCCAACAAACGCTTTTTTAATGTTTTTCCAGGACTGTTGTTTCAAGCGGTTTCAAATTATTTCTTGTTATTCATGTGAATGGAATGGGTGTATTTCACGGTTGTAATCTAGTATTTCATGGCTTAATCAGATATCTTCGTCGACTTAGCATTTCATTTGGAAATTAATTCGCTTCTTTACATAAGGCTTTTTTTCTTAACATCCACTAAAATAACACGATGGCGATAGCGTCGTCCTCAACTAACTGGTACCACGAGATACGCAGCATGTGTTGCTTCTGCGCATGCGCAGTCCCGTTGCTTCCACCTGGTGTTGGGGTTTCATCGGTTGCCAGCTACGGGCCACTAGTGGTACTTGCGTGGTGGCCCACATTTCACGGCGATGCTGTAGGGCCATGAATGGCTCGCCAACTGATGGCGCTGCCACCAACGGACCGCTACTGGGCCGTGAGCTGCAGGTTCCAGCCAGCAGTGACCCATCACCGCCAGCTAGTGGCCAGCAGTCTCCCAACACTTGTACTTTTGCTAGGCACGCGTCGAGTCATTCTATCAACTACACTTCTGGCCACCCAAAATGCAGCACCAAGAAGGAAGCCTCCGATTGGCCTGAAATTCGCAGCATGCGTCGCCCACGAGAGGACATACAAACGATTAGCATTGTAGGGCATATGCAAATCATGTGCGCCCGGCACGCCACCGAGAAGCACTATAAGAAGGGTGCACAGAAGGCGGGGTGTAAGTAGTGGAAATGTGTTGTGCTGCCGGACCTGTGCATGGGAAGCTTCCTGATGCCTCGTCGCAGAATACGACAGTCATTCCAGCACGTTTCGGAGTTCGACAAAGGACGAATAGTGGCTTATCGCGACAGCGCTTTATCGTACCGAGACATCGGCGCCCGTGTGGGAAGATATCCAGCTACAGTGAAGCGAGTATGGATTCGGTGGGTGCAGGAGGGACGGACGGACGGACGTGAGCGATTGCCGCAGCCGCGGCACACCACCGAACGAGAGGACCGACATGTTGTGCGGCGGGCATTGACGGCTCGTACCGCCACATCACGAACGTTAGCGCAGGAATTAGAGTGTGTTGCGCAACAACCTGTATCAACACGTACCATTCGACGTCGTCTGCATGAGCGGGGACTTGTCGCACGGTGCCCGTTGCTCCGATTACCATTGACGTTACATCACCAGCGAGTGCGGCGGCGGTGGGCCGTTGAACGCCACACCTGAACTACGGAATGGCGCGACATTGTCTTCTCCGACGAATCCCGCTTCTGTCTGCAACACCACGATGGTCGGATCCGTGTGTGGCTGCACCGCGGCGAGAGACTGTATGACACCTGCATTATGCATCGCCATACCGGTCCGTCCCTTGGCGTTATGGTTTGGGGCGGAATTGGATATGACACGCGCACCCCTCTGGTACGCAACGCCGGTACACTCAACAGCCACCGCTACATCTCCGACGTTTTGGAGCCTGCAGTCCTCCCTTACCTGCAGGACATGTCAGCGGCCACGTTTCAACAGGACAATGCGCGCCCGCACGTGGCTTGCATCGTGCAACAATTCTTCATGGCCCACCAGGTGTCACTGCTGCCGCGGATCCGTCTGTTCTCCCGATATGTCGCCCATCAAACACGTCTTGTCGCTGATCGGCAACCGAGTGGCCCGGCGAGCACCACCCGCGGCTACGCCTGATGAACTGTGGCAACGTGTGGAAGCAGCCTGGACCGACATACCCCAAGCCCACATCCAAAGCCTCTTTCGTTTGATGCCGCGGCGTGTAGCTGCCGTTATTGCCAGCCATGGGAACCACACAAACTATTGATGTCTGCGTGTTCCGCAAGTCGCACGGGCCTGTAAGCTCAATCGTTTTATCTTTGTATCTGCTGTTATGTGTCCAGTAAATCTGGCTTTGCTATCTCGTGTCCTTCTTGGTGTTGCATTTTGGGTGGCCAGCAGTGTAATTTCCGGTAGGTCTCGACAGGAATGTTTCGCCAATCGTCCTGCAAAGCTGCTGCCACAGTGGAGCTCGAAAACGGTTGTTGTGTTGGATTTCGTATCCGTCGCTCCAGTTCATCCGAGAAGTACTCTACGGGATTAAGATCAGGACTCTGAGTAGGTCAGACTAACAATTCCACCTCATTTTCAAGAAACCAGTCCTACACACGCAGTGCAGTGTGGCAGGAAGCTCGATCGTGTTGGGAGAGACAACTGTCACTTCCATAATACTGCCACATTGTTGGTAGGGCAGAATTATTCAGAACGTCCAGGTACACTTCGTGGTTTGTAGCATTATAACCAAAGGGGCTGAGTCCCATCCACGAAAAACAAATCCATACCGTGATGGAGCCTCCACCGAACTTAATAGTTGACGAAAACAACCCGACGAAAGTCGTTCGCCGGGCTGTCGCCGAGTCCAAACACGCCCGTCAGATTGGAAGAGTGAAAATCGTGACTCATCACTCTGAAGAACAGCTTTCCAGTCGCCCACAGCCCAGGAACGACAGGAGACACACCACTTCAAACGACACTTCGCATTCACAGTAGTGATGTGTAACTTGTGTGCTGCTGACCTACTATAATAACCCACACTATGCAACTCTCTGCGGATAGTTATGGTACTAATCGAGCCATTACAAGCATTTCAGAGGGAGAACGGGATTTCTTAACATTTCTTACCATGACTCTTCTGGCACGTTCCGTCAGTTTGTGCGGCTTTTCTGAACGCTTTTTTTTTGCTGTAGTTACACCGTCCTGTTCACGACATTACTTACAGTCAATTTTGGTATGTTTAGTTTAGCTGCAATGCTCCGTATGGAAACGATATTCCAATGAAATCCTATGACCTGCCTACGCTGGAACTCGGAAAGTTCACGTCCATGCGGAATATCCGCTTCAAAGTTACTGATAACACGGCAGAACATCGCAACTTTATATACGTGCCTCGCCACTTACAGCGCACCATCCTGCGCAACCGTTCTTTGCACTTATGCAGATATTTGGTAGAGTCCGAATACTTTTGATAATATAGTGTACATACGCCACTTTGATTATGACGCATAAGGTGGTCTAAAACTCCAGACTTTGATCGATCGTCCGAGACCAGCCTAGTTCTAGTTCCAGATGTGTCATGAGTAGTGTGTTTGTTTGCGTGACCTATAGAAAGCCTTCGCGGTGATCCATCCGGAAAGCTCTGACGTCACACCGGTGGATCTACCGAGACTAACCGGGCGCACGTGAATCCACCATAGCGACCGAGATAAGTTGATTGCTAACACTCGTTTTAGTCTTTGTTGAAGCTACCTAAACGTTGAAATTATTGTACTAAATTTGTCTAGGGTTTTAAAAAGAAATGGCACACGTGTGTGGCGTCCTTCGATGTAACGGAAACAAGTTAGTAAAATCATGCAATGCATTGATTTTGATACGCTTTCCAACATACCAGAAATCATGAGGATAATGGCTGTAGAATAAATCTCGCTCCTATGACCTGACCTTTGACCCCATTTCGATGATATTCAACAGAACCGGTAAAGTATACTTCCGGAACAGCATGGTAAAGTTTTGTCTCAGTCGAAACATTGTTACGTAAGTTACAACGCATAAGAGCGATGGAATAGATCCCGATCCTATGTCCTGACCTTTGACCCCATTTCGCCCATTTCCAATGGCGCTCGTCCCCAGGTTGTCCCCTACCACATACTAAAATTTCATCGAAATCCGACCATTTTTACGCAAGTTATGACGCATAAGGGCAAAGGAATGCATCCCGCTTCGCTTCTATGCCCTGACCTTTGACCCCACTTCATCCATTTTTCAATGGGGTTCATCCCTAGGTGGTCCCTTACGACAAACTAACATTTCATCGAAATCGAACCATATTTACGCAAGTTATGACGCATAAGGACAATGGAATGAATCCTGCTCCTATGTCCTGACCTTTGACCCCACGTCACCCATTTTTAATAGGGTTCATCCCCAGGTGGTTCCCTACAACAAACAAAAATTTCATCGAAATCTAACCGTATTTACGCAAGTTATAACGCGTAAGGGCAATGGAACGAATCCTGCTCCTATGTCGTGACCTTTGATCCCATTAACCCCATTTTCAATAACGCACGTCCCCAGGTGGTTCCCTACTACATAGCAAAATTTCATCGAAATCGAACAAGTTTTACGCTAGTTATCGTGCGGACAGACGGACAAAGCTGGAGCATATACGCTTCTTCAACCTACGGTTGGAAAGCTCAAATTACGAAAATGTACCAAAGTTGAGAGTGCGGCCCCGGTGGCGCAGTGGTCTAAGCGGGGGCCTCTGATCATTCGTCCGAAAGGGGTCCGGGTTCGAATCCACTGAGGCATGGATGTTGTGTTTGTCTTACGGCGCTCGCTCTCTCCCTTTCCCTGGAGCCAGTGACCCTAATTTATAGGGACGGGCGACTGCTTATTGCCCATTGAGTTGCTCACGGTGGTCGTTAAACCTCCAACCAAAAAAAAAAAAAAAAAAAAAAAGTTGGATTTGACAAGAAAATGGCTGAATGCTATGAGGAGAGAAAACTTCAAGATCGCAAAACGGTGCCGCAGTCTTTAAAAACATATTCCATAATTGCTGCCCAAAACAAAAATGCTCATTAGGAAGTGAAATGTGTTTTAAACACATGGGTGTATATTGCTGTTTGTTTATGTGCATATTTCGAATGCAGAGCATTCCTAAGTTAGGTTAAATTATATGGTTTGTACTTTGGAGCGTCACATGTTTACAGCTTCTATTATTTGTTATTGCCTTAACACTATACAAAAGGATTCTTCTGGCTGTTCAAAATAAATGTGGACTAATGTGATCAACAATCCTAGCAGTTTTCTGAACATTTCTTTTTTACGCTTTCCAACCGTAGGTTGAAGAAGCATATATGTATATGCTCGAGCTTTGCCCGCCTGTGCGTCCGTCCGTCTGTCCGTCCGCACGATAACTCGCGTAAAAATGGTTCGATTTCGATGAAATTTTGGTATATGAAAGGGGATCACCAAGGGACAAACTCTATTGAAAATGGGCGAAATGGGGTCAAAGGTCAGGACACAGGAGCGGAATCCATTCCATTGCCCTTATGCGTCATAACGTGAGTAAAAAGGGTTCGATTTCGATGAAATTGTAGTATGTGGTAGGGGACCACCCGGGGACGAATCTTATTGAAAATGAGCGTAACGGGGTCAAAGGTCAGTACATAGCAGCGGGATACATTCCATTGCCATTATGCGTCATAACTTGCGTAAATATGGTTCGATTTCAATGGCATTTTAGTATGTGGTAGGGCACCGCCTGAGGACGAACCATATTGAAAATATGTGAAATAGGGTCAAAGGTCAGGATATAGGTGCGGAATGCATTCCACTGCTCTTATGAGACTTAATTTGCGTAAATATGGTTCGATTTCAATGAAATTTTAGTATGTGGTAGGGGACCACCTGGGGACGAACCCTATTGAAGATGGGCGAAATGGGGTCAAAGGTCAGGACATAGAAGCGGAATCTATTCCATCGCCCTTATGCGTTATAACTTACGTAAAAATGTTTGGATTGTGACAAACCTTTATCATGTTGTTCCGGAAGTATACTTTACCGGTTTGGTTTAATATCGTCAAAATGAGGTCAAAGGTCAGGTCATAGGAGCGAGATTTATTCTACCGCCATTATCCTCATAACTTGAGTAATTACTCAAGTAATGATTTGTGGTATGTTGGAAAGTGTATCATGATCAATGCATTACATGATTTTACTAACTTGTTTAAATTTATATTCAGAGAAACACTATATTCGCACACTTATAAAATACACGTTGTTTACGCTCATAGAAATGCCGCACAAATACACAAAAAGTTCAAAAAGAATTTAGTCGGTGGATCGTCTTTCTCTAGAAAATACGTCTCAGATAATTTAGTCAAGCATTTGGAAAAAAACTTTTAGCAAATCGATATTGTTCAGGTGTACTTTAATAAGTGAATATAAATTTACATGGTAACAGTGGACATTACTTGTTTTATTTTCATCTTCTGGAGAAAAAGTAAGATATCCGAAGAAAGGACAAGAAAACCATTGCTGACAGGATCAAATAAATATATAAATGTAGGGTGACATGAGTTTTCATTAAAATCTGTTCAGATATTTCTTTTTTATAACTGCTAAAAACAATGACGCAGTCTTTTAAAACATTCTCCCATGATCGTTTGTTCCTGTTACTAAATTAACTGAAAAAAAATATGGAATCCGCAAATTAATTTTCAGATTTAAAAAACGGAAGCTACGACTTCGTAATAATTTTATTTCTCATTCTTTTAATAAAATGTTAAGCATTTGCAACGACGTCTCACATTTGTGACGCAATTTTTTACTGCAATGTTCTCTCGTGGGTTGCGATCCACCGCATAGCCCACTGTATAGAGGAGGCCCTGAAACGATCGGTCATATGACCAAGATGGGCTTAGTTTTCAGTTTATTATTTGTAAATATTTATTATTTTTTACTACCGCAAACAAATTATATTTATAAGTGCCATAGATATAGTAATCTAAACCCTACACAAAATTTGATATTACACCCACTTACTTTTTTTCACAAAACTGGCACAAGAATAAAGCAGTTTTGACTGGAAAACATAATGCCATAAGGGTTTTTTAAGACTTTAATCACAAGCATAATAACTGTATTCACTTCCGGTAAAAACTCGGAGAAAATTGGTCACATGACAACCGTTCGTTTCAGGGCCTCCTCTTTCCAGTGGGCTATGTATGATCCATCACCAGTGACGTCACAATCCTGTTCCGAAGGCCTTCTATATCGATGGTCACGCCCGATGTCGCTGACTCGTGGAGCTAGTAGCCCTAAATTTGGAACGAGCGACTGCTTATAGATCTATAAATTGCTCAGGGTGGTCGTTAAACCTCGAAACAAATAAAAAAAAGTTATGTATTTTTTGTGTGTGTGTGGACACACTGTATAACTCTTTATCAAAGGTCACTGCAAGGATGATCTGTCAGCGATATTTTATATTTTAAAAGCAAACTTTCCTTTGATTTCCATTGCATAAACATAAAAATGAAGAAATATTGCCCCCTCCCCTTTTTTTTTTATGTTAAACATTTTATATCATGTTATATTTATAGACGTGGAAAAGTATAGTGATTACCTAAACTTGAAACAAGCATTATTTTTCATAAGTTAAGCCATCAAAATTTATGAAATCAAAATCTGAGCTCACCTGCAGAGAAACGGTTGATGCCGTTTTGTGGATAGTCGTAGACCTAGGAAGTGTAAAAATAGTAAATCAGCATTTTCCCTTTCTTTTTTTTTTTTTTTTTTTCGTAATACAGTAAAACCTCCTAATAACGGGCACTACCCGGACCGAAAAAAGGGTCCGTTGTTGGGAGGTGGCCGTTATTTGGAGGTTAGGCCTAACTTAATATTGCTACTCCGTTGGGTTTGTACAATAGCAGAATAAGTGTATGAATTAAGCTTAAGCATAAAGAAAGCGCGGTGATTTCCCCAAATGCTTATTAATGAATAAAACTCAGTATAATATTAAATACAATTATTAAATCAGTGAGTAGATTACTTTAGGAAAGCAGTGTCTGTCCTCTGATCTTCAACAGCCCTCCGAAGAGAAGATTAAGCTTAGAGTTCGTTGTGGGAAAGGAGAAAAAATGTTATTCAGTAAAGTGTAACTGCGCAGTTAGTTGACAGCGCGCCAGAAAACACGACCAGAGCCCACAGGGACCAAACCAAGAGATACCGCCGTCGACGGGTAACATTCCAAGTACCAGCAACCACCTAGGCGCCCTTCCGGGACAACTGAAACATAGCTTACCTCACGTAGAACTAAACTTTAGCTTCTTTCTTTTTACTTAAGCAACCCATTATCATAATCCAACTCATCCCGACTGAGGCATTCTTCCTTTAACAATATTCTTCATCCCTATCTTATCTTACTCGCCGAAATACCCAAAGAACTACATATCTCGTAAAACCCTGAGGGACAAAGTGTCCATTAGATCTTCTTCAGGCCTGACAGGGGTGTCTGCTGACCGCTGTTAAGAGGTTTCGTTCTTCAGAGGTTACCGTTAACGTTAGTCTATAACGAAGTAAATTTCTCCGTCATTTCTGTCCACGCCAGGATTCGAACCCGGGTCCCCTCATTCCGGAATAAGTCACTCTACCAATTGAGCTACGCGGACGTTTTATTCTGATTCCTATCTGCCTTTATGTCGTGTGCGTCCTGCTAGCAGGTACGTCACATCCCCCCCCCCCCCCGAAAGAGGGCCGGGGGCATGGCCCACGGGTCAGCCGTGACCATGAATCGTTGCAGGCAGCCATCCACTGTAGAACGTGCACTTGAGAACTCCCAGTCAATCTGGTGTGTGGAATGCAACATCACACATTTTTATTTTTCGAAGCGCTGGAGAAGGGATTCTCTTATTTTTCCTATCTCGCGGTGTGGAAATAACATCACACCATTGCGAGATTTTGAACGGTCGGGTCATCCGGATAGTTCGGGCGCCATTATAACGAAGTAAATTTCTCCGTCATTTTTGTCCACGCCAGGATTCGAACCCGGGTCCCCTCATTCCGGAAAAGGTCGCTCTACCAATTGAGCTACGCGGACGTTAATTCTGATTTCAATCTGCCTTTATGTCGTGTGCGTCATGCTGGCAGATACGTCACATGGTTGTTGTTCTGTACCAACCAAAACTTGTAGTCGTTCGGAGTTTTCACGGTATTATGTTGTTTTATCACATCTGTATATTCTTCCATCGTTATGCTTGTGAAGGACGAATTTGTGTAAAACTATACTAGTGGCGCATCCAGGATTTTTTTATAATGTGGCCAAGAATACACAGTCGCATCAGAGTAATACGATCACCCCCCCCGGAATCACAGTGTGCCTGCCCAGGCGTGTCACAGAGTGCACGTGACAAGGTCCACCACATGGAGATATAAGCGGCCGGTCAGGACAGATGAACCATAGTGCGTTACGCGAGCACAATGGACAGAGGTAGTGATTTGAAGGATGTTCAAAAGGGAATGATCATCGGCTACCGCGCCAAGGGTGGAAGCATTTCAGAAACAGCAGACTTCGTGGGCTGTTCGCGAGGTGCTGTAGTAAGGGTGTACCAAGAATGGACCGCTGGCACACCGAGTACCTCCTGACGTCATAACTGTGGAGATCCAAAGGCCATCGACCCCGGAGGAGACCGTCGCCTCCGTTGACTGGTAAAGGGCAATCGACGCGCAACAGTGCAGCAATTGATTACGCACATGAACGCAGAGTCACTCAGGTACGTGTCTCCAATAACTGTAGAGAAAACTCTGTTACGCATGGATTTTCGGAGTCGACGCTGCGTCAAGGCGTCCATGTTAACCCAAGTCCATGGGCAACGACGCCTGGGACTACCGTCATTAGACGATGGAAGAGTAGAAAAAGGTTGCCTTCTCCGACGAATCGAGGTTTCTACTCCACAGCCCTAAACACCAATAGCCACCTGTCCATCTTCGCTGATCGCATGCATCTCTTTATCTTGGACGTTTACTCTGACGATGATGTTGTCTACCAACAGCACAACGCGTCATGCCACGTCGCTAAGGGTATGTGTGACTGGTTTCAGGGACACGACAGCGATGTTTCCGTTCTTTCTTGGCCGGCGAAATCCTCCGACCTCAATCCCATGGAGCACTTGTGGGACTACTTGGATCGACAGGTTGGACATGCCGACCCACAACCACGTCATCTGCGGGACCTCTGTGTTCTGCTGCAGTCCGAATGGGCACGTGTGCCTCGGGCAACCTTCTAGGGACTCATGACGTCCGTGCCACGCCGTCTCTTCGTTGTCATCCAAGCCAAGGGTGGTATTCCCGTTATTAGGTTGGTGGTCATATTATTCTCGTTCGACTATGTAGACAAATATATTTAGAAGTAAGCAGCTAACGACGAAGAACGGAGGACCAGATGATACCTCGTGGCGAGGCTGGGCCTCTTCCCATTGAGTTAGTAGCTGATCAAATATGGGGGACTAGAGCGATCGCCCCCTCCCCCGAAACATACTTTTCCTCCTTTTAAATGACCAAGATCATAAATAATTAATGTATTTATTTTCTTAAAATTATAGTAATGAGTGCACAGATTTTTGTAAACATTTTCATAATAACTAAAATTTGCTGTGAATTTGGAGATTAAATGTTCTGTTCCAGCTCCAGAGAGAGAGAGAAGAAAACTCAAGTTTCAGAAACAGAAGAAACTGAGAGCAGAAGAAGGCGATTTAAAATGGTATAACGAAGTAAATTTCTCCGCCATTTTTGGTCCACGCCGGGGATCGAACCCGAGTCCTCTTATTCCGGAACAAGTCGCTCTACCAACAGAGCTACGCAGACGTTCGTTCTCGCTGCTATCTGCCTTTATGTCGTGTACGTCCTGTGGAGCAGGCACGTCCCATCCCCCCCGAAAGAGGGCCGGGGGCGTGGCCCACGGGTCAGCCGTGGCCGTGACCATGAATCGTTGCAGGCAGCCATCCGCTGTAGAACGTGCACTTCAGAACTCCCAGTCAATCTGGTGTGTGGAATGCAACATCACATCGAAGCGCTGAAGAAGGGATTCTCCTATTTTTCGTATCTCGCGGAGTGGAAAGAACGTCACACCACTGCGAGATCTTTAACGGCCGGGTCATCCGGGAAGTTCGGACGCCATTATAACGAAGTAAATTTCTCCATCAATTTTGGTCCACGCCGGGGATCGAACCCGAGCCCACTTATTCCGGAACAAGTCGCTCTACCAACTGAGCTGCGCAGACGTTCGTCTCTCTGCTATCTGCCTTTATGTCGTATGCTTCCTGTGGGGCAGGCACGTGACAATGGTATCAGGTTGTAAATAAAGTATACGGAAAATAGAGAATCATGTGTTTCAAGCTTAAAAAATCCTACAAGGCACTTAACCTAATCGTCCAGGTAATCCCCATTGGACCTGGTGACCTTGTTCCACCGATCTACGAACTGAAATATTCCATTGCGATAGAAGTCCGCGGAGCGGAGTTGAAGAAGTCATCCATGCAACGTTTCACATCATCGTCATTAGCAAAGCTCTTCTCAGCAAGAAAATTCGACAAAGACCGGAAGAGATGAAAGTCGAACGGGGCAGGGTTCGTGGAATAAGGGGTGTGTGACAATATTTCCCATTCCAACTCGCGCAATTTTTTGCTTTGTTCATATGTGGACGAGCTTTATCCTGGTGAAAAACAACTCCATGGCGATTAATCACCGCTGGGCGCTTTCTTGCAGTGCGGCTTGGAGACGGTCCAACTGTTGGATCCAATGTGATGGTATTGTTCCGCGGTAAGAGTTCATAGTGAATCACACCGCGACAATCCCACCAGCAACTCAGCATCACCTTCCGTCCATGAAGGAGTAGCTTAGCGACTTTCTGTGGTGGTTGTCCCTGCTTGATCCATGTTTTTTATCGCGTGACATTCACGTATGTAACCCATTTTTCTTCACCCGTGACTAACCGATGTAAAAAGCCCTCGGTTTTACTCTTTCACTCAGAGCAACAGCAATGGAGTAGCGTTGCATCCGATTCTAGTCATACAAAGCATGGGGTACCCATTTACACTGTTTACACGAATATCCCAACTTTCTCTTTCACGCTGAGCAACAGCAATGGAGCAGCGTTGTATCCGATTCTGGTCAGACAAAACATGGGGTACCCGTTTGCACAGTTTACACGAATATCTCAACTTTCTCTTTCACGCAGAGCAACAGCAATGGAGTAGCGTTGCATCCGATTCTGGTCAGACAAAGCATGGGGTACCCATTTACACAGTTTACACGAATATCCCAACTTTCTCTTTCACGCAGAGCAACAGCAATGGAGCAGCGTTGTATCCGATTCTGGTCAGACAAAGCATGGGGTACCCGTTTGCACAGTTTACACGAATATCCCAACTTTCTCTTTCACGCAGAGCAACAGCAATGGAGCAACGTTGCATCTGATTCTGGTCAGACAAAGCATGGGGTACCCATTTACACAGTTTACACGAATATCCCAACTTTCTCTTTCACGCAGAGCAATGGAGCAGCGTTGTATCCGATTCTAGTCAGACAAAGCATGGGGTACCCATTTGCACAGTTTACACGAATATCCCAACGTCCGAAGTCTGGTGTTGTGGTCGTAAGGGAGGTCTTCAGTTCCTCTGCCAGCTCCCGTATAGTGTTGCATAAGACTTGGTCGATATCACGTATTGCAATGTACCATCTTCAACCTTACTGGATCTGTCACTTCTGGTCGTATCCGACAAAACCCTTATGCCGGTGTCGGATTTCCTGTACCAGTCATAGCAAGTACTTTGTCCGATAATATCGTCGCCAAACACGTTTCGCAATTTTCAAAGTGCTTTCGTAAATTTCACGCCATTAAAATATTCATAGAGCAACACTGCACTCACACCTTCCTACGATATCGCCATCGTATCGTCGCCACGTTCAATTAATCTTCACCACAAAAGCGTACGTTCAGAATCTGTTCTTTCGCGCACAGCACTCTGGGATGTTTACATCACCGCAGGCCCGCGGTATCGTGAATTACACACACGCCACATACAATTTTTTCACGAAACTTTCCTTACAACCTGATATAACTATAGAGGGTGAGTCGAAAGTTTTGCAATATTCGGATCACTTTGTCTTCATGCGTACCTTTACGACGAAAGCTGACTAGCATTCAAAGTATACGCCATCGTGTCGCACCGTCTTTAGCCATCTGTCTGCACGTTCTTCTATTCCGCGGCGGTACCAGTGCTTGTCCTTCGAAGCGAAGAATTCCTTTACCTCAGCTACCACTTCCTATTGGTTGTTGAAGTGCCACGCACAAAAAAACTGGGTCATGGACCGGAACAAGTAATAATCCGACGGGGAAGGGTCCGGACTATATGATGGGTGTGGCATCAGTTCGATACCCTCAAGTTCCTGGAGTTTTGCTCGGGTCGTTCGCGCGGTATGAGGCCCCTTTGTCCTGCTGTAGGAGAGCGCACCTTCTCTTAACCAATGCCGGAAACTTTTCCTCCAGAACGGCATACATCCGCTCCAGCTGTTCAGAGTAGAGGTTGGCGTTAATGGTCCAACCGTCGGGAACAAATTCGTAATGGATCATTCCCTCGAAATTTCACCAGACGCAGAGCATGACCTTGTGCTCGAAGCGCCACGTTCGGCAACAGGTTCTGAAAGCTGGCCCGGGCTCAATCACTGCCGTTGTGTGTCAGGATCACTGCCGTTGTGTGTCACTAGACGCACTTTTCGACTCACGTAGCAATTTTCTTGATGAAACGTAAATAGCGCGGTTTTCTAGGAGTTTCGTGCAGACTTCCACTCCGCGGTTTGCTCCAGCTGGCGTCAGTTCGTGAGGGACAATGCGGCAGTTCCTATAGATCTTGCCGAGGTCCTGAAGGCGACGAACCACGGTGGTCTGTGATATGCCCATCTCTCCAGATAATCTCCGAGTGCTGGTTGTCGGATTTGCCTCTACGGGCTGGCGCACAGCCTCCGAATCTACGGTTCGCGGCCTACCTGACCTTGGCTGATCGTCGAGGTTTCTGTCACCTGAGTGAAATTTCTTGAACCATCTGGTTGCTGTGCTGTGATCCTCGGAACCTTCCCCTTTCGAATGAGAAATATTTCGTGTTGCTTGAGCAGCGTTATGGCAGAGTTCAAACTCGTAAAGCAAAAGTTCCCTAATTAGCCGGTTGTGGCGGTTCATCTTTTAGGCGTCCCAACCACAGACAGAACGACGACATGCAGTGCTGTTCACAGCAACGACTACCATTTTATATTCCTTTCGACTGACTGCAGTGCACGACTTGAAGTAGTTTAAACACGTGACATACCCACCGCAGCACACGCGTTTATGCAAATATTTCAAAACTTTCGACTCACCCTTTGTATGCTAATAATCCGAATTTATTAGCGTAAAATGGAAATCAAAGTTTCCATGCTTCCAGTTTGCTGTTATCTTCATTGAAAAAACCATCTGGTTGATGTGCGAACGCTTGGGAACTTTGACTTCTATTTTAAGACAATAAATTCGGATTGTTTCCTTTTATGGAAAAAGTTTTTAAGTAGCCGAGCGTCCCAGAGGTGAGTGTGTCTGTCTCTTCCGTTAACAAAGTTCCGGTTCCAATCGTTTCTTTAGACCAGCGTAACCGCCCCCAAAGCTACTTTGAGCGTTCAATAAGTTGTAAGCCTAAAATACTCGTACAAGGAGAGAATGTTTTTCTAAAAAACGCACCTTCGTTTTTCCACATAGTCTCCTCTGACTTGGACACACTTGTTGTACCGATCATAAAGGCAGCGAATCCGCGCTGCGAAAAACGTTTTATCTTTCTCCAAACCAACGCTTCACTGCCTTCTTTAGTTTAGAATCATCCGCAAACTCCTATCTCGAAGATCCTTTTCCTGATTTCTGAAGATAAAAAAGTTATTAGGGAGAACAGGTGATTACGGTGGGTGGGGAAGCAGCTGGAGGCAATATTCTGACACAGCTTGCTTGGAAACACCGGCGGTTTGGACTGGAGTATTATACTCATGAAGCAAAAGGCCCCGTTGCGATTTTCCTTGCCGTTTACTCTTGATGGCTTCATGCACTTGCCGCAATGGCGCGGCATAATAGACAGCATTCATTGTATTTTATCACGCAAGTAATTAATTAACAGCAACCCTTCTATGTCTCCAGAAATTAGTGGCCATACTCTTCCCTGCAGATGGTTGTGTTTTGAGCTTCTTTGGTGGTAGTGATCTATGATGTTTCCACTATTGTTTAGTATCAGGGTTCCAACGGTGAAGCCACGTCTCATCACCAGTCACGATGCACAAACAGAAGCCATCTGGATCGCGGTTAATACGGTCAAGTTAAACCTGACTTGCTTCAACACGAGCATTCTTCATCTCAGGTGTCAACATTCGAGGAAACCATCTGGCACTGACCTTTGAGATCCCTAACCTCTCACGCAAAATGGTCCAAACACTGCCGGTACTTAATTTCAGTTCCTTCTGATTTTTCACATCTGACAATGTGACGTCATCTCCTCGAAATCATTCTGACATGACGTCAGAGATGCGTTACATCACACGATTAAAATCGTTTCAGCAAATCTTTAGAAACAGTAAAACGTTAGGTCAGGAATTTTGGTTCTACTTTTGTCGTTTATAAACGACACAGAGAATTTTTCATTAAGAATCCTGTCGTGTGAAACTTAATTTTAAGATTTCCCTTGCGATCCTTAAATGACTATTTTAGACTGTCAAACGAGTTTTTTTTTCTCATTTAAGTCTGAAAATTGAGAGTTCCAATAGAGTAGGTAACAGTGTGTTATTATTATTTCATGTGCATGCTGGAGAAATATGTTTTGGGAACTTTCTTTTTCCTTAAACCACAATATTCTCAGAATATAACTAAATTTTTTCGCAGAATACACTGAAGAGCAATTGAATTAGAGATACCTGTCTAGTAACGTGTAGCACCACCTTTCGCCCTGATGACGGCGGCGATTCGTCTCGGCATGGACTCGACAAGACACCGGAAGCGTTGGGAAACCATACGGATCCACGACCCCTGAAGAAGCTCCCACAGTTCACGAAGATTTGATTGAGGGGGTCGAAGATTTGATTGAGGCCTCGAACATCTCTCTAGATGGCATCCCAGATGTGCTCTGTGGGATTGAGGTCAGGTGACCTAGCTGGCCAAGGAAGCGAGGTCACGTCGGTGGAGTGTTCATCCAACCATTCGGATACAATTCGGGAGCGATGGCACGATGCATTGTCTTGTTGCAGGATGAGGTCCCCAGTGGGATGTTGAACACGCACAAACGGGAGCAAATGGTCGTCCAGGATATCCCGGTAACGTTGACCTGTGAGGGACGATGATACACGTACCAGGTGTCTCATTTCAGTCCACGTAAACAGTCCCCAGACGAGAATGCCACCCCCACCAGCTTGAAGAGTACCCTGCTGGCAAGAAGGATCCATCGCTTCATGTGGTTTGCGCCGTACTCGTATCCTGCCATCAGCATGTACCAACGTGAATCTCGATTCATTAGTCCAGGCAACATTTTCCCACATGTCTAGGGTCCAGTGGCGATGTTCCTGCGCCCATGCTAATCTTTGCACCCTGTGATGTGCGATCAGCAGCGGTACCCTCGTCGGACGATGGCTTCTGTACCCCATAGCGAGAAGATGGTTCTGGATGGTGTGGCTGCTTACACCTTTTCGTGCACCAGCGTTAAATTGCCGAGTGATTTCTTGCACTGTAGCCCGTCTATCCGCTGTTACAATGCAAGCTAGCCGACGATGACCCCGCTCATCCACACGCTGTTGTCCACGGCCGTTGGCCCTTGCAGGGATGGTTTTACCGGATTCGATATACTCACGGTGCACCCGTGACACAGTGGCTCGTGAAAATCACAGTGCCAGCAGGACTTCTGAGATGGAGTGACCCATTCGTCGGGCCCCGACAATTTTCCCACGATCAAATGCGCTTAGATCCTTCGTTTTACCCATACTGCGTCCGACTCTTACTAATTCCCGTCGCATCACTCTTTATATTGTCGGATCGCTGCATACGTCATGTCGTATCCGTTTACAGGGCCGCCCACAGCGCCACATTTGCATAACGCCAGCTGTCTCTAATTCAATTGCTCTTCAGTGTATGACTAGGTATTCTTTGATTTATATCTGTAGAAAAAATGAAAAAGAAAGAAAGAAAAGAAAAAACACTGTTTGTGCTCTCGCATGAACTTAAATAACATTTTAGCATTTGTAACTGCAGAATTCTAAGTTCACAAACACAAAAGAAAATACACACCAGGATATTAAAAAATTACATAGACAGTCGTATCAGAATAATATGACCCCCCCCCCCCCGCGCAATCACAGGGTACCCGAACAGACGCGTAACGTGACAAAATCGACCACACGGAGATATAAGCGGCCGGCCAGTACAGATGAGCCATAATGCATTACGTGAGCTCAATGGGCACCGGTAGAGATTTGACGGACGTTCAAAAAGGAATGATCACATTGGCTAAGGCGCCATGGGTGGAAGCATCTCAGAAACAACAAATTTCGTGGGCTGTTCGAGAGGTGCTGTAGTAAGGGTGTAGGACCGCTGGCCCACCGAGTACCTCGTGATATCATAACTGTAGAGCCCCAAAGGCCATCAACCCCAGAAGAGAACGTCGCCTCCGTCGACTGGTAAAGGGCAATCGACGCGCAACAGTGCAGCAATTGACCACGCAAATGAACACTGGGGCACCCAGGTACGTGTCCCCGATAACAATAGAGCGAACCCTGTTGCGCATGGGTCTCCGGAGTCAACGATGCGTCAAGGCGCCCATGTTAACCCAGGTCCATCGGCAACGGCGCCTGCAGTTCGCATGAGACAACCGTCATTGGACATTGGAAGAGTAGAAAAAGGTGGCCTTCTCCGATGAATCGAGGTTTCTACTCCACAGAAGTGACGGGCGGTGACGGATATGACGTCAGACACACGAGAACTAACACCCGGACACGCGTGTCGGTCAAGTACAGGCCAGCAATGACACTGTGCATGTCTGGGGGATGTTCTCCTGTTGTTACTTGGAACCGCTGGTACCACTGGATGGGTCCCTGAACGCCAACGGCTACCAATCCATCCTCGCTGACCACATGCATCCCTTCATATTGGACGTTTACCCTGGTGGTGATTGTGTCTACCATCTGGACAATGCACCGTTCCACCTCGCTAAGGGCGTGCATGACCGATTCCAAGAACACGAGAGCGATGTCACCGTTCTCCCTTAGACGGCGAAATATCCTGACCTCAATCCCATAGAGCACTTGTGGGATTATTTGGATCGACAGGTTCGACGTGCCGACCCACAACCACGTGATCTCCGGGACCTCCGTGGTGTGCTGCAGTCCGAATGGGCACGTGAGCCTCGGACAACTTTCAAGGGCCTCATTGCGTCCATGCCACGCCGTCTCTCCGCGGGCCAAGGGTGGGTATTCCAATTATTAGGTAAGTGGTCATATTATTCTGATACGATCTTATTTTCTTCCGTCATTGTTAATAGGCTATCACCTAGTTATATTATAATTTGTAACCACCTTTTTCTTTCGCCGCCAATTTGACTTTGAATAAATCATTATTTAGGAACATCTTATCGCCTTCAAAGCGTAAACTCTACAATAGTATTATGAAAGAAATATGGGACTACGCCATATGATACAAATTTTGAAGATGACAATCCGATTTTTGGCGTAAATGTGACAAGGATGGTAAGTCAGATAATATCCGAAAACTTGAAAATTTTCATCGTCCTGGAGCGGGACTCGAACCCGCGTCTCCTAGAAAACGCCCGGGTATGCTAACCACTACACCACCCAGAACGACTGAGTTTCAAGTTTCCGATCAATTTGAATATAACCATCACAGGATTCGCTAGTCGAAGCAACCGGCATTTTTTTTTTTTTTTTTTTTTTTTTTTTTTTGATTGGAAGTTTAACGACCACCGTGAGCAACTCAATGGGCTATAAGCAGTCGCCCGTCCCTAATTTAGGGTCACTGGTTCCAGGGAAGGGAGAGAGCCAGTGCCGTAAGACAAACACAACATCCATGCCTCACCGGGATTCGAACCCGGACCCCGTTCGGACGAATGATCAGAGGCCAACGCCTTAGACCACTGCGCCACCGGGGCGGCCCGGCATTCATGTTTAGCGAATCTGGAGGTTAAGAATCTTATCCCGTGTTTGTCCGGAGAAGCAGATAAATCACGAAAATGTTTTTTTCAAGTTGTCGGATATTATCTGATTTACCATCCTTGTCACATTTACGCCAAAAATCGGATTGTCATCTTCATAATTTGTATTCTACAATAGTATTTAACATTTCGAAATTTCGTTTGCACGTTTGTTACATTTATACGTTGTTAATGGCCATCCCCTTGAAAGTATTACCGAGGTTTCACTGTATTTCCATATAAGAATTTCAATACAAAAGCGATAGACACTAACCTTGATAATTTTTCGACATCTTCTATCGTTTCCGGTAATTGTTTGTTATGCGTTTCAGGTAATACCAGTGCGGAGATTCCTGCTGCTATAGACGAAACGGCGAATATAATCATTGGCAACGGTTCGTACACTTTACGCTAGAAGAAAATTACATCAGATGTTAATGTCACAAGCACTGCCTTTAATTTATAGCATATCATATTAAAAGAGTAAGCTAGAAAACTTCGAAGTTGCCTAAATTTGAGATTTCGAAGCAGTTTTTACATTAATAGAAAGTTTTCGCCGTTTATATTTTGTACGCACTATAAAGACTGCGCAATACGGCTTGATTCAAATATCATCTACTTTACTAAAACAAAGATGTGCATACAGGGGTTAGACAGAATAATGTGAACACCTGAGAAATACAGTATAAATATATACACCGATGAGCAGGGGTGATTCGTCATTAGGGGCCAGTGGGGCCGGGCCTCACTTAAAAATTTATATTTCTAGGAATAATATATATATATATTTTTTTGCCCTGATTCTTGTTCTCTCTCTTAACTACATGGTGACAAACCTTTCCCTTCAAAAACCATTACCTTAGGGAAAAGTTTCCTTCCAAAACGAAAAACTATTCTCTGAGGAAAGAGATCACGTTCAGAGTGTGAGGTTATTGGGGCCAGCTCCAACAGGCCCCAGTAACATCACTACGCAACCGAAGAGACGATTTCCTCCCCGTCTCATTCAGTATGATGACCTACATACAACACTGCCCCAGATCTATCTGGCCCCGCGCTAATTTGATTGGCCGGGAGAGTATCCATTTCCTTAGCGCCGTGGTTTGACAGAGAAGCTTAACCCGACCAAGCTCAATGGTGGCGGGAGGGTTTCAAATATAGCAAAGCTCAGTTAGTTGTTTTTTCTGTGTGTGTGTGTCTCTTCGGTGATGTGTTGTTTCTTTGTGTCGTGACTATTTTGCTAGTCGAGTACAATGAATGGAGTGGATATTTTGTTAAAATCTCCGTTCTTTGCTTTAAATCTAGAAGAAAAGCTTCACTTAAGAAAACTAAGTGCTTATCACCCCAAGAATTTTTAGTTTGAGCTTCACTCAAAAAAACACAGTGCTCATCAGCCCAAGAATTTGAGTCGAAAAGCTTCACTTAAAAAAACTCGGTGCTTATCAGCCCAAGAATTTGAGTTTCCAAGAGTATGAAGTTTACAAAGCGCTTTGCAGAACTAATTTCAGTTTTAACTAAGATGATTTTCTATGTTAAAAATAAATAAATAAATGAGAAAACCTGTAAGTATAATTTGCACATGAGTACTTATATGTTTTTAGGTTTCACAACTTCTTTAAAAAAAAGGTTAAACCTTTGAAATAATGCAAATGGTAGTATGGTACTCATTCTATATGGGACGAAATTTTCAAAAAAACGACCATCTGATATACAACTAGGATACTTACTCACAGCTTCTGTGATATCAGCTATTGATCCCGTGTGGCTCCCACTAGTTGACAGATTGCTACAATCCGTTGCCGAAGTACTCATTTCGTCTATCTCCAGTACAGTATTCTCGTCCATTACATACGTTTCACTGTCCAAAATAATTACCCCACCATAGCCACAAGCACATACACTGCTGGACAGTTGCTAAGGACGGATCATAAACGGCTATATAGCGCATAAAAAAGTAAGTGTGGTTGGATGCTAAGTGAAATAAAATAATGTCAGAATGCCAGGACATTACAAGAAAGACAATTTATTGTGCTCTGAAATCCAGAAGGCTTTGGAACGTGTTCAAGGGACAAACAGGCCATTTTGTGCAGAATACGTAAACATGAAAAAAATGCAATTACCGTCCGCAGGCGTTCCGGCGTAAGATGTCAATACGGGATATGGCCACCATGGAGGGCGATGCAAGATTCCACACGTCGTGTCATGCTTTGCACAACATTATCAAGCAGCTGTTGGGGTAATTTATCCCATTCCTCTGTCAGTGCACGGATGAGGGTGTCCTTGTTTATTGGAGGGCATTGGCGACCAGCAAGACTCCTCCCCAAAGCATCCCACACATTTTCAATGGGATTCAGATCTGGAGAACGTGCTGGCCATACGAAGCGTTGAATATCCTCGCTCTCAAGACACTTCTGGACAGCGACCGTTCGATGACATGTTGCGTTGTCGTCCATGAAAATGAATCTATCACCGACAGCACCACGGAACATGCGAACATGAGGTAGCAGAACATCATTAATGTATCGTTGGCCAGTCATAGTCCCAGTTGGAAGCACATAGAGGGACGTACGGCCATTGATCATGATGCCAGCCCATACCATGACACTACATGTCGGATATCGGTCCCTTTCCTGTATGTTTGCTGGACAATATGCAGTACCACTATCACGCCAGATCAGTTGTCGTCGACAATCAGACGATAGACTGTATCTACTCTCATCTGAGAAGAGGACAGCAGACCAGTCGTTATCAGTCCAATTGCGATGTTGATGGCGCCATTGCAAACGGGCGGTACGGTGACGTCTGGACAATGGGATGCACACAACAGGACGGCGGGCGTATAGTCCTCCTTCATGCAAACGTCTGGCGACAGTTTTTCGGGAGATCCGCTTGCCATTAGCAGCCATAAACTGATTTGCTACCTCACTAGCTGTGCTGCGCCGGTGCCTTTTTGTTGATAGCACTATGTACCGATCTTCTGCAGGTGTCGTACTGCGAACACGACCTCCCCCGTGACGTTTGCTACACTCTCCATTTGTTTGAAATGATTTCCAAAGCCTTGAAACAACACTGTGGCTGACGTCGAACTCCCTGGCAACATTTGTTATTTTTCGCCCTTCTTCAATCTTGCCAATAATACGGCCACGCGTAAAATCATCTAGGTGATGTCGGGAAGACGTACTGAAAATTACAAGTTCGTCAATTGATTCTTTCCCTTTCAACTTTGCGTTTGAACAACAACGGTCAATACGCTTCAAATCCTTTATATCTCTTATCAGCGCTATGACGTCACGAACAAGTTCGGCAATCCAAAATTTGCATACGCACAACACGTCTTACTGTATCCCGCACTTATGCTAATTTCCACATTTTCCTGCCTTCCATTTTATGGTTGCTATCGTTGCTATTGTATCGTTGCTATTGTCATCCGTCTTTAGTAATTGTCCGGCAGTGTATTAGCACTACACTCACAGTTCAGCAACTCAGAGTTCACTGCCGAATATTACAGAAATTTGCAAACTCTTGACATTTTTGCCGCACTTCTCAAGTGTTGTTGTCCATTCCTTGTCCGATACGAACACTGGACTAGCGAGCGACTGTCTCCTTTATATGTATATACTTCACGACAGGACCCAAACCTTCTGGAATAGTCTTGATTTACATAAAGCTCTCCAGCTTCCCATCATTCTAAAACATTCTAGAAACGTCTAACCCATTCTTGCCGCTTCTGTCATTCTACATGACATCGGTCTCTGTCTGCTATGTTACATGACCGATTTTTCTAGACATAGCTTTTGGCACACGTACATTTCTATAAACTATTAGTATGTAATTATTATTTGCAAATTGTGTAATTTCATTACCAAAAAATTCCATTGCAATTGAATGGCATTATTAAATAATTGAATTATATCCTCTTCATTGTAATGCATTACAGATTAATTCCATCACCTTGTGTAAACTATACTCGGGATTACCTGTTACTGCATTACCTTGTAATACATTACACGTTAATTGTAATCTGTACTTCCATTACTTTGTAATGCATTACCTGTTACTGCATTACCTTGTAATGCATTACACGTTAATTGTAATATGAACTTCCATTACTTTGTAATGCATTACCTGTTACTGCATCACCTTGTAATGCATTACACGTTAATTGTAATCTGTCCTTCCATTACTTTGTAATGTATTACCTGTTACTGCATCACTTTGTAATGCATTACACGTTGATTGTAATCTGTCCTTCTATTACTTTGTAATGCATTACCTGTTACTGCATCACTTTGTAATGCATTACACGTTAATTGTAATCTGTCCTTCCATTACTTTGTAATGCATTACCTGTTACTGCATCACTTTGTAATGCATTACACGTTAATTGTAATCTGTCCTATTATTTTGCAATGCATTAGCTGTTACTGCATTACCTTGTAATGCATAACACGTTAATTGTAATCTGTCCTTCCATTACTTTGTAATGCATTACCTGTTACTGCATCACCTTGTAATGCATTACACGTTAATTGTAATCTGTCCTTCCATTACTTTGTAATGCATTACCTGTTACTGCATTACCTTGTAATGCATTACACGTTAATTGTAATCTGTCCTTCCATTACTTTGTAATGTATTACCTGTTACTGCATCACCTTGTAATGCATTACACGTTAATTGTAATCTGTCCTTCCATTACTTTGTAATGCATTACCTGTTACTGCATCACCTTCTAATGCATTACACGTTAATTGTAATCTGTCCTTCCATTACTTTGTAATGTATTACCTGTTACTGCATCACTTTGTAATGCATTACACGTTAATTGTAATCTGTCCTTCTATTACTTTGTAATGTATTACCTGTTACTGCATCACTTTGTAATGCATTACACGTTAATTATAATCTGAACTTCCGTTACTTTGTAATTCATTACCTGTTACTACATCACCTTGTAATGCATTACACGTTAATTGTAATCTGTACTTCCATTACTTTGTAATGCATTACCTGTTACTGCATTACGTTGCAATGCATTACACGTTAGTTGTAATCTGTACTTCCATTACTTTGTAATGCATTACCTGTTACTGCATTACACGTCAGTTGTAATCTGTACTTCCATTACTTTGTAATGCATTCATGCCCAACTCTGATCATTACACCCGAAAATTCGGTGTCATCTTTCTTGTTATAAAGTACTTCCGAAATAAATAGTTTTAATACTCCCAGTCTGTAACGAAGATAAATGTTTTGAGAAACTCAAATCCCAATAAACTAAAAGCAGCTGATGCAGTGCTCGAAATGGGCCAGTATACGCCCGTATGGCATACCGGCACTTCTTTTTCTTAGTTTTTCATACTGGCACATTTTTCTTCATCCGGAATTTTCATAACGGCACTAATTTTAATAGTGGGAACTGCAGAAATAATTTTTTTTGTCCCTGACTTACGAGGACGCGTCCTTAAACATAGAAGCCTTATGTGCCCTTGAGAAATAATGTAGGAACCGTAAAAGGTTGGGGGAAGCGGGGAGGGGGCGTAGACCAGTTATACGTTCAATCCTTCAAAGGATGGAAATGAAGCTACCCCATACCGCATGATCACATCTTGCCTAAGCCCCAGATCATCCCAGTAAAGATGTTTGTAATTTCTCTTACATCATTAATTTAATAAATTTAATTTGAAGAGCTTTTTCATAGGATGTAGAATAGGGAGTAATACATTAAACAAATTTTAGTTTTGCAGCAATGAGTATAAACTATTTGTACTTCAGATTTTTTATTTTTTAGGGTGGTGAGATTGCTGTTAATTTAACACTGAATATTCTTTGTGATTGCTGCGATTCTATTGGGTTGCTGCGAATGACATGTCCGGCGCGAACGAGCAGTGGACACAGCCCCCCCCCCCGGAGAAATGGAACCACCCACAGATATTGCGGGTGTTACGTCACAGAGTTACTATAAATAGCTAGCACGTGTGTGAAGTAGGCGTGGTGAGCTGCAAATGGCTGAGTGGTTAGCAATTCAGACTACCAATGCAAGGTCCTCAGGTTCGATCCTGGGCTTATCTTGCGGAGGTGGTGTGAATTGCTAACAATCACTGAATATTTGCCGCGCATCGGACGAGCACGTCAAGTGACGGCCCCCAAGCTGGACCCACTGGTTAAATGGGTATCCGCTCGTATGCCACCCCTCTCGAAATTCTCTCACCCCTCTATGTGCAACAGCGTACTTGTACGGTGGCGCCATCTACTGTACTCTAATCTCACTACAAACGGTTCTGTCAAACTCGCTAGACTTGCTCTCATTCCTTCCGTTTCTGTGTCCTGCCCAAAAGGCGAACTCGCTGTAGATGGCTGGGACCTGAAATCTACCCACTGTGGACGGAAGTCCTACAAGAAAATGACGCAATAGTCATCTTCCTGTATGAATTTAAACTACGCCAATCTACGGAATCGCCACTCGAAACATTAACAGATCGTTTGGGGAGAATACAGCCAACGAACGAACCACTCGGCGATGGTTTGTGAAGTTTCGAAGCGGAAATACGGATCTGCAAAATGAAGCACGTTGTCACCGATCTGTTTCTGACGATTTCCTTTAACGTGTGGCTGAAGTGGACCCCCGAAAAACGTGTTGTGAGATAGCGGCAGTGGTAGTTGTCCACCACACGATAGTTGTTCGGCGTCTGGCTGCTCTGGGTATGGTCAAAAAGCTGGAAATGTGGTTGCCACATGAGTTGACAACTGCCGACAAGACTAGGCGTTTGGAAGTCTGCACATCGGTTCTTTCCAGGAATAAACAGGAACGTCTACTGCATGGAATCGTCACCTGAGACCAGAAGTGGGGCATTTATGATAATCGGAAACGATCTGCCCCAATGCTTAAGCAAGGCAGAGTCTGCTGAAGGGCATCCTAAGCCACTCATACACACCAAGAAGATGATGCTCCTTGTTTGGTGCTCCACAGCCAGGATAATTCATCGGAGTTTCTTGGCAAGAGGCCAAGCCATCACTGCAGAACGTTATATTGCTGAATTACACAAGATGCACCGGCAAAAAAAATAACTCCAGTCGTTACAAAATACACTGGCGGAAAGTGAAAAAAGAACACCAAGAAGGAGACGTCTGATACCAACGAAATTTATGCAGCATAATAACGGAATACAGGATAACGTGATCAAAACATTATGGCAAAATACAGCTGTATTTGCTGGTAAACTGAAAAATAACATTTCCATGTAACATGGTTAGTACGAGGTTGAACCGCCATGAACTGCGTCACACTGTGCAATTCTGGCATGGAGTCTTTCGTACAGATGTTGGATGTAAGTTTCGGGTATTGAGTTCCAAGTATCCTCAAACTGGACGCGTAAAACGGGGATGGTCGTGGCTGGCCGTGGAGACCGGATAAGTCGTTGTCCCATAAAATCCCACACGTGCTCAATGGGGGACAAATCCGGTGAACGTGCAGGCCATGGAAGTTGTCTCACACCCTGAAGTGCATGTTGCGTTGCACGTGCCGTGTGTGGGCGTGCGTTATCTTGCTGGAAAACACCACGATGGACCGACCTTACAAATGGCACAACAACGGGCTGAATAATGTTGTTGATGTAGGAGGTGCTGTTTAACGTACCCGGTACAAACACTACTTGTGTACGGGAGTGATAGCTGATCGCTCCCCACACCAAGAGACCAGGTGTAGGCCCTGTGCGTCGCTGGCGGATGCAATAAGGGTGGAGACGCTCCCCTGTGCGTCTGCGAACACGCATACGGCCATCGGAGGCTCCCAAACAGAATCTGCTTTCATCGTTGAACACGACGGATCGGCATTGCGTTCTCCAGTGCAGGCGTTGGCGACACCACTGCAGCCGTTCCTGACGGTGGGCTGGAGTCATAGGTACACATGCCAGAGGCACACGTGCACGTAGTCCTGCACCCGGTAGACGGTTGCGGATTTTTCGCACAGTCACCTCAGGAGCAACGGCAGCTCGGATTTGCGTCGCAGTGGATGTTTTGCTTGACAACGCCGCTCTTCTTATGCGTCGATCGGTCCACTCATCAGTCCGTCTGTGACTCTCGGTTCCACGTCTTTCCGTGTGGGAATGTTCCTCGAACCATCTACGCCACCATCGTACCACCACTGATACTTCCCGTCCAATTCGCTACGCAATACGACGATACAACCACCCGGCGTCGCGGAGTCCGACTAGACGGCCTCGCTCAAAGTCCGATAACTGCTGAAATCGTACACGTCTTCCATGTCCAGGCATTGCAGCTTCTTCAGGGTCTTCGCACGTGTCCGTACGCCGACGACTGATTACATTCACTTCGCCGTACTCCTGAAATAGCACCGACGATAATTTGCATATTATGTCGTGCTGTGGCGTAAGCGCTCACCGGTTGGTCCCGAAATTAATATCACACCTACGTGAACTCGACCCCATTAACATATGTAAATTTCATGATCGTCCGCCAATTCCTTCTTGGTGTTCTTTTTTCACTTTCCGCCAGTGTAGATTCATAAGACCATTACAATTTAAACTACAAAATACTCAATTTTCAAATATAGTCTTTCAGGCTGGACTCAGTCCAAATGATTTAAATATACTAACTATTCAACAATTGCAGATCTATAGTATAGGTAAACTAATGTTTTTGAGAATTAAAAATGGTTACTACCAAGATTTAATTACAATACGTACCCACAGTCATGATTGTTCCACGAGACAAAAAACAACACTAATCCCCATGTTTCCACTAACAGAACGATTTAGATCATTTGTTAATTATACTGGTTCTGCATTATGGAATATGTTTCCTACTGATATTATATCACTTAATAATATTAATATATTTAAAGGAAAACTCAGGCCTTTCTTACTGACCAAAAGCTCATAATGTACTATTACCTTTACTAATTGATAGTACCACCCTAGCTGTGTTTGATATTATGTGGACTTGACTTGTTTATGTTCTTTTTTTAATTTATTTTTATTTTCATGAAAATTTTTATACTGTGGGAGAAGAAGGCACGTCATGCCTATCAGGCCTTTTTCCTCTTCATTCCCTGTTGTTACAAAAATATATTATTTGTGTTATATATTTATGATTATGTAATACCATGTCTGTAACAACTAAAATGCAATAAAATGAAAAATGAAATTGCTGCAGAAACAACCGGCTTTGGTCAACAGACTTCTGCTCCAGGACAATGCCCGCCCTCGTGTCGCACAACGAACGATGATGACACTAAGTGCCTTGGTCTATGAAGCACTGCCGCATCCTGCGTATTACCCGGACTTGTCTCCTACAGACTTACACCTGTTTCCTTGCCTGGGTAACTTCCTGTCCGGGAAACAGTTCACAACAGACAACGACGTTCAACGTGCAGTTGATGACTTCTACGGGTCTCAGCCAGGCCCGTAGTCAGACAAGCAAGTTGGGAGGGGCGGCTGATGATTGAGATCGGGCGAAGGATATATTGTTGTCGGGCAAAATATGTAAAAAAAGGTAGGGCACTATACTGTTGTGTGAGTCGCTTGGACGGGCAAAAGAAAACACAGGTAGGGCTCAGCCAGGACTGGCCCTCCCCTGGTCCCAGCCACGAGACGTTTTTCGTTCTGGGATCATGGCCTTGCCAGACAGATGGCAACCATGTGTCGATGCCGAGGGGGATTATTTTGCCTAGGTAAGTTGTCCTACTTTTCCGTTCTCGACGTCCACGCGTGCTGGTCCTTTGCCGGACATTTCATTCGCACCAACACAATAATTGCCCGACTTTCTGCTTCATGAAAGTCCTTATTGTGAGGGGGCTCTCTTCTCAACTCGGGACCTTAAAGTTCTGGGTTCGAGTCCAGCTGAATCACTAATGATTAGCCGAGGTTCGGAAGTCTCTTTAATCCGTTGGTCCCGGTAAACTCTTCGCTAGTAACAAGTCTAACTCGGGACCTTAAAGTTCTGAGTTCAAGTCCAGCTGAATCACTAATGATTAGCCGAGGTTCGGAAGTCTCTTTAATCCGTTGGTCCCGGTAAACTCTTCGCTAGTAACAAGTCTAACTCGGGGCCTTAAAGTTCTGAGTTCAAGTCCAGCTGAATCACTAATGATTAGCCGAGGTTCGGAAGTCTCTTTAATTCGTTGGTCCCGGTAAACTCTTCGCTAGTAACAAGTCTAACTCGGGACCTTAAAGTTCTGAGTTCAAGTCCAGCTGAATCACTAATGATTAGCCGAGGCTCGGAAGTCTCTTTAATTCGTTGGTCCCGGTAAACTCTTCGCTAGTAACAAGTCTAACTCGGGACCTTAAAGTTCTGAGTTCAAGTCCAGCTGAATCACTAATGATTAGCCGAGGTTCGGAAGTCTCTTTAATCCGTTGGTCCCGGTAAACTCTTCGCTAGTAACAAGTCTAACTCGGGACCTTAAAGTTCTGAGTTCAAGTCCAGCTGAATCACTAATGATTAGCCGAGGTTCGGAAGTCTCTTTAATTCGTTGGTCCCGGTAAACTCTTCGCTAGTAACAAGTCTAACTCGGGACCTTAAAGTTCTGAGTTCAAGTCCAGCTGAATCACTAATGATTAGCCGAGGCTCGGAAGTCTCTTTAATCCGTTGGACCCGGGCATAAACGTTTCGCTAGTAACAAGTCTAACTCCAGTCCTCGGTATAGCATAAGTAATGCTTGCTGGATTCACAAACAAACCAACTCAAATTCACCGCCAACGTTTCTGTCTTATAGTGCAATAGTACGGGTGTCTTCTTCAGACTTATGCAGGGTTCAGGGATCTTGTGTTTCTCTTATGGCTCTGGTTCTTTCCCTTCCTTGGAACTAGTGACTAAATTAGTGATGGGTGACCGCTTATCAACAAGAGACCATACATCTGTCTTCTTTCCTCCTCCCTTCTATCCTGAAGTTTTTCCCTAGTAACTTCTCCTAGCCTCCTGATTGGCTCCTGCCTTCTTTTCCAGTGGCTCTCACTCTCTTCCCGAGTCGGAGCACACGTCGAGCAGTCGACCCACCCGCCTCTCTGTGTCCCCCCTACCCTTTTCTCCTTGACCTGTGAATTCCGGCGCTGACCTTGCGCTTACCCCTCGCTGACCTTGAGCTCCCGTGTGCCCAGCAGCTTGCATTCCCCCGGCCAGGAACAATAGCGGTGCCTCCGCGAATACAACCGTCATTACAATAGGCACATCGGAATGTCGCCTGTCTGGTACATTTCCACGTTTAACATCTGTTCTAAGTAATACACATGAAAATAGTTGATCTAAAATGTTCATATCTTGTAAGATCAATGTGATTTAATGTCCATCACACAATTTACAGATGTGTATAATTTCTCGCCCCTACAGGTATTTTTTCCGGATAATTTTTAGCTACATCTGATTTTACTGGTACTTCAAAATTTTTATTACGAGTGCTGCTGATAAAGTAAAGAAAAGTAACAATGTGTAATACAGTCACAATGAAATTGATAAGATTTATTACAGCAATTTTAAGTTCACTGAAATATGAGCGTGGTTAATGTTACTCTTACCGATTCATTTATGAGAGGTGCCACAACGGATCCTATCCTCCCTAACGTGCTGCTGATACCTAGACCTGTACTCCGAATTGCAGTGGGAAAGATCTCAGCAGAATAGATGTAAATAATGGCAAATGATGCAGCAATTGATCCTTTCCCGATAACAACTAGCAAAATTGATAACCACTGCATACCTGAAAAGAAATGGAAGTTGGAAAAAATGCATGTTCATCAAAAACATAAAAATCGTTAAATATTAAAAATTATTGCTTTTCGTTACTGTATGAAGATCAGACATTAAACACTTCGTAGCCTTTTAGATGAACAGCTTCGACGGAAAAAGCGGCATTAACAATATAAACACCCAGCTCAGTCTCTCTGGAACGCTTGACGTCACACTAACGTCTGCACGTTGAGTCATCGCTTATCGATGAATTCGCGTCTGCTCTCGCGATGTCAAAATGATTGCCCGCTATATGGGAGATCACTTTCAGATATCAAGGTGATCGCGTGCTAATTTAAAAAACATTGGATTATTTTAATGACTTGAGTTCTGTTTTTTCCGATCTACAAAAATCGAGCTGAATTCTTAATATCACAGCTAGTTGAGTATGCGCACGATCACATTGAGATGTCAAGGTGATCGCGTGCTAATTTAAAAACATTGGATTATCGATTACTCGAGTTCTATTTACCCGTTCTACAAAATTCGAATGGAAATCTTAATATCACTGCAAGTTGAGTTTGCATATTAATTTAATTTAGCACAATTCGAATATTAATTTGTACGCTTTAACTATATTTTACTTTAACTAATTTTCCGAGTTTAGTGCTGATCATATTATACATTTTGAAAAATATCGATCTTATAACTATACGCTCTAACCTACAATAAAAACTGAAATCTTGCGATACGGAAGTGAGCAAGACTGCATCTAATAGCAGATGTCGCCCCAATAGCACATTGTCGAGAATTTAGATAGTTTAGATTTGTAATGCCAGATATCGCATTGTTTTGTAGAAAAAGCTTCGGTATGAAGTTTCAAACTAAATTTCGGATAAGACGGTCTAAAAGAAGCCGTGAGCTAAATAACAAGTGTGCTGGAGGAAAAGTAATTTAACGCGAAAAAATCAAAGCAAAAGTTATTAAGCTAAGTTTGCACGAAAACATCTGGACTACAAGGAAAATTGGTGAACAACAACAAATATTTCGCGCATAATTTAATTATCGGGAGGTCTTTTGAAAAACGGAAATAAATTGCATATAATTTTCGGTTCTAACATGAATGAGTTCTGATTATATAAGTTTTTACTATATTTCCTTACAAAAAAGCCGGCGTCTATTTCATATGTTTTCTATCTGCTTCAATTAAAAATTTCACCGTCATAGGACGGGCTATAGGCTAGCTTGATGATAAAAGCGCGAATCTTTACATATCTGAACAGCATGCATAGACATAATGTTTTCAGATATGGCGGCATTCCAAAATCCCTTAAGGATTCAAAATGGAAAGAATTTCGGAAAATGGTTCCCCTATTTAAATTATGAGAAGGTTTTTTCAATTCTCTTGTGAAAACAAGAATTTGTCGGTGATCGAACCTGAGTCCTCTCTCTCCGGAGCTAGTTGCTCTAACCGACTAGGCTACACCGACGGAATGTATCACTTCAGATTTGTCGTCTTGACACGTGCGTCACCTCTGTAGTACGTCACATCATCTCCCTCTTAGATCGAACCCCCGTCTCTTCTCTTCGGAGTGGGTTGCTCTAACCGACTAAGCTACACCGACGGAATGTATCGCTGCAGATTTGTCGTCTTGACACGTGCTTCACCTCTGTAGTACGTCACATCATCTCCCTCTTAGGTCGAACCCACGTCTCTTCTCTTTGGAGTGGGTTGCTCTAACCGACTAGGCTACACCGACGGAATGTATCACTGCAGATTTGTCGTCTTGACATGTGCGTCACCTCTGTAGTACGTCACATCATCTCCCTCTTAGATCGAACCCCCGTCTCTTCTCTTCGGAGTGAGTTGCTCTGACCGACTAAGCTATACCGACGGAATGTATCGCTGCAGATTTGTCGTCTTGACACGTGCGTCACCTCTGTAGTACGTCACATCATCTCCCTCTTAGATCGAACCCCCGTCTCTTCTCTTCGGAGTGGGTTGCTCTAACCGACTAAGCTACACCGACGGAATGTATCGCTGCAGATTTGTCGTCTTGACACGTGCTTCACCTCTGTAGTACGTCACATCATCTCCCTCTTAGGTCGAACCCACGTCTCTTCTCTTTGGAGTGAGTTGCTCTGACCGATTAAGCTATACCGACGGAATGTATCGCTGCAGATTTGTCGTCTTGACACGTGCGTCACCTCTGTAGTACGTCACATCATCTCCCTCTTAGTTCGAACCCCCGTCTCTTCTCTTCGGAGTGAGTTGCTCTGACCGACTAAGCTACACCGACGGAATGTATCGCTGCAGGTTTGTAGTCTTGACATGTGCGTCACCTCTGTAGTACGTCACATCATCTCCTCTTAGATCGAACCCCCGTCTCTTCTCTTCGGAGTGAGTTGCTCTGACCGACTAAGCTATACCGACGGAATGTATCGCTGCAGATTTGTCGTCTTGACATGTGCGTCACCTCTGTAGTACGTCACATCATCTCCCTCTTAGATCGAACCCCCGTCTCTTCTCTTCGGAGTGAGTTGCTCTGACCGACTAAGCTATACCGACGGAATGTATCGCTGCAGATTTGTCGTCTTGACATGTGCGTCACCTCTGTAGTACGTCACATCATCTCCCTCTTAGATCGAACCCCCGTCTCTTCTCTTCGGAGTGAGTTGCTCTGACCGACTAAGCTATACCGACGGAATGTATCGCTGCAGATTTGTCGTCTTGACACGTGCGTCACCTCTGTAGTACGTCACATCATCTCCCTCTTAGTTCGAACCCCCGTCTCTTCTCTTCGGAGTGAGTTGCTCTGACCGACTAAGCTACACCGACGGAATGTATCGCTGCAGATTTGTCGTCTTAACACGTGCTTCACCTGTGTAGTACGTCACATCATCTCCCTCTTAGATCGAACCCACGTCTCTTCTCTTCGGAGTGGGTTGCTCTAACCGACTAGGCTACACCGACGGAATGTATCACTTCAGATTTGTCGTCTTGACACGTGCGTCACCTCTGTAGTACGTCACATCATCTCCCTCTTAGATCGAACCCCCGTCTCTTCTCTTCGGAGTGAGTTGCTCTGACCGACTAAGCTACACCGACGGAATGTATCGCTGCAGATTTGTCGTCTTGACACGTGCGTCACCTCTGTAGTACGTCACATCATCTCCCTCTTAGATCGAACCCACGTCTCTTCTCTTCGGAGTGAGTTGCTCTGACCGACTAAGCTACACCGACGGAATGTATATCTGCAGATTTGTCGTCTTGACATGTGCGTCACCTCTGTAGTACGTCACATCATCTCCCTCTTAGATCGAACCCCCGTCTCTTCTCTTCGGAGTGAGTTGCTCTGACCGACTAAGCTACACCGACGGAATGTATCGCTGCAGATTTGTCGTCTTGACACGTACGTCACCTCTGTAGTACGTCACATCATCTCCCTCTTAGATCGAACCCACGTCTCTTCTCTTCGCAGTGAGTTGCTCTGACCGACTAAGCTACACCGACGGAATGTATCGCTGCAGATTTGTCGTCTTGACACGTGCGTCACCTCTGTAGTACGTCACATCATCTCCCTCTTAGATCGAACCCACGTCTCTTCTCTTCGGAGTGAGTTGCTCTGACCGACTAAGCTATACCGACGGAATGTATCGCTGCAGATTTGTCGTCTTGACACGTGCGTCACCTCTGTAGTACGTCACATCATCTCCCTCTTAGTTCGAACCCCCGTCTCTTCTCTTCGGAGTGAGTTGCTCTGACCGACTAAGCTACACCGACGGAATGTATCGCTGCAGATTTGTCGTCTTGACACGTGCGTCACCTCTGTAGTACGTCACATCATCTCCCTCTTAGATCGAACCCCCGTCTCTTCTCTTCGGAGTGAGTTGCTCTGACCGACTAAGCTATACCGACGGAATGTATCGCTGCAGATTTGTCGTCTTGACACGTGCGTCACCTCTGTAGTACGTCACATCATCTCCCTCTTAGATCGAACCCCCGTCTCTTCTCTTCGGAGTGAGTTGCTCTGACCGACTAAGCTACACCGACGGAATGTATCGCTGCAGATTTGTCGTCTTAACACGTGCTTCACCTGGGTAGTACGTCACATCATCTCCTCTTAGATCGAACCCACGTCTCTTCTCTTCGGAGTGGGTTGCTCTAACCGACTAAGCTACACCGACGGAATGTATCGCTGCAGATTTGTCGTCTTGACACGTGCGTCACCTCTGTAGTACGTCACATCATCTCCCTCTTAGATCGAACCCCCGTCTCTTCTCTTCGGAGTGAGTTGCTCTGACCGACTAAGCTACACCGACGGAATGTATCGCTGCAGATTTGTCGTCTTGACACGTGCGTCACCTCTGTAGTACGTCACATCATCTCCTCTTAGATCGAACCCACGTCTCTTCTCTTCGGAGTGGGTTGCTCTGACCGACTAAGCTATACCGACGGAATGTATCGCTGCAGATTTGTCGTCTTGACACTTGCGTCACCTCTGTAGTACGTCACATCATCTCCCTCTTAGATCGAACCCACGTCTCTTCTCTTCGGAGTGAGTTGCTCTGACCGACTAAGCTATACCGACGGAATGTATCGCTGCAGATTTGTCGTCTTGACACGTGCGTCACCTCTGTAGTACGTCACATCATCTCCCTCTTAGATCGAACCCCCGTCTCTTCTCTTCGGAGTGAGTTGCTCTGACCGACTAAGCTATACCGACGGAATGTATCGCTGCAGATTTGTCGTCTTGACACGTGCGTCACCTCTGTAGTACGTCACATCATCTCCCTCTTAGATCGAACCCCCGTCTCTTCTCTTCGGAGTGGGTTGCTCTAACCGACTAAGCTACACCGACGGAATGTATCACTGCAGATTTGTCGTCTTGACATGTGCGTCACCTCTGTAGTACGTCACATCATCTCCTCTTAGATCGAACCCCGTCTCTTCTCTTCGGAGTGAGTTGCTCTGACCGACTAAGCTATACCGACGGAATGTATCGCTGCAGATTTGTCGTCTTGACACGTGCGTCACCTCTGTAGTACGTCACATCATCTCCCTCTTAGTTCGAACCCCCGTCTCTTCTCTTCGGAGTGAGTTGCTCTGACCGACTAAGCTACACCGACGGAATGTATCGCTGCAGATTTGTCGTCTTGACACGTGCGTCACCTCTGTAGTACGTCACATCATCTCCCTCTTAGATCGAACCCCCGTCTCTTCTCTTCGGAGTGAGTTGCTCTGACCGACTAAGCTACACCGACGGAATGTATCGCTGCAGATTTGTCGTCTTGACACGTGCGTCACCTCTGTAGTACGTCACATCATCTCCCTCTTAGATCGAACCCACGTCTCTTCTCTTCGGAGTGAGTTGCTCTGACCGACTAAGCTATACCGACGGAATGTATCGCTGCAGATTTGTCGTCTTGACACGTGCGTCACCTCTGTAGTACGTCACATCATCTCCCTCTTAGATCGAACCCACGTCTCTTCTCTTCGGAGTGAGTTGCTCTGACCGACTAAGCTATACCGACGGAATGTATCGCTGCAGATTTGTCGTCTTGACACGTGCGTCACCTCTGTAGTACGTCACATCATCTGCCTCTTAGATCGAACATACGTCTCTTCTCTTCGGAGTGAGTTGCTCTGACCGACTAAGCTATACCGACGGAATGTATCGCTGCAGATTTGTCGTCTTGACACGTGCGTCACCTCTGTAGTACGTCACATCATCTCCCTCTTAGTTCGAACCCCCGTCTCTTCTCTTCGGAGTGAGTTGCTCTGACCGACTAAGCTACACCGACGGAATGTATCGCTGCATATTTGTCGTCTTGACACGTGCGTCACCTCTGTAGTTCTTTACATCATCTCCCTCTTAGATCGAACCCACGTCTCTTCTCTTCGGAATGGGTTGCTCTAACCGACTAAGCTACACCAACCGAATGTACCGCTGCAGATTTGTTGTCTTAACAAGTGCTTTACCTCTGCAGTACGTCAAATCGTATCCTTCTTAATTTTTTTTAAAGCCACCGAGGGACTTTTTGTTAGTTCTAGACGACGTGTGGAATGAATAGCACACATTTTTTGAAGAACTCAACTGCCAGGCGATCCATTTTACGTTCGGTCGCTGATATAGCGTAAACGCCATTTGCTGGTGTTAGCAATAGAAACCGCATCCTCCTGCTTTCAAGGTAGAAGAAGGAATTCTGACTAATTCCAGACAATGTGTGGAACGAAAATAGTACATGTAACGTATATCCGCCCTTGAGAAAAGGCTGGGACGGAATTGTATGTTTCCGGGTAAGCCGACAAACCACGCTTGAAGGAGAGCTTATTGTAGAAGAAGGAATTCCAACGGCCAGGAGATCCATTATTATTTTTATTAATTCATTTATTTTTTGTTGGGGGCCAATGTGAAAACAAGAATTTCTCGGTGACGGATATCGAACCTGCGTCACCTCGCTCAGGAGTGACTTGCTCTAACCGACTAAGCTGCACCGACGGAACGTATCGCTGCATATTTGTCGTCTTCGCACGTACTTCACCTCTGTAGTATGCCACTCTCTTTCATTTCTAAACCTGAAAATGAGCAACAGTTAATTTTTTTCAAAGAAAGCTCAATTTTGGTTATGGACGCCATTTTGGAAAATGCCCGACATTTTGAATTTTGAAGTGACTTTAGAATGCCTCCATACCTAAAAACGAATCCTGTTTATAAAACTAAAAAGAAATATTCCAATGGAGTAACAAACAAGTGCTTCTATTACATCTTACCTTCGGAAACGAAAATAGTCCCTGCACATGCCAATCCTCCTACAACCATCACTGCGCAGAGAACCAACCGGCGACCGCAACGATAAAGGAATAGCGTTGCCAGCAACACTGCTGGAATTTCGACAGCAGACAAAGCAGCGAAATTGGTGTACGCGTTTCCGCCGAAATTCGCCGCATTCAGCGATATTCCATAGTAAACCATAGCGTTCACAATCCTATGTAAACAGAAAAAGAGAAGAAATTACATTTGATATCTTATTTGAATATAAAAAGGCAAGTCCGAGAGGCACTCAAGAGTTTCTTACCAATTAAAAAAAATAGTCAGCGACAATATGCGTAGCTGTGGTCCGAATAGTGCCAGAGGTCCAATGGGTTTCGACGCTATGTTGTTTTCTGACGTACTGCTCTGAAAAATTACGTTAAAGATGATTGTTACTTAGACATAGTGCTTACCAAGAAAGCATTACATTTTAAACAATTCACAGCATTTCGTTTCGTTTGAAAGTTTCAATATGCAGTTAAGAACACACGATTTAAATAACAAGGTTTAATGCAACACAGATATACAGGTTCTTGATCTCAAAGACTTGTGACGATAATATATATATTAAGATAATACAACGTAGTATGTCAGAAATATTTCTTTTTTCAAGCAGACCATGGTTTCGCTGGTTATTGACCTAGCTTCATCATGACGAATGGCACGTAAATATTCAAATTGTTAATGATATCATAAATGGTGTTTAGAGTCACGCGTTTTGGTTAGATTCTTCCACGCGCTTGATAGAAATAACAAGTTGCAAAGACTTCTGATATATATGGAAAGCTTCCAAAATATCAAGTTTGGTGGTTGAATCTGGCTTGTCAATTACACTGCTGGACAATTGCTAAGGACGGATCATAAACGGCTATATAGCGCATAAAAAAGTAAGTGTGGTTGGATGCCAAGTGAAATAAAATAATGTCAGAATGCCAGGACATTACAAGAAAGACAATTTACTGTGCTCTGAAATCCAGAAGGCTTTGGAACGTGTTCAAGGGACAAACAGGCCATTTTGTGCACAATACGTAAACGTGAAAATGCTATTACCGTCCGCAGGCGTTCCGGCGTAAGATGTCAATACGGGATATGGCCACCATGGAGGGCGATGCAAGATTCCACACGTCGTGTCATGCTTTGCACAACATTATCAAGCAGCTGTTGGGGTAATTTATCCCATTCCTCTGTCAGTGCACGGATGAGGGTGTCCTTGTTTATTGGAGGGCATTGGCGACCAGAAAAGCTCCTCCCCAAAGCATCCCACACATTTTCAATGGGATTCCGATCTGGAGAACGGGCTGGCCATACGAGGCGTTGAATATCTTCGCTCTCAAGACACTCCTGGACAGCGACTGTTCGATGATATGTTGCGTTGTCGTCCATGAAAATGAATCTATCACCGACAGCACCACGGATAATGCGAACATGAGGTAGCAGAACATAATTAATGTATCGTTGGCCAGTCATAGTCCCAATATGAAGCACATAGAGGGACGTACGGCCATTGATCATGATGCCAGCCCATACCATGACACTACATGTCGGATATCGGTCCCTTTCCTCTATGTTTGCTGGACAATATGCAGTACCACTATCACGCCAGATCAGTTGTCGTCGACAATCAGACGATATACTGTATCTACTCTCATCTGAGAAGAGGACAGCAGACCAGTCGTTACGAGTCGAATTGCGATGTTGATGGCACCATTGTAAACGGGCGGTACGGTGACGTCTGGACAATGGGATGCACACAACAGGACGGCGGGCGTATAGTACTCCTTCATGCAAACGTCTGGCGACAGTTTTTCGGGAGATCCGCTTGCCAGTAGCAGCCACAAACTGATTTGCTACCTCACTAGCTGTGCTGCGCTGGTGTCTTTTTGTTGATAGCAGTATGTACCGATCTTCTGCAGGTGTCGTTCTGCGAACACGACCACCCCGTGACGTTTGCTGCACTTTCCATTTGTTTGAAATGATTTCCAAAGCCTTGAAACAACACTGTGGCTGACGTCGAACTCCTTGGTAACATCTGTTATTTTTCGCCCTTCTTCAATCTTTCCAATAATACGGCCACGCGTAAAATCATCTAGTTGATGTCGGGAAGACATACTGAAAATTGCAAGTTGGTTAATTGATTCTTTCCCTTTCAACTTTGCGTTTCAACAACAACGGTCAATACACGTCAAATCCTTTATATCTCTTATCAGCGCTATGACGTCACGAACAAGTTCGGCAATATAAAATTTGCATACGCACAACACGTCTTACTGTATCCCGCACTTATGCTAATTTCCAAATTTTCCTGCCTTCCATTTTATGGTTGCTATCGTTGCTATTGTCATCTGTCCTTATCAATTGTCCGGCAGTGTAGTTTTGCTTCTTCAAAGAGAAATTTATGGTCCTTTTCGTCACAGTGTTTAGCCATCGATGACTTCTTTAGGTCACAATTCCGAATGTAGGTCTTGTGCTCCTTCAATCGAAAACGCAAGGCTCTACGGGTCTGTCCTATATACCAAGCGCCACACTCACACGGAATTTGATAAATTCCCCATGAGTTTTTGTCTTCAACATAGTCCTTTGATCCTAAAAAGCTCATTTTGTTTATCAGTTTAAAAATCACCTTAATATTAAAGGCTTTGAGAATTTTTGAAATTTTGAAACTAATGTCACGGGAAAATGGAATAATGGCAAAATTCTCTCGCAATGGGCGCATCAACCAAAACACGTGACGGTAAACACCATTTATGATGTCATATACAATTTGAATATTTACGTGCCATTCGTCCTGATGAAGCTGGGTCAATAACCAGCGAAACCATGGTCGACTTGAAAAAATAAATACTTGTAACATACTACGTTGTATTATCTTAATATATACAGGGTTTGGACAGAATAATGTGAACACCAAGGAAAAGAAGGTTTTACGTACCTAATATGGTGTGGGACTACCTTTGGCATTCAAACCCGCTTGAATCCTCCTTCGAATGGACGCATATAAATCCTGGATGGTAGTTCGTGGTATGTTACATCATTTTTCATGCAAAACCTGCTCCAGGTCCTTGAGAGGTGCAGGAGAAGGATAACGCAATCAAACTCTGTTTACCAACGCAAACCACAGTGGCTCGATGACCTTTTGGTCTGGTGATTGGGGAGGCCAAGGAAGGTGTGAAAATTCGTCCTCATGTTCCTCAAACCATGATTAGGCATTTCGAGCTCTGTGAATCGGGGCGTTATCATCTTGATAGATGGTATCCCCTGCAGGGAACAATGTCTGTGGCATTGGATTGACTTGGTCAATCAAAAGGGTTTTATACGCCCTGCCAGTAATCCGTCCTTTCAACATGATCAGGGGACCTTCTGAAAACCACAATATTTCCTCCCAGAGCATGACAGAACCACCACCATGCTGCACTGTTGGGAGCAAACAGTCTGGGTTGTACGCTTCGGACGGTGTTCTCCACCTGTAAACACACTCTCTGCGGTGGGGAATAGTGATAATGAGGATTCATCCGAACACATTACACGCTTTCATGCATCGGTAGTACAAGTTGTATGCACCTGGAACCACTGCAGTCGCCGTTGTGCATTCACCCAGGTCACTATAGGTTTTGCAATAGCAGCTCTACCATGAATATCTTGTTTGTGCACTTCTCTGCGCACCGTTTTCGTTGATACTGGGGTCTAGAGATGCAGACTGAGCTCCGCACTAATCTTCGGTGCGGTGGTCTTTTTATTACGGGTAACAATCCTCTTTTATGCACTCCCGTCTTTATCAGCTCCTTGCCCCTCGTATCTGTAGATTCATGCATTTGCAATGGTAATAATGTGTTCCTTTTAATCTTCTCAAGAATTTGCTCCAGGATATCCTTTGCCATGTGGCATATTCTTTGAATTGTATTATTAGCAGAGACGAATTTGCTCCAGGATATCCTTTGCCATGTGGCATATTCTTTGAATCGTATTATTAGCAGAGACGAATTTGCTCCAGGATATCCTTTGCCATGTGGCATAATTTTTTGAATCGTATTATTAGCAGAGACGAATTTGCACCAGGATATCCTTTGCCATGTGGCATATTCTTTGAATCGTATTATTAGCAGAGACGAATTTGCTCCAGGATATCCTTTGCCATGTGGCATATTCTTTGAATCGTATTATTAGCAGAGACGAATTTGCTCCAGGATATCCTTTGCCACGTGGCATATTCTTTGAATCGTATTATTAGCAGAAACGAATTTGCTCCAGGAAATCCTTTGCCATGTGGCATAATTTTTTGAATCGTATTATTAGCAGAGACGAATTTGCACCAGGATATCCTTTGCCATGTGGCATAATTGTTTGAATCGTATTATTAGTAGAGACGAATTGTCACCAGGATATCCTTTGCCATGTGGCATATTCTTTGAATCGTATTATTAGCAGAGACGAATTTGCTCCAGGATATCCTTGGCCATGTGGCATATTCTTTGAATCGTATTATTAGCAGAGACGAATTTCCTCCAGGATATCCTTGGCCATGTGACATATTCTTTGAATCGTATTATTAGCAGAGACGAATTTGCTCCAGGATATCCTTTGCCATGTGGCATAATTTTTTGAATCGTATTATTAGCAGAGACGAATTTGCTCCAGGATATCCTTTGCCATACGGCATATTCTTTGAATCGTATTATTAGCAGAGACGAATTTGCTCCAGGATATCCTTTGCCACGTGGCATATTCTTTGAATCGTATTATTAGCAGAGACGAATTTGCTCCAGGATATCCTTTGCCATGTGGCATAATTCTTTGAATCGTATTATTAGCAGAGACGAATTTGCTCCAGGATATCCTTTGCCATACGGCATAATTCTTTGAATCGTATTATTAGCAGAGACGAATTTGCTCCAGGATATCCTTTGCCATACGGCATATTCTTTGAATCGTATTATTAGCAGAGACGAATTTGCTCCAGGATATCCTTGGCCATGTGGCATATTCTTTGAATCGTATTATTAGCAGAGACGAATTTGCTCCAGGATATCCTTGGCCATGTGACATATTCTTTGAATCGTATTATTAGCAGAGACGAATTTGCTCCAGGATATCCTTTGCCATGTGGCATAATTCTTTGAATCGTATTATTAGCAGAGACGAATTTGCTCCAGGATATCCTTTGCCATGTGGCATAATTCTTTGAATCGTATTATTAGTAGAGACGAATTGTCTCCAGGATATCCTTTGCCATGTGGCATATTCTTTGAATCGTATTATTAGCAGAGACGAATTTGCTCCAGGATATCCTTGGCCATGTGGCATATTCTTTGAATCGTATTATTAGCAGAGACGAATTTGCTCCAGGATATCCTTGGCCATGTGACATATTCTTTGAATCGTATTATTAGCAGAGACGAATTTGCTCCAGGATATCCTTTGCCACGTGGCATATTCTTTGAATCGTATTATTAGCAGAGACGAATTTGCTCCAGGATATCCTTTGCCATGTGGCATATTCTTTGAATCGTATTATTAGCAGAGACGAATTTGCTCCAGGATATCCTTTGCCATGTGGCATATTCTTTGAATCGTATTATTAGCAGAGACGAATTGTCACCAGGATATCCTTTGCCATGTGGCATATTCTTTGAATCGTATTATTAGCAGAGACGAATTTGCTCCAGGATATCCTTGGCCATGTGGCATATTCTTTGAATCGTATTATTAGCAGAGACGGTGTTAGGGTGCTTGGCGCCGTAGGCAAGAAATTTATGTTATTCTTTGTGTGGCTAAACATATTGCATTTGCATACAACAATTGCTTCAAGATGCAAAAATACAATGTAAACTAAACATAAAGAAACTAATGGAGACTACAGCTACGTATTTAATTACTGCTCCAATGAAAATGAAAATTAAATCTATGTCACGGATAATTTCTTGTTCGATCTGTAATGTATAGATAAGCCAAGAAGGTTCTATCCTGGATTTCCCGAAAGACAAAAAAAAAAAAACAATTACGATGGAATATAAATACAAGGTAGAGCCTCTCTTACAGTGTTCGCATTTAAAAACATAAAAAAAAAAAAGAAAAGACACGTGCTATCCCCAGCATTGTGCGATGCTCAAGAAGCAACCTGCCATGTGGCTTGGTAGTTTGTCGTATGTGAGTCTGGAGGAATTCGAGGCCGCTGTGGTGCAGTGGAAGCATGTCTGGCGCGTACCTGGAAGACCCTGGGTTCGATTCCCGGTGGCGGCCAATGAGAATTTCTCCGTGACTCACTTATAAACGTGGAAAGAGAGATGACATCTGTTTGATCTTCCGAATGTGCGAGAAAAAAAACTTAAAAAGAAAAAAAAAGGAATGTTTATTCCTAAATTGATGAAGTGAACACAAACTTTTTGGAACTGTACACAAAAACCCTGTTTTCAAAATATTTTATCCATAAAGCAATGATGTAAAAAGACCACTTAAATATTTTTGGTAATATGTTGCACCAATAAGTGGAACTGCACCAGCTGCACCCCATTTTGGAAAAGCTACACCAACAAGTGGTGCAACTTTGCACCCTATTATGGAGTAATGTTGCACAATAAAATGATGTATCCTTACATTTGGTGGTGTAAGATTGCACCATTTTATGGTGCAAAAATACATCATATTCTGGTGCAATCATACACCATATTCTGGAACAACCTTGCCCCATAAAGTGGCGTACGGTTACACTATATTGTTGGGTTTTGTTTGCACCCCATAATTGTGCATCTTTTCTCAGAAAGTGGTGCAGCTGGTGTAGCACAACTTTTTGGTGCAACATATCCCCAAATTTTTAACAGTGTTGAAAAAAAGCGCCTTAGCGTCGCTAAGCCTAGAGCCTAGAGAAAAAGTGCCTTAGTGCCGCTAATCCTAGAGCCTAGAGAAAAAGTGCCTTAGCGCCGCTAATCCTAGAGCCTAGAGAAAAAAGTGCCTTAGCGCCGCTAAACCTAGAGCCTAGAGAAAAAGTACCTTAGCGCAGCTAAGCCTAGAGCTTAGAGAAAAAGTGCCTTAGCACCGCTAAGCCTAGAGCCTAGAGAAAATAGTGCCTTAGCGCCGCTAAGCCTAGAGCCAAGAGAAAAAGGTGCCTTAGCGCAGCTAAGCCTAGAGCTTAGAGAAAAAAGTGCCTTAGCACCGCTAAGCCTAGAGCCTAGAGAAAATAGTGCCTTAGCGCCGCTAAGCCCAGAGCCAAGAGAAGAAAGTGCCTTAGCGCAGCTAAGCCTAGAGCTTAGAGAAAAAAGTGCCTTAGCACCGCTAAGCCTAGAGCCTAGAGAAAATAGTGCCTTAGCTCAGCTAAGCCTAGAGTCTAGAGAAGAAAGTGCCTTAGCGCCGCTAAGCCTAGAGGAAAAGTGCCTTAGCACCGCTAAGCCTAGAGAAAAAGTGCCTTAGCGCCGCTAAGCCTAGAGTCTAGAGAAGAAAGTGCCTTAGCGCCGCTAAGCTATAGCCTAGAAAAACAGTGCCTTAGCGCCGCTAATCCTAGAGCCTAGAGAAAAAAGTGCCTTAGCGCCGCTAATCCTAGAGCCTAGAGAAAAAAGTGCCTTAGCGCCGCTAAGCCCAGAGCCAAGAGAAAAAAGTGCCTTAGCGCAGCTAAGCCTAGAGCTTAGAGAAAAAAGTGCCTTAGCACCGCTAAGCCTAGAGCCTAGAGAAAAAGTGCCTTAGCGCCGCTAAGCTAGAGTCTAGAGAAGAAAGTGCCTTAGCGCCGCTAAGCTAGAGGAAAAGTGCCTTAGCACCGCTAAGCCTAGAGAAAAAGTGCCTTAGCACCTCTAAGCCTATAGCCTAGAGAAAAAGTGCCTTAGCGCCGCTAAGCCTATAGCCTAGAGAAAAAGTGCCTTAGCGCCGCTAATCCGAGAGCCTAGAGAAAAAGTGCCTTAGCGCCGCTAAGCCCAGAGCCTAGAGAAAAAAGTGCCTTAGCGCAGCTAAGCCTAGAGCTTAGAGAAAAAAGTGCCTTAGCGCCGCTAAGCCTAGAGCCTAGAGAAAAAAGTGCCTTAGCGCCGCTAAGCCGCGCTAAGGCAGTTCTACACCACTGCTGCCAAGTATTAGGTGTGCAGCTTAATTCTCGGCCACATGCACGACACGTTGACAGCAAATTAAAGTAAATCGAATAAGTACCTAATCAGGGAAATAATCCCCGTCGTGTTTGATACATTCGAGCCATCGGTCAGGGAGCTGCCGAATGCCACTGCGGAAAAAAAGGGCTGTTTCGAGTTGATACAGTCATCAATACTTGCGTGGACCTCCTCGACAGAAGTTGAGTGCGTATCACTCAGGTGATATTGCAGGGAGCGAAAGATGTAATAATCCGACGGGGAGAATACGCCGGGTGGGAAAAAACCTCCCATACCAGGTCGGTGATCGTGTTTAAAGTCGTGGTAGCGGTGTGAGGACGCGCGTTACCCTAAAGCAACAGGACCGACCTTCTGCCCTTGCTTATGTATGGCCTTTTCGCCTCCAGCTCGCACGAATGAGTTGCTGATAATAACGCTCAGCATTGACCGTTTCACCAGGTTTGAGCAACTCATAGTGTACGACACCGCGATGATCTCACCATACGCACAGCAACAACTTCCTGGCATGGATATTCGGTTTGGCGGTACTGGTGATAGGCTGACCTGGATAAGCTCACGATTTGCGCGGCTTTGGATTATCGTAGAGGATCCACTTCTCATCACAGGTGAAAATCTTGTGGAGGAAATCCTTCTTCTTGAATCTGGAGAGCAAAGACACAGCAACATCGTAGCACCTAGACTTGTTCGCAGCTGTGAGTTGGTGGGGCACCCAACGGCCCTCCTTTTGAATCAGTCCAAGCTTGTGCAGGCGCTTTGCAATGGCTTGCCGTGTTACTCCGAGTTCCTGGGCGAGCTCTGACTGTGTGCGACAGGGATCCGCGTCCAACAGTTGTTCCAGTTCCTCATCGTCAACTTTCTGTGGCTGTCCCGGATGTTCTGCATCACGGAGATCGAAATTTCCCAGCTTAAACAGCTGGAACCACTTCTTACACGTACTGTAGGACACATCAGTCTCGCCCAAAACAGCACAGATCATTTGCTGAGCACTTTTTCAGCTGAAACGCAAACAGGAGGCAGTGCCTCAAGTGTGGCTTCTCGAACGCCATTGCTTTCACCGTCAACTTTCGTCCCTTCTGTCACTACAGCTGTGGACGGTTACGGTTGCCTGGAAACCTGTTGGATGGCGCTGCAATCAGCCATTATCGCACACAGTTATTTGCATTTGCCGAAGTTCTATGATCGCTAGCGGTTAGGGGCCAAGAATTAAGTTGCACATCTAATAATATAAGGCTGCTGTTAAGATTTCCAGAAGATTCTAGTGGTATCTAGCGGCGACGCAACGTTTCGCGAACAACCTGTAGAAACGCGGATGATGCCGCCATCTATTGTCTAGAAGCGGAACAATATATTTTTCGAAAATTATGAATGCTGTAATTATGCTGTAAAACGCTTTTGAAGCATTTTTTTTTGTAAATAATTTTAGTGGAATGTGAATGTGGTCTCGAAAAAATCTCGTCCAAAAGGGGGGGTCGCGTTGTCAAACAGTTTGGAAATCACTGTCTTATTTTTTTTTTTACTGGAGGTTTATAACGACCACCGTGAGCAACTCAATGGGCTGTAAGCAGTCGGCGGTCCCTAATTTAGGTTCACTGGTTCCAGGAAATGGAAACAGCCAGTGCTGTAAGAAAAACACAACATCCATGCGCCACCGGGATTCAAACCCAGACCCTTCTCGGACGAATGGTCAAAAGGCAGCGCTTTGATTACTGCACCACCGAGGTGGCAAATCAGTGTCTTCAGACAAAAGCTATTTTAGATATCAAGAGTAAATTTTATATTTAGAAGTTTTGTGAGATAACATGAAATAGTATACTTCAACTTTCTTAAAGATAACTGAAAGTTATTGTCAGTTTAAAAAGATCTCAAGTTCTAAAGCATTTGGCTGCTTCAAAAAAATACGATGAAAAAATACGTAATTTGTAATACGTTCTGTTATAGAAAAAATAAAATTATTACAAACCTATTAAGAAAAATAATAAACCCCAACAGAAAATGAAATTACTAATTCACTAGCATTAATAGCAAAAAACATTTCATCATCGCGCGTTTTGAGTTGTACCTTGTATGTGACCGTTCTTTACGGGTCTTTTTCGCTCAACTGTAGCACGCGGGGCACCTGTTAAACATGAAAACGATTCGAAACCTGGGAAAGGATTTCATTTCTTCTTTCGTTAGGAAAAAAGAATTACAGGTAAAAAGGCCAAAATCGGAGATTTTGCTAAATTTCTGCATGAATACCGAAAAAAAAAAAACCCGAAACGGACTTTTCTGAAATAAACGGAATTACTCATCACGGAAAATCTGTCAAAATACTAAAGTTAGAATAAACGTGAAATTTTACAAACGGAGATTTCGTTAGGTGACTGACACTTACCGGTAACTTTGCTGCACTTTATTTTTAGAAAATTTTCGTGAATTCACACCACTTATTTTTTACATTGAACGGAACGAAAACTAAACGAACCCGAAATAAAAACAAAAAAAAAAAAAATCAAAAAAGGAAGTGGAACTCCCAGTATCGTCGGTGGGGTAAGTTTGAGACTTTTTTATCAAAATACCGACGTTCTTATGATATTCTAGGTTTTAGTGATATGTGTCTTGTTTCTTTGGTGAATACGATATTCTCATCATCATATCTTTTATCGATTCATTTCCATGCCATAGTGTTTAAAGACAGTGGGGTTTAAAAGGAATTAAAAATTATACTCACGGACAATGAAATTAGCGCACCTAGAAGAAAACATGCTACAACCGCGAAACTTTGCAAATAGCTAGAGTGCGTGCTGGTATGCAAATGATCCACGTTTGGTGTGAGTGCGCATGACCTCACACCCTGTGGTTCCGCTACAAAGCACGAACCTGCAACCTCATAAACCGGCGTATAGTCGATGCCCCATGTAAGCGAAAAGCACCGTCCTACGAAAGCTAAAGTAAAGAGTGACAAGAATGCCGGGTAGATGCCAGAGACGTCGATTTGCGCAACTTGCGGATTTTAAGAGAGGCCGGATCATCTGGCTGAAAACTGCAGGGTTGTCTCCACGTGGATCGTTCTGACCATACCGTCCGACTGTGTTGGGAGCAGTGGACACGTGGCGGCACTGCCACACGGCGGAGCGGCTCTGGACGGACCACGAAGACCACCGGTAGAGAGGATGGACGGCTCGTGCGCCAGGCACGAACACATCCCACGGAGACCCGGTCCACTATACAGGCAGATGTTACGGCTCCTGTGTGTTCGCCTCCATGTCTGACCGTATTGCAGCATGTATCGCCGCACGAGACGGTGCGACGCGCTATTGAAGATGACCGGACTGCGTGCCACAGATTACTCTGTAATTGTCCTGCAGCTCTGTTTTTGCCATCATGTGTATCATTCATCTGTATCATTACGTCCATAAAACTTCAGTTCAATCCGATGCTTCCTTCTTGGTGAGCAAATTTCATTGTCCGTGAGTGTATTAGGAAGAGAAGGTACCAACAGGACGCTTAAGTTGCGAATACCTTTAATCTAGGCAAATGTAATTTTAAAACATTAATTGAACTCTGATAAATTTAGAAGAAAATAAATATATTTGATGAGATGCTTTTGCATATTTTTGATGAAATGAATGAATAATAATTACATCATTTGGTATCTCCAGTAGATGTTCCGGAATAGTCCTTTTGTTCCATTTTGCAGCTTTCAGAACAATTTCTTTTGCTTCCTGAATTCTTCCCTTTGCTATTAGCCAGCGAACGGACTCTGGCAAGAACCTGAATATGTTGTTAGATACAAGCATTTAAATTAAACAGAAACAAAAACAATATATAAACAACGAGTGATAACTGAATTATGACCACCCCTTTCAAAAGTGGAAGCGGTCCGTTTAACACGTGATTTCCGAGAGGGCGCAACTAGTCGACCGACGTGGCATATGTAAGGTGTGAGTGGAGCAGTAGGTAGTAAAATTCTGAGCGTGATGGAAAGGATTTATTGAACTTTGAGACAGGACAGATTGTGGGACCTCGGAGAGCGGGTTCCTCGATTTCCCAAACGGCTGAACTGGTGGGTAGTGCGCGAGTCGCTGTAGTTAAAGGAGCTGAATATGACGGAGTGAACATCAAGAAGGATGCTCTGAAGAAATTAATATGCAGTACGAATGCACTGAAGAGCTGAATATGACGGAGTGAACATCAAGAAGAAATTCCCGGAAGAAATGAATATGCAGTACGAATGCACTGAAGAGCTGAATATTACGGAGTGAACATCAAGAAGGATTCCCTGAAGAAATGAATATGCAGTACGAATGCACTAAATAGCTGAATACGACGGAGTGAACATCAAGAAGGATGCCCTGAAGAAATTAATATGCAGTACGAATGCACTGAAGAGCTGAATATGACGGAGTGAACATCAAGAAGAAATTCCCGGAAGAAATGAATATGCAGTACGAATGCACTGAAGAGCTGAATATTACGGAGTGAACATCAAGAAGGATTCCCTGAAGAAATGAATATGCAGTACGAATGCACTAAATAGCTGAATACGACGGAGTGAACATCAAGAAGGATGCCCTGAAGAGATGAATATACAGTACGAATGCACTGAAGAGCTGAATATGACGGAGTGAACATCAAGAAGGATGCCCTGAAGAAATTAATATGCAGTACGAATGCACTGAAGAGCTGAATATGACGGAGTGAACATCAAGAAGAAATTCCCGGAAGAAATGAATATGCAGTACGAATGCACTGAAGAGCTGAATATTACGGAGTGAACATCAAGAAGGATTCCCTGAAGAAATGAATATGCAGTACGAATGCACTAAATAGCTGAATACGACGGAGTGAACATCAAGAAGGATGCCCTGAAGAGATGAATATACAGTACGAATGCACTGAAGAGCTGAATATGACGGAGTGAACATCAAGAAGGATGCCCTGAAGAAATTAATATGCAGTACGAATGCACTGAAGAGCTGAATATGACGGAGTGAACATCAAGAAGAAATTCCCGGAAGAAATGAATATGCAGTACGAATGCACTGAAGAGCTGAATATTACGGAGTGAACATCAAGAAGGATTCCCTGAAGAAATGAATATGCAGTACGAATGCACTAAATAGCTGAATACGACGGAGTGAACATCAAGAAGGATGCCCTGAAGAGATGAATATACAGTACGAATGCACTGAAGAGCTGAATATGACGGAGTGAACATCAAGAAGGATGCCCTGAAGAAATTAATATGCAGTACGAATGCACTGAAGAGCTGAATATGACGGAGTGAACATCAAGAAGAAATTCCCTGAAGAAATGAATATGCAGTACGAATGCACTAAATAGCTGAATACGACGGAGTGAACATCAAGAAGGATGCCCTGAAGAGATGAATATACAGTACGAATGCACTGAAGAGCTGAATATGACGGAGTGAACATCAAGAAGGATGCCCTGAAGAAATTAATATGCAGTACGAATGCACTGAAGAGCTGAATATGACGGAGTGAACATCAAGAAGAAATTCCCGGAAGAAATGAATATGCAGTACGAATGCACTGAAGAGCTGAATATTACGGAGTGAACATCAAGAAGGATTCCCTGAAGAAATGAATATGCAGTACGAATGCACTAAATAGCTGAATACGACGGAGTGAACATCAAGAAGGATGCCCTGAAGAAATGAATATGCAGTACGAATGCACTGAAGAGCTGAATATGACGGAGTGAACATCAAGAAGGATGCCCTGAAGAGATGAATATACAGTACGAATGCACTGAAGAGCTGAATATGACGGAGTGAACATCAAGAAGGATTCCCTGAAAAAATGAATATGCAGTACGAATGCACTAAATAGCTGAATACGACGGAGTGAACATCAAGAAGGATTCCCTGAAGAAATGAATATGCAGTACGAATGCACTGAAGAGTTGAATATGACGGAGTGAACATCAAGAAGGATGCCCTGAAGAGATGAATATGCAGTACGAATGCACTGAAGAGCTGAATATGACGGAGTGAACATCAAGAAGAAATTCCCGGAAGAAATGAATATGCAGTACGAATGCACTGAAGAGCTGAATATTACGGAGTGAACATCAAGAAGGATTCCCTGAAGAAATGAATATGCAGTACGAATGCACTAAATAGCTGAATACGACGGAGTGAACATCAAGAAGGATGCCCTGAAGAGATGAATATACAGTACGAATGCACTGAAGAGCTGAATATGACGGAGTGAACATCAAGAAGGATGCCCTGAAGAAATTAATATGCAGTACGAATGCACTGAAGAGCTGAATATGACGGAGTGAACATCAAGAAGAAATTCCCGGATAAAATGAATATGCAGTACGAATGCACTGAAGAGCTGAATATTACGGAGTGAACATCAAGAAGGATTCCCTGAAGAAATGAATATGCAGTACGAATGCACTAAATAGCTGAATACGACGGAGTGAACATCAAGAAGGATGCCCTGAAGAGATGAATATACAGTACGAATGCACTGAAGAGCTGAATATGACGGAGTGAACATCAAGAAGAAATTCCCGGAAGAAATGAATATGCAGTACGAATGCACTGAAGAGCTGAATATGACGGAGTGAACATTAAGAAGGATTCCCTGAAGAAATGAATATGCAGTACGAATGCACTAAATAGCTGAATACGACGGAGTGAACATCAAGAAGGATGCCCTGAAGAAATGAATATGCAGTACGAATGCACTGAAGAGCTGAATATGACGGAGTGAACATCAAGAAGGATGCCCTGAAGAAATTAATATGCAGTACGAATGCACTGAAGAGCTGAATATGACGGAGTGAACATCAAGAAGAAATTCCCGGAAGAAATGAATATGCAGTACGAATGCACTGAAGAGCTGAATATTACGGAGTGAACATCAAGAAGGATTCCCTGAAGAAATGAATATGCAGTACGAATGCACTAAATAGCTGAATACGACGGAGTGAACATCAAGAAGGATGCCCTGAAGAAATGAATATGCAGTACGAATGCACTGAAGAGCTGAATATGACGGAGTGAACATCAAGAAGGATGCCCTGAAGAGATGAATATACAGTACGAATGCACTGAAGAACTAAATATGACGAAGTGAACATCAAGAAGGATTCCCTGAAAAAATGAATATACAGTACGAATGCACTAAATAGCTGAATACGACGGAGTGAACATCAAGAAGGATTCCCTGAAGAAATGAATATGCAGTACGAATGCACTGAAGAGTTGAATATGACGGAGTGAACATCAAGAAGGATGCCCTGAAGAGATGAATATGCAGTACGAATGCACTGAAGAACTAAATATGACGAAGTGAACATCAAGAAGAAATTCCCGGAAGAAATGAATATGCAGTACGAATGCACTAAATAGCTGAATACGACGGAGTGAACATCAAGAAGGATTCCCTGAAGAAATGAATATGCAGTACGAATGCACTGAAGAGCTGAATATGACGGAGTGAACATCAAGAAGGATGCCCTGAAGAGATGAATATACAGTACGAATGCACTGAAGAACTAAATATGACGAAGTGAACATCAAGAAGGAATTCCCGGAAGAAATGAATATGCAGTACGAATGCACTAAATAGCTGAATACGACGGAGTGAACATCAAGAAGGATTCCCTGGAGAAATGAATATGCAGTACGAATGCACTGAAGAGCTGAATATGACGGAGTGAACATCAAGAAGGATGCCCTGAAGAGATGAATATACAGTACGAATGCACTGAAGAACTAAATATGACGAAGTGAACATCAAGAAGGATTCCCTGAAAAAATGAGTATACAGTACGAATGCACTGAAGAACTGAATAGGATGGAGTGTAGTGAGGATCAGATTATTATGAAGAAATACACTGAATAGGTGAATGTAAAGTAGGAGTGCTTTGCAACGAAGTGAGCATGGTCGAGAGTACTGATGAAAAGAGCATAATGGAGACGTACATTGAAGGAATACGACGATACGAAATCCATATCAGAAAGGAATGCACTGAAAAAGTGAATATGCAGTAGGAATACATTGAGGAACTGAATGTGACGAGGTGAAGATCAAAAAGGAATGACCTGAAGAAATGAATATGCAGTAGGAATGCATTGAAGAACTGCATATGACGAAGTAAACGTCAAGAAGGAGTGCACTAAAGAACTGAATATGCAGTTGGAGTGCATTGGGAAGAATTGAACATGATGGAGTGTGGGAACATGATGGAGTGTACTGAAGAGGTACACATTTAGAAGGATTCAACCCTGAAATACGGGATTGCACCAGTATTCAGTAGAAATTTAAAGTTATGATTCCGTTTATTGGAGTATATTATGACAAGAGTGGTAAGTCAAATTCAAATTTTCGGATATTATTTGACTTACCGCTCTTGTCATAATTTACACCAATAATCGGAATCACAACTTTAAATTTTTTTAGAAGGATTCACTGAAGAAGTGAATTTGCAGTACGAGTGCATTTCAGAGGAAGTTAGCGTGACGGAGTTTACTGAAGTTCATCGATGACTTCATCTCACGGAAACCATGAGTGTCGGTCTTTCACGACGGCATAATCCAGCTAGAATTGATGACGCAAGGTTACAGGTCACGGAGCTTGTTGAAACTCATCTGTTCTATCTTTTAACGCTGGAATCTTATTCAGAGACTTGATATAAATCAAGAAAGAAATACGGGATTACACCATATAATACAAATTTTGAAGATGACAATCCGATTTTTGGTGTAAATGTGACATGGATGGAAAGTCAGATAATATCCGAAAACTTGAAAATTTTCATCGTCCTGGAGCGGGACTCGAATCCGCGTCTCCCAGATAGCGCCTGGGATAGAATTCTTAACCTCCAGATTCGCTAAACATGAATGCCGGTTGCTTCGACTAGCGAATCCTGTGATGTTTATATTCAGATTAATCGGAAACTTGAGACTTGATCGTTCTGGGTGGTGTAGTGGTTAGCATACCCGGGGGCTATCTGGGAGACTCGGTTTCGAGTCACGCTCCAGAACGATGAAAATTTTCAAGTTTTCGGATATTATCTGACTTTCCATCCATGTCACATTTACACCAAAAATCGGATTGTCATCTTCAAGACATGATATAAGTTTCTTACATATTGAATCTATCAGTGGCGTATCTTGGGTCCGAGACCTATGAGCTATCTCACCCACCCCACCCCACCCACAGTACTGTTTTTTTTTTAATTTCCAAATTTATTTTTTTAATTGTTTAGTAATTTAGTAATAGAAGTAACATTTTCTTTCTAAATTTTAGGTACATGCTATTTCTAACATGATACCAAATAGTTATGAGGAATAGGATTTGAACATTTATTTACTCCATTCTTCTTTCATTTTGTGAGGACTTGAGTGTTACGTTTTCACAAAAATGTTTCTTCCGAGTACTTTTCATATTTAAAATGAATGTTTTTCTCTATTAACAAACCAGCCAAGTTGCTCGAATGTGCATGTCCTTGTGTGGCTCTAAGATACACTATCTACCAACAAGTAATTGGACGCCTGTGATAGCAAAGGAAAACGAAGTTTATTCACCTTCAATAGTTGGTGGAGCCTCCACGAGCGGCGATTAGAGCTGCGACCCTCCGGGGCATACTCTCAACCAGGCGTTGTACAACGGCTAGCGGTATTTTCTTCCACTCGGCTTGGAGAAGACAGATCAGTTCCCTTCACCGATTTCGGACGGTGGGGACACCCCTTAAGTCGACGCTCCAACTCGTCCGAGAGGTGTTCGATAGGGTTAAGGTCCGGGCTCTGCGCAGGCCAGTCCATTCGATTAACCCCATTGTCACCATACCAAGCCATGGTGGACCTCGCAACATGACAGGTGGCATTGTCATCCTGAAAGTAACATGGGTCCATCCCGTAAAACTGCCACAACGTAGGAAGCGCATGGTCATCAAAAATGGTGCAGTAGGTCTCGGCGTTGAGTCTACCAGGAATTGCGATCAAGGGTCCCGTGCCATACCAGGAGAAACACCCCCATAGCATGATTCCACCGCCGCCGAACTTCACAGTTGGCACAATACATTCCGGCAGGGGGCGTTCTCCAGGCAGACGCCAAACCCAGACCCTGCCATCCGAACGGTAGAGGGTGAACCTTGATTCATCGCTCCAGAGAACCTGTTTTTACTGTTCAACGGTCCACTGCCGACGTTCTTTGCACCACGTTAGCCGAGCAGCGCTATTGTACTTGGTGATCAAAGGCTTGTGGGCGGCAGCACGTCCATGATAACCGAGCAGATGGGCTTCCTTACGGATGGTATTCATCGAAAGAACACTCCCGGATGCCTGTTGAAACTCCTCGCGGATGTGGCCCATCGATTTGGTGCGGTTATTCCGAATTTCTCTGGCTAGCACCCGTCGGTCTCTAACTCCCAGTTTTGTGGGTCTGCCGGGTTGGGGCACATTCCGACAGTCACCTCTCATCTTCCACTGTCCAATCATGTAGGCCACTGACGATTTTGGGGACTTCAACTCGCTGAATATGTCACGTATGGATCGGCCATTTCTGTGATACCCGACGATTACACCTTTCTGGAAATCAGAGAGCTCCGAACTGCGTTACATCTTGCATGCGACTGGTTGGGTTGTTGTTTCTCACACGATATTTAACGGCGTCTGCCGTGACGTGTATCAGGACCGCAGATATCGTCGATTGCAGGGGTGTCCAATTACTTGTTGGTAGATAGTGTATATCTTGATTCTTTTTAATACGGAAAAACTTCTTTCGGCAGTTACAGTTGTTGATGAAAAGTTTAATATTAGATCTGCTAATTTGTATAAAATAAACACTATGTCCAATTATTCAACTTTATGTCCAATTATTCAACTCAATAAACACTATGTCCAATTATTCAACTTTATGTAACAAGTAATGTCTCTTACTGATTTGTTTTGTATTCATCAAGGGAATAAAACACCTTCAGTTCATTTTTTAATCGAGCTGTATCAAAATTTGAAGGGTAGAGTTCTTTAAGCTCTGATAGTAGATGTTCAGGGAAGCTTTCACAAAATTTATTAAAATAGTTCGAATTCAACAAAGCCACGAATTTAAGAAATAATATCACTGATTTTAATTCATTGACACTTCACACAAACTGAAACAACTCTCGTGGAACACGCGCTGGAAGCATGGAGGGACTGAAGTAGTCCGAAGTCTTCTCTTTTCTGAGCGAACCGTTGCGCAAAACAACCGTCCATTCACCTCCATACGCTGATACATGTTGTGGTGGAAACGCTAGCAGGCGATCGTATCAAAGTTCTTCGCATCAGAATAGCGTAGACTCGAAGACCTGCTTGCGTTATGCCGTTGGTCATCGCTCACCAGACTGATTCTCATAATCGAAAGAAGCGAAGCGAATCCGCTCGTGTTTTTTTTCGCACCGATAGCATCGACAGATCTTAATACCGTCGATAATTGACTTTTATTTGCGCATTCTCTGGGCTTCGGAGCTAGCCTCGAGTATACGCCACTGGGATCTACTGTATATATAAGTTTCCATCATTACTTATCTTCCACTGGGGAGATATTAAGTAGGGGTTTCACTGTGTTTCGTAATTTCCCCCTTATGTACATTTTTTTGTTACGGTATGGTACAGGATATTCGTATTTGGCAAAACACAATACTCAATTGCGATAGTAAAAAACTGTTGGAATAATAATATGCAACAACTTAAAGAGGACAAATAATACCGAGAGATTAATGATATTTACCAATTCACTCCTGTAAGTAGTACAACAGTAGGTATTGACACAGTAAGTTCCAACAACTTCCAGCTTCTTACAAAGTACGCACAGAGCGCTAATACAAGTTCTCCAACGGCAAATACTGTTTGTATTACATTGGCACAAAGAAGACGTTTTGAGGTCCCAATGAATTCGACACCTAAAAGATAAAAGCGTGAGTGGCAATTTCCCTTTTAAAGAATGAGCGTTACGCATAAATGTAAATAGTTTTCTAACTTACCGTATTTTTCGGAATATAGCAGTACATACACTGCTGGCCACCCAAAATGCAACACCAAGAAGGATACGAGATAGCAAAGCCAGATTTACTGGACACATAACAACAGATACAAAGGTGAAACGATTAAGCTTACAGGCATGTGCGACTTGCGGATCACGCAGACATCAATAGTTCCTGCGGCCCCCATGGATGGCAATAACGGCCACTACACGCCGCGGCATCGAAAGAAAGAGGCTTTGGATGTGGGCTTGGGGTATGTCGGTTCGGGCTGCTTCCACACGTTGCCACAGCTTATCAGGCGTAGCCGCGGGTGGTGCTTGCCGGGCCACTCGGTTCCCGATCAGCGACCAGACGTGTTCGATGGGCGACATATCGGGTGAACAGGCGGACCATGGCAGCAATGACACCTGGTGGACCGTGAAGAATTGTTGCACGATGCGTGCGACGTGCGGGCGCGCATTGTCCTGTTGAAACGTGGCGGCTGGCATGTCCTGCAGGTAAGGGAGGACTGCAGGCTCCAAAACATCGGAGATGTAGCGGTCACTGTTGAGTGTACCGGCGATGCGTACCAGAGGGGTGCGGGTGTCATATCCATTTGCGCCCCAAACCATAACGCCAGGCGACGGACCGGTATGGCGATGCATAATGCAGGCGTCATACAGTATCTCGCCGCGGTGCCGCCACACGCGGATCGGACCATCGTGGTGTTGCAGTCAGAAGCGGGATTGGTCGGAGAAGACAATGTCGTGCCATTCCGTAGTCAGGGTGCGGCGTTCGACGGCCCACTACCGCCGCACTCGCCGGTGGTGTAACGTCAATGGTAATCGGAGCAATGGGCGCCGTGCGACAAGTCCCCGCTCCTGCAAACGACGTCGAACGGTACGTGCTGACACAGGTTGTTGCGTAGCACACCCTAATTCCTGCGCTAACGTTCGTGAAGTGGCGGTGCGAGCCGTCAATGCCCACCACACAACATGCCGGTCCTCTCGTTCGGTGGAGTGCCGCGGCTGCGGCAATCGCTGACGTCGGTCCGTCCGTCCCTCCTTCACCCACCAAATCCATACTCGCCTCACTGTGGCTGGATGTCGTCTCACACGGGCGCCGATGTCTCGGTACGATAAATCACTGTCGCGATAAGCCACTTATATTCGTCCTCTGTCGAACTCCCAAACATGCTAAAATAACTGCCGTATTCTGCGACGAGGCATCAGGAAGCTTCCCACGCACAGGTCCGGCAGCACAGCACACTTCCACTATTTACACCCCGCCTTCTGTGCACCCTTCTTATAGTGCTTCTCGGTGGCGTGCCAGGCGTACATGATTTGCATATGCCCTGCAATGCTAATTATTTGCATGTCCTCTCGCGGGCGACGCATGCTGTGAAATTCAGGCCAATCAGATACTTCCTTCATGGTGTTGCATTTTGGGTGGCCAGTAGTGTATAATACGTACCTTTTGGAGAAAAATTCAAGAACAAAAAATTGAAATTGCATTATAAAGATTTTTATTAAGAAAAAAAAACTTCATGCGTAAAAACAGCAGCTCATGAATCATTGAATCCTTGTGATATGAAATGTTTGCAATGTGCGATAAAGCTGATGAAAACAACGTAGAGAAACGCCACTCAGTCCATCAGCCAATAGCGTTAATGCATGACTGGATTTGCCCGTGACGTCACATCTTCATACAGCCAATGGTCTTCGTAATTGATTCAAATGGTTATCCTTGCTACGTGGCTGACGTGTTAAGGTAAGATGGCTTTAGTCCAAATCAATTGGCATTCTATGACACACAAAAAATTCCTATGAACGGGGAGTTGTTTTTAAACACGTGTTTTGTAAAAAAGATCGTGCTTATGTTACCGGTTTGTCCGTCTGTGGGCACCATATCTCTTCAACTATGATTTCGATTTGAAAAATTCTTTTTGCATTGGAAATCTTGAAATGTGCGAATGATAATCCTTCTTTTCGATTTTTTTTTCTTACGATGCACAATTTCGACGCGAGAGGGCGTAAATGCAGATGATATCGAATTCGAAATACATTTTATTCCATATATTTGCTTCTAAACATCCGATTGAAAAAAATCTCTTACCTTTCGATTCCATTTATGTAGAAGACTATTTTTAGGTCGAATCACTTTTTCAAGTTACGCATAGATTTTCCGCTAGAGGGCGTAAAAGTAAATTGCGTTTCCCTCGATACCTCTGCTTCTAAAACTCCAATTCGAAAAATTCTTTCTGCAGCGGATACAGGTCCTGATAGAAAATCTTTTGCATATAATTTGCATGTAATTCCTGCTGTTTGGTAAAGATGGTAAAAATGGTTTGGCCACCAGGGGGCATAAGCGCTAATTTCTGCTTCTGATGTATTTACAGCAAAATCTGAGTTTCTAAAATATCGACTGAAAAAATTATTTCGTGGGATGATGACACTAACGGCGATAAACCTTTTAAGAATATTTTCTTCTTAAAATATTACATGGTTTCTCCGCCAGTAGACGTACACGTATATCTTTTTTTAGCATGTCTTTTGTAAAAAAGACCGTGCCTATGTTATCGGTTTGTCCGTCTGTCCGTCTGTGGACACCATATCTCTACAACCATTAGTCCGATTTGAAAAAAAAAAAATTGCATTGGAAAGCTTGGAACATGCGAATGATGACCTTTTATTTATTTATTTATTTATTTTTGTCTGGAAGGCCCGAAACAAGCAAAGGTGAGAACGATGTCGAACTTGTGAAAACGATGTTGAACTTATTGAACTTGTGCGATGTCAATAAGATTAATAGGTCGAACTTGTGCGAATTTCGAACTTGTGAAACGATGCCGAACTTGTTCGCACAGCTAAAAACGATGTCGAACAAGTGAAAACGATGTCGAACTTGTGCGCAATATTTTTTCTTTTTTTTTTTTGTCTGGAAGGCCTGCAACAAGCAAAAGTGAAAACGATGTCGAACTTATCGAACTTGTGCGATGTCAATAGGATTAATAGGTCGAACTTGTGCGAATTTCAGACTTGTGAAACGATGCCGAACTTGTTCGCACAGCTAAAAACGATGTCGAATTTGTGCGCAATTTTTTTTGTCTGGAAGGCCTGCGACAAGGAAAAGTGAAAACGATGTCGAACTTGTGCGCAATATTTTTTTTTCTTTTTTTGTCTGGAAGGCCTGCAACAAGCAAAAGTGAAAACGATGTCGAACTTGTGCGCACAGCTGAAAACGATGTCGAACTTATCGAATTTGTGCGATGTCAACAGGATTAATAGGTCGAACTTGTGAAACGATGTCGAACTTGTTCGCACAGCTAAAAACGATGTCGAACAAGTGAAAACGATGTCGAACTTGTGCGCAATTTTTTTTTTGTCTGGAAGGAGGCCTGCAACAAGCAAAAGTGAAAACGATGTCAAACTTGTGCACGCAGCTGCGCAGAAAATTCGCCGAATCACTGTTCGTGAGTTATCTGAAGACTTGAACATTAGTTTGGCTTCAGTTCAGTCGATTCTTACAGATGATTTGAGCATGAGACGCGTTTCAATCAAATTTGTACCGAAATTGCTCTCAGATGAGCCTTAACAGGTCCGTGCTTCAGCTGCTAGTGACCTGTTTCAGTGCGTCGGAAACGACGAAAACTTTTTAAAAACTATCATGACTGCTGATGAATCGTGGGTTTATGGGTATAACCCAGAAACTAAGGCACAGTCTTCGCAGTGGAAAACCCCAAATTCTCCCAGATCCAAAAAAGCACGACAGACCCACAGCAATGTCAAGACGATGCTGATTGTATTTTTTCCAATCATAAGGGAATATTGAATACACTCCATCAGGCCAGACAATCAACAAGAAGTACTAATGTCAAGTTTTACGGCGTTTGAGGGACGTAGGTCGTCGCAAAGGGACGGCATTGCATGAGAATGCCGAGTGAAAACTCCACCATGATAACGCACCTGCCCATGCATCGCAACTTGTGCTGCAGTTTCTTGCTAAGCATCGCATTGCACAGGTCCGACAAACACCCTATTGCATCATGAATACGCTCTGTCAGGCCAGACAATCCACAAGGGGTATTTCTGTTAAGTTTTGCTGCGTTTGAGGGACGCAGTTCGTCTCAAAGGGACGGCATTGCATGAGAGTTGCAAGTGAAAATTCTACCATGACAATGCACCTGTCCGTGCATTGCAACTTATGCATCAGTTTCTTGCTAAGCACCGCATAGTACATCTCAGAAGGCCACCCTAATCGCCAGATCTCGCGCTCTGTGACTTTTTCACTTCCCCAAAATCTAATACCACTTTCGAAGAAAGAGATTTCAAGATATTGAGAAAATAAAACAGAATGAGACGAAGCAGCTGTTCGCTATTTCAGAAGATGTCTCCAAAAAATGTTCCGAGCAGTGGAAACAGCGCTGAACTAAGTGTGTATCTTCAAAAGTTGAGTACTTCGAAGGCGATTAAGTTTCAAATCTGTAAGTCTGTTCGCTATTTCAGAAGATGACTTCAAAAAATGCTTCGAGCAGTGGAAACAGCGGTCGGCTAAGTGTGTGTTGCTTCGGAAGGGGACTACTTCGAAGGCGATTTAGTTTCAAATCTGTAAGTCTGTTCGCTATTTCAGAAGATGACATCAAGAAATGCTTCTAGCAGTGGAAACAGCGCTGAGCTAAGTGTGTGGCTTCGGAAGGGGACTACTTCGAAGGCGATTAAGTTTCAAATCTGTCAGTCAGTTCGCTATTTCATAAGATGACATCAAGAAATGCTTCTAGCAGTGGAAACAGCGCTGAGCTAAGTGTGTGGCTTCGGAAGGGGACTACTTCGAAGGCGATTACGTTTCAAATCTGAAAGTCTGTTCTGAAGATGACTTCAAAAAATTCTTCGAGCAGTGGAAACAGCGGTCGTCTAAGTGTATGGCTTCGGAAGGGGACTACTTCGAAGGCGATTAAGTTTCAAATCTGTAAGTCTGTTCGCTATTTCAGAAGATGACTTCAAAAAATGCTTCGAGCAGTGGAAACAGCGGTCGGCTAAGTGTGTGTTGCTTCGGAAGGGGACTACTTCGAGGGCGATTTAGTTTCAAATCTGTAAGTCTGTTCGCTACTTCAGAAGATAACTTCAAAAAATGCTTCGAGCAGTGGAAACAGCGGTCGGCTAAGTGTGTGTTGCTTCGGAAGGGGACTACTTCGAAGGCGATTTAGTTTCAAATCTGTAAGTCTGTTCGCTATTTCAGAAGATGACATCAAGAAATGCTTCAAGCAGTGGAAACAGCGCTGAGCTAAGTGTGTGGCTTTGGAAGGGGACTACTTCGAAGGCGATTTAGTTTCAAATCTGTAAGTCTGTTCGCTATTTCAGAAGATGACATCAAGAAATGCTTCGAGCAGTGGAAACAGCGCTGAGCCAAGTGTGTGGCTTTGGAAGGGGACTACTTCGAAGGCGATTTAGTTTCAAATCTGTAAGTCTGTTCGCTATTTCAGAAGATGACATCAAGAAATGCTTCGAGCAGTGGAAACAGCGCTGAGCTAAGTGTGTGGCTTTGGAAGGGGACTACTTCGAAGGTGATTTAGTTTCAAATCTGTAAGTCTGTTCGCTATTTCAGAAGATGACATCAAGAAATGCTTCGAGCAGTGGAAACAGCGGTCGGCTAAGTGTGTGTTGCTTCGGAAGGGGACTACTTCGAAGGCGATTTAGTTTCAAATCTGTAAGTCTGTTCGCTATTTCAGAAGATGACATCAAGAAATGCTTCGAGCAGTGGAAACAGCGCTGAGCTAAGTGTGTGGCTTTGGAAGGGGACTACTTCGAGGGCGATTTAGTTTCAAATCTGTAAGTCTGTTCGCTACTTCAGAAGATAACTTCAAAAAATGCTTCGAGCAGTGGAAACAGCGCTGAGCCAAGTGTGTGGCTTTGGAAGGGGACTACTTCGAAGGCGATTTAGTTTCAAATCTGTAAGTCTGTTCGCTATTTCAGAAGATGACATCAAGAAACGCTTCGAGCAGTGGAAACAGCGCTGAGCTAAGTGTGTGGCTTTGGAAGGGGACTACTTCGAAGGCGATTTAGTTTCAAATCTGTAAGTCTGTTCGCTATTTCAGAAGATGACATTAAGAAATGCTTCGAGCAGTGGAAACAGCTCTGGGCTAAGTATGTGGCTTTGGAAGTTGACTACTTCGAAGGCGATTTAGTTTCAAATCTGTCAGTCTGTTCGCTATTTCAGAAGATGACATCAAGAAATGCTTCGAGCAGTGGAAACAGCGCTGAGCTAAGTGTGTGGCTTTGGAAGGGGACTACTTCGAAGGCGATTTAGTTTCAAATCTGTAAGTCTGTTCGCTATTTCAGAAGATGACATCAAGAAATGCTTCGAGCAGTGGAAACAGCGCTGAGCTAAGTGTGTGGCTTTGGAAGTTGACTACTTCGAAGGCGATTTAGTTTCAAATCTGTAAGTCTGTTCGCTATTTCAGAAGATGACATCAAGAAATGCTTCGAGCAGTGGAAACAGCTCTGGGATAAGTATGTGGCTTTGGAAGTTGACTACTTGGAAGGCGATTAAGTTTCAAATCTGTCAGTCAGTTCGCTATTTCATAAGATGACATCAAGAAATGCTTCGAGCAGTGGAAACAGCGCTGAGCTAAGTGTGTGGCTTTGGAAGGGGACTACTTCGAAGGCGATTTAGTTTCAAATCTGTAAGTCTGTTCGCTATTTCAGAAGATGACATCAAGAAATGCTTCGAGCAGTGGAAACAGCGCTGAGCTAAGTGTGTGGCTTTGGAAGGGGACTACTTCGAAGGCGATTTAGTTTCAAATCTGTAAGTCTGTTCGCTATTTCAGAAGATGACATCAAGAAATGCTTCGAGCAGTGGAAACAGCGCTGAGCTAAGTGTGTGGCTTTGGAAGTTGACTACTTCGAAGGCGATTTAGTTTCAAATCTGTAAGTCTGTTCGCTATTTCAGAAGATGACATCAAGAAATGCTTCGAGCAGTGGAAACAGCTCTGGGATAAGTATGTGGCTTTGGAAGTTGACTACTTCGAAGGCGATTAAGTTTCAAATCTGTCAGTCAGTTCGCTATTTCATAAGATGACATCAAGAAATGCTTCGAGCAGTGGAAACAGCGCTGAGCTAAGTGTGTGGCTTTGGAAGGGGACTACTTCGAAGGCGATTTAGTTTCAAATCTGTAAGTCTGTTCGCTATTTCAGAAGATGACATTAAGAAATGCTTCGAGCAGTGGAAACAGCTCTGGGCTAAGTATGTGGCTTTGGAAGTTGACTACTTCGAAGGCGATTAAGTTTCAAATCTGTCAGTCAGTTCGCTATTTCATAAGATGACATCAAGAAATGCTTCGAGCAGTGGAAACAGCGCTGAGCTAAGTGTGTGGCTTCGGAAGGGGACTACTTCGAAGGCGATTACGTTTCAAATCTGAAAGTCTGTTCTGAAGATGACTTCAAAAATTCTTCGAGCAGTGGAAACAGCGGTCGTCTAAGTGTATGGCTTCGGAAGGGGACTACTTCGAAGGCGATTAAGTTTCAAATCTGTAAGTCTGTTCGCTATTTCAGAAGATGACTTCAAAAAATGCTTCGAGCAGTGGAAACAGCGGTCGGCTAAGTGTGTGTTGCTTCGGAAGGGGACTACTTCGAAGGCGATTTAGTTTCAAATCTGTAAGTCTGTTCGCTATTTCAGAAGATGACATCAAGAAATGCTTCTAGCAGTGGAAACAGCGCTGAGCTAAGTGTGTGGCTTCGGAAGGGGACTACTTCGAAGGCGATTAAGTTTCAAATCTGTCAGTCAGTTCGCTATTTCATAAGATGACATCAAGAAATGCTTCTAGCAGTGGAAACAGCGCTGAGCTAAGTGTGTGGCTTCGGAAGGGGACTACTTCGAAGGCGATTACGTTTCAAATCTGAAAGTCTGTTCTGAAGATGACTTCAAAAAATTCTTCGAGCAGTGGAAACAGCGGTCGTCTAAGTGTATGGCTTCGGAAGGGGACTACTTCGAAGGCGATTAAGTTTCAAATCTGTAAGTCTGTTCGCTATTTCAGAAGATGACTTCAAAAAATGCTTCGAGCAGTGGAAACAGCGGTCGGCTAAGTGTGTGTTGCTTCGGAAGGGGACTACTTCGAGGGCGATTTAGTTTCAAATCTGTAAGTCTGTTCGCTACTTCAGAAGATAACTTCAAAAAATGCTTCGAGCAGTGGAAACAGCGGTCGGCTAAGTGTGTGTTGCTTCGGAAGGGGACTACTTCGAAGGCGATTTAGTTTCAAATCTGTAAGTCTGTTCGCTATTTCAGAAGATGACATCAAGAAATGCTTCTAGCAGTGGAAACAGCGCTGAGCTAAGTGTGTGGCTTTGGAAGGGGACTACTTCGAAGGCGATTTAGTTTCAAATCTGTAAGTCTGTTCGCTATTTCAGAAGATGACATCAAGAAATGCTTCGAGCAGTGGAAACAGCGCTGAGCCAAGTGTGTGGCTTTGGAAGGGGACTACTTCGAAGGCGATTTAGTTTTAAATCTGTAAGTCTGTTCGCTATTTCAGAAGATGACATCAAGAAATGCTTCGAGCAGTGGAAACAGCGCTGAGCTAAGTGTGTGGCTTTGGAAGGGGACTACTTCGAAGGTGATTTAGTTTCAAATCTGTAAGTCTGTTCGCTATTTCAGAAGATGACATCAAGAAATGCTTCGAGCAGTGGAAACAGCGGTCGGCTAAGTGTGTGTTGCTTCGGAAGGGGACTACTTCGAAGGCGATTTAGTTTCAAATCTGTAAGTCTGTTCGCTATTTCAGAAGATGACATCAAGAAATGCTTCGAGCAGTGGAAACAGCGCTGAGCTAAGTGTGTGGCTTTGGAAGGGGACTACTTCGAGGGCGATTTAGTTTCAAATCTGTAAGTCTGTTCGCTACTTCAGAAGATAACTTCAAAAAATGCTTCGAGCAGTGGAAACAGCGCTGAGCCAAGTGTGTGGCTTTGGAAGGGGACTACTTCGAAGGCGATTTAGTTTCAAATCTGTAAGTCTGTTCGCTATTTCAGAAGATGACATCAAGAAATGCTTCGAGCAGTGGAAACAGCGCTGAGCTAAGTGTGTGGCTTTGGAAGGGGACTACTTCGAAGGCGATTTAGTTTCAAATCTGTAAGTCTGTTCGCTATTTCAGAAGATGACATCAAGAAACGCTTCGAGCAGTGGAAACAGCGCTGAGCTAAGTGTGTGGCTTTGGAAGGGGACTACTTCGAAGGCGATTTAGTTTCAAATCTGTAAGTCTGTTCGCTATTTCAGAAGATGACATTAAGAAATGCTTCGAGCAGTGGAAACAGCTCTGGGCTAAGTATGTGGCTTTGGAAGTTGACTACTTCGAAGGCGATTTAGTTTCAAATCTGTCAGTCTGTTCGCTATTTCAGAAGATGACATCAAGAAATGCTTCGAGCAGTGGAAACAGCGCTGAGCTAAGTGTGTGGCTTTGGAAGGGGACTACTTCGAAGGCGATTTAGTTTCAAATCTGTAAGTCTGTTCGCTATTTCAGAAGATGACATCAAGAAATGCTTCGAGCAGTGGAAACAGCGCTGAGCTAAGTGTGTGGCTTTGGAAGTTGACTACTTCGAAGGCGATTTAGTTTCAAATCTGTAAGTCTGTTCGCTATTTCAGAAGATGACATCAAGAAATGCTTCGAGCAGTGGAAACAGCTCTGGGATAAGTATGTGGCTTTGGAAGTTGACTACTTGGAAGGCGATTTAGTTTCAAATCTGTCAGTCTGTTCGCTATTTCAGAAGATGACATCAAGAAATGCTTCGAGCAGTGGAAACAGCGCTGAGCTAAGTGTGTGGCTTTGGAAGGGGACTACTTCGAAGGCGATTTAGTTTCAAATCTGTAAGTCTGTTCGCTATTTCAGAAGATGACATCAAGAAATGCTTCGAGCAGTGGAAACAGCGCTGAGCTAAGTGTGTGGCTTTGGAAGGGGACTACTTCGAAGGCGATTTAGTTTCAAATCTGTAAGTCTGTTCGCTATTTCAGAAGATGACATCAAGAAATGCTTCGAGCAGTGGAAACAGCGCTGAGCTAAGTGTGTGGCTTTGGAAGTTGACTACTTCGAAGGCGATTTAGTTTCAAATCTGTAAGTCTGTTCGCTATTTCAGAAGATGACATCAAGAAATGCTTCGAGCAGTGGAAACAGCTCTGTGATAAGTATGTGGCTTTGGAAGTTGACTACTTCGAAGGCGATTAAGTTTCAAATCTGTCAGTCAGTTCGCTATTTCATAAGATGACATCAAGAAATGCTTCGAGCAGTGGAAACAGCGGTCGGCTAAGTGTGTGTTGCTTCGGAAGGGGACTACTTCGAAGGCGATTTAGTTTCAAATCTGTAAGTCTGTTCGCTATTTCAGAAGATGACATCAAGAAATGCTTCGAGCAGTGGAAACAGCGCTGAGCTAAGTGTGTGGCTTTGGAAGGGGACTACTTCGAAGGCGATTTAGTTTCAAATCTGTAAGTCTGTTCGCTATTTCAGAAGATGACATCAAGAAATGCTTCGAGCAGTGGAAACAGCGCTGAGCCAAGTGTGTGGCTTTGGAAGGGGACTACTTCGAAGGCGATTTAGTTTCAAATCTGTAAGTCTGTTCGCTATTTCAGAAGATGACATCAAGAAATGCTTCGAGCAGTGGAAACAGCGCTGAGCTAAGTGTGTGGCTTTGGAAGGGGACTACTTCGAAGGCGATTTAGTTTCAAATCTGTAAGTCTGTTCGCTATTTCAGAAGATGACATCAAGAAATGCTTCGAGCAGTGGAAACAGCGCTGAGCCAAGTGTGTGGCTTTGGAAGTTGACTACTTCGAAGGCGATTTAGTTTCAAATCTGTAAGTCTGTTCGCTATTTCAGAAGATGACATCAAGAAATGCTTCGAGCAGTGGAAACAGCTCTGGGATAAGTGTGTGGCTTTGGAAGGGGACTACTTCGAAGGCGATTAAGTTTCAAATCTGTAAGTCAGTTCGCTATTTCATAAGATGACATCAAGAAATGCTTCGAGCAGTGGAAACAGCGCTGAGCTAAGTGTGTGGCTTTGGAAGGGGACTACTTCGAAGGCGATTTAGTTTCAAATCTGTAAGTCTGTTCGCTATTTCAGAAGATGACATCAAGAAATGCTTCGAGCAGTGGAAACAGCGCTGAGCTAAGTGTGTGGCTTTGGAAGGGGACTACTTCGAAGGCGATTTAGTTTCAAATCTGTAAGTCTGTTCGCTATTTCAGAAGATGACATCAAGAAATGCTTCGAGCAGTGGAAACAGCGCTGAGCTAAGTGTGTGGCTTTGGAAGGGGACTACTTCGAAGGCGATTTAGTTTCAAATCTGTAAGTCTGTTCGCTATTTCAGAAGATGACATCAAGAAATGCTTCGAGCAGTGGAAACAGCTCTGTGATAAGTATGTGGCTTTGGAAGTTGACTACTTCGAAGGCGATTAAGTTTCAAATCTGTAAGTCTGTTCGCTATTTCAGAAGATGACATCAAGAAATGCTTCGAGCAGTGGAAACAGCGGTCGGCTAAGTGTGTGTTGCTTCGGAAGGGGACTACTTCGAAGGCGATTTAGTTTCAAATCTGTAAGTCTGTTCGCTATTTCAGAAGATGACATCAAGAAATGCTTCGAGCAGTGGAAACAGCGCTGAGCTAAGTGTGTGGCTTTGGAAGGGGACTACTTCGAAGGCGATTTAGTTTCAAATCTGTAAGTCTGTTCGCTATTTCAGAAGATGACATCAAGAAATGCTTCGAGCAGTGGAAACAGCGCTGAGCCAAGTGTGTGGCTTTGGAAGGGGACTACTTCGAAGGCGATTTAGTTTCAAATCTGTAAGTCTGTTCGCTATTTCAGAAGATGACATCAAGAAATGCTTCGAGCAGTGGAAACAGCGCTGAGCCAAGTGTGTGGCTTTGGAAGGGGACTACTTCGAAGGCGATTTAGTTTCAAATCTGTAAGTCTGTTCGCTATTTCAGAAGATGACATCAAGAAATGCTTCGAGCAGTGGAAACAGCGCTGAGCCAAGTGTGTGGCTTTGGAAGGGGACTACTTCGAAGGCGATTTAGTTTCAAATCTGTAAGTCTGTTCGCTATTTCAGAAGATGACATCAAGAAATGCTTCGAGCAGTGGAAACAGCGCTGAGCCAAGTGTGTGGCTTTGGAAGGGGACTACTTCGAAGGCGATTTAGTTTCAAATCTGTAAGTCTGTTCGCTATTTCAGAAGATGACATCAAGAAATGCTTCGAGCAGTGGAAACAGCGCTGAGCCAAGTGTGTGGCTTTGGAAGGGGACTACTTCGAAGGCGATTTAGTTTCAAATCTGTAAGTCTGTTCGCTATTTCAGAAGATGACATCAAGAAATGCTTCGAGCAGTGGAAACAGCGCTGAGCCAAGTGTGTGGCTTTGGAAGGGGACTACTTCGAAGGCGATTTAGTTTCAAATCTGTAAGTCTGTTCGCTATTTCAGAAGATGACATCAAGAAATGCTTCGAGCAGTGGAAACAGCGCTGAGCTAAGTGTGTGGCTTTGGAAGGGGACTACTTCGAAGGCGATTTAGTTTCAAATCTGTAAGTCTGTTCGCTATTTCAGAAGATGACATCAAGAAATGCTTCGAGCAGTGGAAACAGCGCTGAGCCAAGTGTGTGGCTTTGGAAGGGGACTACTTCGAAGGCGATTTAGTTTCAAATCTGTAAGTCTGTTCGCTATTTCAGAAGATGACATCAAGAAATGCTTCGAGCAGTGGAAACAGCGCTGAGCCAAGTGTGTGGCTTTGGAAGGGGACTACTTCGAAGGCGATTTAGTTTCAAATCTGTAAGTCTGTTCGCTATTTCAGAAGATGACATCAAGAAATGCTTCGAGCAGTGGAAACAGCGCTGAGCTAAGTGTGTGGCTTTGGAAGGGGACTACTTCGAAGGCGATTTAGTTTCAAATCTGTAAGTCTGTTCGCTATTTCAGAAGATGACATTAAGAAATGCTTCGAGCAGTGGAAACAGCTCTGGGCTAAGTATGTGGCTTTGGAAGTTGACTACTTCGAAGGCGATTAAGTTTCAAATCTGTCAGTCAGTTCGCTATTTCATAAGATGACATCAAGAAATGCTTCGAGCAGTGGAAACAGCGCTGAGCTAAGTGTGTGGCTTCGGAAGGGGACTACTTCGAAGGCGATTACGTTTCAAATCTGAAAGTCTGTTCTGAAGATGACTTCAAAAAATTCTTCGAGCAGTGGAAACAGCGGTCGTCTAAGTGTATGGCTTCGGAAGGGGACTACTTCGAAGGCGATTAAGTTTCAAATCTGTAAGTCTGTTCGCTATTTCAGAAGATGACTTCAAAAAATGCTTCGAGCAGTGGAAACAGCGGTCGGCTAAGTGTGTGTTGCTTCGGAAGGGGACTACTTCGAGGGCGATTTAGTTTCAAATCTGTAAGTCTGTTCGCTACTTCAGAAGATAACTTCAAAAAATGCTTCGAGCAGTGGAAACAGCGGTCGGCTAAGTGTGTGTTGCTTCGGAAGGGGACTACTTCGAAGGCGATTTAGTTTCAAATCTGTAAGTCTGTTCGCTATTTCAGAAGATGACATCAAGAAATGCTTCGAGCAGTGGAAACAGCGCTGAGCTAAGTGTGTGGCTTTGGAAGGGGACTACTTCGAGGGCGATTTAGTTTCAAATCTGTAAGTCTGTTCGCTACTTCAGAAGATAACTTCAAAAAATGCTTCGAGCAGTGGAAACAGCGCTGAGCCAAGTGTGTGGCTTTGGAAGGGGACTACTTCGAAGGCGATTTAGTTTCAAATCTGTAAGTCTGTTCGCTATTTCAGAAGATGACATCAAGAAATGCTTCGAGCAGTGGAAACAGCGCTGAGCTAAGTGTGTGGCTTTGGAAGGGGACTACTTCGAAGGCGATTTAGTTTCAAATCTGTAAGTCTGTTCGCTATTTCAGAAGATGACATCAAGAAACGCTTCGAGCAGTGGAAACAGCGCTGAGCTAAGTGTGTGGCTTTGGAAGGGGACTACTTCGAAGGCGATTTAGTTTCAAATCTGTAAGTCTGTTCGCTATTTCAGAAGATGACATTAAGAAATGCTTCGAGCAGTGGAAACAGCTCTGGGCTAAGTATGTGGCTTTGGAAGTTGACTACTTCGAAGGCGATTTAGTTTCAAATCTGTCAGTCTGTTCGCTATTTCAGAAGATGACATCAAGAAATGCTTCGAGCAGTGGAAACAGCGCTGAGCTAAGTGTGTGGCTTTGGAAGGGGACTACTTCGAAGGCGATTTAGTTTCAAATCTGTAAGTCTGTTCGCTATTTCAGAAGATGACATCAAGAAATGCTTCGAGCAGTGGAAACAGCGCTGAGCTAAGTGTGTGGCTTTGGAAGTTGACTACTTCGAAGGCGATTTAGTTTCAAATCTGTAAGTCTGTTCGCTATTTCAGAAGATGACATCAAGAAATGCTTCGAGCAGTGGAAACAGCTCTGGGATAAGTATGTGGCTTTGGAAGTTGACTACTTGGAAGGCGATTAAGTTTCAAATCTGTCAGTCAGTTCGCTATTTCATAAGATGACATCAAGAAATGCTTCGAGCAGTGGAAACAGCGCTGAGCTAAGTGTGTGGCTTTGGAAGGGGACTACTTCGAAGGCGATTTAGTTTCAAATCTGTAAGTCTGTTCGCTATTTCAGAAGATGACATCAAGAAATGCTTCGAGCAGTGGAAACAGCGCTGAGCTAAGTGTGTGGCTTTGGAAGGGGACTACTTCGAAGGCGATTTAGTTTCAAATCTGTAAGTCTGTTCGCTATTTCAGAAGATGACATCAAGAAATGCTTCGAGCAGTGGAAACAGCGCTGAGCTAAGTGTGTGGCTTTGGAAGTTGACTACTTCGAAGGCGATTTAGTTTCAAATCTGTAAGTCTGTTCGCTATTTCAGAAGATGACATCAAGAAATGCTTCGAGCAGTGGAAACAGCTCTGGGATAAGTATGTGGCTTTGGAAGTTGACTACTTCGAAGGCGATTAAGTTTCAAATCTGTCAGTCAGTTCGCTATTTCATAAGATGACATCAAGAAATGCTTCGAGCAGTGGAAACAGCGCTGAGCTAAGTGTGTGGCTTCGGAAGGGGACTACTTCGAAGGCGATTACGTTTCAAATCTGAAAGTCTGTTCTGAAGATGACTTCAAGAAATTCTTCGAGCAGTGGAAACAGCGGTCGTCTAAGTGTATGGCTTCGGAAGGGGACTACTTCGAAGGCGATTAAGTTTCAAATCTGTAAGTCTGTTCGCTATTTCAGAAGATGACTTCAAAAAATGCTTCGAGCAGTGGAAACAGCGGTCGGCTAAGTGTGTGTTGCTTCGGAAGGGGACTACTTCGAGGGCGATTTAGTTTCAAATCTGTAAGTCTGTTCGCTACTTCAGAAGATAACTTCAAAAAATGCTTCGAGCAGTGGAAACAGCGGTCGGCTAAGTGTGTGTTGCTTCGGAAGGGGACTACTTCGAAGGCGATTTAGTTTCAAATCTGTAAGTCTGTTCGCTATTTCAGAAGATGACATCAAGAAATGCTTCGAGCAGTGGAAACAGCGCTGAGCTAAGTGTGTGGCTTTGGAAGGGGACTACTTCGAAGGCGATTTAGTTTCAAATCTGTAAGTCTGTTCGCTATTTCAGAAGATGACATCAAGAAATGCTTCGAGCAGTGGAAACAGCGCTGAGCCAAGTGTGTGGCTTTGGAAGGGGACTACTTCGAAGGCGATTTAGTTTCAAATCTGTAAGTCTGTTCGCTATTTCAGAAGATGACATCAAGAAATGCTTCGAGCAGTGGAAACAGCGCTGAGCCAAGTGTGTGGCTTTGGAAGGGGACTACTTCGAAGGCGATTTAGTTTCAAATCTGTAAGTCTGTTCGCTATTTCAGAAGATGACATCAAGAAATGCTTCGAGCAGTGGAAACAGCGCTGAGCCAAGTGTGTGGCTTTGGAAGGGGACTACTTCGAAGGCGATTTAGTTTCAAATCTGTAAGTCTGTTCGCTATTTCAGAAGATGACATCAAGAAATGCTTCGAGCAGTGGAAACAGCGCTGAGCTAAGTGTGTGGCTTTGGAAGGGGACTACTTCGAAGGCGATTTAGTTTCAAATCTGTAAGTCTGTTCGCTATTTCAGAAGATGACATCAAGAAATGCTTCGAGCAGTGGAAACAGCGCTGAGCCAAGTGTGTGGCTTTGGAAGGGGACTACTTCGAAGGCGATTTAGTTTCAAATCTGTAAGTCTGTTCGCTATTTCAGAAGATGACATCAAGAAATGCTTCGAGCAGTGGAAACAGCGCTGAGCTAAGTGTGTGGCTTTGGAAGGGGACTACTTCGAAGGCGATTTAGTTTCAAATCTGTAAGTCTGTTCGCTATTTCAGAAGATGACATCAAGAAATGCTTCGAGCAGTGGAAACAGCGCTGAGCCAAGTGTGTGGCTTTGGAAGGGGACTACTTCGAAGGCGATTTAGTTTCAAATCTGTAAGTCTGTTCGCTATTTCAGAAGATGACATCAAGAAATGCTTCGAGCAGTGGAAACAGCGCTGAGCCAAGTGTGTGGCTTTGGAAGGGGACTACTTCGAAGGCGATTTAGTTTCAAATCTGTAAGTCTGTTCGCTATTTCAGAAGATGACATCAAGAAATGCTTCGAGCAGTGGAAACAGCGCTGAGCCAAGTGTGTGGCTTTGGAAGGGGACTACTTCGAAGGCGATTTAGTTTCAAATCTGTAAGTCTGTTCGCTATTTCAGAAGATGACATCAAGAAATGCTTCTAGCAGTGGAAACAGCGCTGAGCTAAGTGTGTGGCTTTGGAAGGGGACTACTTCGAAGGCGATTTAGTTTCAAATCTGTAAGTCTGTTCGCTATTTCAGAAGATGACATCAAGAAATGCTTCGAGCAGTGGAAACAGCGCTGAGCTAAGTGTGTGGCTTTGGAAGCGGACTACTTCGAAGGCGATTTAGTTTCAAATCTGTAAGTCTGTTCGCTATTTCAGGATCTGACTTCCAAAAATGTTTTGAGCAGTGGAAACAGCTCTGGGATTAGTTTATGGTTTGGGAGGGCTACTTCGAAGGCGATTAAATTTCAAATCTGCAAGTCTTGTACTTTTTTCTTTAATAAATCCAGCCTGGATATCTTTTGATCAGACCTTGTATAAAAATATAAATGTACCTGATGTCATCACGTGTGCTTTACCTACTTGGCAAACTCCGAGCTGCCACTGGATAAAGGTTATACGAGGTAATATCAGTTTCAGGACTTGCATTTAATCGTTTTGTGGCAATCGGTGAAAAATTTAATTTTTAATTTTTTTTTTCACGTACGGGTGCAAAATTTTTTTATAAAAATTAACACAAAGAAAACAAAAACAATGAGAGTCTCCAGGAAGCCAGGTAATGTTCAGGTGATGAGGAATGGAAAAAATGTAGAGCAAGTGAGACTATGCTCTACATTTTTTGTACATGGAAATAAAATAATTAGTAAAGAGAAATATGCATTTTATAACATAAAAAATTTGTTTATTGATAAAATGAATAAAAATGTAAAGAAAAGGTTTATTAAGTGCTCTATTTGGAGCATAACTTTGCATGGGGCGGAAACGTGGACATTTGAGAGGAAAGAAGCTAAAATGTTGGAGGCATATGAAATGCGGTTAGGGAGAAGAATGGAGAAAATAAAGTGGATTGAAAAAAATTAACAATGATTAAGTATTTCAAAGAGTTGAAGAAGAAAGGAATTTACTGAAGACAATAATAAGAAGAAAATATAACTAGATAGGGCATGTTTTAAAAGAGACAACCTATTGAAAAGAATGATAGAAGAGAAAATTGAAGGAAGAGACCAAGAGGAAGGACATGACTAATGATACTAGATGGTATAATGAGCACCAGAGGCTGTAAATAAAGGGAGGACGAAGCAAGAGACAGAGGAAACTTGAGAAATAGAACTTGCTGAGATACCGTTGACCCTGTAAAGAGACAGATCCCTAATGATGATGACAAGTGCAATGATTTTGAAAATGTTAGACAGGAATGAATGAAAATGTTGATATAACTGGATAGGGCATGCTTTAAAAGAGACAGCCTATTAAAAAGAATGATTCAATTGAAAATTGAAGGAAAGAGACCAAAAGGAAGGACACGACTAAGGATACTAGATGATATACTGAGCACAAGGGGCTGTAAATAAAGGGAGAAGGAAGCAAGGGACAGAGGAAACTGTAGGAAGAGAACTTGCTGAGATACCGTTGACCCTGTAAAGAGACAGACCACTAATGATGATGACAAGTGCAATGATTTTGAAAATGTTAGAGAGGACTGAATGAAAATGTTGATATAACTGGATAGGGCCTGTTTTAAAAGAGACAGCCTATTGAAAAGAATGATACAAGGGAAAATTGAATGAAAGAGACCAAGAGGAAAGGCACCACTAATGATACCAGATGATATAATGAGCACAGGAGGCTGTAAATAAAGGGAGGAGGAAGCAAGGGACAGAGGAAACTGGAGGAAGAGAACTTGCAGAGATACCGTTGGGCCTTTAAAGAGACAGACCACTATTAATGATGATGACAAGTGCAATGATTTTGAAATGTTAGAGAGGACTGGATGAAAATATTTATATAACTGGATAGGGCATGTTTTAAGAGAGACAGCCTATTGAAAAGAATGATACAAGGTAAAATTGAAGGAAAGAGACCAAGAGGAAAGACACGACTAATGATACTAGATGATATAATGAGCACAGGAGGCTGTAAAGAAACAGGACGAAGCTAGGGACTGAAGAAACTGGAGGAAGAGAACATGCTGAGATACCGTTGGGCCTGTAGGGAGACAGACCACTAATGATGATGATGATGATGACAAATGCAATGATTTTGAAAATATTAGAGATGAAAGAAGAAAAAATTGATTTTTTTTTCTATCAATAGAAAGCAGGAACGAGTTCTTACCGACAATAAAAGCAGCAGTAAACATTCCGTTAATAGATGCAGCCGTTATGAATCGGATGGCTGAAAAAGTTGCAAAGGTTGGTGAAGCTATGACTCCAAGAGACGACACGGCCAAGATCACAGAAGCAGCAAGAATTATTTTCTGACGGCCGTACCTGAAGAAATGCGAAACAGTTCTTGTTAACTTTGAGCAAGTTCAAACAAAGCAATGTTTAGCGTCTCAAAAATAATAATCAACTACACTGGTGGCCACCCAAAATGCAACACCAAGAAGGACACGAGATAGCAAAGCCAGATTTACTGGACACATAACAACACATACAAAGATGAAACGATTGACCTTACAGGCCCTTACAGGCATCAATAGTTCGTGTGGTTCCCATGGCTGGCAATAACGGCCGCTACACGCCGCGGCATCGAACGAAAGACGCTTTGGATGTGAGCTTGGGGAATGTCGGTCCAGGCTGCTTCCACATGTTGCCACAGTTCATCAGGCGTAGCCGCGGGTGGTGCTTGCCGGGCCACTCGGTTGCCAATCAGCGACCAGACGTGTTCGATGGGCGACATATCGGGAGAACAGACGGGCCACAGCAGCAGTGACACCTGGTGGGCCGTGAAGAATTGTTGCACGATACGTGCCACGTGCGGGCGCGCATTGTCCTATTGAAACGTGGACGCTGGCATGTCCTGCAGGTAAGGGAGGACTATAGGCGCTCCAAAATATCAGAGATGTAGCGGTGGCTGTTGGGTGTACCGGCGATGCGTAACAGAGGGGTGAGGGTGTCATATCCAATTGCGCCCCAAACTATAACGCCATGCGACGGACTAGTATGGCGCTGCATAATGCAGGCGTCATACAGTCTCTCGCCGCGGTGCCGCCACACGCGGATCCGACCATCGTGGTGTTGCAGGCAGAAGCGGGATTCGTCAGAGAAGACAATGTCGTGCCATTCCGTAGTCAAGGTGCGGCGTTCGACGGCCCACTGCCGCCGCACTCGCCGGTGGTGTAACGTCAATGGTATTAGGATGCAATGGGCGCCGTGCGACAAGTTCCCGCTCCTGCAGACGACGTCGAAGGGTACGTGCTGACACAGGTTGTTGCGCAACACACCATAATTCCTGTGCTAACGTTCGTGATGTGGCGGTGCGAGCCGTCAATGCCCGCCGCACGACAAGCCGGTCCTCCCGTTCGGTGGTGTGCCGCGGCTGCGGCAATCGCTCACGTCGGTCCGTCCGTCTCTCTTGCACCCACCGAATCCACACTCGCCTCACTGTTGCTGTATGTCGTCCCACACGGGCGCCGATGGCTCCGTACGATAAACCGCTGTCGCGATAAGCCACTGTTCGTCCTCTGTCGAACTACGAAACGTGCTGGAATGACTGCCGTATTCTGCGACAGCACAACATACTTCCACTACTTACACCCCGCCTTCTGTGCATCCTTCTTATAGTGCTTCTCGGTGGCGTGCCGGGCGCACATGATTTGCATATGCGCTGCAATGCTAATCGTTTGCATGTCCTCTCGCGGGCGACGCATGCTGCAAATTTCAGGCCAATCGGATGCTTCCTTCTTGGTGTTGCATTTTGGGTGGCCAGCAGTGAAGGTAGTCGTAAAGGGACTTTGATTTAATGAGGTCAACCTCTCATCATTAGTTTAAATATTTCAATTCATAAAACCCTGCAGTAGCGTTGAAAATGTCTTGATTATGAAAAGCAATGGGTTGAGAGTTCTTCCGTTTTTTAGCATGTCTTTTGTAACAAAAAAAAAAGATCGGTATCACTTTGTCAAAAAAAAAAAAAAAAAAAAGGTCGTGCTGATGTTAATAACTTTGTCCGTCTGTCTCTGGAGATAATATTCCTACAACTACTTGTTTGATTTTAAAACTTCTTTTTGCATTAGGAAGCTTGAAATATGAGAACCATAATACTTACTTTCCAGTATTTCTACGGTGCTTAACTTCGCCACCAGGTGCGTAAAAATAGATGCTATCGACTTCAAAATATATTCTATTCAACATAATTGCTTCTGAACATCCCATTGAAAACACCAGTTCTTCCATTTGCTACCATTTATAATGAAGACTATTTTGCATACAATTTCTTTTTAAAGTAATGCATAGTTATTCCACTAGGGACGTAAAGTTAAATTACGATTTCCCCGATACTTCTACTTTTAAAAGTCTGATTTGTAAACTGCTTTCTTCATCGGGGGAGATGTTCCGCATGTAATTTCGAATTTTTGTAAGGAATGGTTTGATCACTAGAGGGCGTAGGTATATATTTTTGTTTCTGATATATTTGCGGCAATATCTGTGCTTCAGGAAGCTCGATTTAAAGAATTCTTTCGAACACTTTCCACGACAAGCACTTTCAGAATACCTTGTGCAAAATAGTGCATAATTTTTCCATCTATGGGGCTTAGATATACACCTTATTTCTGTCAATATCTCTGCTTCTAACCGTCCGATATGAATTTTTTCTTTGTCGGAGAGCGTTTCGGTTGCGAGACTTTTAACATACAATTTCAAATTTTTCTTTACGCACAAATATGATACTAAGCAGTCGTAGTCAACGTTTCTGTTTGCAACATACACTGCTGGATAATTGCTAAGGACAGATCATAAACGGCTATATAGCGCATAAAAAAGTAAGTGTGGTTGGATGCCAAGTGAAATAAAATAATGTCAGAATGCCAGGACATTACAAGAAAGACAATTTATTGTGCTCTGAAATCCAGAAGGCTTTGGAACGTGTTCAAGGGACAAAAAGGCCATTTTTTGCAGAATACGTAAACGTGAAAAAAATACAATTACCGTCCGCAGGCATTCCGGCGTAAGATGTCAATACGGGATATGGCCACCATGGAGGGCTATGCAAGATTCCACACGTCGTGTCATGCTTTGCACAACATTATCAAGCAGCTGTTGGGGTAATTTATCCCATTCCTCTGTCAGTGCACGGATGAGGGTGTCCTTGTTTATTGGAGGGCATTGGTAACCAGCAAGACTCCTCCCCAAAGCATCCCACACATTTTCAATGGGATTCAGATCTGGAGAACGTGCTGGCCATACGAGGCGTTGAATATCCTCGCTCTCAATACACTCCTGGACAGCGACTGTTCGATGACATGTTGCGTTGTAGTCCATGAAAATGAATCTATCACCGACAGCACCACGCAACATGCGAACATGAGGTAGCAGAACATCATTATGTATCGTTGGCCAGTCATAGTCCCAGTTGGAAGCACATAGAGGAACGTACGGCCATTGATCATGATGCCAGCCCATACCATGACATAACGTGTCGGATATCGGTCCCTTTCCTGTATGTATGCTGGACAATATGCAGTACCACTATCACGCCAGATCAGTTGTCGTCGACAATCAGACGATAGACTGTATCTACTCTCATCTGAGAAGAGGACAGCAGACCAGTCGTTATCAGTCCAATTGCGATGTTGATGGCACCATTGCAAACGGGCGGTACGGTGACGTCTGGACAATGGGATGCACACAACAGGACGGCGGGCGTATAGTCCTCCTTCATGCAAACGTCTGGCGACAGTTTTTCGGGAGATCCGCTTGCCAGTAGCAGCCATAAACTGATTTGCTACCTCACTAGCTGTGCTGCGCCGGTGTCTTTTTGTTGATAGCACTATGATCTTCTCCAGGTGTCTTACTGCGAACACGACCTCCCGCGTGACGTTTGCTACACTCTCCATTTGTTTGAAATGATTTCCAAAGCCTTGAAACAACACTGTGGCTGACGTCGAACTCCCTGGCAACATCTGTTATTTTTCGCCCTTCTTCAATCTTGCCAATAATACGGCCACGCGTAAAATAATCTAGGTGATGTCGGGAAGACATACTGAAAATTGCAAGTTCGTCAATTGATTCTTTCCCTTTCAACTTTGCGTTTGAACAACAACGGTCAATACGCTTCAAATCCTTTATATCTCTTATCAGCGCTATGACGTCACGAACAAGTTCGGCAATCCAACATCTGCATACGCACAACACGTCTTTCTGTATCCCGCACTTATGCTAATTTCCACATTTTCCTGCCTTCCATTTTATGGTTGCTATCGTTGCTATTGTCATCCGTCCTTAGCAATTGTCCGGCAGTGTATTAACAGCAACATCTGCGCGTCTAAAACCCCGACTGAAAAAATCCTTTTTCGGACAGAACTGCCGAAACGTTTGTGTACCTTTACTGCTAAAATTAGTGCATAATTTTCTCGCTTAGGGCGCAAGTGTCTTATTGGTTTTTGTTAATATCTATGCTTTTAGAAGTCCAATTATTTTTGAAAAAATTGAATGCCATATGCTATTTACTTTGTGGAACACCCTGCCTTTACTCGTGTGGTTTTGCAGTTCACAGTTCTGGCACTAGGTGGTGTTAGTATGTATTTCTGTTTGAGTCTGTATATCCGCTTCTAAAAATTCTTTTGAAAAATTTCTTTTTCCATTGTATGCCATTTGCTAAAGTAAAGATGGAGAATATTATTATATTTTTAAAATAGTTCGTAAGTTTACCCACTACGGAGCAGAAATATCAAAACTTATTTCTTGCTATCTCTACTTCCAAGTAACGAATTAGAATAATTATTTTTCCTTAATAAAGCTTTTGCTGTGAAGAATGCATTTCACACATTTTCTACATTTTCATGAAAGAAATAGCATACCTAGGCGTTTTCTGGGAGACGCGGGTTCGAGTCCCGCTCCAGGACGATGAAAATTTTCAAGTTTTCAAAAAATTATCTGACTTACCATCCTTGTCACATTTACGCCAAAAATCGGATTGTCATCTTCAAAATTTCTACATTTTCATTATTCAAAATTTTTCCACTAGGGAGCGTAAAGCTAAATCGCGTTTTCCCATATATTTTTTCTGATTTTTTCATATAAAAATCGTTTTATTTGTTATACGTTCTTTCAGCCAAGAGTACTCTTATTGTACAGTTTGTTAATTTCCTTAACAGACTTTTCAACCGCTATTGGGGTAATGTAGCTATTTCTGTTTCTAGATGATTTATCGATTGTAGAAATGCGGTTGATTTTTGTGGGGTTTTTTTGTTTTTTTAATTTTATTGAAGGTCTAACGACCACCGTAAGCAACTCAATGGGCTATAAGAAGTCGCCCGTCCCTAATTTAGGGTCACTGGTTCCAAGGAAGGGAGAGAGCCAGTGCCGTAAGATAAACACAACACCCATGACTCACCGGGATTCTAACCCGGACCCCTTACGGATGAATGATCAGAGGCCATCGCTAAGACCACTGCGCCACCGGGGCGGTTGTGTTTTTTATAACGGATTCCTTTACAATACAAATTTGGAAGACGTGAATCCGTTTATTGGTGCAAATGTGATATGTATGTTAAGTCAGATAATATCCAAAAACTTGAAACTTTCATCGTCCTGGAGAGAGAATCGAACCCGCGTCTCCCGGATAGCGCTCGAGTATGCTAACCACTATACCATCCAGAATGACCAAGTTTCCGATTGCATTAACAATGAATCTCTTTGAAATATTATACTGTTTGTGTCGGAAAGGATTCAAAAGACGTGCTCGTTACAACCGAAAATTATATGTTGTCTTTCATGTTTAGTATTGGCTGGCATCATTAGTAATTGGGAGAAGGGAAGATCTACCCCACCGTGTGGAGTAGACTTTGAAGTGTGTGTGCGATAATGTGGGTGACTCAGCGAAGTACACCAAGGCCGACTGGGAAGTACAAGGTCATGGCATTAGAGAGATGATTTTCCTCCGTTTGTGACGTTACTTTCATGTTACACTAACTGATACGTTCGCGTCGTCTTTCGTGTCACACAGGACAGCGTTCGAAACCAATCGGAAGCCTTGGTTTCCGCGTGACGTCACTAAAAGAGGGAACTCGTCTCTCTAATGTCATGGCTTTGTGTTTTCTAGACATCCTTGGTCAGTATGTCCTTGACGTCACACACGATAGCATCGGAAACCAATCGGAAGCCTTGGTTTCCGCGTGACGTCACTACAAGAGAAAACTCATCTCCCTAATAGCATGGCCTTTTGTTTTTAGACAGCCTTGAGTACATACTTCGATTGGGCTATAAACAAAAACTGGTAACGAACTTCCAAGCTAGAAAATTTTCTATTAAACTAATCCATCTGAATAGAAGGGATCAAACTTTATTTTGAAAGATTTTATCCAGACGTTATATTTAAAAACACCAAGTTGATTTCCTTGAAAAGAAAGCAACTGAATGCCATGAATATTGTGCTGATTTTTCAGTTCTTGTTTGCAGTTCGTAATTTAAAAATTTTGAACATTTTTTAATAGACAATTTTAAAAACATCTGTGATGCCAAAAATCGGCAGAGCTGTAAGTTTAAAAAGTCTTGTGATGCCAAAAAGGGGCAGTGCTGTAAGTTAAAAAAGTCTTGTGACGCCAAGAAGGGACACTGCTGTAAGTTTTAAAAGTCTTGTGATGCCAAAAAGGGGAAGAGCTGGAAGTTTAAAAAGTCTTGTGACGCCAAGAAGGGGCAGTGCTGTAAGTTTAAAAAGTCTTGTGACAAGAAGGAGTAGTGCTGTAAGTTTGAAAAGTCTTGTGATGCCAAGAGAGGAAGAGCTGTCATTTTAAAAAGTCTTATAATGCCAAGAAGGGATACTGCTGTGAGTTTAATAAGTCTTGTGGTGCAAAGAGGTGCAGTGCTGTAAGTTTAAAAAGCGTTATAATGCCAAGAAAGGGCAGTGCTGTAAGTTTGAAAAGTCTTGTGATGCCAAAAAGGGGAAGAACTGTAAGTTTAAAAAGTCTTGTGATGCCAAGAAGGGATACTGCTGCGAGATTAAAAAGTCTTGTGGTGCCAAGAGGTGCAGTGCTGTAAGTTTAAAAAGCGTTATAATGCCAAGAAAGGGCAGTGCTGTAAGTTTGAAAAGTCTTGTGTTGCCACAAAGGGGCAGTGCTGCAAGTTTAAAAAGTCTTGTGATGCCAAAAAGGGGAAGAACTGTGAGTTTAAAAAGTCTTGTGCTGCCAAGAGGTGCAGTGTTGTAAGTTTAAAAAGCGTTATAATGCCAAGAAAGGGTAGTGCTATAAGTTTGAAAAGTCTTATGATGCCAAGAAGGGATAGTGCTGTGAGCTTAAAAAGTCTTATAATGCCAAGAAAGAGCAGTACTGTAAGTTCAAAAAGTCTTCTGACGCCAAGAAGTGGCATTGCTGTAAGTTTAAAAAGTCTTGTGATTCCAAGAAGTTATAGTGCTGTGAGATTAAAAAGTCTTCGGACACCAAGAAGTGGCATTGCTGTAAGTTTAAAAAGTCTTGTGATTCCAAGAAGGGATAGTGCTGTGAGATTAAAAAGTCTTCTGACGCCAAGAAGTGGCATTGCTGTAAGTTTAAAAAGTCTTGTGATTCCAAGAAGGGATAGTGCTGTGAGATTAAAAAGTCTTATGGTACCCAGAAGGGGCAGTACTGTAAATTTAAAAAGTCTTATGATGCCAAGAAGGGGCGGTGCTGTAAGTTTAAAAAGTCTTGTGATGTCAAGAAGGGAAAGTGCTGTAATTTTAAAAAGTTATAACGAAGTAAATTTTTCCGTCATTTTTGGTCCACGCCGGGGATCGAACCCGAGTCCACTTATTCCGGAACAAGTCGCTCTACCAACTGAGCTACTCGTTCTCCCTGATATCTGCCTGTGTGTCGTGTGCGTCCTGCGGGGCAGGCACGTCACAAAGTCTTGTGAAGCCAAGAAGGGGAAGTGCTCTAAGTTTAAAAAGTCTTGTGATGCCAAGAACGGGTAGTGCTGTAGTTTATAGAGTGCATGTGTGTGTGTGTCCTCCACAAAGTCTCTTTCTCTTTTTTATAGACCGGATCAAAACCAACCTATGATACTAACAAATTATGAAGCTTACCTGTCTGCCAGGAAGCCAAATCCAGCAGATCCAACCAGACCACCAGCCATGAATGACGACTGAGATGCAGCGGCACTCCAGCTCTTCTCACAAATAACCTTGAACTGTTGAATAGATTTATTTAAAACACTTAGAAGAACGCAGAAAAAACGCACGCACAAATACATGTTACTTTCGAAATGCAAGTGCAGATTACTTATGAATAGTACACGCTAATCGGCATTTAACAAAAGAAAAATCCGCTAAAATTACGATATTGTTCGCAGGGTCGTCGTCAAAGGAATGCGAGAGTAAGCTTGAGCTCAACCTGAAGTTTTTCCTGCTCACGATGCCGCCCACCGAGTACAAGATGTACCCTTTTCAATTTTTTTATCTTTAATGTACATACACTGGCGGAAAGTGAAAAAAGAACACCAAGAAGGAATTGGCGGACGATCATGAAATTTACATATGTTAATGGGATCGAGTTTACGTAGGTGTGATGTTAATTTCGGGACCAACCGGTGAGCGCTTACGTTACAGAACGGCATAATATGCAAATTATCGTTGGTGGTATTTAAGGAGTACGGCGAAGTGAATGTAATCAGTCGTCGGCGTACGGACACGTGCAAAGACCCTGAAGAAGCTGCAATGCCTGGAAATGGAAGACGTGTACGATTTCAGCAGTTATCGGACTTTGAGCGAGGTCGTCTAGTCGGACTCCGCGAGACCGGGTGGTCATATCGTCGTATTGCGGAGCGAATTAGACGGGAAGTATCGTTGGTGGTACGATGGTGGCGTAGATGGTCCGAGGAACATTCCCACACGAGAAAACGTGGAACCGGGAGTCACAGACGGACTGATGAGCGGACCGATCGACGCATAAGAAGAGCGGCGTTGTCAAGCAGAACATCCACTGCGACGCAAATCCGAGCTGCCGTTGCACCTGAGGTGACTGTGCGAACAATCCGCAACCGTCTACTGGATGCAGGACTACGTGCACGTGTGCCTCTGGCATGTGTACCTCTGACTCCAGCTTACCGTCAGGAACGGCTGCAGTGGTGTCGCCAACGTCTGCACTGGAGAACGCAATGGCGATCTGTCGTGTTCAGCGGTGAAAGCAGATTCTGCTTGGGAGCCTCCGATGGCCGTACGCGTGTTCGCAGACGCACAGGGGAGCGTCTCCACCCTTCTTGCATCCACCAGCGACACACAGGGCCTACACCTGGTCTCCTGGTGTGGGGAGCGATCAGCTATCACTCCCGTACACAACTAGTGTTTGTATCGGGTACGTTAAACAGCACCTCCTACATCAACAACATCATTCAGCCCGTTGTTGTGCCATTTGTAAGGTCGGTCCATCGTGGTGTTTTCCAGCAAGATAACGCACGCCCACACACGGCACGTGCAACGCAACATGCACTTCCGTGTGTGAGACAACTTCCATGGCCTGTACGTTTACCGGATTTGTCCCCCATGTAGCACGTGTGGGATTTTATGGGACAATGACTTATCCGGTCTCCACGGCCAGCCACGACCATCCCCGATTTACGCGTCCAGGTTGAGGATGCTTGGAACTCAATACCCCAAACTTACATCCAACATCTGTACGACAGACTCCATGCCAGAATTGCACAGTGTGACGCAGTTCATGGCGGTTCAACCTCGTACTAACCATGTTACATGGAAATGTTATTTTTCAGTTTACCAGCAAATACAGCTGTATTTTGCCATAATGTTTTGATCACGTTATCCTCTGTATTCCGTTATTATGCTGTATAAATTTCGTTGGTATCAGACGTCTCCTTCTTGGTGTTCTTTTTTCACTTTCCGCCAGTGTATAATCTGGATTTTTCCAAATGATAATGAGGCCCGTACTTTTCGTCGTGTAGCCCCCACATAATTTCCCTCTAGGAAGTGCGTTGTTTACTTCTCCGTAGAAGTTCATAAAATTTCAGATGTTATCCATTCTTCCAAATCGTTAGCTTAAGCTTTTTTCATGCTGATATGGCCAGGGGAAATGAGGAGGTTGGATAGACTGCTTTGGAAGAGATAGTGCAAGACAAGGTTGCTGGCTTTAAAGAAGAGAGTTAAGGAGAAGAGAAGGTATTGTGTCTGCGTATCCTTATTTCCACTCAACTTTTATCAACGAAAGCATTTGCTTTTGACCCTTTCTCAGGGGTATCTTTTTCACTGCATGCCCCGGTGGCGTAGTGATCTAAGTGCTGGCTACTCACCATTCGTCCGAGGTGGGTCCGGGTTCGAATCCCAGGGCGGCATGGATGTTGTGCTTGTCTTACGGCACTGGCCCTTCCCGAGAACCAGTGGCCCTAAATTAGGGACGGGTAACTACTTGTTGCCCATCGAGTTGATCATGATGGTCGTTAAATCCTCATACAAAAAACAATTCCTTTATTCAGTGCGTGCTACTGGTGTTTGTGGCAGTGTGTCATGTTTGTTATCATCATTGTCAAACATTAATAATCCACAGCTGGATGAATAGTCTTTCCAAGTATCCTCCACAACTGTCTGTCTTGAGCCACTCTCTTCTGAATCTTTTTCTGTCCCTCGAAATCCAGTCAAAAATTTCACTTGTCTATCGGTGGTCCGTTCTACTGGCAACATGCCCAGTAGGGTGGAGCGAAAAACACTTTTTTTTTTTAATTTGAAACGTCACCATGTGCAACAGTTGCGATTTTATTACTGAAATGACCCCTGGATGACATTATTTGATATCTTAGGCTTCCCCAAGAACCTCGAAGTTTGAAAGTTATAGGGGAAAATGGTTTAAAAACACCCGTTTTCTCCATTTTGTAAATATAAAAAAAATACTGTATCACCATGTTATTTAATATCACCTTTGAGTGTATATACACGGGTAAAAATTCAGCAGACGTGAGTTAATTTCTTAGGCATCCCCAGAGAGATCAAAATGTGTCATATTTCTTCGAAAATGGCATAAATTATGTAAATATGATAGACACTAGCCTTACCTAGTAGCATAACTTGAGGAGTGAGTTCATTTCACTTCAAAATCAGACTTTTTTTCAAAACTTGGCATGAGCTTCCTATCCAAAATTTTTTCTCTGATGAATCCATCTCTTGCAAGAAGGCCGCACACATGAGCAGAAGAGTCTGTTACAATCTTAACCATCCTCTCTACTGCCTCAGAATGGCAGGGTATTTTTATAAATTCGTGGCAAGAACTTGGATATTTATCCGACTGTAGTAATTTCAGAAGCTCATCCTCTTTCCATTTCCGTGTAATGGGAGGCTCAGTCACAATACACTCTTGCCAGTCAATTAGGTCGATGTAATCATTGCTCTGGACATTCAGCTTAGGGATCCGAAACTTCCTAATGGTAGCTGTTTGTTCAGAAGATTTCCTGGCCTTCATGATGCGTTAACATTCTGTTGTCAAACAACATTGCAGCGAGCAAATTTTCTGCATGGGCAAAACACGCGTTGACTCTTTTTACAATATCTTTTAAATTATCTGGAAGATACTGAAACCGAGATATAAAAAGCTGCAAATTTATTAGACCCTCTTTATAGGTACCGTTGCATTTGATCGGGAACCACGATGGTGCATATACTGTACTTCCATTATGGAGGTGGATAATAAGACAAGTTGTGGTGTTGGATCACTAGTTCCAACATACAAACTCAGAATGCGATTTGCGTGGGTCAGACAACGGGAATGTGGAAGTGCTCCAGGATCCCGATTTGCCAGATCTTGTGGGCAATCACCTGCAGAGACTGCCTTACTAATTTCCCACAAATAAAGTTGATCCGAGCTAAGATCTCCATAGTTAATGTCGGACTGAAGCAAAAATTCAATTTTCTGGAAATTAACGATAGGAAGGTTGCGCACGTTTTCAGGCGTTTTCCAATCAATCCACTAAATCCTCGTGGACCTGATGTTTTCCCGTCGAGTGCAGGAGAACTGGGCTTCTCTTCAAATCGCCTAATTATACCTGTATTTGTGCAGGGAATTAGTCACTTCCAATAAAGACTAACTTCTAGAAGTCGAAGGTCTTCTGGCCCAATAAGCTGAGGATACCGTCGGAAATGTCCTTTGAACTGTTGTTCTTCGGTGCAAAATGTCCCAAATAGACCGAACCCGGTTCTTCAACAAGTGTAATATGCTCCTCCCATTCTTTTCGCTTGTGCCACTTGCCGTCATCTGTCTGTGTATTCGTAAGAGTTTCATCCCTTCTTCCGTCCAAAAATAGAGCTACAATCTTGCGACCAGTCAATTTTACCTCATCTTGAATTGTTTGACGGATCGTTTTCCTTTTCCGTCGTACTTTATGCCGGTCAATAACAGATACATACTCGATCGCTTATACCTCGCATATCGCACTTTCTAGAAAATGCAGACAGTGTCATTTGACGCCTAGATTTTGGAGAGCGAAGTGGAATGAAATCGTAATATTTCTGCGAGGCCAACAAATGACTAGGACCGACCCGGCTTGTCTGGTTTTCCTGCAGAATTAGTATTTGTAGTTTCTTCTGAAGGGTCATCCTCGATTGGCAGGGCCGATTTCAGTGATGCAGTTTTCTCTAATTTCCTACGGACATGCTCTTCCATATAACTCTTTCGAGCTGGTCTTTTCTTCAGTTCACTAGTGGTTTTTTGCGTCAAGCCCACCTACTATCATTCTGCTATTTGTTCTCTGCTCCATTAGAAAGTCTCGCTCTTTCAGGGGTACCTTTTTTGCAGATTCTAAAACATTTGCACTTGCATGCGCATATGTCAAAGATAAGTTGCGAATCTGCACGAAATTGTTCAACCTTCTTTCGGTAGGTTTCATTCATTCTTGCAGCGTGTTTCTTCAGCTTTTGGGTTTCAGTGTTGTATGCGGTAATACGCTTTACAACTGATTTGTGGGAGCTATGTCGGAAGAGATGCTTTCTTCCGTATGCTTAGCACTTTGTCCGCGACAATACTTGCTAATTCTGCTGCAGGAGGCTCATAATTTGCACCTTCCTGTCCAAGAGTATTCCTCACAAGGGAGTAATGGCGCATTAAATCTTCGCACGTAGAAAACACATTTTGATGCATCTCCTTATAACTCCCGAGGGTAGGGCAATCAGCTTTATTTCTTCTTTCAGCCATCTTAAGTTGTTGGACGACAAAACGAAAATGCCGGTAAGCTCCAATCAACGTCACTAGAAGTGAAAGAAACCGCTGCATCTATAACGAAGTAAATTTCTCCGTCATTTCTGTCCACGCCAGGATACGAACCCGGACCTCCTCATTCCGGAATAAGTCACTCTACCAATTGAGCTACGCGGACGTTTTATTCTGATTCCTATCTGCCTTTATGTCGTGTGCGTCCTTCGGGCAGGTACGTCACATCTCCTGGTACGTTACACATCATTATGACGCAAATCCTCTAACACTCTCTCCCAAAAGGATCTGTGCGACTGTGATGTCAACACGAGGTTTTCAGAAAGTATGAGAAAGGGGGGGGGGTTGTTAATGTTAAGCCCAAATTTTTGATAATAAGACTGCTGTCGAACTTAATGCTTACGCAACTTATCATGCCATTTTTGGCGAAAAATTACATACCTTAAGGGATCTGGGGAAACCTAAGAAATTAACTCACGTCTGCTGAAATTTTACCTGTGTTTATACACTCAAAGGTGATATGAAATAAAATGGTGGCACAGTATTTTTTTATATTTACAAAATGGAGAAAGCGGTGTATTTAAACCATTTTTCCCTGTAACTTTCAAACTTCGAGGTTCTTGGGGAAGCCCAAGATATCGAATAATGCCATACATATTTTGGGGGGTCATTTCAGTAATAAAATCGCAGCTATTGCACATGGTGACGTTTCAAATAAAAAAAAAAAAGGTGTTTTTCGCTCCACCCTAAATTGTCCAGCCGATAGCCATTTCAGGGATCTCACACTGATCACGATGTCTTCCACTCCTGTCATTTTCCTGGTCCACAAGTTCCTCTTCTTATCTCTCCTGGTTACACTAAGCATGCATCTCTCCATGCTGCTTTCAGTTGTCTGCAGTCTTTTTATTCTTTTTTAGTTAAGGTCCACGACTCTACTCCGTACGTAAGCACTGGAAGGATACGTTAATTAAACACTTCTTTTCAGACATAGTGACATATTCATCTCAAAAATTGTGCTTTTTTTCCAAAAGCTCTCCAACCAAATTTCATACGTCGATTAATTTCTTCGTTAATGTGACCTTTGCTGGATATCTGCTGCCCACGGTAAATGTAGGAATAGCTTGTCTCCAGCTTTTCCTCATCAACTGATAAATTTTCATTTCTTGTAAGAGCTTTTTGTACATGAGTTTCGTCTCCTGAAAGTTCATTTTTAATTCCACTTCTTTACTCTCGTCAGCAAGTTCCTAGAACATACTCTACAGCTCTGAAGGGGCTGTTGCAAAAATGACTACGTCATCTGCAAAAACAAAAGCTGTGTTAAATAATCTTCATTAACTTTATCCTGTTGTTTTCCCAGTTCAATGATTGAAAGACATTTCGCAATGTGGCACTAAAGAGTTTGGGAGATATGATGTTACCTTGTCTAACTCCCGTTTCAATTTTTATTTGTGCTGTATCCTCAAATATCCGAACCTTTGCACTTTAATTTTCATAGATGTTATTAATAATGCTAATCTATGCATCTTTAATACCACAGGATTTCAAAGTCATTGTAACTGCTGATGGTTTCACAGAATCGAAGACCTTTTCATAATCAATAAAAGCCATGCATAATGGTAGATCATATTCTCCTGTTCTTTCAATTAGTTCTCTCAGTACATGGATAAGATCTGCAGGGTGTCCACAATGTTTTGTTAACCCCCCCTCACTGTAATAAGAAATATAAGTGCGCTATGTATCTGTTATATGATGTATATGTTGAGTTATGGTCTGTATTGTGTTTATTTACAGATTAGGTACCGGAACCATGTGTGATACCAGCGAATACACCCTGCAACAGCGGATTGTTGTCAGTGTCTGCGTACACGAACGTCCACACACAGGGAAGACAATGCGTGATGTGAGTGCCGATTTCCAACAACGATTCGACAAAGAGGCCCCTCCAAAACAGACTCTTCTACGGTGGGAACATAAACTCTTCGAAGCAGGCAACATCAAGGATAAACCACGAACGGGAAGACCATCAACCAGAGTGCAACAGTGTCAAGCGGTTGAGGAATCAGTTATCAGGTCACCGACGAAGTCGCTCCGCAAACGATCAGTGGAGCTTGGAATATACCACGATCGACACTACATAAGCAAATGAACCTGAATTTGCAAGCACATCGCCCGATGTTCGTTCAGGAGTTATTAAACATCGATTTAAACCGCAGACGGGATGCATGTGCAATGACGCTTCAGACATTTGCCACAATCCCAAAACGTGGAAAGGTCATTTTCGGTGATGAATGTGCGATATACCGCAGCTGTCGATCACGGAACGTTGTGTTCTGGTCCAAGGAAAACCCACATTATGTCGAAGAATTGGAACACCATCCTCCGCATGTCATGATATGGGCTGCAATGAATAGTCGACATCTGTTTGGACCGTATGGTCCAGTGAATCAGACAACTGATCTGGACATGCTGCAAACCTGGTTTGTGCCTCATCTTGGAAATCTTGGCATTCTGAATGACGTATGGTTCCAACAGGATGGGGCACCCGCCCATTACGCAATTGCTGTTTGGGAATACCTTGGTGAGGTCTTTCGGGATCGTTGGATCAGCAGAGGTTCGGCAGTGCTGCCCGCTCCACTTGAATGGCCACCTCGAAGACCAGATCTCTCAACGTGTGATAATGCCCTTTGGGGTTTCATAAAGGAGGTTGTTGCACAGCAGCGCTACCAAACCACTGATGAACTTAAACAAGCAGGGAGACGTGCTTTCTCTCGTATCATCCCGTAACTACTTCGGAAAATGTCCCACAGAACATGGCGTTCAATTATTCTCTGTCACGAGAATGGCGGAGCCCAAACGGATCCACTAGATGTTTAAGGATGCCTCAACATGTACATCATACAACAGATACATAGCTCACTTACATTTCTTACTACTGGGGGGGGGGGGTAACAAGACATTGTGGACAACCTGTACAGTGCAGTAGCCACTCCTGAATCCAGCTGGTCCTCTTGGTTGAGCTATGTCTAGTGTTACCGTCAAGCGATGTGAAAGAACTTTAGTGAAGACTTTATAAACCACTGATGGAAGGCTGATGGGGCTGTAGTTCCTGAGATCCTCAACGTCACATTTTTTGTGTAGCAGGATCATTGTAGCATTGCTCCAATCCTCAGGAATGTTCTCTTCATTGAATCATCTGGTGAAAACTTAGGCTAATGTAGTTTCAACTTTTCCACTTGCTTCTTGTATAATGTCCACGGTAATTTCATCTTCTCCTGAGCTTTTCTCCGTTTCATGTTCTGAATTGCATGTGTAACTTCTGCAGGGAGGACTGGAGGGACTTTGGTACTATATATATATAGATACAATCGAGGCACATTATTGTGACCACCAGCTAATAACCAGAGTAACCGCCGTGTGCAGCGTAGACAGCTGCTAGACAGGCTGGGAGTGTGACTCAATAAGGTGCTGGAAAGCGTTCACAGGTATGTGGAGCCATGCTGACTGCAGTGCATCTGACAGCTTGTGGAGGGTGCGTGGTGGAGGATCCATAGAGCGAATAACACGATCCAGGTGATCTCACAGATGCTCAATTGGGTTTGAGTCTGGGGAATAAGGGGACCTGTGAAGTACTTTGAAGTCTTCATCGTGCTCTTCCAACCACTCTCGGACATTTCCAGCTATGTGACACGTCGCATTGTCGTGCTGGAATATCCCATCCGCCCCAGGGAACAGAATCAGTATGTATGGGTGTACGTGGTCTGCAAGGATCGATTCATAACAAATTCGGTAGTGAGGTATGAGTGCACCCAGAGAATGTAACGAAAACATTCCCCAGACCATAACGCTGCCCCCATCAGCTTGTGTTCTTCCAGCGATGGTTGAAGAGTGTTTGTTCTAACGATGTTCCATGTCTTATACGCCAACGTCCATCCGTTCGATGAAGCAGGAAACGTGACTCATCGGAGGAGGCAATCCTTTGTGAATCAGTGGAGGTCTGATTCCGATACTGCCATGCAAATGTAAGTCTTTTCTGCCGATGGACCTTCGTCAGCATAGGTGCAGTGACCCTCCGTCTGCATCCCCACACGCAGCATGGTTCGCTGAACTGTCGTTTTAGACACACTTCCGGTAGCCCCTTGATTCATTCGGCCCCTTGAGTTGTACCACTGTAGCATGTCGATCGTCCTTCACGCACCTTCGAAGCCGACTTCACCTCTCCCATCAATGACACGTGGTGCTCAGCGGTTTTCACGTCGCTTATTCGCAATGGTGCCATTTCTCCAATCACGATACACTTTAACAACAGCAGCACGTGAACAGTTCACAAACTGCGTTGTTTCAGAAATACTGCCACCCTTGGCCGGAAAGCCGATAATCACCCCTTTTTGCAAATCTGATAAATCGCTCCTTTTATCCTTGACAACAACGAGTGATATGTCTTTAGAATGCCTACAGCACACTTACACTGAAGAGCAATTGAATTAGAGATACCGATAGCATGTCGATCGTCCTTCACGCACCTTCGAAGCCGACTTCACCTCTCCCATCAATGACACGTGGTGCTCAGCGGTTTTCACGTTGCTTATTCGCAATGGTGCCATTTCTCCAATCACGATACACTTTAACAACAGCAGCACGCGAACAGTTCACAAACTGCGTTGTTTCAGAAATACTGCCACCCTTGGCCGGAAAGCCGATAATCACCCCTTTTTGCAAATCTGATAAATCGCTCCTTTTATCCTTGACAAGAACGAGTGATATGTCTTTAGAATGCCTACAGCACACTTACACTGAAGAGCAATTGAATTAGAGATACCTGTCTAGTAAGGTGTAGCACCAACTTTCGCCTTGATGACGGCAGCGATTCGTCTCGGCATGGACTCGACTAGACACCGGAAGCGTTGGGAAGCCATACGGATCCACGACCCCTGAACAAGCTCCCACAGTTCACGAAGATTTGATGCAGGGGGTCAGAGCCTCGAACATCACTCTCGATGGCATCCCAGTTGTGCTCGATGGGATTGAGATCAGGTGACCTAGCTGGCCATGGAAGAGAGGAGAGGTCACGTCGGTGGAGTGTTGATCCAACCATTCGGATACGATTCGGGAGCTGCATTGTCTTGTTGCCGGATCAGGTTCCCAGTGGGATGTTGAAGACACACAAACTGGAGCAAATAGTCGTCCAGGATATCCCGGTAACGTTAGCCTCTGAGGGACGATGTCACACGTACCAGGGGTCCCATTTCAGTCCACGTAAACAGTCCCTAGACGATAATTCCACCTTCACCAGCTTGAAGAGTACCCTGCTGGCAAGAAGTATCCATCGCGTCATGTGGTTTGCGCCGTACGCGTACCAACGTGAATCTCGACTCACCAGTCCAGGCAACATTTTTCTACATGTCTAGGGTCCAGTGGCGATGTTCCCGCGCACATGCTAATCTTTGCACTCTGTGATGTGCGGTCAGCAGCGGTACCCTCGTGGGACGATGGCTTCTGTACCCCATAGCGAGGAGATGGCGTGGCTGCTTGCACGTTTTTGTGCACCAGCGTTAAATTGCCGAGTGATTTCTGGCACTGTGGCCCGTCTATCCGCTGTTACAATGCGAGCTAACCGACGATGATCCCGCTCATCCACACGCTGTTGTCCACGGCAGTTGGCACTTGCAGGGATGGTTTTACCCGATTCGATGTACTCCCGATGCACCCGTGACACAGTGGCTCGTGAAAATCACAGTGCCTGCACGACTTCCAAGATGGAGTGACCCATTCGTCGGGCCCCGACAATTTGCCCACTATCAAATGCGCTTAGATCCTTCATCTTACCCATACTGCGTCCGACTCTTACTGATTCCCGTCGCATCACTCCTTATATTGTCGGATCGCTGCATACGTCATGTCGTTTCCGTTTACAGGGCCGCCCACAGCGCCATATTTGCATAATGCCAGCTGTCTCTAATTCAATTGCTCTTCAGTGTATATACCCTACAAGTCAGCTCACGACTCGTGCCTTCTTTCATTGGCTACGCGCTGTTGACATCAAAAGTAGGAGGTGGTCACAATAATGTGACTCGACTGTGTATATACAGTATATTCGATTTCAAAGATCTGCTGTCCCCCGCCCCCACCCCACCCGGCACACCTGCTGGAATCGATAACGCCTGGGCCGGTCTTCAGAGCGCTAGGCCACTTCCTTTTTCAGGACTGTACCACTTCCACAACGTCTCTCAGTCTTCTTTTTTAAAACAGAGCAACCGTCCCTCCTAAGGTTAATTTATGGATTCGCCCCAGATTGACGACTTCCGGGACGGAGTGAACCACCCTGCCAAAGAATATCTAACGAGAAGAAGTTAAGGCTCCGCGAGACGTAACTAGCGCAGCCGTATCTTCAGGGAAAACATGCAGTGCACAGAAGCCAACATACAGGCTGATCGGCAGATGCCGGAGCAGACTGCGCATGCGTATTTCTATTGACTTCAGTTCTTTGGGTAAAGAACAGTGAGCCGTCAGCTCAGCTACTCAAACTCACAGCACGTGATTTTAACCTTCTCGGTAGCATAATCACTTCGCATATCGGATATCTTAGTTTTGTTACGTCAACCGGGTTAGTTAAGGCTTTTGTTTGTTCTTCAGTTTTTCAGAAATATTTTCAGTAATGCAAAATACTAGGGTTTTAGGGAATGTCTGCATTTTATACGGATCCTTAGGTCTAACTGTAATATTTGCTGAAGTTTAATTTAAACAGTAATTGTGACGTACCTGCCAGCAGGACGCACACGACATAAAGGCAGACAGGAATCAGAATGAACGTCTGCATAGCTCAGTTGGTAGAGCGACTTGTTCCGGAATAAGTGGACTCGGGTTCGAATCCCGGCGTAGACCAAAAATGACGGAGAAATTTACTTCGTTATATAATACTTATGTTATTGCATGTTTTCCTCACCGAAATAAGGGATGGGCGGGATATCAGAAAACAACAAGAAAAAAAAACTGCTCTAAGCAAATAGTCATCAGATCGAAAGAAAAGCTTCACTGCCGTAGTCCCCCCATAACGTGTTTTGCTCCTGAATGTTAACTTTCCCGCAGAGCATATTTTCACTTAAGATGTGGTGGCGCTATTGCCGCCTGTTTTACTTTATCTCTATGAGAGTTGACCTTCTTTAAGCGTTAGATATTCTTTGACCTTGCGATCCGCTGTCAAAAGCTTCCAAATCACACGTCTTACCCGTCACGCCTGTAATCGATCAGTATTGGAAGAGTTGTGAGCGGGGGCTGTGTTTAATCACAATGCAGGCCGAGCGACAATACGGGAGTGTATATGAATTAGTTGCAGAAAAATAATGACACTTCAGTGTATATGAATTAGTTGCAGAAAAATATAGAATGCGAAGAACTTACCTCTGATATAACAGTGTGCTTGTATTCTGAGGTATCCCAAACCATTGAACTGGGGTGACAAGAGACAGTTTTGTTTGAAAAATCTGTTGCAGCGCAGGAAAATATCCCGGAAATTGTTCTGTTATATTGTTCACACTGACTGAGAGAAGTTTTCCCATCGTCGTCTGTGACTTCGGGAATTGCGAAAGAAAGCCAAGGTTCTTGATACGACGAATTTTTGCTGTCACAATCTGGTACGAAGCACCTGCGAAATAATAAAAATAATGTTAATCGTGAGAATAAAAATATTCGATTTCATGTTACCGCGTATAACCCGGTGGTGGTTTTGGAAACCACGTCTCACCACTCCGGAGTGGCCGCTCTTTCAGTTGAACTACGCCAGTAAGGCGCATCGCTCCAAATTGCCGATTTGACTCATGCGTCACCGCAGTAGTACGTCATCTACGTCATGTTAGTACGTCACCTACGTCATGTTACATAGTAATCTACATCATGTTAATACGTCGTGTACGTGATGTTATTACGTCATCTATGTCATGTTATGCAGTAATCTACGTCAAGCTAGTACGTCATCTATATCATGTTAGTACGTCAACTACGTCATGTTACGAAGTAATCTGTCATGTAAATACGTCACCTACGTCGTGTTATTACGTCATCTACATCGTGTTATTACGTCATCTACGTCGTGTTATTACGTCATCTACGTCGTGTTATTACGTCATATCGTCATGTTAGTACGTCATCTATGCCATGTTACCACGGATAATGTTATTACGTCATCTGTTCCATGTAAGTACGTCACCAACGTCATGTTACGTAGTCATCTACGTCATGTTGTCATGTTTCTACGTCATCTACGTTATGTTATTACGTCATATTGTCATGTTAGTACGCCATCTAAACCGTGTAAATACGTCATTACGTCATGTTACTACGTCATCTATGTCATGTTAGTACGTCATGTACTCCTGTTACTACGTTGTGTTATTACGTCATATTGTCACGTTAGTACGTCATATACGCCATGTTACTACGTCATCTATGTCATGTTAGTACGTCATCTTGTCCTGTTACGAAGTCATCTACCTCATGTTATGCAATAATCTACGTCATGTTATTACATCACCTGTGTCATGTTACGCAGTCATCTATATCATGTTATTACGTCACCTATGTCATGTTACGTAGTCATCTACGTCATGTTATTAAGTCATCTATGTCATGTTAGTACGTCATCTACGTCCTGTTACTACGTCATCTGTGTCATGTTATGCAGTAATGTACGTCGTGTTATTACATCACCTATGTCATGTTACGTAGTCATCTACGTCATGTTATTAAGTCATCTATGTCATATTAGTACGCCATCTACGTATGCACTGCGTCGTCTACGTCATGTTACTACGTTATCTATGCCATGTTAGTACGTCATGTTAATATGGCATCTATGTCATGTTATGCAATAATCTACGTCATGTTTACGTATATCGATGATTTTCGTGTCCAAATCGCAGATTGTTAGTGTCCGAAGACAACCATGCTTGAAGGATCTGCTCATTGTAGACGAAGGATTTTTAATTTATTTCCGTACTATGTGAAGAAGAATCATAACACATCCAACCTCACGGCCAGGACATTCATTTACTTTCAGGTGCCAATATTGCGTATAACCTCTTTCCGGTGGTTGAGTTCAAATCCACGTCTGCCAACTCCGGTGCGGCTGTTCTCCCAGTTGTACTCCGCCGGCAAGGATTATCACTACAAATTACCGATTTGACTCATGCGTCCCTCAAGTAGTACGTCACGTTATGTAATATGTTACAATGTTTTCTGTAGTTCCGTATAACCATAAAATCATCGCGAATCTGGAAAAACAAAATTCTGGTGCAAAAATATACAAATCCCAGCTCTACATACTAAGCGTTTATAATGAAAATTATTGGGGATGGTGCGTCTAGAGAGAAAGTGTATACAAATTCTCTGTACAGGCATCATCCCCTATAACTTTTATTATAGAAAATCCACTGAAACTGCGGAACACATTGTAGGCTCTCCTCTCCTCACACCAAGGTACGAACATGTTATAGCATTTAAGCTTAAATAACTTCTATTTTACGCAGCGAATTATAATGTTCACATGGGATTAGCTGAGCATACACTATATTAACAAAAGTATTCGGACATCGCAATGTTTTGGTGTAAGTGGCTTTATTATCGCAAATAGCAGTTGTTCGTCACCTTTTGCTTGTACGACAGTGACAAAACGTCCGGACATACTATCAAACAATTTCTGGTAGTTCTTGACAGGAATGGCTTGTTATTCGTCCTGCAAAACTGCTGCCAAAGGAGAGAACAAAGACAGTCGTTGTGGTCGATTTCGTATCCGTCGCTCCATTTCATCCCAGAGGTTTTCTATGGGATTAAGATCAAGACTCTGAGCAGGTCGGTCTAACAATTCCACCTCATTTTCAAGGTCATTCCTAAACACGCCGTGCAGTGTGGCAGGGAGCTCCATCCTGTTGGAAGAGACTGGTCGTTTCCATAATAGAGCTACATCGTTGGTGGGGAAGAATTATCCAGAACGTCGAGGTACACTTCAGAGTTCGTGGTTTGTGGTATAATAACCATCGGGACGAGTTTCATCCACGAAGAACAACTCCATACCACGATGGAGCCTCCGCCGAAATTAACAGTTGAAATAACACAGTCCGGCGAAAATCGTTCGCGGAGCTTTCGCCAAATCCATAAAGTAAGGATATAGAGGACACAAGCTGTAGTAAGCCGAGGGCCGCGGGTAACCTAGTGGTCAATGTTCGTGACTGCCACGGAGAAGACCTCGGGTTCGATCCCAGGCAGGTACGAACGCTCGAACCACTAAATACCCGCAGTGCGTCGGATGGGCACGTTAAGCCGTCGGACCCCGGATACTGCCCCCCCCCCCCCCGGTAGTAAATAATGGCGTCTTCTACCTCGCTTCCGTGTCTTTTTCCTATCGGGCACTCTAGCCCAAATCTCCTAGCTTCCTATTTCTAAGGGTTGTTTAAGATCTGGGGTCAGACACTCCCTTCCTAAAATCCTCTGCTCTGATCTGTAGTAAGTTGAAACTTGTGACGTCATGAAGTCGACTGCAGCGCACCATCGACCTACAACAGAACTACCTTTGATTGACAGCTGGGCTTCGCAGAAATCACCACGAACCACGTGATTTTGTCCATTTGAGGTTTGACCTCCCAGCAGAGTAAAAGATGATGTATACGACATACATCTGTCATTTTCCGGATTTCGTCTTTGGTTTGCATCTTTCAGTTTCCTATAGCATTCTGATAAGTGGCATTATTCTCGCTTCTTCCTTACTGATCGTTAACTTTCCCTTTCCAAATTCCATAACTTAGATTTCTACGTGTTTTTGTTGTACATTTCATTCACGCACGTTTTGTCATTGTTTTCTTCACAATATAAGCTGTGAATCGGCTTTACTTTCAATTCTGATTTGCATTCCATGATCATCTGTTTTGATATCTGCGTTTTTGGCTTCGATATTTATATTACGTTACTTTCATCTTTCAGATGCCTCACTTGGGTTAGATTGTGACAAGATTTGAGGACAAAGGTCGTCGTGGGGGGGGGAATAGAAGGGTGGCGCAGAGCAGCTGGTCCTCAACAAACCCCGAGCACCGGGTTGCCATAGCAACCATTGCCGACGGAACGGGGCCACGTCACATTTTGTTTCTGTTGCAGGTCAATGGGGGTGCCACGTTCTATAGGAGCATTTCCCACAGGCTTCAAACAGGCTTCAATGTATGTCACCACTCTACTGTACACTTAAGAGCAATTGAATTAGAGATACCTGTTTAGTAACGTGTAGCACCCCTTTCCACTGATGACGGCGGCGATTCGTCTCGACATGACACCGGAAGCGTTGGGAAGCCATACAAATCCACGACCCCTGAACAAGCTCCCACAGTTCAAGAAGACGGACAGGGGTCATCTCTCTCGATGGCATCACAGATGCGCTCAATGGGATTGAGGTCAGGTGACGAGGTCACGTCGGTGGAGTGTTCATCCAACCATTCGGATACAATACGTGAGCGATGGCACTGTGCATTGTCTTGTTGCAGAATGAGGTCCCCAGTGGGATGTTGAAGACGCACAAACGGGCACAAATGGTCGTCCAGGATATCCCGGTAACGTTGACCTGTGAGGGACGATGTCACACGTACCAGGGGTCCCATATCAGTTCACGTAAATAGTCCCCAGACGAGAATGCCACCCCTACCAGCTTGAAGAGTACCCTGCTGGCAAGAAGGATCCATCGCTTCATGTGGTTTACGCCGTACTCGTATCCTGCCATTCGCATGCACCAACGTGAATCTCGACTCTTCAGTCCAAGTAACATTTTTCCACATGTCTAGGGTCCAGTGGCGATGTTCCCGCTCCCATGCTAATTTTTGCACCCTATGATGTGCGGTCAGCAGCGGTACCCTCGTGGGACGATGGCTTCTGTACCCCATAGCGAGCAGATGGTTACACGTTTTTGTGCATCAGCGTTAAATTGCCGAGTGATTTCTTGCAGTGTGGCCCGTCTATCCGCTGTTATAATGCGAGCTAGCCGACGATGACCCCGCTCATCCACACGCTGTTGTCCACGGCTGTTGGCCTTTGCAAAGATGGTTTTACCGGATTCGATGTACTCACGGTGTACCTGTGAAACAGTGGCTCGTGAAAATCCCAGTGCCTGCACGACTTCCGATATCAGTGTGATAGCAGTAACTTTCTGAAAAGGACTTTTTCAATCGGGTATTTAGATGCGCAGATGTTAGTGCTAATATGATGCAAACGGAAACGTGAACTTACGCCCTCTGAGTAGTACATTTGTGCGTTAAGAAAAATTTGAAATTATGTGCAAAACATTACTTACCAGAAACGCTCTCCGACAAAGAGAAACAAGAAAGATGATGAGTACGTCTTCTGAAGCCTTGCCGACGTGAGTAAAATTGATGAGTCATTCATAGTCAAGGAAACCGGTTAGGGAAAAAATCAACCGGATTTCTACAATCGATAAAACATCCAGAAATAGAAATAGCTACTTACTCCCACGAGCGGCTAAAAAGGTGTATTAGGAAAATTAACAAACTGCGCACATAAGGTTTCTTATAGCAGAAACCTTTTGTGCAAATTTTTTTAATATTTTACACAAAAAAATTCTCAAATAGAACAGTTAAAACAAGAAATATAGAAGGAAATATAATATAACTCTATGTCTCCTGGGGAAGAATTTTGCATAACAGGAATGTCGAAAATATGCGAAAAATATTCTTCATGGCGGAAGCTATACTAACATTAACCTGGACCTCCTGCTGGAATTCATTGCGGATGACCTGGCGAACAAAATAGTATTCCATAACAAATAGTATTCCGAACAACAGTATTCCATGACCTGGTGAACAAAATAGTATTCCATAACAAATATTATTCCGAACAATAGTATTCCATGACCTGGCGAACAAAATAGTATTCTATAACAAATAGTATTCCGAACAATAGTATTCCGTAAGAAATAGTATTCCGAATAGTATTCAATGACCTGGCGAACAAAATAGTATTCCGAACAATAGTATTCCATGAACTGGTGAACAAAATAGTATTCCATAACAAATAGTATTCCGAACAATAGTATTCCGAACAATAGTATTCCGAACAACAGTATTCCATGACCTGGCGAACAAAATAGTATTCCATAACAAATAGTGTTCCGAACAATAGTATTCCATGACCTGGAGAACAAAATAGTATTCCATAACAAATAGTATTCCGAACAATAGTATTCCATGACCTGGCGAACAAAATACATGTAGAATAGTAATTCTGAACAATAGTATTCCATAAGAAATAATATTCCGAACAACAGTATTCCATGACCTGGCGAACAAAATAGTATTCCATAACAAATAGTATTCCGAACAATAGTATTCCATGACCTGGCGAACAAAATACATGTAGTGTTCCATAACAAATAGTAATTCTGAACAATAGTATTCCATAAGAAATAATATTCCGAACAATAGTATTCCAGGACCTGGCGAACAAAATAGTATTCCATAACAAATAGTGTTCCGAACAATAGTATTCCATGACCTGGCGAACAGAATAGTATTCCATAACAAATAGTATTCCGAACAATAGTATTCCATGACCTGGCGAACAAAATAGTATTCTATAACAAATAGTATTCCGAACATAGTATTCCATGACCTGGCGAACAAAATAGTATTCCGTAACAAATAATATTCCGAACAATAGTATTCCATGACCTGGCGAACAAAATAGTATTCCATGACCTGGCGAACAAAATAGTATTCCATGACCTGGCAAACAAAATAGTATTCCATAACAAATAGTATTCCGAACAATGGTATTCCATGACCTGGCGAACAAAATAGTATTCCGTAACAAGTGGTGTTCCGAACAATAGTATTCCATGACCTGGCAAACAAAATAGTATTCCATAACAAATAGTATTCCGAACAATAGTATTCCATGACCTGGCGAACAAAATTGTATTCCATAACCACAACAGAGAGATTCTGGTTGGCATATATGAACAGCTCCTGTTTTTTTTTCAAAAATAATTTCTTCCAGTTTTGAAAGAGATATTACAAGCAAACTTCAGGACTTGCAATGGGTTCTCCACTAGAGATACAAAAGTTGAACGAATTCATTAACTACCGAAAAACCCGAACCCGGGCTGGAGCTGGGCCCGTGCTCGGAATTACACGTCTTGAATTTCATTACTGTAATTAATTCAACACGTGTAATTCCGAGCCCGGTTGAATTACACGTGTTGAATTTCATTGTGGATTCGTTACCATGGTGGAAGGATTTTCAATTTCCTAAGCTAGCTGCCATTGCAAGACAAATTTTGCTTAGCAAGACTTGTATTATGCATTGTCCAAAGCTATGGCCCAAGCAAGGATTAGTTTAAGGAGGTCTGCTATCAAAAAACTGGAAAAAAATCACATTCCCATTTTTTGTATTTTATTAAAAATCAAGAGTCTTATCTTTAAAATGATGTATTAATTTCCAAAATTGTGCAGTTAGAAGTATTGTTATTTAGTTTTTAAAATTTCCTCACTCCCGCGATATTTTGGGGTGACGTTGGTCTTTAGTGCAGCAGGTCGAGTTTTAGAGAAAAGAAGATCAAGTTGAAGCGCTGGGGCATTAGATACAATTCTCTCTCTACCTTTTTTCATGATGATCTTGATCTGGAAACAGCAAACACATATGATAATATTGTGATTATTATACTATTAAGCGCAAAGCTTTGTTAATGTTACAAAATGCAGAATAATCTGGTCTGGAATGCTTTTACGTTCTTTTTTTTATTTTGGAAATTCCCCTACATGTTTTTTTTTATATTCTACTACATCACTCTAAACTACCTTTACCAATTAGCATATATGTAAATTATATTGCAAAGATTAATTTTCTAGAGTCAAAATTCAAACACTTGCAACTGTCTGTACGGCGTTGTACGTTTTATAATGCAATTTATTCAAAATAAAAGTAAATTTAGAAATCAAAAGAAATAACGAATGGAATTTTTTGTTTCTAAACGATTTTTTTCTACAGATTTTACCAAAATTACTGATTCCCCTGATACGGTCGAAGGGCACGTTGATTATTTATTTATTTTTAAATCCACATTTTAGAACATTTGGCTTTACGCATAGTATTTCTAAACACATGTTAATATTGTGAAGTGGATTAACTGAACTAAACAATTTAAACTAATGATTTTTAAACTAATCCTTGCTTGTGCCATATCTTTGGCCAGTGTATAATGCATAAATGCAAGCCTTGATAAGCAAAATTTCCAAGAATCCGGGCCCGGGATCGGCAAACATATGTAATCAAAGAAAGCGGGTCGGGTCCGGGCTCCTAAAATTGAGCCCGAATTCATCTCTATTCTCTACTAACACCTCTGCTAGCAAATTATTATGTGAGTAAACTAGAGGCAAAAATCCTTGCACAACCCTCAATATCTGCTCTCTATGAAAGATACATGGATGATGTCTTGTTTATTGTAGATAATGTGGACCAATCTCTACCCTCTCAGATTCTGGCAGAATTTAACTCGCTGGAAAATTCTTTGCAGAACACACTGGAACTGGAAACAAACCATAGCATCAATTTCCCAGATTTAACCTTGACCTCAAGAGAGGGGAGAATCTTCACTCAGCTTTTAGAAAACCCACTAACACAGGAAAGATATTAGACTTCTGACCATTCCACCCTGACTATACTAAGTCTAATACGGCGAGACAATCAAAAAAGATTGAAGTCCTTGTCTCTTCAGATGCTCAAAAAGATATTCACAGAGAAGAATTAAAAAGAATATTGGCAGAGAACAATTACCGCTCCCCGTATATTAAGAAGTTATTTTAAAAAATGCCAAAAAGGAAGCAGGAAATAAACAACTTCAAATTCACCAGCAAAATTACGTACCACGAGGGACTTTTCAGAAAACCGAAGAGAATCGGAGCAAAATATAATATCAGACTTGCTCCAGATCTAAATAACAAATTCAAGAAACTCCTGCCAGCTCTAAAACAGAAAGAAACGGACATCCAATTGCAACGAGGAGTAGTATATTGCATCGACTGTAACTGCGGACTCAGCTATATAGGAGAAACAGGAAGAAGTATTAAAGTCCGAATGAAAGAACACCAAGCAGCTATTAGGAACATTAGTAACAAAACAGGGCTAAACATGCATATACAAGCAAGTGAAGAGACTCCATAAATTCGGACTCAGTAAGAATAAATGCCCACCAATCAAACTTAGTAAAGAGGAAACTAGAAGAAGGGATCGAAATAGCAAGAAGAAGAAGTATCACAATTAACGATAATTGCGGTTGGACTCTTTCAACTGAGTGGCAGCAACTACTCCAGTGACGTAGTCCTGATGAAGAACTAGGCTTTAGTTCGAAAATTTGACCACAAACTGTTTTGAATAATAACCTCTATAAGACCCGTAAAAAAGTTATTTCCACAGAAAAATACCTTTTCAAATAATATTTTGTACTTAAATCTTTTCAATTCACATCTTTATAAAAAAAAACAAAGAAAAAAACAGAATTTTTTGCTACCTGTGTGTGTGTGTGTGTGTGTGTGTGTGTGTGTGTGTGTGTGTGTGTGTGTGTGTGTGTGTGTGTGTTCATCATCATCATTGTCGACCCTTATCAATCCACTACTGGATGAAGGTCTCCCGAAATTTCGTTTTGTGTCATCCTCCTCTATTTCACTCCAGCATGATTTCAAAGCGCCCCCCCCCTCCCCGGTGGCGCAGTGGTCTCTGACTATTCTTCCTGGATGGGTCTGGGTTCGAATCCCGTGAGGCATGGATGTTGTGTTTGTCTTACGGCACTGGCTCTCTCCCTTCCTTGGAGCCAGTGACCCTAAATTAGGGACGGGCGACTGCGCTTATAACCCAATGAGTTGCTCACGGTGGTCGCTAAACCTCCAATAAAAAAAATGTTTTCAAATTTCATCCACCCATTTCCCACTTGGGTCTTTTCCACTTCTTGGTCTTTTCCTGTTCCTTGGTATCCAGTCAAAAATTTCGCTTTTCCATCGGTGGTCCGCTCTTCTGTCAATATGTGTAGCCCATTGCCATTTCAGGGATTTTACTCTGATCATGATATCTTCCACTCTTGAAATTTTCCTGATCAATTAGCTGCCTTTGTTATCTTTCCTGGTTACATCAAGCATGCATCTCTCCATGCTTCTCTCACGGTCTGCTTCTTCTGTATGTCTTTTTAGTAAAAGAGGGGTAGTTGCAAAAATGACCATGTCATCAGCAAAACGAAGATGAATTAAATAATCTCCATAAATCTTTATTTCCTTGTTCTATATACATAGGTTGTCCCAAAACAACTAATTTTTTTATAAAAACTGTGCCGTACTGCGTTCGACCTTGGCACGAGTTTCGAAAAAACGGTAGTCGTTGCAGTAACGACTACCGTTACTACAGCTGTTTATCATGCATGCGTCGTCGCTAGTGCGCAGTTTAATAAGCGTTGTTTCGTGAACCCCTAACAAGTGTTTTCGTGATGTGATTTTTCAAAAAAATGGATGTGAAAGAGGAACAAAGATGCACCATTAAATTTTACTCTCGACTTCAGAAGTCTGTAGAAGAGACTTTCCGTCTCATGCAAGAGCGGAATGTCTGGGAAAATCAACAATTTTCAGATGGCATAAAGAACTTATGGATGGTTGTGGGCCGTACGCTTTAATCGTGCATGGAGGAAGACCTTCAACGAGTGTTACAGAGGTAAACATCAATACAATAGGGGCTATTTATTATACAGGAAGGCAGACACGACTCAGTTAAAGATGTCGAAGATATGGTTCACATTTCAAACTCACCAATTCACAGAATTTTAACCGAACATTTGGGCATTCAACGAGTCTATTCAACTTGGGTTCCCCATTTCTTTTCATGCAAGGCCCAATGTAAGGCCGCACATGTGCAGTTCTGTCGTTTCTTAATTGGAGAAAATGAATATTAAGTTGATGCCCCAACCTACATATAGTTCAAACTTGTGACTTCTGGTCGTTCCCCATTTTAAACAAGTTAGTAAAATCATGCAACGCATTGATTATGATACGCTTTCCAACATATCAGAAATCATTACTCAAGTTATGGGGATAATGGCTGTAGAATAAATCTCGTTCCTGTGCCCTGACCTTTGACTCCATTTCGATGATATTAAACAGAATTGCTTCAGTATACATCCGGAACAACATTCTAAGGTTTTGTCCCAATAGAAGCATTTTAGTCAATTTATGACGATAATGGCTGTGGAATAAATTTCGCTTCTGTGCCCTGACCATTGACCCCATTTCGATGATATTAAATGGAATTGGTTCAGTATACCTCCGGAAAAACATACTAAAGTTTTGTCGCAATAGAAGCATTTTTAGTCAGGTTATGAGGATAATGGCTGTGGAATAAATCTCGCTCCTGTGCCCTGACCTTTGACCCCATTTCGATTATATTAAACAGAACCGGTTCAGTACATCACCGGAACAACATGATGAAGTTTTGTCGCAATCGAAGCATTTTACGTAAGTTATGACGCTTAAGGGCGATGGAATGGATCCCGCTCCTATGTGCTGACCTTTGACCTCTTTTCGTCCATTTTTAATAGGGTTCCTTCCCAGGTTATCCCCTGCCATATACTAAAATTTCATCGAAATCGAACCATTTTTACGCGAGTTATCGTGCGGACGGACAGACAGACAGACAAAGCTGGAGCATATACGCTTCTCCAACCTACGGTTGGAAAGCGTAACAAAGACATTACAGGGATGACAATTTGAGACTTGATTAGCAACTTATTACTGCTGCGTGTGTGCTTCAACAGCATTTCAGAAGAATTCCAGAAGACATTCAAAAATTGGGAGGGTCGTTGGGACATCTGTATTCGATGCAATGGAATGTATTTCGAAAAAGATGACAACTTTCTTGATAACTAAAGTAGCATATTTTTTTTTTTTTGTATAAAAACATTCCAGTTGTTTTGGGACAACCTTCGTGTTGTCCCAAAACATATGGTCATGATTTGCAGATTCCTTGTTTTGAAGAGATGATCTCTGAATTTTAGATAACACCTTAGTGACAGTGTTGTTGTACACAGTAGAGATAAAGAATTAAATTTTTTTTGTCACAACTCGCTATATGAAATGCACAATATAAGCATTTCGACAGAAAAGTGCAATGTGAAATGAAGCATGGTGTTGCAAAAATGCTATTTAGAAATGAACTCACCCAGGAAGATTTTTTCAATGAAAATATCAGTTGTAGGAAGAACTGTATTTTTCGTGCTGATTTGTACAATCTGAACTTCCGTTTTTTGCTCGATATTCAAATGAGACAGGGGCGTATTTAGAGGGGGGCAAAGGGGCCTGCCCCCCTCTCCGAAATCTGTTTCATTTTTTATGTTATCTGTCAAAATAAGGTTAAATAATCAAACTGTGCTTTCCAATATAATTTTTATATATGTATGTTAAATCAAAATTTGTGTTATGAGAAAAGTTTCTGAATCATGAATATTTACTGAAATCCAACTGCTACGTACGGATTCAGTGAAAGATCATTGCGCGAAGGAGACATAGTTCAGAGAAAGAATTGTGGCTCATATCCGTGGTCAGGAAGACGGCTGTAGGTTTTTGCGGCGCCAACTCCTAATTGACCAGTGGTGTGACGTGTCACCGCTACTCTCTGCCTGGCGCCGGTCGTTACTAGGACACGTGCAGTGACACTCGACACTTCACTTCACTGCCCAGCCACCTGTTTTGATACTTTACTGATTCCGGGCTGTGCGTTGGCCATGTGGGTGGATTCTTTCATTTTCGAAAGAAGAGAGAAAGGGAAACTTCTGTTTCTGTTTTGTCTGTATCCTTGTAATTCAAAATCAGTATTTATTTCGCTCTTTCCCGCAGCTGCTTAAAACAGTTTTTTGAGGTTATTTCAAAAATGAAACGATTTCATCAACAAAGTCTGTTGACTTTCTGTAACAAAAAAATGAGCTGTGGAAACTGAAACGCTAGCTGAACCCACTGATATAAAAGTTCCAAACCAATGCGTTGAGAAAGCGGGAGTAATCCGAAAAATTATGAGCTTCAACCAATGCGCATGATGAATAACGGAGATGCAGATGGTAATGAAAAGTGTGAAAGCATTTCAGATTCGAACGACATAGGATTGTATGCAGGTAACAGTGAGCTTGTTAATTCTTTGAGCGACGAAAAAAAAGTGGATTTGTTACAGAGCATATGGAAACCTACTGCGAAATATAGATTCCCTAAAAAAATCAGTTTCAGTCGCAATAAAAAATCATATGAGAAAATTCCAAATTAAATGGCTAGAAGAGTATAAGTGGTTGTCATATTCTCGTCTGAAAGAAGGTTCATTTTGTAAATATTGTGTTTTATTTTACGAAAAAGATGTTGCTGGTAAAGGCAAACATCAGACTTTGGGTAACCTCGTTACAAAGCCTAGTGCCGATTTAAAAGATGCGAGGGAAATAATAAAAAAACATGAAAAGAATAAATATCACAAAGACGCTGTATTGGCAGCTAAAAATATTGCATCAATAATTCATAAAAAACATGATAGTATAATTTTACAAATGAATAAACAGAAAAAGCAAGAGATAATTGACAACAGGAAAAGGTTGATTCCTTTTGTGCATACAATTAGATTATGTGGAAGGCAGCAGATACCTCTTAGGGGAAAAGTTGATTTTTTTTTTTTTTTTTTTTTTTGATTGGAGGTTTAGAGACCACCGTGAGCAACTCAATGGGCTATAAGCAGTCGCCCGTCCCTAATTTAGGGTCACTGGTTCCAGGGAAGGGAGAGAGCCAGTGCCGTAAGACAAACACAACATCCATGCCTGACCGGGATTCGAACCCGGACCCCTTACGGAAGAATGATCAGAGGCCAGCGCCTTAGACCACTGCGCCACCGGGGCGGCGAAAGTTGATTCTGAAAGAATTTCGCTTGAGGAACCAGCAAATAATGATGGCAATTATCGCACTTTATTAAGATATCGTGCAAGTTCTGGAAATGCCATTTTAAAAAAAAAACTTAGAAATTAGTGGAGGTAATATAGCATGTATACAAGTTCAGTAATACAGAATGAAATAATAAACATATTTGGGGAACTAATTCAACAGAAAATTTTAGCAAAGGTAAAGCATTCAAAAAAATTTTTCAGTATTGGCAGATGAAACAACTGACATTAGTCAAATAGAACAGTTTTCACTGTGCGTCAGGTATTTTGATGAAGAAGAACTGAAATTAAGAGAAGATTTTCTGGCTTTTATACCAGTGCAACAACAATAATGGAAAATTTAGTGAAATTAGGTTTTGATTTGAACAATATGAGAGGGCAGTGGTATGCTGGGGCTGCAGCAATGCAAAGACAGTTTCTTGGAGTGCAGGCCTGTATTAGAAAAAAATATCCCAAAGCAATATATACTCATTGCATGTCCCATTCCTTGAACTTATGTTTGTCGGATGCTAGCAAAATGCCTAGCATAAGGAACTGTACTGTATGGAAGTTATATCAGAAACATTTTCGTTTTTCTATACGCTTCTGCTAAACGTACCAGTGTTTTGAAAGAAAGTATCCAGCGACTGCTACCTAATTGCAAGAAAGTTAAGACGAAATCTCTATGTGAAACTCGATGGATCCAAAGGCATGATGCCGTTCTTATGTTTAAAGAAGATCTGCATCCTATTATATCATCCTTAGAAGCGATTGAGCAAGAAGAGTCAGCAGAATCATCTGTCATAGCACACACTTTGCTCAACTCTGTATGTCAGTTTTCATTTCTAGTGGCAACTTTTGTCCTTAGTAAAATATTGTCCATCACATACAACCTATCTGAAAACTTCCAAAACAAGCAAATCGACTTAGTCGATGCATTAGACAAAATATCAGAAGTTACAATACTTCTAAACAGCATGAGAACTGAAGCAGAAAAATCCTTCAGTTTAGTTTATGATGCTGTAAAAACATTGGCTGTAGGCCTCAAAGTAGCAGAAGAAGTTCCACGTAGATGCAGTATACAAAAAAATAGATGCAATTTTCCATATTCAACTCTAGAAGAATATTTCCGTAGAAGTATATTTATACCCTTTGTGGATGATATAATTGAATCATTAAATGAAAGGTTTCAATCACAAAAAGAAACATTAACTTTATTGCAAAACATTCTACAAGTTTTTGCTGTGAAGAATGATTATTCCCAAATATTATCTGCAGTGAAAATGTATGAATCTGTTTTAGGATATTCTGATGTAACAGAAAGCGAGTATCAATTATGGTGTCAAAAATGGGAAAGGGAAAACACAGACGTGAGCCCCAAAAACGCAGTTGAAGGTTTGGCATCATGCAATAAGAACTTATTTCCCAACATTTATATTTTGCTTCGCATCTTGGCAATTCTTCCTGTAATCACAGCATCAGTGGAAAGAAGCTTTTGCAGTCTTCGTCGATTGAAATCTTATTTGAGAAACAGTACATCAGAATCAAGACTGAATGGGCTAGCTTTATTATCTATTCATAGAGACATTCAAGTTGATGAAAAAGTCATTGACAAATTCGGAAATGTGCATAGAAGAATAAATCTCAGTTTTTAAGAATTAGGTGAGTCCAATGAATTTCATTATTTCTCAAGGAGAAATTTGTTACTGTCGCTCTTTTTTTTTAATATGTACTCTTCAGCTTAATTTAGGCATATATGTATGTTATATACCTAAAAAAAACTAAAAAGAAATACCCTTTTTTTATTATTAACATGTTTTTTATTTCTTTTTTTTAACTTCCATTTTATCCTGGTGGATTTCAGAAACTTCTAATTTTTCGCCCCCCCCCCCCCCGGAAAAAATTTCTGCATACGCCCCTGCTACGACATAATTATGTCTTTTAATGGTAAATAAAATATTTTAGTAAGTTAGTGGTTTTAAATAGCATCTTATTTGAATATCGTGCAAAAAGCGGAAGTTGTTTTTTTTTCAGATTGTTCAGAAAATATCAGTTTACATCTAACCTTGAGGAGTCTAACCTAACTGGAGGTTTAATTATTAAACATTTAAATTACTCTGTTGATCATTTTTAAGAACCTACAAGATAAATATGATCAGATCGAAAGATGGAATTCATCATGAAATTATTAAAAAGGGCCCGCAAGATTATACAGTTTGTTTACATATTATTGCGTTCACTTAAACATATTAGAGAACAAAATATCATAACTAACCTGTGCTTCGGTTCAGCCATGAGAAAAACATTTGCTAGCATGTGGATGCCGACAAACAACTGTACGATGCACACTAATCCGTAAACAAACGCCTGAAATTTGCCAAAATGGCCCAGACAGTCTAGGATTTTGTTGAAGTCCATATTTTAGTCCTGTTGTGAGCTTCACAGTAAAATAAAGGTTTTGGTTTTCCTTTTGACGCAGCAAGTAAATCAGTTGTTCCGGAAGACAATACTGAAGCTTCTGGGAAGAAACGGAAATGACGTCACCTCAATTTCAGTCACAGATTATCTCATGATTAAGCGATATAACGCTCAAAACCGCAGTGGGGGACGCTTGTTTTTTTGGAAATGAACTTGAGGCTGCCCACTGAGGTATCTCAGAACTTACGAGATAAAACAGATCAACCCCTATGAGCACTTTGCACAAGTTATCTGACGGTGGAAATTTGATGATTATCGGAACCTAATTTTTACAAGGTGAACAGTACAAGTTCGATAAGTTGCTTTATTCTTCAGTGAAGATAAGGATTTTATCAATTAGACACCTAACTTCCTTCAGGCTGCTCAAGAGTGATAGATTATATCATCGTAAGCTCATGCATTGTTAAACATTTTCCGATTTTGCATTCAAAATATTGTCTCTGAGTTGGACGTGACGAAAATATACTGAATGAATTGTTAAATAGTGCATTTTTTGACAGAACTTTTTGCATTATATGTCCACCGAATTTTTCTGTATATTTATTTTTGCCATGACAACACGGAAGTTTTAGTGGATTTCTATTTTACTCCTTTTCTGTTTTTTTCTTCGAATAATTTTAAGAGCTGTAGCATAGAGCTCTGCACGAGCCGGGTCGGGTTTTTTTGTTAGTTTAGAAAACAAAGCAATGGGCCGGGCCGGTCTTTTCCCCAGACACTTACGGCCAGGCCGGGCTTTTTTAGTTTAGAGAACAAAGCAACGGTTCGGGCTCTTTTAGTTTACAGAACAAAGCAACATTTCCGGCTTTTCTTAGTTTAGAGAACAAAGCAACGGGCCGGGCTTTTCTCCAGACACTTCCAAGAGGGCCGGGCTTTTCCCCACACACTTACGGTAGGTCCGGGCTTTCTCCCAGAGACTTACAGCCGGGCCGGACTTTTCCTTGCACAATTACGCCCAGGCAGGACCAGACTTTTCCCTAGACACTTACGGCCAGGCCGGGCTTTTCTTAGTTTAGAAAACAAAGCAACGGGCCGGTCTTTTCCCCAGACACTTACGGCCAGGCCGGGCTTTTTTAGTTTAGAGAACAAAGCAACGGTTCGGGCTCTTTTAGTTTACAGAACAAAGCAACATTTCGGGCTTTTCTTAGTTTAGAGAACAAAGCAACGGGCCGGGCTTTTCCCCAGACACTTCCGAGAGGGCCGGGCTTTTCCCCACACACTTACGGTAGGTCCGGGCTTTCCCCCAGAGACTTACGGCCGGGCCGGACTTTTCCCTGCACAATTACGCCCAGGCAGGGCCAGACTTTTCCCTAGACACTTACGGCCAGGCCGGGCTTTTTTAGTTTAGAGAACAAAGCAACGGTTCGGGCTCTTTTAGTTTACAGAACAAAGCAGCATTTGGGGCTTTTCTTAGTTTAGAGAACAAAGCAACGGGCCGGGCTTTTCCCCAGACACTTCCGAGAGGGCCGGGCTTTTCCCCACACACACTTACGGTAGGTCCGGGCTTTCCCCCAGAGACTTACGGCCGGGCCGGACTTTTCCTGCACAATTACGCCCAGGCAGGGCTAGACTTTTCCTAGACACTTACGGCCAGGCCGGGCGTTTCCCCGGACACTTATGGCCGGGCCGGGCTTTTCCCCAGACACTTATGGTCGGGGCGAGATTTTTTTACTTTAGAGAACAAAGCAACCGGCCGTGCTTTTCTTTATTTAGAAAACAAAGCAACGGGCCGGGCTTTTCCCCAGACACTTACGGCCGGTCCGGGCTGTTCCCCAAGACACCTACGGCCGGTCCGGGCTTTTTCCCAGACACTTGCGGCAGGTCCGGGCTTTTCCCCATACACTTACGGCCGGGCCGGACTTTTCTTTGCACAATTACGTCCAGACAGGGCCGGGCTTTTCCCTAGACACTTACTGCCAGGCCGGAAGGGCTTTTTTGTTTTAAAGAACAAAGCTACGGGCAGGGCCTGTCTTTTACACAGACACTTACGGCCGGGTCGGGCTTTTCTTAGTTTAGAGGACAAAGCAACGGGCCGGGCTTTTCTTAGTTTAGAGGACAAAGCAACGGGCCGGGCTTTTCTTAGTTTAGAGGACAAAGCAACGGGCCGGGTTTTTCCACGAACACTTATGGCAATGTTGGGCTTTTCCCCACCCAGACACTTATGGCCGGGCCGGGTTTTTTTAGTTTAAAGAACAAAGCAACCGGCCGTGCTTTTCTTAGTTTAGTGAACAAAGCAACGGTCCGGTCCGGGCTTTTCCCCAGACACTTGCGGCCGGGCCAAGTGGGCCAGTTCTTTTTACCGCAATGGTAAAGAAAGAAAGAAAGAAAGAAGTGTTTACGGATTTTGATCTGTTTAACTGTTTTGCTAGCATTACTTACTTTCATGACGTAGCCCAGAGGGCGTAATCAAAGAGGCGAGAAGGGGCACTTACAGTACTCACATCGTTTTTACCATCTGTAGGAATTAAGGTGGTAAAAACACTTTAGGGCATAGGCGTGTCTGGGGAACACAGACGCTACGCCTATGAACTAAAATATTCGCTACGCGCCCCCGAACTAAAAAATTCGGAAAAATAATAACTAATCGTTTGCCTTTTAAAAACTATGAAGTGCGACATACAGCCAAGCGAACAACGTTACGCAATAGCGAGCATTTCCATGACTGCTTTCCAGCAGTCATAGAAATGCACAATAGCATGCAGTCATCTGATGATTGTTTTCATCATCAAATGACTACATGAGGTGCTTTGAAAGGTATGTTTTTTTTATATATATATCCTCATTAGGGTGAATCAACGCAAGCCTCGCACACCTCATAGTTTTGTACAAATGTATTAGGAATGTAGAAAACCTAAGTTATGGCATTAATGGCAATTGAATAGGTGCATTTTTGGTGAAACTATTTTCGAGAATCCCCCCCCACACACACACACACACAAAATTAGTTCGCACTTATTTGTGCCCCCCCCCTCCTTCCCGAATTTTTTTGTTACGCTACGTCTATGCTTTAGGGCTTTTTAACAACAAAAATATTCAACCCCGAGCGAGAATGTTTTGTTGTGTGGAGTGATAGAGGCGGGGTCAGCTGGTGGGTGGGGTGTGGGTGTGTTTGTATGAGAGAGTAGGCAACATCGATTGTTTTCCCTATTCGTGATCCATGTAGGGATCGACTTTTGTAGGGTTACCGCTTGATAACTTTTTTTGGGGGGGGGGAGACATTTAACGATCACCTTTAGCAACTCAATGGGCTATAAGTAGCCGCATGTCCCTAATTTTGGGCCACTCTCTCCAGGGAAAGGAGAGAGCCTGATCTGTAAGACAAACACAACATCCATGCCTCACCGGGATTCGAACCAGGAATCAAGTCGGACGAATGGTCATGAGCCATAGCTTAGACCACAGCGCCACCGCTTTAATAGCTCAGAGACAGGAAGTTTTTAAACTCTCTCAGTCTATTTTTTTCTCTCTTTAAAGGTTACATCTTTCGATAATCGCCTAAGTTTAGTTAATATTTTTAGGCTTACATTCAATTAAATATTTTCAATAATATCTCATTTCATTAGTTAATTTTCACAATTTAATAAAACACAAGGTGATTCATAAGGAAGTATACAGTTTCCAGATGCTGTAAAACAGTAACAGTTGAAGACACGGGCAACAATTGCGAACCGTTAGGTAGATGTACTCATAAAGTTTGTGTCCCGGTACTAAGGGAAGTGACGTAGGCGATAGCGCGCGTGTTACGTGACTAGTCAGTCAAAATGGCAGCGTCTGCTGTGGAGAAGGCGTTTTGTGTTCTTGACGGACCCAATGGCCACCCAGAAGTCCTGACTTGACACCTTGTGACTTTTTCCTGTGGGGGTACGTAAAGGACAATGTATTCGCCCCTCCCCTTTCTGTTGATCTAGCGGAGCTGAAACAGCGTATCACAGCCACTATCACTGCACTTGATTCAGATATCTTACCTCGCGTTTGAGCGGAAATGGATTACCGGCTCGATGTATGTCGTGTGACTAAGGGTGCACACATAGAACATCTGTGACTGTCTCTAAAAAGCTTGAAACATTCCCCTACAATTCTGTTACAGGCAACATAAAATATTGTTCTTGTTTTATAGTGCGTTGAAACTGTATACTTTTTTATGAATCACCCTGTACAATAGAAAGATAAAATAATACAAAATCGCAAATCAGGCGCCCGACCTAAATAATAGTTACATTAGATGGGGACCGGGCGCCCCCCCTCGTGGCGCAGTGGTTTAAGCTCTGGGTTATGACCATTCGTCCATGAAGGGGTTCGAGTTCGAATCCCGGTGAGGCGTGGATGTGGTGTTTGTCTTACGGCACTGGCTCTCTCTCTCTCTTCCCTGGAACCAGTGACCCCTAAATTAGGGACGAGCGACTGCTCATAGCCCATTGAGTTGCTCACGGTGGTCGTTAAACCTCCAATCAAAAAAAAAAAAATCAAAAAAAAAAACATTTCAACTAGCTGAACTATCTCGGGGGGGGGGGGGGAACTACCTGGGGGAGGGTTAAGCAGGACTGACTCACCGTTGTCCATTTTTCAACCATCGCATTTTTACATTTTCTCGTTACCTCTGATTCGTCCGTGTGTCATGTGACACACACTTCAATACGGAGAGGATATTTTTTTTTTTTTTTGACTGGAGGTTTAACGACCACCGTGAGCAACTCAATGGGCTATAAGCAGTCGCCCGTCCCTAATTTAGGGCCACTGGTTCCAGGGAAGGAAGAGAACCAGTGCCGTAAGACAAACACAACATCCATGCCTCACCGGGATTCGAACCCGGACCCCTTACGGACGAATGATCAGAGGCCAGCGTCTTAGACCACTGCGCCACCGGGGCGACTTTTTAGAGCTTCCTCGTCGTATTTGGAGAATGTTTTCTCCTGGGTATTTTTATTCATTCACCCATATTGAAATCCTAGATGTTCCACTAATACTGGGCCCCCAAACTACTCTCCATCCGCCGGGACCCATAGCTCTTTAAATGTGCTCTGCATTTGCCCGATATGGGTTCGAATCCCTGTGAGGCATGAACTTTATATTTGTCTTACAGCAATGGTTCTCTCCCTTCGCTGGAGCCACTGACCCTAAATTAGCGACGCGCGACTGATTGCAGCCTATCGAGTTGTTCATGGTGGTTGTTAAAACAAAAAGTTGGTCACGGCGTCTGTTGCACTGTTTTTGAGCCTGTTCTTTTTCTTTTTTTTTTTTTTTTTGATTGGAGGTTTAACGACCACCGTGAGCAACTCAAATGGGCTATAAGCAGTCGCCCGTCCCTAATTTAGGGCCACTGGTTCCAGGGAAGGGAGAGAGCCAGTGCCGTAAGACAAACACAACACCCATGCCTGACCGGGATTCGAGCCCGGACCCCTTACGGACGAATGATCATAGGCCAACGCCTTAGACCACTGCGCCACCGGGGCGGCTTGTTCTTTCTGGACTGTACAGTGAGGAGGAATTAGAGAAATGCGGCCATCCGTCGCTGAGCATAAAGTCATGCATGATGAAAGCGACAGCTTATTGTCACGGACGATGCTTGGTTTATCGGAGTCTAGGTGCAAAACCATGAATGACACCCTCCCCCCTCCCCTCCAAATGCGAAAAAAAATATTCAAATCTTTGAACATGATTCATATGCTGTAGATCAGTGATCGGGGGGGGGGGGGAACTACCTGGGGGAGGGTTAAGCAGGACTGACTCACCGTTGTCCATTTTTCAACCATCGCATTTTTACATTTTCTCGTTACCTCTGATTCGTCCGTGTGTCATGTGACACACACTTCAATACGGAGAGGATATTTTTAGGGCGCCGTTGACCAGCGATTCTGAAAAAAAAACTTCAGTCTATTTTTGAGCATTTAGTCTCTCGTAATATTCTACAGAGAGTGTAAGTCAAAAATTTTGCAATATTTGAATCATTTTATCAGGGACGCGCCAAGCGGGGTTCAACGGGTGCTAAGCACCCGGGTGCCAGATTCCGGGGGCGGAAGGACCCACAATCAGTTTTTTCGGTTGATAAATTAATATCAGTGACGTGGGAGAAGTTATGAAAACGTTATATTGTGAGAAATCGTAATATAATTCAACAGAAAACGTCGTGAAATCAGAGAATAATGTTTGCTGTTTTGTTCAGTAATAGATACCGCGGGCAAAGGATTGAAAAATCTTTTTCTAATTCTTTTTTTTTTTTTAATCTAGAAGATTTCAGTATTCGTGATTGCGTGGCCAGCGCTATGACAAATGGGGCCAATATATAGGAAAAACACAATGGACTTCAAAAAGCATAATTTGTCGACTTAAGACCCTTACGCATTTTATGTACTTTGAACGGCTCCTACTTTAAATCTGGTCGTAAATGTCGACGAAAAAATTTCCCTACAGATTGTGAACATTTTCAGCATTGTTCAAGAAATCTATGCTTACTTTTCTGAATTACCTTATCGTTGGCAAATTTTCAAGAAAGTACTTCCAGCGTTGACCATAAAACAATGTGGGAAAATACTAGGGCCGCCCCGGTGGCGCAGTGGTCTAAGCGATGGCCTCTGATCATTCGTCCGAAAGGGGTCCGGGTTCGAATCCCGGTGAGGCATGGATGTTGTGTTTGTCTTACGGCACTGGCTTTCTCCCTTCCCTGGAACCAGTGACCCTAAATTAGGGACGGGCGACTGCTTATAGCCCATTGAGTTGCTCACGGTGGTCGTTAAACCTCCAATCAAAAAAAAAAAAAAAGAAAAGGACTCCTCCTGTTTCTCAGAAGCGATTCTACAATTAAATTATCACACTTTGGACACTCCAAAGTCTTGTTGCCGCCCCGGTGACGCAGTCGTCTAAGCGTTGGCTTCTCATCATTCGTCCGAGATGGGTCCGGGTTCGGATCCCGATGAGGCATGGATGTTTCGTTTGTCTTAGGGCACTGGCTCTCTCCCTTCCCTGGAACCAGTGACCCTAAATTAGGGACGGGCGACTGCTTATAGCCCATTGAGTTGCTCACGGTGGTCGTTAAACCTCCAATCAAAAACAAAAAAAAAAAAAAAAAAAAGAAAAGGACTCCTCCTGTTTCTCAGAAGCGATTCTACAATTAAATTATCACACTTTGGACACTCCAAAGTCTTGTTGCCGCCCCGGTGACGCAGTCGTCTAAGCGTTGGCTTCTCATCATTCGTCCGAGATGGGTCCGGGTTCGGATCCCGATGAGGCATGGATGTTTCGTTTGTCTTAGGGCACTGGCTCTCTCCCTTCCCTGGAACCAGTAGCCCTAAATTAGGGATGGGCGACTGCTTATAAGCCCACTGAGTTGCTCATGGTGGTCGTTAAACCCCCAAGGTCGTTAAACCCCCAAGCAAACAAAAAGTGTGCTAATGGACATTTCTTGGTGTCGTTGATGTTGCAGGACCTTAACCTTGTCTTTATTGAACTCCTCCTGTTTCTCAGAAGCGATTCTACAATTAAATTATCACACTTTGGACACTCCAAAGTCTTGTGGTCGCCCCGGTGGCATAGTCGTCTAAGCGATGGCTTCTCATCATTCGTCCGAGATGGGTCCGGGTTCTATAACAAAGTAAATTTCTCCGTCATGTTTGGTCTACGCCGGGATTCGAACCCGCGGCCGCTTATTCCGGAACAAGTCGCTCTACCAACTGAGCTACGCAGACATGTATTCTGATTCCTATCTGCCTTTAAGTCATGTGCGTCCTGCTGGCAGGTACGTCACATCTCCTCCCCCCCCGAAAGAGGGCCGGGGGCATGGCCCACGGGTCAGCCGTGACCATGAATCGTTGCAGGCAGCCATCCACTGTAGAACGTGCACTTGAGAACTCCCAGTCAATCTGCTGTGTGGAATGCAACATCACACATTTTTATTTTTCGAAGCGCTGGAGAAGGAATTCTCTGATTTTTCCTGTCTCGCGGTGTGGAAATAACATCACACCAATGCGAGATTTTGAACGGCCGGGTCATCCGGATAGTTCGGGCGCCATTATAACAAAGTAAATTTCTCCGTCATTTTTGGTCTACGCCGGGATTCGAACCCGCGGCCGCTTATTCCGGAACAAGTCGCTCTACCAACTGAGCTACGCAGACATGTATTCTGATTCCTATCTGCCTTTAAGTCATGTGCGTCCTGCTGGCAGGTACGTCACAGTTCGGATCACGGTGAGGCATGGATGTTTTGTTTGTCTTACGGCACTGGCTCTCTCTCTCTCTCTCTCTCTCTCTCTCTCTCTCTCTTCCCTGGAACCAGTGGCCCTAAATTTCGGACAGGCAACTGCTCATAGCCCACTGAGTTGCTCACGGTGGTCGTTATAACCTCCAATCAAAAAAAAAAAAAAAACTGTCCTGTGACAGGCTGCTGTATCTGAGCAGCAGTTGTTCTCTTTGCCGTACATTCCGTCAAATCAAGCTTAGATAGCGTCCTTAACTTCCGACCAATGATTAAGAACCGAATTTGCTCATTCACAGTGAAATGTTGAAGAATGATCGAATGTGATGTATTTATACCTGATTTTCTTCCAACGTAAATCACGTGCACAAAATCGTCACTAAAAAAAATGCATCACGATTTGCCTAAGAAATAATGCCCCCTAATTGTAATTGTTTTGACCGGTATACACTGAAGAGCAATTGAATTAGAGACAGCTTGCGTTATGCAAATGTGGCGCTGTGGGCGGCTCTGTAAACGGAAACGACATGACGTATGCAGCGATCCGACAATATAAGGAGTGATGCGACGGTAATCAGTAAGAGTCGGACTCAGTATGGGTAAGACGAAAGATCTAACCGAATTTGATCGTGGGCAAATTGTCGGGGCCCGACGAATGGGTCACTCCATCTCGAAAGTCGTGCAGGCACTGGGATTTTCACTAGCCACTGTGTCACGGGTGCACCGTGAGTACATCGAATCCGGTAAAACCATCCCTGCAAGGGCCAACTGCCGTGGACAACAGCGTGTGGATGAGCGGGGTCATCGTCGGCTAGCTCGTATTGTAACAGCGGATAGACGGGCCACAGTGCAAGAAATCACTCGGCAATTTAACGCTGGTGCACAAAAACGTGTAAGCAGCCACACCATCCAGAACCATCTCCTCGCTATGGGGTACAGAAGCCATCGTCTCACGAGGGTACCGCTGCTGACCGCACATCACAGGGTGCAAAGATTAGTATGTGCACGGGAACATTGCCACTGGACCCTAGACATGTGGAGAAATGTTGACTAGACTGATGAGTCGAGATTCACGTTGGTACATGCGGATGGCAGGATACGAGTACGGCGCAAATCACATGATGCGATGGATCCTTCTTGCGAGCAGGGTACTCTTCAAGCTGGTGGGGGTGGCATTCTCGTCTGGGGACTGTTTACGTGGACTGAAATGGGACCCCTGGTACGTGTGATATCGTCCCTCACAGGTCAACGTTACCGGGATATCCTGGACGACCATTTGCTCCCCTTTGGGCGTCTTCAACATCCCACTGGGGACCTCATCCTGCAACAAGACAATGCAGCTCCCGAATTGTATCCGAATGGTTGGATGAACACTCCACCGACGTGACCTCGCTTCCTTGGCCAGCTAGGTCACCTGACCTCAATCCCATCGGGCACATCTGGGATGCCACTGAGAGAGATGTTCGAGGCTCTGACCCTCCTCCATCAAATCTTCGTGACCTGTAGGAGCTTGTTCAGGGATCGTGTATCCGTATGGCTTCCCAACGCTTCCGGTGTCTTGTCGAGTCCATGCCGAGACGAATCGCCGCCGTCATCAGGACGACAGGTGGTGCAACGCGTTACTAGACAGTTATCTCTAATTCAATTGCTCTTCAGTGTATATCTCATGTGTGGCCGAACTCTGTGACGCGCCTGGGCTGGTACACTGTGATTCCAGGCTTGGTCATATTATTCTGATACGACCCTGTATATAAGCTGTGTATTATTTATGGCTTAGCTGCATGCCTCCGAGGCCCTTGGTAAGGATGGGCCCCCAAGCTATAGCCCCGCTAGACCGCCCTCCTCTTAATCCGGCCTGGTCTTTAGGTTTTGGACACCAGCGTAAGTAACAATAAAGAATTATGACATACAGAAAGTAAAACAATTTAAATCATTTAATCTTGAAAGTACAGGATAATTCAAAATGATTCATCCTATTTCAAATGACTGTATTTTATGTGTTTCAAAATATACAGCGATTGAATGTACCTAGGATAAAGAAAAAAACTGTCTAAAATTTGTTTCCATAGCTTATAAATGTTCTATGTGACTTCTGTTGATCACGCGAACTACGTCGAGGCGATAATCAAATTCCTGCCACACGTGATCAAGCAGGTCTGTTGCCAACGACTGCTGCGAACTTTGAGTTCATCAAGTGTTGTGGGAATTGGTGGCACATACGTATTGTCCTTGACATGCCCCCATAAGAAAAAGTCTCAAGCGGTCAGGTCCGGAGACCTGTCGGGCCACCTTTAAAGTGCTTTGTTTTCGTGTCCACAGCGACAAATCGAGCGGTTAGGAAGCTGTTCATTACTGATAACGGCGAACATCCAGATGTCAATATGGCGGCGCTCCATCGAGCTGGAAGATGTAGTGGTTTAAATGTTCATTTAATCGCAGAAATAGCCATATCTCCAACATATCTAAATACGAGTGTCCTGTTACTGGAAAAAGAAAAAGACCTAAACCTTTGCACGACAAACCGCGCAGAACAATAACAGTCTTTCGCCCAGGTGCAGATACACGTGTTACACTGCGCCATCTGGTGGTTACATTCGTAAACTCGGTGCGTTTCTCTTCATTTTAATGTGTGGTACGCTTTTATTACGGTGAAAATCCTCCAATACGTCAGTATATAAATAAATACATCGCTCTTTCCACGTTCCAGAGACACACAGCAATCGAAAAATAGCTTTCAGCCGCCGCCGCCGTGGAACTGGACCACGGAACTCTCGATGTCTAGCCGAGCGCGATTAACTCTACACCACGGTGGCCAACAATCCACGGTGCTAAAATCCACGGTGAATGCAATCAGTCGTCGGCGTACGGACACGTGCGAAGACCCTGAAGAAGCTGCAATGCCTGGACATGGAAGACGTGTACGATTTCAGCAGTTATCGGACATTGAGCGAGGTCGTCTAGTCGGACTCCGCGAGGCCGGGTGGTCGTATCGTTGTATTGCGGAGCGAATTGGAAGGGAAGTATCGGTGGTGGTATGATGGTGGCGTAGATGGTCCGAGGAACATTCTAACACGAGAAGACGTGAACCCGGGAGTCACAGACGGACTGATGAGCGGACCGACCGACGCATAAGAAGAGCGGCGTTGTCAAGCAGAACATCCACTGCGACGCGAATCCGAGCTGCCGTTGCACCTGAGGTGACTGTGCGAACAATCCGCAACCGTCTACTGGATGCAGGACTATGTGCACGTGTGCCTCTGGCATGTCTACCTCTGACTCCAACCCACCGTCAGGAACTGCTGCAGTGGTGACGCCAACGTCTGCACTGGAGAACGCAATGGCTATCTGTCGTGTTCAGCGACGAAAGCAGATTCTACTTGGGAGCCTCCGGTGGCCGTATGCGTGTTCGCAGACGCACAGGGAAGCGTCTCCACCGTTCTCGTATCCGCCAGCGACACACAGGGCCTACACCTGGTCTCCTGGTGTGGGAAGCGATCAGCTATCGCTCCCGTACACAACTAGTGTTTGTACCTGGTACGTTAAACAGCACCTCCTACATCGACAACATCATTCAGCCCGTTGTTGTGCCTTTTCTAAGATCGGTCCATCGTGGTGTTTTCCAGCAAGATAACGCACGCCCACACACGGCACGTGCAACGCAACATGCACTTCAGGGTGTGAGACAACTTCCATGGCCTGCACGTTCACCGGATTTGTTCCCATTGAGCACGTGTGGGATTTTATGGGACAACGACTTATCCGGTCTCCACGGCCAGCCACGACCATCCCCGATTTACGCGTCCAGGTTGCGGATGCTTGGAACTCAATACCCGAAAGTTACATCCAACATCTGTACGACAGACTCCATGCCAGAATTGAACAGTGTGACGCAGTTCATAGCGGTTCAACCTCGTACTAACCATGTTACATGGAAATGTTAGTTTTCAGTTTACCAGCAAATACAGCTGTATTTTGCCATAATGTTTTGGTCACGTTATCCTCTGTATTCCTTTATTATGCTGTATTAATTTCGTTGGTATCAGACGTCTCCTTCTTGGTGTTCTTTTTTCACTTTCCGCCAGTGTAAATTAAATTTTAGCAAATATTATACTTACACCTAAGAGTCCGTACAAAATGCAGACAATCCGTAGTATATAGCATTTCTGAAAAGCTGAAGAGCAAACAAAAGAGCCGCCCGGTGGCGCAGTGGTCTAAGCAGTGGCTTCTGACCATTCATCCATGATGGGTCCGGGTTCGAATCCTGGTGAGGTATGGATGTTGTGTTCGTCTTACGGCACTGGCTTCCCTGGAACCAGTGACCCTAAATCTCTCATATCCCATATGTAGGGGATTTTAGGAAGGGAGTGTCTGACCCCAGGTCTTAAACAACCCTTAGAAGTAGGAAGCTAGGAGATTCGGGCTAGATTGCCAGATAGGAAAGTGACACGGAAGCGAAGTAGAAAGGGGGAGGAAGACGCCCTTATTTATTACCAGGGGGGCCAGTACCCGGGGTCCGACGGCTTAACGTGCCCATCCGACGCACGGCGGGTATTTAGTGGATCGAGCGTTCGTACCTGCCTGGGATCGAACCTGAGGTCCCTTCCACGTTAGTCACGAACGTTGCCCACTAGGCCATCCGCTGCCCAGTGACCCTAAATTAGGGACATGCAACTACTTATAGCCCACTGAGTTGCTCACGGTGGTCGTTAAACCTCCAATCGAAAAAAAAAAGGTTTAACTAACGCGATTGGGGCAACAAAACTAGCAAATCCGATTTGCAGAATGATTATGCTACCGAGATGTCACGTGCTGTGACTAGCTCGTCTGGCTTCCTATAGCACATAGCCTGTGACGCCGAACTAGAAGAACTGTAGTCAACTAAACAACACAAACACGCATGCGTAGTCTGCTCCGTCATCAACCTGTATGTTGGTTTCTGTGCACTGCATCTTGTAATGCAGGATATGTCGGTGCTAGTTACGTCTCGCCGAACCTTAACTTCTTCTCTTTAGTTATGTGAAAACAACTGCAATAAATAACACCTTATCCTCATTGGTATAAAAATGCCTATCGAACTGATATTTCTTTCACATTCTCTTGTTAATATACGTGTATAGGTATTATTGTTATTGATGTAAAAAAGGGCCTCAAGCAAGCTCGGATTAGGCCGCCGGGATGCCGGGAGTATTTCCGGTGGGCCAACAAATTCTGGGCTGGTAGGCCTTATGTTTACTCAAAAAAAAAAAAAAAAGTAAAAATGTACTTGCACTTCAATATTTCAGTAGAAGAAAAGCAGGTGATGCTAAAATGACGAAGTTTGTCCCACTTTGATTACTTCAAAAGAAAGAAACCTACGTAGCAAACTTTCTGTTCAGTCAAATCCTATTTCGGCATCCTCCATCCTCGAATTCATAATTTAAGCCCCGTCCCTTTGAGCTAGCATCCTCTCCCTCAGTCCGCTTCTGGCCTCAAGTATAGTTTGGAGTAGCTGCCAGTGGCGGTTCTAGGCAAGGGCCGGGAGTGCCCCCCTATAACTGGATTTGGGGGAGTGCAGATAAGTTTTAAAGCGTTTTTTGTGTGACGTATTCCGCTAATTTACATATCAAACATTCCCCCGCGTTGTTGTCATGTGACCATAACTGGTCCAGAGTATAAATTGTGACCCAGAAGTTTGCCCAACAGTCAAACGCACTTGCACATCGGTAGGTGAAAGATGGCAAGCGATACTGCATTTATTCGACACTGCATTTGTTACGAATTTCATCGAGGTAAAAGTGCTGCAAAACGTTTTCCAATTGCATCGATCTGTTCTGTTCTGGGGGAGAATATTGTATCGAGAAGCACGTGTGAGTTTTGGTTTAGACGGTTTAAAGCAGGTGATTTTGATGTTAGCGATCGAGAAAGTAGCGGAGCCCAGCGGAAGGTTGCACATGAGAAACTGCAAGCATTGCTGGATGAAGATTCGTCTCAAACGCAAAAAGAACTAGCTGAACAACTGGGGGTAACTCAACAAACCATTTCCAATCGTTTACGCGCGATGGGAAAGATTCAGAAGGAAGGAAAATGGATGCCACATGACCTGAACCAGAGGGAATAAGGACGAGCGTGTCATGAAGTGTTTGAATCTGTAGAATAAACAACACAGAAGGTCTTTCCTGTGGAAAATCGTTAAGGGTGATGAAAAGTGGATATGGTACGACAATCGCAAACGCAAAAAACACTGAGTAGACCCCGGTGAAGCAACGACTTCGACACTGAAACACAATATTCACTCCAAGGAAGTTCTGCTGTGCATCTGGTGGGATATGAAGGGTGTGCTCTATTAGGAACTATTGGAACAGGGTCAAACTGTTACTGCTGATCACTACAAGCAACAATTGCTGCGATTGAACCAGGAAATCTGTCGGAAACGTCCATTCACAGGCAAAGGATGGCGTCCCGTGAAATTACTGCATGGCAACGCTAGTCCGCATGTCGCGAAATCGGTCAAGGAAACGTTATTGACGCTTGGCTGGGAAGTTTTGGAGTACCCGGCGTATAGTCCCGACATATCCCCTTCAGACCATCATTTGTTCTGATCGATGCAATATGGTTTGTCTGCTGTACGGTTTCGGACATGTGAAGAAGTACAAAAATGGGTTAACGACTTCATCGCGTCCCACGACGAAGTATTCTTCATGACTGGAATCCGTCAGCTGCCCGACCGATGGCGGAAGGTGATAGATAATGACGGGCGCATATTTTGATTCGTAACGGTATTGTTGTTTTCTGTCAAATTACATGTTGCGTTGTCTTAGAACGCTTTAAAACTTTTTTGTACACCTAATATTAATTTTAATTAATTACTGGCACATGCAGGAATTTGTGCCTCCCCACTCCCCCTCAATTTTTTTTTTTTTATTTTGTCTAGAACCGCCACTGGTAGTTGTTTTCCCGTCATCCAGTTTTTATAAACTAAAACCGCGAAAATGACTTCCAAATATTTTAATTATTTATCTAAAAAAATACAATTTTTTTTTAAATATTTCATTGGTGCCGTCAAAAAAATGCCTAGTTTTTTCTTAGCCAACTTGAAATGAAGTTACCGCAAAAAAAAATTGCAAAGCCTTTCTCCTGAGGATAGAGGCCCTTTTAGCCATGAGTGCCCCCCCCCCCTCCAATGCGAGGGTTGCAGGGCTATCATGCGCCCCTGCAATTACCTTATCTCTAATGTTTGTATATGTATGTATGCATGTTTTAAAAGACTATTTTCTTGAGTTCCTTAAAAATAACGAAAGCATGAAATAAAACAAAAATAAGAAAAACGAAAAGAAAACAAATTCTTTCACGTGTTTATAGTGGCGTAATCAGGATACACCCCACCAATTTTTGTAGGAAAGGACAATTTTGCTAAGCTGTTTAAAACTTATCTGCTTTTCTCATCCGTACGAGAAATGCTGTTTCGCCTTTGTCTTGTGGTGCCATCTACCGTGTGATTTTGTTTCTTCGGATCGTTTTTTTTTTTTTTTTTTAACTAAAAGATCTTTAATTTTGAAAATGCCGTGTTTTGAAAATTTATATTTCAAATGAGCACAGTGGCGAACCGAGGGCTAATGCTGCTTCCCATTCTAATATTCAGCAAAAGAATATTATATAAGAATATAAAATATCAGCAAAAAGAATATTTCTATTTATTCTTTTTGTTCATTTCCTGATGTGCAATTGCAATTGCGTTTTAAAATATACGTCGAATCTCGTAGTTTAATCTTTCTGCTCCCCTACCCTTTTAATTTTCATTTTTCTCCTGACAAAAGAACAGACGTGCTCCTTCCACGTGGGTCTGATCTCTTCACGCCTGCCCCTTCAGTAATTTGGTGAAGGAGGCGCCCCTGTAACATACAATAATTGTGAGGGAGTAGTTCTGTTAAATAAATTTAGAAAAATCTAACCAGAAAAAGAATTTCATCTACTGCGTCTTCTAATCATTTAAGTTTCTTGTACTGTAAACATTACTAGTAAGTAGTAACTAGATAAGAATTAATGTGCAAAAGTCAAATTTCTTCTTAATTGTTACGGCATCTGATTATTTTTCTCGGTAAATTTATGGCGCATCACCCTCACCTTGAGAAAATTCTGCTGTGAACCACGGCACCCCCCCTCCCCCGCCGGGAAATGTCTGGGTGCGCTAATGGATGAGCAATTCCCGAAATAGAAATTTAAGTGCTGGTAAGATCATATCCACGTACTGAGAGAACTAATTGAAAGAGCGAGGGAATATGAACTTCCATTGTGCATGGCTTTTATCGATTATGAAAAGGCCTTTGATACGATTAAACCATCAGCAGTTACAACGGCTTTGAAATCTTACGGTATTGAAGATGCATACATTAATATTATTAATAACATCTATGAAAATGCAAGTGCAAAGATTCGGCTGTTTCAAAATACAACACACATAAAAATTGGAAAGGGAGTGAGACAAGGTGACACCATATCTCCGAAGCTCTTTAATGCCACATTGGAAAATGTCTTTCAATCACTGAACTGGGAAAACAAAGGGATAAAGATTAATGGAGATTATCTAACTCACCTTCGTTTTGCTGATGACGTAGTCATTTTTGCAACTGCCCCATCAAAGCTGCAGAGTATGATCCAGGAACTTGCTGACAAGAGTAAAGAAGTGGGATTAAAAATGAACTTTCAGAAGACAAAAGTGCTGTTCAATGCTTTTAGAAGAAATAAAGATTTATCGATTGATGGAGAAAAGCTGGAGATAACAGACACGTACGTTTATCTTGGACAGCAGATATCAAGTGAGGGTCACATTGATGAAGAAATTAATCGGCGTACAAAACTTGCCTGGAGAGCTTTTGGAAGAAACAGCATAATTTTCAAGAGCAATATGCCATTATGTCTTAAAAGAAAAGTGTTTGATCAATGCATCCTTCCAGTGCTTACGTATGGTGCAGAGACGTGGACCTTAACTGAAAGAGACATACAAAGGCTGAAGACAACTCAAAGCAGCATGGAAAGGTGCATGCTTGGTGTAAACAGGAGAGATAAGAAGAGGAACACGTAGATCCGAAAAATGACAAGAGTGGAAGACATCATGATCAGAGTTAAATCCCTGAAATGGCAATGTGCTGGACATACTGCCAGAAGGACAGACCGTCGATGGACAGCCGAAATTTTAGATTGGATTCCAAGGGACAGGAAAAGACCCAGAAGAAGACCACATGGAAGATGGGTGGATGAAATTCGAAAGTATGCGGGAGTGACATGGAGGAGACTGGCACAAGACAGACCGTTGTGGAGGAAACTTGGGGAGACCTTCGTCCAGCAGTGGATTGATAAAGGTTGACAATGATGATGATAATGATGATGCTCATATTTAGTTAAAAATGATCTGGAAAAAATTTCTTCACCAAAAAAAATCTCCAAAACTGAAAAAGTAAAAAAATCCCTGGAAGAAAAATTATTTTGTGTGAAAATATAATTGACAGTTCCGTGGACTACTATTGCACCATAAGTCAGAAACGATGGCGGTTGATCTCAGTTGGTTCCTTTGTGGATCCAGCGGACATTGTTTATGCTTCACCGAAGGCTGGGGTTAGAATTGTTTAGAGTGAGGAGTCTATGCCCCGGGACCAACGGATTAACCAGACTTCCGAACCTCGGAAAATCATTAGTGATTCAATTATCCAGAACTTTAAGGTGCCAAGCTGAGGAGACAGCCCCCTCCCAAAAGGGACTTTCATAAAGTAGAATGTCGGGCAGTTATTTGAATCTCCGCAATCAAAATGAATATTAGCGCTCTCACCACCCTAAAAAAAAAAAAAAAAAAAAAAAAAGAGATCCGAAGCGAAAAAAGTTTATACTTATTGCTGCAAAATTAAAATGTGTGTTTAATCTATCATACCCAATTCTTCATTCTATGAATTGGCACTTCAGATTGAATATATTAATTTTTTTTTTTGATTGGAGGTTTAACGACCACCGTGAGCAACTCAATGGGCTATAAGCAGTCGCCCGTCCCTAATTTAGGGTCACTGGTTCCAGGGAAGGGAGAGAGCCAGTGCCGTAAGACAAACACAACATCCATGCCTCACCGGGATTCGAACCCGGACCACGTTCAGACGAATGATAGAGGCCATCGCTTAGACCACTGCGCCACCGGGGCGGCATATATATTAAATTAATGATATAATGAAAATTACGGACATCTTTAGTGGGATGCAGTGGCGGCGGAACCGCCCGGGCCTGGGCCCGGTCAATAATTTCAGCCAAAATTTTTATTTTTATTATTGTATTATTTAGCATATATGCGATTGTTGTGATGTGCCTTAGAAAGTTCCTCTAGGTAAGTGGGAAGGTAGAGGGTGCACCACGATTCGAAATTTCGGGCCCGGTCAACAAACTTCACTTTCCGCCGCCCCTGGTGGGATGATATGGGGTTTGGGCGAGATGTGATCATGCGCTATGGGTAGCTTCGTTTCCATTCTTTGAAGGATTGAACTTATAGCTCATGTGTTCACTACTCCCCTACCCTATACGCAGGGCTGAAGTAAGGTGGGGGCTATAGGGGCGACAGCCTTGGGGCCCACCATGACCAAGTGTCCAGGAGGCATACCTAGGCAAATAATTGATAGGTAGCTAAAGAGAGAGAGAGAGAGAGATTTATAAAAAAAGTTTTACTTTTGTCTCGTATGATTTCCACTTGGTCAGAAACAGAGGCTAGAAGACAAAAAGATTTCAATGCAATGACTCACCAAATGTAAAGGTTTCATGTAGCTGCGTACAGCAGGGTCGGCGAGACAGTTTCAACTTTTTCACTACCATCCACCCACACCTCCCGATTTGCACTTGGAACCGTTAATGGCCGAAGTCCCTTGTGGTTTCAAATTGTGTAGCACAAAACATGCACTAAGAAAGGTATACAATGCTAAATCATTAGAAAATCAAATACAACATTTAAAAATCTTAAGCTTTTTACTCGTGTCCTTGTGAGAACAATGGAAAATATAATGATTTTTTATGAAAACTTTGCTGATAATTTATTAATTTGAACAATACACTACGTATTGGTTATCATCACCATATTGATACCGTCTCGTGTTTTAATTATCTTCATAATGATTCTCCGTCATAAGTTCTTTAGGGAGCCTTATGAGAACAATGAAAAATACAGAGACTTACTTATTATGAAAACTTTGCAGATAATTTAGTAGTTATAGTTTCGTGTTTTAACGGACTTCATAATGATTACCGGTTACAAGTTCTTTGGGGGCCCACTCTATGTCTTAGCCTTGAAGCCCACTCTATGTCTTAACCTAGGGGCCCACTCATATGTCTTAGCCTTGAGGCCCACTCAAATGTCTTGGCCTAGGGGCCCACTCATATGTTAGTCGTCTGTGAGTCTGGAGTAATTCGAGGAATTCCTTTCTTGGTGTTGCAATTTTCACAAGCTGCGCATTTACCTCTAAGGGCTATCGGAGACTGCAAGATGCAACCTGCCAAGTAGCTTGGCAGTTAGTCGTATGTGAGTGTGGAGGAATTCGGGGCCGCTGTGGGGCAGTGGAAGCATGTCAGGGGCGTAACTGGAAGACCCTTGGTTAGATTTCCGGTGGCGGCCAATGAGAATTTTTCCGTGACTCACTTATAAAACGTGGAAAGAGCGATGCCTTCTACTTGATGTTCCTAGTCCACGTCAAATGTCTGCAATAATATGGTCTCACACTGGTGTCACGCTCCATCAGTTTTTGCGGCCTTCCTAAGCGCTTATTTTTTTTATTTATTTATTTATTTATTTATTGCTGCAGTTGCCCCGTCTTGCTTCCATCTGTTCACGACATCACTTGCAGTCGATTTTGGTATATGTAGTTCAGCTGCATTGATCAGCACGGAAACGTTACTCAAATGACCTCCTATGACCATCCCACGCTGGAACTCGGAAAGTCACGTCCATGCGACATATACGCTTCAAATTTACTGATAATACGACAGGGCCGCGGTTAGCCTAGTAGGCAACGTTTGTGACTGTCGTGGAAAGGACCTCAGGTTCGATCCCAGACAGGTACGAACGCTCGATCCACTAAATATCCGCCGTGCGTCGGATAGGCACGTTTAGCCGTCTGACCCCGGGTACTCCCCCCCGGTAATAAATAAGGGCGTTTTCCTCCCCCTTTCTACTCGGATAGGCACGTTTAGCCGTCTGACCCCGGAGTACTTCTCCCCCCCGGTAATAAATAAGGGCGTCTTCCTCTCCCTTTCTACTTCGCTACCGTGTCACTTTCCTATCGGGCATTCTAGCCCAAATCTCCAAGCTTCCTATTTCTAAGGGTTGTTTAAGACCTGGGGTCAGACACTCCCTTCCTAAAATCCTCTACATTTGATCATGGTCATGATAATACGACAGAACACCTCAGCTTTATGTATTTACATCCCCACTCACAGCGCACCTTCCTGCGCAACTGTTCTTTGCACTTATGCAAATATTTGATGGTGCCCGAATACTTCTGATAATTTAGTGTATCTGTTATTATAGCCTGTGTTACACTAAAACACTACCACTACTTCAATGTAAATACTTTTAGTAGTAAAATGTTCCGTAAAGCTAGTTCTTGCTCCTGATAGCTCAAAACATGTAACACGTGCGTAAGTGAACACGGGATAGCATTAACGCCGAGATAAATAAATATAATCAAAGTACAGACCCTCAAGTGGCAATGGGCTGGACATACTGATAGAAGAACTGACCACTGTTTTTTTATAATGCCATATAAAACACCGTATAAAACGTCAGATAGTCATTTTTACAACTACCTCTTCATAACTGAAGAGTGTGATCCAGAAACTTGCTGAGAAGTGTCGGATTAAAAATGAACTTCCAAAAAACAAACTCGGATTAAAAATGAACTTTCAAAAACAAAACTGGTGTGCAAAGCTTTCCCGAGAAATGAAGATTTATCGATTGATAGGAAAAAGCTGGAGATAATCAACACCTACATTTACTTCGAGAAACAGATATCAAGCGAGGCCGTCCCCCGGTGGCGCAGTGGTCTAAGCGATGGCTTCTGATCATTCGTCCAAAAGGGGTCCGTGTTCGAATCCCGGCGAGGCATAAATGTCGCATTTGTCTTACGGCACTGGCTCTCTCCCTTTCCTGAAACCAGTTACCCTAAATTAGGGACGGGCGACTGCTTATAGTCCATCGAGTTGCTCACGGTGGTCGTTAAACCTCCAATAATAATAATAAATAAAATATTCATGAAGCGAGGGTCACATTGATGAAAAAATTAATCGACGTATAAAACTTGGTTCGGGAGCTTTTGGAAGAAACATTGCAATATTCAAAAGCAACATGCCATTATGTCTTAAAGGAAAAGTGCTTAATCCGTGCATCCCTCCAGCGCTTATGTACGGAGCATGGACATGGACCTTAACTATAAAAGACATGCAAAGGCTACAGATAACGGAAAGAATCATGGAGAATAAACAAAGACATCGCTCTTTCCGCGTTTTAGCAACATATAGCAACCGAAAAATTGCTATTCGGTCACCGCTGGGGATCCGAATCCCAGAACGCTCGATATCTAGCCGATGGAGACGTATTAGTAGCTGAGCCCATCTTACGGATTTATGATATCAGAAGCTGACAGAAAAACACACATAGCGCCGTGGATTGCTGGCCATTTTGGTGTAAGGCTAACGCGCTCGGTTACATATCGAGAGATCTGGGATTCGGATCCCCAGCGGTGACCGTATAACAAATTTTTGGTTGCTGTGTGTTGCTAAAACCTGGAAAGAGCGATGTCTTTGTTTATTCATTGACGGCACGTATTTGGAGGATTTTCACTTTGAAGCATGGAGAGATGTATGCTTGGTGTAACCAGGAAAGATAAGAAGAGGGTCTCGTGAATCAGGAAAATGACAAAAGCGCAAGACATCATGATCAGTCTCTGAAATGGCAATGGGTGGAACATATTGCCAGAAGAATGGACCACCGATTTACAACCGAAATTTTAGACTGGATACCAATGGACTGGAAAAAACCTAGAAGACCACGTGAGATATGGGTGGATGAAACTCGAATGGACGTCGAAGTGACATGAAGGAGACTGGCTCAAAAAAGGCTTTTATGAAAGAGATTTGGGGAGACCTTCATCCAGCAGTGGATTGATAATGGCTCACAATGATGATGAAAACACATAGAGACAGGAAGATACCCAGGTGGGTGAATGAAATTCGAAAGCGTGTCGGAACGAGATCAACGCGAATTCTTTACGACAGAGAGTTGTGGAAGAGATATGGGGAGACCTTCACCCAGCGGTGAATTAAAATTGTCAAACATCAAACAGAGGTCATCGCTCTTTTCACGTTTATAAGTGAGTCACAGAAAAATTCTCATTGGCCGCCACCGGGAATGGAACCCAGGGTTTTTCAGTTAAAAGGTTTTCCAGTTTAGCTGGAAGACCCTGGGTTCGATTCCCGGTGGCGGCCAATGAAAATTTTTCCGTGACTCACTTATAAACGCGGAAAGAGCGATGACCTCTGTTTGATGTTCCTAGTCCACGTCAAATGTCCGTTTTAATTATTCATTCGCCTTCTAATTATTTGTTCAGTTGCTGCTTACCGTCTTTGGTGAATCCCCAACATCCAAGAAGCAACCTGCCGAATTGGCTTGGCAGTTAGTGTGTGTGAGTCTGGAGGAATTCGAAGCCGCTGTGGTGCAGTGGAAGCATATCTGGCGCGTAACTGGAAGACCCTGAGTTCGATTCCCGGTGGCGGCCAATGAAAATTTTTCCGTGACTCATAAACGTGGAAAGAGCGATGACCTCTGTTTGATGTTCCTTGTCCACGTCAAATGTCTGCATTAATTATTCATTCGCCTTCTAATTATTTGTTCAGTTGCTGCTTACCATCGTTGGTGAATCCCCAGCATTGTGCGGGCCTCCAAGAAGGAATCTGCCAAATTGGCTTGGCAGTTAGTGTGTGTGAGTCTGGAGGAATTCGAAGCCGCTGTGGTGCAGTGGAAGCATATCTGGCACGTAACTGGAAGACCCTTGGTTCGATTCCCGGAGGCGGCCAATGATAATTTTTCCGTGACTCACTTATAAATTTGGAAAGAGCGATGACCTCTGTTTGATGTTCCTAGTCCACGTCAAATGTCTGCATTAATTGTTCATTCGCCTTCTAATTATTTGTTCAGTTGCTGCTTACCATCGTTGGTGAATCCCCAGCATTGTGCGGATCTCCAAGAAGGAATCTGCCAAATTGGCTTGGCAGCTAGTGTGTGTGAGTCTGGAGGAATTCGAGGTCGCTGTGGTGCAGTGGAAGTATATCCGGCGCGTAACTGGAAGACCCTGGGTTCGATTCCCGGTGGCGGCCAATGAGAATTTTTCCGTAACAAATTTAGAAACGTGGAAAGAGCGATGACCTCTGTTTGATGTTCCTAGTCCACGTCAAATGTCTGCATTAATTATTCATTCGCCTTCTAATTATTTGTTCAGTTTGTGCTTACCATCGTTGGTGAATCCCCAGCATTGTGCGGGGCTCCAAGAAGCAACCTGCCAGACTGGCTTGGCAGTTAGCTTGTGTGAGTCGAAAAATTCGAGCCGCCCCGGTGGCGCAGTGGTCTAAGGCGCTGGCCTCTGATCATTCGTCCGTAAGGGGTCCGGGTTCGAATCCCGGTCAGGCATGGATGTTGTGTTTGTCTTACGGCACTGGCTCTCTCCCTTCCCTGGAACCAGTGACCCTAAATTAGGGACGGGCGACTGCTTATAGCCCATTGAGTTGCTCACGGTGGTCGTTAAACCTCCAATCAAAAAAAAAAAAAAAAAAATTCGAGGCCGCTGTGGTGCAATGGAAGCATATCCGGCGCGTAACTGGAAGACCCTGAGTTCGATTCCCGGTGGCGGCCAATGAGAATTTTTCCGTGACTCACTTATAAACGTGGAAAGAGCGATGACCTCTGTTTGATGTTCCTAGTCCACGTCAAATGTGTGCAATAATGAATTAGGATTGGTTGATGATAATGATGAGTACGAATTCTTGCAGGTTTCTTATACTAAAAAGTGAATTTATTTATGAGATATTTCTACTGGTCCACAGAAATGCGCATTTCATTGGAGAGATTTTTTTGTGTTTCTGTTTCAAACGATTAATGAACAACTCTAAGGTGCCACAAGCAGTTGCCTGTCCCTAATTTAGGGCCACTGGCTCCAGGGAAGTGAGGGAGCTAGAGCCGTAAGACAACCACATCACCCATGCCTCATTCAGAACGTGATTCCTGTCGAGTGTAGGGTCTGAAGTCAGTTCTCAGATAACTGAGCAACTGAGGCGACGGAGGAGTCCTTAACACATCTATTTTCTATCTGAATTGTTCGTATATGGTTAAGAAAATAATTGCTCAAATACAGAGGCATTTCCATTCAATGAATTCGGAAAACATCCGCATTGCACGAATGCCCTTGCATAGTCTATAACTGTTCGTTGTTTCCTTTCCGTTGATTCTGCTGCTTCCGGACAGGATGGTAATGCGCAGAACATTGTCATCCTCCTGTTTATCTATCTACCAAATCTGTTAATTAGCTTCCTTTTGATTTAATATTTATCCGAAGTAATCTTTGTTCACAGTATTTGATTAATTATAAGGCAGAGCACGAGACGAATGTATGTATATGTGTATCTATACAGTGCGATCCAAAAGTCTCGTTGGCCCTCTTCCATGTTTTTCAGTCATTCGTGTTATACAAAGGGCATCCTGAAAGTAATGCCGCGTCCCTCATAAGATTTTTAGCACGTCTTTTGTAAAAAAAAGATCGTGCTTCTGTTATCGGTTCGTCCGTCTGTCTGTACCCACGATATCTCTGCAACTATTAGTCCGATTTTAAAAATTCTTTTTGCATTGGGAAGCTTGAAATGTGAAAATGATGATCCTTCATTTCGTTTTTTTTTTTTTTTTTTTTTTACGACGTACAATTTCGCCAGTAGAGGGCGTAAATGCAGATGATGTCGAATTCAAAAATACGTTTTACTCCACATATTTGCTTCAAACATCCGATTGAAATTTTTTTTATCTTTCGATTCCAATTATGTCGAAGACTATTTTAGATATAGTTACTTTTTCAAATCACGCATAGATTGTCCGCTAGGGGTTGTAAAAGTAAATTACCTTTTCCTCGATAACTCTTCTTCTAAAACTCCGATTTGAAATTTTGTTTTCTTCAGCGGATACATCTCCTGATGGAAAATCTTTTGCATATAATTTCAAATTTTTGGCAAAGAATACTTTGGCCACCAGGGGGCGTAAGTGTTAATTTTTGCTTCTGATGTATTTGCCGTAAAATCGGAGCTTCTAAAATATCGATTGAAAAAATTCTTTCGTGGACTGATGCCACTCACATCGATAAACTTTTTCAGAATATTTTCTTCTTAAAATATTACAAGTTTCTCCGCCAGAGCGCGTAGATGTACATCTTATTTTTGTCAATATCTCTACTTCTAGGAGTCCGATTTGAAAAATTCCTTCTTTGTTGAATAGTGTTTCTAGTGTGACATGTGGTTCATATAATTTCAAAATTTTCAAGTAATTCATAGACTTTCCGCTAGGGGGCGTAAATGTAAATTGCGTTTCCCAATATATCAATGCTTCTAAATCTCCGATTTGAAAAATTCTTTCTGCACCGCATACAGCTCCTGATGGGAAATCGTTTGCACATAATTTCTAATTTTTGTAAAAAATGGTTTGGCCACCAAGTGGGGTAAGTCTTAGTTTCCGCTTCTGTCGTATTTGCAGCAAAATATGAACTTCTAAAATCTCGATTGAAAAAAAGTCGTTTGTCGACCGATACTACTCCTCATGTCGACAAACCTCTTAGGAAAATTTTCTTCTTGAAAAAATGCATGGTTTCTACGTCAGGGGCGTAGATGTATATCTTATTTTTGTCCATATCTCTACTTCTATGAGTACGATTTGAAAAATTTCTTCTTTGTTGGAAAGTATTTCCGATGCGAAATGTTTTTCCTATAAATTCAAAATTTTCAAGTAAATCGTAGACTTTCCGCTAGGGGGCACAAAGGTAAATTGCGTTTTCTGCGTTATTTCTGCTCCTAACACTCCGATTTGAAAAATTCTTCCTGTATCGCATACAAGACCTGATGGAAAATATTTTGCACATAATTTCTAATGTTTGGTAAAGAATGGTTTAGCCACCAGGGGTCATAAGTGTTAATTTCTGCTTCTGAAGTATTTGTTGCTAAATCTGGGCTCCTGAAAACTCGACTAATTTTTTTCTTCGACCGATACCGCTTATATGGATACACCTTTTGAGAATACTTTCTTCGTAAAATAATGCATGGTTTTCCCACCAGGGGACGTAAAGTCACATCTAATTTTTGTCGATATCTCTATTTCTAACAGTTCGTAAGCTCACGATTTCGTTTACAGCAATAACTGAGGGAATAAAAACCCGATTGAAAATCTTCTTTCTTTCGTCAGATCTACTGTTTTCCATACAGGTTCCATTGACTTTGAATAGCTTTGATAAATTTAATTTGCGTCAGAACGGGTTCAAAAGACGTGCTTATTACACCCGAAAATTCGGTGTCATCTTTCTTGTTATTTGTAGTAGCAAAAATGTGAAACTTGCTGGCAAAATACTTGGACATTTTGTAAATAATGCTAGCCTATTCAAAGTCTTGTCCATTCTTTTCTATACATTTCCGCCATCTTCGAGCTCATTGGTAAAATCCATTTTCCTGAGGCTGTCGTTTCACCCATGAGTTCACAGCCAGTTTAACGTCTGTCACATCGTCGAAACGTTCCTTACGAAGGGTGTTTTTCAAAGGGGCAAACAGGAAAAAGTCTGAGGGAGCCAAATCATGGACTGTAGGGGGGTTGGGCATCACCGTCCACCCCATTTTGGCAATAGCCTGTGAAGTCTCCAGTGCTCAGATATTAACTTCCTCAATGCCTGAGCACTGTTTATTGTTGAAACTCCTGGAGGATGACACAACGATCAGCTGTGATAAGGTCTTTCACTTGTTGCCTTTTGGCATCTGTAACTGCAGTTGCGGGTCTTCCACTCGGTTGTTTGCCTGACACCGAAATTTCTCCCTCCCTAAACCGCTTCGTACATCTTCGGAAATTACTGATATCGATTGTGGCAGTTCCATACACAGCCAGGAGTCTTCTATGGATTTCTGGAGCCTCACATCCCTCTTTTTCCAGGAATGCGATTGAGGCTCGCTGCTTTTCTTTGTCACTCATGATCATTATTTCCGATTCTGAAAAAAATGTGTTTCCACATTGGTAACATATCATAGTACATTGTGGCGTGCCTGCACCGCAAGACGCATATGAGATAAAGGCAGATAGCAGGGAGAACACATGTCCGCGTAGCTCAGTTGGGAGAGCGTCTTACTCCGGAGTGAGGGGAGCCGGTTTTAATGTCCGGCGCGGACAAACTACTTTGTTAGATTGGCGTCATGTAGAAGTCATCGTTTTTTCCAGGTTTACACTTAAGAGCAATTTAATTAGAGATACCTGTCTAGTAACGTGTAGCACCACCTTTCTCCCTGATGACGGCGGCGATTCGTCTCGGCATGGACTCGACAAGATACCGGAAGCGTTGGGAAGCCATACGGATCCACGACTCCTGAACAAGCTCCCACAGTTCAATTTGATGAGGGGGGGGGGGGGTCAAAGCCTCGAACATCACTCTCGATGGCATCACAGATGTGCTCGATGGGATTGAGGTCTAGTGACCTAGCTGGCCAAGGAAGCAATGGTCACGTCGGAGTGTTCATCCAACCATTCGGATACAATTTGGGAGCGATGGCACGGTGCATTGTCTTGTTGCAGGATGAGGTCCCCAGTGGGATGTTAAAGACGCACAAACGGGATCAAACGGTCATCCAGGATATCCGGGTAACGTTGACCTGTGAGGGACGATGTCACACGTACCAGGGGTCCCATTTTAGTCCACGTAAACAGTCCCCAGACGAGAATGCCACCCCTATCAGCTTGAAGAGTACCCTGCTGGCAAGAAAGATCCATCGCTTCATGTGTTTTGCGCCGTACTCGTATCCTGCCATCCACATGTACCAACGTGAATCTCTACTCATCAGTCCAGGCAACATTTTTCCACATGTCTAGGGTCCAGTGGCGATGTTCCCGCTCCCATGCTAATCTTTGCAGTCTGTGATGTGCGATCAGCAGCGGTACCCTCGTGGGACGATGGCTTCTGTTCCCCATAGCGAGCAGATGGTTCTGGATGGTGTGGCTGCTTACACGTTTTTGTGCACCAGCGTTAAATTGCCGAGTGATTTCTTGCGCTGTGGCCCGTGTATCCGCTGTTACAATGCTAGCTAGCCGACGATGACCCCGCTCATCCACACGCTGTTGTCCACGGTAGTTGGCCCTTGCAGGGATGGTTTTACCGGATTCGATGTACTCACGGTGCACCCGTGACACAGTGGCTTCTTAAAATCCCAGTGCCTGCACGACTTCCGAGATGGAGTGACCCATTCGTCGGGCCCCGACAATTTGCCCACGATTAAATGCGCTTAGATCCTTCGTCTTACCCATACTGTGTCCGACTCTTACTGATTCCCGTCGCATCACTCCCTATGTTGTTGGATCGCTGCATACGTCATGTCGTTTCCGTTTACCGGGCCGCCCACAGCGCCACATTTGCATAACGCCAGCTGTCCATAATTCAATTGCTCTTCAGTGTATAAGTGAGTCACGGAAAAAATTCTCATCTGCCGCCACAGGGAATCGAACCCAGGTCTTTCAGTTACCCGCTGGACATGCTACCAGTGCAGGACAGCGGCCTCAAAGTTCTACAGACTCACATACGACAAACTGCCAAGCCACATGGCAGGTTGCTTCATTGGAGTCCGCATAATGCTAAGGATTCACCGAAGATGGACAACAGCAGCTGTACAAATAACTAGAATATCCGTGACTCACTTAAAAACGTGGAAAGAGCGATGACTTCTACTTGATGTTCCTAATCCACGTCAACTGTGTGTATTAATTATTCATTCGCCTCCTAGTTATTTGTTTAGTTGCTGCTTGTCATCTTTGGTGAATCCCCAGCATAGTGCGGGGCTCCAAGAAGCAACCTGACATGTGGCTTGGCAGTTTGTCGTATGTGAGTCCGGAGAACTTTGAGGCCGCTGTGATGCAGTGGTAGCATGTCCGGCGCGTAACTGAAAGACCATGGGTTCGATTCCCGGTGGCGGCCGATGAGAATTTTTCCGTGACTCACTTATAAACGTGGAAAGAGCGAGGACTCCTACTTGATATTCCTAATCCACGTCAACTGTTTGTATTAAGTATTAGTTAAATTGGCGCCCGAACTTCCAGGATGACCCGGCTGTTAAGTTTCTCGCAATGATGTGATGTTCTTTCCACATGGCGAGACAGGAAAAATGAGAATCCCTTCTTCAGTGCTTCGAAAAAATAAATGTGTGTGATGTTACGTCCCACACACCACATAGTCTGGGATTTCTTAAATGCACATTCTTCATGGGATGACTGCCTACAGCGACACATGGTCCCGCCTGACCCGTGGGCACGCCCCCGGTCCTCTTTCGGGGGGGAGATGTGACGTGCCTGCCTCGCAGGACGCACATGAGATAAAGGCAGATAGCAGTGAGAGCACACGTCCGCGTAGCTTTGTTGCGAGAGCGACTTACTCCGGAGTGAGGGGACCCGGATTTGATGACCGGCGCGGACGAACTACTTCGTTATAACATGTCAGTGCAGTTTCATTAAAATCACTTCAAAATTTCAAAAGTTATTAAGGAGGAGGCGTTGCTTTCAGGATGCCCCTTGTACCGTGTGAGCCAAAATTTTCCGAACTGTAGATTTAGGATTTGTTTTCTGTCGTATACGTTTGTGTCCACTTACCTTCAACGCTAGTGTGCGCTTATCTCAACGCTAGTGTGCGCTTATCTCAACGCTAGTGTGCGCTTATCTCCACGCTAGTGTGCGCTTATCTCAACGCTAGTGTGCGCTTACCTCAACGCTAGTGTGCGCTTACCTCAACGCTAGTGTGCGCTTATCTCAACGCTAGTGTGCGCTTACCTCAACGCTTTTGTGCGCTTATCTCAACGCTAGTGTGCGCTTATCTCAACGCTAGTGTGCGCTTATCTCAACGCTAGTGTGCGCTTATCTCAACGCTAGTGTGCGCTTATCTCAACGCTAGTGTGCGCTTACCTCAACGCTAGTGTGCGCTTACCTCAACGCTAGTGTGCGCTTATCTCAACGCTAGTGTGCGCTTACCTCAACGCTAGTGTGCGCTTATCTCAACGCTAGTGTGCGCTTACCTCAACGCTAGTGTGCGCTTACCTCAACGCTAGTGTGCGCTTACCTCAACGCTAGTGTGCGCTTACCTCAACGCTAGTGTGCGCTTACCTCAACGCTAGTGTGCGCTTATCTCAACGCTAGTGTGCGCTTACCTCAACGCTAGTGTACGTTTACCTCCTCAACGCTAGTGTGCGCTTACCTCAACGCTAGTGTACGTTTACCTCCTCAGCGCTAGTGTGCGCTTACCTCAACGCTAGTGTGCCCCCACACATCAAATTCTGTGTGGATATCATAGGCGTAGCATTTACCAAAATTTTGGGCTGGGGCACAAGAAACTGTAAACTGATGTTTTTCTTGGGAAAAACATCAGTTTCGGAAATATTGAGTTGTCGGAAAAGTCATGACGTGTTTTGGCACCCGACGGCGGTTGGGCGGTTTTGAAAGTACTAGAGGCATCTGTTATCGCTATGGCATTCGACAGGTGCCAGTTCTAGCTGCAGTCGAAAAGGAATAGTGAGCGATTTGGTTGCTTTGCGGAGATTTGACATCAAGTTGAAGATGAAAGACCAAATATGCATTTTCGCCATATTTTACTCTTTTACTTCTGTAAAGAGAAGAACCCGCGTCAAGCTTGTGAAAATGTTGCGTAAAGTGTACGGTGATAATGCTCTACAAGAACGTCAGTGCCAGCGGTGGTTTGCAAAATTCCGTGCTGGTGATTTTGACCTCAACGATGCTCCTCGGTCCGGGAAGTCCACCGAGGTTAATGACGACCAAATCAAGGCATTGATCGAGTCAAACCCACGTTACACGACACGAGAGATTGCAGATACATTGCACATCCATCATTCAAACGTTCACGACCACCTGAAGAAGCTGGGATACGTAAGCAAGCTCGATGTGTGGGTTGTTGATGACCCCAAAGAAACTCAATTGACGGCGCGTATAAACATCTGCGATATGCTCATTAAACGTGAGGAAAACGATCCTTTTCTGAAGCGACTGATAACTGCTGACAAAAAGTGGATTGTGTACAACAATGTGCTGCGCAAAACGGTCTTTGTCCCGACGTGCTGCTTCGCCTCAAACGACATCCAAAGCAGACATTCATCAGCGGAAGGTTCTGGTCTCAGTGTGGTGGGATTTTAAAGGTGTCGTGTTTTTCGAGCTCCTACCACGGAACCAAACAATCAATTCGAATGTGTACTGTCGGCAGTTGGACAGTTTGAACGAATCCATCATCCAGAAACGTCCAGAGATCGTTCATCGTGAAGGTGTTGTGTTCCATCACGCCAACGCGAGGCCACACACAAGTTTGATCACCCGCCAAAAATTATTGGAGCTTGGGTGGGACGTGTTGCCACACCCAGCATACTCGCCTGATCTTGCGCCGTCAGACTTCCACTATTTTCGCTCTCTTCAACAGTCCTTGCGTGGTATATCGTTCAATTCAGATGAGGCTGTAAATCAGCATCTTGTACAGTTTTTCGCCACGAAAAACAGGTCCTTCTATATGAAAAAGGCATTCTGCAGCTCACTGAAAGATGGCAAAAGGTTATCGAACAAAACGGGCATTATATCATTGATTGATCTTTGTTCTTTCTATCAAAAAATGACCTTAGCAGAACATGGCTAAAACACGTCATAACTTTTCCGACAACCCAATAGTTTCTCCGAAAATACTCCTGTTCAATTGCCATTAGTACCATGAGTTAAGTATTTTTACATATCAGTAGTTTATAAAATCTTCACTAAAGTTCTTTCACACCGCTTGAAGGTAACACTGGACATGGCTCAACCGAGAGAACAAGCTGGATTCAGGAGTGGCTACAGCACTATAGGTCATATCCACGTACTGAGAGAACTAATTGAAAGAGCGAGGGAATATGAACTTCCATTGTGCATGGCTTTTATCGATTTTGAAAAGGCCTTTGATTCAGTGAAACCATCAACAGTTACAATGGCTTTGAAATCCTGCGGTATTGAAGATGCATACTTTAATATTATTAATAACATCTATGAAAATGCAAGTGCAAAGATTCGGCTGTTTGAGAATACAGCACACATAAAAGTTGGAAAGGGAGTGAGACAAGGTGACATCATATCTCCCAAGCTCTTTAATGCCACATTGGAAAATGTATTTCAATCACTGAACTGGGAGAACAAAGGGATAAAGATTAATGGAGATTATCGAACTCACCTTCGTTTTGCGGGTGACGTAGTCATTTTTGCAACTACCCCATCAGAGCTACAGAGTGTGATCCAGGAACTTGCTGACAAGAGTATGGGATTAAAAATGAACTTTCAGAAGACAACAGTGATGTACAATGCTTTTACAGGAAATGAAGATTTATCGATAGATGGAGAAAAGCTGGAGATAACAGATGCGTACGTTTATCTTGGAGAGCTGATATCAAGTGAGGATCACATTGATGAAAAAATTAATCGGCGTATAAAACTTGCCTGGAGAGGTTTTGGAAGAAACAGCATAATTTTCAAGAGCAATATGCCATTATGTCTTAAAAGAAAAGTGTTTGATCAATGCATCCTTTCAGTGCTTACGTATGGTGCAGAGACGTGGGCCTTAGCTAAAAGAGACATACAAAGGCTGCAGACAACTCAAAGCAGCATGGAAAGGTGCATGCTTGGTGTAAACAGGAGAGATAAGAAGAGGAACACGTAGATCCGAAAAATGACAAGAGTGGAAGACATCATGATCAGAGTTAAATCCCTGAAATGGCAATGTGCTGGAGATACTGCCAGAAGGACAGACCGTCGATGGACAGCCGAAATTTTAGATTGGATTCCAAGGGACAGGAAAAGACCCAGAAGAAGAGCACATGGAAGATGGGTGGATGAAATTCGAAAGTATGCGGGAGTGACATGGAGGAGACTGGCACAAGACAGACCGTTGTGGAGGAAACTTGGGGAGACCTTCGTCCAGCAGTGGATTGATAATGGTTGACAATGATGATGATGATGATGATATATATACACTATCTACCAACAAGTAATTGGACACCCCTGCCATCGACGATATCTGCGATCCTGATACACGTCACATCCGCCGCCGTTAAATATCGTGTGGGAAACAACAACGCAACTGGTCGCATGCAAGATGCCACGCAGTTCGGAGCTCTCTGATTTCGAGAAAGGTGTAATTGTCGGGTATCACCGAAATGGCCGATCTATACGTGACATATCCAGCGAGTTCAAGTACCCAAAATCGACAGTGGCCTACGTGATTGGCAAGTGGAAGATCAGAGGTGACTGTCGGAATGTGCCCCGACCCGGCAGACCCACAAAACTGGGAGTTAGAGACCGACGGGTGCTGGCCAGAGAAATTCGTAAGAACTACACCAAATCGATGGGCCACCTCCGCGAGGAGTTTCAACAGGCATCCGGGAGTGTTCTTTCGATGAATACCATCCGTAAGGAAGCCCATCTGCTCGGTTATCATGGACGTGCTGCCGCCCACAAGCCTTTGACCACCAAGTCCAATAGCGCTGCTCGGCTAACGTGGTGCAAAGAGCGTCGACAGTGGACCGTTGAACAGTGGAAACAGGTTCTCTGGAGCGACGAATCTAGGTTCACCCTCTACCATTCGGATAGCAGGGTCTGTATTTGGCGTCTGCCCGGAGAACGTCTCCTGCCGGAATGTATTGTGCCAACTGTGAAGTTCGGCGGCGGTGGAATTATGCTATGGGGGTGTTTCTCCTGGTATGGCACGGGACCCTTGGTGGCAATTCCTGGTAAACTCAACGCCGAGACCTACTGTACCATTTTGGATGACCATGCGCTTCCTACGTTGTGGCAGTTTTACGGGGTGGACCCATGTTACTTTCAGGATGACAATGCCACCTGTCATGTTGCGAGGTCCAGCATGGCTTGGTATGGTGACAATGGGGTTAATCGAATGGACAGGCCTGCGCAGAGCCCGGACCTTAACCCTATCGAGCACCTCTGGGACGAGTTGGAGCGTCGACTTAAATGGTGCCCCCACCGTCCGAAATCGGTGAAGGAACTGACCTGTCTTCTCCAAGATGAGTGGAAGAAAATACCGCTAGCCGTCGTACAACGCCAGGTTGAGAGTATGCCCCGTAGGGTCGCAGCTGTAACCGCCGCTCGTGGAGGCTCCACCAATTATTGAAGGTGAATAAACTTCGTTTTCCTTTGCTATCACAGGTGTCCAATTACTTTTTGGTAGATAGTGTATATAAAAACATTCCCAGTTGTTTTGGGACATCTCTTCTACGTGTGTCTAATCCTAAATATTTCGCCGAAACAGTAATCCACTAATACAACGAAAGGTAACGTTATCTCTTCCGAGTTTGTGTAAACATGATAAGAAACAATATCATAAGATATGTTGATTAAAGCTGGGGAATGTTTCATCATCCAAAAGTGTGTCATTCGACAGATGCTGAAAATGATTCCATTAGTACACAGTGCAAAATATCTACTTCGGCTTTTTTTTTTACCAGCGGCATTATTTGATATGAAGAGTCTAAAACACCTCTCCTGCTTTTACCAAGATGAGATAAGATATAATGACAGATAATATTGCTGCCCTCAGATAACTTTTTTTTTCTTTCGCCGAAGAATGCAATGCATCTTTTACTTCGCTTTAAGACTTCATTTTATCAAGAAAATATGCAAAAAGCGCCCCTATAGGGGAAAAGAGGCGGTATTTGTCCTCCCTTGAAAATCCGAACATGCTTTTTCAATTGTAGGAATGTACTACAGAGATTTTAGCGATAACGCAAATTCCAATTGGTAATTTTTCTGAAGAACTTATGAAAGCATGTGTATGCAGTAAAAATAGAAACAAGAAAGATGACACAAAATTTTCGGGTGTAATGAGCACGTTTTTTGAATCCCTTCTGACGCGAATTAAATTTATCAAAACTATTCAAAGTCAATCGAACCGGTATAGAAAACAATAGTATCTGACGGAAGAAAGAAGTTTTTTAATCGGATTTTTAATCCCGCAGATATTGCTGTAAACGGAATCGTGAGCTTACGCCCTCAGGTTGAAGATTTGTGCTTTAAGAAAATATTTGAATTTATATGAGAAACATTTCGGAGCGAAATGCTCTCCAACAAAAAAAGAATTTTTCAAATCGGACCATTCAAAGTAGAGATATAGACAAATATAAGATATGTATCTACGCCCCTGGCGGAAAAACCGTGCATTATTTTAGGAAGAAAATATTCTCAAAAGGTTTTCCCATATGAGCGGTATCGGTCCAAGAAAAAAAAAAAAATTTTAGTCGAGTTTTCAGGAGCTGAGATTTGGTTGCAAATGCTTCAGAAGCAGAATTAAACACTTATGCCCCATGGTGGATAAACGATTCTTCACCAAATATCAGAAATTCATTGAAAAACATTTACCACCAGGAGCTGTATCCAGTGCTGAAATAATTTTTCAAATCAGAGTTTTTAGAAACAGAAATATCGGGGGAAACGCATTTAATTATGAAACGCAAGTAATTCCTAGACTTTACTCCTACTAGAGGAAAGTCTATGAAATGAAAATTTCGAAATTTTATGAAAAACATGTCACACCGGAAACTGTATCCAATAAAGAAAGAATTTTTCAAACCTGGCCATTAGAAGCAGAGACATTGACAAAAATAAGATATACACCTAAGCCCCTGGCGGAGAAACCATGCATCATTTTAAGAAGAAAATATTCCGGAAAGGTTTTTCGACTTGAGTGGCATCGGCCCACGAAAGAATTTTTTCAATCGAGATTTTAGAAGCTCAGATTTTGTGGCAAATACATCAGAAGCAAAAATTAACACTTACGCCCCATGGTGGCCAACGTATTCTTTGCCAAAAATTAGAAATTATATGCAAAAGATTTCTCATCAGGAGCTGTATCCTCTGAAGAAAACATTTTTGAAATCGGAGTTTTAGAAGAAGAGATATCGGGAACAAGAAATTGATGTATGATGGGCATTGTCACGTCGGCGGATCATTGGGCCCGCCTTCTTTCAGGATGCGGTCACGACATCCGTCTACGTAGAAATTTTTCAGGAATTCGTTTACCAACTGCACCCTGAAGAGCTGACCACTGGATATTTTTCACCAAGATGGGGCAACTTGCCATACATCACATGTGAGTTATGGATTCATGCCTTTCTTTAAAAAACGAACCTGCAAAAGAATACAGAGAACAAGTTGTTGCAGACATAAAATGTGCATAAGGATGTATTTGAAGAAGTGTATAAATTGTTTTCTCTAGTTCTTACTTTACCCACAACCACTGTGCCAGCTGAAAGTTCTTTCTGTTTGAAACTAATAAAAATTTACTTAAGGAATACTATTTTACAAGGGACAGGAACAGACCCAGAAGGAGACCACATGGAAAATGGGTGGATGAAATTCGAAAGTATGCGGGAGTAACATGGAGGAGACCGGCACAAGACAGACCGTTGTGGAAGAGGCTTGGAGAGACCTTCGTTCAGCAGTGGATTGATAATGATAATGATGATTTTACTTTGTCATCTAATATGGCGATACAAAAAGGATTTCTTTCCGAACTTGTTTAAACAGCCTTTTTGCGATGACATCATCAACCATTGTGCTTTCTTGAAAGATAGAAGAATTATCTTTCTATATAAAAAAAAAGATGGATTTCTTTCACGGAATCTCATTTTGTAATACTTCACCTGTCTCTGGTCACAAGCTGCCACTGTTGAGGTAGAAATAAGAAACAGTATGTCATTTGTTTATTCCGTCTCGGTTTCAAGAAGCGTCAATAGACAAGAAAAGGTCGAAATCAAGAAGAAAAATCATCGAAGTGTTAGCTTTTTTTGTTATTTTCTTTTCTTTTTTTCACTTTTCTTTTCCCTTTCCCGAGAAGCCGTTGCCAATATCATAAAATGGGGCCGTTAGACTTAATCAACAACATCAGCATCTCGACCCTGCTCAGTTTCCCTAGAGCGAGACAGGGACTCTTCGAGATGACAAAAGAGTTCGGATCAAGGCAGAAAGAGTTCATGGAAGTAACAGAAGAAAGAAGCGGAAGACAGGGAGATGAAGATGACTCCGGCCCAGAGTCATCACAATAGCATTCCCCCAAGTGCTACAGGTTTGTATTATACTCATTTATAAGTGTAAGATATCATTATCATGCCCATAGTGCCGCCCCGGTGGCGCAGTGGTCTAAGGCGCTGGCCTCTGATCATTCGTCCGTGAGGGGTCCGGGTTCGAATCCCGGTGAGGCATGGATGTTGTGTTTGTCTTACGGCACTGGCTCTCTCCCTTCCCTGGAACCAGTGACCCTAAATTAGGGACGGGCGACTGCTTATAGCCCATTGAGTTGCTCACGGTGGTCGTTAAACCTCCAATCAAAAAAAAAATGCCCATAGTTTCAATTCCTCTTTGTTTTTTTTTGTTTTTTTTTTTGATTGGAGGTTTAACGACCGCCGTGAGCAACTCAATGGGTTATAAACAGTCGCCCGTCCCTAATTTAGGGTCACTGGTTCCAGGGAAGGGAGAGAGCCAGTGCCGTAAGACAAACACAACAGCCATGCCTGACCGGGATTCGAACCCGGACCCCTTTCGGACGAATGATCAGAGGCCAACGCCTTAGACCACTGCGCCACCGGGGTGACCAATTCCTCTTTGTAAGAGGTCTCATGAGAACAAAGGGTTTTTCCGCCTGCCCTTGAGAACCTCAGTGTGTTTTAATATGCCTGCATCATAGCCTAGATTAATAAAGGATGTGGTCCACATAGGCTAGATTTCGCGATGGGAAATAAATCTCCCAGCCAATCGGAATTAGAAACCCTACCCATCAGCGCGTCAAACGTGAAGGCAGTTGTAAGGGAGTGGGAGTGGTCTTGCCACGGGAACAATGTAGAATGACCTTTTTTATGCAGTTTTGTGGTTCTTTGGTTTCCAATTAAATTTATGTGTTGAGAGTATGGTAAAAACGGTTAGATAACAAGAATACATAACTAAAATTTACGTACCACGTTTGTACGTATATGTCATTCGCAGTTACAATTTCTGCTTGCCCCCTCCAGAAAACTAATCTATGAGCACCCATGCTCAACGGAGTTTCCTGCAGTTTTAGCTGTGATATATCTTTGACTCGCGTTGTTTTGGGTTGCAGAAAATACATTAATACCAAACTGGAGACCGTTGCGTTCTACAGAAAAATAAAGCTTACAATTTTAACGTTTTGTTTTGTTTCGAACTTTCATGAATTTAATTTAAAATAAAAGTGGAAGGTGCCACACAAAAAAAAAAAAAAAATTTTATAATTCCAGCATTTTCTCACACACTGGCATCAAGTTATGACGCAAAATCAGCAGAATTTACGACGAAAGAATGAGTTTCGGCCAACACAAACAACATTGCAATAGCGTTGGAAACCACCAGCTTTTCCATACTTAAGTTATTGCTACTCGCGGTTATTAGTTTCACGCAAAAAGATACTGCTTCATTGACGAGGGCATCTTCAGATATATTATTCTAACCTCCTTGATTGCACCCTTCCTAACCCCCACGTTTGCTCAGGATGTCTTAAGCAATCTGCAGACCCTACTGACTCTCCTATTTTATGGCTCATCATTCAGTTACCTCTTCCGTTCGATGATCTTCTCACGGTCATTCTCCAAGGCTGTAGAGGGGGACAAGGGGCTTCGCCCCCGAAATGTTTCAATTAATGTTTTTTGTTGAAATGTGACTTACATTAGAAAAATCTTTTAATTTAATGAAAGTGCAACAACCGACATTAGAAAAAAAAATGTTTTTTTTGTCTTCTATTTTTCATTAACTTCTGTTTTGTCCTGTTAAACTTCAAAAACTTTCCTTCACTTCCATCTTCCCCCGCCAAAAACAATTATACATGCATCCGTGATTCTCCCTGCGAACTAGAATGAGAAGGTCCCCAGTCCACAGCAATTATTTTCACTCTCTTTAGGAGTGATAAAATTTGAAGAGTTGGCATTTTGATTTCCCTGTGCCTCTTGCCTTATGACATGCCAGTCATTCGACCGCCTCTCCGTTCTCTGATCTTTTAATCGCCAACTGAATAATTGGCCTCTACAAAATCCCATAGAATGTACTATTGGATTTTGTTGAGGCCACTACAAGTCTTCCTGACTTTTCGCGTTTATTTTATCACCACTCTTCTTTGCTTAAATGTATTTAATTTGAACAAGTTGAATTGTTGAATTGCCATTTAAGAGAAAAAAATGCCTTTTTAATTTTGTTTTTGGTTGTAAACAGTGGAACTATCACTAAGCTGATGAAAAACTGAATATGCTGATTGCAGCAATAAAATCTCAGCAGTTGGTTGGCCGTAACAAAAAAGAGACTCTTGATCGTAGTAATTCTATGTATGTTTTAAATCATTATTTTTATCTTGCAGTTCAGACATACATTCAAGCTCTCAAGTGCCGGCCCGGTGATGCAGTGTTCTAAGCGATGGCTTCTGATCATTCGTCCGAGATGGGTCCGGGTTCTAATCCCGGTGAGACGTGGATGTTTTGTTTGTCTTACGGCTTTGGCTCTCTCCTTTCCCTGGAGTCAGTGGCCCCAAATTAGGGATGGGCGACTGCTTATGGCCCATTGAGTTGCTCACGGTGGTCGTTAAACCTTCAATCAAAAAAAAAAACTCTTTAGTTGTCTGAATGCAGCGAAATATTGCAATAATTCCTTACTAAAATTTCACTATTTACGGAAATTCGTTAATAAAAACTTATACAGATCACCCAAAAGATTTTCTGGAATCTTTAAAACTGTCGCCGCCGTCCCAATTTTGTCAGAGAAGTCTACACCAAGAAGGTTGGTCGACACCCATACCATATTGTACCAAGCTCAGACATGTTGCCTTCAAATGTCTGGCAATATGTCCTGAATTGGACGATCAAAATGACCCTCTTAACCTGCAGCATTATGATTAAATAAGTGTTAGCCCGACATCAAAGAGTGCACGAGCACTGTTATTCATCTACAAGAGGTATTTCGAAATATTTATGGGGGAAATTGTTTGATAAAAGTTAAAGAAATTGTACGCGTGTCAGTGGGAGCTACAGCGGACGTGGAGCTACAGTACATCAGCTAATTTCTTCAACCATGCATCATATCTTTTACAAAAAGAAATGCGTTTCTTAACCCACAACAAAATTATTTTTTTTGTTTTAATAGAAAAAAATGATGAAAACGGTTACAGAAATTTAGGAATTAGATAAAAGATGAACAAAACTTAGCACTTAAAAATCTAGATTTTTTTTAGGTTTAACGACCACCGTGAACAACTTAATGGGCTATAAGCAGTTGCGCGTCCCTAATTTAGGGCCACTGACTCCAGGGAAGGGGTAGTGCCGTAAGACAAACACAACATCGATGTCTCACGGGATTCGAACCCGGACGAATGATTAGAAGCCATCGCTTAAACCACTGCGCCACCTAAAATGTCTCAAATCATCCTCTAAATGAACGGTAATAAGCAACAGCAGATTTTTTTTTTTTTTTTTTTTTATTGGAGGTTTAACGACCACCGTGAGCAACTCAATGGGCTATAAGCAGTCGCCCGTCCCTAATTTAGGGTCACTGGTTCCAGGGAAGGGAGAGAACCAGTGCCGTAAGACAAACACAACATCCATGCCTGACCGGGATTCGAACCCGGACCCCTTACGGACGAATGATCAGAGGCCAACGCCTTAGACCACTGCGCCACCGGAGCGGCACAACAGCTGATCATTTAGTAATACAGTTAACTTTGGCCGCCCCGGTGGCGCAGTGGTCTAAGCGATGGCCTCTGATCATTCGTTCGTAAGGAGTCCGGGTTCGAATCCCGGTGAGGCATGGATGTTGTGTTTGTCTTACGGCACTGGCTCTCTCCCTTCCCTGGAACCAGTGACCCTAAATTAGGGACGGGCGACTGCTTATGGCCCATTGAGTTGCTCACGGTGGTCGTTAAACCTCCAATCAAAAAAAAAACAAAAAACAGTTAACTTTGTGTTTTGTCAAGGTGGAACCACCTAAAATTTCTGCCATCGCCGTGGCGCAGTGGTCTAAGCGATGTCTTCTGATAATTTTTCCGAGATGGGTCCGGTTTCGAATCTCGATGAGGCATGGATGTTGTGTTTGTCTTACGGAGCTGGCTCCCTTCCCTGGAACTAGTGGCCCTAAATTAGGGACGGGAGACTGTTTATAGCCCATTGAATTGCTCACGGTGGTCGTTAAACCTCCAATAAAAACAAAAAAATTGCTTTGTATTTCCAATAGGTAAACGTCTGTATCCATTTGCTTCACAGTTAATGCGTTCCCAAGGATGAAAATTCAAAGATCAATAAAAATAACTTCATATTACAGCTTAGTATACTTAATATTTTCTAAATTTTAACCATAATTAAACAATCCTATATTTAGATAGAAAACTGAATTGTGGGTTGTACGCCACTTACAATAATACGATATAACACATGAATGTGAATTGCGAAAATTTTGTAATTTTACGCCTATTAACGGATTAAAAATACACATTAATGTGTTATATCGTATTAATCCTACATTTGTTTGTTCACTGACGTCATGAATGTACAGTTCGTGCCATTTATTTTCTGGTCTCAACACCACCAAAAGAAAAGTTTTTGAGTTTTAATGTAATTATTATTTTTTTTATTGAAGGTTTAACGACCACCGTGAGCAACTCAATGGGCTATAAGCAGTCGCCCGTCTCTAATTTAGGCTCACTGGTTCCAGGGAAGGGAGAGAGCCAGTGCCGTAAGACAAACATATCATCCATGCCTCGCCGGGATTCGAACCCGGACCCCTTTCGGACGAATGATCAGAGGCCATTGCGCCACCGGGGCGGCAATGTAATTACGGTATAGCGTCTAGAAGGGAAAGTGTGCCGAGCGCCTAGCGTACGTAATGATTGGCTTGGATACCGGAATTTGTCCCCTTCGTAGATGGCGCTCCGATCGCCTTCTCTTCCCTCTTTCTTACTGTGATGGGAGTGGGAAACTAAATTCGTGTTGCTTACTGTGAAAAGAACGGCAATTTAGACGAAAACGTGTTATGTTTTAGGTTTTAGAAGGAATGTGGATTACCTAATTATTGTATATAAGTTATACTTAGCTCATTATGCGGAAGAGAAATAACCATTGTTTTGTGCCAGGTTGCAATACTCAGTACAAAAACAGTAAGCTGTCACTCTATGGAATACCCAAAAATGATAAACTTTTACAGCAATGGCAAAGATTGATTCCCCGTGCAGATAAAAACTTTGACAAATTTAGCGCTGTATGTGAACTGCACTTTGATGAGAGATTTGTGGTTCGAAATTTTGTGCATAAAATAAACGAGGAGACTGTTAATACCCAGAGATCGGCCCATCTTGACACCAAATGCAATTTCAACAATATTTCCAAACCTTCCCCGTTATTTGTCAAAACCTCTGGCAAAAATGAAGAAAGTTAGGGAAACCGATGATAAGCCTGATGGTAATTTAAATAGCTTGGGATTTACTTCCAAAAGAGTTACACTGAACTGCCTTCTGAATATCAACCTTCCTTCAGAATTTTGGGGTAAGCAAATTCTTGCTAATAATCCAAAGTGCATAATTTTCCATGTTCATTCATTCAAATGTGAATTGTCCAATTAATTGACAACCGAAAAACTGGTTGTTGTAACAGAAAGTGAACCGGAGGTTACCTGTGAAGTGTATTTACGTGGATTAAAAATTAACACAGTTTCTAATATTACTTCTAAGGATGAATTAGAATCCATTATTCGAGACACTGATAGGCTAACAGTATGTCATGGCGCAGGCTCCATTTCAGAATTTGAAAATAACAGGAAGTACCTTGAAAGTGGAGTTATTTTTGAGAATAATTTATACAGCAAAAATTGTGTAAGGAAAGGAGCAGCAGAGACTCGCCTCAAATGTAAGTATCTGTGGCACTTACTTTTGCACAAAATAGCTTATCATAGAAGAAAGGCTACATTTAAAAATAAGTATCAGAATAAAGTTTGGAAAATCAACAGGCTGAAGAAATGGGTTATTTCGCTCTCTGATTACATAAAAAAATCCAAAACAAAAATAAGAATTTTACAGAACTTTCCATTAATGAAAAAATAGCAGAATTAATTACCCATTAAGCAGTGGCAAATGGTTATTCATTGTTATAAGGCAGCAAAAGAAATCTGCAAGAGGTATGTCATATACCAAGGAATGGTTACTTGAATGCACATAAAAAGTCCAAAATTGTACGAGCACATACGGAAACACAAAATCATGATCCTACCTAATAGAACAACTATTAGAAAGTATATTTCAAATTACAACACTGGTTTTGGATTCAATGCACAGACGTTTGAAACAATTTAAAAGAAAACAAGTAAGATGGAGTCTTTTGCAAGACATGATGGTATATTAATAGACGAAGTGAAGCTTACAGAAAAACTGCAAGCAAAATCATCTGGTGAAATAATAGGGTTTGTTGATATTGGGCCATACACTTCAGAAACTGTTAAGCATACCCCATGTAATCACAGACTGGTAATGGTGTTCCAGCCATTAAATGGAGATTGGACCCAAATAATTGGCGTTTCTCCCACAAGTAACAATATAAGTGGAACTTTGTTTACAAAATTGATTATTATTGAAGCTGTTATTCTCACTGAAAATGCAAGTCTGTTTGTTGATTTCATTACGTGTTGGAACAGGAATATGTGGAAGACATTTGGTATATCAGCAGATTATTCTGGAACTAAATACAGCATTATGCATCCTAAAGATTGTTCTAGAAGTTTACATTTGATTTCATATCAGATTTTCCTCACTTAATAAAATGTGTACGGAACGCATTTGTTACCAGAGGTTTTCTTCTTCTCGAAGGGGAAGCAAGACCAGAGCATGTTGAAGCAGTATGAAGGAAGGACTCTGACATAACTACTCTAAAAGCCATGCCAAAAATTGCACGTGTTCATATTCACCTGAATAACTGAGAAAATGAGGACAAGCTATGCTGTGCAGCTTTTTAGCAGCAAAGTATTAAAAGGCATTTTTCTCTATAAGCATCATACTGAAATACAGATTGGAAGTACTAATGCAACGGCATTTTTCATAAAGTTGATGATGGGGTTAATAACTGTAATGATCTCTAGGAGTCCATCAAGTAGTCTCCGTGTAGATTCTAAGGGATGCAAAGTGTTTAATGATTTTCTGTTATATTTAAATAAATGAGAAGCTTTTGCAGGAGATAAGAAGATTGGGTTTTTAAGTGCTAGAGGATTACGAGTTACTAAAAGCAGTACCATCTCTATACTAAAATATCGAACAGAAACCTTGAACTACAAGTATGTAATGACATCGCGCTTGAGTCAAGGCTCAATAGAAAACCTTTTTGGTATTATTCGGCAACTGTCAGGCTGCAATGATCACCCCACTGCAGCAGAACTTTTAGTGACTATTCAGTGTTTAAATTTTTATAATCTGGCTAAGCCTGTAAAGTGTGGTACTAGCTGCACAACAGAAATCATCAATTCCCTTATTGAGCCAAGTGACACCATCAGTTACAAACCTAATGTTTTGTTAAATTTAAATGAACTTTTAAGTGATGGAATGCTAGATAATGTGAAAGATACCTTGAATAGTGCATATTCTGATTGTGCTTCCCTTTTCCCACATAATTCCTATAACCAGTTGCTAGTTTATGTAGCCAGGAAATGTGTTGCAATAACTAAATGCAAAGATTGCACCAAAATGTGTTTAACATGCAGTATTGAAGGCCAGATTTTCTGGAACATTGATACGAGAAATTGATAAAGGTGGCTTATTATATCTATCAAAGGAACTCCTAGTTCTTGTCAGTCAACTGGAAGGTATTCTTACACATTATTTCAGCACCGAAAAACTACACAGAGATAGTATCGTTGATATTCTAGCTATCTTGATGACAAAGAAAATTGAATTCATTGGTTGTGCAGAACAGTAAAGATGTGACATGTAAGATTGCAAAATTTTATTTACTGACACGGTTGCATTTCTATATAAAGGGACTTAATAAGATTCACAATGATAATAGAGAAAAAATGAAGTACCTTAAGCTGAGACGCTGCAAATGAAGTCCCTGGATCTGGGTGTTGAGGTTCTTTTTATGAGGAAGCAAGTGAAAGACAGCTTTATACTTACTGTGAAGTCAGTCAATAGCTCTCACTTATAATTACTGTGGAGTCGGTAGATATATACTAACTCCACAGTAATGCTATAGGTCAAACCCTCACCCCGAGAGTTCCTCAAAACCACCTTAACAGTTAATAAGAACTTTGCCACAGAGCAGGTTCAGTCATTCAAACCCAGGGGTTTGAACTTAGTCACATTACCAATGTTCAACTCTGAGCAAGCAGAGCAGACACTGCTGTGTTTACTGATCTACTATATATAACCATATGTATGCATGTGACCGTATTAAAGAGAATGGATAACTTTGGGAGTATGTAGCAGTGGCTAGTTAACTTTTCCTTCATTAAATATATGTATGCACATAGCAGACAGTAAGCCTAATGCATAGGCAAATACGTGATCCTAGAAATTTAACCCAAACTCATTAAAAAAAATTCCAGCCTAAAATGAGGTTAAGAAATGTTCAGGTTGTTAACAAACTTAGAAAAGAAAGTTACAAAAACTGGTAAGTTATTTAGAGATTCAAAATTCATTTCTGTAAATGTATTTATTTAAACAAAAAATATATTTCTTGCTCTCCCCACCCCCAAGTAACTGCATCAATGGTGAAAGATAAAAGACGTTCAAAAATTGCAATGGTTGCTATCAACTATGCTGGGGTCAGAAATGTATTCTGAAGTAATTCCATTGTGTAAAATTATTACAGAATATATTTACTTCACTGGTAATTAACGGTTCAGCAGATATTTATATACAAAAAGAATTTAAGTCACATGTGTGGTAGCAATAGGTAATAATATTGCAGAGTTAGTTACTATATTTCGTTAAAAATGTTTAGAACTGTGGGATTCATTTAGCAAACTGTACCACCCCTTCATCCTTTTTTTTTTATGTTCAAATCCCAAAATTACTGGTGGCAATCTATTAATGCACTTTTTTTTTCAATCGACATTTAGCTTTAGCATTTCCAGCATTGCTAACTAGGGCTTCCATGATGGAATTATATACTACAACATTCAGTATTTTGGAGAAAACTTGCAAAATGCCATAAGTGATTGTGACTAATTTACTCTTTACAAGGTGGTGTAAAAGTAATAAAAAAGGAAACTAAACAGGTATTAAATTTATTCCTGGAAATTTAATTATGTGTGAAAGCATCTAATAGTTGCATTCACAAATTCTTGCCCTTTGATTCAATTGAATTTTCTAAGATGCCTAAAAATCAAGTTGTGTGTTATTTATTTTTTGCGTAATGTTACTTTTTAAATCGCTCTCCCAAGTTCTGTTCTGATATGCTGATAAATTTCTCTGTTCCTATACAATTGAGAAATGGTTTTTGATAAAATTTCAACAACTGCGGCACTAGCCCTTGACATATAGCAGCCTGCAATGAATTAATCAAACTTCTACTTTATAAAAATTTAAAATTAAAATGGGATGCTTACTTTTGCCACACTGTATAAATTGAATAAAGCTTGACCAATGTCCTGAGATGTGGCGATATTGTAAAAAATAATGCTTGATACATGCAAGCAATTGCAAGATTAAAACATTGTTTTATTACAAACTGCACGTGGCTTCTCTATGGAAATGCCTAAAGCCATTTTTAATTAACTCTCATCAGCACTCCTTTGGTCCCCATGCTGATGAGTTCAATACTCAAAACCGGTCCACGTCAGGGGGTCAGTTTTTTCACATGTGCTTCAACATTTGTTTCAGTTGGTGTAAATTATATCTGTATTACCTATTCCAAACTACTAGCGGCATTAAACAACGTTGTTATATGTTTACATTGTACACAATGTGTCACTGTGCGTACCTTACTGGGACAATAAAGCTTTCTGGATTTACTGAGGTGATATCAATATGAGACTGAAATAGTTACAATTTCAGAAATTAAGAACAAATAAGTCTTGGTAAATTATTTGCTCCCCCACAATTATTTCTTCATTTAATAGTAAAATTTACCTAACAGTATAAAAAAAAAATCCCCCCAAATCAGCCACTTTCCTTTTTTTTTTTTTTTTTTTTTTTTTGCGTTTTTTTCTGAACAATTACTGGTAAATGTTTTCTCATACCTGCATTATGATCGAAATTATGCTTCAGTCAGTGAGGAATGTCATTGTAAATGCGTGTGACACAGCTTAAATAAGGTGGTACACACCGTTTTTTAAACCAGTCAGTAACAGGCAAAAATAATTTTTGTTAAGCCTCTTAATAATACGAAAAACTTAAGCAAAATTTATATATATCAGCTATATACACACCAATCATTACGTACGCTGAGAGCTCAGCACACTTCCCCTTTTTGACACTATATATCAGCCGTTTCTGTATCGTTTGAAGAGTAGACACATGGATGCACAACTTTATATTTACATGCCCCCACGTATTTACTTCAAACAGTAAATTTTGTCCACTATCCCTATATTGTTTTTAAGGAGAGCTCTGTCTCTGACTGGCAGCATTAAATTTGTTGAACCACGGCATTACTTATACCTGGTCATAAGCCTAACGGGAGAGGGTGTAAAAAAAACCACCCAGATTTTCCGAGTCATGGATCCCCGATGTAAATGACCCCCCAAATGTTTCGGGTATATAATGATATGCATTTCTTATGTGAACCAACTAAATTATTTAATAATATGCAATTCTTCGTAGAATGCAAACACATGTATAATGTGTATTTAATAAAACAGCAATGTCGATTAAACATGGTTACCAACATCGTTGGTATATATATATATACATAATGTGTGATCAGACCCCTCCAGATTTTGAAACATGGTTACGCCACTGTACCTGATGGTCACTGGCGAACATAGCCGATGCTGACACTTAAGCATTCAATTCGAAAGCACATTCAATATAATGTCCCATACAAAAAAGCCTTGCAATTTCTATATATACAGCAGGGGCGGCTCCTGTAATAGGGAACTGTGGGGCTGCAGACCTCACCCCTACCCAAAGCAGTTTTTTTTCATGCCGTGCCGAGAGAAAGAGTTTTCTGAACTCAGCTGGAAGTTTTTCCTACATAACGCCACTGGGGGCGAAAGGAATGCTGGAGGGCTGCTCTGACTGCTATTAAAACCAACTCATGTGGAAAACTCTGCCTATTTCCACATCAAATCGTTTTCTTTGAATAAAACGTTCCTGGGGGCTGCTTTGATTGGAGCTCTCGCTGGTACAGCAGATATGAATGGTCCTCGGAGTTGTTCGCCAGTGACGTAGCTACAATACAGTCTCTAGTTGGCTGCGAATGCATTTTCCGGGCCTTACCGCGGCGATGCATTACATTTTTAGTTTGTTCCTGCTTTTATTCAACATGATAATTCTAACAACTGGAGAATATTCGTGTTTCCTAATAACTCAGTTGCCGAGATTTCTGCAAAAAAGTTTCACTTATATTTTCTCTTCTGATCAAAATGGGCATGTGAACAAATTGCGATTAAGAATGAAATTCAGTAATGGATAAATTGAAAAAAAAAAAAAAGACTAATTTCTGCAGCAAAAAATACTTGCACAAAATTAATATTTTCACTTACCAGGCACAGCGAAATTTTCACTTTTAAACTCGTGTAAATTTTTATTGATCAAAAAACATTGAAGTTGCTCCATTGACTGCATTTTACTTTTCTGTTGCATACCTCCCCGCCCTCAATATAAGCTGCACATTTTAGTTGAGGTAGTGCTTTATACTTATTTACTTTGAACACAACATTTAATAAAATACAATTGTTTAAAAAATTTATGAAGTTGGTAAATTTTGAAAACAAATTGTTCTACACTAAATTTTAATCATGGATTCAAAATTAAAACTGGATTGAATATGTTTGCAATTCGTATTTATTAAAGAGAATGCCTGTGTGCGAGTATCGCAGTAACAACTCATCGCGAAATTGTGGCACACCTTTCAAAATTCCGCAAAATGTTTTTCATCACTATCCGAGTTGCAGTGGCTGGTGTCAAGTCAAAATTCCAAAGGGAGCGTATCAGAAGAAAAAATATGTATTATATTTCTAGGTGTCACAATTGACACCTGGAAACGCGTATATGACGTTAAGTGTGTGTCTGCTGTCACACGCATTATTTTTTATACCTTTAAAACTGGTTCCCTTAATTGAGTGTGTGTTGCTCTTACAGTATCATCATCATCATCATTGTCAACCATTATCAATCCACTGCTGGACGAAGGTCTCCCCAAGTTTCCTCCACAACGGTCTGTCTTGTGCCAGTCTCCTCCATGTCACCCCTGCATACTTTCGAATTTCATCCACCCATCTCCCATGTGGTCTTCTTCTGGGTCTTTTCCTGTCCCTTGGAATCCAATCTAAAATTTCGGCTGTCCATCGATGATCTGTCCTTCTGGCAGTATGTCCAGCCCATTGCCATTTCAGGGATTTAACTCTGATCATGATGTCTTCCACTCTTGTCATTTTTCGGATCCACGAGTTCCTCTTCTTATCTCTCCTGGTTACACCAAGTATGCACCTCTCCATGCTTCTTTGAGTTGTCTGCAGCCTTTGTATGTCTCTTTTAGTTAAGGTCCACGTCTCTGCACCATACGTAAGCACTGGAAGGATGCATTGATCAAACACTTTTCTTTTAAGACATAATGGCATATTGCTCTTGAAAATTATGCTGTTTCTTCCAAAAGCTCTCCAGGCAAGTTTAGTACGCCGATTAATTTCTTCATCAATGTGACCCTCACTTGATATCTGCTGTCCAAGATAAACGTACGTGTCGGTTATCTCCAGCTTTTCTCCATCAATCGATAAATCTTCATTTCTTGTAAAAGCATTGAACATCACTTTTGTCTTCTGAAAGTTCATTTTTAATCCCACTTCTTTACTCTTGTCAGCAAGTTCCTGGATCATACTCTGCAGCTCTGATGGGGTAGTTGCAAAAATGACTATGTCATCAGCAAAACGAAGGTGGGTTAGATAATCTCCATTAATCTTTATCCCCTTGTTTTCCCAGCTCAGCGACTGAAAAACACCCTCCAATGTGGCATTAAAGAGCTTCGGAGATATGGTGTCACCTTGTCTCACTCCCTTTCCAATTTTTACGTGTGTTGTATTTTCAAACAGCCTAATCTTTGCACTTGCATTTTCATAGATGTTATTAATAATATTAATGTATGCATCTTCAATACCGCAGGTTTTCAGAGCCATTGTAACTGCTGATGGTTTCACCGAATCAAAAGCTTTTTCATAATCGATAAAAGCCATGCACAATGGAAGTTCATATTCCCTCGCTCTTTCAATTAGTTCTCTCAGCACGTGGATATGATCTATTGTGCTGTAGCCACTCCTGAATCCAGCTTGTTCCCTCGGTTGAGCCATGTCCAGTGTTACCTTCAAGCGGTGTGAAAGAACTTTAGTGAAGATTTTATAAACCACTGATAGGAGGCTGATAGGTCTGTAGTTTCCGAGATCCTCAATGTCACCTTTCTTATGTAGCAGGATCATTGTAGCGGTGTTCCAATCCTCAGGAATCTTTCCTTCATTAAGGCATCGAGTGAAAATTTGGGCGAGTACTGTTTCGATTTCTCCACTTGCTTCTTGTATGATGTCTACAGTAATTCCATCTTCTCCTGGAGCTTTTTCCCGCTTCATGTTCTTGATTGCATGTGCAACTTCTGCTGGAAGGACTGGAGGAACTCTGGTACTGGTATCTTTCATGATGTCTGGAGTGCATGTATCATCCCTTTCATATAATTTGGAGTAGAAATCTTTCACTCTTGTCAAAATTTTGCCTCTATTTCTTGTTACAGAACCATCTTCTTTTCTCAGTGCCATAATCTGTTTTCTTCCCTTACTGAGATGTCCCTTTGCTATCTTTAGGCTTTGGTTGTTTTCAATTGCTTTCCTCACTAGTTCACAGTTGAATTTTCTTACGTCTTCAGTGTTACTTTTTCTTACTGTCTTGCATAGCTCTATATATTCCACTTTGGAAGTCACATTTTCTTTAGTTGTCCTCATCTCTCTTCTTTTTTGCATCAACATTTTCGTTTTTCCTGATAATTTATTTACATGCAACTTGTTCTTAGACCCAGCTAATTTTGTTGCTGTTTCCATAAGAGCTTTGGTTACTTTTCTGTTAACTTCAGAGATGTCCACTTCTTCTGATGTTAGGCCTTCTAAAGCAGAGAACCTGTTCTTCAGTTCCAACTTGAAGGTATTATGGTGTTTTTTAAGGTTGGTTATGTCAATAGATTTTGTTTGTCTTATGAGCTTGCCACGTTCAAGTTTAGTGTTGAGGTGCATCTTACATCTCACCAATCTATGGTCACTACCTGTGTTGAACTTGTTTAGCACACTGCAGTCTTCTATGACGAATTTTTTGTTACACATAATAAAATCAATTTCACTTGTCGACCCATTTGGATGTCTCCAAGTCCATTTCCTGTGTGGCTTTTTCTTGAAGAAGGAGTTCAAGATGAAAAACCCTTCTGCCTCTGCAAACTCAACGAGAGTATTTCCACGCTGGTTTCTGTTGCCGTGACCGAATTTACCTACTGAAGTTTCATTCTGTTGCCGTTGCCCTATTTTTGCATTGAAATCTCCCATAATTATTTTCAAATGCTGCTTATCTTTATTATTTAGATGACAAATTTCCTCATAAAATTCTTCAATTTCTTCTTCAGGATGACTTTTTTTTTTTTTTTTTTTTTTTTTTTTGAGGTTTAACGACCACCGTGAGCAACGCAATGGGCTATAAGCAGTCGCCCGTCCCTAATTTAGGGTCACTGGTTCCAGGGAAGGGAGAGAGCCAGTGCCGTAAGACAAACACAACATCCATGCCTCACCGGGATTCGAACCCGAACCCCTTTCGGACGAATGATCAGAGGCCAACGCCTTAGACCACTGCGCCACCGGGGCGGCCAGGATGACTTGTGGTGGGTGCATAAGTTTGAATAATCTGAGCCTGGTATCTTTTCGAGAGTTGGATAACAAGTCGTGCAGCTCTGTCAGAGGAACTTTCAACTTCTACAACTTTATCCTTCAGTTTCTTGTTTATTATAAATCCAACACCACTAGTTCTGCCAGTATCTGTCCCACGATAGTAGAAGAGATGTCCACTTTTCAGTTCGATGAGATCTTCTCATTTTCTCCTTACCTCACTTAGCCCCACGATGTCCCACTTGATCCTTTGTAGTTCCTCTTCCAATTCAAGAAGCCTTGAATCAGAAGATAGGGAGCGTCCATTGTACGTAGCCAAGGTCAGCATCAGATGGCAGCCTAGTCCGGTCCTCCGGGGATTCTTAGCACCCTCTGCCTTCATGTCGCACTGGCCGCTGCCTTGGCCAGGTACATTCCAGCTGCCGGAGACTGAGGGCCAAGATTTAAGTTGTGGAGTACAGTTTATACATGTATATATCATTTACAACCACTATCTCAATCCACTGCTGGATGAGTCACCAAGTTTTTTCAACAACAGTCTGCCTTGAGCCAGTTTCCTTCATGCTTCCAAATTTCATCCACCCATCTCCCACATGTCATCTTTTGGGTCTTTTTTTCTCCTCTTGCTATCCAGCTTAATATTTCAACTCTCCAGCGCTAGCTCTTTCTTCTGGAAATATATCCATCTCGTTGCAATTTTAGGGATTCTGACATTGATGTCTTCTACCCTTGTAAATTTTTCCCGATCCACGAGTTCCTCTTTGTATTTTCCCTGTTTCCATGTTACATCAAACATGATTCTTTCAGTTGTATGCAATCTCGGTATATCTATTTTAGTTGAGGCCCATGTCACTGCTCCGCGTAACAACTGGAAGGATGTACTGATTAAACACTTTTCTTTTAAGAAATAATGCATCATACAAAGTTTTATACACCGATTATTTTCTTCATATATGTGGCTATCGTTTGATATCTGTTGCGTAATTCAGGTATCGGTTACCTCTAGATTTTCCCTATCAATCGCTAAATATAAAATCTAAATATTCATTTCTTTTAAAAAAAAGCACATTCGATCCATAGAGTATATATATATATATATATATATAAATTATTATTAAACAGACAGCATCGGCAGGCTCAGCAACTTAGCTTTCGAAGTGATATCTACAAAATTGGAAAGCAGTCCAGCCCCTCCATCTCAGCTTGCCACTATCCGCTACTGAATACTGATATACAGTTAAATTTTCCAAACAGCACGTCTTTACTTATATCCAAATATCCATGCCATTTGCTCGCGTTTTGGTAGGCATTCTTCGAGGAGGTAGCATGATATCAATTTAATTGAAGCGCACGTAAAATTCTATTTTTAAAATAAATTTGTCGACGCTGCACTCTGCGGCAAACTTAAGACATTTTAGCGAGTTCTGATTACGGTTAAATGTGATTCCATAATCGCACACTTAAGAAAACCGTACACTTACATTTCTTACATCCTATTTTCGTAATCCAGCCCCTGTTGTTTGATGCACAACACTACACAGACACCGTCTGCAGCGCAGCGATGCGGCGTGGGACATATTTCGAACACAGTTTTTGAGCTCGCACGGCACACTTTCCCTTCTAGACGCTATACCCAAAGCGTTTGTGAGCAGCCCCGGTGGCGCAGTGGTCTAAGCGATGGCCCCTGATCATTCGTCCGAAAGGGGTCCGGGTTCGAATCCGGGTGAGGCATGGATGTTGTGTTTGTCTTACGGCACTGTCTCTCTCCCTTCCCTGTTACCAGTGACCCTAAATTAGGGACGGGCGACTGTTTATAGCCCATTGAGTTGCTCACGGTGGTCGTTAAACCTCCAATCAAAAAAAAAGCGTTTGTGTAATGTTGCCAAATTATTTATTCGTTCAACATGAAGATATATGTGCTGCCCCGGTGGCACAGTATTCTAAGCGATGGCCTCTGATCATTCGTCCGAAAGGGGTCCAGGTTCGAATCCCGGTCAGGCATGGATGTTGTGTTTGTCTTACGGCACTGGCTCTCTCTCTTCCCTGGAACCAGTGACCCTAAATTAGGGACGGGCGACTGCTTATAGCCCATTGAGTTGCTCACGGTGGTCGTTAAACCTCCAAACAAAAAAAAAAAAAAAAAAAAGAAGACATATGTTTGTTTTCCTTGTCGATGTCCCAGGTAAAAATCTATATTGTTTTTGACCCAGTTTCATTTAAACAGAATATCATTTGGCCGTTAGTGTTTTCCTCATGTTATGTAAATATTCTTTTACACAAACTTTAGCAGCAAGTATTTTAGTTTTGGAACATTGATTTATAAATTGTTGACAACGCTTCTCCCGCGATTTCTTCAGTTTCGATTTAGCTTTACGGACGGTGACGTCCCTGTGTGAGTGCTATTTTCTTCTGGTTATGAGAAGGCCGAATGAGTAATCCTTCTTTCTATTAACCTTGAAAATTGCTGCCAATTTCTTCCAAAATCCGTAATACATTGTCACAGGCAAGTGACGCCTTGATTATAGACCTAAACTCCGCCCCTGCATGTCGTTGATTGGTGGGCTTCCAGATCTTCCAGGTAACATGTGAAGTTAACTGTAACTGTTGTTTTTCTCACATGGTTGGGTGATTGGCATATGAATGCATGTAAACACACCCAACTTATTAATGTTTGATAAGGTAGTGCACAGGAAGTGGATGAGACTTGCATTGTGTTGCATGACAGGTGAAGTCATGTTCTGGGAAATGTATTTATACCGAAGTGAGTTTGCATTAATGAGTTGTCTTCGCGTTTAATTATTTACGTCAATGGTATCGGTGCAAATCCTTGCGGGATTATCAGTGTCAATGGGTCGTAAGTTTTTGCACGTATATATGTTTAGTTAAAGCCAGAATATCTAATTAACAAAGCAGATTTATTTGTTAATCAGTTAATCCAGTGTGCCTGAGTTTGACATTTTTTGTGTAATCGCTTGGCTGTGTCTCCAAAACTGGATGAAAAAACGACGGCTTTACCTCCCAAATTTTTTTTGAAATATTTTTTAAACTACAGTAAAAAAAGAGTGAAGTTAATGCTGAAATATTTTGTCTACACGTTACATGTAATTTATATTACAACGTACGAATCTTGTGTCAAGCATCCTCGTTGGACGGTAATCTTGTATTCGCCGCCACTGTGGCTGCGCAGTGGTCTAAGCGATGGCTTCTGGTCATTCGTCCGAGATGGGTCCGGGTTCAAATTCCGTGAGGCATGGATGTTGTGTTTATCTTACGGCGCTGGCTCTCTCCCTTCCCTGGAACCAGTTTCCCCCCCAATTTAGGGACGGGCGACTGCTTATAGCCCACTGAGTTGCTCACGGTGGTCGGTAAAGCTCCAATAAAAAAAAATATATATATATATATATTCCTTCCTAGGTTCCGCTTTCTGTCCTTTCTAGGAGCCAGAAAATTCGCGATTCCACATTCATTGGCATCATTAAAAGCAAACAGACGCTTTACTGGTACTGAAACTTTCAAATTAAAATGGGCGTTAAGAAAATTGGAGAAAATAAAATAAAAATAAATCTTAAAATATGCTGGGTTATGCTCACAAGATAAATCTCTGCTCAGGGTCATACACGTAAGATGGAGATATCTGCACGGTTTATCCAGGAATTTCATTACTGAAAAATTGGGGAAGGGGGTTGAAAGCCAGTTTTTCAAAGGCTGAAAATGTTTTATAGTGAACTATTTAGGCTTTAAAGCTAAGATTTAAAGATTGGTGGGGAGAGATAACTGCTGATTTTTTTTGTAGTTAAAAATGGTTATAATCTACAATCATTTTTTCTTCCCAAAAACCACATCCAGTCATATTGTTTTGTACTGTTTATTAACACGAGTTGCTGAAACTGTAGATATTAATATTTCCACAAATCTTGTACACTGCAAAATAATTCAGAGGTATACTGCAGAATCTGTATCACACTAAAATGAAGATATATACAGAGGTTGGACAGAATAGTGTGAACACCTAGGAAAAGAAGGTTTTACGTACCTAGTAGTACAAATCCTGGATGGTGGTTAGTGTAAGGTGATCAGATTTTTGAGAACGAAATTGAGGACAAAATGACATGTCCTCAATGTCATTTTGTCCTCAATTTCAATCCCACTGGGCACCTCATCCTGCAACAAGACAATGCACCGTGCCATCACTCCCGAATTGTTTTTTTTTTTTTTATTGGAGGTTTAACGACCACCATGAGCAACTCAATGGGCTATAAGCAGTCGCCCGTCCCTAATTTAGGGTCACTGGTTCCAGGGAAGGGAGAGAGCCAGTTTCGTATGACAAACGCAACATCCATGCCCGACCGGGATTCGAACCCGGACCCCTTACGGACGAATGATCAGAGGCCAGCGCCTTAGACCACTGCGCCACCGGGACGGCACTCCCGAATTGTATCCGAATGGTTGGATGAACACTCCACCGACGTGACCTCGCTTCCTTGGCCAGCTAGGTCACCTGACCTCAGTCCCTTCGAGCACATTTGTGATGCCATCGAGAGAGATGTTCGAGGCTATGACCCCCTCCATCAAATCTTCGTGAACTGTGGGAGCTTGTTCAGGGGTCGTGGATTCGTATGGCTTCCCAACGCTTCCGGTGTCTTGTCGAGTCCATGCCGAATTACTTTTCAGATGGAGCATCATTGCAGTATAAAAACAAATCAAACTTTCTCAATCTCTGCCATCATGAGAAAGATTTTGGCATCAAGGCGGAATGGAACTTTTTTGCATTGTCACATGGAAAAAATGCATGTCATGGTGTCGGAGGAACTGTTAAATGATTAGCGGCATTGGTCAGTCTATGAATGGTCTACAATGCTCAAATAATGACCCCTCGCCAACTTTATGATTGGGCTAAAGACAATATTGTCAACATCAGTTTTTTTCATTCCACTACAGACGAATACAAGACAGAGGAAAAGACCTTGAAGAGTAGGTTTGAAGCAGCAACAACAATAAAGGGTACTCAACAATTTCACAGTTACAGTCCTATGAATGAGACTAGAGTTTTAGTGAAAAGCTACTCATTTTCAGAGGAATCAAGTGTAGCAATAGTTTCAGCTGATGACACTGATGATGATCTGGACATTAATGACATTGTTGGCTTTGTTACATGCCAATACTCAGACAAGTGGTGGTTAGGTTGTGTGTTAGGAATAGGAGGAGATGAAGTAAAAATAAGTTTTTTGGAACCACATGGCCCTTCTCCATCTTTCAAATACCCACAATTTACTGACATACTAGTTGTGCATAAAAGTGAGGTTTTTACAAAAGTTTTAGTGAAAAGCTACTCATTTTCAGAGGAATCAAGTGTAGCAATAGTTTCAGCTGATGACACTGATGATGATCTGGACATTAATGACATTGTTGGCTTTGTTACATGCCAATACTCAGACAAGTGGTGGTTAGGTTGTGTGTTAGGAATAGGAGGAGATGAAGTAAAAATAAGTTTTTTGGAACCACATGGCCCTTCTCCATCTTTCAAATACCCACAATTTACTGACATACTAGTTGTGCATAAAAGTGAGGTTTTTACAAAAGTTGATCCTATAACAGCTATAGGAAGAGTTTATCGACTTACAGACTCGGAAACCAAAAAGGCAAACAAGAAATTATTTGTTAAGTTAAAGAACTAAGAAATCTTTTGGCGTAACTACATTTCTGAGTGCTAACTAAAAAATACTTTTATTAATTTTACCAGGTAAAACTTTTAGCCTGTTGGGACTATCCTTCCCTTGTTTTATGTTTGACTATGTATTAGTATGACGTATTATGTAGATTTTAAAACTCAGTGTCTGTTATCATGGAAACACACTAAAACGAGAATTATAATCCATTATTGCTTGTACAGTAACTTTAAGTTTTTTGCCATAGCTCCCGATCCCATTGAGATCCCACTCTAAAAGTTTCAGGATTTAAAGCTTGTAATATAATACAAAAAACATATTTTTTTCAAAATTTTTAAAACTCTTAAATTTTTTTTTCACCAAGCATAGTCAAGTTTTATATCAAATTAAAACTTATGAAATTATCTTTAAAATGAGGGGTCAAACAACTCTCTAGGCCTTATAAAACTTGAGAAATTCAAGATTGAAAAAGTTTATGCAAGCCAAAATGCTGATTTTTTAAAAATTCTAAAAATTAATTACATGAAACCCCAATGAGATAAAAAAATTTAAAAATATATTCTCATTTATATCATTAGGGAAAATGATCCCTGAAGGTTTCATTGAAATCTGAGATGGTCAGGTTGAATATTGAAATTTTTTGGTTGATTTAGCATGGAATCCGCACACAACCATTGAAACAGAAAACCTTCTGCAAACCCGCGATGCGCTAACCACGACAACAAGAGAATAAGATATTTTAAAGAAAAATAAATAAAACAATAAATAATTGTTAGAATATTAGATTCCAGTGAGGGCAAAAGTATTGGGTTGCTGTGAATGAAATGTCTGGCGCGAACGAGCAGTGCAGGCAGGCCCCCACCACAGCAGAATGGAACCACCCACAGGTGTTGTGGGTATTACGTCACAGAGTTACTATAAATAGCTAGCACATGTGTGAAGAACAAGGTTCAGGCGTGGTTTGTTTAAAAGTAACGTGGCTTGCAAAGGAAACATGCATACGCCGAATTTGAGAGTCATCTTCCTGTATGAATTTAAACTGGACCATTCTGCAGAAATTGCCGCTTGAAACATCAACAACACATTTGGGGCTAATGCAGCCAACGAACAAACCATTCGGCGATGGTTTGTGAAGTTTCGAACCGAAGATACAGACATGGTCGTGAGATAGCGGCAGAGGTGGGTGTCCACCACACCACAGTTGTTTGGCGTCTGGCTGCACTGGGTAAGGACAAAAAGCTGGACATGTGGCTGCCGCATGAGTTAACAACTGCCGACAAGACTAGGTGTTTGGAAATCTGCACGTCACTGCTTGCCAGGAATAAACAGGAACCTCTACTGCATTGAATTGTCGCCTGCGACAAGAAGTGGGTCCTTTATGATAATCAGAAACTGTGTGCACAATGGTTAAGCAAGGCACAGCCTGCTGGATGGCATTAGTGTTCTCCCTAGATTTTCTTTTACAGCTGGGTGGCAAGAAAGTTTAACCGGGTGGTACTTTTAACAAAACCTTCCCCAGTCGAAAAAAAAAATGTTTTGCTTAATATAATATATAGTGTTCTCCCTAGATTTTTTCAACAGCCAGGTGGCAAGAAATTTTAGCTGGGTGGTACTTTTAATGACCCCTTCTCCAATCGAAAAAAAAAGTTTTCGTTAACATTATTATACTTATTAAACATCTTTAGTGGTGTGGTAGGCATTAATGCAGCATAGTGTCGCCCGGTGGCGCAGTGGTCTAAGCGATGGCCTCTGATCATTCGTCCGAACGGGGTCTGGGTTCGAATCCCGGTGAGGCATGGATGTTGTGTTTGTCTTACGGCACTGGCTCTCTCCCTTCCCTGGAACCAGTGACCCTCAATTAGGGACGGGCGACTGCTTATAGCCCATTGAGTTGCTCACGGTGGTCGTTAAACCTCCAATAAAAAAAAAAATGCAGCATAGCATGATAAACAGTTAGAAAATTGTACATAACTGAAAATCATGAAAGAAATACGGGATTACGCCATATAATACAAATTTTGAAGATGACAATCCGATTTTTGGCGTAAATGTGACAAGGATGGTAAGTCAGATAATATCCGAAAACTTGAAAATTTTCATCGTCCTGGAGCGGGACTCGAACCCGCGTCTCCCAGAAAACGCCTAGGTATGCTAACCACTACACCACCCAGAACGACCAAGTTTCAAGTTTCCGATCATAACTGGTTTTAAAAATGAGTATTTACTAACAAATTATATTCTACACAGATTTCTTTTTTTATATAGATTGAAGGTTTAACTACCAACTCGATAGGTTCTAAGCAGTCACTTGCCCCTAATTTAGGGCCACTGGTTCCAGGGAAGGAGGAGAACAAGTGCCATAAGACAAACACAACATCCACGCCTGACCGAGATTTGAACTTGGACCCTTCTCGGAAGAATGGTCATAAGCCAGCACTTAGACCACTGTGCCACCAGGGCGGTAACACAGATTTCAGCCAGTTTTCATCAACACTGATGGTGTATGTGGGAATAAGTTTTCCATTCTTACTATTATGTGCAATGTGAAAACATTCATTAAAGGAATTATAGCCGGGCGGCAGACAAAATTAAGTGGCCAGGCCGCCCAGTAAAAAGGCTCTAGGGAAAACACTAATATACTTATTAAACATCTTTAGTGGTGTGGTAGGCATTAATGTAATATAACATGATAAACAATATTAGAAAATTGTACATAAATGATTAAAAAAACTGAGTACTTACTAATAAATTATGTTCGACACAGATTTCAGCCAGTTTTCATCAATATTTATGGTGTATGTGGGAATCAGTTTTTGACTCTTACTACACTGCCGGACAATTGCTAAGGTCGGATGACAATAGCAACAATAGCAACCATAAAATGGAAGGCAGGAAAATGTGGAAATTAGCATAAGTGCGAGATACAGTAAGACGTGTTGTGCGTGTGCAAATTTTGGATTGCCGAACTTGTTCGTGACGTCATAGCGCTGATAAGAGATATAAAGGATTTGACGCGTATTGACCATTGTTGTTCAAACGGAAAGTTGAAAGGGAAAGAATCAATTGACGAACATGAAATTTTCAGTATGTCTTCCCGACATCACCTAGATGATTCTACGCGTGGCCGTATTATTGGCAAGATTGAAGAAGGGCGAAAAATAACAGATGTTGCCAGGGAGTTCGACGTCAGCCACAGTGTTGTTTCAAGGCTTTGGAAATCATTTCAAACAAATGGAGAGTGTAGCAAACGTCACGGGGGAGGTCGTGTTCGCAGTACGACACCTGCAGAAGATCGGTACATAGTGCTATCAACAAAAAGACACCGGCGCAGCACAGCTAGTGAGGTAGCAAATCAGTTTATAGCTGCTGCTGTCAAGCGGATCTCCTGAAAAACTGTCGCCAGACGTTTGCATGAAGGAGGACTATACGCCTGCCGTCCTGTTGTGTGCATCCCATTGTCCCGTTTGCAATGGTGCCATCAACATCGCAATTGGACTGATAACGACTGGTCTGCTGTCCTCTTCTCAGATGAGAGTAGATACAGTCTATCGTCTGATTGTCGACAACAACTGATCTGGCGTGATAGTGGTACTGCATATTGTCCAGAAAACATACAGGAAAGGGACCGATATCCAACATGTAGTGTCATGGTATGGGCTGGCATCATGATCAATGGCCGTACGTCCCTCTATGTGCTTCCAACTGGGACTATGACTGGCCAACGATACATTAATGATGTTCTGCTACCTCATGTTCGCATGTTCCGTGGTGCTGTCGTTGATAGATTCATTTTCATGGACGACAACGCAACATGTCATCGAACAGTCGCTGTCCAGGAGTGTCTTGAGAGCGAGGATATTCAACTCCTCGTATGGCCAGCACGTTCTCCAGATCTGAATCCCATTGAAAATGTGTGGGATGCTTTGGGAGGAGTCTTGCTGGTCGCCAATGCTCTCCAATATACAAGGACACCCTCATCCGTGCACTGACAGTGGAATGGGATAAATTACCCCAACAGCTGCTTGATAATGTTGTGCAAAGCATGACCCGACGTGTGGAATCTTGCATCGCCCTCCATGGTGGCCATATCCCGTATTGACATCTTACGCCGGAACGCCTGCGGACGTTAATTGCATTTTTTTCACGTTTACGTATTCTGCACAAAATGGCCTGTTTGTCCCTTGAACACGTTCCAAAGCCTTCTGGATTTCAGAGCACAATAAATTGTCTTTCTTGTAATGTCCTGGCATTCTGACATTATTTTATTTCACTTGGCATCCAACCACACTTACTTTTTTATGCGCTATATAGCCGTTTATGATCCGTCGTTAGCAATTGTCCAGCAGTGTATTATGTGCATTGTGAAAACGTTCATTAAAGGAAATTTAGCTGGGCGGCAGAGAAAAATAGCTGGGTGGGCCGCCCTGTATAAAGGCTCTAGGGAGAACACAAGGCATCCTAAGCCACCCTTACACACCAAGAAGCTGATGCTGTCTGGTGGTCCGCAGCAGGGACAATTCATCGGAGTTTCTTGGCAAGAGGCCAAACCATCACCGCAGAACGTTATTGCGCTGAATTACACCAGATGCATCAGAAATTGCTGCAGGAACAACCGGCTTTGGTCAACAGACGTGGAGTTCTCCTGCAGGACAACGCTCGCCCTCATGCCGCACAACGAATGATGATGATACTAAGTGCCTTGGGCTATGAAGTGCAGCCTTATCTTGCCTATTTCCCAGACTTGTCTCCAACAGACTATCGTCTGTTTTGTCACCTGGATCACTTCCTGTCTGGGAAACAGTTCACGACAGACGAGGTTCAACTTGTAGTTGATAACTTCTTCGGGTCCCAGCCACAAGACTTTTTTTTTTTGTTCCGGGATCATGGCCTTGCCAGACAGATGGCAAGTATGTGTTGATGCCAAGGGGGATTATTTTGCCTAGTAAGTTTTCCTACTTTTCCGTTCTCGCCGTCCACGTTTGCTGGTCCTTTGTCGGACATTTCATTCGCACCAACCCAATATATTGCAATTGATTGTGCAGCAATGTATGTGAAATGAACTTTTATGGCAAAATATTAAAATATTGGACTATGAACCTCATGAAAACAAGAGACTAAAGATTTTATATCCAGAAAAAACAATTCCATCAACAAACCTTCAAAAATTATATTTTGAATTTACTTGTTGAAAATTAAATAAAAAATTATTCTGAATTAACCTGTTGAAAATTATTTCATTTTCAACATGTTAATTCAAAATACCAGTCTTACAAAATACATAAGGAAGTGATTTTAATTAAATAATTGGCAATTGCACAAGGAACCTGGCAATAAAATTCAAATTCTTTCTGTGTAAATGAAATTTTTGATACAGTTCCTATACATTGAGAACTGGCCTTGATAAAATCTAGAGGGCAGAAATATCTGTAAAAGCAAAAGCACTCAGAAGATGTGAAAAATAAGTGAAAGTTCAAGTTGAAATAGAATTATGTATATTAATCTGGGTAAAGTCTTGAGTTAGTGTTTTAATTGCTGTAAATAACATTTTCATTTAACCCACAAGCAAAAACTATCTGCAAAACCTGCTAATAATTTGGAAACTATCCGTGCACAGCATACACGCGTACATCTACATTCTGCTACTCTGATTGCCTCTACCAAAATGCGGTATTCATTGCATCCTAGTAAACAGATATGGAAGGATGTAATGTGCTACTCGGTTACTGCACTATTGTAGTGACTCACATTTGTATGCAGAAAATCTGGTTACTAACATGGATTTTCTTTCAGAATTTTTCCGGTTAAAAGAAAGAAACTTTTTTCTTTTCATTTTCATGCAGGGCTTAGCCCCCGATACCGATAATGAACCAACACCACTGTTATTTGTATTAAGCATTGTGTGCTTTGCTTTTGTAGATAAAAACTTCAAATATGGAAGCTAGTAGAAAACACCTGAGGAAAAGATTTGCTGCCCAGAACAATGGAAGCATACAGTATGAAGACGATGCTACTGAGGATGAGTTGTTTTGCTTCAAGTATCCTGAAGATACCTTTGCTTACACGAAGGTCAAAGGTTATACACATCCAAAGCTGCAGAAGAAGAAGAGTAAATTCAGTTGCAGAGGTACCGTTGGATACCCAGGTGCTGATGCACTTCACATAACACTTCATCAGGTAGGTTTTTGTACACTTCTTTACAAAAAATAAATCATGCTTTAAATATTGGTTATTGCCTGACAAACAAGGAATTATTAATAAAACAATGTAAAATGTATTATAAACATAGGATGTCAACAAATATGATTAGATGTCCCGGTGGCGCAGTGGTGTAAGCGATGGCTTCTGATCATTCGTACGGAAGGGGTCTGGGTTCGAATCCCGGTGAGGCATGGATGTTGTGTTTGTCTTACGGCACTGGTTCTTTCCCTTCCCTGGAACCAGTGGCCCTAAATTAGGGACGGGCGACTGCTTATAGCCCATTGAGTTGCTCACGGGGGTCGTTAAACCTCCAATAAAAAAAAATGATTAAATTTATAACGAGGAACAGTACACCAATTAAGTAGTAAATAGTGACGCTGTACTAGTGATCCGATTTATTGGCGTAGGAAATAAACACATAAGCATTTCCAAGCTTTCGCACATCAACCAGATGGCTTTTTCAAGGGTTAGACAGAAACTGAAAAATAGAATGCTTAACAGTTTGAACGCGGGAACTTGACAATAAATAGATGCGACGTTATATTCATTTAAAGGTACGAGGCATCACGTTGGTTACACGTGGGTTTCTGGTAGAGAAAAGGCGTTACTTGAAGAATTGGTTCCAAATTCGTGGCAACACGAGCAAGACACAATCATTGCAAGTATCGCTGTTGGTAAGGATCTCCAAGGTTTCCCGAATGGCTGTACATTTAGGGGTAGAATAGCTAGCTAATTTCTTTATATCATCCCACAAGGGAGTAGCGGACTTGAATTTGACTTCTCAAAAATCATGATTAAATGCGTGCAACCAACGTGATGCCTCGTATCTTTAAATGAATATAATGTTGCATCTATTTATTGTCAAGTTCCCGCGTTCAAATTGTTAAGCGTTCTATTTTTCAGTTTGCTGTTCCTGTCTAACTTCCTTGAAAAAGTCATCTGGCTGATGTGCGAAAGCTTGGAAACGCTTATGTGTTTATTTCCTACGCCAATAAATCAAGATCACTAGTACAGCGTTACTATTTACTAAAAACTGATTACCCTGATTTAAGCATGTTGCAACTTTAAAACTTTTTCAAGTCTTGAAATTGAAAATCCTGAAAGTACATCAGTGCAGGGGATCAGCCTACAGGTGACAGTTCCAGTTGGTCATTCCCAGAGTTCAAGCTGGCTCAAAACATGCTGTAGCAAAAGTGCTGAAATGGAGAAAAAGTTGTAGCAAGATGCTAAAGAAAGTTCTAAGTCGCTTTTGTGTCGCTCGGTAAATCATAACATCAGTTTAATCTTTCACACCAACAGCACTTTGGACATCATTGGAAAACTAGGTATTTTTGAAGATACCAACATATTTAGAAAAGTGTATTGGGCAGTATAAGTTGATATACGGCTAACTGAGAAGTAACAGATAAGGACTTATTTTTAAAATCATGATTAAATAAGCTTAAAATCCAATTTTTTATCATTTGCCAGGACATTGCATTTTCTTGCTGCAACACACAATTCACAGTTCAAATAGGGCATTTTATCCATCCAGTTAACTTGCACCCATTTGTAAAGGGAGCACCATTTTCACACAAATTGCTCAGAAGGTATACATTCAGTAGCAGTTTTACTTCTGTTTTTTTGACCCACAATTTTTTTACAGTTGATTTATCAGAACTGTCATCTTTCCATTTGTTAACAATGGTTTTATCCATAACAACGGCAGCACCTGTATGATGGATGGCACCGAGGGGTGGTGCACTTTTCTTTCCTAATCTATATCTTGTCTCTGTGCGATGTGCAAGAGTTTGAAAGGTCATTCTGGTCATGAGTGCACTGATGATAAGAAATTTTTATGGCCTTGGGGGTATGCCAGAGAGAGAGAGAGAGAGAGAGAGAGAGAGAGAGAGAGAGAGATGTCACAGCTGACTCTGGTTTAACTTTTGAATGGTGAGAAGAGATCTATTGATTGATCCAACAAATGCTGTAGGAATAAACAAACACATCGCTCTTTTCACGTTCAGCAACACACAGCAACCGAAAAAAATATTATTTGGTCACCCCCGAGGAATTGAATCCTGGATCTCTCGATATCTAGCCGAGCGCGTTAGCCTTACACCTCGGTGGCCGACAATCCACGGCACTATGTGTGTTTTTCTGTCAGCTTCTGACATAAATCCGTAAGATGGGCTCAGCTACTGAGATGTCTCCATCTGGTGGGCATTAATGGCACTGGCTATATATTAATTATTGCAGTTAAATCCAAAGGGTGAGATTGAAAGTGAAAATCCTCCAAATACGTGACATCAGTGAATAAGCGCGGAAAGAGCGAGGTATTTGTTTATTCACTGACGCCATGTATTTGGAGGATTTTCAGGTGCTGTAGGAACATACCACAAGTATTAAGAAAATAACAGCAGAGTGCGAATCGCTGCCCGAATTTTGGAAACTGTAGTTTTCACTGAAATAGAAAAGCTAAAGCAGAATCTGCACATGTGTTGATATTTAAATGGCTGGCACGATTTTACAGTGGAAACTAATTTTCTCTTGCATTTTGGATTATCCAATCACGTTTCACAAAAATAGTGACCATAGCTTAACCTCTGGTCATTCCACCTAAGAGTTCTCGAATAAAACCCAGTGACATGTAAGTCATAAAAGCTTGTCTACGTACGATAAAAAACATTATCCCTGCTGATACTATAGACTAATTTAAAAAAAACTTTATTCACAAGTAAAAGCAAGTTAAAAGCGAGATCTTTCGGGATCCCTAGATCCCATCTTCAGGCTTAAGGCCTTAAAGAACAACAAGTGGTCCACTTATATACGATCAGGTTTGACCCATGATGCAACCCAGTGGGCGTTGACATCGGTCAACATAGCAAATCAAAAACAATCAATAGTTCGAAGATATGTAAGGTAATACAATATTGTTCGTAGTGGCTCCGGGCATATCGATGGGGATTAGTTTTTTCCATATGTGAAAAACCCAGTGAGACGAACTCTTTTGACCAATGTCTCACAGAACTAGCTGGTACCTAAACAATATTTATACTGAAGGTTCCTGAAAAAGTCCTGAATGACTGCGTACAAAAGTTTAATTGTTCCGACTCTGATTTAAACTTTGGTACTGCAAAAAAAATTGTAGGAGGAGTCGTGTGCTGGAATGGTGCATTACTTATGAAGGGTTTGTGGCAAGACGCATACTGATCATGTGAGAAATGAAAATGTGTTGGAGATGTGTAATCTAATGTGAAGCAATATGTTGTTAGTAAGGTTGCCACAATTATTAGGTGGGTTGGCTATGTTGAAAGAATGAGTGATGAGATGCTTACTAAGAGAATTTATTCAGCCCAAGTGACGAAAGAAAAGTAGAAGTCCAAGGAAATCATGGTAGGATCAGATTCTGCAGACCTGCCAACTGTTACGATTTTATCGTATTTAGTACAATAAATCATGCTGCAGTCACTAATACGATTTTGCAACCAAGAATACTATTTTTTTAAATAGTCATGTTTCCCCCCCTTTGTTCCCCTTTTCAGACAGAAGCTTTGTAGCAGAATTGCGGTGACGGGCGACGTATGTCACAGATTTATTTTGGTCCTGCAGACAAAAATGACATCCCCAGAACCCTAGACTCCCTATCATAGATGCAAGTGTTCCGCCTTTCAAAATTTCCGAAAACGGAAGTTGAGCGTAGTGAGTATTTCTCCCGTAATCATAATTTTTTTCTCATGAAGGACAATGTACGTTGCAAAATTATTTTGTACTCGTCCCCATAGCAGAATCGCGGCAACGTACATCGCAGATTTATTTTTACTCATCCCCGTAAAAGAATCGCGACAACATACATCGTAGGTTTATTTTACACTCGTCCCTGTAGCAGAATCGCCGCGATGGCCGACGTACTTCGCAGATTTATTTTGTACTTGCCCCCGTAGAAGAATCGCGGCGACGGCTGACGTGCATCGCAGATTCATTTTCTACTAATCCTCGTAGCAAAATCGCGGCAGTGGCTGATGCACATCGCAGATTTATTTTGGTCCTGCAGACAAAAACAACATCCACAGAACCCGATGAAACCATCTTGCAGACCTCCTAAGATGCAAGTTTTCCGCCTCTCAAAATTTTCGAAAACGGAAGTTAGGTGGAGTGAGGATTTCCCCATAATCATAAATTTTTTTCTAATAATTAACAACATAAAAGTGTTTGCTGATTAGATTTAATTAGTTTCTCAATAAAATTTTGATGTAGGGAAAAAAATCCCTGCATTCTAATCATCAAGAATTTATATAGCTTGAGATAGGCTTCAAAAATTATCAGCATGTGTCGTGTTACGATTTTTCTATCTGGGTGTTACGTTTTTTGGTTCTGAGAGGTTGGCAGGTCCGGATTCTGGAATGTCTGCATGAGAAAAAAATGAGTATGAAGTACAAATGGTCTTATGTGAAACATGATAGATGTCAGTGATGCTTGAGTTTTGTGCCAAGATCACTGTAAATGCAGATGTTTTATACATCAACAGTAAGCAAAATCCAGGTCCATCAGTTTTAAACTTTAATCTGGCAGATGAGCTTTCTTTGAGGAGCTAACCTCTAAATCTCAGAAAACAGCTTATTGATATGTATGGAAGTTGGCATTTACCCTTTAATAAGGTATGAGGTAAAAATATCATATGAACTTTAAAAGAATGTATTATAAATGCATACATATGATTAAGCTGTTCTGTGAGATTCAGAGATTAGCTGCTCAAATAAAGGTCATCTGCCAGATTAAAGTTTAAAGCAGGTAGAACTCGATTTTATTTACAGTTGACCTATCAAAGGCATCCATTTGTAGCAATCTCAGTACACATTTCAAGTATCGCTGACATCCATCACATGCCTTACACAAGACCTTTTGTGCTTCATGCTTATTATTTCTTTCTCATGTAGGCACTCTTGAATCTGGTCCTCCTATGATTTCCTTGGCCTTCCCTAAATCTTTCTTTCCTGCCACTTGGGCTGAACGAACAGGTCTTACACCCCTCCCCCCTATAAGTAATGCATCTCTCCCCTGCACACAAATGACTCCTGTGCCTCTTCTGCAGTACCCAGGTTTCACTGCTGTACATCAGAGTACGAGCAATTATGTTTTCATACACAACCATTTGGTACTTCTTTGAGAACCCTATGACTCTTTTGCCGTACTCAGGTTTCAGAGCTGTACATCAGAGTTGGAACAATTACACTTTCACACAAAGCCATTTGGGACTTCCTTGAGAGCCCACTGTTGCTGTGAAATTCTCCTAAGGCAACTTTGACTCTCAAACATGAATTTGCTTAGTGACTAATTTCACCACCTGATCTGTTTTTGCTGTTAAACGTGCTTCCTAAATAAACAAATTATTTCACCTGGTTCAGCTTGGTACTATTTAGACTTTTCTTGCATTCAGTACTAACAGTTCCTTGCTTAACACATCGACTGCCAAAAACAAGTTAACTCATATTTGGTGATTGAACCCAAGACACCACATTGCAGATAATCTATGAAGCTTTGTCTTTTCTTTCTTTACAACAGTAAGCATTTTTTGCGAGTTTTGGTGATGAATATATGTTATGTGTTTTTTAAGTAATTTAACATGTCCAGCTCGAATTGGCGTCAGAAACTCGTTTACCCTAATAAGCCTTGGCAATCAGTGTGTTAAAAACCATAAATTTAGTTTCCCCCTTATTTATAGATTATTCATTATGAAATCTTAAGTTTTTTTGAAAAACTTATATGGTGAACTGATTGAAAATTTTGCTATTAATATATGTAACCTTCACTAACTTGAAAGTTTTCTTCACTCTGCTTTTGTGCCGTCCAGATTGGTTCACCGGTCAAAGCGCCGGCTTCTGAGAGTTCATCAGAGTGGGTCCGATTCCCAGATGAGGCACGTGGTGTATTCATCTTATGGCACTGACTCTCTCCCATCCCTTATGCTAGGAGCTCTAAAATAAGAACAGGTGACAGCTTATAGCCATTAGAGTTTCTCATGAGGTGGTTGTTAAAGCCCAAAATGAAAAGAAACAAACAGTACAAAAACTGCCTTTGTATGAGGGATGGTCAATAAATTATAAGCCTGACCTTGAAAGTAGAGTGGTTGGCAGCTGATGCAAGTATTGCATCGTTCTTTAGTAATATAACAGCCACGCGACATTGCTGTGTCATTATTTGAGATCGCTCTATAGTGCATTGAATTCAATACAGTGACAATGGATGAGCAATAGATAAAATTGCAGAATCAAGGGGTGATTGTTCCCATGCAAGCTGTGGTGGCTTCCAACTGCTTCTCCATTCACCATACTCACCTGACCTCACCACTAACAACTTCCTCTTCAAAAATCGTAAAAAAGATCTGAGTGGTAGGCATTGTGCAGATGATTCTGAACTGAAGGAGGCAACGAAGTGTTGGTTTGAGGAGAAATATAAAACGTTTTTTGCACTGGGGATTTGCCAACTCTATGATCGGTACAACAAATGTATCCAAGTCAGGGGAGACACCGTGGGAAAATAAAGGTGCATTCTGAATTGAAGGAGGAAATGAAGTGTTGGTTTGAGGAGAAAGAAGATTTTTTTTTTTTGCAGTGGGGATTCACCAACTCTGTGATCAGTACAACAAGTGTATCCAAGTCAGGGTAGACTATGTGAGAAAATAAAGTTGCATTCTGAACTAAAGGGGGCCAAAGAAGTGTTGGTTTGAGGAGAAAGATAAAACATTCTTCTCAGCGGGGATTCACCAAGTCTGTGATCGGTACAACAAGTGTATCCAAGTCAGGGGAGACACTGTTGAAAAATAAAGGTGCATTCTGAACTGAAGGGGGCAAAGAAGTGTTGGTTTGAGGAGAAAGATAAAACATTCTTCTCAGCGGGGATTCACCAAGTCTGTGATCGGTACAACAAGTGTATCCAAGTCAGGGGAAAAGTTGTGAAAAAAAAAAAGTATGATTTTGAAAAAAATGATTGCCTTTCTATGTTAGACTTAGAAATTATTAAAAGCCCTTCATATGTGCAGTTTTCCTGTGTAATAATTCTAATAAAATTTCAACACAGCCATTGCAGCACCTTGCATCTAAACAGTTTTCATGCGATGTGCTATGCTTAAAAAATAAAATTAAAAAGAGGAATATCCACATTATTCTTTTCTTTGTTTTCCAGGCTGCTAGAGATGGGAATGGAAGGATTTTACAAATGTTCCTTGATAATCTTAGTCTTGATGCTGCAAAATTAAAACTCAACACACTCGATGATAATAGGCTGGCTCCTTTACATTACGCTGCACGTTATAATTATGTGAATGTGGTGGAGCTGTTGATAACCAGGGGTGCTGGTATGTTAAAACTTCTGTTCATCATTTATTATCTGCATAGTTTTAATTTCATATACAATTTCAGCTTAAGTTTAAGTCAGGGGCATACTGATTGCCTCGCAAGCCCTGCATCTTTTTTTCTGTAGTGATTTCTTCTTCATCGCTTAATTTGAGCTTTTATTCTTGCCCGGAATGTGCTCCCCTATGACCACATGTGTTAACTCCCTCCTGAAAACTTTTTCTTTTAACACTCAACAAACCATAGTCTAATTTTGGTTTCAATTCATCCTTGTTACGTAAAATTGTGGAAAGAGAATTTGATGGAATACCAAACTTTTTCACAATATGAAATTTTTGTGAACTCATTTCCCTATGACTGATTGCTTCAGTTTTCTAATTGTGCATTAGAGTTTGACATTTGCTTAAATTCAAGATTTTTTGATTTTTGGAAGCACACTGCATAAACTGCTGAGCAGTTGAAGTTCAACTAAATTTACAAAATGTGACAAACCTCCTTCTTCGTTTCCTTGTCGATGCTACTTGAACAAAACCCACTTAAAAGTAGGGCGATATTCCCAAAGTAACATGGAATCCTAGTCAGAAGTGATATCACTAGTGTGGTGTCACTAACTTAGTGTCCTGCCCCATGCAAACATTACTGTTTATGCAAACTGACTATGTCTAAGAGAAACTACTTGGTACTGTAAATAGCCCATAATATTCCAAATTTTCCAGTGAAAGAGGAAGTGGCAAAATTTGGGTGAATGCCACTTGTTTTGTTTGCTGGTAAATGTACTGAACTACAATATATGCAGTTTCTCCAAAAATGTTGTTTGTAATATGCGGTTAAAATAACAAGTGAGAATATTATGAAGTTTAAGGGATGTACAAGACCTTCGGTTTATGCGAACTCATTATATGTGAGTTCAACTGTAATAAAAAATATAATTAATTGGATAGTTGAAAAGTTTTGGAGGCCCCCTTACCCCACCTGTGTTCACTCATGAACCCTCCCCATCAAGGGAAAAAAATACTTCAAGCTCTGCAGAGATAGGAATTGGTCTTCTGCATTGTTCGTGTCACTCTTAGCCAGTTGAGTAACATTGCAAGTATTAGTGCTTAATCAGTAGACACCATCCCAGTGGCGCAGTCATCTAAGCACTGACTTTTTATGATAATTAATCTGAGCTAGTCCGGGTTCGAATCCCAGTGAGGCATATATGTGTTTGTCTTACAGCACTGGCTCTCTTCCTTCCCTGGAACCAGTGGTCCTATATTAGGGAAGGGCGACTATTTATATATATATAGCCCATTGAGTTGCTCACAGTGGTCGTTAAATCTGGGAGAATGCGGTACCATAAACCTGTCATTGGTAGTAAGAACTTGCATCTACAAGAGTTGTCCCAAAAAAAAAAAAAACCTACAAATGTTTTTACTTAAAAAAAATAAAAAAAAAAAAATCTGTACTTTAATTATCAAGGAAGTGGTCACCTTTTTCGAAGTACTACTGTACATTGCATCGAATACAGATGTCCCGACGTTCCTCCCACTTTTTGAATGTCTTCTGGAATTGTTCTTCTGAAATGCTGTTGAAGCACCTCTGCTCAGCTGTAATAAATTATTGATCAGTCTCAAATTGTCATCTTCGTAATGTCTTTTTAGCAGGTCTTTTGTAAAAAAAGATTGTGCTTAGGTTATCGGTTTGCCCATCTGTAGACACTACATCTCTGCAACTAATAGTCCATTTGAAAAATTCTTTTTGCATTAGAAAGCTTGAAATGGGCGAAAGATGACCCTTATTTTGATTTTTTTACGATGCTCAATTTTGCCACTAAAGGGCGTAAATGCAGATATCGAATTTTATTCCATACATTTGCTCCTAAACATCCTATTAATTTTTTTTTTTTTTATTTTGCCTTTTGATTCTACTCATGGCGAAGATTATTTTAGGTAAAGTCACTTTTTCAAGTTACGCATAGATTCTCTGCTAGGGGGCGTAAAAGCAAATTATGCTGCCCCGGTGGCGCAGTGGTCTAAGCGATGGCCTCTGATCATTCGTCCGAACGGGGTCCGGGTTCGAATCCCGGTGAGGCATAGATGTTGTGTTTGTCTTACGGCACTGGCTCTCTCCCTTCCCTGGAACCAGTGACCCTAAATTAGGGACGGGCGACTGCTTATAGCCCATTGAGTTGCTCACGGTGGTCGTTAAAAACTCAAAAAAAAAAAAAAAAAATTATGTTTCCCCCGATATCTCTGCTTCTAAAACTCCGATTTGAAAAAATATTTCTGCAGCGGATACAGCTCAAATGGAAAATCTTTCGCATATTGTTTAATTTTTGGTATAAAACAGTTTGGCCACCAGGGGGCGTAAGTGTTAATTTCTGCTTCTGATGTATTTGCAGCAAAATCTGACCTTCTGAAATCTCGATTGAAAATTCTTTCGTGGACCGATACCACTCACGTCGACAAACCATTTCGGAATATTTCCTTCTTAAAATAATGCATGATTTCTCTGCCAGGGGCGTAGATGTATATATTATTTTTGTCAATATCTCTGCTTCTTATGGTCCAATATGAAACATTTCTTCTTTGTTGGATAGAGTTTCTGGTGTGACATGTTTTTCATATAATTTAAAAAATTTTCAAGAAATTCGTTGACTTTCTGCTAAGGGGAGTAAAGGTAAATTGCGCTTTCACTGATATCTCTGCTTCTAAAACTCCGATTTGAAAAATTCTTCCTACACCGGATACAGCTCCTGGTGAGAAATGTTTGGATTGTATTTCTAATTTTTTATAAAATATGATTTGGTCACCAGGGAGCATAAGCATTAATTTCTGCTTTGTAGGTATTTTCATCAAAATTTGAGCTAAAATCTTGATTGAGAAAATTCTTTCGTGGACCGATACTGCTTATGTCAATAAACATTTGAGAATATTTTTTTCTTTAAATCATGTATGGTTTCTCTGCCAGGGGCGTAGATGTATATCCTATTTCTGGTCAATATCTCTGCTTCTGACTCATATTTAAAAAATTCCTTCTTTGTTAGATAGCATTTTCAGTGTAAAATGCTCTCATATAATTTCAAAAATTTCAAGTAATACATAGACTTTCCACCAGGGGGCATTAAAGTAAATGCGTTTCCCCTGATATCTTTGCTTTTAAAATTCCGATTAGAAAACTTCTTTCTGCACCGGATACAGCTGCTGATAGGAAATGTTTTGCCTATAATTTCTAATACTTGATAAAGAATGGTTTAGCCACCGGGAGCGTAAGTATTAATTTCTCCATCTGATGTATTTGCAGCAAAATCTGAGCTCCTCAAAACTTGATTGAAATTTTTTTTCGTTGACCGATACCGCTCACATCGAAAGACCCTAGAAAATACTTTCTTCTTAAAATAATGCATGATTTTTCTGCCAGGGGGCGTAAAGGCATATCTTATTTTTGTCGATATCTCTGCTTCTAAGAGTCCGATTTGAAAAATCCTTTCTTGGTTGGAGAGTGTTTCCACGGGGAAATGTTTCTCATATAATTTCAAATTTTTCATAGTGTGCAAGTCTGCCACCAGAAAATGTAAGTTCTATTTTTCATTTACAGCAATATCTACGGGATTAAAAACCCAATTGAAAAACTTCTTTCTTCCGTCAGATACTTATTAACTATGCAAACTGTGTACCTATTTTCTTTCCAAAATAGTGCACAATTCGCCGCTAGGGTTGCATATGCTTATTCTGTTTTTCTCAATAGCACTGCTTTTACATGTGCGATTTAAAAAAATTCTTTTAACACCGGATGCCATTTACCTTGTAGAACACTTAAGGCTAGTATATGAGGAATTTTGTAGTTCACAGTTCTGTCGGTTGGTGGTGTTTGTGTACTTCAGTTTGTAGCTGTATCGCCACTTCTAAATACACTATTGAGAAATTTCTTCACTGTAATCCATTCGCTATAGAGATGTGTAATGCAAAGATTTCTCACTAGCTGCGTAAAGGTCAAACGCTTTTTCCATGAAGAATAATTTTCGCTTATTTTCAACTTTTCCGCTATGCAAAATTCTACTGCTAGCAGACGTAAACTTATATCATGTTTCCTTTTTTATATTTCTTCTTTTAATTATTCGATTTGAAAATCTTTGGTACCTTCCTTGTACTATGAGAAACTTTTTGTTCGCCATTTGCTAATTTTTGTAACATGCTTTTTAGCCGCTGGTGGAACTAAGTAGATGTTTCTATTTCTGGATGTTTTATTGATTGTTGGAACCAGTTGATTGTTTTCCAAACAGGTTCCATTGATTTTGAATAGCTTTGATAAATTTCATTTGTGTCAGAACAGATTCAAAAGATGTGCTTATTACATCCGAAAACTCAGTGTCATCTTTCTTGTTAAAATGGGGAACAAAATGAAGTCGCATGGTTACAAGTCTGAACTACACTGAAGAGCAATTGAATTAGAGATACCTGTCTAGTAACGTATAGCATCACCTTTTGCCCTGATGACGGCGGCGATTCGTCTCGGCATGGACTCGACAAGACACCGGAAGGGTTGGGAAGCCATACGGATCCACGACCCCTGAATAAGCTCCCACAGTTCACTAAGATTTGATGGATTGGGGTCAGAGCCTCGAACATCTCTCTCAATGGCATCCCAGATGTGCTCAATGGGATTGAGGTCAGGTGACCTAGCTGGCCAAGGAAGCTAGGTCACGTCAGTGGAGTGTTCATCCAACCATTCGGATACAATTTGGGAGTGATGGCACGGTGCATTGTCTTGTTGCAGGATGAGGTCCCCAGTGGGATGTTGAAGGTGCACAAACAGGAGCAAATGGTTGTCCAGGATATTCAGGTAACGTTAACCTGTGAGGGACAATGTCGCACATACCAGGGGTCCCATTTCAGTCCACGTAAACAGTCCCTAGACGAGAATGCCACCCCCACCAGCTTGAAGAGTACCCTGCTGGCAAGAAGGATCCATCGCTTCATTTGGTTTGTGCCGTATTCGTATCCTGCCATCCGCATGTACCAACGTGAATCTCGACTCATCAGTCCACGCAATATTTTTCCACATGTCTAGGGTCCAGTGGCGATGTTCCCGGGCCATGCTAATCTTTGCACCCTGTGATGTGGGGTCAGCAACGGTGCCCTCGTGGGACGATGGCTTCTGTACCCCATAGCGAGGAGATAGTTCTGGATGGTGTGGCTGCTTGCACGTTTTTGTGCACCAGCGTTAAATTGCCAAGTGATTTCTTGCACTGTGGCCTGTCTATCTGCTGTTACAATGCGAGCTAGCTGACAATGACTATGCTCATCCACACGCTGTTGTCCATGGCAGTTGGCCCTTGCAGGGATGGTTTTACCGGATTTGATGTACTCACGGTGCACCCATGACACAGTGGCTCGTGAAAATCCCAGTGCCTGCACAACTTCCGAGATGGAGTGACCCATTCGTCGGGCCCCGACAATTTGCCCACGATCAAATGTGCTTAGATCCTTCGTCTTACCGATACTGCGTCCGACTCTTACTGATTCCCGTCGCATCACTCCTTGTATTGTCGGATCGCTGCATACGTCATGTCGTTTCTGTTCACAGGGCCGCCCACACCGCCACATTTGCATAACGCCAGCTGTCTCTAATTCAATTGCTCTTCAGTGCATATGCAGGTTGGGGCATCAACTTAACTCTATTTTCTCTAAATAAAAAACGATAGAACATCCCATGTGTGGCCATGCTATTACATTATTGTGGTGTACCACCCAATTGTTTTTCAGGTGTGGTCGTTTTGTTGTCACATGTTTCTACAGCTTCTGTAGCACTGTTTTGTAGTAGTTGGCATTTGTCATAGTTTTTGGAGGAACAATGTGTTGATAGGTCATACCTTGTCAGCTAAAGAAAGCAATCAACATGACCTTTCCTGCTGAGTTTGATTAGCAAACTTTTTTTGCTTTAGATGATGACGGCAGTTTCCAAACACAGCTTTCTGCTTTGGTGTGTGGATCAAAATAGTGTAGCCAAGTTTTGTTGCCTGTAATAATGTGTTCATACATGAGATTCTTCCGCGAATTCGCGGAATTCCGCTTTTTTTGTCATCATTTGGGTCATTCTTGAGATCGTTGCAGAACTGAAGAGAAATTTTGGGAGGGTAGGGATGGGTCGTTTTCCGTCTGGAGACGGTATTTCGTCTTTCAATCTTTCGGAGTGAAGATTTTTTCCGTAATCATAATTTCTTTTTTCTCTCTTTTTTCTTTGTCCGGTATTGTTGTTAAATATCATTTTAGTGCATAAATGTTTGTATTTTCAGCACGAAACTGTGAGCAACGATTTTCGAAAACAGAAATTAAGACGGGGCGAAGACTTTCCTGTAGTATTCGGGCACGAGATTCTTCCATGAATTCGAAGAATTCAGCCATTTTCGTTATCATTTTGGGTATTCTAGAGATCAATGCACAACTGAACAGAAATTTTGGGGGAGTGGTGAAGAAGGGGGATTCATTTTCCGTTTGAGGACGGAATTACGTCCTTCGAAACTTTAGAAATGGAAGTTAGACGCAACGAAGATTTCTCCCGTAATCGTAAATTTTTTTCTCGCGCGATGTTTCTTTTGCCCAGTATTGTTCTTAAATATGCTTTCATTCCACAAATACGGCATTTCATCTTAAAAGTGGAGGAAAAACTTTCCAAAAACGAAAGTCAGTTGAAGCGAAGATTTCTCCCGTAATCATATTTTTTTTATTCCCGTGATGTTCCCACTATCCAGTGTTGTTGTTAAATGTTACTTTCCCCATAAGTATCTGCACTTAAGCTTGATAAGGGAGGAGAAATTTTCCAAAAACGGAAGTGACTAAGTTCGAAAATTTGTTAGAATTGATGTATGTTGTTCATAAGTATTCATATTCTGGAAGTTACGCCATTTATGTAAAGCAGTGACGGCTTTGATACCATGTATTCATGGTCCTTAGACTGAAAGTTCTTTCAGCATGATGGATAAATTATTGTCATCTGAGAGAATAAAAGGGGGAGAAGAAGAAGAAGAAATGGGAAGGAAATGATATCAACAGAAAGAAAAACTAAGCAAAGATTGCTGTGAAGCTGCAGTATCAACAAAAGACAAATATGGCCATGGAACTAGTTGAGAAGAAAGCAACACAAGAGGAAAACTGAACTGATGTTCTAGCAAGCACAAAAAAAAAAAAAAAAAACTGTTTGAAGCAATGCCTTTTAAAACAATTTTATTTTGTTTTGAATTCAGTAATTTTATATTGTGAATACAGTGATGTGTACCAGTTTAATATATACATACATACATTACAGTGAATAATTTCATCTTCGTAGTTCTGTGTTACATTCACATTTCCTCGCTGCGCGTCCTGTTTTTTCACTCATTAAAAAGTTCAGCTTTTTTGTTCCTTGTTCGGTCTCATGTACGCGTGTTGCATGATTCTGGATCTTCATTTACTTTAATTATTGACAAATCTCAACTCGAAGATCCATTTGTTCCTTTGTCTAGAAATGGGGAACCCAAGTTGAACAAACTAGTTTCATGCCCAAATGCTCAATTAAAATTCCGTGAATTGATGATTTTGAAATGTGAACAATATCTTTGATATCTCTAATTGATAGGTGTCTGTCTTCCCATATAATAACACTTATTGTATTGATGTTTACCTCTGTACCACTCATTGAAGGTCTTCCTCCATGCTCAATTGCCGCTGACTCACAACCATCCATGAATTCTTTAAGCCATCTGCAAATTGTTGATTTTCCTAGACATTCGTCTTTATAAGCCTCTTACATAAGATGAAATGCCTCTCTGACAGACTTCTTAAATCGACAGCAAAATTTAATGGTGCATCTTTTTGTCTTTAACATCTATTTCTTCAAAAATAACAGTGCAGAAACACTTGTTAGGGGGTTCACAAAACAGCGCTTATTAAACTGCCCACTACTGATGGTGATGAACACATGTGGCCAGTTGCTATGGTTACTACAATGACTACCGTTTTTTCGAGACTTGCCGAGATCGAATGTAGTGTTGCACATTTTTTATAAAAACATTCTCAGTTAATTCCACTTAGTAGTTCTAATTCTGACTGTTATATAGCTCTAATTATTGTACTATTCTCTTTTACGTGCGATATTTCAAAGTAACTTGTACAGAAAACTAGCGGATAATGCTTACCTTGGCGTTCCTTTCTAGCGACGGGAACATTTCACGCACGTGTTTTCCGGTCTTTGTTGAGGTTATTGTCCTAAAGTCCGTTGTATGCGATGACTGGCTTTACTTCTCACACTTTTCGCTGGGTATACTCATTGGATCTTTGCCTTAGGATTCAAACATCAATTTTTACCGTTCTTTATACTCGAAATTTTCGCCCATGGCAACAAGGAGTATCGGACTCCATTAGCGCGAAGTTAACCACGAACATCGGTGGTAAAGTCGCCACGCTCCTGAAGATGCCCAGAGTATGGGCGAAAATTTCGAGTATAAAGAACGGTAAAAATTGATGTTTGAATCCTAAGGCAAAGATCCAATGAGTATACCCAGCGAAAAGTGTGAGAAGTAAAGCCAGTCATCGCATACAACGGACTTTAGGACAATAACCTCAACAAAGACCGGAAAGCACGTGCGTGAAATGTTCCCGTCGCTAAAAGGAATGCCAAGGTAAGCATTATCCGCTAGTTTTCTGTACAAGTTACATTCTCGGTTGTTTTGGGAGACAGCCAATGTAGATTACAAAAATCGCTTACTCAGAATCATTAAAACAATACTGGGAATTTTTTCTACTGTGTGTTCAGTACACTAATTGTGTGGGTTTTTTTTTTTTTTTTTTTTTTTTTTATGTAGATGTGAACATACAAGGTGATGATGGCCTCACTCCCCTTCATTTTGCCTCTCGCTATGGTTACAATAAGCAGACCATTCAACAGGTAACATTTTTCGTTTTTATCTTCTTTTGTAAGGGTTATTTTTGTTTTAATTCTGTAAATTTTCCCATGATAATTGTTAATTTTCTGATTTCCTTGCCTCTGTTCTGAAATGCTGTATCAATACCTGAATGAGTGATGCAGGTCAAAATAAAAAGTGCTTTAGTTGTTATTTTAAAAGTAATACAAAATGGGATTTGCTGTTTTTTATATTTTATTAAATGTTCATTACAAAATTATTTTATCAAATTTTTATTAAAATTGATTAATTTGAGCTGTTTTAAATAAAAGAAATAATGTTACATCACAGACACATGTTAACAATACTAAGTTTTTCTTTATGCACTGCTGTATCATACCACATTATTCCAAATGTGCAGTGTGAATATTATGCATTAATTTCACTGAATAGATAAGGGGAGACACAAAGAAGTGCAAACTGATGTTTTTCTTGAGGGGAAGGGCATTCTTGGAAATAGTTTCTCTGAAAATGCTGCTGTTCAATTGTCATTAGTGCCATAACTTACTTTTTTTACATGCCTAATACATCCAAAACTGCGATCTGTGCCAGGCTTGCATTCATTCACCCTAATGAGGATGAAAAAAACATGATTTTCAAAGCACCTCATGCAGTCATCTGATGATGGAAAACCTTTCCAGCAGTCGTTTCGTGCGATTTCACATGGAATGACAGCAGTCATAACGATGCTTGCTATTGCGTAGCATCTTCACAGACATTTCTGGCCTCTAGATTTTTGTCGAGGCCTGTTCTCAATGTGTAGAAACTGTGTATAAAGATCTGTTTACACTGGAAGAATTTAAATATAGTTGCCAGTTTCCTTCTGCTGTTTTTTAAATGTAGACATAAAAGAAAGTTCTTCAAGATAGAAGAGAATTAAGTACATTAATCTGAGTAAAGCCTTAAGTAAGTGATTTAATTGTGTAGCATTGTTCCCTTGGCTGTAGGTCACACTTTATAACATTTAAAAGGTGAACGACTAATTATTTTTTCGATTTTTAAGTGGGGGGCATGTACCCCTCTAGGCTACACCTATGAAGAAAGTGACTTGGTCAGATGAATCGTGCTATATACCTAGTACAGGGTGTCTGGGCTAGAGGTATCCATGAATACACTCATATCCTCAGCATCTATAAGGTTTAGTAAAATATTTTTTTTTGTTATTATACATATTAACTTGCCAAGTTTTTATGTAGGTTAGTAAATCTCAATGTGGTCACCTTTTGTAGATCAACGGATGTCAAAACAATAGTAGAGTTCGTACCAAGTGTTTTCCAGCATCTGAGGTATTATTAGAACAGCTGCTTCAATGACACGCTGTTTCAAGTCATCCAAATCTTGAACTTTTCTCTGGTAAACACAGTATTTAATTAAACCCCATGCAAAGAAGTCCAGTGGAGTCAGATCTGGGGATCTAGGCGGCCAGGCCTCTTTTGATCCACTGTCCAGTAAAAGTCATGTTCAAAAACATGGAAACATCTCCACGGAAGTGTGGTGGAGAGTAAAACCTGGGGAAATCATTTCTGAGCATTCCTAATGAAACATTGACTTTTGGTGTGTCCCTTTCATTTTTCATTACTTGGCGAGTATTCTCCGTACTCGATATGCGGCAATGTGCCTGTTAACTTTTCCACACATGTGAATGGTGGATTCATCACTGAATAACAGCAGATCAAGATAATTGAGATCGTCATCAATACAGATGATCATCTCATCAGTGAAATCAGCTCTGAAGCGGTGGTCATCTGGCTTAAGGTGTTCCAGCAGTTGAATTTTGTATGCACACAAACGGAGATGTTTGTGATCAGTGTGGTGAATGAGGAATCTGGAGCTCCTTACTAGCCTGTCTTACTGACTTACACGAGCTCCTAGAGAATGACGCACATACCTGATTCACAGTCTCATCGGTGACGCACTTTTTTGGGAATTTCCCAGTTTGTGAAATCCCACTGGGAAACTTTATCCAGCTGAAGAATGGATTTGGATGTGGGAGGATTTACATTCCATTCCCTTCATGCTCACCGCCGAACATGCGTAACTGATTTAAAATAAAAGTGCCGCAGCAGCAGTGCACCTTCTGCTGTGGCACCCACATCTCAACTGAGGCGATAGCTCTTCTTATGCCATTTTTGCAACTACTTGTGGTGCGCCTGCACTAGTGACCTCGAAAGTGTGATGAAACAACTCTTAGAGAGATTTTCTAATGACTGAGCTTCAGTTTGAGAAAATATAATGAGTGGTTTTCGCATTACAAGCCATTATTTTTGGATACATCTAGCCGAGACACCCTGTATTATTTTGCACAGATGATTGACAGAGAATATGGTACGAGCCTCATAAAGTGCTGAGCCTCCTCTCAACATGACGATGGATTTTTCAACTTGAGATTGGTTAGAAACTACTTTCACCTCGAACATCCAATGCTCCATTTATGACCATAGAGAGAGTGTCTGTGTGTCTGTCTATTAATCTTTCTTTGTCATGTGGAAAGATCAAGTTTTTATGATTTTGATAACTTCATGTCTTTGTCTATGATTAAAATTATTTCAGGTATCTGGGCCATGTCCTATGGCTGCTTGCAAAACAGTTATCTGCCTTCTAGTTCAAAATGGTGCTATTATCAACTATAAGGATGATTATGGCATGACACCACTACATTATGCTGCTATGAGAGGAAATGAAGTTGCTACACAACAACTTTTGTCTTCCCCAAATGTCAATACAGAGGTAAGACTTTATTTTTGAATCTTTTTTTATATGCGTGTTTCATGAAAACCTAAAGTGCTGGTGGATTCATGTATGTGTTCTGTCTCGAATTTTCATTGCGTGTGAATCTCAGAGGAACCTGATCAATTTTTTTGAGATTTACTGGCGGAATGACAGGTTCGAGCCAGAACACATTAATGAATTTATCTGGGAGCGGGGAGTGTCAGAATTTGGCCAGTTCTGTCATTTCTCGTACCCCGGGTAAGCAGGCAAAATTTAAAATGAATTATTATTATTTTTGTAAATATTTAACTTCTTTCTCAGAGTAAGAAGAAAAGGAGAGCAAGGTTATCACACTCTTATTCGGTAAACAAAATTTAATTCCATTATCTTTTTTCACCACAGAACGAAGCAAAGGAAATTATCTCTTATTTGTTGCAAGAAGTACAGGGGAAAAGTTGAGCACGCCATTTTTATTTTCTTACCTTCTCGAAAGTTTTAAAAGACACCAGGAAAGTGTCATTTTGCCTCATTTTGACTCAGGAGCACCAGAGAGAATTCTATTTTTAGTTTGGAATGGCAGAACTCCTCTATTCCAAGGTCACGATTGCCAGCTCGGAGGTCAGTCAGCCATGTGTGTTTTCTCAGGATTTTGGCGCAAAAGCATTGACCGATGGGGAACAGATTCTTTGCTGTTACCATGGGAAGCTGTTAGCCAATAGAGAGGCAGCTGGGGGGTCAGTCAGGTGTTGCTAAGAGCCGTTGCGATTCGGACAGAGACTTGATTGCTTTTTAGAAGAACGGAGTGAAAATTTCACTCTCTCCCTTCGCCAAATGGCGGGAAGAGTGGAGACCAACCTTATTCCCTGGGCCTGGGGGACATTTTCTGATTTGACGCTAAAATCGGTCAGCTAAAAAAAATATTATTTTCAAGGATCTCCTTACCGGAGATGAAATGTCTGATGCATCCAATTATCAAGTAGCGGACGACGGCAGTACAGCTCAAGCAGTACCTTTTCAACCAGGAGACCCCTGGAGTCGTCGTAACTGCCCCCCCCCCAATCTACACCTACGAGGGACTCAAGCAAGTTCCTCCTTGCACTGGAAATTCCAGTAAACGACATCTTTGCGCCTTTAGCTGCTGAATCGTCGAGCCTGGCCCACTACTGACTACAACAAGAGTTCCACCATCACCAGCAGGGAACTTCAAAATGCTGTTTTCCTGTTTCCTGGTGAGTTGGCCAAGCACACTGTGTCAAAGAAAAAAAGAAAAAAAAATAAACTTTTGGATGTGAAAAAAAAAAAAAAAAAAAAAAAAGAAATGGGACAGTGGTGTTCTCTCAAGGAGAGGCTGTTTTATTCGGCAGTGAAATTTTTTTCATCCGGCGGTTAGGGTGCTCAAGAGTTGTTGCTGACCCAGTACTAAAGGTAATTTTTTTTTTCTTGGCATTTAAAAAAAAAAATATGTTGTGGTTTCTTTAAAATTATGTAACAAGTGGGTTTTTGAACTGGGAGGCTGTCAGAAAAATATATTGCAAAGTGAGAGAGAGAAAAAAAAAGGGGGAGTTGTAAATGCTTTCATTCATGTTTTTTTTTTTTTTTTTTTGTATTTTAGTGCTCTGGTGTGCTTAAGGAATGAAACCACATGAGTTAATGTTAGGCTGTAAAAATAAATTCCATGTTATTTTCTGTAGGTAGGTAAATGGAAAAAAAAAAACAACAACAAAAAAACAAAGAAAGAAAGTGTATAATTTTCTGGGTCATATAGTGATAGATGATATCATAAGTGCATTAAGTTATTTTGGAACGAACAACCTCTCGTACCAGTATTTCTCTTAAGTAAAATTTAACTCTTTGTGCTCGGTGATATTTTGTATTTGTGGAATAGAATTTGTATTTATGAGCTTAGTGTTGGTGCCATGTAGTTGGGAATTTTTCTTGTAGGCTGGTTATTATTATGGTTTGGTGTTTCAGTAAATTTAAGTGCAAAATTACTCCTTAAAATTTTTGTAGTAGTGAGGACTAATTTCTAGTTTCAGCCAGTGGGTTAGAAAAAACGATTTTTATGGGGAAAGAATATAGAAATGGGCATACAGGCAGAATAAGGGGCATGTGTATAGTGTGACTGAGAGAACCCGAATAGCTGTAGTGTTTCTTCAAGAGGTGTTGATTTTTCTAGAAATAGGTGATTTTGAGATATGGTGATTTATAGAGTTTTCTGGAAATAAAGTAAGGTTTGGTATAGTGTGTCTAGTATGGTATTATTGAAATTTTCTGGGAAATGAGTAGTATGTGTTTTCTGGGAGATAATGAGTGGTAGTGTGTTTCTGGGAAATAAAGATATGGAGTAATTTTCTGGGGAAAAAGGTGATTTATTTAGTTTCTGGAAATAAGGATGTTGAGTTAGTTTTCTGGAAAATAGGGAACGAGATATTTGGGGGCAAGAGAACTCTTGTGGGATACTTTCCCTATGTGGACATGCCTCGGGTCTGAAGGGGTGCATGAAACAAATTGGGGGATTTGTTTTTCTGCCCGAGTAAGCTCGTTGGCCCATAAGAGGTGGTGCCTATCAAGTAGTGGTGTGAGTTGTCCCAAAATCAGAGTGAAGAAACAATACAGGCTGCTAGGTCGCACTTTGCTCCACTACACTGTATAGGCTGGGAATGGATTCACGACCCATTCTTGCCTTCAGACCCAAACTTTGTTGTTCCTGCAGTAAAATCGTGTTTTTCTAGAGAAGTGGGACTCGTCGAGTGAGATGTTTGTTTGGCTTTCTGCCCGAGTTGGTTACTACATGGGTGCTTGTAGATTGGGAAAACTTATAGTGTGGAATTTTGAAAAGTTGGATAAATCTGTTTATAAATTGTCTGTCAGGACCAGTTATGTAATTTAAAATTTTGATGAACAGTAGGAGTGCACATAAATAAGCCCAGGAGTGTTGGAAATTGGTGTATGCTTTTGCCTACATTATAACATTGTGAGTACTCAGAACAAGCTTGTGTTGGTAAGGATTTTTGGATTTTCATGATGATAGTGTGAATTGAGATTCTTTTGTCAGTGTAGCAATTTAATGATAACTTTTGAGTGAACTGAGTAAGGTATTTAGTGTATTAGGTTTTGTATGGTGTCCAGAAATGGTTAAGTATCAGGCAATGCTAGATTGTTAGGTTATGCTGATTTTAAGGCAAATTTTCCTGGGAGTGTAGAACCTTGTATTAAAGTAACTTTTCATTATATGTAAAATTTTGGCTCAGTTGTTGGGGTATTTAAAATTAAAGTGGATTCAGAAAACTGGTCTGGGAAGGTTAGTTCGAAGGAATTAGTTGGAGCAACCTAGTGTACACATTTTCTTATAATTTTTACACCCAGAGAGAGAGAGAGAGAGAGAGAGAGAGAGAGAGAGAGAGAGAGATTTATATTTCAGCCACTCAATTTACACACCATGTAAATTGCCTTTGGGATGTTGATTTTGATCAGTAATGTGCCTGGTGCTATAGTTTCATTGAAAGCAACTAGGCTGTGTGTCAGCTGATTATTTTTATTGGGCCCAGTGGCCAGGTTAAAATTTGTGTCCAAAAATTAGCTTGTTAAGTTTTACAAAATAAATATAGGCCCAGTGGCCTTTCAAAAACCCAAACCTTAGTGCAGTGAAGTATTAAGTGTCTCAGTTTGAATTTTCATCACATGGTTCAAATGTATCCCCCTCAGCAGTGACTGAGGTGAGAAACGAAATCAGGGGTAATTGTGTTTTAAAATCAATGTTTTTGTCCTAACTATTATATTTGACTTCAACGCCTCCAAAAGTTATTTACAGGTGTACATAACTACTAATAAATTACTAGTTATACAAATTTGGTACACATGTAAACAATAGTTACTTTTCTTCCACTTTCAGATGTATCTACTCCTCTAACGCAAACAACGCAAACAATACAATAGTAACTTTTGGGAGTTTCCAAATTCAGTGTTGCATTTTATTTTCCTATTTATGTTTCATGGCCTTAATCAAAATTTCAGTTTTGTTCCAAAAATGCATCTACCCATCTTCCAAATTGTAATTTTCTTTAATTTCCGTATAAATTGCAATATGAGATAAATCTTTTTTAAAATACCCATAACCTCAATATAACATATGCATGTGTGTGTACTTTGGGGGATCACATATTCCTTCCGTTAAGCATTGGCTTAATTTATATGGAATTTATGTGTATCTTCATTTGAAATTTAGTTACTTATCTGCATCATTTGAAGGCATGAGAAAGTATGTGGAAGTTTTTAGTATCTTTAATTAATTATTAAGTCTTTTGCATACATACATACATACATACATACATACATACATACATACATAGGTACATATCACTAAGCTGTTATCTGAGATTCAGAGGTTAGCTCCACAAAGAAATACAAACTAACAGATAAATGTTTAACTGATTATTTACTTACTGTTGCCATATCAAACTTCTCCATTTACAGCAATCTTGACACACAACTTGGGCTTCACTGACATCCATCACTCAACGTACACAAGACCTTCTATACTTCACACTCATAATCCTCTTCTCATGCAGACACTCCTGATCCTCCCATGACTTCCTTGGCCTTCCTCTGCCTTTCCATCCTGCCACTAGGGTTAAAAAAATGTTCTTAGTAAGCATCTCATCACTCATTCTTTCAACATGGCCAAATCACCTAAGCATATTAGTCTCCACCTAGCTAACAATGTTTTGCTTTACATTACACAACTGCAACACATCTTCATTCCTCACACAATCAGAATGTGTCTTGCCACAAACTCCCCATAAGTAATGCATTCCTGCATCACACAAACAACTATGTTTTTTCTGTAGTACCCAGGTTTCACTGTCATACATCAGAGAATGGACAATTACACTCTTATACACAGCCATGTAGGACTCTTGAGAACCCATCATTCCTGTGAAAACCTCCCAAAGGAGCTATGACTTTCAATGAAGAATTAACTAGCCTACTGATTTCACCATCCAAATGCTTCCTAAATACACAAACTCATTCACCTGGTCAATCACTGTGCCATTTAGACTTATATTACATTCAGTACTACCAGTTCTTCTCTCAAAAACCATAACTTTGGTTTTTCCCTTATTTATACCCAGTTTGAATTTCATGCAAACTTCGTACATCCAGGACAACATACTCTGCAACTCACCTTTGCTCTCTGCCAACAGGAAAGTGTCATCTGCACACAGGGATATTTTAGCATCACACATGCATGCATCCATAAATATATTAAACAGCCATGGTGACATTACACAACCTTGTCTGACTCCTGCATCAATAGAAAACCATTTTGATAAAACACCATTCACTCGTACACAAGCTCTACTGCCAGCATACATGGCTTTTACACTATTAAGTAGATTATAAATGAGTGGTAGGCAATGCACATAACTAACAAACAAATTAAGAAGGTAGTGTAGAACGGGCTAAGTTACGTAAAAAAAGTTTAAGGCAAATATATTTCAGCCATTACTATGGCCTTCATCAGGTAGTTGCACGGATGAAGGCCATAGTAATGGCTGAAATATATTTGTCTTAAACTTTTTATACATAACTTAGCGTGTTCTACACTATCTTCTTCTTAATTTAATTAAGTAGATTCCCAGTAACACCATATTTATTCAGTATCTTCCACAAAAGTGTCCTATTTACTTGGTCGTAAGCATTCTCTAAATTTATGAAGGCAGCAAAGACTTTCTTACCAACAGCCAAATACTTTTCAATCATCATGCATAATTTAAGGCTTTTATAATATTTTATATTTATCTGCTTTGTGGTTTGCATGACGGAAGAACAAAATGCGCTCACACAGTCCAATAGCATCAGTTGAATGTATGTCAGCTTATCTGGCATAGTTTGAAACAAACATCAGCTAATTTGGCATGAAGTAGGCACTTGGTATCACCTGGAAAACATCAATGAAAGGGATAGATACAGTGGCCATGGAGTTCTTGTGTGGGGAGGCTTATGATTGATGGACGTATGGAGCTCCAGGTACTGTAACCAGTGTACATTACTGTAATGAGGTAATCCTCCATGTTCGTCTGCTTCGAGGTTGGGTCACTCCATTGAACTGTTGGAAAGTGAAGACTTTCCGTGGATGGGTTGGAGAGCACGTTCGCTAACCAATCCCATAGAACATGTGTGGGACACTCTGGGAAGATGTGTTGCAGCATGTGAACACACACCAGAAACTGTTTTAGCAGTTGAAGACATACTGATGGAATAATGGACGGTGTTACCACAAGAACTCCTCAACAATGTAGTGCAAAGTACGGACAAACAGTGCAAATTATGCATCAATGTTAGGGGTGATCATATCATCTGCTAAGAACCTCTCATACCATCTTTGGCAGTGGTACACCTGTATTATAGCACCCAGTGCTATGTAGCCAATTCTGAATAAAGTTCCACTACATCCTTTAGTATCTGCAGTTGTGTTGGTATTGTTTCTGTCATCATTTCAATAAGTAATGGAGTTCCTATGGTGTAAATTTCACATCCAGGGCAGTCCTGCACAATGCTACAGGTCAAAACCAGTCTCGTACTTAGGTTTTGTACACCAGTGTATTACATGTTTAACATTATCAACAGCATGATAATACCCTGTACAACATTCCTTTACTGCACAGGTTGCTAATGCTAGATGAAAGGAATTCTAAGTATGTTACAACAGGAGCAAAATTGGTTACTAGAAACCCACACCTCATGATGTTATCAAACATGATAAACTTACATTGGGCTCCAACTTTTCCCACTTCAGCCTAAATCAGTGTGCAGCCATATTCCATTTTTCCAGTGATGATGCTGCAGGGTAAAGCATGGAAATTAAACACAGGGTTCGCATGGTTCCTGGAATCTTGGAAAAGTCATGGAATTTGGTTTCCCTTTTTTTCCAGACCTGGAAAGTCCGTGATTTTTCTGTACATTCATGAAAGGCCCTGGAATAGTCATGGAATTTTCTTCATGCAATGAAAAGAAAAATGGTTGAAGTGTTCGGATTGATTGCATCATTTTGTTGTAACTCACTGTGGTGTCTGCTCACGATGATATCACTTCCTGCCGTTTGTGGAGATGTGACGACATCTCATGTGACACTACAGTGCAAGACGTTTGAGTGCCATATTTCCAGCGACCTTGGTTTTAATAGAGCAGCTGTATGCAATTGAAGTCCATGAAGTGTGGGGATGTGATGCCATCTCATGTGACGCTGCAGTGCAAGTTGTTTGAGTGCCATATTTCCAGCGACCTTGGTTTTAATAGAGCAGCTGTATGCAATTGAAGTCCATGAAGTGTGGGGATGTGATGCCATCTCATGTGATGCTGCAGTGCAAGATGTTTGAGTGCCATATTTCCAGTGACCTTGATTGGTGATAGACAGAGTAGTTGTATGCAGTTGAAATTCATGGTGTGGGGATGTTATGTCATCTCTTGTGATGCTGCAGTGTAAGATGCGTGAGGGCCATATTTCAAGCGACCCTGATTTGTAATAAAGCAGTGGTATGCAGTTGAAATGCATGGAGTGTGGATATGTGATGTCATCTGATGTGCCACAGCACTGCAAGACATTGCAGCAGTTCCACATGTTCAGCAACCTTGGTTTGTGATAGAGCAGTTGTATGCAGTTTAAGTCCACAGCAGCATGTGGAAATCTTTGTGCAAATTCAAGGTGAAACTTTAGGTATATACTTTCCTGACTGAAGAAAATTGATATCTGGATAAATTGAAAGTGAAGCTTTAGGTATGTACTTTCCTGACTGAAGAAAATTGATATCTGGATAAATTGAAAGTGAAGCTTTAGGTATGTACTTTCCTGATTGAAGAATATTGATATCTGGATAAATTGAAAGTGAAGCTTTAGGTATGTACTTTCCTGATTGAAGAATATTGATATCTGGATAAATTGAAAGTGAAGCTTTAGGTATGTACTTTCCTGACTGAAGAAAATTGATATCTGGATAAATTCAAAGTGAAGCTTTAGGTATGTACTTTCCTGACTGAAGAAAATTGATATCTGGATAAATTGAAAGTGAAGCTTTAGGTATGTACTTTCCTGACTGAAGAAAATTGATATCTGGATAAATTGAAAGTGAAGCTTTTAGGTATGTACTTTCCTGATTGAAGAAAATTGATATCTGGATAAATTCAAAGTGAAGCTTTAGGTATGTACTTTCCTGACTGAAGAAAATTGATATCTGGATAAATTGAAAGTGAAGCTTTAGGTATGTACTTTCCTGGTTGAAGAATATTGATATCTGGATAAATTCAAAGTGAAGCTTTAGGTATGTACTTTCCTGATTGAAGAATATTGATATCTGGAGAAATTCAAAGTGAAGCTTTTTAGGTATGTACTTTCCTGGTTGAAGAATATTGATATCTGGATAAATTCAAAGTGAAGCTTTAGGTATGTACTTTCCTGACTGAAGAAAATTGATATCTGGATAAATTGAAAGTGAAGCTTTAGGTATGCACTTTCCTGATTGAAGAATATTGATATCTGGATAAATTGAAAGTGAAGCTTTAGGTATGTACTTTCCTGACTGAAGAAAATTGATATCTGGATAAATTCAAAGTGAAGCTTTAGGTATGTACTTTCCTGATTGAAGATATTGATATCTGGCCTCTTTGCCACCAGTGTGCATGGGAATAGATGATTACAGAATAGGGAAACTTCAGTGTTATGGCAAAAATGTTTTCGTAGCATCACTGTGCTAAGTTTCAGATTGCATCCTATAAGTTCTATACAGAGCAGTTTTTACACGAGGAAATTTTGCCACTTCGTTGAAGATGTAACACATACTGAAGAACATTCTACAACAGGGGGACCCATAGGTCATCATAAGAATTCCAAATGCATAGTAAATTCCCCCCAATTTGTAAAACATAAAACAATGCATGTAATTCTAGCAAACATTTAAACTTCTGGATTTTTTTTGATGAACTCCTAGAAAATCCCTGAAAAAGTCCTGAAATTTATTTTCTGTAAATGTATACAAACTGTGTAAAATAAATAAACAACCAAAGCAGCTGAAGGTACGAAGGTCGGTCAATAAGTAATGCACAATCGCCTGCAAGTCCCAAGTTGAATCATGAAAGTTGGTGGGTAGGATCTGCATTCTATTAGCTTCCAAATGATCATTAACAGTTGTTTCTTCTCTTTGCAGGTGAAGTGTAATGGATGGTGAAATGCACACCCTACTACGTCAACGGTCTGTAATTATAGAGTTTCTCTACAAATCTGGGGATAGCTCAGTCACATCGATCCACAGACAATTGTTGCCAGTGTATTATGAGACAACAATGGATCACAATAATTGGCAGCGATGGTTGCAGAGCTGATTTTAGCATTCAAGATAAACCATGATGCAGTAGACTGAGCACTGTGACAACCAGGAAGCCATTGAGAAGCTGATTCAGGATAACAGATACATCACCACTTCCCAACTTATGGACTGCTTTGGCATGTCAAAGGGAAGTGTTTTAACAGTGGTGGAACGTTTAGGATACTGGAAAATCTGTGCTCGTTGGGTACCACAGCTCCTCACAAAAGAGAGGAAGAGAATTCGGAAAGAGGTGTGTGATGATCTGTTTGAACATTTCGCTGGTGACTTTCCACAATGTTTTCATGGTGTCGTAACAGGTGATGAAACATGGCTGTTTCTTTATGACCCACAGAGCAAATGTCAGCCAATGGAGTGGAAGCATGCGGGATCACCGCAGAAGAAGCCACGACTTTCAAGGTCATCAAACAAATTGATGGCCACATTTGGGGGGGGGATTGTTAGAGCGTCATCTTCATCGACTTCCTGGAAAGTGGGACCACCATTAATTACAAAAGAGCGTTATTGTTCATCCTTGGAGAAGCTCAGGTGTGCCATCAAAACTAAGAGACCGCACTTGCAAGCCGAGGACATTAAACTGCATGACGATAACGCGAAACCGCACACTGCTCAGATTACAGTGCAGAAAGTGACTTGACTGGGCTGGACACTGGTGCTACAACCACCGTACAGCCCAGACTTGGCACCATCAGATTTTTATGTGAAGGCAGGCACATCTACGTTGGAAAGCATTTCAGAGTGACGCAGAACTCATTGCAATGCGTCGGAAAGTGGTGTGATGACCAACCTCCTGAGTTCTTGTTATGGAAACAACGTTGGCTGCAATGTAGTAAAGCCAATGTATCCTACATTGAGTGACTTATCTCTAAAGTTAAAGGTCCCAGGTTGCTACCCACTAACTTTCATGATTCAACCTTTGAAAACTAGGGAGTTACAGGCGATTGTGCATTACTTATTGACTGACCTTTGTACATGTAGGTTACACAATAATGCTTTGGCTCATTTTGAAATACTAAGACGTGAAGGATTTTATAACTTAGGAACCAAATGATTTTATAACACCTAATATCTTCAAAAAAAAAAAAAGGAACACCATCATGTGTGTGAAAAGATTAAAAAAAAAAAAAACTTATTAAGGAATTTTTATTTTATTTTTTAATGTATGTTTTAATTTTTTACCATTACTTGCTTAACTTTTTATTTATTTAAAATGCTCATGGAAAGTCTATTTTACATTTGTTAGGTATATGATAAACAGGAAATGACCCCTCTGCACTGTGCTGCAAATTATGGAAACACTGAAGTGGTAGAAATGCTCCTAAATGCAGGTTCCAATGCCCTGGTATATGATGAAAATATGTCCACACCCTTGCATCTGGCTGCAACGTCTGGAAATAAAGATATTGTTATGGTACTTTTAGATGTGGTTGAAAAGCGTAATGGATCAGAAGGAGTAAAATCTGTAAGTAAAACTGCTCTACCATCCATATGTAAATTTTGTATATGATTTTTTGTCATTGTTTAAGCTGGAAAATATGTAATACATGTCTGGCTTTTTTAAAGTTTTCACCAACCCATTCGCCAAATTCAATTTTTTTCCCACCAAATGTAATCTGAAGTCACCATTTTTTTTTTCACTCTCCACTGGAAATATAGAAACCATAAAAACAGTGAAATAGCTGAACTACAGGCATTGCATAATTATATTTCATTTAATACAGGAAAACAATGTTTATGAATGTAATTTTTATAATTTAAAGTCTACTATAGTTTCACTGGAAGCTGTGGTTCAGCTTCATCAGACTGTTTTCATTTCTTGCTTCTGACGATGTTTGCAGATTGATGAGTGCTTTTCGTGCGCTCAATAGGTATGGAGATGAAGATAAATCATTTGCCAGGTTATTACGGTTTTGAAATATATGAAAGGCTTCAAAATGTCTAGGTCAAATATTGACCTAGTCTATCTAACAGTTTGGTACCATTAAACAGAACTTAGTGGTTATTTTCCCAACACTGCTGAGCTATGGAAGATTTTTGGATTTCACACTTTTTAAGATATGATTAGTGTTCTTTTAATCTGAATTTAAGCAATCTCAGTGTCTGAGCTATGTATGACAGACCTCATTGACACTGGATGCGATAGATCCCCCAAGAATTTATGTCAGGAATTAGGTCCTTTTCTGCAGAGTAAATCAACTTAGGTACAGGAGTAAAGATAACTTTGAAATTTGATGATTAAGGATTTTTGAAATTTGGAAACAAAATTTTACTGATGAATAGAAGAACCACCAAGTTTCGTTGAGAATTTGGAGAGATTGGTGTCAAGTAGATTTATACTGTGGTTTAACAAATTTTTTGACTGCTGAGTCCACCAATGAATGTTTTGAATCCTCTGTTGATAGCAATATGTCTGATGTAATTTAGTTCCTTCTCAAGACCTTCTTTTGTAGAACAGACATTTAAGGCTCAGTAGACATGTATAAAATGCACTGCTATCATTATTCATTAATGATTATCTATCATTTGTCTCATTAATCTGCAGTCTGATGGCTGCACGAGGCGTTTGACACATGAAACTGGAAACATCGTCAGAAGCAAGAAATGGAAACGCTTAGTCCTGACAAAGCTGAACCATAACTTTCAGTGAAATTTTAGTAGACTATAAATTATGAAAATTGCATTCATAAACATTGGTTTTCCGAATTAAAGTACTACAATTATGCAGCAAAATATTATTAAAAAGGGTAATTGCCAATGTTTTTTGTTTTTGCCAAAACTTTTTATCCATCGTAAAAACAATTTTTTTTTCAAATTGTGAAGAATGTGATCGGCAGCACGACTCCTGCATGCATTTTGTATGGAAATTTTTTCCCCTTTGCAATTGAGATCACTTGCAGTTTTGGCTAGTCCTAAAGTATTGACATTGTTTCATTGAGCATGAAACAGAAATAAAAGTTGAGTACAGTTAACCTCTATAAACCGGGCCTCTTTAAACTACCATTCTCACCTTCCACCCACTGCTCATGTATTATCCTATTCTACCAAATAGGTTTCCCCTTAAACCGCCACATTGCTGACCGCCATCCAGCAGGACATTCCAGTGACATTTTGGTGTTTTTCCGTTGGATAATTTTTCGTTGAACCACCTCTCAAAATATTCACTTGCAATAGAAACTCTGAATTGTCCACCTTATCTTCTTAAGTATGCTCCAAAAGCATATTAGATGGGTCCTCCTCTCAAAGAAGTTTCACCAGATTGGTGAGATAACAGCTACCACTATGCCCACTCCCCTGAAAAAAAAAATAATGCTGTTAGCAAAGTGTAGTCAGCTGCTGAAAATCATGGGCAGACTCCTTTGTGATTTATTGCATCTGACAGAAGTTAAATGACTGGTGTGTGTCTTAGTTAAATATTGAAGTTTACCAAATGGGGAGATAGAGACTAATTACCGTGAGCTCATATGGTTCCCTTTATGATTTGACTAAATGAAAATTGCTTAACTGCTGCATCTTATATTTCTAAAGAGGCCATAATTCTTCAGAAAATGCCACAGAGACTAATTATCCTGAGCTCATATGGTTCTCTTTATGATTTGACCAAATGAAAATTGATTAACTGCTGCATCTTACATTTCCAAAGAGGCCATACTCCCTCAGAAAATGGCATTTCTTGTCTCACATTACATAATTTGGATTCTAAAACTTCTAGTTATCCAACCTTTGGCAATCTCTGTTTCTTTCAGGGATTGCTTGTTGTGTAAAATTTTTTTATTCATCAGTTTTTGTTTATTGTAAAGCATCCTGAATTGGGTAAAACATTGTTCGATGTTTTATCTGAAAAGGACAATTATGTAATATACCTTATCACTAGAATCACATAAAAATAACTTTTTGTCTAATTTTCAGGTTGCACATCAACACATCATTAGGACTGACTCAAGATAGTAGGTGCTTCCAGTCAAGCAGTAATACCAAACCTTTGTGTTAATTAATTGTGGCAGATTGAAAGAAGAAGAAATGCCACGATTAATGAACATATAAAGGCTTGGTATTACCATTTGAATGGCAGCACTTTCAGTCCTGACAATGGGTTGATGTCAGGGAGTGAGCTACGGCCGCTATTTACGCAAAATACAACGACTTAATCAAAAATGCAAGAGAAAAATTAGCGTCTATCGCAAAATGGCTCCAACTGTTTAAATATCAACCCATCAGCAGATTCTGCTGAGTTTTCTGTTTCTGTGAAAACTGACTTCTAAAATTTTGGCCGCGATTCACACTCCACAGTTATTTTCTTAATGCTTAAAGACAGCCATAGACACCTCACTTTGACAGGCACACATGTTTGAATGACGCCTTTAAGCGTCACACCAGCTAATGGGGGAGTTTTGTGCCTGAGGTGGCATGTAGCCTGGAATGAAGCAGGAGTGAGGCTGTTCAATGAAATCCTCTTCACTCCACGGTACGTGCCGCCTCAGGCAAAAAACTCCATTTGCTGGCATGACATGCAAATGTGTCATTCAAACCTGTGTCTGTGGCCATCTTAGAAATATGTTTCTACAGCACCTGTTACCCACCTCTTACTCCTACATACATTCTAGAGCAAAAAGGGTGGGGTAAGATCATAGAGCCTAGAGGGATTAGACCCCTTCCCTCATTTACAGTTTAGTTTTAAACTTAAGTGACCTGTGATGTCTATGGCATTCCAAGGTCATTAACCTCAATTTTCCACTGATGTCTAAAGTGTTTTGGTGTAAACGATTCAATTGATGTAACAATTTTCCGAGCTACAACAGTGACTAACTTTTTCTAGCATTTTGCTACTTCTTCTTTCCCCATTTTAGCATTTTTGCTACAGCATGTTTTGAGCCAGCTTAAACCCTGGTTAATGTGCAACCTGAAAATTCGACAAAAAGTAATTTTTGTGTCATCCTAGTAATCCCCATATTATAATCATACTTTAAAGATATTTCATCACTAGAATTTCGCCATGACTTCATTAATACACAGGATTGTTGGATATTCATCAGAAAATTCTGATATGTAAATTCAAAGATAGTAATTCTGGATCTAGCAATCAGGCATTCGCAAATCCCTTTTCCAACCTTTTCGAAAAGTAGATTAGTAGAACAGTAGGAGGCATAAATCAATTAAGGAAAAAAATTCAGTTATAATGCATGGGGATTTGATAGAATATTCATAGCTTTCTAGATTATAAACTCTTGATCTGCTTTTAGTTCTTACTGGTCATCCATGTAACATCTCTTAGAAAAACTTAAAAATTTCATCACCCTGGAGCGAGAATGGAACCCACATCTCCCGATTTCCATTCGAGTTTGCTATCCTTTACACCACCCAGGACAGTAAATTTCAAGTAACTGAGACAAAGCAACCTTAGCTTAGATCTGATTTCTGTTCAAAAATTGGGAGGTGCAGGTTCATTTTCCTCTCCAGGGTGATGAAATTTTCAAATTTTCTGAGAGATGTTACATGGATGACCAGTAAGAGCTACATGCAAATTCAGAGCTTATCATCTGTTTGCTATGAAAATTAGTAGAAGTGAATGATAGCACTAAGCGAGAAGGAAAAATAATCAATACATACATATCACTAAGCTGTTGTCTAAGATTCATCAATTAGTTCCTTGAAGTATCGCAGATAAATCAATGAAAGAAGAAATGTGCTTCATAATACATGATAATTTGATAGAATATTCGTAGCAAACAGATCAGATACTCATGAAAGAAATACAGTATTACCCTATATTATACAATTTTTTTTTTTTAAAGATGACAATGCGATTTTTGGCGTAAATGTGACAAGAATGGTAAGTCAGATAATGTCCGAAAACTTTAAATTTTTTTTCATCGTCCTGGAGCGGGACTCGAACCCGCGTCTCCCAGAAAGCGCCCGGGTATGCTAACCACTACACCACCCAGAACGACCAAGTTTCAAGTTTCCGATCAATTTGAATATAACCATCACAGGATTTGCTAGTCGAAGCAACCGACATTCATGTTTAGCGAATCTGGAGGTTAAAAATCCTATCCCGTGATTGCCCGGAGAAGCATATAAATCATGAAAGAAATACGGGATTACGCCATATAATACAAATTTTGAAGATGACAATCCGATTTTTAGTGTAAATGTGACGAGGATGGTAAGTCAGATAATATCCAAAAACTTGAAAATTTTCATCGTCCTTGTCTTACCATCCTTGTCACATTTACGCCAAAAATCGGATTGTCATCTTCAAAATTAGATCAGATACTGTTGGTTTCAGATCTATATCCATTTCTGGATTGAAAAAGGGTCAAAACAATGTTATGAGGAAGCAATGATGCTTTGACTACTGTGAAGTGTGTTCAGATTTCTAAGCTTAGGTTGCATAATCTCAGTTGCTTGAACTTCACAGTTCTGCGTGGTGTAATGAATAGCATACTCGAATGGAAATCGGGAAATGCGGGTTCAATTCCCCCTCCAAGGTAAGGAAATTTTGAAGTTTTCTGAGAGTTGTTAAATGGATGACCAATAAGAACTACACTATCTACCAACAAGTAATTGGACACCTGCGATAGCAAAGGAAAACAAAGTTTATTCACCTTCAGTAGTTGGTGGAGCCTCCACGAGTGGCAATTACAGCTGCGACCCTCCAGGGCATACTCTCAACCAGGCGTTGTACGACGGCTAGCGGTATTTTCTTCCACTCGGCTTGGAGAAGACAGGTCAGTTCCTTCACCGATTTTGGACGGTGGTGGCACTCCTTAATTCGACGCTCCAACTCGTCCCAGAGGTGCTCGATAGGGTTAAGGTCCGGCTCTGCGCAGGCCAGTCCATTCGATTAACCCCATTGTCACCATACCAAGCCATGGTGGACCTTGCAACATGACAGGTGGCATTGTCATCCTGAAAGTAACATGGATCTATCCCGTTAAACTGCCACAACGTAGGAAGCACATGGTCATCCAAAATGGTGCAGTAGGTCTCGGCGTTGAGTCTACCAGGAATTGCGACCAAGGGTTCCATGCCATACCAGGAGAAACACCCCCATAGCATAATTCCACCGCCGCCGAACTTCACAGTTGGCACAATACATTTCGGCAGGAGGCGTTCTCCAGGCAGACGCCAAACCCAGCAGGCCCTGCCATCCGAACGGTGGAGGGTGAACCTTGATTCGTCGCTCCAGAGAACCTGTTTCCACTGTTCAACGGTCCACTGTCGACATTCTTTGCACCACGTTAGCCGAGCAGCGCTATTGGATTTGGTGATCAAAGGCTTCTGGGCGGCAGCACGTCCATGATAACCGAGGAGATGGGCTTCCTTACGGATGGTATTCATCGAAAGAACACTCCCGGATGCCTGTTGAAACTCCTCGCAGACGTGGCCCGGGGATTTGGTGCGGTTCTTCCGAATTTCTCTGGCCAGCACCCGTCAGTCTCTAACTCCCAGTTTTGTGGGTCTGCCGGGTCGGGGCACATTCCAACAGTCACCTCTCATCTTCCACTTGCCAATCACATAGGCCACTGTAGATTTTGGGTACTTCAACTCGCTGGATATGTCACGTATGGATCGGCCATTTCTGTGATACCCGACAATTACACCTTTCTCGGAATCGGAGAGCTCTGAACTGCATGGCATCTTGCATTCGACTGGTTGCGTTGTTGTTTCCCACACGATATTTAACGGCGGCGGCGGCCGTGACGTGTATCAGGACTGCAGATATCGTCGATTGCAGGGGTGTCCAATTACTTGTTGGTAGATAGTGTATAAGCAAATTCAGAGTTTGTAATCTGAATGCTATGAATATTCTTAGTAGGAGACATATTAAGTGATAAATGGATGGAATCTGAAGAACAGATGCACTCAGTTAAAAAAAAATTTAAGTGTGAAGCACAAAATTTAGAGAAAGCTCTTGTTTTGTGGATTGGCATTTTAAATGCCAAGCATAGAGTTAATATGGATGAAGATACTCTTGATAAAGCAAGACAGTTTTTGGGGAAAAATAACAAATCCAAGAATTCAGCGACAGTTATGGTTTGCTTCAGAGATTCAAAAAATGGCATGGATTATCATTGAGAATACCGCATGATGAAACAGCCCAAACCCTTTGAAGGTTCAGTAGATGAGGCAAAAATAAAAAATTTATGGAAATCATAGTTAGCTATGAATTAAAAAATGTGCATGCCTTGGATGAATTTAGTTTGCTTCATAGGATGATACCCAATAAATTGATTTTGAACAAAAATGAAAAAAGTTTTAAAAGCTGATAGAACAACAACAGTTCGCTGTGTAAATGCGGATGGCACTAATAAGCAACGTACTGATGTCATAAGAAAATAGAAGTAACCATTGCATTTTTGAACTTACTGTTAAATTGGTGAAGTTCCAAGTTGAACACTTCCAGCACTTAGATTTTGATTTTTTCCCTGTATTTCCGTTATGTAGATGCTGCATGGGGGGTGGGTGGGTTGGGTTTTTATTCAGTTGCTGGTCCTCTTCAGTTTTTTCTAGTTGGTTTTTAATTGACCTCGTTACTAAATGATTTTTTCCTTTGCTGCTTCCACATATACTTCTATACGTTTTTTTACCCGAGTACTTTCGGTAATACTCCGTTACCATCATCTAGGGGACGTTTGCTCCGACCAGCACGGACCGTGGCAGTAGAGCTTTTGGATGGTTCTCACGGGCTGCATCTGTTAACGGCTATCGCTTCCTCTTGGGCGTTGTGGCTCCATCTCTTGTTGGTCATCAATCTCATTTTTCGAAATTTGCCATTTTTTTGCTCAATTTTAATTAAATTCCTCCAACTGTTTCTTAAAATATTAGGGTCATTATGGTTGCAAACTTTTGCTCTATTTTTTTCTATCATTACCTGAATAGCAGAGTCGGTATCAATAGCAGAGTAGGTGGTCATACTTCAGTGATCACTCGGTGTATGTTGAATGGATGCCACGTCGGATAGCTGCTGTACTGAGGGCGAAAGGATGACCTACGAAGTATTAGGTAGGTGGTCATACTTCAGTGATCACTCAGTGTATGTTGAATGGATGCCACGTCGGATACCTGCTGTACTGAGGGCGAAAGGAGGATCTACGAAGTAGATGGTCATACTTCAGTGATCACTCAGTGTATGTTGAATGGATGCCACGTCAGATAGCTGCTGTACTGAGGGCGAAAGGAGGATCTACGAAGTATTAGGTAGGTGGTCATACTTCAGTGATCACTCGGTGTATGTTGAATCGGTGCCACGTCGGATAGCCGCTGTACTGAGGGCGAAAGAAAGACCTACGAAGTATTAGGTGGGTGGTCATAATTCAGTGATCACTCAGTGTATGTTGAATCGATACCACGTCTGATAGCTGCTGTAGTGAGGGCGAAAGGAGGACCTACGGAGTATTAGGTAGGTGGTTATAATTCAGTAATCATCCAGTGTATGTATATCTATTCAGTGTTTTTACTGCTGTTGGGATTTCATCTTGACGATATGAGTGCCAGTATACCAATCCAGACATTTTGTCTCAGGAACAGCCTGTCTTATCATAATTGAAGCACTAATCACTTAGAGCGTTTTTTAAGTGTAGAAAAATGAGAAAATTTATACATTACCAATATTGATGCTCTGGTTAGGGTTCTCAAATTGAAACAAATAGATTTAGGCTCAAGTCATATGGCAAGACTGATTCAAGTTTTCAGGTTTTTCAAGTGGTTATAAACATGTGCAGCAATTGCAAAAGGCACTGCTTTACTGAATGAATACATAATTTAACTTTCATTCTTAACTTTGCAAAAGCCTTGACCAATTCTAAAAATGTGCTTTTATGTGAATGTCTTTTTCAGGCTTTTTATTGACTTTGTTCAAGGGTGTTTCCTATTTTTCTACTGCAAAAATATCTCATCATGGTACTGTAAATGAAATGTGCATGGACTATTTTTATTAACTAACAAATTTACTAACTGTAGTGTAACCTTTATTTATTCATTTTAGTATATTGAAGAAATTAACAACTGCAAAAGCACTGCACTTCATCTTGCTGTTGATAAAGGGCATGCAGCCATAGTTGACCTATTATTAGACAAAGGTAAATGCCTGTGACCTAAAAGAATGTGTCCTCAAAGTAAATAAAATGACTTTATGCAGTTTTTAATTCATCAACATGGCATCTATTAGAAAATGTACCAATTCTGCTGTTAATACTATATCTGATTTGGGGGGGGGGGGATATATTTCCAAAATCAGTTTGTGGCGAGATATTTGTAAATTTTAGGCTTTTTTTTTTTTTTTTTCATGATTTAATAGCAGAATCAAGGCTGCCCATAATTTTTGTTCAACAAGTTAGAATTTGCCTGCATCCGACGTGCTGGTGTCTACCTGCAAAGTTAGTGCTCTAGCACCTGGCTGACTTTATATACATTGACACAAATAGTATATCTATATCAAACAGAAGTCATCGCTCTTTACACATTTATAAGTGAGCCACGGAAAAGTTCTCATCGGCCGCCACCGGGAATCCAACCCAGGGTTTTCCAGTTACGTGCTAGGCATGCTACCACTGCACCACATTGGCCCTGAATTCTCCAGTCTCACATACGACTCATTGCCAAACCACTTGGTAGGCTGCTTCTTGGAGCCCCGCACAATGCTGGGGATTCACCAATGCTGGGCTTTTCCGTGACTCACTTATAAACGTAGAAAGAGTGATGACTTCTGTTTGATGTTCCTAATCCACATCAAATATGTGTATTAATTATCGTATATACACGCGTATAAGTCGAGAAATTTGGGACAAAAAAGGAGCTTCAAAGTAAGGGGGTCGACTTATATGCGGAGCCTAAAAAAATCATAAGTCCAAAAGTTCTCCCCGTGAGGCAAAAGGCAATTTACCCTGAAAGAAAAAAAAATGCTGATGCGGTACTAATTACGAAATTGCGATTCTCCGAAAAAAACCACCGATGTGGTAGTGATTACGAAATCGCGACCCTCCTAATTTCTCTGCGCTTTGGAAAGTCTCCTGGCTTTGCGTATCCACTAGGCAGACAGCCCCTCCCCCCCTTCACCTTCCATTGTGCAGCAGCCTAAGTGCTGACTTCTGATAATTCATCCAAAATGGGTCTGGGTTCAAATCCCAGTGAGGCATGAATGTTATGTTTTTCTTACAGTACTGGATCTCTCCCTTCCCTGGAACCAGTGGCCGTAAGTTTGGGACAACTGACTGCTTATAGCACATTGAGTTGTTCACAGTGATCGTTATCCCCCTCCCCCACTCCAAAAATACTGATGATGATGTTCTACCTAAATCTTATTTACAGTGTAAATAAAACGTGAGATTCTTCCACGGATTCACGGAATTCCGTTTTTTTGTTTTTTTTTATCATCATCATTTGTGTTATTGTGAAGATCAATGCAAAATGGAAGAGAAATTTTGGGGAGATTAATTGAAGAGGGGGAATCATTTTCTGTCTGGAGATAGTATTTCTTCGTTTAAAACTTTCAAAAAATGGAAATTATATGGAGTGAAGATTTTTCCTGTAATCATAATTTCTTTTTCTCATGGTGTTTCATCTACCCACTGTATTGTTGTCAAATATAATTTTATTCCATAAATATTTGTATTTCAGCTGGTAAATGTTGGAAAATGTTTCAAAAACGGAACTTAGACGCCATGGAAATTTCCATATAATCTTCAGGCTTCTTCCATTTGTGCGGTTCTTGATTGATGCATAACTGAAGATAATTTGGGGGGGGAGGAAGGGAGAATTTTCCGGCTTTCAAAACTTTCGAAAACGGAAGTTAGATGGAATGAACATTTCTCCCATAATAATTTTTTTTATGTGCAATGTTTTTTTTGCACAGTATTGTTGTTAAATATCATCTTATTCCAAGAATATTTTTATTTCATCATGAAAACAGAAGAAATTTTTCTGAAACGGAAGCGGGATGAAGTGCAGAGATTTCACCTGTAATTGTAACCCCCCTCGATATTACCTTTATCCTGTGATGTTTTTTATATGTTGAATACTGTGATGTACTCCATTTTAATATTTACATAAATAAATTTTAGTGAACAGTTCTGTCTTGCTCATCGTGTGTTATATTCACACTTTCTCGCAGTGTATTCTGATTTTTCCCTCCATTTAAATGATCAGCTTTTTTTTTTACTTCATATGGTGAATTCGTATTTTAGTTAGTCTGGCTGGGACTAAAAATGGACAAAGAATAATTTTCAACTCCTGGGGTCAGATCTTGACCTTTACTGATTGTAAACCACCATTTCAGCTTTGACTGATACTGCATATGTCATGGATAGTGCTGCATACACTTTTGACCTTCACACATGTCCAGTGCTGTATTGGAGAAACCATTGAAACACCAGATAAGAAAGTGTATATGTGGGGATCGGGAGGGCATAATGTTTTAAGAAAGTGTGTATGTGGGGATCGAGAGGGCATAATGTTTTAAGAAAGTGTGTATGTGGGGATCGAGAGGGCATAATGTTTTAAGAAAGTGTGTAAGAAAGTGTGTATGTGGGGATCGGGAGGGCATAATGTTGTAAGAAAGTTTGTATGTGGGGATCGGGAGGGCATAATGTTGTAAGAAAGTGTGTATGTGGGGATCGGGAGGGCATAATGTTTTAAGAAAGTGTGTATGTGGGGATCGGGAGGGCATAATGTTTTAAGAAAGTGTGTATGTGGGGATCGGGAGGGCATAATGTTTTAAGAAAGTGTGCAAGAAAGTGTGTATGTGGGGATTGGGAGGGCATAATGTTTTAAGAAAGTGTGTAAGGAAGCGTGTATGTGGGGATCGGGAGGGCATAGTGTTTTACTCCTACCCATGAAGTAAACTATTTTAACAGTAAATGAAATGATTTTTCTATTTTGCAAGTTTATATTTTCTTAAAAGTGTTTTTCTCATGTAAAATATGGTACTTCAGTATTTATTTTAATTGGTTTCCATTTATTGTACCGTAGGAGCTGACTTAAGTGTCCTGCGTGAAAATTATTGTCAACCATTGCACTTAGCGGCTGTTACGGGAAATTTGAGTATTGTTCAAAGCCTTCTCCATCATGGTGCACAAGTCAACTGCTTAAATGCTTACCGAGAAACACCTCTACACAAGGCTGCAGCATATAATTCTGTCTCAGTCATTAGTTATCTGCTGGAGAAGTATGTATTAGTCTTATCTGTTTATATGCTGAGTGTGTTATCAAATGCATGTGACAAAATACACTGAGAAGGCAGAAATCACGCAATCAGAAATCAACACTGTCACATCTTTCATAATGCAGGGATCGCATTCCTCCTAAAATTCCTAAAATTCCTAATATTTTGTGACCCTCCTTAAATTCCTAAAATTATACCTAAAATTTTCTATTCATCCTAAAATTTTCGTAAGCTTATTTATTAAAAACACAACCGTTATTAACGCCAATAATTTTACCATTACGCAGGGTGCGCACGCGTGCTTGAAAACCTGGAAAGTCCTGGAAAATCATGATTACGTTTTCAAGGCCTGGAATATCCTGGAAAAACGGTGTTTTTTTAATGCCGTCTTGAAAAGCCTTGAAATTTGAAATTAGTGCTTAAAAAATGCCCTTTTAGGAAATCGTGTTACTGTTACCCCTTCATTTTTTAAAGTTCCTTTTCTCTGTTCTCAAAGAAACCACCGGCAGCGGTTTCCGATGTGCACCAAATCCTAATTTGGCTGGGGGAAAAAAAGAAAAAAAAAAGGCACTACTTCCAGTGCAATAAAATTGGATGATTACTAGTAGGTCGAAGGGGAGCTTGATGTCCGTCCGACAATTGAGAACAGAAGGGGAAAGAAGAGGCATTTAGCATTTGCAGGGGGTCGCGTATGTACCAAGTCAGCTGGCATCCACCAGTGAGGAGTATGCCTGAACAACACATTCATCTTCTTCTTGTTTATGTGCATGCCACCCTCTCTCCCCTCAAGAGACTTCCACTACTTATGATAAAAAATAAGAAAACTATCTTTGCGAATTTTTCACGAAAGTGGCTGAAATTTTTACATTCACTGTAATTGGATTACAGAAGCTCACTTCCAAAATTCCAGTTGAATCGGTTTAAAACTTTAAAAGTTAGCATTGGTAATTTTTATTATGGACAAGTATGTGTGCCTCTTTGGACAGAGTGAGCCTCCAGCAGAAAGGGTGTTACCATAGCAACGGTTGATTGACAGCTGGGAGCGCTGATCTGAAACCCTTGGTTGGGAAGAAAGCAAACACCTGTTTATCACTTCCACAGCACAAAAGGACTAGGAGAATATTTTCAGAAATCCATTTTTCTGAATTTTGAAAATAACACAGTAAAATTTTTACAGTAGTTAAGATACATCACAATGAAGTTCTAGTGCAAATTTCGCCAAATTCCGTTAGGAACTTTAGCAGATGCAAAAAAAAAAAAAAAAAAAAAACAATGTTGCATAATCGGATTGAAAAAAGAAACAGTAATTATAAATTACGGGAAAAGCAAGTGAATTATTTTTTTTAGATGCCATGGTTTATTTAAACAGTGATCCTTAAATTTTTTTTCTGTGATGATATGGACTCTATTTGAATTACAAACACGTTTTTATTCAGACGTCTGAGTTACTGTTTTAATAAAAAAATCATCTATAATTAAAAAGTTTTCAATGGATTTAAGCAATATTCAGCAGATAAACAAACGTATTTTAGTAAATTGCAACATCATGACGTAAATTTGGTAATTTAATTTTGTCGAAAATTGGGGAGCATTTTTTTTTACAGTTTCTATTATAGTTAAAGTGAAGGAGGAAATGTGCAACTTGACAGTTCAGTGAGCTGCAGGTGGTGATTTATGGCAATGTGCCAAATGAAAAGAAGCCATTCCATCAGGTAATTCCAAAGGTTGTGTTGTGTGGACGCGTCCTCCTGCTGTTTGATCTTAATTGGAATGTTTTTGTGCATGGGGGGGGGTCGAGAGAAATATCCGTTTCAGCTTTACAGCTTTCACGGCTCTTTTTTTTTTTTTCTTGGTAATAAAGAAAAATCATAGTTGCTGCATTCACCATTGATCCATGTTTGCATTTCTTGAATATAAACAGCAGACAATCAGAAACATAGTGTTGGGCGGGTCTTGATGATCTTCATTTTGCATATGCTGAATTCAGTTCTGTGGGAATAAGGAATGACTTATACTGTGAATATATACAAAACTACATATTTTTGAGCTGAAAAAATAGGTCTACTTGTACACAGTAGCTAAAGTGTGAACTCAGATGAAGACAATCAGACATACGGACGTCTGATTCCATAAAAAAAATCAACATAGTTTTTTTGTTTACACTACAGGTAAAAAAGCAAAAACATGTTTTTAAACGTTATAAAGGAAAACGGATTTTTGAAACGCATGACTTGATGATCTTAATTTCTGAAAGTTTCTTTTTTCCACATCCTTTTTTTTTCAATTACAATACACTGTAACAGGATCATCATCATCATCATCATTGTCAACCATTATCAATCCACTGCTGGACGAAGGTCTCCCCAAGTTTCCTCCACAATGGTCTGTCTTGTGCCAGTCTCATCCATGTCACTCCCGCATATTTACGAATTTCATCCACCCATCTCCCATGTGGTCTTTTTCTGGGTCTTTTCCTGTCCCTTGGAATCCAATCTAAAATTTCGGCTGTCCATCTATGGTCTGACCTTCTGGCAGTATGTCCAGCCCATTGCTATTTCAGGGATTTAACTCTGATCATGATGTCTTCCACTCTTGTCATTTTTCGGATCCACGAGTTCCTCTTCTTATCTCTCCTGGTTACACCAAGTATGCACCTCTCCATGTTGCTTTGAGTTGTCTGCAGCCTTTGTATGTCTCTTTTAGTTAAGGTCCACGTCTCTGCACCATACGTAAGCACTGGAAGGATGCATTGATCAAACACTTTTCTTTTAAGACATAATGGCATATTGCTCTTGAAAATTATGCTGTTTCTTCCAAAAGCTCTCCAGGCAAGTTTTGTACGCCGATTAATTTTTTCATCAATGTGACCCTCACTTGATATCTGCTGTCCAAGATAAACATACGTATCTGTTATCTCCAGTTTTTCTCCATCAATCGATAAATCTTCATTTCTTGTAAAAGCATTGAACATCACTTTTGTCTTCTGAAAGTTCATTTTTAATCCCACTTCTTTACTCTTGTCAGCAAGTTCCTGGATCATACTCTGCAGCTCTGATGGGGTAGTTGCAAAAATGACTACGTCATCAGCAAAACGAAGGTGGGTTAGATAATCTCCATTAATCTTTATCCCTTTGTTTTCCCAGTTCAGTGATTGAAAGACATTTTCCAATGTGGCATTAAAGAGCTTCGGAGATATGGTGTCACCTTGTCTCACTCCCTTTCCAATTTTTATGTGTGTTGTATTTTCAAACAGCCGAATCTTTGCACTTGCATTTTCATAGATGTTATTAATAATATTAATGTATGCATCTTCAATACCGCAGGATTTCAGAGCCGTGGTAACTGCTGATGGTTTCACCGAATCAAAGGCTTTTTCATAATCGATAAAAGCCATGCACAATGGAAGTTCATATTCCCTCGCTCTTTCAATTAGTTCTCTCAGTACGTGGATATGATCTATTGTGCTGTAGCCACTCCTGAATCCAGCTTGTTCTCTCGGTTGAGCCATGTCCAGTGTTACCTTCAAGCGGTGTGAAAGAACTTTAGTGAAGATTTTATAAACCACTGATAGGAGGCTGATAGGTCTGTAGTTCCTGAGATCCTCAATGTCACCATTTTTATGTAGCAGGATCATTGTAGCATTGTTCCAATCCTCAGGAATCTTCCCTTCATTAAGGCATCGAGTGAAAATTTGGGCGAGTACTGTTTCAATTTCTCCACTTGCTTCTTGTATGATGTCTATAGTAATTCCATCTTCTCCTGGAGCTTTCCCCCGCTTCATGTTCTTGATTGCATAAGCAACTTCTGCTGGGAGGACTGGAAGAACTCTGGTACCTTTCATGATGTCTGGAGTACATGTATCATCCCTTTCATATAATTTGGAGTAGAAATCTTTCACTCTTGTCAAAATTTCGCCTCTATTTCTTGTTATAGAACCATCTTCTTTTCTCAGAGCCATAATCTGTTTTCTTCCCTTACTGAGATGTCCCTTTGCTATCTTTAGGCTTTGGTTGTTTTCAATTGCTTTCCTCACTAGCTCACAGTTGAATTTCCTTACGTCTTCAGTGATACTTTTTCGTGCTATCTTGCATAGCTCTATATATTCCACTTTGGAAGTCACATCTTCTTTAGTTGTCCTCATCTCTCTTCTTTTTTGCATCAACATTTTGGTTTTTCCTGATAATTTGTTTACATGCAACTTGTTCTTAGACCCAGCTAATTTTGTTGCTGTTTCCATAAGAGCTTTGGTTACTTTTCTGTTAACTTCCGAAATATCCACTTCTTCCGATGTTAGGCCTTCTAAAGCAGAGAATCTGTTCTTCAGTTCCAACTTGAAAGTATTATGGTGTTTTTTAAGGTTGGTTATGTCAATACATTTTGTTTGTCTTATGAGCTTGCCACGTTCCAGTTTAGTGTTGAGGTGCATCTTACATCTCACCAATCTATGGTCACTACCTGTGTTGAACTTGTTCAGCACACTGCAGTCTTCGATGACGAATTTTTTGTTACACATAATAAAATCAATTTCACTTGTCGTCCCAATTGGATACTGTGTGTTATATCACTTAGAGATATGGCAGATTTTCGGTTGCTGATATCCGCGATCGTAAGCGGTAGTTGCATTGCGATTGTTGATGATGACAAGATAAATACTGGAGTGATGTAAAATGTTGCATAAACTAAAAAAAAATAAAAAAAATAAAGCCCCCCCCCCCCACCCCGAACTTTTATGCGGTCATCGTAGCTGATCAACCATTTCATTCCATGAACATCAGCACATTTCAATCATTTGAACATTGGGGGTATCTGAAGGAATTCAGCCATGCTTAAGCGCCCAAGCGCAACGAAAACATGCTAATTTTGGACAGTTCTATTCCCTTCCCCTCTACCATCCCTAATAATTGAGAGTGTTTCAAATATTCTATTTATGAGCTAGTTTTCGCGCTGTTTGTTATGCTTTTATTTTCGAAGAAAGAGAGGGAAAATAAGGAAAAGCAGCTAGAGAAAAAAATAAAAGCTGAGTTTGATGACAAAATAAAAGAAAATGATGCAGAAATAAATAAGCTTAAAAAAGATAAAGAAGCCTCCCTAGCAGTAATTCAAGAGGGAACAGAAAGAATGAGAAAAGCTGTAGAAAAACAAAATACTGTTGAAATAGCAGTTGCCTCTAACTTGATCATACAAGGTTCAGCTGAAATAAAGAAAACTGAAAGTAAATTAGTTGTGGTGGAAGCAGAAAAAGATAGGCTAATCAGGAAAAGGTTAAAACAATAATATGAAAAAAGTAATTCAGTGAACAATTGTACATAGTTCTTGGTTTTCAATTACCTTTTTAGGATATTATAGTTTAATGTGAAACCTGAAAACTTTACTGTGAAAATCGTGAATTGCTTCTGGTTCAACAGCATATTAATGTTCAAAGTGAAACTTGAATTTGGTAAATATACTTGAATATGATAATAACACGTGAAAAGATAAGAACTGAACATTAGAAGTAAATCATACTTAAACTTTAGACATTAGACGTTATGCAAAAAATTTGGGTGTGAACTTCGACCATATATACTAATGGACTGCGCATTGGCAATAGCTGCATCAAAGCCGCCATGGCTCAAACATTGGGCACGTCATCATCAGACTCCAAATTTCGTGTACAAATGGTGTTATGATTACTAATTTACGCTGCAGAACTTCAGTGTTTTCGGTGTATTATGTGAATGCACCTCATATATAATGAAAACTCTTCAGGTAAGTTTACTTATGAGCTATATACATGCATGATCGTGTTGTTTACATTTTGTGATTTATAATGTGATGAACATTTGCGAAGAATTTGGAACATGCATTCCATTTTTTTTTTCTTAAGTTACTATATTTTTATATCAATAGCTGCAAGTTTCTGGTTAAGTAATTGAACTTTATTGACTTAGGTATTTAATTCGTTTCTTACCCATGAAAAATCATAGAACTTTCTTTACTATATCGGTCAGAGCAACCATAAGCACAGCAGGTGTAACCCATCTTTTTGACTGTTGTCATGTGATTTTATGTTGGAGCCAGAAATTTTGATGTCATGCGCAGTCTATCAGTATATATGGTTGAAGGGTGTGAAGCAAACTCTTTACAATGTATACAAAGTTGTTTTACTAGATGTATACAAATATACATCTAGTTTTTATTGAAATACACTCCTAACATTTTTCTAAAAATTCCTAAAATTCCTAAAATTCTTACCTAAAATTTTCCAGAAGTATGCTATGATCCCTGATAATGGCAAATCCTCTGCTTGGCACATACACTCTCGGACAATGAAATTTGCACACCTAGAAGAAAACTTGCTACAACCACGAAACTTTGCAAATAGCTAGAGTGCATGATGGTATGCAAATGATCCACGTTTGGTGCGAGTGCGCATGACTGCATACCCTGTGGGTGGCACTGCAAGCACGAACCAGCAGCCTTATAAACCGGCGTGTAGTCGATGCCCCATGAAAGCGAAAAGCACCGGCTGACGCAAGCAAACAGTACAGAGTGACAAGAATGCCGGGTGTACGCCAGAGACGGCAATTTATGCAACTTACAGACTTTGAGAGAGGCCGGATCATCGGGCTGAAAACTGCAGGGTGGTCAGCGTGCCATATAGCCTGCCACGTGAATTGTTCTGACCATACCATCCGACTGTGTTGGGAGCAGTGGTCACATGACGGCACTGCCATGTGGTGGATCAGCTCTGTATGAATCAGGAGGACCACAGGTAGAGAGGATCAATGGATTGTGCGCCAGGCATGGACGGATCCCGCGGGGACCCAGTCCACTATACAAGCAAATGCAGCGGCTCCCGTGTGCCCACAAACCATTTCCTGATGTCTTGTGGAAGTGAATCTGTGATTCCTGCACCCCTTACGTGTGCTGCCATTAACACAGGAACATCGCCGGCTCTGTGTGCAGTGGTGCCAGGCCAGAGTGATGTGTAACGCCACAGACTGGCGACGTGTGGTGGTTAGCGATGAGTGCCGCTTCGCTTTGGTGGACAGATGATCATCGTGTCTGGGTGTGGAGGTCTTTTGGGTCGACGGCACAATCCCAGCCTCGCTATCGAGCGCCACACCGGCGGTATGTTGATGAAATCCTACAGTCCCATGTGCTCCCATTCCTGGCTGAGATTCCAGGTGCGCTATACCGGCAGGATAATGTCCGCCCGCGCACGGCTCGGGTTGCCCAGGACTGCCTACGTCGTGTCCAGACACTTCCATGGCCTGCCTGCTCCCTGGACATGTCCCTTATCAAGCATGTGTGCGACCAGTTGAAACGCCAGCTCCCGCATTATCCAGGATTTGGAGCACGTCATCCAACACATGTGGGCCAGTCTGCCGCAGGACAACATCGGGCATCTGGTTTCCTCCATGCCGGACCGTATTGCCGCACGAGGCGGTTCGACGCGCTATTGAAGATGAACGAACTGCATGCCACAGATTCCTCTAATTGTCCTGCAGCTCTGTTTTTGCCATCATGTGCATCATTCATCTGTATCATTACGTCCATAAAATTTCAGTTCAATCTGATGTTTTCTTATAGGTGCGCAAATTTCATTGTTCGTGAGTGTATGTAGGACGAGAACCTCACTGCATTGTTATAGATGGTAATTTGGTGTTGCTATGGATAAATGGCATGAGTTAACAGATATATTGTGTGGGAAATGTGTCACAATAATTAACAAAGCAGTAAGATATCTCTAAATTTTTGGTATTTACTGCTTCTCATGTAACATTAATCACATCAGAAAACTCGAAAAAGAGAATTTGCTTCAACTCTGACCTTCACACATGGGCGGAGAATATTCGGATACTGTTAACACTTGAGACTTTGTCATCTTGAGCAGTGTAAACGGAAAATGGGAGATGTGGGTTCGATTCCATATGTAGGGTGATGTTATTTTCAAGTTTTCTGATGTGATTAATGTTACATGAGAAACAGAAAATTCAGAGAAGTCTGATTGCTGAGTTAATTATTGTGATGAGTTAACAGTGTTTGAAAGAGGATTGATAGTGAATACTTGATACATGGGTCACCCTGTCACGGAGGTGGTACAGGAATTGCAGTGTCCCCACTTGACAGTATCAAGAGAGTATTGGGAATAACATTGCATCATGGACAGCATTATGGGCGGAGAAAAGTGGTGGATGAACATGTCTATTGACATCTGTCTTGCATAGTTGCAACCATCTAGAGAGTGACAGTGGCACAAATCACTGCCAGCTTCAACAAGGGAGATGCCAGAAACGTCTCCACTAAGACCATTTGGCGATCATTAGCTGCAATAGGTTATGGGAGTTGCAACCCACCAGAGTCCCATTCCTAACACCCCATCACCTGACTGCATGCCTCAGCTGCGCAAAAGAACATTGGAGATGCGCGAAACGTCTCCATCAAGACCATTACGCGATCATTAGCTGCAATAGGTTATGGGAGTTGCGACCCACCAGAGTCCCATTCCTAACACCACATCACCTGACTGCATGCCTCAGCTGCGCAAAAGAACATTGGAGATGCGCAAAACGTCTCCATCAAGACCATTAGGCGATCATTAGCTGCAATAGGTTATGGGAGTTGCGACCCACCAGAGTCCCATTCCTAACACCCCATCACCTGACTGCATGCCTCAGCTGCGCAAAAGAACATTGGAGATGCGCAAAACGTCTCCATCAAGACCATTAGGCGATCATTAGCTGCAATAGGTTATGGGAGTTGCGACCCACCAGAGTCCCATTCCTAACACCACATCACCTGACTGCATGCCTCAGCTGCGCAAAAGAACATTGGAGATGCGCAAAACGTCTCCATCAAGACCATTAGGCGATCATTAGCTGCAATAGGTTATGGGAGTTGCGACCCACCAGAGTCCCATTCCTAACACCACATCACCGGACTGCATGCCTCAGCTGCGCAAAAGAACATTAAAGATGCGAGAAACGTCTCCATTAAGACCATTAGGCGATCATTAGCTGCAATAGGTTATGGGAGTTGCGACCCACCAGTCCCGTTCCTAATACCACATCACCGGACTGCATGCCTCAGCTGCGCAAAAAAACATTGGAGATGCGAGAAATGTCTCCATCAAGACCATTAGGCGATCATTAGCTGCAATAGGTTATGGGAGTTGCGACCCACCAGAGTCCCATTCCTAACACCCCATCACCTGACTGCATGCCTCAGCTGCGCAAAAGAACATTGGAGATGCGCAAAACGTCTCCATCAAGACCATTAGGCGATCATTAGCTGCAATAGGTTATGGGAGTTGCGACCCACCAGAGTCCCATTCCTAACACCACATCACCGGACTGCATGCCTCAGCTGCGCAAAAGAACATTAAAGATGCGAGAAACGTCTCCATTAAGACCATTAGGCGATCATTAGCTGCAATAGGTTATGGGAGTTGTGACCCACCAGAGTCCCGTTCCTAACACCACATCACCAGACTGCATGCCTCAGCTGTGCAAAAGAACATTGGAGATGCGAGAAACGTCTCCATTAAGACCATTAGGCGATCATTAGCTGCAATAGGTTATGGGAGTTGCGACCCACCAGAGTGTCATTCCTAACACCACATCACCGGACTGCATGCCTCCGCTGCACAAAAGAACATTAGAGATGCGAGAAACATCTCCACTTAAGACCATTAGGCGATCATTAGCTGCAATAGGTTATGGGAGTTGCGACCCACCAGAGTCCCATTCCTAACACCCCATCACCTGACTGCATGCCTCAGCTGCGCAAAAGAACATTGGAGATGCGCGAAACGTCTCCATCAAGACCATTAGGTGATCATTAGCTGCAATAGGTTATGGGAGTTGCGACCCACCAGAGTCCCATTCCTAACACCACATCACCGGACTGCATGCCTCAGCTGCGCAAAAGAACATTGGAGATGTGCGAAACGTCTCCATCAAGACCATTAGGCGATCATTAGCTGCAATAGGTTATGGGAGTTGCGACCCACCAGAGTCCCATTCCTAACACCACATCACCTGACTGCATGCCTCAGCTGCGCAAAAGAACATTGGAGATGCGCGAAACGTCTCCATCAAGACCATTAGGCGATCATTAGTTGCAATAGGTTATGGGAGTTGCGACCCACCAGAGTCCCATTCCTAACACCACATCACTGGACTGCATGCCTCAGCTGGGCAAAGGAACATTGGCACTGGACCTTGGATAATTGGAGATGGGTCTCCTGGTCCAATTAATCCCATTTCCAGTTCACAGAAGTAATGGTGAAGATGTGGCAAAAACCACATAAAGCCATGGACCCCATGTGTCAACAAGATACTGTTGAGGCTGGTAGAGGCTCTGTTATGGCCTAAAGTATGTTCAACTGGCACATGTTGGCATCTCTGGTACACCTAGATGCATCTCTGAAAGGTCCATACTACACGTCCAATCCATCCCTGCAGACTAATCTGCATCCGTTCATGGTCATCATGCTCCCACAGGGCAGCGGACTCTTTCAGTAGGACAATGCACTTCCACATAGAGTTGTGGTGACTAAAACCTGGGTAGAAGAGCATTCCACAAAAGTTCACATGCTGGAATGGCCTGCCCATTCATTGGGCACATACCCTGTGGAATATCTTTTGGGATGCTATGGGAAGGTCTGTTCAAGCTTTGGATCCTCATCCAGGAATGCAATGGAATTATGGACAGCAGCACATCAAGCGTGGGTAAAAATACCTGTGAAACGCTTTCATGAAGTAGGGGACTCAATGCATCGCCCTTATCTGGGTGAAAAGTTGGCCTACCCATTACTAGGTAGGTAACCTGTGATTTCTGTCCACTCAGTGTATATTGTAAGAATGTATTTAGGCTTATTTAAACAAACAAAAAAAAAAAATTGCCAAAATAAATGTGCGAAAACTAAACACATAATCTTAAAGTTAGGCTAAATTACAACTCTTACCTAACCAAGTGAAGAGAAGCATATCTCACAGCCCATAATAGACTGATGGCTCTCCGGGCTCATACTAACTTTTTTTCTTTCAGTTTTTTTAAACATTTGGGTTCATGCATTTTAAAATCATTGAAATTTAAAAATCAGCAATAAAATCCTAACTTTTAACTGAATTTAACATCTGCATCTTCTCTCCAAAGCACGTGGTCTTCAAAACAGGTGTTAAATTTGGTTAAAAGTTAGGACTTTATTACTAATTTTTTTAACTTTCAATGATTTTAAAATGTATGAATATAAATGTTTAAAGGTATTTACAACAAAAAATTGTAGTACTGACTTGGAGACCGTTGTAATCTATTATGTGCTGTAAAATACAAGTTGTCCATAAATGATTACCCTGATTAGAGTATGCTATAATTTTTAATGACAAGTCTTACATCTGCTTTCTTTTTGCAATTGGTTTTGTACAAGCATACAGTTTCTGAGCGGGTTGTGTTGTCTCCTGCATATGCCACTAGGATTGCTTTAGCAATGGTGCAGTTAAATTGGTGTTTGTGACAGAGAGGCACAATGTGGCTGACAGAAACAAAATCTCCACTCAGTTGTCAGTGACAGTTCAGAACGAAGTACAGAAAGAAGACACCTAATGTAAAATTAGTTAAGTCATGAATGATAAAACACCTGGAAACTGGAACAGTGGAAAAGGGAAAGAGCATTGGTAGACTATCAGTTGAGATGGTGGGGAACATTCAAACTGCTTTCACACAGTCTCCACAGAAATTGATGAGAAGGGCTTCAAGCCAACTGCAGATGCCAAAGTCTACTATTCATAAAGTGGGGAACAATTATTAGTCATTAAATGCCTACAAGTTACGAATTCTTCAGGAACTGCAGCCTGATAATGGTCTATAATGTGAAACATCTGCTAATGTTATTTTGAGCCTGATTGACGAGGGTAATGACTCATTTTTAAGTGTCTACTTTTCAGATGAAGCCACGTTCCATATAAGTGGTACAGTCAACAGGTAGAATGCGTGTTTTTGGGTATCAAAAAACCCACGTGTCGTAAGCACGCATATTTGGGACAGTCCGATGATCAGTGTCTGGTGTAGGCTAGTGCATCACCCTTGTAATAGGCCCTTATTTCTTCTTCACTGAGAAAACGTTTTCTGCAAATATGTCCCTGGATATGCTCATCAGTTATGTCATTCCCCGGCTGAAGGACAGGCGACAGTCATCTTTCTACAAAAGATGGTGCACCCCTTATTGAACACATGTTCGTGAAACTCTCGACACAGTGTTTCTAAATTGATTGGTTGGCGGGAACTGTCTGATTCGATGGCTCCTGAGATCATCAGACCTTACTCCTCTGGATTTCTTTGTATGGGTTTATGTTAAAGATATCATCTATGCAACTGTTGTTTCAGATATCAGGACTTTGTGAGAACGCATTACAGGTGCAGTGTTGGAAAATATATGGCATGAGTGTGAATATTGTTTAGACATTTACATGCCACTAGGGGTACACATATAGAAGTTTATTAACAAGAATTACACCAATGAGCCGTTACATTTTATGACCGCCTACCTAATAAGCTGTAGTACCCCCTTTACCCCGCAAAACAGCGGCCACTTGGCGAAGGATCGATTCGATGAGATGGCAGTAGGTATCCTCCTGGGGTATCTGGTACCATAATGTCAACAGCAAGTTGAACAGTTCCCATACATTTTGGGGTGGTGGTGATTTAGCGTAAACTCGCTTTTCCAAGTCGGACCACAAATGTTCAATTAGGTTCATGTCGGGTAAATTTGGAAGCCAGTACATTAACAGAAAGTCACCAGCATGTTCCTTGAACCACTCCTTGACGATTGTGGCAGTGTGGCATGGCACATTGTCCTGTTGGTAATGGCCATCACCAGTAGGGAACACAGCTGCCATGAATGGGTGAACTTAGTCTGCAACGATGTTCAGATACCTGACAGCTGTCAGGGATTGTGTTATTAGGATAACGGGGCCTAAAGTGTTGCAAGAAAACGTCTCCCACAGCATAACGTTGCCGTCAGTGGCCTGTTTCCGCCGTACAGTGCATCCAGGTGCCATTACCTCTGTTGGTAATCGACGTATCCACACTCGGCCATATACACGATGCACCAGGAATCTTGATTTGTCATACCAGGCTACTTTGTTCCAATCATCCACGATTCAATCTCGATGATATTGGGTCCATTCCATGTGTTGTTGGCGATGGTGTGCAGTGAGCATGGGGACCCGGCTGGGTCTTCAGTTATGCAGGCCCATGCGCAAGAGGCTGTGATAAACTGTGTGCTGTGACACATTGCCCTGATCACTACTGTTGTAGCTGTGGGTGATTTGTGGCACTGTGGTCAATGCGCGATGGTCTATGCTCCCCTCTGGCATCAACGAGCAGCGGACGAAACACGGCAGGATGACGGTTCGCCATCAGTACACCACTTTTGATACATACTCACCACAGCGGCACGTGAACAACCCACAAGCCACACCGTTTCCGAGATCATAGTTTGGAAGCGCCGTGCCATCACAATTTGTCCTTTATCAAGCTCCGATAAATCCGTAGCTTTTCTGATTCTGACTTTAAACACTCTATTAACCGAAAGCTGGTCTTCGCGTTGTATATATACTGCTTTGTGAACTTCACAGTCTGCTTCACCCTGGTGGCGCAGTGGTCTAAGAGATGGCTTCTGATCATTCGTCCGATAGGGGTTCAAATTCCAGTGAGGCACGGATGTTGTGTTTATCTTACGGCACTGGCTCTCACTCCTTCCCTGGAACCAGTGACCCTAAATTAGGGACGGGTGACTGCTTATAGCCCATTGAGTTGCTCACAGTGGTTGTTAAACCTCCAATAAAAAATAGAACTTCACCCGCGCTACCGTTCAGTCTGCAGGCGTGCTCATTTCTCTAGGCTGGGGGTGGTCAATAATGTAATGGCTCTTCGGTGTATACTGTCATATAAAAAATGTTTTCATGTAGAAGTTAAGTTCAGAACATTAATAGTTATGCTATCGTAGAAAGAATGTTTTCAAAAGATGTTAAAAAAGCTTGTCTGTCAATTTGCAACATTTATAATCCAAAACTAAAACACTGAATTCTTTTCTTGAATCATTTTTCTTCTAAATACCTGATTTGTTTGTTCTTCCATTTGATATATCTTTAACATGTGTTTCAGTAGTCACAGTTACTGCTATTTAAACTGTTATGCTCACCAGATCATGTGATTAGTTCCTGATTGCATGTCAGCAAATATTCACAAATGTGGTATTGAGTAGAGTTTATTAATGGAAAGTAAAATATTTTAGCTTTTTAAGTAGATCATAAAAATTGCTGGGTGGAGAAAAGATTACTCATTTGGCCATGCATAAATTTCAGTTTTTAATACTGTTTCATGATGTACATGCTGATAATCAAATTAGTGGTATTTAGAGAAGTGTGAAATGCAGTTATTGGTGCAAACAAGATTTTCCAAAAATATTGTGCTGCTGACAGTGCAGAGAAACAAATAACAACTATATCAAATAGAATAAAAATACCAACGTTTCTCACAATAAAATATTTATTATACATCAACTATAGTTTCGCAGAGCGTTTTGGCTTGTCTTCATCAGGACAAATCAAGCATAAACATTTCAATCATTGTGACATCATCAGAGTTCTGACAGTCGTGGATTTTGATGAGTTGTTTCCATGTGCTTGAAAGAAATGGAGTCGACGTCATATCGTTGACAAGGCATAAAGAGTTCTGTTATATGTGGAAAGCTTCTAATATATTAAGCTTGATAGTCAAATCAGGTTTATCTGATAAATTCCCCAGAAATTTATGTCTTTGACGTAGTCTTTTGATCCATGAAACATCATCTTGTTTATGGGCTTGAAAATAACTTCGAAATTAAAACTTTTAAGAATTTTTGAAATTCCGAGGCAAATCGTAGGAGCAAATGGAATAACCACCTAATTGTTTTGTATTGGGAGGTCTATTGGTGTGAGCAAGCAGACTTAGGTTTCCTAAATTAGTTTTACTTCTCCGTTATAGACAAAGCTGTCCAAAAATTTAGGAAACCAGCAAGTCATGGTAACTGTTTTTTGGGATTACAGGGGTGTCATTCTCCTTGATTTTCTGGAGCGTGGCCATACCATGACCAGCTAGCGGTACATTAAGACACTCAAGAAGCTTAGAGAAGCCATGTTGAAGAGACCAAGCAGGAATCTGAAAAAGTACCACGTTCACCATGACAATGCAAGACCACACACACCTTTGGCGACAAATCAAGCGATCAGCAAATTAGGCTGGTCGGTGGTCCCCCATGCACCATACAGCCCAGATCTGGTGCCCTCCAACTTCCACCTGTTCAGTCCAATGAATGACAGTCTCCAGGGACAACAATTTGATTTTGATGACACAGATGAGGTGAAAGTGGCTGTGAAGAAGTGGGTACAACAGTCCACACCTGAATATTTTAAAAGAGGATTCGAGAGTTGGGTCCAACGATGGCGCAAATGCATCGCTTGCGGTGGAGACTATGTTGAGTAGTACCTTTGTATAGAGAAAGAGTTACTCTACCAACATGTGCAATTTGAACGACCTTTGTCAGTTAATAAAAACGTTGCGCTCACTTTTGCAGTACTTTGAGTACAACACTCATATATTATCTGTAAGTTCTTAAGACTGACAGTTAGTTATTCTGAAACTCTTATTTACTCATTTAAAAAACATCTGCCACGTTTTTATTCCTTAGAAATTCTTTCTGTCTTGTATGGAAAATTCTATGATGTTTGAACTGTAATTTGCTGTAAAACTGTGAAGATTAAAACAGCTTCTTAAAAATGTGATGTATTAAAATATTCCTTTAAAAACTTTTGTCTTGACTTTGATGTCTGTGAGAAAATTCAGATGAATAACAGGTCTCAATAATTTTTGTAAAAGTTTTAGCATAAAATGATTTTTCCTAATGAGACTGTTGAATAGAAGACCTAACGGTGTAGAGGAACCCCACACATGAAGAGTTAGTGGTCCAAGTGTTGCCAGCTGCAAGTGTTTTAACTAAAGATAGACATGATTATGGAAATGTCCAAAGCATGTCATGTGATATTAAATTGTACCAATGCATTTCTGGAAATAATGTTTTTACTCCACAGGAAAAACTATTTAAATAAAAAAAATTAAATTATTAAGAGGTTTTTCTAATCTGTATTTCCTCCATGGACATCAAGTGATGATAGAAGTTTTAGTATAAAATAGTTTCTCCTATGGGGTATAGCATATTAAATCCATTTATTTTTGTCGTGTAGTCAGCACAAAGATTCGCCAAGCTTTCGCACTCCACTGGGAGGCTTTTTCAAGGCAGTGGTAGACATAAAAATGTCTATCATGTTCATGTCTTATAAAAATGTCTTCCATGTCTTTTATATCTATCATTGCCTTGAAAAAGCCTCCCAGTGGAGAGCGAAAGCTTGGCGAATCTTTGTGCTGACTACACTACAAAAATAAACGGATTTAATACACTATATGCATTTCATGATTATTCAAGTATGGTGTATTTAAAATAAAGTTACACAATTTCTTAATATTATCAAAAATTCATTGGTGCAATTTAATATCCCATTGTGGACATTTCTTTAATTACATCAATCTTCAGTTGAAAGTCTTGCAGCTAGCAATGCATGTGTTGCTACATACAATATGTTAAAATTTTCCGTTAAGATTTTAACATATTGTATGTAGGAACCAGGTACTCAGGTCCCTTGTAAGTTCTACCCACCACTACTCCCAAACTTTTGAATATTATGTTACAGGGAGGCAAGAAATAGTTGTGCCAGCAAATAAGACCAAATCATCAATAATAAACATAATCAGAATTTTTGAATCTCACAATTTCTTCACAAAGTCAACTCCGCTGGCTCAGTATATCCTCTCACATTTCAGTTTATTTTTCATTATGGGGTTACATTTGACCATGTTACATTTCAAAATTAATTTTATAATATTAAGAAAAAACAACATATATATAATATGAATACTTATGTACAGGGTAACCACAGAACAGGAAATTGAGTAAAAGGCTATATATATAGCCTGAGTGAATCCCAATTCCCTTAAAGTACTTAGTCAAGTCAAACATCCTGCACATATAAAATTTACACATATATGGTCTGATTAATAAATTTTACCATGGAATTTTATATTTTAGTTTGTTAGTAAATATGTTTTTAGTTGCTTTTGAAAATACTTATAATTATTAATATGTGTTAGTTGACAAGGTAGGTTATTCCATAACATCAATCCTTGGTAATCAATAAATCTTTGTTGGGTTAAAGTGTTAGGCATTGTTAACAAAAAGGCATTTCTGTCTCTTGTTTGATAGCCGTGACCCACAGTGTTCAGCTGAATTAAATATTGATACCTATTTTCTTTTTTTCTTTTATACATAAATCCTAATAATCTATATTGCCATAATTTCTCAATATCTAGAAGTCCATAATAATTAATCTGTACCCTCATGTTCAAATTAGTTCTAAAATTATTTAGAATTTTGACCATCCTATTGTGCAATGATTGTAATTTATATAAATTGGTCTTAGTAGTTTACCCTCATACCAATAGGCAACAAGTCAAACATGGATAAATCAGACTGTAATACAGCATTTTTAGTGTTTTAATTGTTAAATTATTTGAAATTCTTGTAATTAAACCCAGTACCCCTAAAATTTTGTTTACAATATTTTGAATATTAACATTCCATTTTAGATTATCCTCAATTATTAATTATTCCCAAATATTTAATATTATTTATTATTTCAAGGGTACAGTTCTCCACACAAAAATAGATGGTGGCTCAACAACCTGTCTATCTCTCTTTTTAAAAATCACAATTTTAGTTTTTTCTATATTGAAACACAGAAAATTTGTGTCTAACCATTCCATCAATTTTTCAATAAATTTATTACATTTTATTTTTGCCTCATGTATATCTACACCCGTAATCAGAACTGTGGCATCATCTGCAAATAAAATAAAATCGTCATTAGGTTCAATGTTAAAAATGTCATTAATATAAACTAAAAAAAGTAATGGTCCCAGAATTGAACCCTGTGTGGTACTCTATTTCATTTAATTAACTTGTACGATTTTATTTTATTAATCTGTATGTACTGTTTCCTGTTATGTAAGTAGTCCTCTAATAAATTGTAATATTGATTTCTTATTCTATTATAATAGAGCTTATCCAAAAGTATACCATGATTGACCGTATCAAATGCCTTTCTAAGATCCAGGAATATTGCAATGGTTACTAATCCCCTCTTTCTGTTATTTAATATGATATTCTGAAATGTTAAAATGGCTATTTCTTTTGATTTTTCCTTTTGAAACCCATACTGATTTTTATTAACAACATGATGTTTCTCAAAAAAGTTACCTAATCTTGTATATAATAGTTTTTCCAAAACCTTAGCAAAAAAAGATAAGTTAGAAATTGGTCTGCAATTATTTATATTATCACTGGACCCAGCCTTATGTTTTGGAGTTATTTTTATTTTTAATTCTTCAGGTATTTTTCCACATTCAATAATCACATTAAATATATGACTGAGAGGTTTAAAAATTATTTTGGAAACCCTTTTTATGGCCCTTAGATGTATGCCATCTGGTCCCACAGACATTGATTTAATATTTCTTATGCATGCCTCAATTTCTGCTGTTGTGAAATATTCAAAATAACACAAATTTTTTGATGTTTTTTTGCTGGTAAGTAGTTTCCGATTTTCTTTTTTTTATTAGCTTTAATTTTATTTTTTTATTTCTGTAGGAGCATTTATAAAATAGTAATTAAATTCATTTGCTACAGATTATACATCAAAAACCCTCTGACCGCTTATACTTCAAGTAATTGTTTCAGTTGTATGTTTTTTCCTTCCCAACATCTCATTTATATTTTTCCAAATAATTTCAGTTGATTGTGATTGAATAGATTGTTATAGTACATTTTTTTATTTAATTTCTTTATTAAGCACTTAAATTTCTAAATTTTTTGAAATTTAATATATCAGTTGGTTGTCAAGCTGAAAGAAATTTTTTAAACAATTTATTTTTTTTTATTAATTTTTCTCAATACAATTTTATTAATCCTAGGTTTTCTTGCCCTTTTAGGCTGTGTTACAAATTTTATTGGAAAACATTCGTTATAGACAGCTGTAAATTTATCAAAAAATATACTGTATAATTTTTCTGGAGAATCATGTATTGTAATACTATCCCAATTTATTTTTTGAATTAATTCATAAAATTTACACATTAACCTCACTCACATCTCTGATTTCATATTTTATTCTAGTTTGGAAAGATATTGATTTTTATTATGAATTAAATAAATAGGTAAATGATCACTTATATCATAAATTAAAACACCAGCATATATGTAATTAGTATCAATGTTAGTTATGCATAAATCCGAAATAGAACTGGAGATGTCAGTGAGTCTAATAGGCAAGTCTGTATAATTTTTAAATCCATAAGTAGTTATAAGTGTTAATAATCTTTGAGTATTTATATTTATTGAAGCAAGATCTATATTAAGATCCCCCATAATTATGACTTGTTTATTTGATAATGTTGTATATTAAAGATAGTTAGTCAACAATGTCAAAAACTGGAGATATTTCCCCTAGGTGGTGTATAACAGACAGTAATAATATAAACATCATTTTCAACAGTTAAAATTTCCATGTCATGATTTATATAAGTGCATTCTTGTATTTCTGAGAAAAAAAAAACCATAATTATTTTTAAGATAAATGGCCACTCCCCCCCCCAACCTTATAAAATCTATTTATATTATATAATCAATATTTATTTAAATGTATTTGATATTGTTTAGATGGAAACCAAGTCTCAGTTACACAAACCATGTCTATGTTTGAATTTAATAATTTCATTAAAATTTCCAACAATGTGAATTTATTTATCAAACTTCTAGCATTAACATGAATCAGGTTTAATCCACTATGTGAAAAATTTTGAAAACATGTATTCAAGGAATCTATTTCAGTGTAAGTACATATATTCATTTTCCTGCTCCTAGGTTACCACAAATAACTATTTTTTAGTTATTTATATTGTTAATTAATTTCAAGACATCTTCATAAGTTGTAGTAACATGAATTCTGTCAGAGTCTGGTTTCTTAATGAGAATTTCCCCATGTGAAAACCAAACATATTTAGAATAATGTTCAGCTGCAAAATTTTTAACTCCAGAATAGTTGTCTGTTTAATGGTGACATGTTTTCACTGATGTAGATCCTAGACGAACTGTGAGACACTCCAATCGTTGAATTTGTGATAATTTTTTTTCCTTTTCTAAGCCACTTGTCACTTTTTTTCCTTGTTGTGAATTGAACTATACTGCTGGCCACCCAAAATTCAACACCAAGAAAGACACGAGATAGCAAAGCCAGATTTACTGGACACATAACAACAGATACAAAGATGAAACGATCGAGCTTACAGGCCCGTGCGACTTGCGGAACATGCAGGCATCAATAGTTCGTGTGGCCCCCATGGCTGGCAATAACGTCCGCTGCATGCCGCGATATCGAGCAAAAGAGGCTTTGGATATGGGCTTGGGGTATGTCGGTCCAGGATGCTTCCACACGTTGTCACAGTTCATCAGGCGTAGCCATGGGTGGTGCTTGCCGGGCCGCACGGTTGCTGATCAGTGACCAGACGTGTTCGATGGGCGACATATCGGGAGAACAGGCGGGCCACAGCAGCAGTGACACCTGGTGGGCCATGAAGAATTGTGGCACGATGCATGCCACATGTGGGGGGTGCATTGTCCTGTTGAAACGTGGCCGCTGGCAGGTCCTGCAGGTAAGGGAGGACTACAGGCTCCAAAGCGTCGGAGATGTAGCGGTGGCTGTTGAGTGTACCGGCGATGCGTTCCAGAGGGGTGCGGGTGTCATATCCAATTGCGCCCCAAACCATAACGCCAGGCGACGGACCAGTATGGCGATGTATAATGCAGGTGTCATACAGTCTCTCGCCACAGTGCCGCCACACACGGATCCGACCATCTTGGTGTTGCAGGCAGAAGTGGGATTCGTCGGAGAAGACAATTGTCGTGCCGTTCTGTAGTCCAGGTGCAATGTTCAACGGCCCACTGCTGCCGCACTCGCCGGTGTTGTAATGTAAATGGTAATCGGAGCATTGGGCACCGTGCGACAAGTCCCCGCTCCTGCAGAGGACGTCGAACGGTACGTACTGACACAGGTTGTTGCACAACACACCCTAATTTCTGCGCTAACGTTCGTGATGTGGCGGTGCGAGCCGTCAATGCCCACCACACAACATGCAGGTCCTCTGGCTTGGTGGTGTACTGCGGCAGTCGCTCACGCCGGTCCATCCGTCCGTCCGTCCCTCCTGCACCCACCGAATCCATACTCGCCTCACTGTGGCTGGATGTCGTCCCACATGGGCACTGATTTCTCAGTATGATAAACCGCTGTCGCGATAGGCCACTATTCGTCCTCTGTCGAACTCCGAAACGTGCTGGAATGACTGCCATATTTTGCGACGAGGCATCGGGAAGCTTCCCACGCACAGGTTCGGCAGCACAACACACTTCCAATATTTACACCCCGCCTTCTGTGCACCCTTCTTACAGTGCTTCTCGGTGATGTGCCGGGCGCACATGATTTGCATATACCCTGCAATGCTAATCGTTTGCATGTCCTCTCGCGGGCGATGCATGCTGCGAATTTCAGGCCAATCGGATGCTTCCTTCTTGGTGTTGCATTTTGGGTGGCCAGCAGTGTATTATTTTCTTAAATTTTTTTCCCTCCTGTTTTGACGGTATCTCATGAACATCAACATCTGAAAGTTTATAATCATGAATATCCAATTTTTGTGCTAATAAGTGTTCAATCTCTCTAAGTTTTCCTTCGGTAGTTTTGGGCTCCAAATCAATTCCATGTATTTCAATATTTCTATTATATTGATTTAACTGATTCTGATTTTGTATTATATTATTAATTTTGTCATCAAGTTCAGAGTTTGTTCTGTGTAGGGACACATCTTGCTAGCACGAGATTCATCCCCGTTTTCCACCCTGCTACTGTGATAAGCAACCTTCTCCCTCTCCCCTTTGCTGTATTCTTATCTCCTATGCTCCACGTTTCCTATGATAGTCAACTCACCTTGCAAAATTTTGCTGTCTTCTGGTTTTTGCTATACATACTTGTTCCAAGGAATGCAGATAGCACCTGAAAATTTTCATGTTACATTTTTACATCGAATTTTGTAAATAAAAAAAAAAAGTCTTGTTATAATAAATTTCTTACATTGTATTTTTAAGAAGTTACTTTAATCTTCAATTTTTTGGGGAGGGGTTGAGGGTTTAATGCCCACCATGAGCAGTTCAATAATTTAGGGTTACTGGTTTCAGGGAAAGGAGAGGGCCAGTGTCAAAAGACAGACACAACATCCGTGCCTCACCGGGATTCGAACCCAGACCTTTCTTGGATGAATGATCATAAGTCAGTGCTTAGACACTTGCACCACTAGGGTGGCAATTTTCAATTTTAGAGTAAATTATAGTCCAGACTTCTGATTTTTGTTGTCCATGAGAGACAGCAAAAATTCTAGGAGGTAAAAACGTGGTAATTGTTTTTTTAAATTAGTGAATAAATGTTTCAGAATAACTGTCAATGTTTAGAAATTCACAGATAAAAGCATTGTGGAAGTTTCTTAAATATTGACTTATTGAGTATTCATATAACAAATAAAAGCATGGGATATTGAGTATTCATATAACAATCAGAGCATGGGCTAATTTTCTTACATTGTTTTCACAAAATATTAACGACCAATTAAAGTTGTAAATGAATTTATGGCACCTTTATTCATAGTGTACTGTGGAATTAACTTTTTTACGGGTCTTATAGAGGTTATTATTCAAAAAAGTTGCTCACCTTGCAAACTTTTGCTGTCTCCTGGTTTTTGCCATACATACTTGTTCCAAGGAATGCAGACAGCACCTGAAAAATTTCATGTTACAATTTTTACATTGACATCCAATTGCAAGAAGGAGTAATATATTGCATCGACTGTAACTGTGGACTCAGCTATACAGGAGAAACAGGGAGAAGTATTAAAGTCCGAATGAAAGAACACCAAGCAGCTATTAGGAACATTAGTAACAGAACAGGGCTACACAGACATATACAAGCAAGTGGACACTCCATAAATTGGGACTCAATAAAAATAATCGCCCACCAATCAAACATAGTAAAGAGGAAACTAGAAGGGATCAAAATAGCAAGAAGAAGAAGTACCACAATTAATGATAATTGCAGTTGGACTCTTCCAACTGAGTGGCAGCAACTACTCCAGTGACGTAGTCCTGATGACGAACTAGGCTTTAGTTCGAAAATTTGACCACCAACTTTTTTGAATAATAACCTCTATAAGACCCGTAAAAAAGTTAATTCCACAGACCAGTTAAAGTCTTCCAAAAATTCAACATATTCCAGCTGGGAAATGGCAGCAAAAGATCACAACCTTGTGATAAGAGGTACAAATGCTGGTCATGAACGAAACAACGTGCATGGTTTGATGGATGGTTGAGAGCCCTAGTGGCTAAAACCATGACCCCATTTATAGTTTCCTTTACTGGCATTTTAAAAAGTATAATCTTTGATTCAAAAACGATCTATGTTAATGAATATTATTATTAGGAAGGGCCAACTAAGCCCAAAGATAAAGTTTTTTTCTTTCATATATCTCTCCTATTTTTCCCCATGTAGCAATGCTGATATAGAATGCCGTGACAATGAACATTTCACTCCGCTTTTAATTGCATCTTCTGAAGGACATGTGGAAACGATACAGTTGCTTCTAGACGCTGGAGCCAGTGTGGGGGTTGTGGACAAAATGGACAGAAGTGTGATATTTTGGGCTGCACAAGAAAATCATCCATCTGCCTTAAAGGTAGCTAATAAATTCTGTATGTTCCTTTTACTTTCTTTGCTCAAATTCCATACTGTGTGCTTCTTGAGGGAATAGTTTTAAATTCAGGATGTAAGGAAAAATAGAGAATCGTGCTTAAGTTACGTAAAAGTTATATTTCACATGGAAGCTTTCAAATTGCAGTAGAACCCGCTTATAACGATTCTGCATTTAGCAAAACCTCAGATTTAACAAGCAAAATAGGAACTTTTGTTTGGTATAATGTTAATTCAAAGTTAATTTGATCATTTTTAATGAACAAAACTTAATGAAGTGTGACATCCAAGGTGAAAATCCTCCAAATACGTGGTGTCAGTAAATAAATAAAATACATCGCTCTTTCCACATTCCAGAAACACACAGCAACCGAAAAATTGTTTTTCAGCTGCCGCTGTGGAAATGAAACACAGAACTCTCGATATCTAGCCGAGTGCTTTACATTTACACCACGGTGGCCAACAATCCACGGTGCTATGTGTATTTTTAGGTCAGCTTCTGACATCATAAATCCGTAAGATGGGCTCAGCTACTGAGACGTCTCCATCTGGTGGGCATTAACGGCACTGGCTATATATATTATAGCAGTTAAATCCAAAGGGCGAGATCCAAGGTGAAAATCCTCCAAATATGTGGCGTCAGTAAATAAATAAATAAATTGCTCTTTCCACGTTCCAGAAACACACAGCAACCGAAAAATTGTTTTTTAGCCGCTGCTGTGTGCTGTTAATGTCCACCAGATGAAGACGTCTCAGTAGCTGAGCCCATCTTACGGATTTATGATGTCAGAAGCTGACTTAAAAATACACATAGCACCGTGGATTGTTGGCCACCGTGGTGTAAATGTAACGCACTCGGCTAGATATCGAGAGTTCTGTGGTTCAATTCCACAGTGGCGGCTGTAAAACAATTTTTCGGTTGCTGTGTGTTTCTGGAAAGTGGAAAGAGCGATTTATTTATTTATTTACTTAATGAAGTCTCTGGATTTAATGAGGGAAAGAAAAGCTAAGAGTTGATCAATTTTTACAAAAGAAGTAACAAAATGTAATAAAGTTCCATATTTAAAGAGGAAGAGAAAATCTGTTGCATACTGTCCTGAAATGGAAATGTTGGCATACAGTATGAAATTTCAACATTGCAGTAGATTTTTGGTTCACTGGTGGAAGAATGTTGATAGAAAAGCAACTGGGAGTACATCAGATGATTAACAGGTGAGTTGTGCAAGAGAATCTTCGCCATCCACTCCAAGGGGCTGTGCTTTGGGGCTATTGCATCAGCAGAGTTAAAAGCAGTTGCTCTATTTGTAGGCAAAAAGACGATGGGTGGGGTTAACACACAAGTATTAAGGGGATTTCTGGGTGGCAATTGTAGAGAGGAGTAAGGGAGTAATGGAATGGATATGTGGCCTATAGGGAAACAGGAGTTAATGATTTCTGGAATTATGACCATTGCCCCATTCACCGTCCAAATGAACATTGCTTTGGGAAGATTGGTGCTGCTTTTGCTTCTAGAGTGTCATTAGACAGTGGAGAATCTCACTTAGTCACCAGGCATAGCTCAATTTGGGTATGGTTTATGCTCATAGGGAAGGTTTAGATGCAGCTACCTTTGCCCTGTGTATCTTTTGTTCTGTGTACCAGAAATGAGAAGTTACATTAGATTGAACCTTGAGGCTCTGATACGACAGAGGGTAGAGACAGGTCAAAGAAGTAGAAGTGATAGCTTGAAAGTGTGAGTCGTAGGAAATCCTAAACTTTTATAAGAGACAAAATATCCAAGAGAAAAGTGTTGTCCATAAATGACAAAGTAGCCATCATTAGAGAGCTAGAAATAAAAGAAAAATGTTGCCATATATTACAATATATATATATCATCATCATCATCATCATCATTGTCAACCATTATCAATCCACTGCTGGACGAAGGTCTCCCCAAGTTTCCTCCACAACGGTCTGTCTTGTGCCAGTCTCCTCCATGTCACTCCCGCATATTTACGAATTTCATCCACCCATCTCTCATGTGGTCTTTTTCTGGGTCTTTTCCTGTCCCTTGGAATCCAATCTAAAATTTCGGCTGTCCATCTATGGTCTGTCCTTCTGGCAGTATGTCCAGCCCATTGCCATTTCAGGGATTTAACTCTGATCATGATGTCTTCCACTCTCGTCATTTTTCGGATCCACGAGTTCCTCTTCTTATCTCTCCTGGTTATACCAAGCATGCACCTCTCCATGCTTCTTTGAGTTGTCTGCAGCCTTTGTATGTCTCTTTTAGTTAAGGTCCACGTCTCTGCACCATATGTAAGCACTGGAAGGATGCATTGATCAAACACTTTTTCTTTTAAGACATAATGGCATATTGCTCTTGAAAATTATGCTGTTTCTTCCAAAAGCTCTCCAGGCAAGTTTTGTACGCCGATTAATTTCTTCATCAATGTGACCCTCACTTGATATCTGCTGTCCAAGATAAACGTACGTGTCTGTTATCTCCAGCTTTTCTCCATCAATCGATAAATCTTCATTTCTTGTAAAAGCATTGTACATCACTTTTGCCTTCTGAAAGTTCATTTTTAATCCCACTTCTTTACTCTTGTCAGCAAGTTCCTGGATCATACTCTGCAACTCTGATGGGGTAGTTGAAAAAATGACTACGTCATCAGAAAAACGAAGTTGAGTTAGATAATCTCCATCAATCTTTATACCTTTGTTTTCCCAGTTCAGTGATTGAAAGACATTTTCCATTGTGGCATTAAGAGCTTCGGAGATATGGTGTCACCTTGTCTCACTCCCTTTCCAATTTTTATGTGTGTTGTATTTTCAAATAGCCGAATCTTTGCACTTGCATTTCATAGATGTTATTAATAATATTAATGTATGCATCTTCAATACCGCAGGATTTGAAAGCCATTGTCACTGCTGATGGTGATAATGGTTGGCAATGATGATGATATGGATTTATAATACAGGGTGTTCAGAAAGTAACTGTGCACCTAGGCTACCGTCTTGTTTTCGCAGTTATCAAGTGCAGTATGTGGCACCGGAACGTAATGAAGTGGATTCTCCCGGTCGCAGCCGATCGCAGGAACCCATGGGGCTCACTGCGCATGCGGAGCAAGCTGCTCGAAGCGTTGGTCGCATTGCGGCAGTTGAGTTCCAGAGGTCAACAGAGACGAGTCGTTGTTACTGTAAGTATCAAAGTTATCGTGTGGGCTGTTGTTGTTCAGTTTTTCGCGCTATGGTTCTCTCAATTGCGGAACGTGTGTTTCTGGTTGAATACGTCTCTCGAGAGGGCAATGAATACACCAATTTAGTGCGGCAGCAATTTGCTGCCAAATTCCCAGACACACCTGTACCTCATCGTAATGCAGTTCGTCAACTTATTGAGAAATTTCGTGCGACAGGCTCAGTGTTCGACGCCGAACGAAGCGGGAGACCAACTAAACTTACCGATGGGAAGTTAATGGACATCTCTGACTCCCTGCTGCGGAGTCCATCTAAATCATTGCACAGGTTGGCGCAAGAGGAAAATATCGGGCTTGCGACAGCGCATAAAGCGGTGAGAGAATCGTTGCACCTCTACCCATACAAAGTAACAGCGGTACAACAATTGCAACCGGCGGATCACGTAAAACGACTCCGGTACTGTGAATGGTTTAACAATTTTATTCAAACGAAAAGTGTTGCTGTTCTTGATGTCACCTTCTTTACAGATGAGGCGTGGTTCCACCTCTCTGGGTATGTTAACGCACAAAACACACAATTGTGGTCCACAGAGACTCCTCTTGCTGTGTCGGAACGACCCTTGCATGACCAGAAAATCGGAGTGTGGGTTGCGCTATCCCGACGGCGCATTGTCTGGCCGTTATTCTTTCAGGACACCGTGAATAGTGCACGTTACTGTTCCATACTCCACGACTTCATCGGCCACCTTGAAGAAGACGAAATCACCTACAGCTGGTTTCAACAAGATGGTGCTACTGCGCACACAGCTCACACCTCTATGAAACTTCTGAATGAGGTTTTTGGCGAACGTGTCGTCTCAAAAAACCTACGGCCCCCTCGCTTCCCGGACCTTACTCTACCAGACTTTTTGCTGTGGGGCGCAGCAAAATTTGCTGTGTATCGTGATCGCCCACGCACGCTTGATCAATTACAAACTGCAATAACTACGTTCATCAGAAACATCTCGCAAGCAGAGCTGCAGCAAGTGTTTGCAAATAAACTGAAACGGGTTCAGCGCTGTATCGACGCTCGTGGAGATCACTTCGAACATTTTTCTAAGTGCATAGCTTAGGTGCACAGTGACTTTCCGGACACCCTGTATAAAGGTATATGTACACTCAGTAGATAAAACATTAGAGATAGGGGTAATGAGCAGTTGACATGGGCATCCACTGTGCAGAGTAGAGAACAGACCCAAACCAAATGCAGGCAATAAATAGCTGGACAGCAGGCTTCTCAAAAATGTATCGCAATCAACAAACATGGGTAAACGTGGTGATCTGAGCGACTTTGATTGTGGACACAAGACAGATGGGTCATTCTGTCACCCAAGTGGTAAGAAACCTACGGTTCCTGAGGGCAACTGTATCAAGGGTGTACCATGAGTATAATATTGACAGATGTACCAGCGCCCAAAGAATTAGTGGTAACTGCCCACATGCCCGTGATGACTGGAGTTGATTGATTATCCAAGATCGTACAGACCGATCATTTGACAATGACGGCACAAATGACATCCAGGTTAAATGTCGGAGGCCCAAGCTGCCAGCAAGTGAACGGTATGGTACATGCCGCATACCCTGGGGGAGCTAGCACCTTACTCATGTGCTACTGTTGTACTCATGTACTACTGTTGACTGCTTGTTGTTAAACATTACACTTCACCTGGTGCCAGGAACATCACAGCTGAACCTCTGCAAAGTGGTACCACATCATATGGTCAGATGAATCCCATTTTCAGCTGTCCGGAGCTGATGGGAGGGTATGGTTGTGGCTTTGACATCATGAGGCTATACTATTGTGCATATAATGTTCTGTATATCACTGCACTATATGCAGGACACTCAGAAAATAATGAGACTTACATCATAGCACTAAAACCCATGCAGAAAAGTGCACCTGCCTGTGTTGGAACATCTCTAAGGTCAGTCATGTGATGACGTGTTGTTATGGTGCTCCACAGGTTCATTCTTGCAGTAGATAGCATAGAGATCAGATGTGTTTCTGTGACCCAGTATGGATTTAAAACTGGAGCAAAGAGCAGATGTACAATTTTGCATATGTTAAAATAAAACTGCCACAGAAACGCACAAAATGATTAAAACAGCCTATAAGAAAGATGCTTTATCTCATGCAAGAGTTTTTGGGTGACTTAAGAAATTTGTGAATGGTAAAGAAAGAGGTCTGGAAGGTGTGCCATGCTCCAGTAGCCCTTCGGCATCAGCTACAGAGGTTAACATCGATACCATTGAGGCACTGTTGCACAAAGACCGCTGAATGGCCTTTAAAGAGGTTGCTAATGCGATGTCCGTTGGTTCCGTTGATGGCATTGTGAGAAACCAGTTGGGGTACCAAAAAGTTGCTCAAAGTGGATTCCCCAATTGGCCTCTGATGTACACAAGGTAGATCGTGTTATCTCTTGTCGCCAATAGAAGTGCTGGCTACGACGTGAGCGACACTTTTTGGATGGAGTCGTCACATGTGATGAAACATTTTTTCACCATTTTGAACCAGAAGCAAAATAACAAAGCACCCAAATGGAAACACCCACAGAGCCTCCGATCCAAGAAAGCAAAAGTTCAAGGGAGTGCAGCGAAGGTCACACATCACACACCTGGAATATTCAAAGTAAACAGAATATAAATTCAGAATTTGCTTGTAATACTTACTGGTCATCTATGTAACATCTCTCAGAAAACACGAAAATTTCACTACCCTGGAACAGGAATCGAATCTGCATCTTCTGATTTCTGTTTGAGTATGCTAACCATTACACCACCCAGTGCAGTGAAGTTACAAGCAACCGAGACTAAGCAAACTTAGCTTAGGAATCTGAACATCCTCAGATTTTCGCTAGTCGAAGCATCATTGCTTCCTCATAGCATTTTGACCAATCTCCTATTCAGAAACGGATGTAGGTCGGAAATCACAAGTACCGCAGATAAATCAATGAAGGAAAAAATATTCCTCATAAGATATGGGAAATCAATAGAATAATCAAAGGAAACAATATACATTCTGAATTGTACCACTTACTTGTCATCCACAGATAAATCAATGCTTGTACCACTTACTGGTCATCCACAGATAAATCAATGAAGGAAGAAATATTCCTCATAATTCATGGGAAATCGATAGAATATTCAAAGCAAACAGAATATAAATTCTGAATTTGCTTGTAACACTTACTGGTCATCCACAGATAAATCAGTGAAGGAAGAAATATTCCTCATAATACATGGGAATTCGATAGAATATTCAAAGCAAACAGAATATAAATTCTGAATTTGCTTGTAACACTTTTACTGGTCATCCAATTTTCAAGTTTTCTGAGAGGTGTTACATAGATGACCAGTAAGTGTTACAAGTAAATTCAGGCCACCCCGGTGGGGCAGTGGTCTAAGCGATGGCTTCTGATCATTCGTCCGAAAGGGGTCTGGGTTCGAATCCCGGTGAGGCATGGATGTTGTGTTTGTCTTACGGCACTGGCTCTCTCCCTTCCCTGGAACCAGTGGCCCTAAATTAGGGATGGGCAACTGCTAATATCCCATTGAGTTGCTCACGGTGGTCGTTAAACCTCCAATCAAAAAAAAAAAGTGTTAAATTCAGAATTTATATTCTGTTTGCTTTGGATATTCTATCGATTTCCCATGTGTTATGCGGAATATTTCCTCCTTCGTTGAGTCACACACCTGGTTTTCTTCGATCAAAAAAAATTGAGTATGACCGTGTTGTTCCACAAGGGAAAACTATTACCGGTGCCTATTATTCAGGGCTGTTTGTGTTCCGGGTCTAACCCGGATTTCTGGGTTTGCGCGATCTTTCATACCCGGAATTCCAGATGTTTAGCTTTGAAGACATTTTTAAGACTGTTAAATTTTAAGTTCTAATAAGCGACAAAGCAAAAAAAAAAAAAAAAAAAAAAAAAAACAATTCATGGCAAAAGTATTTACTAAAAAATTGCTTTTCACCAATGAATTAATGTGATGATAAATAATATTGTCTTCCTCGCCGATTTAGCAGACTCGAGCTTGACGCCTGAAGTCTCGACATGAAGCCGGCAGTTCGTGCTGTGGTTGCCCGTTGTTCTGTGGGAAGGGCACGTGCGCAAATTCTCAGTCATTTCGTCGGCACTTTTGCTCCTCGACGCAAAAAAACTGTTTTTCGCTCTGATGAGTGATGTGGGATTGAAACTTGGAGATGGAGGGGGAGCGAGTTAAAGCAAATAAAGTATGTCACTCACGTGGGAGCAGCCTGCCTCATTGTATTAGTAAGTCAGTGAGTCAGTGACGGAGGAGGTGTCTTTGTTTCCCTGATGAAATGTCTGTGTTTTTTTGTTTAGGCAAAAGTGATGGGTTTGTGTGTGTGTGTGTGTGTGTGTGTGTGTGTGTGTGTGTGTGTGTGTGTGTGTGTGTGTGTGTGTGATGTATGAATGTTTTTAGGGATTTGAAAGTTTACACGATTTCAGTTTAAGTTAAGTTCGTCATCAACGATGAAGTTTTTAACCAAAACTGATGATCTCAAGACATTAGAGGCCTCAGTCAAAAATAAATTCCCGTGGGATTGGCTAGAAAAAAAAAGATACCCAGAAGGAGAAAGCTGGGATATGGTGTCGAAAAATAATACAGCTGGGTCATGTTTCTGCATATATAAATGGAGTACGTGCTGCAGTTCTGCCTCCAAAACCTGGTGAAGCAATTATAACGGCTACTTGTAATAGTATAGGTTCTTCTTCCTCTTCAGTACACAAACAAGACACTGCAAATGAAGGATGTTGTAAACGTAAGCATCTCTGCTAAACAACAAATGAAGATTGCACAATTTTTTAAGAAATAGTGTTGTTTTATTAGCAAATATAACTTTAGATTAACACCACAACAGACTGATTGATATGTTTTTTTAAATTAATAAGTGGAACTTTAGATCAACATCCAATTTGCTAAATATACTGTTATTTTATTAGTAAATAGAACTTTAGATCAATACCACCTGACTGAAACTGAATGACCAAAATTTCCATTAAAAAAGATCAATATCCTATGAAAAAGAGGAGTTGCCCTACTAGTAACATAAAAACTTGACTGCAGATTTTCTTTTATTTATATGCCAAATGGGTAATTTTACAATAGGAAAGAAAGGCAAAACTTTTTTAAAAGGTATGTTATGTGTGTAATTGGTTTATTTTATACAAATGCAAAATTTTTATTAACATTCTTAGTGTGGTATATGTTAAAGACAATATCATGTAGTTTTCAAAATCAAAGTTACTTAAATTTCACTGAACTGAAGGAATTTATTTTTTTAGCAACAAATTAATACTGCTTGCCAAGCTCAACTCCCAAATAATTTACTGTTGTGAACAAAAGGTTATAGGTTGGTAGTAAGTAATTCCCAAAGTGAAATCATTTTATCTTTCGAAGTATCGTTAACAGCTTTGCTCATAAGTATAATAATTAGAGGTACTAATAGTAATGAAAATACTTTTGTTGTGCTGATGGGTGGGGGTGGGCACCAATCATGTTCATTTATGTCTCGAGTTTATGCATTTGCAGACATGCCAGGTTTTACGGTTTGCCCGTAAAATTTACGGAAATGTGACTTGTTTTACGGGCAAAATGTTAATTTTACGGATTTGGCGATTCTCAGAGATTTTTTTCTTTTTCTGATGATTTTGCACCCACAATTAAAACTTTACTACTTTGAATGGATTAAGTTAAAAAAAAAGGTGCCGATGTAAGTTACGAATAAGTTTTTAGCTACATGTGTTTATTTGGGAACATTTTGCTGCAGTTTTCCCACGTTTTAGTTTATTGTTTTGCCTTTTTTTAAACACTAGAACACCAACCAGCTGGGCTTATTTAACCTTCCGTTTGGTTCTCTTCCTCTCTTGTGCATGCTGTCCCCCCCCCCGCCTTTCTTTTTAGATCACGAATTGTTCATCTCCCGAGTCGCAACTTCTCAGAAGGCCAGCGTGGGGTGTGTCCGCGTTGGAGCAGGTGTCTTTTATCTTTATTCCTCCCAGCTCGAAATGCTATCTCAGAAGGTAGTTATCGTAGAAAAAAATTCCAACGGATTTTATATCTGTGGAATTTTTAAGCCCAGGTCGATACCCAACATGACGAAATTAAGCAACAACTGCCAGTTTTGTGAAATTAAAAATGCATGGGGGCATGCATGGTTTCGTAACTTCTTCTCTGGCAATAAATTTGACCTAACGAAAGAATACTACTATAAGAGGAAGTTAAAAAAGAAGAAGTAAGTCCAATGTTCATTCGAGCCAGTGCTGCTCCAGCAATGATTTATTTTGCTGGTCCGTTAGTCAGTAAGTTTTTTACGCTTTCGCTTTCCAACCGTGCTTTGTTCATCGCTCAGTAACGTTCATAAAAATGTCTTGGCTTATTCAGTGAAATTAATATGTTGGGGTACATACTAATTCATCTAATCCTTATTGAAAATGGTCAAAGGTAAGGTCAAGACGTAGGAGCGGGATTCATTCTTCCGCCTTTTTGCGTGATGACTTGCGTAAAATCAAAGCATGATTGTGATGAAGTTTGGGTATGCTGTTCAGCACCCATAGTGGACCTATCCTATTGAAAATGGTTGCTATCAGCATTCACAGGGACAGTGTATGCGCGAGATTTGTTCGCTCGCGTTTCAGAATTTTAGCACAATATCTTCCGTGGAAATTGACTGATTTGGATAGAATTTTTAATTATAAAATGCCGCGTGTGTGGCAGCTTTTTAATTTAGAACTTAACAGGCACAAAAAATGTTCTATAATAAACAAAAACACTCAAAATATCAATTAATTCATACTAAGGGATTCGTAAAGAAAACAGTAAAGTATCGGGGAGAACACTGTTGCTTTTGCAAACCCACACTTTTTTGTAGGTATGAAATTTTGGGCTTTTAGTAAACAACTCTGAATTTTAAAATATCCGGATTTTGACAGCACGAGTTTAATCTAGGGAGGAAGTGGATTTTTTTTTTCTTTTATCTGTTTGAAAAAAAAAAAGCTCCATTGGCTTTGTAACTTCTATCAAACCGAATTGAATTGTGTGGTATTTAGAGATTTTCATTTTCTAAAACAGAATACGTGTATTCTACAGTTTGTCATTTAGGCCATTTTTTTTTTTTTTTTTTTTTTTGCAGAGACATAAGATCGGAGTTAAAATCCCGGTTCAAACATTTTATGCCATGGTTACGCCTGATGTAAAAGACAGTTGGTTTTGTTCCGGCAAAACACATTGTGTTAGTTTACTGCAGGAGAGGGGTTGGTTCAGACGTTGATGGACCCAGATTGTTTTTAAAAGGAATGACTAGAGAAGCTCTATTCGGTAAGATGAAGGGAGGGGGAGGACAGGAAGAGAAGACAACTATAAAATCAGTGCCATTTGGAAGTATAACAGATGCTGCTAAAGGGATCGGATTTAGTAAAAGACAAGGCATCGATTCGCCTGTGAGGAATGATGGGAGGGAGGATAACCTGCTAGGTAAGCAAAGCATGTTGTGCTTTGCTTACCTAGCAGGTTATCCAGGATCTAGGCATCAAAATGATGGTTTACCCTCAGTATTCATCGGATCTGGCACTGTGCAACTTCCTCCTATTCCCTGAAGTGAAAAAACAATTCGTGGGCATTGGTTTGCATCAGATACTGAACAATGTTGGGATGGGTATCTTGAAACACATGTTGAAGAAGGGCTTTGAACACACCTTCCGAAATTAGATAGAGAAGTAGGACTGGTGCATTCAGGTAGAGGGAGAATACTTCAAAAGTACTTCTGCCCCATGTAAAATCAGTCTCGTTACTTTTTGAACTACCCACATACTGTGTAGTTTGGTCGAAATCTGTTATTTACTTTTTGAACTCTGCCCACTTTTTTGTATTGTGCTTAACTTTTTATGAGCAACAATTATAGTACTTTCCTACATTCAGGTGCTCAGAGGAATTGTCTGCATTTATTCAACCAGAATGTTGCAAATTGTCCTTAAAGTATGCCATTATGTTTTAGAATGAGGTAATCTTTGCCCACTCTTTTGACAAAAACTTGGGTGGCGGTTTGCTTGACGATTGATAATTTTATATGGACATATTTCCTTAAGATACCCTTCATTTTGTAATGCTTTAATGTATATGTGGTTAAAGTGCTCACATGCTTATCTTATGTTCTTCTAGATACTTCTTGAACACTCAGGAACAAACTGCTTGATTAACAGATGTGATCGTTATGATAACAGCCCCTTGCATGTTGCAGCATTAAAAGGATACAAAGAAATAGTGGAGGTAATTGAATAAATGTGACATACAGAAAATGCCTTACATGCTTATCTTTCAGTGAAGCTCTTAAAGTTGATACTGTGTGAAACCACTTTATTATACTGCTCACATACACTGTGTAGACAAAAGTATTCTAACACCTCCCCACACTTATGCAAAGAAATATGTATTTGTAGAACCAGATACACCCTTGCACACTGTGTTGTGGGCTGTATATAAAGGTTGGCACTCCTGTCAGACCACATTGGAAGTGATTATCGAAAGGGGCATGGTGGTTGTATGCCACCTGAGTAAGCAATCAGTGCATGGCATTGCCACTCTTCTTGAGTTCCCCAAATCCACTGTCACTGATGTTCATCATCACTGGAAAGCAGATGCTGCTGCTACAGTGATGCCACACTCTGGAAGGCTGCACAAACTGGGTGATCATGCCAAACAAAGCTTACCATGGAATCTTAAGAAGGCAGTGGCACACTCAGTGGAAGTGGCCTGGGGCCCTGGACCTTTCCCACGAGATATCACCGGGTTCCTCATTTTTTGTTATTGGCTGCTCATTTTAAAATATATTTGTATATGTTTTTAAGTACCATATTTGTTAGAATATCACTTTTTTTTATTCAAAAAAATAAAAAAAGGTGTCAAAATCTCCTGAGTCTTGTATACTGAAGATCATTATTATTGTCGTGAATATATGCATATGAATGCTGTTATCATCATCAACAACCATTATCAATCCACTGCTGGATGAAGATCTCCACAAATTTCTTCCACAATGTTCTGTCTCGAGCCAGTCTCCATGTTACTCCACATGCTTTTGAATTTCATCCACCCATTTCCCATGTATGCTTCTTCTGGGTCTTTTCCTGTCTCTTGGAATCCACTCTAAAATTTCAATAGTCCATCTGATCATGATGTCTTCCACTCTTGTCATTTTTCCTGATCCACGAGTTCCTCTTCTTATCTCTCCTGGTTACACCAAGCCTACATCTCTCCATGCTTCTTTCAGTTGCCTGCAGTCTTTGTATATCTTTTTTAGTTAAGGTCCACGTCTCTGCTCCGTACGTAAGCACTGGAAGGATGCATTGATTAAACACTTCTTTTAAGACATATCATCATTGTCAACCATTATCAATCCACTGCTGGACGAAGGTCTCCCCAAGTTTCTTCCACAATAGTCTGTCTTGTGCTAGTCTCCTCCATGTTACTCCTGCATACTTTCGAATTTCATCCACCCATCTCCCATGTGGTCTTCTTCTGGGTCTTTTCCTGTCCCTTGGAATCCAATCTAAAATTTCGGCTGTCCATCGATGGTCTGTCCTTCTGGAAGTATGTCCAGCCCATTGCCATTTCAGGGATTTAACTCTGATCATGATGTCTTCCACTCTTGTCATTTTTTGGATCTACGTGTTCCTCTTCTTATCTCTCCTGGTTACACCAAGCATGCACCTCTCCATGCTGCTTTGAGTTGTCTGCAGCCTTTGTCTGTCTCTTTTAGTAAAGGTCCACGTCTCTGCACCATACATAAGCACTGGAAGGATGCATTGATCAAACACTTTTCTTTTAAGACATAATGGCATATTGCTCTTGAAAATTATGCTGTTTCTTCCAAAAGCTCTCCAGGCAAGTTTTGTACACCGATTAATTTCTTCATCAATGTGACCCTCACTTGATATCTGCTGTCCAAGATAAACGCACGTGTCTGTTATCTCCAGCTTTTCTCCATCAATCAATAAATCTTCATTTCTTGTAAAAGCATTGAACATCACTTTTGTTCTTCTCATTTGTAATCCCACTTCTTTACTCTTGTCAGCAAGTTCCTGGATCATACTCTGCAGCTCTGATGGGGTAGTTGCAAAAATGACTACATCATCAGCAAAACGAAGGTGGGTTAGATAATCTCCATTAATCCTTATCCCTTTGTTTTCCCAGTTCAGTGATTGAGAGACATTTTCCAATGTGGCATTAAAGAGCTTGGGAGATATGGTGTCGCCTTGTCTCACTCCCTTTCCAATTTTTATGTGTGTTGTATTTTCAAACAGCCGAATCTTTGCACTTGCATTTTCATAGATATTATTAATAATATTAATGTATGCATCTTCAATACCACAGGATTTAAGAGCCATTTGTAACTGCTGATGGTTTCACCGAATCAAAGGCTTTTTCATAATCGATAAAAGCCATGCACAATGGAAGTTAATATAATGTGAATTATTATGTGTCTTTTTTTGACGAAGCTGATTGCACATATCCATAAGAAGCTTCCACACATTCACCAAAATGGTTGGAAACTCCGCCGTGATAATGCTCATCCTTATGTGGTGCAAAACGTCGCTTCGTTCGTGGCTGAAAAAAATATTGAAACGGTTCTAAACCCTCCATAGAGTCCATATATAGCACCCTGTGACTTTTTTTCTTTTCACAACTCTTAAAAAGAACTTACAAGGACGTAGGTTTAAACATCAACAGAAGAGGTAGTCAAAACTTCTGAGGTAGCTCTGAAAGGGATGCAGAAAAATGGCTTACAGCATGTCTTTGAGGAGTGGTAGTGACGTTTGGGGCAGGTGCATTCCCTCCGTAGGAGATTACTTTGAAAATTACCGCAGCCATAGGTAGTTCTAGTTTGTACATACATGTTTATAAATTTCCGCTCAAATCTTTCTTGTACGGATCTCATACTTTACTTTTAGGTGTATCCATTGTTAACTATGCATGTGTGTTTTTTATGAGCCAGGGCTGCTATTGTGGTAGACATGTATTTGTGCCCATTGTATACCTGTGCATTCATGAGTTACTTATGTAAAATCTTGAATGTGTGTGTGTGAAAGTGCTATTATTGCTACTTTGATGTATGGAAATGAAACCTGGATACTGCAGAAGAAACACAGGAGTTGTTTGTTTGCTGCAGGGATGCATTACTTACAAAAAGTTGTGGCAAGACACATTCTGTTCATGTGTGAAATAAAGATATGTTGCAGGTGAGTCATGTGAAGCAAAATGTTGTTAGTTGGGTGGAGACAAAATTAGAAAATTCTTTAGTAGATTTATTCAGAGAGATCTTTGTTTTCAAGTTTGTATGTTTTTTTGTTTTTTTCACTTGAAGAATACACATCTTTGTCTCTTGATTTTTTCTTTTATATTCTTGCAGACACATTTCTGGCCTTTAGGTTTACATGGATTTATTCCACTCTACTGTGTTACTGGGAATCTACTTAATAGTGTAAAAGCCACGTATGCTAGCAGTAGAGCTTGTGTACGAGTGAATGGTGTTTTATCAAAATGGTTTTCTATTGGTGCAGGAGTCAGACAAGGTTGTTTAATGTCACTGTGGCTGTTTAATATATTTATAGACGCCTGCATTCATGATGCCAAAATAAATAATAGTGGTTTATGTCTTGGTGATGTGATATCCGTGTGTGCAGATTGCTGTATGCTGATGACACAGTCCTGTTGGCAGAGAGCAAAAGTGCGTTGCAGATCATGTTGTCCCGGATGTACGAAGTTTGCGTTCAGCTACCTGGTGGTCTGCTGGCCATTGGCCAGTAAAAGAAAAGTTCTGTCAGGCCAGTGAATTATTTATATTAGTGGTCTGGGTGGCCAGTAATTTTTTTCCCCATTTGTTTTGGAATTTGCAGGCTTAAAAAGAACCGATGTGGTTATGGCAGTTTTGAGATTTTTTGAAATTCAGATATTTACTACTCAAAAACTGAATATCGAAATTGAAAACCGTACTTCAGTTTTATGAAATTTTGCACTGCAGGAAACAGAGGTTTGAATCAAAATATATTTGGGTTAAGACAACAGCACTTTTTTGCCCAAGCAGCGACCTTAAAGTAGTGTCTTTTATGCTTACCAACTGGAGGTTGAAGAACCATTCATGTTCTGCTTTTACGCATCTATCTTTCTCCCCACATGGGAGAACCTCCTGCTTTTCAGACTAAAGCAAGGTATTCCGTGAAGATGCTTTTGATATGTTGCGAAGTGCTTTTTAATCAGTGCATTGTGTGGTTTCCCTTCCTTATTTTCTTCCCTACAACTTCGTGGGCAATGCATGTGTGTCATTTATGTAAAAACAGCACTTTGCATTCAACATTAGCATTCCCTGTGGGACTAAAATGTGAAAAGAATCACGTGAAGGGAAGTGTGTGTTGTTGCAGTGACAGAATGAGAAGTGTCAGTCTACAAACCAGTAACCCAGGTCACTTTTGCATTTGTTAATCGCAATCATAATATTTCTACTATAAATTTTATTTGAAGTTAACTATATATAATGGTTTAGTACACCGTTCTTGATACCAATACTATGTGCACACTAAATACGCCGTCCCGGTGGAGCAGTGGTCTAAGTGATGGCCTCTGATCATTCGTCCGAAGGGGTCCAAGTTCGAATCCCGGTGAGGCATGGATGTTGTGTTTGTCTTTCGGCACTTGCTCTCTCCCTTCCCTGGAACCAGTGACCCTAAATTAGGGACGGGCGACTGCTTATAGCCCATTGAGTTGCTCACGGTGGTCATTAAACCTCCAATCAAAAAAAATCAATCACGCTAAATATATTAGAATTTGTGCCATTTCTGGACCAGTAAAATATGAGTGGACCACCACATTTTGGTATACACTGGCATGAGACTCAGGAAAAATAGGGGGAAACAAAGTTGTGTGAAGAATAAGATTGGGGAAATGATATGGGAGCCCAATGAGTTAAGTGACAGATGGGGTGAATATTTTTGTAAGTTATTAGATCAGGAAAGCAAAGATGAGACGCAGATGATGTCACAATGAGGGATGAAAGCACAGGAGGGATCTCAAGAGAAGAAGTGTGTAAAGCTCTAAAATCTCTTCAGAATGGTAAGGCTCCGGGAGTTGATGGCATAACTGCAGAGATGTTGAAATATGGTGGTGACTCTATAATTGACTGGTTAACTGAAATTTGCCAGTTGTGCTGGGAGTTAGGAATGGTCCCTCGGGATTGGAAGGATGCTATCATTGTTCCCTTGTATAAGGGAAAAGGTGATCAGACTGAATGCAGGAACTATCGTGGTGTTAGCCTACTGAGTGTGCCAGAGAAAGTGTTTCGTAAGGTTGTTATCGAAAAAGTACGGGGTCTTACATCATTGAAAGTTTGGGATGTTCAGAGTGGTTTTATGCCTGGTAAAGTCTGCACTAACCAGATTTTTGCATTACGCACGATGTTTGAAAAGTATCTGGCTGTTGGGAAGAAAGTTTTTACTGCCCTCATAGATTTAGAGAAAGCTTACGACCGAGTGAATAGGACACTTTTGTGGAAGGTATTGAATGAATATGGTGTTACTGGGAATCTACTTAATAGTGTAAAAGCCATGTATGCTGGTAGTAGAGCTTGTGTACGAGTGAATGGTGTTTTATCAAAATGGTTTTCCATTGGTGCAGGAGTTAGACAAGGTTGTGTAATGTCACCATGGCTGTTTAATATATTTATGGATGCATGCATGCGTGATGCCAAAATACATAATACTGGTTTATGTCTTGGTGATATCTGTGTGTGCAGATTGCTGTATGCTGATGACACTGTCCTGTTGGCAGAGAGCAAAAGTGAGTTGCAGAGTATGTTGACTCAGATGCACGAAGTTTGCATGAAATTCAAACTGAGTATAAATAAGGGATAAACCAAAGTTATGGTGTTTGAGAGAGGAATGGGTAGCACTGAATGTAATGTAAGTATAAATGGACCTGTGATTGACCAGGTGAGTGAGTTTGTGTATTTAGGAAGCATGTTTGACAGAGAGAACAAGTTGGATGGTGAAATCAGTAGGCGAGTGAATTCTTCTTTGAAAGTCATAGCTGCTCTGGGAGGTTTGCACAGGAATGATGGGTTCTCTAGAGAGCCCCGCATGGCTGTGTTTGAAAGTGTAATTGTTCCTACTCTGATGTATGATAGTGAAACCTGGGTACTGCAGAAGAAACATAGGAGTCGTTTGTGTGCTGGAGAAATGCGTTACTTACGTGGGGTTTGTGGCAAGACACGATATGATTGTGTGAGAAATGAAGATTTGTTGCAGTTGTGTGATGTGAAGCAAAATGTTGTTAGCAAGGTGGAGACCAATATGCTTCGGTGGTTTGGCCATGTTGAAAGAATGAGTGATGAAATGCTTACTAAGAAAATCTTTTCAGCCCAAGTGGCAGGAAGGAAAGGCAGAGGGAGGCCAAGGAAGACATGGGTGGATCAGATTCAGGAGTGTCTGCATGAGAAAAAGATTATAAGTATGAAGTATAAAAGATCTTGTGTACGGTGTGTAATGGATATTAGTGAAGCACGAGTTGTATGTCAAGATCGCTGTAAATGGAGAAGTTTGATACGACAACAATAAGTAAAAATATCTGGTAGTTTGTATTTCTTTTTGGAGCTAACCTCTGAATCTCAGAGAACAGCTTAGTGATATGTATGTATATAATGAAATTCAAACTGAGTCTAAATAAGGGAAAAACCAAAGTTATGGGTTTTGAGCGAGGAACTGTTAGCACTGAATGTAATAAAAGTCTAAATGGCACAGTGATTGACTAAGTGAATGAGTTTGTGTATTTAGGAAGCATGTTTGACAGAGAGAACAAATTGATGAAATTAGTAGGCAAGTGAATTCTTCATTGAAAGTCATACCTGCTTTGGAAGGTTTTCACAGGAATGATGGATTCTCAAAAGAGTCCCAAAAGGCTGTGTATGAAAATGTAATTGTTCCTACTCTGATGTATGGCAGTGAAACCTGGATACTACAGAAGAAACAGGAGCTGTTTGTGTGCTGGAGAAATGCATTACTTACGTTTGTGGCAAGACACATTCTGATTGTGTGAGGAATGAAGATGTGTTGCAGATGTGTAATGTGAAGCAAAATGTGGTTAGCAAGGTGAAGACTAATATTCTTTGGTGGTTTGGCCATGGTGAAAGAACAAGTGATGAGATGCTTACTAAGAAATTCTTTTTAACCCAAGTGGCAGGAATGAAATGCAGAGGAAGGCCAAGGAAGTCATGGGAGGATCAGATTAAGGAGTGTCTGCATGAGAAAAAGATTGAGTTGAAGTATAGATTATTGTGTATGTCGTGTGATGGATGTCAGTGAAGCCCGAGTTGTGTGTCAAGATCGCTGTAAATGGAGAAGTTTGATATGGCAACAGTAAGTAAATAATCAGGTAAAATAATCAGTCAAAAATTTATGTGGTAGTTTGTATTTCTTTGTGGAGCTAACCTCTGAATCTCGGAGAACAGCTTAGTGATATGCATGCATGGATGGATGGCCTACCCGCTGGCGCAGTGGTCTAAGCGCTGGTTTATGATCATTTGTCCATGAAGGGACCTGGGTTCGAATCCCGGTGAGGCATGGATGTTGTGTTTGTCTTACGGCACTGGCTGTCTCCCTTCCCTGAAACCAGTAGCCCTAAATTAGGGACGGGCGACTGCTTATAGCTCATTGAGTTGCTCATGAGGGTCGTTAAACCTTCAATAAAAAAATAAATAAATTATGTATGTATCTATCTAATTAACTGCTTGTACAGGGTGATTCGTAAAGAAGTATACAGTTTCCAGATGCTATAAAACAGTAACAGTTGAGGACACGGACGACAACTGTGAACCGTTAGGTAGATGTACTCATAAAGTTTGTGTCCCACTACTGAGGGAAGTGACGTAGGCGATAGCGCGCATGTCACATGACTAGTCAGTCAAAATGGCAGCGTCTGCAGTGGAGAAGGCGTTTGGTGTTCTTGAATTGAGCAAAATGGAATCTGTAACTGTTGTGCAACGGCATTTTTGATCACGATTCGGAAAAAGAACCTCCAACCAGAAAATCTATTTATGATTGGCATAAAAAATTTGAAACTACCAGCTGTTTGTGCAAACTTAAAAGTCCTGGACGACTGCATGTATCGGAAGCAGTCGTCGATATTGTTTGCACCGCCATTCAACAAAGCCCGGGAAAATCAACGCGGAGGGAGAGTCGTAAAGTGCAGATGTTGAAAAACCTCACTGCACTTGATTCGGATATCTTACCTCGCGTCTGGGCGGAAATGGATTGCCGGCTCGATGTGTGTCATGTTACTAAGGGTGCACACATAGAACATCTGTGATTGTCTGTAAAAAAAACTTGAAACATTCCCCTACAATTCTGTTACAGGTAACATAAAATATCTTACATTGTTCTGGTTTTATAGTGCTTTGAAACTGTATACTTCTTCAAGTTCAATCTAACTAGTATGTCATAGCTGCTTTAGGAGGATTTCACAGGACTGATGGGTTCTTGAAAAGGTCCGGAATGGCAGTGTATGAATGTTTAATTGCTCCTACTGTGTGTACCATAGAAGAGACATAGGAGTTTGTGTTCTTAAGAGATACATTACTTACGGGGATGTTGTGGCAAGACATGCTCTGTTCATGTGAGGAACAAAAATGTGTTGCACATATGTAATGTGAAGCAAAATGCTGTTTGTAAGGTTGAGACAAATATTTTTAGCTGGTTTGGCGATGTTGAAAGAATGAGTGGTGAGATGCTTACTAAGACAATTCATTCAGCCCAGGTCACAGGAAAGAAAGGCAGAAAAAGGCCAAGGAAATCATAGGAGGACCAGATTCAGGAATGTCTGCATGAGGAAAAGATTATGAGTATGAAGTATAGAAGATCTTGTGTACAGTGTGTGATGGATGTCAGTGAAGCTTGAGTTGTGTGCCAAGATTGCTGTAAATAGAGACATTTGATGCACAAACAGTTAGTAAAATCTCACATCCTCAGTTTGAATCTTTTTTTTGTCAGATGAGCTTTCTTTGAAGAGCTAACCTCTGAATTTCTGAGAACAACTTATCATATGTACATAGCTGCTCAGTTAAGCTCTTTTCTTGATAGTGAATATTTGATCTACAAACGATTTTTTTTTTTTTTATATACAGATTCTGCTTGGTAATTGTGCTGAAATAGAAAGGAAGAACGAGCATGAAGAAACCCCTTTACATCTGGCTGCCAAGCAGGGGCATATTAGGTAACAAAATCATGTTCTTAAGAAGCTTCTTTGGTTTACCGAGATTTATTATTAACAATTTAGAACATAACATTTTTAAAATGTAGAGAAAGGTTTGCAAACAAAAAATAATTTTTGAAATGGTAAAGTAGATACTGTATTCCATTTTTTCACTGTGCTTGTTTGATGGTTATCTTAACATTATGAATACCTGCCAACTCTTCCGATTTTGGCAGAAGTCTTCCGATTTTTTATACATTCTTCCAATCTTCCGACCAAACTCGCATTCTTCTGCCGTTCGAAAAATTTCTGTTTTTTTTTGCGAAAAATAACCTGTTTTATTAATTTTTGTAAGTCAAAAGAAAAGAAAAATGTTGAAAAGTGCAGCAATAACTTACTAGTCTTAATCAGTCAGGGCTGCCAGACCTGCGCCAATTGCGCCAGCCCACGCCAAAACGTTGTTCTTGCACCATTCTGCTAAAAAAATTGCGATTTTGACGAAATCTGCGCTAATTTTGCGCCAAAAGTTAAAATTTAACGGTCATCGATATTTTAGCGTAATCTTACGCCATTCGAAATCGATTCAGCGGTTAATTTGTTTGCGAGATTCTTCCGTGGATTCGCGGAGTCCTCCCCCCCTTCTTTTTTCAGTCATTTTCGAGATCAATGCTAAAATGAAGAAATTTTCGGTGTAGCAGTTAGGGTGGGGAGTCGTATTCTGTCTGGGGACGTTGTTTTGTCTTTTTTAAATGTTTGGAAACAGAAGTAAACCGAGTGCAGATTTTTCCTGTAATCGTATTTTTTCTCTCGCGATGTTGCTTCTGTTCAGTATTGTTGTTGAATATAATTTCATTGCATAATTTCAACTTGACAATGATTTCCGAAAATGTAAGTTAGGCCGCCCGAAAATTTCGTTCGAAAATCTTCGGGCACAAGATTCTTACGCTGATTCGAGGAATTCCGTCTTTTTTGTTATCATTTGGACCATTCACGAGATCGAGGCACAACTGAACTGAAATTTTGGGAGGATTGGTGTGTGTGGGGGGGGGGGGGGGGTCGTTTTCTCCATCGGAGGACGGAATTTCATCCTTCGAAAACGGAAAGTAGACGAAGGTAAGATTTTTCTCGTATTAGTAATTTTTTTTTCTCACGATGTTTCCTCTACCCAGTATTATTAGATATCATTTTATTTCATAAATATTTGTATTTTAGCTTGAAAATGTTGGATAAATTTCCAAAAACGGAAGTCGGACGGAGCGAAGATTTTCTTCAGTAATTGTATTTTTTTTTCCCGTGATGTGATCCCCACTCCTATGTAGTTGTTAAATGTTATCACCCTCGTAAATGTGTGTGCATTTTAGCTTGATAAGGGTGAGGGAAGAAATTTTCAAAATCGGAAGTTACGAAGTTTGGAAATTTGTAAGAATTGATGCATGGTGTTAAAAAAAAAAAAATGTATTCATTCTCTGAAAATTACACCATTTATCTAAAATAGTGAAAGCTCTGATATCAGAATTCATGATTCTCAGCTGCAGTTGATGTCTTTAGTAAGCACAGGGTACCTTTCAAAAATTGCATTGCTTTTGGAGCAGACAATGCTCCAAAAGCAATGCAATTTTTGAAAAGTGTCCAATGCAATTTTTGAAAGTTATCTTTTCTTTTCTGTAAAAGTAGATCAATGTTAATTTCAGGAAATTTGGGTTTGGTTTCAGAAAATTTGATTTCACAGAATAAGCACCCTGAATTTATTAAATGTCTCTTCATTCATGTGGAAATAGTTCTTGTAATCATCCACTTTCTTAGCACTTATTTCCTTCAATAAGATTACATGTGAGTACCTATCACGTGTTTTTACACTGGTGTTTAACATGACGTTTTATTCCTAAAGCTAAAAATATACCTAAACATGCTTTTCTTTGCCCACCAATTCTCGGATGCAGATAAAATTGATGTACTCTCCGTGGCTTTTTGACTGGAACTGAAGCAAAGTAATGATGCTTAATAATGAGCATGTAAGGTGTGAAAAGTAATGATGGGGTAATGACGATACTGTAAAAAAGTGAGTATTGACAATATTATTGAATGTGCAAGGTCCACTTTAGAAACAGTGTTACAACACCCAGGTTTCTGATAGATCATGTTAACAGGTATCAAAAGAGAACCATGACATGAAAGAAATGATGCTGAGGTGGCAAAAACATTTATTGAACATAAAAATGTGCTTTTGCAGAAACGTTAAAGGAAGTTCCCAGACATATAGCACATGTAGAGTCTGTGCTTATACGTGGCAGGGTACACTTGACTGGACCTCATTAAAAGTTCATTCCACTCTTGGAAGTGATGTAGGCATATACCCTTTATGATGTGCTGTCCACTAGGTCATTGAGGTGCTTGTACTACATTACAGTATTTTGGAATTGGCTCCAAGTGTGCTCAATGGGATTCAGATGGAGTGAGAGTGTAGATTACTCCACCCATGCAATTGCTGCTTCATAGGAGCAAGCATTCACCTTCCTTGCTTGATGGGCTCAGGCAGTGTCATCCTGTATGATGAACATTTGCTTCTTTAATTCTAGTAATTAATGACTTCATGGCTTCCTTTAATTTAATTGCTGTCCATAATAAAACAAACTTAACAGGAATTGTAGAGGATAAATTTATTAAGATACATTACCTCTCAAATTTTCGATCTGTACACTAGATCATTATCAGGAGTTTCTGTGTCGTATTATTCCCACAGGTCTGGTGACGAAGCCTGGTTGATTTGCCATCCAGTGTGGTCGTTAATGTTGCCACCTTGTGTTTGGTAAATTTCCAGGGATTCTTCCAATTTCTAGGTAATTGAGTTGAATTGATGTTTGATAACTTTTAAGGAGTTCCAGTCTATCTTGTGGCCTATTTGTTGTATGTGCTTATCTAATTCTGTTTTATTTAAAATGTCCCTTATTCCTGCTTTATGTTAATTAATTTTGGTGGTCAATCTTTGTCCCGTTTCTCCTATGTATGGTAAACATAGTAGAGAAAAATGTGGCTTTACAATTTAAAGAAAAAATAGAAAAGCTGAGTTCACCTTCAGAAGCTAAAGAAAAAACATAAAAATAAATTAAAATCAATCTCATTAGAAAATAATTACCCATCAAAAGAAAAACATGAACTATTGGATGACAATCCTACTAGGAGAAGAACAAGAACTACTATATAAAAAAAATATACTACTTATTCACAAGAAGAGTCATCACAAGGGACTTTTTGAGAAACTAAAAACAAAATCAGCAATAATTATAAAATTAGTTAACTCCAGGTTTAAATAACATAATTAAAAATTACTTACCATTCCTAAAATAAAGAGAAGAAAACACTTTACTCCAGGAAGGAGTCACTTATAAAATTATCTGTTCATGTGGTTTACCACATGAACAATTAATTTTAGGTCAAACAGGACGAAGGTTAACCACCAAAATCAATGAACACAAAACAGCAATAAGGAACATTTCAATTAAAACAGGATTAAATAGGCACAAACTGGCCACAAGATGGACTGGAACTCCTTAAAAGTTATCAAATGTCAATCCCACTCAATTATCTGGAAATTAGAAGAATCCATGGAAATTTACAAGACACAAGGTGGCAACATCAACAAACATGCTGGATGACAAATCAACCAGGCTTGGAAGTATTGGTTTGTCGGAAAAGTCATGACTTATTTTAGCCATGTTTTTCAAAAGTCATTTTTTGATGGAAAGAACAAAGATCAATCAATGATATAATGCCCGTTTTGTTCGATAACCTTTTGCCACCTGTTAGTGAGCTGCAGAATGCCTCGTTCATAGAAGGGCCTGTCTTTCGCGGCAAAAAATTGTACAAGGTGCTGATTTACAGCCTCATCTGAATTGAACATTATACCACGCAAGGACTGTTGAAGAGAGTGAAACAAGTGGTAGTCTGACGGCGTAAGGTCAGGCGAGTATGCTGGGTGTGGCAACACATTCCATCCAAGTTCCAATAAATTTTGGCGGGTGATCTAACTTGTATGTGGTCTCGCGTTGTCGTGATGGAACACAACACCTTTACGATGAACGTGCTCTGGATGTTTCTGGATGATGGATTCGTTTAAACTGTCCAATTGCCGACAGTACACATTCGAATCGATTGTTTGGTTCCGTGGTAGGAGCTCGAAAAACAAGACACCTTTAAAATCCCACCACACTGAGACTAGAACCTTTCGCTGATGAATGTCTGCTTTGGATGTCGTTTGAGGCGAAACAGCACATCGTGACCAAGATCGTTTGCGCAGCACATTGTTGTACACAATCCACTTTTCGTCACCAGTTATCAGTCGCTTCAAAAAAGGATGGTTTTCCTCTCGTTTAATGAGCATATCACAGATGTTTATATGCACCGTCAATTGAGCTTCTTTGAGTTAATGAGGAACCCACACATCGAGCTTGCTTACGTATCCCAGCTTCTTCAGGTGGTCGTGAATGCTTGAATGATGGATGTGCAATGTGTCTGCAATCTCTTGTGTCGTGTAACGTGGGTTTGACTCGTTCGATGCCTTAATTTGGTCGTCATCAACCTCGGTGGGCCTCCTGGGCCGAGGAGCGTTGTTGAGGTCAAAATCACCAGCAGGGAATACTCAATAGATACAAATAGCGTATTAAATCCGTTTATATAATTACGTTACCAGCAGGGAATTTTGCGAACCACCGCTAGCACTGACTTTCTTGTAGAGCATTATCACCATACACTTTACGCAACTTTTCACAAGCTCGACGCGCGTTCTTCCCTTTACAGAAGTAAAACATGGCGAAAATGCACAGTTTGGTCTTTCATCTTCAACTTGATGTCAAATCTCTGCAAATCAACCAAATCGCTCACTATTCCTTTTAGACTGCAGCTAGAACTGGCACCTGTTGAATGCCATAGCGATAACAGAGCTCTGCATGCCTCTAGTACTTCCAAAACCACCCAACCGCCACCGCGTGCCAAAATATGTCATTACTTTTCCGACAACCCAATAGTAAGACGCAAGAACTCCTGATGATGATCAAGTGTATAGATCTAAAATTTGAAAGGTAATGTACCTTAATAAATGTATCCTCTGTAATTCCCATGAAGTTTGTTTTGTTATGAATGTATCCTTGCTGCTTGAGGTGGGCAATTCACAGGAGAATATTGTCCTCAAGGTGTTCTGGTTGTATTGGTGTTCTGGTTGTACTGGATGCAGATTAGCTGCTTGTGTCATCCATGCATGATCCCAGCTCAAAATGCCATTGAATCACCACCTTGCTGAACTTACTTAGGAGGATGCTGGTGGCATAGTGTAAGTCCTGGCTTCCTTTACACTCATTTCTCTGCAATGTCAGGCACCACACTGATTTGTTATTTCTCTGTAAAGAGGACACTGCACCTTTTCTAACTTTGCCCACTTAGCCAGGCACCACAGTGACTGTGTGAGTCAGAGAGCTTGCCATAGGAACTTAGAGTGATAGTTGACATGATCATATTACTTTCCATGAAATGAAAGTCATGATAATACGAGAACGAGCCTTATGGGCTTTCCTGACATAGCACATTTTACGGTGTGACTGTTTTTTAGGTTGTAAAGAAACGTAAAGAGAAAATGAAGTTTCTAAAATTACCATTTAGTTTTGTAGATGGCAGCACAGGAATATGATGAAGATTAGAACTGCACATCATGTAAGATACGAGATGTTTCTTCGACACGTGGGTAGAACCCCGTAGCAAACATCAGTCGGAGCATGTTTTTGCGTTTTCCTTTTTTGCTGATAGGGATGACGTGAAGTCTGACCCTTCTGAAGATGAGTGGAGACCACTTGAAAAGCTTTAAGAGCAAATTTTTTGGGTTTCAACGAGGTTCTTTAAAATATGCAGATATATATTTGGATTTATAATGTGGTAATGTACATAGATTTAAGCACCCAGGACAAAAAATTACGGAATGCTGTCATCCGGAGGAACAGTTGGAAACTGGTCAGGCAAAGAAAAATGCGTGTATATAATGGAATGGAAAGTATTGTATGTTACTCGTTACTTTTTCAGCCTTGTAAGATGTGCATGCTTAATCAGTTTTATTTTTGCTTACAGGTAGTACCATGGGTAGAAAAGGTGGCGTGAACATGGTCATTCGCTGATTGAGGTGGAGGAGTTCGTTGGCGTGTCCAGGTTCACCGTCAGTAGTGTTCATTTAGCGTGGAAGGAATCGGTCAGAGACAATTCCTATCGGAGCAGCTGCGGCAGAAAAACCATCGTGAGCAACTGTGATTGTCGACTTCTGGGACGATTATCAACCGCAAAACGGTTCCAACCCCGGCAGGAATTTCTGTAAGAGTACAATGCGGGACCCAGTCAGCCTGTCGAACGAACGCTTCGACGAGAACTGCATGGTGAAGGAATATTCAGTCTTGTAGCTAGGGTACACCCCAAGCTGTCTGCCATACACAAGAAAAAGTGGCTAGAATGAGCGAGGGAACACCGACACTGGACCACAGAACAGTGGCGACGCATCATCTGGTCAGACGAATCCAGGTTCTGCCTGTATTCCAATGATGGTCGATCCAGGGTCATGCGGAAGGTCGGAGAAGCCTTCAACGCACAGTGTGTGCAAAGGGCTGTACAGAAGGGGGGTGGAAGTGTCATGTTTTGGGGTGTATATCTAGTGCTGGGGTGGGTCCTATAGTTCACGTGTCTGATGGCATGAAAGCGGTGGACTACGTGAAACTGTTGGATAACGAGGTGTTGCCATATGTCCAGTTCCTCCAAGATGCTGCCATTCCAGATCCACATTATCAAGACGACAACTGCACTGTCCACCGAGCTGCCATTGTGCAGGATTGGTTTGCAGAGCATCAGGTCGACGTTCCACATCTCATCTGGCCCGCCAATTTGCCTGATCTCAATGTTATAGAGAAAATTTGGGACATGCTCGAATGGGCCGTTCAGAATAGACAACAACACCCTCCCAATTTGACTGCTCTGCAGGACCAGTTGTTCACGGTGTAGGGCAAACTGGACATTAATGTCATCCACTCCCATATTGACAGCCTGCTAAAGAAAATCAAGGCTGTGCTTCGAGTTCGTGGTGATGTAACTCCATATTAACCAATAAAATGAGCATTCCATAATTTTTTGTCCTGTGTGCTTATTTTGACTATACATATGGTTTTTAAGTTTTTTAAAATTCATAAAACTTGCTTTTAGCAGTGTTTCAGTAAATGTGAATTTTGTAAAGTTTTGAATTGAATATGCAAGACAGGAAATGTAATTAGTGATGAAGAAATATGTACAATATAAAAAAGTATCCTCCTGGAAGAACTTAGATATTGATTTATGAAGAAACTTACCCTCTTGGAAGAACTTGCAAGAGAAACCCTGAAAAGCAGTCACACAATAAAATATGCTATGCCAGGAAGGTTCATAAGGTACATTCTTGCATTATGACTTTTATTTTATGACAAATAATATGGCTTTGACTATATTGGTGTGTTTTTTAGGATATGAGTGGCCATTTTCAGATAACTCATTATCCAAAAGGTATATGAGCTGTTGTGATGTAAGCAGCTCCATATGATTTTTATCAATACCAAGGATCCAGTAGCCATTAAGAAGTCATTTCACAGCTCTGTAGCATTATCGATAGGATGCCATTTGGCTAGAATCTGGAGGTAGTGGTCCCCAACACCTGGCCCATCTCCCATACTTAGTTTCCTGTTGGTGCTTTCTAGTCAGGGAGAGTTTGTTGAAGCTCTGTTGGAGTTACTGTTCAAACTCTCACAATGATAGTCCTTACTTGTACAGCATGACAGACAAGTGCATTCATATATTGATGTCATCCTTGATGACATGTTTCCTTTCTAACTTTATCAGTGCCAGTCCAGTGACCAAATGGTCTGCAGCACAAGCTTTGATCAGTCATCTGAGCTGGTGCTGGGTTTGAGTCTCATTTTAGACATGGATGGTGTGCTTGTCTTATGACAAAGTGAAAATCCTCCAAATATGTTGCGTCAGTAAATAAACAGAAATATTGCTCTTTCCACATTCCAGCAACACACAGCAACTGAAAAATTGTTATTCGGTCACCGCCGGGTAATTGAACCCACGGATCTCTCGACATCTGGCTGAGCACGTTAGCTTTACACCATGGTGGCCAACAATCCACGGCGCTATGTGTGTTTTTCAGTCAGCTTCTGACATCGTTAATCCATAAGATGGGCTCAGCTACTGAGACGTCTCCATCTGGTGGGCATTAACAGCACTGGCTGTATATATTAATTATAGCAGTTAAATCCAAAGGGCGAGATTCAAAGTGAAAATCCTCCAAATACGTAATGTCGTTGACTAAACAAAGCATCGCTTTTTTCATGTTTTACCAACACACAGCAACCGAAAAATTGTTATTCTGCCAATGCTGGAAAATCGAACCCCAGATCTCTGGATATCTAACAGAGCGCGTTAGCCTTACACCATGATGGCCAACAATCCATGGCGTTATGTGTGTTTTTCTCTCAGCTTCTGACATCATAAACTCGTAAGATGGGCTCAGCTACTGAGATGTCTGTCCGTGGTGTAAAGCTAACGCGCTCGGCTAGATATCAAGAGATCCGTGGGTTCAATTTCCCTGCGGTGACCAAATAACAATTTTTCGGTTGCTGTGTGTTGCTGGAACGTGGAAAGAGCGATAATACTGTTCATTTATTTGTCTTAGGACATTGAGTCTTTCTCTTTCCTGAAACCAGTAGCTCAAAATTAGAGAGAGGTGATTGTTTAAAGCCTTTATAGCTACTCATGGTGGTTGTTATACCCTAAAACAAACAAACAAACAAACAAACAAAACTATCACGGGGTATGCTCTGCAATCTGGCCCACATGTGTTTTCGTAGAGTTGTTCCGAAGTAGATCACACCACCTCAGGTTAGAATGGCTTTTTTTTTTTTTTTACTTTTAGAATGTCGAAGTTTTTATTTTTTTAGGTGTGTACAGTGTTGCAGCAGGCCTCTCACCTGCTGTGATTTCCTGCATCCATTGATTGCTGTGCAACTCATCTGATTACCTTGGAAATTTTCCATTCTCTTCAAGAAAACAGTTTTTTTGAGTGCTTTGGTGTACAAGTAAATTTGAAATCAGGCATTTGAAAAATTGATCATGATGCTTTGCATTGTAGATTGCCAAGCTCACTCTCCATTAAAATAGTTGTCAAAGCAAACATTTTCACAAACTCATGGCTGTCATTACTAAAATTTTAACTTAAATCCTGTCTCCTAACCCACCATATTCATGTAATTCCTTGGAAATTAAATCACTTCTTTGTTGCTTATCTACAAGTGTGGTAAGTTTCATCTCATTTTCTATGTTCTTTCATTTTTTGGTATTTTCTATGCTCAGCAGTGTATTTTAGAAAGCCATTGAAGCTACAAAATATCTTATTTTTCAGCTTATAAGTTGAATGGGTTAAATTTCTTAATTTTCTTATCTTTATTCATAGATAAATTGATCCTGAGTATAAAACGAGGCTAGAACAAATACAGTTAGTGTTCAGAAGTTGATATGGAGTATAAGTGGAATGGGTTAAACTTCTCAATATCCTTATCTTCATTCATAGATAAGTGGATCCTGAGTATAAGACAAGGCTAGAACAAATACAGTTAGTGTTCAGAAGTTGATGTGGAGTATAAGTGGAATGGGTTAAATTTCTCAGTTTCCTTACCTTCATTCATAGATAAGTCGATTCTGAGTGTAAGACAAGGCTGTAACAAATGCAGTTAGTGTTCCAAAATTCCATAACTATATTTTAAGGTTTCCGTAAATGTTAAAAGGAAGAGAAAGTGAGGTTACTTCCTGGAAAAGAAACTTTTCAGAAAAAGATGAATTTCATAATTTTTTTTTCTAACTGATATACTACCATATTTTTTCTCTCCAACTGTTCAGTTGGAGAAGCTGCCACACAAAGGTGACAAACAAAACCAATGTCACATGAGTGTAACAAATCAGAGTCATGCTTACATGTAGCATGAATTGTGGTTCTCTTTCTCACAGGGTCCAATTGAAATGAGAAATAAAAAGATCTTTTGATTTCATAAACGTGAAATAAATTAAGATAAGCAGATGGAAGCATTGATTTTAATTCAGTTGAGAGATACAACTGAGAGAGTAGCAGATTGAAAAAAGACTGCTTTTGCTAGCAGCTGGTTATTGCTATTCTTAAAGCACATGCGTCACCAGCTGTTGCCACAGTTGTCACCAGCGAGTCAGCTATGTGGCAGCAACGTGTTGCAGAGGTTTAATTATCATGAGATGCACCAATTGTAGTTTTGGTGGTTTTGCAAAACCAGACGTGAATGCTACCCACGGGATCTTGAAGGGATCACGAGGGAAATGCAATTAACAAGCAACAGCTGCCACTCCAAATCTGTCACGGCGATTTTAACGTTCCTGTCGAACAGATATATTGATTTCAGGAGCTTTTAAACAAGTTCTTAGTGAATGGAATATACATTTTGTATGCTTTCTGAATGGTTTCTTAAGAACTTAATATTGTCTTTCAGTGTGCTTGGCTTAGATCACGACCAAAATAAAGGCAAAATACTTTTTTTTTCATAAAAAAAAAAAAGTCTTAGTGGCATATAAGTCAGAGTTGTGACTTCTGAATTCTGAAGGAAAAAAGTCTTGTCTTATTTGCCAAAAAATATGGTTTCTTTTTCATATTTTCATTCATATTTCTTTTCTTCAGAGAAATGTTGATTAATGTATTATTGAAACTCGTCAGTGGAAAGAGGCTTAGTACTTTAAATTGGAATGCTGATAACTAGAATGATGTATGTATTCATTTATGCAGTTTGTAGTTTTTTTTTTTAAGCATGCCATCTTTTACTACTATAAATTATAGTTAAAGTTGATGAACATTTACTGCCTTTTGTTTCAGTGGGATGCTTGTTTTGATTTACTTTACTTGTGGCTTTATAGTGTAGCTGAAATACTTCTCCAGCATTCAAAAAACATAGTAAATGCAGAGGATGAAAACTCAAGTACCCCATTGCATGTTGCTGCTTATGCTGGCCATCATCACATGGTGAGCTTACTGCTCAATTCTGGAGCTAACATTGAGGCAAGGTAGAAACCTTAATCATTAAAAGTTATTTGCTTTGAAGTACATGCAATGTAATTAATTTGTACTGTGCTTAGAGAATTATTATAACATTGTCCAATTGCTGCGTATATTTCCATAGAATTAATATGACATTGCCATTTTACTATTTCTTTAATCAGTATTTCTCAACTCAATAAAAGACTTCTCATGATATGCAGTTATTAAACAAACACTACAAATAGCCAAATAAAAACGAGTTACATTTAAAGAATCAAACATACTGCCAGCTGGTAAGAAGTTTGCATTTTCTACTATAGATGAAGTATATACGCCCAAGAGATAAAACATTATGATCACTTGCCTAATGGGATGTTGGTCCTCCACATACCAATAAAACAGCTCCCACCCAGCAAGAGATGGGTGCTACAAGATTTCTAAAGGTGTCTTTTGGTATCTGGTACCAAAACATTACTGGCAAATCCTTTGATTCTTATGCTGCTGCACGGGTATGTAATGATTGGGCGACAGTAACGATTGGTCGACATAACGATTGGTCCACAGAAATTATTAGTCGACATAACAATTGGTCGACAGTAATGACTGGTCGATATAAAATGGTCAATGAAACTTGGAAAAAAAAAAAAAAAATTGAATAAGTGCAAACAGTTTGGCGGTAAATTGCCCCACCGGAAGATTGCCACACATCTTTCAGCAACCCGGAAAATTGCCACACACAGAAACATTACCCTACCGGAAAATTGCCACATGGTTTTCTTTAAAGGGGCGAGCACAAATCGCCTTTCGTCCAAGAAACGCTTTGAATGTGTGGCAATTTTCAGAGTTTCTGAATTTTGTGTGGCAGTTTCCCAAGGTGCCTATACCTAAAGTGCCCCACGGCCCTTTCGGAAATAACATCGTTGAGAAGGCCTTCTATATAGATTTCACGTGGAGTACAAAAGATGACACAGGGGCCTATTTGAAAATAATGTGTTATAATGCTGTACGTTCTGAGGACTAGGTTCTAAAAGATATTATTTCCAAAAAGGAAAGTTACGTTTTGAGAGGTCAGTACGTTCTGAGAGGTACCGCTGCGAATGTAAACCTTAACCCTCTGAACCAATGGTTATCTCGACCAATCGTGCTGTCGACCAGTCGTTACAGTTGACCAATCATGCTGTCGACCAATTGTTACTGTCGACTAGTCGTTACGGTCGACTGTTCGTTATGTCTACCAATCGTTACGGTTGACTGATCGTTATGTCGACCAATCGTTACTGTCAACTAGTCGCTACGGTCAACTGATCATTATGTTGACCAATCGTTACTGTCGACTAGTCATTACGGTCGACTGATCATTATGTTGACCAATCGTTACTGTCAACCAATTATGCGACACCGCTGCTTCACATCAGTCTTGCTGTTCCAATGTAATGCTCGATTGCATTGCTGTCTGGGGAATTCGGAGGTGAGGCCAATATCTGGAAGTCTTCCTCATGTTTAGCAAACCATTCTGGAATAATCCGGGCAGTGTGGTACAACACATTGTATTCTGTGGAAAGAAGGCACTACTAGAGGAGAATATCATTGCTGTAAAAGGATGTGCCTGGTATGAAATTATGTTCAGGTAGGTGACAGATGTCATAGCTTCTTGCACATTAGTGACTGGATGAGGATTTTACAGCAGAATGTTGCCCAATTACACTTCCTCTGCCGGCTTGTTTTCACCCATGGTGCATCGTGGTGCCAACATTTCCCCAGGTAAGTGATGCACATGTACCTGACTGTCCACATGGTGCAACAGAAAATGAGACTCAACAGACTAGATGGCCTCCTTCCAACCATTCAATGCCCAGTTCTGATGCTCATGCGTCTATCATAGGCACTTTTGACAGTGAACCAAGGTTAACACTGGCACTGTAGACATGCCAACTCTCTGGATCTAGACGGGAGACTCCGGATTGATGCAAGGTGGCATTACAATCATCAGTTTTGTACTTCACCTCTCCTATATACAAAAAGAGAGCCACCCCAGTGGTCTAAGTGCTGACTTATGACCATTCATCCGAGATGCATTGGAAAATATTTTCTTTAAGAAAATTTCTCCCAGCCTGATTGTCATATGACGCCTTCAGCAAAGAGCTCACCCGCTCTGACACTAGAATGCCGGGGAGGTTCAGTAATTGATTGACGGATGGGAGCTGCCCTGTCTTCTTGCAGTTCAGTCTTTCAACCCCTCGCCTCAACAGAGCCACGCGCATTCTAAATGATGATAAACAGAGTTGCAACAAATTCACTTAATGATAAAAGGGAGTAATTACAGTTGGCCTTGCCTTGTAATGAACATACATGAGATTATTCCGCGAATTCGCGGAATTCCACTTTTTTTACCTTCTTTAGGCCATTCTCAAGATCAATGCAAAACTGAAGAGATTTTTTCGGGGGGGGGTCGTTTTCCATCTGAGGATGGTACTTCGTGTTTCAAAACTTTCGCAAATGGAAGTTAAACAGAATGAAACATTTCCCCGTAATCGTAATTTTTTTCTTGCCATGTTGCCTCTGTCTAATACTGTGGTTAAACATCATTTTATTGCATAAATGTTTCTATTTTAGCTGGAAACTATAGGCAACAATTTGCGAGGTCGGAAGTTCGACGGCACGAAAATTTCCCTGTAATCTTCAGGCATGAGATTCTTTCGTGAATTTGAGGAATTCCGCCATCGTTTCAGCAATTCTCGAGATCGATGAACAACTGAAGACAATTTTTTTTTCCTCTTGCTGTTACCACTCTCCTGTGTTGTTAAATGTTTTTCCCCCCATAAGTGTTTGCATTTAAGTTTGATAAGAGAGGGGGAAATTTCCAAAATGGAATTTACGAAGTTGGAAAATTTCTAAGAGTGGTTATTGTGCCCAATCAAAAGTATTCGTATTCTCAAAGTTACACTATTTATCTAAAATAGTTAAAGCTTTGATATTGTGCACTTATGGGCCTCAGGCTGAAAATTCTTTCAGCATTACGGTTAAAATGTTTTTCATCAGAGAGAATAAAAAAAAAAAAAAAGAAGATAGACAATGAAGAAATGGGGAAAGAAAGGTATCAACAGAAAGAAAAATTAAGTGATGGATGCTGGTGCAGCTGCAGAGTCAACAAAAGGCAAACAGAAAGTAGTCCACATTTATCTCATTCGTTTTGATTTTTCACCAAGATAAAAAGTTCAGCTTTTTTCCTTCCTTGTCAGTCTCATGTATGAATGAAAGGCGATGTTAGGACGATGCTTTTTGTTGTCTTAACCTTTGTGCACAACCCAAAGAAGAAATGAAAAACAGTTTGCGGCTATTTTATTTTGTAAAATATAACATGCGGGCCGTTTTACATTTTCATTATTTTGCGGAATCGACGTACCTGAAAACGAATTTCAGTAAAGGGAGGGGGTGGGTGGGTTTGATTTTCACACTCCCCCTATTCCAGAACGTTTAGTGGACCATATTGCTACTACTATTGGAAAATTGTTCCTACGTCTGGTAAATGTTGATAAAAATAGCACTCATGTGATTTTATATGAGCTGAAAAAATCTCCCGATTTTCAGATTCTGAAGGTTGGCACATCTGACACTGGGAGTGGCCTGCTGCTATGCAGCCCCATTTTCAGTGGGATTCAATGTACTGTGCAATGCGACAACAGCACTCAGTTTACTGGCGAGTTATGCGACAGTGTGCTTTCTGCTGGCTTGTACCATATAGGATAGCATGAAATATAGGATACCTCTAGCATCGATAAGCCATATAGGATACGTCTAGCATCGATAATGAAATATAGGATACCTCTAGCATCAATAAGCCATATATCATGAAATATAGGATACCTCTAGCATCGATAATGAAATATAGGATACCTCTAGCATCCATAAGCCATATATCACGAAATATAGGATACCTCTAGCATCGATAAGCCATATAGGATACCTCTAGCATCGATAAGCCATATAGGATACCTCTAGCATCGATAAGCCATATAGGATACCTCTAGCATCGATACTGAAATATAGGATACCTGTAGCATCAATGATGAAATATAGGATACCTCTAGCATCGATAAGCCATATATCATGAAATATGGGATACCTCTAGCATAGATAAGCCATATATCATGAAATATAGGATACCTCTAGCATCGATAAGCCATATATCATGAAATATAGGATCCTCTAGCATCGACAATGAAATATAGGATACCTCTAGCATTGATAAGCCATATATAATGAAATATAGGATACCTCTAGCATCGATAAGCCATATATCATGAAATATAGGATACCTCTAGCGTCGATAAGCCATATATCATGAAATATAGGATACCTCTAGCATCGATAAGCCATATAGGATACCTCTAGCATTGATACTGAAATATAGGATACCTCTAGCATCAATGATGAAATATAGGATACCTCTAGCATCGATAAGCCATATATAATGAAATATAGGATACCTCTAGCATCGATAAGCCATATATCATGAAATATGGGATACCTCTAGCATAGATAAGCCATATATCATGAAATATAGGATACCTCTAGCATCGATAAGCCATATATCATGAAATATAGGATCCTCTAGCGTCGACAATGAAATATAGGATACCTCTAGCATTGATAAGCCATATATAATGAAATATAGGATACCTCTAGCATCGATAAGCCATATATCATGAAATATAGGATACCTCTAGCATCGATAAGCCATATATAATGAAATATAGGATACCTCTAGCATCGATAAGCCATATATCATGAAATATAGGATACCTCTAGCATCGATAAGCCGTGGTCAGCCCACACCTTGATTGTTGTTCATGGTTTTTCCCTCCTGGGATCACTTTTTGAAGGTACTAAATACTGCTGACAGTGAGCACCTCAACAAGCCTTGCCATCTCAAAAATGCTTTGACTGAGCCGTCTGAACATTACAATTTGGCTTTTGTCAAACCATTGCAGCCTGAGGTGTCTGTGGTTGAGGGTCAAAAGATTGTGCTGCGATGGACTGCCAGCAACCAGTCCTTTGTTTAGCTGACGACGTTGAACTGTGCTGGGGGACTAAGCTTGACCTATGACATCGCTCCACTGCTGCCATAACACTGTGGATATCAATGTGTGATGTGGCACAGGTGTCTGTCATCCAGTGCAATCATACGATTTTGCAGTCCATTTCCTGGATGTCTGCATCTGAACCTCATGTGTCCACTGATGCCATGTTTGCAACATCGTACTGGTATTTTGTCCCGTATGAGTAGCAATTTTGTGGTAGAAAAATCCAGCTTCTCTCATATCAACAATCCTTCCTTGCTCAAAGTCCATCAGGCGTTGATAATGCAACCTTCTTCAGCAATGAGGCATAGTGAGACACAAGAAACTCCATTTCGACTCAATATTGGCTCTTCACTGATTTCAACATCTCGTTTGAGCCAGCTCTTTATACTAAACAATCCTTCCTCGCTAAAAGTCTGTCAGGTGTTCATAATGCGATTTTCTTCGGCGACGGGGCATAGTGAGACACAAGAAACCTTCGGCAATGAGGCACAAGAAACCTTCTTCGGCGATGAGGCACAAGAAACACCCTTTCAACTCAATATCGGCTCTTCACTGATTACAACATCTCGTTTGAGCCAGCTCTCTGTACCCAAGAATCCTTCCTCGCTCAAAGTCCGTCAGGTGTTCATAACACGACTTTCTTCGCCGACAGGGCGTAGTGAGACACAAGAAATTCTCTTTCGACTCAATATTGGCTCTTCACTGATTTCAACATCTCGTCTGAGCCAGCTGTTTATACCCAATAATCCTTCCTCGCTCAAAGTCCGTCAGGTGTTCATAATGCAACCTTCTTCAGCGACGTGGCATAGTGAGACACAAGAAACTCCCTTTCGACTCAATATTGGCTCTTGACTGATGGCAACATCTCGTTTGAGCCAGCTCTTTGTATCCAAGAATCCTTCCTTGATCTAAGTCCGTCAAGTGTTCATAACACGACCTTCTTCGGCAACAGGACATAGTGAGAGACAAGAAACTCCCTTTTGACTCAATATTGGCTCTTCACTGATTTCAACATCTCGTTTGAGCCAGCTTTTTATACCCAAGAATCCTTCCTCGATCAAAGTCCGTCAGGTGTTCATAACACGACCTTCTTCGGCGACGGGGCATAGTGAGACACAAGAAACTCCCTTTCAACTTAATATTGGCTCTTCACTGATTGCTACTTCTCATTAGAGCCAGCTGTTTATGCCCAAAACTGGAGAGTTCAAAGAGTCCTACTCTGAAACCAAAGATACATTTTTGCTGACATTTTAATCATTTGCTCAAATGATGTCATTTTCAAGTTTTCTGAGGAGATGTTACATGGAGACAATTGGACTACAGGCAATTCAACACACAATTCTGATTGCTTTGAATAATCTTAATCATTTGCATGTCCCAACGTGTTGCACATATCCTGCAAGTTTCAAGCTAATACGAGCAGTCCTTCATGGTGTTGCAATTTTTACACACAGTACTGTACTTAAAAGATTTAATTAACTAGTACTACCATAGTTAATTAATTAAAATTTTCAAGTATATCCAGTTGTTGTGGATATATAACACTGGGCGTCCCACTCGCTACCAAACCTTGCAGTTTTTTTAATAATATTAACACCAATGAAGATATCGCAATGAAATTTGAAGTGGACTTACCTTATTTTGTGCAAAATGTGATGACATCACAACATGTGCTGGAAGTGGCCACCATTTGCGTCCAGACAGCATTGAACCCGGTATTGTCCGCCAGCCAGCAGGAGGGCTCCTTAGTTGCAGACACATTCCTAAGTGTAGCACCAATGAGGAGCAGTCCGCCAACCAGCCGAACGCACCTCTCTGCCGCTTTGTTATGCCATTTTGCTGAGCGTGTCTGCACAATACTGTTGTTGGTAGTGAGATCTCGTGCTCGTGGCTGTTCGCGTACGTGTGAAAATGTATGAGTATACTCTGGAGGAGCGAGTGTTTATTGTTCACACTTGTCGGAAAACAGAATCAATAAAGTCTTGTCAACTGCAATTCCTGGAGACGTTTGCAGGCGGACATTCACCGAGCAAGTCCACCATTTGGGTATTGTCGAAGAAATTGGAAGAAGGGTCTATGGCCACTGTGCTCGCCCGATCTGTCGCCTCCTGATTACTTTTTATGGGGATATCTAGAAGGGAGAGTTTACTGTCAAAGAAATTCAGGCGGACGTACTGGCAAGAACTTTCCACAATATGGTGCGCCGGGTTTAATGCTGTCTGGATGCAAATGGTGGCCACTTCCAGCACATGTGATGTCATCACATTTTGCACGAAATGAGGCAAGTTCACTTCAAATTTCGTTGCAATATTTTAATTGGTGTTAATATTATTAAAGACATGCTGCGTTCAGTAGCGAGTGGGACACCCTGTATAAACCACATATGCATTTACATGATGTGAATTTCATTCAAAAACGGATTTACTGAGGGTTTCAGCCTGTGCCAAGCTCCTCGTTATAAATGGGATCTGCTGTATTTCACTTCCTTTCTCTAAGTAGGTTTAGGAAAAACTTACTTAAAAATATGGGATTTCATTTTTCTTTGCTTGCGCCTTATGCATTCCTTATATTGATGGTTGATTAAGGGTCGGTTTTTATGCTAGTCACAACTTTTATGCTCATTTTCAGCCATTTAACTAGAGGACTATATAAAAGTCATTATTGAATTGAAAACCTCATAAAAACAAAACATTTGCAACCTTATAAAAGTTTGCCACTTTCTGGGACTGTAAAGGCATCATTCACTAGAAGGACATGATCAAAAGTATGACAGTTACCTCTGAGACTTATGTTAGGGTGTTCACCCTAAAGAATGCATTCTTCAGGGGAATATGTCCATGCTTCTTCAACATGACAGCACCTGACCCACACTAGTGCTGCCAATTTAACAGCAATAAATAACATTTGATTTTAAGTTTTTCCACAGCCCAGTTTTGGCACACTGATTTCGAGGAGAAGATCCAAAAGTTTACCTTGGGAAGGGGTTGTTCTGGTCTGTAGAAAAGATTGATAGGAAGGGACACACACAGACAAACTGACCGAGCTGTAACACCCTGGCATTGCACAGCTTCTTAAAAACTTTTTCCGTTAAAAAGCATTGTGCTCAATTTTTAAATAACTATGTGAGAAAAGGGTCTGGTACGATTCATCCAACGACGATTGGTCCAATGCCGATTCGTCCAATGGACAACTGGTCCAAAGGTATGATTCGTCCAATGGTACGATTGGTCCAGTGCCGATTGGTCCAATTCCGTCCTATCTGTCTGAAGTGCTGCTCGTGCTATAAAAGTCTCATCTGTTCTGATTCTATCTCCGATGTTATACGAAAGTACCGGTAGTCCAAAGAATGTAAAATAATGTTACATTTCATGCGTAATATTGCGGTTACAGATTTCTTTTTTTATTTTTATTTTTTTGAAGCGCGTTTTCTTGTTATACTGTCCTTGCTGCCGTATGAAGTTACTGATGTACGAGCCGTTCTATCAAATTCAATGTTTCTCTCAATGTTTCTCTTTTGCATGAAATAATACACTGCCAGACAATTGCTAAGGACGGATGACAATATCAACGATAGCAACCATAAAATGGAAGGCAGGAAAATGTGGAAATTAGCATAAGTGCGGGATACAGTAAGACGTGTTGTGCGTATGCAAATTTTGGATTGCCGAACTTGTTCGTGACGTCATAGCGCTGATAAGAGATAAAAGGATTTGACGCGTATTGACCGTTGCTGTTCAAACGCAAAGTTGAAAGGGGAAGAATCAATTGACAAACTTGCAATTTTCAGTATGTCTTCCCCACATCACCTAGATGATTTTACGCGTGGCCGTATTATTGGCAAGATTGAAGAAGGGCAAAAAATAACAGATGTTGCCAGGGAGTTCAACGTCAGCCACAGTGTTGTTTCAAGGCTTTGGAAATCATTTCAAACAAATGGAGAGTGTAGCAAACGTCACGGGGAGGTCGTGTTCGCAGTACGACACCTGCAGAAGATCGGTACATAGTGCTATCAACAAAAAGACACCGGCGCAGCACAGTTAGTGAGGTAGCAAATCAGTTTATGGCTGCTACTGGCAAGCGGATCTCCCAAAAAACTGTTGCCAGACGTTTGAAGGAAGGAGGACTATAAGCCCGCCATCCTGTTGTGTGCATCCCATTGTCCAGACGTCACCGTACCGCCCGTTTGCAATGGTGCCATCAACATCACAATTGGACTGATAACGACTGGTCTGCTGTCCTCTTCTCAGATCAGAGTAGATACAGTCCATCGTCTGATTGTCGACGACAACTGATCTGGCGTGATAGTGGTACTGCATATTGTCCAGCAAACATACAGGAAAGGGACCGATATCAGACATGTAGTGTCATGGTATGGGCTGGCATCATGATCAATGGCTGTACGTCCGTCTATGTGCTTCCAACTGGGACTATGACTGGCCAACGATACATTAATGATGTTCTGCTACCTCATGTTCGCATGTTCCATGGTGCTGTCGGTGGTAGATTCATTTTCATGGACGACAACGCAACATGTCATCGAACAGTCGCTGTCCAGGAGTGTCTTGAGAGCGAGGATATTCAACGCCTCGTATGGCCAGCACGTTCTCCAGATCTGAATCCCATTGAAAATGCGTGGGATGCTTTGGGGAGGAGTCTTGCTGGTCGCCAATGCCCTCCAATAAACAAGGACACCCTCATCCGTGCACTGACAGAGGAATGGGATAAATTACCCCAACAGCTGCTTGATAATGTTGTGCAAAGCATGACACGACGTGTGGAATCTTGCATCGCCCTCCATGGTGGTCATATCCCGTATTGGCATCTTACGCCGGAACACCTGCGGACGGTAATTGCATTTTTTTCACATTTACGTATTCTGCACAAAATGGCCTGTTTGTCCCTCTAACACGTTCCAAAGCCTTCTGGATTTCAGAGCACAATAAATTGTCTTTCTTGTAATGTCCTGGCATTCTGACATTATTTTATTTCACTTGGCATCCAACCACACTTACTTTTTTATGCACTATATAGCCGTTTATGATCCGTCCTTAGCAATTGTCCAGCAGTGTATGAAATACTAGTGTTCCGTTTCTGTTTGTAGAATGCAGTGGGGTTTTCCGCCAACTGCCCAATGGAAACAACTGGTCGGGGTTTGGACAGAGGCCTTTTCAACAGTTTTCATTCCAGCGATGTCATATTCATAACGTTTACATATTAAATCAAGTTAATAATATTGCACTTTTACTTAAACACAAATATTAATTCATAGGCCATAGGCCTAGGCCCTTTTAACAGTTTATATTCTACCGATGTCAGATTCATAACGTTTTCATATCAAATCAAGTTAATAATATTGAGCTTTTACTTAAACACGAAATATTAATTCATAGGCCTGCGGCCTAGGTGCCTTGCAAAGACCTCAGAAATGATACGATGAATGCCTTTTATTAGGTTTTATAAAATGTTTACAAATACCAAATATCTAGGTTGTAACTCAAAATCTTCTAAAATGGCCCGGGGCCTAGGTGCTTCGTAAAGACCTGAGAAATGTTAGGATGAGCGCCATTTATTTGGTTTTATAACATATTTACAAGTACTAAATATCTAGGTTGTAAATTAAAATCTTCAAAAAATGCCCGCGGCCTAGGTGCTTTGCAAACAGCTGAGAAATGCTCCATTGAGTGCCTTTTATCAGGTTTATGTAAAATGTTTACAATTGCCAAATATACGGAAATTATCTTTCTAAAGGATATAAAGAGGAGAATAATTTAAATTATTATTCCTTTCTGGAAAATAAAAAAGTTTACTGTTGGTAAGATGATACCATTGGACGAATCGGACATTGGACCAATCGTCCCTTTAAATGAATCGGCATTGGATCAATCGTCGTTGGACGAATCGTCCGGGACCGGTGAGAAAAACAACTGAAAATTAGCACTACGAGGAGATGCTGATAAGTTCTCGGCCTCACCAAGAAGGAAATGGGCTAGAGCTATGAAATTTGCAGATTATTCCACATATTCAACCCAAAGTTCAACACATTTGGCATATTATCTCTGGAGTTTCTTTTTAACCCTTCCAAAAAAAATTCTGAAGTCTGATCACTCAAATACTCCTCTGCTAGAAAATAGTAACACTATACTAGTGATCCGATTTATTGGCGTAGGAAATAAAGACATAAGCGTTTCCAAGCTTTCGCACATCAACCAGATGGCTTTTTTAAGGAAGTTAGACTGCAGAAACTGCAAACTGAAAAATAGGACGCTTAACAATTTGAACGCGAGAACTTGACAATAACCATTTAAGCGCAAGAACTTGACAATAACCATTTGAACGCGGGAACTTATATAACGTTGCATCTATTTATTGTCAACTTCACGCGTTCAAATTGTTAAGCGTTCTGTTGATGAGTAGGGTTGATGATCTATGCACTTAAACCCCAGATCCCTCAAAACATCCATTGTCTTGCTAGCCTTGTGAGCCGGCACAATGTCTTGCAAAAAGAGAACACCTTTCCACAATTTTCCTGGCCTTTTTACCTTCAACACCTTGTTTAATCAGCGCAGCAAGTTGGAATAGTATTCAGCATTTATTGTTTAGCTCTTCAGGAGATAGTCAGTCAGTAAAATGCCTTCCGAATCCCAAAAACAATAGCTTTCATGTACACCTTTGAGTTTTGAATTTCTTTGGCCATGGAGAACCTAGGACTCTAAATCTTGCGTAACTCACTTTATTGAATGAGAAATTTCTGCTTTTTTTCGTTGTTTTTTTTTTTTTTTTTTTTTTTCCTCTCACTATGTCAAAATTTTTTCAAGTTTTGTCTTACTTAAAGGAGAAAGAGGTGAGGAGGTATTTAAAATATCTTGCCGGGCATCGGAATCTATATTCAATGATATCACTCTTCGAGACTGTGCCCCTTCCCCGACTAAGTGCCACCACTGCAGGGACTGTTGTTTCATCTCTGGATCGTAGGGATGTAATCATGTTTCATCAACAGTGGCAAGTCGCTGCAAAAAATATCACCTGATCACTCAAAATGCTGCAAAACCAATTTAGAAGTGTCCACTCGTTTTCGTTTCTCATCGGCGTTCAAACATTTGGACACCCACTTTGCTGGTATCTTCTGCATATCCAAATGCTCATGAATTATGAACACAACACATTCCCTGGATATATATCCAGTGTCTCAGCCATTGTTTTAGCTGAGATTCGCTGATCTGACAAAATCAAGTTCTGAACACAGTCTACAATTTCGGGTGTTGTCAATGTTGAAGGCATCCCAGATCTTGCTGCATCTTCAGTCCCAAAGTCTCCACACTGAAAGTTGGTTCACCATTTCTTCACAGTGGAATATGAAAGGCACTTGTCACTTAATGTTTGTATCATACACTCGTAGATTTCCTTCACAGTTTTTTTCTGCAGGAACTGAAATTTTCATGAAAGCCCCAGAGTTCCACATTCGAAAATTCAACACTTTGCATTGACATGATTCAGTTCAGAATGCCAAGAAAAAAAAAAAAAAAAAAAAAAAAATAGCTGTTAGTCTGAAAATTGGCACTTAGTGTTCTTTCATACAAAAGAACACTCTTTCGAGCTGCAGTGAAAAATAAAATGCTACAAATATAGGAAGTGGGTTAGGCCGAGAAATTTTGAGCACCCTGTCGTATATTGTGTTCAAATGCCTGCTTTGCAAAGAAATGAGCTCTGTGCTTTTTAAATGCCAAGTCCAAATAGAATCTTTCAAAATAAAGTTGTACTCCCATGGCTTCATTTAATAGAAAAATTTCCAGCTCGAATTATCGAATCATTCCTGATCAATATGACCAGTAATTCCTCCTCAAAATATTTGTTTACTCTTTTACTGTAAGGGTGGTACAGTTATGTCAGGTTTCTCTGCCAGAAGCATACAGCAATTTCCTGCTATATTGTTTTGCAGCATATCTTTCTTAAACAAGTTACTTCGCTGTGACTAGTGAGCCGCCGCCTCACCTTTACTATTGAGATTTGGCAATCAAGGTGGCTGAAAGGAGTTCTTTTTTTAACAAGTTAAGCATAAATGAGTTCATATTATGTAGTAAAACGTAACAAAATCCTTTATTGCGAAAATTCCTCCATTTCCCGATCCAGCTGTTCTGATCGTCCTGGAGACTTATCTCATAAAGGCTTCCGCTGTCTAGCATGCTCGTTCTCACCACTCCCCTGGTATGGATTCTCTTTTCCAAGCCTCATATCTATCTATGCCCAGTTGCCCACAGCCATGCATGGGAAACACGACGTCCATCACATGACCCCTCGCCTTTTGCTGGCCAAGAAGTAAGTTCCTACTCCCTCTCCTGGTCTCTGCCTACCACTGCCTTGGCTTTTTGCCCTGGGGTTAATCCCCAAAAACTACATGTGCGTGAACTGACCCCTGCCATGTGGTCTACCGAAAAGATAAGAGTATCGGCCACAGCTCTCGGAAAACAGCCAGATGCAGAAGTTCCATAATGCATCAATGACACAAGTACAAACACCTCTGGTGGTATGATCCCTGTCTGACAACTTCTGGAAGTGAATTTCCTGCATTAATTCAAGGTTACCATTGGTTTCCACAGTGTCAAGAGGCCTTAGGTGTTGCGGTGCTTCTTGCTCATTGTCCGTGTTCACGATTAACATTGTGATCTTCTGAATGGCTTTTGGCTCCTCCTTGTTTCATAAAAAGGAATGTTCTTTGTGCTTTTACAAAATGGCAAATGTGAAATGTCCGTTCTCATTGTCTGAGGATGTCCGTAATTAAATAGTCATTTAATTTGTGGGGACCCTTACATTCAATGCAAGACTCCCATTTCTTATGAAAGGAACTTCCATTTACTTCACTTCATCAAGTCCTTCCTGTGTCATTCATTGTTTTACTGGCAATTTTTTTCTTGGAAGGTTGCGAAAATATTGCATTAAACAAAGTTACACCCATTGCTTTTCTTGATCAGCCAAAATCTCTTTTCCTTCTGCTCTTGGTTTCTGAAACTCCTTTCTGCTCTCTCTCTGCACAGATTTTCATTAAAGTTTTTTTTATAACAATTATGATTCGCTGTAAATTTCAAGAATATATGCTCCCCCCCCAGCACTCAAGAAACTAAAGAGTTCTGTAGAAATGGGGTTGAAGAACTTGTTTGGCGGTAGTATCGTATTGAATGAGAGGGAGACTGCGTCAGGAAATATGGTATAAAAAGCAAATTAAACATTTTGAGTCAGGTTTTGTTTGAATTCAATACCTTGTCTGGTAGTAAAGAAACAAACATGGTGGCATTACTTTCCAAATACCATACACGAGAGTTTGAAATCCTTGGAACTGTACAAAATAATATTTTTTTCTTTTGTTAAATTTTTAACTATTTGGTTTAATAAATTGTAAAATCCTTTTTAAAAGCTAAGGCTAAGTTATTTTAAAATCTAATGAGCTAAAGTGGTGCACTTGACTGTCAGTGACCATGGGTAGGGGTTGAGTTAATTGATATCCATTGGCAATTGCTATTTCTGCCACACTTAAATGCAACCTGGCTCTAATTTTTGCGAGAAAGAGGAAAGACAAGCTACCAAATCTTATCATGTAACATTTCAAAAAATTTAGTCTTACTTTTTTTTGTGATTCAACAATGAATTCTTGTTTTAATTTTAACTTAGGCTAAGTCTGTCCCTAACACTCTGACGTCACTCAGTACTTGTAGCACCATCTGCTTTTTTCCGGTGACCGAAATTGGAACTAAGCTCACCGCTATCGTACGATATGTAAAATCGAGGAGAAATACCAGAAAATAAAATTAAATTTAAACAAAAAGACAAATGACTTTATCTGTGGCAACACACACATGCGACGTTTGTTCTAGGTGTTATGTCATGTTTTATTTCATTTTCTTTGCATTGCAGAGAAATTTCACAAAAAGGAATCAGCGTTATTTTATTCGGTGGCCGTAATCAGAACTAAGCTCACTGCTATCGCACACTATGTAAAATTAAGGAGAAGTACTGGAAAAGAAAATAAAGTTAGTGAGACAAACAACTTCATCTGTGGCAACATGCATGTACTCAAACAACTGTCTGCGATGTTTGTTCTGTTATGTAGGTGTTATGTCGTGTTTTATTTCATTTTCTTCACATTGCAGAGTAATTTCATAAAAAGGAATAAAATTGCAGAGATGAAAGTTTTTGTCAAACACAATGAACTGCAAGGAAATCTTTTGAACAGTTAAATCACAATGATGCAAAACATTGTATAACAAGAAGTCTTTCATAACCTTTAATTAACATCATTTTTATTACTTAAATTTTTACATTATATGATTTTTAACATACTGTGACTGTCATATGATGAATTGAAATCTTATTAACCTACATAATAGGCTTCTGTCACAGGAATATTGAATGGGAATATTATGAAAATTTTGTTGTTGGTGACCTATCATATAGACTGTTCATTAACAATTCAACCGTTTATTATAGTTATGTATATGTATTTTACGATTCGTGTTATAAACATTTCAATCACAGCTTTTTCACTTGTGTATGGCACTGGCTATCAGCTAGTGAAATTTCATAAAAATAATAATTTATTAACCAGAATTAGTTTTTTTAAAGCTTATTTGAACATAATAAAAATACTGTTGTATTTTTGGAAGTGAAGACATTGGAGGGACAGTGTCCCCCATATCCCCAAAATTATGCCTCTGCTGCCATCTATAAGCTAGGATTTGTTTTCACCATGACCTAGATAATGTTTTCACTTGCCTTTATGGTTTACTAGCTTGCTCTTTATCTGAGAGCCTGCTATCAGCAGACTGGATTTTTTCAAATCAGTTGTTACAGCAAGTTATTACAAACACAGACTTCTCCATAGGTACTGGCAGGATTTAACTGAATTCTGTTGAACTTGCGCAGCATAATATGCTAAATGAGGGTTCTGTTTACTTCTGTCTTTTGCTACTGACATTCTTTTTCATTCCTAAGGTGTGACTGCTGCCTCAGCGACATCGCTTGTGGGCAGTTGTCCAAGATGGGACTGAATTCACATCCCAGATCAGGAGTCAGCAACCTTTTTGCACATGCGGGCCGCGTTTGACTTTTAAGTTATAGTAGGGCCCGCAAGTGTAGTATATAATACACATTTATTTACATCGTGGTAAAGGTTAATTTAAACCTAGCAAAAAGTTTAAAACACAGACAAATATAACTTTGTTGAATCATAACAGCAAAATATTATTTAGAAAAACCAAAAAAATATGACAGAAATGTATGCAAAAAAAAAAAAAAAACCAGCATTGAAATATAAAAAAAAAAAATGTACAAACTCATTCGCCCTATTTAATGGGATTTCTGGGGTTGTATGTCCTTTGCTAACCCCTCCAAAATGACTCCACAACTTAAATCTTGGCCCTCAGTCTCCGGCAGCTGGAATGTACCTGGCCAAGGCAGCAGCCAGTGCGAGATGAAAGCAGAGGGTGCTAAGAATCCCCGGAGGACCGGACTAGGCTGCCATCTGATGCTGACCTTGGCTACGTATAATGGACGCTCCTTATCTTCTGATTCAAGGCTTCTTGAATTGGAAGAGGAACTACAAAGGATCAAGTGGGACATCGTCGAGCTAAGTGAGGTAAGGAGAAAAGGAGAAGATCTCATTGAACTGAAAAGTGGACATCTCTTCTACTATCGTGGGACTGATACTGGCAGAACTAGTGGTGTTTGATTTATAATAAACAAGAAACTGAAGGATAAAGTTGTAGAAGTTGAAAGTTCCTCTGACAGAGCTGCACGACTCGTTATCCAACTCTCGAAAAGATACCAGGCTCAGATTATTCAAATTTATGCACCCACCACAAGTCATCCTGAAGAAGAAATTGAAGAATTTTATGAGGAAGTTTGTCATCTAAATAATAAAGGTAAGCAGCACTTGAAAATAATTATGGGAGATTTCAATGCAAAAATAGGGCAACGGCAACAGAATGAAACTTCAGTAGGTAAATTCGGTCACAGCAACAGAAACCAGCGTGGAAATACTCTCGTAGAGTTTGCAGAGGCAGAAGGGTTTTTCATCTGGAACTCCTTTTTCAAGAAAAAGCCACACAGGAAATGGATATGGAGACATCCAAATGGGACGACAAGTGAAATTGATTTTATTATGTGTAAAAAAAAAAAATTCGTCATAGAAGACTGCAGTGTGCTAAACAAGTTCAACACAGGTAGTGACCATAGATTAGTGAGATGTAAGATGCACCTCAACACTAAACTCGAACGTGGCAAGCTCATAAGACAAACAAAATGTATTGACATAACCAACCTTAAAAAACACCATAATGCCTTCAAGTTGGAACTGAAGAACAGATTCTCTGCTTTAGAAGGCCTAACATCGGAAGAAGTGGATATTTCTGAAGTTAACAGAAAAGTAACCAAAGCTCTTATGGAAACAGCAACAAAATTAGCTGGGTCTAAGAACAAGTTGCATGTGAACAAATTATCAGGAAAAACCAAAATGTTGAGGCAAAAAAGAAGAGAGATGAGGACAACTAAAGAAGATGTGACTTCCAAGGTGGAATATATAGAACTATGCAAGACAGTACGAAAAAGTATCACTGAAGACGTAAGGAAATTCAACTGTGAACTAGTAAGGAAAGCAATTGAAAACAACCAAAGCCTAAAGATAGCAAAGGGACATTTCAGTAAGGGAAGAAAACAGATTATGGCACTGAGAAAACAACATGGTTCTGTAATAAGAAATAGAGGCGAAATTTTGACAAGAGTGAAAGATTTCTACCCCAAATTATTTAAAAGGGATGATACATGCACTCCAGACATCGTGAAAGGTTCCAGTACCAGAGTTCTTCCAGTCCTCCCAGCAGAAGTTGCACATGCCATCAAGAACATGAAGCGGGGAAAAGCTCCAGGAGAAGATGGAATTACTGTAGACATCATACAAGAAGCAAGTGGAGAAATCGAAACAGTACTCGCCCAAATTTTCACTTGATGCCTTAATGAAGGGAAGATTCCTGAGGATTGGAACAACGCTACAATGATCCTGCTACATAAAAAAGGTGACGTTGAGGATCTCAGGAACTACAGACCTATCAGCCTCCTATCAGTGGTTTATAAAATCTGGCTCAACCGAGAGAACAAGCTGTGTTCAGGAGTGGCTGCAGCACAATAGATCATATCCACGTACTGAGAGAACTAATTGAAAGAGCGAGGGAATATGAACTTCCATTGTGCATGGCTTTTATTGATTATAAAAAAGCCTTTGATTCGGTGAAACCATCAGCAGTTACAATGGCTCTGAAATCCTGCGGTATTGAAGATGCGTTCATTAATATTATTAATAACATCTATGAAAATGCAAGTGCAAAGATTCGGCTGTTTGAAAATACAACACACATAAAAATTGGAAAAGGAGTGAGACAAGATGACGCCATATCTCCGAAGCTCTTTAACGCCACATTAGAAAATGTCTTTCAGTCAATGAACTGGGAAAACAAAGGGATAAAGATTAATGGAGATTATCTAACCCACCTTCGTTTTGCTGATGACGTAGTCATTTTTGCTAATACCCCATCAAAGCTGCAGAGTATGATCCAGGAACTTGCTGACAAGAGTAAAGAAGTATGATTGAAAAGGAACTTTCAGAAGACAAAAGTGATGTTCAATGCTTTTACAAGAAATGAAGATTTATCGATTGATAGAGAAAAGCAGGAGATAACAGATACATACGTTTATCCTGGGCAGCAGATATCAAGTGAGGGTCACATTGATGAAGAAATTAATCGGCGTACAAAACTTGCCTGGAGAGCTTTTGGAAGAAACAGCATAATTTTCAAGAGCAATATGCCATTATGTCTTAAAAGAAAAGTGTTTGATCAATGCATCCTTACAGTGCTTACGTATGGTGCAGAGACGTGGACCTTAACTAAAAGAGACATACAAAGGCTGCAGACAACTCAAAGAAGCATGGAGAGGTGCATGCTTGGTGTAACCAGGAGAGATAAGAAGAGGAACACGTGGATCCGAAAAATGACAAGAGTGGAAGACATCATGATCAGAGTTAAATCCCTGAAATGGCAATGGGCTGGACATACTGCCAGAAGGACAGACTATCGATGGACAGCCGAAATTTTAGATTGGATTCCAAGGGACAGGAAAAGACCCAGAAGAAGACCACATGGAAGATGGGTGGCTGAAATTCGAAAGTATGCGGGAGTGACATGGAGGAGACTGGCACAAGACAGACCGTTGTGGAGGAAACTTGGGAAGACCTTCGTCCAGCAGTGGATTGATAATTTTTAATGTCTAACTTTTTAATGTCTGCTTTCAGACTTGAAGAAGAAATTTGCATTGTCACATGTAAGTGTTCATCATTCAGTCAAGAACAAAATTTCATCACCAATTTTACGTTTTTTTCATGCCATGTCCGAAATTATTTTTTACTCAATATAAACGTACAACTTAACTCGGCACATTTAACGTCCATCCCCACTGGTTTATCATGTCACACTCTTCCCAACTTGCATCTTCCGCAGCAGAAAAAAGTTATCATGTGCCAACAGCCGTCTGGAATGTTACCCAATGTGAACAAAGGCCACATCTCTCTTACATCATAGCTTGCCTCCTTTCCCATGGCCAGATATCCAATTGCCCTGCACTCTGACGCACTATTACTGTTTGTACGCTGCAGGTGTTTGCTGTTAATTCAAGTGCTCTCACATGACAAGGGTTGAAAGGTGAAAAAATCTGCAGTCGAGTGGAGCCCACTTCTGATTTTTAGCTGTTTTTATAGCATAGATAGGTCATTTTAAAATAAGACATCCGTGGACTACATAAAAAGACAGGGCAGGTTGCCGACCCCTGTCCTCGATGAAGAACAAGTGGTGTATTTGTCCTCTGGCACATATTCTGCCATTTCTCTTGAACCACTGGCCCTAAATTAAGGATGAGATAATCTTTTTAGCCTTCGATACTCAAAGCATTCGTTAAACTTCAAAAAAGTAGGAGGGTTGTAAATGTGTTTGTGGCTGTGATAGCCTACTGTAACAACATCTGCCATGCTGCCCCAGTGGCTGAGTGGTCAGAGGTGTAGGTGCCTGACTAGTCATCCCAGCTGGGCCTGGGTTTGAGTCCTAGATGAAGCATGGGTGGGATGTTTGTCTTTGGGCCCTGGCTCTCTTGCTTATCTGGAACAAGTAACCCCAAATTAGGAATAGGTGACTGACTGTTGATAGCCCTCAGAATTGCTCATGGTAATCATTAAGCCCTGCCGTACAAATAATGCAAATATATTTTCAAATGTGTGAGCAGGCACTTGTAACCTCTGTACCATCTGACAATTACTTATGGAATGGCAGATAAGGTTGTTCCCTTGTATAAGGGAAAAGGTGATCAGACTGAATGCAAGAACTATCGTGGTATTAGCCTACTGAGTGTGCCAGGGAAAGTGTTTGGTAAGGTTGTTATTGAAAAAGTACGGGGTCTTACATCAGCGAAAGTGTGGGATGTTCAGAGTGGTTTTATGCCTGGTAAAGGCTGCACTAACCAGATTTTTGCATTACGCATGATGATTGAAAAGTATCTGGCTGTTGGGAAGAAAGTTTTTACTGCCTTCATAGATTTAGATAAAGCTTACAACCGAGTCAATAAGACACTTTTGTGGAAGGTATTGAATGAATATGGTGTTACTGGGAATCTACTTAATAGTGTAAAAGCCATGTATGCTGGTAGTAGAGCTTGTGTACGAGTGAATGGTGTTTTATCAAAATGGTTTTCCATTGGTGCAGGAGTTAGACAAGGTTGTGTAATGTCACCATGGCTGTTTAATATATTTATGGATGCATGCATGCGTGAGGCCAAAATAGATAATAGTGGTTTATATCTTGGTGATATCAGTGTGTGCAGATTGCTGTATGCTGATGACACTGTCCTGTTGGCAGACAGCAAAAGTGAGTTGCAGAGTATGTTGACTCGGATGCACGAAGTTTGCATGAAATTCAAACTGAGTATAAATAAGGGAAAAACCAAAGTTATGGTGTTTGAGAGAGGAATGGGTAGCACTGAATGTAATGTAAGTATAAATGGCACTGTGATTGACCAGGTGAGTGAGTTTGTGTATTTAGGAAGCATGTTTGACAGAGAGAACAAGTTGGATGGTGAAATCAGTAGGCGAGTGAATTCTTCTTTGAAAGTCATAGCTGCTCTGGGAGGTTTTCACAGGAATGATGGGTTCTCTAGAGAATCCCGCATTTCCCCGTCCTAGCGGAAATAGTACTGCAACACGTCGAACATACCGTTTTTCATAATGGTACATTCCAACCATTACTCTACATACGATATGTCGACGATGTTTTAGTTTTTTGGCAATACTCACTTAGTGAATTAGACACTTTTGCTGCCTCTTTATCAGCCGTCTTTCCCACTATTTCCTTCACCCAAGAGTTAGAAACCTCCCACTCCCTTCCGTTTTTAGATATTTTATTACGACGCACCCCATCTAATGACATTCAAACCTCCGTCTACCTAAAACCCTCTTGTTCACCTACCCTCATTCCATATAATTCGTACACACCACTTCCCTATAAACATAGTTCTATTTCATCTTTAATCTGTAGGGCTTATAGTCATTCATCCACCAAAAGATCTTTAAAACTAGAATTACACAGGATTTTCAATCTAACAAAGGTTTCCGGTTATCCCGGATATCTATTTACAAAATTGTTACGCAGTTATCAACGACGGATCTCCACCCGTCCTAGCGGAAATAGTACTGCAACACGTCGAACATACCGTTTTTCATAATGGTACATTCCAACCATTACTCTACATACGATATGTCGACGATGTTTTAGTTTTTTGGCAATACTCACTTAGTGAATTAGACACTTTTGCTGCCTCTTTATCAGCCGTCTTTCCCACTATTTCCTTCACCCAAGAGTTAGAAACCTCCCACTCCCTTCCGTTTTTAGATATTTTATTACGACGCACCCCATCTAATGACATTCAAACCTCCGTCTACCTAAAACCCTCTTGTTCACCTACCCTCATTCCATATAATTCGTACACACCACTTCCCTATAAACATAGTTCTATTTCATCTTTAATCTGTAGGGCTTATAGTCATTCATCCACCAAAAGATCTTTAAAACTAGAATTACACAGGATTTTCAATCTAACAAAGGTTTCTGGTTATCCCGGATATCTATTTACAAAATTGTTACGCAGTTATCAACGACGGATCTCCACAACGTTACAACCAATACGTAATGAAGTAACCATAAAATACGTGGCATCCATCCCCTTCCATCCAACCATTGTACCGATCTTACAAAATTCATGCAAAAAATATGCTTGTTCCTTTGGTATTTCTTCGGAAAGTTTGTTCAATTCGACCAAATCAGACCGAGACCCGACATCAATCTTAGATAAATACGGCGTTTATTCGGTACCACTGAACTCTTTCTCAACTACCTCGCAGTCTACTTCTTACGTGGGTTCCACTTGTAGATCATTAAAGACACGAATTACAGAACACAAATACAGTGTTCGTACACATGCTTTAACAACTTCTTTAGCACGAGAGGTAATAAAAGAAGAGCACTATCCTGACTGGGACAATGTAAAACTGTTATCGACGACCAAAACTAAAAATGGCCTGTTGTTTCTAGAGAGCTTGTACATTTATCATTTGAATGAACAATGTTGTAATGATGAAGCTCCATCCAATATACCAGCACCTTGGCGATACCTACTGGAAAACCAAGAAACAAGATTAGACAACCATTGATTTTATTGTACATATATAAAACTCAGGCAGAAAGAACTTTGACCTTCATTTTATATGTCTTATATTTATGACAACCATTATGTGTTTTTTACCCTACAGGTTATTTTAAATGTATGTATTTTATGACCTCATCCTGTTCCGACTTGTACGCATGCGCGGTCTTTGCCCATAACCACACGTGTATATAACTACTACGTTTCATGTGCACCTTGCGAGTTTTGGTGCCTGATGATGAACCTATAAGTCGTAGGTTCGAAAGATCTCGCAAGTTTTTAACATTAAACCTTTTTAAACCTCAATGGAACGAGTTATTTGTGTCGTCATGGTTTTTAACTGTGTATACTTTTGATACCGGTGATACGTCTTAGCTCCATTTGAGTGTTGCAATTGGTTTGAGCCAAAGTGTTCGTGCTTAGACAGCTATCTTCTTTATTTGTGAATGAAGATGTATTGCAGTTGTGTGATGTAAAGCAAAATGTTGTTAGCAAGGTGGAGACCAATATGCTTTGGTGGTTTGGCCATGTTGAAAGAATGAGTGATGAAATGCTTACTAAGAAAATATTTTCAGCCCAAGTGGCAGGAAGGAAAGGCAGAGGAAGGCCAAGGAAGACATGGGTGGATCAGATTCAGGAGTGTCTGCATGAGAAAAAGATTATGAGTATGAAGTATAAAAGATCTTGTGTACGGCGTGTAATAGATATCAGTGAAGCATGAGTTGTATGGCAAGATCGCTGTAAATGGCGAAGTTTGATACGACAACAATAAGTAAAAATATCTGGAAGTTTATATTTCTTTTTGGAGCTAACCTCTGAATCTCGGAGAACAGCTTAGTGATATGTCATCATCATCATCATCATTGTCAACCATTATCAATCCACTGCTGGACGAAGGTCTCCCCAAGTTTCCTCCACAACGGTCTGTCTTGTGCCAGTCTCCTCCATGTCACTCCCGCATATTTACGAATTTCATCCACCCATCTCCCATGTGGTCTTTTTCTGGGTCTTTTCCTGTCCCTTGGAATCCAATCTAAAATTTCGGCTGTCCATCTATGGTCTGTCCTTCTGGCAGTATGTCCAGCCCATTGCCATTTCAGGGATTTAACTCTGATCATGATGTCTTCCACTCTCGTCATTTTTCGGATCCACGAGTTCCTCTTCTTATCTCTCCTGGTTATACCAAGCATGCACCTCTCCATGCTTCTTTGAGTTGTCTGCAGCTTTTGTATGTCTCTTTTAGTTAAGGTCCACGTCTCTGCACCATACGTAAGCACTGGAAGGATGCATTGATCAAACACTTTTCTTTTAAGACATAATGGCATATTGCTCTTGAAAATTATGCTGTTTCTTCCAAAAGCTCTCCAGGCAAGTTTTGTACGCCGATTAATTTCTTCATCAATGTGACCCTCACTTGATATCTGCTGTCCAAGATAAACATACGTATCTGTTATCTCCAGTTTTTCTCCATCAATCGATAAATCTTCATTTCTTGTAAAAGCATTGAACATCACTTTTGTCTTCTGAAAGTTCATTTTTAATCCCACTTCTTTACTCTTGTCAGCAAGTTCCTGGATCATACTCTGCAGCTCTGATGGGGTAGCTGCAAAAATGACTACGTCATCAGCAAAACGAAGGTGGGTTAGATAATCTCCATTAATCTTTATCCCTTTGTTTTCCCAGTTCAGTGATTGAAAGACATTTTCCAATGTGGCATTAAAGAGCTTCGGAGATATGGTGTCACCTTGTCTCACTCCCTTTCCAATTTTGATATGTATGCAGTGACATATAAGGTAATTTTGGCATACTGAGCACATACAGTTTCAGCTGAGATTTTATGTTTCTTATGTATTGTCATAGCTTCAACAATGTTTTAAATTTTTTCTTTGTAGGAACTGCCATATGTGGTCACCTCTGGATTGTGCAGCATGTCGTGGGTGGAAGTGGACTAGTGAGATACTGTTAAAGGCTGGTTGTTCTGTTGACCCAGCAGACAAATCAAAAGTACACATGATTTTTCCATTATTCATTTACTTAATGCTTCTGTCAGTCTTGTATTAGGTTTTTTTCTCACCTATGACTACCTAGGATTACTTATTCTTTTCTTGAACTGAGTGTCAATTATATAAACAAGTGATATTTCATTATACAGGGTGTCTGAGAATTATTGGACACATTACAAAATTTTATAAAACAAAACATTAAACAGATAGAAAGAAACTGACTGTACTAACTTACAATGTAACTACACAAGTTAATAAATTTCAATGCGAGATCCCTTGGTTGCTCGTAGTACGTCCAAGCGATACTTGATTTCATGTCATGTATTGGCAATCATCTGAGGAGTTATGGAATTAATAGCAGCTGTGATACGTTGCTCCAGTTCCTGCAAATCAGTACAAGGCATCTGATAGACACGATCCTTCACATAACTCCACATGAAATAATCCAATGGAGTTAATCTGGAGAGCGAGAAGGCCACGGAATGAGACACCACGCCCGATCCATCTGTTGGGGAAATGCTCGTTTAGGCACTTACATACACATGTTGACCAATGTTAAGGCCTGCTGTCTTGTTGGAAAACAATGTCAAACCTTTTTATCTGGGGTATAGCGAAATTTTCTAGCATATCCAAGTAAATGTCACCGTTTAGGTTTTTTTTTTCGCAGAAAAAGAAAGGGCTATTCATTTCTCTTTTTGATAGGGCGCACCACTCATTAACTTTTGGAGAATCACGTTCCAGTTCAATAGCAGCATGAGGCGGTTCACTGCCCCATATCCTACAGTTGTAATGATTTACAATACCTGATACATGAAATGTGAATTCATCACTAAAAATTACAGTACTGAGAAAGTTTTCGTCGTTTTCCATTCGATTCAGCATATCCACAGCGAAATCGTATCGCAGAGTGCTATAATTTACATGCATCTTTTGCACTATTTGAATTTTATAAGCATGAAACTTTAATTTCTTGTGCAAGATATCGTGAACTGTTGATTTTGGAATGCACAGTTCTCTGCTTGCTTTACGAACGGATTTCCTGGGGCTTCGTCGGAAACTTTCATTAACTTGGTCAACCATCTCACCACTGACGCTAGGCCTACTGGCTCCTCCACAATGTTCCACATTGCCAGTTTCAACATTTTTCAATGGTATAGGTGATTCTATGGAGGTCGGGAAAATGTCAATGATGTATGGAGCAGTCGTCCCTCCCAGTCTCATGTGGACTCCAACATTTACAAAGTTCAGCAACTTCCAATGAAAAATTATTGGCTGTTCCTGCAAATGATAAGAAATGAGCTTCACGACAGCAAGAATTACATACATTCAATTATTATCAAATATCTGTTTTATAAAATAAGTGTGCACACACTTCATACTGCACTCATTGATGGTAAACCAGTAGGAACGAGTTGCTGTATGTAGAGATTTGATCGAAATTGCTGACAATGATTGAGACTTGCGAAAAAAATCATAACTGATAGTGAATCATGGTGCTTTGTGTGCAACTCTGAAACAAAAAGATAATCAGCTACATGGATTGGCTGAAATTTGCCAAAGCCAAAAGCAATCCAGTTTCAAAATTCTTAAATCAAAACAGTATTGGTATTTTTTTTTTTTTTTTTTTTAATTTGCAAGGTGGCATTGAAAAACTTGGGAGACATGGTGTCACCTTGTTTGCCCTGGATCAGTTGCATTTACATTTCCATAGATACAATATAAGCATTGAGCTAACCTACAATCATATTGTAGCTCTTGCAATTACACTTCCAGCACATCAATGCATTACAGAGGGGTGTCCAATGGCAAGATGTATGCAGTATAATAGCTAAGCTCAATAGCTTATATTGTATTAATTTTATGTTGCACGTGTTTTACGAAGTATTTGATTGGGCTGTTTAGCTCAAGTGATATATTTTTTTTGAAAATTTCTGTAGGTGTTATTAATAATATTAACATATACATCTTCATTACCATAGGATTTCAGAGATATTATAACTACTGATGGTTTCAACTACTGATGGTTTCATGGAATCAACAGCCTTTTCATAATCAACAAAAGCCGTACATAACGGAATTCCATACTCACTTGTTCTTTCAATTAGTTCTCTCAGTATGTGGATATTGTTCTTGGTCCCCTGCCAGAAGCTTTCAACAATTTCTCCCTTTACATTTCTCGCAATGTATCTTATCAGCTTAGCAATTATCCTGCTGCACAAGCAAGTGTCTGCTTTGCTTTTCCTATACAATCTGGCAAACAAGGTGGCTGAAAGGTGTCATTTTATTTTTAATTAGTTCCAAGCATAAATGAGTCCGTATGCATGCATGTGTGATGCCAAAATAGATAATACTGGTTTATGTCTTGGTGATACCCATGTGCAGATTGCTGCATGCTGATGACACTGTCCTGTTGGCAGAGAGCAAATGTAAGTTGCAGAGTATGTTGTCCTGGATGTACGAAGTTTGCATGAAATTCAAACTGAGTGTAAATATCATAATATTTGCACTTTTAAGGAATTAAAACACCAGCAAAGTGTGCATATTTACGTGCAATTCATTAATGATATATTATTAAAAATAACCAATCACTTACCCGAAAGATCATGGTCACTTTTTTCCTTTAACACTTCAAGCATGTCAATTATCATCATGTAATGTTGTTGGCCTTCAAAGATTGAAAGACTCCTTGCCTATGAAATTCATTTTTCCGGGTATGGAACATCGTATTTACCTTTTTTTTTTGTTATTTACTGGACAAAACGTAGGTTTCCCTGTGCCATACGAGACGTAACCATAGCTCTTCATCTCCATAAAAGCCTCACAAACATACACACCATGCCGCTCATTCATACATTCAGTTAAAAACACTATGTGCATAATTACACTATTTACATTCCCAGGCAGTTAAACCTTTGTCAACTGTGTCTAAAAGTGCTCTATCCGTTTCAAACTTCGTGCTAATCCTACTGCAAGTGCCAACCTTGCAGTAGGGTTAGCACAGAGTTTGAATATGACGGGCTGAATGAGGTTGGCACTTGCAGTAGAGTTAGCACGGAGTTTGAAACGGATAGAGCACTTTTTTAGTCACAGTTGAAAAAGGTTTAACTGCCTGGGAATGTAAATAGTGTAATTATGTACATAGTGTTTTTAACTGAATGTATGAATGAGTGGTATTGTGTGTATGTTTGTGCGGTTTTTATGGAGATGACGAGCTATGGTTACATCTCATATGGCAGTGGGAAACCTGCGTTTTTTGTCCAGTAAATAAGAAAAAAATAAAAAAATACGATGTTTCATGCCCGGAAGAATGGATCTCGTAGGCAAGGAGTCTTTCAACCTTCGAGGGCCAACAACGTTACATGATGATAATTGACGTGCTTTTGAAGTGTTTAAAGGAAAAAAGTGACCATGATCTTTCGGGTAAGTGATTGGTTATTTTTAATGATATATCACGAGTGTAAATAAGGGAAAAAAAAACAAAGTTATGGCTTTTGAGAGAGGAACTGGTAGCACTGAATGTAATGTAAGTCTAAATGGCACAGTGATTGACCAGGTTAGTGAGTTTGTGTATTTAGGAAGCATGTCTGACAGAGAGAATGAATTGGATGGTTTAATTGATAGGCGAGTGAATTCTTCATTGAAAGTCATTGCAGCTTCGGTAGGTTTTCACAAGAATGATGAATTTTCAAGAGAATCCCGCATGGCTGTGTATGAAAGTGTAATTGTTTCTACTCTGATGTTTGGCAGTGAAACCTGGTTGCTACAGAAGAAACATAGAAGTCGTTTGTGTGCTGGAGAAATGCGTTACTTACGGGGAAGTTGTGGCAGGACACATTCTGATTGTGTGAGGAATAAAGATGTGTTGCAGTGTATGATGTGAAGCAAAATATTGTTAGCAAGGTGGAGACTAATAATATGCTTCGGTGGTTTGGCCATGTTGAAAGAATGAGTGATGAGATGCTTACTAAGAAAATCTTTTTAGCCCAAGTGGCAGGAAGGAAAGGCATGGGAGGATCAGATTCAGGAGTGTCTGCATGAGAAAAAGATTATAAGTATGAAGTATAGAAGATCTTGTGTACGGTGTGTAATGGATATCAGTGAAGCCCGAGTTGTATGTCAAGATTGCTGTAAATGGAAAAGTTTAATATGGCAACTGTAAGAAACAATCATTTGGTAGTTTGTATTTCTTTTTGGAGATAACCTCTGAATCTCAGAGAACAGCTTAGTGATGTATGTATATGTATGTATGTATGTATGCATAAATGAGTCCATACCACACTGTCAATCTTAACGAAAAAACTTTAATTGCAAGATTTCTTCACTTCCTAATCAGCTCTGATGGCATCCTCTTCCTGAGTCTTGTGCACTGCCACGTGCCTGTCTCGATCCATTGTTCTTGCCGCTCTTGGTGGGAAACTAAAGTACCGCTTCGATTCCTCGAACTTCTGTGGCTTGCTATGTCCGAAGGCTATATGTTGGACTGGCAACTACTCTGTGACCCTTATCCTTTGATGGTCGAGAAGCAAGTCCTTGGTCTCAACTGACTACTTCCTGGCTCTTATTCCCAGGGGTAATCCCCAACAGCTGCGCATGTGTAAACTGCACCCTTAGCACATGGCCCCTGCTCCACATGGTGTACCCGAGAAATCAAATGTTGACAGCATCCTCGGAAACAGCCGGTAGCAGAAACTTCATAACATACAGTAAGTACAGACACCAATGGTCCCCTCCCAGTCTGACAAGCACTGTAGGTGACTTCTCTCCTGTTAATCTAAGGTGACAGCTGGTTTCCACAAGGTCGAGAACCCATGACAATGAGCAAGGTGTCACCGCACCCTTCCTCATTGTCCATCAGTAGGATTTATGGGTGACCTTTGAAAGGAATTTCCATCTTGTTTATGCAAAGTAAAGTTCTTTGTCATGACATTTCCAAAATGGCTAAAACAAAATGTTCATTCTCACTGTTCTAAAATACCATTAATCATTTACATATATATGTTGGACAATATAATTTTGAGTGATCCTTACAGATATGATATTACAGCCCCCAGAATCACAGAAAAGTCCAGAAATTTGATTTCCCTTTTTTTCCAGGCTTGGAAAGTCTTTGAGTTTTCATATTTTTCTGAAAGGTCCTGGAATTTTTCTTACAAGGAAAAAAGAAATTGGTCGAAATGTTTGGATTGATTGCATCACTTTGTTCTAGCTCCCTGTGGCATCTGCTTGTGGTGACATCACTTTCTTCCATGGAGTGTGGAGATGTGATGTCATCTCCTTCATTTTGTGATGCTGGAGTGCAAGATGTTTGAGTGCCACATATCCAGTCACCTCGGTTTGTGGCATAACAGTTGTGTGGAGTTGGAGTCCCAGCAGCGTGTGGAAATCTTCCCATGAGTCCAAGATGGTTTTTCTTTCTTGCACATGCTTTCCTCACTGAAGGAGATTGATATCTTGCCTCCCTGCCTCCATTGTGTGTAGTAATAGATGACTCTGGAATTGGAAATCTTCAGTGCTGTGGCAAAATAGTTTTGTCATAGTTTTATATAGTTTTAGTTTTTTATATAAGTTTTATGCAGAGCAATTTCAATATGGGATAATTTTGCAACTTCATGAAGATGTAAACACTTAACACACTTTAACAGCAGAACCTGTAAGATTTATGTGAATTCTAAATAAATTATAAATTTCTCCCCAGTTAAAATATAAAACGAATCATTTTGATTCTAGCAAAATTTTAGCTCCTAGAATTTTTTGATGAACTTCTGAAAAAGTCCTGGATTTTTTTTCTGCATATATGTACAAACCCTGTCTATAGTGCTGTAACCTCTCCTGAATCCAGCTTATTCTCTTAGTTGAGCCATGTCCACTGTTTCCTTCAACCAGTGTGATAATACCATGGTGAAGATTTTATAAACCACTGAAAGGAGGCTGATGGGGTCTTCTAAAAGTTCTTGAGGTCTTCTATGTCCCCTCTTTGTTATGTACTAGGATCAATGTTGCATTGTTTCAATCATCAAGAATCTTCCTTTCATTGAGACATCTAGTGAAACTTAGGGAGTGTAGTTTCTATTCCTCCACTCACTTCTGGTATAATGTCCACGGTACTTCCATCTTTCCCTGTAGCTCTTTCCCATTTCATTTTCTTAATTTTTCCTTTAATTTTTGAGATACGTAAGCACAGTATATCTTCTAGCTATGTATATCTTCTAGCTATACCAGTGGTCCTAAATTTGTATGTGCAACTTCTGCCAGGAAGAGTGAGGAACTTTGGTGCTTGTATATGGAAGATGGAATTCCATCTCTCGGAACTTTCAAAAACGGAAGGTAGATGGAGTTAAGATTTCTTCCATAAGTTTTTTTTTTTTTCATTCGATGTTCTTTCTGCCTAATATTGTCGTTCAATATCATTTTATTCCATAAATATTTGTATTTCAGCATTGAAGTGAGGAAAAAATTTCCGAAAATGGAAGTCTGTTGGAGTAAAGTTTTCTCCCGTAATCCCCCCCCCAATGATTTCACTTTCCAGTGTTGTTATTACATGTTATTTCTCCCCATGATTGTTTGCATTTGAGTTTGATAAGGGAGGGGAAAATTTCTGAGAATGGAAGTGTCCAGGTTGGAAAATTTATAAAAATTGATGCATGGTATTCAGAAGCATTCATTTTCCTCAGGCTGAAAGTTCTCTCAGCATGATGGATGAAATTATAGTCATTAGGGGACATAAAAAAAAAAAAAAAGAAAGCAACAATGAAGAAATAGGAAGAGAAAGATACCAGCATAAAAATAAAAGTAAAATAAGCAATGGATGTTGTTCAGATGCTAAGTTTAACAGAAGACAAACAGAAGATAGTCTGCATCATATTCACACTGTTTTGCCTTATGTTTTGATTTTTCGCCAGTTAAAAATTTCAGCTTTTTTTTTCCTCGTTAGTCTTATGTATGAAGAACTTATGCTATCCACATAGCTAGAAGATATACTGTACTTGCGTATCTCAAAAATTAAAGGAAAAAGTAAATAATGGAAAAAAGAAGAAAATAAAGTGGGCAGAGTTACTGAAATAATTTTAAGTTGAAATTGTTTTCTATTTTGCTGTATTGCTAGTGCCCATTACTTAGTCGATGAAAATAACCACACCACCCCGTTGCCGCAGTGGTCTAGGCAATGTCATCTGATCATTCGTCCAGGATGGGTCCAGGTTTGAATTCCGGTGAGGCATGGATGTTGTGTTTGTCTTACGGTGCTGGCTGTCTCCCTTCCCTGGAACCAGTGGTCCTAAATTAGGGACGGGCGACTGCTTATAGCCCATTGAGTTGCTCACAGTGGTCATTAAACCACCAATTAAAATAAAAAAATAAAAAAATATTGTATGGATATGTATGATATAATGTATTGGTTTATTGTTATATTTCTTTCTCTCTTCCTCCCTTTCACAGACGACTCCTTTGCACTTGGCAGCTAGGGAGGGCCGTACTGAAGTGGTGAAGTTGTTGCTCAAATGGGATGCAGATATTTCTCTCTGTGATAAAAATGGGAAAAACTGTCTAGATTTAGCTGTGGACAAAGGACATGAGTAAGTGACCGTACCATAACCTTGCTTGTTTCTGCTTTTACTCTTTTTATTTTCCAATGGGATCTTCCTAGAATGATGAACTTTAATCGTGCTCTTTTGCTGATGTTAATGGAGTCTTAAAACATTAAATAGCTCTTAAATATGTTCTATGGTATAATTTCATGCATACTGATAAAAAATTGATCAGATGAGAGATGTGGAATTTAATAAATGCTAGCACTGTTCAATAAATAATGACAACTATTTTTTGACTAGCAAACTTTATACATTAAAAGAATTCTTGAAATCGTAATCACATGCGTAAGTTACGTTGAAAAATTAAGAGCGGGACGTTTCGGTAGCGACTTCTACCTTCATCAGCCATGGAATGAGACACGTGGTAAAAGTGTCGGTTGTTGCCAGATTTCAAAATCGCTTTCCAAATAACAGGGATGTTAAAAGGTGCGTCAGTATTGCAGGTGTTAGGGGTAAGGTAGATTTCAATGCTTTCGCGGTATCTGAGGGCATACCGATTACTGAACGGGGCGATTCGCTTAACATTGTGCCAATCTGGAACCGTGGACGTATCGCTGATGGTTAAAATTGAAAGGGAGGTGGAAGTGCTACCTTTCTTAACATCAGTGATATGCTCTATCAAATGCCGGTTTATGCTGCGATAAGTACTACCAATATAGTGGGTAATGCCTGTGGAAGTGTTGATAGGGATATCCCTATCAACGTGAAGCTCTTGATCGAGGAACTTCTCATATCAAATTTATTTCTAAAAGTGCTCTAACTACTTTCTGGAATTTTTTAAATAGCAATTTTGTCTAATAAACTGCTGAGCAAACAAAATTGGATTATAAGTAATAATTCTACTGCTTCTCACTCTAAACACTAGTGACTATTTTTCATATTGGAGGTAGCTGTTTCATATCCTTCATAGTGGTACATTCTTAGGTTGACTCAGAGTATAAACACAGGGAAATTTGTTAAGAGAAATTGGAAACCTCTCCAAGAAAAATCTTTCAAAGAGGGAAAAGCAAATTACACGTAAATTTTTTCCTTCTTCTGTCTGAAAAGGGGGAAAGCATGACTTTTAAAAAAAAATCGCATAGTTGGCAGCAAAATCATTTTATCGTACTGCAGCATGATTTATCGTACTAAATATGACAAAAATTTGCGAGCTACCGTTTTGTTTTGTTTTGTTTTTATGCCAGGGAGAGAGAGAGATAAGCTGAGGGTATAACATTTTGGACAGAAGTGTACATGACTTTGATGTTATATATACCCCCCCTTCCTTCCCTGCGGGTCCAGTGTCTGGCCACTAAGAAATTTAGCTGGCCACCAGATTTCAGAATATTTTTCTACCCCTGTTCAAAAGTATACATTTGTTTACGTATACCACAGTGCATTTATTCGCGTCACTCACAATCACACTGAGCCTCAGTCTTGCACACATTAGTGGAATTAAATCATTACAACAAACAAGAAGGTTTACTAATTGCTGACATTGAGTGGTACTTAGGTAGGTGGATTAATGAATGTTATTGTCCTAAAACCAATGGAAGAAGATACGTAAGTCATGAAAGCAAATATTTGCTAAACTATGGTGGCATCAATTGTAAGTATTTTAACTGTTTGGTTTTTCAAAAACAATATTTATTATTATATATTATTCAGATTTAAGTGAACATAAGAAACAACCCTGACACTGAAGAAATGTGATGTATCTACGAAAGTCTGCCTGTGCATGTATGTGCAAGCTAAGTTCTGACCTCAAAAGCTGAATCGCAAGTGTATTAGTGAGGAAGATTGGTCACTTTTACTCTAGGATAACTAATAAAGTGGTTAGTTTTGACTAGCCATTTGGTTTATTTGGCCATTAAATACATTAATAGTTATATAACTATTATTTAAACTGTTTCACACATTATGATCGTTTTCGTGCCGAGTGCTCCTTTGTCACATAATCTCAGCTGTTGATTAAATTATCAAATTTAGTAGATTAACAGTCAATGAATTACAGTTCAAGATATTGTAATAAGCACTTACCTGCCAACGAGCACTTGTTGTTAGAAATGTTCTGCTCTTTGTCTGAAATCTTTGCTAACATAAAGGTCTTTGTCTTCGTCTTCCTTTTTCAGTTTGATGAGATATTTTATAAATTTGACAACTGCATTTAACGATAAAGTTTAAAAATTTTTTAGACATTTTTTTAAGTTTTGAGGTTTGAGTTTTAATGATTATGCTAAGGATTTTAAATCTCTTGATGACAGTTTTTAATTCTAACTCTTTTGAACTACAAACGTCATATTCATTTGAACTGGACTGGAATACCATATGTTCTTTTAAAATGCTAATTCAACGAACTATGACAACTCAACAATCAACTTTAAAGCAACCGAATGGAATGTACTAAACATTGGGACCTACAAATGTACTTCCTGAGTATGTCGTGGTAGGTAAGTGCTTATTACAATATCTTGAACTTTAACTCATTGACTGTTAATCTACTAAATTTGATAATTTAATACAACAGCGGAGATTACGTGACAAAGGAGCACTCTGCACGGAAACTATCGTAACGTGTGAAACAGTTAAAACAATAGTTATACCTGTATAACTATTAATGTATTTACTCTAGGATGTCTACAGGTTACAACCCCATTGTGCTATACATCATTTTAAAGCTTTTCAATAGCAGGTAACAGGGAATCAAGAGGAGACCAAGTTCCATTATATCACACCATTTTTATAGCATCAAAATGTACTTTTGTAACCGCTTTGATCACATTTAGCACGAGGTTCTCATAATTTATGCAGACTGCAACTATCACTGATATGTTTGGTGATAGTTTAGTAAAATATGCTGTTGAATTGCTGTCGCAAAAGATGCATAGCATCGATTTTTTTAATGTTATGATTGATTGCAGCACTTTGTTCTATTTCCCTGTGGTGTCTGCTCTTGTGATGACATCACTTCCTTCCATGGAATGTGGAGACATGATGTCATCTCTTTCAACTTGTGATGCTTCAGTGCAAGATGTTTAAGTGCCATATTTCCAGCAATCTTGGTTTATTGTATAGCAGTTGTGTACAGTTGGAGATACAACAACGTGTGGAAACCTATTCTTGGGTCCGAGGTGGCCCTTCCTTTTAGCATGCATGTTCCTCTCTGAAAGAAATTGATATCTGGCCTCCTGACCACCAGTATGTTTGGAAATTGATGACTATGGAATATGGTATTTTCTGTGCCATGACAAAATTGTTTTGCATTATTATCATTGTGCTAAGTTCCAGATTGCTTCATATAAGCTTCATACAGAGCAATTTTTAAATGGGGAAATTTTTCCACTTCATTGAAGATATAACACAAACACTGAAGGGCGCTTTGTAACAGCAGAACCCGTAGAATTTTATATGCATAGTGAATTTCACCTCAGTTTACAAAATGTAAAACAGAGCACTACGATTCCAACTAAAATTTGAGCTCCTCGCATTTTTTTATGAACTCCTGGAGTTTATTTTCTGTAAATGTGTACGGGCTTAAATACAAAATAGAACAGGTAACCCTCTCTAATCTTTGTTTCATGTAAAGTCGGTGCATTATTGGCTTTCTTTAAGTTACTTATTGATTCACTCGTGTTATTTTAATATGTGCGAAAGTTATCTGCAGTATTTTGCTTTAATGTTTGGAAATATTAATTCCTGTAGACTAGCTGATTATTCTATTATATGAGAAAAATAAGACAGTCTGAACATTGAATGAATTCATGTTTACAGAGGGGCTGCATTTGAAATTTTGTCTGATAAAAACTGGGAACAAGTGCTGCGTAATGAATCTGACAAGAATAAATTTGGCATCCATCAGACACCCCTGCGTCGTTTGTTAAAGCATATGCCTGGTATGTATTCCTTTTCTTTTTTTCATTGTTATTTTTGACAATTGCACAAGCTGGTAAAAAATGTAAGTGATAAATACCTTCAAGATTTCCCTGAGTTATTTGATTTTTAATAGTTTTACATTAAATTGTTGAAATTGGTAGACTCTTGGTAATTTATGGACTTGAGATTTATGGTTGTGTGTTTAAAAAATTAAAATGAGAAAGCCAGTAATAAATATGGAATTGTATGTTGTATAACACTAATAATGTTTTGAATAAAGCTCATATTGAAAGTTGGCTTCCTAGGTTTTTAATTCATTTACTTAATCAAACTTCTATTATGGGAATTTCTACTAGGGAAATTTTTATTTTAATTAAACTTCTATTATGGGAATTTCTGCTAGGGAAATTTTTATTTTAATCAAACTTCTACTAGGGAAATTTTTATTTTAATCAAACTTCTATTATGGAATTTCCTACTAGGAAATTTCTTTTTTATGAAAATAAAATTTTTCCTAGTAGTAATTCCCATAATAGAAGTTTGATTAAGTAAATGTAATAATTACCTAGTTGGACTACAGGCATTTCATAATTGTATTACATTTAATTCAAACAACAACGTCTATGAATACAATTTTTACAAATTCAAAGTCTATTATGGTTTTGCTGAAACCATGATTCAGCTTTGTCAGGATTAAGCATTTATATTATATTACATTTAGTTCAAACAACGTCTATGAATACAATTTTTACAAATTCAAAGTCTACTATGGTTTTGCTGAAACTATGATTCAGCTTTGTCAGGACTAAGCATTTTTATTTCTTGCTTCTGATGAAGTTACAAATTCCGTGCGTCAGATGCCTTGTGCAGTATCAGATTGCAGATTGATGAGTGATTTCCATGCACTTGATAGGTATGAAGATGAAGATAAATCATTTATCAGGTTATTATGGTTTTGAAATATATGAAAGGCTTCTAAAAAGTCTAGGTCAAATATTGATTTAGGTTTCTCTAACAATTTGGTGTCCTTAAACAGAGATTGGTGGTTATTTTGCCAACAGTGCTGGGCTATAGTAGATTTCTTGATTTCACATTTTTTAATATATGATTTCTGTCCTTTCAATCTGAATTTAAGCGATCTCTGTGTCTTACTTATGTATGACAGACCACATTGACACTGTATGCAATAGATTCCCCAAGAATTTGTCAGGAATTAGGTCTTTTTTTTTTTTCCAGAGTAAATCATCGTAGATACAGAAGTGATGATAACTTCGGAATTTCATGACATAAATAAGAATTTTTGGAAACAAATTTTAGGGATAAATGGAAGAACCACCAATTTTTGTTGAGAATTTGGAGAGATTGGGATCAAGGTGGATTTATACTAAGGTTTAACAAATGTTTTGACTGTCAAGTTCACTAATGAATGTTTGAAGCCTCTGTTGATAGCAATGTGTCTAATGTTATCTACTTCCTTCTCGAGACCCTACTTTGTAGAACAGACATTTTAGGCTCAGAAAGGAAGATCACGAGAAGGGACTAGACTGCATCAGACCTACTGCTATCAACAGAGGCTTCAAACATTCATTAGTGGACTCAGCAGCAGAGATGTCAACTTTTACGGATTTTCACTCCATCTTACGGTTTTACGGAAGTCACCTAAAAAACTACGGAAAAGCCCACGAGCGCAATTTTCTATTTTGTACTGTCTTTTGGTCGAAAAAACGCACATTACAGATAGTCCCAAACACCTTTGATGTTCTGACTTCCCCTGCCAACAGAGGCAGAGCTTCTCCTCATGCGCTGTTTGTCACATGATTCCCCTATACAGCCATTTGAGAGTGCCGTGCACAAAGGTCGAGAGAGAGCTCAGCTTAGTGTCTTTTGCAAACTCTTAACATTGATTACATGTGGCTTTCGGCTTGTGAAAATTCCGGTGCAAACGTTCCACTCAACTGTCAGGTGACACCCAACATTACGAAATCGCCAAATAGCTTGCATGGTGGGTGTCAGATGACACTACTGTAGCTAGCATACCGTCGCTTGCAAGACATTTCTTTTTCACCGAATAGGTTGGGTGTCACCCGCCACGCCGATTACTCCTCTATAGCTCGTGAGACATTTCTTTTTCACCGAATAGGTTGGGTGTCACCCGCCACGCCGATTACTCCTCTATAGCTCGTGAGACATTTCTTTTTCACCGAATAGGTTGGGTGTCACCCGCCACGCCGATTACTCCTCTATAGCTCGTCAGACATTTCTTTTTCACCGAATAGGTTAGATGTCACCCGCCACGCCGATTACTCCTCTATAGCTCGTGAGACATTTCTTTTTCACCGAATAGGTTGGGTGTCACCCGCCACGCCGATTACTCCTCTATAGCTCGTCAGACATTTCTTTTTCACCGAATAGGTTGGGTGTCACCCGCCATGCCGATTACTCCTCTATAGCTCGTGAGACATTTCTTTTTCACCGAATAGGTTGGGTGTCACCCGCCATGCCGATTACTCCTCTATAGCTCGTGAGACATTTCTTTTTTACCGAATAGGTTGGGTGTCACCCGCCACGCCGATTACTCCTCTATAGCTCGTCAGACATTTCTTTTTCACCGAATAGGTTGGGTGTCACCCGCCACGCCGATTACTCCTCTATAGCTCGTCAGACATTTCTTTTTCACCGAATAGGTTGGGTGTCACCCGCCACGCCGATTACTCCTCTATAGCTCGTGAGACATTTCTTTTTCACCGAATAGGTTGGGTGTCACCCGCCACGCCGATTACTCCTCTATAGCTCATGAGACATTTCTTTTTCACCAAATAGATAAAAAGAAATGTCATCGGCATGTGGAGTATCACATACCATGCCGATGACGCCTCTATAGCTCGCAAGGAATTTCTTTCCCCCGGAATAGCTCGCGTGTCGGGTATCATCCGCCATGCCTATTGATGCCTCTATAGCTCGCACGGAAATAGGAATTTTTTTTTCGCCGTATAACTCATGTGTCAGGTGTCATCCGCCATACATATGAGGCCTCTATAACTTGTATGTCGGCGCTCGCGAGACATTTCTTTTTTCGCCGAATAGGTCTGGTGTCATCCGCCACGCAGATGACGCCTCTATAGCTCGTATGTTGGGGCTCGCAAGAAGTTTCTGTTTCACTGAATGAATAAAAAGAAATGTCATCAACATGTCAGGTGTCACCCACCATTCAAATGATGCCTCTAGCTCGCATGTCGGCGCTCGCGAGGAATTTCTTTTTGCCAAATAGCTCGTGGTGTCAGGTGTCATCCGCTACGCCTATGACGCCTCTATAGCTCGCGAGGAATTTCTTTTTCACTGAATATCTTGTATGTCAGGTGTCACTCTCCATGTCGATGACGCCTCTATAGCTCTCATGTCGACGCTCGCAAGACATTTCTTTTTCGACCAGGGTTGCTAAATTAAGACATCAGCATGACACCTGTCAGTGGCTCAGCCGTTGGGTGCATCCTCCCCTGAAGATTGGCACCCAAGTGCTAACTGTGTATTATTTATGGTTGTCATAACGTTAATTGTGTTCTATAGTTCTTGCAGCTTCTGCGTTATTTATGTATTTTATATGTATATACACTGGTGGAAAGTGAAAAAAGAACACCAAGAAGGAATTGGCGGGCGATCATGAAATTTACATATGTTAATGGGGTCGAGTTTACGTAGGTGTGATGTTAATTTCGGGAACAACCGGTGAGCGCTTACGCCACAGCACGGCATAATATGCAAATTGTTGTCGGTGGTATTTAAGGAGTACGGCGAAGTGAATGTAATCAGTCGTTGGCGTATGGACACGTGCAAAGACCCTGAAGAAGCTGCAATGCCTGGACATGGAAGACGTGTACGATTTCAGCAGTTATCGGACTTTGAGCAAAGTCGTCTAGTCGGACTCCGCGAGGCCGGGTAGTCGTATCGTCGTATTACGGAGCGAATTGGACGGGAAGTATCGGTGGTGGTACGATGGTGTCGTAGATGGTCCGAGGAACATTCCCACACGAGAAGACGTGGAACCGGGAGTCACAGACGGACTGATGAGTGGAGCGGTGTTGTCAAGCAGAACATCCACTGTAACGCAAATCCGAGCTGCCGTTGCACCTGAGGTGACTGTGCGAACAATCCACAACTGTCTATTGGATGCAGGACTACGTGCACGTGTGCCTCTGGCATGTGTACCTCTGACTCCAGCCCATCGTCAGGAACAGCTGCAGTGGTGTCGCCAACGTCTGCACTGGAGAACGCAATGGCGATCTGTCGTGTTCAGCGATGAAAGCAGATTCTGCTTGGGAGCCTCCGATGGCTGTATGCGTGTTCGCAGACACACAGGGGAGCGTCTCCACCCTTCCTGCATCCGCCAGCGACACACAGGGTCTACACCTGGTCTCCTGGTGTGGGGAACGATCAGCTATCACTCCCGTACACAACTAGTGTTTGTACCGGGTACGTTAAACAGCACCTCCTACATCAACAACATCATTCAGCCCGTTGTGCCATTTGTAAGGTCGATCCATCGTGGTGTTTTCCAGCAAGATAATGCACGCCCACACATGGCATGTGCAACGCAACATGCACTTCAGGGTGTGAGACAACTTCCATGGCCTGCACGTTCACCGGATTTGTCCCCCATTGAGCACATGTGGGATTTTATGGGACAACGACTTATCCAGTCTCCACGGCCAGCCACGACCATCCCTGATTTACGCGTCCAGGTTGAGGATGCTTGGAACTCAATACCCGAAAGTTACATCCAACATCTGTACGACAGACTCCATGCCAGAATTGCACAGTGTGACGCAGTTCATGGCGGTTCAACCTCGTACTAACCATGTTACATGGAAATGTTATTTTTCAGTTTACCAGCAAATACAGCTGTATTTTGCCATAATGTTTTGATCACGTTATCCTCTGTATTCCGTTATTAGGCTGTATAAATTTCATTGGTATCAGACGTCTCCTTCTTGGTGTTCTTTTTTCACTTTCCGCCAGTGTATATATATATAATTTGTAAATAAAACAACATTTTCGAACTTATTCATTTTATTAAAAAGCGTTATAAACGATTCTGAGATTTTACAATAAATATTTTTGATATACTGAAAATCTTACTGAAGGTTGAAGCAGTTTTACTGAAAACTTCGGATTTTTTTACTGATGACCCCTTTCTCATGTTGGCATCTCTGCAGCAGTAAAAAAATTGTAAAACCTCAGTATAAATCCACCTTGATCCTGATCTCTCCAAATGCTCAACGAAACTTGATGGTTCTTCCATTCATCCCTAAAATTTGTTTCATAATTTCAAAAATTCTTAAGTCTTCAAATTTCAAAGTGATCTTCTCTCCTGTATTAAGATGATTTACTCTGCAAAAAAGAACCTAATTTCTAATATAAATTCTTGGAGAATTTATCGCATCCAGGGTCAACGTGGTCTGTCATACATAGGTCAGACACGGAGATCGCTTAAATTCAAATTAAAAGAACACTAATTATATATTAAAAAATCTTCTATAGCCCAACTGTTGGGAAAATAACCACCAATTTCTGTTCAAGGACGCCAAATTGTTAGAGAGACCTAGACTTTTTGGAAGCCTTTTATATATTTCAAATCCATAATAACCTGGTAAATGATTTATTAGGTGCTTGAATTAATTCCCGCTGTTGCCCAATAGAGCGCAGCAGTGGTGCGTTGTGACCCGGGTCACACGTGACTTCCCTTGCGCACGCACGTACCGTCCGTAGTCTGGGCGAAGCCATGTGTGACATGCGATCGGAGGGCACAGAGCGCAAGTTTGTATCGCATTCACGATGTAGAGTTTCGCACCAAAAAAGGAGCATTTGCGGGAAGCACTACTCTTATGCTTAATCTCAAGAAATCTGCAGCGGAAAGTCATCGTTTGCTAGTGCAGGCCTATCGGAAACAACATGCAGAGAGTGGTTCCGACGCTTCAAAGCCAACGAATATGACGTGAAGGACAAAGAGCGCCCTGGGCAGCCGAAAAAGTTCGAAGATGGTGCATTGGAGGCCTTATTGCACGAGGATTCATGTCAGACGCTCCACGAGTTGTCTGAAACATTACGGGTCGACGAGTCAGCGGTTAGCAAACGTTTAAAGGCAATGGGAATGATCCAGAAGCTCAGAAACTGGATCCCACATGACAAGGTTATTCTTCTTCATGACAACGCTAGACCTCATGTCGCCAAATCCGTGAAGGAACTCTTGGAGACACTTGGCAGGGACGTCTTACCCCACCAGCCTTATTCCCCGGACATTGCTCCCTCGGACTTCCATTTGTTCCGGTCGCTACAACATGGCCTGTCAGAGCAGCACTTACTTTCTGTCGCGGATATCCAAAAATTGCTCGATGAATGGTTCACCTCGAAAGAACCCGCATTTTTCTACCGCGGAATCCATTTGTTACCCCAATGGTAGGAAAGGGTCGTAGCTGCCAACAGACACTACTTTGAATAGACTATCCTGTACCGTTCTGTGGCAACACACAGGTATTTGGGCGGCAAAAAACAGTGGGAATTAATTCAAGCACCTAATATCTTCATCTTCATACCTATCAAGTGCATGGAAATCACTCTTCAATCTGCAATCTGATACTGCATGAGGCATTTGATGTGTGGAATTTTAACTTTGTCAGAAGCAAGAAATAAAAAACTCTTAGTCCTGATGAAGCTGAGCCATAGTTTTATTAAAACTGTAGTAGACTTTGAATTTGTAAAAATTATATTCATAAATGTTAAATATCAAATCCGGACAGGTCTTACAACAGTAAGACAAGTGCTCCTGCATTTACCACATTCACTACATGATTTAATTCTAGAAGATTTGATACAATTTTGATATAACTGAATGTGGGTTACAGGATCATACAGAACATGCACATTTGGTTTTCTGACAGCCGAAACTTCTGTTGATTTTTATAACAACTTTGTACAAATTGATTTCTGTGCAATGGAGTACTACAGTGTAACTTGAATAATTCGAAGCTGAAGGGACCACAAAAATAATTCGAGTTATCGACAAATTTGAATTAGGCAAGTTTGAATATGGGCACATTTAAGTACATGTAGGAAGATACGGTAAATCCCAATCCAGTATAAGAATTTCAAATTGAAAAAAATTATTAAGAGATCTGTCCAGCACTTATACACATTAGAACTGGGTTCTTGATTTGAAAGGACATTCATCATCTTTTACTTAAAGTGATATCTGTAAAAAAAAAAAAAAAAAAAAAACATATTTATTTATAACATACACAAAAAAGTTCAGTACAGTAAATTTACAAATTTTTTGTAAAAAAAAATGTGAAATTTTGGCTTGCTTCTTAGAATTTATGTTATGGGTAAGTGTAAATTCCTCAAGTTTATTGAGTGAATGAAATAGAGAGTCACTTACATTCTGCTGTTCCTCAACAAATTTCCTTAACTGTTGGTGGTGAACCAAGGCCTCTACTGAATTTGGAAGGCGCTCTTCTGAAATTTTTGGCCGTTCCAATTCTTCATCTGAAGATACACAGCAGGTGTTCTTATTCATAACATCAGCTAAGATCTCATCTTCTGTGAGCTCACCACAAACAGCTAAATTGTCATCAACTCTCACAAAAGCCTCATATGGTATATCACGGTCTAGGCCTTCTCAGTACTCTACAGTGGGTATGATCTCCTCGCCACCATTACCTTGATGTAGTTGGGACTCATCATCGGGGTGCTGGAAGCCTGCTTTTCCGAAGCAGTTGGCTATAGTTTCAGGTTTAACTTGTTGCTTCATCCGGAACTCGGAACTTCATCCAGAACAGTATACATACCTATTTTAAAAAATAATTGTTGAAAATGCGATATTACGAAAATGGAGTTTTCTTCGAATTAACTAAAAAAGAAAAGTTCGAATTAAAAGGGTTTTTTTGTACCATTTTTTGTATAGAAATTTCAAGGGACCAAATGAAAAATTCAAATTAACCAAGAATTTGAATTAAAAACGTTCGAATTAGACAGGTTCACTGTATTAAAATAAATATTGCTGTCTGTACACGATTCTAAAAGGAACACATAAAATACATACAAGATAAAAACATTAGCACTTTCAAGTCCACTATGGACCCGTCGTCAGATGATGTAGTTACGATTTGCCTGGGAAAAGGTATATATGCAAGAGGCACATCGACGTATCGGTGATTGTCAATGCTTTGGAAAAGGTATATATGCAAGAGGCACATCGACGTATCGGTGATTGTCAATGTCTTGGAAAAGGTATATCTGCAAGAGGCACATCGACGTATCGGTGATTGTCAATGTCTTGGAAAAGGTATATATGCAAGAGGCACATCGACGTATCGGTGATTGTCAATGTCTTGGAAAAGGTATATATGCAAGAGACACATCGACGTATCGGTGATTGTCAATGTCTTGGAAAAGGTATATATGCAAGAGGCACATCGACGTATCGGTGATTGTCAATGTCTTGGAAAAGGTATATATGCAAGAGGCACATCGACGTATCGGTGATTGTCAATGCCTTGGAAAAGGCATATATGCAAGAGGCACATCGACATATCAGTGATTGTCAATGCCTTGGAAAAGGCATATATGCAAGAGGCACATCGACATATCAGTGATTGTCAATGCCTTGGAAAAGGCATATATGCAAGAGGCACATCGACATATCAGTGATTGTCAATGCCTTGGAAAAGGCATATATGCAAGAGGCACATCGACGTATCAGTGATTGTCAATGCCTTGGAAAAGGCATATATGCAAGAGGCACATCGACGTATCAGTGATTGTCAATGCCTTGGAAAAGGCATATATGCAAGAGGCACATCGACGTATCAGTGATTGTCAATGCCTTGGAAAAGGCATATATGCAAGAGGCACATCAACGTATCAGTGATTGTCAATGCCTTGGAAAAGGTATATATGCAAGAGGCACATCGACGTATCAGTGATTGTCAATGCCTTGGAAAAGGTATATATGCAAGAGGCACATCGACATATCAGTGATTGTCAATGCGCATGCTTATTAGGTAGTCATGTTGTCATACGTCAGACATCGGGTTATTTTCTGCGTTGTCCCCCTCACCATAATAATTGCAAAGCAGGTTTCCATGATAACAACATGGTAATAGGGGCATCATTGTTACAACACTTTCTTCTAAATTTATGAATCAATAAGTTTTCTGTCAAGAAAAGTAAGGAACGTGTGGTTGGCGTGTTAAGTACAGTTACCGTAATTTCGGGTAAATGAGCTGCACTGGTGTATACGCCGCAGCGATAAAAAAAGGGGCAGAATGAAAAAAAAATCGCCAGAAACGCAGCACCTCCGTATACGCCACACCTCCGCAGTAAGGTGGGGTAGTACCACGGCGGAATCTTGAAAACATTACGTAGATAAAAATATAGTACTTTATCTTTCAAATAATAAATAAAAATATCAATTAAATAAGATTCAATCTTAAGGATAGCACTTACCCTACTACCGGTTTTATAAAAATTTACTCGAAGAATTCATAAGGAGCTTAAACCTATTATAAAACATTTATACCTCAAGAATTTAAAAAATACACACACAACGTTCCGAAAATTTATGGTACACATAGTTTTTCAATGAAATCCATCAAAATCGGAAACTTCACTGCCCGAATGAAAAAGGTTTAAAAGCTCATCATCTCGGGGTCCTCCGCATCACTTTCTCTGTCTTCTGGCATTTCACTGCAGTTTTTAGAAATAATGTTTGCTTCAGTGAAGCCCGAAATAATCGTCAAAGTTTTGATGTTTTTCCAGGATTTGGATAAACATATTTATTTACCATTAGCTTAAAACTAGAAGTATAACTTCTTCGTTTCTTCATTTTACTTTCCATGATAATGTAGAACTAGGTGTACTCGAGAATGAATGCAACAAATGCACATGTCACTGACAAAATTTGCACGTGCTGTCATTGACCAATGACAATTGATCTTGGATGGTAGTTGAATATCCCATTTCAAGAGGAGGGAGAGAGAGCGAAGCTGATGATGTCATGAGTTCAAAGAGAGTTAGTTGCTCGGAACATTAAACAAGGGAGATCCTTGCTAACAAGATCAATTCCCTGCAAAGTAGTCCCCCCCCCCCCGCCATATTTTTTACAAGTTTTATCGGAGTCATCTTTCTCTTACCTGTCCCACCTCAATCCTATAACCTATTATTCTCATGTCTTGCTTTAAGAGGGGGTGGGCGGAATTTACTGCACATGGCTGTAACATCGTTATTCTATTCCCTCACTATTGAGATATATATGCGTGGGAAAAAGAATGGAACAGGCCAAAACGTTTTTTGTTACATAATTTCACTCCGCCAAAAAGAAAAAACGCTGTATAAGCCGCGCTGGCTGAAAATTTCATTTTGAACTCGTATACGCCGCTGCTTACCTACCCGAAATTACGGTACATCTTACCAGATAGGTTGGTGTTGACCCTCCAGGCATAGTCTTAAAAGGGCGGTGGAGGATGAATAGGATTTGACATTATATTTATGCTCAGATACACATAAACTAAGATTGAGATGGGCCGATCTTGTGTATATCTGGTCGGAGACATCATCGTTCATGGCTTTTAATGGAATTGCATGAACCCCAAACTTGGAATCGGGGAGGGGGGGGGGTATTCGATCCCTGTCTTTCTTGATATACACTGAAGAGCAATTGAATTAGATATACCTGTCTAGTAACGTGTAGCACCACCTTTTGCCCTGATGACGGCGGCGATTCATCTTGGCATGGACTCGACAAGACACCGGAAGCGTTAGGAAGCCATATGGATATACGACCCCTGAACAAGCTCCCACAGTTCACGAAGATTTGATGGGAGGGGGGGGGGGTCAGAGCCTAGAACATCTCCCTCGATGACATCCCAGATGTGCTCGATGGGGTTGAGGTCAGGTGACCTAGCTGGCCAAGGAAGCGAGGTCACGTCGGTGGAGTGTTCATCCAGCCATTCGGATACAATTCGGGAGCTGCATTGTCTTGTTGCAGGATGAAGTCCCCAGTGGGATGCTGCAGACGCACAAACGGGATCAAATGGTCGTCCAGGATATCCCAGTAACGTTGACCTGTGAGGGACAATGTCACACGTACCAGGGGTCCCATTTCAGTCCACGTAAACAGTCCCCAGACTAGAATGCCACCCACACCAGCTTGAAGAGTACCCTGCTGGCAAGGAGGATCCATCGCTTCATGTGGTTTGCGCCATACTCGTATCCTTCCATCCGCATGTACCAACACAAATCTCGACTCATCAGTCCAGGTAACATTTTCCCACACGTCTAGGGTCCAGTGGCGATGTTCGCGTGCCCATGCTAATCTTTGCACCCTGTGATGTGCAGTCAGCAGCGGCACCCTCGTGGGAAGATGGCTTCTGTACCCCATAGCGAGGAGATGGTGTGGCTGCTTACACGTTTTTGTGCACCAGCGTTAAATTGCCGAGTGATTTCTTGCACTGTGGCTTGTCTATCCGCTGTTACAATGCGAGCTAGCCGATGATGACTCCGCTCATCCACACGCTGTTGTCCATGGCAGTTGGACCTTGCAAGGATGGTTTTACCGGATTCAATGTACTCACGGTGCACCCGTTACACAGTGGCTCGTGAAAATCCCAGTGCCTGCACGACTTCCGAGATGGAGTGACCCATTCGTCGGGCCCCGACCATTTGCCCACGATCAGATGCGCTTAGATGCTTCGTCTTACCCATACTGCGTCCGAGTCTTACTGATTCCCGTCGCATCACTCCTTATATTGTCCGATCGCTGCATACATCATGTTGTTTCTGTTTACAGGCCCGCTCGCAGCGCCACATTTGCATAATGCCAGCTGTCTCTAATTCAATTGCACTTCAGTGTAGGTGAGGATGTTACACGCTTTTAAACCAAAGTCGATGTTGAAAGGTCGACATGATTTTTTTTAGGACATTTGTGATTACGGGGATGTATGGCATTGCGCCCACATACGAGGTAGTCGGTCTTGTTTTCCGTAATGTAGAGTATGAGGCATTAAAAGCTTGTTGCATTATGGCATTAACAGTGGCCATAATGCGACGAGTTTTAATGGCATTAACACATCTCTCCAGCAGGCAATGGAGTACACTGCTGTAGAACTGTTGAGCTGAGCTGCAAGCACTTATTATTTTTTTTTTTTTCTGATTTTTATTTTAAGAATCTGTGTGCTGAATAACACCTTGTTAGTAATTTATAGCATCAAGATGGGGACTATGCAAGTCTGTACTAAATTCATCACTACTCACTAAAGAAACCATAGGTTTCAGAATCCTGATGATAGTAATTATGCTTACAGAAATGTGATACTAAATAAGTTTAACTTTGAAATCTTAAGGACATGTAAACACAGCGTTGAACATTTTACATGGAAACTAAGGAATTAAATTAGGTAAATTATGTGTAGACACAAATGTTCATGTAATTTCTCTGATTATGTTTTATTTTTTCCAGATGTCGCTGAATTTGTGTTTGACAAATGCATTGAGAGGAATGCGTATCACGATGATCATCCAAAGCTAGAAATTACATACAACTATGAGTTTCTCGATGATATTTTTGCTCGATACCAGCCTCATCTCTATGAACAATCTGCAACTGAAGATGCCATGTCTGTCTCGGATACCTCAGAATCGAGCAGTTTTTTTAATGGTAAATTGATGCTCATATTCGTATCACTAAGCTGTTCTCTGAGATTGAGAGGGTAGCTCCTCAAAGAAAGATTATCCACCAAATCAAAGCTTCCGATGGTGTTATATTTATCTACTATTGATGTAGCAGTACCGAACATCTCTATTTACAACAATCTTGGCACACAACATGAGCTTCACAAATATCCATCACAGCTCAGCTCACACAAGCCTTTTGTACTTCATGCTCATGATCTTTTTCTCATGCAGACATTCCTGAATCTGGTCTTCCCATGATTTCCTTGGCTTTCCTCTATCTTTCTTTCCTGCCACGAGGGCTGAATAAATTCTCTTAGTAAGCATCTCATCACTCATCCTTTCAACATGGCCAAACCACCTAAGAATATTAGTCTCCCCCTTGCTGACAGCATTTTGCCTCACATTACACAACTTCAACACATCTTTATTCCTCACACAATCAGAGAGTGTCTTGCCACAAACTCTCCGTAAGCAACGCATCTCTCCAGCAGACAAACAACTCCTATGTCTCTTCTGTTGTGCCCTGGCTTCACTGCCATACATCAGAGTAGAAACAATTACACCTTCATACACAATCATTTGGGACTGTCTTGAGAATCCATCATTTCTGTGAAATCCTCCTATAGTAGCTATGACTTTCAAGGATGAATACACTCGCCTACTAATACTTGTATCATCATCTAATTTATTTTCTCTGTCAAACAAGCTTCCTAAATATACAAATTTGCTCACCTTATCTCTCTCTCTGCCATTTGGACTGATTTCGCATTCAGTACTAATTGTTCCTCACTCAGAACTCATAATTTGTTTTTCTTTTCTTATTTATACTCAGTTTGAATTTCATCCAAACTTCATACCTCAGGGACAGCATACTCTGCATTACATTTTTGCTGTCTGCCAACTAGACAGTGTCATCAGTATACATCAGTCTGCACATGTGGATATTACCAAGACATAGACCAGTACTGTATATTTTGCCATCAGGCATGCATGCTTTTATAAATACACTGCCGGAAAGTGAAAAAAGAACACCAAGGAGGAATTGGCGGACGATCATGAAATCTATCTACATATGTTAATGGGGTCGAGTTTACGTAGGTGTGATGTTAATTTCAGGACCAACCGGTGAGCGCTTACACCACAGCTCGGCATAATATGCAAATTATCGTCGGTAAGGAGTACGGCAAAGTGAATGTAATCAGTCGTCGGCATATGGACACGTGCGAAGACCCTGAAGAAGCTGCAATGCCTGGACATGGAAGACGTGTACAATTTCAGCTGTTATCGGACTTTGAGCAAGGTCGTCTAGTCGGACACCGCGAGGCCGGGTGGTCGTATTGTCGTATTGCGGAGCGGAATTGGACGGGAAGTACCGGTGGTGGTACGATGGTGGTGTAGATGATCCGAAGAACATTCCCACTCGAGAAGACGTGGAACCGGGAGTCGCAGACGGACTGATGAGCGGACCGATCGACGCATAAGAAGAGCGGCGTTGTCAAGCAGAACATCCATTGCGACGCAAATCCGAGCTGCCGTTGCACCTGAGGTGACTGTGCGAACAATCCACGACCATCTACTGGATGCAGGACTACGTGCACGTGTGCCTCTGGCATGTGTACCTCTGACTCCAGCCCACCGTCAGGAACGGCTGCAGTGGTGTCGCCAACGTCTGCACTGGAGGATGCAATGGTGATCTGTCCTGTTCAGCGATGAAAGCAGATTCTGCTTGGGAGCCTCCGATGGCCGCATGCGTCTTCGCAGACGCACAGGGGAGCGTCTCCACCCTTCTTGCATCTGCCAACGACACACAGGGCCTACACCCGGTCTCCTGGTGTGGGGAACGATCAGCTATCACTCCCGTGCACAACTAGTGTTTGTACCGGGTACATTTAACAGCACCTCCTACATCAACAACATCATTCAGCCCGTTGTTGTGCCATTTGTAAGGTCGGTCCATCGTGGTGTTTTCCAGCAAGATAATGCACGCCCACACACGGCACCTGCAACACAACATGCACTTCAGGATGTGAGACAACTTCCATGGCCTGTACGTTTACCGGATTTTTCCCCCATTGAGCACGTGTAGGATTTTATGGGACACCGACTTATCCGGTCTCCACGGCCAGCCACGACCATCCCCGATTTACGCGTCCAGGTTGAGGATGCTTAGAACTCAATACCCCAAACTTACATCCAACATCTGTACGACAGACTCCATGCCAGAATTGCACAGTGTGATGCAGTTCATGGCGGTTCAACCTTGTACTAACCATGTTACATGGAAATGTTATTTTTCAGTTTACCAGCAAATACAGCTGTATTTTGCCATAATGTTTTGATCACGTTATCCTCTGTATTCCGTTATTATGCTGTACAAATTTCGTTGGTATCAGACGTCTCCTTCTTCGTGTTCTTTTTTCACTTTCCGCCAGTGTATATTGAAGAGCCATGATGGCATTACACAACCTTCTTTGACTCCTGCACCAATAGAAAACCATTTCAATAAAACACCATTCACTTGTACACATGCTCTACTGCCAGTATACATAGCTTCTGCACTTCTAAGCAAATTCCCAGCATAATTATTCATGACCTTTCACAGAGTGCATCCTGTTTACTTGATCATAAACTTTTTCTAAAAATGTAAAGGCAGCTGAAACTGACAGATACTTTGAGTCATCATACATAACACAAAAATTTGGTTAGTGCATGCGTAAAACCACTTTGTACATACCACACCTTCTCTGATGTAAGGCCCTGTTCCTTCTCGATAATGACCTTTCCTAACACTTTTCTTATCTCACTGAGCAGGCTGGTACATTGGTAGTTCTTGCATTCAGTTTAATATAGTCATTTCCCTTATACAAAGGAACAATGATATCATCCCTCTAATCTTGAGGGAACCATTCATTCTTAACTCGCAGCTCTACTGGCAAATTTCAGTTAACCAGTCAACTGCAGAGTCATTATTGTATTATAACTATTAGTTATGACATCTATTCCCAAAGCGTACCATTCAGAAAAGTTTTTAGAGTTTTACAAACCCCTTCCTTTGATTCCTCCTGTGCTTCCTTTTCTTACTGTGGCATCATCTGCTTCTGCCACAAAATCACCTTTGCCTTCATGTTCCAATAACTCACAGAAGTATTCACCCCATCTTCCACTTAACTCATTGTACTCATGTTATTTCTCCAATCCTATTCTTCACCAGCGTTGAATTTTATTTCCCTATTTTTTCCCTGTCTTGTGTATTTCCAGAATGGTTTCCTGTCTTTCCCAAAAGCCAACTTGTGCCTTTCCACCTCTTTCTTCTTATCTTTTGCCTTACTTTGGTGAACCAGCTTTGCTGCTTCACACTTTTTACAGTGATATTTGTTCTTAGAAACTCAACATTGCATATGCTTTCTTCTGTTTGTTTATTGCTTCTTTATTTTCACTGTTCCACATAGCATCACATTTAATGCTACCACTGTTGCAGTATTAAAAACCTTTTCAACAACAGTAACAACACAGTTCTTAAAACATGTGTACACTTCTTTTCCAAATCCCTCTCACATAACTTCACTCATCCAGTTGTTCACTGAGTATTTCAAAGTAACACAGACGTTCTTTGAAAAGCCTCTCAACCTCTTTTTTTATAGACATCTTCCTGTTCCTCGTTCTACAACCAACATTCATTATATCTCATGTGATTCTATCATAAAGTTCACATACCATTAAGTGACCACAAGGTTTCTCAGGAAGACACTTTGACATCTGTAAGTTCTGTTTTACACATTTATGTAAAGTGAATACAGTCTGCGGTGGTGCATTAAATTATTCAATTAAGATATAAATCGGTTAAAAGTCCTAAAAATGTTACTCACGGAAGTGCGTGTTCAATCTGACGTCAGTAGTTATTGAGAGTTTCTTTGTCCAAAGTTGTATCTTGCTTCAATATGGTCAGTTGTTAGGGTTAGCTCGAGAGCCATTTCATCAACAGTTGTACCCTACTTTGATTATGTCCAGTTGTTGACAACTGGACATAATCTCATAGTAAGAAAAGGAAGCACAGGAGTTGTTGACAACTGGACATAATCGAAGTAGGGTACAACTGTTGATGAAATGGCTCTCGAGCTAACCCTAACAACTGACCATATTGAAGCAAGATACAACTTTGGACAAAGAAACTCTCAGTAACTACTGACGTCGGACTGAACACGCACTTCCGTGAGTAACATTTTTAGGATTTTTAACCGATATATATCTTAATTGAATACGTTAATGCACCACTGCAGACTGTATCCACTTTTCATAACGTGTAAAACAGAACTTACAGACGTCAAAGTGTCTTCCTGAGGAACCAACATTCAGTTTCACTTATAACACTAACAGGTAATAATCATAGCCAAAATCTGTACCTTTCATCATACAAATGTCGACAACTAAGTGTTTCAGATGCTGATTATAAACAAAATTGATTACAACCTCTTGCCCAAGAGTATGATTCTCTCAAGTGTACATGTGATTGAATGTACTTATGGTTGAAAAACATGTTAGATACACACAGTCCATTCTCAATGCAAAATCCAATTAATCTTTCACCATTATCATTCACACTGGGATCATTAAACTTACCCAAAGTGTTATCAGAAATCTACTTCTGAAATCCTACTTTAAGTTCCGTGCTATAATTGTGCTTCCTCTTCAGCACCAAACTGGGTCAAAACAGCTTTTAGCTTGTGTCAGAAATCATAATTTCTATCAGAAGGTTCCGAGTCATAAGAAACATACACTGCAGCAGTTATTATTCTCTGAAGTTTCACTTTCCAGTGAATCCAAAGAATTCTCTCACTTATGCAGCTATAGTGAATAAAGTTGTTAATTCTTTCACTCAAAATCAAACCTACACCAGTTTGTCCTCTTACATTATCTAACACTTCAGACCACACACTTCCCATTCCATTCGCTTCCTTTAATCAAATTCTTTTCTTTTTAGTTTCACTTGCACACATCCCATCAAATCTATATTTATTTATTCATTCAATCACTTCATCTTTCCATTTATTCCTCTGGTATACTATACACCAATCTTCCACTTACTCAGCTGAGATCTCTTCACACAGTTTATTAGTTGCAGGTCAATTCCATGGTAGACCATCCTTCTTAAGTGTGGTAAGTCCACCATATCCCACACTTGGAGTCCTTCAAATACTCTCATTGTCATAAAAATCTGTGCACCAAGAAGGAGGCGTTGGATTAAAATGAGATTTTAGTAGTGCGATGGTACATACCAAGGACAGAAGTGATTACAATATCACAGCAGCAGGACGATTTCCCGTGGACATGCGGTACACATTCCAGTCGGCGTCAGTACTGTGTCGGACCGCCTCGTGCTAAGATACATGCCGTAATATGGTCCGGCATGGAGTCTAAGAGATGCTGTATGTTATCGTGGGATATATTGGCCCACACTTCTTGCAACTGATGTTCTAAATCACGAACACTGGGACATGGAGAAAGCTGGCATCACATCTGGTCCCACACGTGCTCGATGGGCGAGAGATCAGGTGATCTGGCAGGCAACAGAAGTGTTGAAGCATGACATAGACAGTCCTGGTAAACCCGAGCCATGTGTGGACGGGCGTTATCTTGTTGGAAAATGGCTTCGGGCCACCCCGCCAGGAAAGGCAGCATATGGGGCCGGCAGGATCTCCTGTAAGTAGTGCTGGGCTATCAACGTCCCTTGGATCACTGCAAGGAAAGTCTGGCTGTCATACGTGATAGCTCCCCAGACCATCACGCCTGCAGTTTGGGACGTGTGCCACTGTACAGTGAGGTAGGGATTGTAGCGCTCACCTGCGTTCCTCCACACTCTGACAGGGTGGTTGTCCATTCTCATACAGAAGCGGGATTCGTCACTGAACACTACACATCGCCAGTCTGTAGTATTCCACGTTGCTCGCTGCTGACACCACTGCAATCGACGATTGCAATGGTCAGGTGTTAATGGCAGAAAACGTTAGGGCCATCGAGAGGGCAGATTTGCGTCTGCAAGGCGTCTGGAAATGGTTCTGGCAGACGCAGGAGTTCCTTGTACAGCTGCCACATGTCTCTGGATATTGGACAAGGATGTCCTTGCATCTGTGCGTGCTGCACTCACGATCCCACAGTCCTCTGCTGGTGGTGTGTCTGGGTCGTTCGGAGCCAGTCCGTCGTGTCCTGGTGCCTTCGTGTGTCGATTGCTCCCAACACGATCGCACTGTACTGTCCAGCCAGCCAAAGTGGCCGCTGATTCGGCCATCCTGCCTCTCTCATCGCGATGATACGGCTTCATTCAAATTCTATCAGTTGCCCGTATGCACATATGTGGCGGCTCCTCGGCATGTCTATCGCTCAGGGATCTCACCTCACTCTTACAGTGCACTTCGGCATGCATGTGGAGGGCCTTGCGCTGCACCTTATAATCCCCAAAGATGGTGATTGCAGCACCAGTCTCGGACGCGCAGGCATGCGGAATCGCACGAAACTTTAATCATTTGCGTGTCTGCTCTCCCCGTAGCTATTCACTGAGTTTCGCGTTAATCGCATGGTTTTTTCTTGGTGCGCAGGTTTTGTGACAATGAGTGTACTTTCTTTGAGTCTTGAAAATCACAAAAGTACATTGGTGTGAGGGATCAGCCCACAGTTAACAGTTCCATTTGGTCATTCCACCTAAGGGTTCTGGAACAAAACTCAGTGATATGGAGTATTTCTGCAATGTCACATAGAACTAGCTCATACCTCAACAATATTTATGCTGAATCTTAATTTTGTATCAGCTTCTCAGATTCATAGAGACCCTTTTTGCTGTTGTGTGTGCCATTATTGCCCAATGGAATACCCCTTGAGGGCATAGTATTTCTCACTGCAATTGCCCACCTTATAGAAAAATACTGAATATGAAATGTTATTCTTCATTTCAAAACAGATGAACAAAGCACACTTAATAAAAAAGTATGACTGCCACCTGTCTCCAACAACTAACTGGGTAAGCATAATAAAACTAGGCTCATGTTTCATGAGCAGATAAGCAAGTTTTTTTGCAGGAAAAATGTAAAAAAGTGTAACTTGATGGAATTTCAAAGCAATATTCTTGTTGGCAGCCAGCACTTCTCTTTTTATCCATTTTGAATGTAGAATGTCTGGCAGGCTGTGGACACAAAACAGCAATAAAAGTGTGTGCTCAGCTTGCAAAAAATGGCAGAGCACTTAAACAGTGGATGAAAAGAGTCAGTGTTCTATTTTAACTTGAAGAGCTTTTGGTTCATCTTCATATCTTCAGGATTTTCGTAAATGTTATGGAAATGACCCATCGGATTCTGAGTATCCCTCGGTGGTATCAGCAGTCCGAAGAAACAGGATGTTTGTGCAAAAGTAAGAGCACAGGGCGGCTGCACATGTCTGAGGATCATGTGCAAAAAATCAGAGAGAGTTTTTGGCACAGACCGAGGAAGTCTAGAACTGGGAATTTCTCAGATGACCATTTAGCATGTTTTGAAAAGTCGTTTGATTATGAAGCCTTACAGGTTGCAACTGTTACAGCCTCTAAGGCCAGGGGACAAGTTAAAGTGACAGAACCTTTGGCAACTTATGCAGGATGCTATGGAGGATGACGATTTTGCTTCCCACCTGGTCTTCAGTGATGAACCAACTTTTCATTTAAGTGGCAAAGTGAATTGTCACAAAATTCATGCATAGAGCATGAAAAACTCGTGTGCAACAATCGAGCATGAGCTCAGAATTATGGTTCTCTGGGCCATAATTCTTTTTCATGGAAATCACAGTGATCTGTAACTCCTATGTGGATATACTGCAGAACTAGGTATTTCCACAGTTGAACAAAGATTCCGGTGACTGCATTTTCCAGCAAGATGGAGCGCCGCCTCATTGGCATTGTGCTATTCACTCAGTTTCCTTAGTGAAGTGCTCCCTCGCCGTTGGATTGGTTGCAGTGGCCCACATGACTTAATGCTCTATAGCTGGCTGCCTAGGTCATCACATCTTATGCCATGTGACTTCTTCCTTTACAGGTTCATTAGGGATACTGTATATGTGCTATCATTGCCTACAACTTTCTAACAAGATGGGGCAATGCCTCAATAGGCATCACTCTGCCATTTCCTCAATGAAGTGCTGTTAGATTGGTTGCAGTGGAACCCATGACTTTGTACTCTACAGCTGGCTGCCTAGGTCACCAGATCTTACGCCATGTAACTTCTCTTTGGGTTCGTTAAGGATATGTATGCATGCTACCGTTGCCTGCAACTCGGGATGAACTCAAAAAACACATTATTACTGTGGTGGAATCAGTGACAGGGATCATTCTGGAGTGATTATGGGAGGAAATAGACTATCATCTCGACATTGTTCATGTAAATAAGGGAATCGCATAGAGCACTTATAAGGTGAGAGACAAAACTTGGACAGTTTTTCTTTTAGGTGATGTATCATTACTCATGCTGTGCATGTAAACTTTTAAAATGTAGTCATTTGAAATCAGATGAATCATTGTGAATAACTCTGTGTTTTTTTAATTCCCTTTATTTTATTTGTTATTTCAGAGCTTTAAATGTAGTACATGCATACATATCACTAAGCTGTTCTCTGAGATTCAGAGGTTAGCTCCACAAAGAAATACAAACTACCAGATAATTTTAATTTACTGTTGCCATATCAAATTTCTCCATTTACAACAGTCTTGACATACAACTCGGGCTTCACTGACATCCATCACACGATGCACACAAGACCTTCTATACTTCATACTCATAATCTTTTTCTCATGCAGACACTCCTGAATCTGATCCTCCCGTGACTTCCTTGGCCTTCCTCTGCCTTTCCTTCCTGCCACTTGGGCTAAAAAAGTTTCTTAGTAAGCATCTCATCACTCATTCTTTCAACATGGCCAAACCACGAAAGCATATTAGTCTTCACGTTAACAACATTTTGCTTACACAACTGCAACAAATCTTAATTCCTCACACAATCGGAACGTGTCTTGCCACAAACCCCCCATAAGTGACGCATTCCTCCAGCACACAAACAACTCCTATGTTTCTTCTGTAGTATCCATGTTTCACTGCCATACATCAGAGTATGAACAATTACACTTTCATACACAGCCATTCGGGACTCTCTTGAGAAACGATCATTCCTGTGAAAACCTCCCAAAGCAGCCATGACTTACAATGAAGGATTCACTCTCGTACTAATTTCACCATCCAATTTGTTCTCTCTGTCAAACATGCTTCCTAAATACACAAACTCATTCACTTGGTCAATCACTGTGTCATTTAGACTTATATTACATTCAGTACTACCAGTTCCTCTCTCAAGAACCATAACTTTGGTTTTTACCTTATTTATACTCAGTTTGATTTCATGCAAACTTTTTACATCCTGGACAACATTCTCTACAACTCACTTTTGCTCTCTGACAACAGGACTCTTTAAATGTAGTGCCATTAAGATATTACTCATCAACATTTGGGTGCCGGGAACGCATGTCATGGACTTCCCATTGATTTGCATTATAAGATTGTTTCAATTTACGCCAATTTGTCTGCAAATGCATCCCTGGTGTAAATTGAGGGCTGATACGACGTGGTTTGGTGTTTAAAAAAAAAAAAAGAAGAAAAAGGCCGGTGATCTTATCTAGGGACCCCAATTAAGAATTTTTTTCATTAACGACTAACACCCCAGGTACGATCCTTAAAAACTCCCAGTAAATGGAAGGTGATTCCACCACCACCGACAAGAGAAATTCACATACGACACAAAATAATTTGATTAAACATATGTTCCAGGTTAACTATAAATTTATTTTGTGCCCCCAGGCACATGTTGGAAAAACACTCGATACAAGGAAACTTTAGGTGGCTAGGCTGAATAAAAAAAAGAATTTAGCTATGAATTTTAGAGTCCAGAGTATGTTAACAGTCCTAAATAATCCTCTCAGAAACCCTGGTCTGCAAACCAAGTAGTTTTCACCTGTGTGGTTTAGAGGATGAGGGAGGTAAGTGGCACAATTTGGTTACCAGCCTGCCTTACAAAAATCACCAAAGGATGTGATCATTCACTCAAAGAGTGTTAAGAGCTTAATGCTCGATGTGCATATCTGATAACTGTTGAACCTTGAGCTAAATGCTCTTTACAATTTAGATTTAGATGGTTAAGAGTGACATTTTATTCTTTTTTTTCACAACACACTGATTTTGATCAGTTACCTGGAAAAAATCTTTTTCTTACTTTACAGTACAGAAAACCAAACAAACAAAAATGTCAAGTCACTTTCCTCTCATTTGAGCTAACAAAAAAACCCTGTTCTAACAGAAAACCAAAATTAATATACTTCAATCCATTTCTTTGGTCACTGGCATTAACTAGACATTTTTACAAAAAAAAAAAAATTACACAATGACATATTACATTTGTTGGTTCTGGCCAGACCATTAATTCCAAACATACATTTGCATTTCTCTATTTTCCTCCCATTTTAATTTCACCTTCCCCCCATTTTTTTTCTCACCCCTGAATTTTAACCTTTTACATCATTCCATTTCTGATCAAGACACATTTTTTTTTTTTTTCAATTTTAGGTGGTACTCATTTTTTTCTCTTTGTTTCTCCTCCTCCTTAAATTTTCCTTTTGATGCCGAATTGGAATTGGTGTTTGTGCTGTCGCTACGAGAGCCGGCACGCCGTGGAAACGGGGCCTGATGCACTTATGATGACATGGTAGGATTTTCCCTCTTTTCCTTCTTTTCTTTTATTCTTTTTTCTTACTTACTCCCGATGCCGGCCTTTGAGGAGACTTTCTCTCTCTCACACGGCGACAGGCGGCAGCGATGTTACCGAGCGAGTTACGAGGCGTAATGCCCGCTAGTGCCTTGGGACGATGTCAAGCACTTTTTCGCGCCATCTCGGCAGCAGAGTAAATTTTGAGCCATGGAAAAATTTGAAAAGAAAAGGATCGTTCCTACCGTTCTTGGGCCATCGCGGCCGCACGTTCCCGGTGCTGGAAGGTTACGGTAGGTTCGGCATCCGGACGTCTGTCGTGCGAACTCCCCTCCTTTACTCGATTTTTTTATTTTTTTTTTATTGTGGGACTCTCCCTTACGAAGTCTGTTATCGAAGTGTCGAGCAGCACGCAAAAATTCTCCGCTCCTCGCCGAATCCCTTGCGCACGCGCCCGAAATGGCGGAAGGCAATTGGCCCGAAGTTAAGTCAGAAGGCGGAGAGAAAGACGCAATTCCCAGAAATCGCTGGCTCGCATCTTCTCAGAGTCAGGCTTGAACTTTGACCCACGAAAACGGGCGCTGCGGTGAACCTCGCAGAATTCCGCCCAAATCCTGACGTGTTCCTGTGCCAAGCGAAAAATGCCTTTTCGAAGTAAACAAGAGCATAAATAAATCAGACTTTTTGCACTGGTAAAGCTGGGAAAACGTCCTCACAGATGCCATTCTACAAATTTATCGCTTTTAGAAAAGCGACACCAGAAACTGTAGCCATTTTCGTTCTTTCTTTCTGAACAAAGACTTTTAGAGACCACCTTTACAAAAATTCATTAAACAAATTAACTAACATTAACGAACATCGTTACAATTAACTTCGTAACGCATAAAAATCGAATTCTCTCTAGCTACAGGTACGACGATCGGAATTACAAAAAAATAGCGTAACGCAATGATGTGTTATTTTGCCCTGATGCATTAAGCCACAATTTTATTCTTTTACTAAATGACTATTAAATATCATTGACGATAGCGCACGCGCAATTAATTTACGAAAGTCACTTCGTTACGGAGCGATCGCCGACCCGCTTTTTCTATCAGTCGCTGAATTATACTATCACTAGTTAATACCCAGTGAGATTTCCACTAAACCCAACTAAATATTAATACTAGGCAAGATTTTAATTACGAAAGGTTACTAAATTACGCCCGATACACACAACAACGATTTTAATACACGCTACTGACATATGGCATAAACACGCGATTTTTCTCATTAGATACCACTACAATAAGATAAAATACTTCAAACACTACATGTTTACAAATTACTTTTCCATTATTAAAGCTTACATAATAATACAATAAAAGAAATCGCGATAACGACGGTAAATACGGAACTACAACCTTACGATTTTTCTTTTTATCGCTATGTTATCCCGACGATCAATAACGCCGAACGCCGCAGCGTTGCCGCTGATTTTAAACTGATACATCTAACACTATACACGTATAAACTGCTGCACTATACACTTAAGAAACTAAGGCAAATCAATTCATATACACTACATCATATACTGCACTAAAATAAAAAAAAAAAATGCAATGGAAGGAAGAAAAAAAAACATGGCATGAAAGAACAACAAAAAAAAACCCCCAGCAATATAGCATGATGTCAAACTTCCTTAAATCTACTTCCCAGCTAGTTACACATCCCTTAACTAGCAACAGACATCACAAGGCTAACTTACTTAGACCTATTCACATAAATTTAACTAAATACACACAGATCAACACTTCACAGAGAAATCAGAAAGAAAAGAAAAGAAATGAAAAGAATTTATTTGATTTTTCTTGACTCTTAAATCTAATTTTTTTTTCTAACTCCCTCCTTGCCAAAGGGATTTGAGATCATCTCATGACAAAAATTATCACTCTCATTGAGAGTGCGTGGATCTGGTGACATGTTTTCCGATCCAAAAATATTGGCCCATTGATTTAGAGATCGGAAAAACGTCAACAGATCAGGGCTACCTGTGGTAGCTAAAACCATGATTCATTGGCCCAGGTGACCTTTTTAATCCCACAAGGATCTGTATAGTTTTGGTGCTGCTGTGCCTACTGCAGAACACTACAGCTTACATGATCAATCGCATTCACTGTTGCATGCAACTGATCTCATTTTGCATCAGTTTCTATATACAGTACAAAGATATGAGTGTTTGAAAGATTAATTATTTTTCCCCAATGACCATAACCTTTCTGAAACTCAAAGGAATAAGTTAAAATTAATCACATGATTTCAATATTGTAGTGTTAAGCAGAAAAGCGTTCACTGTATTTTTTAATTTAGCTACGATATTAACCCAGCAAAAACAGTCTTGCTGGCCCAGCACTATGTTGCCGCTGCCGAACCGTGAATAAAATGTCTGGGCGGCCAACAAAAAGGCCAGCAGTTCAGGCCAACAGCTGGCCAACAGTCGGCACCCCATCAGTTGTCATATGCCACAACAGGGCCATCAGTGGTCTTGCTGGCCCAGCACTATGTACATACTTAGAGTCGCTTTCCAAAGTTTTGTAGTGTCCTTGTCGTCTTGAAAAGAGATTGTTGAATAAATATATATTTACCCGGGTTCATGTCACATTCTGTTACATTTTGAACGTTGTGTCTTTCCTTTCCGTTGTCCGAAGCTACATTTGTTTTAAAGAGTAAAAGATATTTTATTTTACTTCTCGTTATTTTTAGAAGCAAATTCTTCCCAGTCTTGTGTGTTCAACCCACGGATGAGTACACCACATAGCGTTGCTTTTTTTCTTTCAAATAATTAATAAATTTTGTACGCATATAATTTTTTTTCTTCCCAACATTGTTTTAATGGTTTTCCAGGACATTTGTTTCAAGAGGTTTCAAATTTTTTCTTGTTATTCATCCACTCCATTCCATGAATTGTTATTCATGGGAATGGAGTGGGTGTATTTCATGGATGTAATCTAGTATTTCACGGCTTAATCTGATATCTTCGTCGACGTAAAATTTCATTAGGAAATTAATTCGCCTCTACATATGGATTTTTTTCTTAACATCCACTAAAATAATACAATGGCGATAGCTTTCGTCTTCAACTAACTGGTACCATGAGAGACACAGCAAGTGTTGCTTCTGAGCATGCGCAGTCCCGTTGCTTCCACCTGCGGTCGGGGTTGCATTGGTCACTAGCAATGGGCCACGCACTTGATTGGAGGCCCACAATTCACGGCGGTGCTGCAGGGCCATCAATGACTCGCCAACTGATAGTGCTGCCACCAACGGACCACTACCGGGCCGTGAGCGGCAGATTTCAGCCAGCAGTGACCCATCACTGCCAGCTGGTGGCCAGCACTTGTGTTTTTGCTGGGAAATGACACATCAGCTTTCTTATAACTGCTTCTGATAGGTTATGTATGTATCAGCATTAAGATTAGTAAGGGAAGCCTGGTTTAGGCAGGACTGTTATATCTTTCCTGTGATTTTAGCTCTCTGCTTTCCCTGAGATTAAAACTTGTAAATTTAAGAAACCCACAACTCCTAATGAATCAGTGTAGGCTGAGAAAAGTTGGAAATAAATTACCAGAGTGATTCAAAAGCCATTGCCATTTTCTGACAGTTGATGAAAATGTGTATAAATGCACAAATGTAAAAGTTAAATTTTCGAAATAGAATCCATTATGCTCTACGGTCAGGGCTTCAAAAATTTCTTGCTGGTTCACCAGTCAGGCAAATATCTCACTCCCCAGCTGAAAAGCAGCAGCCATGCAGGACTGTTAATTTTGTTTTGTGTTTTAAAGTTTGATTTGTTAAAAATATATGCACATCTCAAATAATATTTTATTGCTAATCTGATTAAAATGATTAACCATTGTATATAATCAAATTCAGTGTTCTCCTCTAGAGTAGATGATACAAGAATCCTTCAGTGCTTTAGAACTTTCCTAACAGCTCCACGGAAACATGGATTCCCGTGTTTGCCCTATGACAGCAATTGACTAAGCGGCAGCTCACGAGGAGCATATGACTCTTACACTGTCTATTTTTTAATACAACATTTAGGGAAAATCATTCTACCGAGTTTGTGGCTTCTTGCCTTATATTCCTTGTTAAGTGCACCATGTGCGGATGTTTAGACTCGTGGCATTTGCTGTCCCACTTCTTTCGTGAAGAAACTGGTTTCCTATGCTGGTGCACAATCACACATTATTTCTGTGAATTAAAATAAGCTTTATTAAGAAACTGGTAGTTTTATGCATCCAACAATGTAAGCATAAAAACATATAAATACACTGAAGAGCAATTGAATTAGAGACAGCTGGCATTATGTAAACGTGGCGCTGTGGGTGTCCCTGTAAACGTAAACGACATGACGTATGCAGCGATCCGACAATATGAGGAGTGATGCAACAGGAATCAGTAAGAGTCGGACGCAGTATGGGTAAGATGAAGCATCTAAGCGCATTTGATCATGGGCAGATTGTCTGGGCTCGACGAATGAGTCACTCCATCTTGGAAGTCGTGCAGGCACTGGGATTTTCACGAGCCTCTGTGTCGCGGATGTACCGTGAGTACATCAAATCCGGTAAAACCATCCCTGCAAGGGTCAACTGCCATGGACAACAGCATGTGGATGAGTGGGGTCATCAATGGCTAGCTCGCATTGTAAAAGTGGATAGATGGGCCACAGTGCAAGAAATCACTCGGCAATTTAACACTGGTGCACAAAAACCTGTAAGCAGCCACACCATCCAGAACCATCTCCTCGCTGTGGGGTACAGAAGCCATCATCCCACGAGGGTACCGCTGCTGACCGCACATCACAGGGTGCAAAGATTAGCATGGGCATGGGAACATCGCCACTGGACCCTGGACATGTGGAAAAATGTTGCCCGGACTGATAAGTCGAGATTCACATTGGTAAATGTGGATGGCAGGATACGAGTACGGCGCAAACCATATGAAGCGATGGATCCTTCTTGCCAGCAGGGTACTCTTCAAGCTGGTGGGGGTGGCATTCTCGTCTGAGGACTGAAATGGGACCCCTGGTACATGTGACATCGTCCCTCACAGGTCAACGTTACCGGGATATCCTGGACGACCATTTGTTCCCGTTTGTGCGTCTTCAACTTCCCACTGGGGACCTCATCCTGCAACAAGACGATACACTGTGCCATCGCTCCCGAATTGTATCCGAATGGTTGGATGAAGACTCCACCGATGTGACCTCACTTCCTTGGCCAGCTAGGTCACCTGACCTCAATCCCATCGAGAACATCTGGGATGCCATCGAGAGAGATGTTCGAGGCTCTGACCCCTCTCCATCAAATCTTCGTGAACTGTGGGAGCTTGTTCAGGGGTCGTGGATCCGTATGGCTTCCCAACGCTTCCGATATGTCTTGTAGAGTCCATGCCGAGATGAATCGCTGCCATCATCAGGGCGAAAGGTAGTGCTACACGTTACTGGACAGGTATCTCTAATTCAATTGCTCTTCAGTGTAATTGTCGATTGAATTTAAACATTCTACTGAATTTTTTACTTGTCCACTAAAACTTTTCACTCATCGCAGATGAACGCATTTTTGAAGCCCTGTTGGTAGTCCTACACCATCATGATAACCTGTCTCGAATCCCTTTGCGAAAAAATTCCTTTGGTTTCGAGGTGCAAAAGTCTTGGGCCCGAAGTTCAATATGGTGGATGTTTGAGAAGTGTTTCCCACATGGCATGTGCCGTGAACTGAGATATGAGACAGTCGAAAGTCTCTCTGAACTGTAAGCATGATGGGACATTAGCTCAACACCCTTCAGTTCCTGTATTTTTTCCTTAGTTGACTGGACACAATGAGCAGGAGCATTATCTGTTGATGGAAAACTCATTATAATTCACCAGAGCAGGGTACTTTCAGCTTAAAGTGGCATATATCTGCTCCAACTGGACACAGTACAGCTGTGATTTAACGCCTGGGCCATCTGGAACCAATTCTCAATGGACTGAGCCCTCAAAGTTCCACCATAACTTTATGCTCAATAACTTTGTGCTTTGTGCTCAAATCGGTCCCTTTTTGGAGCTTGTTCTAGTGGCTTTTTTGGGCCTAACCATTGTTTTTTTCATGTCAGGATTCTGAAAAAATATCCACTTTCATTATATGTCACTATTCGCCTAAAGAAGCAGTAGTGCTGGGGACTTTCTGGCAATTTGTGACACACGTCGCTGAGCTTGAGCGGCAGTCAGTTCGTCGTATACTTGTCGACAGCTTCTGTGCATTGTGTTAAACTTGTGCAGTTTGCAAATTATTGTGGGCTGAGGTATTCCCAGCTCATTTGACAGTTGTCTAAAGCTTGTGCATGGATTTGACTCTGCAGTTTGGGGTACAGCTTCAGAATTCACTGTTAAAGGTCTTCCAGCACGTTCTTTGCTTCAAGTTGCAGTCTCCATTTTTAAATTGCTGCAACCAAAATCCAAAATCTTGCTGTTTTTTTCAGACATTGCTCCTTCACCTTCCACGTCACAATTTTCCCTCACTGCAACTGCAGCGGTCAACTTTATTTTTAAGAAAAACTGTATCAGCAGTCGTCCGTGGATCTATTATGTGCTCCTATTTATACCAACTAGATGATACCGGTTTTCTGGTCATGTATTGTTCTTATCTGCATAATATGTACACAAAGTCATTGCCTGACACAGAAAGACTCTTTAAAATGGCAATTACTTTTGATTCACCCTTTTAAATGTGGAACTAGAAGCAGGGTGGAGGAACTGGGGTTGATTCAGGTGGGATTTTGACACTGACATGCGGTATCTTCACAAAAACGTTTTGAGCTCAAATGGTATCTACACAAAAACGTTTTGAGCTGTAATAGTATCTTTACAAAATATTTTCATTAAAATTTTATTTTAACAGAAATATTTTAGTGTAAGAGACATCTTAAATATTTTCATGTTTAACTGATAAGCTTTGGGGGGGGGGGGGGCAATTCAGACTGCTTATTTTGCTGTGAAAGCAAAACAAGGCAGTTGGTATTAATCATTTTTTTTTACATACAAAGTCAGGAAATTGGATTTCTTATTCACATGCTCAGAACAGTCATTTCGACAACTCTTGAATCTGGGTAATGGCATTTTGTAAATCCTGATCTGACAATAATAATCATCCTGTCTGTTAATACTCACCATGTACTTTTTGCATTTTTAAAAACATTTTTTGGCAAAATTGCTCTAAGCAAAAAAATAAGCGAATTTCACAAAAATATGTAAGTTTTCTCAAAAATAGCCAAATTTTCACAAAAAATATGTAGAATTTCACAAAAATGGGATTGACCCCCTGAGGAATCATTGTTGTGATGTGTATGTATTAAACATTTAATTTGGTACTTATGCAATTTGCTATGTGTTTTGCATTACATAAATATATCAAAATATCTTCTTCTTGTAGAATCTGACGTATACACTAAAGATGGGAAAGTGAAGCTCAGTGCTATGCCTTATTCAGACAATAAAGAAATCCTAAAGTACAACCACCCCTTAATGCTCATGGTAATGTTTTTCTGTTAATTCCTTTTGATTTATATATCATTATTTAATTTTTTAACTTTAATTTTACAAAGTGTATGAGGGTGAATTTTTTGTCATTTGCCAAATTTTCCGGTTGCACTCCAACTTGTCAATGGGATTGACTCAAGGTGTTGCTCCTCATGTAGTAATACCCAGCCTTTCATCAAATATAAGTCATAGCTCTTTCCACTTTTATAAATGAGGCACGGAAAAATTCTCATCGGCCCCCTCCAGAAATTGAACCCAGGGTTTTCCAGATATGCTTCCACTGCACCACAGCGGTCTCGAAATTCTCTAGACTCACAAACGACAAACTACGAAACCACATGGCAGGCTCCAAAGAAGCAGCCTGCCATGTGGTTTCGTAGTTTGTCGTTTGCGAGTCTGGAGAATTTCGAGGCCGCTGTGGTGCAGTGGAAGCATACCCGGCGCATAACTGGAAGATCCTGGGTTCAATTCCCGGTGGCGGCCGATGAGAATTTTTCCGTGACTCACTTATAAACGTGGAAAGAGCAATGACTTTTATTTGATGTTCCTGGTCCATGTCAACTGTGTATTTACCCAGCCTTTCTATTCATTAATTGTGGCTCTTCCTGTATTTTTAATTTTAACACCTTGCAACGTCCTTTTCACAAAGTGCTGCTGATGTGATAGAATTTTTGTGGAGTCCCAGTTAATTAAATTTCTAGTGCTTTGAGTGTGTTTGTCAAGTCCTATTTCATTGGTTAGACTTTCATCCAATGTCCTTTTCACAAAGTGCTGTTGATGTGATAGAATTTTAATGGAATCCCAATTAATTGAATGTCCAGTGTTTTGAATGTGTCCATGAAGCCCTGTTTTGTTGATTAGACTTTCTTCCAGTTTCCTTTTCACAAATTGCTGCTGTTGTGATAGAATTTTAATGGAGTCACAGTTAATTGAATGTCCAGTGTTTTGAATGTTTCTGTCAAGTCATGTATTGTTGTTGGTTAGACTTTCTTCCAGTTTCCTTTTTGCAAAGTGCTGTTGATGTGAAAGAATTTTTATGGAGTCCTAGTTAATTGAATGCCTGGTGTTTTTGAATATGTCTGTCAAGTCCTGTTTTGTTGGTTACACTTTCTTCCAACTCCCGGGGGGGTGTCAGCGTCATTTTCTTGTAGGACTTCCGTCCACAGGTAGTAGAGTTTAGGTCCCAGCCACCTACAGCGAGATCGCCTTTTGGGCAGGACACAGAAACGGAAGGAATGAGAGCAAGTCTAGCGACTTTGACAGAACAGTTTGTAGTGAGATTAGAGTACAGTAGATGGCGCCACCGTACAAGTACGATATTGCACATAGATGGGTGATAGAATTTCAGGTGGGGTGTAGGAAAGGATACCCATTTAACCAGTGGGTCCAGCCTGGGGGCCGTCACTTAACGTGCTCGTCCGATGCACGGCGGATATTCAGCGATTGTTAGTAAATCACACCATCTCTGAAAGATCAGCCCAGGCTTGAACCTGGGGACCCAGCATCGATAGTCTGAAACACTAACCACTAAGCCATCCGCAGCTCTCTTCCAACTCCCTTTTCACAGAGTGCTTCTTATATGATAGAGTTTTTATGGAGTCCCTGTTAATGAATGTCTGGTGTTTTAAATGTATCTGTCAAGTCCTGTTTTGTTGGTCAGACTTTCTTCCAGCTTCCTTTTCACAAAGGGCTGTGGGATGTTGCAGGGCTGGAATGTTGAAAATTAGTCACAGGAATATGATGATGAATGCTTCATACTCTTGCACCCTTCCAGCTTACCAGATCTTAGCCCAATTCAGCATGTTTGAAACCAGCTAGAAAAGGAGATTTAATTGCACAACTTTCCCGACCTGACAGTGTGAAAGCATTACAGGACTCATTGTCCAGGGTTCACACTGGTACTGGAATTTTATTTCTAGTATTCCATGCCTGTGGAGCATGTTTGAGTTTTCATTAGTTATTTCTTTTTTTTTTTTTTTTTTTTAGGATGCTGGAATAATCCTGGGTTTTTCTGTTTGAAAAGTGTTAAGTCTTCTGCTGAATCAGGCCATGTGTTACTCCCAGAGGCTTCTCTGATTACTGTAATCATCAGTAGTAAAGAGAGAGAGATATCATGTCACTTCATTGTATTATTTTAGCTCTGGATAGATTGCTGACAGGGATATTGCTTTTATTTACGTGAAATGCAGCGAAGCAAATGTTATCATCTGTACCACAGAACAATGTTGGATTATTTACAGAGGGTGAGTTGAAAGTTTTGTAATATTTGGATCACTTTATGTCTTCATATGTACCTTTCCGACGAAAGCTGACTAGCATTCAAAGTAGAGGCCATCGTGTTGCACCGTCTTTAGCTATCTGTCAGCCAGTTCTTTGTTTCTGCGGTGGTACCAGTTCTTGTGCTTCGAGGTGAAGAACTCCTTCACCTCAGCTGCCACCTCCTCCTGGTTGTTGAAGTGCCGCCCTCGATGGAAGTGGGCCATAGACCAGAACAAGTAATAATCTGACAGGGCAAGGGCCAGACTATATTCTAGGTGTGGCATCAGTTCAATACCCTCAAGTTTCTGGAGTTTCGCCTGGGTTGTTCGCACGGTATGAGGTCAAGTGTTGTCCTGCTGTAGAAGAGCGTGCTTTCTGTTCACTAGTGTCGGGTACTTTTCCTCTAAAACGGCATACATCCGCTCCAGCTGTTCAGAGTTAGAGGTTGGCGTTGATGGTCCGACCATCTGGAACAAATTCGTAATGGATTATCCCCTCGAAAGTCCACCAGACCCAGAGCATCACCTTGTGCTGGAAGCGCTCACGTTTGGCAATGGGTTCAGGAAGCTGGCCCAGGCTCAACCACTGCCGTTGTGTTTTAGGATTATGGAAATAGACACACTTTTCATCGCACGTAGCAATTCCCTAGATGAAACGTACATCGTGCGGGTTTCCTAGGAGTTTCGTGCACACTTCCTCTCCGCGGTTTGCTTCAGCTGGCATCAGTTTGTGAGGGATGATGCGACAGCTCCTCTAGACCTTGAGGAGGTCCTGAAGGTGACGAGCCATGGTGTTCTGTGATATGCCCAGTTCGCCTGATAATCTCCGAGTGTTGGTTGTCGGATTTGCCTCTGCGGTATGCCGCACGGCCTCCAAATCCATGGTTCATGGCCCACCTGACCTTGGCTGATTGTCGAGGTTTCTGTCACCTGAGCAAAATTTCTTGAACCACCTGGTTGCGGTGCTGTGGTCCACGGAACCTTCCCCTTTCACGTGACAAATGTTTCATGTTGCTTGAGCAGCGTTATGGCCGAGTTCAAACCCGTAAAGCAAAAGTTTGGCTGTTCATCTTTTAGCCGTCCCAACCACAGACAGAACGACTACCACTTTGCATCCCTTTCGACTGCCTGCAGTGTGCGACTTGAACTAGTTTAAACACGTGACATATGCGCCACAGCACATGCATTTATGCAAATATTGCAAAACTTTCGACTCACCCTCTGTAATAAAGATTTGTGAATTTTAGTTGATTGAGGTACATACAAACAACATATCATATTAAGTAATCACTAATTATATATAATCTGTTGTTTTAGCATGACAAAATTTAAAAGTTTACTTTTTACTGGCTTCCATGGATGCACCTGTGTTAAATGGAAAATACAGTCAAACCCACATATAATGAGCACACATTATACAAAGTTCTGCATAAACTGAAGTTTTCACAGGTCCCTTGAACTTTGTAATATTTCCCCTTTGTTATTTTAACTGCATATTACAAACAATGTTTTTTTTTTTTTTTTTGGAAAACCACATGCCCCCCCTCCCCGAAAAGGTGAAGCACCCCAAGAAAATCATTCGATCCTGATGAAATTGTGGATGCAAGTATCTCAGGGGCCAAATATGCAAATGATAAAAAAACAAACAATGACTAAGTAGTGGTGTGCCGCAGCTCATGGGAATCGTGTGATGAGGAGGGTATAGCAAGAGCAAATTGCCCCAATGTCAGATCCATCCACAATACAAGCAGTTGAGTGAGTTTGAGGGAGGATGTATTAGTGGAGTGAGAGAGACCAGTTAGTTGGTCAAGGAGCCTTATCACCAGGCATTTGGGGGGAGATCTGATGATGTTGGCACCAATGGGTTGAGGAGGGCACAACTGCAGTGGACGGCCGAAGGCAACGACAGAGCATGAAGATTGAGCAATTGTAAGAACAGTAGGAACCGAACCAAATTTGTCGCTCTCAATCATCTGTGGCTATGTTGCATCTTATACAGGTATGGAAGTGGCCATCCGTAACGTTAGCAGATCACTTGCGGCACAGGAACTATGTTCAAAGAGGCCACTCCACTACCTACTACTGACCAGCAATCATCGCCAGCACCGGTTGCAGTGGCATTGGGCCCGATCAATGAGGGATAGTGTCCAGTGGCATCGTATTGTCTGCAGTGATGAGTTGTGGTTTGCACTTGGCGCTGATGACCAGCACATACAGTAGTGAACAAAAGTATTTGGCGAAACACTTTTTTGACCATAATATTTTTTTCTGCTGGACCAAATCGGGTCATTTTGGGATATGATATGGGTTATTCAGTTGTAAACATGACCCATATGCAGATGGATCGGAAACATTAACACAGATCGGGTACCGAGCTTAATCGCGAAGATCATACTAATTGACCAACAAAGTAGGTGTGTATCACATTCATTTAATGCAACGATAACAGAAAACAAGTACGAGAAAACGACAAAACAATAACTAATACTTAATGGGATAACCACGAGACTTAATAACAGCTGCACAACGGGCCGACATCGAGTTCACTAGCTTCTCGACGGTGACCTGCGGAATTCGCGCCCATTCTGCAGACAGCAGGTCGAACTTCTGGGCCCTATTCTGGCAGGTTTTCTGCGCACATCGTCTCTCCAGCTCCTCCCACATGTGCTCGATGGGGTTGAGGTCTGGAGATTGGCTTGGCCAGTCTAGAGGTGTGACCTGTTGCTGCTGGAAGGCTGCCTTCACTACTCGGGAGGTATGCTTCGGGTCGTTGTCTTGCTGCATGATCCATCCGGGGGGCATGTTCTGGTTTGTCCATGGGAAGACATCGTTGATGAGCATGTTCGTGTAGCTCTGGCCAGTCATTATTCCGTCAATCTTGATGATGGGGCCTATTCCATTGCGAGAGAAGGCGCCATAAACCATGAGCGATCCTCCTCCGTGCTTGACAGTCGGCTGAATGAACTGGGGTTGAATCTCTGGCCACACGGACGTCGTACGTATCGGATGCCATCACTTCCGAACAAGTTGAACTTGCTCTCGTCGGTGAAAAGCACCTTACTCCAGTCCGCCGCGGTCCAGTGTCGATGACGGCATGCGAACGCTACTCTGGCTCGTCGATTCTTGATTCCGATGAGTGGTTTCTTCGCAGGGCGTCTTCCATTCAATCCACCAGCAATGAGACGACGGAAGATGGTCATTCGGCTGACGTTCAGGTCGTCGCTGTCGCGGAATTCGGTGGCGATGTCCACAGCAGTCAAGGTGGGATCAGCACGAGATAGACGGAGGATGCGTCTATCCTGACGCAACGTCGTGGAACGAGGCCTACCGCATCGTGGACTGTTGTCGACGGTCCCAGTCTTCTTATAACGTTGCAGGATAGCTGAAATGGACTGGTGTCCGATCTTCATGGCCCTCGCAATGTTGGTGACGCGCATTCCGGATTCCATCATGTTCACGGCCGCCTGGCGAGCTCCAACAGGGATCTCCGCCTTTTTACTCATTTCTGAAAACCTAAGATTGACTTATTATCACACTTACACATCACAAAACCCACAAAAATCACAAGAAAAACATTAATACATGCAGCAAACAAATGGATAATAATTGGCGACTCTTGAATATGGCCCATTTCGAAGGACAAATTCGCTCTGAGCGAAATACAAACTATGCAGCATTGTAACCCATGAATCAACACATATCATATATCCCAAAATGACCCGATTTGGTCCAGCAGGAAAAAAATTATGGCCGAAAAAGTGTTTCGCCAAATACTTTTGTTCGCTACTGTATGTATGTAAAAATAAGCCAGATGGCGCACATATCCTGCCTTTACCGTGGAACAGGACATGGCTCACACACCAGAAGTGACCGTCTGGGGTAGCCATTTCCTATTATAGCCGGACACCTGTGATAGTTCTCGGTAACACCCTCACAGCTCAACGGCACCTTGATGACATTCTACAACATGTTGTGTTGCCATTCCTGTCGCAGTATCACCGAAAAGTTTTTTAACAGAATAACACCTGTCCTCCCATGGCATGGATTTCCCAGGCCTGCCTCCGTAATGTCGACACCCTTCCATGGCCATCCGAATCGTCCAACCTCTCAGTGATCGAACATGATAGGATGCTACCTATGCCCATCCCGGAATGTCAACAAACTCACCCTCAATTTGGATACCATCTGGCATGCTATACCTCAGGACAGTATCCGTGAACTGTATGCATCTATGCCATACCATGTAACCACTTGTATCCAAACCAGAGGTGGTGCTGCTACATACTGACTTGTTCCACTCGTGTAGTAGCTGTTTCACCCAAATAAATAACCCAACTGCTGTGGAATTACAATCATTTCCTTTCCTATACATGTACATTGCTTCATTCGATGATCCCTTCTGAGTGCTACGTTGTTTTTAGCAAAGAGAGTATATTGAAGTTCAGCACTTTTATCAGCAAGCTTGCGTTTTGCCCAGTTTTATTTCTGGAAAACAAGGAATTACCTGTTGTTAACAACATTCCCAAGTTTTCCTTAGAGACAAGTCAGTTTGCATGAAATCAAGATTGTTTTTTTTTTTTTTTTTTTACTACCTCCTGCAAACCCCTCCTAACCTCCTGCTTGCTACATATTTGTTTTCTAAGCAAATGCTGTATTTTATCCTCTTCAGTTGCAATCCTTCAATCACTTAATGTGTGTGTTTAGGAAATCTTAGAGTTTATTTTGCATCTAGAAACATCATAACCACTGTGTCAAAGGAAGTTTGAAAATATTTAAATCAGCTATCATGACAAGCGCAAATATCATCGTGATACATAAAAAAAAAATTCAGATTTTTGGCACTTACTTAAATTTTTACAATTGTTAAATGTTTTGCATATTGCCAATCACACTCATATTTTTGGTAGCTAAATTTTTTAATTGACTGTTTATCGACTACCTCCAATCAATTGATAAATAGACTAGTTTTGACTTATCATAATGTAATATGCCAAAAAAAAAAAAAAAAAGCCTTGTTTTTTTATTTTTCTGGTTATAACAAAGTTTACATACATCGAATGCTTTTAGCTCTTCCTTTGACTTCATTGTATACGGTTTTGACTGTGGTTTCAGTCCTTAGAATTTCATCTTAGACAGGTTTCACTGTCTAATAAAATATCACATACAATATGAGTTCATGTATGAGGTGTGATCAAAAAGTTTGCAGAATGGCCCCATGGTAATGCCAGCTTGCATCTGATGTTGTTTGGACCCTTGACCATTCTCTAGAGTTAAACAAATGCAACCAATGATACTACCTGCAACGTAGAGTTTGCTCAATTATCATCTTGCCTGATGAGAGGATCGACGCTTCATCTTATTCAGTATCAACACTTGAAACACCAGAAACAATGCAATCTCTTGTTAACCTCAAAAACATACAAGTTATATTGAGCCGCATGAATTGAGTCCTCACAAATTAATACCAATGGAAATTCACACACCTTAAAAATGCATTAAAATGCATTTTAAGTTGAGGTTATCAGGTTTTAATGCATTTTTAAGGTGTGTGAATTTCCATTGGTATTAATTTGTGAGGACTCAATTCATGCGGCTCAATATAACTTGTATGTTTTTGAGGTTAACAAGAGATTGCATTCTTTCTGGTGTTTCAAGTGTTGATACTGAATAAGATGAAGCGTCAGTCCTCTCGTCCGGCAAGATGATAATTGAGCAAACTCTCTACGTGCCTGAAGAATAAGAAGCAGAACAATGGGCTACGTTGCATGTGTAAGTAGTATCATTGGTTGCATTTGTTTAACTATACTGAGCATGCTTTTAGCAAAGTATTTGCATGGGATTTCGAGCTTAAGTTGTACGTTGTAAACGTTCTCTAGAGTGAATGTGTTGGGTCACACAAAGCATCATGAAGTTCTCTGTCTTGTTTCTGAAGTTGGAATTTAGTAGAATTGTGAAGGGGGAGTATAAGTACATATACACTGATGTGCCAAAAAACAAAACAAAAACCCTACTAGGAAGGGTCCTCTCTCCTGGAGACAGGTTTTGAAGAAGGATAGTAAATGAACTCATTAGCTTTCTTTTGTAATTTTACACTTTCACTTGCCCGGACTATCCTTTGGGATTTAATTCTTGTGTACCTGTTGGTGAGGGGTGGGGGCTTTGATCAATTGTGTTGGGGGTAGCCTCTGAAGAAGAGAGATGGAGGGGTGTGTGTGTGTGTGTGTGTGTGTGTGCTTCCACAGCATTGGTGTGACTACAGCAATGAACAGGCATAGTGCAAGATTTTTGCGTATCATGCTCCATTGTGGACTGGTATATAACCAAGGACAGTGGCCATGAATTGGTTTTCAATGTCATCTCATCTAAAGATGGGATCCGTTGCGGATCCTGAAAGTTTATGTATTTTTAATTTGGAAGTGTTTTAACCAGGTGATTGATAATTAAATTTTTAATATGTCAGTAACTTGGTTTTTATTTGATTACCATCATGCAATGCTAGTTAATCTTTTATTCACATTGTGGATTTATTAATTTAACAATGGACATGGCAGGAAATTGAGTACAGGTTGGATATCCTCCATGCAACAAAAAGACACATATGAAAGTATTGAATTGTATCATAAAAAAACTTTCAAAATGCAGCAAATCTGTAAGTGGCATAGTTACTTTTAATAATTATCTAAAAACATGACAAGACTTTTGGACCACCCTGTATAATGATTTCAAAAGTGCGGGGAACTCACATTTTGTTTATTGCCTGTAGAAGTTATTTGTAACACAACTTAATGCATGCTTTAATTTTTTTTTTTTCAGGTTACACATAATCGCCAAACACTTCTGAGTCATCCACTATGTTCAAGTTTGCTGCAACACAAATGGCAGAGTTATGGTCGATATGTATATTACTCCAATTTAGTCATATTCCTCTTCTTTTTAGCATTTCTGACAGGCTACATGATCACAGCACTGCCTCCATGTCCCACAGAGGACTTCATGAATGAAAAATGCTGGTAGGTTAAGCATTTCCATTTTTTTCAGTTTTAACATATTAGTTTTCTCACAGAAATAAAAAAAAAAATGAAATGTTCTGTTCAAACACATGCAGCATTCACATACATACAGTGGTGCAGTCCTGAAAAAAGAAGTGGTCTGGCACTGGTGCTCCAAAGACCAGCCATCAGGTATGTTGAGTTTCGGGCATATATATATACAGGGTGTTCGGAAAGTAACTGTGCACCTAGGATACCGTTTTGTTTTCGCAGTTATCAAGTGCAGTACGTGGCACCGGAACGTAATAAAGTGGATTCTCCCGGTCGCAGCCGATCGCGGGAACCCGTGGGGCTCGCTGCGCATGCGCAGCAAGCTGCTCGAAGCGTCGGTTGCCGCATTGCGGCAGTCGAGTTCCAGAGGTCAACAGAGACGAGTCGCCGTTACTGTAAGTATCGAAGTTATCGTGTGTGCCGTTGTTGTTCAGTTTTTTGCACTATGGTTCTTTCAATTGCGGAACGTGTGTTTCTGGTTGAATACGTCTTTCGAGAAGGCAATGAATACACCGATTTAGTGCGGCAGCAATTTGCTGCCAAATTCCCAGACACACCTGTACCTCATCGTAATGCAGTTCGTCGACTTATTGAGAAATTTCGTGCGACAGGCGCAGTGTTCGACGCCGAACGAAACGGAAGACCTACTAAACTTACCGATGGGAAGTTCATGGACATCTCCGACTCCCTGCTGCGGAGTCCATCAAAATCATTGCGCAAGTTGGCGCAAGAGGAAAATATCGGGCTTGCGACAGCGCATAAAGCGGTGAGAGAATCATTGCACCTCTACCCATACAAAGTAACAGCGGTACAACAATTGCAATCGGCGGATCACGTAAATCGACTCCGGTACTGTGAATAGTTTAACAATTTTATTCAAACGAAAACTGTTGCTGTTCTTGATGTCACCTTCTTTACAGATGAGGCATGGCTCCACCTCTCTGGGTATGTTAACGCACAAAACACACGATTGTGGTCCACAGAGACTCCTCTTGCTGTGTCGGAACGACCCTTGCATGACCAGAAAATCGGAGTGTGGGTCGCGCTATCCCGACGGCGCATTGTCGGGCCGTTATTCTTTCAGGACACCGTGAATAGTGCACGTTACTGTTCATACTCCACGACTTCATCGGCCGCCTTGAAGAAGACGAAATCACCTACAGCTGGTTTCAACAAGATGGCGCTACTGCACACACAGCTCACACCTCTATGAAACTTCTGAATGAGGTTTTTAGCGAACGTGTCATCTCAAAAAACCTATGGCCCCCTTGCTTCCCGTACCTTACTCCACCAGACTTTTTGCTGTGGGGCGCAGCAAATTTGCTGTGTATCGTGATCGCCCACGCACGCTTGATCAATTACAAACTGCAATAACTACGTTCATCAGAAACATCTCGCAAGCAGAGCTGCAGCAAGTGTTTGCAAATAAACTGAAACGGGTTCAGCGCTGTATCGACGCTCGTGGAGATCACTTTGAACATTTTTTCTAAGTGCATAGCTTAGCTGCACAGTGAATTTCCGAACACCCTGTATATAAAAGACATACAAAGGCTGCATACAACTCCAGGAAGCATGGAGAGGTGCATGCCTGGTGTAACCAGGAGAGATAAGAGGAACTCGTGGATCCGAAAAAATGACAAGAGTGGAAGACATCATGATCAGAGTAAAATCCTTGAAATGGCAATGGGCTGGACATACTGCCAGAAGAACAGACCATCGATGGACAGCCGAAATTTTAGATTGGATTCCAAGGGACAGGAAAAGACCCAGAAGAAGACCACATGGAAGATGGGTGGATGAAATTCGAAAGTATGCGGGAGTGACATGGAGAAGACTGGCACAAGACAGACCGTTGTGGAGGAAACTTGGGGAGACCTTCGTCCAGCAGTGGATTGATAATGGTTGACAATGATGATGATGATGATGATGATATCCTTTAGTATGTGCAGTTGTGTCGGGTGATCATATCCCCTACTATTCTCAACAGTGGTGCATCTCAATCATGGCATTCAGACCTATGTAGCCAATTTTGGCTCCTCTTCCCTTCGTACCGTCTTTTGCTGTAATGCAGCGGTATTTAGGCTCCAGCAGTAGATAGATAATGGTTGACAATGATGATGACGATATATATATACACTGGTGGAAAGTGAAAAAAGAACACCAAGAAGGAATTGGCGGACGAACATGAAGTTTACATATGTTAATGGGATCGAGTTTACATAGGTGTGATGTTAATTTCGGGACCAACCGGTGAGCGCTTATGCCACAGCATGGCATAATATGCAAATTATCATTAGTGGTATTAAGGAATACGGCGAAGTGAATGTAATCAGTCGTCGGCGTACGGACACGTGCGAAGACCCTGAAGAAGCTGCAATGCCTGGACATGGAAGACGTGTATGATTTCAGCAGTTATCGGACTGAGCGAAGTCATCTAGTCGGACTCCGCGAGGCTGGGTGGTCGTATCGTCGTATTGCGGAGCGAATTGGACGGGAAGTATCGGTGGTGGTACGATGGTGGCATAGATGGTCCGAGGAACATTCCCGCGTGAGAAGACGTGGAACCGGGAGTCACAGACGGACTGATGAGCAGACCGATCGACGCATAAGAAGAGCGCCGTTGTCAAGCAGAACATCCACTGCGACGCAAATCCGAGCTGCCGTTGCACCTGAGGTGACTGTGCGAACAATCCACAACCGTCTACTGGATGCAGGACTACGTGCACATGTGCCTCTGGCATGTGTACCTCTGACCCCAACCCACCATCAAGAACGGCTGCAGTGGTGTCGCCAACGTCTGCACTGGAGAACGCAATGGCGCTCTGTCGTGTTCAGCGATGAAAGCAGATTCTGCTTGGGAGCCTCCGATGGCTGTATGCGTGTTCGCAGACGCACAGGGGAGAGTCTCCACTCTTCTTGCATCCGCCAGCGACACACAGGGCCTACACTTGGTCTCCTGGTGTGGGGAGCGATCAGCTATCACTCCCGTACACAACTAGTGTTTGTACCGGGTACGTTAAACAGCACCTCCTACATCAACAACATCATTCAGCCCGTTGTGCCATTTGTAAGGTCGGTCCATCGTGGTGTTTTCCAGCAAGATAATGCACGCCCACACACGGCACGTGCAATGCAACATGCACTTCAGGGTGTGAGACAACTTCCATGGCCTGTACATTTACCGGATTTGTCCCCCATTGAGCACGTGTGGGATTTTATGGGACGCCGACTTATCCGGTCTCCACGGCCAGCCACGACCATCCCCGATTTACGCGTCCAGGTTGAGGATGCTTGGAACTCAATACCCCAGACTTACATCCAACATCTGTACGACAGACTCCATGCCAGAATTGCACAGTGTGATGCAGTTTATGGCGGTTCAACCTCGTACTAACCATGTTACATGGAAATGTTATTTTTCAGTTTACCAGCAAATACAGCTGTATTTTGCCATAATGTTTTGATCACGTTATCCTCTGTATTCCGTTATTATGCTGTATAAATTTCGTTGGTATCAGACATCTCCTTCTTGGTGTTCTTTCTTCACTTTCTGCCAGTGTATATTTATATTTATATATCATTGTCAACCCAATGCTAAAAACCGTCTGTCTTGAGCCATTCTTCTCCATGTCACTCAGGCATGCTTTCAAATTTCATTTATCCATTTTCCATGTGGTCTTTTTCTGGGTCTTTTCCTGTCCCTTGGTACTCAGTCTAAAATTTCGGTTGACCATCGGTAGTCCATTCTTCTAGCAATATGACCGGCCCACTGCCATTTCAGGGATTTTACTCTGATCATGATGTCTCCTACTCTTGTCATTTTCCTGATAAATGAGTTCCTCTTCTTATCTTTCCTGGTTATACCAAACACGCTTCTCTCCACGTTTTTTTTTTTTCAGTTGTCTGCAGCCTTTGTATGTCTCTTTTAGTTAAAGACCAAGTCTTTGCTCTGTACGTAAAAGCTGGGCGGATGCATTGATTAAACACTTTTCTTTTAAGACACAATGGTAAATTGCTCTTGAAAATTGTATTGTTTCTTCTAAAAGCTTTCCAACCAAGCTTTATATTTGGTGCAGTCCTAAGAAAAAGTACCCTGGCAGTCTCCTACATCCTGTTTGGTACTGCTTAATTTGGCAGTGGGGAGGGTGAGTTAGTTGTAGCCAGTGGGTCAACCGCAATTGGAAATTTCAAAAACTTTGCAATACTCCGTATTGTCTGAAACGCAGGAAGCGACTTTCATCAAGGTTGTCCTGTCGAGGGTGCAAGCACCCCTTCCCCAAATTCTGTGACTAAAAAATTTAGCACAATGCACTCTCAAAAGTCACGCAATATACCTACATAATAATTATGTGCTATTTTTTTGCCGTACTCCATAGAGTCTGGAGTGTGGCAGTTTACTTGTGTGGCAGTAACCGACCACACAGGAAAACTGCCATACGTCTTTCAGAAACTTGGAAAACATGTTTTTCACTAAGGGGCTGGGCACAAATTGCTGTTTCTTTGAAGAACACTTTAATGTGTGGCAGTTTTCCCAGGTTCCTAACGACGGGGAAGGAGGTTTTGTTTGTCTGAATTTTCATGCCGGTCATTCAAGTTTAGGGCAACTGGTCACAAAAGTTCAAGGGGGGGAGGGCTATAGAGATTACCGTTTCTTCGCCTATATTGAGAATTGAATTCGGAACTCCAAACAAATTTCGAGAAAATGTTCTTTATAAGCCAAGACGGAATTGTATTTTAATTTTGACAACTTCAGTGTTCGACGAAACAACAGAATTACATCATGATTCATGCTGTATTCAGAAAAGGACGTTAAGGTGGGATTTTTTAAAAACACAAACTTTTACTTACGCACTAAATATTTGCATAACATGTCAAGTTTGAAATATTTTTCTTTTACGTTATTAATTCATAGGCCCTAGGCCTAGGCTTTTTAATAGTTTTTACTCTACCAATGTCATATTCACAACGTTTGCGTATCACCCCAAATTAATAGCATTGCACTTTTAGTTACGCACTAAACGTTATATCATAGGCCCCAGGCTTAGGCCTTTTTAACAGTATGTATTCTACCAATTTCATATGCACAGCATTTACACAGAAAATAAAGTTAATAATTTCAATTTACTTCCAATATTGGAGGTTATTTTTTAACGTGCATTAATGCATTTGTATTTTTGAACTTCCCTTTTTGTTGGTAAAGTTCGATTAACACTTACCACACGTGGGGCTTTGCTTTCAATTCTTATTTCCGTTATGTGGATACGGCATGGGGGTTTTTCATTTAGTTGCGGGTCCACTTCATTCCCCCCCTTTGGTATTTATCTGGCCTTGTCACTAAATGAGTTTTTTCCTTTGCTGCCTCCTTATTTACTTCAATAATTTTTCATAACCCGAGTACTTTCGGTAATAATCCATTACTGTCATCTAGGGGACGTTTTGCTCCGACTAGCACGGACCGTGTCAGCTGGGCATTTCGGTGGTTCTTGCGGGCTGCTTCTGTTATCGGCTATCGCTTCTTCTTACACCGAAATGCCCAGCTGACACGGTCCGTGCTAGTTGGAGCAAAACGTCCCCTAGATGACGTTAATGGATTATTACCGAAAGTACTCAGGTTATGAAAAATTATTGAAGTAAATGAGGAGGCAGCAAAGGAAAAAAACTCATTTAGTGACGAGGCCAGATAAATACCAACGGGGGAAAAAAAAAATGAAGTGGACCCGCAACTAAATGAAAAACCCCATGCCGCATCCACATAACGGAAATAAGAATTTAAAGCCAAGCCCCACGTGCAGTAAGTGTTAATCCAACTTTTCCAACAAACAGGGAAGTTCAAAAATGCAAAAGTTAATAATGTTGCGCTTTTACTTAGACAAGAATTATTAAGTCACAAGCCCTTGGCCTAGGCATTTTTAACAGTTTTTACTCTACCAATGTCATATTCACAGCTTTTACCTATCAACTCAAGTTAACATGTTGCTCTTATTAAAATTTTCTAAAAAGACCAGGCTTAGGGACTCTGAATTAATATTTCGTGCCTAAGTTAAAACTAATATTATTAACTTGATTTGACTGCAGGTTTATTTTATTACTGTTTGCAGCTGTACCATGCACCTTAACAATGCAGCAGATCTGTTCATTTGCCATTGAAGTGGTGTCCGGTTACTTTTCTGTACAGAGAGAGAAAGAGGAGCCTTTTAAGAGTGGTCATGAAATTTTTTATTGGTCATGAAATTGTGTTCTTTAAATTCGGTAAACACCCTGCATCCCTACTTTTTCATGTGTATTGACCCCTTGGCTACCAGATGGCGTTAGCCGGAGCGCGCGTAAATCCCAGATTCCTGGGCATACCGACCTTGCAAGGAAAAGTTATACATAGTTAAAAAAATTGGGATTCCATATGATTCACAGAATGGTACTGAACACCAACGTATTTTACAGTATATCTCATTCAACACGAACTGGACTACATCCATTTACCATAATAGTATGCGATGAAATTCTCACAAAATATTCTGAAAACTGCACAAAATGTAAAAATGACTACAAGAAAAGAAATGACCCTCCAGAAGCCTTTCACAAGCTTGTTGACAAAATTTTAGAAGGTTCCAGAAGAAAGCGGAACAGATGTTGGGTGTGCTAGAATGTAGAAAAAAAAAATGACTATACACTCATGTAATGCTTGTGGAAAAGCTTCTTGTTCCAAGAAACATTTCGAGCAATTTCATAAAGATTTGTAATTTTAATTCTAATTTTCCTATTTTTTCAACTTTTTGTAATCAAGCCTAAAAAAATCTAAAATGTTTTGTCTGTAATCCCGATAAAACAAAAACTACCATATGTTTCCTGTGCTCGTTACTCTGTCTGTATTGAAAGTCATGTATACACTTGAGGTTACATGGGATTTTGCCCTATACATAGCATGTATCCCCATGTGGTTACATGGTAGCCAAGGGGTTAATTACACTACTGTTTGTGAAAATTGTAACACCAAGAAGGAACCATGCAATTCAAATGTAATTCATACCACACATTTCTGATATGACTGTACATAAGTGATTTAACTTTCAAAACAATACATACAACAATTTTTACCTGCAAAAATCAGTGTCTTGGAAGTCATCACAAGCTGCAATAAGAGCTTCTAGATGGCAAAAATCAGTATCTTTGAAGTCCCCGCAAGCTGCAATAAGAACTTCTAGATGGCAAAAATCAGTATCTTGGAAGTCCCCGCAGGCTGCAATAAGAGCTTCTAGATGGCAAAAATCAGTATCTTGGAAGTCCCCGCAAACTGCAATAAGAGCTTCTAGATGGCAAAAATCAGTATCTTGGAAGTCCCCGCAAACTGCAATAAGAGCTTCTAGATGGCAAAAATCAGTATCTTGGAAGTCCCCCGCAAGCTGCAATAAGAGCTTCTAGATGGTGTGGTGTTGGATGGTGTTCTGGTAATTGTTTGCTAGGCGACGTGTGTGCAAGTCTACGGATCGTTGGTACTGACTGCTGGAGGACTTTGATGGGCTAGTTGCCGAGTGACCATATCCCAGACATATTTAATAGATGACATGTCTGGTGAACGTGCAGGCCAGGGAAGAAGCGATACCTGCTGTGCTGCAAAGAGGGCTTGAACATTCTTGGCAACATGCGGTCGGGCATTGTCTTGCTGGAATATGGTGCCAGGAGTGCTCTGAAGGAAGGGTATGACTTTTGCCTGTACAACTTCCCTGATGCAGCGGTCTCTGTTGAGATTGCCCGCAAGTCGTAGTAGCAGAGATCTCGAACGGTACCCAATGGCACCCCACACCATCACACTTGGTGTTCGGCCTGCATGACGCTCTACAATGCATGCTGGAAGAAGGTGCTCACCAAAATACCATTTAATGCGTATGCAGCCATCGTGGTAGCCCAAGTTGAATCGGGACTCATCCGAAAAATGACATATTGCCAATCAGCATGCCATTGTCTGTATTGAAAACCCTGTTCCAGCCTGAGGCATCCATGGATCAGGGTCAAAGGAATCCGCTGCAAAGGGATGCATGCAACCAGTCCTCTGTGCAGTGGACAGCATTGAACTGTGGAAGCAGACAATGCCACACCTGTTGCAGTGCTCCACTGTTGTGCTAACACTTGCGAAGATGTGGACAAGGTGTTGGTCGTCCTGCGGTGTTGTCGCATTTCTTGGTCCACTGCTGGATTGTTGATGAACCTGGTTCTGCTTGGCCCACTGCCGTCACATGTGCATCGCTGTCGTGGCATTATGTCCCGTCCGAGCTGCAATGTCGTGGTATGAAAATGCACCTTCACGCAGACCAATCGTTCATCCTCGTTCACATACCTTGCACCCTTAGTTGTCACATTACTGAATCCTGGAGACCCTTTTACAACTCGCTGTCAGCCACGCACTACTGGTGTGTATCCTAAACGGCGCTCTTTTTATACCCCTCACTCGACTGTCCAGAAGGTGCTGCCAGGACCAGAGATGCGCCATGACTCTGCACCTCTAATCATTTGATGTCCTACCCTACTCTGCATATCCTGTAAGTTTCACGTGATTACCATCATTCCTTCATGGTGTTGCAATTTTCACAAACAGCAGTTTATATGTGATGTGCCTTTTGTTCTGTATCTTACAAAAGTTTAATGTTTATCAAGCTTCCTACTGTAGCTTATCTCTCCTTTTTCAAGCAGAACAGGGTTTGTCTGGCTGGCCCGTTTTCTTACTGGTGTTAGGGCTTTCTTCCCTTTCCACACTCATGGTGAGACACGCTGCATTTCCAGAGGTGAAGAAATGTTTGTAACATTGGCGCAGTTCTCGCTTTCATCTTCATTGTGGCTGTAGCACACTCTTTAAAATTTAATGCATTAAAGTCCAATTTTGTACAGATTGTAATTTTCCAGCTTTTTCATTCAAAAAAAAAAAAAAAAAAAAAGCTACATCCGTTGAAGCTTACTGAGCTTTTTAATGGAGCTATGTAGACAAAGTGTATCATTTCGGCGAATCACATGGCCTCCAAGGGAGTGGTAGGCTCGCATGAGCGTTCTGATAAATGGCCATGTGTGCTGGTAGATATTACTGTAAATATATATTAAAACAGTTTTTAATAATCTTTAATCACACGGTCGCCACAGGCAAGTGGTAGGCTCACCTCAACCTTCCTAGAAATGGTCATGTGTACGTACATACATAACACTAAGCTGTTCTCTGATATTCAGAGGTTAGCTCCACAAAGAAATACAAACTACCAGATAATTTTTACTTACTATTGCTGTATCAAACTTCTCCATTTATAGCGATCTTGACATACAACTCGGGCTTCTCACATCCATCACAAGGTCTTCTATACTTCATACTCATAATCTTTTTCTCATGCAGACACTCTTGAATCTGATCCCCCCATGTCTTCCTTGGCCTTCCTCTGCCTTTCCTTCCTGCCACTTGGGCTAAAAAAAAATTTCTTAGTAAGCATCTCATCACTCATTCTTTCAACATGGCCAAACCACCGAAGCATATTAGTCTCCTCCTTGCTAACAACATTTTGCTTCACATCATACAACTGCAGCACATCTTCATTCCTCACACGATCAGAACGTGTCTTGCCACGTACCCCTCATAAGTAACACATTTCTCCAACACACAAACAACTCCTATGTTTCTTCTGCAGCACCCAGGTATCACTACCATACATCAGAGTAGGAACATGGCTTTCCTACTCAGCGATGCGGGACTCTCTAGAGAACCCATCATTCCTGTGAAAACTTCCCAAAGCAGCCATGAGTTTCAACGAAGAATTCACTCGCCTACTTATTTCGCCATCCAATTTGTTCTCTATGTCAAACATGCTCCCTAAATACACAAACTCATTCACCTGGTCAATCACTGCATGTCATTTAGACTTATATTACATTCGGTACTACCATTTTCTCTCTCAAAAACCATAACTTTGGTTTTTCCCTTATTTATGCTCAGTTTGAATTTCATGCAAACTTCGTATATCTGGGACAACATACTCTGCAACTCACTTTTGCTCTCTGCCAACAGGACAGTGTCATCAGCATACAGCAATCTGCACACACAGATATCACCAAGACATAAACCAGTTTTATCTATTTTGGCATCATGCAATCATGCATCTATAAATATGTTAAATAGCCATGGTTACATTACACAACCTTGTCTGACTCCTGTACCAATAGAAATCCATTTCGACAAAACACCATTCACTCGTACACAAGCTCTACTGCTAGCAAACATGGCTTTTACACTCTTAAGTAGATTCCCAGTAACACCGTATTCATTTAATGCCTTCCTCAAAAGTGTCCTATTTACTCGATCGTAAGCTTTCTCTAAATCTATGAAGGCAGCAAAAACTTTCTTACCAACAGCCAGATACTTTTCAATCATCATGCGTAATGCAAAAATCTGGTTAGTGCAGCCTTTACCAGGCATAAAACCACTCTGAACATCCCACACTTTCTCTGATGTAAGACCCCATATTTTTTCAATAACGACTTTACCAAACACTTTTGCCTGGTACACTTAGTAGGCTAATACCATGATAGTTCTTGCATTCAGTCAGATCACCTTTTCCCTTATACAAGGGAACAATAATAGCATTCCTCCAATCCCGAAGAACCATTCCTAACTCCCAGCACAACTGGCAAATTTCAGTTAACCAGTCAATTTAATTACCATATAATGATTTAATGATTGTACGAGGGGATGCTGAAAAGTTCTTGGCCTGACCCAGTTGTTGTACCATTACTTTGTCACTGCAGCTTGAAAGAGTGTTTTGTATTGTAAAGTGCCAATTTTCAGACTTTCAGACTAATAACTTTTTGTGTGTGTGTGTGTGTGTGTGCAGATGTTTGACGTCCTGAACTGAATCATGTCAATGCAAAGTGTTGAATTTTCGAATGTGGAGCTCTGGGCTGTCATAAAATTTCTGTTCCTAATTCACGAGCACATGGATATGCAGAAGATGTCAGCAAAGTGGGTACCCAAATTTCTGAACGCCAATGAGAAGCGAAAACGAGTGGACACTTCGAAATTGACTCTAAGATTATAAAGATCTGTTTAATTGGTATAGTACACAAGGCGCTGTCACTGAAATAGAGAGTGCAAGCTTTTGCCAGTACGGGTGGCTTCTTCAGGCTGGAATACTAACGTCTGATCTAAAACTGAGTTCCAAATCATTAGAAAAACTTATACGTGTGTAGGAAAGTTACTTGTTGATAGCAACAGGGATCGCATTCCTCCTAAAATTCCTAAAATTCCTAATATTTTGTGACCCTCCTTAAATTCCTAAAATTAGACCTAAAATTTGCTATTCATCCTAAAATTTTCGTAAGCTTATTTTTATTAAAAACACAACCGTTATTAACGCCAATAAATTTACCATTACGGTAAGGTAAAAAAGACCTGTTATTGTAGAAACACAGCCTATATGCTGTGCTGCTGAAGGGAGGGAAAAATGACGCCATCGAGATGCACTTGCTTCGGGCGGGCGTTCCATTTTTTTGCCTTCGAACAGTTTTCGAGAGTAACAAGAGATCTAAGGGAAAAGGGGAGGGTCATTTTCACCCCTGGTTTGCGCTTTGCAGACGAACTCCGTGGCACGCAGAAGATCGTACTTTATTTTTGTACATGCCTTGTGGAACCTCCTCTTTCTGCTGATGTTTTGTTATTGTAAACCGCAGGTGGGTGGAAGCAAGAGGAAACATGTGGTCTCCTTCCGTAACCTCCGGTAATGACGATGGGATGGTAGCTGAGTATTATCTTGGCAGGCAGTAGAGCACGTGATCATTGACCTTCGATCATGCGTCGGGCGACAGCGACCTTCGATGCGCAATATATCTCGGCTCTGACTCGCTTTGACTGAACTTGCGTGAGATGCGTATGATAGTTTCTGGTTTTACGTCTTTTATGGTGTTCTCTGTGCTGTGTGCAGGTTCAGTTCTCTAGTGGTGACCTGCTTTTTTTTTTTTTTTTTTTCATATCTTCTGACATCCTCGCAGCCAAATTTCGGGAAGTTGTCTGGTTTTGCAATATTGGAACGTGTTTTTGTACTTCCCTTTCATTTTCTGGTTAGTAATACAAGTGTTTAAGATGCCTAAATCCAAAACGAAATTTCAAGATGCGTGGCTCGCCAAAAGAATTGGACGGAGTGAAGTTGAAAGAATGGTGTTCTGCAACTGAAACAATATTTTCTGCTAAGTGTATATTGTGTTCAGAAATTTTCAACATTTCTAATAGTGGCTTTTCACAAGTAAAAGCGCATCATAAAGGAAAAAAAACATTTGCAGAAATTTCAAAGTAAATTTCAAAATAAGTCCATCCTGAAAGCCTTTGGAGGATGGGATCTTCAGCCCAAAACAAATATTAGTGAAGTACTGAGTCATGATTTACAGTTGGCTAAAGCCGAAGCATTATGGGCCATGAAAGTTGCTAAGGACAATATGTCTTTTGTTTCATGCACTGAAACAGTTGAACTTTTCAAAGAAATGTTTCCTGATTCTGCTATTGCAGCCAAAATGCAACTTAAAGAAAAAAAAAGTTGCTTATGTGATATCACATGGATTGTCAAAATATTTTGAAGAGGATTTGAAAAAGACATTGCATCTAGTAGCCCAGGAAAGGTTACTATAGCATTTGATGAAACTACAAATACACAAGTGAAACGGCAGTTGGATGTGTATCTCAGGTACTGGTCTTCAGAAATAAATTCAGTTTCTTGCCGATACCTAACAAGCGTTTTTCTGGGTCATGCAACAGCAGATATTTTGCTAAAAGAAATTCTTGATGTGTTATCATCCTTCAATATTTCGTTGAACAGAATTATTTGTGTATCCATGGACAGCCCAAATGTAAATAAGTGCTTTTTACGCAAATTCAATGAAGTTGTAAAACAAGAAACAGGCCAGAAATCTTTGGAACTAGGTTTTTGCAACCTGCATGTTGTTAGTAATGCATTTAAAATTTTTTTGACAAGCTTAAATATAGATTTTGACGAATTTGCTACTGATATGCATTACTTTTTAAAGAGTAGTGCTGCAAGACGAGAGGATTATAAATCTGTCGAGGATATAACATTGGTCACTGCCAAATTTCTTTTGCGTCATGTCAGCAACAGATGGTTAACCGTTGGTTCTGTAGCCCAGAGGCTCTTGGATCAATGGCTAAATATTACAGAATATTTTTAAACTTCTTGCCATCTCAAAAAATATTTGAAAAACAACTGCGCAATTCGGCAAGGTATAAAAGAATTCACTGTTTCCTGAAAAATGAGCTTACTCCTTGCTATTTAGCATTAATTTCATTTTCACACCAAAATTTTGAAAAGTTTTCATTATGTTATCAGAGTGAAGAACCAAAAATACACCAGTTATATTCTGATTTAAATACTTTAATGAGGAATGTTATGGCTCAGTTTATCCAAGATGATGTTATAGCAGGGAAATTTGGAGAAGACCTAAAGAATGTAGATTTTGAAAACAAAAATTCATGGAAAAAACTAGGGGAGTTAGAAGTTGGTATGAAGACAAAAAATCTCCTCAGGAATGTTCAGGAGACCAGGCAGAAATTATTTCTCTTAGATGTAAGATCATCACTAATTGCAACCACAAAATATTTAAAGTCAAATTTGCCATTCTGCAATCAAAAGCTAAGAGACATAGAAGTTTTAAAGGTAAAAGAACCAAAGAAAGAGTCAACTCAACTTTCAGTCACTGAAGGACTTTCGGAAATAACCAGAATTTCAAGTGTTTTGCATCTTTCTGAGGAACAAATTGATAGAGTAAGAGAAGAGTGGAAACTTTTAAATTGCGATAAGCCAACTCTAGATGAACTAGTGAAATTTTCAGAGGAAGGGCATATTCCAGTGCGGATTGATCATTACTGGCGTAATATATTTAGTATTAAAGACCCTAGCGGAAAAGAAAAATACTCAAATCTTGCTAAACTCATAAAGTCAATTTTAGTTTTACCTCATGGTAATGCTGATGCAGAAAGGGGATTTTCGGTTAACACTGCTCTGTTAAGGAAGGACAAGGCTAACTTAAAAGACTCAACTATAACATCATTAAGAATAGTTAAAGGGGCCATTAAACACTATGGATGTGTAAGTAAAGTTCCCATAACAAGAAATTTGTTAAATAGTGTTTGTGATTCACATAAATTTTATAAAGAGTATGTTGATAAGCTGAAGGAAGAAGAATCAAAAAAGGTAAAAGAAAGGAAGCAGAAAGAGAGGGAAAATAAGGAAAAGCAGCTAGAGAAAAAAGAAAAGCTGAGTTTGATGACAAAATAAAAGAAAATGATGCAGAAATAAATAGACTTAAAAACGATAAAGAAGCCTCCCTAGCAATAATTCAAGAGGGAACAGAAAGAATGAGAAAAGCTGTAGAAAAACAAAATACTGTTGAAATAGCAGTTGCCTCTAACTTGATCATACAAGGTTCAGCTGAAATAAAGAAAACTGAAAGTAAATTAGTTGTGGTAGAAGCAGAAAAAGATAGGCTAATCAGGAAAAGGTTAAAACAATAATATGAAAAAAGTAATTCAGTGAACAATTGTACATAGTTCTTGGTTTTCAATTACCTTTTTAGGATATTATAATTTAATGTGAAACCTGAAAACTTTACTGTGAAAATCGTGAATTGCTTCTGGTTCAACAGCATATTAATGTTCAAAGTGAAACTTGAATGTGGTAAATATACTTGAATATGATAACACGTGAAAAGATAAGAACTGAACATTAGAAGTAAATCATACTTAAACTTTAGACATTAGACGTTATGCAAAAAATTTGGGTGTTAACTTCGACCATATATACTAATGGACTGCACATTGGCAATAGCTGCATCAAAGCCGCCATGGCTCAAACATTGGGCACGTCATCATCAGACTCCAAATTTCGTGTAAAAATGCTGTTATGATTACTAATTTACGCTGCAGAACTTCAGTGTTTTCGGTGTATTATGTGAATGTGCCTCATATATAATGAAAACTCTTCAGGTAAGTTTACTTATGAGCTATATACATGCATGATCGGGTTGTTTACATTTTGTGATTTATAATGTGATGAACATTTGCGAAGAATTTGGAACATGCATTCCATTTTTTTTTCTTAAGTTACTATATTTTTATATCAATAGCTGCAAGTTTCTGGTTAAGTAATTGAACTTTATTGACTTAGGTATTTAATTCGTTTCTTACCCATGAAAAATCATAGAACTTTCTTTACTATATCGCTCAGAGCAACCATAAGCACAGCAGGTGTAACCCATCTTTTTGACTGTTGTCATGTGATTTTATGTTGGAGCCAGAAATTTTGATGTCATGTGCAGTCTATCAGTATATATGGTTGAAGGGTGTGAAGCAAACTCTTTACAATGTATACAAAGTTGTTTTACTAGATGTATACAAATATACATCTAGTTTTTATTGAAATACACTCCTAAAATTTTCCTAAAATTTTTCTAAAAATTCCTAAAATTCCTAAAATTCCTACCTAAAATTTTCCAGAAGTATGCTATGATCTCTGTAGCAAGTCGCATGAATACTTTAAGGAGGTCAGGCGCGCTGCTTTCGTGGAAAGGCGCTCCATGTGTTTGGTATCTCTGTCGAGATATCCTCGTTGCATGCTAATGGGTTTTTTTATGATTTCCAAAGATTCTCTGATCGCCGGGGCTCTAGGGGTAGTGTAGTTGGCCACCTTCCGCAAATTTCCCCAGTTAGTTGTTGTGTTGCGGAGTTGGACTTTTCTGGCCAAATACGGTCATAAGCTGTCCCAACTTTGTCTCTTTTGTGTTCTGATAACCTTACATTGAATGAACGCTTGGTCATTCCTATGTACTCTTTCTTTGTACCATCTGTGGAAATCAGGGGGATGTGGTATACTTCTACACCTGAGAGGCATTGAATGGATGCTTGGTCATTCCTATGTACTGTTTCTTTGTACGATCTGTGGAAATCAGAGGGATGTGGTATACTTCTGCATCTGAGAGACATTGAATGGATGCTTGGTCATTCCTATGTACTCTTTCTTTGTACCATCTGTGGAAATCAGGTGGATGTGGTATACTTCTGCATCTGAGAGACATTGAATGGACGCTTGGTCATTCCTATGTTCTCTTTCTTTGTACGATCTGTGGAAATCAGGGGATGTGGTATACTTCTGCATCTGAGAGACATTGAATGGATGCTTGGTCATTCCTATGTACTCTTTCTTTGTACGATCTGTGGAAATCAGGGGGATGTGGTATACTTCTGCATCTGAGAGACATTGAATGGATGCTTGGTCATTCCTATGTACTCTTTCTTTGTATGATCTGTGGAAATCAAGGATATGATTTATACTTCTGCATCTGAGAGACATTGAATGGACGCTTGGTCATTCCTATGTACTCTTTCTTTGTACGATCTGTGGAAATCAGGGGAATGTGGTATACTTCTGCATCTAAGAGTTTAGTAGTCCTGTTTCCCTTTGTTATGAGTTTGGAGAACAGCTGCTGTGATGCCTTTATTCCAATTCCTAGTCCATATTTTCTAAGGGCGTTTTGCAGGAAGTAGGGAAACTGGGAACATAAGGGCAGCTTCCAATATAACAAAGCGGAGGTGTGCTTTTCTGTTAGTCGTGTTGGAAAGTTCTTGAACGATCTGGTGATAATTTTTTTTTGCAGTGACTTGTAAATGTTGATGAAAAGTGGTGCATCACTACGATCCAGATATGAAACAACAGTCCCTGCAGTGGTGGCACTTGGGTTCTCCATGACCAAAGAAATTCAAGACTTAAAGGTCTGCAGGAAAGGTCATGGCAACAGTTTTTTGTGATTCGGAAGGCGTTTTACTGACTGACTATCTCCCAAAGAGCCAAACTATAAATGCTGAATACTATTCCAACTTGCTGTGCCAATTAAAGGAGGCGTTGAAGGAAAAGAGGCGAGGAAAACTGTGGAAAGGTGTTCTCTTTTTGCAGGGTAATGCGCCGGCTCACAAGGCTAGCAAGACAATGGATGTTTTGAGGGATCTGGAGTTTAAGTGCATAAACCATCCACCCTACTCACCAGATCTTGCTCCGTCAGGCTATTTCCTGTTCCCAAACCTTAAAAAAAGTATTAAAGGGAAGCATTTTTCAAATGATTTTTAGGTGATATCAGCTGCAGAGCAGTATTTGAGTGATCAGACTTAAGAATTTTTTTTGGAAGGATTAAAGAAACTCCAGAAACAATGTGCCAAGTGTTTTGAACTTCCGGGTGCATATATGTGGAATAGCCTGTAAGTTTCATGGCTCTAGCCCATTTCCTTCTTGATGAGGCCGAGAACTTATCGGCATCCCTCGTAGTTGGTGTTATAATTATAATTCTTTTTCTTCAAGTGTTAAGTTCATGTAAGGAATGTGAATGTGTTTCTTTCTTGAATCTAACTGGATGGGAGCTATTTATTACAAAGCAAAACAAAAACAGTACTGAAGGTGATGCACCTGCATTTCTTTTTTATTTTACATTCTAGATGTAAGTAAAGAATTAAATCTGTTTCTTATTTCAGCTGGCTGTCCAACGTAACCTGTCAGCCATACATTGGAAAATGTGAGCTTCTCTCTAACCAGTTTTACCCTGAAATGTGCCGGCATTTCATTTACGTGTTTGCAATAATACACTTATTAAAAGAGGTAAATTTTGATTTCCATATTATTTGAGTAAATGATTTTGATGTCTGTATACATTGTGTTACAAATTTATAAGGAACAGTGGACTGTTTTATTCAAATTGGGTAATGCATCATTCATTGCTGTGATGTCACACTACTGCTACATAATCAAGTGAATGAAAATACTCTAGTATTGTTTCAAAATATGTTACTAAAGGTCCATGGGGAACCAAGTGATCTGATGGACATATAATGAGCATGGGATGATTTCTCGGAATGCATCACTGAAAGTCCATGAGGAAATAATGTGATCTAATGGATTTTGAAATAGCTGATAGCTTGGATATGTTGTAAAAGTCTATGGGGAAACGATGAGATTTGCTGGACTTTGAATGTTTGATGATAGTTCGAAATATATCACTGAAAATCCACGAAGAAACAATATGATCTAATGAACTTTGAGCACAGATGATAGCTTTGAATATGTTGCTGAAGGTCTATGGGGAAATGGTGTGATCTAATGAACTTTGAGCATGGAATGATAGCTCAGAATACTTCACTGAAAGTCCACGAGGAAACAATGTTATCTAACGAACTCTGAGCGTGACTGATATCAAGCTTGGAATATTTTGCTAAAGGTCAATGGGAAAACAATGTGATCTAATGGACTTTGAGTGTGGAATGATAGCTCAGAATATGTTATGGAAGTCTATGCAGAAACAGTGTGATCTAATGGACTTTAGTACAGATGATAACTCAGAATACATTACTGGAATTCTATGAGGAAATGAAATGACCTAATGAACTTTCAGCATGGGTTGATAGCTCAAAATATATTACTGAATGTGTACAAAGAAACGATGTGATCTAATGGACTTTGAGCATGTGGTGATAGGTCAGAATACATTACTGAAGGTTAATGGGAAAACAATGTGATCTCATGTTCTTGTCCGGTACTTGAGAAAATTATTTCTTCAATAATTTCTGTGATGATATAAAAACAAAATGTGATTACTGACGCTTGCACTTTGACAACTTTTGCATTTTTATTTTTTATTTTTATTATAATTTTTGATTTTGGGGATAATTTTTCTCTCTGGTGCATTTTGAAAACATTTTCCAGCATATTGCTACGTTTTTTTTTTTTTTTTTTTTTTATAGCGGATTTTCCCCTTCTTTTGTGTGTGTGTGGGGGGGGGGAGGGTCAACTCTTTCACTTTTATGTACAATTAAGAGATACACTGCCGGAAAATGAAAAAAGAACACCAAGAAGGAATTGGCGGACGATCATGAAATTTACATATGTTAATGGGGTCGAATTTACGTAGGTGTGAAGTTAATTTCGGGACCAACCGGTGAGCGCTTATGCCACAGCACGGCATAATATGCAAATTATCGTCAGTGGTATTTAAGGAGTACGGCGAAATGAATGTAATCAGTCGTCGGCGTACGGACACGTGCGAAGACCCTGAAGAATCTGCAATGCCTGGACATGGAAGACGTGTACAATTTCAGCAGTTATCAGACTTTGAGCGAGGTCCTCTAGTCGGACTCCGCGAGGCCGGGTGGTCGAATTGCGGAACAAATTGGACGGGAAGTATCGGTGGTGGTACGATGGTGGCGTAGATGGTTCGAGGAACATTCCCACATGAGAAGACGTGGAACCGGGAGTCATAGACGGATTGATGAGCGGACCGATCAACGCATAAGAAGAGCGCCGTTGTCAAGCAGAACATCCATTGCGACGCAAATCCGAGCTGCCGTTGCTCCTGAGGTGACTGTGCAAACAATCCGCAACCTTCTACTGGATGCAGGATTACGTGTGCCTCTGGCATGTGTACCTCTGACTCCAACCCACTGTCAGGAACGGCTGCAGTGGTGTCGCCAACGTCTGCACTGGAGAACGCAATGGCGATCTGTCGTGTTCAGCGATGAAAGCAGATTCTGCTTGGGAGCCTCCGATGGCAGTATGCGTGTTCGCAGATGCACAGGGGAGCGTCTCCACCCTTCTTGCATCCGCCAGCGACACACAGGGCCTACACCTGGTCTCCTGGTGTGGGGAGCGATCAGCTATCACTCCCGTACACAACTAGTGTTTGTACCGGGTACGTTAAACAGCACCTCCTACATCAACAACATCATTCAGCCCGTTGTTGTGCCATTTGTAAGGTCGGTCCATCGTGGTGTTTTCCAGCAAGATAACGCACGCCCACACACGGCACGTGCAACGCAACATGCACTTCCGCGTGTGAGACAACTTCCATGGCCTGTACATTTACCGGATTTGTCCCCAATTGAGCACGTGTGGGATTTCATGGGAGAATGATTTATCCGGCCCCCACGGCCAGCCACGACCATCCCCGATTTATGCGTCCAGGTTGAGGATGCTTGGAACTCAATACCCCAAACTTACATCCAACATCTGTACGACAGACTCCATGCCAGAATTGCACAGTATGACGCAGTTCATGGCGGTTCAACCTCGTACTAACCATGTTACATGGAAATGTTATTTTTCAGTTTACCAGCAAATGCAGCTGTATTTTGCCATAATGTTTTGATCACGTTATCCTCTATTATGCTGTATAAATTTCGTTGGTATCAGACGTCTCCTTCTTGGTGTTCTTTTTTCACTTTCCGCATGTGTATTTATGACATGTTGACCATGCTTTCAAAAGTAACTTGCATCTTTTTGAAGCGCATTTTTCAACTCTGATTTAAATGTCTTTTCGTGTGAAATAAAATGATCAGAGAATGCTGTCTGTCCTCGACAGGATCTTGTGTCCTTCAACTTGGGTAAAAGTGAACCCACATGGAACTCATTGATGCTATCACTTATGTTCACAAAGCAGTCGAGGTTCTTAAAGCAAAAGTTAAGACTAGATTCTCTATCTCTGCCAAATTAAACAGTGTTTTGGGAGAAAAACAACAAAAAAAGAAAAAACAAACAAACACATATTTTGGGTTCCAGCTCTTAGAAATATCTTCCATAACTTAACTAGCAAGACAGACACATCTTTTGAAATCAAGGAATAATTGTCCATAAGCAGATTGTTTTTTATTTTTTTGTCTTCAGATATGCCCCAATCACATCCATAAATGTATAAAAACAGTTCACAAGGTATAAAAAATTTACTTTCAGAAAACAGATGTTCATTTACACCTAGAATGAATTAAGATGCACCTAATAATTCAATACACTGCCTTTTGATGCCACTGTGGTTTAAGCATGGTGTGCTTGTCTTACAACACTAACTGCCTCCATTCCTTAAAACTGCCCCTAAATTAAGGATAGGTGACTGTTTATAACCCTTAGAGCTGCTCACTGTGGTTGTTAAACCCCTCAAAAAATAAATAATTTAGCATAATTCTGATGTAATCACATGAAATGAAATTTTCAGTGTGCGAGCAAAAAAAAAAAAGAAAAAAAAATGTGAGACGGGTATGTATGATTTTTTCTTTTTCTTCAAAAGTTATTTTAGCATTTTTGGAAATTAATATTTATTTCAAAGGTCGGAAATGGAATTTATCAATTTGCAAAAGTCTAATGTGATTTTTGGCCAAAAATTAAGGTATATCTTTTACAGGCTGGTTTTCATTTTCAATTTCTAAGGAATTTTTGAGTCATTAAAATCTGGGCCCTGGTTATTATATACATATACATACATATCACTAAGCTGTTCCCTGAGATTCAGAGGTTAGCTCCATAAAGAAAATACAAACAACCAGATAAATTTCTAACTGATTATTTACTTATGTTGCTGTATCAAACTTCTCCATTTACAACGATCTTGGCATACAACTCGGGCTTCACTGACGTGCATCACATGATGTACACAAGATCTTATGTACTTCGTACTCAATCTTTTTCTCATGCAGACACTCCTGAATCTGATCCTCCCATGACTTCCTTGGCCTTCCTCTGCCTTTCCTTCCTGCCACTTGGGCTAAAAAAAAAAATTCTTAGTAAGCATCTCATCACTCATTCTTTCAACATGGCCAAAACACCGAAGCATATTAGTCTCCTCCTTGCTAACAACATTTTGCTTCACATCATACAACTGCAGCACATCTTCATTCCTCACACGATCAGAACGTGTCTTGCCACGTACCCCTCATAAGTAACACATTTCTCCAACACACAAACGACTCTTACTTTTCTTCTGTAGTACCCAGGTTTCACTGCCATACATCAGAGTAGGAACAATTACACTTTCATACACAGCCATGCGGGCCTCTCTTGCTAACCCATCGTTCCTGTTAAAACATCCTAGAGCAGCTGTGACTTTCAATGAAAATTCACTCATCTACTAATTTCACCATCTAATTTGTTCTGCCTGTCAAACATGCTCCCTAAATACACAAATTCATTCACCTGGTCAATCACTGTGCCATTTAGACATATATTACATTCAGTGTTACACAGTTCCCCTCTCAGAAATTGTAACTTTAGTTTTTCCCTTATTTATACTCAGTTTGAATTTCATGCAAACTTTGTACATCCGGGACAACATACTCCACAACTCACTTTTGCTCTGTGCCAACAGGACTGTATCATCAGCATACAGCAATCTGCACACACGGATATTACCCAGAGATAAACCAATTTTGTCCATTTTGGCAACACACATTCATAAATATATTAAACAGCCATGGTGACATTACACAACCTTATCTGATTCCTGGACAATAGAAAACCAATTATTATATTCTCATTTTAATTTGAGATATTTCAGATACATTCAAGGTTTTGCTACTTGACTTGAATTTTTGGATTATAAAACATTATTTTGTAAAGGAGAATATGCTACAGCCAGGTTTTCTTTCTGTTTTGTTGATTAGCTGTATCAGATGTATCAAAGTGGGTCCAGATACCTATCGCTTGAAAACTTCTTAGAGTGGAGTTGTTACCTGAGTGCTCTTCTTTTTGTTGCTGACATGACAGATTGTTCAGAAAAGACTGGAATTCGTGAGGTTAGTGTACTTTCACTATTTTCATATGTACGAGTATGTATTTACAATATATTCATTAATGCAGAGAAATTATATGCCATTTGTACCACTTAATGCTCATTTTTATGAAACTGATAACGATTGTGATAGGACAACATCACAATAGGTTACTTAGCTTTATTCCTACTTTGAAGTGAACTGGAACAGCAACATAGTAGATTACTTAGTTGTTGTTTTTTTTTCGTAATTTGAAGTGAACTAGGAAAGCAATACAATAGGTTACTTAGTTTTTCCTGCTTTAAAGTGAATTGGGACAGCAACACAATAGGTTACTTAGGGGGGTTTTTTTTTCCTACTTTGAAATGAACTAGAACAGCAACACAGTAGGTTTCTTAGATTTTTTCCTACTTTGAAGTGAACTAGGACAGCAACACAATAGGTTACTTAGTTTTTCCTGCTTTAAAGTGAATTGGGACAGCAACACAATAGGTTACTTAGGGGTTTTTTTTTCCTACTTTGAAATGAACTAGAACAGCAACACAGTAGGTTTCTTAGATTTTTTCGTAATTTGAAGTGAACTAGGAAAGCAATACAATAGGTTACTTAGTTTTTCCTGCTTTAAAGTGAATTGGGACAGCAACACAATAGGTTACTTAGGGGTTTTTTTTTCCTACTTTGAAATGAACTAGAACAGCAACACAGTAGGTTTCTTAGATTTTTTCCTACTTTGAAGTGAACTAGGAAAGCAATACAATAGGTTACTTAGTTTTTCCTGCTTTAAAGTGAATTGGGACAGCAACACAATAGGTAACTTAGGGTTGTTTTTTTCCTACTTTGAAATGAACTGGAACAGCAACACAGTAGGTTTCTTAGATTTTTTTCCTACTTTGAAGTGAACTAGGAAAGCAATACAATAGGTTACTTAGTTTTTCCTGCTTTAAAGTGAATTGGGACAGCAACACAATAGGTTACTTAGGGGTTTTTTTTTTCCTACTTTGAAATGAACTAGAACAGCAACACAGTAGGTTTCTTAGATTTTTTCCTACTTTGAAGTGAACTAGGAAAGCAATACAATAGGTTACTTAGTTTTTCCTGCTTTAAAGTGAATTGGGACAGCAACACAATAGGTTACTTAGGGTTTTTTTTTTTTCCTACTTTGAAATGAACTAGAACAGCAACACAGTAGGTTTCTTAGATTTTTTCCTACTTTGAAGTGAACTAGGACAGCAACACAATAGGTTACTTATTTTTTACCTGCTCCTAGGTTGGATACTATTTGATCAGACCTTCTAATTTAAGTGGTTGTAGATATACTTGTATTTCCTGCATTTCTGTTACATAAATTAGTGATTTTTCTTTTTCTCTTTGAATAGGTGTGGCAATGGGAACTGGGCTCACTTTCAATATTTTGCGCATGGATGGTCCTGGTGATGTTCATCAGCAAATTCCCATTCCTCGGGATATATGTGATAATGTTCATTCAGATTTTGAGCACCTTTGTTAATTTTTCCATAGTCTTCTTCCTTTTTGTAGTTGCCTTTGGACTGGCATTTTATGCTCTTCTACAGAATCAGGTAAGCACATGTTTTTGCTACTCTTGCTCATTCTGTTTGTCAAATGCCATCAGTTATACACTGAAATGTAGCAAAATATTAGGAACACCTATCTAATACTGTGTTAGTTGTCTTTGGCCTCTTCAGAACAGCCTTGATTTGATATGGAAGGGTTCAACGAGGTGCGTATGTCGTTTTACAGGTATGTTCAGCCAAACAGATGTGATGACTTCAGTCAACCACTGACTATTCACTTGAGAAGGATCTCTATTATGAATGGCTCTCTCACTCTTATTTCACAGGTTTGGCATGGATTCAATGAGGTGCTGACATCATTTTACAGGTATGTTACACCAAGCAGATGTGGTAGATTTTGTCAGTTGTTGAATGTTCGCTGGAAGAGGATCTCTGTTATGAATGGGTATCTCAATCTCATCCCACAGTTCTTGAGTTAGGTTAAGGTCTGGAGCTGGGGAAGGCCATTTTAGCACTTTGAAGTCACAATAGTGCTCTTGAAACCACTGTGCAAAGATCTGAACCTTGAGGCATGACACATTGTCCTCCTGGAAGTAGCCTTCTCCATCAGGAAGCATCATGCACATGTGCAGGTGAACCTGGTCTACAATGATATCACGATTGCTCTACCTAGAACCACTGTGTGATGATGCAAGCCTTGTGGCATGGTGCATTATCCTGCTGGAAGTAGTCCTCCCCATCAGGAAACACCATGAACATGTACAGGTGTGCCTGGTCCCCAATGATATAAAGATTCCTCCACCTAGAACCACTGTGTGGCAATCCTAGCCTTGTGGCATGGTGCATTATCCTGCTGGTAGTAGGTAGCCCTCTCCATCAGGAAACACCATGCACATGTACGGGTGTGCCTGGTCCCCAATGATATCAAGATTCCTCTACCTAGAACCACTGTGTGGCAATCCTAGCCTTGTGGCATGGTGCATTATCCTGCTGGTAGTAGCCCTCTCCATCAGAAAATACCATGCACATGTGCGGGTGTGCCTGGTCCCCAATGATATCAAGATTCCTCTACCTAGAACCACTGTGTGGCAATCCTAGCCTTGTGGCATGGTGCATTATCCTGCTGGTAGTAGCCCTCTCCATCAGGAAACACCATGCACATGTGTGAGTGTGCCTGGTCCACAATGATATCAAGATTCCTCTACCTACAGGGTGCGCACGCGTGCTTGAAAACCTGGAAAGTCCTGGAAAATCATGATTACGTTTTCAAGGCCTGGAATATCCTGGAAAAACGGTGTTTTTTTAATGCCGTCTTGAAAAGCCTTGAAATTTGAAATTAGTGCTTAAAAAATGCCTTTTTAGGAAATCGTGTTACTGTTACCCCTTCATTTTTTAAAGTTCCTTTTCTCTGTTCTCAAAGAAACCACTGGCAGCGGTTTCCAATGTGCACCAAATCCTAATTTGGCTGGGGGAAAAAAGAAAAAAAAAGGCACTACTTCCAGTGCAATAAAATTGGATGATTACTAGTAGGTCGAAGGGGAGCTTGATGTCCGTCCGACAACTGAGAACAGAAGGGGAAAGAAGAGGCATTTAGCATTTGCAGGGGGTCGCGTATGTACCAAGTCAGCTGGCATCCACCAGTAAGGAGTATGCCTGAACAACACATTCATCTTCTTCTTGTTTATGTGCATGCCACCCTCCCTCCCCTCAAGAGACTTCCGCTACTTATGATAAAAAATAAGAAAACTATCTTTGCGAATTTTTCACGAAAGTGGCTGAAATTTTTACATTCACTGTAATTGGATTACAGAAGCTCACTTCCAAAATTCCAATTGAATCGGTTTAAAACTTTAAAAGTTAGCATTGGTAATTTTTATTATGGACAAGTATGTGTGCCTCTTTGGACAGAGTCAGCATCCAGCAGAAAGGGTGTTACCATAGCAACGGTTGATTGACAGCTGGGAGCGCTGATCTGAAGCCCTTGGTTGGGAAGAAAGCAAACACCTGTTTATCACTTCCACAGCACAAAAGGACTAGGAGAATATTTTCAGAAATCCATTTTTCCGAATTTTGAAAATAACACAGTAAAATTTTTACAGTAGTTAAGATACATCACAATAAAGTCCTAGTGCAAATTTCGCCAAATTCCGTTAGGAACTTTAGCAGATGCAAAAAAAAAAAAAAAAAAAATCTGTTGCATAATCGGATTGAAAAAAAAAGAAACAGTAATTATAAATTACGGGAAAAGCAAGTGAATTATTTTTTTTAGATGCCATGGTTTATTTAAACAGAGTGATCCTTAAATTTTTTCTGTAATGATATGGACTCTATTTGAATTACAAACACGTTTTTATTCAGACGTCTGAGTTACTGTTTTAATAAAAAAATCATCTATAATTAAAAAGTTTTCAATGGATTTAAGCAATATTCAGCAGATAAACAAACGTATTTTAGTAAATTGCAACATCATGACATAAATTTGGTAATTTAATTTTGTCGAAAATTGGGGAGCATTTTTTTTTTTACAGTTTCTATTATAGTTAAAGTGAAGGAGGAAGGGTGCAACTTGACAGTTCAGTGAGCTGCAGGTGGTGATTTATGGCGATGTGCCAAATGGAAAGAAGCCATTCCATCAGGTCATTCCAAAGGTTGTGTTGTGTGGACGCATCCTCCTGCTGTTTGATCTTAATTGGAATGTTTTTGTGCATGGGGGGAGGGGGGTTGAGAGAAATATCCGATACAGCTTTCATGGCTTTTTTTTTTTTTCTTGGTAATAAATAAAAATCATAGTTGCTGCATTCACCATTGATCCATGTTTGCATTTCTTGAATATAAACAGCAGACAATCGAAAACATAGTGTTGGGCGCGTCTTGATGATCTTCATTTTGCATATGCTGAATTCAGTTCTGTGGGAATAAGGAATGACTTATACTGTGAATATATACAAAACTACATATTTTTGAGCTGAAAAAATAGGTCTACTTGTACACAGTAGCTAACGTGTGAACTCAGATGAAGACAATCAGACATACGGACGTCTGATTCCATAAAAAAAAAATCAACATAGTTTTTTTATTTACACTACAGGTAAAAAAGCAAAAACATGTTTTTAAACGTTATAAAGGAAAACGGATTTTTGAAACGCATGACTTGATGATCTTAATTTCTGAAAGTTTCTTTTTTCCACATCCTTTTTTTTTTCAATTACAATACACTGTAACAGGATACTGTGTGTTATATCACTTAGAGATATGGCAGATTTTCGGTTGCTGATATCCGCGATCGTAAGTGGTAGTTGCATTGCGATTGTTGATGATGACAAGATAAATACTGGAGTGATGTAAAATGTTGCATAAACTAAAAAAAAAAAAAAAAAAAAAGCCCCTCCCCCCCAAACTTTTATGCGGTCATCATAGCTGATCAACCATTTCATTCCATGAACATCAGCACATTTCAATCATTTGAACATTGGGGGTATCTGAAGGAATTCAGCCATGCTTAAGCTCCCTAGCGCAACGAAAACATGCTAATTTTGGACAGTTCTATTCCCTTCCCCTCTACCATCCCTAATAATTGAGAGTGCATACATTGAGAGTGTTTCAAATATTCTATTTATGAGCTAGTTTTCGCGCTATTTGTTATGCTTTTATTTTCGAAATTCCTAACACTTTTGAACTATGGTTGCAGAAATGTTTATGCTTTGGGTTTGTCTGTAGGATAATTCGTATGAAAGCGGTTGAATTTCAGCGAAATTTTATTATGCTGTTGGGTACAACCTGGAAACCTACCCTCTTGAAAAAGGTCGAAATTAAATTTAAAGGCCAAGACATAAGAGCAGTATTTGTTCTCCAAGCTTAGGAATGCTAACTCACATAAAATCTGTTTGATTGCAACAAAGTTTTGGTATGTTATCAGGGAGGAGAAACCTACCCTTGTAGAAAATGATCCAACTTGAATTCAAAGGTCAGAGCATAAGAACAGAATTTATTCTTTATGGTCTTGTGCTTGATAAACTTGATCTATTTGCATAAAGCACATTCATCAATTTGCATTTTTCATCATTTTTATTACTTAAAACTGAAATTACTTTAAAAAAATAATTTTAACATGATACTGTAAAGCGTAATAATCATCCTGGAATTTTTTTGTATATGTCCTGGAAAAGGCCTGGAAAGTCCTTGAATTTTTTTCCCCCAAAAGTGTACGAACCCAGTACCTAGAACCACTGTGTGGCAATCCTAGCCTTGTGGCATGGTGCATTATCCTGCTGGTAGTAGCCCTTTCCATCAGGAAACGCCATGCACATGTGCGGATGTGCCTGGTCCACAATGATATCAAGATTCCTCTACCTAGAACCACTGTGTGGCAATCCTAGCCTTGTGGCATGGTGCATTATCCTGCTGGTAGTAGCCCTCTCCATCAGGAAACACCATGCACATGTGCAGGTGTGCCTGGTCCACAATGATATCAAGATTCCTCTACCTAGAACCACTGTGTGGCAATCCTAGCCTTGTGGCATGGTGCATTATCCTGCTGGTAGTAGCCCTTTCCATCAGGAAACACCATGCACATGTACGGGTGTGCCTGGTCCACAATGATATCAAGATTCCTCTACCTAGAACCACTGTGTGGCAATCCTAGCCTTGTGGCATGGTGCATTATCCTGCTGGTAGTAGCCCTTTCCATCAGGAAACACCATGCACATGTGCGGGTGTGCCTGGTCCACAATGATATCAAGATTCCTATACCTAGAACCACTGTGTGGCAATCCTAGCCTTGTGGCATGGTGCATTATCCTGCTGGTAGTAGCCCTTTCCATCAGGAAACGCCATGCACATGTGCGGATGTGCCTGGTCCACAATGATATCAAGATTCCTCTACCTAGAACCACTGTGTGGCAATCCTAGCCTTGTGGCATGGTGCATTATCCTGCTGGTAGTAGCCCTTTCCATCAGGAAACGCCATGCACATGTGCGGATGTGCCTGGTCCACAATGATATCAAGATTCCTATACCTAGAACCACTGTGTGGCAATCCTAGCCTTGTGGCATGGTGCATTATCCTGCTGGTAGTAGCCCTCTCCATCAGGAAACACCATGCACATGTGCAGGTGTGCCTGGTCCACAATGATATCAAGATTCCTCTACCTAGAACCACTGTGTGGCAATCCTAGCCTTGTGGCATGGTGCATTATCCTGCTGGTAGTAGCCCTTTCCATCAGGAAACACCATGCACATGTGCGGGTGTGCCTGGTCCACAATGATATCAAGATTCCTATACCTAGAACCACTGTGTGGCAATCCTAGCCTTGTGGCATGGTGCATTATCCTGCTGGTAGTAGCCCTTTCCATCAGGAAACACCATGCACATGTACGGGTGTGCCTGGTCCACAATGATATCAAGATTCCTCTACCTAGAACCACTGTGTGGCAATCCTAGCCTTGTGGCATGGTGCATTATCCTGCTGGTAGTAGCCCTCTCCATCAGGAAACACCATGCACATGTGCAGGTGTGCCTGGTCCACAATGATATCAAGATTCCTCTACCTAGAACCACTGTGTGGCAATCCTAGCCTTGTGGCATGGTGCATTATCCTGCTGGTAGTAGCCCTTTCCATCAGGAAACACCATGCACATGTGCGGGTGTGCCTGGTCCACAATGATATCAAGATTCCTATACCTAGAACCACTGTGTGGCAATCCTAGCCTTGTGGCATGGTGCATTATCCTGCTGGTAGTAACCCTCTCCATCACGAAACACCATGCACATGTACGGGTGTGCCTGGTCCACAATGATATCAAGATTCCTCTACCTAGAACCACTGTGTGACGATCCTAGCCTTGTGGCATGGTGCATTATTCTGTTGGTAGTAGCCCTCTCCATCAGGAAACACCATCCACATGTATAGGTATGCCTGTTCAGCAGTGATAAGATATCTCATAGCATCCAAATGTTGTTCCAGAGGTAATACGAAACCCAATGCTTGCCATGAGAAAAGACCCTAAACCATAATGCCACCCACCACCAACTTGTAATTATTACTAGGTAGCTGGGATTTATAAATTCATGCCATTGAAGCCATATTCTGGCGTGTCCATTGGGATTTATTGACTGAAAATGTAATTCATCAGACCAAGTGACCTTTCTCCAGTCCTCAAGGATCCATTTTTGATGCTCCCCTACCATCTACAGACAAATTTGTTGGTTTTTAGCTGAGACGAGTTATAAACAAAGGGAATGCCTGCTGTTATAGCCCATTGGTGCCAGTGAGCAGTAGTATGTTGAAATTCTTCTCTTGATAGTGCTGTTGTACTGCACAGTTACATGACATAATGGAACTCACCCTTTACCTCGTACAATCCCTTTCAGCTTCCCTTGGACGTCGACCAGTCGTTTCCTCCAACAGAAAGACCACTGACTGCTTGTTTTGTGGTTTGTGCATCATTCGTTGTACATCTTCATTGTAGTTGTTTTTAGACTTGAAGGTTTGTCATTTCTGAAATGCTTGCACCTGCATGCCCAATGTCCACTATCGTGCCTGCTTCAAAGTTCTTTAAATCATGAGTCTTTCCCATATTGCCATTATCTAAGCTTTTTGCAAATCATGAGTTTTTCCCATATTGCTGCTATCTACGCTTTGTGCATATTGCCACTATCTAAGCTTCATCTTAATCATGAGTCTTTCCCATATTGTGACTTTCTAAGCTTCATGGAACTAACGAGTCTTACTCATATTGCCACTATCTAAGCTTTGTGCATATTGCCATTATCTAAGCTTCATGCAAATCATGAGTCTCTCCTATTACCACTATCTATGCTTTGTCCAAATCATGAGTCCTTCCCATATTGCCACTATCTATGCTTTGTCCAAATCATGAGTCCTTCCCATATTGCCACTATCTAAGCTTGATGCAAATCATGAGTCTTTCCCATATTACCACTATATAAGCTTCGTGAAAATAATGAGTCTTTCCCATATTACCACTATCTAAGCTTTGTGCAAATCATGAGTCCTTCCCATATTGCCGCCATCTAAGTTTCATGTAAATTATTAGTCTTTGCCATTTTGCCGCTATCTGAGCTTCATGCATGTTGCCATTATCTAAGCTTTGTGCAAATAATGAGTCTTTCTCATATTGCCACTATTTAATCTTTGTGAATATTGCCACTGTCTAAGCTCCATGAAAATCATGAATCTGTCCCATATTGCAACTGTCTAAGCTCCATGAAAATCACGAATCTTTTCCATATTGCCATTATCTAAGCTTTGTGCATATTGCCATTATCTAAGCTTCGTGCATATTGCCATTATCTAAGCTTCGTGCATATTGCCACTATCTATCTTTGATCTATCCACTATCTTTGTGGAAATCGTGTCTCTTTCCCGTATTGCCACTATCTAAGCTTTGTTCATGTCCGAATCCTTTGCAGCGAGCTGTTTATAAAGCTATCTCAAACTCATGGCTGATTATGCAACTAAGGATGCATATGCCTGATTTCTATTGGATGTTCGTACCTGCCAAACTTTATGATTTACCCATCAAATTTATGGAAATTCTACTTGTTTTATAGTTATTTTACAAAACGACACATTTTACAATTTTAGTTGTTGTTGTTGTTTTTTCCCCCATCTAGGTGTCACTAGAAATATTGCATCCCAGCCCTCTCTGTTCCTAGCCTAGTGGGAAATACTTGGTAAAAGCACTGCAGCATTAGAATAACTGCTATATATATAAAAGAGTGAGAAGAGTGAAAGGAAAAATATCAGCCTCACACAAGACTTAAAAACCTCTCTTAAGTTAAAGTGAAAAGTTACTGAAATATCGCTATAATTTCACAGTTACAAATGAAAGTTTTTGTAGCCTAATGACAGCTATACATGTGATAATTATTGCTTATAGTGACATATGTTCACTGAAACTACTGTTTCTCATGTTATTTATATTTAGGTACAAGAGGGATTAGAGAATAATGGGCTACAATGTGATAATTAATTATCTATCTAATCCATTTTATTCTCTATTAGCCTGCCAAATATCATCACTATTGCGTAAGAAATTTATAAAATTGCCTTATTTGCATAATAAATCAGCGTTTAATTAATATGTTTAAATATGTCTGTCAATCAAACATATTGATTAAACATTTGCTAAAGTTTTTTTACAGATTTCAATTTTTGAAAGTTGGCACATTTGGATGTTCCTGACAACTTGCCACTTCAATATATAGCAGGCATGTGATTCTTCCGCTAAATAGCGGAATTCCGTGAATTCACTTTTTAGAAAAAACGGAAATCCGCTAAACTTGTCATTTGCGATCTCAGGCATTTGACAAAAGTTTGTGATTGTTGATATGTTGGAAAAAAAACATTGGGGCAAAAGCGAGAGAAGTATTCGTTGGCATACCTGCCAACAACTTTTTATGCATTATGCATAGCATTTACGTGTTTTAACTGTTCTTTATGATTTTACGCATAGATCGCTTTTTTTTTTTTACTCGTTTGCATATATTAAAAATTTTTTTTATCTCCCTTGAGAAATATTTGTTAATGTTTCAGTTAAATTATACCTGCCAACTCTTCCGGACTTTGCAGAAGTTTTCCATTTTTTTTTATACAGTCTTCCGGTTTTCCGGCTGAAAGAACTTTTCTTTCGGATTTTAAAAATTTTCTGTATTTTTTGTTAAAAATATTCCTATAAATAAAATATATAACAGAGATGAGAATTTTGCGCCGTTGTGCACCAGAACACACGTGCCCCGTCGTTATCGTCAGGTCTTCGGCACAGTAAATTCTCTGTGCACACTGTTATGCTTGACTCTGAATAAAGATCATGTGATCATGCGGTGGGAAGAAAGAGTCGGAGACTCCAACTACTGCGGATTTTACGTAGTTACTATGGAAATAGTCGGTCCTCTATGGATGACGGAAAACATCCAGTATGCAATGATAATCATAGGTCCACTATGAACGACGGAAAACATCGAGTATGCTATGGAAATCCTCGGTCCGCTACGGAGACGGAAAACGTTGAATGTGGTATCAAAATGTGATATAATTTGTATATATTGTAAACATCTAATGCACAAATGTTTGCGTCATTATCAAATATCAATATCAAATGCACAAATGTTTGCATTAATTTTTACTTTTACATAGCTAAATTCATTAGAAATGTTGTTTGCACATAGTTAAAAAAAAATCATTATGAATGTAGTTCGCGCATAGTTTTAAAAAAATGTAATTCGCGCACAATTTTACTCATTGGAGTTTTCTGAGGTTGGCTGGTATGCATTGGGTAGGTGGCGCTATTTCAGTCGTAAGGCATAATCTTTCTGCGGCTGACCGGCAGCTCTGGGCTGACCCTGCTGCTCAGCCAACGAGATAGCCGTGAGTAACGTCACTTCACACGTTTTGGTTTGCTCGAAACAGTTTTTTTTTTTTTTAGGGGAACACTTCGCTATTTCAGTTCACCTCCGTCTTTTCCATTGCTAACATAGACCCATTATCCCCGTAGAACGAACTCTGACAGCTGTCACGCACCTGAACATCATGGCTGACCAAGTACAGCCTTTTATGACAAATGTATCCCCTGGCGTGGATGGAGGGAGTGTGACGGTCTGGGCAATATTTTTTGGGGAACACTTGAACCCAATATCCCTGTAGAGCAGACTCTGACAGCTGTCACATATCTGAACATCATGGCTGACCAAGTACACTCCTTTATGACAAATGTATCCCCTGGCGTGGATGAAGGGAGTGTGATGGTCTGGGCAATACTTTTTTGGGGAACACTTGAATCCAATATCCCTGTAGAGCAGACTCTGACAGCTGTCACATATCTGAACATCATGGCTGACCAAGTACACCCCTTTATGACAAATGTATCCTCTGGCGTGGATGGAGGGAGTGTGACGGTCTGGGCAATACTTTCTTGGGGAACACTTGGACCCAATGTAGAGCAGACTGGCAGCTGTCACATATCTGAACATCATGGCTGACCAAGTACACCCCTTTATGACAAATGTATCCTCTGGCGTGGATGGAGGGAGTGTGACGGTCTGGGCAATACTTTCTTGGGAAACACTTGGACCCAATGTAGAGCAGACTGGCAGCTGTCACATATCTGAACATCATGGCTGACCAAGTACACCCCTTTATGACAAATGTATTCTCTGGCGTGGATGGAGGGAGTGTGACGGTCTGGGCAATACTTTCTTGGGGAACACTTGGACCCAATGTAGAGCAGACTGACAGCTGTCACATATCTGAACATCATGGCTGACCAAGTACACCCCTTTATGACAAATGTATCCTCTGGCGTGGATGGAGGGAGTGTGACGGTCTGGGCAATACTTTCTTGGGGAACACTTGGACTCATTATCCCTGTAGAGCAGACACTGACAGCTGTCACATATCTGAACATCATGGCTGACCAAGTACACCCCGTTATGACAAATGTATCCCCTGGCGTGGATGGAGGGAGTATGATGGTCTGGGCAATACTTTCTTGGGGAACACTTGGACAGATTATCCCTGTGGAGCGAACTCTGACAGCTGTCACGTACCTGAACATCATGGCTGACCATGTACACCACTTTATGACAAATGTTTCCTCTGGCGTGGATGGAGGGAGTTTGATGGTCTGGGCAATACTTTCTTGGGGAACACTTGAATCCAATATCCCTGTTTAGCAGACTCTGACAGCTGTCACATATCTGAACATCATGGCTGACCAAGTACACCCCTTTATGACAAATGTATCCTCTGGCGTGGATGGAGGGAGTGTGACGGTCTGGGCAATACTTTCTTGGGGAACACTTGGACCCAATGTAGAGCAGACTGGCAGCTGTCACATATCTGAACATCATGGCTGACCAAGTACACCCCTTTATGACAAATGTATTCTCTGGCGTGGATGGAGGGAGTGTGACGGTCTGGGCAATACTTTCTTGGGGAACACTTGGACCCAATGTAGAGCAGACTGGCAGCGGTCACATATCTGAACATCATGGCTGACCAAGTACACTCCTTTATGACAAATGTATCCCCTGGAGTGGATGGTAGGAGTGTGATGGTATGGTCAATACTTTGTTGGGGAACACTTGGATCCAATATCCCTGTAGAGCAGACTCTGACAGCTGTCACATATCTGAACATCATGGCTGACCAAGTACACCCCTTTACAACAAATGTATCCTCTGGTGTGGATGGAGGGAGTGTGATGGTCTGGGCACTATTTTCTTGGGGAACACTTTGACCCATTATCCCTGTAGAGCAAACTCTGACTGCTGTCACGTACCTGAACATCGTGGTTGGCCAATATTCTTTTTATGGTGACTGTATTCCCTGGCAGAGATGGTGTCTTTCAACAAGACAATGCTTCATGCCACACTGTGAAGAAGTTTCAGGAAGAGTTCCAAGAACATGAAGGGGAATTCCATTTATTGCAATGGCCTCCACATTTGCCAGACATGAATCCTATTGAGCATTTGTGGTTTGAGTTGGAGAAAACATACGAGCAGCATCACCCCAGCCGTGTAATTTGCAGGAACTGTGGTATCTTCTGTTGCAGTCATAGTGCCAAATATCAAAAGACACCTAACAACATCTCATTGAATCTATGCCTCATGGGGTGAGAGAGCTCTTTTGGCGGTGGGAGGAGGCTGTACATCATATTAGGTAGGGGGTTTTAATGTTTTGGCTGATCGGTGTATATTTTATTGCCCGTTTCTGATAAATCTCCCTAAAGCTACACTGCATTGAAATCCTTTTCATGTTCCGAAAAGTAAACTGATTTTCTGTCAGCTACACCAATTCATATAAGGAAATGGTCAAAACCATATTTTTACATGTTTTGTTCATGTTTCAGCAGATGTTCTTAAAAAACACTTTCAGTGACATAATTTTGATCAGCTGTTATGATTTTGCAGGATCCATTTGAAACCCCAGGAGAATCCATTATCAAAACAGCTGTTATGATGATTGGAGAGTTTGAATTTGATTCAATTTTCAACAATCCAGAAAATGAAGTGTTTTACAAAGGCCCTGCATACTTACTGTTTGTCCTGTTTCTTCTGCTAATGGCAATAATCATCATGAATCTGCTTGTTGGTTTGGCTGTAGATGATATTAAAGGGGTACAAGAACAAGCACACCTCACAAGGTTAGCAATGAAGGTAAGTCATTTAATGTTTTTGCTCATTGAAAGATTGTAAAAAACAGGTGCCAGAGAAGAACAGTGATTGCAAATTTGATTAGAGCTAATACAGAAGATCATTCAAGATCAGTTTATGAATCATTTGCATGAGCGAGTGTGTTGCAATGAGTATGCAAATGAAACTGCAAGCCCACACTCATATAAAGGTCACTCTTAAGTGTGGAATGCTGTAAACCATTTTAGTTTGAAACGATGTCTGCAAAAATTCCTAGACTTCTGAAAGGTGTAAATCGCAGCACTGTGTAACTTGAAATATACCCTGGTGTCCAAAATTAATGTGTCAAATACAAGTTTGAGAATATCTCCTAGACAAGACAATTAATTGTAATGATTCTTCAGAGACATGTGCAAGGTAAAACACTAAGTCGACGTACTCAAGTAAGGTTGTGCTAGCTCCAATGGAAATATGCAAATGACAACCGTATGTCATCTAACTGGCAGGCACGGTACCTTGATAAACGTTGTTCTTAGTGGGGTGTGGCAACTGAAACTTGAGTTGGGCTGTTAGTGAAAGAATGGATCTGCACCATCACTTAGTAAGGCATTACAGTGGACAGCAAATGACAGATTGGAAGCAGGGCAATCACAAGCTGAGATAGCAAGATGGCTGAATGTGTCGAGGCAAGTGGTCTCTGACATCTGGAGATGGTTTCAGGAAATTGGAACAATAGGCCAGGACAGCGATACCCACGAGCCACAAGTCAAGACGACCGGTATTTGTTCCTAAAAGCTCGCCGCCATAAGGATTCAACAGCCAGGCAATTCTAGTAGGATCTCTCCTCTGCCACCACAACATCGAGGCAAACAGTTTACAGAAGACTGTATGAGAGAGGTCTGTATGCAAGAAGTCCAGTGATCTGTATCCCACTCGCCACATCGTGCAGAAGGGTCCATCTGAATTGGGCCCAATAACATCACCTCTAGATTCCTGTGTTCTCTTCATTGATGTACAGCCTAAACACAGATTCTCGACATGTGTACATTTGGAGTGAGACAGGAAGCTTAAATTTTCCCTCCAACATTAGGGAAATTGACTACTACCATGGTGAAGGACTCCTGGTTTATGTCGGCATTATGTTGGATGGATGCATGTCACTGCACGTGTTTCCAGGAGGCAGGCACCCTGATTTCTGCAAACTACAGAGAAGACATTCTAGAACCCCATGTATGGCTTTTCAGGGGAACTTTTGGCCCCCAGCTCCTTTCTATGGATGATAACCCCTGTCCCCATAGAGCTCAGCTAGTCGCTGAATACCTGGAGAGTGATCTTCAGGAAGACGCTTTAACGTCTGTAAATTCTGTTTTACATGTTCTGTAAAGTGGATACAGTCTGTGGTGGTGCATTAACTTATTCAATTGAAATATAAATCGGTTAGAAGTTCTAAAGATGTCTAACCGATTTATATTTTAATTGAATTTGTTAATGCACCACCACAGACTGTATCCACTTTACAGAACATGTAAAACAGAATTTACAGACGTCAAAACGTCTTCCTGAAGAACCTTGTGGTCACATAATTGTATGTCAACTTTATGATAGAATCACATGAGATATACTGGAGAGTGATGATATTCACAGGATGGAGTGGCCAGCCAGATCTCTGGATCTGAAGCCAACATAGCATGTCTAGGATGCCTTGGGAAGAGCACTTGCAAGCCGTTAGCACCCTCCCAGAACCCTGCCAGGACTGTGACATGCCTCAGTGGAAAAGTGGCACTTATTGCCTCAAACTTTTATTCTCAGCCTTGTTAACAGCATAAGATCTTGTTATTCAGGGTAATCATACTCCCTATTAGCACCTAGAAATCCAAGCCACTTGCTGCGTCACTTTTAGACTGCCTTTCTGTCGTCGCCATGCTTCCTCCACGGTGATGGTATTCCTTTTCTGTGTTGTGTATTGCTGTGTTATCAATATATGTGTGTCCATAGCAACTGTTATTAAATTGTTGTGTGGATTTTACGTTATTCATGATTTTGTGTTCGTCACTGTTATTTTGGACACCAGTGTAGTTATTTGCAAATAATAAAAGCTTGCATGGCTCATGGATTAAGGCATCCTTTCTGTATTACATAGCGAAGGAATTTAATGCAGTGCCAAACTCCTGGTCGGCCCAGCACAAGTTGTTCTGCGGCTGCAAAGACTGTTCCAGGGCCAAACTCGGCGACATGAAGCGTCATTGCAGCAAAGAGCAGGATTCCCACAATTCTTATGCATCCTTAAAAATCCTTAAAAAGTGTTTTTTTTTTTTTTTTTTTTTTAGGGTGCTTAATAAAAGTCCTTATTTTCTGCCCCAAATTCCAAAAGGTACTTAGTTTTTCTAACCAGCTGTGCAAAATCCATAAGTTATGGTGTTGTGCCTAAAACTTCTGCTGCTAGTTGGTGGCTGGGTTCTTGGTGAATTCATCGAAAAACAAATTCTTTGAAAATTAGGGCTTCGGGTGAATTCAACCAAAATGAATTTATCGAAAGCAAGATCACCAAAAGATACAATATCATAGGGTAAGCTTTTGTCGAAAACTTTGACTATAATTGGAATATGGCTAAGTGGCCACAAAAGCGTTTGGGAAACGTATAAAAATTGCATATTTTTCTTTCTTAGATTACAGTTTCATGTAGGATGACCACAAAACCATAAGGGTGTCTTAACAAGAATCAGACTTTTGATTTCATCGTGTGTACTATCTCCATAGATTGCCTCTAAAGATATGGCCTAAGCAGTGGCCTTTTCAACAGTTTTTATTCCTCTGTGAACATATTTATAAGGTTTGGACACCTAAACAGGTTAGTAATATCATGCTTTTCCTTTGGCACTAAAATTATATTAATATGCATAGGCCTAACGTTTTAGGCCTTTTTAACAGTTTTTATTCCATCATGTTCATATTCATAAAGTTTAGACACCAAGTCAAGTTAGTATTATTGCGCTTTTACTTAGGCATTAAATAGTAATGCCTTGGCCTAGGCCTAGGCCTTTTTAACAGTTTTTGTTCGATTGTGCTTATGTTCATAAGGTATAGATACAAGTTTAAGTTAGTATTAATGCACTTTTACTTAGGCATTAAATATTAATACATGGGCCTAGGCCTTTTTAACAGTTTTGTTTTTCCATCATGTTCACACTCACAAGGGTTTAGACACCAAATCAAGTAAGTATTATTGCACTTTTACTTAGGCATTAAATAGTAATATATTGGTCTAGGCCATAGGCCTTTTTAACAGTTTTTATTCGATTGTGCTCATATTCATAAGGTTTAGACACAAGGACAAGTTAGTGTTATTGTGCTTTTACTTAAGTATTAAATATTAATACATAAGCCTAGGCCCTTTTAATAGTGGTTTATATCTTGGTGATATCAGTGTGTGCAGATTGCTGTATGCTGATGACACTGTCCTGTTGGCAGAGAGCAAAAGTGAGTTGCAGAGTATGTTGACTCGGATGCACGAAGTTTGCATGAAATTCAAACTGTGTATAAATAAGGGAAAAACCAAAGTTATGGTGTTTGAAAGAGGTACGGGTAGCACTGAATGTAATGTAAGTATAAATGGTACTGTGATTGACCAGGTGAGTGAGTTTGTGTATTTAGGAAGCATGTTTGACAGAGAGAACAAATTGGATGGTGAAATCAGTAGGCGAGTGAATTCTTCTTTGAAAGTCATAGCTGCTCTACGAGGTTTTCACAGGAATGATGGGTTCTCTAGAGAGTCCCGCATGGCTGTGTATGAAAGTGTAATTGTTCCTACTCTGATGTATGGCATTGAAACCTGGGTACTACAAAAGAAACCTAGGAGTCATCTGTGTGCTGGAGAGATGCGTTACTTACGGGCAAGACACGTTCTGATCATGTGAGGAATTAAGATGTGTTGGAGTTGTGTGATGTGAAGCAAAATGTTGTTAGCAAGGAGGAGACTAATATGTTTTGGTGGTTTGGGCATGTATTGTTGAAAGAATGAGTGATGAGATGCTTTCTAAGAAAAAAATTTCAGCCCAAGTGGCAGGAAGGAAAAGCAGAGGAAGGCCAAGGAAGTCATGGGAGGATCAGATTCAGAAGTCGCGGCATGAGAAAAAGATCATGAGTATGAAGTGTAGATCTTGTGTGCGTCGTGTGATGGATGTTACTGAAGCTCGAATTGTGTGCCAAGATCGCTGTAAATGGAGGAGTTTGATATGGCAACAGTAAGTAAATAATCAGATAAAAATTATTTATTAGTTTGTCTTTTCCTTGTGGAGCTAACCTCTGAATCTCAGAGAACAGCTTAGTGATATGTATGTATGTCATATGGCCCATTCCACTGTTCATGCTTGTCTATGATGTTTGCCAGGCAGTGCCATATGGCCCATTCTGCCGTTCGTTCTTGTCTGTTTGCCAGGCAGTGTCACGTGGCCCATTCTACTGTTCATGCTTGTCTATGATGTTTGCCAGGCAGTGTCACGTGACCCATTTTACTGTTCATGCTTGTCTATGATGTTTGCCAGGCAGTGTCATGTGACCCATTCTACTGTTCATGCTTGTCTATAATGTTTGCCAGGCAGTGTCACATGACCCATTCTACTGTTCATGCTTGTCTATAATGTTTGCCAGGCAGTGTCACGTGACCCATTCTACTGTTCATGCTTGTCTATGATGTTTGCCTGGCAGTGTCACATGACCCATTCTACTGTTCATGCTTGTCTATGATGTTTGCCAGGCAGTGTCACGTGACCCATTCTACTGTTCATGCTTGTCTGATGTTTGCCAGGCAGTGTCACATGACCCATTCTACTGTTCATGCTTGTCTATGATGTTTGCCAGGCAGTGTCATGTGACCCATTCTACTGTTCATGCTTGTCTATAATGTTTGCCAGGCAGTGTCACATGACCCATTCTACTGTTCATGCTTGTCTATGATGTTTGCCAGGCAGTGTCACGTGAACCATTCTACTGTTCATGCTGGTCGATGATGTTTGCCGGGCAGTGTCATATGGCCCATTCTGCCGTTCGTTCTTGTCTGTTTGCCAGGCAGTGTCACGTGACCCATTCTACTGTTCATGCTTGTCTATGATGTTTGCCAGGCAGTGTCACATGACCCATTCTACTGTTCATGCTTGTCGATGATGTTTGCCAGGCAGTGTCTCGTGAAACATTCTACTGTTCATGCTTGTCGATGATGTTTGCCAGGCAGTGCCATATGGCCTATTCTGCCGTTCATTCTTGTCTGTTTGCCAGACAGTGTCATGTGACCCATTCTACTGTTCATGCTTGTCTATAATGTTTGCCAGGCAGTGTCACATGACCCATTCTACTGTTCATGCTTGTCTATAATGTTTGCCAGGCAGTGTCACGTGACCCATTCTACTGTTCATGCTTGTCTATGATGTTTGCCTGGCAGTGTCACATGACCCATTCTACTGTTCATGCTTGTCTATGATGTTTGCCAGGCAGTGTCACATGACCCATTCTACTGTTCATGCTTGTCTATGATGTTTGCCAGGCAGTGTCACGTGAACCATTCTACTGTTCATGCTGGTCGATGATGTTTGCCGGGCAGTGTCATATGGCCCATTCTGCCGTTCATTCTTGTCTGTTTGCCAGGCAGTGTCACGTGACCCATTCTACTGTTCATGCTTGTCTGTGATGTTTGCCAGACAGTGTCATGTGACCCATTCTACTGTTCATGCTTGTCTATAATGTTTGCCAGGCAGTGTCACATGACCCATTCTACTGTTCATGCTTGTCTATAATGTTTGCCAGGCAGTGTCACGTGACCCATTCTACTGTTCATGCTTGTCTATGATGTTTGCCTGGCAGTGTCACATGACCCATTCTACTGTTCATGCTTGTCTATGATGTTTGCCAGGCAGTGTCACGTGACCCATTCTACTGTTCATGCTTGTCTGATGTTTGCCAGGCAGTGTCACATGACCCATTCTACTGTTCATGCTTGTCTATGATGTTTGCCAGGCAGTGTCATGTGACCCATTCTACTGTTCATGCTTGTCTATAATGTTTGCCAGGCAGTGTCACATGACCCATTCTACTGTTCATGCTTGTCTATGATGTTTGCCAGGCAGTGTCACGTGAACCATTCTACTGTTCATGCTGGTCGATGATGTTTGCCGGGCAGTGTCATATGGCCCATTCTGCCGTTCGTTCTTGTCTGTTTGCCAGGCAGTGTCACGTGACCCATTCTACTGTTCATGCTTGTCTATGATGTTTGCCAGGCAGTGTCACGTGACCCATTTTACTGTTCATGCTTGTCTATGATGTTTGCCAGGCAGTGTCACATGACCCATTCTACTGTTCATGCTTGTCTATGATGTTTGCCAGGCAGTGTCACGTGAACCATTCTACTGTTCATGCTGGTCGATGATGTTTGCCGGGCAGTGTCATATGGCCCATTCTGCCGTTCGTTCTTGTCTGTTTGCCAGGCAGTGTCACATGACCCATTCTACTGTTCATGCTTGTCTATGATGTTTGCCAGGCAGTGTCACGTGACCCATTTTACTGTTCATGCTTGTCTATGATGTTTGCCAGGCAGTGTCATGTGACCCATTCTACTGTTCATGCTTGTCTATAATGTTTGCCAGGCAGTGTCACATGACCCATTCTACTGTTCATGCTTGTCGATGATGTTTGCCAGGCAGTGTCTCGTGAAACATTCTACTGTTCATGCTTGTCGATGATGTTTGCCAGGCAGTGCCATATGGCCTATTCTGCCGTTCATTCTTGTCTGTTTGCCAGACAGTGTCATGTGACCCATTCTACTGTTCATGCTTGTCTATAATGTTTGCCAGGCAGTGTCACATGACCCATTCTACTGTTCATGCTTGTCTATAATTTTTGCCAGGCAGTGTCACGTGACCCATTCTACTGTTCATGCTTGTCTATGATGTTTGCCTGGCAGTGTCACATGACCCATTCTACTGTTCATGCTTGTCTATGATGTTTGCCAGGCAGTGTCACATGACCCATTCTACTGTTCATGCTTGTCTATGATGTTTGCCAGGCAGTGTCACGTGAACCATTCTACTGTTCATGCTGGTCGATGATGTTTGCCGGGCAGTGTCATATGGCCCATTCTGCCGTTCGTTCTTGTCTGTTTGCCAGGCAGTGTCACGTGACCCATTCTACTGTTCATGCTTGTCTATGATGTTTGCCAGGCAGTGTCACGTGACCCATTTTACTGTTCATGCTTGTCTATGATGTTTGCCAGGCAGTGTCATGTGACCCATTCTACTGTTCATGCTTGTCTATAATGTTTGCCAGGCAGTGTCACATGACCCATTCTACTGTTCATGCTTGTCGATGATGTTTGCCAGGCAGTGTCTCGTGAAACATTCTACTGTTCATGCTTGTCGATGATGTTTGCCAGGCAGTGCCATATGGCCTATTCTGCCGTTCATTCTTGTCTGTTTGCCAGACAGTGTCATGTGACCCATTCTACTGTTCATGCTTGTCTATAATGTTTGCCAGGCAGTGTCACATGACCCATTCTACTGTTCATGCTTGTCTATAATGTTTGCCAGGCAGTGTCACGTGACCCATTCTACTGTTCATGCTTGTCTATGATGTTTGCCTGGCAGTGTCACATGACCCATTCTACTGTTCATGCTTGTCTATGATGTTTGCCAGGCAGTGTCACGTGACCCATTCTACTGTTCATGCTTGTCTATAATGTTTGCCAGGCAGTGTCACATGACCCATTCTACTGTTCATGCTTGTCTATGATGTTTGCCAGGCAGTGTCATGTGACCCATTCTACTGTTCATGCTTGTCTATAATGTTTGCCAGGCAGTGTCACATGACCCATTCTACTGTTCATGCTTGTCTATGATGTTTGCCAGGCAGTGTCACGTGAACCATTCTACTGTTCATGCTGGTCGATGATGTTTGCCGGGCAGTGTCATATGGCCCATTCTACTGTTTATGCTTGTTTGTGATGTTTGCCAGGCAGTGTCATGTGACCCATTCTACTTATTTGTGCTTGTCTATGATGTTTGCCAGGCAGTGTCATATGGCCCATTCTACTATTTATGCTTGTTTGTGATGTTTGCCAGGCAGTGTCATGTGACCCATTCTACTTATTTGTGCTTGTCTATGATGTTTTCCAGGCAGTGTCATATTGCCCATTCTACTGTTCATGCTTATAGGAAGTTACAATAGACAGATTATGGGAATTACTTAAAAATAAAGGATGTTAATTCTTAGCATCAAATTTTCGGGTGGTAACCCTATCCTTCATCAGGATGAACACTACAGTAAGTGTTGCCAACATTGGGTAAAACTCCAACCTTTAAAATCATTTAATGTAATTCCTCTTCTTCCCTCAATCTCAAGACCTTCCAACAGTTTTCTCTTGAAGAAATGCTTTTGCTGGGTCAGAATTTCTACTGTGTCCCATAGGATTTAATATCCAGTAGATTGAACATGTCTGTCAAGGCCAGTTTTATTTGGCATGTTTTGTATGACTGCTTTATGTTCTTTCAGCCTGGTCTTAAGCTGTCTGCCTGTTACTCCTACATAGCTAAGACTACATTCAGACTTGATATTGTAAACTACTCCTTCTTTTAACAAGATGTTAGTTTTCTTGCTGCTTTAATTTAGGAAGGTAGTTATTGATCTTATTTCCTAACTATGTTCATGCTTGTTTATGATGTTTGTATTTGTGTGGAAGGTATTTTTGAAATCTCCATTACTAAAATATTCACATGAGTGTGAATTTCTTCTGTATTTAATGTAAATGTGCTTTTGCATAAGCTTTTGTTCTGTGTTCGAGTTATAAAAATTGGCTACAAGACATCTTCCTCCATAGCTACAGTTCAGATCTATAATTCACATGTTTAGGACAGTGATGTCACTCAGTGACATCACAATTATTGGTCTGCAAAAATGGAGGGATGAGCAAACCTTACTGTCTATAAACCGTACTTGGTTAAAAGCACCTTCCAGCTAAAATTTCTAGCCACTCAGCTGTTAAAAAAATCTAGGGAGAGCACTAAACCATATGTTTTAACAGCTTAAATATTTGGATGGGGCTAAAGGGTGCACTCAAGGAAAAGTTGGATGGGCTGAAGCCTACCTGTAGCATCATGCCTGCTATGGAATAGGAAATCTTCAGTGCCATGGCAAAATTTTGTATCATTGTGCTAAGTTCCAGATTGCTTCATATAAGTTTTATACAGAGCCGTTTTTACATGGGGACATTTTCCCACTTTGCTTAAGATGTAACACACACTGAAAAACACTCTGTAACAAGAGAATCTACACTGAAGAGCAATTGAATGAGAGATACCTGTCTAGTAACGTGTAGCAGTACCTTTCGTCCTGATGACGGCGGCGATTCGTCTCGGCATGGACTCGACAAGACACCGGAAGCATTGGGAAGCCATACGGATCCACGACCCCTGAACAAGCTCCCACAGTTCACGAAGATTTGATGGAGGGGGTCAGAGCCTCGAACATCTCTCTCGATGGCATCCCAGATGTGCTCGATGGCATTGAGGTCAGGTGACCTAGCTGGCTAAGGAAGTGAGGTCACGTCGGTGGAGTGTTCATCCAACCATACAGATACAATTCGGGAGCTGCATTGTCTTGTTGCAGGATGAGGTCCCCAGTGGGATGTTGAAGATGCACAAACGGGATCAAATGGTCGTCCAGGATATCCCGGTAACATTGACCTGTGAGGGATGATGTCACACCTACCAGGGGTCCCATTTCAGTCCACGTAAACAGTCCCCAGAAGAGAATGCCACTCCCACCAGCTTGAAGATTACCCTGCTGGCAAGAAGGATCCATCGCTTCATGTGGTTTGCGCCGTACTCGTATCCTGCCATCCGCATGTACCAACATGAATTTCGACTCATCAGTCCAGGCAACATTTTCCCACATGTCTAGGGTCCAGTGGCGATGTTCCCGCGCCCATGCTAATCTTTGCACCCTGTGATGTGCGGTCAGCAACGGTACCCTCATGGGACGATGGTTTCTGTACCCCATAGCGAGGAGATGGTTCTGAATGGTGTGGCTGCTTACATGTTTTTGTGCACCAGCATTAAATTGCTGAGTGATTTCTTGCACTGTGGCCCGTCTATCCGCTGTTACAATGTGGTCTAGCCGACGATGACCCCGCTCATCCACATGCTGTTGTCCATGGCCGTTGGCCCTTGCAGGAATGGTTTTACCGGATTCGATGTGCTCACGGTGCACCTGTGACACAGTGGCTTGTGAAAATCCCAGTGTCTGCACGACTTCCGAGATGGAGTGACCCATTCGTCGGGCCCCGACAATTTGCCCATGATCAAACGCGCTTAGATCCTTTGTCTTACCCATACTGTGTCCGACTCTTACTGATTCCCATCGCATCACTCCCTATATTGTCGGATCTCTGCATACGTCATGTCGTTTCCGTTTACAGGGCCGCCCACAGCGCCACATTTGTATAACGCCAGCTGTCTCTAATTCAATTGCTCTTCAGTGTGTAAGAGTTCATAAGAATTTTAAATGCATAATAAATTTCACCCAAATATGCAAAAAATAATACAAAGCTCTATGATTTTAACAAAAATTAAATTGGGATTTTTAGATGAACTCCTGGAAAAACCCCATAAAGGTCCTGGAATTTATTTTTGGTTTAATATGTACAAGCCCTGTTTTTACACCTGCTGTATTTAAACATGCTTGAATTTCTAATTGTGAATGTTCCTTTCTGTAGACATAAAAAACAGGTTTCCAATATATCAATATTGTGTACATACTCAATTCATAAAGGCACTTACCATTGGTATCCACCCTGCTGGAAAACATTTCTTGCACGTAAAGTTATGCAACCTGAGTGAGAGAGAGACACGTTCGTCCACGACACTTGACATAAAATACATAAAAGTGACTATACTATTTGCGGGAACCCAATTCATCAAATATACAACTGTCAACAATTAATGAACCCTTCAACTAACATTAAAAACCTTTACTAATCAAAAACTACTATTATGAGGATTTTTTACTAGGAATTTTTTTATTTTAATTGCAAATTTTCGGAGAAAACTCTCCTCCTTCTTCAGGCTGTCTTTTTGTTGTCACTTATTCCCGTCACTACTGCGGTTACAGTTAACTGTGGCGGTTACGGTTAACCTTGATGGTTGCGGTTATTTTTCATCACATCCTGGCGGATGTTAGGCAGGGAAAACCCTCTGCAGTCATAGTTATTGAGTTTCTTTGTCCAAAGTTGTATCTTGCTTCAATATGGTCAGACCATATTGAAGGAAGATACAACTTTGGACAAAGAAATAACTACTGACATTGGACTGAACACTCACTTCTGTAAGTAACATCTTTAGGACTTCTAACCGATTTATTTTTTAATTGAATAAGTTAATGCACCACCACAGACTGTATCCACTTTACAGAACATGTAAAACAGAACTTGCAGACGTCAAAGCGTCTTCCTGAAGAACCTTGTGGTCACGTAATTGTATGTGAACTTTATGATAGAATCACACGAGATATAATGAAAAGGAAGCTCGTGGGTATAAACAACAGAAACAACACATCACATTGATGACATGTTGTAACGCCGATGGAAGTCATAAACTTCTCCCTCCTGGTGATTGGAAAAGCCCAACAGCCACAATATTTTCAACCCAGCGAGATGAGTACACTACCAGTAGATTATAGTGTTCAAAAGAAGGCATGGATGGACTCAGAAAATTTCTCTCAGTGGTTCCATGATAAATTCATACCAGCTGTGAAGGAAGAACTGAAGAAAAAGATTAAAGAAACTTCTGTTAAAAGCCATCCTCCTAACTGATAACCCTCCCAGTCATCCCTCCAACTTGTCTCTAAAGTCAGGTGATATACGAGCTGTTTTTCTTCCACCCAATGTGACAGCTCTGATCCAACCTATGGACAAGGAAATTTTGGAATCAATTAAGCGCCGCTGCCGACATGCGCTTCTTACCTCCCTGTTGGATGAATGTGCAAACAATTCCACTGAGGCTATGCTGAAGCCATGGAAAGCGATCAACATGTGTGATGTTGTTTTCCAAACAGCAAGAGCATGGGACATTGTGAAGAGCACTACCATATGGAAGTGTTGGGAAAATGTGTGGCAACCGATTGACACTGAGTTGGAGTCAGCATTGAGTGGTAGTGATGAGCCAGTCAATTCAGAATCATCAATTCCAGATGCTGTGTTCGTTGACATGTTCCACAAGTTTCCAGGAGGAGAAGTTGATGAAGAGGACATTACTAAGTGGCTGAATGAAATAAATTGTGGAGTAGACCAGGCTTTAAGCGATAAAGAAATCATCGAAAGTGTGCAGGAAGATGGTGATGAAAGCGATGAGTAAGAGGGCACTGCAGAAACAGAGAGCACAAAGATTTCGCACACTGCTGGCGCTAAAGCTGCTGACATCTTCCTGCAGTACATAATGCAACAACCAGACACGTGCAGTCTCGACATAAAGCTAGTAAAGTGATTGTGCGACAAAGTGTGCCATCGACGAGCATCTTCATTAAAGCAAAAATCTGCGACGTGTTTCGAAGTGACCACACTGAGTAGGAAATGCAAGACTTCGTCTGTGCTGTATTGCAATTGTATGTTTGTTTTACTGTGTATAGTATGTACACATACATATTGTGCTTTACTGTACTGATAATATGAAAATATCATTTCATTGTTGTAAATGAGACAGTATAGTACATACTGATTGTGTTCTTTTACTATTATCACATGCTTGTCTCTTATTTATGTTTTTTTTTTAAATACATATGTACTACACATAGTAAACTTGTAATTGCAACATTAAATTTAATGAAGAATTAAACTGAATTTTCATGCACTCTCAGTAATCCGGCACTCTTGCTAATCGCCGCCCCGGTGGCGCAGTGGTCTAAGGCGATGGCCTCTGATCATTCGTCCGAAAGGGGTCCGGGTTCGAATCCCGGTGAGGCATGGATGTTGTGTTTGTCTTACGGCACTGGCTCTCTCCCTTCCCTGGAACCAGTGACCCTAAATTAGGGACGGGCGACTGCTTATAGCCCATTGAGTTGCTCACGGTGGTCGTTAAACCTCAAATAAAAAAACTCTTGCTAATCCGGCACCCCTCTGTGCAAGGAATGGCCAGATTAGCGAGAGTCAACTGTATACACCACATGAAAAGCAGAAAGGAAATTATTTAAATAAAAACACCTCAAAACATTAAGAAAACAAAATTCACCGAAATATATGTATACTATCACTCAATACTAAAAGATTTTCACAAACCAAAGTCATTGCAACTCAAACGTCCATGCAAAAATTGGGTGAAAACAAATAGGCATGTTTAAAAAAACAAGTCCTCAATTCCAAGAAACTTCGGGACACCATCTCTCATCTGCAGAAGACTACGTAACTCGAGGCCTTTCACCGCTTGTTGCGGCAACTTCAGGTGCACCTACCGATCTTACCAGTGAAAACAGACAAACTGATGTCGAAATTTCCGTGCTCTTCGGGCCACTTCCATGAGGATGCACATACTGCTCCAGAGGCTCCATCTGGTGTCAGTAAACAAGATCTCTCCGCTCCCGATGTTATGGTTTTTTTCCCCCTTCTGATATCGACATCAGTTTGTCTGGGTTCACTGGTAAGATCGGTAGGTGCGCCTGAAGTTGCCGCAACAAGCGGTGAAAGGCCTCGAGCTACATAGTTTTGCGCAGATGAGAGATAGTGTCACAAAGTTTCTTGGAATTGAGGACTTGTTTTTTTTAAACATGTCTATTTGTTTCCACCCAATTTTTGCATGGATGTTTGAGTTGTGTTGATTTTGGTTTGTGAAAATCTTTTAGTCATTTAGTATTGAGTGATATACATATTTTCGGTGAATTTTGTTCCCTTGATGTTTTGAGATGTTTTTATTTAAATAATTTCTTTTCTGCTTTTCATGTGGTATATATTAGGTGAATTGTATTATATAATCTGGTCGAAACTGTTTTTTGTGGCTAGTGTCCTGAACTATTTGTGGAACTTTTCAACTGTTTTAGTGGTTTTGTGACATTAGTTTGTGTTCTGGAAATTTTGGTTCACAAGTATTCTGAAAGGTTTTTAATGTTAGTTGAAGGGTTCATTAATTGTTCACAGTTGTAATTTGATGAATTGGGTTCTAGGATATACACTGGCGTGCAAAAATTAAGAACGAGACGGTTTTTCGAATGTAACGTCGTGCAGAAGTGCTCCACATCGACTCAAATCATACCATAAGATCCCCAAGATGTAAGAATATGGGACAAGTAAGCAAAACCATCCAAACAAGGAATCCAAAGGATACAAACGCACTTTATTGAAAAGGTAGCTTCGAGCACAACTGGACGGAAGACAGAAACGTCCATGTGACAGGCGGCTGCCAAGAAAAATCCAGTCTTTAGTAGGGGATATGATCACCCCTGACTGCGTTGCAGGATTTACAACGTCTGTCCATGCTAAGGACGAGGTTGTCAAGGAGCTGTTGAGACATTTGCGGCCCATTCCACTTGTAGCACCAATCGTAGCTGCGGAATCATTGCTGGTGGCTGGTGACGTGCTGCCAAGCATCTCCCGAGAAGGTCCCACACGTGTTCAATTAGATTTAGGTCCGGGGACCTTGCGGGCCAATCCATGCGTTGAATATCTTCACTCTTCAACAGCTCTGCGACAGCCACTGTATGATGACGAGTAGCATTGTCATCCATGAAGAGGAACTCAGGACCCACAGCACCTCTAAACAGACGCACGTGAGGCAGGAGAACTTCGGTACAATAGCGGACACCAGTGACTGAACCTCCTTGGAAGATGTGGTCAGTACGGCAACCAAGCATGATACCGCCCCAAACAAGAACTCCGCCACCTCCAAACCGTTCCCTTTCGATGATGTTGGAGGTGTGATTGCGTGTTCCCTGCTCTCTCCAAATGTGTATACGTCCAGAATCGCTTGTCAGACTAAATCGGCTCTCATCCATAAAGAGAACTCGACCCCATTGCTGATGTGTCCAGTTCTTGTGTTCCTGGCACCACAGAAGCCGCCGTCTCCGATGAGCAGGCGTTAATGCCACACACCATACTGGTCGTCATACAAATAGGCCACGCCGCCCCGGTGGCGCAGTGGTCTAAGGCGTTGGCCTCTGATCATTCGTCGGAAGGGGTCCGGGTTCGAATCCCGGTCAGGCATGGATGTTGTGTTTGTCTTACGGCACTGGCTCTCTCCCTTCCCTGGAATCAGTGACTCTAAATTAGGGACGGGCGACTGCTTATAGCCCATTGAGTTGCTCACGGTGGTCGTTAAACCTCAAAAAAAAAAAAAAAAAAAAAAAAATAGGCCACCTTTGTGCAGACTCCTGACCATGGTAAAACGTGATAACGGACATCCAGTTGTCTGTTGCATGTGCCTTGCGATTTCTCCCGCTGTCTGCCTTCTGTCTCTTCTCGCCTGTAGGACAATATACCGGTCGTCCGCCGCCGTGGTTGCTCCTGGACGACCACTGCTAAACTCTCGGACAGCTGTTCCTGTTGTTTGAAATGCTCTCCAAGCTCATGAAACGATGATGTGAGCGATCCCGAACTCCTCGGCCACACTAGTCACACTTCGACCTTCTTCCAACTTCCCAATGACGCGACCTCGGGTAAAGTCATCCAGATGTCGTCTACTGGATTGCCTGTTGGCCATATCACACGGTGGCAGCAACTCGACGTCGTTCAAACCGATGTACACCGTGCAATAGCTTTCACCGAATTGCTGAGCGTACACCGCCCGTGTGCTTTATACCCTTCTGACACTCCCCCTTCCTATGTCATGCTGCATATATGCACATGCCCTACCGTACCGGACCCTAGTCTATCTCCTGAGTGGTCTTTCGGCCTGTTGTGCCTGCTCGTTCCGCTGTTATGCTAATTTTTCGTCTTCATCCTTAATTTTTGCACACCAGTGTAGTATAGTCACTTTTATGTATTTTATGTTAAGTGTTGTGGACGAACGTGTCTCTCTCTCTCAGGTTGCATAACTTTACGTGCAAGAAATGTTTTCCAGCAGTGTGGATACCAATGATAAGTGCCTTTATGAATTGAGTATGTACACAATATTGATATATCTGTTATTTAGTGCACGTTTCTTATCGACTATCAGCACGGAACATTCTCCAGTAGCTAAAGTCAGTTATTTAGTAAACAGGTTTCCTAATAAATTGAGCATTCATTATGTTCATATATGTAGCCTGTTGTAATGAATATGTGTGTCTTTGTGTTTGCAGTGCAAAATTTCAGTGTGATAAATATTATTAACTATTTAGGTTGAGCTGGTCTTGACTGTTGAAAGACTACTTCCAATTGTTGCTCTTCGACGATGCGTCATTAAAGCAAAAACTGTTTCTCCTAATGCATGGAGAAACTGGCCATGGATTTTCAAATCACTGAGGGCAAGAGCACTTGCAGCATATGGAAATAAAGCTTCAGATAAAGTAAGCATGTGCAATTTATTAAATAAATGTGAAATAACACTCCTGTTCAACAAATTACCTTGTGAATTCACTCTGTGCTTTAAATTTTCTATGCAACAAATAAAATAGTACAGGGGTTGGGCAAAATAATGTGAGCACCTAGTGAATATTTATTATGTCTTCATTAATAAAGTCCTGGACCACCATTTGCCTGAACCACTATTTCCTTCATACAGCTTTTGAATAGTCTCCAGTGTAATGCTGTACCGTTCGTCTACTGAGGTGCGTCGCATAAATATAGAGACAGTCGACTTTGCGCCGTGAACGCAATGCGAATATAGGTAGGAAGCTGAAGTGGTACCTAATTAGACATAACCCTACAACAAACGTTTCGATCCGTCGAGATGACCGAATTGTGTGAAAAGAACACAAAGGGAAATAGCGTAATTTTAGGTGTCTCATAAATTTAAAGACAACTATGTAAATTAGCCACATGCAAACGAGATGTACAAATTAGCGCGTTGTACGCACACGCCGTAATCCGGTCCAGTCTACAAAAGACAGCGGACCTGCCGTCAGACATTCATTTGCCGAAATGCCACGCAACAGTCAACTTTCTTGTGAGGAGGTGCAGAAGATTTGGAGACTGAGAGCAAATGGATTGTCTGTAGCAAAAATTTGTAAAGCCATGGGGAGGAGTAGGGCAGGCATTTATAAGACTTTATCGAAACGCGGTGCGTTACTGCCAGAAAACGGCCTGGAAGGCCTCAAATAACAACCAAACGAGATGATCGTGCCATCATGCGTTTAGTTTCATCCCAAAGGTTATCACTACATTAAGTTTCTCGGACTGTTGGGGTCACCGTCTCAAAGGACACAGTTCATCGACGAATCAAGGAAAGTCGCAACATTGTGCTCTGTAAAATGTGCCGCCTGCCACACCTCACGCGGCACCACAAGGCAGCTAGATTTTTATGGGCAAGCAGCCACATGCACTGGATGGACGAGTGGATCACAACTATTTTCTCCGACGAGAAACAGTTCGACCTCGGCGGCCCTGATGGTCGGAACTGCTATTGGCATGATTTACGACGCGAGCCACGCACCTTCGTCAGCAGACAGAAAGGAGAGGGATCTGTGATGGTCTGGGGAGCTTTTGCGTTCAATGGGACAATGGACATCGCTTTTCTGCAAGGCACGCAAAACTCCGAAACGTATCAGGACATACTCAGCAGCCACCTTCTACCGTTTGCCGAAACTCTAGCGGGTGTTGATTATCTGTTCCAGCAAGACAATGCCTCTATCCATCGGTCTGCATCAACGTAAAGCTGGTTTAACACTCATCATGTGACCGTAATGGATTAGCCAGCATTCAGTCCAGATCTGAACCCTATCGAGCACCTCTGGGGTATCCTAGCTCGTGATGTGTATGCGAATGGACGGCAGTTCTCAGGTGTGGTGGCATTGAAAGAGCAGATTGAACGAAGCTGGTACGCACTCCATTCAGAACACTTACATGACTTGGTGGACAGCATGCCCAATCGGGTTTTCAGTGTTATTCGGAACAACGGCTCCACTATTCGTACCGGAGGTGCTCATAACTAGTAAGTCTTTATATTTTTTAGACGGTGTATTTCTGTTTTTTTCTTGTACTTGGCGTTGGCATTGTTATTTTTCCATCAAACTATTGTGCAGCTGCGTGTTCTATGCTATTTTTGCTATACATATGAGGTGTACATTTCAGCTTGTTGTTGTTTCTTTTTTATTGGAGGATTTGTTCTGTCTCTGTATTTATGCGACACACTATAGAACATCAGCCAGTTGCTTCAGAGATGTTGCAGTAGGAAATCTACTTCTCACTTTTCTCCCCAAAACTTCCCACAATGATATTCAAGTCAGGTGATTGAGCTAGCCATGGCAAATGTTGAAGTTCATCTTAATGCTCCTCAAACCAAGACTGAACTGTTTTGGCTGTGTGTATGGGCGCATTGTCACTCTCCAAAACTGCCCTAATGTCAGATATTGAAGTTCATCTTGGTGCTCCTCAAACCAAGAATGAACTGTTCTGGCTGTGCGTATGGGTGAATTGCCACTCTACAAAACTGCCCTAATGATATTCAAGTCATGTGATTGATCTGGCCAAGTCAGAAGTTGAAGGTGCTCCTCAAACCAAGACTGAACTGTTTTAACTGTGTGTATGGACTCATTATCAACATGAAAAATAGCATCATTGTTGGAAAACAACATTTGGACCATAAGATGCACCTAATCACCTAAAATGTCCAAGTACTTGCTGCTGTAACTCGACCATGTAGGGTAATGATGGGGGCCAGCCAAATACCAAGATATAGCTGCCCAAGTCATCACAGATCCACCTCCATGTTTTTTACAATTGGAACCAGATGTTCCAAATTGTATGCTTTCTTGGGTGTTTCTCTATACTTGAGAACTCATTCGATCATAATACACCATTCCAGTCATCAGCTGTCCAGGTTTTAATTTCATGACACCATTATTTTTTCATTGTATCATTGATTTCTGTGACTAATGGTTTATCAATTACAGCTCTTCCGTGGACGTTGGTGTTGTGAAGTTGTCTGTGGACTGTTTTTTGTGGAAACATGGCCTTCCAGGTGGATATTGAGTTCTGCTGTCACTTTTGCTGCTGTAGTTCTGTGTTGTTTGGACACAATCCTTGTTAGTGTTCGATGGTCACTCTCAAAGATTTAGCAATTGCAGCTCTTCCATGGACGTTGGTGTTGTGAAGTTGTCTGTGGACTGTTTTTTGTGGAAACATGGCCTTCCAGGTGGATATTGAGTTCTGCTGTCACTTTTGCTGCAATAGTTCTGTGTTGTTTGGACACAATCCTTGTAAGTGTTCCACAGTCCTACTCAAAGATTTAGCAATTGCAGCTGTTCCATGGATGTTGGCTTTGTGAACTTCTCTGCGGACTGTTATTGTGGAAACAGGGCCTTACAGGTGGATATTGAGTTCTGCTGTTCCTTTTGTTGCAGTAGTTCTGTGTTGTTTGGACACAATCCTTATTAGTGCTCGATGGTCACTCTGATTCAGTCTGTTTTTACCCACTATTTTCCTTCACTGAGGAAGTCCTGCCATGCTTTGTGTTCCCAGTTATAACTGTGGTGACTGTTGCTCTTTAAAGTAAGTGCCAATATTTTCTCCGAAGCTTATTTTCCATCGCCAAAATGACTTTTTTCTCGCAAATTGCGAAGAATGCGATCGGCAGCATGACCCCTGCAATTTGTAGGTACACTGGTCAAAACATATGGCCCACTTTACTCACGTGCAATGTTATGTGTTGAAGAGGGCTATATGTTCCTCCAACGTAAGAAATTTTAAATGCTAGGGGAAGCCTATGACCTACAATTGGATGACAAATACGTTGGTCATTTCTTATGCCAAAAATGGGGGGCACAAGTAAGTGTAAACTGATGTTTTCCTTGGGGGAGGGGCATTCTTGAAAATAGTTTCTCCAAAAATGCTCCTTTTTAATTGCCATAACTTAGGTTTTTACATGCCTAATATATCCAAAACTACAAGGTGGTTGCCAAGCTTGGTTGATTCACCCTAATGAGGGTGAAAAAAAACATGCCTCTCAAAGCACCTCATGCAGTCAGCTGATGAGGAAAACCATCGTCAGATGACTGTGTGCTATTGTGTATGGAATGATTGCTGAAAAACAGTCATAGCAATGCTCGCTATTGTGTAGCATTGTTCCCTTGGCTGTATGTCACACTTTATAATATTTAAAAGGCAAACGACTAGTTATTATTTTTTCAAATTTTGAAGTTGAGAGGGCACGTGACCCCCGCCCCTCCTCCCCAGAAACTACGCTTATGATTGCACATTAACTTTTATATATATATATATACCAGAGCTGCCAAGTGTCCCGGATTCTGTACGACTTCAAAAATATTTCGCAGAAATCCGATTTTCCCGCAAAAAAAAAAAAAAAAAAATCCAAAAATATTTTGCAGAAATCTGAATTTTCCTGCAAAAAAAAAAAAAAAATCCAGTTTTGTGGCTTTCCTATTTTTTTTTTTTTTTTTATTTATTATGCAGGGTATTTCTTTTACCTCATTAATGATAGAAGTGATCATTTTTCTCCAGCGTGAATGCTGCCTGTGGGAGTCAGTAACCCAATGGAGACAAATGTTGTTGTTTTTGTTAATCCACGGCATTAGCAAGTGCCACAGTCGTGAGCCCTGTGATGGTAGCAAAACGGTCAGCAGCTTGGAAAGTTGAAGTGCTGGTTTATGGCGTCACATCCACAGCGCTTGTGTACAGTGCCTCGCACAGGGATGGGAAGTATGCACCAAACCAAAACTCTTTCACCATCTTGCTACAAAAAGGCAGGTTTCGCACCATTGTGGGCCAGAACCGCCGTGCGCTGTCATCGTCGTTACTTTGGCACTGTAAATTCTCCACGCACACCGTTTCGTTTGCCGCTGAGTAAGACCATACGTTGGGAAGAAAGGTTACGCGACTCCAAGTATGCGTAGTTACTATGGAAATCATCAGTCCACTATGGAAAACATCAAGTATGCTATGATAATCTAAAATCTCAGTGAAATAGCATTATTAAACATCTGTGTCAAGTTTATTTTCGTATTTTCAAGATGTTTCGATTGAAAAAAATGGAAAAAAGGCGACGAATCTCGCAAATGTTCATAATCACACCGAAAATTACTGCTGTAGCAGCAATGAGAATGTCATGTCATTTTCCTTTTCCAGATATTAAATTTTTCTAACTTTTCTTTTTTTCTCTCCCTTTGCCTGATTATATATATATATATATATATATATAAACTTGCCTGGAGAGCTTTTGGAAGAAACAGCATAATTTTCAAGAGCAATATGCCATTATGTCTTAAAAGAAAAGTGTTTGATCAATGCATCCTTCCAGTGCTTACGTATGGTGCAGAGACGTGGACCTTAGCTAAAAGAGACATACAAAGGCTGCAGACAACTCAAAGAAGCATGGAGAGGTGCATGCTTGGTGTAACCAGGAGAGATAAGAAGAGGAACACGTGGATCCGAAAAATGACAAGAGTGGAAGACATCATGATCAGAGTTAAATCCCTGAAATGGCAATGGGCTGGACATACTGCCAGAAGAACAGACCATCGATGGACAGCCAAAATTTTAGATTGGATTCCAAGGGACAGGAAAAGACCCAGAAGAAGACCACATGGAAGATGGGTGGATGAAATTCGAAAGTATGCGGGAGTGACATGGAGGAGACTGGCACAAGACAGACCGTTGTGGAGGAAACTTGGGAGACCTTCGTCCAGCAGTGGATTGATAATGGTTGACAATGATGATGATGATGATATATATATATATATTTTGATGTTTTATCTCTCTCTAAGATCATGTTCCCCATTTTTAATATCTTCCGTAATAGTGAAAAGGAGCGACTTGTATTTTTTAAGAATTTTTAACGAATTGCTTCTTCCCCTGTTTCTAATCCATACTTCTTCAAAACTAATCAATAGAGAGCAATGGTTTTCACCCCTTTTCCTTTTATTAAATGAAATTAAATTTCCTGATCAGTATTTAATTTGTCCGCTGTGCAATCCGCACCATTTCCGTGCCCTTTAAAAAATTTTCACTGCAAAGTGAGCAGTGCAGTATTGATTATTCACATTTAATGTTCCACAAAATTAGCGTTTTTTTTTTTTTTTTGTGGATGCATGGTGTTCCCCTTTTTCTATCATCATTTGAGTCATTCCTGAGATCAATGCAAAGCTGAACAGAAACTGTTTTTTTCCTAGGGGGGGTCGTCTTAAACCTATAATATATAATTTTATTATTTATAAATTGTAAATACGTGCGCCCCTGAACGCGTGTTGATGTCCCGGTTTTTGATTTTGAAAAGTTGGCAGCTGTGATACCAGAAGTGTCTTACGTGATGTCTCTCGACAGTACTTCTCTGTTGTCTCCCTGCTTCTAAATGAAGGCTTCCCAATGTTTTGGAAGGTTCACAATCCCAGTAAGGTCCCTGCTTTGAATCAGCTATTGGACATGCTGGGTAACTCCTGCAGAAAGGTCTTCCTTGGTGGAAAATCGCTGTCTATGCAAGAGACAGCTATTGGACAGGCTGGGTAACTCCTGTAGAAAGGTCCTCCTGGGGGGGGGGATTGTTGTCTATGTAAGAGACAGCTATTGGAAATGCTAGGTAACTCCGGCAGAAAGGTCCCCGTGAGGGGGGGGGATCACTGTCCAAGAGACAGCTATTGGACATGATGGGTAACTCCAGCAGAAAGGTCCTCCTGGGAGGAAAATTGCTATCTATGCAAGAGACAGCTATTGGACATGCTGGGTAACTCCTGCAGAAAAGTCCTCCTGGGAGGAAAATTGCTGTCTATGCAAGAGACAGCTATTGGACATACTGGGTAACTCCTGCAGAAAGGTCCTCCTGAGTGGGAAATCGCTGTCTATGCAAGAGACAGCTATTGGGCATGCTGGGTAACTCCTGCAGAAAGGTCTTCCTGGGGGGGGGGGGGGTAATTGCTGTCTATGCAAGAGACAGCTATTGGACGTGCTGGGTAACTCTGGCAAAAAGGTCCGCGTGGGGGAAAATCACTGTCTTTCTAAGAGACAGCTATTGGGCATGCTGGGTAACTCCTGCAGAAAGGTCCTCCTGGAAGGAAAATCACTGTCTATGCATAGGTTGTTTGAGCTTGGGGAACAAGTCAAAGTCCAGTGGATTCATGTCTGGGCTATAGGGTGCGTAAGGTAACACTCCCCACCTTTACTTCACTGCAAAGCTGTCACCACCTTCCCCGTGTGTGGCCTTTCATTGTCCTGCAAAATGAGAGGCCCATCTCTGAGCTAGTCAGGTCGGTTGCTGTGTATTTTTCTGTGCAAGTTTTGAAAAAGTCATGGTAATAGGCTGCTGTGACACTTGTTCCACGTGGTACTCCATTTATCATGGTTACACGAAGGTGATCATACTCTAACATCATCGTTTGCTTGATTATGCTCATTGGATTTTTTGGGTGGTCATGAGGGGCATGGACTTCACTCACTTGACTGTGATATCAACTCAGGTTCGAAGTCCCTAACCCATATTTCATTAATAGCAACAATTCATAACAGGAAGGCGTCACCACCAGCGACAAGTCTTTTCTTCAGCAGTGTTGCATTTCCTACACGAGTCTGTTTCTGTGTGGCAGTCAGGGACCCATCTGGCCAAACTTTTCTGCAAATTGTTCATCAAAATACGGAATACGGATGTTGCTGAAATTCCTGTAGCTTCTGCAATTTCCTCGCATGTTGCTCGACGGTCTTGTTCAACACAATCTGCAACAAGTTTCACACTTTGCTCATTCTTTTTCAGTCTTCTTGACTTCAGGTCATTGTTTATGCTTAAACGTCCTTCACGAAAGCAAGTAACCCAGTGTGAAACTGTACTTCGGTCTACTGTTTCATCACTGCAAACCTCATGCAAAGCACTGTAAATGTCTGTCAGATTTCCCCATGTAAAGTTTGTCTTGATGTATGAACGTTGATCTTCATGCGCCACAGTACCTGAGGTGTTTGCATGGGCTGTTTCTAACCCTGTCAATCCGCATTGCTACACATTGCGGGAATAATGAGGCTACGTGCCGCTTCCTCAAGTCCCACATTACAACTGACGCAAACATAATTGAGATTGCATCAAATCTGCGGTGTTGTCACATTGTGCATTTCTTATGAAATGTCCTCTGTATCAGTGGAAAGCTTAATGGAGTCACTGCAAAGAGTAAAAGCCAAGAGCTTTTCAAACACATGCACACACACTGTTATACACACTCACCTTTTAAATTTGACTGTAATTCATTCTTATAAGAAAATAAAACCATGATTCAATGTAGAGTATCTCATTGTGTAACATGACTCATGTATCAGCAAAAAGATTTGTGCTTTTTAGAATCTCTCTATTCTAAAATAAAAGTACTGACGCTGCCGTCACTATTTTAGAAATTTCGCGACACTTGCACTTTTCTAGCTCGCAGTGCAAAAAGTATTGACCACAAAAATATGAAATTTGCATTGTTTATAGAGAATTGTTTGGAGAACACGCTGAAATAAACCTTTTTTCGATTCTGGCGATACTTCAAGAGATATTGTATTTCAAAGTTAAGGTAAGCAAAAAAAAAAAGTGCTATTAGTTCACATTCCGGACACACTAACAGCAACAGAAGCAGGAAACTTTGTAGGCATGTAGGGCCATGGCCGCATTTTTGCACCTCGTCACCCTTTTCCTGAATTTTGACTTAGTTAACAAGAGATAAAAATTTTAAATTTCACAAAATTCTTTTTTTTTTTGCGATGGGATTCATTTTAAAAAACGGGTATATGGCAAACTATAAATCATAACGCATTGCAATTTTTACAGTTTAAACTCACAAATATCGTCCCTCTTTTACAAAAACAAATGTTAAGAAAAAGTCATTTTCTGATTTTCAAGCATTTTTTAATAACGCAAAGGAAAGGAACGAGTGGCTTACTCTGTCTTCAGCGTTAACCACACAAGAAAGTTATGGTCCCGTGACCTGCTGCCATGATAACGTAGCTATTTTTAGCACTCTGTTCTCATTGGGTGAAAGGACAGGCTACAATCATCAGACTAGTAAATGATGCAATGCTTAATGACGTAGCGACGCTTTTAAAGTTTGGCATTTTCTGCCGGCATACGTGAATACCTATGTAAATATAGGAATGCGAGTGTGTTTGTCCGCGAATTGTTCAACCACTTCTAAATGACCTAGAGATCTGAAAATTGGAAGACTTATAGATCTTAAGATCCGTATACCTAGAGAAGTACAAAAACCAAAAAAAAAAAAAAAAAAAAAATTGGCTTTGAAACATTGTCTGCTTGCACTTTTTGCGAATTGTTAGACCACTTCTAATTAACCTAAAGATCTAAAAATTAGATGCTGGTAAGTCTTAAAGTCAAGATACCTGCAAATGCACGAAAAAAAAAAAAAAAAACACAGCACTTTGTAACATTGTCTGCTTGAATTTTTCTGCCACTTCTACCTCTAGAAAAAAAGTCTGAAAACCAAAAAATTCAAAAGGGTGGCTTAGCTGTACTGTTTCAAAATGCTGATAGGTTTAAAGATAATTTTGTCAATCACTGAAATTCTTTGCAAATTTTGATTTAAAATTAAGAGGCGCCAAAGCCTGTTTCATTTTACGTCAAACCGACACTGTTCTAAATCGTAAAACAGTTACGGATTTTAAATTACTTTTCTTTCCCTTAATTACTTTTCCCTTTCTCTAATTTTATGTTCAAAACATGATTTTATAGATTCACCGTTCGGAGAACGGGCATGATTGCTAGTTTGTAACAAAATAGAGAACTTTATTTTCATAAAACTTAGCATCTTGTCGAAAATATGCTGTACTGTTCATCATCATTCATTATCATTTGTGTTTGAAGAGTAATGCATAACAGAAAAGGTTTGTTATGCCCTTAATAAAGATTCAAATTTTGTAATACAGTAAAACCTTGAAAATCCAGCATTGACGGGACTGTGCGAGTGCCGGATTTCTGACGCTATCCAAAAAATTGGGTAACGGGCATTACGTAAAGCACGTGCCTACACATAACAGGTCACTTTAACGAAAATTTGCGCATCTACGCTTTATAAATATGCAGAGGTAGCACTGCCAATTGCGTTCTTCGTAATTTTGCTGGGGGGGGAAGAGATTGTTTTTTGGTGGTGGAAAAATGTTTTGGCGAAAATATTGTCGATTGCCTTTTTGTACTAGTTATTGTAAAACTGTCAAAAAAATTGAATTTGGCAAATGGTTAGGCAAAAACTTGAAAAAAGCTAGAGCAACCACTAGGGCTGGGCCATGTATCGATACATCGCGAAAACCCTATGTAAATTTGGCATCGATGTCATGGTTTTTTGACTGGCGAAACTATGATACAGCGTGAAGGTGATTACCACAATGCATCATGAAGGCCCATGAAGAAGTCATTACACGATTGAATCCACATACTGCCACCACCAAGCACAGATCATCATCACGCGTTCAACACGCGTTTCAAACATACACGCCGATTCGTCACCTCATCAGTCGCCGCCACCTCAGCGCGGCACAATGAGGTAATGGATTTGAAAAACCTCCCAATGTTACATGTAGACGGCTATTGGCAATTCGCACTCCGAGATCAGATGATCGTGCAACGTTTTGTTGAGATGGTATATATTCCCCTCCAGTTTTTTGGTCATGCTATACCTATGGAATGACCCATTTACACTGAAGAGCAATTGAATTAGATACAGCTGGCGACAATATGAGGAGTGATGCGACGGGAATCAGTAAGAGTCGGACGCAGTATCGATAAGACGAAGGATCTAAGCGCATTTGATTGTGGACAAATTGTCGGGGACCATCTCGGAAGTTGTGCAGGCACTGGGATTTTCACGAGCCACTGTGTCACGGGTGCACCGTGAGTACATCAAATCCGGTAAAACCATCCCTGCAAGGGCCAACTGCCGGGGACAACAGCGTGTGGATGAGCGGGGTGATCGTCGGCTAGCTTGCGTTGTAACAGTGGATAAACGGGCCACAGTGCAAGAAATCACTCGGCAATTTAACGCTCGTGCACAAAAACGTGTAAGCAGCCACACCATCCAGAACCATCTCCTTGCTATGGGGTACAGAAGCTATCGTCCCACGAGGGTACCGCTGCTGACCGCACATCACAGGGTGCAAAGATTAGCATGGGCGCAGGAACATCGCCACTGGACCCTAGACATGTGGGAAAACGTTGCCTGGACTGATGAGTCGAGATTCACGTTGGTACATGCGGATGGCAGGATACGAGTACGGCGCAAACCACATGAAGCGATGGATCCTTCTTGCCAGCAGGGTATTCTTCAAACTGGTGGGGGTGGAATTCTCGTCTGGGGACTGTTTACGTGGACTGAAATGGGACTCCTGGTACATGTGACATCGTCCCTCACAGGTCAATGCTACCGGGATATCCTGGACGACCATTTGCTCCCGTTTGTGCGTCTTCAACATCCCACTGGGGACCTCATCCTGCAACAAGACAATGCACCGTGCCATCGCTCCCGAATTACACTGCTGGACAATTGCTAAGGACGGATCATAAACGGCTATATAGCGCATAAAAAAGTAAGTGTGGTTGGATGCCAAGTGAAATAAAATAATGTCAGAATGCCAGGACATTACAAGAAAGACAATTTATTGTGCTCTGAAATCCAGAAGGCTTTGGAACGTGTTCAAGGGACAAATAGGCCATTTTGTGCAGAATACGTAAACGTGAAAAAAATGCAATTACCGTCCGCAGGCGTTCCGGCGTAAGATGTCAATACGGGATATGGCCACCATGGAGGGCGATGCAAGATTCCACACGTCGTGTCATGCTTTGCACAATATTTTCAAGCAGCTGTTGGGGTAATTTACCCCATTCCTCTGTCAGTGCACGGATGAGGGTGTCCTTGTTTATTGGAGGGCATTGGCGACCAGCAAGATTCCTCCCCAAAGCATCCCATGCATTTTCAATGGGATTCAGATCTGGAGAACGTGCTGGCCATACGAGGCGTTGAATATCCTCGCTCTCAAGACACTCCTGGACAGCGACTGTTCGATGACATGTTGCGTTGTCGTCCATGAAAATGAATCCATCACCGACAGCACCGCGGAACATGCAAACATGAGGTAGCAGAACATCATTAATGTATCGTTGGCCAGTCATAGTCCCAGTTGGAAGCACATAGAGGGACATATGGCCATTGATCATGATGACAGCCCATACCATGACATAACGTGTCGGATATCGGTCCCTTTCCTGTATGTTTGCTGGACAATATGCAGTACCACTATCACGCCAGATCAGTTGTCGTCGACAATCAAACGATAGACTGTATCTACTCTCATCTGAGAAGAGGACAGCAGACCAGTCGTTATCAGTCCAATTGTGATGTTGATGGCACCATTGCAAACGGGCGGTACGGTGACGTCTGGACAATGGGATGCACACAACAGGACGGCGGGCGTATAGTCCTCCTTCATGCAAACGTCTGGAGACAGTTTTTCGGGAGATCCGCTTGCCAGTAGCAGCCATAAACTGATTTGCTACCTCACTAGCTGTGCTGCACCGGTGTCTTTTTGTTGATAGCAATATGTACCAATCTTCTGCAGGTGTCATACTGCGAACACGACCTCCCCCGTGACGTTTGCTACACTCTCCATTTGTTTGAAATGATTTCCAAAGCCTTGAAACAACACTGTGGCTGACGTCGAACTCCCTGGCAACATCTGTTATTTTTCGCCCTTCTTCAATCTTGCCAATAATACGGCCACGCGTAAAATCATCTAGGTGATGTCGGGAAGACATACTGAAAATTGCAAGTTCGTCAATTGGTTCTTTCCCTTTCAACTTTGCGTTTGAACAACAACGGTCAATACGCGTCAAATCCTTTATATCTCTTATCAGCGCTATGACATCACGAACAAGTTCGGCAATCCAAAATTTGCATACGCACAACACGTCTTACTGTATCCCACACTTATGCTAATTTCCACATTTTCCTGCCTTTCATTTTATAGTTGCTATTGTTGCTATTGTCATCCGTCCTTAGCGATTGTCCGGCAGTGTATATCCGAATGGTTGGATGAACGCTCCACCGACGTGACCTCGCTTCCTTGGCCAGCTAGGTCACCTGACCTCAATCCCATCGAGCACATCTGGGATGCCATCGAGAGAGATGTTCGAGGCTCTGACCTCCTTCCATCAAATCTTTGTGAACTGTGGGAGCTTGTTCAGGGGTCGTGGATCCGTATGGTTTTCCTATGCTTCCGGTACCTTGTCGAGTCCATGCCGAGACGAATCGCCGTCGTCATCAGGGCGAAAGGTGGTGCTACACGTTACTAGACAGGTATCTCTAATTCAATTGCTCTTCAGTGTATATGAGAAGGGCAGGTGTACTGAATAAACTGACATGTCATTGTAACTACTATCCACATGAAATTTACTAATTAAAATAAACAGATAAACACAGCATTACACAAACAAAGCACTCAGGATAATATCAGTAATTGCATACATCAACTCTATGTGCCTTAGTTTTGCACATTTCTGTTAAATTAATGTGACTGACTTAATAAAGAAAAACTCCACAGCTTTTTGCTTTTATCAAACTTGAGTTCTTGACGTTAATCAGTATTCCAGGTAATAATTCACAAATCAGAGGAAAGGTGAAATTTTTAAACTTAATGATCAGCTGTAATTGGTGCATAATTATTGCTACACATTGTGTGTATGCATATATCTAAAGCTTGTTTTAAATTACTTTGGACTTTCAGATTTACCTATCATGCACAATATGTGTATACAAAGCTTTGTAATTAAATTCAACCACATATTTCAGAAAACATAGAATTTATTAAAATCACAAGACAAAAAACTAGCATTTCAAAATTCAAATAATACTTCTTGGAAGATGAAATTTTATAATATGTATTGAAATTTTTTTTAAAACAAATAAAAAAAAAATATTTCTAACTTTTAGGCTTGAAATTTAGCCTCTAAAATTTGTTCAGCATTTACTGATGTAATGATTTCTTCACAATCATGAAATCAATAAAAAAATTCAGTCCTTTTTATGTAAAAGTTTCTTCCTTTGTTTGATAGTGTATGTACAATATTGCCTTTGTTAACTGTTTCTTGCACCCATCACTTCACACAGCCATATGATAACTGTCTTCTTCATTAATCAGAGCTGTGTTTCTACAACATTATATTGCATAGGTTAACTATATGCTAGATCAATACAATTCCTGTAAAAAGAAAGTGCCAAATTAGGTTATGAAGGAGCTGTACAAAGTTGATTGGCTGCAGTTGTGATAAGTTACTATGGCAACTATCAAACATTCTGTTACATTTCTTTCATGATCACTTTCATCATTTTAATATCATGAGCAAAATTTAGCAATTATTTCAAGCTTGTTATGCATAAAGTTTCACCACATTTACGTTGTATTTCTTGGATCTTTTGATTGTTTTATGTCTGTGCATTCATACTAGTTAGTTATCGTTTAGAATACAGTATAATTTCAGATGAGGACAGAAACTCCAGAAACATAATATTTGAAATTGACACCTGTTAGATCACTATATCATATTTTTAGAGGAGAAAAAACATTTATTTCTATCATGATCTGTACATTGATAAAAAAAATTATCATCGGAAAGTTATTTTGAAGCACATAAGTGTTACTAAAAAGTTTACTATGAACCCCAAATTATTTATAATGTTCTTGAAAGTTATCTGAGTGATGCATTCTTAAACTTTCTACGATTTTTTTGTTTTTGTTTTTGTATGATTTCCAGCTATATGCATGAGCCCTTTTTTTTTATATAAAACTCATCATTGCAGCACAAAAATAAAGAGGAAAAAAAAAACCCCCCTTTCAGTTAAGTGAAATAAGTGCACAAAAAAGACAGGTGTTGTGGGATATGTTATAAGTAGCCATAAAATATCCTTGTTTCGTGTTCAGTGATAAAATATTTTGTATTATTCGTAGGTCTTAAAAAATGTAAATTGCCATTTTTAAAACAATATTACCAAACTGATGCTGGACAGGGACCTAATCTTATTTTATATACCATATACTTGAAAAATTAGATTCTGGGTATGTTGGTTTCATTACAAACTAAGCTTATGCATCACTTTAATGATCAAGTTTTTAGTTATCATACATAATTATTATGCATGCATATATACACAAAGATGGGGCTGCACTTTGCAAAGAGTGAAATCAATTAGGAATGACTGACCGCAAAAGTAACATAAAAGTAGCTATATCAAACATGCATAACTGCTTCTGCCATGCAAAAAGAAAGTCAGCTTTAAAATAAGTATGTTGTATTGATCCAGCATGTTCTATCAGTAAGTTCTTAGAGTTAGGACTCATTAAAATCAACTGGGTGAAGTGTAGTTTTGTGATAATTGCATTGTAGCCGGTTTGTATGCACTCATCACCAATCTAAGTCATAGAGACTCTACTGTGCATATGTATTCTCTAGATGTAATGCTAGTGCTATTCTTTTGCATTACTTCCTTCAGTTTCATGGTAACACTCATCTTTCATACCTTTTTCTTCATTTCCATCATAAAACACATTTTTTTCTACAATTTCATCGCAGCACTCATTTTTCTCTTCATTTTCGTGATAACTCTCGTCTTCGACACCTATTTCTTCATTTTCATCACAACACTCATTTTTCGTGCCGTTTTCTTCATTTCCTTTTGTGCACATATCCTTTGGTGTGCATTCTACTATGTTGTTGATTTCTTCTCTGTTCAGGCAGATTTCCAGCTTGAGATTAGTGGTTGGGGTGTCAGTGGAATTTTCATTATTACTGTCATTTGACCTCTCCATTTCACACTTCATCAAGCTTGCCCTTGCTTCACTGAAGGCTGTCTCCATGGCTACAGAATCAACATATATTTGTGACCCCTCACAGTTGTAAGTTTGAGCGTTCTTGCACATACACATAAAATCATCTTCTAGCTCATCAAGATTGGAATAATAGTTCTTCCTGATTCTTGTCCTTATCTTTCGAATGTCTATAGGCTCAGTGATGATTTCATAGTAGTCAGGCAATTCCTGTTTGGTCGGCAACTTGTAGAAGGCTTTGCTTATGAGGCGTTTCTCTGAATCTTTATATTTTGCCACTGAATCCATAATACGTTTCATTTGGCACATCAGGTGTGGGGGGATGGGAGATTTCTTCAGTGTTGAATTTTTACGTTTCCTCTGAAGTGTCTGATTTTCAGTGTTATTTTCCTGCGCGCACTCATCATTTTTGCTGTCTTCTTCATTTGTTACGTCCTCTAGTGTCTCTTCTTCATCTGTTCCTAAATTCCACAGAATTTCTTCGTATGAGTCGCTGTAATCCACTCTCTTCCTCTTCCTCAGCCCTCGTCCGAGCGATTCACCCTCGTTCTCTGCTTTTGTAAGCTCTTCAACTTTTGTCATGTCTTTAACCATCCACTCAGGTAGCTCATTTGCCTGAATGAGGCGTGGCTTGCATGTTCCAGGTTTTGTATCTTCCTCGTGCTGTTTCTCAGAATCCATTTGCTGATATAATTCAAGTTCTTCTTCACTCCTTGCCAGCATGTGGTTAATTGCCTCATCATCTGGCACTTCATTTTCCTCCTCATTGCCACTATCATCTTGGGATATAATAGCTTGCAAAAATTGGAATCTCTGCTTTTCAGTGGATTTTTGGTTGAACATCCCTGCCTGGATCACTTTCCCATCTATATTTAACTTGTATTTGGCTGTGGCTAAAATTCTTTCCTCAACGGAATTAACCGTTATCAGTCTGAGTACCCTCACTTCGTTCTGTTGTCCTATACGGTGAGCTCTGTCCTGTGCCTGAAGATCTTGGTGAGGGTTCCAATCAGAGTCAAAAATAATCACAGTATCAGCAGCCTGAAGGTTTAATCCAATTCCCCCTGCTCGTGTGCTCAGTAAGAATATGAAATAGGGAGAGTTTGGCTGACTGAACAGGTTCAAAAGTTGAACCCTCATCTCAGGCTTTGTTCCTCCGTCCAGCCTTAAATATTGAATGTTCTTGAAGCATAAGTAGTCCTCCATAATTGTCATCAGAGTTGTCATTTGGCAAAATAGCAGCACCCTGTGGCCCGTCCTTTCGAGTTTTGGTAAAATCCGATCTAGTAATTCGAATTTTCCTGATGCCCTGTAGATATCAGGACCCACAGAGTTCTTATTGATCCATTTAAAATGCAACGACAAGGCTTCTTCGATTTGCGGGAAAAGGAATGGGTGATTGCATATTTTTCGCAGATGCATAATAACATTCATCAGAGTTTTGGAATGATTTTTTATGATTTCGCTGCCGTTGCCATTGGTCGGTAACCTTCTTTTCATTTTCATGTGCTGGTACAGCAAATGCTGCAGAGCAGATGTGTTGCACTTAACTACATATTCAACTTTCTCAGGTAACTGTGCTTCAACTTCTTTTTTCAAACGCCTTAGCAAGAAAGGACATAACACTTTGTGGAGTCTCTTGATTATCAGAATCTGTTCTTCATCATTAAGCTCCACCTTTTCGCCGGTCATTGCAAATGGAGCATTAAACCACTGCTCGAAAGTGTTGCAGCTTTTGAAAATGCTTGGTAGCAGAAAATTCAGGAGAGCCCACAATTCTGGTAATTTATTTTGCAAAGGTGTGCCGGTTAGTAATAGCCGATGGGTTGTTTTGTAATAGGTGTTGAGAACTTGGGTCAACCTGCAGTGGTGGTTTTTCATTCTGTGCCCTTCGTCAATTATCATGTATTTCCAACGCAGTTTGGATAACTTTCCCTTGTCCTTAATAATGTATTCATAAGTTGTTAGCACCACGTTAAACTTGCTTGTTTTCAGAGTGGATGCTAACTGCTGTCTAGCAATTGGTGTTCCTAGGTACGCACACTTGGTGACCGATGGAGCCCAGCGGTCAAATTCCAGTAGCCAGTTAGACATCGTTGTCAGAGGCACAATGATCAAGTGTGGGCCATGAACATTTTTCTTTTCCATGAGATAAGTGATCAGTGCTATGACCTGTATTGTTTTTCCCAGTCCCATTTCATCAGCCAGTATGCCATTGAGCTTATTGTTGTAGAGTGAAACAAGCCACTCTAGCCCCTTGATCTGGTATTCTTTAAGTTTTCCATTAATCATTATTGATGCTTGCCCTTTGACATCTTCTTTTATGGCATGTGCAACACTGTAATAATTTTTATATTCGTCAACCTCGTCATTATCTTTCGCAGCTACATCTTTACTTAACTCTTTTTCACCCACACTGGGCTTCTTATGAAAATAGGATTTATCTTCGCTTGTTTTGTCTTCCCCACTCTGATTCGTTTCACTTTTATTAATTGCATTTGTCAAATGCTCATATATTTTGGTTTCTGAGTGTTGGTTTTTTTTGTGTTCATCCTGTGGTAAGGCTCCAAGCTGTATGAATCCTTCCAGGTTGTATTGATTCTTACTTATCTCACCTGTTGGAATATTTGTATTTTCTCTTTCATCTGGCTTGACTTCTTTTTGCTGATCTAGCTTGTGCTGCTTCACCATGACAGATAATTTCTGCATGTACTGATCTGTCTGCGAAAGCAAAAACGCCAGTCGTTTGTCTTTCTTCTGATCAATTAGCTTGCGATAGCCCTCCTCGTCTTCCGCCATCAGACGCCTGATTCGCTCTCTGCCAATTCGCTCGTGCTCCTTTTTCTGCTCTCGTTCCAACGTTGCGTGACGCGTTACGATCGCCTTGTTCAGCTTGGACAGTTTGTCGTCATTGCTGAGATGATACTCTTTGAATAATTTCCTGTGTTTAAGCACTGATGTCACAAATTCTTTATGCTTCTGGCGCAACTTATTTTCCCGGCGAAGTTTATTTTGCTTTTCTATCGCTTCAAGTATTCTTGCATCTCTCAAGCTTTGCACTTTCCGCCTTCGATACAGAACTGGACCCCTAGGCGTTTCTAGCGTAGCTGAATTTCTCATACCACCATTTACTTCCTGACGAAGTGTTTTTTGTAAATCGAGCAGCTGAAGTGATTTCATTTCTATCATGGCTCTGCACCTCATTTTTTCAGGCAAGCATGGCAATATATTACCTAGTGCTTGGATATTTTCATTAATGGATATTTGTATTCTTTTCTCACGATCTTGTACTATACTCTGTGGATTAATTCCATGTAGTAATGGAATATTAGTTGAAAACATCTGGTTTGGGGGTAGTGGCATTAAAGGAGATATTACTTTTAGATTACCTGGTGGGATAGTGGTTTGTGTATTTTCTCCTGCAGCAGTGGCACTTTGCTGCCATGGATAATCTTTATTGGCTTCATTGTTGTGCACTGACTGCTCGGCAAAGTCGCCTTGCTGCTGAACAAAGTTGCCTTGCTGCTGAGCAAAGTTGCCTTGCTGCTGAGCAAAGTCGCCTTGCTGCTGAGCAAAGTCGCCTTGCTGCTGAGCAAAGTCGCCTTGCTGCTGAGCAAAGGTGCCTTGCTGCTGAACAAAGGTGCCTTGCTGCTGAACAAAGGTGCCTTGCTGCTGAACAAAGTTGCCTTGCTGTTGAATAAAGTTGCCTTGCTGCTGCTGAACAAAATTGTCTTTCTGCTGCTGAATGAAGTAGCCTTGCTGTTGAATAAAGTTGCCCTGTTGTTGCATTGTAGATAATGGTGTGTTTTGATTGGTTGATGTAGAATAATTGATTTCTGCTTGACCTTGTAAAGCACAAGCTTGCTGTGGCATATAAGCTGGAGTGGCTTGATGGTAATTTGCTTGAAGTGGGATAACTTCATCCAGCTCATACTGCATTCCAGGTGGTAACATGTCCTGCTCAACTGGGAAAATATGCTCATGCATGTCTTGTCTTTCTAGAGAATGAGAGCCCTGGTTAGAAAGGTAAGTCATGTCAGTTCGATGGTAATGTATCAGGCTTTGCATTTGACGAGTAAGATGGTACTGAGAAGGTAGAATATTCTGACCAGCTGGTGAGATGTAAGTAGGTGCTATCTGTCCATCTACAGAATACGGACTCTGCGGTAGGAAGAATCCTGAGTGCATTGGATGGTATTCCATTGTGTTTGGTACACACTGGCCCATTGGATATTGCAATAGAGGAGGCAGTTTGTCTTGACTAGTTGTTGCCATGCTGCTTGCTGCTCCATGTTCTTCCAAAGGGCTTGTTGTTGGCCATAGGAAGTAACTTTGATCATCCTCGTAGTAATCCATCGACACTGGAATGCTGTGACCTGGAGGTAGCTGAAATATGGTATGTGGTGCTGAGTCATGGAAGAACTCTTTGTCTCTAAACATGTCACCACATGCCTGCTCCATTCTGCTTGTGAAGTTGGCAGCAAAATACTCTTTAAATTAAGCTGGACTGTTTTCTTTGCTTGGCATTGAATCCAAGAAGTTCCTAAATGGTGCATCAGTTTTCTGAAAAATGAAAAGAAAGCAATTTGTGCCATTGAATTTCTACAAAACATAATAACAACAACATTTAACAAAGATAAGTAAATGCAAGGGTCAGGCAATAAAATACAGGGTGATCAAAAATGCACACCCTGCAACATTAAAACTTAGGTTTTGAAAACATTAGTGATAACAGAAATATGAAAACAATATTATGAATAGAACAAAATGCATTCTTACCAAAAAAAAAAAAAAAAAAAAAAAGGCCCTTGGACATTATTACATATTACAGCAGGGGTTCAAAATGTCCTCCTTGGTCACAAATGCAAGCATGAACTCTTTTTCCCAGATTCGAGGCCACTTTATGCAGAGTTAAAACACTGTTGTTGTTTTTTTGTTGCTTTTTCAATAGCCTCAGTAATGTTGGATTTCAATTAATCCTTCATATGTGGTTGCTTTTGTACACTGTTCCTTTCCGATATCCCCAAAGAAAGAAATCCGGAATTGTTAAGTCTGGAGATCTTGGGGGTCATAAACTTGTGGAAGTCAGCCGATCACCAAAAAAATCTCTAAGCAACATCATTGTGTCATTAGAGGTGTGGCATGTTGCTCCAGCCTGCTGAAACCAACAATACCTCTTGTCTTCTTCCAACAACGATACAAATTATGTGACTATGTCCTTGTTAACACTACAGTAAAAAAATATTGGGCCGATTATTCGATGCTGAGACACAGAACACCATACTCTGACCTTTTTTAATACAAATGGATTTTGTGGAATATGTGTGTGGATTTGTGAATGACCAGTATCATGTGTTCTGTGTGTTTACATACCCACTTACATGGAACCATACTTTGTCAGTGAAAAAGATATTATCAGGTTCACTTACTCCATTTTGGCCCACTAACTTGCATAAGCATTTCTGAAAAACACATGGTTTCAATTCAGCCACTGAGATAAGATGACATGGATGCAGGTTTAGTTGTTTCACAGCTTTCTGCCCACTGGCATAAGATAATCCTCTCTGAATAGAAAGTTTTCATAAACTTTCAGTTGGAGAAAGCATCATTTTCATCTACATATCTCGCAAATTTTTGTTGCTTAAAACAGCCGGACATCCTCTCCGCTTTCTGTCATCAAAGACACTTCTTATCTCTCTCCTGAAAATGCTTTACAAGACAAGTGATGGTTCTCTTACCAGGTGGCAAAACATTCAGATATTGCTCATGAAATGCTTCTAATGCTTTTGCATGTGATCGATGAGCGAAATATTGCTCAGTTATGTACATACACTAGCTTCGGGAAAATAGTATGATACTCTCGCAAGAAACAAAGCAATAATGGTATCAATTGGTACAAAGAATACCTTCAAAACTCAAATATACCTTTCAAGACAATGCATTGATGCCATCTGTTGTCTGAAATAAGAAATAAAATAATTTCACTAATTTATGCAGTGCTTTGAAGTTCGAGGGGCACAAGTTTTCGATCACCTTGCATAACAAAATACCTTGGATCAAAATTCTTAACACATTAAGAAGAGCTAAAGTGCGTGCTCTTGCTCAAAGAGTAAAAAACATCACTTCACCACCATAGAGCTCTGTGCATATTCATTTACTAGGTATGGGAAAGGATAATAAATAACCTTCCTATCTAACACCTCTTCCCCCATTGACTGTTTCTGTTTTGCAAGTTCTAGAAATTGTTTTTAAAGTTTTATCTTATACACTGAGTGGCCACTTTATTATGACCACCTGACAGTTTTAAGCAAATGAACTATGGCTGCACGCTGTTGCCGCCAGAGGGTGAGACTAGTATTAAAAGGGAAAGCTTAGTGCTTGCGACAGTAGTAGAAGTGATTTTTGGGTGACGAGATGGGGAAAAATGCGATTTGACGGACTTTCAGCGTGGGATAATTGTAGGAGCTCGGAGCCATGGAGCGAGTATCACCGAAACCGCCACATTCGTGAAATGTTCCAGAGCAGTAGCTGTTAAAGTGTTTAAAGACTGGACTGTCAGCCAAAAAACTGGGTCTCTATGTGCAACGTGAGGTCGTCATCGACTAGTGACTGCTTTGGCGGAACGGAGAGTGTCCAGACTGGTAACGGACAACAGAAGGGCAACAGTGCAGCAAATTGCAGACCATCTTAATCAAGGATCCCCTCAAATGATCTCTGCACGCACTGTTCGCTGTACACTGCATCGAACGGGACAGGCCTGTTCGAACACCTTTGCTGTTTGCAGTTAACAAGAGAAAACGTCTCCAGTTTGCACAGGAGCACAAGGATTGGGCAGTCGATAATTGGAAACAAGTTATGTGGTCCGATGAATCAAGTTTTCAGTTGCACCATGCCGATGGCTGAGTGAGAATTTGGCAGAAACAGCACGAAAGCATGGACCCCAAATGCATTGCTATAACCCTTCAAGCTGGTGGAGGCAATGTTATGGTTTGGGAAATGTTTTCCTGGAATGCTTTGGGCCCTTTAATTCGTGTTGATGAACGTCTGACTGGCACATCATATCTAAACATCGTTGCAGACCAACTCTGCATCCTGTCATGTGGATGGTTTATCCCAATAGCGATGGCTACTTTCAACAAGATAATGCGTCCTGCCATAGTGCTCGTATTGTGTACAGGATTGGTTTCAGGAACATGCCGGTGAGTTTACTTTGCTTAGGTGGCCCCCACAATCTCCAGATCTTAACCCCATTGAGAATTTGTGGGATTAAGTTGAGCGAGCCATCAGACAGCTGGATCCATAACACTGCAATCTCACACTCCTGAAAAGTGCTATTCATCAAACATGGTCTCAGATTCCACAAACCACCTATCAACATCTCGTGGAGTTCAGGCCACGAAGAATCGACGCAGTATTAAAGGCTAAAGGTGGCCCAATGAAGTACTGAGGTGGTGGTCATAATAAAGTGGCCACTCAGTGTATATGTTGAGTGAGGAAGGCAAAAGTGAGGAAATTTAAAAAAAAATTGTCGAAGAAAAAAGAATGAGAAGACTAGTCCCATGTGGAGAGCTGCAGCATGAAGCAAACATTGTTTTTCCTTTTAAGTTAACTATGCAAATTTCTGTTCAAATCAATAATTTTGTGTGTTGGAATTGGAAAACAAAATAGTAATCAAAATAGAAAATAGTGCATAGATAATTCCTTTGATGATCAACAATGAAGGTTTGCATATTCCACATTTCTCATGATTTTTTTTTTTTTTGCTGTAATTGAATAATAGGGTTTAAAAATATAGGTATGCTTCAGTACCTTTGTGTGGTAGTTAGTGGCTGGCAAATCTTCATCATTGTTCTTACATGTATAAATATCAATTTATATTCTATAAAGAAGATACCTAAGCAAAAAAATACATATATAATTTTGACTCACACCTAATACAACATATATATATATATATATATATTGCTGACAAGAGTAAAGAAGTGGGATTAAAAATGAACTTTCAGAAGACAAAAGTGATGTTCAATGCTTTTACACGAAATGAAGTTTTATCAATTGATGGAGAAAAGCTGGAGATAACAGATGCGTACGTTTATCTTGGACTGCAGATATCAAGTGAGGGTCACATTGATGAAGAAATTAATCGGCGTACAAAACTTGCCTGGAGAGCTTTTGGAAGAAACAGCATAATTTTCAAGAGCAATATGCCATTATGTCTTAAAAGAAAAGTGTTTGATCAATGCATCCTTCCAGTGCTTACATATGGTGCAGAGATGTGGACCTTAACTAAAAGAGACATACAAAGGCTGCAGACAACTCAAAAAAGCATGGAGAGGCGCATGCTTGGTGTAACCAGGAGAGATAAGAAGAGGAACACGTGGATCCGAAAAATGACAAGAGTGGAAGACATGATGATCAGAGTTAAATCCCTGAAATGGCAATGGGCTGGACATACTGCCAGAAGAACAGACCATCGATGGACAGCCGAAATTTTAGATTGGATTCCAAGGGACAGGAAAAGACCCAGAAGAAGACCACATGGGAGATGGGTGGATGAAATTCGAAAGTATGCGGGAGTGACATGGAGGAGACTGGCACAAGACAGACCGTTGTGGAAGAAACTTGGGGAGACCTTCGTCCAGCAGTGGATTGATAATGGTTGACAATGATGATGATGATGATATATATATATATATATATACACGGTCGAGTCACATTATTGTGACCACCAGTTAATATACAGAGTAACCTCCGTGTGCAGCGTGGACAGCAGCTAGACGAGCTGGGAGTGACTCAATCAGGTGCTGGAAGGTGTTCACAGGTATATGGAGCCATGCTAACTGCAGTGCATCTGACAGCTGCTGGAGGATCCATTGAGAAAACAACATGATTGAGGTGATCCCACAGATGCTCAATTGGGTTTAAGTTTGGGGAATTAGAGGGCTAGGGAAGTACTTTCAAGTCTTCATCGTGCTCTTCCAACCACTCTCGGACATTTCTAGCTGTGTGACACGTTGCATTGTCATGCTGAAAGATCCCATCTGCCCCAGGGAAGACAATCGGCATGTATGGGTGTACGTGGTCTGCGAGGATGGATGCATAATGAATTCGGTCCATAGTGCCTTCCACAGGTATGAGTGGACCCAGAGAATGCCACGAAAACATTCCCCATACCATAACCCTGCCCCCACCAGCTTGTGTTCTTCCAGCAATGGTTGAAGAGTGTTTGTTCTCCAACGTTTCTCGCCTCGTATGCCAACGTCCATCTGTTCGATGAAGCAGAAAACGTGACTCATCGGAGAAGATAATCCTTTGCCAATCAGCAGAGGTCCAATCCTGATACTGCCGCGAATGTAAGCCTTTTCTGCCGGCGCACCTTCGTTAGCATAGGTGCAGTGCCATCTGTCTGCATCGGAACCCCATACGCAGCAGGGTTCGCTGAACTGTCATTTTAGACACAATTCCGATTGCCCCCTGGTTCATTTGGCCAATGAGTTGCTCCACTGTAGCGTGTCGATCGGCCCTCGCGCACCTTCAAAGCCGACGTTCACCTCTCATATCAATGGCATGTAGTGCTCTGCAGTTTCCACATCGCTTATTCGCAAGGGTGCCATTTCTCCAGTCGAGACACACTTTTTAACCACAGCAGTACGTGGACAGTTCACAAACTACGCTGTTTCAGAAATACTGCCACCCTTGGCCCGAAAGCCGATAATCATCCCTTTTTGCAAATCTGATAAATCGCTCCTTTTATCCATGACAGCAACGAGTGTTATGTTTTCAAATTGCCTACAGCACATCTTATGTATAGGGATCCCCAATTCATTGAGAAAAAAATACGGGACACTTACGACTGAGGGTGAAAGTTTAGTATGTGCATCCATCACGTATGACAGTCTTGCAAAATGATTCTAACTATTCCTATTAATCAATATTCTTATTAATCAATCAATCTTGCTCACTCCTGCAAAACTGTTCACTCCAATTTATCTGACTCGCCCAATTTAGTAGATTTTTTTAAAAACAGAAATTCAGTTTTTAAAGCGTCTGTAAAATAACATTTCCTTTTCAGCATTTTCAACATTCAACAGGGCCACAAGAGAATTGAAAAACCATGCATTTTAACAGCAGCCCCGTACGGTAATTAATACTCTGCAAGCACCAACCTGTTTCTCTTGGAGCAAGCTACTAAAATGGTGTGCGCCAAGTGAACCGTTCCGCTGCGGTTAGCTTGCAGACTGCATCCACCAGGTGTTGAGGTCACATGCCCTCGACTCCCCCGATATCAATCTGTCATGGCTGTGCTTGCCTACGTAATGAGAGCATTGACCACAGAGTTTGACGCGGGAGATATCGTCACGTGAGATAACAAGTCAGCTTGGGGGAAGTTTGGCATGCAGGTTAAAAAATATGTTTGTAAAAGAATTGAAATTGTAACTCATCTATTTTATTTTTAAGTCTTGAACTCTAAAATAAAGGACAAAAAGCTGTCCCCAAGAGTTTTCTCGGCACACATTAGCCAAAAACGGGACGTCTGGGATCCCTACTTATGTACCCTCCAAGCCAGCTCCCGACACGTGCCTTTTTTCATTTGCTACATTCTGTTGACGTCAAAAGTAGGAGGTGGTCACAATAATGTGACTTGAATGTGTATATATACACTGAAGAGCAATTGAATTAGAGATGCCTGTCTAGTAACGTGTAGCACCACTTTCGCCTTGACGACTGTGGCGATTCGTCTCGGCATGGACTCGACAAGACACCGGAAGCATTGGGAAGCCATACGGATCCACGACCCCTGAACAAGCTCCCACAGTTCACAAAAATTTCATGGAGGGGGAGTCATAGCCTCGAACATCTCTCTCGATGGCAACCCAGATGTGCTCGATGGGATTGAGGTCAGGTGACCTAGCTGGCCAAGGAAGCGAGGTCACGTCGGTGGAGTGTTCATCCAACCATTCGGATACATTTCGGGAGCTGCATTGTCTTGTTGCAGGATGAGGTCCCCAGTGGGATGTTGAAGACACACAAAATGCCGCCCCGGTGGCGCAGTGGTCTAAGCGATGGCCTCTGATCATTCGTCCGGAACGGGGTCCGGGTTCGAATCCCGGTGAGGCATGGATGTTGTGTTTGTCTTACGGCATTGGCTCTCTCCCTTCCCTGGAACCAGTGACCCTAAATTAGGGACAGACGACTGCTTATAGCCCATTGAGTTGCTCACAGTGGTCGTTAAACCTCCAATAAAAAAAAAAAAGAAAAAAAGACACACAAACAGGAGCAAATGGTCATCCAGGATATCCCGGTAATGTTGAACTGTGAGGGACGATGTCACACGTACCAGGGGTCATATTTCAGTCCATGTAAACAGTCCCCAGACGAGAATGCCCCACCACCAGCTTGAAGAGTACCCTGCTGGCAAGAAGGATCCATCACTGCATGTGGTTTGCGCCATACTCGTATCCTGCCATCCGCGTGTACCAACGTGAATCTCGACTCATCAGTCCAGGCAACATTTTTCTACATGTCTAGGGTTTAGTGGCGATGTTCCCGCGCCTATGCTAATCTTTTCACCGTGTGATGTGCGGTCAGCAGCGGTACCCTCGTGGGACGATGGCTTCTGTACCCCATAGCGAGGAGATGGTTCTGGATGGTGTGGCTGCTTACACGTTTTTGTGCACCTGCATTAAATTGCCGAGTGATTTCTTGCACTGTGGCCCGTCTATTCGCTGTTACAATGCGAGCTAGCCGACGATGACTCTGCTCATCCACACGCTGTTATCCATGGCAGTTGGCCCTTGCAGGGATGGTTTTACATGATTCGATGTACTCATGGTGCACCCATGGCACAATGGCTCGTGAAAATTCCAGTGCCTGCACGACTTCAGAGATGGAGTGACCCATTCGTCAGGCCCCGACAATTTGCCCACGATCAAACGCGCTTAGATCTTTCGTCTTACCCATATTACCCATACTGCGTCCTACTCTTACTGATTTTCGTCGCATCACTCCTTATATTGTTGGATCGCTGCATATGTCATGTCTTTTCCGTTTACAGAGACGCCCACAGCGCCACATTTGCATAACGCCAGCTGTCTCTAATTCAATTGCTCTTCAGTGTACAGTGAGTAGCCAAATTATTATGACCACCAGACCAATTTATACAAAGCATCTTTCCCACAGATGCTGCTGATGCAAGATTTCTGAAGGTGTGCAGAGACTAATGAAGTGCATAGCACAAAAAATAATGGCCAAAAGATGCAATCTGATGGACTTTGAACACGAAATTATTGCGGGTGCTCGAAGCATTGGTGCGACCATTAGCAAAATGGCTGCACTTGTGAAATGTTCAAGCGCAGAAGTTGTTAAAGTTTACAAAGAATGGACCACCAGTCAAGAAACCTGGTCTGAGCACAAGGAGCGTGGTCGTCAATCGCTACTGGATGCTTGAGCTGAGCAGAGAGTAGGCAGACTTGTTCAACCCAACAGATGCACAAAACTTCATTAGATTACAGATGATCTGAATCAGGGACCAAATCTGATGGCCTCTCAATGTACAGTTTGCGATGCCTTAATCATATGGGCTACAGAAGCAGACGGTTTGTCCGTAAGCCATTGCTATCTGCTGCGAACAAGGAGAAATGCCTCCAGTTCAATCAGGAACACAAGAGTGGAAAAGGGTAATGTGATCTAACGAAGGGTGTCGCTGGCAAATAGGAACTGGGGTAGGGGGGCACAAGCATGCAGTAATAATAGCCAATTTCTTTGTTTTTTAAAGTTTTTTCAAAATGTACTGGGGACAGCAAATTTTCTGAGTGTATTGAATAAATGCATATCTGAATGCATTGCAATAATTTTTAGATACCTATCAATTATTTTGCAAAATTAAAATTTGACAGAAGGTGGGCCGTGGTGCAGGGCTCGTGGGCATTAAAAGATTACACAGGTTCCCTCTGCTCCCATGTGGCTAGCAACCGTTGGAGTCAACAATCAAATGACCTCTCGAAAGTCCTTATGGAGACGTAAGAGCCCAAATCAAAAGCATACCTGCCAATTACTACGGAATGTCCCTAGTTTCTACAGATTTTGTTGTATGGCTACAGAAATATGGAACTCACTGTCGAAACTACGGATTTTGTGAATTTTCATTTTGTTTAAATTCTTTTTTTATTTTGCTATTATTTTTATGTTGTATATGAGATTCTTAAAATGGCACTGTGATTGACCAGGTGAGTGAGTTTGTGTACTTAGGAAGCATGTTTGACAGAGAGAACAAGTTGGATGGTGAAATCAGTAGGCGAGTGAATTTGAATTCTTCTTTGAAAGTCATAGCTGTTCTGGGAGGTTTTCACAGGAATGATGGGTTCTCTAGAGAGTCCCGCATGGCTGTGTATCAAATTGTAATTGTTCCTACTCTGATGTATGGCAGTGAAACCTGGGTACTGCAGAAGAAACATAGGAGTCGTTTGTGTGCTGGAGAAATGCGTTACTTACGTGGGGTTTGTGGCAAGACACGATCTGATTGCGTGAGGAATGAAGATGTATTGCAGTTGTGTGATGTGAAGCAAAATGTTGTTAGCAAGGTGGAGACCAATATGCTTCGGTGGTTTGGCCATGTTGAAAGAATGAGTGATGAGATGCTTACTAAGAAAATCTTTTCAGCCCAAGTGGCAGGAAGGAAAGGCAGAGGAAGGCCAAGGAAGACATGGGTGGATCAGATTCAGGAGTGTCTGCATGAGAAAAAGATTATGAGTATGAAGTATAAAAGATCTTGTGTACGGTGTGTAATGGATATCAGTGAAGCACAAGTTGTATGTCAAGATCGCTGTAAATGGAGAAGTTTGATACGACAACAATAAGTAAAAATATCTGGAAGTTTGTATTTCTTTTTGGAGCTAACCTCTGAATCTCAGAGAACAGCTTAGTTATATGTATGTATGTATGTATGTATGTATGTATGTATGTTTGTATGTATGTATGTATGTATGTATGTACAAGATCGATGCAAAACTGAAGACATTTTCGCAGTGTCCATTCGCTGCACATCAGATATTCCTGTAGGCAGATATATTGAAAACAAACCACAACTGCCAGTCGCAATATTTCCAACAACGTTTTTCTTTTATGAAAGTGTTAGGAAAGCAAGCCTTGTCAGTGGTTCTCGTCCTTCAAAACTCCTTCAATAACGTGTAGTACATTGTTTTATTTACTATAAGAAAAATTATGCAGATGGCAAACAACTACATTCACTTGTTTCTGCTGTTGCCAGATAGCAGAGAAGTATTAAAACAGTAAAAAAATTTTCAGAGACTTAGAACTGTGCAGTTGCAAATGTTAAAATGTTATAGTGTTTCATGTGCAGAAGCACAAGCAGTATTTTTTCTTACAAATATGGAAGATGTGAATCCGTTTCTTGGTGTAAATATGACATGGATGTTAAGTCGGATATTAAGTCAGATAATATCTGAAAACTTGAAAATTTCGTCCTCCTGGAGCAGAAATCGAGCCTGTGTCTCCCAGATAGCGCCCGAGTATGCTAGCCACTATACCACCCAGAATGACCAAATTTTAGAATAACCAAGATTCACGCTCCAGGATGACGAAATTTTCATGTTTTTGGATATTATCTAACTTAACATCTATGTCATATTTACACATCAATAAATGGATTCACATCTTCCAAATTTGTATTGTACAATGGTGTAATCCCATATTTCATTCATTAGTATTTTTTTCTTTTCTTTTTTCTTTCTTTTTCATTTCTTCTACAAATATAAATAAAAGAATACGTAGTTATATTCTGCAAAAAAAAAAAAAAAAAAGAAAGAAAAAAGAAAAGAAAGAAAGAAAGAAATTAGATATAATCTGATAATTTTGAGGTTTAAGGAAGAAGAAAATTCCCAAATCATATTTTTGCAGCACATGCCTGAAATAATAACATCACACTGTTGCCTACTGTATTGGAACTGTTACCTACTGTATTGGAGCTCTCAATTTTTAGACTTAAATGAGAAAAGAAACTGGTTTGACAATCTGAAATAATAATTTCAGGTTTGCAAGGGGAATCTTAAAATTAAATTTCATATGATAGGGTTCTAAATGAAAAATTCTGTATGTCTTTTATGAACAACAAAGTAGAACCAAAATTCTTGACAAAAGGTTTACTGTTTTCTAAAGAGATGATTGTGTGATGTAATGCATCTGTGACATCATGTCAGAATGATTTGGATGAGATGACGTCACAGCAGCAGCTGTGAGAAATCGGTCTTTGTTGTTATGACAACAAAACAAAGTGGTTTGTAACAAAATGGGACAGACATTACAACAAAGAAAATTATGTATGTTTAGATACATAAAATGGTGTTGGAAGGTAAAAAGAACTTTTAAGGTGGTTCCACCTGAAATCTGCCTTATGTTTCCAATGGTAAAACTTCTTTACATATTTTCTTCACAATTAATGTATTCCCAAGGATGAAAATTTTCACATTGATAAAGCTAACTTTAAGTTATAGCCTGGGATACTTAGTACTTGCGAAAACATAACATAACCATAATTAAGCAATCCAGCATTTGTTTGTATACTGACGTCATCAATGTACAGGTCGTATAGTTTATTAAGAAGTCTGAACATTACTCAGAGAAAAATGATTGATTTTTAATATAATTATGGTTATGTTTTAGTAAGTATTTAGTATCCCATGCTATAAATTAGTTATTTTTATCGATGCACTAATTTTCATCCGTGGGAATACATTAATTTCGAAGAAAATATGTAAAGAAGTTTTACCATTGGAAACATAAGGCAGAGATTTTAAGTGAAAACCACCTTAAACAATTGTATAGAGTACATTATATTTTGAAATTAATAGCATGTGTAGTTATGCTTCCTAGTGGTAAGGTTTGGCATTGGGAAAAGACTAAACTGTATAAATGATGATTCTCACAGTTCAGGTTTTCAATTGCAAAATGAATTTTTCAAATCAGACTATAACAGTTACAGAGATGTGGTGTCCCATAGAGATAGACAAACATTGTAATGCTATAAGCACTTGCTTTTTTCAAAAGATGTGCCAAAAACTTAAACTTATGAACTGAGTTTAGTAAAGAAACGCCGACATATATTTGTGAATGGTTGTTTAGTGTATCGTCTGTATGTGCTTTAAAAAATTATCGGAAGGTATTTGTATTTGGAAGATTTTCACCATTTCTCTCACTCTTTAGATTTATTAGCTACTAGCTTGAGGGACTCCTCTTATTGCCAATTCATGGTGTTGATAGAAATTTCAGCCCGTTTCGTTAAGATTTCGCAGAGTTTGTTTTTGCATTTTTTTATGCACAGTTCTCAAAGAACACAAACACCCGTGGATGTTCCGCAAATCTGAAAGCATGCGACTGCATTCATGGCGTGGATGTTCCGCTGCCATGAATGCAGTCACGTGCTTTCAGATTTGGAACAGATCATGACGTAGTAGCAAAGGATGCTGACTTTATTGATTAGCTTATTAATTAATTCATAACTTGCAAACGGAATAACTTGGAGATTTTAAAATAGTTGCGTTGACCTAGAAATTTCAGTATTGATAAGCTATGCAAATTTCACGATGCCACAGTTCGGTGTTCGAGAGTTTTTGCTGCTTCAGACAAACAGAAATTTTGTGTGTTATGTATTAGATAATTAAATAACTTGTGTCGTTAAGCCCCACTAGATGGAGACATCTCAGTTGCTGAGCCCATCCCTATGGATTTATGAGATCAAATGCTGATAGAAAAACACATAGTACCGGAGATTGTTGGCACCGTAGCATAAGGTGAAGGCAGTCGACTAATTAATGAGAGATCTGGGGTTTGATCCCAGTGGTGTCGAAATACAATTTTTAAGTTGCTGTGTGTAAATTTAAAAAAAAACGTGGAGAGAGTGATGACTTTGTCTATTTATAAAAAATTATGTGTATATACAGTGATTAGAAGTAGCGCTGCTACTGTAGCAGACAGCATAGCATGTAGCATCATTACAAATATGAAAAGGTAGTTGTAGCAGTAGCATGCTACAAAATAAAGTTGCTTGTAGTAGGAAATTCCACTAGAGTTTATGCTACTTTTAAATCTTTCAAATCATGTGACATTCCCAGACTTCCTGAGGTTTAATTGGATGTAACAGGGGGTCCCAGTGTGCTCTGCCTACAATAACATACATGACTGAACTTGAAACACTGTGAAAGCTCACCAAATTGTTAACTGGGAAATCTCAATTAGCCTGTGAAGACAGCGAGTACAAGGCAATCATGCTAGCAAATTTTTTAATTTATTTTTTTATTTTTTTGGTAGTGTAGGGGGTTAAAACGATCACACTGGGCAGCAAGAAGTTGCCTGTCCCTAATTTAAGGCCACCTGTTGCAGGAAAGAGAGAGAGCCAGTGCCTTAAGACAAACACAACCTTCATGCCCCACTGGGATTCAAACTCGGACACATCTTGGACGAATGGTCAGAAATCAACTGCCCACTTATGCTACTAGTGATTTCATTGAAGACCATTTCTTGATTGTGAGATTTCATTCTTTTAGTCAAAGAAAATGCATTTGCAGATGTAGAATGCTATTATATGGCTTTTAAATGAATTCCGTGGCCTTCTTGGCTGTCTAGTTTGAAATATGTACCACTGAATGTGTTGAAATGTGTCACACCTACAAAGATTTCATTTATTTTCGTTATGAGGTTGCATTTGACCATGTTACATTTCAAAATTAATTGTATAACATACAATATTAAGAAATAAAAAATATATTTATGTATACTTATATGAATACAAAGATAAATTATTTGTGTAATTTGCTGTGGTTTTTAACTCTGAATACTATATGCAGTGATGTAGATGCAAATGTTCTCAGATTTTGCACTTTTAATTAAAATCTAAATGTTCAAGAAAAGTAGTTGTAGCAAGCTACTTTTTCAAGATTGCAGTTGTAACTATTTTTAAAAAGTAGCTTTCAATCACTGTATATATATAATTCTTTCATTTTTCAGTCTGCCATTGAAGAGCTCGAGGAACAGCAGACAAAGCTTTCGAAGCAGATGAAGGATATCCAAGAATCACTCAGGCTGTTAGTAAGAGATACTAAGCAGTTAAAGAATTTAGTGGAAAATAAGCTCAATGTTTCATCTGAGAGTGGAATTTAGTTCTGTTGACTGCAAAGTGCTTGCATTAAATAATGAAATCAGTGTACCTAAGGATATTTTTAGTTTTCTAAATAACTTTTTGAGTTATGGATATCTCAGTACCTGCATGTGGAATCTTGATTCCAATGCCTAGTGAAATATAAAATTATTGTAAATATTAATATATATTACACAGGTGTTCTGTTCTTTCTTTGTATGTGTGTGTGTAACACCATTTCAATTTGATATCGGGTGTCCGAGAATTATTGGACACATTACAAAATTATATAAAACAAAACATTAAACAGATAGAAAGAAACTGACTGTACTAACTTACAATGTAACTACACAAGTTAATAAATTTTGATGTGAGATCCCTTGGTTGCTCGTAGTACGTCCAAGCGATACTCAATTTCATGCCATGTATTGGCAAGCATCTGAGGAGTTTTGGAATTAATAGCAGCTGTGATACGCTGCTTCAGTTCCTGCAAATAAATACAAGGCGTCTGATAGACACAATCTTTCACATAACCCCACATGAAATAATCCAATGGAGTTAGATCTGGAGAGCGAGGAGGCCACGGAATGGGGCCACCACGCCCAATCCATCTGTTGGGGAAATGCTCATTTACGCACTTACGTACACACGTTGACCTATGCGGAGGCATTGGTCACAGTTCTCTGCTTGCTTTACGAACGGATTTTCTGGGGCTTCGTCGGAAACTTTTATTAACTTGGTCAACCGTCTCACCGCTGACGCTAGGCCAACCGGCTCCTCCACGATGTTCCACATTGCCAGTTTCTTTAAACTGTTTCATCCACCGCTTAATTGAATTCGTTGACGGAGGATTACAACCATACTCTGAACGGTACTGTCTTTTAACTTTAATGAGAGACTTTAATTCCGCAAGCCATAACACACTCATCGCCTTCTGCAGTACGTATGACATGACTACTGATTGCGCATTTCTCGTACATTCCACATCAGGCTACACCTAGCGCCATCTATCGGATTCTGGAATAACAATTCTGCAAAACAAAAATTTAGAAACAGTGTTGCTAATACATGACATAGATAAACAGACTGCTCATAGTTGTTTTTTTTTACATAATTTTGTAATGTGTCCAATAATTCTCGGGCACCCTGTATAAGAATGTGTTTATAATACACCAGACTGTTATCAAATAAAATTAACCATATTTATTGCTCAATGTAAATTGTTACACAAACATGGAGCACAATTTTTCATCAGTTGTAAATTGCAATGAGATAAGATCTTGCTGAGCAAAACTGTATGTATGCCCATTTTTCCGTCCATTTCTCTTTCCTCAGTCTAAATATATTTTGCTAATGCCATGTGCCTTTACATAATTTACGTATTTTGCAGTTTTTACAATTGTACTCGTAATCAAGTAATTCCCAATACGTGCCAATGCAAAGCCTATTCTGGTGGAACAAGTCACAAGTAGGAAATTAATGAATGCATTGTTATTGTTTGAAATACAACCCATGAATATAATTTTCAGTAACTGAAAAGTTATATGTTTATGGAGAATGAGGTACAATGTGATCGTTTTCTTGAAATTTATTTTTCTTCATGGCAAGTTTAGTAGTACTTTTTCATTAAAAAAAAAAAAATAATTTAAAATACAGCGCCACCTAGAGAAGAACTGTTCTTTGTACTGCTGCACATATATGCAGTTGGTGAATGAAAGAGCCAAAAGACTAAAGAAAAAGAATTACAGTCAAGGCATTACATTTGTTGTGAAGTCTGTTCTCACTGTCAGATTGATCGACTGATTAATGAACAGTTCTCATTTATACTTTGTTAAAATTTTGTGTTTAATTTTATAGAATATCCAGGTATTACATGAAAGGTAGATCAATTCAAGTTTATTTCTTTTGTCAAAAAGCTCCAGGAGCCTTGGAATTTCTCACTTTGACTGAAAGGAAAAGGTAAAATGTGTTTCTGATTGGTGTTTAATTACTTAAATGCTGATGTATTCCATGCTGAGGTAGAACTAGTTCACACACAAACTAGTTGCTTAAAATTGTTATGGGTGCAAGTTTGATTTTAAGACTGAAAAATTTATCTCATTATACTGTACATAAATACAGTGTGCAAAATAAACTTCAGATGAAGAGGAATGTTGTGAAATTGTTGCACTGAAAGAGTAACTTCTATAAAAACATCTCTTTAGTGATGATATAATCAACGCAGCAATCAGACATTGCTGAATTGACTGTAATTACTGTTTCTCACGTAATATTAGTCATATCAGAAAACTTAAAAAATTTGCTGTGCTGGAGTCTAAACCAAACCTGCATCTCCCGATTACTGGTTGAGCATGCTTGCTGCCGTTAGACTGCAAATTTTTCAAGTTTTCTCATATGATTGATATTATGTGAGAAACAGTAATTATAGTAAATTCAGCGATGTCTGATTGCTGTGTTGATTATATCATGATGTTTTGGCCACATATTATTAGAAGAATATTTCTTCCACAATATAATTCTCTTTAATGTTTAGAATAAATGGATCAAGATTTATGTGGGTATGCTCATGTGTGTCCATTGTTGTTTCCAGCTGTGACTCACTGCCAGCAATTTGTCCCTAGTTTAAATACAGTTAAAACTATGCAGGGTGTTCAATAAATGACTGAACACCTAGTTTGTAGAAAAAGTTTTATTGACAAGAAATATAGTTTAAGCAAACAGTGTTTCTTTGAAGTGGGCTCGAAAGGCAATTAAGTGATAACATTTTCAAAGTGTTTTCCCATTACCACAAGATGACGCATTCGGGCTTCGAAGTTCTCTATGACTCGGCCTAGAGTATCTCTAGTTACAGTGGGAAAATCCTCAGTGATTGCGCCTTTGAGCTCAGTCACAGTGTTGGGGAGGGATTTGTAGATCAAATCTTTGATGTATCCCCAAAGAAAGAAGTTGCAAGGATTTGCTTCGGGAGAATAAGGAGGCCATTCGATAGCTCCAGGGTAATGATTGGGGTAGTTGAGAGTGAGCACGTTGTGTCTAAAGTGGCTGCTTATAGTCCTAAAAACATCCGGAGTGTGATGCGGAGGTGCACCATCTTGCATGAACCAAAAACCATCGACCATTCCCAGACGTCAAATTTCTGGGAGAAACTTGTTTTCTAGTGTAGCTTTATTTGTCTCAAATTTCTTAACCAGGTCCAGAACTGTTGCCTTTGATGGCTTTCGAACATTCTTGTAAGCTGTTGACCACTTTCTCAGTATTTCAGGACTTTTGTTTGTTTCGTACCAAGTTTTCACAATAAAAATGCGTCGTTCGGTTGAATATACCATTTTTAACTTGCACAAAACACAGTTGAACCAACACTGAATCAGTTACCTATAAGCACTTGATCGACGAAAAACTGATAGTGCTGCCCTCTCGTGCGTATTTCAAAGGTTATTCCCAAACTAAGTGTTCGGTCGCTTATTGAACACCCGGTATATTTAAGTAGTACTGTTTTTTTGCACTATCGTGCAGCTGTCTGGTAATTAATATGTGATGCATAATAAATAACATAAGTATTCTTAAGCATTCCTTAGAGTAATGTCTGTTTCATTGTATATTTCAATGTGCAATATCTATGACATTTTAAAAATTTTGATAGCTTAAGTAGTTCACATGCAAGATTTTGCAATATCAGAACAGCAGGCTTTCTTTCCTAAATGTTGTTGTTTGCTTTTTTGTACATATTTTTCTTATTATTTTCTACTTTTGTAGTGTATTTTGAAATTGTTAAATGGAGCAATAGTATGAATGGTAAAGTGTTTTTTTGTTTGTTTGTTGTTAAACAAGAAAAATACCAAAAAACATTACTGAACTTTGTGTAGGAAACTGATTGTTAAGATTTAGGCAGCTTGTTGTTGGATTGTCTTCATGTGCCATATAGACGAAATTTGAAATACCATTCTTCTACCCAATAAGAGCACCGGATAAGTAATTTCACACAGATCCTTGTGTTAGGTAAACTTAGCTTTGAATCACAGTTCTCTATGACAGGAGAAGTAAAAGAAAGGAGAGTTGAAGCTATGCAGAGGCATATCCAGTAACCAATTTGGAGTGGGCGTGTTGCAACCTTTTTTTAATCTATTAAATTTTTGATTAATGAGATTTTACTGTTAATTTATTGTGGTATAATTAAAATAAATCGTATATAAAAGCCTTTCTTCAAAAATTACTTGCACTGCCTTCTGCTTACTGTGGGCTGCAGAACCTCGCTCACGTATCGTACAGCTGTCAGTGTGCCCGTGATGCGGACAAGAGGTGACCTGCTGTCATGCACAATAGCACCCCATACCACGATGTCTGCCTAACGGGAGGTGTGGTGGTCGTGAACAAAACCGGGATGCATCCGTTCACCAGGGTGTCGCCAGCGCCCATACAGAAGCGGGATTCATCACTGAAGACCACAGGGGTCCATTGAAGACCCCAGTTCACACGACTTCGGTACCAAGCCAGGAGAGCACTGCGATGGCTGGCCGTCAATGACTGGCTACGTAATGGTTGCCTACTGTGCAGGTTTGCCAGATGTAACCTTTGGTTTGCAGTTCGGTTCATTATGGCGACGTCCAGGGCCGACGACGCAGGTCGGATATCGGCGGCAGTGTTGTCTGGTGACGAACGAACGTGTCGAACAATCCGCCATCCAGGCGTGCTGACGTCTGTTGGACTACACCACTGCTGCCCCGACGCACGTACAAACCTTCCTGTAGCCACTGGTGCCAACAGTTGGGGCATCCCGTTCCACATGCGCAGCGATACGACATGTAGACCAGCCCGCCTCACCCAGACCTACAATTCTTCCTCTGTAAAATGCATTCAAATGGCGATAAACCTGCCGGCGAAGTGTACCCGGCATTTTTGGCCTTCACTGAACACTTTCCCAGCACAAACAACAAATCTGAAACGTCTTCGACCTTCCACCAGCCAGCTGACTCCTTTTTTAACACATAAAGATGTGGATAACTTGAGCTACTGGAAAATATTTCATTCACACAGGTGAGGAAAGAAGGAAACTTTAGACTCTAAACTCATTCATTACAATGTTCCAGCAACTCCTACAAGTGGTGTAAGCCATAGTACACAAGCATATCAAAATCAAGAGCACCGAAAATCCCTAATAAAAGGAGCTACAGATTCAGCTGAGCGTAAGAATTAAATTGATTTTACTTATGAAATTCTCAGAGTACCCAAAATTCTTAATTTAAATCCTTATATTGCAAAGAGAACGGACGAACAGAAGTCTCAGTAGATGGCAACTAAGTTTGCCGAAATGCATCAGACATTACAACCAAGATGGCCGGCAATGATTTTGGTGATTGCATTTTCTCGTGCGAAAATTTTCGAGTATTTCACACTTATATTTCAAGGTATTTAACGTTTTTATAGTTCTTTTGATCTTGGGTCGTGATATTTGTAAATCCTAATCCAAAGTACTTTAACGTTGTCATAGGTTTTTAGTCTCTTTTTATCAAGATTTTTAAAGTTTTTATAGTTCTTTTGTTATTGTATTTTAAAGCTTTCTTACTTCCTTTTAGTCCTTTGTCATAGTATTTTATCGTATTTTATACGTCCTTTCTCTTCGTATACTTTTCGAATTTCAACCAAAATATACTCTGTTCAAAAGTGGTCTTGAAAAGTTCCTCCAATACACACTCTTTTGTTCCTTTTACATTTTCAACTTTGTGATCGTACTACTCTGTGGAAAAATGTGCCATCTAAACTTCTTAAAAAGTAAGCTCAAGAACCTAGTAAGAACAATTGCACAGACGATTAGAACAGCGGCTGTTGCAACCAAGAGGTACGTAAAAGGATTTTTGCCGCCCCGGTGGCGCAGTGGTCTAAGCGATGGCCTCTGATCATTCGTCCGAAAGGGGTCCGGGTTCGAATCCCGGTGAGGCATGGATGTTGTGTTTGTCTTACGGCACTGACTGGCTCTCTCCCTTCCCTGGAACCAGTGACCCTAAATTAGGGACGGGCGACTGCTTATAGCCCATTGAGTTGCTCATGGTGTTCGTTCAACCTCCAATTTAAAAAAAAAAAAAAAAAAAAAAAAGATTTTTTTTTAAAATCTAGATGTTTGTTCGCAGTTAATAGCAATAATTTTCAATCGAGAAATTGCATTTCACACAAAAGAACTGAAACATGTAAAAAAAGTTTCAACAGTTGAACCGTTATTCGAATGGATTTTGACAAAAGAAGAATATATATATATAAAAGTGAAAGTTTGTATATTTGTTTGTCCGCTATACAAATCTACAGTTTTCAACTTAGAACCACCAAATTTGGTATATTATCTCCTGATGCTGTGACTTAGACTGTTGACAGTTTTTTGGAAGGAGTCGGAGCCGGGGGGGGGGGGATCAAGGGCCATCCCTCATACAAAATTTTCGAAAAAAGTTCTACAGTTTTCAATTTAGAACTACCAAATTTGGTATTTACTAGAAAATTACTGGAATATATTTTTCATTCATAAAATTTCACCCGCTGATTCCAAGAATATTTACCTGGAAAATATCGGTTACCCCTGCTAGTACTTAATAAAGATGAGCTACAGATTCAATCCAGCATAGGAATCAAACTTATTTATCCCATAATGTTCTCGAATGAAGCACCCAAAAGAATTCCCACAGATCAAAATGATGAACTGCATAATTAACTTTTTGAAATATTTTTTTCTCTTGTTAAAAAATAGAAATATTTGTTTATATATAGTAGACTAGCTCTTTTCATACATATTCATATTAGACAGTTTTGTGGCTGAGTTATGATCTTTATGGTAGAGGTATGCAAGTAGACACACACAATATTTGTCTGATGTAATATACAGGGTGATTCATAAAGAAGTATACAGTTTCAACAAACTATAAAACAAGAACAATGTAAGATATTTTATGTTACTTGTAACAGAATTGTAGGGGAATGTTTCAAGTTTTTTAGAGACAGTCACAGATGTTCTATGTGTGCACCCTTAGACACACGACACACATCGAGCCGGTAATCCATTTCCGCCCAAAATGCGAGGTAAGATATCTGAATCAAGTGCAGTGATAGTGGCTGTGATACGCTGTTTCAGCTCCACTAGCTAGATCAACAGGAAGGGGTGGGGCGAATACATTGACCTTTACGTACCCCCACAGGAAAAAGTCACAAGATGTTAAATCAGGACTTTTGGGTGGCCATGACCAAAATGTGGCCCTGGGTGGCCAAAATTTGAAACTACGAGCACAAACAGCCCGTAGTTTCAAATTTTTTTGGGCCAATCGCTGATAGACTTTCTGGTTGAAGGTTCTTTTCCGAATCGTGATCAAAAATGCCATTGCACAACAGTTACAGATTCCGTTTTGCGCAATTCAAGAACACAAAACGCCTTCTCCACTGCAGACGCTGCCATTTTGACTGACTAGTCACGTGACACGCGCTCTATCGCCTACGTCACTTTCCTCAGTAGCGGGACACAAACTTTAGGAGTACATCTACCTAACGGTTCGCAGTTGTGGTCCGTGTCTTCAATGTGTTGCTGTTTTACAGCATCTGGAAACTATACTTCTTTATGAATCACCCCATATAAATGTACTATTGTGATTCTGGTCCATTTATTGTTGTGTGCTCTCCCTCCCTATGGTTGTAAATTTTTTTTAAATAAGGCCTCGCTGTGTTGTGATGACGAAGCCAATGGCACAGCAGGATTAAATTTAATCTGCTGTTACGAATGAACTGAATTTGTAATTTCTTTTACCCAGTGGCAACTAATCTGCTACAAATATACGAGGTGTCCATAAATGAAGTATACAACTTCAGTATGCTATTGAGAAAAAACTACAGTAAATAAAAACTTACTTTTAATGTTAAAACGCATGGTAACTGTGAATTTTTTTCTAATGTTAGTACGTCTCCAGGTGTGCTCTCGCAGGATGTTTAAGCGATAATCCAGTTCCACCCACGTGCACTGCAGAATGTCATGTATAACAAGGAGGAAGGCTGCAGTAATGCGTTGTTTGAGCTCAGTGATAGCCTTTTTCTTGTATACAATATCCTTAATAAAGCCCCAAAGAAAAAAATAGTATGGGGTAATATCAGGAGAATGGGGTTGCCATGCCATCGGACCCCCATGTCCAATCCAGTGCCCTGGAAAGTGGTGGCTCCAAAGACCAGCGTGGAGGTACACCATCATCTTGCTGGAAAATGATGTCTTGAATACCATGGAGTTGTGGAATTGCGAATTGTCCTTACACACGTCTTGCACCTTATCGTCCGAAGTGAAAGGTCTCCACGTACATCTTCCCCCTTTGTGTCTGAAATGAAAGGTCTCTCAGTGCTTTTGTCTCTCAAGTCACTTCCTGTTGCTTCGAATTTATTTACCCATTGTTCGATGCTCCTCCGTGTGGGCGGTTGTCTCTTATACTTCGTTCTGAACTTACGCTGAAATGTTGTTAGAGATTTTGACTCCGCAAACCAAAACACATACACTGTTTTCTCCATTGGGGAAGCCATGTCTGTTGAATTCCGTGTTTGACAAGATTTTTCATTACATGAGAAACCTGGCGCCATCTATCATCTGATTTAACAAGCTTAAACACTTACCACATCTCTTGACGTGTAAAGTAAGTTTTTTTCTATCGTATTTTTTTATATCATATTGAAGTTGTATACTTCATTTATAGACACATTGTACATATATCCAATTTTCAAAAAATGTGTTCTCACATGGACTGCAGTTAACAAAAAAAAAAAATAAGCTGCATTGAACATGTTTTTTTTTTTTTCAATCCCAGAAAATTGGTCAAAAAAAAAATGAAATTAAAGAAGGGGAATGCAGTATAATTTGTGACGGCTTTTTGTATGCTCTTTTTCATTTCAAGTCTTGAGAATTTTTTGTTAATTTCTAATGCACGAATGTTTTGGTTTTTTTTCGCCGTCCTGGTGGCGCAGTGGTCTAAGCGATGGCCTCTGATCATTCGTCCGAAAAGGGTCCGGGTTCGAATCCCGGTGAGGCATGGATGTTGTGTTTGTCTTACCGCACTGGCTCTCTCCCTTCCCTGGAACCAGTGACCCTAAATTAGGGACGGGCGACTGCTTATAGCCCATTTGAGTTGCTCACGGTGGTCGTTAAACCTCCAATTTAAAAAAAAAATTGTTTTTCCAGGAGTGATTGTGTTCCGAAAATTTGATGCAGTCCATTTCGAAATTTTATCTCCCATACTCCAGGTGTGTGTGTGTGTGGGGGGGGGGGATTGAAATTAAAATTCCGCTGCTAATTAAAAAAAAAAAAGTACGAAATGCGGTAATTTTAAAAGTTAGCAAAAGCCGGTCGTTGTGTTTTGCAACGAAAGTAGGAGAAACTGAACTGTGTTGCTTATTTAGAAAGCTTATGCATATGAACTCAAGTAGTTTATTCTGTACTTGAAATGATGCTTTTAAAACTGTTAAATGAATTTGAATATTTCTTAGAACAAACTTAATTGTGTTTGCATATTAAGAATTTTCAATTTTTGTGTTGCTTAGCATTGACATTTAGCTGTGTTCCTTTGCATGGGAAGTAATCTTAATTAAAGCCATTATAATATGAAAAGTATTTATACTTTATTTTATTATTGATTTTTATTTTCATAAAATTTATTGACTTACTATTTTTCTTGAATAGTTTAAAAGTTATGCTTAATTTTGTTACGATATGTCTAATAAAAAGAAGACTTAAGAACTCTGTGATAAAATAATTGGGTTTCGCTTAGAACATCAATGTTCTTGTAAAATTTGTCTTACGCGTTATTTCAGAAAATTAATGAGGTTCAGAAAATTTCATAAGGACCCACAATCACCCCTTGCCTTTTCCTTAAAGTCGCATGGAGGTATTTCTATCGGGTCTCGTACGATTCGTCCAATGCCGATTGGTCCAATGGACGATTGGTCCAATTCTGCCCTATCTGTCGGAAGTGCTACTCGTGCTATAAAATTCTCATCTGTTCTGATTCTATCTCCGATGTTATACGAAAGTACCGGTAGTCCAAAGAATGTAAAATAATGTTACATTTCATGCGTAATATTGCGGTTACAGATTTTTTTTTTTTTTTTTTTTTTTGGAGTCGCGTTTTCTTGTTATACTGTCCTTGCTGCTGTATGAAGTTACTGATGTACGAGCCGTTCTATGAACTTCAATGTTTCTCTTTTGCATGAAATAATATAAAATACTAGTGTTCCGTTTCTGTTTGTAGAATGCAGTGGGGTTTTCCGCGAACTGCCCAAAGGAAACAACTGATCGGGGTTTGGGCAGAGGCCTTTTCAACAGTTTGTATTTCAGCGATGTCATATTCATAACGTTTACATATTAAATCAAGTTAATAATATTGCTCTTTCACTTAAGCACGAAATATTAATTCATAGGCCCGCGGCCTAGGTGCCTAGCAAAGACCTCAGAAATGATACGATGAGTGCCTATAATTTATAAAGTTTTATAAAATGTTTACAAATACCTAGGTTGTAACTTAAAATCATCTAAAATGGCCCGCGGCCTAGGTGCCTTGTAAAGACCTGAGAAATGATAGGATGAGTGCCTTTTATTAGGTTTTATAACATATTTACCAATACCAAATATCTAGGTTGTAAATTAAAATCTTCAAAAAACGCCCGCGGCCTAAGTGCTTTGCAAACAGCTGAGAAATGCTCCATTGAGTGCCTTTTACCAGGTTTATGTAAAATGTTAACAGTTACTTAATATACGGAAATTATCTTTCAAAAGGATATAAAGAGGAGAATAATTTACATTTTTATTCCTTTCTGGAAAATAAAAAAGTTTACCATTGGTAAGATGATAGCATTGGACCAATCGGCATTGGACCAATCGTCCCTTTGGACCAATCGGCATTGGACCAATCGTCGTTGGACGAATCGTCCGGGACCGATTTCTATCCATATGTAAAAAGATGCAACCTTCAGAGGAAAATCGCAACTTCCTTTAGTGATTCCGAAATGAAACATTGTGTATGATTTTGTCTAAACTTTACTGAGAAAAGCCCAAAAAACCCATAAAATGTAGAACTAACCTTTTGTACGTGTTTCATTTTTTTATGTTGCTGATGCGTGATCTTAATTACTTTGGATTGTATCGTATACATTTTCGACATAAGATTATGTGTAAATAATCTTAAAATGATTTTCATATTTATGAGTTCCTATAATTCTACTTAGGTTGTGTAGACATCTTATATTTCCCCCCTTTCAGTTCAATATTTTCTGTAATTGTGCTGTAATGAAAGTTATTTATTGTTATAGTTGATTCTGCACAGAAACAAGTTATGTTAGCCAAGTTCGGTGAGTGCTGTCGTTACGCCCAAAAGGAAACGTTGTGAAAGGTGTGGTAACTTGTACGACGCAAACAAGTACATGATGGATCATGTCCGTAACCGCAATGGAGCTGTGAGAAAGAGTGTGACATAGTTTTTTCACCCGCTAACAACGTTATTAGCGGACAAACCTAGAGCCAAGAACCAATAGCAAATTCTGCTTCAAATTGGCAAAATCAGCATCAGGAACGCATGCCATGCTGAAATAAGGTTACGAGGATGAAGCAGTAATCTTGAAGTTTATTTTCGATTGATTCAAGCGTTTCAGTGAAGGAAGGGACTCAGTTGAAGATCACACATCAGTGGTCTAAGCGCTAGCTTATGATCATTCGTCCGTGATGGGTCCGGGTTCGAATCCCGGTGAGGCATGGATATTGTGTTTGTCTTACGGCACTGGCTCTCTCCCTTCCCTGGAACCAGTGACCCAAAATTAAGGACAAACGACTGCTTATAGCCCATTGAGTTGCTCACGGTGATCGTTAAACCTTCAATCAAAAAAAAAAAAAAAAGGATCACATACAGGTGCGTGCAAGGAGTTGGAAGGCCCTCGATTTCCCCAAATCCTTAAAAACATTGAAAAAGTGCGTGAGCTCATATCGAATGTTCGTCGGGTGACTGGGTTAATGATATTGCTGGAAAACTAGGTACGAATCATGGAACAGTCAGTACGATTTTAAAAGAGAATTTGCCGATGCACAAGAGACGTCCCATACCCAACCACGAGACGTTAAATAACCCACCGTATTCACTTGATCTAGCTCCAGCTGATTACTTTTTGTCTCACTGACTGAAATTAGCGCTGAATGGTAAGAGATTTGCGGATGTGACAATCCAGCTGCAGATCCTAACAAAGCAGGACTTTTCTCATAGCTTCCACTAGTTACACGAACGATGCCCAAAGTGTATTGTATCCGGAGAGAATATTATTTTGAAGATCAGTAAATCAAAAAATTACATGTTCATTTTTACCGTGTATTCACCGAACTTTATTGACACACCTTGTATGCTGTGTTGTGTATTAAGTTTTTTTTTTTTTTTACTTTAAGTTAGCGATGAGCTGTTAATACAAGCTGAACTCAGTGATATAATGTTATATATGATATTCATCTGACACTCATTTTGTTATGTTATGAAATGCATTGTACTCAATTTTCGTATTCTAGACTAGTACGTATTTGAACTGCCATACTCATTTCAAGTATAGCTCAGTGTTTTCATAGAATATTTTGGGATGCTTAGTTTTTGTAGTATATATCATCTGAGAAATGATGCCAGACAATTATAAAATCTGTAAGTTGTTTATCAGGTTTATAGGAAAACATTAAAATAGTGAATGAAACTTTCGAGCTATTTCTTGTTGTGTAAAATTTCTGAAACTTATGATTCCATCATTTCAGCCTTCCAATGATGTAGGGCGCGGGGTTCCGACTTCTCCTACTGCTGTGTCTGGTTTCGAATTCGGGTGCAAAACATGAATATCGTATTTGCCCTACAGTACTATTACCTTCCCCGGAAACCAGTTGCTTTAAACATGGTTCGTACCGCTCGTTGAAAACCTTGAAAAGTCCTTGAATAAAAAAAGTTCATTTTCAAGTTCTTGAAAACCTTGAAAAGTCCTTGAATAAAAAAAGTTCATTTTTAAGTTCTTGAAAACCTTAAAAAGTCCTTGAATAAAAAAAAAGTTAATTTTCAAGTCCTTGAAAGTTACTTGAAAATTTTTTAAGGCTCTGTAAACAGTACTTGAATTTTTGTTTTTTAAGTAATGATATGAAAGAGCATATGTTAAATAATTGTTTGTGCTAGAAAGATGCATAGGAGATTTCTGTGTAGTTCTGATAAAACACCTAGCTGATCAAATAGCACAGAACTTGCGTTCAACCGAGGGGAGTATGTGGACAGCTGGTACCTTGGCTATGATATCCCTACAGAATAAAGCATCAGCCATGTGAGTAAAATAAGTGGAATGATGTATTCACAAATTATGATGGGCTTCTATTTACTGGGGTTAAAGACATGTTCTTACCGGAGAATGAAGCTCCCAGGGAATTGCTTGTGCTTCATGCGTGAACCTTTCGTCTCCTGGCTGCATCCAAGTCGTGCATCAAATATAAAAAGTTAAAGCAAACAATAAGTGTCATACCAGCAGGTGGTGCCGCAGTGGTCTAAGCGATGGCCTCTGATAATTCGTCCGAAAGGGGTCCAGGTTCGAATCCCGGTGAGGCATGGATGTTGTGTTTGTCTTACGGCACTGGCTCTCTCCCTTCCCTGGAACCAGTGACCCTAAATTAGGGACGGGCGACTGCTTATAGCCCATTGAGTTGCTCACGGTGGTCGTTAAACCTCCGATCAAAAAAAAAAAAAAAATACCAGCAGATGAATACGAAAATAAAGTGCCCTTTCAAAATATTCCACAAAATAAAATTTCGGAAAAACACAAGGACAATTCAAATTTAATAAAATAAACCAACTAGGGTCAAGGGGGTAACAGGCAGGTCATTGAAGGTGTGCCCGCCCCAGCTAAGGTTAATGGCCTGAACTTACTAAAATACCTACCTACTGACCCAACTGACAGTACACACATATAATTCAAGTTTAAAAAGTGCTTGAATTTATTTTGCTTGGAAGAGTACAATGCTTGTTAAATTTGAGATGAGTAAATTTTTATAATGCTATCCAGTGGTAGTGAACGACAACAACAACAAAAAAAAAATGTCATCGTAATCAACAACTATTCTCAGTTTCGATCAGCTTAAGATTTCTCTACCTTAATCAGGGTTCCCACTCAACCTGGAAAACGAAAAACCTGGAATTCTCAGGGAATTTGAAAATGGTTTCAGAAATCAGGAAAAATTGCCCTTTTTTGGTAAAAATCAGGGAAAATTACCATTTTTTTTTATTTATTTATTTATTTTTTTTTTTTGTAAAAATCAATGGATACTTTATTTGGCCAAAAAAACTTGTGTTTTCAAGATTTCAGACTTTTGCTTGCAATTACTGACTGCCTAGAATTTGGTAGATCTTACTTTGTTATATTAAGTGTATTTCCTTTATTCTCTAAAAAAAGATGCAAAATTGAATTTTTAAAATTGCCAGTTATTAAGCTTTTGTTCAATTTCTGCAGGCAGTTGTTATAACATGGAACAATTGGGCACAATGGCTCCTGCGTGAAGTAACACTTCACAAGAGAACCAATCAAATGATGGATCAAAGTCCTTTGTCTGTTGGTTCTCTTGAAACATGTTTCTTTGAACAGAGCCATTCCATCATTAAGCTTAGCTGCATTGTGTTATAGAAAAACTAAACTATTCAACTGACAGATTTTTTCATACATATGACCTGTTTCTATGGAAATGTATTTACAAATTCCGTGTGGGTAGTATTCACAAAAGTTTAGGGAACTTTGGTACAGAAAATAATGTGTGCAGTTAGTTGTTATTAATGAAAAACAGATAATTTTATAAAGAGAAATTACGTAAAGAATTTACAAGTGTACTTTGGTGAGAAAAATGAATGGAATGGAATGAAATGTAACAATTCTTTGCAACATGCCACTCTGGAAAACTTTAAAAACCACCTGGAGAACCTGGAAAAGTCGGGGAATTTTTTTTATTACTTTTGAGTGGGAACCCTGTTAATTCGATCGGGCTAATCCGGTGGTTTCTGGTCACTTGTCCGAGATGGGTCCGGGATCGTAACACGGTGAGGCATGGATGTTGTGTTTGTCTTACGGGACTGGTTCTGTCCCTTCCCTGGAGCCAGCGACCCTAAATTAGGGACGGGCGGCTGCTTATAGCCCACTGAGTTGCTCACGGTGGTCGTTTAACCCCCAATAAAAAAAATCAGATCGAGCATGTCTGGTTTACGCTGGGAATATTTGTTGCTGCCCTCAATCCCACCCTGGAAGGCCTTTAGCACGGCTAACTGGGATCATCAACGGTTAACTGCTCCAGGCTCTGTCACTTCGGCCGTCTCTACTGGGATTTGCGGGTGTACAAGTCGGTGATTTTTATTTATTTAATTATTATTTTGGCTGATCGTCATTACTTTCTCGTTATGTTTCTCAGAAGTGTAGTTTAAAGATAGCCAAGGATTTCAACTGTTTACATATTTATTACTTTTCGAAGAAGGCTGTTGACCGCGTTCTGTTGGCCGAAATCATGGCAATATGTTAGGCCATGATTTTGACCAGTAGTTCCATGTTTAAAATTGATACACACTTTTTGTCCCAAAAATTCAGTTCAAAATTCTGTGTAGTGGTTCCAATAAATTTCAGAATTTGGATTCTATATACACTGAAAGGACAAATTATTACATACACCCACCTTATAGCGTGTGGCGCCATCTTTTGCACACAGGCCGTGGGTGGCCTAGTGGTTAACGTTCGTGACTGCCACGGAGAAGACCTCTGGTACGATCCTAGGTAGGTACGAACGCTCGAATCACTAAATATCCGCCGTGCGTCGGATGGGTACGTTAAGCAGTCTGACCCCGGGTACTGCTCCCCCCGGGTAATCAATAAGGGCGTCTTTCTACCTCGTTTCCGTGTCACTTTCCTATCGGGCACTCTAGTTCAAATCTCCTAGCTTCCTATTTCTAAGGGTTGCTTAAGACCTGGGGTCAGACAGTCCCTTCCTAAAATCCTCTACATTTGATCTGATCTGATCTTTTGCACACAGGACAGCATCCAGACGTCGTGGTATGGACGCAGTGAGGTTCCGAAACACAGACTCTGGTATCGCTGACCAGCAATCTAAGAGTGCTTGGCTTTGAGCAGGTGGGGATGGTTGTTCAAGAACACCTCGAAGATATCTCAAATTCTCTATGGAGTTGATGTCCGGTGAGCGAAGGGGCCATGCGAGTGTAGTAGGCTCACTGCTATGCTCCTGGAGCCAGTCGGTCGATAGCCGACACCGATGGGGTGGAACGTTGTCTGTTGAAAAATCGGACTTTGGTTCGGAGAGAGGCACGTAATGAAAGGGTGGAAATGGTGGGCCAGGAGATGTACATAGTTGGAACCAGTGACGGGAGACCCCAGAGGTACCAAGGAACACAGGCCGGACCACGTGAAAGCTACCCAAACAGTTACACCGGTCTCTAGGACCCCAACCTGTCATGCGGGGTCCATAGCTTCGTGTGATTTACGCAACACAGGCTGCCTGCTGTCGGCGCGATACAGTGTAAAACGGGATTCGTGACACCATTTGATGCGTTTCCAATCATCGATGCTCCAGTTTCGATGGGCCTTCGCAAACTGCAGCCAAATCATGCGATTCTGTGCCATTAATATCGGGACACGATATGGTCGTCGACTGTCCCAGCCGAGTTGTGCCATATGTCGACGGATTGTCTTTGAGCATAGGCTTGTGAATGCCTATGCCCTTCCCTGGAACCAATGGCCCCAAATTAGGGACGGGCGACTGCTTATAACCCACTGAGTCGCTCACGGTAGTCGTTAAATCTCAATAAAAAAATCGTAAGAAACACTTCGTTTCAACAAAAATGGTCACATACAGAACCAGATGAAAAATAAGATGCCAAAATGAAATATTCAAAGTACATCAATAGTGTGTGTGGTCACCCCTTAGAGCAGATGAAGCTTCATAGCAATGTTTCATGCTATTGATGATGGTATGGTTGGTTGGTTGAGTGCCGTAAGACAAACACAACATCCATGCCTCAACGGGATTCAAACCCGGACCCCTTTCGGACGAATGATCAGAAGCCATCGCTTGCACCACCGGGGCGACCGTGAAATGTTCTTCCAGCCATAATCGGGTAGCTGTGGATCAGAGATGGAAACGGGTCGACAATTTCTTGCGGGTCCAACCGGTCGGGTCAAGGAGTTCCCTACCGGATTTTGACCCGGTGTTATTCATGTTTTATTTTTGAAAAGAGAAAAATATATTCCAAAGAAAAATGCGCGTTGTGGAATTCTGTAGTCGATGCTGGTGCCCACGGAGTGAATAATGATTTGCCATGCAAAAATATTGTCTCCTCTTTCTTAAAGCAACGAAGATTTCCACCGAACGACGTCAGACAAAACACCGACACCATATCGTAAAAATATACTTCCTTTGCGTTCTTTTACAGTGCGATTGTCCAGGGCAAGGTACGGGCAAACGCCATTCGTCTGCTTCTTAGCTGATTCACTCTCTCCGTGCGAAGTTCACTATATGACTAAGAGTTACTTTTTACATCACATCCTTTACATTGAGCATTCAGAGGTTTTCGATTGATGTGCTAGCATCCCGTTCCCATGACATGTCATGTCGAAAATAACTCCTTATTTGTTAATATGGATGGATTTAATATTAAGGAGGTTGAGAAAGGCGTCGAGGCCAACAGATACGTGCTTGTTGAAAACCACAAGGGGAAGAGTTAATGCTGGAAATGTTTCGTCTCATTAAGGAACCGGTGAATAATTCTGTGTTGTTTGGTCTTGCTGGTTTTTCAAAATGTGGAAACTGTATAATTACAAGAAAGATGACGACGGTGTAATAAAATATTATGGAACCAAAAATCTAACAGACCATATACATATAAAAGTATGCGCACTTCCATCAAAGCGTCGAAAGAGCGAACAATCTAAATACATATAAAATAATGCATTTGTGTAGTTGTATATAATAATTCCCATTTGTAAAATACTCCATAGTCACGGTCATAGTAAGCCAATTCTTCTTGATTACACAAAATACCGGCACTAAAATTTAGCAAGTAACTAAATTTTTTTATTAAAAAAGGATTTCAATTATTAAGTATCAAAACGTTATTGGGATGAATATATATATATATATATATATATATATATATATATTACGTATATATTGACTATATATTGACTCCACAACTTAAATCTTGGCCCTCAGTCTCCGGCAGCTGGAATGTACCTGGCCAAGGCAGCGGCCAGTGCGACATGAAGGCAGAGGGTGCTAAGAATCCCCGGAGGACCGGACTAGGCTGCCATCTGATGCTGACCTTGGCAACGTACAATTGACGCTCCCTATCTTCTGCTTCAAGGCTTCTTGAATTGGAAGAGGAACTACAAAGGATCAAGTGGGACATCGTGGGGCTAAGTGAGGTAAGGAGAAAAGGAGAAGATCTCATCGAACTGAAAAGTGGACATCTCTTCTACTATCGTGGGACAGATACTGGCAGAACTAGTGGTGTTGGATTTATAATAAACAAGAAACTGAAGGATAAAGTTGTAGAAGTTGAAAGTTCCTCTGACAGAGCTGCACGGCTTGTTATCCAACTCTCGAAAAGATACCAGGCTCAGATTATTCAAACTTATGCACCCACCACAAGTCATCCTGAAGAAGAAATTGAAGAATTTTATGAGGAAATTTGTCATCTAAATAATAAAGGTAAGCAGCACTTGAAAATAATTATGGGAGATTTCAATGCAAAAATAGGGCAACGGCAACAGAATGAAACTTCAGTAGGTAAATTCGGTCACGGCAACAGAAACCAGCGTGGAAATACTCTCGTTGAGTTTGCAGAGGCAGAAGGGTTTTTCATCTTGAACTCCTTCTTCAAGAAAAAGCCACACAGGAAATGGACATGGAGACATCCAAATGGGACGACAAGTCAAATTGATTTTATTATGTGTAACAAAAAATTCGTCATAGAAGACTGCAGTGTGCTAAACAAGTTCAACACAGGTAGTGACCATAGATTGGTGAGATGTAAGATGCACCTCAACACTAAACTTGAACGTTTCAAGCTCATAAGACAAACAAAATCTATTGACATAACCAACCTTAAAAAACACCATAATACCTTCAAGTTGGAACTGAAGAACAGGTTCTCTGCTTTAGAAGGCCTAACATCGGCAGAAGTGGACATCTCTGAAGTTAACAGAAAAGTAACCAAAGCTCTTATGGAAACAGCAACAAAATTAGCTGGGTCTAAGAACAAGTTGCATGTAAATAAATTATCAGGAAAAACGAAAATGTTGATGCAAAAAAGAAGAGAGATGAGGACAACTAAAGAAGATGTGACTTCCAAAGTGGAATATATAGAGCTATGCAAGACAGTACGAAAAAGTATCACTGAAGACGTAAGAAAATTCAACTGTGAACTAGTGAGGAAAGCAATTGAAAACAACCAAAGCCTAAAGATAGCAAAGGGACATCTCAGTAAGGGAAGAAAACAGTTTATGGCACTGAGAAAAGAAGATGGTTCTGTAACAAGAAATAGAGGCGAAATTTTGACAAGAGCGAAAGATTTCTACTCCAAATTATATGAAAGGGATGATACATGCACTCCAGACATCATGAAAGATACCAGTACCAGAGTTCCTCCAGTCCTTCCAGCAGAAGTTGCACATGCAATCAAGAACATGAAGCGGGGGAAAGCTCCTGGAGAAGATGGAATTACTGTAGACATCATACAAGAAGCAAGTGGAGAAATCGAAACAGTACTCGCCCAAATTTTCACTCGATGCCTTAATGAAGGAAAGATTCCTGAGGATTGGAACACCGCTACAATGATCCTGCTACATAAGAAAGGTGACATTGAGGATCTCGGAAACTACAGACCTATCAGCCTCCTATCAGTAGTTTATAAAATCTTCACTAAAGTTCTTTCACACCGCTTGAAGGTAACACTGGACATGGCTCAACCGAGAGAACAAGCTGGATTCAGGAGTGGCTACAGCACAATAAATCATATCCACGTACTGAGAGAACTAATTGAAAGAGCGAGGGAATATGAACTTCCATTGTGCATGGCTTTTATCGATTATGAAAAAGCCTTTGATTCGGTGAAACCATCAGCAGTTACAATGGCTCTGAAAACCTGCGGTATTGAAGATGCATACATTAATATTATTAATAACATCTATGAAAATGCAAGTGCAAAGATTAGGCTGTTTGAAAATACAACACACATAAAAATTGGAAAGGGAGTGAGACAAGGTGACACCATATCTCCGAAGCTCTTTAATGCCACATTGGAGGGTGTTTTTCAGTCACTGAGCTGGGAAAACAAGGGGATAAAGATTAATGGAGATTATCTAACCCACCTTCGTTTTTCTGATGACGTAGTCATTTTTGCAACTAGCCCATCAGAGCTGCAGAGTATGATCCAGGAACTTGCTGACAAGAGTAAAGAAGTGGGATTAAAAATGAACTTTCAGAAGACAAAAGTGATGTTCAATGCTTTTACAAGAAATGAAGATTTATCAATTGATGGAGAAAAGCTGGAGATAACAGACACGTACGTTTATCTTCGACAGCAGATATCAAGTGAGGGTCACATTGATGAAGAAATTAATCGGCGTACAAAACTTGCCTGGAGAGCTTTTGGAAGAAACAGCATAATTTTCAAGAGCAATATGCCATTATGTCTTAAAAGAAAAGTGTTTGATCAATGCATCCTTCCAGTGCTTACGTATGGTGCAGAGACGTGGACCTTAGCTAAAAGAGACATACAAAGGCTGCAGACAACTCAAAGAGGCATGGAGAGGTGCATACTTGGTGTAACCAGGAGAGATAAGAAGAGGAACACGTGGATCCGAAAAATGACAAGAGTGGAAGACATCATGATCAGAGTTAAATCCCTGAAATGGCAATGGGCTGGACATACTGCCAGAAGGACAGATCATCGATGGACAGCCGAAATTTTAGATTGGATTCCAAGGGACAGGAAAAGACCCAGAAGAAGACCACATGGGAGATGGGTGGATGAAATTCGAAAGTATGCAGGGGTGACATAGAGGAGACTGGCACAAGACAGACCGTTGTGGAGGAAACTTGGGGAGACCTTCGTCCAGCAGTGGATTGATAATGGTTGACAATGATGATGATGATATTACGTTACACACTATCTACCAACAAGTAATTAGACACCCCTGCAATCGACGATATCTGCAGTCCTAATACACGTCACGACCGCCGCCGTTAAATATCGTGGGGGAAACAACAACGCAACCAGTCGCATGCAAGATGCCACGCAGTTCGGAGCTCTCTGATTTCGAGAAAGGTGTAATCGTTTGGTATCACAGAAATGGCCGATCCATACGTGACATCCAGCGTGTTGAGGTACCCAAAATCGACAGTGGCCTACGCAATTGGCAAGTGGAAGATGAGAGGTGACTGTCGGAATGTGCCACCGACCCGGCAGACCCACAAAACTGGGAGTTAGAGACCGACGGATGCTGGCCAGAGAAATTCGGAAGAACCGCACAAAATCGATGGGCCACATCCGCGAGGAGTTTCAACAGGCATCCGGGAGTGTTCTTTCGATGAATACCATCCGTATGGAAGCCCATCTGCTCGGTCATCATGGACGTGCTGCCGCCCATAAGCCTTTGATCACCAAGTCCAATAGCGCTGCTCGGCTAACGTGGTGGAAAGAACGTCGACAGTGGACCGTTGAACAGTGGAAACAGGTTCTCTGGAGCGATGAATCAAAGTTCACCCTCTACCGTTCGGATGGCAGGGTCTGGGTTTGGCGTTTGCCTGGAGAACGCCTCCTGCCAGAATGTATTGTGCCAACTGTGAAGTTCGGCGGCGGTGGAATTATGCTATGGGGTGTTTCTCCTGGTATGGCACGGGAACCTTGGTCGCAATTTCTGGTAGACTCAACGCCGAGACCTACTGCACCATTTTGGAGGGCCATGCACTTCCTATGTTGTGGCAGTTTTACGGGGTGGACCCATGTTACTTTCAGGATGACAATGCCACCTGTCATGTTGCGAGGTCCACCATATCTTGGTATGGTGGCAATAAGGTTAATCGAATGGGCTGGCCTGCGCAGAGCCCGGACCTTAACCCTATCGAGCACCTCTGGGACGAGTTGGAGCGTCGACTTAAGGGGTGCCCCAACCGTCCGAAATCGGTGAAGGAACTGACCTGTTTTCTCCAAGCCGAGTGGAAGAAAATACCGCTAGCCGTCGTACAACGCCTGGTTGAGAGTCTGCTCCGGAGGGTCGCAGCTGTAATCGCCGCTCGTGGAGGCTCCACCAACTATTGAAGGTGAATAAACTTCGTTTTCCTTTGCTATCACAGGTGTCCAATTACTTGTTGGTAGATAGTGTATATATACAATGTATATATATAAAGAAAATAGATCTTGCTTTTGAAGATGTCTTAAAGAAGGTTTTGAAACACATTAGAAACTGTTCTAACTTGATGTACAGAGATTTTGGATAATTAATAATAATGCAGAAGTAATTTCTACTATACTCAAAGTGTGTCCCCTAGATATTAATAGTTATGATTTTGAAAACCTATATACTAATCTGCCTCTATCAGATATAATCACTACCTTTAAAGAGCTGTATGCAGAATTTAAACTTAACCAATTTGTTGATGTAGGAACTTGGAACTCTTATCTCAATTGCTGCATAAAAAATAACCATATCTTATATAATAATACTCTCTATAAGCAAGTGAACGGTATTCCAATGGGAACATCAACGTCCACGAATATCGCTAATCTATTCCTGTTCTTTAAGGAATATAAATTCATTAAAAATCACCCCACCTGCTCAGATAACTACCTTTACACTTTTAGATATATTGATGATCTGCTGTGTATCAATAATTCCGAAGTTATAGAGAGTGATTTTGATAATATCTATCCCTAGCTCTCTTAACTTATGTAAAACCAACCACAGTAATCAGGAACTTGAGTTCCTAGACTTAAGCATTAAGCTCAACAGAGGTAACCCATCTATTAGCCTCTTTGATAAAAGAGTTAATTTTCCTTTCAAAGTAATTAAATATCTACACTGGAATAATAACATTTCAACCAAAGTAATTGAGAATGTACTAATTTCTCAGGTCCTAAGAATTTCAAGAATTTGCAGCAACAATTTGGACTTCAATTACCACATTAATATACTATTAGAAAGTTTTCTAGAGAACGAAATTCCTTCTTCTTTCATCAAAAGAACTTTAAGAAAAATTATTCTGAATAATAGAGTAAGGTTGGCAGATCTGCTTTAATTTTCTACACAGTTAATAATATGATTCTGACCAATCAAAGCCGTAAGGAAGTTGGCTAGAGGATGCCTATTAACTACCTAAAGGAACCTTAGTGCTATGGATATGACGGTCCTATTAAAACAAAAAAATTAAATAATATAAACAAAATCACAAAAAAGCTTAAAAATCTGTTTATAAAAGAAAATAAAAACAAATAAAAAAGAAAACCAGTTATTCATCACTAGGATAGCTATACTAAAAATAGTAAAACCAACATTAAAATTAATAAGATTCTGATTAATCTATAGAAGCTCACTAAGGTGATTTAATACATGCAAAGATTATTAAATAAACTGCTCGTGTATTTTATAATATTTCTCATGTATTCTGGAGAGTTAATTCTGCTCATTCTGATCATACAGATCCACAGTCTTAAGTTTATATATTTTTTTCTCTGGTTAAAATCTCCGCGCGTTGGTTTCTTGCTGTATGAGGAGGCCATCAGCCCCACCCTCACTGCCCCCCAGCGTCTAGGGAGTGGCGGAAGAGGTCAGCCATGTTCTCCTCTTGTGAGGAGAAAAGTTTTGTAACTCAAGAGGTAAGCTCTCTTCCTTGTTTTTGGGTTCTAGGTTTTATAAGTTCAATGTTTGTACTTCATGTACCTTTCTCTGTCGTTTTTAGCTTTTCAGCTTTTAAGCATTGGTTTGTCTGTTAACATTTATGCGGGTTTTAACTCTTACTTTTCTTTGTAACTTTGAGCGTCTTTTGTGGTACCTAGGAACAGAAGATGGCTAAGCTTGTTCCTTTTCTATGCGCTGTCTATGCGCTGTTTTTTCAAAGTAGTTAAGTTCTTAATAACTAATTAATTATGCACTTAAAGCACTGCTGAAATACTTTGTACATATTGCAACTAACTGTTTAAGGTATATAACTTTCACAAGTTTTCTTTAGTTAATTATTATCTTTAACTTATTCTCGTTTTCGTGCTGTCATAAGTTGTAGAGTAGGGGGTTTTAGACTCAAGTTTTCTTTCAAAAATCTGTTCGTTATAAATTAACATTTCCTTTTTTAATTGCAATGTAAAATTTGTTTTTCAGGTTTAAATTCTCTCTCAAACGAACTTGGAATTTCGTTATAGCTGAAAATCATTTCTATTTATTATGTCACTCTCACAGCTTGAGTTCTCTTTAATCTTCTTCTCTCTGTTTAATAGTAACAGATGAAGAGCATGGGTCGGGCCATGAAGGTTAATGGATGCAAGCGAAATTGTTAACTAGTGCTAGGTCATGCTACTCTACGGAGGACATGACTTATATATATATTTTTTAAACTATTTTAGGTGGGAATGTTACTTGCATCTATGGCCTTGCAGAAACCCATTTCCAACTAGGTCTTTGTGGAAGTGAGAAAATGCAGAGTTTTTGCTGGTCCTTGATAAAGCCAAAGCTCAGTATTCTCGACACCTTCTACATTCAGTTGTTTTATTTTCTTTTTTTCTTTTCTCCTTTTACTCACGCAGGTAGATACATAACCTTTTCTATGTTGTACTAGGTGTGAGTCAAAATTATATATGTATTTTTTTGCTTAGGTATCTTTATAGTATGTGAATTCTGAATTTTCAAAACTGCTGCGTTGCGCGTTTTGATTTTCAGGTTATTTTGCACCCTTCGTTTTAAATTCTAAAATTTTTTCCTTAGTCTTCAGTTTTGCTCTTAAGTATATATATATATATATATATATATATATATATATATATATATATATTGTAAGGTGAGGTGATGCGCCACATCACAGCCTCTCCTTGACAAATGTCAACCCCGCCTTCTCGTGGTGCATCCTGTTCCCACCAAAGGGCCTCTAACGACCGCCAATAGCTATATAACTATACCATCGGGATTAGAGGAAATGCTATCCCACACTCACCAACCCGCTTGGCCAGCGTGGTGAGTTTTGGCCAAACCCCTCCGAAACGACTCCACAACTTAAATCTTGGCCTTCAGTCTCCGTCAGCTGGAATGTACCTGGCTAAGGCAGCGGCCAGTACGACATGAAGGCAGAGGGTGCTAAGAATCACCGGAGGACCCGACTAAGCTGCCATTTGATGCTGACCTTGGCTACTTACAATGGACGCTCCCTATCTTCTGATTGAAGGCTTCTTGAATTGGAAGAGGAACTACAACGGATCAAGGGGGACATCGTCGGGCTAAGTGAGAAAACGAGAAGATCTCATTGAACTGAAAAGTGGACATCTCTTCTACTATCGTGGGACAGATACTGGTAGAACTAGTGGTGTTGAATTTATAATAAACAAGAAACTGAAGGATAAAGTTGTAGAAGTTGAAACTTCCTCTGACAGAGCTGCACGACTCGTTATCCAACTCTCAAGAAGATACCAGACTCAGATTATTCTAGCTTATGCACCCACCACAAGTCATCCTGAAGAAGAAATTGAAGAATTTTATGAGGGAAATGCGTCATCTAAATAATAAAGGCAAGCAGCACTTGAAGATAATTATGGGAGATTTTAATGCAAAAATAGGGCAACAGCAACAGAATGAAACTTCAGTAGATAAATTTGGTCACGGCAACAGAAACCAGCGTGGAAATACTCTCGTAGAATTTGCAGAGGCAGAAGGGTTTTTCATCATGAACTCTTTTTCAAGAAAAAGCCACACAGGAAATGGACATGGAGACATCCAAATGGGACGACAAGTGAAATTGATTTTATTATGTGTAACAAAAAATTCGTCATCGAAGACTGCATTGTGCTAAACAAGTTCAACACAGGTAGTGACCATAGATTGGTGAGATGTAAAATGCATCTCAACACTAAACTCGAACGTGGCAAGCTCATAAGACAAACAAAATGTATGGACATAACCAACCTTAAAAAACACCATAATACCTTCAAGTTGTAACTGAAGAACAAATTATCTGCTTTAAAATGCCTAACATCGGAAGAAGTGGATGTTTCTGAAGTTAACAGAAAAGTAACCAAAGCTCTTATGGAAACAGCAACGAAATTAGCTGGGTCTAAGAACAAGTTGCATGTAAACAAATTATCAGGAAAAACCAAAATGTTGATGCAAAAAAGAAGAGAGATGAGGACAACTAAAGAAGATGTGACTTCCAAAGTGGAAAATATAGAGCTATGCAAAACAGTACGAAAAAGTATCACTGAAGACGTAAGGAAATTCAACTGTGAACTAGTGAGGAAAGCAATTGAAAACAACCAAAGCCTAAAGATAGCAAAGGGACATCTCAGTAAGGGAAGAAAACAGATTATGGCACTGAGAAAAGAAGATGGTTCTGTAACAAGAAATAGAGGCGAAATTTTGACAAGAGTGAAAGATTTCTACTCCAAATTATATGAAAGGGATGATACATGTACTCCAGACATCATGAAAGGTACCAGAGTTCTTCCAGTCCTTCCAGCAGAAGTTGCACATGCAATCAAGAACATGACGCGGGCAAAAGCTCTAGGAGAAGATGGAATTACTGTAGACATCATACAGTACAAGAAGCAGGTGGAGAAATTAAAACAGTACTCACCCAAGTCATCATCATCATCATCATATGTAGAGGATTTTAGGAAGGGAGTGTCTGTCCCCAGGTCTTGAACAACCCTTAGAAATAGGAAACTAAGAGATTTGGGCTAGAGTGCCCGATAGGAAAGTGACACGGAAGCGAAGTCGAAAGAGGGGGAAGACGCCCTTATTTATTACCGGAGGGCCAGTACCCAGGGTCCGACGGATTAACATTCCCATCCGACGCACGGTGGGTATTTAGTGGATCGAGCGCTCGTACCTGCCTGGGATCGAACCTTAGGCCCTTCCCGTGGCAGTCACGAACGTTGCCCACTCGGCCACCCGTGGCACTACTCACCCAAGTTTTCACTCGGTGCCTTAATTGAGGAAAGATTCCTGAGGATTGGAACAATGATACAATGATCCTGCTACATAAAAAAGGTGACATTGAGGATCTCAGGAACTACAGACCTATCAGCCTCCTATCAGTGGTTTATAAAATCTTCACTTAAGTTCTTTCACACCGCTTGAAGGTGACACTGGACATGGCTCAAATGAGAGAACAAGCTGGATTCAGGAGTGGCCATAGCACAATAGATCATATCCACGTACTGGGAGAACTAACTGAAAGAGCGAGGGAATATGAACTTCCATTGTGCATGGCTTTTATCGATTATGAAAAGGCCTTTGATTCGGTGAAACCATCAGCAGTTACAATGGCTTTGATATCCTGCGGTATTAAAGATGCATACATTAATATTATTAATAACTTCTATGAAAATGCAAGTGCAAAGTTTCGGATGTTTGAAAATACAACACACACAAAAATTGGAAAGGGAGTGAGACAAGGTGACACCATATCTCCGAAGCTCTGTAATGCCACATTGGAAAATGCCTTTCAATCACTGAACTGGGAAAACAAAGAGATAAAGATTAATGGAGATTATCTAACTTACCTTCGTTTTGCTGATGACGTAGTCATTTTTGCAACTACCCCATCATTGCTGCAGGGTATGATCCAGGAACTTGCTGACAAGAGTAAAGAAGTGGGATTAAAAATGAACTTTGAGAAGAACAAAGCGATGTTCAATGCTTTTACAAGAAATGAAGATTTATCAATTAATGGAGAAAAGCTGGAGATAACAGACACGTACGTTTATCTTGGACAGCAGATATCCAGTGAGGGTCACATTGATGAAGAAATTAATCGGCGTACAAAACTTGCCTGGAGAGCTTTTGGAAGAAATAGCATAATTTTCAAGAGCAATATGCCATTATGTCTTAAAAGAAAAGTGTTTGATCAATGCATCCTTCCAGTGCTTACGTATGGTGCAGAGACGTGGACCTTAACTAAAAGAGACATACAAAGGCTGCAGACTACTCAAAGCAGCATGGAGAGGTGCATGCTTGGTGTAACCAGGAGAGATGAGAAGAGGAACTCGTGGATCCGAAAAATGACAAGAGTGGAAGACATCATGATCAGAGTTAAATCCCTGAAATGGCAATGGGCTGGGCATACTGCCAGAAGGACAGACCATCGATGTACAGCCGAAATTTTCGAAATGGATTCCAAGGGACAGGAAAAGAACCTGAAGAAGACCGAATGGGAGATGAGTCGATGAAATTCGAAATCGAAAGTATGCGGGAGTGACATGGAGGAGGCAGGCACAAGACAGACCGTTGTGGAAGAGGCTTGGAGAGACCTTCGTTCAGCAGTGAATTGATAATGGTTGACAATGTTGATGATGATGATATATATATATATATATATATATATATATCGTACAACTCTGCTGTGGACGTGTGCGGTGGCACATTGTCGTGGTGAAAGAGGTCGTTCCCAGAAGAGTGGTTGAATGACATGTTCGGGCGCAAAAGATCCCGAGGATGGTTATGTAGCCACCACCGGTCAAAGCGGTCTAGAGACGTATGAGGAGGATTAATGCGTGCCAGCTGAAAACACCCCGCACTATAACAGAATCACCACCGGCCTGCACTGTCCCTTGTAGATATACGGGATCCATTCCCTCATGGAGTTATCGCTACACCCGGAGTGTGCCATCTGCCCAAAACAGTTGATGCCGCATTTCCTTGGACCAGACTGTACGTTTCCATTCATTTTGTGTCCAGTGGCGGTGTTTTCGAGCCCAGGCGATGTGCACAGTCTTGTGTTGTCGGATGAGCAATGACACCCGAGTGGGCCGTTGGCTCCGAGACCCCATAGAACACAGGGAACTTTGCACTTGTCAATAGCTGACGCTACTACTGCCCCCAGCATTGAATACAGCAATGTTGCACGCCGGGCGGCTTCTACGATGTGTGCTAGACGCCACTGTCCACGATTGTCCAGGGCTTTTCCACGGTTGCACCTGTATCACACTCTTGAGTTTTCCGCCGAGCTTGTGTAGTTCATATTCACCGTGTAAATCCAAATTTCGTGGTAATTTCCGAGATGGAGTGATCCATCTTTCGTTCCAGCAGTACCAATCTGGTGGTAAGCGTTCCTTATAGTCCTGTATACCAACCTGGAGGTAAGCGCTCCTTCTAGTCTTGTATACCAACCTGGTGGTAAGCGATCCTTCCAGTTCTGTATTCGCTACTTCTAGTCCTATATACCAACCTGGTGATAGGGCTCCTTCTAGTCCTGTATACCAACCTGGTGGTAAGCGCTCCTTCCAGTCCTGTATTCTCCTTCTAGTCCTGTATACCAACCTGGTGGTAAGCGCTCCTTCTAGTCTTGTATTCGCTCCTTCTAGTCCTGTGTACCAACCTGGTGGTAAGCGTTCCTTCTAGTCCTGTTTACCAACCTGGTAGAAAGCGCTCCTTCTAGTCTTATAATCTCTGCTTCATGACCCCAGGCAGAGCAAGTTCCCCACACACGGGCATCATGCGTCTGGGTAGAAACAAGTGACTCGAACATATTGTCTGTTTTTTCTTTGATTCGTCGCCGTTGTTATACACCGACGAGCCATTATATTATGACCACCCCCAGTCTAGAGAAATGAGCGCGCCTGCAGACCGAACGGTACCTCAGGTGAAATTGACAGAGCGGTATATATACAACCTGAGGACCGGCTTTCGATTACTAGAGTGTTCGGTGTCAGAATGGTAAAAGCTATGTTAGATAAAGGGGAAATTGTGATGGCACGGTTCCTCGAAACTACAATCTCGGAAACGGCGCGGCTTGTGAGTTGTCACATACTGCTGTAGTGAGTACGTATCAAAAGTAGTGCACAGATGGCTAGACGACGAACCGTCGTTCAGACGTGTGTCGTTCCCAGCTCATTGACGCCAGAGGCGAGCGGAGACTGTCGCTCATTCTTCACAGCGACCGCAGGCCCACAGTGCTACAAATCACCCGCAGCTACAACAGTGGTGATCAGGGCAATGTGTCACAGCACACAATTGATCGAATGGGCCTGTGTAGCCGAAGACTCAGCCAGCTCCCCAGGCTCACTGCATGTCATCCCCAACAACGCATAAAATGGGCACAAGATCATCGAGATTGGACCGTGGATGATTGGAAGAAAGTGGCCTGATCTGAGGAATCAAGATTCCTGGTGCATCACGTTGATGGCCGAGCGCGTATACGCTGATTACCAACGGATGCTATGGCACCTGGATGCATTATTCGGCGGAAACAGGTCGGCGGCGGCGGTGTTATGCTGCAGGCGATGCTTTCTTGAGACACTTTAGGTTCCATTATCTCAATAGCACAATCCCTGGTATCTGAAACTCGTTGCGGACCAAATTCCCCATTCATGGCAACTGTGTTCCCTGCTGGTGATGGTCATTACCAGCAGGATAATGCGCCATGCTACACGGTCAGAATCGTCAAGGAGTGGTTCCAGGAACATGCGGATGACTTTCTGTAATCCCTGGCTTCCAAATACATTTGACATGAACCCAAGCGAACATACACTGACGGAAAAAAATCCCAACACCGCGAAAAAATAGTTGTAGAGGAATGAAATGGCGGCAGTACATTTGTATAGGTACAGCTTAATGTAAGCGCGAGAAGAGCCATTTTAAATGTGCAAATGCTGGTGCATTAATAACCAGTGTAACCACCAGAATGTTGAATGCAAGCACGCAAACGTTCATGCATTGTGTCGTACAGGTGCTGGATGTCAGTTTGTGGGATGGAGTTCCATGCCTGTTGCACTTGGTCGGTCAATACAGGGACGGTTAATGCTGGTTGGGGGTGACGCTGGAGTTGTCGTCCAATGATGTCCCATACGTGCTCGATTGGTGAAAGATTTGGTGAACTAGCAGGCCACGGCAACATGTCGACACTCTGCAGTGCATGTTGGGTTACAACAGCGGTATGCGGGCGAGCGTTATCCTGTTGGAAAACACCCCCTGGAATGATGTTCATGAATGGCAGCACAACAGGTTGAATCACCAGACCGACGTACAACTGTGCCGTCAGGGTGCGTGGGATAACCACGAGAGTGCTCCTGCCGTCATAGGAAATTGCTCCCCACACCATAACTCTAGGTGTAGGTCCCGTGTGTCTCGGCCGTAGACATGTTGGTTGCAGGCGCTCACCTGGCCTCCTTCTAACCAACACACGGCCATCACTGGCACCCAGGCAGAACTGGCTTTCATCAGAAAACACAACAGATCTCCACTCCGTCCTCCAATGAGCTCTAGCTTGACACCACTGACATCGCAAACGGCAGTGGTTTGGAGTAAGTGGAATGCACGCTACAGGGCGTCTGGCTCGGAGCTGTCCTTCAAGTAACCGATTTTTAACAGTTCGTTGTGTCACTGTGGTGGCAACTGCAGCTCGAATTGCTGCTGCAGACGTGGTACGATGCGCCACGGCCATACGCCGTACACGGCGGTCTTCCCTCTCAGTAGTGCCACTTGGCCGGCCGGAACCCGGTCTTCTTGAGGCAGTACCTTCCCTTGACCACCGCTGCCAACAATCATACACGGTGGCTACATTCCTGCCAAGTCGTTCTGCAATATTGCGGAAAGGAAATCCACCTTTTCGTAGCCCTATTACACTACCTCCTTCAAACTCCGTGAGCTGTTGATAATGGCTTCTTCGTCTTCTTAAAGGCATTCTTGACTAACATCAACACACTACGTCGAATCTCAACGATAACTAACGCTCACGAACGTTACAGCGCGTATTTACCACAAACCTGATTTGCATGTTCCGAGGGGCGCTACTAGCGCCACACGTGTGCGCCGAGCGCGAAATTTGCATAGACGTCATCTTACAGATGTACTCTCACCGCCTACCAACTGCCTTTTATCTAACACAACCCTTTCTTGGTGTTGGGATTTTTTTCCATGTCAGTGTATGTGGTTCGGCTTGGAAATGCGGGTTCGCGCTAAATCACCGCCGTCCCGAAATGTACGGAAACTGGAGGACCTGCTGTTGATATTATGGTACCAGATACCCCAGGATACCTATCGCCACCTCATCGAATCGATGCCTCGCCGAGTGGCTGCTGTTTTGCGGGCTAAAGGGGGTCGGTCATACAGCTTATTAGGTAGGTGATCATATTATGTAATATCTCTAGCAGATAATCAGTGAGAAAGGATTAGTATCAATCATCCCCCTTATATGACCACTTTGAATAGCAAAACTAAAGTGAAAGCAGCGCTTTCTGATGCCCACATTCATTCTTTTCTATCGTGTTCGGCCCAGCTCCACAGCGAGTGTATTCGTTCGAGTTGATTTCAGTCCATTTTGTTAACCCCGAGTTAATTCGTTTTAGCCTGTTAAAGGGTAAAGGCACATTCAGCACCAGTGGCAGAGTAGTTTAAGGCGCTGGATTCTGACTATTAGTCTAAGATTGGCCTAGGTTTGAGTCCCAGATAAGGCACGGGTGCTCTATCTGTCTGATAGTGTTAGCTCTGTACTTTTCCTAGCATCAATGACCCTAAATTAGGAACGCACAACTGCTTATAGCTAGGTTAGTAATTGTTTAGCGACGCAAAATTCAGCGATTTTTTTCGCTAATTTTAGGGGTTTTTCTGTAACTTCGCAAATTTAAGCTTATTTTCCTATTTTTGCTTAATTTCTGTTATAATTTTTAGATTATTTTTCATATTTAAATAATTTTAATACTACCTTCATTAGAATTTACGCGCAAGATACACAGCAAAGTTATTCTACTGCAAAGTCCAAACCAGAACTTTAAACCTTGAATTACCCCTCAAGATTGTTCGTTACGAAGAGACTCTTATCGAACAAGCCTAACGGGTAATTCTAGGTCACATGCACTCTGCTGAAGAATGTACGTGTGGTCTTTCGGGATTGCCGCTCGAGTAAACCTTAAACCGGATGTCATCAATTGTATCAATAGTTTTATCTGAGAAAAGCAGCTCACAAAAAAGGGTGTTTGAGTTTCGCAGACGCTTAGCTTAGAAACTTTTTGTGCTTTCGTGTGAGTATTTAGTTTATAACATTTCTAGATATCGCTTGTTAATTCTGAGAATGTGCCATGTGAGCAAAATGAGTGCTTTTTAAAAGATGCGAGCAGTGCAGCAAGGGAACGTTTCATGTGAACAAATATCTATTTTTCTGTTCGTGTTGCAACATACCAGTGGATTTTTCAAGAAAGTACTGTTGTGAAAAGCGTTTGCTGTCCCGGTGGCGCAGTGGTCTAAGCGATGGCTTCTGATCATTCGTTCGAATCCCGGTGAGGCATGGATGTTGCTTTTGTCTTACGGCCCTGGCTCTGTCCCTTCCCTGGAACCAGTGGCCCTAAATTAGAGACGGACGACTGCTTATACCCCACTGCGTTGGGTTGCTCACGGTAGTCGTTAGACCTCCAATAAAAAAAAAAAACAGAAAAAAATCGTTTAAAAAAGAGGTGTGTCCGAACCGTCAATTGAAAATAATGCAGCAATGTGTTAATGAATTAATTGAGAAAAGAACTAAACAAGAACAGCATAGCTCAACTTAACTTTCGAAATTAACTAGTGCTTTTTGTGCAGCTAACATCCCACTTTCTAAACTGAATAACTCTCCATTAAAACATTACTTGGGAAATTCGTTGAAAGATACATATTTGTGTTATTCCAAGTGCAAATTAGATGCGGAAATATTATTTGCCAAAAATATATGATATTCACAAGCAACAAGTGAAATATCTTTTCAAAACTAGTACCCGGTGTAAGCATCGTAGCAGATGAAACAGCTGATACTGAAGATAGGTACATTTTAAATATTCTTGCCGTTCCGTCAGCTGAAACGAATGTTGAAAGCTACACTATCTACCAACAAGTAATTGGACACCTTTGATAGCAAAGGAAAACGAAGTTTATTCACCTTTAATAGTTCGTGGAGCCTCCCTCCACTAGCGGCGATTACAGCTGCGACCCTACGGGGCATACTCTCAAACAGGCGTTGTACGACGGCTAGCGGTATTTTCTTCCACTCGGCTTGGAGAAGACAGGTCAGTTCCTTAACCGATTTCAGACGTTGGGGCCCCCCTTAAGTCGACGCTTTAACTCGTCCCAGAGATGCTCGATAGGGTTAAGGTCCGGGCTCTGCGCAGGCCAGTCTATTCGATTAACCCCATTGTCACTATACCAAGCCATGGTGGACCTCGCAACATGACAGGTGGCATTGTCATCCTGAAAGTAACATGAGTCCACCCCGTAAAACTGCCACAACGCAGGAATCGCATGGTCATCCAAAATGGTGCAGTAGGTCTCGGCGTTGAGTCTACCAGGAATTGCGTCCAAGGGTCCCGTGCCATACCAGGAAAACACCCCCATAGCATAATTCCACCGCCGCCGAACTTCACAGTTGGCTCAATAGATTCCGGCAGGAGGCGTTCTCCAGGCAGACGCCAAACCCAGACCCTGCCATCCGAACGGTAGAGGGTGAACCTTGATTTGTCGCTCCAGAGAACCGGTTTCCACTGTTCAACGGTCCACTGTCGACGTTCTTTGCACCACGTTAGCCGAGCAGCGCTATTGGACTTGGTGATCAAAGGCTTGTGGGCGGCAGCAAGACCATGATAACCGAGCAGATGGGCTTCCTCACGGATGGTATTCATCGAAAGGACACTCCCAGATGCCTGTTGAAACTCCTAGCGGATGTGGCCCATCGATTTGGTGCGGTTCTTCCGAATTTCTCTGGCCAGCACCCGTCGGTCTTTAACTCCCAGTTTTGTGGGTCTGCCGGGTCGGGGCACATTCCGACAGTCACCTCTCGTCTTCCACTTGCCAATCACGTAGGCCACTGTCGATTTTGGGTACTTCAACTCGCTGGATATGTCACGCATGGATCGGCCATTTCTGTGATACCCGACGATTACACCTTTCTCGAAATCAGAGAGCTCCGAACTGCGTGGCATCTTGCATGCGACTGGTTGCGTTGTTGTTTCCCACACGATATTTAACGGCGGCGGCCGTGACGTGTATCAGGACCGCAGATATCGTCAATTGCAGGGGTGTCCAATTACTTGTTGGTAGATAGTGTATAATGCTGAAACCTCTTTGAATGCAATTTTCCTTGAGTGGGATCACTTCGGAATCCGTAAATTTTAAAGCAATCAGCGAGGCAATACTTCAGCGCGTCAATAAGTATGAAATACGTTTTGCGAATATAACCGCTTTTGTGGTAGACACAACGCGTCTTACATATAAAAAAGTCGGGACAGAGCCTGAAAATACTATTTCCCGAAATTTCGGGGTAAATCCCGAAAGAAAATGTTCTTAAAAGGTTTGTCGACATGAGTAGTATCGGTCAACAAACGACTTTTTTTTTCAATCGAGATTTTAGAAGCTCATATTTTGCTACAAATACACCAGAAGAGGAAATTAAGACTTACGCCACCTGGTGGCCAAACCATTTTTTACAAAAATTAAAAATTATGTGCAAAGCATTTCCCATCAGGACTGTATCCAGTGCAGAAAGAATTTTTCAAATAGGAGATTTTTTTTTTTTTTTTTTGATTGGAGGTTTAGCGACCACCGTGAACAACTCAATGGGCTATAAGCAGTCGCCCGTCCCTAATTTAGGGTCACTGGTTCCAGGGAAGGGAGAGAGCCAGTGCCGTAAGACAAACACAACATCCATGCCTCACCGGGATTCGAACCCGGACCCCGTTCGGACGAATGATCAGAGACCATCGCTTAGACCACTGCGCCACCGGGGCGGCTAGGAGATTTAGAAGCAGAGATATAGGAGGGAACGCAATTTACCTCTACGTCCCCTAGCGGAAAGTCTAGAAATTACTTGAAAATTTTGAAATTATATGAAAAACATGTCACACTGGAAACACTATCCAACAAAGAAGGAAGTTTTCAAATCGGACTTCTAGAAGTAGAGATATCGACAAAAATAAGGTATTAATATACGCCTTCCAGCAAAGAAACTGTGGAATATTTTAAGAAGAAAATATTGCGCAAAAGTCTTATCGATGGAAGTGGCGTCAGTTCACGAAGGAATTTTTTCAATCGATATTTTAGAAGCTCAGATTTTATGGCAAATACATCAGAAACAAAAATTAACACTTACGCCCCCTGGTGGCCAAAGTATTATTTACCAAAAGTTTAAAATTATATGCAAAAGATTTTTCATCATGAGGTGTATCCGCTGAAGAAAAAAAAATTTCAAATCGGAGTTTTAGAAGAAGAGTTATCGGGGAAAATGCAATTTACTTTTACGCCCCCTTGCGGAAAATCTATGCGTAATTTGAAAAAGTAACTATATCTAAAATACTCTTCGTCATAAATGGAATCGAAAGATAAAAGAATTTTTTCAGTCGGATGTTTAGAAGCAAATATGTGGAATAAAACGTATTTTTGAATTCGGCATCATCTGCATTTACGCTCTCTAGCGACGAAATTGTACTTTGTAAAAAAAACGAAATAAAGGTTCATCATTCGCATATTTCCAGCTTCCCAATGCAAAAAGAATTTTTTGAATCGGACTAATAGTTGCAGAGATATCGTGGGAACAGACTGACGGACAAACCGGTAACATAAGCAGGATTTTTTTTTACAAAAGACGTGCTAAAAAATGTCCTAGGTCACGTGATCGATCTTCGAACTGATAGAAAATATCCGTAAATAACTGTGAATGTGATGTTGAATTTTAACGATGAAATAATTACCAGGTGACAGTTCGCTCTACATTCTTCTTCTTCTTTGCTGATGATGATATCACACACGTGTGTTCCGCTTGAAGGAAAGTTTATATTAAAGCCGAAAAGAAAATTAAATTTGCTTCCCAAATTTGTGTAAACATCTTCCTCGTATAGCACAGCGCTGCCATTAAAACAAAGAGAAAGAAAGGTAAATGCTAGTCTTTATTTGAGACCCTGAAAATGGGCAAGCTTAGTGGAATGAGCATTTAGTAAAAGTAATGTCACTGCTGTACTAGGAAATCCTCCGAGCGGAACTATATTTAGGACTTAGATGACCTCTGGAGCAATTTCTGGGAGTTTCCACAATACAATGTGACGTCTTTCGCCCGCTCATTAACGACTAATTGATATGAATGGCGAAAAGACATGGCGTTTCTAACACGAATCTCTCAAATATCATTTGTTGCTTAATCATTTAGTTGAACTCGAAACTCTCTGGAAGATGACACACGTCACAGATTGATGTCATCTCACGCCCAGCGTGATACAGTGTTCACAATGAACCATTAATAATATTGCCAGCGGTAGGGTAAGAGGAAGCATCTACATGATGTTTGTTTTCACCACGGCCCGTTGCCTGTTTTTACTGTGTCTTACGAATGTAGATCAAAAACGAAGCTCATGCAACATCTATTAATCCGCACACTGCCCCTCCCCCAAAACTATTATTATTATTATACATGGCGGCGTAAAAGTATTTGTCACGATATCTCAACTTCTAAGATTCTGACTGCAAAATGCGTTTTATTGAAATCACGAACAGAACTTCTCATACATGTCTCGCTTTGCACAAGTGATGGCATAAATTCTTCTGTCTTAGGAGTTTATTTATCATTCACGCAAAAGAGTCATTCACAAATGATATTCGAGCGAATGACCAATCAATTTCCAGGTGGTCGCTACGCTCACTGAGTAAATCATTTGTTGCAGGGATCTCGTGTTTACTAGTGATGACATAAATTATTCCTTCTTGGGAGTTAATTCATCACTCACGCAAAAGGATCACTCACGAATGATCCAATTTCCAGGTTGTCACTACGCACACTGAGTAAATCATTCGTTGCAGAGTAAACCTCGTGTTTACTATTGATGGCATAAATCATTCTTTCTTGGGAGTTCATTCATCATTCACGCAAAAGTTATTCACGAATTATCAGTCAAACGAGTGGTCATTCAATTTCGATGCAGGGATCTCGTGTTTACTATTGATGGCATAAATAATTTCTTTCTGGGAGTTCATTGATCATTCACACAAAACAGTCATTCACGATTGATCATTCAAACGAATGACCATTCAATTTCCAGTTTGTCACTTCGCACACTGGGTAAATCATTCGATGCAAAGGTCTCGCGTTTACTATTGATGGCATAAATCATTCCTTTTTGGGAGTTCATTCATCATTCACGCAAAAGAGTCATTCACGAATGATCATTCAATTTCCAATTTGTCACTACGCTCACTGAGTAAAGCATTCGTTGCAGGAATCTCCTGTTTACTAGTGATGGCATAAATCATTCCTTCTTGAAAGTTCATTCATCATTCACGCAAAAGAACCATTCACGCAAAAGAACCATTTACGAATGACCATTCAATTTCCAGGTTGTCACTACGCTCACTAAGTAAATCATTCGATGCAGGAATCTAGTGTTTTATTTTAATGACATAAATCATTCCTTCCTAGGAGTTCATTCATCATTCACGCAAGAGTCATTCACGAATGATCATTCAATTTACAGTTTGTCACTACGCTCACTGAGTAAATCATTCGTTGCAGGGATCTCGTGTTTACGAGTGATGACATAAATCATTCCTTCTTGGGAGTTCATTCATCACTCACGAATGATTCAATTTACAGTTTGTCACTACGCTCACTGAGTAAATCATTCGTTGCAGGGATCTCGTGTTTACGAGTGATGACATAAATCATTCCTTCTTGGGAGTTCATTCATCACTCACGAATGATTCAATTTCCAGGTTGTCACTACGCTGAGTAAATCATTTGTTGCAGAGATCTCGTGTTTACTAGTGATGGCATAAATCATTCCTTCTTGGGAGTTCATTTATCATTCACCCAAAAGAGTCATTCAAACGAATGATCATTCAATTTCCAGGTTGTCACTACGCTCACTGATTAAATCATTCGTTGCAGGGATCTCGTGTTTACGAGTGATGACATAAATCATTCCTTCTTGGGAGTTCATTCATCATTCACCGAAAAGAGTCATTCAAACGAATGACCATTCAATTTCCAGGTTGTTACTACGCTTACTGAGTAAATCATTCGATGCAGGGATTTCGTGTTTATAATTGATGGCATAAATCATTCCTTCTTGGGAGTTCATTCGCCATTCACGCAAGAACCATTCACGAATGATCATCAGAACGAATGATCCAATTACCAGGTACGCTTACTTAGTAAATCATTCGTTGCCCGGATCCCGTGTAGCATTTTCAAGGCCACAGCTATTTTTGGCACACTGCCCAAAAGAGCGAGAACTCTCCATCATTCATCAGTCATGATGAATGGTTCGCCGTGAACGATTCGGGCGCACGTTGAAGTGAATGATATTCACATACCATTCCCATTCTTAAGTTTCGCCACTGCTTCCTAGCTGACTGCTGATTACTTACTCACACACCAGTTGACACTTAGTAATTCCTTTTCTTATTGGGAATTCAAATGAATGACATTCGCGTATCATTCCCATTCTTAAGTTTCACCATTATTTCCTAGCTGACTGCTGAATATTTGCTCACACACATATTGACATTTATTATTCCCTTTTCTGATTGGGAATTAAGATGAATGACATTCACGTATCATTCCCATTCTTAAGTTTCACCATTATTTCCTAGTTTACTGCTGATTGCTTAATCACCAGGGGCGTATTTAGAAGGAGGGGGGGGCAAAGGGGCCTGCCCCCTCCCGAAATCTGTTTCATTTTTTATGTTATCTGTCAAAATAAGGTTAAATAATCAAGCTGTGCTTTCCAATATAATTTTTATATACGTATGTTAAATCAAAATTTATGTTATGAGGAAAGTTTCTGAATCATGAATATTTACTGCTGGAAAAATCCAACTGCTACGTACGGATTCAGTGAAAGATCATTGCGCGAAGGAGACAGAGGTCAGAGAAAAAAGGGTGGCTCATATCCGTGGTCAGGAAGACGGCTGTAGGTTTTTGCGGCGCCCACTCCTAATTGACCAGACCAGGGATGGTGTCACGTGTCACCGCTCCTCTGTGCCTGGCGCCCTGCAAAAACGCAGTTTAAAGTTTGGCATCATGCAATAAGAACTTATTTCCCAACATTTATAGTTTGCTTCACATCTTGGCAATTCTTCCTGTAACCACAGCATCAGTGGAAAGAAGCTTTTCCAGTCTTCATCGATTGAAATCTTATTTGAGAAACAGTACATCAGAATCAAGACTGAATGGGCTAGCTTTATTATCTATTCATAGAGACATTCAAGTTGAAGATGAAAAAGTCATTGACAAATTCGGAAATGTGCATAGAAGAATAAATCTTAGTTTTTAAGAATTAGGGAGTCCAATCAATTTCATTATTTCTCAAGGAGAAATTTGTTTCTGTCACTCTTTTTTTTTAATATGTACTCATCAGCTTAATTTAGGTATATATGTATGTTATATACCTAAAAAAAACTAAAAAGAAATACCTTTTTTTATTATTATTAACATGTTTTTTTTTCTTTTTTCATTAACTTCCATTTTATTCTGGTGGATTTCAGAAACTTCCAATTTTTCGCCCCCCCCCCCCGAAAAAAATTTCTGCATACGCCCCTGTTAATCACACACCTGTGGACACTTAATAATTTTCGACATTACTTTTCTTATTGGGAATTCAAATGAGTGGCATTCACGTATCATTCCTATTCTTAAGTTTTACCATTATTTCCTAGCTGATTGCACACTCATATAACGAAGAACATTTAAAAAATTGCGACACTACTTTCCCTATTGGTAATGCAAATGAATGGTCAAGTCAGGGCTATAAGCAGGACGGGTGACTACTTATAGCACACTGAGTGGATCACACTGGTCGTTAACCCCCCCTCCCCCACCACACACAAAACACCGTGAACAATTTAGTGCGCTATAAGTAGTCGTGGGATGTAAGGTCAGGTGATGCGTAACATCACAGCCTCTCCTTGACAAATGTCAACCCCGCCTTCTCGTGGTACATCCTGTTCCCACTAGAGGGGCTCTGACGACCGCCAATAGCGGTATAACTATACCATCGGGATTAGAGGAAATGCTATCCCACACTCACCAACCCGCTTGGCCAGCGTGGTGAGTTACGGCCAAACCCCTCCAAAATGACTCCACAACTTAAATCTTGGCCCTCAGTCTCCGGCAGCTGGAATGTACCTGGCCAAGGCAGCGGCCAGTGCGACATGAAGGCAGAGGGTGCTAAGAATCACCGGAGGACCGGACTAGGCTGCCATTTAATGCTGACCTTGGCTACGTATAATGGACGCTTCCTATCTTCTGATTCAAGGCTCCTTGAATTGGAAGAGGAACTACAAAGGATCAAGTGGGACATCGTCGGGCTAAGTGAGGTAAGGAGGAAAAGGAGAAGATCTCATTGAACTGAAAAGTGGACATCTCTTCTACTATCGTGGGACAGATACTGGCAGAACTAGTGGTGTTGTATTTATAATAAACAAGAAACTGAAGGATAAAGTTGTAGAAGTTGAAAGTTCCTCTGACAGAGCTGCACGACTCGTTATCCAACTCTCGAGAAGATACCAGGCTCAGATTATTCAAACTTATGCACCCACCACAAGTCATCCTGAAGAAGAAATTGAAGAATTTTATGAGGAAATTCGTCATCTAAATAATAAAGGTAAGCAACACTTGAAAGATAATTATGGGAGATTTCAATGCAAAAATAGGTCAACGGCAACAGAATGAAACTTCAGTAGGTAAATTCGGTCACGGCAACAGAAACCAGCGTGGAAATACTCTCGTAGAGTTTGCAGAGGCAGAAGGGTTTTTCATCTTGAACTCCTTTTTCAAGAAAAAGCCACACAGGAAATGGACATGGAGACATCCAAATGGGACGACAAGTGAAATTGATTTTATTATGTGTAACAAAAAATTCGTCATAGAAGACTGCAGTGTGCTAAACAAGTTCAACACAGGCAGTGACCATAGATTGGTGAGATGTAAGATGCACCTCAACACTAAACTCGAACGTAGCAAGCTCATAAGACAAACAAAATGTATTGACATAACCAACCTTAAAAAACACCATAATACCTTCAAATTGGAACTGAAGAACAGATTCTCTGCTTTAGAAGGCCTAACATCGGAAGAAGTGGATATTTCTGAAGTTAACAGAAAAGTAGCCAAAGCTCTTATGGAAACAGCAACAAAATTAGCTGGGTCTAAGAACAAATTGCATGTGAACAAATTATCAGGAAAAAGCAAAATGTTGATGCAAAAAAGAAGAGTGATGAGGACAACTAAAGAAGATGTGACTTCCAAAGTGGAATATATAGAGCTATGCAAGACAGTACGAAAAAGTATCACTGAAGACGTAAGGAAAATTCAACTGTGAACTAGTGAGGAAAGCAATTGAAAACAACCAAAGCCTAAAGATAGCAAAGGGACATCTCAGTAAGGGAAGAAAACAGATTATGGCACTGAGAAAAGAAGATGGTTCTGTAACAAGAAATAGAGGCGAAATTTTGACAAGAGTGAAAGATTTCTACTCCAAATTATATGAAAGGGATGATACATGTACTCCAGACATCCTGAAAGGTACCAGTACCAGAGTTCTTCCAGTCCTTCCAGCAGAAGTTGCACATGCAATCAAGAACATGAAGCGGGGAAAAGCTCCAGCAGAAGATGGAATTACTGTAGACATCATACAAGAAGCAAGTGGAGAAATAGAAACAGTACTCGCCCAAATTTTCACTCGATGCCTTAATGAAGGGAAAATTCCTGAGGATTGGAACAACGCTACAATGATCTTGCTACATAAAAAAGGTGACATTGAGGATCTCAGGAACTACAGACCTATCAGCCTCCTATCAGAGGTTTATAAAATCTTCACTAAAGTTCTTTCACACCGCTTGAAGGTGACACTGGACATGGCTCAACCGAGAGAACAAGCTGGATTCAGGAGTGGCTACAGCACAATAGATCATATCCACGTACTGAGAGAACTAATTGAAAGAGCGAGGGAATATGAACTTCCATTGTGCATGGCTTTTATCGATTATGAAAACGCCTTTGATTCGGTGAAACCATCAGCAGTGGCAATGGCTCTGAAATCCTGCGGTATTGAAGATGCATACATTAATATTATTAATAACATCTATGAAAATACAAGTGCAAAGATTCGGCTGTTTGAAAATACAACACACATAAAAATCGGAAAAGGAGTGAGACAAGGTGACACCATATCTCCGAAGCTCTTTAATGCCACATTGGAAAATGTCTTTCAATCACTGAACTGGGAAAACAAAGGGATAAAGATTAATGGAGATTATCTAACCCACCTTCGTTTTGCTGATGACATAGTCATTTTTGCAACTACCCCATCAGAGCTACAGAGTATGATCCAGGAACTTGCTGACAAGAGTAAAGAACTGGGATTAAAAATGAACTTTCAGAAGACAAAAGTGATGTACAATTCTTTTACAAGAAATGAAGGTTTATCGATTGATGGAGAAAAGCTGGAGATAACAGACACGTACGTTTATCTTGGACAGCAGATTTCAAGTGAGGGTCACATTGGTGAAGAAATTAATCGGCGTACAAAACTTGCCTGGAGAGCTTTTGGAAGAAGCAGCATAATTTTCAAGAGCAATATGCCATTATGTCTTAAAAGAAAAGTGTTTGATCAATGCATCCTTCCAGTGCTTACGTATGGTGCAGAGACGTGGACCTTAGCTAAAAGAGACATACAAAGGCTGCAGACAACTCAAAGAAGCATGGAGAGGTGCATACTTGGTGTAACCAGGAAAGATAAGAAGAGGAACACGTGGATCCGAAAAATGACAAGAGTGGAAGACATCATGATCAGAGTTAAATCCCTGAAATGGCAATGGGCTGGACATACTGCCAGAAGAACAGACCATCGATGGACAGCCGAAATTTTAGATTGGATTCCAAGGGACAGGAAAAGACCCAGAAGAAGACCACATGGAAGATGGGTGGATGAAATTCGAAAGTATGCGGGAGTGACATGGAGGAGACTGGCACAAGACAGACCGTTGTGGAGGAAACTTGGGGAGACCTTCGTCCAGCAGTGGATTGATAATGGTTGACAATGATGATGATGGTGAAGTAGTCGTCCGTCCCTAATTTAGGGTCATTGGTTCCAGGAAAGGTAGAGAGCCAGTGCGGTAAAACAAACATAACATCCATGCTTCTCGGGATTCGAAGAGGGACCCATATCGGACGAATTATCAGAAACCAACGCTTAGACCACCGCGCCACAGGGGCGGCATTTTTTTTTCTGATTTTGGTTATCTGTGAGCATAAAATAATATGTCCATTCAGTGTGTGCACGTGTGTGTAGCAAATAAATAAATCTCACTGTTTTAAACATTTCCTAAAGATTGTAATAAGAACTGGGAAACAGCATTTCCTCTTCGATACTTCACTGAAGATATTTCGGGAAACTAATTCTTTACTGTCTGCCAGTATCAGAAGGATGATGCTCCTTTATCAGAAAATACAAAGCATTTGGCCGTCGCATGTCTGAAACTAAAAGGAGAAAACTATCACGGAGAAAAGACCGAATATATCGTCTTTCGGATTCTAGAAAGTCCATGATCGCTGTGCGTCTCCGAAACTCAGAGAGTTTTATTGCATTCCAATCTTAAAGCTCATAACAGATTCATCTCGAATGAGATCGTTTTATGTTGGAGGAACAATGGATAAATGCAAATGTTTCTGCAATCGGATATTTTAAGACTATATGAGAACTGAAGACTTCCAAAGCAATACAATATACACTAAATTGACAAAAATCAAGGGACACCCCTTCAAAAATAAATGAATGTATCCGCTGCGTTGTTAAGATACGCAGTACAGCTTCAAACAATATAAAAGCAAGATTGCAGATGACCGAGATCATATCACTCTGTGAGATTGAGTAAAAATGTCGCGGTGGGAGAGAACTGACTTTGAGAAAGGAAAGATTGTTGGGTGTTATATTAGTGGGTTGTCCATAAGAGAAACAGAGAGGCTTTTAAACATACCCAAGTTAACTGTTTTGGATGTACTGAATAAGTGGAAGACACATGGTATGCCTGAAGCAAAAAAACATGCTGGCAGACCAGAGAAAATCAGTGATAGAGGACGTCAAAGCCTCAGGAGAGTCGTTACAGCTAATCGACGGAGTACTGCACAAGACCTCAGTGTACAGGTGAGTAAAACTGCTCGGACCTCGGTATGTACACGTACCGTTCGCAGAGAACTTCATTCCATGGGTTACCGTGGTCGTGTGGCTGCTCATAAGCCTTTCATCTCCACTCGGAATGCTACTCGTCGTTTAGCATGGTGTAAAGAACATTTAACGTGGACCGTAGATCAATAGAAACGGATCATGTGGACTGATGAATCCAGATACACGATCCATCAGTCTGATGGCCTTGTGCGGGTATGGCGGCAGCCCAGGGAACGCTATTTACCAGAGCGTACTGTTCCTACAGTCAAGTTTGGAGCTGGCAGTGTACTCGTGTGGGGGTGTTTTCCGTGGCATGTTGGTCCCGGTTCATTGGTTATCGCGGACAAACCTGTTAACCAGCACGTCTACCTCGATATTCTGGACAATTATGCCCTACCAACTCTGTGGCAAAACTATGGAACCGAGCCTTGTTGGTACCAGCAGGATAATGCACCGAGCCATAAAGGTACAAGGACTGTTATGGCGTGGTTTTACGATAATTCCGTATCGTGTGTGGACTGGCCAGCACAGAGCGCTGATATTAATCCCATAGAGCACCTATGGGATGAATTAGAGCGCCGCATAAGAAGTTTGGAACCAAGGCCTACTACTAATCAACAGTTAGCGGCAGCATTATGTACCGAATGGAAGCGCATACCTATCGCTGTGTTCCAAAACCTTGTCGAAAGCATGTCTCGAAGGTTCAGTGCATGCATTAAGGCCAAAGGGGGGACCAACACGGTACTAATGTACTGTATATCAATAAATGCTATGTTGTGTTTCTCTTCTAGGTGGCCGGTGACTTTTGTGAATATAGTCTATGTGACGTACTACAGAGGTGATGCGCATGTCAAGAAGACAAGAAAAAGTATAAGCCCTTGCCGACGTAGCCTAATTGGGAAAGCATTCGGCTCCCGGGCGAAAAGATGTTAGTTCGAGCTGCGCCATCGGCAAATTTGGGATTCGCATTGGCACCCGAACGTAAAAGTTGATCTACTGACCGTTAGGTTCTCCGAAAACTGCGTGATGTACCTTCCATACATCGTCTGGAATTAACGAGAATTCCTTCTTTTGCGATTAGAAAAAAATGTGTGATGCTTCTACCACACATCGTCTGGAATTACCGAGAATTACTTGTCCTCTTCGAAAAAATGCCTGATACTTCTTCCACATATCGTCAGGATTTAATGATAATTCCTTATTCGCTTCGAAAAATGTGTGACGCTTCTTCCACATATCTTTCCTTTTTCGCTTCGAAAAATATGTCATGCTTCTTCCACACATCGTCTGGCAGTAATGATAATTCCTTCTCCGCCCCGAAAAATCTGCAATGCTTCTTCCACACATCGTCTGGAATTGATGTGAATTCCTTCTTTTGCGATTCGAAAACATGTGTGATGCATCTTCCACACGTCGTTTGAAGTTAATGAGAATTCCTCCTTTTGCGATTCGAAAAAATGTGTGATGCTTCTTCCACACATCGCCTGGAATTACTGAGAATTACTTCTCGACTTCGAACAAATGTGTGACGTTTCTTCCACACGTCGTCAGGAATGAAAATTTCTTCTTCGCTTCGAAAAATATGTGATGCTTCTTCCACACGTCGTCTGGAATCAATGAGAATTCCTTCTTCGCCCCGAAAAATGTGCGATGCTTCCTCCACACATCATGTGGAATTAATGAAAATTCCTTTTTCGCTTTGAAAAATATGTGATGCTTCTTCCACACATCGTCTGGAATTGATGGGAATTCCTACTTTTGCAATTCAAAAAAATGTGTGATGCTTCTTCCACACATCGCCTGGAATTAATGAGAATTCCTTCTCCACTTCGAACAAATGTGTGACGTTTCTTCCACACATCGTCTGGAATGAAAATTCCTTCTTCGCTTCAAAAAATATGTGATGCTTCTTCCACACATCGTCTGGAATTAATGAGAATTCCTTCTTCGCCCCGAAAAATGTGTGATGCTTCTTCCACACATCGTCTGGAATTGATGATAATTCCTACTTTTGCAATTCAAAAAAATGTGTGATGCTTCTTCCACACATCGCCTGGAATTAATGAGAATTCCTTCTCCACTTCGAGCAAATGTGTGACGTTTCTTCCACACATCGTCTGGAATAAAAATTCCTTCTGCGCTTCGAAAGATATGTGATGCTTCTTCCACACATCGCCTGGAATTACTGAGAATTCCTTCTCCACTTCGAACAAATGTGTGACGTTTCCTCCACACATCGTCTGGAATGAAAATTCCTTCTTCGCTTCGAAAAATATGTGATGCTTCTTCCACACATCGTCTGGAATTAATGAGAATTCCTTCTTCGCCCCGAAAAATGTGTGATGCTTCTTCCACACATCGTCTGGAATTGATGAGAATTCCTACTTTTGCAATTCAAAAAAATGTGTGATGCTTCTTCCACACATCGCCTGGAATTACTGAGAATTCCTTCTCCACTTCGAACAAATGTGTGACGTTTCCTCCACACATCGTCTGGAATGAAAATTCCTTCTTCGCTTCGAAAAATATGTGATGCTTCTTCCACACATCGTCTGGAATTAATGAGAATTCCTTCTTCACCCCGAAAAATGTGTGATGCTTCTTCCACACATCGTCTGGAATTGATGAGAATTCCTACTTTTGCAATTCAAAAAAATGTATGATGCTTCTTCCACACATCGCCTGGAATTACTGAGAATTCCTTCTCCACTTCGAACAAATGTGTGACGTTTCCTCCACACATCGTCTGGAATGAAAATTCCTTCTTCGCTTCGAAAAATATGTGATGCTCCTTCCACACATCGTCTGGAATTAATGAGAATTCCTTCTTCGCCCCGAAAAATGTGTGATGCTTCTTCCACACATCGTCTGGAATTGATGAGAATTCCTACTTTTGCAATTCCAAAAAAATGTGTGATGCTTCTTCCACACATCGCTTGGAATTACTGAGAATTCCTTCTCCACTTCGAACAAATGTGTGACGTTTCTTCCACACATCGTCTGGAATGAAAATTCCTTCTTCGCTTCGAAAGATATGTGATGCTTCTTCCACACATCGTCTGGAATTAATGAGAATAAATTCCAGACGAAAAATGTGCAATGCTTCTTCCACACGTCGTCTGGAATTAATGATAATTTCCTTCTACAGTGAGCTCAATAATACATGGTTTGCCGGCTGACCCGGAAACCTGCGATTCCGTCCCAGACCTGTCTCAAGGGGCCGGAGGTATATGTGTGACGCACATGGCAAGTGACAGTGATAAGTCCTTGTCGGCATAGCTTAATTGAGAAGCATTCGGCTCCGGAGCAGAAGGATGTGGTTTCGAGTCGCGCCTCCGTGAGATGAGTTAAATTTCACAACACATGGAATGACATATGCAGAATCGTTATTGGTGGCAAGGGTAAATATGGTTTAGTGCACTGCAACAAAACTTGACCCGTGCCTCATAAATTTTCATAACACATTATCGTTTCTTTTTCTTTTCTATTTCAGAGTTTAACAACTACTATGAGCAACTCTGTGGGTTGTAAGCAGTCGTTCGTCCCTAATTTTGGGCCACTGATTCCAGGGAATGGAAAGAACCAGCGCTATCGGACAAGCACACCACCCATGCCTCTTCTGGGACTCGAACCTGGAATCATCTCGTACAAATGATCAGAAGCCAATGCCTCAGAACACGCGGCCACTGTGGCGGCCCATCTTGTTTCGAATGCATGCGCTTACACATACGCGTGAAGGGTGCATGCAGAAACGTCATTGGGGTCAAGGATAAATATGGAGTCAGTGGAGGGAATGAGGCGCATGCTTATCAAATCCTAGGTATTATAAATCAATAGTGGGTTACAAGTTGTACGCCAAAAGATCTGTTAGAAACTTCGGAGTACTATGAGCACCATTACAGAGAAGAAAAGCATCATAATTATGTCCGAGCTATCCTGCTACTTTTCGCCACTTGTATATGTAGAACGAAAATCAAGAAAGAGACAGATACGCCGCCCCGGTGGCGCAGTGATCTAAGCGATGGCCCCTGATCATTTGTCCGAACGGGGTCCAGGTTCGAATCCCGGTGAGGCATGGATGTTGTGTTTGTCTTACGGCACTGGCTCTCTCCCTTCCCTGGAACCAGTGACCCTAAATTAGGGACGGGCGACTGCTTATAGCCCTTGAGTTGCTCACGGTGGTCGTTAAACCTCCAATCAAAAAAAAAAAAAAAAAAAGAGAGAGACAGATACGGGCAGGATGCCAGGTGTGTGAGTGTCCAATAAACTCACTCACAAGGGCGCAGATGAGTAAAGAAACGATGGTACTTTGTAATTTACATTTGTGAGATGCAATAAAGTGGTGGCTTAGTGAACGAGTGGTCAGAGACGCGAGTTTCTTCTGGGATGAACCCGGTTTCTAGGACACATCGTGCTTGTCGTTACGACGCCAGCCCTAAGCCTTTCCTGAGACCAGTGGTACTAGATAATGGACGATTGACTACATGTAGTCTTCGATGCTCTCTCGCGGGAGTCTTTAAAACCAAAAATAAACAATATATTGTTGTTGTACATCAAGTCGTGTGTGTTCCTAGATATATGATTAGGCTGCATGGAGGGTATTCGCTCCTATACAATAGCTGTTTCTCTCCTGCTTTTTAGAAGATTTTGGTCTGAACCATGGATAAATATTCTCTCGTTATTCTGTTTTAGTTCCTGCATTCTTGTAAGTTAATAAGTGACTCGTGTTAACCTGTATTATTTTGGGCCGGGAGTGGTCAAGTGTTTTTTTTTTTTTTTTTTTTTGGTTGGAGGTTGAACGACCACCGTGCACCGTGAGCAACTCAATGAGCTATAAGCAGTCGGCCGTCCCTAATTTAGGGTCACTGGTTACAGGGAAGGGAGTAAGACAAACACAACATCCACGCCTCACCAGGATTCGAACCCGCACCCCTTTCAGACGAATGATCAGAGGCCAGCGCTTAGACCACTGCGCCACCGGGGCGGCGGCCAAGTGGTTAGAGCTCCTATCAAATCGTCGCGGAATCCATCCCACGTAGTTTGAGTTGCGAAAACTACTGAACACTCGCCGTACGTCGGATGGATATTGAAAGTTGCCAGCCCCGGGGCATTGGAACTTCTCAACAAAATAGTCATCTGCTTTTCCCCCCATGGAACATAGGTAGTTGCGTCTAAACCTTTCCCTGTGGTCTCTGACCTGTCTACCCTTTGTGGTATCTGATCTCCTAGGTTCAATCTGAAGTAACTTCGTTTCTGATAAGCAGCGTAAAAGTCCCATGGGACTTTGTACTTGCTCTGTTTAGTTGCATTTAAACCTTCTCTCTGGTCTCTCACTTGTCTACTTTCTGTTGTATCTGAGCCTTTAGGTTCAATCTGATGCAACTTCGTTTCTGATGAACACCACAAATGTTCCATGGGACATAAAGAGTTGCGTCAAAATTTTCTCTCTGGTCCCTGACCTGTCTACCCTTTGTTGTATCGGAGCCTCTAGGTTCAATCTAATGCACCTTCATTTCTGATACGCAGCACAAAAGTCCCATGGGACATATGTAGTTGCGTCTAAACCTTTCCCTGTGGTCTTTGACCTGTCTAACGTCTCTCGTATCTGAGCCTCTAGGTTCAGTCTAACTAACTTCATTTGATACGCAGCACAAAAGTCCCATGGAACATAGAAAGTTACATCTAAACCTTGTATAGGAAAGTAAATACTACGAGAAATAGCTGGATGTGATGAGATAATTAAACTATTTTTTCGGTAAATATTGGCAATTCAATATTTATGTTGCGTAGTTTCTTCCTAGAAAAGTTATCCCCACCCCCGCAAAAAAATTAAACGTCGTATATGTTTCTCCATGCATCACATATTTGCAGTCCCATAACTTTTTAAGTGCACGCCGGAGGTGCAGTGATCTAAGCGCTGGCTTCTGAACATTCGTCCGAGATGGGCCCAGGTTCGACCCTCCAGGCATGGACGTTGTGCTTGTCTTACGGCACTGACTCTCTTTCTTCCCTGAAATCAGTGGCCCTAAGCCAAAATTTTTGTGCTCTACCGAAATGTTCACATAGCGGCCGGGTTTCATGAAAGTTACGGCAAAGCAATTCCCTTTCCTCTCTCACCTCAGCAGTACAGGTCATAAGCCTATGACCTGTGATAATAACTCGCTTTTATAACCCTTTATTCTCTGCTCCATGACGCAAGGCATGATGGGTATAGGGTATTACCCTGTGACGGGATATCGTTCCACTGGGTAAAAACAAGTAACTCAAACATCTTCTCTCTAATTCCTAAGATTCGTCGCCACTGCTATAGCCCTTTTAGCAAGTAATCAGTCAGAAAGGATTAGTGTCAATCAAACCCCTGAATGTCCACTTTGAATAACAAAGCTAAGGTTAAGCACCCAAGGCATGATAGGGAATGGCTTGCCCCCTTGACATGGACATCATGCCACTGGGTACAAACAAGTGATTCCAACATCTCTCTCCTTTCTTAGGTTCGTCGCCATTGTTATAGCCCTTTTAGCAGGAATCAGTCAGAAAGGATTAGTGCCAATCATACCCCTCAATGACCACTTTGAATAACACAACTACGGGGAAATACCCAAGACATGATAGGGAAGGGCTAGTCCCCTTGACATGGACATCATGCCACTGGATAGAAATAAGTGACTCAAACATTTCTCTCCTTTCTAAGGTTCGTCGCCATTGTTATAGTCCCTTTTAGCAGGAATCAGTCAGAAAGGATTTGTGTCAATCATATCCCTCAATTACCACTTTGAATAACACAACTACGGGGAAATACCCAAGACATGATAGAAGAGGGCTAGTCTCCTTGACATGGACATCATGCCACTGGGTAGAAACAAGTGATTCCAACATCTCTCTCCTTTCTTAGGTTCGTCGCCATTGTTATAGCCCTTTTAGCAGGTAATCAGTCAGAAAAGATTAATGTCAATCATCCTCCTAAATGACCAGTTTGAATAACAAAACTAAGGGGAAATACCCAAGGCGTGTTAGGGAAGGACTAGTCCCCCTGACACGGACATCATACCACTGGGTTGAAACAAGTGCTTCCAACATCTCTCTCCTTTCTTAGGTTCGTCGCCATTGCTATAGCCCTTTTAGCAGGTAATGAATCAGAAAGGATTAGTGTTAATCTTCCCCCTAAATAACCACTTTGAATAACAAAGCTAAGGGCAAAGATCCCAGGCATGATAGGTAAGTAGTAGTCCCCTGACACTGGCATTAAAACAAGCGACTAAAACATTTATCTGCTTTTTTAGGTTCGTCTCCATTGTTATAGCTCTTTTAGCAGGTAATCAATCAGAAAGGATAAGTGTCAATAATATCTCTAGATGACCACTTTCAATAACAAAGCTTTGGGGAAAGTATGCACTGATTCACTCGTTCCAATCGTGTTCGGCACACTTCCTTCTTCGACTGCGAATATATTCGTTCCAACTGATTTCAGCTCGTTTTTCTAACCCCGAGTTAATTCATTCCAGCACCTTAAAGGGTTAGATTATTTCTGTGCATAACATGTGTGTGCGTGCCCGCGAGCGCGGGTGTTTGCTGTTATGGTTTACGTAAAAGAGCATTATTCTGTTGTAAATGAGGACTTTATAATGGGTAATCTTTCGTTATTTTTTGTTCAGCTTTCTTCGCTCAGACGTAGTCCGTTCGCAACCGTAATAAATGCCGATAACAATCCTGTTCGGGAGTCTTTCTCAACAGTGTGACAGCTTGAAGATTCAATTGATACCAGAAGCTGCGAAAAATCGATAATCCCTCACAAACGCAAATTCATCGGAAACGTAAGTTGAGCCGTTCCGTTTGTTATTGAGCTCCCAACGACAGTCATGAGACACCCGTCGGCTTCCAGTTGATGAGGCTAATATTAAGAGTCATGGGGATGTCCGATAACGTCAGTGTTTAAATTACAAAGTCGTTTGTTTTCCTATCTAAGATTGAGAAATCTCCAATGTTACCATAATGAAAACAAGAAATGAAATTTTACTTAACCTGTAATGTTGAACGGTAACGTACGTTTATAAAAGCAATGGCTTCAGTAGAATTGTATTCTTTGATATGATCTCGTCTGTGTTTTCTAACAATTCAGATGCTTTCCTTAACCCTTTAACCGGCTCGAACGAATTAACTCGGGGTTTACAAAATACCCTGAAATCAGCTCGAACGAATATATTCGCTGTCCGAGAAGCTGGCTGAACGCTTCAGGAACCAGTGACCCTGCGTACCAGACAGCTTGTACCTTAGGTTTGCAATTCTAAGTGATCATTTGGGGGTATGATTGTCATTAATCCTTCCTGTCTGATTATCTTTTCTGCTAGTAATGCTTAAAAAGGGGCGACGAACCTAAGAAAGAAGAGAAAAGATGTTTGAGTAACTTGTTTCTACTCAACGGCATGATGTCTGTGTCCGGGGGACTACTCTTTTCTAATCATTCCTTGGGTAATGGATCAAACAATAAAGGACTATAAGGGAATAAGACTACATGCTGTAAGACTACTTAAGGGCTATAAGGGAGCACTTACAACTAGCGACAGATTTATAATCGATACTCCTGAGATCAAATAGGGAAAGGAACTATACTCTTTTACCATAGCTTTCGTATAACTGGGTCACTATGAGAACCTTTCTGTTTGAGGAGCGCAGGAAAATTTGGCCAATTTTTGACTCAGGTACATTGGCCGCTTAAAGGGTTAAGGGTTACAGAGGAACTTTCCCAACATGATAGCAGTTTACTTATTTATATGTGCATTTCGTTCACCGTTCAGTAGCATTTTTGATGCTACACATCTTTTCCGACAGTTGTAAAGTAAATCCCAATGAAAAGATTTTAATGTAGCGAAAATGGATAATGGTGAGTCATTGTAAAAACTATTCTTGAAATCTGATCGTGCCACATGCTGTCCCATGAAGTGATGCAACAATAGTTGATTTCATTGTTGCTCAACAATATGTCTTACTAAACTAACGCCGAACATTATTTCATCGCGTTTTATTATACATAAACGTAACAATATACCATTGCAATCTCCGTAAATTACGAAAACCTGATGCTAATTGTGATAAAAGCCATTACAAAAATGCATTTTGATTCTATGGATCTTTCCCGACGGTAGTCAAGAATGGGTCGAAGGGAAATTTGACTTCCTTCAAAAAGAGAGGTGGGTGGGTATCTGCTATCGGCGAGAGCTTTAAAATGATGTATAACATGATGTGATTTAACCTGTAGATATCCTAGACCAAAAGTTACTAATCTCTCCCGCTAACACACTTGCGATTCAGCTTTTCTTTCTACACTAGTTTCCATAAATTAAGCAACAAACAGAAAAATCGCGAGATAATTGGGCGAAACACAGTTCAAATTGCACGAAATTTGCATATGTTACGGGCGATTGCATACAGCATCGATGTACGGAAGGCAAATGAGTGGCGCTGGAAGCGCTTCATGCAAATGCGCTAGAGCTTAAAACCAACTGTTTCGGAGGGAGTCGCCAATTCATGTGAGGCGGTGAATGACAAGATTTCGAGATCGCGATTTTGTTAACATGGCTTCGAGACGTCATTTACCAGCGGAGTTACGCGCGCTACGGAGCGATAGGTCGACTCGAAGCAGGGCAACGACAGGTGGACGTCGCCAGATGGCTCTACGTCAATCGTTCTGTGGTGAGCAGGATGTGGCAGCTGTTCCAAGCCACGGTTGCAGCTTCTCGAAGGTACAGAGAAGGTAGGCCAAGGGCGACGACCTCCGCGGATGACCGGTATCTTTCGGCACGGCAGAACAGGGCGGCTACACCGACTCATCTCAGATCTGTGCTTGCGACAGCCACCGAACGGACGGTATCAGCTTCGATGGTACGCAGAAGATTTTACTTGCAGGAGGACTATATGCACGGCGAACGGTATTATGTGTGCCCCTCACCCCCGCCACCTGGGGAAACCTTTCAATTGGGCATGAATGCATGTGAACTGGACTCAAAATCAGTTAAAATCAGTTCTATTCCCTGATGAGTCGCGATACTGTTTAGAGAGTGATTCTTGCCGAGTTTACATCTGCACAGAGGCCGGTACTCACTATCTTCCCACTAATATCCAGGAAAGGGACACCTATGGTGGTGGTAGTTTTCTGGTGTGGGGAGACATATCGTTAGGCGGCCGAAAATCTCAATGCTCAGAGGTATAGAGACGACATCCTGGACCCTATTATTTGTCCTTATGCTGCCGCAATTAGCGATACATTTGTGCTGCTGGGTGGTAATTCCCACCCTTACACAGCTGGCCTCGTGCACCAGCATCTGGAACAGGAGACTATAGTCCGTATGGAGTGGCCAGCAAGATCTCCCGATCTGAATCCCATTGAAACCGTCTGGAATTATCTCGGTAGGCGTGTTGCTGGCCTCCAGCCGCCTCCCGAACCCTGCAGGTGCTCAGCACTGCTAACACCGTAACTAATATCATGGAACATCGCTGTCGGGCCTGTATTGTTTTTCGGGGTAACCACACTCCGTAATGTAATACCTTTTCCTATTTCATGTTGATACCTATATTTCTGTATTTTCTTATTTGCATCACTCATACAAGATGTAAATGCTTTGCATCACATGTTCTTACGCTTCTTTTTTTTTGTTGTTGCGTTTGGTCTGATGAAGCTTACCACCAAATTTCATACGAATCGATAGTCAAAGGATTTAATTTTGGCAAGTGCTTGGCTCGAACTATGAATCCATTCATAGACTTAATTTGCCGCCCCGGTGGCGCAGTGGTCTAAGCGATGGCTTCTGATCATTCATCCGGAAGGGGTCCGGGTTTGAATCCCGGTGAGGCATGGATGTTGTGTTTGTCTTACGGCACTGGCTCTCTCCCTTCCCTGGAACAAGTGACCCTAAATTAGGGACGGGCGACTGCTTATAGCCCATTGAGTTGCTCACGGTGGTCGTTAAACCTCCAAACAAACCAAAAAAAAAATAGACTTAATTTTGGCAAGTGCTTGGTTCGAACTATGAATGGAAGTTCGAACCAAGCATTTGCCAAAATTAAGTCCTTTGACTATTGGGATCATCCTAGCGTCGTTGGATGTTGTATCTCTTTTCCCTAGTATCAATCTTGATTCTGCCCATTCTATTATTGAAGATTTGCTCCCGACTTTAGGTGTAACCCCTACCGAGAGTATGGCGATCATTGAAGCTTTAAAATTAGTTGCTCGGCGAAATTTTTTTCCGATTCAATAACACTATGTTTCGTGAGACTGCTGGTACTTTCATGGGTTCCCCTCTCTCACCACTATTAGCCGAGATAGTTTTACAGCACCTTGAGAATAATGTCCTTCAACAGTGCCCTCTTAAACCTTTATTTTACATGAGAAATGTTGCTGACATTTCGGTGGCATGGCCACACTCTGCTGATGATTGACATGTGTTCGCCGACCTTTTATTTGCCCCCTTTCCAACCATCAATTTTACTGTTGAATTGGAGGATCGGGGTGCTTTACCTTTCTTGGATCTGTTATTAACCCGGTTTCCCTCCACTCGATCGTTCTCTTTTCGAGTTTTTCGTAAACCTTCGGCCCTCCCATTTTTGATACCTTTTTCTTCATTCAGTCCTCCACAACACAAGAATGCAGCTTTTGCATTCCTGTTTAACCGAGCTGATACTCACTCATCTTCTGCCACCCTAAGAACTCGTGAATTTCAATATATTTTTGATTTGGCTAACCAGTTTGGCTATCCTCACCATTACGTGTTAAAACAACTTCATAAATGTCAACGTTCTAAACTCTCTACGTTACAAAGGAATGGTGAAGCTAAATACCTATGTAGGTTCCATTGACTACATCCCCGATGTTGTACAGATCCTGAAAAAAGCGTGTGTCAAGCAAAATATGGATATTGGAATTCAGACTCAAAAATTACTTTCTTTGGTCAAAAGAGATCGTGACAAAGTCAACCCTTTACATAGACACGGAGTGTACTCTATACCTCTAAAGGCTACTCTTCCTAATGTGCATGATTCCAGATATATAGGATCCACCCTTCGAAATATTTCAACTAGGATTTACAATGTAAGGAAAGGCTCGTGCGCTACAGCATTATCTAGACTGGTTAATCAGTGCTGCCATATACCGGATTGGAGCAATGTTTAATACACTGACAGAAAAAAATCCCAACACCAAGAAGGGGTTGTGTTAGATAAACGACAGTTGGTAGGCGGTGAGAGTACATCTGTAAGATGATGTCTATGCAAATTTCGCGCTCGGCGCATACGTGTGGCGCTAGTAGCGCCCCTCGGAACATGCAAAGCAGGTTTGCTGTAAATACGCGCTGTAACGTTCGTGAGCGTTAGTTATCGTCGAGATTCGACGTAGTGTGTTGATGTTAGTCAAGAATGTCTTTAAGAAGACGAAGATGCCATTAACAACAGCTCACGGAGTTTGAACGAGGTCGTGTAATAGGGCTACGAGAAGGTGGATTTTCTTTCCGCAATATTGAAGAACGACTTGGCAGGAATGTAGCCACTGTGCATGATTGTTGGCAGCGGTGGTCAAGGGAAGGTACTGTCTCAAGAAGACCGGGTTCCGGCCAGCCACGTGGCATTACTGAGAGGGAAGACCCCGTGCACGGCGTATGGCCGTGGCGCATCGTACCGCGTCTGCGGCAGCAATTCAAGCTGCAGTTGCCACTACAGTGACACAACGAACTGTTAAAAATCGGTTACTTGAAGGACAGCTCCGAGCCAGACGCCCTGTAGCGTGCATTCCACTTACTCCAAACCACTGCCGTTTGTGACGTCAGTGGTGTCAAGCTAGAGCTCATTGGAGGACGGAGTGGAGATCTGTTGTGTTTTCTGATGAAAGCTGGTTCTGCCTGGGGGCCAGTGATGGCCGTGTGTTGGTTAGAAGGAGGCCAGGTGAGCGCCTAAAACCAACTTGTCTGCGGCCGAGACATACTGTACCTACACCTGGAGTTATGGTGTGGGGAGCAATTTCCTATGACAGCAGGAGCACTCTCGTGGTTATCCCACGCACCCTGACGGCACAGTTGTACGTCGGTCTGGTGATTCAACCTGTTGTGCTGCCATTCATGAACAGCATTCCAGGGGGTGTTTTCCATCAGGATAACGCTCGCCCGCATACCGCTGTTGTAACCCAATATGCTCTACAGAGTGTCGACATGTTGCCGTGGCCTGCTAGATCACCAGATCTTTCACCAATCGAGCACGTATGGGACATCATTGGACGACAACTCAAGCGTCACCCCCAACCAGCATTAACCGTCCCTGTATTGACGGACCAAGTGCAACAGGCATGGAACTCCATCCCACAAACTGACATCCAGCACCTGTACGACACAATGCATGAACGTTTGCGTGCTTGCATTCAACATTCTGGCGGTTACACCGGTTATTAATGTACCAGCATTTCACATTTAAAATGGCTCTTCTCGCGCTTACAATAAGCTGTGATCTTAAAACCTTAATCGATTAAATATGTTACCTATACAAATGTATTGCCGCCATTTCATTCCTCTACAACTATTTTTTCGTGGTGTTGGGAATTTTTTTCCGTCAGTGTATTTAGCAACAGCATCCAACAAAACTAATTTGCTTTTTATGGAGAGTATTTTTAACAACTTGTTCTCCAACCAATGCTGTAACGATGACTCACCATGTGTATTACCATCCTCATGGAGACATTTCATTTTTAATCATTGTACATTTTATCATAATTCATAACGTATACCATCATATCATTTGTGTATGTGTATACCATGCTGAAGTGCGCTTGCGTTAACTGGAACTACGTCATCCAACCAGTGACTTTGGTGACGAACCATCTCCTTATAAACAGGAGTTTGGCCCATTATGTTGCCCGATGATGGACCCAGTGTGGGTCCGAAAGTACTAGCATGTTTCCTGTGATGATTTTAGATGTAAATAAAGTTCATTTTTTTAATTGCAAGTGGGACCACCCCTTTTTAGCACGTCTTTTGTAAAAAGATCGTGCTGCTGTTATCGGTATGTCCGTCCGTCCGCCTGTACCCACGGTATCTCTGCAGCTATTGGTCCGATTTAAAAAATTCTTTTTGCATTCGGAAGCTCGAAATATGCGAATGATGATCCTTTATTTCTTTTTTTTTTTACGATGCACAATTTTGCCGCTAGAGGGCGTAAATGCAGATGATGTCGAATTCAAAAATACGTTTTATTCCACATATTTGCTTCTAAACTTCCGACTGAAAAAATTCTTTTATCTTTCGATTCCATTTATGTCGAAGAGTATTTTAGATATAGTTTCTTTTTCAAATAACGCATAGATTTTCCACTAGGGGCGTAAAAGTAAATTACATTTTTCACGATAACTCTTCTCCTACAACTCTGATTTGAAAAATTTTTTTTCAGCGGATACATCTCCTGATGGAAAATCTTTTGCATATAATTTCGAATTTTTGGTAAAGAACACTTTGGCCACCAGGGGGCGTAAGTCTTAATTTTTTCTTCTGATGTATTTGCCATACAATCTGAGCTTCTAACATACCGATTGAAAAAATTCTTTCGTGGACTGATGCCACTCACATCGATAAACCTTTCCGGAATATTTTCTTCTGAAAATATTTCACAGTTTCTCCGCCAGGGGGCGTAGATGTATATCTTATTTTTGTCAATATCTCTACTTCTAGGAGTCCGATTTGAAAAATTCCTTCTTTGTTGGATAGCGTGTTCCGTGTGACATGTTTTTCATATAATTTCAAAATTTTCAAGAAATTCATAGACTTTCCGCTAGGGGGCGTAAAGGTAAATTGCGTTTCTCCCTATATCTCTGCTTCTAAACCTCCGATTTGAAAAATTCTTTCTGCACCAGATACAGCTCCTCATGGGAAATCGTTTGCATATAATTTCTAATTTTTTATAAAAAAATAGTTTGGCCACCAGGGGGCGTAAATCTTAATTTCCGCTTCTGATGTATTTGCAGCAAAATATGAGCTTCTAACATCTCGATTGAAAAAAGTCTTTTGTTGACCGATGCTACTCACGTCGACAAACTTTTTAGGAACATTTTCTTCTTGAAATAATGCATGGTTTCTGCGCCAGGGGGCGTAGATGTATATCTTATTTTTGTCAATATCTCTATTTCTAAAAGTCCGATTTGAAAATCCCTTCTTTGTTGGATAGTGTTTCCGATGCGAAATGTTTTCCCCATAAATTCAAAATTTTCACATAAATCATAAACTTTCCGCTAGGGCGCTTAATAGTAAATTGCGTTTTCTTCTCCTAAAACTCCGATTTGAAAAATTCTTCCTGTATCGCATACAAGACCTGATGGAAAATATTTTTCACATAATTTCTAATGTTTTGTAAAGAATGGTTGGGCCACCAAGGGTCATAAGTGTTAATTGCTGCTTCTGATGTATTTGAAGCAAAATCTGGGCTCTTGAAAACTCGACAAAATTATTATTATTTTTTTTTTTTTGATTGGAGGTTTAACGACCACCGTGAGCAACTCAATGGGCTATAAGCAGTCGCCCGTCACTAATTTAGGGTCACTGGTTCCAGGGAAGGGAGAGAGCCAGTGCCGTAAGACGAACACAACATCCATGCCTCACCGGGATTCGAACCCGAACCCCGTCGGACGAATGATCATAGGCCAACGCCTTAGACCACTGCGCCACCGGGGCGGCAAAAATTATTTTTCTTGGACCGATACCGCTCAATAATAATAATAAATAATAATAATAATAATAATAAATAAATACATCGCTCTTTCCACGTTCCAGAAACACACAGCAACCGAAAAATTGTTTTTCAGCCGCCGCTGTGGAATCGAACCAACAGAACTCTCGGTATCGCGCCGAGTGCGTTACCTTTTAGGTATCGCGCCGAGTGCGTTACCTTTTACCGGTATCGCGCCGAGTGCGTTACCTTTTACCGGTATCGCGCCGAGTGCGTTACCTTTTGCGTTACCTTTTAGGTAACGCACTCGGCGCGATACCGAGAGTTCTGTTGGTTCGATTCCACAGCGGCGGCTGAAAAACAATTTTTCGGTTGCTGTGTGTTTCTGGAACGTGGAAAGAGCGATGTATTTATTTATTTACTGTCGCCACGTATTTGGAATATTTTCACCTTCGATACCGCTCACATGGTTAAACCTTTTTCGAATACTTTCTTCCTAAAATAATGCATGGTTTTCCCACCCGGGGACGTAAAGTCACATCTTATTTTTGTCGATAACTCTGTTTCTAAGAGTTCGTAAGCTCACAATTTCGTTTACAGCAATATCTGAGGGATTAAAGACCCGATTGAAGAACTTCTTTCTTCCGTCAGATACTATTGTTTTCCATACCGGTTCCATTGACTTTGAATAGTTTTGATAAATTTAATTTGCGTCAGAACGGATTCAAAAGACGTGCTTATTACACCCGAAAATTCGGTGTCATCTTTCTTGTTTAAATCGTCTAACGATAGCATTGTGAAGATGGTTTTTATATTCTAGAAAATGATAACAATGTTCTTTAATGATTTGTTAACATGGGCGACTTGACGCAGCGTCGACTCCGGAGACCCATTCGTAACAGGGTTCGCTCTGCTGTTATCGGAGACACGTACCGGGATACCCCAGCGTTCGTTTGCGTGGTCAATTGCTACACTGTTGCGCGTCGATTGCTCTTATCCAGTCGACGGAGGCGACGTTTTCCTCTGGGGCTGATGGCCTTTGGGGCTCCACAGTTATGACGTCATGAGGTCCTCTGTGTGCCAGCGGTCCATTCTTGGCATACACCCTTACTAAACCACCTGGCGAACAGCCCACGAAGTCTGCTGCTTCCGAGATGCTTCCATCCTTGTCGCGGTAGCTGATGATCATGCCTTTTTGAACATCCGTCAAATCACCACCTATGCCGATCGTGCTTACGTGGCGCACTGCGGCTCATCTCTGCTGACCGGCCGCTTATATCTCCGTGTGTTCGACCTTGTCACGTGCACTCTGTGACGCACCTGGGCGGGTACACTGTGATTCCGGGGTGGTCATATTATTCTGATACGACCATATACACTGACTGAAAAAAAAATCCCAACGCCACGAATAAATAGTTGTAGAGGAATGAAATGGCGGCAATACATTAGTATAGGTAACATATTTAATCGATTAAGGTTTCAAGATCACAGCTTAATGTAAGCGCGAGAAGAGCCATTTTAAATGTGAATTGCTGGTACATTAATAACCGGTGTAACCGCCAGAATGTTGAATGCAAGCAGGCAAACGTTCATGTATTGTGTCGTACAGGTGCTGGATGTCAGTTTGTGGGATGGAGTTCCATGCCTGTTGCACTTGGTCGGTCAATACAGGGACGGTTAATGCTGGTTGGGGGTGACGCTGGAGTTGTCGTCCAATGATGTCCCATACGTGCTCGATTGGTGAAAGATCTGGTGATCTAGCAGGCCACGGCAACATGTCGACACTCTGTAGAGCATGTTGAGTTACAACAGCGGTATGCGGGCGAGCGTTATCCGGATGGAAAACACCCCCTGGAATGCTGTTCATGAATGGCAGCACAACAGGTTGAATCACCAGACCGACGTACAACTGTGCCGTCAGGGTGCGTGGGATAACCACGAGAGTGCTCCTGCTGTCATAGGAAATTGCTCCCCACACCATAACTCCAGGTGTAGGTCCAGTGTGTCTCGGCCGCAGACAGGTTGGTTGCAGGCGTTCACCTGGCCTCCTTCTAACCAACACACGGCCATCACTGGCACCCAGGGAGAACTGGCTTTCATCAGAAAACACAACAGATCTCCACTCCGTCCTCCAATGAGCTCTAGCTTGATACCACTGACGTCACAAACGGCAGTGGTTTGGAGTAAGTGGAATGCACGCTACAGGGCGTCTGGCTCGGAGCTGTCCTTCAAGTAACCGATTTTTAACAGTTCGTTGTGTCACTGTGGTGGCAACTGCAGCTCGAATTGCTGCTGCAGACGTGGTACGATGCGCCACGGCCATACGCCGTACACGGCGGTCTTCCCTCTCAGTAGTGCCACTTGGCCGGCAGGAACCCGGTCTTCTTGAGGCAGTACCTTCCCTTGACCACCGCTGCCAACAATCATGCACAGTGGCTACATTCCTGCCAAGTCGTTCTTCAATACTGTGGAAAGAAAATCCACCTTCTCGTAGCCCTATTACACGACCTCGTTCAAACTCCGTGAGCTGTTGATAATGGCTTCTTCGTCTTCTTAAAGGCATTCTTGACTAACATCAACACACTACGTCGAATCTCAACGATAACTAACGCTCACGAACGTTACAGCGCGTATTTACAGCAAACCTGCTTTGCATGTTCCGAGGGGTGCTACTAGCGCCACACGTATGCGCCGAGCGCGAAATTTGCATAGACGTCATCTTACAGATGTACTCTCACCGCCTACCAACTGTCGTTTATCTAACACAGCCCCTTCTTGGTGTTCGGATTTTTTTTTCCGTCAGTGTAGATGGATTTAATAACCTCGTGCATTAGGGCAGAGTTTGTAGAAAAATAAGTTTTAAGAGTAGCTGTAACTTTTACACTATCCCTCGAAGACCTCTGAAAATACTGCGGAATAAAAATTTGGACTGACTAATAAATTATTCATCAGTCACATTTTTTGGTCATTAATTCATTCCTCCTTCTCATTAGTTATGCTGTCTTCAAAGACCTCTTGCTGCAACATATTACATGACTTTCCTCTCTTAACACCGCATGGTTTCCTACGAGCAGATTCTGATGACGGAATGCGACTGCTGCTGACAGCTACTTACTACTGTTCCATCTGCTTTTTTGTAGCCAATCATTACCCGCATGGGCATTGGGTTTCGCAATTTCTTGTTAGTCAGTGAATTTCCTTTTTCAATGTAAGCAAGTTTTGCTCGGGAGTTACTGAACCGAATTGGTGAGCAATTAAATACTCTGTGCATTTGATTATTCACAGTTTCACACTGATCTTCACTTTTGATTTTGGTTGGTCTGCTTTTCATTAAACCAAGATGGAAACAGTAGTTTTTATATGTGTTAAACCTGGGGTATGCTTGGAAGTATTAAAAAACTCCAGAACCCAAAACAAAACAAAATTACGCTATGAATTAACTTTCATTCGTGACCTACTAGAAATCTCAAAGGATCATTATTTCTGAAAGGCATATACACTGTTCGACATAGAAAGTGCCACATCTAGAAGTACAGGGTTTCCCAAAATTATCTTTACAACTTTGACCCTGAATAAAACCTAAACGAAATAAATGTAATTAATGGCACTGATGTGCCTTATTTTCACTGTTGTCCATGTAGCCAACAGTGAAAATATGGCACATCAGTGCCAATGATTACATTTGTACCGCCTTCCATGTATTTGTGAAGAATTATTTCTTCGGGAAAATTCGTTCTCCATTTATATGATAAAAGAAATAAGATAGCGACGTTCTGTGTTTTTATACATGTTTTATGCAAAGCATAAAGTTTTATTGGTACGAAAAAAGTTTTCATTTGCTTTCAGATACGACCCTGAACTTGTTATGTCTACTCCACAGGAAAAAGCCCAGTGTGTGGCATATATGTATTTTTTGGAGGTTTAACGACCACCGTGAGCAACTCAATGGGATATAAGCCGTCGCCCGTCCCTAATTTAGGGTTACTGGTTCCAGGGAAAGGAGAGAGCCAGTGCCGTAAGACAAACACATCACAGGAAAAAGCCCAGTGTGTGGCATGGTTCTTTTTTTTAATTGGAGGTTTAACGATCATCGTGAGCAACTCAATGGGCTATAAGCAGTCGCCCGTCCCTAATTTAGGGTCACTGGTTCCAGGGAAGGGAGAGAGCCAGGGCCGTAAGACGAACACAACATCCATGCCTCACCGGGATTCGAACCCGGGCCCCTTCATGGACGAATGATCATAAACCAGCGCTTAGACCACTGCGCCAGCTGGTAGGCCCATCCATGCATGCATACATATCACTAAGCTGTTCTCTGAGATTCAGAGGTTAGCTCCACAAAGAAATACAAACTACCAGATAAATTTTTGACTGATTATTTACTTACTGTTGCCATATCAAACTTCTCCATTTACAGCGATTTACAGAGCACACTGTGTGGCATTTTTTTATTGGAGGTTTAACGACCACCGTGAGCAACTCAATGTGCTATAGAGAGTCGCCCGTACCTAATTTCGGGTCACCCGTTCCAGGGAAGGGAGAGAGCCAGTGCGGTGCGCATATGGAGCTCTATCAACCAGCGGTGCGCATATGACGCTCTACTAGCATCCCAGCAAACTTTGGAACATGCTGTTTAATACACTATATTGACAAAAAATACCGGACACCCCTTCAAAAGCAAAAGGACTGTTACGGCGTGGTTTGACAATAATTCCGTATCGTGTGTGGACTGGCCAGCACAGAGCCTTGATCTTAATCCCACAGAGCACCTATGGCATGAATTAGAGCGCCGCATAAAAAGTTTGGAACCAAGGCCTACTATTAAGCAACAGTTAGCGGCAGCATTATGTACTGAATGGAAGCGAATACCTATCGCTGTGTTCCAAAGCCCTATCGAAAGCATGTCTCGATGGGTGAGTGCATGCATTAAGGCCAAAGGTGGACCGACACCGTACTAATGTATGTCAATAAATGCTATGTTGTGTTTCTCTCCTAGGTGTCCGGTGACTTTTGTCAATATAGTGTGCATAATAAACCGATTTTTGTTCTCTTACGTATTACGTTTCTGTTTCATTGAGGGTTAAAGTTGTTAAGTTAATTTTGGAACACACTGTATATATCGAAACGCCACGCTAATCGGTTTGTATATACAATAAAAAACGCTTAAAGTAGAAATCCGTTTATTTACTGGCATAAATAAAAAGTATATAGAAACGCCAAGTTTTCGCTCTTCACTGGGAGGCTTTTTCAAGAAAGAATAGATACATGTGTAAGGGTCGCCCAAATGAAAGTGGGTCTCGTGTAATTGGGTCGTTGTATAATTACACAAAGCCGTGCATTTGCGCCGATAGATAGCGTGTCATGTCATGAAGCACGCTGTTATCGGCGGCACGTGCCAGTGTGCTGTTTGCACGTGCGTAGGCAAGTTGACTTCGTAGGGTCGTGACATGGATTGGTCCAAATTAGTCCAGCGGGCAGTTATGCAATTTATGACGCCAGAGGGGGTCAGTGGAGCCGACATTTATCGTCGTATGAAGGATGTGTATGGGAATGAGTGTCAGTCACTGTGTATAGGGTTCCGCTGGTGTAGGGAATTTCGTAAAGGACGTGTGAGCACGGAGGACATGCCGAGACCTTGGCAAGCACACGTGCCCATCACCATGGAATCGATTGCTGTCGTGGACAACCTTGTGAAGGAGAATCGCCGAAACACCACACGCGAAGTTGCGGAAACGTGATACGTGAGTAAGGAAACTGTTAACACCATTCCTTATCGCCAGTTGGAATAGAGCAAGGTTTGCGCACAATGACCGCATCTCTAGGGAGAGCAGAAGAATCGGCGAATGTGTGCTTGCCTGGAGCATTTGCATTGTTACCACACAGAGGAAGGGACAGTTTCTTTCCAAGATTGTGGCCGCAGATGAAACTAGGTGCCACCACTTCGATCCGGCCACAAAACTGTCGAGTATGGAATGGCGGCATCCCAAATTTCCACTACCAAAAAAAGCTCAGTCCTCTTTACGAGCTGCAAAAGTCATGCTCAAAAGTTTCTTTGATAAGAATGGCCCATTACTATTTGATTGGCTGGACGCAGGTAGTACGGTCAAGGCAACCACATCGTTACGCAACCTCAAAACGGCCATCAAGCGAAACGACCCAGTATGTTGTCAAATGGGGTTATTCTTCTGCACGACAACACACGCCCGCATGTGGCGACAGTGTACCAAGATTTGCTGCTGAATTTCAGCAGGGAGGTCCTCGACTATATCCCCAATAACCCCGATCTGTCTCCCTGCGATTACCACATCTTCGGGCCACTAAAAAAGGCTTTCAAGAGCTGCTGGTTCGCTAACGACACGGAGGTCCGGGATGCCGTTGAAGACTGATTCCGCAGCCTACCACAGACGTTCTTCGCACAGATTATCCACAATCTCGTGCCACGCTGGGGCACTTGCTTGAACCGACAAGGCGGCTTTGTGTAGCTAGTATGTAACCCATGTATCACTCTTACTTCCTGTACGTTCACCTATTCCAACCTATAAACCCTTACGGCAAAAAACCGACAGTTTCAGTTTTATTTGGTCGACCGCACTCATTGTCATAAAAACCCGCGCACCAAGAAGGACGTGTCGGATTGAAATGAGATTTTGGTAGTGAGATGGTACATACCAAAGACAGAAGTGATTACAATATCACAGCAGCTGGACGATTTCTTGCAGACATACCTATACACATTCCGGTCAGCGTTAGTACCGCGTTGGATCGCCTTGTGCTCGGATGCTATAACGAAGTAAATTTCTCCGTCATTTCTGTCCACGCCAGGATTCTAACCCGGATCCCCTCATTCCGGAATAAGTCACTCTACCAATTGAGCTACGCGGACGTTTTATTCTGATTCCTATCTGCCTTTATGTCGTGTGCGTCCTTCTGGCAGGTACGTCACATCTCGTGGTACGTTACATCATCTCCCCCTTATTTTTTTTTTTTTCGAAGTGCTGGAGAAGGGATTATCTTATTTTTCTTATCTCGCGGTGTGGAAATAACATCACACCATTGCGAGATTTTGAACGGTCGGGTCATCTGGATAGTTCGGGCGCCATTATAACGAAGTAAATTTCTCCGTCATTTCTGTCCACGCCAGGATTCGAACCCGGATCCCCTCATTCCGGAATATGTCACTCTACCAATTGAGCTACGAGGACGTTTTATTCTGATTCCTATCTGCCTTTATGTCGCGTGCGTCCTTCTGGCAGGTACGTCATATCTCCTGGTACGTTACAATGCATGTGGTGATACGGTCCCGCATGAAGTTAGAGAGACGCCGTATGTTATCCTGGGACAGACTGGCTAACACTTCTTGCAACTGACGCTCTATATCACGAATAATGGGACATGGAGAAAGCTGGAGTCCCATTTGGTTCCACGCGTGCTTAATGGGTGAGAGATCAGGTGATCTGGCAGGACACGGAAGCGTCGAAGCATGACAGCCATGGGAAACCCGAACCGTGTGCGGACAGGCGTTATCTTGTTGGAAAAAGGCTCCGGGCTGTTCCGCCAGGAAAGGCAGCACATGGGGCCCCAGGATCTCCTGTACGTATCGCTGGGCTGTCAACGTCCCTCCGATCACTGCGAGGGAAGTCAGGCTGTAATACGCGATGGCTGACCAGACCATCACGTCTGCAGTTCGGGACGTGTGCAGCTGTACAGTGAGGTTGGGATTGTAGCGCTCATCTGCGGTCCTCCACACTCTGACACAATGGTCGTCCGTTCCCTTACAGAAGCGGGATTTGTAGCTGAACACTATACGTCGCCAGCCCATGGCATTCCACGTTGCTCACTGCTGACACCACTGCAATCGACGCCGAAGATGGTCAGGTGTTAATGGAAGAAAATGTAAGGGCCATCGAGAGTGAAGGTTCGCCTCTGCCAGGCATCTGGAAATGTTACTGGCAAACACAGGAGTCCCTTGTACAGCCGCCACATGTCTCTGGATATTGGACAATGACGTCGTTGCATATGTGCGTTCCGCTCTTACGATCCCATGGTTCTTTCTGCTGGTGGTGTGTCTGGGTCGTCCAGAGCCAGTCCGGCGGATCTGGGTACCTTCCCGTGTCCATTACTCCCAACACGCTCGTACCGTGGTGTCCGACCGGCCTAAACGGCTGCCGATTTGGCGCACTGACCACCATGCCTTTCTCTTTCCGACGATACGGCGTCGTTCAAACTCCGTCAGTTGCCCGTACGTACATCTACGGCGGCTTCTCGGCATGTCTATCGCTCAGAGATCTCATCTGACTCTTACCGTGCATTTCGGCATGAATGTGGAATCCCCTGCGCTACGCCTTATGAGCCCTAAAGGATTGGAATTTCAGCATCGGTCTTGGACGCACGGTTATGCGGAAACTCACGTTTTTTCTTGGTGCGCGGATTTTAAGACAATATTTGTACCTAAAATGTCATCTACATGGCATTTTATAATGTCATCTACTAGGACAAATTCCTTTTCTCACATTGGCGCCCGAATGTAAAATTGGATCTACTGGCCTTTCGGTTCTTTTTTAAATGTGTGATTTTTTTTTTTTTTTTTGATTGAAGGTTTAACGACCACCGTGAGCAACTCAATGGGCTATAAGCAGTCGCCCGTCCCTAATTTAGGGTCACTGGTTCCAGGGAAGGGAGAGAGCCAGTGCCGTAAGACAGACACAATATCCATGCCTCACCGGGATTCGAACCCGGACCCTTTTCGGACGAATGATCAGAGGCCATCGCTTAGACCTCTGCGCCACAGGGGCAGCCAAATGTGTGATGCTCGTTCCACATATAACCTGGAATGAAAGGTTCTTTCTTCGCTCCAAGAAAAAAATTAAGGGGGAGGTGATGTGACGTACTACAAATGTGAAGCACTTGTCAAGATGACAAATCTGCAGTGATATATGTTGTGGGCGTAGCTTTGTCTTTTTTTGTTTTTTTATTGTAGGTTTAACTACCACTGTGAGCAACTAAATGGGCTATAAGCAGTCGCCCGTCCCTAATTTAGGATCACTGGTTGCAGGGAAGGGAGAGAGCCAATGCCGTAAGACAAACACAGCATCCATGCCTCACCGGGATTCGAACCCGGACCCTTCACGGATGAGTGATCATAAGCCAGCTCTTAGACCACTGCGCCACCGGGGCGACCGTTGGGTTCTTCGAAAAACGTGTGATGTTCGTTCCACACATGATCTGGAGTTAATGAAACGTTCCTTCTTCCCTTCAAAAAAAATTAATAGAGAGATGATGTGACGTACTACAGAGGTGCAGCGCGTGTTAAAACGACAAATCTGCAGCGATACATTCCGTCGGTGTAGCTTAGTCAGTTAGAGCAACCCACTCCGAAGAGAAGAGACATGGAATCGATCTAAGAGGGAGATGATGTGACGTACAACAGAGGTGCAGCACGTGTCAAGACGACAAATCTGCAGCGATACACTCCGTCGGTGTACTTTAGTCGGTTAGCACCCACCCTGAATAGAAGAGACGTGAGTTAGATCTAAGAGGGAGATGATGTGACGTACTACAGAGGTGAAGCACGTGTCTAGATTACAAATCTGCAGCGATACATTACGTCGGTGTAGCTTAGTCGGTTAGAGCAACCCAGTCCGAAAAGAAGAGACACGGTTTCTATCTAAGAGGGAGATGATGTGACGTACAACAGAGGTGCAGCACGTGTCAAGACAACAAATCTGCAGCGATATTTTCCGTCGGTGTAGCTTAGTCGGTTAGAGCAACCCAGTCCAAAGAGAAGAGACGCGGGTTCGATCTAAGAGGGAGATGGTGTGACGTACTACAGAGGTGAAGCACGTGTCAAGACGACAAATCTGCAGCAATACATTCCGTCCGTGTAGCTTAGTCGGTTGGAGCAACCCAGTCCGAAGAGAAGAGACGCGGTTTCGATCTAAGAGGGAGATGATGTGACGTACTACAGAGGTGAAGCGCGTGTTTAGATGACAAATCTGCAACGATACATTCCGTCGGTGTAGCTTAGTCGGTTAGAGCAACCCACCCCGAAGGGAAGAGACGTGGGTTCAATCTAAGAGAGAAATGGTGTGACGTACTACAGAGGTGCAGCACGTGTCAAGACGACAAATCTGCAGCGATACATTCCGTCGGTGTAACTTAGTCGGTTAGAGCAACCCACCCCGAAGAGAAGAGACGCGGGTTCGATCTAAGAGGGAGATGATGTGACGTACTACAGAGGTGAAGCACGTGTTTAGTTGACAAATCTGTAGCGATACATTCCGTCGGTGTAGCTTAGTCGGTTAGAGCAATCCACTCCGAAGAGAAGAGACGTGGGTTCGATCTAAGAGAGAAATGGTGTGACGTACTACAGAGGTGAAGCACGTATTTAGATGACAAATCTGCAGCGATACATTTCGTCGGTGTAGCTTAGTCGGTTAGAGCAACCCAGTCCGAAGAGAAGAGACGCGGTTTCGATCTAAGAGGGAGATGATGTGGTGTACTACAGAGGTGAAGCACGTGTTTAGATGACAAATCTGCAGCGATATTTTCCGTCGGTGTAGCTTAGTCGGTTAGAGCAACCCAGTCCAAAGAGAAGAGACGCGGTTTCGATCTAAGAGGGAGATGATGTGGTGTACTACAGAGGTGAAGCACGTGTTTAGATGACAAATCTGCAGCGATATTTTCCGTCGGTGTAGCTTAGTCGGTTAGAGCAACCCAGTCCGAAGAGAAGAGACGCGGTTTCGATCTAAGAGGGAGATGATGTGGTGTACTACAGAGGTGAAGCACGTGTTTAGATGACAAATCTGCAGCGATATTTTCCGTCGGTGTAGCTTAGTCGGTTAGAGCAACCCAGTCCAAAGAGAAGAGACGCGGTTTCGATCTAAGAGGGAGATGATGTGGTGTACTACAGAGGTGAAGCACGTGTCAAGATGACAAATCTGCAGCGATACATTCCGTCGGTGTAGCTCAGTCGGTTATAGCAACTCACTCCGGGGTGAGGAGACGCCGGTTCAATAACCGACAAATTTCTGTTTTCACAGTGTACGCACTTTGCACCCACACTGTCGTCCGGGAGGGAACGACGTTAATGTAATTGGCATGATAAAAGCTTTTATTTGTTTTTATCGGTCGAATGATGAGCTGTTAGAAATTGAGTGAAGCATGTGTTTCTGTTTTTTTAAAGTTGTTTCTAAAAGGTTGGCACAAACGGAAAATAATATTTAATTTTTCATCAGTATCAAACAATACAAAGGGTAACAAGGTTAAGTCTTCGTAAGGGAAACAGCACATCCTCAAGAATAGCTGAAAGCTGAAAATAAGCATCCAGCTTTTAAGCGAAGCGTAAACACAACTTCAATCGATCGACTCATTGGTGATAGCAACACACGTGCACGTCTTTCACGTGTCCACCCTTCCAACCCGTTTTTAAATTAATCAGAGCATCCTCTTTCTATTTTGGGATCTGAACAGTCTGTGCTGGGAATTTTTCTGTGTCTGAAAAGTGCGATGCGGAGGAGGAAAGAGTTAAAGGATAAAGAAAAGATTGACCATAAGCCGTCAAGTAAGAGTCTTCGATATTGTATGAGAGAATACACCCAATGCAGATTTAAATCATTTTTTTATGAAATACTTTCAGAGACGCGAATTGAGAAATTTTAACGGCAGCTCGAAGTTGGGCTTAGGCAGATGTTACAGAGGACCTTCAACCATTTTTAGAACGATTTTTCAGCAATATAATTAATGTCTAAAATACAATTATTTCTAATTTTGAAGATGAGAATCCGTTTTTTTTTTTTGTGTGTAAATATGACATGGATGGTAAGTCAGATAGTATCCGAAAGCTAGAAAATTTGGTCATCCTGGCGCGAGAATCGAACCCCCGTCCCCCGTATAGCGTCCAAGTATGCTCAACACTACACCACTCAGAACGACCAAGTCGCAAGTTTCCGATTAATTTGAATGTAACCATCACGTTGTATGGTGCAATTCTATGGTGTAATCCCGTATTCCATTCATAAAATTATTTCTTTTTTAAATGTTCTATCTGATAGCCCTTTCTCTGGACTATGAACGATTTTCCAGCAATATAATTAATGTTTAAAATAAAATTATTTCTTTCTTAAGTGTTCCATCTGATAGCCCTTTATCTGGACTATGAACGATTTTCCAGCAATATAATTAATGTTTAAAATAAAATTATTTCTTTCTTAAATATTCTATCTGATAGCCCCTTCTCTGGACTATGAACGATTTTCCAGCAATATAATTAATGTTTAAAATAAAATTATTTCTTTTTTAAATGTTCTATCTGACAGCCCCTTCCTGGACTATGAACGATTTTCCAGCAATATAATTAATGTTTAAAATAAAATTATTTCTTTCTTAAATGCTCTATTCGATAGCCCTTGATCTGAACTACATACGATTTTCCAGCAATATAATTACTGTTTAAAATAAAATTATTTCTTTCTTAAATGTTCTATCTGATAGCCCTTTCTCTGGACTATGAACGATTTTCCAGCAATATAATTAATGTTTAAAATAAAATTATTTCTTTCTTAAATGCTCTATTCGATAGCCCTTGATCTGAACTATATACGATTTTCCAGCAATATAATTACTGTTTAAAATAAAATTATTTCTTTCTTAAATGTTCTATATCAGAGACCTTTATCTGGACTAGGAACCTTCATTTACATTTCAAACATAACGAGGAATTTCTTAAAATTGTTAGTGGTATTTTATTCCACTCCTCTTTCACGACTTTCTATAATACAATCACCCTTTTAGGTCTGAGCGCTCTTTTCAGCAGTCCCCAATAATAGTCCATTGGTGACACATCAGGGGACTTTGAAGGAATATGAGCAAAAGGTATAGACTTGATACCAGTCTTTTTAGCAGTCCGAAGGCACAATAGTCCATTGGTGACACATCAGGTGACATTGAAGGAATATGAGCAACAGGTACATACTTGATACCAGTCTTTTTAGCAGTCCAAAGGTCCATTAGTCCATCGGTGACACATCAGGGGACTTTGAAGGAATATGAGCAAAAAGTAAACGTTTGATACTCGTCTTTTTTTCATTTTTTCAAGAAGAAATAGAGTGGCAGATTTGGCTGTATGACTGGTAGCCTTATTCTGATGGAATTCTACTCTTTGAAGGCTCTGTGCACAGCCTGATTTACGCAAGGGCACACGGGGCCCGTGCCCATGGACTGGGGACTCCGAATTTAAGCACTAACATTTAATTTTCGTTATTATATACAGCAAAAATGGCGACGGCGGCGTGCACCAGTTAATTTTCACTATTTTCATCGCCATCTTTTAAATTGATATTATAATCGATTTTTGAAGCAACAAATGCATCGATAGGTTGCTTAAAAATCGATTATTATTATCCATTTGAAAGATGGCGATTCGGCGGGCTACACTTGTTTAAATCCGTTTTATTTTAAAAATTAACATGAGTATTTAAAGAAATGTTTTCACTCACCCATGTTTGATGTTTATGTCACATCGTGGGCAGAAACATGTGTTAGTAAAAATACCTCGCTCAGAAGAAGAAAAATGTAGCTCACTGGTTTTGTCTTAACCCTTTAACCGGTTGGAACGAATTAATTCGCGGTTAGCAAAATGGACTGAAATTAGCTCGAACGAATAAATTTGAGAAGTACGCTGAACGCGGATGGAACGAGTGCTGAACCTGTGCATCAGAAAGCGTTACTTTCCCGTTAGTTTTGTTATTCATTGTGGTTATTTAGGGGATGATTGACACTAATCCTTTTTGACTGATTACTTGCTAAAAGGGCTATAACAATGGTGACAAACCTAAGAAAGGAGAGAGAAGATGTTTGAGTCGCTAGTTTCTACCCAGTGGCATGATGTTCGTGTCAGGGGACCAGCCCTTCCCCATCATTCCTTAATGTCAGGGGGACTAGCCCATCCCCATCTTTTCTTGGACTGGAAGTGTTGTGGAGCAAAGAATACTTTATCGCAAGTGACTGGTTTATGGCAGGTTCTGCTGAGATGTGAAAGTGAAGGAAGTCTTTCAAAGTAGCTTTAGTAAAACCCGGCCGCTATGTGAACATTTCTGTTTGAGGAGCACAGAAAATTTTGAGTAATATTTCGTTCAAGGGTTAAAGAAGGCAAGGAATCGCCCATTACGATGAATGAAAAGTGAGTTCATGTACTTTTGTGTTAGCAACTGGAGGTAAAATGTTTAATTTTAATTTACAATTTTTGAACATTTATTGTTTCTTGCATTTATTAAAGTAGATAGTAATTTTGTATTAAGGCAGCACTTCTTGTGCTTTATACAATTATACGCGCAATTTTTAAGGCTGGTACTTGCCTTAATAATTAAAAGCAATGGTGCTTCCTTAATAATTAAAGGCAATGATACTCGCCATTGCCTTAAAATTAAGGCAACGGTACTTGCCTTAATAATTAAAGGCTATGGTACTTGCCATTGCCTTAAAATTAAGGCAATGGTACTTGCCTTAATTTTAAAGCAAAAGCCTAAAAATAAGGCAATGGTAATTGCCTTAATCTTTAAGGCATTGCCTTAAAATTAAGGCAATGGCACTTGCCTTAAAATTAAGGCAATGGCACTTGCCTTAATACACAAGTACCATTATTAATTTATTAAGAGTACGATTCATGCCTGGGGATGAGGGGCCCCCAAGTTGTTTGTGCCCAGGACCCCGCTAGTCTTAAGTCAGGCTCTGGCTCTGTGGATAAAATAATGGCATTTCCTCTTTCAATATAGTACTTAAAACATTATTTTGGTAATATGTAGTATTGATTTTAACATTCTTTTCAACTTTTCTTAAGTTCAATTTCCCATTGTACGAGAAACCAGCAATAATCATGAATTCTTTATTGAAACTTTCTTTGGATTGTTCGAAACAAGTTTGTAAGTCCTTTTCTGCTCTTTTGCGATAGTAAATCGACCTTTTCTGTTACAGTCGTTTAAGTAGATCAATGCTTCATCAATAGTCACAACAAATTTCCAACTGTCTCCGGCTAAGGGATTTTCACAAGAAAGTCCACAGACTGTTCTGCCCTCAACGACGTGCCTAGGCAAAAGGCGGTGAACATGTCTTTGTTTATTACCTTGTTCACAGTTGATGTAGATATTTTTAACGACATAGCGGTTGCTCTTTAGGTCGGTGGATTTTCTTTTAAGACCAGAGGCCTTACTTTTGAAATAGTCGTCAAAGTACGTACCTTCTTTGGATATTCATTTAGTGTTCTTTGGTTCGATGGATTTTCTTTTAAGACCAGAGACCTTACTTTTGAAATACTCGTCAAAGTACGTACCTTCCTTGGATATTCGTTTGGTGTTCTTTGGGTCGAAGGATTTTCTTTTAAGAATAGAGACCTTACTTTTGAAATAGTCGTCAAAGTACGTACCTCCTTTGGATATTCATTTAGTGTTCTTTGGGTCGATGGATTTTCTTTTAAGAATAGAGACCTTACTTTTGAAATAGTCGTCAAAGTACGTACCTCCTTTGGATATTCATTTAGTGTTCTTTGGGTCGATGGATTTTCTTTTAAGACCAGAGACCTTACTTTTGAAATAGTCGTCAAAGTACGTACCTCCTTTGGATATTCGTTTGGTGTTCTTTGGGCCAATGGATTTTCTTTTAAGACCAGAGACCATACTTTTGAAATTGTCGTCAAAGTACGTACCATCTTTGGATATTCATTTAGTGTTCTTTTTCTTGTTAAGGTGGACGTCAAGTAATTTTGCTTCCTATACTTCCAATGGAAAAACCTTTGTACAAATTTCCTTCACAATTAGTGTGTTCCCAAGGATGACAATTTGAACATTGGTTAAAATAACTTCATATTATAACTTGGAATACTTAACATTTTCTAAAACATAACTATAATATATTTAAAATCAATAACTTTTCCTTTGGTGGTTTTGAAACCAGATAAAGGATGGCGCGACTTGTACTTTGATGACGTCAGCAGACAAAAAAATGTTGGATTGCATAATTATGGTTATGTTTTAGAAAATATTAAGTATTCCAAGTGTGGTGTCATGGCGTCGCCCCATTAGATGTTGGCGCGCGGTCATGCCATCTATCTCATTACGTCACGCGTTGTTTGTTGATACTATTAAAGTTTTATGACATCACACCTTGCTAGCAGATGGTCGCGATTCCCATCTGCCTCATTACGTCACGCGTTGTGTGCGTATGTTCGTCCGCACGATAACTCGCGTAAAAATCGTTCGATTTCGATGAAATTTTAGTATGTGGTAGGGGAACACCTGGGAAGGAACCCTATTGAAAGTGAACGAAATGGGGTCAAAGGTCCGGACATAAGGGTAGGATCTATTCCACTGCTCTTATGCGTCATAACTAACGATTTCGATTAAATTTTAGTATGTGGTAGGAGACCACCTGGGGACAAACCCTATTGAAAATTGGCGAAATGGTGATCAAAGGTCAGGACATAGGAACGGAATCACTTCCATCGCCATTATGAGTCATAACTTAAGTAAAAATGTTTCGATTTGGATGAAATGTTGGTATGTTGTAGGGACCTGTCTGGGGACGAATCCTATTGAAAATGGGCGAAATGGGGTAAAGGTTAGGACACAGGAGCGAGATCTATTCCATAGCGCTTATGCATCATAACTTCCGTAAAATTGCTTCGATTGCGACAAAACTTTATCCATGTTATTTCGTAGATATACTGAACCAGTTCTGTTGAATATCATCCAAATGGATCAAAGGTCAGGGCACAGGGGTGAGATTTATTCTACAGCCATTTTCCTCATAACTTGAGTAATAGATTGAGTAATGATTTCTAGTATATTGGAAAGCGTATCATAATCAATGCATTGCATGATTTTACTAACTTGTTTGTAATGGAAGGGTTGTATCCTCGCTCTACTGCAACACGTTTAAGGAAATAAAGTTCTTTTCTCAAACTGTCTTTATCTGAACATATATGTATCGCGCGATATACGCAAGTGTAAAAGGCGCTGAGTTTTTGTTGATAAGAGTGATTGGACTTGGCATGTGAATGTGAAAATACAGCAAAAGGCTTCCGATAAATTGTGGTTGCGAAAGATCCATTTAAGCGAGTTACCAGGACGTCAAGGAATGGTAGGCATCCGTTATTTTCAGTTTCGTAGCTGAATTGAATGTGAGGATCAATGGAATTTATAAGTTTGACTAATTCCGGAATTTCAGAATATTTTCCCTTCCATAGAATGAAAGTATCGTCTACATATCGTATCCATAAGTCAAATTTCACAAGTTTGAAAAGTGTTTCTTCAAATCGACGCATGTAGATTTCACATAATATAGGTGACATTGGGCTGCCCATGGCTACCTTCCGTCTGTTCATAAAACTTTCCATGGAAAGTAAAACTGTTCTGTTTTATGCAAATGTCCACTAGGCTTGTTATTTCTTCAACTTCGGGTTGGCTGTAATGGTGCTCCACAAAACTTGATTTTAGGGATTCCAGAGCTCCTGTTACTGAAAGATTGGTGAACATAGATACTACATCAAAGGATAGCATTAGTTGATCTACGTAGGGGTGTAGTTTGAGTCGATTGGTAAATTCAATGGAATTTTTCACAGATGTTTCGTTTGGAGTGGCCAAGGTAGATAATTTTGAAGATAAGAACTTTGATAACTTATAAGCTGCTGTGCCGATAGTACACAAAAATAATGTTTGGCGGTACTTTAGTAAAGCGTATTATTGAGTAACAAGGAAATTAACTAGTGTTGCGTTATATTCATAGGACAGCATGAGACAAGATAAGATTTCAACAATGGTTTTAACCGTTGTGGTCGGGTTTAACCAAGGTTAGTAAATGACAAGGTTATGCCTATACCACACTTCCGGCGATTGCTTTATGACGTCACTGTCCAAATCGCCATCGTAAGACTACCTAATCGCCACGTTTCTTTGTATCTACAAAACAGCAGCGTGTCGGAATTATTATTCGTAAACCAGCTGGAATAATCTTCACAAATTCTACCAGATTTTTTAATGCATAATGTTTTTAATTTTTAATTAAAAAAATTTGGGGAAGGTTGCCGAGATCCTTTTCTTATTCCTCATAAAGAAATTCTTTATTATATGACAATAATATATCCTGCTGTGCGTTTTCCCTTCTAAATTTATATAAAAACAGTAAAAAATTCCCTTTGTAACTAAATTAGCATTTAAAAATATAACCGTTTTCCCTCCCTCTACGTAACAAAATGCAGCGGGAGGTATTTTTGGGAATCTCCGTTACTAAAATATTCACATGGCTCTGGATTTCTTCTGTATTTAATGTAAATCTGCTTTTGCATAAGCTTTTATTCTGTGTTTGAGTTATAAAAATTGTTGACAAGACATCTTCCTCCATAGGTACCGTTCGGATCTACGAATTACATGTTAGGACGGTGATGTCATTAGTATTCGTCTGCAAGGAAGGCTAGATGAACAAACCTTACTGTATATTAACTTTGGGGTTTAACGATCGCCATGAGCGACTCTTAAGGATATAAGCAGATGGCCGTCTCAAATTTAGGGCCAGAGGCGAAAAAGGGGTGGACGCTGGTCCCCCTAATCCGGGGCACGAGCCAGGCCAGCTTCTGATTAATGGTCAGAAACCCGCGCCACATACCATTCGCCCACCCAGTCTACCCACTTTCTCAAACTCTACCTCTTCGTATAATTTCTGAACTGAAAAATGTGAAAAAGAAACATGTAGTAATTATTTTTTTGTTGCTGTTCGGGAAGCGAAGGAAACTTGTCGCGCGTGTGCCATTTAGAAAGTGAATTAAATCATGATCGTATATTTAAGCGGGCATATTTTGTAGTGAGTATCGCAATGCTTTTAAGGACGCATTTCCCAATTTTTATTTAGACGCTCATATTTTTCAAACCATCAGTGAAGTTACGTCAGTTTTCTTAACAGCGCCATTAGTTTCGCTGCTCATTCAGATCCCTTATCTGATTCCTTACATCCCGCTCCTTTCCTCCTTAACAGCATGCGTCTGAAAGCATGCTCTTCCCGAGTTTGACTTCCCCTGGAAGGAACCGCCGCGCCATCTGCGGGGAATACAGCTTTTTGTGAATCGAAGCGAATCATTCGCAAGTTGTCCCGCCGCTAGCTGGAGCCGAAGTTCTCTAAGCATCTTTTTTTCAAAACACCTTTTCCTTTAGCGGATAAAATCCTTTTCTTCTGAAATATACTTTTTTGCCACTTTCGAAATTCAGCTGCGTTTTTACGGGATGGTTGTAAGAAATGTTGATTTGGTACTGCCATGCAACAAGTGTTCACCAACACAGCTCCTATGTAAGGATGTGAAGACAAACGTGAAATTGTAATGCGCTGCAGCCACTCCAAGTTATTCTTCTCAGAGGGAAATAAATACGCATTTCTTCATTTTACCTATAAATAATGTTAGAAACTTTTAATAACTAAAGATTTTTGCCCTAGGTAAGTACGCAGAAGATTAATTTCGACAACTTTATAAACAAAGCGCGGAAAATCTACACTAATGAAGTTGCTAAACGTGAACAAGTTACGATATCTATATAACTGTTTCTGCAGAAAATTGTTCGCTCCATGTTTCAGCAAAATTTCTTCTGCTCGTGTTATTTTTATTGAATTCTCGATCTCCAGTTCTTCGAAGCGTTATTAACAGACCTGAAAACCTCTGCAGACATAAATGATTTACTATGAATTACTCTTACAAAACGCTAATAATTTCCAAAACAATGATGCGAGGAATATATCACTGGTCATGTCATTTCTAAATACCACAGACTTCGTGGACGGATTACAGGGAAATTTTTCGAATGGCACATTGGGTTCTCCAGGAGATATCAAGGACGAATCATCATTTCGGCATCTTAATCTTCAATATCAAATACTTATTACCTTTTCTTATGGATTTGGCATCACAGCTAACGTGTGTGCTTTGGTGTTGCTTGCTAAAGGAGAAACGGCGAGAAATCGCAAACAGACGCTTATGGTTCGATGTTTGGCCTGGAATGACCTAGTAGCTCTGGTTGGCTCCTTTTTACTGATGTACCTGCAGCTTTACATGGGAGAACCCATGGCTAGTAAGAGATGGTTTTGTGCGCTACGTGTTATACTTCGGACTTTTGGTTTGTCGTCCGGCTGTGTCGCTACAGTAATGGCAGCGGAACGGTGGATGGCGTTAACAAGACCTTTCATCTATCAGAAAGTAAGTACGTTTTTTATTTATCAGTATTGTGAAATAGCTGATGTAGATACGATGTCTATTAATTTTTGCAAATCATTTTAGCAATGCGATGTTACCATAATAATACACCTTCGTACGATATACATTAAAATAATACAACGTTTGTCACAAATATTTTATTATTTCAAGTCGACCAAGGTTTCGCTGGCTTCTGATCTAGCTTCCTCAGGACGAATGGCACGTAAATATTCAAATTGTACATTATAACATAGATGCTGTTTAGAGTCACAGGTTTTGGTTAGTTGCTTCCACGCACTTGACAGAAATAGTGTGGATGCCATCTCATTAACAAGTTATGAAGAATTCTGATATATATGGAAAGCTTCCAAAATATCAAGTTTGGTGGTTTAATCTGGCTTGTCAATTAGTTTTGCTTCTTCAAAGAGAAATTTATGCTCATTTTCGTAATAGTGTTTAGCTATCGATGACTTCTTTAGGTCAGAGTTCCGAATAAAGGTCTTGTACTCTTTCAATTGAAAACGCAAGGCTCTACGGGTCTGTCCTATGAAGGAGCACAAGACCTGTATTCGGAACTGTGACTTATAGAAGTCTTCGACGGCTAAACACTGTTACGAAAAGGACCATAAATTTATCTTTGAAGAAGCAAAACTAATTAACCAGCCAGATTCAACCACCAAACTGGATATTTTGAAGCAACTAACAAAAGACCGTGACTCTAAACACCATGTACAATTTCAATATTTACGTGCTATTCGTCCTGATGGAGCTAAATCAATACCCAGTGAAACCATGGTCGACTTAAAAAAACAAATATTTGTGACAAACGTATTATCTTAATACATATAATCGCCACAAGACTGGAGTCTAGGATTTCAAAAACCTTCGTACGATATCAGCAATTCATCATATCTACGTAAGCATTCAATTCTGGAAATGGAACAAACAGGTCAACATTTACGGACACTACAAAAAAATTTCATTATTTTGACCTCGGCAGGAGAATTTGTGTGTGTGTATGTGTGTGTGTGTGTGTGTGTGTGTGTGCACAGCACAGTGAAACTGCAGTCCAGAAGGTAAAAAAAATCACATATTTATTGTAATTAAATGGTGGCATTATTATTCCAAATTTTATACGGTACTTTTAGTGAACGATTTATATACTGAAGTGGTTTCTCTTCAACCACAGGTCAAAATTAAACTTTTATACATGGAATAATTAATACGGACCAGTTAGAAATCAAGTTACATGGAAAGAACAGCTTGATTTATGTCCGTATTTTCTGAGGTACATGAGTTAATTTTAAATGTTGCTAACATTTTTATGTGTTCTGTTTGTGATGACATCGTCTATAGATTTTGACGTAAGCCAATTTTTCACTGTTTTCAGGGAAAAAATTCACATCTCCGAATAGTTTGCTGAAATTTTCTACTTTCACCCCATCGTCTCAGTTTAAGACTAAACACAGAGGATGTTCATACATTTTTAGAGCGACTTTCCAGCAATATAATTAGCATTTAAAATAAAATTATTTCTTTCTTAAACGTTCTATATGGTAGCCCTCTGGACTATGAACGATTTTCCAGCTATATAATTAATGTTTAAAATAAAATTATTTCTTTTTTAAATGTTCTATCCGATAGCTCTTTCTCTGAACTATGAACGACTTTCCAGCAATATAATTAATGTTTAAAATAAAATTATTTCTTTCTTAAATGTTCTACCTGGTAGCCCTTTCTCTGGACTATAAACGATTTTCCAGCAATATAGCAATATAATTAATGTTTAGAATAAAATTATTTCTTTCTTAAATGTTCTATCTGATAGCCCTTTCTCTGGACTATGAACTTGCATCTAGATTTACAAGAAAACAGGGCGTTTCTTAAAACTGGTATTGGTAATTTATTCCACACCTCTTCCATTGCTTCCCATAATCCAATCACTATTTTAGGTCTGCGTTTAGAAGCCCTTTTTTTTAGCAGTCCGAAGATACGGTAGTCCATTAGTGATACATCAGGGGACTTTGAAGGAATATGAGCAAAAGGTATAGACTTGATACCAGTCTTTGTAGCAGTCCGAAGGCACAATAGTCCATTGGTGACACATCAGAGGACTTTGAAGGAATATGAACAAAAGGTATAGACTTGATACCAGTCTTTTTGGCAGTTCGAAGGCACAATAGTCCAATGGTATTTACTCTTTAAGGTGGACGTCAAGCAAATTTTCTTCCTATACTTCCAATGGAAAAACTTCTGTACAACATTTTCTTCACAATTAATGCGTTCCCAAGGATGAAGATTTGAACATCAATTAAAATAGCTTAATTTTATAACTTGGAATACTTAATATTTTCTAAAACATAACCATAACTATGGAATCCAATATTTGTTTGTCTACTGACGTCAACAGAGTACAGGTCGCGCGTCTTTTTTCTGGTTTCAACACCACCAAAGGAAAAGTTATTGATTCTTAATATAATTATGGTTATGTTTTAGAAAATATTAAGTACTCCAAGTTATAATATGCAGCTATTTTAATCGATGTCTAAATTTTCATCCTTGGGAACGCATTAGTTGTGAAGAAAATGTGTACAGAATTTTTCCATTGGAAGTATCGGAAGCAAAATTACTTGATGTCCATCTTAAATACAGCAGTTACAACATTTTGGTAATATGAAGAATCGGTTTTAACATTCTTTTAAACTCTTCTTAACTTTAATTTTCCATTGTACGAAAAACCAACAATAATCATGGATCCTTTATTGAAACTTTCTTTAGAACTAATTTTGTAAGTATTTTTCCGCTCTTTTGTGATAGTAAATCACAAAAAGAGCAGAAAAATACTACAAACTTAGTCTCCTTTTTCATATTTTGGCTGGGGGTTTAACGACCACCGTGAGCAGCTCAGTGGGCTATAAGCAGTCGCCCGTCCCTAATTTAGGACCACGGACTCCAGAGAGCCAATACTGTAAGACAAACACAACATCCATGCCTCACTGGGATTCGAACCTGGACCCGTCTCGGACGAATGATCAGAAGCCATCGCTTAGACCACTGTGCCACCACGGCTTCGGTTTTCAAGAAACGGATTTGGATGTATGACTAGTATAGCCTTTCACTGATGGTGTTCTAATCTTTGAAGGCTCTGTGGATAAAAGAATGGTATTTCTTCTATAAATATAGGAGTTAAAACATTATTTTGGTAATATGTAGAATTGATTTTAACATTCTTCTCAACTTTTCTTAACTTTAATTTCCCATTTTACGAAAAATTAGCAATAACCACGAATCCTTTAGTGAAATTTTCTTTAGGTTCCAAGATTATAAGTCTTTTTCTGCTCTTTTACGATAGTAAATCGACCTTTTTTTGCTACAGTCGCTTAGGTAGATAGATCCATGCTTCATCAATAATCCCATTAAATTCCCGGCTGTCCCTTAAAACTGACAAATATTACAAGTAAAAGAAGAAAAAATAGGGAAAACCAAGTGGAGAAAAGTCTACTCCCCCCCTCCCGCATACTAGCAGATCAAATGGTAAAATTTTACAACTTAAGATAGCATGAAATAATAACCTTTGTCCGCAAAGGAATAACGCTGTCTCAATTTTCAATACTTATGCATATTACAATAACCCATAAGTTGACATTTCGATCGTTTTATACAATCCAAAGCACATATAACGGAACTCGCACACTACGAAGTTCCGCGTAAGCCAAAGTTTCTATAGATCCATTAAACTTAGTAATATTCTCTTTTGTTATTTTAAGCGCGTGTTACGAACAATTTTAGGAGAAGCGGCATATTGCACTTCTGAAAACTCGATTGAAAAATTACTTGGAGGTCAAATAACGCTCACTGCGTCAAATTTCCTGCGTGTATTTTATGCATGAAGTAACGCACATTTTTTCTACCAAGAGGAGTAGATGTACATTTTATTTTTCTCGATATCTCTGCTTCTAACAGTCCGATCTGAAAACTGTTTTCGTTGTCGGTCAGCACATCTCATGCAAAATTCTTTGCTTGTAACTTTTAAATTTTCTTAACGAATAAGTAGGCCACTAGAGAGCGAAGGTCACGCTTTCGTTTACAGCATATTTGAAGCAATATCTATGGTCTAAAAATCCCGATCGAAATTAATATTTTTTTATTATCTACTACAAAATACGGAAATATTTTATGTGCATTTTCAGCTCAAAATAATGCACAATTTTCCCGCTAGGGGACGCAAACATTTAATTTGTTTTTCTAGATACAGTATCTGTTTCGAAAAGTGTGATTTTAAGCATTCTTTTGACACCAAATACCATTCACCTTGCGGAGAAATTTGCGTTTACTCGTGAGTTGTTTGTTGTTCGCAATTTTGGCGCTAGGTGGTGTTATAGTGTATTTCTATTTGTAGCTGTATCTCCGCTTCTAAGAATCCTAATCCAAAAGAGTATTTTACTTCGTGCTAAAAGTACAGATAATTACGCTAGGTACAGAACCGTCTTTGCACGATTGAACTTGAGATTAAAATACCCCAAGTTAAGAACGCTGAAGGACTCAAAATAAAAGTTTAAGAACTTTCGGGTCCACAGTGGACCCATCCTCAGAAAAGGGGACTGCGAAGATCAGATCGTGTGTAGAGAATTTTAGGTAGGGTGTGTCTGACCCCAGGTCTTAAACAACCGTTAGAAATAGGAAGCTAGGAGATTTGGGCTAGCGTGCCCGATAAGAAAGTGACACGGAAGCGATGCAGAAAAGGGGAGAAAGACGCCCTTATTTTTTACCGGGGGGGGGCAGTACCCGGGGCTCGACGGCTTAACGTACCCATCCAAAGCACGGCGGATATTTAGTGGCTCGAACTTTCGTACCTGACTGGGATCGAATCTGAGGTCTTCTACGTGGCAGTCACGAACGTTGACCACTAGGCCACCCGCGGCCCCCGGGGACTGCCAATAGATAATGGTACACGTATATACATCTGTAAGCAATGACGTAACACTTCCTTAATGCGCATGCTCACCAACCACTGGCGTGACACACCGGTATGCCAGAGAATTGGTAGATAATTTGAAAGGAAATTTTAACGTACGGTATTGAGGACACATCAAATTAGTCTTTATGAAGTAGTCATTTCCAAGGATGAGGAAACCACAATGGGCTATTTTCATTGCAGCATATACACTGAAGAGCAATTGAATTAGAGACAGCTGGCGTTATGCAAATGTGGCGCTGTGGGCGGCCCTGTAAACGGAAACGACATGACGTATGCAGCGATCCGACAATATAAGGAGTGATGCGACGGAAATCCGTAGGAATCGGACGTAGTATGGGTAAGACGAAGGATCTAAGCGCATTTGATCGTGGGCAAATTGTCGGGGCCCGACGAATGGGTGACTCCATCTCGGAAGTCGTGCAGGCACTGGGATTTTCACGAGCCACTGTGTCACGGGTGCACCGTGAGTGCATCGATTCCGGTAAAGCAATCCTTGTAAGGGCCAACTGCCGTGGACAACAGCGTGTGGGTGAGCGGGGTCATCGTCGTCTAGCTCGCATTGTAACAGCGGATAGACGGGCCACAGTGCAAGAAATCACTCGGCAATTTAACGCTGATGCACAAAAACGTGTAAGCAGCCACACCATCCAGAACCATCTCCTCGCTATGGGGTACAGAAGCCATCGTCCCACGAGGGTACCGCTGCTGACCGCACATCACAGGGTGCAAAGATTGGCATGGGCGCGGGAACATCGCCACTGGACCCTAGACATGTGGAAAAATGTTGCCTGGACTGATGAGTCGAGATTCACGTTGGTACATGCGGATGGCAAAGAATTCTATTGAATAATTTATTTTATCAACGTATGCCCTTTACTTCATGGAATTTTTCAAATATTGTGCTCTTTAAATACAGAGGGTGTTCAGAATGTAATGCCTCTATATTATACATGGTCGAAGCACATTATTGTGACCACCAGCTAATATTTAGAGTAACCGCCGGGTGCAGCGCGGACAACAGCTAGACGGGCTGGGAGTGACTCAATAAGGTGCTGGAAGGTGTTCACAGGTATGTGGAGCCATCCCAACTGCAGTGCATCTCATCGCTGCTGGAGAGTGTGTGGTGGAGGACCCATAGAGCGAACAATACAATCGAAGGGGTCCCACAGATGCTCAATGGGGTTTAAGTCTGGAGAATGAGGCCGCCAGGAAGTACTTTGAAGTCTTCATCGTGCTCTTCCAACCACTCTCGGACATTTCTAGCTGTGTGACACGTCACACTGTCGTTCTGGAAGATCCCATCCGCACCAGGGAAGACAATCAGCATGTGTGGGTGTACGTGGCCTGCAAGGATGGATTCATAACGAATTCGGTCCGTAGTGACTTCCACAGGTACGAGTGGACTCAGGGAATACCACGAAAACATTTCCCAGACCATAACGCTGCCCCCACCAGCTTGTGTTCTTCCAGCAATGGTTGAAGAGTGTTTGTTCTCCGATGTTTCTCGCCTTGTACGCCAACGTCCATCCGTTCGGTGAAGCAGAAAACGTGACTCATCGGAGAAGGCAATCCTTTGCCTATCAGCGGAGGCCCAACTCCAATACTGCCGTGCAAATGTAAGCATTTCCTGCCAATGCACCTTCGTTGGCATAGATGCAGTAACTATCCGTCTGCATCGGAGCCCCATACGCAGCAGGGTTCTCTGAACTGTCGGTTTAGGCACACTTCCGGTAGCCCCCTGGTTCATTCGGCCAGTGAGTTGCTCCACTGTAGCTTGTCCATCGTCCCTCACGCACCTTCACAGTCGACGTTCACCTCTCACATCAATGGCACGTTGTGCTCCGCAGTTTCCACGTCGCTTATTCGCAATGCTGCCATTTCTCCAATCACGATACACTTTAACCAGAGCAGCACGCGAACATTTCACAAACTGCGCTGTTTCAGAGATACTGCTACGCTTGGCCCGAAAGCCGATAATCATTCCTTTTTGCAAATCTGAGCACACCTTATATATCCTCCAAGCTAGCTCACGCCACATGTTATCTTTCATTGGCATTGGCTACGCGCTGTTGACGTCAAAAGTAGAAGGTGGTCACAATAATGTGACTCGACTGTGTATATGCAAGCCCAATAGCAAAGTAACAAATTGAAACATAACAAGAACAAAGGTCAGAATTTCTACTTTAATTCACATGTTTTATTTTTCTACATAGTTCCCTTCAGCTCGATACAGATACGCCAACGTTTCATAAGTTTTTTAAACCTGTCTCTAAAAATTTTCAGGTTGTTCTCGAAACCATTTCCTCGTAGCGGTTTGAACATCTTCTCCGCAGGTGTACTAAATTCCTTTCAGATGTCTCTTGAGAGCAGAATACAACCACAAGTCGGACGGTGGTGTTTCCGGTGACGTCAGAAAAGGCATTGTGAGCTCCTTTCTCTCGTGTGACAGAAGGTTTTCCTTTTTTAAAGTTTAGCGGTGGAAATGACGAATGTGGACAAAAATACCTTTATATGCGAGGCAATCATGTGTCTGGAAGAGTAAAATTTAGAAGCGGAATAGACAAAGATGGATTTTACTTTATTGCCGCCCTAAGAATAGATTCAGATGCCTCCCACGAAAGCCCAGTAATTCGATTTAATTCTGCATCTCTTTGTTTCATAATCTCGATCCAGGGTGTTTAGTTAAAAAAAATACTCAATAGATACAACATTAATTATAGGGCTGATGGGCACATGGGTATCCTCGCGCAGAATGGAACAGTCCCAAACCGAACGCAGGCAATAAATAGGCAAACATCATGGCTTCCCAACAGTGTATCACAACCGACGAATATGGGTAACCGTGGTGATCTGAACGACTTCGATCGTGGACGCATTGTCGCCGCAAGGCAATACAAATTTTGAAGTTGTGAATCAGGTTATTGGTGTAAATATGACATGAATGATAAGTTAGATGATATCCGAAAACTTGAAATTTTCGTCGTGCTGGAGCGGGAATCGAATCCGCGTCTCCTGGTTGGCACCCGAGTGTACTAACCACTACACCGCCCAGAACGACCCTCAAGTTCCTGGTTACTTCGACTAGCGAATCTTGCCATGGCTATATTATAATAAATCGGAAACTTGAGACCTTGTCGTTCTGGGTGGTGTAGTGGTTAGCCTACTCCGGCGCTAACGGGGAGACGCGGATTTGATTCCCACTCCAGGACAAAAAAAATTTTAAGTTTTCGGTTATTATCTGATATTTTTAGTAATTTAGTCAATCCGTTAAGTGGTGTAAATATGCCACATGTCATATTTACACCAATAAATGGATTCAGATCTTTCAAATTTCTATTGTACAACTGTGTAATCCGGTATTTCATTCATTCATTGATATTCTGAGCTTCGGGGCAATCACGGAAATGATGAATTATAAACCTCCAGATTCGCTATACAGTAGTGGCCAAAATTGTAGAAACCTTTTGCAAAAAGTGTATTTTTGAGTTTTGATGGCTCATAACCCCACCTTGTTTGGAGTAATACCATAACATTATACACAGTGCGTCAAAGAATTTTTAAGACTGGCGCTAGATTTCAGCCTACGGTGGCGCCACCAGTGTAATCGCGAATGCGTTATAAACCGTGACCATCTGCTTGCTTTCTGCCAAAAATACTGCGCAGTTGTTAAAGTAACTCAAACGAAACGGGCGTTCATTAGAGAAGTAAAATCTTTTTCATGTTGAATTATTAAGATGGAACAAAGGGCTGTTATTAAATTTAACGCAAAACTTGATAAAAGTGCCTCGGAAACGTACCAAATGACGAAACAAGTTTACGGTGAGTTTTGTTTAAGTAAATCAAATTTTTGTCCTGTGGCACAAACGTTTTTGGACGGAAGAGAGACGCTAGAAGATGACGCATACCAAGTTCATACCGGAAGACCAAGTTCATCTAGGACACCTGAGATTATTGAAAAAGTGCGTGATTTCGTGGCAAACAATCGATATGCGTCACTAAGAATGATGGAAGAGTCTTTAAACATCAACAAAGAAACTATTCGAACCATCCTGCATGAAGATTTAGGCTAAGCAAAAGTCTGTGCTAAATTTGTTCCACACACGTTAACCAATGAACCAAAATCAAGGAGAAGTGCACATTGCAGAGACATCATTTCAGCCGCTGAAAATGATCCAAACTTCTTGAAATCGATTGTTACAGGTGATGAAACATGGCGTTTTCAATATGCTCCTAAAACAAAGCGACAAAGGGCGGAATGGAAGTAAAAAAACTCGCCACAATCCAAAAAAACAAGAAAAGTTCCATCGAAAATTAAAACAATGCTCATTACATTCTTCGATAGTAAGGGTATTATCCACAAATAATTTGTTCCAAGTGGACAAACAATTACTGGTGAGTTTTATTTAAATGTTTTGAGGCGTTTGATGGGCAGCATTCATCGCATTCGTCCAGAATATCGAGATGAAAACAGTTGGTGTTTGTTGCACGATAATGCACCCAGTCACACTTCACTTCTTGTTCGTAAATTTTTCGCGAAAAATAACGTCTGTGTGCTGAATCATCCACTGTATTCGCCTGATTTAGCACCCTGCGACTTTCCTTTGTTCCCAAAACTTAAAATGACATTAAAAGGGTGTTATTTTGATGATATTTCGACCATACAAACAGCTTCGACGCGTGTTTTGGAGGCAATTCCGCAAAGTGAACTGGAACAGGCATTGGAATCATTCTTAAATCGCTGTAACAAGTGTATTGAAGCCGGAAGGACTTATTTTGAATAACAAACCAAAACAAATTATAATTTCTTGTTTCTATTTCATTTTACAGACCCAGTCTTTAAAATTCTTTGACGCACTGTGTATACCAGTGGAAAGATAATTTCATCAAGAATGTAATGCAACAAAGTTTGTTCAATTATCTATATTCTATGAAACGTTAAAGCCAAATAACCAAAAAAAGGAAGCACAACTTGCTTAGGTTGATATGAAGTAGCTTTCCTTCATTTGAATGTAGCCAATGAGCATGAGTGTTTAGAGAGCCAATCAGATGTCATCTTGTTTTGGCAATAAGCCAATCAGATCACAGTAGGATTCAGCTATTGATGCCATTTATTGGAACTGACAGGAGGCCATTTGTCAGTGTGTTATGTGATTGCTATCAAGTTGGATTTTCTTGTGTGTGTGTGTGTGTGTGTGTGTGTGTGTGTGTGTGTGTTCTTTCATTTAGTAAGCTTGTAAAGCGTAATAAAATTAAAGAAATGGCGCAAACAGTTGACTGGTCACCCAGAAAGCGATGTAAAATAGTATTATTAAGTGAACAAGGCTTCAGTTATGAAGAAATTAGAAGAAAAATTGGTGGAAACTCAACCAGAGGTTGCATTTCTAAATTTTTGAAGAGATATAAGGAGACTCAGTCACTACAAAACCAGACTGCTAAAGGCAGGAAAAGGTGCACAACAGCAAGTGATGGTAGAAGAATTAAGAGACTGTGCCTAGGTGGCGGAAGAAAATCATCTTGGTGTATACAAGATGAAATGGCGTAATGCAATGTGAAGTTGAGTGCAAGGACTGTTCGACGCAGACTGCAGGGATTTGGTATAAAAGCTAGAATTCCACGAAAAAAGCCATTTTTATCTCTCAAACAAAGGTTGAAAAGATTAAACTAGGCTAAAACCCATGTTAACTGGACAGCGGAACAATGTTATTTAGAGTGATGAGACCAAAATCTCCCTGTTTGGTAGTGATGGAATTAAATACGTAAGGAGAAGAATCGGAGAAGATTTGCATCCTGATTGCATTACATGTACCGTGAAACACCCAGTTAGTGTTATGATCTGGGGTTGTATGACATCAAAAGGTGTAGGCAGAGTTTGCGTGATTAATGGGAATGAATATAAATAGCCAAAAATACATTAATTAAATACTTGAGACCAAACTGAAGCCTTCCGCACGTGATCTTTTCCAAGATAATGAAGCATTTATATTTTAACAGGATTCAGCTCCATGTCATGTTGCTGCTGTGTGCAAAAAGTGGTTTCAAGATAATCATATTCCGTTGGTGGAATGGCCTGGGAATAGCCCAGACCTTGACCCCATCGAAAATCTATGGAGCCGACTACAGAAACTTGTTGGTCAGAAGCAACCCAGCAGTAAAACCCAATTAATAGAAGCAATAATTCAATCTTGATTACACATTATAACAGCTGCACAACTAAAAAATATTGGTTCATTCCATGGGAAGGCGTTGTAAGGCCGTAATTAACGCTAAAGGTTACCCAACTAAGTATTAACTGACATGGTGAGAATTTTTTGTATATCTCATTTCTTCTATGTGTTTCACTTTTCTTCTTTATGACTGCTGTTCTAATACAAAATCCTTCATAAAAGTTATTGCATTACATTCTTGATGAATTATCTTTCCATTGATATATAATTTTATGGTATTACTCCAAAAACAAAAGAAAGTGGTGTTATGAGCCATCAAACCTTAAAAATACAATTTTCCCAAAAGGTTTCCACAATTTTGGTCACTACTGTATATGAATGCCAGTTGCTTCAATTAGCGAATCATGTGATGGTTATATTCAAATTAATCGGAAATTTGAAACTTGGTCGTTCTGGGTGGTGTAGTGGTTAGCATACTCCGGCGCTAACCGGGAGACGCGGGTTTGATTTCCGCTCCAGGACGACGAAATGTTTTAGTTTCATTTATCTCACATACCATGCATGTCATATTTACTCCAAGAAACGGATTCACAACTTCAAAATTTGTATTGTTGAATGGTGCAATCCCGTATTTCATTCATTCATAGATGGGTCATTTTATCGCCAAAGTGGTGAGAACCCTAGGATTATAGAGGGCAACCGCATCAATGGTGTACTGCGAGTATACCATCGACGGACATGCCAGCCCCCAGAGAGCAAGCGGTGGCAGATCACACACCAGTAATGACGCGGGTTGCTGTAGACTATCCAGGGTCGTACAGGTCCACCACTTGGCAAAGACGGCGCAAATCCCATTCACGTTAAATGTCGGAGGCCCAAGCAACTTCAGCTAGCAAACGGTACAGCGCACGGTGCATGCCATGGGCTACACGAGCCGACACCCTACTCGTGTGACACTGTTCACTACTCGTCATCCGACACTGCGTTTCGCCTGTTGTCGGGAACATCATAACTGGACTTCTGGTGAGTTGCGCGCGTCGTGTGTTCAGATGAGTCCCGTTTTCAGCTGCATCGAGCTGACGGGAGGGTGCGGGTGTGGCGTCGACAGCATGAGGCCAGGGCTCCGTCATGCCAGGTCGATGTGAGCGCTGTTCAAGGGGGTGGTAGCTCTGTTATGGTTTGGTAAACCTTCGCGTGGGACACATTAGGTCCTTTAATGTGTCTGGAGAGATCCTCAACCGCTGCGCGCTACCAGCATGTGCTGACTGGTCCCCTATCCCCCTTTCTTGGCCTTCGCGCATCCTTCTGCCTATGGTCTGTTTAACCCTCCAGGTGACACGAGCTTTTGAAGAGGCAACGCGAATTTTTTTACATGTATAGCAAAAGACTCCTAATTTTGTAGTATTCGTCGTCTTTAAGGTGGACATCAAGTAATTTTGCTACCTATACTTCCAATGGAAAAACTTCTGTACACATTTCCCTCACAATTAGTGTGTTCCCAAGGATGAAAATTTCAACATCCATTAAAAAATTTCATATTATAAATTGCAATACTTAATATTTTCTAAAATATAACCATAATTATATAAAAAATCAATAACTTTTCCTTTGGTGGAGTTGAAACCAGAAAAAAATGGCGCGACGTGTACTTTGATGACGTCAGTAGACAAACAACTGTTGGATTGCATAATTATGGTTATGTTATAGAAAATATGAATTATTCCAAGTTATAAAATGAAGCTATTTTAATTGAAGTTCAAATTTTCATCCTTGGGAACACACTAATTGTGAAGGAAATGTGTACAAAGCTTTTCCATTGGAAGTATAGGAAGCAAAATTACGCCGCCCCGGTGGCGCAGTGGTCTAAGCGATGGCCTCTGATCATTCGTCCGAATGGGGTCCGGGTTCGAATCCCGGTGAGGCATGGATGTTGCGTTTGTCTTACGGCACTGGTTCTCTCCCTTCCCTGGAACCAGTGACCCTAAATTAGGGACGGGCGACTGCTTATAGCCCATTGAGTTGCTCACGGTGGTCGTTAAACCTCCAATCAAAAAAAAAAAAAAAAAAAAAAAAAAAAAGCAAAATTACTTGACGTCTACCTTAAGATGCGCAAAAAATGCGTTCTCGTCCCTAAGTCTGGAAAATGTTTTGGACGCAATATTGCGTTCTCGCGGGATTTGAAAAGGTTTTTGATGAACGAATTATTGCGTCGTCGGCGCTTTGTGCACAGAAACCGCCGAACGTATATATACGTGCTTGCCACTCGGAGGGTTAAGAAGAACAATGCGTCGTATCACCGGGTCGCAACCACACAGGCATGGTCCGAGGAACACTCATCTGAGTTTGGGGCCATAGAGTTTTTCTAAAGTTGCCCGGATTTAAACCCTCTGAAAACTCTGAGCGATGCAATGAAGCGGAACATCAAATCCATGGATTCTAGGCGTACGTCTCGGGAGGAATTGTGGAAAATTGCTGAAAAAGGAATGGCTGATATCGCCTCCGGAAAACCCTCCGGCATCTGGTGGAATCGATGCCCCGGCGTGCACAGAGCTGTTATTCGCGCTAGTGAACCAACACGTTATTAGGTACATATCTCTAATGTTTTGCCTATTGAGTCTATACACTGAAAGAACAAAAAATTACGTACACCCACCTAATAGCGTGTGGCACCAACTTTTGCACGCAGGACAGCATCCAAACTTCGTGGTATGGACGCAATGAGGTTCCGAAATGCAGACTCAGGTAACGCTGACCAATTAAGAGTGCTTGGCGTTGAGCAGGCACAGATGTAAGTGGGGATGATTGATCACGAACAGCTCGTTCCAATACGTCCCATAAATTCTCAACGGGCTAATGTACGGTGAGCGAGGGGGCCATGCAAATTTGGCAAACTCACTGCTATGCTCCTGGAGGCAGTCGGTCGCTAGCCGGGACCGATGGGGTGGAGCGTTGTCCTGTTGAAAAATCGGAACTTGGTTCGGAGAGAGGCACGTAATAAAAGGGTGATGATGGTCGGCCAGGAGCTGCACATAGCTGGAACCAGTGACGAAAGACTCAAGAGCTACCAAGGGACCCAGGCCGGACCACGTGAAAGCTGCCCAAATAGTTACACAGCCTCCTCCGGCCTGTAGTACCCCAACTCGGCATGCGGGCTCCATAGCTTCCTGTGATTTACGCCACACACACTGCCCTCCATCGGCGCGATACAGTGTGAAACGGGATTCGTCGGATCATATGACGCGTTTCCAATCATCCATGCTCCAGTTTCGATGGGCCTTCGCAAACTGCAGCCGAATCATGCAATGCTGTGCCGTTAACATCGGAACACGATGTGAGCGTCGACAGCCCCAGCCGAGTTGTGCCATGTGTCGACTGATTGTCTTCGAGCATAAGCTTGTAGATGCTCCTTCATTAAATTGTGACGTCATTTGATGTAAACAAACCTTCAGATTTGTCTATGCGATGCGAGCAAATCGTCGGCGCTCAATGCACTTTTACGACCTTATTTCATCCGACTGTTAGAGTTTTTCCCGGATTTCACGTACTCCAGGTACACGCTTGCTACGGTTTGTCGCGGAATTCCTAATAGTTTGGTCGTAGCGCTGATTGAACATTCGGCTTTCCTGACTCCCACGACTTGACCTCGATCAAACTCACTTAAATCTCGTCCTTGACCAATGCTGGCACTTGACGGAATGTATTCCTGTGCGTACCAACCCATTGTAGTTCCAACCGGTTTTCCTTCACACTGCGATTTGCTGTTGTCCTGCTGTTTTGCGTATTTTCACCAGGGCGTTTGTAATAATTTGTCCTTTCAGTGTATGTGTACACTGAAGAGCAATTGAATTAGAGACAGCTGGCGTTATGCAAATGTGGCGCTGTGGGCGGCCCTGTTAACGGAAACGACATGCCGTATGCAGCGATCCGACAATATAAGGAGGGATGCGAAGGGAATCAGTAAGAGTCGGACGCAGTATGGGTAAGACGAAGGATCTAAGCGCATTTGATCGTGGGCAAATTGTCGGGGCCCGACGAATGGGTCACTCCATCTCAGAAGTCGTGCAGGCACTGGGATTTTCCCGAGTCACTGTGTCACGGGTGCACCGTGAGTACATCGAATCCGGTAAAACCATCTGCAAGGGCCAACTGCCGTGGACAACAGCGTGTGGATGAGCGGGGTCATCGTCGGCTATCTCGCATTGTAACAGCTGATAGATGGTCCACAGTGCAAGAAATCACTCGGCAATTTAACGCTGGTGCACAAAAACGTGTAAGCAGCCACACCATCCAGAACCATCTCCTCGCTATTGGGTACAGAAGCCATCGTCCCACGAGGGCACCGCTGCTGAAAGCACATCACAGGGTGCAAAGATTAGCATGAGCGTGGGAACATCGCCACTGGACCCTAGACATGTGGAAAAATGTTGCCTGGACTGATGAGTCGAGATTCACGTTGGTATATGCGGATGGCAGGATACGAGTACGGCGCAAACCACATGAAGCGATGGATCCTTCTTGCCAGCAGGGTACTCTTCAAGCTGGTGTGGGAGGTACTCTCGTCTGGGGACTGTTTACGTGGACTGAAATGGGACCCCTGTACGTGTGAGATCGTCCCTCACAGGTCAACGTTACCGGGATATCCTGAACGACCATTTGCTCCCGTTTGTGCGTTTTCAATATCCTACTGGGGACCTTATCCTGCAACAAGACAATGCAGCTCTCGAATTGTATCCGAATGGTTGGATGAACACTTCACCGACGTGACCTCGCTTCCTTGGCCAGCTAGGTCACCTGACCTCAATCCCAACGAGCACATCTGGGATGCCATCGAGAGAGTTGTTCGAGGCTCTGACCCACCTCCATCAAATCTTCGTGAACTGTGGGAGCTTGTTCAGGGGTCGTGGATCCGTATGGCTTCACAACGCTCCCGGTGTCTTGTCGAGTCCATGCCGAGACGAATCGCCGCCGTCATCAGGGCGAAAGGTGGTGCTACACGTAACTAGACAGGTATCTCTAATTCAATTGCTCTTCAGTGTATATGTCCTAACGTAAAGGTCGGTCTATCCTGCCGCATAGAACTTTTGACTCAGATTTCTAAAAATGGCACGCTCCTACAACAGTCTTGATGTGTTGAGATTTGTTTTTATGTTTCTTATTAATATCCGTAATGCTGATTTCAAAAATAATGCTCAGATATTTCTATCACGTACAAATGTTCCACGAAATGATATTTTAACCATCGGATAAGCTAAAACTAATGGCTTCATAAGTTACTGATTGTGTCCATTCGCCCATATGCCAAATAATTTTGACACTATAACATGTTGCGCAACAGGTCTGAGTACATACCTGCCAACATTGGCAAGGGTAACTCGTATTATTGTACGACACACGTAGACGCTTTTTTTAATGAAACGATACATGTCTTTGTGAAAAACAAATATGCACCACAACAAAACGCCACAAAAAACAAGGACACTAATAAAACAAACTTACCACGTGCGAAACAAAAAATTGATATCTCTGGTGGGGGCACTATAGGTAGCATTGCAATATTTAAGTTCGAAATTTCCACCAAAAAAATCAGTCACATGCGTTCAGAACTGCACAACGCTTGACAGATGGAGAAATCCGGAGTTTGTAAAAAAAATACATCAATTTTTCCAAATTCGTCATTTCCGTTTTCGGGAATTTCTCCCTCTCTTATCAACCTTAAAATGCAAAAACTTATGGGACGGGGGGATATTTAACAATACAGGAGAGTACGAATATCGTGGGGGGGGGAGTATTATTGGAGAAATATTTGTTCCGTCGAAATTCTGGTTTTGGAAATTTCCCCCCAATTTTCAAGCTGAAATAAAAATATTTATACAATAAAATGTTGCTTAACAATAATACTGGACAGAGGCAACATCGCAAGAAAAATAAATCACGCTTACTGAAAAAATCTGAACTCCGTCAACCTTCCGTTTTAGAAAGTTTCGTTAAGATACAATTCTGCCCTACGATTAACATCATTCCCCCAATTTCCATTCACTTGTGCATCGATCTCGCGAGTCACCAAAAAAATAACGAAAATGGTGGAATTGCTCGAATTCGCGGAAGAATCTTATGCCTGAAGATTACGGGGAAATTTTTGCAGCGTCTAACTTCCGTTTTCGCAAATTGTTACCTACAGTTTCAAGCTGAAATACAAACATTTATACAACAAAATAATGATAGCTAACAACAGTACTGGACACAAAGGTAACATCGGGAGAAAAAATTACGATTACCGCAAAACTTTATACTCTCTTTAACTACCGTTTTTGAAAGTTTTGAAACACGAAATACCGTTGCTAGACGAAAAACGACCCTCTCCCGCAAATTCTCTTTAGTTTTGCATCGATCTTGTGCATGATCTAAATTACGACGAAAAAGCGGAATTACGCGAATCTGCTTAAGGATCTCATATATATATATTGTAACGTACCAGGAGATGTGACGTACCTGCCAGAAGGACGCACACGACATAAAGGCAGATAGGAATCAGAATAAAACGTCCGCGTAGCTCAATTGGTAGAGCAACTGGTTCCGGAATAAGCGGACTCGGTTTCGAATCCCGGCGTAGACCAAAAATGACGGAGAAATTCACTTCGTTATAATATATATATATATATATATATATATATATATATATATATATCATAAAGTATATATACAGTATATTCACTAAAGTTCTTTTACACCGCTTGAAGGTAACACTGGACATGGCTCAACCGAGAAAACAAGCTGGATTCAGGAGTGGCTACAGCACAATAGATCATATCCACGTACTGAGAGAACTAATTGAAAGAGCGAGGGAATATGAACTTCCATTGTGCATGGCTTTTATCGATTATGAAAAAGCCTTTCATTTGGTGAAACCATCAGCAGTTACAATGGCTCTGAAATTCTGTGGAATTGAAGATGCATACATTAATATTATTAATAACATCTATGAAAATGCAAGTGCAAAGATTCGGCTGTTTGAAAATACAGCACACATAAAAATTGGAAAGGGAGTGAGACAAGGTGACACTATATCTCCCAAACTCTTTAATGCTACATTGGAAAATGTCTTTCAATCACTGAACTGGGAAAACAAAGGGATAAAGGTTAATGGAGATTATCTATCAGAGCTGCAGAGTATGATACAGGAACTTGCTGACAAGAGTAAAGAAGTGGGATTAAAAATGAACTTTCAGAAGACAAAAGTGATGTTCAATGCTTTTACAAGAAATGAAGATTTATCGATTGACGGAGAAAAGCTGGAGATAACAGACACGTACGTTTATCTTGGACAGCAGATATCAAGTGAGGGTTACATTGATGAAGAAATTAATCGGCGTACAAAACTTGCCTGGAGAGCTTTTGGAAGAAACAGCATAATTTTCAAGAGCAATATGCCATTATGTCTTAAAATAAAAGTGTTTGATCAATGCATCCTTCCTGTGCTTACGTATGGTGCAGAGACGTGGATCTTAACTAAAAGAGACTTAAAAGGGCTGCAGACAGCTCAAAGCAGCATGGAGAGATGCATACTTGGTGCAACCAGGAGAGATAAAAAGAGGAACTCGTGGATCCGAAAAATGGCAAGAGTAGAAGACGTCATGATCAGAGTTAAATCCCTGAAATGGCAATGGGCTGGACATACTGCCAGAAGGACAGACCATCGATGGACAGCCAAAATTTTTGATTGAATTCCAAGGGACAGGAAAAGACCCAGAAGAAGACCACATGGGAGATGGGTGGATGAAATTCGAAAGTATGCGGGAGTGACATGGAGGAGACTGGCGCAAGACAGACCGTTGTGAAGGAAACTTGGGGAGACTTTCGTCCAGCAATGGATTGATAATGGTTGACAATGATGATGATGATGATTATTATTATTATGATATATCATAAAATGATAGCAAAATACAAAAGAATTTCAACAAAATGAAAATTCGTAGAATCCGTAGTTTCGACAGAGAGTTCCGGAGTTTCGTAGTCAGACAACAAAATCCATATAAACTACGGACATTCCGCAGTATTTGGCAGGTATGATCTGAGTATGGATCTGGCAGAGTGGAGAGGAAGAAATTCTGAGGTTGTAGGAAGCTAACGGGGCAGCGACACATATATGGAAACAAGGTTCGAACATGCCTGAGTTTGCACTTGTGCTCATCTCCATCCCTCCATTAGTTACCAGTTGGAGTTATGTCCCTTCACTAAAGAGATGTGTATTGTGTTTGGTTTTAATGTAATGAATGGTAGTTTCTGTGACACTGGCTACATGAGCGTGCGTTGACTGTTCGTTTATCTATTATATGCATGTGGGTGTTTGTCAACAGATTGATATTACTGACTTAAATAGCTTACCATGCACACTCTGGAATGAACATTTGGGACCAGGACAAATCATGGGCTCCACATAATCGCTGTGCTGTTTGTGCTAAAGAATTGAAGCAGTGTATCGGAAGGTAAGGAAGAAATCCATTCCATTTGGTTCGCCAATGATTTGGAGCGAACCAAAAAACTACAATGATGACCTCTACTTTTGCTCTTGAAATTACACCGATCAGCCATTACATTATGATCACCCTTAGTCTACAGAAATGAGCGCACCTGGAGACCGAACGGTGGCGCAGATGAAGTTCACAGACCAGTATATACACTGGCGGAAAGTGAAAAAAGAACACCAAGAAGGAGACGTCTGATACCAACGAAATTTATACAGCATAATAACGGAATACAGAGGATAACGTGATCAAAACATTATGGCAAAATACAGCTGTATTTGCTGGTAAACTGAAAAGTAACATTTCCATGTAACATGGTTAGTACGAGGTTGAACCGCCATGAACTGCGTCACACTGTGCAATTCTGGCATGGAGTCTGTCGTACAGATGTTGGATGTAAGTTTGGGGTATTGAGTTCCAAGCATCCTCAACCTGGACGCGTAAATCGGGGATGGTCGTGGCTGGCCGTGGAGACCGGATAAGTCGTTGTCCCATAAAATCCCACACGTGCTCAATGGGGGACAAATCCGGTGAACGTGCAGGCCATGGAAGTTGTCTCACAACCTAAAGTGCATGTTGCGTTGCACGTGCCGTGTGTGGGCGTGCGTTATCTTGCTTGAAAACACCACGATGGACCGACCTTACAAATGGCACAACAACGGGATGAATGATGTTGTTGATGTAGGAGGTGCTGTTTAACGTAGCCGGTACAAACACTAGTTGTGTACGGGAGTGATAGCTGATCGTTCCCCACACCACGTGACCAGGTGTAGTCACTGTGTGTTGCTGACGGATTCAAGAAGGGTGGAGACGCTCCCCTGTGCGTCTGCGAACATGCATACGGCCATCGGAGGCTCCCAAGCAGAATCTGCTTTCATCGCTGAAAACGACAGATCACCATTGCGTTCTCCAGTGCAGACGTTGGCGACACCACTGCGGCCGTTCCTGACGGTGGGCTGGAGTTGTAACGTACCAGGAGATGTGACGTACCTGCCAGCAGGACGCACATGACATAAAGGCAGATCGCAATTAGAATCCATGTCCGCGTAGCTCAACTGGTAGAGCAACTTATTCCGGAATGAGTGGACCCGGGTTCGAATCCTGGCGCGGATAAAAGTGACGGAGAAATTCACTTCGTTATAATGGCGCCCGAACTATCCGGATGACCCGATCGTTCAAAATCTCGCATTGGTGTGATGTTAATTCCACACCGCGAGATAGGAAAAATATGAGCAGCACTTCGAAAGAAAAAAAGAAAAATAAGGGAGAGATGATGTAACGTACCAGGAGATGTGACGTACCTGCCAGCAGGACGCACATGACATAAAGGCAGATAGGAATCAGAATACATGTCCGCGTAGCTTAATTGGTAGAGCAACTTATTCCGGAATGAGTGGACCCGGGTTCGAACCCCGGCGCGGATAAAAATGACGGAGAAATTCACTTCGTTATAGAGTCAGAGGTACACATGCCAGAAGCACACGTGTACGTAGTCTTGCATCCAGTAGACGGTTCCGGATTGTTCGCACAGTCACCTCAGGTGTAACGGCAGCTTGGATTTGCGTCGCAGTGGATGTTCTGCTTGACAACGCTGCTCTTCTTATGCGTCGATCGGTCCGCTCATCATTCCGTCTGTGACTCCCGGTTCCACGTTTTCTCGTGTGTGAATGTTCCTCGTACCATCTACGCCACAATAGTACCACCACCGATATTTTCCGTCCAATTCGCTCCGCAATACGACGATCCGACCACCCGGCCTCGCGGAGTCCGACTAGACGACCTCGCTTAAAGTCCGATAACTGCTGAAATCGTACACTTCTTCCATGTCCAGGCATTGCAGCTTTTTCAGGGTCTTCGCACGTGTCCGTACGCCGACGACTGATTACATTCACTTCGCCGTACTCCTTAAATACCACCGACGATAATTTTCATATTATGCCGTGCTGTGGCGTAAGCGCTCACCGGTTGGTCCCGAAATTAACATCACACCTACGTAATCTCTACCCCATTAACATATGTAAATTTCATGATCGTCAGCCAATTCCTTCTTGGTGTTCTTTTTCACTTTCCGCCAGTGTATATTGGGTCGTTTCATAATTATTGGCCGATGCCGGCAAGGCGAACTTGCATAGCCGGTTACAAGGGACGCCTCGTAGGAGGGACTACCAAACGCCCCTGCAAAGTGAATCGGTTCTGTCCACGGGTATAAAACGGAATTTCAGACAGATTTCAGCAGTTGGGGACGTGGTGGAGCAACGCGACGTAAGATTAGTGATTTTGCACGAATTCAAACTTGGCCGGAATGTGTCCGAAACGGTCGCAAATGTCCACAGAGCGTGGGGTGTCGGCACGATAAGTGATATAACTGTCCGTAGACTGTTTTCCAAGTTCCGTACCGGTGATGTTATCATCGACCATCCAGGAGGCGGTCGTCCGGTTCTGTGTGACACTATATATTTAAGGCGGAAAGTGTAAGGAAAACCAACGTCCGCAGTACGTGAGCTCAGTGCCTAACTTGTCGTATCATCAGCGACAGTTTCCAGACACCTGGCAGCTATAGGCAAGGTTAAAAAACCGGATACCTGGATTCCACCCAAACTCACCGAACAGCAGCAGATACGGCGTCTAAACACATGCATTGCCCTCCAAAAACGTGAGGCTGGCGCTCCCCTTCTGCATCGGATCCTTACGGTTGATGAAAAATGGGTGCTTTATGACAACAGGAAGCGAACAGCTCAGTGGCTCGACAAAGGGGAACCACCAAAACACATGTCCAAACCCGAGTTGCACCCACAGAAGGTTCCGATCTCTGTGCGGTGGACTGTCAAGACTGTGGTTTATTATGAGTTTTTGCCGCTAGGTCAAATAAGCAGAACTGACGTGTACTGCCATCAGCTGGACGAATGTCACCAGAAATTATGCAACGAACAACCATCGCTTGTTAATCGTTTGGGTCCCATACTACTTCATAATGGCGCACGACCGCATGTGTCTATTGGAAGCATGCGAAAAATCAACGCTTTGGGATACGAGGTCCTCCTCCTATCCTGCTTATTCACCTGACTTGGCTGCCTCATACTTTCACATGTTTTTGCCATTTGGACCACTTCTTGAGGGGCAAACGGTTCGCTAACAAGGATGCTGTGACTCACGCCATTAGAGATTGCTTGGACCACCGTGATGCCAGTTTCTGCCACCGTGGCATTTTTGCACTCAAAACACGTTGGGCATAGTGTATTGCTGCCTAGGGCAGATATTTTTCGGAATAAAATGTATTTCGTCGTTTTTTGCTTTGTGTCCGAGTCGGCCAATAATTATGAAACGATTCAATACAAACCGAGGACCGTCTTTCGGTTAGTAGAGTGTTCGGAGTCATAATGGGGAAAGCCGCAGATTTATCGGTGTTTGATAAAGGACAAATTAGAATGGCACAATGCCCCGGATTCATTATTCCGATAGCACAATCCCTGACAGCTGTCAGGTATCTGAACATCGTTGCGGACCAAGTTCACCCATTCATGGCAACTGTGTTCCCTGTTGGTGATGGCTATTACCAACAGAATAATGAGCCATGCCACACTGCCAGGATCGTCAAGCGGTGGTTCGAGGAACATGCTGGTGACTTTCTGTTAATGACCTGACCTCCAAATTCACCTGACATGAACCCAATCGAACATTTGTGGTTCGACTTGGAAAAGAGGGTCCGCGCTAAATCACCACCACTCACCCTGAAATGTGCGGGAACTGGAGGACTTGCTGTTGACATAATGGTACCAGATACCCCAGGATACCTATGGCCTCCTCATCGAATCGATAACTAGCCTATTAGGTAGATGGTCATAATGTAATGGCTCATCCTTGTATAATACATAACCTTTTAGAAGAATACAAATTCGTTCAGAAATAGTCAAAAATAATCGAGGTAGTTGCCTTCAATGCACGATCTTGATAACAAGAGTCACTCACAATACAAATTTAAATTCGTTAGCTGAATTTAAAGATTTTATTGTATATGCAAGTATTAGAACTTTCAGGTTTCCCTAGAACCCATCATAAGATACAGAATAAGGAATAAGTTTAAATAGAGTGTTACGTGACATGATATAGACATCAGATATTAATATGACATAATGTCACGTGGCATCAAAATGTCAAACAACGTGGTATGTATCATTAAATAAAGAAAATAAAGAAAATGGAATGCAGGGATACATACAATACTGCGTTGTAAAAATAAAGGAAGGTTAGTAGGTAACTAAATTAATTGTGTTGTTCTCATCTGGAGATACAACAAGGAGCACTATAGCAGAAATCGAGATTAAGTGATTCGTCCTCAGTTTGCCTCGTATTCGGACCTGTAAATAGTTTCCAGATTGTTGGTATAGATACTAGAAAAACTCGAGGACGCCATACTAGAGTTCATAGAGGAGGAGCAAACGACCAGCAGCCGTGCGATGGCGCGACAGTTCAGTGTGCACCAAAGTACAAACAATGTGGTATGTAAAGTACCGTACTTGCCGTTCTACACGACAACGATCTGCATCCATATCACATCGCACGAGTGCAGGGCCTATTACCACAGGATTATCCTCGAAGACAGGCATACTGTGAGTGGCTGCTACAGCAACATTCTGCCGATAAAAGTTTCATCCGCCGGATCTTGTAGACTGATGAAGCAAGGTTTACACGGCAGGGTATCTGCAACACCAATAATAATCATGTTTGAGCATTGGGCAATTCGCGCGCAACACGTGAACACGCTGATTAGGTCCGGTGGGGTGTTAATATCTGGTGTGGTATTGTGGGCGATATCCTAGTGGGACCATATCTTCTTCCCGAACGTGTCACTGCTGCCAACTACATGGTGTTCCTACGTGATGTTCTGCCGGACTTACTGGAAAACGTACCATTGGCTGTTCTCAGCAATATATGGTTCCAGCATGATGGAGCACCGGCGCATTACGCTGTAAATGTTCGCCATTGGCTGGATACGGAATATCCCGGTCGATGGCTTGGCGTGGTGGTCCTGTCGCATGGCCCTCTAGATCGCCGGATCTTAACCCATTGGACTTCATCCTCCGAGGTCATCTAAAGGAACTGGAATATCGATGGCCTGCGAACAGCCTGCACGACCTAGTGGCCACCTTACACGCGGCCCTCACAACTGTAACCCCTGCCATGCTGGAACGCGTGCAGATGTCTATTTCTCGGCGGGCTGCAGCCTGTTTCGCACTACAAGGTGGTCATTTTGAACACATGTAATCTTACACGAATCCACGTGTTTTATCATTTGTGTTGTAGTGGTACACATCAATAAATTACATGTTTTCTGTCAAAGTGATTGGGTAAGTTATTTCTAATGTCTGTATTTTTACCGAATGTGACGTCACGAAATTTCGGCGCGTATATCTCCGGAATGCGACGTCCGTTCGGAAAACGGACAACGGTTTTCGGCTTCTTTCTCCACGAGGAATCGTCCGGTTGGTTTATTGTGCGGTCGATTCTGATCACCCTATATACACATGTAAATGTGTTTCAGTTACAAATATAAAGTTTACCACGAAGAGTGAATTTTTAAGTTGGTACTGAAGTTTAACTTGTAGTGAATATCTCGGTGCCGTAATACCGAGATATTCACCCCGAGGGATGAGTAATCTGAGGCGCTGGCGGCTTCTGACAATTCGTCGGAGCTGGGCATGAGTTATAGTCCCGGATGAAGTGTGGGTGGGCCGCCCCGGTGGCGCAGTGGTCTAAGCGATGGCCTCTGATCATTCGTCCGAACGAGTATAACGAAGTAAATTTCTCCGTCATTTTTGTCCACGCCAGGATTCGAACCCGGATCCCCTCATTCCGGAATAAGTTGCTCTACCAATTGAGCTACGCGGACGTTAATTCTGATTCCTATCTGCCTTTATGTCGTGTGCGTTCTGCTGGCAGGTACGTCACATCTCCCTCCCCCCGAAAGAGGGCCGGGGGCATGGCCCACGGGTCAGCCGTGACCATGAATCGTTGCAGGCAGCCATCCACTGTAGAACGTGCACTTGAGAACTACCAGTCAATCTGGTGTGTGGAATGCAACGTCACACACACTTATTTTTCGAAGCGCTGAAGAGGGGATTCTCCTATTTTTCCTATCTCGCGGTGTAGAAAGAACATCACACCATTGCGAGATTTTGAACGGTCGGGTCATCTGGATAGTTCGGGCGCCATTATAACGAAGTAAATTTCTCCGTCATTTTTGTCCACGCCAGAATTCGAACCCGGATCCCCTCATTCCGGAATAAGTTGCTCTACCAATTGAGCTACGCGGACGTTAAATCTGATTCCTATCTGCCTTTATGTCGTGTGCGTCCTGCTGGCAGGTACGTCACACGGGGTCCGGGTTCGAATCCCGGTGAGGCATGGATGCTGTGTTTGTCTTACGGCACTGGCTCTCTCCCTTCCCTGGAACCAGTGACCCTAAATTAGGGACGGGCGACTGCTTATAGCCCGTTGAGTTGCTCACGGTGGTCGTTAAACCTCCAATCAAAAAAAAAGAAAAAAAAAGTGTGGGTGGTGTGTTTGTCTGATCGCGTTGGTTCTATCTCTTCCATGGAAATAGTGGCCCGCAGTTCGGGTAATGGGCGGCCGCTTATAGCTCTAATAATTGCTCACGGTCATTGAAACAAGAAAAAAAAATAAACACTGGAGTTCAACCACCCCTTAGGAGTAACATAAAAAAAGCCTACTAGGAAAATCATCAGAACGGCGGAAAGAATAATGGGAGATCACTGGTTTTAGCCTGTCTATCTTCTGTGAGACTGGGCAGTACTTGTTCATCCCTGATGCGCATTAGAGATAATTTATTTTCAGTGTCAATCCAGAACCCGCGGAGAGCACATTTGTCTCCATTTAACGACTAAAGCGTGGACTCCCGCATGCTAGTGTCGTTCACAAGCTATTACTAATGCATCGATAAATGCTGTACCACCTCCTTTTTCCCCCTTATCAACAATTCATTCTGCTGCGCTTTCCCTTTCCGCCCTTCATCAAAAACGTGGGCTAGACTGCATACTTTCACGACCTTGACGTAACGTTTATTCGAGCCACCCACTGATCTTGCAATAAAATAACATTTAATGACAGTTTCATGAAGTAAGCAACGGTAAATTTAATTACAGTAATATTGCACACTTTCGATTAAAACTCTTGAATGTCGGGTCGTCCTTTCTAAATCAGCAGTCGCCACGAAATCCTAAATGAACGCATTACGTGAAAGTACTTTGCGTTTCGAAATTGGATACATTAACGGCGTGACTTCGAAATTGATCAAGCGACATCCTTGAATTGTTTCTACGAAAGCTCATGCGTAATTGATCCTGCCTACAGTCTGAAGTTCGAACGAATAAGATATTCAGAAGGAAAGGAAAAGTTGCAGTGATAAAGTGCATTCTCAAAATATAAAAAGGTTGCTAGTGTCGCTCAATATTTGGGGCGAGAAGGGTGGGGAGAGTTGCGAGGCAAACCGTTGCGAAATGTGTCGAACTCTCTATTTAAATAGTGGAAGTGGATGCTGTCTGTGAAGTTGGGGGGGGGTTACGTAGGTACCAAATTTTTAGTTAATTTTTAGTTCAAAATCAACCAAACGTGCAATTTCTTACCTGAAACATACCGGCCTGCGTATCTTGTGAAAACACAAATTTTCCGGTGACGAGCAGAGTTGGAAACGGGTAGAAAATTTCGGACCCAAACGTATGATAACTGGACCCGACCCGGACAAATCTGCTTCGAACTACAAATTCTAAACTCAATTTATATATATATACATATAAGCGTAATATATACACTGAAGTGCCAGAAAAACTGGTACGCCAGTCTAATACTTGGTAGGTTCCTCACGGGAGCGCAGGACTGCAGAAATACGAAGGGGCATGGACTCCACTAGCTACTGGAAATATGCTGTAGGTAATGTACACCATACTTCTTGCAGAGCGTTCCACAATTCGGGTGTATTCCGAGGTCTCTGATTTCTGTGTTCGATAGCGCGTTGCATGGCATCCCAAATGTCTCCTATCACGTTCAGATCTGGGGACTTGGGTGGAAATGGTAACACCCCAAACTCAGATGAATGCTCCTCTAACCATAATCTGGCCTCCCGACACTTGCATTGTACTGTTGGAACAGGCCCAACCCATCAGCATGAATGGCAGGACATGAACGGGTGTACCTCGTTAGAAAGGATGTGCACATAGCGTTGGCCAGAGACAGACGTTTGTAGACGTACCAGGGGTCCCAGTGAAGTCCAGCTAAACACACCCCATACAATTACGGACCCCCCCTTCAGCCGGTACAGTTCCCTGTTGACAGGCGGGATCCATGGCTTCATGGGGTTTGCGCCACACACGAATCCTTCCATCTGCCCGATACAGTTGGAAACGCGGCTCGTCAGACCAGGCTACTTGTTTCCAGTCATCAAGTGACCAGTAGCGGTGTTGCCGTGCCCAAGCGAGGCGCATAGCTCTGTGTCGTGCACCCATCAAGCGGACTCGAGGTGGGCGTCGGCTCCCAAACCCCATATCGTACAGGGTACGTTGCACAGTCCGGACGCTGATGCTTGTTTAGGCTCCAGCATTGAATTCCGATTATACCTGCGAGAGTGTCGTGTGAAACGATTCTATACAGCAGACGATGGTCACGTTCACCCAATGTCTCTTTACGGCTACAGTGGTATCGTAGGTTGGAGGTTTTGCCGGAATTCTTGTAGTTACGGTACACCCTTGCAATGGTCATCCGTGAAAATCCGAACTTCGTTTCTATACCTCCGAAAAACTATGGCCCATCTCATAAGCGCCAACTATGACACCGCTTTGAAAATCGCTTAAATCGTTATTACTAGCATTCTCATGCCGAAAACAGCTCTGACAGCTGGTAAGGATGTCTATCGCTTTATATACGCACTGGTGGACGTAACCGAGTACTCGCATAGGTGACGTTGCTATGTATTTTGCATAAGCTCGTCTGTACCAGTTTTTCTAGCACTTCAGTGCATATTTATCCCAATAACTGCTTGATATTTAATAGCTGAAATCCTTTTTTAATAATAAAATTTGGTTACTTGCTAAATCTTAGTGCCATATTTAGTGCCACTATTTTGCGTAATCCAGAAGTAATGACTGACTACCATGGATTATATTAAAAATGGGAATCATTAATTTGCGTTTACACAAATGTATTTTTTTAATGTATTTAGATTGTTCACTGTTTCCACGCTTTGATGGAGGTGCGTATACTTTCATATGGTCCGTTAGATTTTTGGTTCCATAATCTCTTATTACAGCGTCGACATCTTTCTTTGCAATTATACACTTTTGACATTTTGAACAACAAGCAAGACCAAACAACACAGAATTATTCATCGGCTCCTTAATGAGACGAAACAATTTCCTGCATTCACTCTTCTCCTTGTGGTTTTCATCAAGCACGTATTTGTTGGCCTCGAAGCCTTTCTCAACCTCCTTAATATAAAATCCATCCATATTAACAAATAAGAAGTTACTTTCGACATGACATGTCATGGGAACGGGATGTTAGCACATCAATCGGAAACCTCTGAATGCTCAATGTAAAGGATGTGATGTAAAAAGTAACTCTTAGTCATATAGTGAACTTCGCACGGAGAGGGTGAATCAGCTGAGAAGCAGGCGAATGGCGTTTTCCTGTACTTTGTCCTGGACCATCGCACTGTAAAAGAACGCAAAGGAAGTATATTTTTACGATATGGTGTCGGTGTGTCAGACGTCAGTCAGTGGAAATATTCGTTGCTTTAACAAAGAGACGACAATATTTGTGCGTGGCTAATCATTATTCACTCCGTGGTCACCAGTATTGACTACAGAATTCCACAACGCGCATTTTTCTAAAACCGGGTCAAAATTGGGCCAGTAACACCTTGACCCGACCCGTTGGACCCGCAAGAAATTGTCGACCCGTTGAACCGTGTCCCGTTTCCATCTCTGGTAACGAGGATCGAACCCGTATCCTTCCGTTCCGGAGCGGTGCTTTCCCAATTAAGGTGCATCGACGGAATTTTGTTGCGACTTTGCCGTCTTGACGTGTGCTGTTCACTCTGTACTACGCCACATATACATAGTCGTATCAGAATAATATAACCACCTACCTAATAATGGGAATAACCACCTTGGGCCCGAATGACAGCGGCGAGACGGCGTGGCAGGGACTCAATGAGGCCATGTAAGGTTGCCGAGGCACACGTGCTCATTCTGACTGCAGCAGAGCACTGCGGTCCCGGAGATGACGTGGTTGTAAGTCGGCAAGTCGAACCTGTCGATCCAAATAGTCCCACAAGTGCCTTATGTGATTGATGTCGGGCGATTTAGCCGGCCAAGGGAGAACGGAGCTATCGCTGTACTGTTCCTGAAACCATTGACGCACCCCCTTAGCGATGTGGTAGGGCGCACTGTACTGTTGGTAGACACCATCACCACCAGGGTAAACGTCCAACATGAAGGGATGCATGTGGTGAGCGAGGATGGACAGGTAGCCACTGGCGTTCAGGGACCCATCCAGTGGTACCAGCGGTCACAGGTCATACCATGAAAACAACCCCCAGACATGCGCACTGCCACCGCCGGTCTGTACTTGACCGACAAGCGTGTCCGGGTGTTGGTTCTCGTGTGTCTGACGTCATATCCGCCACCACCCGTCACTTCTGTGGATTAGAAACCTCCATTCGTCGGAGAAGGCAACCTTTTCCCACTCTTCCACCGTCTAGTTACTGTAGCCCCATGAGAACTGCAGGCGTCTTTGCCGATGGAACTGGGTTAACATGGGCGACTTGACGCAGCATCGACTCCGGTGACGCATGCCCAAACAGGGTTCGCTCTACGGTTATCGGGGACACGTACATGGGTGCCCCAGCGTTCATTTGTGTGGTCAATTGCTGCACTGTTGCGCGTCGATTGCCCTTATCCAGTCGACGGAGGCGACGTTCTCCTCTGGGGTCGATGGCTTTTGGGACTCCACAATTATGACGTCGGGAGATACTCGGTGTGCCAACGGTCCATTCTTGGTACACCCTTACTACAGCACCACGCGAACAGTCCACGAAGTCTGCTGTTTCTGAGATGCTTCCACCCTTGGCGTGGTAGCCGATGATCATTCCTTTTTGGACGTCCGTCAAATCACGACCTCTGCCCATTATGCTCACGTTAAACACTGTGGCTCATCTGTCCTGGCCGGCCGCTTATATCTCCGTGTGGCCGACCTTGTCACGTGAACTATATGACGTGCCTTGGCGGGTACACTGTGATTCCGGGGATGGTCATATTATTCTGATACGACTATGTATTCCTCCTTAAGAAACGGTTAGGACGGAATCCTAGGTTCCCGGGTCAACCGGCAAACTATGCTGAAGAAGAAGGACTTGTGATTAATTCCAGACGATGTGTGGAAGATCCATCGTACATTTTTGAAGCGTTGAAGAAGGAATTCTCATTAATTCCAGACGATCTGTGTGGAACGAGCAACTCACATTTTTCGAAGAACCCAACGGCGGGTAGATCTATTTCCATTATCGGAAGCCAATGTGAAAACACAAATTTGCAGGTGACGAAGATAGAATCCTTCCGCTCCGGAGCCGAATGCTTTCCCGTAACATCAATATGATTACAACATCCGCCTACCGTTTTAGGTTGTGGCGTACTACAACGTACCTCTGTACTACGTCACAACCTAAAATGGTGGACGGTGTTGTAATCGGGCAAGTGATGCAACTATTTGAGATAGAAACTGATATCGGCTCCAGGCAAAAACCTCCCTGACTTTAATTTATTAATTTGATCTCGGATATTAAAAACTTTCTGCATAATTCCTTGCACAACAATATTTACTGCTGTCGAATTCCAGGCTCCATTTTTTGTTTCAGTGTTTAATGACCACCATGAGCAAATCTTTGGTCTATAAGCAATCACTGGTCCCAAATTTGGGTCTACGGGTTTCATAAGGTGAACAGGGACAGCGCCATCAGACGACCCATGTCTCATCTAGGATTGACAACCCATGTCTCATCTAGGATTGACGACCCATACCTCATCCAGGACTTGAGCCCAGGCCCATCTGGGGCGACTAATCTAAAGCGAATGCTTTAGACCACTCGATCGCAGACTCCTTTATGGAGTGGTGTGCGAAGAAATATATCTTCCCTTTCCTTCCATCCTGTCTGACGACCATATAGATGGTTTTATAGATGTCTCCTTTCTATTTCCTTGAGCCATAGCTTGATAGGTTGATAAAACCGCAGCAATACTATTCTTTCACAAAGATTAAACAAAAATATACAATGAAGTAACAATACTCAAGAAACGCTTATAGAGTATTAAATACGTTTATTTTTGTGGTGTAATAAGCACAAACATTCGCCAAGCTTTCGCACTCCACTGGGAGGCTCAAGGCAATGGTAGACGTAAAATGCAGGGAATTAGAATACGAAATCAAACTACAGGGATGACACCCTAGAACCGTACGTACTGCTTTTCATGGGAGTTGTTGGCTCCCAGTTCCTTTCTATAGACGATAATGCCCATCCCCATAATGCTCGGCTAGTCGACGATTACCTAGAGAGTGAGGATATGCACACGATGGAGTGGCCCGCGAGGTCTCCAGACCAGAACACGATAGAACATGTCTGGGGTGTCCTGAGAAGATGAATTGCAAACCGTCACTCCCAGAACCCTCCCGGGAGTCCAACCTTGGAGGAGGAGGAGTTGCACTTATTTTATCGCTGTTCGGGATAATCACATTCTCTATTAGCCCCTGAAATCCACGCCACTGGTTGTGTCCCTTTTTGTCTGCCATGCTGTCATGCGCATGATTCCTCCTCATGCAATGATAGGATTCCTTTTCTGTTGTGTATCACTTTGTCGGTATGTGACGTACCTGCCAGCAGGACGCACACGACATAAAGGCAGAATAGGAATCAGAATAATCGTCTGCGTAGCTCTGTTGGTAGAGCGACTTGTTCCGGAATAAGCGGCCTCGGGTTCGAATTCCGGCGTAGACCAAAAATGACGGAGAAATTCACTTCGTTATAATGGCGCCCGAACTATCCGGATGACCCGGCCGTTCGAAATCTCGCATTGGTGTGATGTTATTTCCACACCGCGAGACAGGAAAAATCAGAGAATTCCTTCTCCAGCGCTTCGAAAAATAAAAATGTGTGATGTTGCATTCCACACAGCAGATTGACTGGGAGTTCTCAAGTGCACGTTCTACAGTGGATGGCTGCCTGCAACGATTCATGGTCACGGCTGACCCGTGGGTCATGCCCCCGGCCCTCTTTGGGGGGGGGGGGGAGATGTGACGTACCTGCCAGCAGAACGCACACGACATAAAGGCAGATAGGAATCAGAATAATCGTCTGCGTAGCTCTGTTGGTAGAGCGACTTGTTCCGGAATAAGCGGCCTCGGGTTCGAATCCCGGCGTAGACCAAAAATGACGGAGAAATTCACTTCGTTATAGGTACATATATGTCCGTATTAACTGTCATTAAACTCTGTTGGATTCTGCTTTAATTCGTGATTTTTGTGCTTGTCACTTTAATTTTGGACATCAGTGTATTTTTCATAGCGAACGGTATTTTATATAAAAAGTACAAGCTTAATATACAATTACGCATTTACGCCACATAGCGGCAGAACTTGTCATTATGAAAAAAGTAGGGAGTATGTGCAGAATATTCTTCATAGCTGGAAACAGTGACGCAAAAAGGATTCAAGAAATACGTGCTTTAAAGGCAGGTATTACGCTGAAAATTACAGTACTGTCAGCAGCTATAAGAACAAAGAGAAAAGAACCTATTTTGGAAAATTACATAATATGTAAATTGTATACTGATCATAGCTAAAGCCAATCGTTTTAAAATGTGTACTTCAGTTTGTCAGGAAGAGGCTGAATCAGCATTCGAACTAAAGATCAAAGTTTACCCCATCTAACAGCAATGTTTTGCATCACAAAAAGTTGCAAAATGAATAAAATATTTGAGCATATGAATATGATTATAACAGTTTGATGTTAAAAGAAAATTTTTAAATCGTTCTTTTAAAATCTGAAATTATGAACATGAAATTTCCACCCTCCAATCCATTAGTTATCATTATTATTGTTTTCTTTTTTCAGTAAAATATTCAGATAATTTTTTAGATACATAAAAAGGCCGTAACTTAGAGTAAATCTTTACAAAGCAATAAACATTAGAACGGCGATTTAAACACTTTTTCATATTTATTAAAAGTATTCTGATTAGAAGAAATATTTAACATTTTGGACTGACTTCCGATTACCAACTCTTCAAATAGTTCGGTGTATAAATACGCTTTGTTTACGTAAGGCCTACTCACACCCATCATCACGGGGCGAAGAAACTACCTCCGCCGCTATATTTCATGCAGAGTATTCGTTAGAAGAATAAGGCTTCCGAATCAGAAAGCTTTCAAATAATTTCCGATTTTGAGTGTATCGTTCCGCTTTGTTTACATAGAACTTGATCATACCCAACGTGAAAGAAAGTAGTTCACGTTTCAGTGCGGAATTTTCGATTACTGTTTTCACCTAAATAAATCTTATATTAATGAAAATAATTGCAGACATTTATTTTAATATGGAAAATAATAATAGATTTGTTTCATATCACATAATCATACATCATAATTCCGTAAAGAATCATAATATCACACACACTTTTTATGTGGTGTAATAGCACAAAATTAACGAGTCTAGCATTAATTTTATTTCAGTCGGTAGAAAGAAGTACTTCAATGAATAGTTTTTATGGATGTAATTTGTTTTAAGATCTTTTGATATTTGTTTTTTTACAAAATCGTCAAAACAAATATTTAATTAAGCTATCGGACAATGGTTCTTCCGATTTGGAAGCGTGGCTTCTCGGATTTTGCTTGAGAGCTCTCCTATTGGATTCGATAATTTGAGTGTGGACTCCACTGTCAAAATCTATAAAATGTTTTGTGTGATTGACTGTTTAGTATAACTGCACAAGTAATCTGAATTTCTTGGAGTAAAATAGAAAGCGAATTCTCCAAACTTTCACACATCAACCAGATGGCTTTTTCAAGGAAGGTAGACAGCCAAACTGTCACTAGACTAGTGCAGTTATACTATACTGAGTATAGTTGGTGTATTTTTGCTTGTTATTAATGAGCGAAACAATGATCTGACAAATGTTCATATCTTTTCCACTGATCTGAGTAGACCGTAGTACCTGGTTTAACATGTTTTTGAACAGGAGGTAGCAAAGCTTCAGATGCTTTTATTTCCTGGGCAAAAATCCAAACGGAACTTCATGAACTCCTTTCAATTTGAAAATCCAGGTTCCCTCTACTATCCTTCACATTTCATATTTACGTTTTCCAATTTTAGTTTCATCAATTTTTACCACTTTTCCCTCTCCTCCAAGTTTACCCATTTATTCATCACGTTCCAGCATACAGGAAGTCATAACTTCTCTGCAGGAACAAAACCAGCCAGTTACAGTCTTGGTGGATATCTTCCTCATATAAAGAGATTTTTCCCTAATATAGTAGTAGTGGTATAATCATAGTACGACGTGAAGCAGTATGTAAGTAGAATAACCTTTTGAAGTGAGGTTTTGGCTTCCTGAAAACAGGTATTTTTGCACGAGAAATACGTTCATCCCGCATTCCTCCAGAATGAATCTTACAGCACCTAAATAGACCGTATTTTGCTGTATAAGACGTGTATTTTTGCTGCATAAGACTCCATCTCGTGTTCATGTGAACATAATTTTCTTTTCGGAAGGCCGTTATCTTCGTCCCAATTACTAGCTGTCTCTGAATCTTTAGCTTCCTATTGCAGCAGTGACCACAAATTCCACACCGGCATAATTTACAAAAGCAGAATAGATACTACCAGAAAATGAGGTGTCAACTTAACCACTTTGACTTCCAAAACAAAAGTTGGAAATAGCTTCGCATAAAAACACACCAGCTTTGGATAAAAAAGCACCAATAAAACATAGTACTATTATTCGATATATTTCCTTCATAAAATATATATTTACAAATAAAAATAGTCATTAAGGCGTCTATTATAGGACATTCTAAAAAAAGAAGAGCGCATAAAAATTTTCGTGAACTGTTTTTTTCGCGTTGAGTGTGACCAGGCTCTATGTAAATAATGCTTTAACATGGATTTTGCTGATACAAAAAAAAACGGCTTCTTTTATACGAGGGAAATACAAAACGGTAATAGATCTAATACCGAAACTCTTCGCAAGACTTAAACACAACAATCCCGGCAATCCATTGAGACTATCGTGTCCATGAGGTCCGCACAAACGTAACATTAAAAAAAGTACAATCCAAATTCCTGACTATCTACCTGAATCGGACTTTATAATAATTTCCACTCGAGATTTTATCACGGAAACCAAGTAACTCAGTATCTAACAACGCGACATTATGGGCAGTTTTGACGTTGTTTCAATTTCCCCTTCTGTACCAGTGATGGAAGCCATCATAACGTTGAAAAGAGGTCATATCTAAGTCATCACTTAATTCGTAAGAGGCTTGTCTCAGCATCTTCAAGTTAATGGACTTAGGTCTCAAATTCAAGGTACCTCAGTTTACAGTGACAATTCTATTAGCAGGTAAATGGCACTCCCATGGGATCCTCGCTTTCAGCAGTCCTCGCGAAAGCTTCAATTAAACAACATATATTCACCAACATCTACTGAAGGCCTATCACCTGATTATGAAATGCAGACGACGTATTTCTCATATGGCATCACGGAAAGGGAACTCTCCAGCTTTTCCTCGATAAAATCAAATATATACACCGTACGATCAAATACACTATGGAACTTGAACACAATACAGCCTCACCCTATCTGGACGTTTTACTAAGCAAATTACCTGACAACCGCCTTCACACAGAAATCTGGTATAAATCCATGTCCCTCTCCAACCTGATGCTCCCAAGCTCATTCTTCCCCACTGATCACAAAACGGTGTAGTCGAATTAGAAGAACCTTCGCTGTCTCCTCCGATATTCCTTCTGACAACACGAACTAAAAAACGCCATCGAATTGGCCCCTGAAGCAGGACATGCCTCGAACCAGATGCTTAGTTTTATCGAAAACACTAGAACCAGTCGCATTAATCTTTCTGTGCTGCAACTACATTACTTGATCTCTATTCCCTACATACCAACTGTTCCCTATCAACACAAGAACACTCTCAAAAGGATGAACGTCGGTATCGGCTTAAGGCTTCTTTATATACTATGCTTAAGAGAAATATTGATAATCTCCTTATTTTCTAGGAGGCAGGTATTTATGCCATCCCACTACAATAACCGAACGGCTCCAAGCGATGCTACATCTAAATGACCAAACGTTCGATTAGAATTAGAATCAACGAGCATAAAGTGACACAAAAGACGGTAAAGCAACCACTGCTGTGTCCAAAGAAGTCAAGTTGAAGTCCGCTGCTCCTATGTGGGATGATATAAAGATATTAACTTTCTACTCCACCCTTAAATCTTCTGCCATTCGAGAAACCATGGAGATGATTACCAAGAGTGGGGCTTGCAATGATAGCGTTTCTGCAGAGTTGCAACAAATTTGGAGCCAGTTATTCAAATAATATTTTTCGTTTTTTCTTTCAAGGTAACGTGTGCCCAATCAACATGCCTGCTTTTTCTCTTTGAATGAATAATTATATTCGCATCAATTCATTTATCATACACTATATTGAGAAGTCACCAGACACCCCTTCAAAAACAAAAGAACGGATCCACTGCATTGTTAAGATGCACGGTACAGCTGCAACCGGTATGAAAACAAGCCTGCAGCTGACCGCGATCATATCGCACTGTGAGGTTGAGTGAAAATGTCGCAGAACTGATTTTGAGAAAGGAAAGATAATTGGGTGTTATATTAGTGGGTTGTCCATAAGAGAAACCGAGAGGCGTTTAAACATACCCAGGTCAACTGTTTTGGATGTACTGAATAAGTGGAAGACACATATGGCATGCCTGAAGCAGCGAAACGTACCGGCAGACCAAAGAAAATCAGTGATCTAGGACGTCGAAGCTTCAGAAGAGTCATTAAAGCTAATCGACGGAGTACTGCACAAGACCTCAGTGTACAGGTGAGTAAAAACGCTGGAACCTCGGTATGTACACGTACCATTCACAGAGAACTTCATTCCATGGGTTACCGTGGTCGTACGGCTACTCATAAGCCTTTCATCTCCACTCGGAATGCTACTCGTCATTTAGCATGGTGTAAAGAACATTTATCGTGGACCATAGATCAATGGAAACGGGTCCTATGGACTGATGAATCTAGATGCACGACCCATCAGTCTGATGGCCGTGTGGGGGTATGGGGGTAGCCGGGGGAACGCTATTTACCACAGTGTACTGTTCCTATGCTCATGTTTGAAGCTGTCATTGTACTCGTGTGGGGTGTTTTTCGTGGTATCGTCCCGGCCCATTTGCTATCGTGGGCAAACCTATTAACCAGCACTTCTACGTCGATATACTTGACAATTGTGATCTACCAACTTACTATGGAACCTACCTTGTTGGTACCAGCAGGATAATGCACCGAGCCATAAAGACTATTACGGCGTGGTTTGACGATAATTCTGTATCGTATGTGGACTGGCCAACACAGAGTCTTGATCTTAATCCCATAGAGCACCTATGGGATGAATTAGAGCGCCGCATAAGAAGTTTGGAACCAAGGCCTACTACTAAGCAACAGGTAGAGGCAGAATTATGTACTGAACGGAAGCGCATACCTATCGCTGTGTTCCAAAACCTTGTCGAAAGCATGTCGCGAAGGGTCAGTGCATGCATTAAAGCCAAAGGTGGGCCGACACCGTACTAATGTATGTCAATAAATTATATGTTGTGTTTCTTCTCTAGGTGTCCGGTGACTTTTGTCAATATAGTGTATAGTCAAGTCACTGCTTTCAAATTGTTGAAGCATTCTATTATTCAGTTTGCTTTCTACCTTCCTTGAAAAAGCCATGTGGTTGATGTACGAAACTTTGGTTTCTATTTTACGCAAATGAGTTCGGATTATTTGTATAATTTACTGCACGTACTGGCCATTGAGTTAGAAACTTTCATTCAATACCGGGTTGGACCTCGTTTAGCCCAAATCACAGTACGTGTGCGGTTTGGCATAGATTCAAAAACGTGTCGGAGTGCTTCTATATCTACAGCATAACAGGTGTTCGCCAGACAGTCCTTTAACTGGTAAAGATATGACGGAAGAGAACTTTGCTCCCGGATCTGTTTCTTGAACATGTCCCCATACATTCTCAATGGGGTTTAGATCCGGGCTTTATGGTGGCCAGGGAAGATGGTGGAAGTCTTTGTCATGCTCTCTGAACCACTGCTCAACGCATCTTGAACAATGGACAGTAGCATTGTTGTCCATGAAACAATCGTCACCTGCTGTTCAACATTCCAAGATGGATTTGATCGGCAACAATGTTCAGATAATCCTTGGAGGACTCAGCAGTCCAGCAATGTCAGGGGACCCGTTGCGTACCAACAGATTGTGCCCCCACCATGACACCACCTCCAGAACTTTGAGTTATGTTTACAAGGCAAGCTGGGTCCATTGTTTCATGGGACTCGGCCCAAACTTTCTGCCTACCGTCGGTACAGGTCAAGGTGTACCGCGACTCATCGGACCACGTGACTTTTTTCCAGTGTCCAGTCACGGTGTTCCTGACACCACTGTAGACAAACTTTCCAGTTCTTTACAGAAATCAGTGGTTTCCGTATTGGCATGTGACATCCAGTACCGATCGTCTTCCATTCCCTGTGCTTAGTTCGCTCAGATATCGGCCGGGAATAGCCTTCATTGAATACATCGGTCAATTGCTGACCATAGGTAGTCTTGTTTCTCTGTACAAGCTTTCTCAAACGACAGAAATATCGTTCCTGATAGATTGTCGTCGCACCAAAGTTAACCTCTTAGACAAGCAATGTGGATTATTTTTCCACCGATTAAAGAAGCGGGACATCTGACCTTTTGAGAAAGGAGTGTTTTCAAAATCGTCGCACCAGACAGATGGGCACCCACAATATGCCCTTTATCGAATTCGGGAAAATCCTTTGTTTTTCCCATTGCGGTCAACACTGCTGACGACTACTAACGAACTGCAGTGTAGTTGCCTAGATCACGTGACCACGCATTTTGCACATACGCTACTGCGTAAGTGACGTTTACGTACATCTGCATCATCATCATCATTAGTGTTCTGTCTCTTTGCATGTTCAACGGTATCTCAGCAAGTTCTCTTCCTCCAGTTTCCCCTGTCCCTTGCTCTCTCCTTCATTTCTTGATAGCCTCCTGTGCCCATTATAACGTCAAGCATTTAGTCGTCTCCTTCCTCTTGGTCGCTCTCCTTCAATTTTCCCTTCTATCATTCTTTTCAATAGGCTGTCTCCCCTTAACACATGTCCTATTCAGTTATATTTTCTTTTCCTTACGGTCTTCAGTAACATCTGCATAAAGGTTTCTAATTCAATGGCTGGTGTGTGCATCTTACGTATAATTGTGTCCAATTCATTATTTACGGAAAATATTTTGTATGGTTTTTAACGTGAAGTGATTAGGCATAATTATGTTATTTATCAATAGGTCAAAGAGATATCAATGCAAATCTTCTTTCCTTTGAAATATATTAGGTGTACAAATAAGTTTTAAAGCGTTTTTAGACAACACAACATTTATTTGAAAGAAAACAACAACACCTTTACGAATCAAAATATGTGCTGTCATTATATATCACCTTCCGCCATCTGTTGGGGGACGGATTCCAGCCATGAAAAATACTTCGTCGTGTGACGCGATAAAGTAGTCAACCCATTTTTGCACTTCGTCACATGTTCGGAACAGTACACCAGACAAGCCATGTTGCATCGATCGGAACAAATGATAGTCTGAAGGGGCTATGTCGGAATCGTATGCCAGATGCTCCAAAACTTTCCAGCCAAGCGTCAATAACGTTTCATTGACCGATTTCGTGACATGCGGCCTATCGTTGGCATGCAGTAATTTCACGGAACGCAATCCTTTGCCTATGAATGGACGTTTCCGACAGATTTCCTGGTTCAATCGTAGTAATTGTTGCTTGTAGCGATCAGCAGTGATAGTTTGACCCTGTTCCAATAGTTCATAATAGAGCACACCCTTCATATCCCACCAGATGCACAGCAAAACCTTCTTGGAGTGAATGCTGCGTTTCGGTGTCGAAGTTGTTGCTTCATTTTTTTGCGTTTGGGATTTTTGTACCATATCCACGTTTCATCACCCGTAACAATTTTTCACAAGAAAGACTTTGTGTTGTTTATTCAACACATTCAAACACTTCATGACACGCTCATCCTCGTTCCTCTGGCTCAGGTCATATGACACCCATTTTCCTTCCTCATGGATCTTTCCGATTGCGCGTAAACGATTGAAAATATTTTGTTGAGTCACCCCCAGTTGTTCAGCTAGTTCATTTTGCATTTGAGACAATTCTTCATCCAGCAATGCTTGCAGTTTCTCTTGTGCAACTTTCAGCGGGGCGCCGCTACGTTCTCGATCGCTAACATCGAAATCACCTCCTTTAAACTGTCTAAACCCAAACTCACAAGTGCTTTTCGATACAATATTCTCTCCCAGAACAGAACAGGTCGACGCACATGCTTTTGCAGAACTTTTTCCTTGGTGAAATTCGTAACGAATGCAGTGTCGAATAAATGCAGTATCGCTTGCCATCTCTCATGTACCGATGTGTAAATGCGTTTGACTGTTGAGCAAACTTCTGTGTCACAATTTATACTCTGGACCGTTTGCGGTCACATGACAACAACGCGGGAGAATGTCGGATATGTAAATTAGCGGTATACGTCTCACAAAAAAACTTTTATACTTATTTGTGCACCTTTCGGTAATTTTGTATTACTTAGGTTATAATTAAAGGAAGCAAAAGTTTACAATCCATAGGCGGGACTTCCGAATCAGAACGCTTTGAAATAGTTTCCGATTTCGAATGCATCGTTACGTTTTGTTCACATAGAACCTGGTCACACTCAACGTGAAAGTGGTTCACGATAAATTTTATGCGGATTTTTTTAGAATTTCGCTAAAACAGACACCTTAGTGATTATTTTTATTTATAAATACATGTATATGAAATAATATTACTACGTTTTGGGGTTTGTTTTTTTTATGTGAAGCTATTTCCAACTTTTGTTCTGGAAGTCAAAGTGGATAAGATTAACGCCTCATTATTTGGTAGTATTTATTTTGGTTTTGTAAATCATGCTGTTGGGGAATTGGGGGCGACTGCTGCGGGAAGCAGCTAAAGGTTCAGGTACAGCTAGTAATTGAACTGAAAATAATGGCCTTCGTTCGAAAACAAAATAGAACGGGTAGGCTCAGTTCTGACTGAGCCGTCAGTTTGGAACGTAGGACTACGACTTGCAGATCGTAGAATTGAAATGAGATAGTCGAGTATGGTTTCAAAGCGTTTATTTAATTTGTTTTACACAACACAGGTCTATGATATAAAAAATAATTACATAGTTTTTAAATATAATGCTGGATAGATTGCGAACTATAACGAAGTAAATTTCTCCCTCATTTTTGGTCAACGCTGGGGATCGAACCCGAGTCCACTTATTCCGGAACAAGTCGCTCTACCAACTGAGCTAGGAAGACGTTCGTTTCTGCTGCTATTTGCCTTTATGTCGTGTGCGTCCTGTGAGTCAAACATGGGGGTACACCCAGAAATATTGCATCATCTCGCCCGAGCACACGGAACGAGGGGAGCGTTGCACGTTCGATGTATTTCGCAGTACGCGAATTGGATTCCATGCTGTTTACTAATATGCTAACACGATTAGTGTGCGGCGCGTATTTTCAACGCTATAATGATTTCAATTGGGACCTGTTTTTGCCGTAGTCTCCCCATACTATCCGCGGAGTTAGACGTAGTCCTATATCAAAAAAGTTGGATCCATAAAAACAGTTCATTGAAGTCAAGGAAGTTATATTACTGGAGACACCCTGACTCTGCCGCCATAGGTCACAGCTAATCTGTGGTGTGACGTCACAAGCAGGCAAAATGAACTAAATTACACTGTTGATGAAACAGTAAGCTTGTGTATTGATAAAGATTACTGAATTACTCATTTTATCTGTTTATACACTTGGAAGCTTTTGTTCCATTGGTTTCCAAGCAGCTTCTCTTCTGCGGCTGCGTCGTGCCTGCTCATGACGTCATTTGCAGCACAGACGGTGACTTATAGCGGCCAATGCTGCGTGGATAGGAGTGGTGTCTCCAGTAATATAACCTCCTTCATTGAAGTACTTTATCCTACTGAGTGGAAAAAATGAATGTTAGACACATTAATTTCATACTATTACACCACACTAAAAGTGCGTTGCCTTATGATTCTTTATGGAATTATGATGCATTAATATGTGATATGAAATAACTCTGTCATTAGTTTCCATAATAAAAAATGCCTATAATTATTTCCTTTACCTAAGATTTATTTCAATGAAAACAGTAATAAAAATTCTGCATCGAATTGTGAACTACTTCCTTTCAGGTTGGAAGTGATCAAGTTCTATGTAAACAAGGCGGAACGATACACTCGAAATCGGGAACTACTTGAAAGCATTCTAATTCCGAAAGCCAGGCGAATCCATACTTGGTACGTCGGGACATTTGGCTGACAGCCTCTTGCCATTTTCGTTTCGACATATCTGCCAAATGCAGCATTTAAATTCACTTCAAGAATTAAACAAAGCAGTTCAGTCGACAGAAAGGAAGAAATGTCAGTAGCATTATAATTAACAATTCGGGAAGCAGCTAACAATCTATGCTATACACTGAAGAGCAATTGAATTAGAGATACCTGTCTAGTAACGTGTAGAAACCTCTTTCGCCCTGATGACGGCGGCGATTCGTCTCGGCATGGACTCGACAAGAAACCGGAAGCGTTGGGAAGCCATAAGGATCCACGACCCTTGAACAAGCTCCCACAGTACACGATGATCTGATGGAGGGGGTCAAAGCCTCAAACATCGCTCTCGAGGGCATCCCAGATGTGCTCGATGGGATTCAGGTCAGGTGACCTAGCTGGCCAACGAAGCTAGGTCACGTTGGTGGAGTGTTCATCCAACCATTCGGATACAATTCGGGAGCGATGGCACGGCGCATTGTCTTGTTGCAGGATGAGGTCCCCAGTGGAATGTTGAAGAAGCACAAACGGGAGCGAATGGTCGTCCAGGATAACCGGGTAACGTTGACCTGTGAGGGACGAAGTCACACGTACCAGGGTTCACATTTCAGTCCACGTAAACAGTCCCCAGACGAGAATGCCACCCCCAACAGTTTGAAGAGTACCCTGCTGGCAAGAAGTATCCATCGCTTCATGTGGTTTGCGCCGTACTCGTATCCTGCCATCCGCATGTTCCAACGTGAATCTTGACTCATCAGTCCAAGCAACATTTTTCCACATGTATAGGGTCCAGTGGCGATGTTCCCGCGCCCATGCTAATCTTTGCACCCTGTGATGTGCGGTCAGCAGCGGTACCCTCGTGGGACGATGGCTTCTGTACCCCATAGCGAGGAGATGGTGTGGCTGCATACACGTTTTTGTGCACCAGCGTTAAATTGCCAAGTGATTTCTTGCACTGTGGCCCGTCTATCCGCTGTTACAAAGCCAGCTAGCCGACGATGATCCCGCTCATCCACACGCTGTTGTCCACGGCAGTTGGCCCTTGAAGGGATGGTTTTACCGGATTCGATGTACTCATGGTGAACCCGTGACACAGTGGCTCGCGAAAATCCCAGTGCCTGCACCACTTCCGAGATGGAGTGACCCATTCGTCGGGCCCCGACAATTTTCCCACGATCAAATGCGCTTAGATCCTTCGTCTCACCCATACCGCGTCCGACTGTTACTGATTCCCGTCGCATCACTCCTTATATTGTCGGATCGCTGCATACGTCATGTCGTTTCCGTTTACAGGGCCGCCCACAGCACCACATTTGCATAACGCCAGCTGTCTCTAATTCAATTGCTCTTCAGTGTACATCGATGAGACATTACATTAACCACCTACCTAATAAGCTGTGGGACCCTCTTGAGTCCGCAAACCAGCCGCCACTCGGCGAGGCATCGATTCGATGAGGTGACGATAGGTGTCCTGGGGTATCTGGTACCATAAAGTCAACAGCAGGTTCTCCAGTTCCTGAATATTTCTGGGTGGTGGAGATTTAGCGCGAACCTGCTTTTCCAAGTCGAACCACAAATGTTCGATTGGGTACATGTCAGGTGAAATTGGAGGTCAGGACATTAATAGAAAGTCACCAGCCTGTTTCTCGAACCACTCCTTGATAATTCTGGCAATGTGGAATGGCGCATTATTCTGTTGGGAACTGCCATCGCCAGCAAGGAACACAGTTGCCATTAATGGGTGAACTTAGTCCGCAACGATGTCCAGATACCTGACAGCTGTCAGGGATTGTGCTATTGAAATAACGGTGCCTAATGTGTCCCAAGAAAATATCTCCCACACCATAACGCCGCCGCCGCTGGCCTGTTTCCGCCCAAGGGTATATCAAGGTGCTATAGCCTCCGTTTGTATTCGGCGTATCCGCGCTCCGGCGTCTACGTGATGCACCAGTAATCTTGATTCGTCAGACCAGGCTACTTTCAATCACCCATGATCCAATCTCGATTACCTTGGGCCCATTTCATATGTTGTTAGAGATGACGTGCAATGAGCATGGGGACTCGTCCAGATCTTCGGATACGCAGGCCCATGCGCAAAAGGCTGCGATGAACTGTGTACTGTGACACATTGCCCCGATCACCCCTGTTGTAGCTGCGGGTGATTTGTCGTACTGTGGCCCTGCGGTCGCTGTGAACAATGCGCGACAGTTTCCGTTCCCCTCTGGCATCAATGAGCTGGGGACGACACACGGCTGGACAACGGTTCGTCGTTTGTGCACCACTTTTCATACGTACTCACTACTGCGGCACGTGGAAAACTCACAAATCACGCCGTTTACGAGATAGTAGTTCCGAGGCGCGCCAATTTGTCCTTTATCAAACTCTGATAAATCATCAGCTTTTTCCATTCTGACTCCGAACACTCTACTAACCGAAAGCCGGTCCTCGTGCTGTACGTAATATTTACTGCTGTGTGTACTTCTGCTGCGCCACCTCTCGGTCTCCAGGCGTGCTCATGTTTCAAACCTTGGGTGGTCATAATGCTCATCGGTGCATGCGTCTTCAGTTTGTCTTCTGTTAAGCTGTGAATTTCTGTTCTGCATCGCATGTATTGGTGTGTTCTCCATTTCATATTTGAAATATATTTTATTAGAAATAAAAATCCCTTCCAAATCGTAAGATTTCTTTTTGCTCCTATGTTTTTATTCTTTCTTTAGCGGCGGACCTAGTTTCTTCGCCCTATGATGATGGGTGTACGCTGGCTTTACGTAAATAAAGCGCATTGATATGATGTGGAGTTACTTGAAGAGCTGATAATCGCAAGTCCACCCAATCTTTCTAAATATTTAAAAAAGCAGTCGCGTTTTTCACATCAAATGACACACATTTATAACTGAATAAAAATATCTGTACATTCATTCCCAATTTTTGAAGTTCTGAATTGAACAGTAATCTTTAAATGCTTGCAGTATTACAATTTCAGAACGGTGAAAAGAAAGAAAAATGGTTAATTTATGTGTTATTGGCAGTAAAACGTTCTACAAAATTTCAGTGCACAATTTCTGCGTAGTCTATTAAAGAACGCTGTAAATTTAATGCTCTGTGAAAACATGTACACGTTTTTAATAAATGTTCTTTCACACGATTAATGATTCAAATATCTCTGACAGTACGAAAAATCGCCCAGTTATCTTTCATCAGCAGATGGCTTCATGAACAGTAATCAAATAAATACCGAAACAAACGTATGCCACTGAGAAAGCAATCAAGTAAACAATATTAAAGCAAAATAAAAATCTTTATCAGATTTGTCTTAACACTGCAAATATCAAACAATTAATGTTAACATGACATATGCCTTCCAAACATATCTATCTGCCTTAAGCATCTGCCGAAAGTGCAGTTAAAAAGGATATTTGTGGGGAAACGCTGAAGCCATTTGAACGCCTGCTAATGACTGGCCGGCATTTCTAGAAATACTTCAAAATAAAAATAGCACAGAAAAAAATTACTTACATTTTCTGAGGAAACTTTGCACGTGGTTACTCGCACTTCACGTTAAAACAACAAACTTTTACATTTAGAATTACATCGATACGGTGACCTTGTTACAAAATTTTATTAATTTCCGCTAAAAAGCTTTAAGACCGTTATATAGTTCGAATCTCGATGGCAGACAAGTTAGTCGTTTTGACCTGCGTTGCCAAAAAGAAGAAAGAAAACAAAAAAATCATATCCGTATTGATAATTCGTGATTACGCATTAATTGAGCTTACGTTGCTTATAAATTATTCGAGATTGTTTATTAATTTGACAACTGTGTCATTTCAGAGGTTTCTACAGACGTAATATTTAGTTTAACAAAAAGCACTTAAGAGAATACGCTCTTTTTCGCACATTCATCCAACGTCTTATCTTGGATTTGACAGTGACGTCATGTTTCCATAACGTGTTGTGTACGCTGGCTAAGGCATTATCTAATTTGCTGAAAGCAGTTCAGCAAATTAGTTCAAATTACTTAGACTTTTGAACTAATTTGCTGAACAGCTTTCATGCGATTTGAAATACAGCGAACTGGTAGAATTTCTTTTAAGCGTTGGGGTTTAACCAAGGTGGCTAAGTAAGGATGACGTCACAAACTTGAAGTACTTTGAGCAGACGACTTTAATGCTCAAACGACTCACCAACATGGAGGCAGAGCCTGTGATTAGCTGCGACTCGTCGCCAAGGTGGTTAGAAGAAGAGGTTTTCTGTCATCTCTCTGAGGTGGTGGGAATCAACGAGATAGAATATTTCTATCTCGTTGGTGGGAGTCTGCACTGTGAGAGTTCGGGAACGTGACGTCACTTCCTGTGGCTTAAGCAGTTTTGCTTAGTGCATGCAAACCAAAGATGGAAAGAAGGAATATTTCGGACTTCTTATTTCTTAACATTAGGCTTTTGGTTATATTTTAAACATGGTTACTTGTACATGGGCAGTATGCATTGTTACTTGCACATGGGCAGTAAGTAACAATGCGCACTATGCACTACCGCTCAAAAAATCATTACTTTTGTTCAATTTTTTAAAGAAATACCAACACATATTTTCTGTTTTTTCTGGAAATGTTTTTTATTATGGGAATGAATATTTCAGCCTCAATTTTTTTCATGCCTGTATGGGTAGAGTAAGGATCCGTAAAACCCGTTCAGAATCGCGATTTCCCCATAGAGATATACAGGAGATTCTTAGGTTGGGCGCATTGGCGTAGTCAGCTGATAAAAAGTGGCGTCATGCTAGAAGCACAGGGAGAGGGGCTGTTGCCAGCTCCTCTTTTTTCTAACCTCCTTTCTCGTCGCACACGTCTCACCAACATGGCGGCATAGGCTGTTTTTGGCTGTGACGTCATAATCGTGACTTTTCGATGGCTTCACTGGTTACACGAGGGTAACGGGTGACCCTTACTCCATCTATTCTAACCTCCTTTGGTTTAACCATGGGTTTCAGGACCAGCAATTCAGACGAATGCAAGCAGTATTTCGTCCCTAATTTAGGGCACAGCTCCTGGAACGGCTCAGAGTCAGCGCCTTCGGACCATCCAAGGCCGTAACATTAAAGAGACGAGCTCCCTCTTTTAGTGACGTCACGCGGAGACTAAAGCTTCTGATTGGTTTCTAACGCTGTGGTGTATGACGTCAAACATGACTCCGATATGTTAGGCCGTGTAACATGAGACTGACGTCACAAACGGGAGAACTGATATTTAATGTCTTGAAGGCCTTAGACCAGTACACCACCTATGCCTCATTCGCGGCTTAAATCCAACACCTTCCTATTTCTATTTCAAATTAAAATGCTTGAAACGTTAGTGGAACTTAAAAAAAATTGACATTAAACTTTTAAACTTCAGTTACCCGTGAAGTGTAACTCTTCCAGGTTTGGTATTTACACGATATCTACAACCGAAAATCCCGAAATTTAATACCATAGCTACAATACTATGAAAATTTCACACAGCTAAAACTGCATAATACTTGCTCGCGTCACAAGGCCACTGGGAATGCCAGGTTGCTGCTTCTTTGGTTTGAGTTTATCTTAGGCTCGTGGATCGATAAGGAAAAGAAATATCAGCATAAAAACTTCAAATTGGCAATAAAATTGGTAAAACAAAACTGCAAATCGGCAATAAACTAAATCTTCAAATCGGCAATAAATAGATAATTGATATTGGCAATAAATTGATGAGCATTGCTTGTAACGTATACCTCAAAACAACATTTCCTCTATGTTTTAGTTTTCTTACGGAAATTTTGTTTCTTCTTTGTTAAACCTTTTCTCATTAAACGGCACATTTTTTTCCCGAAAAGTTTTGACCATTTGGCACCGCTAACAGTGAGTCACAGCAAGATAGAATGACAACATCGAATGTAGTTAAGAGAAACGAGATTTATGTATGAGAGATGAGACGAAATTTATGTATGAGAGATGAGACGAGATTTATGAGGAGTAGTGGAGTTGTAGAAATATCGAAAAAGATTGCTAGATTGTAACGCGTTCATACATACGCTGAAGATTATTGAATTAGAGACAGCTGGCGTTATGCAAATGTGGCGCTGTGGGTGGCCCTGTAAACGGAAACGACATGGCGTATGCAGCCAGCGATCCGACAATATAAGGAGTGATGCGACGGGAATCAGTAAAAGTCGGACGCAATATGGGTAAGACGAAGTATCTAAGCGCATTTGATCGCGGGCAAATTGTCGGGGCCCGATGAATAGATCACTCCATCTCGGAAGTCGTGCAGGCACTGGGATTTTCACGAGCCACTGTGTCACGGGTGCACCGTGAGTACATCGAATCCGGTAAAACCATCCTTGCAAGGGCCATCTGCCATGGACAACAGCGTGTGGATGAGCGGGGTCATCGTCTGCTAGCTCGCATTGTAACAGCGGATAGATGGGCCACAGTGCAAGAAATGACTCGGCAATTTAACGCTGGTGCACAAAAACATATCAGCAGCCACACCATCCAGAACCATCTTTTCGCTATGGGGTACAGAAGCCATCGTCCCACGAGGGTACTGCTGCTGACCGCACATCACAGGGTACGAAGATTAGCATGGGCGCGCGAACATCACCACTGGACCCTAGACATGTGGGAAAATGTTGCCTGGACTGATGAGTCGAGATTCACGTTGGTACATGCGGATGGCAGGATACGAGTACGGCGCAAACCATATGAAGCGACGGATCCTTCTTGCCAGCAGGATACTCTTCAAGCTGGTGGGGGTGACATTCTCATCGGGGACTGTTTACGTGAACTGAAATGGAACCCCTGGTACGTGTGACATCGTCCCTCACAGGCCAACGTTATCGGGATATCCTGGACGACCATTTGTTCCCATTTGTTCGTCTTCAACATCCCGCTGGGAACCTCATCCTGCAACAAGACAATGCACCGTGCCATCGCTACCGAATTGTATCCGAATGGTTTGATGAACACTCCACCAACGTGACCTCGCTTCCTTGGCCAGCTAGGTCACCTGACCTCAATCCCATCGAGCGCATCTGGGATACCATCGAGAGAGATGTTCGAGGCTCTGACCCCTCCATCAAATCTTCGTGAACTGTGGGAGCTTGTTCAGGGGTCGTGAATCCTTATGGCTACCCAACGCTTCCGGTGTCTTGTCGAGTCCATGCCGAGACGAATCGCCGCCGTCATCAGGTGAAAGGTGGTGCTACACGTTACTAGACAGGTATCTATAATTCAATTACTCTCCAGTGTATATATATACACCGAAGAGCCAAAACAATATCACCACCTTCCTAATAGAATGCTGCCGCCAAGACATCTCCTACCCGGTGAGACAGGGTCGCGACAAAGTTTTCAAAGGTGTCTTGTGGTACCTGGTACCAACACGTTAACTGCAGATCCTGTAACTCTTCTAAGTTACGTGGTGGAGCTGCCGCAGATAGGATTTGTTCTTCCAACAGGAACCACAAATGTTCGATTGGATTGATATCTGCGGAATTTGGAGGTCAAGGCAATATCTGGAAGTCTTCCTCATGTTACGCGGACCTTTCTGGAACAGTACAAGTCGTGTGGCATGGCGCATTATCGTGAAGGTACTACTAGAGGGAAATATCGTTGCCATGAAAGGATGTACATGGTCTGCAATGATGTTTAGGTAGGCGGTTGACGTCATAGTTTTCTGCACATGAATGACTGCGTCCAGGATTACCAGCAGAGCATTGCCCTAAACACTACACTTCCTCCTCCGGCCTGTTTTTGTCCCAAGGTGTATCCTAGCGTCAAAACTTCCTCAGGTAAACAATGCACACGTACCCTGCCGACCACATGGAAACAAGATTCATCAGACCAGACGACCTTCTTCCAATCATTCAAGCCAAGTTTTGATGCTCCCCTGCCCATTGTAGGCGCTCTCTACTGAGGTAAGTATGGGCTTTTGGAGCGGCTCGCAACCCCACTCTGAGCAGGGTTTGATGCACAGTGTATTGTGACGCAATACTCCCGTTACCTACATTCAAATTCCCGACGAATTCCGTCACAGCATCCAGAGTTTTAAGCAAATGAGCTATGGCTGCACGCTGTTGCCGCCAGAGGGCGAGACTAGTATAAAAAGGGAAGTAGTAGAAGTGATTTTTGGGTGACGAGATGGGTAAAAAATGCGATTTGACGGACTCTCAACGTGGGATGATTGCAGGAGCTCGGAGCCATGGAGCGAGTATCACCGAAACCACCGCATTCGTGAAATGTTCCAGAGCAACTGTTGTTAAAGTGTTTAAAGACTGGACTGTCAGCCAAAAAACTGGGTCTGTACGTGCAACGTGCGGTCGTCATCGACTAGTGACTGCTCCGTCGGAACGGAGTGTGTCCAGACTGGTAACAGACAACAGAAGGGCAGCAGTACAACAAATTACATACCATCTTAATCAAGGATCCCAACTCTGCACGCACTGTTCGCCGTACACTGCATCGGATGGGATATGGCAGTTGAAGGCCTGTTCGAACACCTTTGCTGTCTGCAGTTAACAAGAGAAAACGTCTCTAGTTCACACAGGAGCACAAGGATTGGACAGTCGATAATTGGAAACAAATTATGTGGCCCGATGAATCACGTTTTCAGCTGCACCATGCCGATGGCCGAGTGAGAATTTGGCGGAAACAGCACGAAAGCATGAACCCGAAATGCATTGCTGCAACCCTTCAAACTGGTGGGGGCAACGTTATGGTTTGGGGAATGTTTTCCTGGCATGCTTTGGGCCCTTTAATTCGTGTTGATCAACGTCTGACTGGCACATCATATCTAAACATCGTTGTGGACCAAGTGCATCCTGTCATTTGAATGGTTTATCGCAATGGGGATGGCTACTTTCAACAAGATAATGCGTCCTGCCATAGTGTTCGTATTGTACAGGATTGGTTTCATTAACATGCTGGTGAGTTTACTTTGCTTAGGTGGCCTCCACAATCTCCAGATCTCAACCCCATTGAGAATTTGTGGGATGAAGTTGAACGAGCCATCAGACAGCTGGATCAACAACCCTGCAATCTCCCACTTCTGGAAAGTGCCATTCATCAGACATGGTCTCAGACTCCACAAACCACCTATCAACATCTCGTGGAGTCCATTCCACGAAGAATCGATGCAGTATTAAAGGCAGAGGTGGCCCAACGAAGTACTGAGAGGGTGGTCATAATAAAGTGGCCACTCAGAGTAGAAGTCATTTATTTTAGGTACATGCTATTGCTAACATCATACCAAATAATTATGAGGATTAGGATTTAAATACTTTATTTGCCACCCCGGTGGCGCAGTGGTCTAAGCGCTGGCTTATGATCATTCGTCCATGAAGGGTCCGGGTTCGAATCCCGGTGAGGGATCGATATTATGTTTGTCTTACGGTACTGGCTATCTCCCTTCCCTGGAACCAGTGGTCCTAAATTAGGGATGGGTGACTGCTTATAGGCCATTGAGTTGTTCATGGTGGTCGTTAAACCTTCAATAAAAAAATACTTTGTTTGTGCTTGAACTCCATTCTTCCTTCCTTTTGTGTGAACTTGAGTTGTTACGTTTTCATAAAAAGTTCCTTCCCAGTAGTTTTTCATATTTAAAAAGAATGTTTTTCTCTATTAACAAATCAACCAAGTTGCTCAAATGTATTTGCCCTTGTGTGGCTCTGAGATATGTCTTGATTCTTTTTTATGCAGAAAAACTTCTTTCCGCAGTTGCAGTTGTTGATGGAAATTTTAATATTAGGTCTGCTAATTTGTACACCTCAATAAACACTATGTCCAATTTATTCAACTTTATGTAACAAAGGGATGATATATGCACTCCAGACATCATGAAAGATACCAGTACCAGAGTTCTTCCAGTCCTTCCAGCAGAAGTTGCACATGCAATCAAGAACATGAAGCGGGGAAAAGCTCCAGGAGAAGATGGAATTACTGTAGACATCATACAAGAAGCAAGTGGAGAAATCGAAACAGTACTCGCCCAAATTTTCACTCGATGCCTTAATGAAGGGAAAATTCCTGAGGATTGGAACAACGCTACAATGATCTTGCTACATAAAAAAGGTGACATTGAGGATCTCAGGAACTACAGACTTATCAGCCTCCTATCAGTGGTTTATAAAATCTTCACTAAAGTTCTTTCACACCGCTTGAAGGTAACACTGGACATGGCTCAACCGAGAGAACAAGCTGGATTCAGGAGTGGCTACAGCACAATAGATCATAATATCCACGTGCTGAGAGAACTAATTGAAAGAGCGAGGGAATATGAACTTCCATTGTGCATGGCTTTTATCGATTATGAAAAAGCCTTTGATTCGGTGAAACCATCAGCAGTTACAATGGCTCTGAAAACCTGCGGTATTGAAGATGCATACATTAATATTATCAATAACATCTATGAAAATGCAAGTGCAAAGATTAGGCTGTTTGAAAATACAACACACTTAAAAATTGGAAAGGGAGTGAGACAAGGTGACACCATATCTCCGAAGCTCTTTAATGCCACATTGGAGGGTGTTTTTCAGTCGCTGAGCTGGGAAAACAAGGGGATAAAGATTAATGGAGATTATCTAACCCACCTTCGTTTTGCTGATGACGTAGTCATTTTTGCAACTACCCCATCAGAGCTGCAGAGTATGATCCAGGAACTTGCTGACAAGAGTAAAGAAGTGGGATTAAAAATGAACTTTCAGAAGACAAAAGTGATGTTCAATGCTTTTACAAGAAATGAAGATTTATCGATTGATGGAGAAAAGCTGGAGATAACAGACACTTACGTTTATCTTGGACAGCAGATATCAAGTGAGGGTCACATTGATGAAGAAATTAATCGGCGTACAAAACTTGCCTGGAGAGCTTTTTGGAAGAAACAGCATAATTTTCAAGAGCAATATGCCATTATGTCTTAAAAGAAAAGTGTTTGATCAATGCATCCTTCCAGTGCTTACGTATGGTGCAGAGACGTGGACCTTAACTAAAAGAGACATACAAAGGCTGCAGACAACTGAAAGCAGAATGGAGAGGTGCATGCTTGGTGTAACCAGGAGAGATAAGAAGAGGAACTCGTGGATCCGAAAAATGACAAGAGTGGAAAGACATCATGATCAGAGTTAAATCCCTGAAATGGCAATGGGCTGGACATACTGCCAGAAGGACAGACCATCGATGGACAGCTGAAATTTTAGATTGGATTCCAAGGGACAGGAAAAGACCCAGAAGAAGGCCGCATGGGAGATGGGTTAATGAAATTCGAAAGTATGCGGGAGTGACATGGAGGAGACTGGCACAAGACAGACCGTTGTGGAGGAAACTTGGGGAGACCTTCGTCCAGCAGTGGATTGATAATGGTTGACAATGATGATGATGATGATGATGTAACAAGTAATGTCTCTTACTGATTTGTTTTTGCATTCACCAAGGGAATAAAACACCTTCAGTTCATTTTTTAATCGAGCTGTATAAAATTTGAAGCATAGAGTTTTTTTTAAGTTCTGACAGTAGATGTTCAGGGTAGCTTTCACAAATTTTATCAAAACAGTTCGAATCCAACAAAGCCACGAATTTAAGATATAATGTCACTGATTTTAATTCATTGACACTTCACACAAACTGAAAGAACTCTCGCGCAACACCTGCTTGACTGAGGTAGTCGAAGTCTTCTCTTTTCTGAGCGAGCCGCTTGCGCATAGCAACGGTCCATTTTCCTCTATGCGCTCATTCATGTTATCATGGAAACGCTAGCATGCGATCGTATCGAAAGTCTTCGAATCAGAACTGCGAAGACTCTGGAAGAGCTGCTTGCGTTATGCCGTTGGTCTTCGCTCGACAGACTGAGTCGAAGAAGCGAATCCGCACGTGTTTTTCTCGCAGCAAAAGTATCGACATAATACCGTTGATAATGAACTTTTATTTGTGCATTATCTGGACTTCGCAGCTATCTATCCTAGCTAGCCTCGAATATACTCCATTGGTTGGCTCGTACCCTATGGGATAACTTTCGCTCACCTCGATTATTTGTCGGCGGCCATGTTTTTAGCCGACACGTTTTTAGCACGTCTTTTGTAAAAAAACATCGTGCTTCTGTTATCGGTTTGTCCGTCCGTCCGTCCGTCCGTCCGTCTGTACCCACGATATCTCTGCAACTATTAGTCCGATTTGAAAAATTCTTTTTGCATCGGGAAGCTTGAAATATGCAAATGATGATCCTTTATTTCGCTTTTTTTAACGATGTACAATTTTGCCGGTAGAGGGCGTAAATGCAGATGATGTCGAATTCAAAAATACGTTTTATTCCACATATTTGCTTCTAAACATCCGATTAAAAATTTTTTTTATCATTCGATTCCATTTATGTCGAAGAGTATTTTAGATATAGTTACTTTTTCAAATTACGCATAGATTTTCCGCTAGGGGGCGTAAAAGTAAATTACCTTTTCCTCGATAACTCTTCTTCTAAAACTCCGATTTGAATTTTTTTTCCTTCAGCGGATACATCTCTTGATTGAAAATCTTTTGCATATAATTTGAAATTTTTGGTGAAGAATACTTTGGCCACCAGGGGGCGTAAGTGTTAATTTTTGCTTCTGATGTATTTGCCATAAGATCGGAGCTTCTACAATATCGATTGAAAAAATTATTTCTTGGACTGATGCCACTCACATCGATAAACCTTTTCGGAATATTTTCTTCTTAAAATATTCCACAGTTTCTCCGCCGGGGGCGTAGATGTACATTTTATTTTTGTCAATATCTCTACTTCTAGGAGTCCGATTTGAAAAATTCCTTCTTTGTTGGATAGTGTTTTCAGTATGACATGTTTTTCATATACTTTCAAAATTTTCAAGTAATTCATAGACTTTCCGCTAGAGGGTGAGCGGTAAATTGCGTTTCCCCCTATATCTCTGCTTCTGAATCTCCGATTTGAAAAATTCTTTCTGCACCGGATACAGCTCCCGATGAGAAACCGTTTGCACATTATTTCTAATTTTTGTAAAAATGGTTTGGCCACCAGGGAGCGTAAATCTTAATTTCCGCTTCTGTTGTATTTGCAGCAAAATATGAGCTTCTAAATTCTCGATTGAAAAAACGTCGTTTGTTTACCGATACTAGTCATGTCGACAAACCTTTTAGAAAAATTTTCTTCTTGAAAAAATGCAAGGTAAGATATACATCTACGCCAGGGGGCGTAGATGTATATCTTATTTTTGTCAATACCTCTACTTCTAATAGTACGATTTGAAAAATTCCTTCTTTGTTGGATAGTGTTTCCGATGCGCAATGTTTTTCCTATAAATTCAAAATTTTCAAGTAAATCATAGACTTTCCGCTAGGGGGCACAAATGTAAATTGCGTTTTCTGTGTTATCTCTGCTCCTAAAGCTCCGATTTGAAAAATTATTCCTGTATCGCATACAAGACCTGATGGATGATTTCAACCCTGGTGGCTAAACCATTCTTTACCAAACATGATATCTAATGTTTGGTAAAGAATGGTTTAGCCACCAGGGTTCATAAGTGTTAATTTCTGCTTCAGAAGTATTTGTTGCAAAATCTGGGCTCCTGAAAACTCTACTATTTTTTTTTTCTTAGACCGATACCGCTTATATGGATAAACCTTTTGAGAATACTTTCTTCCTAAAATAATGCATGGTTTTCCCACCAGGGGACGTAAAGTCACATCTTATTTTTGTCGATATCTCTGTTTCTAAGAGTTCGTAAGCTCACGATTCCGTTTGCAGCAATATCTGAGGGATTAAAAACCCGATTGAAAATCTTCTTTCTTTTGTCAGATCTGTTGTTTTCCATACCGGTACCATTGACTTTGAATAACTTTGATAAATTAAATTTGCGTCAGAACGGATTCAAAAGACGTGCTTATTACACCCGAAAATTCGGTGTCATCTTTCTTGTTCCTTCTCGAACCACGTTTTGAAGATACTGCCCACGGCTGGCCGGTTAGAGCATTTCTGAGGTGGCAAGACGTTCAGAAATGCTCTGGCTGGTGAATTGCTAGAAATTTAGGAAGAACTGTATTGAAGTAGGAAGTGATTATGTGGAGAAGTAATTATGCAGCCTTTTAAAAAATAAAAGAAATATGTAAAACTTTGTTTTTGTTTCATTTTAAAAAAGCTTTTGCCACTAATTTTTCACTCAAGTGGACGCAGAAGTTTTCAGCCCATCCACGTACTTTTGATTCGCGATTGAATTCCCGATTCTAAAATTCATTATACAGAAATGCTATAACTCCTGTCGCTCGTTTGATGGTACTATGCAAACTTTACCTCCAAATTATATGTTTGAAACTTTGCAATCTGTTTGTATTCAACTCCATGTTACAGAAAATATGTCATTATACGAATGCGAGGTGTTTTAAAGCAAAAACTTTAATGTGAAGAAATGTACTCTTTTCTCATGATTGAGAAAATTCCATCTTTTCGTTTTTCTATATACGGAAAATGGAACCATATTATTTTGCACGTTTTTAAATGAATCGGCAGGATGGCACGCAATATCGATCCGGCATTACCAAGTGCTTATTCTGTTATTACAAATCCTTCGAACAAATGTATAAAAGTGCGAACATCCACGTGCTACATCGAATGGTAAATTCGCCGGGAAAACTAGAAACAGTGAACTTACAGTAGTTTGAAGAATGTGTGGCAGGTAAGGAAATGTATGACGTATATTCTAATTTAATTTTCATTTTTAGTTTCTTTCCTTATGTAAATTTCTAGTTCATTCTTTCCGCGCATTTCAACCTGAACGTTATATTTTTCTCACTCACTGAATGTTATGTGGCAATAGTCTTGAGGTTAGGTTGAACAACGTGAGTATGTTTTGAAAAGATAACAGGTTAGTAAAATCATGCAATGTATTGATTATGATATGCTTTCCAATATACTAGAAATCATTACTCAAGTTATGAGGATAATGGCTGTGGAATAAATCTCGCTCCTGTGCCCTGACCTATGACCCCATTTTGATGACATTAAACAGAATTGACTCAGTGTACCTCCGAAACAACATACTAAAGTTTTGTCGCAATAGAAACATTTTTAGTCAAGTTACGAGGATAATGGCTGTGGAATAAATCTTGCTCCTGCGACCTGAACTTCGACCCCTTTTTAGTGATATTCAATAGAATCGGTTCAGTATATCTCCGGAATAACATAATAAAGTTTTGTCGCAATCGAAGCATTTTTACGTAAGTTATGGCGCATAAGGGAGATGTGATGGATCCAGCTCCTATGTCCTGACCTTTGACCCCATTTCTTCTGTTTTCAATAGTGTTCGTCCCCAGTTGTCCTCTACCACGTACTAAAATTTCACCGAAATCGGTGAAACTTTAGCATGGTGCTCCGAGAGTTCGTGCATGCCTGGGATCGATCCTGAGACTTTTCCATGGCAGTCTCACGAACGTTGATCACTAGTCTATCTGTGGCAGGCTCTAAATTAAGGACGGACGGCTGCATATAGTTCATCAAGTTGGTCACGGTGGCGGCTATACCCCAAAATAGAAAAACAAAAATAAAAAAGGAGTCCGGCAAAAAGGTGATCCCGGATTTTCGTGGTTTTCCTGTATATGAAACTGCGTCATTAGAGCGGTTTTCCGTATAATAAAATATGCTGGAATGAAACAACCGTGACATTCTTTTCGTTGCCGCAAAACAAATCTGACTACGTCTCTATTTAATTCGAATAAATAGAAACAATGTGATAAAATGGCGAACAGAGGTTAGATTATCTCGGAAACATACGCGCACAATTTTTTCTCGGAACCATCGGTTGTGAGAAGAAGCGTGCCATTGAGAGTATCGTTGAAAAGTACGTATTTATCTTGTGGAAATGGAGTGATAATGGGAGCAATTTCTCTCCACTTCGGTGAAAAACGACGCCATTGAACAATGGAAAGCTTCAATGCCTCTTCACTTTTTCGATAGTTAAGAAACCGAAGGTCATGTCACAAGTTGTTGATATACAAAATGTTTCCCATTCATGCAAAAGATATGTTCAGAGAGAGGATCTTGCTATCTGCTCCGGGAACTCGAAACTGGAATCTCAGAGGCGCCTGATTGTTTGGGTTTGATAATAGCCAATAACGTAAAATTAGCTACAAATTACAATCATGAAAAGGTGTACTTGAAGTTTTCTGAAGAGCAGGATTTAAAACGGAAGAAACGCAGGCATACATGTCGAAATCAAAGGGCATTCCGAAGCTACGCACATTGACATTCTCAGCGAAGAGTGTTATAATCCAAAGTTCACAAAAATATATACTTTACCATACATGAAGAAAACATCAATATCTTAAAAACCTTTCAAACGATAATGAACTGAGCAGTTTGCTAGAACACGTAACTGACTTGAAGAATCACAAATACACTGCCTTGCTAAATTAAAAGTATTACAGTCGGCGTGGCATGGTGTCTATCAGCTTATGCACTGTCTCCCCACTGATTTGTCGCCAGCTTTGCAGTACCATTTCGCCAAGATCCTTGGTTGATGACGGAAGAGAGGAGTTATTACTTAGATTCCTCTCCAGTATATCCCACAGACCCTCAATGGGGTTGAGGTCATGACTTTGTGGTGGCCGATTCAAGTCTGCGAATGACATCTCGTACTCTTCGAACCAATCTTTTACTATTTTAGCGTGATGAATCGTGGCATTGTCATCCTGGAATAGGCCATTGCCTTCAGGGAAGAAAATCCCATTAATGGAATAAAGCGGTCATTCAATATGCCGAGATACTCAAGTGACTTCATTTTATTGCTACATACAGTGAAGAGCAATTGAATTAGAGATACCTGTCTAGTAACGTGTAGCACAACCTTTCGCCCTGATGACGGCGGGGTTTCGTCTCGGCATGGACTCAACAAGACACTGGAAGCGTTGGGAAGCCATACGGATCCACGACCCCTGAACAAGCTCCCACCGTTCACGAAAATTTGACGGAAGGAGGTCAGAGCCTTGAACATCTCTCTCGATGCGATTGAGATCAGGTGACCTAGCTGGCCAAAGAAGCGAGGTCACTTCGGTGGAGTGTTCATCCAACCATTCGGATACAATTCAGGGGTGATGGCACTGTGCATTGTCTTGTTGCAGAATGAGGACCCCAGTGGGATGTTGAAGACGCACAAACGGGAGCAAATGATCGTCCAGGATATCCCGGTAACGTTGCTCTGTGAGGGAGGATGTCACACGTAACAGGGGACCCATTTCAGTCCACGTAAACGATCCCCAGACGAGAATGCTATTCCCACCAGCTTGAAGAGTACCCTGCTGACATGAAGGATCCATCGCTTCATGTGGTTTGCGCCGTACTCGTATCCTGCCATCCGCAGGTACCAACGTGAATCTTGACTCATCAGTCCAGGCAACATTTTCCCACATGTCTAGGGTCCAGTTGCGATGTTACCGCGCCCATGCTTATCTTTGCACCCTGTGATGTGCGGTCAGCAGCGATACCCTCGTGGGACGATGGCTTCTGTACCCCATAGCGAGGAAATGGTTCTGGATGGTGTGGCTGCTTACACGTTTTTGTGCACCAGCGTTAAATTGCCGAGTGATTTCTTGCACTATGGCCCGTCTATCCGATGTTACAAAGCGAGCTAGCCGAGATGACCCCGCTCATCCACACGCTGTTGTCCACGGCAGTTGGCCCTTGCAAGGATGGTTTTACCGGATTCGATGTACTCACGGTGCACCCGTGACACAGTGGTTCGTGAAAATCCCAGCGCCTGGACGACTTCCGAGATGGAGTGACCCATTCGTCGGGCTCCGATAATTTGCCCACGATTAAATGCGCTTAGATCCTTCGTCTTACCCATACTGCGTCCGACTTTTACTGATTCCCGTTGCATCACTCCTGATATTGTCCGATCGTTGCATACGTCATGTCGTTTCCGTTTACAGGGCCGCCCACAGCACCACTTGTGCATAACGCCAGCTGTCTCTAATTCAGTTGCTGTTCAGTGTAGTGTTGGTGCGCCTAGACCAGCCGAACATAAGCAACCCCAGATCATAAAACTTTCTCCTGAGGCCTGTACAGTGGGTACAATACAGTAACAGTCCAATACTTCATGCGGTACCCTTCGAACCCTGATGCGTCTATCATGTTGGAACAGAGTATACCTCGACTCATCAGACCACATGACTCTCCCCCATTGCCTAGGAGTCCAATCTTTATGATCGGAGTCTTTTTTCCGATTACTCTCACTAACCAGTGGCTTCCTTTTTGCAACGTAGCTGTTTAATCCCAGTCCTTTAAGATCCCGTGTCATCGTGCGAGTGGAAATTGTCTTGCTTCCACTACTGAACATGGTTGTGTGTTCTAGTGTCGTCTTTCTCCGATGTGGTTTCACTAAGCATTTAATGATCTTCGGTCACGATTATTCAGGACCGTTTTTTGACCACACAGTTTCCGCGAAGTTGATGCTTCACCGCCATCATTCCACGATTTAATAAAGCGTTGGACAATTCGTAATCCGGTGCCAGCGATTTCAGCAATCCCCTTGCAGGTCTTCTATCCTTGCCACAGGTCAACAATTTGGCCCATTCTGAACTCTGTCACATCTTTTCCACGGCCGCGTATAACGTCTTCCTCCATGATCGCTTCGAACTGATGAGCTGCACGCTAATCCGGTTCCATTTAAAGGTTGTATTAGCCGCAGCATTATGCAAATATTCTAAATACTTCACCAGACATGTCCTCCTCGGTATTTGCATTTTTTCATTCACACTGTGACTTTTTTGTAGATAAGAAGTGTACGTCGTAGAATGCCAAAAAGACCGGAAAAGACTGGCCCACTATGGAAAACAAAATAGAAAAACTGTCAGTCTATACAGTGGGATGCAGAAGTGTGGGTCATAAATGGAAGCAGAGGTACAACTACTGTTTGTTTTTTGTTTTTTATTGGAGGTTTACGACCACCGTGAGCAACGCAGTGGGGTATAAGCAGTCGCCCGTCCCTAATTTAGGCTCACTGGTTCCAGGGAAGGGAGAGAACCAGTGCCGTAAGACAAAAACAACATCCATGCCTCACCGGGATTCGAACCCGAACCCCTTTCGGACGAATGATCAGAGGCATCGCTTAGACCACTGCGCCACAGGGGCGGCGGTACAACTCCTGTCAAAAATTATGAATCACAACCACATGAACATGGAGGCGATGGTATGTAGAACCGACACAAGCGAAGTAGACGAAATGAAAATATAGTTAAATGAAAGTTGCACATCTAACCTACAGACAGAAGAACTTGCAAACTGAAATGCCAAAAGCCATGGGATACGTACCTAGCATAGTGTAGGACCTCCTCCTCCTGCCCGGCGAAATACTACAACTCAACGTGGCATCGATTTTACAAGTAGCCGGAAGACTTCTGGAGAGTTGTTGAGCCATGCTCTCTGAACAGCCACCCACAGTTCCCTGGTATTTGTAGGTACAGGACCTTGAGTCGGACCACACCACATACTGCCAGTTTTCCAGGGTTCAATTACTGTGTTCAAGAGCCCGGGCGAGGCGCTGTGTCTGATGTCGTAGTGTTAACAAAGGCACACTGATAGGTCTTCTGCTCCCATACCCCATGGAAGCTAAATCACGCTGCACTGACCTGATGGATATGTCTCCGGTACCTCCTGCTTTGGATGTGGATGTTATTTCAGCCAGTGTCGCTTGTCTGTTAGCATGGACAATCCTGGTCAGACGCCGCTAGTCATAGTCATTCAGCACCAGTGGTCGGCCACTGTGCTGTCCACAGTGGGTAGTAATGCCTTCTATGATGTATTCTCGGTACACACGTGACACCGCGATTCGAGAAATGTTAAATGTTGGCACAACTTCGAAAATTGAATGTCCCATCCGTCTGGCTCCCACTACCATGCCTCGTTCAAACTCCAATAATTCACATCGGCTTGCCATAATCCTATTGGCGGTTGTTCAACCTGACTCACGAGATTACACCTCGCAACTGATAAAAATCGTGGCTGGCGTCGAAGCCTTTATACGATGGCACTGCCAGTTAAAAATCTGCATACTGCTATCACATGACTTTTAGCACTTCAGTGTACATATAAAGGAACCGACAATATCTGACTGAAACACATAAAGATGTGTAACAAAACGTGTGGGAAGTAATTGTATATTCACCGACATCAGAGGGAAAAGTTATGGAACCATCGTATATGTTGTAAACGGAATCTGACAATAGCACGCGTTCGTAATATGCAAATACGTGGGTTAATAACAGCAGTAGTTGTGGATACGAGTCAGAAATATCACGCTCTTAGTTCAGTAACCGCATGGAGACTAGGAGGAAGTTATCAGTTATGAAGAAGTACATTTCTCCATAAATTTTATGCCAGAGCGGGATTCGAACCCACAACTATCAGCTCCGGAACTCCGAGTGCTATCAACTACACTACACTGGCATGTGCTCTCACTGCTATCTGCCTTTATCTCATGTGTGTCGTGCGGGGCAGGCACGTCACAAGCTCCGACTGCTATCCACTATACTACACTAGCATGTGCTCTCACTGCTATCTGCCTTTATCTCATGTGTGTTCTGCGGGGCAGGCACGTCACAAGCTCCGAGTGCTATCCACTATACTACACTGGCATGTGCTCTCACTGCTATCTGCCTTCATCTCATGTGTGTCCTGCGGGGCAAGCATGTCACAAGCTCCGAGTGCTATCCACTATACTACACTGGCATGTGCTCTCACTGCTATCTGCCTTTATCTCATGTGTGTTCTGCGGGGCAGGCACGTCACAAGCTCCGAGTGCTATCCACTATAATACGCTGGCATGTGCTCTCACTGCTATTTGCCTTTATCTCATGTGTGTTCTGCGGGGCAGGCACGTCACAAGCTCCGAGTGCTATCCACTATAATACGCTGGCATGTGCTCTCACTGCTATCTGCCTTTATCTCATGTGTGTTCTGCGGGGCAGGCACGTCACAAGCTCCGAGTGCTATCCACTATAATACGCTGGCATGTGCTCTCACTGCTATCTGCCTTTATCTCATGTGTGTTCTGCGGGGCAGGCACGTCACAAGCTCCGAGTGCTATCCACTATAATACGCTGGCATGTGCTCTCACTGCTATCTGCCTTTATCTCATGTGTGTTCTGCGGGGCAGGCACGTCACAAGCTCCGAGTGCTATCCACTATAATACGCTGGCATGTGCTCTCACTGCTATCTGCCTTTATCTCATGTGTGTTCTGCGGGGCAGGCACGTCACAAGCTCCGAGTGCTATCCACTATAATACGCTGGCATGTGCTCTCACTGCTATCTGCCTTTATCTCATGTGTGTTCTGCGGGGCAGGCACGTCACAAGCTCCGAGTGCTATCCACTATAATACGCTGGCATGTGCTCTCACTGCTATCTGCCTTTATCTCATGTGTGTTCTGCGGGGCAGGCACGTCACAAGCTCCGAGTGCTATCCACTATAATACGCTGGCATGTGCTCTCACTGCTATTTGCCTTTATCTCATGTGTGTTCTGCGGGGCAGGCACGTCACAAGCTCCGAGTGCTATCCACTATACTACACTGGCATGTGCTCTCACTGCTATCTGCCTTCATCTCATGTGTGTCCTGCGGGGCAAGCACGTCACAAGCTCCGAGTGCTATCCACTATACTACACTGGCATGTGCTCTCACTGCTATCTGCCTTTATCTCATGTGTGTTCTGCGGGGCAGGCACGTCACAAGCTCCGAGTGCTATCCACTATAATACGCTGGCATGTGCTCTCACTGCTATCTGCCTTTATCTCATGTGTGTTCTGCGGGGCAGGCACGTCACAAGCTCCGAGTGCTATCCCCTATAATACGCTGGCATGTGCTCTCACTGCTATCTGCCTTTATCTCATGTGTGTCCTGCGGGGCAGGCACGTCACAAGCTCCGAGTGCTATCCACTATAATACACTGGCATGTGCTCTCACTGCTATCTGCCTTTATCTCATGTGTGTCCTGCTGGGCAGGCACGTCACACAATGCAAGTATCGGATAGGATTGTTAAGCGTCTTTAAGGTGGACATCAAGTAATTTTGCTTCCTTTACTTCCAATGGAAAAACTTCTATACACATTTTCTTCACAATTAATGCGTTCCCAAGGATGAAAATTTGAACATCGATTAAAATAGCTTCATTTTATAACTTGGAATACTTAATATTTTCTAAAACATAACCATAATTATGCAATTAAACATTTGTTTGTCTACTGACGTCATCAAGGTACAGGTCGCGCCGTCTTTTTTCTGGTTTCAACACCACCAAAGGAAAAGTTTTCGATTTTTAATATAATTATGATTATGTTTTAGAAAATATTAAGTATTCCAAGTTATAATATTAACTTATTTTAATCGATGTTCAAATTTTCATCTTTGTGAACACTCTAATTGTGAAGCAAATGTGTACAAAAGTTTTTCCATTGGAAGTATAGGAAGCAAAATTACTTGACGTCTACCTTAAGAAGGAATATCGGCAACAGACGTAGTAAAATTATATTGGTTGTTCGCAGTCGGTGGTGTCGAAAATTTGGTGGAAGTATAAATAGAACGGGATAGCTATATATATAGAACGGGATAGCTGATGTTTGCCTTGGACGACATACCCGTCGTCCAAGGCAAACATCAAAGCGTGAGGACATAAAATTGAAAGAAATATGTCTTCAAACTGTAAATATTCAAAAACATAAATGAAGATAAAGTTGGTGGGCATTGGTGTTGATGTCTGTGACGTAGGTACAAAATCTTTTGAAGAAAATGGGATTTTCGTACAGAAAGCAAAACCGAGACGAGCTTTGACAACTAACGAGAAAAAAAGACGTTTACAGTGGGTCGAAGCAAAGCAATCAAGGTCTGTACAATACTGGGTGAAAGGGATATTCAGTGATGAATAAGGGATGCATAGTGACCACGGAGGAGATGATGGAACATTTGTCTGGCGGCGTGTTAATGGATGACTACTAGTGATGAGAATAACTACTGCAAGAAAACAGTGAAGTTTCCCTAGTCACTCATGATAAAGGATTGCATGTCAAGTGAAGGACCAGGTGAGATAATTATCATCACAGATACAGTACAGGCGCATATATACAGGGTGTCCAAAATGTCTTGTTACCCCCCCCCCCCAATAAGAAATGTAAGTGAGCTATGTATCTGTTGAAGCATCCTTAAACATCCAGTGGATCCGTTTCGGCTCCGTCATTCTCGTGACAGAGAATAATTTTACGCCATGTTCTGTGGGACATTTTCCGAAGCAGTTGCGGGGTGATATGAGAGAAAGCACGTCTCACTGCTTGTTTAAGTTCATCAGTGGTTTGGTAGCGCTGCTGTGCAACAACCTCCTTTATGCAAGCCCAAAGGGCATTATCACACGTTGAGAGATCTGGGCTTCGTGGTGGCCATTCAAGTGGAGCGGGGCCGCCCCGGTGGCGCAGTGGTCTAAGGCGCTGGCCTCTGATCATTAGTCCGTAAGGGGTCCGGGTTCGAATCCCGGTCAGGCATGGATGTTTTGTTTGTCTTACGGCACTGGCTCTCTCCCTTCCCTGGAACCAGTGACCCTAAATTAGGGACGGGCGACTGCTTATAGCCCATTGAGTTGCTCACGGTGGTCGTTAAACCTCCAATCCAAAAAAAGTGGAGCGGGCAGCACTGCCGAACCTCGGCCGATCCAACGATCCCGAAAGATCTCACCAAGGTATTCCCGAACATCGATTGCGTAATGGGCGGGTGCCCCATCCTGTTGGAACCATACGTCATTCAGAATGCCAAGATTTCGAAGTTGTGGCACAAACCAGGTTTGCAGCATGTCCAGATAAGTTGTCTGACTCACTGGACCATCAAAGAAATACGGTCCAAACAGATGTCGACTATTCATTGCAGCCCATATCATGACATGCGGAGGATGATATTCCAATTCTTCGATATAATGTGGGTTTTCCTTGGACCAGAACACAACGTTCCGTGATCGATAGCTGCGACATATCGCACATTCATCACTGAAAATGACCTTTTCCACGTTTTGGGATTGTGGCAAATGTCTGAAGCCTCATTGCACATGCATCCCGTCTGCGGTTTAAGTCGATGTCTGATAACTCCTGAACGAACATCGGGCGATGTGCATGCAAATTCAGGTTCATTTGCTTATGTAGTGTCGATCGTGGTATTCCAAGCTCCACTGATCGTTTGCGGAGAGACTTCGTCGGTGACCTGATAACTGATTCCTCGACCGCTTGACACTGTTGCACTCTGGTTGATGGTCTTCCCGTTCGTGGTTTATCCTTGATGTTGCCTGCTTTGAAGAGTTTATGTTCCCACAGCAGAAGAGTCTGTTTTGGAGGGGCCTCTGTAACGTACGAGGAGATGTGACGTACCTGCCAGAAGGACGCACACGACATAAAGGCAGATAGGAATCAGAATAAAATGTCCGCGTAGCTTAATTGGTAGAGCAACTTATTCCGGAATGAGTGGACCCAGGTTCGAACCCCGGCGCGGATAAAAATGACGGAGAAATTCACTTCGTTATACCTCTTTGTCGCATCGTTGTTGGAAATCCGCACGTCACGCATTGTCTTATCTATGAGTGGACGTTCGTGTACCCAGACACTGACAACAATCCGCTGTTCCAGGGTGTATTCTCTGGTATCACACATGGTTCCGATACCTAATCTGTAAATAAACACAATACAGACCATAACTCAACATATACATCATACAACAGATACATAGCTCACTTACATTTCTTATTACAGGGGGGTAACAAGACATTGTGGACACTCTGTACACTAATGTTTAAAATTAAGAGAACTTGCGCATTTTGTCGAATTTCTGAAAAACTAATGGACACATTTTAATGAAATTTGGTATGGATACACAGTTATATAAAGAACAATGCAACAGTCATGGAACGCACTCATGATCGTCAGTAAGGCTCGTCAGCGCAGGAATGTCCAAAATCCACGTTGCAAGATCGAACATAAAATGACTCTAATATGGGGTATGATCTCCTCTCACAGTCGTACAGCTCTCACAGCGCGACGTCATACTGGAAACGAGGCAGTTGATGAGTCCCTAGGGCAGTCGGTCCCACTCCTGCAGCAACGTAGTTTTCAGCACCTGGATGGTTCTCGGAGGGGGATGGCGAGCTGCAATTGCCATCCCAAAAGTGTCCCAGACATATTCGATAGGGTTTAGTTCTGGCGATCCGGCTGGCCATAACATCCGGCGAATATCCTTACTCTTAGTACAATTGTCGACCAGGAAAGCCCTATGTGGGCGAGCGTTGTCGTCCATAAAAAGGAACCGAATGCCAACTGCGCCCCTGGAAAGTCGAACATAGAGCTGTAAGTTCTCATCCCTATACCTCTCAGCAGTCAGGGAGCCTCTGTCAAACACATGGAGAGGTGTCCGGCTGTACAACATGATGCTTGCCCAGACCATGACACCTCCGCATAGCGATCCCTTTCTCGGATGTTGGAGGAAAGGTATCGGGTCCCAGCTTCTCTACAGATGAAGGTACGTCGAGAATCAGTGTCCGTGCTGAATCGCGACTCGTCTGTAAAGAGAACGTTACCCCACTGAAGTCTGGTCCGAGGCTGGTATTGTCTGCACCATGCTAAACGCGCTCTCTTGTGTGCTGAAGTGAGCTGGACGCAAACAACGGGTCTTCTGGCAAAAAGCGCTCTCTCATGAAACCTTCGGGAAACAGTAACCCTTGAAACTTGTGTTCCAGTGGCGGCAGGCAGCTCACGAGATAGCTGTGCAGCTGTAGCAGTCCCGTGGTACCTCGCTGAGAGTGCCAAATAACGATCTTCATTGGCCATCGTGGCTCTTAGATGACCTTGCCCAGGCCTTCTCGATATGGATCCGGTGTTCTTAAACTGTCTCCACAAATTGCAGACGACACTGGCAGTTACATTGAGCTCTGTAGCAAACTGCACTTGCGATTACCCTGCCTCCGGTATACCGACGATTCTCCACCTTATTCCGTCATCAATACGTTCGTGGCAACTCATTTTACCTGATTGCTTATGAAATTGAACCAACTCCTGCAAGAAACACAACGAATGTCGCCGAGGAGTACGAACGAACTAATCGCGGAAAAGTTACGTGCACTTTTCATACCCTCCGCTGTCACAGCTTCACCCACTCGCACGTGTACGCTTGCGTATTCGACATTGCAGATTTGCATTCTTATTCAGCGGCATAATTTGTACCTTTGGTTCCGTACGTTTTGTGAAATCGGCAAAATGTGCAAATTCTCTTAATTTTGAACACTAGTGTACATTGTCATTTTAGAGAACTTTCTTATTCGATCAATTGAAAGGTTTTTGGGCGATGATGAGGTCATATTTCGAGATCATAATGCCTCATGTCACAGGTCCAAAAGTGTGCAGCAATTCCTTCAGGAACGACACATAAGAACAATGATATGGTCAGCAAACAGTCTGGATCTAAATCCTATTGAGAATACACTATATTGACAAAAATCAGCGGACACCTAGAAGAGAATCACAGCATAGCATTTTTTGACATACATTAGTGCGGTGTCGGTCCACTTCTGGCCTTAATGCGTGCACTGACTCTTCGAAACATGCTTTCGACAAGATTCTGTAACACAGCGATAGGTATGAGATCCCATTCAGTGCTTCTATTCACGAATGATGAATTCATGAATGACCATTCAATTTCCAGGTTGTCACTACACTCACGGAGTAAATCATTCGTTGCAGGGATCTCGTGTTTACTAGTGTTGGGATAAATCATTCCTTCTTCGGAATTCATTCAATTCACACAAAAGATACATTCACGAATGATCGTTCAAACGAATGACCCTTTAATTTCCAGGTTGTCCCTACACTGACTGAGTTCATCATTCATCGCAAGGATCTCGTGTATTAATGGCATAAATCATTCCTTCTTAGGAGTTCATTCATCATTCATGCAAAATATTTCACGAATGATCGTTCAAACGAATGACCCTTTAATTTCCAGGTTGTCCCTACACTGACTGAGTTCATCATTCATCGCAAGGATCTCGTGTATTAATGGCATAAATCATTCCTTCTTAGGAGTTCATTCATTATTCACGCAAAAGAGTTCACGAATTATCAAACCATTCAATTTTCTGGTTGTCACTACACTCACGGAGTAAATCATTCGTTGCAGGGATCTCGTGTTTACTAGTGTTGGGATAAATCATTCCTTCTTCGGAATTCATTCAATTCACACAAAAGATACATTCACGAATGATCGTTCAAACGAATGACCTTTTAATTTCCAGGTTGTCCCTATACTCACTGAGTTCATCATTCATCGCAAGGATCTGGTGTACTAAAGGCATAAATCATTCCTTCTTAGGAGTTCATTCATTATTCACGCAAAATATTTCACAAATGATCATTCAAACTAATGACCATTCAATTTTCTGGTTGTCACTACACTCACGGAGTAAATCATTCGTTGCAGGGATCTCGTGTTTACTAGTGTTGGGATAAATCATTCCTTCTTCGGAATTCATTCAATTCACACAAAAGACTCATTCACGAATGATCGTTCAAACGAATGACCCTTTAATTTCCAGGTTGTCCCTATACTCACTGAGTTCATCATTCATCGCAAGGATCTCGTGTATTAATGGCATAAATCAATCCTTCTTAGGAGTTCATTCATCATTCAATTTCCTGGTTGACACTACACTCATGGAGTAAATCATTCGTTGCAGGGATCTCGTGTTTACTAGTGATGGCATAACGCATTTCTTCTTGGGAGTTCTTTCATCATTCACGCAAAAGAGTTCACGAATGATCAATTCACTAATGATCATTCAAACGAATGACCATTCAATTTCCAGGTTGTCACTATACTCACTGAGTAAATCATTCGTTGCATGATCTTGTGTTTACTAGTAATCTCATAAACCATTCCTTCTTGGGAGTTCATTCATCATTCACGCAAAAGATTAATTCACGAATAATCATTCAAACGAATAACCATTCCATTTCCAAGTTGTCACTACGCTCACAGAGTAAATCATTCGTTGCAGGGATCTCGTGTTTACTAGTGATGGCATAAATCTTTTCTTCTTCATCATTCACGCCAAAGAGTTCTTTCATTCAATTCACACAAAAGAGTCATTCGCGAATGAGCATTCAAACGAATGACTATTCAATTTCCAGATTGTCACAAGGTGCACTGAGTGAATCATTTGTTGCGGGATCTCGCGTTTACTAGTGATGGCATAAATAATTTCTTCTTGGGAGTTCTTTTATCATTCACGCAAAAGAGTGTACGAATGATCAATTCACTAATGATCATTCAAACGAATGACCATTCAAGTTCCAGGTTGTTACTACGCTCACAGAGTAAATCATATGTTGCAGAGGTCTCGTGTTTACTAGTGAGGGCATAAATAATTCCTTCTTCATCATTCACGCAAAAGAGTTATTTCATTCAATTCACACAAAAGAGTCATTCACGAATGACTATTCAATTTCCACATTGTCACAACGTGCACTGAGTAAATCATTCGTTGCGGGGATCTCGCGTTTACTAGTGATGGCATAAATCATTCCTTCTTGGGAGTTCATTCATCATTCACGCAAAAGCGTCGTTCACGAGTGATCATTTAGTTCCTAGGTCGTCATTACGCTCATTGAGTAAATCATTCATTGCAAAGATCCCGTGTTGCATTTTCAAGGATGCATCACTGTTTGGCAAACTGCCAAAAAGAGTGCGAGATTTGATGATTTCCCACGAGCACGAGCTATTCGGGCATGTCGTTCAAATGAATGACATTCACATATCATTCCCATTCTTAAGTTTCATCATTGTTTCCTAGCTGACTGTTCAGCCACATTTGACACTTATTAATTCTCGGCATTTCTTATTGAGAATTCTTTTCCGAACTCATGCGGACGGAAGAAAGTTTAACGCGCTGCGACTTCAGCGTGTGTAACAGTAATGGCGAATTGAATGATCAGTCACAGCGATGAGAACGAACCATTTATCATTCAAGGGGAAGAATCATTCGTTGTGAAAGAATAGTCCACTAATGGCCCATAACTACATACATAGTAAACGAATCTTAGGACTGTCTCATCCCCTTCGGCTTTGCCGCTGTGAAATTTGAGACAGCACATACGGTAAGATTATACTCCGAGGCAACGTAAGAGTGTACCACTATGTAGGGTAGGAAACAGCTACCTACGCTACGAAAAACAGTCACCAGTGTTTAGAGCAAAACGCAGCAGAATAATTGCGTAGAATCAACTTTTGTTTGCTCAGCACTTTATCCGACAAAATAACTTTCTAAAACAAATTTTCCAAAAGTTACAATGTTTTTAGAAATTAATTTGGTATGAGAATTTACTTAATCAAAAGCCTCGCACCTTCAGTAGCTTCTGTTCAGTTCGGAAATAACTTGGAGAAGAGGGAAGGGTGGGAATACCTCTCCCAACATTCATAACACAGAGACAATAAGTTGACAATCGGGGACACTCGAGGGGATGGTTACTGAATTAGGCAGTACAGAAAGAAGTTCGGACTCCATCACACCCCCATTCACAATCACCACCGCTTGTATGATATGTGGGTGCTTGGGGGGGGGGGGGCGGTCCGTGAGAGAGTAATAGTTTAACAGAAAAGAAACAGCAGGAGTGCACTGCAACGCGGATGAATACCGTTCTTGCGTACCACGGAGAGTCGTGATAAGGCTCCTCCGCCGTTAACAACAGTACACTCTTAGGGTGACTTGGAGTACAGGTTCTTTGTTTTGGGGTTTAACGACCCCTAAGCAATTCTAAGGGCTGTAAGTAATTCTAGTCCCTAGTTAAGGGCCACCAGTTTCAGGGAAAAGTCGAAACCAGTAAGGTAAACAGATCGCCGGGATACAAACTCAGAACCATATCGAACGAATGATGAGAAGCTGCGCCGAAGACAAGTCGGGTAATAACCTGACCATTTGAAGGTATAGTTTCGCTTCTAAAATATGGATTTATAGAATTTGTTTGCATTGGATACCAGCGACTAAAACGCTTACGCACAGTTTCTTTTTTCTAAGGACCCTCAATTTTCCCTCTGGGGAACGTAAATTGTGACGCAGTACAGAGGTGACGCACATGTCAAGACAGCAAGTAACAAAGAAAAGCCCCTGCCGGCGAGCTTAATTGGGAAAGCATTCGACTCCGGAGCAGAAAGAATGGTTTTTAGTACTACGCCACCAGCAAAAATGAGTTTCACATGGTGCACGAACAATAAAAATGTGCAACGGCCGTTTCATAAAAACTGAGAGTAAAATCACACAAAATGAAGAAATATAGATACAGAAAAATATATGTTATTCTTTCTCAAAGTATCTTCCCTTGGATGATATGCAACGGTCCCATCGTTCAATCCACTTTTCAAAAGTTTTGGAGGCATTTGTGAAAGCTGCTTTAGCGACCCCTGTACAGCTTGAACAAACGTCAGCATCTGTGTTGAATGTTGCGGCATGGAACTTCTCCTTCATTGTTGGAAACAACCAGAAATCGCATGGGGCGAGATCAGGACTGCAGGCAGGCTGTGGCATGATTTCAATACTGCATTTCGCAAGAAACTGTTGAACAGAAGCAGCCACATGTGGGCGGGTGTTATCATGGTGTAGGGTCCACTTGCCCACCAGTTCCGGTTGCTTAATCGATATGTGTCGACGCGGACACTTCAAGAGTGAAATGTAATACTCAGCCTTGACAGTAATTTGTGGAGAAACGGTATATGCTGGTAGACTACACCTTTATGATCAAAGAAAATTATCATAACCTTCCCAGCTGATTTGATTTGGGGGACTTTTTCGGAGGAGGCGAGCCTGGGTGTTTCCAGACACTCGTTGCGCGCTTCATGAGGGGGTCGAAATAGTGGACCCATGTTTCATCGGCAGTTATTACTGTGTTTAGAAAGTTTGGATCCTTTGCAATCATTTGTTTCCACTCATGACACACCTGAACTCTGGCTTACAATTGTTCTCTCGTCAGGTGATGAGGTACCCATCTGGAGCACACACGATGCAGTAGTAATTTTTCGCGTAGAATGCAGAATGCCGACGTTTTTGAAACATTAGTTGACGCCGCTATGTCTTCACACGCCATTCGTCGATCTCCTTGCAGGATTGCCCAAACAGTGTTAACAATACGCTCCGTAACAACACTTTCAGGTCGACCAGGCCTAGGAGCGAGTTCTGCCGACAAACGCCCTTTTTTGAAATCATGTTGCCATCTAAAACTCGTTGACTCTCCCAAACATTTATCTTTTTTCATTAAATCAACTCCTTCTGGAGCCGTTTTACCCAAACGATAGCAAAATTTTATCGCACAACGCATTTCACTTCTTAATTCTGAATCACTCACTTCCATAGCTGTATGGCGAAACGCAGATGTACCCTACTGGCCACCCAAAATGCAACACCAAGAAGGAAGCATCCGATTGGCCTGAAATTCGCAGCATGCGTCTCCAGCGAGAGGACATGCAAACGATTAGCATTGCAGGGCATATGCAAATCATGCACGCCACCGAGAAGCACTACAAGAATGGTGCACAGAAGGCGGGCCTGTGCGTGGGAAGCTTCCTGACGCCTCGTCGCAGAATACGGCAGTCACTCCAGCACGTTTCGGAGTTCGACAGAGGACGAATAGTGGCTTATCGCGACAGCGGTTTATCGTACCGAGACATCGGCGCCCGTGTGGGACGATATCCAGCCACAGTGAGGCGAGTATGGATTCGGTGGATGCAGGAAGAACGGACGGACCGACGTGAGCGATTGCCGCAGCCGCGGCACATCACCGAACGAGAGGACCGGCATGTTGTGTGGCGGGCATTGACGGCTCGCACCGCCACATCACGAACGTTAGCGCAGGAATGAGGGTGTGTTGCGCAACAACTTGTGTCAGCACGTACCGTTCTACGTCGTCTGCCGGAGCGGGGACTTGACGCACGGCGCCCATTGCTCCGATTACCATTGACGTTACACCACCGGCGAGTGCGGCGGCAGTGTACCGTTGAACGCCGCACACGGATTACGGAATGGCACGGCATTGTCTTCTCCGACGAATCCCGCTTCTGCCTGCAAAACCACGATGCTCGGATCTGCGTGTGGCGGCACCGCGGCGAGTGACTGTATGACGCCTGCATTATGCATCACCATACCGGTCCGTCGCCTGGCGTTATGGTTAGGGGCGCAATTGGATATGACACCCGCACCCCTCTGGTACGCATCACCGGTACACTCAACAACCACCGCTATATCTCCGACGTTTTGGAGCCTGTAGTGCTCCCTTACCTGAAGTATCTGCCAGCGGCCAAGTTTCAACAGGACAATGCGCGTCCGCAGGTAGCACGCATCGTGCAACAATTCTTCGCGGCCCACCACGTGTCACCGCTGCCGTGGCCTGCATGTTCTCCCGATATGGCGCCCATCGAACACGTCTGGTCGCTGATCGGCAACCGAGTGGCCCGGCAAGCACCATCCGCGGCTACGCCTGATGAACTGTGGCAACGAGTGGAAGCAGCCTGGATCGACATACCCAAAGCCCACATACAAAGCCTCTTTCGTTCGATGCCAAGGCGTGTAGCGGCCGTTATTGCCAGCCATGGGGGCCACACGAACTATTTATGTCTGCGTGTTTCGCAAGTCGCACGGGCCTGTAAGCTCGATCGTTTCATCTTTATATCTGTTGTTATGTGTCCAGTAAATCTGGTTTTGCTATCTCGTGTCCTTCTTGGTGTTGCATTTTGGGTGGCCAGCAGTGTATTTTAAACAACTGCGCAATAACAAAACCAGAATCATCTGCCCCAGCTAGTAACTGTTGCCATAATACTTCCTTAATTCAGTTAGTCGTCTGCGTGGCAATTTTTACCCTTTCGCACTGTTGTCAACTCAAAAAAGTTGCTCTCAGTTTTTATGGAACGACAGATCTTCTGGCCGTGGGTTCTTTGAAAAATGTATGATTTTCGTTCTACGCATTGTGTGAAATTAATGAGAATTCCTTGTTCGCTTTTAATCTCCTGGCACGTTACATCTCCTGGTACGTTACAAAATGTATAATGCTTCTTCGACACATCGTTTGGAATTTGGGAGAATTCCTTCTTCCGCAGAGAATTACTTCGAGCACGGTTTGTGATGTACTCGAAACCTTCGAGTTTGTTCCCCCGCCCTTCTCGGGGGGTAGGGGGTGGGGATGTGACGTACTACAGAAGTGACGCACATGTCAATTCGGCAAGCAGCAGCGATAACGTTTTGCCAGCGTAGCTTAAGGTAGTTCCACCTAAAATCTCTGTCTTATGTTTCCAATGATAAAACTTTTTTACATATTTTCTGCGCAATTAATGTATTCCCAAGAATGAAAATTTTCACATCGATAAAACTAACTTTAAGTTATAGCATGGGACACTTAATACTTGCTAAAACATAACCATAACTAGGCAATCCAACATTTGTTTGTCTACTGACGTCATCAATGTACAGGTCGCGCCATCTACACTATCTACCAACAAGTAATTGGACACCCGTGCAATCGACGATATCTGCGGTCCTGATACACGTCACGGCCACCGCCGTTAAATATCGTGGGGGAAGCAACAACGCAACCAGTCGCATGCAAGATGCCACGCAGTTCGGAGCTCTCTGATTTCGAGAAAAGTGTAATCTTTGGGTATCACAAAAATGGCCCATCCATACGTGACATATCCAGCGAGTTGAAGTACCCAAAATCGATAGTGTCTTACGTGATTGGCAAGTGGAAGATGAGAGGTGACTGTCGGAATGTGCCCCGACCCGGCATACCCACAAAACTGGGAGTTAGAGACCGACGGGTACTGGCCAGAGAAATTCGGAAGAACCGCACCAAATCGATGGGCCACATCCGCGAGGAGTTTCAACAGGCATCCGGGAGTGTTCTTTCGATGAATACCATCCGTAAGGAAGCCCATCTGCTCGGTTATCATGGACGTGCTGCCGCCCACAAGCCTTTGATCACCAAGTCCAGTAGCGCTGCTCGGCTAACGTGGTGCAAAGAACGTCGACAGTGAACCGTTAAACAGTGGAAACAGGTTCTCTGGAGCGACGAATCAAGGTTCACCCTCTACCGTTCGGATGGCAGGGTCTGGGTTTGGCGTCTGCCTGGAGAACGCCTCCTGCCGGAATATATTGTGCCAACAGTGAAGTTCGGCGGCGGTGGAGTTATGCTATGGGGGTGTTTCTCCTGGTATGGCACGGGATCCTTGATCGGAATTCCTGGTAGACCAACGCTGAGACCTACTGCACCATTTTGGATGACCATGCGCTTCCTACGTTGTGGCAGTTTTACGGGGTGGACCCATGTTACTTTGAGGATGACAATGCCACCTGTCATGTTGCGAGGTCCACCATCTAATGGATTTGCCTGCGCAGAGCCCGGACCTTAACCCTATCGATCACCTCAGGGACGAGTTGGAGCGTCGACTTAAGGGGTGCCCCCACCGTCCGAAATCGGTGAAGGGACTGACCTGTCTTCTCCAAGCCGAGTGGAAGAAAGTACCGCTAGCCGTCGTACAACGCTTGGTTGAGAGTATGCCCCGGAGGGTCGCAGCTGTAATCGTCACTCGTGGAGGCTCCACCAACTATTGAAGGTGAATAAACTTCGTTTTTCTTTGCTATCACAGGTGTCCAATTACTTGTTGGTAGATAGTGTATTAACAGCTCTGCAGATTACTCAAAGAAAAATAGTTGATTTTTAATATAGTTATGGTTATGTTTTAGCAAGTATTAAGTATCCCATGCTGTAACTTAAAGTTTGTTTTATCAATGTTCAAATTTTCATCCGTGGCAATATATTAATTGCGAAGAAAATATGTAAAACAGTTTTACCATTGGAAACATAAGGCAGAGACTTTACGTGAAACCACCTTAACATTCGGTTCCGAAACAGAAAGAAAGCATTCGGTTCCACAAGCAAATTTGAATTTCACAAGTGTTCCTCACAAAATACTTAAGGTCTTTCTCTAACGTACGATACGATAAAGGTTTTGACTAAATTTCCTGGCATTTGGTCATGTATTTTTTGAGTTGTTCAAACATGAGCAGCTTAAAGACATTATGGGTATCCAAAAATTCTGTCCTGTGTGTCGTTAAACAAAGTAACTGAAAAAAGTGGAGTGAGTTGCGAAAAAGAGCTACATCAACAGTCGAAAGAACTGCATTTGGTTTGCAGTTATATCTGGACGTAACGTCTCTCAAGGGTCCAGTAAATGTGAACGATAATGAAGGAAAAATGGTAAATGCTGAAAACCATACACTCCTAATTAATCACGGTTTCGGAAAAGGAAATGTATCACTGTTTTAATGGGTCCCAGCATGGCCTATGTCACTCTGCTGATATAGTACTGGGTTGTTTTTTTTCAGTACGTCTTTTGTAAACAAAAAGGATTACACCAAATTCCCATGTCTAATAAGAACGTCTTTTGAATCCTTCCGACACGAAAGAAAAAATGTTTTAAAGTATATATTTTGAAACGCCGAAACTCAGCGATGAAATAAATGAATTCACACACTGTATATCATAATAACGTACAGAATTTTCCCGAGGAAATTTCGTACATTAGTTATACCATACAACGTGGGGGGCGGGTCGGAACGACCTAACAAGACCAATAATTTTAGTCTTGTAGATCATAAAACACTCCTATCTATAGGGAATTCCAGGAGAAGATGGAATTACTGTAGACATCATACAAGAAGCAAGTGGAGAATTCGAAACAGTACTCGCCCAAATTTTCACTCGATGCCTTAATGAAGGGAAGATTCCAGAGAATTGGAACAACGCTACAATGATCCTGCTACATAAAAAAGGTGACATTGAGGATCTCAGGAACTACAGACCTATCAGCCTCCTATCAGTGGTTTATAAAATCTTCACTAAAGTTCTTTCACACCGCTTGAATGTAACACTGGACATGGCTCAACCAAGAGAACAAGCTGGATTCAGGAGTGGCTACAGCACAATAGATCATATCCACGTACTGAGAGAACTAATTGAAAGAGCGAAGGAATATAAACTTCCATTGTGCATGGCTTTTATCGATTATGAAAAGGCCTTTGATTCGGTGAAACCATCAGCAGTTGCTATGAAATCCTGCGGTATTGAAGATGCATACATTAATATTATTAATAACATCTATGAAAATGCAAGTGCAAAGATTCGGCTGTTTGAAAATACAACACACATAAAAATTGGAAAGGGAGTGAGACAAGGTGACACCATATCTCCGAAGCTCTTTAATGCCACATTGGAAAATGTCTTTCAATCACTGAACTGGGAAAACAAAGGAATAAAGATTAATGGAGATTATCTAACCCACCTTCGTTTTGCTGATGACGTAGTCATTTTTGCAACTACCCCATCAGAGCTGCAGAGTATGATCCAGGGACTTGCTGACAAGAGTAAAGAAGTGGGATTAAAAATGAACTTTCAGAAAACAAAAGTGATGTTCAATGCTTTTACAAGAAATGAAGATTTATCGATTGATGGAGAAAAGCTGGAGATAACAGACACGTACGTTTATCTTGGACAGCAGATATCAAGAGAGGGTCACATTGATGAAGAAATTAATCGGCGTACAAAACTTGCCTGGAGAGCTTTTGGAAGAAACAGCATAATTTTCAAGAGCAATATGCCATTATGTCTTAAAAGAAAAGTGTTTGATCAATGCATCCTTCCAGTGCTTACGTATGGTGCAGAGACGTGGATCTTAACTAAAAGTGACATACAAAGGCTGCAGACAACTCAAAGCAGCATGGAGAGGTGCATGCTTGGTGTAACCAGGAGAGATAAGAAGAGGAACTCGTGGATCCGAAAAATGACAAGAGTGGAAGACATCATGATCAGAGTTAAATCCCTGAAATGGCAATGGTATTGGTAACTGTGGGTACCATAGTGGTACCCAGTTTATTGCTATAACGAAGTACAGACATAGGAGATTCATTAAAAGCTGCAGTACAGAAAACAACAGGGCGGAAAGTCAGTATATCCACGATGCACAACGTTACACAGAAAGGAAATGAATATGCACACGAACAATGAAAGACCGAACGGCATGTCAAACACTATAACACATGAGCACAAATGCATGAAACGTACTATGCTATCATAAATCAACCGAACGGAACTGAATTGTGGTTAGAGAGCAAAACAACATGGAGTACCTCGGCAACTGTATAAAAATAACAAAGGTAACAAACGTACCACTATAATAATCCGCGATAGAGGAAAGCACTAACACAGCAAACACTCACAATTATAGGTAATTGAAAAACAGGCACAAATTCAGGAAACAACAGATAAGATAATGATGAGATAATGAGGAGATCACACAAATAACGAGACCGATTAGTTGTGAAAACACAGCAAAAACACGCAATCATCGCAAATTTAAAATACATTACTTGTGAAACACAGCCAAACACACAAATAAAGCAAATTTACAATACATGACTTGTGAATCACAGTAAAAACACACATGGAAAACCTCAAAATCAACATGCACTAAGTCTGCAAAACCAGGGAATCTGCGAACGGGTTCGCAAATCCCCTAGCATTGAGAGAACAAAAAGTAATCGGTGTGAGGAAGAGAGCTAAAGGTCATCGGTAAAAGGATAGAAGGTATCACATATATGCTTCTCAACGAGCTCCTTCAAGGAGGCGAGACTGCGCGTGTAACATCTCAAAAAAGGCTGATACCGAGGATCGGTGGCACACAGAGATTTAAAAAGTGACACATAAGCTTCGAATTGCGTTACCGCCGCATACAGGTCCAGATCAGGTGAGTGAAGGAATTCTTCAGAACCAACAATCGTACGTGCAGGTTGAAAAAGACGTAAAGGTTGCTGTCTGGACAGTGGGCCAGGAACTGGAGGAAACGTATCAACTGCCAGTAGAACCTCAACATCAGAGAGAGGATTGACAGGACCTGAGCGGAGAAGCATACTGTTTGAAGAAACATCAGGTGGAGAAACACCGGAACCGGAAACCTCGGGAATACTAGATGAATCCTCAGAATGTGGCACAGAAAGTTGTTTTAACTTTTTCTGTTTTACAGCGCCTTTGGAAGTTCCAATCCGCTTCGAAGAAGTAGCTGATGCGGATGTATCCATTAGTGGATCAGGCTCACCTCCCAAGTCAGGAGACGAGGAAACGAACGTCGCCGAAGAAGCAGTACGTAGCTGAGCTGCCTTAGTGGAGACTGGTACAACAGCCGAGGCTTCAGGAAGATGTTGCAACAAGGGTATGGTAGACAAGGTTGTAAATGGAGATCCGATATCCGAGAGGCTAGGAGAAGAGCCAGACGGCCGATCCGCCAAACCACCGCTCAACACACCCGGATCGGAACACTCCGCTGTAGACACATCTGTAGTCGAAGACAACTCTGTCAATCTTGAAGGTGGATGCACAATCGTACGGGTCGGGAGAGGAGGAAAGGCAGCATTGTCCGTGACGGAAATGTTCGTCTGACGGAGAAACGAAGAATTCGCGTCAGGCAAACTACCGGTAGTGGGGATAGTAGGAAGACCAATGTGGTCAGCAGTGGGATGCGAACTTGATGAACGTCCACGTCGAATGCGGTCACAGGAGGCAGTGGTGTGATTTTGTGTTAAACAGTGTGTACAATAGTGAGTAGTGAAAATCTTGAAACTGTACGTTCGTGCGCCAATTTCAACAGTAGCTTCTGTAGGGCAATCCGCCAAGGCTTTCTCGGTGGGAAAGATGACCAATAACTGACGGCGAAGTCCTGTAGCCTGTGCAAATCGAGTTCCGCGGGGAGCGTCAGAAAGGCGACGGACCTTGCCAACATCTTTACAAACATGACTGACAAGGAGAGGAAGTGCAGTATCCGGCACTTCCTGTGGAACAGGATAGAACGTGATGTTCACCGGTCTCTTGGAAAGAGGCGACGAGATGAGATGGTTTGTCCCAATCGAAAGTCCGTTAGCTAGAAAAAAGTCAGCATCTTCCTTGTGATTGAACTGTACCGAAATACCCCGAGGAGTACGGGAAATTCCTGCAATGGACGCAGACGACACATGTACAGAGAGGGCTTTCATGTAGCGTGGCAATGGAGTATTTGGTATAGCATGAAAGAGCACACCTCTATCCAGGAGGTTATGGAACTCACGGCCAATCTGCGAATTGTCATCAATCGTTACCTTCATCTTGTGGTTGGATACATGAATAATAGGTGTTGCTTGCAAAAGACCATCTGGTTGAGAGGAATCGGACGTAGAAGTAGCGCCTCGTTGCACTTTAGAGGCAAATGACATCCTCGGAAGAGAAGTCGCCGCCCCGGTGGCGCAGTGGTCTAAGGCGCTGGCCTCTGATCATTCGTCCGTAAGGGGTCCGGGTTCGAATCCCGGTGAGGCATGGATGTTGTGTTTGTCTTACGGCACTGGCTCTCTCCCTTCCCTGGAACCAGTGACCCTAAATTAGGGACGGGCGACTGCTTATAGTCCATTGAGTTGCTCACGGTGGTCGTTAAACCTCCAATCAAAAAAAAAAAAAAAAAAAAAAAGTCTGTTCGGAACCGGAAGGCACAGAAGGCTGTGAGGGAAGAGAAGCACAGGCCGAAGGCAAGGCAGTAGAATCAGTAGTTCCCAGGGAGGGCACCGAGACAGATGCAGGAGCTGAAGAAGAAAGCGCAGCCAAGTCCAGTGAAGGCACCGGGGCAGGAGTACTAGAAAGCTGGGAAGGCAACTGAGCAGACACATCTGAGGACGAGAGTATGTTAACTTCCATGGACGTGGGAAGTGTGACGTGACGTGCATCCGCCACGCCCATAGATGATAACGAAATACCGGAAGCCGCCATGTTGGCAGCTTCCAAACGTAAACAAACGAGCAAACGAGCAAACGATAAGAAAACGGATGAATATGAACTAATATGAGGATGAGAACGCTAGAAAAGTAGCTCAAAACGTACACAGTACCTTTAGACAGCCGGGCCACGCAACAGGTGAGTGAGGGACAAGGTATTTCACTCTAAAACGCATAAAATATTGGAGCCACCAACACTACGTCTATCACGAACGAGCAATGGGCTGGACATACTGCCAGAAGGACAGACCATCGATGGACAGCCGAAATTTTAGATTGGATTCCAAGGGACAGGAAAAGATCCAGAAGAAGACCACATGGGAGATGGGTGGATGAAATTCGAAAGTATGCGGGAGTGACATGGAGGAGACTGGCACAAGACAGACCGTTATGGAGGAAACTTGGGGAGACCTTCGTTCAGCAGTGGATTGATAATGGTTGACAATGATGATGATGATGATATATAGGGAAATTCTTCATAAATTGCCCTACCAAAACATTATGCTAGATGAATGAGAACTGTTGAAACAGGCATTGTAATTTAACGAATTCAGTCGCGAGCGAATTTTAACAACAATATAAAGGTGAAACATATTATACCAACTGTACCAGAAGGTTACCAACAGATCCTTTTACTCTTGTGAGTTAAGTGATTGAGCCACTGGAGATGGGATTTGCTGATCCAACACAAACCACACATGCTCTATTGGATTGCTGCTAAATTATTATCAGAACATTTAATCTAAGTGGTTCAAATCGTTCTAAACATTCCAGACTGTCGCATCGATACAGTCAAATTTTGATTCCATTCCGAAAATTAATAAAATTATTGAAAAAAAAATGCGACGTGATAGCATTTAGTAAGTCACATGTAGATGAGGCGCCATCTATTTTCTGGTCTTAACACCACCAAAAGAAAAGTTATTGATTTTTTATGTAATTATGGTTAAGAATTAGAAAATAATAAATATACTAGGCTATAATATAAAGTTATTTTTATCGGAATTCAAATTTTCATCCTTGGAAACGCATTAATTGTGAAGGAAATGGCTACAGACGTTTGCCCATTGAAAATATAAGCTAAAGACTTTAGGTGGATCCATCTTAACAAAGCTCAGTATCAGGTGTAATTTAATATCGTTTCAGACCTTCTCATGTGCCATTTTTTACTTGTAGTTGCTTCGATTTGCATTAAGACGCGATGGTCAAAATGCTTTCGCTGTTCGGTGCATCTTTAAGTCCTGGTGGTTGTGGTTTCGGTAGATTCGTAGCTTATGACTGGATTGATCCACTAAATGAGTGTCTGTCCCAATGACACTAGTATTAATTCTAACGAACTACCTCTAACTGTAGTTAGCGTCAACTTTCATACGTAGAGAGAATTTTTCTGCGTCTTTTCAGGACAATGCCCAACATAAATAAATGAAAACTCTTTCTTTTTTTTACAGGAGATAACGTCTCAGGCAAAAATAAAGCTCAAATGAATTAAGCCTTTCACGAGCATAGTGCCCAGTGCGTCCTTACATGCAAACAACCAGAAGCGTCCGAGTCGCCCGGATAGCAAGAGTAGGATTTTTCTACCCCCATGCTTTTTGAATTTGCACGGCGTCCGAGGGATTAATAGAAGTCATCCTCAGTCATCAGTGTTGTCGCTAAACAAAAAAATCAACCAGGAGTTGGTTTGTCCCACGGCTATATCCTCTGTGGCAACACGCACCTGCTCGAACAATTGTCTCCGACGTTTGTTGTGTTACGTAGGTGTTATGTCGTGTTTTATATCATTTTCTTCGCATTGCAGCGTAATTTCATAAAAAAGAAAAACGCTCTTACGTCATTCAGTACGTACAGCGCCATCTGCTTTTATCCGGCGGCCGAAATCGTAACTGAGCTCACCGCTATCGCGCGATACGTAAAATCAAGGAGAAATACCGAAAAATAAAATAGAGTTAGCAAGACAAACGACTTCATCTGTGGCAACACGCACGTGCTCGAACAACTGTCTGCGACGTTTGTTGTGTTACGTATGTGTTTTATTTCATTTATTCGCATTGTAGAGAAATTTCATAAAAAGGAATCACCATTATTTTATTTTATAAAAAGGAACAAGTAAAATTGGAAGAAAGTAACTGCAGGCGTAGTTTTGATTCACTGTGACGTAAATCTAAAAACTTATTGGTTCCGTGGAGTTTTTACTTTGTAGTACAAGATGAAAGAAGATAAAGCTGAAAGAAAACGTCGCTTAAATACAGAGCGACAACGGCGATGGCTTGCAAACAAGATTAAGAAATTCCCAGCACATGAAAGTTTTTGTCAAACTCAATGAACTGCAAGGAAATCTTTTGAACAATCAAATAACAAAAACACAAAACATTGTATATCAAGAAAGTCTTTCGTGACCTTTAATTAACATCATTTAATTACCTAAATTTTTAGATTATATGACTTTTTAACGTACTGTGACCGTCTTATGACGGGTTAAAATCTATTAACTTATACACTGAGTGGCCACTTTATTATGACCACCTGACAGTTTTAAGCAAATTAGCCATGGTTGCACGCTGTTGCCGCCAGAGGGCGAGGCTAGTATAAAAAGGGAAAGCTTAGTGCTTGCGACAGTAGTAAAGTGATTTTTGGTGACGAGAGGGATAAAAAATGTGATTTGGCGGACTTTCAACATGGGATGATTGTAGTAGCTCGGAGCCAAGGAGCGAGTATCGCCGAAACCGCCGCATTCGTGAAATGTTCCAGAGCAGCTGTTGTTAAAGTGTTTAAAGACTGGACTTTCAGCCAAAAAAACTGGGTCTCTACGTGCAACGTGTGGTTGTCATCGACTATTGACTGCTAGGGCGGAACGGAGAGTGTCCAAACTGGTAACAGACTCAGAAGGGCAACAGTGCAGCAAATTACAGACCATCTTAATCAAGGATCCCCTCAAATGATCTCTGCACGCACAGTTCGCCGTACAGTGCATCGGATGGGATATGGCAGCCGAAGGCCTGTTCGAACACCTTTGCTGTCTGCAGTTAAGAAGAGAAAACATCTCTAGTTCGCACAGGAGCACAAGGATTGGACAGTCGATAATTGGAAACAAATTATGTGGGCCGATGAATCACCTTTTCAGTTGCACCATGCCGATGGCCGAGTGAGAATTTGGCGGAAACAGCACGAAAGCATGGACCCCAAATGCATTGCTACAACCCTTCAAGCTGGTGGAGGCAACGTTATGGATTGGGGAATGTTTTTCTGGCATGCTTTGGGCCCTTTAATTCGTGTTGATCAACGTCTGATTGGCACATCATATCTAAACATCGTTGCGGACCAAGTGCATCCTGTCATGTGGATGGTTTATCCCAATGACGATGGCTACTTTCAACAAGATAATGCGTCCTGCCATAGTGCTCGTATTGTACAGGATTGGTTTCAGGAACATGCCGGTGAGTTTACTTTGCTTAGGTGGCCCTCACAATCTCCAGATTTCAACCCCATTGAGAATTTGTGGGATGAAGTTGAATGAGCCATCAGACAGCTGAATCCACAACCCTGCAATCTCAGACTCTTGGAAAGTGCTATTCATCAAGCATGGTCTCAGATTCCACAAACCACCTATCAATATAGAATAATAATAGAATAATGTAACACCTAGGAAAAGAAGGTTTTACGTACCTAATAAGGTGTGGGACCACCTTTGGCATTCAAAACCTCCTAAATCCTTCTGGGAATGGAAGCATGTAAATCTAGGATGGTGCTTAGTGGGATGTTATACCTTTCTTAATGCAGAAATTGCTCCAGGCCTTTGAGAGATGCAGGGGAGGATAACGGGATCGCACTCTGTTTTCCAACGCAGATTACAGTGTCTCGATGATGTTTACGTCTGGTGACTGGGGAGGCCAAGGAAGGTGTGACAGTTCGTCTTCATGTTCCTCAAACTATGATTGGACATTCCGAGCTCTGTGAATTGGGGCGTTGTCATCTTGATAGATGGCATCCCCTGAAGGAAACAATTCCTGAGCCATTGGATGGAATTGATCGGCCAAGATGGTTTAATACGCCCTGCCAGTCATCCGTCCTTTCAAGGTGATCAAGGGGCCTGCTGAAAACCATGAAATGTCCACCCAGAGCACGGCATAACCACCACCATGCTGCACTGTTAGGAGCAAACAGTCTGGGTTCCATGCTTCTGACGGTGTTCTCGGCACGTAAACGCGTCCTGCGATGGGGAATAGTGAGAATGTGGATACATCCGACCACCTTACACGCTTCTGTGCATCAGCAGTCCAAGTTCAATCCTCTTCGCACCACTGCCGTTGCCGTTGTGCATTCATCCGGGACACCAGATGTTTTGCAATAGCAGCTCTGCCATGAATATCTTGTTTATGCAGTTCCCTGCGCACTCTTTTCGTTGATACTGGGGTCTGGAGATGCAGATTGAACTCCGCGCTAATTTTCGGAGCTGTGGTCTTCTAATTATATGTAACAATCCTCTTTAATGCTCTTCTGTCTCTGTCAGTGAGGGTCGTTTTCCGGCCTCTCTTGTATTTTGCAGACGAGGTTTTGCCACGACCACGGTAAGCTGTCATGACGGTAGACACAGTAGCTCACTATACCCACACTACCCTGGCGACTATTGTCACGGAGGCACCAACTAGCGGACCACCAACAGTTAGCCCTCTTTCGAAATCCGTTAGATCGCTCATTTCGTCGTCACCCTGAAAGACATTTACACAACAAGACGCTTTACACTGAAGAGCAATTGAATTAGAGACAGCTGGCGTTATGCAAATGTGGCGTTGTGGGCGGCCCTGTAAACGGAAACGACATGACGTATGCAGAGATCCGACAATATAGGGAGTAATGCAACGGGGATCAGTAAGAGTCGGACGCAGTATGGGTAAGACGAAAGATCTAAGCGCATTTGATCGTGGGAAAATTGTCGAGGCCCGACGAATGGGTCGCTCCATCTCGGAAGTCACTGGGACTTTCACTAGCCACTGTGTCACGGGTGCACCGTGAGTACATCGAATCCGGTAAAACCATCCCTGCAAGGGCCAACTGCCATGGACAACAGCGTGTAGATGAGCGGAGTCATCATCCGCTAGCTCGCATTGTAACAGCGGATAGACGGGCCACAGTGCAAGAAATCACGCGGCAATTTAACGCTGGTGCACAAAAACGTGTTACCAGCCACACCATCCAGAACCATCTCCTCGCTATATGGTACAAAAACCATCGTCCCACGAGGGTACCGCTGCTGACCGCACATCACAGGATGCATAGATTAGCATGGGAGCGTGAACATCGCCACTGGACCCTAGACATGTGGGAAAATGTTGCCTGGAGTGATGAGTCGAGATTCACGTTGGTACATGCGAATGGCAGGATACGAGTACGGCGCAAACCACATGAAGCGATGGATCCTTCTTGCCAGCAGAGTACTCTTCAAGCTGGTGGGGGGAGGGCATCTCGTCTGGGGACTGTTTACGTGGACTGAAATGGGACTCCTGGTACGTGTGACATCGTCCCTCACAGGTCAATGTTACCGGGATATCCTGGACGACCATTTCCTCCCGTTTGTGCGTCTTCAACATCTCACTGGGGACCTCATCCTGCAAGAAGGCAATGTAGCTCCCGAATTGTATCCGAATAGTTGGATGAACACTCCACCGACGTGACCTCGCTTCCTTGGTCAGCTAGGTCACCTGACCTCAATCCCATCGAGCACATCTGGGATGCCATCGAGAGAGATGTTCGATGCTCTGACCTCCCTCCATCAAATATTCGTGAACTGTGGGAGCTTGTTCAGGGGTTGTGGATCCGTGTGGCTTCCCAACGCTTCCGGTGTCTTGTCGAGTCCATGCTGAGACGAATCGCCGCCGTCATCAGGGCGAAAGGTGGTGCTACACGTTACAAGACAGGTATCTCTAATTTAATTGCTCTTCGGTGTAAATGCACTTAAACAGGACTTTGAGGTTGTGACGTACAACAGAGGTGTGTTAAGACGACAAATGTGTTAAGACGATAAATCTGCAGCGAGGCAATCTGTCCGTGTAGCTCCGTTGGGAGAACGACTTAATCTGGAGTGAGGGAACACGGGTTCGATGCTCGTCGCGGACAAACTTGTGTATTCATATTGGCGCCCGATTGTGGAAAATGGATCAACTGTCCGTTGGGTTCTTCGAAAAATGTGTGATGTTTGTTCCACACATTGTTTGGAATTAATGAAAAATTCTTACTTGGCTTCAAAGAAAAAAAAAGTAAGAGGGAGATGATGTGACGTACTGCAGAGATGAAAACACGTGTTAAGAAGACAAATCTACAGCGAGACATTCTGTCCGCGTAGCTCAGTTGGGAGAGCGACTTACTCCGGAGTGAGTGTACACGGATTCGATTACCGTCGCGGACAAACTTGTGTTTTCACAAGGTTCTAAACAAAGCTATTTCAACCAAAATGTGGTGGATACTTTTACGTATTGCGATGTACGCAGCTGAATTAAAAGTCACGTCCCTGAGAGTGGTGTTCACATTATTCTGTCCAACCCCTGTATATAGATAAGGTTTATTATATTTTCTAGTGCGCGCAATTAAATTTTGCACTGGGCCCCGCAGTAAAATTTCGCCCTGGGCAACGTTAAAGATCCATCGGGACCTTGTTATAAGTTACGTAACTCTGACGTTTCTGTTCTGTTGTGACTGAGCAAACAGCTGATGCCCTCGCATCAGCTGTTTGCTCAGTCACAATTACAGCGTTTGGTTCAAGTTCACATAAATTCTGCTCTGGTGGTACTGGTTCCCAATCTGATACCGAGTTATTCAGTTCATCAACGGTAGACCTACAATGTGATCTGTTAATAAAAAAAATGAATGAAGTCAAATAAAACTCCTACGCTCTCGTAATAGTCATTGGACGGGTAGAAAGTATCCAACTGCAGAATTTCTCAGAATGCGTAGGGTATAACACAGGAAATGAGGGAAAGATTAATACAACCTCAATCAAAAAGTAAAATGTATTCGCAAGAAACCTCACTCCCGGATGGTTAAGCGCGAGCTAAAAATAGTAGCAGCAAGACATCGGCCGAGTTGTTTCAGAGGAAGGGAATTTTTGTTGACCGAGAGAACAACTTGGAAACGATTTCCTGAACTCTCTTTCATAGCGTGAAACACTGTTCTTATAAAAGTGATGGCTACATGATTGACTTTGCGTAACAAAGAGAAACGCACTTTGCTACTTTCCTTTCTTTCCTTTTACTTTTTAAGAGAAGTTAACAAAATCATGCAATGCATTGATTATAATACGCTTTCCAACATACCAGAAATTCTTACTCAAGTTGTGAGGATAATAGCTGTGGAATAAATCTCGCTCCTGTCCCCTGACCTTTGACCCCATTTCGATGATATTAAACGGAATTGGTTCAATATACCTCCGGCACAACATGCTAAAGTTTTGTCGCAATAGAGGTATTTTTAGTCAAGTTATGAGGATAATAGCTATTCAATAAATCTTGTTAATGTGCCCTGATCTTTGACCCCATTTTCATGATACTAAACAGAACCGGTTCAGTGTACCTCCGGAACAACATGATAAAGTTTTGTCGCAATCGAAGCATTTTTACGTAAGTTATGACACATAAGGGCGATGTAATGAATCCCGCTCCTATGTCCTGACCTTTGACCCCATTTCGTCCATTTTCAATAGGGTCCGTCCCCAGGTTGTCCCCTAACACCTACTAAAATTTCATCGAAATAGAACCATTTTTACGCAGGTTATCATGCGTACAGACAGACAGACGGACAAAACTGGAGCATATACGCTTCTTCAACCTACGGTTGGAAAGCGTAAACAAGTTAGTAAAATCATGCAATGCATTGATTATAATACGCTTTCCAACATACCAGAAATCATTACTTAACTTACTACTCAAGCTATAAGAATAATGACTATGGAATAAATCACACTTCTGTGCCCTGACCTTTGACCCCATTTCGATTATATTAAACAGAATTGATTCAGTATACCTCCGGAAGAACATACTAAAGTTTTGTTGCAATAGAAGCATTTTTAGTCAAGTTATGAGAATAATGGCTGTGGAATAAATCTCGCTCCTGTGCCCTGACCTTTGACCCAATTTCGATTATATTCAACAGAACCAGCTCCGTATACCTCCAGAATAATATGATAAAGTTTTGTCGCAATCGAAGCATTTTTACGTACGATATGACGCATAAGGGCGATGGAATGGATCCAGCTCATATGTGACCTTTGACCCCATTTCGTCCATTTTTAATAGGGTTCGTCCCCAGGTTGTTCCCTACCACATACTGAAATTTCATCGAAATCAAAACATTTTTAAGCGAGTTTTCGTGCGGACGGGCTGACAGACAGGCACAGACAGACGGACGGACAAATCCGGAGCATATACGCTTCTTCAACGTGCGGTTGAAAGCGTGAAAGCGTAAATACACTGGCGGAAAGTGAAAAAAGAACACCAAGAAGGAGACGTCTGATACCAACGAAATTTATACAGCATATTAACGGAATACAGAGGATAACATGATCCAAACATTATGGCAAAATACAGCTGCATTTACTGGTAAACTGAAAAATAACATTTCCATGTAACATGGTTAGTACGAGGTTAAACCGCCATGAGATGCGTCACACTGTGCAATTCTGGCATAGATTGTGTCATACAGATGTTGGATGTAAGTTTGGAGTATTCAGTTCCAAGCATCCTCAACCTAGACGCGTAAATCGGGGATGGTCGTGGCTGGCCGTGGAGACCGGATAAGTCGTTGTTCCATGAAATCCCACACGTGCTCAATGGGGGACAAATCCGGTGAACGTGCAGGCCATGGAAGTTGTCTCACACCCTGAAGTGCATATTGCGTTGCACGTGCCGTGTATGGGCGTGCGTTATCTTGCTGGAAAACACGATGGACCGACCTTACAAATGACACAACAACGGGCTGAATGATGTTGTTGATGTAGGAGGTGCTGTTTAACGTACCCGGTACAAACACTAGTTGTGTACGGGAGTGATAACTGATCGCCCCCCACACCAGACCAGGTGTAGGCCCTGTGTGTCGCTGGCGGATTCAAGAAGGGTGGAGACGCTCCCCTGTGCGTCTGCGAACACGCATACGGCCGTCGGAGGCTCCCAAGCAGAATCTGCTTCCATCGCTGAACACGACAGATCCCCATTGCGTTCTCCTGTGCAGACGTTGGCGATACCGCTGCAGCCGTTCCTGATCGTGGGCTGGAGTCAGAGGTGCACATGCCAGAGGCACACGTGCACGTAGTTCTGCATCCAGTAGACAGTTGCGGATTGTTCGCACAGTCACCTCAGGTGCAACGGCAGCTCGGATTGGCGTCGCAGTGGATGTTCTGCTTGACAACGCCGCTCTTCTTATGAGTGGATCGGTCCGCTCATCAGTCCGTCTGTGACTCCCGGTTCCACGTCTTTTCGTGTGGGAATGTTCCTCGGACCATCTACGCCACCATCGTACCACCACCGACACTTCCCGTCCAATTCGCTTCGCAATACGACGATACGACCACCCGGCCTCGCGGTGTCCGACTATACGACCTCGCTCAAAGTCCGATAACTGCTGAAATCGTACACGTCTTCCATGTCCAGGCATTGCAGCTTCTTCAGGGTCTTCGTACGTGTCCGTACGCCGACGACTGATTACATTCACTTCGCCGTACTCCTTAAATACCAACGACGATAATTTGCATATTATGCCGTGCTGTGGTGTAAGCGCTCACCGGTTGGTCCCGAAATTAACATCACACCTATGTAAACTCGACCCCATTAACATATGTAAATTTCATGATCGTCCGCCAATTCCTTCTTGGTGTTCTTTTTTCACTTTCCGACAGTGTAAAAGGATGACAATATTAGTACTGGATAAATTTTCGGCGAAGGAGTTAGTATGTAAATCGTTTTCTTTCTTTAATATTTTTTAATAATGAAAGGAAGTTTAATTTTGTGTATTGTCAAGTTTTTTGCGAACATTTCTGTATTCCACAGATTCACGCCGCAAGAGCTTGTAGACAGATCGCAAAGAAAGTGTTTTCTTTCTTTTTTCTTAAATTGAGGATAGTTCAAAAGTGCTTTTCTTTCTCTTTTCTTAAATTGAGGATAGTCCAAAAGTGCTTTTCTTTCTTTTTCCTTAAATTGAAGATATAGACCAGAATTTGTATTTACCACAACGAGTGCACAAGCTTAGAGAGAAAAAAAAAGATACAGGTCGGCTCAGTTCTGATTGAGCCGTTAATTTGGAACGTAGGACTACGACTTGCAGATCGGAGAGTTGAAATGAGCCAGACGAATATGATTTCAAAGCGTTTATTTAATTTGTTATAGCTAGCATAGGTCTATGATATGAAAAGTAGCTTATACAATTTTTACAAATAATGCTGGATACATTGCAGACACAAAGCAGATCGATACACGAATTACCCAACGTGGTGCTCTTCGGCTTCTTACATTCCTCATCACTTGCCTCTCGTTTTGATTTTCTCCACTTTTGCTTGCGTTCATTTTGCGAATTCCGCGGCATTGTAAAAAATGTCAACTCATTCACACGAAAACAATTTTTTAAAATTGTTGCTCAAACCACTGTGATATGTTTTTTATATATTTGAATAGATCTCGTCGAGAGCGTTAAAACGATACCACGCACAGTCGCTTTGCACTCACGGCTGTCCAGATAACCCACGATATTGTCAAACGTGTTCACCGGTTCGCAAGAAAACAATTTTTAAAATGTTCAGTTCAAATCACTGCGAAATGTTCTTCGTATATTTGAATAGATCTTGTCGAGAGCTTTAAAACGATACCACGCACAGTCGCTTTGCACTCACGGCTGTTCAGATAACCCGCGATATTGTCAAACGTGTTCACCGGTTCGCAAGAAAACAATTTTTAAAATGTTCAGTTCAAATCACTGCGAAATGTTCTTCATATATTTGAATAGATCTCGTCGAGAGCTTTAAAACGATACCACGCACAGTCGCTTTGCACTCACGGCTGTCCAGATAACCCACGATATTGTCAAACGTGTTCACCGGTTCGCAAGAAAACAATTTTTAAAATGTTCAGTTCAAACCACTGCGAAATGTTCTTCGTATATTTGAATAGATCTCGTCGAGAGCTTTAAAACGATACCACGCACAGTCGCTTTGCACTCACGGCTGTCCAGATAACCCACGATATTGTCAAACGTGTTCACCGGTTCGCAAGAAATTTTTTTTTTAAATGTTCAGTTCAAATCACTGCGAAATGTTCTTCATATATTTGAATAGATCTCGTCGAGAGCTTTAAAACGATACCACGCACAGTCGCTTTGCACTCACGGCTGTCCAGATAACCCGTGATGTTGTCAAACGTGTTCACCGGTTCGCAAGAAAACAATTTTTAAAATGTTCAATTCAAACCACTGCGAAATGTTCTTCGTTTATTTGAATAGATCTTGTCGAGAGCTTTAAAACGATACCACGCACAGTCGCTTTGCACTCACGGCTGTTCAGATAACCCACGATATTGTCAAACGTGTTCACCGGTTCGCAAGAAAACAATTTTTAAAATGTTCAATTCAAACCACTGCGAAATGTTCTTCGTATATTTGAATAGATCTTGTCGAGAGCTTTAAAACGATACCACGCACAGTCGCTTTGCACTCACGGCTGTTCAGATAACCCGCGATATTGTCAAACGTGTTCACCGGTTCGCAAGAAAACAATTTTTAAAATGTTCAGTTCAAATCACTGCGAAATGTTCTTCATATATTTGAATAGATCTCGTCGAGAGCTTTAAAACGATACCACGCACAGTCGCTTTGCACTCACGGCTGTCCAGATAACCCGCGATATTGTCAAACGTGTTCACCGGTTCGCAAGAAAACAATTTTTAAAATGTTCAGTTCAAATCACTGCGAAATGTTCTTCATATATTTGAATAGATCTCGTCGAGAGCTTTAAAACGATACCACGCACAGTCGCTTTGCACTCACGGCTGTCCAGATAACCCCCGATATTGTCAAACGTGTTCACCGGTTCGCAAGAAAACAATTTTTTAAATGTTCAGTTCAAACCACTGCGAAATGTTCTTCGTATATTTGAATAGATCTCGTCGAGAGCTTTAAAACGATACCACGCACAGTCGCTTTGCACTCACGGCTGTTCAGATAACCCGCGATATTGTCAAACGTGTTCACCGGTTCGCAAGAAAACAATTTTTAAAATGTTCAGTTCAAATCACTGTGAAATGTTCTTCATATATTTGAATAGATCTCGTCGAGAGCTTTAAAACGATACCACGCACAGTCGCTTTGCACTCACGGCTGTCCAGATAACCCACGATATTGTCAAACGTGTTCACCGGTTCGCAAGAAAACAATTTTTAAAATGTTCAGTTCAAACCACTGCGAAATGTTCTTCGTATATTTGAATAGATCTCGTCGAGAGCGTTAAAACGATACCACGTACAATCGGGTTGCACTCACGGTTGCCGAGATAGACTGAGTCAAACGCAGTGACGCACCCATACATATTGCATCACCCGCGCAGAGGGAGCGAGGGAAGCGTCGCGCGCGCGATGTTTTGCGCAGTACGCAAATTGGACTCCGTACTGTTTAGGAATATGCTAACACGATTAGTGTGCGGCACGTATTTTTAACGCTATAATGATTTCAATTGGGATCTAGTTTTGTCACAGCCGGTCGGCCCTAAGTCGCCTCGTACTATCCGCGGAGTTAGACGTAGTTCAACATCAATATTTAGTTAATTTATAACTCTGAATATTCTTTATTAATTAGTGAGTAATTTTGTTATTTTTTAAAGTAATAACCGTGAATAATTTTTGTTTATTGTCCCAGATAAATGAATCTTAAAAAACTAATTCATAGTGCTGCCGCGGAACTACTTCATAGTTCGGGTCCCATTGTTTGCGGCCTAATTAAATTTAAAGATCAGGAGAAATTTACTTAAATAATTTTTATACTTAATTTAAATTATTTTACCTTTGCTCCCTTCCTGCCTCATAAACCCCCTTTTCCCCAGTGGAGCAGAAAACCCAGGTGGTCAAAACGGTTTGCCGGACACCCGTGGAGAATGACCAAGGAATTCATCTTCTTTTCACTCTTGTGAGAAAAAGCACGGCATTCACGAAATTTACGAAATGGCCCCGGTGCTAGCGTTGCTGGTGGTACAATACATCCCGGTATTTCAGGAGTACACCGGCAAGAGTCCGAAACGCGGTCAGATGAATAAGCTAGTTGCGGTTTACGACCATCTCCTCGATGAGGGAGCCACCCTGCAGCGAAAGTCGTAAAGTACATCGCGATGTCACAGGAAAGTCGTAACTCTGGCACAGGAAAGCCCCTTTAAATTCTTCGCTATTCATCCGACCGCAAAAATATGTCCTATTGAATTCGCAAAAGCATCGCCTGCACAACAGGCCAGCTGCCGCGAAAAGGTAGCCAAGTGGACCAGAGGGCCAACCAATAACCACTAAGCGCGAGCACTGGTCAGCTCAGCTGACCAATCCAGACCCCAGGCGAAGAGTTTGTAAAAGTTTGTAGGCACGCCCCTATCACGTGAAAAATTAAAGGGACGGGAATATATAGGCAGAAAAAAAAACATAGTAAAAAAAAAAAAAGATTGGTATCAGAGAGAATAATTCGTATCGGAGATTCGTATTCGAGATGGTTATCCACCTATGGTAGTCGAAGGACAATTGTCAGAGGAGAGATGTTCGAGAATGAAAAGGATTAGGTAGTTAGGAAACGTACAGAGTACGCGGTCCCAGCCATGGTAGTCGAGAGGTACAGCGAACTACCCACGCGGTCTACAGAAGGGCTTCAACGAGCGACAACCCAAAGCAAAGGAAGGTAAGATGACGTTATTTTCCCCAATTCCAGTTCCAATGTTAACTAAATATATACATATGCATGGTCGCTATGCCTCCTCGAAATAGATTGAGGGAGTTAATTTAAAGTTAAGCTCAAGGGTGTGACAGGCTTATGCGGCAGTGGACCAGTAAACATGGCTAATTCTAATATTTTTTTAAGTTAACGTAACTCTTATGTGGCCTCCACCTGAAGGATGTAATTGCGTAAATATACTTTTTTCTTTTAATAAATATTGTTTATTACTTAACTTGGTGTAGCTAACTTCTCTGGGGTGTATATTTCTCTAAATTCACAATTTCCGGTTTATGGGTTTTTTACGATACCTCGTAACGAGCCCATATGAAACACAACGCGACGTCCGTACACTTTGAGATTGGGTTCTCTACATTTATGGGAACGCAACCTCACCGTTTATCCAAGTAGACGATGAATAAGTATTCCACGACCACCGTACTACCAGTGGCGTGGTAATAATAGCTCGTGTCATGCACGATTGAAAAAGCTGTGACTGAAACTTTTATAACACGAATCGTAAAATACAAATACATAACTATAATAAACGGTTGAATTATTAATGGACAGTCTATAAGATAGGTCACCAACAACAAAATCTTCGTAATATTCCCATGACAGAAGCCATACAGATTAATAGATTTTAACTAGTCATATGACGGTCACAGTACGTCAAAAATCATATAATTTAAAAAATTAAGTAGTAACAAGTTAGTAAAATCATGCAATGCATTAATTATTATACGCTCTCCAACATGCCAGAAATCATTACTCAAGTTATTACTCAAGTTATGAGGATAATGGCTGTGGAATAAATCTCGCTCCTGTGTCATGACCTTTGATCCCATTTCGATGATATTCAATAGAATTGGCTCAGTATAACTCCGGAACAACATACTGAAGTTTTATCGCAATCGAAGCATTTTTAGGTAATTTATGACGCATAAGAGCAGTGGAATGGATCCCGCTCCTATGTCCTAACCTTTGACCCCATTTCTTCCATTTTCAACATGTGTTGTTCCCAGATGGTTCCTTACCACATATTAACATTTCATCGAAATCGAACCATTTTTACGCATGTTATGACGCAAAAGGGCAATGGAATGGATCCCGCTCCTATGTCCTGACATTTAATCTCATTTTCAATAGGATTCGTCCCCAGGTGGTCCCCTACCGCACACTAAAATTTCATCGAAATTGAACTATTTTTTACGCGAGTTATCGTGCGGACGGACAGACGGACAAAGCTGGAGTGAATCGATACTATGCCTGCAGTTACGCTTCTTCAACCTACGGTTGGAAAGTGTAAAAAATTATGTTAATTAAAGATCATGAAAGACTTCTTGATGTACAATGTTTTGTGTTATTGTCATTTGATTGTTCAAAAGATTTCCTTGCAGTGTTTGACAGAAACTTTCATGTGCTGTGGATTGCTTGATCTTCTTTGCACGCCATCGACGTTGTCGTTCTCTATTTAAGCGATGCTTTGTTTCACCTTTATATTCTTCCATCTTGTACTACAAAGTAAAAATTCAACTGAACCAATAAATTTTTAAATTCCCATCACAGTGAATCGATACTATGCCTGCCGTTACTTTCTTCCAATTTTGTTTGTTCCTTTTGATGAAATAAAATAATGCTTTTATGAAATTACTCTGCAATGTGAAGAAAATGAAATAAGACACGACATAACACCTACGTAAGAGAACAAACGCCGCAGACAGTTGCTTGAGCACGTGCGAGTTGCCACAGATAAAGTCGTTTGTCTTACTAACTTTATTTTATTTTCCGGTATTTCTCCTTGATTTTACGTATCGTGCGATAGCGGTGAACTCAGTTAAGATTTGGGCCGCCGGATAAAAGCAGTTGGCGCTGCACGTACTGAATGACGTAAGATCGTTTGGGACAGACGTAGCCTCTTATATAGGTTTGATTCCAGTGATGGGAGCTACGTGATGACATCATCAATATGGCTGCAGCGCTATCATGTACTAGCCACGTTTAAATGCGCATAACTTTTCACCCGTTTATGCTACAGAGATGGGTTTTTTTCTGAAATGTTTAAAATTTAATGACAAATACTTTTTGTAACTACATATTTTTGTTAACTTCATTAGTTTTTGAGATAATTTCATTGGATCGTACAAAACCAGTAATCATATTGGTAATGTGTGACGTTGAACCATGATTTACTCAAGAACTATACAACTTCCGAAAAAAAATACTCACATCAAAAAAGTTGCAGTTTTTAATGAGGATTCAGAAAATAATCGTCGTGTCTGTAGAACTGCCACAACGCCGGTAGCATTGATTTATTCAGGATATCTTTATACAGCACAGTGTTCATGTTGCCATGAATAACTACAAGTGGTCCCACACAGTACCAGCTGAAACGGCTCCATATCATAACTCCACCGCCTCCGTGCTTCACAATCGTCAATGTACACTCCAGAAGCAGACGTTCTCCAGGTAACAACCAAACCCTTATCATTAAAACTTAATGATAAGTGTTTGGTTGTTACCCTTAACTTAAATTACTAGAAATTTACGGAGGGTGAGTCGAAAGTTTTGCAATATTTGGATCACTTTGTGTCCTCATACGTACCTTTACGACGAAAGCTGACTAGCATTCAAAGTATAGGCCATCGTGTTGCACCGTCTTTAGCCATCTGTCTGCCAGTTCTTCGATTCTACAGAGGGTGAGTCGAAAGTTTTGCAATATTTGGATCACTTTATGTCTTCATACGTACCTTTACGGCGAAAGCTGACTGGCATTCAAAGTATAGGCCATCGTGTTGCACCGTCTTTAGCCATCTGTCTGCCAGTTCTTCGATTCCACAGAGGGTGAGTCGAAAGTTTTGCAATATTTGGATCACTTTATGTCTTCATACGTACCTTTACGACGACAGCTGACTGGCCTTCAATGTATAGGCATTGTGTTGCACCGTCTTTAGCCATCTGTCTGCCAGTTCTTCAATTCTACAGAGGGTGAGTCAAAAGTTTTGCAATATTTGGATCACTTTATGTCCTCATACGTACCTTTACGACGAACGCTGACTAGCATTCAAAGTATAAGCTATCGTGTTGCACCGTCTTTAGCCATCTGTCTGCCAGTTCTTCGATTCTACAGAGGGTGAGTCGAAAGTTTTGCAATATTTGGATCACTTTATGTCTTCATACGTACCTTTACGACAAACGCTGACTGGCATTAAAAGTATAGGCCATTCTGTTGCACCGTCTTTAGCCATCTGTCTGCCGGTTCTTCGATTCTACAGAGGGTGAGTCGGAAGTTTTGCAATATTTGGATCACTTTATGTCTTCATACGTACCTTTACGACGAAAGCTGACTAGCATTCAAAGTATAAGCTATCGTGTTGCCCCGTCTTTAGCCATCTTTCTGCCAGTTCTTCGATTCTACAGAGGGTCAGTCGAAAGTTTTGCAATATTTGGATCACTTTATGTCTTCATTCGTACCTTTACGACGAACGCTGACTAGCATTTAAAGTATAAGCTATCGTGTTGCACCGTCTTTAGCCATATGTCTGCCAGTTCTTCGATTCTACAGAGGATGAGTCGAAAGTTTTGCAATATTTGGATCACTTTATGTCCTCATACGTACCTTTACGACGAACGCTGACTAGCATTCAAAGTATAAGCTATCGTGTTGCCCCGTCTTTAGCCATCTGTCTGCCAGTTCTTCGATTCTACAGAGGGTGAGTCGAAAGTTTGGCAATATTTGGATCACTTTATGTCTTCATACGTACCTTTACGACGAAGGTTGACTGGCATTCAAAGTATAGGCCATCCTGTTGCACCGTCTTTAGCCATCTGTCTGCCAGTTCTTCGATTCTACAGAGGGTGAGTCGAAAGTTTTGCAATATTTGGATCACTTTATGTCTTCATACGTACCTTTACGACGACAGCTGACTGGCATTAAAAGTATAGGCCATTCTGTTGCACCGTCTTTAGCCATCTGTCTGCCAGTTCTTCGATTCTACAGAGGGTGAGTCGAAAGTTTTGCAATATTTGGATCACTTTATGTCTTCATACGTACCTTTACGACGAAAGCTGACTAGCATTCAAAGTATAAGCTATCGTGTTGCCCCGTCTTTAGCCATCTGTCTGCCAGTTCTTGGATTCTACAGAGGGTCAGTCGAAAGTTTTGCAATATTTGGATCACTTTATGTCTTCATTCGTACCTTTACGACGAACGCTGACTAGCATTTAAAGTATAAGCTATCGTGTTGCACCGTCTTTAGCCATATGTCTGCCAGTTCTTCGATTCTACAGAGGATGAGTCGAAAGTTTTGCAATATTTGGATCACTTTATGTCCTCATACGTACCTTTACGACGACAGCTGACTGGCATTAAAAGTATAGGCCATTCTGTTGCACCGTCTTTAGCCATCTGTCTGCCAGTTCTTCGATTCTACAGAGGGTGAGTCGAAAGTTTTGCAATATTTGGATCACTTTATGTCTTCATACGTACCTTTACGACGAAAGCTGACTAGCATTCAAAGTATAAGCTATCGTGTTGCCCCGTCTTTAGCCATCTGTCTGCCAGTTCTTGGATTCTACAGAGGGTGAGTCGAAAGTTTTGCAATATTTGGAACACTTTATGTCTTCATACGTACCTTTACGACGAACGCTGACTAGCATTTAAAGTATAAGCTATCGTGTTGCACCGTCTTTAGCCATATGTCTGCCAGTTCTTGGATTCTACAGAGGGTGAGTCGAAAGTTTTGCAATATTTGGATCACTTTATGTCTTCATACGAACCTTTACGACGACAGCTGACTGGCATTAAAAGTATAGGCCATTCTGTTGCACCGTCTTTAGCCATCTGTCTGCCAGTTCTTCGATTCCGCGGCGTTACCAGTTCTTTTCCTTTGAGGCAAAGAACTCCTTCACTCCAGCTACCACCTCCTCCTGGTTGTTGAAGTGCCGCCCACGAAGAAAGTGGGTCATAGACCGGAACAAGTAATATTCCAATGGGGCAAGATCCGGACTGTATGCTGGGTGTGGTTTCAGTTCGATGCCATCAAGTTCCTGGAGTTTTGCCTGGGTCGTTCGCGCTGTATGAGGCCAAGCGTTGTCCTGCCGTAGAAGAGGGCGTTTTCTGATTACCAGTACCGAGTCGTTCTCCTCCAAAACGGCATTCATCCGCTCCAGCTATTCCGAGTGGAGGTTGGCGTTAATGGGCTGACCATCTGGAACAAATTCGTTATGAATTATCCCCTCGAAATTCCACCAGCCGCAGAACATTCCTTGTTTACGATGCTCCCACGTTTGGCAACAAATTCAGGAAGCTTGCCCGGGCTCAAACACTGCCGTTGTGTGTTAGGATTACGGAAATTGACCCACTTTTCATCGCACGTAACAATTCTCTTGATGAAACGTATATCGCACGGGTTTTCTAGGAGTTTCGTGCACACTTCCACTAGGCGGTTTGTTTTAGCTGGCGTCCGTTTGTGAGGGACGATGTGGCAGCTTCTATTGGCCTTGCCGAGGTCCTGAATGTGACAAACCACGGTGGTCCGTGATATGCCCAGCTCGCCTGATAATCTCTGAGTGCTGGTTATCGGATCTGCTTCTACGGCCTCCGAATCTACGGTTCGCGGCCTACCTGACCTGGGCTGATCGTTGAGGTTTCTGTCACCTGAGAGAAATTTCTTGAACCATCTGGTTGCGGTGCTGTGATCCTCGGAACCTTCCCTTTTCGCATGACAAATGTTTCATGTTGCTTGAGCAGCGTTATGGCCGAGTTCAAACACGTAAAGCTAAAGTTCCCTAATTAGCCGGTTGTGGCTGTTCATCTTTTGGGCGTCCCAACCACAGACAGAGCGACGACATGCAATGCTGTTCACAGCAACGACTACCACTTTATATCCTTTTCGACTGACTGCAGTGCGCGACTCTAACTAGGTTAAACACGTGACATACCCGCCGCAACACATGCCTTTTTGCAAATATTGCTAAACTTTCGACTCACCTTTTTTTTTTTTTTTTTTTTTTGATTGGAGGTTAACGACCACCGTGAGCAACTCAATGGGCTATAATCAGTCGCCCGTCCCTAATTTATTTAGCGTCACTGGTTCCAGGGAAGGGAGAGAGCCAGTGCCGCAAGACAAACACAACATCCATGCCTCACCGGGATTCGAACCCGGACCCCGTTCGGACGAATGATCAGAGTCCATCGCTTAGACCACTGGGCCACGGAGGCGGCCAACTTACCTTCTGTACCTTGTTGTGTCGACACTGTTTAACCGGTGAAGTCTGCAGATCTGATTCCCCTTAGCTCAGAATTCCTGCCTTTGGTACGTTAGGTAATTTTATATGAAAGGTACTCTCCTCGTGGAATAAGAGTTCTTGATATACATAATTTGCAACTAGTGCCGACACCAGAAGTAATATATACGAGCTGACAAATGCCCAGATATATCATAAGAGCGCGTCATGTTCCAAAATAATCCTGTCATTTTAAATATAAAGGCAGAGAAGTTATTATTAGCGTCATCAAAAATCAGACCTGAAAATTTCACCCTCCGTAGTCACGATCGGCTTACTCAGCCGCCACATATTATCGGATGGTCAATTTGCTGAGGTGGTTTCGAAAAGCTAACTATGGTTTTTTATGGTTTTCAGAGATTGATGCTGTCTTCTTAGAAAGCGCCCATTATCTTGTCCTTGCCCTTCACCTAATGTTGTATTCTACCCTTTTATCACGAATATAACCGGAAACCTAAGGGCATAAACAAGCTTAACTTCCGGTGATCCACAGCCGCGCACACACACATGCATGCAAGCCGACAAAAAGAGAAAGATTCATTTCGAAAATAACTCTTAGTAAGAAGATACTAGTGAGACCTTTGGTTTACTGGGGGAACTTGTTTTGATTTATTGCCGTCGTTATTGAATATCTGAAGTCTGATAGCATCCTAGAGTACTTTTTTCGAAGGAAAAAGAAAAAGCAAGATAAAACGCATTATATTTTTGTACCTGACTAATTATGCTTTTTGTGTTCTCCGTGAACAAATACGTGAGTAATTTGTGCCCAATTAGCAGCATATTTTATCGAACCTTCCAAAAGAGGATCTGTATTATTCACACAGAAACACATCTTTTTCTTAAGTGCTTCTGTCGTGGCGAATACTTGATAGATCATTCGCAAGATGAAATTTAAACCAAACACATCCTTAAAAACTTATTTACCATATCATTCTACCACATACTTGTTAAAAATATTCAATATAAATAACAACAAATTGTTATAAGAGATCATCATCATCATCATCATTGTCAACCATTATCAATCCACTGCTGGACGAAGGTCTCCCCAAGTTTCCTCCACAACGGTCTGTCTTGTGCCAGTCTCCTCCATGTCACCCCTGCATACTTTCGAATTTCATCCACCCATCTCCCATGTGGTCTTCTTCTGGGTCTTTTCCTGTCCCTTGGAATCCAATCTAAAATTTCGGCTGTCCATCGATGATCTGTCCTTCTGGCAGTATGTCCAGCCCATTGCCATTTCAGGGATTTAACTCTGATCATGATGTCTTCCACTCTTGTCATTTTTCGGATCCACGAGTTCCTCTTCTTATCTCTCCTGGTTACACCAAGCATGCACCTCTCCATGCTACTTTGAGTTGTCTGCAGCCTTTGTATGTCTCTTTTAGTTAAGGTCCACGTCTCTGCACCATACGTAAGCACTGGAAGGATGCATTGATCAAACACTTTTCTTTTAAGACATAATGGCATATTGCTCTTGAAAATTATGCTGTTTCTTCCAAAAGCTCTCCAGGCAAGTTTTGTACGCCGATTAATTTCTTCATCAATGTGACCCTCACTTGATATCTGCTGTCCAAGATAAACGTATGTGTCTGTTATCTCCAGCTTTTCTCCATCAATCGATAAATCTTCATTTCTTGTAAAAGCATTGAACATCACTTTTGTCTTCTGAAAGTTCATTTTTAATCCCACTTCTTTACTCTTGTCAGCAAGTTCCTGGATCATACTCTGCAGCTCTGATGGGCTAGTTGCAAAAATGACTACGTCATCAGCAAAACGAAGGTGGGTTAGATAATCTCCATTAATCTTTATCCCCTTGTTTTCCCAGCTCAGTGACTGAAAAACACCCTCCAATGTGGCGTTAAAGAGCTTCGGAGATATGGTGTCACCTTGTCTCACTCCCTTTCCAATTTTTATGTGTGTTGTATTTTCAAACAGCCTAATCTTTGCACTTGCATTTTCATAGATGTTATTAATAATATCAATGTATGCATCTTCAATACCGCAGGTTTTCAGAGCCATTGTAACTGCTGATGGTTTCACCGAATCAAAGGCTTTTTCATAATCGATAAAAGCCATGCACAATGGAAGTTCATATTCCCTCGCTCTTTCAATTAGTTCTCTCAGCACATGGATATGATCTATTGTGCTGTAGCCACTCCTGAATCCAGCTTGTTCTCTCGGTTGAGCCATGTCCAGTGTTACCTTCAAGCGGTGTGAAAGAACTTTAGTGAAGATTTTATAAACTACTGATAGGAGGCTGATAGGTCTGTAGTTTCCGAGATCTTCAATGTCACCTTTCTTATGTAGCAGGATCATTGTAGCGGTGTTCCAATCCTCAGGAATCTTTCCTTCATTAAGGCATCGAGTGAAAATTTGGGCGAGTACTGCTTCGATTTCTCCACTTGCTTCTTGTATGATGTCTACAGTAATTCCATCTTCTCCTGGAGCTTTTCCCCGCTTCATGTTCTTGATTGCATGTGCAACTTCTGCTGGAAGGACTGGAGGAACTCTGGTACTGGTATCTTTCATAATGTCTGGAGTGCATGTATCATCCCTTTCATATAATTTGGAGTAGAAATCTTTCACTCTTGTCAAAATTTCGCCTCTATTTCTTGTTACAGAACCATCTTCTTTTCTCAGTGCCATAATCTGTTTTCTTCCCTTACTGAGATGTCCCTTTGCTATCTTTAGGCTTTGGTTGTTTTCAATTGCTTTCCTCACTAGTTCACAGTTGAATTTTCTTACGTCTTCAGTGATACTTTTTCGTACTGTCTTGCATAGCTCTATATATTCCACTTTGGAAGTAACATCTTCTTTAGTTGTCCTCATCTCTCTTCTTTTTTGCATCAACATTTTCGTTTTTCCTGATAATTTATTTACATGCAACTTGTTCTTAGACCCAGCTAATTTTGTTGCTGTTTCCATAAGAGCTTTGGTTACTTTTCTGTTAACTTCAGAGATGTCCACTTCTTCCGATGTTAGGCCTTCTAAAGCAGAGAACCTGTTCTTCAGTTCCAACTTGAAGGTATTATGGTGTTTTTTAAGGTTGGTTATGTCAATAGATTTTGTTTGTCTTATGAGCTTGCCACGTTCAAGTTTAGTGTTGAGGTGCATCTTACATCTCACCAATCTATGGTCACTACCTGTGTTGAACTTGTTTAGCACACTGCAGTCTTCTATGACGAATTTTTTGTTACACATAATAAAATCAATTTCACTTGTCGTCCCATTTGGATGTCTCCATGTCCATTTCCTGTGTGGCTTTTTCTTGAAGAAGGAGTTCAAGATGAAAAACCTTTCTGCCTCTGCAAACTCAACGAGAGTATTTCCACGCTGGTTTCTGTTGCCGTGACCAAATTTACCTACTGAAGTTTCATTCTGTTGCCGTTGCCCTATTTTTGCATTGAAATCTCCCATAATTATTTTCAAGTGCTGCTTACCTTTATTATTTAGATGACAAATTTCCTCATAAAATTCTTCAATTTCTTCTTCAGGATGACTTGTGGTGGGTGCATAAGTTTGAATAATCTGAGCCTGGTATCTTCTCGATAGTTGGATAACGAGTCGTGCAGCTCTGTCAGAGGAACTTTCAACTTCTACCACTTTATCCTTCAGTTTCTTGTTTATTATAAATCCAACACCACTAGTTCTGCCAGTATCTGTCCCACGATAGTAGAAGAGATGTCCACTTTTCAGTTCAATGAGATCTTCTCCTTTTCTCCTTACCTCACTTAGCCCCACGATGTCCCACTTGATCCTTTGTAGTTCCTCTTCCAATTCAAGAAGCCTTGAATCAGAAGATAGGGAGCGTCCATTGTACGTTGCCAAGGTCAGCATCAGATGGCAGCCTAGTCCGGTCCTCCGGGGATTCTTAGCACCCTCTGCCTTCATGTCGCACTGGCCGCTGCCTTGGCCAGGTACATTCCAGCTGCCGGAGACTGAGGGCCAAGATTTAAGTTGTGGAGTCATTTTGGAGGGGTTTGGCCATAACTCACCACGCTGGCCAAGCGGGTTGGTGAGTGTGGGATAGAATTTCCTCTAATCCCGATGGTATAGTTATACCGCTATGGGCGGTCGTCAGAGCCCCTTTAGTGGGAACAGGATGCACCACGAGAAGGCGGGGTTGACATTTGTCAAGGAGAGGCTGTGATGTTACGCATCACCTGACCTTACATCCCTTATAAGAGATACTAGCTCATAACCCGTGCATGGCACGGGTAAAAAAGCTGTGACTGAGATTTTTATAGCACGAATCGTAAAAATACATATAAAATACATATAAATACATATATATAAAATACATATAACTTATAATAAACAGTTGAATTATTAATGGGCAGCCTATAAGATAGGTCACCAACAACAAAATTTTCGCAATTTTTTCAGCTTTATCTTCTTCCAACTTGTACTTCAAAGAAAAAATTCCACGGAATCAATATTTTTTTAAATTTCTATCAAAGTGAATCAAAACTACGCTTTCAGTTACTTTCTTACAACTTTAGTTGTTCCTTTTTTCCTTTTTAGGAAATAAAATAACGCTGCTTCTTTTTTATGAAATTACTCTGCAATTTTATTCATTTTTATGAAACTAGGGTCTGCACCTCTAGGCTCGCTACGCTCGTTTTCTGAGTAGCGCTCGGGCCCTGCAGCCCGATCACCAAGTATATCACATGAAATAAAAACTGGACATTTCATATAAATTTCAATTTTTATTGCATGTCTAAACAAATAAGGCTTGTTATTCCGAAATTTCAGAAGTTTTTCTACTGTCGTTAATTTTTGGAAGGTCGAACTTTTGTAGTTTCTACTTATAGCACTAACCAAATTTACCACTAAGGAAAACAAAAGCGGTCCAAAATGCATTTTCGTAAATGCTAAACCGTTAAGGTGGACGTCAAGTAATTTTGCTTCTTATACTTCCAATGGAAAAACTTTTGTACATATTTCCTTCACAATTATTGTGTTCCCAAGGATGAAAATTTGACCATCGATTGAAATAACTTCATATTATAACTTGGAATACTTAACATTTTCTGAAACATAACCATAATTATATAAAAAATCAATAACTTTTCCTTTGGTGGTGTTGGAATCAGAAAAACAATGGCGCAACCTGTACTTTCATGACGTCAGTAGACAAACAAATGTTGGATTACATAATTATGATTTTGTTTTAGAAAATATTAAGTATTCCAAGTTATAAAATGAAGCTATTTTAATCGATGTTCAAATTTTCATCCTTGGGAACGTATTAATTGCCCCCAACGAGATAGAAATACATAGAGTGCTTCTGTGATTGGTTCTCTGCCGAGGCAGCTGAAGCCAACGCGGGGAGAGCCCGCCATCTTTGATGAGGTACAAATTCTGCGTGTGTCAAGGAGTCACCTCGGTTCTTTCAGCTGTTCGGCGATCGTGTTATGCTTCATTACAAATTCAGTGCTACAGTTTCGTGAATAATCACAATTATCAGCACATAGTTGATATTTAAAATGCCATATTACTGCGGAGCTTTTGATTGTAAGAATAAAAGGAACAAGGATTGTGGAACTACATTTCACAAGTAAGCATTTTAAAATAAGGTTGAGCTGTAAATGCTCAGTTAATCAAACACAAAAAATAAAACATCTACTCCGTGTAGCTGGTGATTAAACCAGCAGATAAGCCATTTCAATATCTGTGTTATCTTAAGACTTTTTATTTCTTATATTTTGTAAACAGTCGTACTCAATGTGAAAACTGAATGATGTTTACTCTGGGAAGCTGAGGTTAACTGTGGGTTACCAACTTTGAGGCTTTTTGGGTACAATTTCTACCTATGTAAATGACAACTATTATCATTACAATATATGTATACTGTATATAATCAATATATATATCATTATCATCATTGTCAACCATTATCAATCCACTACTGGATGAAGGTCTCCCCAAGTTTCTCACACAATCGTATGTCTTGAGCCTATCTCCTCCATGTTACTCCGACATGCTTTCGAATTTCATCCACCCATCTCCCATGGGATCTTCTGGGGTTTTTTCGGTAACACCTAAGCTATGATTTAACTTCGGGGCTCCAGATGTCTTTCCCTGAAGAGTGGTTTGGGGTTCCTGAGTTGTTTTATTCCATGTCATTTTTGTTTAGAACCATGAAAGTGGGTTACTTCTGGTTAATTCTATGTTTATTTCTACTACGTCTGATTCCTGCAGCAAAGGGGCAGTGTTGACGTGGTCTAATTACTACATGAGTGTGCTTTTTTACTGATAAATGTATAACATCAACCATTATCAATCCACTGCTGGATGAAGGCTTCCCAAGTTTCTTCCACAGTTGTCTGTCTTGAGCCTGTCTCCTTCGTGTCACTCCTGCATGATTTCGAATTTCATCCATTCATCTCCCATGAGGTATTCTTCTGGGTCTTATATATACATAGAGAGAGAGAGAGAGAGTGAGAATTATATTGTGTTAAGTATTTAGTGTATGTGCTGGGAGATACCTTTATTATGGTCAAGTTACCACAATTGCCTTGCCTACCCACGAATAAAGCTTACAGATCTGTGTTGTCGAATGTCAAGGCTAACAAACAAATTAGAAACATGCCCAGTGCTAAGGACTTTTAATTTTTATTAAATAAAAACCAGGTAAGTAGTAGTTTTCTTCTGATTATATAAGATAGGGGCAGTTGGTAAAAGTATTTTAATATTGGTACCTCTTGGCTGTGTAAACTCATTGTTTGTTTTCCGTTTTTCTTCGAATTTTTTTTTTCATTTAAAACTCTCATAAAATATTTGGCGTCTATGTATTTGGAGTGATAAGCTGTGGGATGATTCATCATTCTCATGGTGATGACCCACGAATATCTAAAATTTTTACCAAAATTGCGGATTGACTGCAACTGTATTTTTTATTTTTGTATTTCTTTTTTTTTTTTCATTTACTCTATTACCGCTGACTTATATTTCACTGAAAATTTGCTCCAAAAAATTTGTGAAATGTCAAAAAATTACGGCATGAGATTTTATTCAACGACAGCAAGCTGCATCCATTAAAATATCATTTTTTTTTTTAAAAACACTATTGCCGTCAACTAACAATGAAAAGCGTTATTTGATATGTTAAAGTTTTAGTCTCACCCCCTAGGTGTTGATAACAACATTTCTGAGTTATATCCTTATTTAACATCAAACCATATATTGCGAAAACTCCCTTGCTTAACACGGAACGGAAATCGTTCTGTACCTCATCAAACATGGCTGCCACTTGTTTCCGGTGGCTTCACCCGTTCCCCGACGTAAGCGCTCTACGTATTTCTATCTCGTTGATTGCCCCCAAAAAAAGATGACGCGACCTGTACTTTGATGACGTCAGTAGAAAAACAAACGTTGGATTGCATAATTATGGTTATGTTTTAGAAAATATTAAGTATTCCAAGTTTTAAAATGAATATATTTTAATCGATGTTCAAATTTTCATCTTTGTGAGCGCATTAATTGTGAAGAAAATGTGTACAGACGTTTTTCCATTGGAAGCATAGGAAGCAAAATTACTTGGCGTCCACCTTAAACAACTGAGATAGTTTTACCAACAAAACGTATGCATAACAAATTCTTTGCGTCACCACGGCAGCAGGTCACGGGACGAGAACGTTCCTCTGTGGTTATCTTGAAGACAGACAAGCCGTTCGTTTCTTTCCTTTGTGTCTTTAAAAAATGCTTTAAAATCAGAAAATAACTTTTTCTTAATTTTTTTTTGTAAAAAGGGTACGATAGTTGTGAGTTTATGCTGTAAAAATTGCAATGCGTTATGATTTATAGTTTGCCATATATCCGCTTTTTTTAATGGATCCCATATCAAAATAGAAAATTTTGTGAAATTTTGAAATTTAATTTATCGTAAACTAAATCGCAATTAAAAGAAAAAGGCGACAAGATGCAAAAATTCGGTCATGGCACTACGTGCCTACAAGTTTCGTGATTCTGTTGCTGTTAGTGTGTCCGGAACGCGACCTGATAGCACTTTTTTGCTTACCGTAATTTTGAAATACAATAGCTCTTGAAGTATCGCTAGAATCGAGAAACGGTTTATTTCAGCATGTTCTCCAAACAATTCTCTACAAACGATGTAAATTTCATATTTTTGTGTTCAATAGGTTTTGCGCTGCGAGCTAGGAAAGCACGAGTGTCGTGAAATTTCTGAAACAGCGGCGGCAGTTACTTTTATTTAGAATAGAGTGATTTCTCTACACTGCGAAGAAAATGAAAATAAAACACGATATAACACCTACATAACACAACAAACGTCGCAGGCAGTTGTTCGAGCACGTGCGTGTTGCCACAGATGAAGTCGTTTGTCTTACTGGCTTTATTTTATTGTTCCGTATTTCACCTTGACTTTATGTATCGTGCTAGAGCGGTGAGCTTAGTTCCGATTTCGGCCACCGGATAAAAGCAGATGGCGCTGCAAATACTGAATGACGTCAGAGCGTTGACATCGGAGCGCTGACGTCAGATATAAGTTTTATTTCAGCTTGATTTCACGTATCGTTCGATAGCGGTGAGCTTAGTTCTCATTTCGACCACCTGATTGCTGCACGTATTGAATGACGTCAGAACGTTGACATCAGATGGTTAGGGACAGACGTAGTCTATTATATAAGTTTTATCTCTACAGAGGTTCAACATGGGAAATTACCTAACTGCGTAGTGAAAACGTTCACACATTTTAGAACGATTTTCTAGCAACATAATTGATGTTGAAAATAAAATTATTTTTTTATTGACTGTGCTGTTCTATCTGATAACCCTTTCTGTGGACTATGAATCCACCTCTAGATTTCCAAAATAACAGGGCATTTCTTAAAATTGTTATTTTATTCCACTCCTCTTCCACTGCTTTCCATAGTCCAATCATTGCTTTAGGTCTGCGTTTAAAAAGGCCTCTTTTTAGCAGTCTGAAGGTACAATAGTCCATTGGTGACACATCAGGCTTTGAAGGAACATGAGCAAAAGGTATAGACGCTTCTTTTTTCAAGAAGAAATAGAGTGGTAGATTTGGGTGTATGACTACACTTTGAAGGCCCTGTAAATAGAAGACTGTATTTCCTCTTTAAATATAAGAATTAAAACATTATTTTGGTAGTATGTAAAATTCATTTGAACATTCTTTTCAACTTTTCTTAACTTTGTTTTCCATTGTGCGAGAAACCAGCAAAAATCATAAATCCTTTATTGAACCTTCCTTTGGATTCTTGGAACCAAACTGTTTGTTCTTTTGCGATAGTAAATCGATCTGTTTTCGCTTCAGTCGTTTAAGTGGATCTATGTTTCATCAATAGTCACAATAAATTTCCATCTGTCTTCGGCTAAGCGATTTTCATAAAGAAGTCTACGCCATGCTCTATGCCCAGACACGTGCCTAAGGCTGTACATCTTATGTGTTTTGTTTCGTTTCTTTCGGATTCAAATCTTTGTTTATTACCTTGTTTACAGTTGCTACAGATAATTTTAACGATTTAGCAATTGCTCTTTGGGCCTGAGGATTTTCTTTTAAGATCAGAGACCTTACTTTTGGAATCGTCGTAAAAGTACGTAGGCCTACTTTATTTGCATATTCGTTTGGTGTTCTTTTTTCTGCTAAAAGCAATGCTAGACAATTTCCCCTCTATTGTTAATAATATTGCTTAGCTTACATTTATAAATGCTAATTCCATTATTTTCACAGGTTTTAATTAAAGAATACGAATATTTCTCTTTGTAAAGAGCAAAAACGGATACTTCTATCCACAGCTTGTTTACGTACCGCATTTTCTTAGCAGTCGATATTTGTCTGCAGCAGATGGTTTATTTTTCTTTTTCGTGTTTATCTAACACGCTGTTGCCACTTTCAGTTCTTTGACCTTCTTTCATTTTCTGCATTTTGTTATTAAAAACGTTCAAAAATGTGGGAACACCCTCTGTAGTAGTGTCAGGATATTATCGTCCACTTGACTTGACTTACATTCGTGTGACTTTCCTGTGAGCACTCTAGTCCAAATCTCCTACTTCTAAGGGTTGTTTAAGAACTGGGGTCACACTCTCCCTCATCCTCTACATAAAACTTTACCTCGCTTCCTTGTCGCTTTCCTATCGGGCATTCTAGTCCAAATCTCCTAGCTTCCTACTTCTAAGGGTTGTTTAAGACCTGGGGTCAGACACTCCCTCATCCTCTACATAAATCTTTACCTCGCTTCCGTTTCGCTTTCCTATCGGGCATTCTAGCCCAAATCTCCTAGCTTCCTACTTCTAAGGGTTGTTTAAGACCTGGGGTCACATTCTCTCTCATCCTCTACATAAATCTTTACCTTGCTTCCGTGACACTTTCCTATCGGGCATTCTAGCCCAAATCTCCTAGCTTCCTACTTCTAAGGGTTGTTTAAGACCTGGGGTCAGACACTCCCTCATCCTCTACATAAATCTTTACCTCGCTTCCGTGTCGCTTTCCTATCGGGCATTCTAGCCAAAATCTCCTAGCTTCCTACTTCTAAGGGTTGTTTAAGACCTGTGGTCACACTCTCCTCATCCTCTGCATAAATCTTTACCTCGCTTCCGTGTCCCTCTCCTATCGGTCATTCTAGCCCAAATCTCCTAGCTTACTACTTCTAAGGGTTGTTTAAGACCTGGGGTCACACTCTCCCTCATCCTCTGCTTCCGTGTCACTTTCCTATCGGGCATTTTAGCCCAAATCTCCTAGCTTCCTACTTCTAAGGGTTGTTTAAAACCTGGAGTCACACTCTCCCTCATCCTCTACATAAATCTTTACCTCGCTTCCGTGTCACTTTCCTATCGGGCATTCTAGCCTAAATCTCCTAGCTTCCTACTTCTAAGGGTTGTTTAAGACCTGGGGTCACACTCTCCCTCATCATCTACATAAATCTTTATCTCGCTTCCGTGTCACTTTCCTATCGGGCATTCTAGCCCAAATCTCCTAGCTTCCTACTTCTAAGGGTTGTTTAAGACCTGGGGTCACACTCTCCCTCATCCTCTACATAAATCTTTACCTCGCTTCCGTGTCACTTTCCTATCGGGCATTCTAGCCCAAATCTCTTAGCTTCCTACTTCTAAGGGTTGTTTAAAACCTGGGGTCACACTCTCCTTCATCCTCTACATAAATCTTTATCGCGCTTCCGTGTGACTTTCCTATCGGGCATTCTAGCCGAAATCTCCTAGCTTCCTACTTCTAAGGGTTGTTTAAGACCTGGGGTCACACTCTCCCTCATCATCTACATAAATCTTTATCTCGCTTCGGTGTCACTTTCCTATCGGGCATTCTAGCCCAAATCTCCTAGCTTCCTACTTCTAAGGATTGTTTAAGACCTGGGGCAAACACTCCCTTCCTAAAATCCTCTACATAAATCTCTCATAATTAGTTACCAGTCTTTAATTTTGGACCAGTCTCCCCAGGGAAAGGACAGATCCAGAGCTATATCGCTAGGGTCTGAGTCTATCTGCTTCATCCAGTATCCGAAACTGGCCCAAATAAGTCATCTACATGCGGGATCTGAAACAGGTCCAAACTCAGACGATTATTGAGAAGTCCGCGTCTCAGACCAGTCGGTTACTTAGCACGGGTCGAACCTGCAATTACATCAGGACACATTCTTTAAAACCGTAAGACCAATAAATTTAAATCTTAGCATATCAAATAATAGTGCAGGAGTTTTCAAAAGAGCATGAATCGTTAGCCGGGGATATCCATAAATCTCTTCTACCATAATATTTTGGGTATTTTCTCTTGCGTTTTACCAATGGCTCAACTGTGGAACAATCTGGATAACTTCCAGAATTTATGTGACGTCGTGTTTGTGTACCTTGGGAAAAAGCATTTACATCCGGTATGCTTCAAGATCTTTACATTTTCTTTGCGAATGGGTCACCAGCCTTTTTGCAGCATGTTTGTTAATCGCATTTAGATTATGAAAACAGAGCCGGCTATTTAAATATTTAAGTGGCATTCACAGAATAGGGTTTCTGAGGAATTGGCCATGTAAAGCACTTATTCTTTGAACTGTTATATGGTGCTATATAAAAAATAAGTTTTACACACACCTACAGCAAATCACCTTCGTATGTCTTTATACATAAGTCGAAGCATTTACAACTATGTTTCTTTACAAACAAAACTGTATTGAAACTAGACAAAAACTGCAAAACACTAGGTTTTAGTTTTAAATCAGCAAAAATGAAGAAATTTGAGTGTACGAAACTATTTTTTTTTTCAGTATTTTTCTTCTAATTCAGAAAAGTTGAAAACCTCTGCATCATCAGCCATTCTGAATCCACTGTTGTTTGGAGATCGCCCTACTCATCGTTGTTCGAAGACCTCTCTACACATTATTGTTTTAAGATCTCTCTACTCATTCTTGTTTGACCTCCCTGCACATTATTGTTTGAAAATCTCTCTACTCATTGTTGTTGAAGACCTCTTTACACATTATTGTCTGAAGATCTCTCTATTCATTGTTGTTTGGAGATCGCCCTACTCATCGTTGTTCGAAGACCTCTCTACACATTATTGTCTGAAGATCTCTCTACTCATTGTTGTTTGAAGATCCCCCTAAACATTATTGTTTGAAGATCTCCCTAAACATCATTGTTTGAAGATCTCTATACTCATTCTTGTTTGATCTCCCTGCACATTATTGTTTGAAAATCTCTCTACTCATTGTTGTTGAAGACCTCTTTACACATTATTGTTTGAAGACCTCTCTACACACTATTGTCTGAAGATCTCTCTACTCATTGTTGTTTGAAGATCACCCTAAACATTATTGTTTGAAGATCTCCCTAAACATTATTGTTTGAAGATCTCTCTACTCATTCTTGTTAGATCTCCCTGCACATTATTGTTTGAAAATCTCTGTACTCATTGTTGTTGAAGACCTCTTTACACATTATTGTCTGAAGATCTCTCTACTCATTGTTGTTTGGAGATCGCCCTAAACATTATTGTTTGAAGATCTTTCTACTCATTCTTGTTTGATCTCCCTGCACATTATTGTTTGAAAATCTCTCTACTCATTGTTGTTGAAGACCTCTTTACACATTATTGTCTGAAGATCTTTCTACTCATTGTTGTTTGAAGATCACCCTACTCATCGTTGTTCGAAGACCTCTCTACACATTATTGTCTGAAGATCTCTCTACTCATTGTTGTTTGCAGATCACCCTAAACATTATTGTTTCAAGATCTCCCTAAACATTATTGTTTGAAGATCTCCCTAAACATTATTGTTTGAAGATCTCTCTACTCATTCTTGTTTGATCTCCTTGCGCATTATTGTTTGAAAATCTCTCTAGTCATTGTTGTTGAAGACCTCTTTACACATTATTGTTTGAAGACCTCCCTACACATTATTCTTTGAAGATCTCTCTGCTCATTGTTGTTTGAAGATCGCCCTACACATTACTGTTTGAAGATCTCTCTACTCATTATTGCCTGAAGAACACCCTACTCTTTGTTGTTTGAAGATTTCCCTCCGTGATGAGTCCTTCACTCAACGCGCGTAATAAATCAATTTTAATTCTTCTACAATGAGATTGCTCTTCGAGTATAGTTGTCGACTGACCCGAAACCTGCGATTTCGTGACCCCGCCTTTCTCAAGGGGAGATTACACGGTCGTATCAGAATAATATGACCGCCTACCTAATAATGGGAATAACCACCCTTGGCCCGGATGACACCTGCGAGACGGCGTGCCATGGACGCAATGAGACCCTGGAAGGTTGCCTGAGGCACACGTACCCATTCGGACTGCAGAAAAGCACGGAGGTCCCGGAGGTAACGTGTTTCTGGGTAGGCACGTCGAACCTGCCGATCCAAATAGTCCCACAATTGCTCTATGGGATTGAAGTCGGGCGATTTCGCCGGCCAAGGGAGAACGGAGACATTGCTGCCGTGTTCCTGGAACCAGTCACACATTTCCTTAGCAACGTGGCAGGGCGCATTGTGCTGTTGGTAGACATCATAACCACCACGGGAAACGTCCAAAATGAAGGGATGCATATGGACAGGTAGCCATTGACGTTCAGAGACCCATCCAGGGGTACCAGCGGTCACAGGTCATACCAGGAAAACATTCCCCAGACATGCACACTGCCACCTCCGGCATGTACTTGACCGACAAGTGTGGTCTGGTGTTGGTTCTTGTGTGTCTGACGCAGTATCCGCCACTTCCCGTCACTTCTGTGGAGTGAAAACCTCGATTTGTCGGAGAAAACGACGACCACTGTTCAATGGGAGAAAACTCTTCCACTGTCCAATGACGGCAGTCCCATGCTAACTAGATGCGTCGTGGCCGATGGACCTGGGTTAACATGGGCGCCTTAACGTAGCGTCAACTCTGGAGACCCATGGGCAACAGGGTTTGCTCTACTGTTATCGTGGACACATACCTGGGTGCCCAGCGTTCATTTGCGTGATCAATTGCTTCAGGGTCAATTGATTGCCCTTTGCCAGTCGACGGAGGCGACGTTCTCCTCTGCGGTCGATGGCCTTTGGAGCTCCACATTTATGACGTCAGGAGGTACTCGGTGTTCCAGGAGGTGACGCATGTGTCAAATAGCCAACGAAGGAGGAATACGCCTTGCAGCGTAGTTCAAATGGGAGAACACACGCCCCGACTGATGTGGGTTCGAATCACACCACCGGCAAAAAGGTTAAGTCTTACGCCCCACACTGTGCACAAAATGAACTGTGTCGTCAATCCCTTTTCATTTTGCGAGTAGAATGCCGTTTTGATGGGTTGAGTAAAGCTTTTTAGGATTTCCATGATCCCTGGAAACCGTATGGAACTTTGTTATTCTGAACAATTTTACTCTCTCTCTCTCTCTCTCTCCCAATAGCAGCTCGCGGAAAGCTGGAATTGGGAAGGGGGGTGGGGCTGCATCCCAATTCTATAGATATCATTCCTAAGACTAAATTATTGTGAGCCTGTCAGTGAGTGTTCTAAAACTTTTGTACTTCTGAAATAGTTTCCAGCCCCTTTAGCAGAATCGGGGTGACGGGCGACGTACACCGCAGATTTTATTTTGCTTCTGCAGACAAAAACGATATCACTAGAACCTTTATTTTGATCTATAACTCTTTTTAATCTTCTCTCGCAGACTCGCGATCATGTACGCAGGTTTTCCATCTCTGGACGGGATTCCGACATTCAAAACTTTCCGAAAACGGAAGTTACTCGAAGTAAATATTTTCCTCATAGTTCTAATTTCTTCCTTCTCGCGATGTTCGCTCTCCTAAACTAACATATACAGTCATTTGTAAAAGTTTAAGACAACCTGTCAATTCATTGAAAATTAAGATTTTCAAAGAAACAATCAATTACTAGTCAGAGATATTCAAACAAGTTAGTAAAATCACGCAATGCATTGATTATAATGCGCTTTCCAACATACTAGAAATCATTACTCAAGTTAGGAGAATAATAACTGTAGAATAAATCTCGCTCCTATGACCTGACCTTTGACCCCATTTCTATGATATTCAACAGAACCGGTAAAGTATACTTCCGGAACAACATGATAACGTTTTGTCTCAATCGAAGCATTTTTACGTAAGTTATAACGCATAAGGGCGATGGAATGGATCCGGCTCCTATGTCCTGACCTTTGACACCATTTCGCCCATTTTCAATAGGATTCGTCCCCAGGAGGTCCCTTACCACATACTAAATTTTCATCGAAATCGAATCATTTTTACGCAAGTCATGAGGCATAAGGGCAATGGAATGCACCCCGCTCCTATGTCCTGACCTTTGACCCCACTTTGCCCATTTCCATAGGGTTCGTCCACAGATGGTCTCCTACCACATACTAATATGTCATCGAAATCGAACCACGTGCGGACGGACAAACGGGCAAAGCTGGAGCATTTTACGCTTCTTCAACCTACGGTTGGAAACAGCGGAACCAGCAGGCAGAACTGACCGAAACTAGGGTCCGGTACGGTAGGGCATGCGCATATATGCAGCATGACGTAGGGGGCGGGGTGTCGGAAGGGTATAAAGCACACGGGCGGTGTACGCTCAGCAATTCGGTGAAAGCTATTGCACGGTGTACATCGGTTTGAAGGAATCTCTTGGAGTTTTTGGTGAATGTAGGGCGTCATTTCATACTAAATCGGTGACGCTCTACACGTTTGCTATTAACTTTCTTTCGATATCTCTCTTGGTTCTCGCGATAGGATCGCTAACTTCCAAAATTTGCCGCTGGGGGTGCTGCAATCGGTCTCATCTGATAGAACATAGTCACTTTACTATATGTACACACTACTTCCACAACTCTAGCATTTTGCGTTCAAAAGTTATTTCCCTGTTTAAGGACTTTCCTATACACCCTGTATAGATGAAATGAAGTAAAAAGTGTTCCAGACAGAGAGAGAATGATAGAGAGATCTGGTTGTTTATATTATACAGTATATTCCGTAAGAGTTGGCATTTCTTCATGATGGTAAGTCGAAATGTTGTACTTTGCACATAGAGCTTTGAAAAGTATATAGATAAAAGAAGACTGGCTTTATGCCTGCATGCTGTTGCCACTCATTGTTTAGTGTGGCTGAAACCGACACACCTCGCCTCCTGAGAAGTAGAGTATTATTCACAGTGATGAACAAATTGTTAAAATTTGACGGTGCTGTGATACGTGAAAACACTTTTGTGAATGGGTTGAAATTTCTCACATTTGTATCGCATTAGTAAGGAACAAATTTAGGTGGTATTACCTGAATCTATTTTTATTTATATTTTGCTATGATAGAGTGACAATGAATGTGCAGTGTATTTATACATACAACCAAACTCCCTATTATCCGCGAATTAGCCATGCATCGCAAAAAAAAAAAAAAAAAAAAAAACAACTTAGAAATAGTAAAATGCTAAAGTACAGTAAAACCTCGATTTATAAGACGTTCTTTTATCCGGATCTCTCTATTAATCGACTTAGCTGAGAAAATTCGAAATTCAATTTCAATCGTCAATTGAAGAAATTCTTTTTCACGTTATGTATTTTTGCTCTTATCAATTTCGTGCCTCGAGGCCCAAATTGCTTGTGTGTTTTTGGAAAGAGTGTGGCAGGAGAAAGAAAGACAAGCACGATGAAGGCTATAGGAGTTTATCAGACCAAGACATTCTCAATGCAGTGACTCAAGGGAAGACTAAGTAGAAGTGCGAGAAGAAGAACTGAAGATGAAGATGAAACAGCACGCGTGAGTCACAGCGGGGCACTGGAATGTGTAGAGAAGCTACACTATCTACCAACAAGTAATTGGACACCTATGATACCAAAGGAAAACGAAGTTTATTCTCCTTCAATAGTTGGTGGAGCCTCCACGAGCGGCGATTACAGCTGCGACACTCAGGGGCATACTCTCAACCAGGCGTTGTACGACGGCTAGCGGTATTTTCTTCCACTCGGCTTGGAGAAGGCAGGTCAGTTCCTTCACTGATTTCGGACGGTGGGGGCACCCCTTAGGTCTACGCTCCAACTCGTCCCAGAGGTGCTCGATAGGATTAAGGTCCGGGCTCTGCGCTGGCCAGTCCATTCGATTAACCCCATTGTCACCATACCAAGCCATGGTGGACCTCGCAGCATGACAGGTGGCATTGTCATCCTGAAAGTAACATGGGTCCACCCCGTAAAACTGCCACAACGTAGGAAGCGCATTGTCATCCAAAATGGTACAATACGTCTCGGCGTTGAGTCTACCAGGAATTGTGACCAAGGATCCCGTGGCATACCAGGAGAAACACTCCCATAGCATAATTCCACCGCCGCCGAACTTCACAGTTGGCACAATACATTCCGGCAGGAGGCGTTCTCCAGGCAGACGCCAAACCCAGACCCTGCTATGCAAACGGTAGAGGGGGAACCTTGATTCGTCGATCCAGAGAACCTGTTTCTACTGTTCAACGGCCCACTGTCGACGTTCTTTGCACCACGTTAGCCGAGCAGCGCTATTGGACTTGGTGATCAAAGGCTTGTGGGCGGCAGCACGTCCTAACGGATGGTATTCATCGAAAGAACACTCCCGGATGCCTGTTGAAACTCCTCGCGGATGTGGCCCATCGATTTGGTGCGGTTCTTCCGAATTTCTCTGGCCAGCACCCGGCGGTCTCTAACTCCCAGTTTTGTGGGTCTGCCGGGTCGGGTCACATTCCGACAGTCACCTCTCATCTTCCACTTGCCAATCACGTAGGCCACTGTCGATTTTGGGTACTTCAACTCGCTGGATATGTCACGTATGGATCGGCCATTTCTGTGATACCCGACGATTACACCTTTATCCAAATCAGAGAGCTCCGAACTGCGTGGCATCTTGCATGCGACTGGTTGCGTTGTTGTTTCCCACACGATATTTAACGGCGGCGGCCGTGACGTGTATCAGGACCGCAGATATCGTCGATTGCAGGGGTGTCCAATTACTTGTTGGTAGATAGTGTATTACACTCCTTGGATCAACAATTCAGTTCGAGTTTAATGACGTCATGGCTTTGCGCAACATCCACCCAACTGTCCGAAAGAATGTTAACATGTCTCGCAAACAAAGGAACATAACAGACTTTTTCCACAAGAAAAACTTAAAATCTATTGTAAGGTTTATCATTATTTTAATTGTATATTTAAAACCCTACTTAAAACTGTATGTATACGTACTCGTCCTATGTAATATAGAGTTCATATAAAACCTCTGAATATTTACATGTAGTAGTACGTAGTTCAGTTTTCCGATATACACTGCCATTTTCTGATAATCCGTATTTTCCGGGAGTTCAGTGTATAAAAACCTGTTGTGAAAACAGGAATTTGTCGGTGACGAAGATCGTATCATCTCACAGGAGTGAGTTGCTCTAACCGATTAAGCTACACCGACAGAACGTATCGCTGCAGATTTGTCTTCTCGACACGTGACTCATCTCTGCACTACATCACATCATCTCCCTCTCAACATTTTTTTAAAGCGAAGAAGGAACATTTCATTAATTCCAGACGATGTGTGGTACGGACATCGCACATCTTTCGAAGAACCCAACAGCCAATAGATCCATTTTTACGTTCGGGCGTCAATGTGAAATCAGAAATTTGTCGTATCCGCGTCCCTTCGCTCCGGAGTGAATTGCTCTAACCAACTAAGCTACACCGACGGAATGTATCGCTGCAGATTTGTCGTCTTAACACGTGCTTCACCTCTGTAGTACGTCACATCATCTCCCTCTTAGATCGAACCCACGTCTCTTCTCTTCTTAGTGGGTTGCTCTAACACACTAAGCTACACCGACGGAATGTATCGCTGCAGATTTGTCGTCTTAACACGTGCTTCACCACTGTAGTACGTCACATCATCTCCCTCTTAGATCGAACCCACGTCTCTTCTCTTCGTAGTGGGTTGCTCTAACTGACTAAGCTACACCGACGGAATGTATCGCTGCAGATTTGTCGTCTTGACACGTGCTTCACCTCTGTAGTACGTCACATCATCTCCCTCTTAGATTGAATCCGCGTCTCTTCTCTTTGGAGTGGGTTGCTCTAACCGACTAAGCTACACCGACGGAATGTATCGCTGCAGATTTGTCGTCTTGACACGTGCTTCACCTCTGTAGTACGTCACATCATCTCCCTCTTAGATTGAATCCGCGTCTCTTCTCTTTGGAGTGGGTTGCTCTAACCGACTAAGCTACACCGACGGAATGTATCGCTGCAGATTTGTCATCTTGACACGTGCTTCACCACTGTACTACGTCACATCATCTCCCTCTTAGATCGAACCCACGTCTCTTCTCTTCTTAGTGGGTTGCTCTAACACACTAGGCTACACCGACGGAATGTATCGCTGCAGATTTGTCGTCTTAACACGTGCTTCACCTCTGTAGTACGTCACATCATCTCCCTCTTAGATCGAAGTTGCGTCTCTTCTCTTCGTAGTGGGTTGCTCTAACCGACTAAGCTACACCGACGGAATGTATCGCTGCAGATTTGTCATCTTGACACGTGCTTCACCACTGTAGTACGTCACATCATCTCCTCTTAGATCGAACCCACGTCTTTTCTCTTCGTAGTGGGTTGCTCTAACCGACTAAGCTACACCGACGGAATGTATCGCTGCAGATTTGTCGTCTTGACACGTGCTTCACCTCTGTAGTACGTCACATCATCTCCCTCTTAGATTGAATCTGCGTCTCTTCTCTTTGGAGTGGGTTGCTCTAACCGACTAAGCTACACCGACGGAATGTATCGCTGCAGATTTGTCGTCTTGACACGTGCTTCACCTCTGTAGTACGTCACATCATCTCCCTCTTAGATTGAATCCGCGTCTCTTCTCTTCGTAGTGGGTTGCTCTAACCGACTAAGCTACACCGACGGAATGTATCGCTGCAGATTTGTCGTCTTGACACGTGCTTCACCTCTGTAGTACGTCACATCATCTCCCTCTTAGATTGAATCTGCGTCTCTTCTCTTTGGAGTGGGTTGCTCTAACCGACTAAGCTACACCGACGGAATGTATCGCTGCAGATTTGTCGTCTTGACACGTGCTTCAATTCTGTAGTACGTCACATCATCTCCCTCTTAGATTGAATCCGCGTCTCTTCTCTTCGTAGTGGGTTGCTCTAACCGACTAAGCTACACCGGCGGAGTGCATTGCTGCAGATTTGTCATCTTGACACGTGTTTCACCTCTGTAGTGCGTCACATCATCTCCCTCTTAGATCGAACCCGTGTCTCTTCTCTTCGTAGTGGGTTGCTCTAACCGACGAAGCTACACCGACGGAATGTATCGCTGCAGATTTGTCGTCTTGACACGTGCTTCACCTCTGTAGTACGTCACATCATCTCCCTCTTAGATTGAATCCGCGTCTCTTCTCTTCGTAGTGGGTTGCTCTAACCGACTAAGCTACACCGGCGGAGTGCATTGCTGCAGATTTGTCATCTTGACACGTGTTTCACCTCTGTAGTGCGTCACATCATCTCCCTCTTAGATCGAACCCGCGTCTCTTCTCTTCGTAGTGGGTTGCTCTAACCGACTAAGCTACACCGGCGGAGTGCATTGCTGCAGATTTGTCATCTTGACACGTGTTTCACCTCTGTAGTACGTCACATCATCTCCCTCTTAGATTGAATCCGCGTCTCTTCTCTTCGTAGTGGGTTGCTCTAACCGACTAAGCTACACCGACGGAATGTATCTCTGCAGATTTGTCGTCTTGACACGTACTTCACCTCTGTACTGTATCACACGCTGTCAGATATAATACATGCTCAGTAAAATCAGGCCCAAACCAAAACTGAAAACAACAACGTCAAAATAAACTGGGTGAAACTATCAAATAATACATTTGGCATTACTTCCTTTATTTTTAAATTCATTTCGTTATTTTATTTCGCATTCGGCTGCACAACATTTGTAGTTATTAAAAAGCATTACGGCACAGAGTAAAACACAAATGCATTCCATCTACGTCCGAGGACCACTGTAATTTTCTTATGAGCCAGCCGAGGCTATGAACAAGGTTGCCTCGAGGGAGGTTTTATTCCATAGAAACCAACTGATGCGGAAATAGGTTGAGATTCCCATGTTTATTTGATTTCAATTGACCTCCGTGCTGCGATCAGTTCAGCTTCCAATGACTACAATTTTGAGGGAAAACTCGAATTTGAATTTAGAAATTTCGGTACAGCATGAAGAAAACTTACTGCTTTGGGTAAGGAAGGTGAGCTGCAACCCCATAGCATAATGTTCTCTCTGAACGCTGTAGTAATACGATTTTAACTGCTTGCAGACTTATACAACTTTCTGCTACCAATTGCTCTGTTAGTGCTTTCAATGTTTCCTAAATCCTCGTACTTTCAATGTTTCCTAATTCCTATATCCAATGTGTCATATGGTTTAAGCTTTTTGTCTTTGCATTTACTTTTACAGATTGTATAAAGTATTTCTTTATTTTGAATGGGTAATTTTTCCTACATAGCCGGGAGAAAATGTGTTCAAATATTACGCATAATTAACTCACGAACTTTGCCGACGTTCTATAACGCAACTATGTATTCACACAGAGAAAATATATACGGGCTATAATTTTTTTTTTTGATTGGAGGTTTAACGACCACCGTGAGCAACTCAATGGGCTATAAGCAGTCGCCCGTCCCTAATTTAGAGTCACTGGTTCCAGGGAAGGGAGAGAGCCAGTGCCGTAAGGCAAACACAACATCCACGCCTCACCGGGATTCGAACCCGGACCCCTTACGGACGAATTATCAGAGGCCAGCGCCTTAGACCACAGCGCCCCTGGGTGGCCTATAATTTCCTCCAGCTGCTGCAGTTCATTAAAACAACACAATTCCCATTCAGCAGAATGAATCGGCTGCCCGATTTTTTTATCGCCAGCTCGTATGTTATTCCGGGCATGTCTGCCATAACGTATTAGATTTAAGAATGAAGATTCGTCCCATGAAGGAAACGTTATCACAGTCGATTCTGAGAATTGATTGTTTCCTCGAAAGGGCGCTCCAGAAAGCAATGGTGAAAAGAAGGGAAAATAAAGACCAAAAAAATAAGAACAGAAATCAACAGCGTATCCTTCTTTCGCGCATTGTGTTCACACAGTCAATCATTCGTTTAACACTTACCCGAAGAAACTGAGTGAAGAGGGTCCGACGCGTAAGAGTCGAAAGAGAGAGAGAGACAGAGAAAAAAAATGACACATGTTTTAGGCTGAGCTGATATCACATCTCGCAGTGCTCTTGTCAACTACTGGAGAAATGATAAAAATAGAATTTCAGAATGAAAACATTCAGTAACACAGAGGTACTAAGTGGGTCGTGATGTCTAACATTTCAGCACTCTTGTTATTTCTCCAAGCGCAATCTTGACAGAAGTATGAATCTCTTCTGTTGTGAGTTACATGAGAAAGAGACACAGAGTCCATATCTCTTCCGGTTCTAGACAACCCCCATTTCCAAAGGAAAATATGTTCTTCTATAAAATAGCCTTGCTCAAATTAACTGAAATAAAATATGAGTTTCCAAAGGAAAATCTGTTCTTCTATAAAACAGTCTTGCGCAAATAAACTTGAATGGAAGATGAAGGAAAATCTGCTCTTTTATAAAACAGTCTTGCTCAAATTAATTGGAAATAAAGATACGTTTCTAAAGGAAAATCTACTCCTCTACAAAAGAGTCTTGCTCAAATTAACTCGAAAAAAAAGACAAGTTTCCAAAGAAAAATTTGCTCTTCTGTGAAACAATCTTGCTCAAATTAACTGGAACAAAAGATAAGTTTTCAAAGGAAAATCTGCTCTTCTGTAAAACAGTCTTCTATAAAACAGTCTTGCTCAAACTAATTGGAAATAAAGATACGTTTCTAAAGGAAAATCTACTCCTCTATAAAAGAGTCTTGCTCAAATTAACTCGAAAAAAAAGACAAGTTTCCAAAGAAAAATTTTCTCTTCTGTAAAACAATCTTGCTCAAATTAACTGGAACAAAAGATAAGTTTTCAAAGAAAAATCTGCTCTTCTGTAAAACAGTCTTCTATAAAACAGTCTTGCTCAAACTAATTGGAAATAAAGATACGTTTCTAAAGGAAAATCTGCTCCTCTATAAAAGAGTCTTGCTTAAATTAATTGAAAATAAAGATACGTTTCTAAAGGAAAATCTACTCCTCTATAAAAGAGTCTTGCTCAAATTAATTGAAAATAAAGATACGTTTCTAAAGGAAAATCTACTCCTCTATAAAAGAGTCTTGCTCAAATTAACTGATAAAAAACCAGATAAGTTTCCAAAGAAAAATTTGCTCTTCTATAAAACAATCTTGCTCAAATTAACTGGAACAAAAGATAAGTTTTCAAAGGAAAATCTGCTCTTCTGTAAAACAGTCTTCTAGAAAACAGCCTTGCTCAAATTAATTGGAAATAAAGATACGTTTCTAAAGGAAAATCTGCTGCTCTATAAAAGAGTCTTGCTCAAATTAACTGGGAAAAAAAAGATAAGTTTCCAAAGAAAAATTTTCTCTTCTGTAAAACAATCTTGCTCAAATTAACTGGAACAAAAGATAAGTTTTCAAAGGAAAATCTGCTCTTCTGTACAACAGTCTTCTATAAAACAGACTTGCTCAAATTAATCTGCTCTTCTATAAAACAGTCTTATTCGAATTAACTAGGACAAGATATAAATTTCCAAAGGAAAATCTGCTATTCTATAAACCAGTCTTCCTCAAATTAACTTGAACAAAAGAGAAGTATCCAATGGAAAATCTGCTCTTCTGTAAAACAGTCTTGCTCAAATTAACTGGAACAAAGCATAAGTTTTCAAAGGAAAATCTGCTATTCTATAAACCAGTCTTGCACAAATAAACTTTAACAAAAGATAAGTTTCCAATGGAAAATCTGCTCTTCTATAAAACAGTCTTGCTCAAATTAACTGAAACAAGAGATACGTTTCCAAAGGAAACCCTGTTCTTTTATAAAACAGACTTGCTCGAATCAACTAAAACAAAGCATAAGTTTCCAAAGAAAAATCTGCTATTCTATAAACCAGTCTTGCTCGAATTAACTGGAACAAAGCATAAGTTTCCAAAGGAAAACCTGCTCTTCTATAAAACAATCTTGCTGAAATTAACTGGGCCGCCCCTGTGGTGCAGTGATTTAAGCTATGGCTTCTGATCATTCGTCCGAGATGGGTCCGGGTTCGAATCACGGTGAGGCATGGATGTTGCGTTTGTCTTACGGCACTGGCTTTTTTCCTTCCCAGGAGCCGGTGGCCCTAAATTAGAGACGAGCGCCTGTTTATAGCTCCTCTGACTTGCTCACGGAGGTCGTCAAACCCTCAATAAAAAAAAATGATTGGAACAAAAGATGAATTTCCGAAGGAAAATCTGCTCTTCTAGACAAAAGTCTTGCTCAAATTTAACTGGAGCAGAAATAAGTCTTAGTCAAAATATTTCATTAGTAATTTATATACAACAATATAATGTCACGATATAAATGAGGATCGTTTTTCATGTTTAGGCCATTAAGTAATGATACTGATTTTTTTAATTCCGGTAAAACACACGGGTATCGAAGGCATTGTTTTTTGATAAAATCAGGTGGCAACAGCGGTTGGGTGAGAATTGCGCAGATGATCATTTACGCTGTTCATGACGTCTTTCGGTGAAAAAACATTGTCACAGCTCTGTCATAGAGCAGACAGCAAATATCCGTTTCTGTTCCAAAACCGGTAAAACTGCATTTGAGACAGTTGAATTGTGATGTGTGTGGTGCTATGCCTATTCCTTGTACAAATATACCGATGGTACGCACGTTTTCAACGATGGGTGGGAAGATTTGGAGAACAACGAAAGGCCCGGATGTCTGATTTTAGTGCGCACGTTTGAACTTTTTCATAAAGTTTGCGAAAGGATAAAATGTGATCGTCCTGTAACCTTGAAGAGGCTGGAATGTGAGCATGGTGTTAATAAAGAGATGATTCATCAAATTTTTGTACAAAATTTGGGAAAAACGAAAGTTGTGCTCGTTTTGCTCGGCATACCAAATTTGTCATACCACCAGAAACATGGCTGATCATACCACTTCTTCTATTAACACAGGAGGAATGTACTCCTAATAAATATGAAGACATACAAAGAACAGTGCCATCAGCTCTTCACTCCATACCAAAAGATGACCTTTGCAAGTCCTTCCTTTCGTTGGCTGATTGTGCCACTTCTTGCAATAACACAGGAGAAATGTACTTCGAATAAATATGAAGACATACAAAGAACTGTGACATCAGCTCTTGACTCCATACCAAAAGATGACCTCTGCAAGTCCTTCCTTTCGTTGACTGATTGTGCCACTTCTTGTATTAACACAGGAAGAATGTACTTCGAATAAATATGAAGACATACAAAGAACTGTGCCATCAGTTCTTCACTCCATACCAAAAGATGACCTCTGCAAGTCCTTCCTTTCGTTGGCTGATTGTGCCACTTCTTGTATTAACACAGGAGGAATGTACTTCGAATAAATATGAAGACATACAAAGAACTGTGCCATCAGCTCTTCACTCCATACCAAAAGATGACCTCCGCAAGTCCTTCCTTTCGTTGGCTGATCGTGCCACTTCTTGTATTAACACAGGAGGAATGTACTTCGAATAAATATGAAGACATACAAAGAACTGTGACATCAGCTCTTCACTCCATACCAAAAGATGACCTCTGCAAGTCCTTCCTTTCGTTGGCTGATCGTGCCACTTCTTGTATTAACACAGGAGGAATGTACTTCGAATAAATATGAAGACATACAAAGAACTGTGCCATCAGTTCTTCACTCCATACCAAAAGATGACCTCTGCAAGTCCTTCCTTTCGTTGACTGATTGTGCCACTTCTTGTATTAACACAGGAGGAATGTACTTCGAATAAATATGAAGACATACAAAGAACTGTGCCATCAGTTCTTCACTCCATACCAAAAGATGACCTCTGCAAGTCCTTCCTTTCGTTGGCTGATCGTGCCACTTCTTGTATTAACACAGGAGGAATGTACTTCGAATAAATATGAAGACATACAAAGAACTGTGCCATCAGCTCTTCACTCCATACCAAAAGATGACCTCCGCAAGTCCTTCCTTTCGTTGACTGATTGTGCCACTTCTTGTATTAACACAGGAGGAATGTACTTCGAATAAATATGAAGACATACAAAGAACTGTGACATCAGCTCTTCACTCCATACCAAGAGATGACCTCTGAAAGTCCTTCCTTTCGTTGGCTGATCGTGCCACTTCTTGTATTAACACAGGAGGAATGTACTTCGAATAAATATGAAGACATACAAAGAACTGTGCCATCAGTTCTTCACTCCATACCAAAAGATGACCTCTGCAAGTCCTTCCTTTCGTTGGCTGATCGTGCCACTTCTTGTATTAACACAGGAGGAATGTACTTCGAATAAATATGAAGACATACAAAGAACTGTGCCATCAGCTCTTCACTCCATACCAAAAGATGACCTCCGCAAGTCCTTCCTTTCGTTGACTGATTGTGCCACTTCTTGTATTAACACAGGAGGAATGTACTTCGAATAAATATGAAGACATACAAAGAACTGTGACATCAGCTCTTCACTCCATACCAAGAGATGACCTCTGAAAGTCCTTCCTTTCGTTGGCTGATCGTGCCACTTCTTGTATTAACACAGGAGGAATGTACTTCGAATAAATATGAAGACATACAAAGAACTGTGCCATCAGTTCTTCACTCCATACCAAAAGATGACCTCTGCAAGTCCTTCCTCTCGTTGGCTGATTGTGCCACTTCTTGTATTAACACAGGAGGAATGTACTTCGAATAAATATGAAGACATACAAAGAACTGTGCCATCAGCTCTTCACTCCATACCAAAAGATGACCTCCGCAAGTCCTTCCTTTCGTTGACTGATTGTGCCACTTCTTGTATTAACACAGGAGGAATGTACTTCGAATAAATATGAAGACATACAAAGAACTGTGCCATCAGCTCTTCACTCCATACCAAAAGGTGACCTTTGCAAGTCCTTCCTATCGTTGGCTGATTGTGCCATTTCTTGTAATAACACAGGAAGAATGTACTTCGAATAAATATGAAGACCTACAAAGAACTGTGATATCATCTCTTCCCTCCATACCAAAAGATGACCTCTGCAAGTCCTTCCTTTCGTTGGCTGATCGTGCCACTTCTTGTATTAACACAGGAGGAATGTACTTCGAATAAATATGAAGACATACAAAGAACTGTGCCATCAGCTCTTCACTCCATACCAAAAGATGACCTCTGCAAGTCCTTCCTTTCGTTGGCTGATTGTGCCACTTCTTGCAATAACACAGGAGAAATGTACTTCGAATAAATATGAAGACATACAAAGAACTGTGACATCAGCTCTTGATTCCATACCAAAAGATGACCTCTGCAAATCCTTCCTTTCGTTGACTGATTGTGCCACTTCTTGTATTAACACAGGAGGAATGTACTTCGAATAGATATGAAGACATACAAAGATTTGTGCCATCAGCTCTTCACTCCATACCAAAAGATGACCTCTTCAAGTCCTTCCTTTCGTTGGCTGATTGTGCCACTTCTTGTATTAACACAGGAGGAATGTACTTCGAATAAATATGAAGACATACAAAGATTTGTGCCATCTGCTCTTCACTCCATACCAAAAGATGACCTCTGCAAGTCCTTAACAAGTGAGTTGTCCTGGAATAGAGAAGAAGGAATGGTGGAATACAGGACGAAGTTGCAGCAGCGCAGGGGAATACTGGTGTTGTACCGTAAGAATGTTGATAGAAAAGCAATGGAAAAGGAGTACATCAAATGCTCAACAAGCGAGTTGTGCAAGAGACCCTCTACGCTCCCATTCAAAGGGGCTATACCTTGGGAGTACCTTTAATTTCCAAAATCTTTCTTCATGTCTGCTTCATGATTCGCTACTACTATGTGTTCATGTAAGTGCTTATTTTGTTTTTAATGTGGTACTACTGGAGTTATCTAATTAAACTTTTTAAGGCCACTTGTTACGGATATATAATTCAAACGTACACCGAAGAGACAAAACTTTATGACCACCTGCCTACTATGATGTTGGTCCTCCACGTGCAACCAAAACAGCTCTTACCCGGTATATACACCAAAGAGACAAAACATTATGACCACCTACCTAACATGATGTTGGTCCTACAAGTGCCTCCAAAATAGCTTTAACCCGGTGTCTGAAGGTGTCTTGTGGTATCTAGAACCAAAACGTTACCAGCAGATCCTTTAACTCTTTTAAGTTACGCGGTTGTTCCGCCGGAGATCGGATTTGCTGTCCCAACACAAACCACAGATGCTTGACTGGATTGATCTCTAGGGTATTTGGATTGATCTCTAGGTTATTTGGATTGATCTCTAGGGTATTTGGATTGATCTCTAGTGTATTGGTATTGATCTCTAGGTTATTTTGATTGATCTCTAAGGTATTTGGATTGATCTCTAGGGTATTTGGATTGATCTCTAGGGTATTTGGATGCTAGAAAAGTCTTCCTCGTGTTCCGCGAACAATTGTCCAACAATACCGGTAGTGTGGTATGGTGTATTATATTGCTAAACGGAAGCACTACTAGACAGTTATACAGTTGCCATCAGAGGATGTACCTGATCTTCAGTGTTGTTTAGATAGGTAGTGTGACGTCATAGTTTCCTGCACGTGAATGGCTAGACCCAGAGTTTCCCATCCGGACATTACCCAAAGCATTACACTCCCTCCAAAGGATTGGTTTCGTCCTACCGTGCATCCTGCAGCCAACACTTCCCCACATAAACGATGCACAAGTCCACATGGTACAACTAAAAACAAGATTCATCGGACCATACGACCTTCTTCCAATGATTTAAGGTCCAGTTTTGATGTTCGAGTGCCCATTGTAGGCGCTTTGGACGGTGAACTGAGGTTAGTGTGGACACTCGGAGCGGTCTGCGACTGCGCGGTCTCATTTTCATCAGATTTCGATGTACGGTGTGTTGTGGCACATTACTCCCGTCACCAGCATTCAAATTGTCGGCGATTTGCGCCACAGAGGGAGAGAGATATACAGAGAGGGGGGGGAGAAGGGAGAGACGGAGGGTGAGATCGAGAAGACAGAAACAAATCAAGCACGTTTACTAGTAAAACGTTTGTTTGAAATCGGCATTTAGGTCCAAAGATTGAGGATATTATGAGACAGAAAGTGAGAGACTGGTAGACAGAGAGAGAGAGGGGGAGGAGAAGGGAGAGACAGAGGGTAAGATCAAGAAGACAGAAACAAATCAAACACGTTTACTAGTAAAACGTTTGAAATCGGAATTTAGTTTCAAAGATTGAGGATATTATGAGACAGAAAGTGAGAGACTGGTAGACAGAGAGAGAGAGATAGAGAGAGGAAGAGAGAGGGGGGGTAGAGAAGGCATAGACACAGAGTGAGATCGAGAAGACAGAAGTACATGGAGATCGTTTACTAGTAAAACGTTTGAAATCGTTATTTAGTTCCAAAGATTGAAGACATTATGAGACAGAAAGTGAAAGACTAGCAGACGGAGAGAGAGATAGAGAGAGAGAGGAAGTGAAAGCTTTCACAGAGGGTCTTCTGAACTTAATCCGGATATCTTCCCCCTACGACTCATCATTACTTCGTTGGTTTCTCCTAGTTTCCTTTGTACCTTCTGAACTCGTGACATTCTATACCAAGGGTTCTTAACCTATGGTCGCGACCCAAACTTGTGTTGCCGGGACTTTCGAGACCGGTCGCCGCAGCTTCTAAGGAAAGAAAAATTAAAGTTTTTTTTTTTTTTTTTAATTTTAAATTTTAAACCTTTTTTTTTCTTTATTGGAAGTTTAACGACCACCGTGAGCAACTCAATGGGCTATAAGCAGTCGCCCGTCCCTAATTTAGGGTCACTGGTTCCAGGGAAGGGAGAGAGCCAGTGCCGTAAGACAAACACAACATCCATGCCTGACCGGGATTCGAACCCGGACACCTTACGGACGAATGATCAGAGCCCAGCGCCTTAGACCACTGCGCCACCGGGGCGGCTTTTAAACCTTCTTCGTGTTTACCACGTGTAAAGGCCTCGGAATTTCTGGAGATGACATCACCACGAGAAGCTCCGGCGTTGCTTCTTCCGGTCACTGGGATCGTAGGAACTTTTTAGGACGTCACAGCATTGAAAAATTTCCCCCTAAACCTAAATTTTCTCCCTAAATTTAACGGGAAAACCCCCAACTTAGCAACACTGGCCTATCACCGGAATCCTATGACAAACGATAAACACATGTGACACGAATGTGAGACGGCAGAGAGAGAGAGAGAGAGAGAAAGTATGGACTATGAGGCTTTCAGCGAACATTAATTAGTAAAAATAATAAAAAATGCCTCACTTCTAACGTTTCATCGGTTTTGACGAAATTTCAAATGGGAGTTTATTTTGATGTGTCTTGGTTACCGTAAAAATTGTATTGGGTTATTTAAAAATTGGAGAAATTGAAATCAGTTTTGTAAAAGTTTTTAATTTCCAATTATTCATATTACTTGTCTCACAATATGTTATTATTTGTACCTTCCCACTATATAGATAACAATAACCTCCTCCCATTCCTGATTGCGCCACTGGTTTGACTGTAATTTCAAAAACAAAAAACTTTGTTACACTCTGTGTAATATTGAATAATTACTACCCGCATTGTTACATTGGAATTTTTAATTTCAAAATAGACCCATAGTCACGAAGTTGATCGTCTTGTTGATTTGGAGTCATGGCAAGAAAAGGTTAAGAACCCCTGCTCTATACAAACTACTCGCGAAAGAAAAAACAACATCAACAAAGAAATCAGATTCAAAACATTTGAGTGAATTTTATTATGCATTCATCAGTGAAACAACTTTGAGTTTTAGCATGTTAGCTTAAGTACTTCCTGAACGAAAAGGATTTTGTAACTTTAACGTGAGGAATTATCAGGCAGAGAATCACTTAATCCTCTCTGGAACGACATATTGCGATTAACAACGATGAATTCATAAACATCTAATGAGGTTATTTCGTATGAGGATGTAGCACGTGACGTCATCGAGAAGTTTCAGTTAAGTGGCAACAGTCCTTGCAAGTTCCTGAAGGACAAACACAGCTGGCTGTCCTGCAGTTATTGTGTAAAATGTGATTATTAGCGATCAATGTTAACAAAAATATTGAAGAGTTAGACTCTTCAAAGGTAAAAAAATCTTTTAAAGGTTAGTTTTATCTAAAAGTCAGTGATTTGTGATAAAGCTGGGGAGCTATCGTTTACTTGTTCAAATGCTGTTGGCGTGCAGTGATTGTATTTATTGGGCCAGTCGTTTCACTTGTTGATTCAAAATTTTCAAGTTGAATTTAAAAGGTGTTGGCTTTTGTCTTGCGTAGGTGTTATTGCTACTGACTATTTTCTGATAGAACACCCTTCAGAGTTTGTCTCTTAGTCAAAAAAATTCCTAAATCAACCGAATGAATTTTTTTTTTTTTTTTTTTTTTTTGTGTGTCTAGGTCTAATTTTTTTTTTTTTTTTTTTTTTTTTTTTTTTGGTGACTGGGAATATGTTGCTAAATTTATTTACGGATAAATAACGTAGGGCGCAAATCAAAATTATTGGGTTTTTTTTCACCACAATTTTGCTCTAAATTTTTCTAAGTCTTAGAAAACGTTTCTCAGAACTAAGAGGAACACTTTTTATTGAAGAGTTCCTAATTACTCACTAATTAGTGATCACACTAAATTACCATGTAAAAGAATATCCACGATAATAAAATGTTATTTGCTTCAAGACTTTTATATGCCTCGAGCTGTTGTATGGTAAAGGCGGTTCGACCAAAACAAAGTAATAGAAAATATTTACTATTTGTACTTTCGGAAAACTTTTCGCGTCACCTTCGAAGATACTTGCATTCAGCACATACAGATATTTTCCTTCAATCTCTTAAATTGTTTCCAAATACCGCATTTTGTACTCGGAAGTTAAACTTTCAAAGTAGGACGCCATCATTTCAACAGGGTCTGGTTGTCCTTCACTTACGTTACTAAGGCTCGTTGCCATGCTAAAGTCACGTGTCTGCTACAACCTCATATCAGGTCGACGATTGTTCTTCATGTGAAAGATTTGGGAGAAGAAAAAGGTTGTGATCGGTTTGTTCCGCGTGCTTTGTCAGACGACCAGAAGCATGCACGAATGCAGTACGCAAAAGACATCCTGGAGACTCAGAAACAATGCAAAGTTTTCTCGAGAGCATTGTGGTAGGTGACGAGACATGGTGCTTTCGTTATAAACCTGAAACGAAGAGTCTGTCTTAAGGCTTCGAGTGGTGGTTAAAATTAAATTCTCGTATAATGTTTTCATTAAGAGGAGAAGGTTTGTTCACTAAGCATATCGCATTCGCGCTAAGATCTTTGGATGCGCGGTTTCGCGAGCGCACATCCGACGATGTCCAGCAACTGTGATAGAAGCGCTCCACAGATGGCACTGCAGGTCACGTTCTTATTAGCACGTCTTTTGTAAAAAAAGATCGTGCTTATGTTATCGGTTTGTCCGTCTGTAGACACGATATCTCTGCCACTATTATTCCGATTTGAAAAATTCTTTTTGCACTGGGAAGCTTGAAATAGGCGAATGATGATCTTTCATTTTGTTTTTGTTTTACGATGTACAATTTCTCCGCTAGAGGGCGTAAATGCAGATGATGTCGAATTCAAAAATACGTTTTATTCTACATATTTGCTTCTAAACACCCGATTGAGAAAATTATTTTATCTTTCGATCACATTTATGTCGAAGACTATTTTAGGTATAGTTACATTTTCAAATTACGCATAGATTTTCCGCTAGGGGGCGTAAAAGTAAATTACTTTTCCCCCGATATCTCTTCTTCTAAAACTCAGATCTGAAAAATGTTTTCGTTAGCGGATACAGGTCCTGATGGAAAATCTTTTGCATATAATTTCTAATTTGTATTAAAGAATACTTTGGCCACCAGGGGCGTAAGCGTTAATTTTTGCTTCTGATGTATTTGCCATAAAATCTGAGCTCCTAAAATCTCGATTGAAAAACTTCTTTCGTGGACCGGTGCCACTCATGTCGATAAACCTCTACGGAATGTTTTCTTCTTAAAATAGTCCATGTTTTCTCCGCCAGGGTGCGTAGATGTATATCCTATTTTTGTCATTTTCTCTACTTCTAGGAGTCCTATTTGAAAAATTCCTTCTTTGTTGGATAGGGTTTCCGATGCGAAATGTTTTTCATATAAATTAGAATTTTTCAAGTAAATCATAGACTTTCCGCTAGGGGGCCACAAAGGTAAATTGCGTTTTCTGCGTTATTTCTGCTTCTAAAACTCCGATTTGAAAAATTCTTCCTGTATCACTTACAACACCTGATGGAAAATATTTTTCATATAATTTCTGATGTTTGGTAAAGAATGGTTTGGCCACCAGGGGGAATAAGTGTTCATTTCTGTTTCTGATGCATTTGCAGCAAAATCTAAGCTCCTGAAAACTCGACTAATTTTTTTTTTTTTTTTTTTTTTTTTTGGACCGATACCGCTCATTTTGTAAAACATTTCGAGAATACCTTCTTCCTAAAATAATGCATAGTTTTCCCACCAGGGGGCGTAAAGTCATAACTTATTTGTTTCGATATCTCTGTTTCTAAGAGTCCGATTTGAAAAATTATTTCTGTGTTGGAGAGCGTTTCCGGTGCGAAATGTTTCTCATTAAAATTCATATTTTTCTCAACGCACAATTCTGCAACCAGAGGGCGTAAGCTCACGATTCCGTTTACAGCAATATCTGAGTGATTAAAAATCCGATTCAAAAACTTCTTTCTTCCGTCAGATAGTATTGTTTTTCATACCGGTTCCATTGACTTAGAATAGCCTTAATAAATTTAATTTGCGTCAGAATGGATTCAAAAGACGTGCTTATTGCACCCGAAACTTCGGTGTCATCTTTCTTGTTTCCCTGTAGCTTCAAACGTGACAGCGGAACTCTTAGGATGTGCTAGCCAAAATGAGCACTGCTTACAGTCCCATGGAACAGTGCAATTGAACGTTTTGATAGGAGTTACTGTTACATTGCTTTCTTGGGGAGGAGGAGGGCGTGTATTTCTAATAAAACTAGCCGAAGTTTGTCCTAAGGCTTTGCGTGTGTGGCTAAAATCAATTCCCTTGTGCAATATTTTCGTGAAGAGGAAAATATTTTTTGCTTTGTTCAGTAAACAAAACATTATAATATTTGCAGCTGTAGGAGTGCTGTTTTACCTACGGACATTCCACGTCGTTTTTCTCCAGATGTTTTTATTTTCTTGTGGTTTCAACGCAGATAATAAACTTTCTAGGGTGTGCGCCCTTAAAAAAAAGCACCACTGGTCATACTGCTTTGCATTTGGAATAGCGTGTAGTCAAAAACACAATTCAACGTTCTGCTACGAGTTACAGTTTTTCTGTCTTTTCGTCGCTGTGTGAATCTATGTGTTTATGACACAGATTTAAATATACAATTTGAATTTTGATATCCATTTAGGATGGGGAACAGTGCTGACGATGTACTAAGTGTCCCATTTTCTGCCAGAGCTTTTGCAGATTGTGTAAATATAGTTAAGGAAGCTAAGCCTCGTCGTGTATTTAAAAATCATTAAAAAAAATACCGAAAATTCGTTCATCACTCTAGTATTTCCACAGGAAATTCATCTTTTTCTTACAACGGAGCGCATGTAAGATCATTACCATAAGTAATTAGACAACCGCTAAATGAAAGAAATGCTTTCGTATGTTCAAATTCAATGCGTGATGAATATAATTTTAAATACCTGGATATAATGTAAATGTACGATGTCATCGCTCTGTCCACGTTATTTTATAAACAACGAATAGCAACTGAAAAATGATTTTTTAATTTTTCAGTTGCTATTCGTTGTTTACAAAATAACGTGGACAGAGCGATGACATCGTACATTTACATTATATCCACGTATTTAAAATTATATTCACCATTTCTATCGCCCCTTGGATTTATCAGCTGTAATTAAACATCCTGCTTTGTTGAATGCCACTGGATGACGACACGTTAGTTGCTGATCCCATCAATGTGGATTTGTGTGGTCAGATGCTGACGGATAAACCACGAATAGCGCTGTGAATTGTTGACACCGTAGCGTAAAGCAAACGCACTCGGCTAGTTATCGAGAGATCGGGGATTCGATCCCAGGCGTGTCGGCGAACAATTTTTCAGTTGCTATTCGTTGTTTATAAAATAACGTGGACAGAGCGATGACATCGTACATTTATCAATGCGTGAATTATGCAGCTCGGGATGCATAATACAATTTTGCGTGTTTTTTCCCATAACAGCTCACACTCAACATAAATCGGCACGCGACGCCACTGAAGGCTTCTGTGCTTTTACGAAAGCAAGGGAATTGTGCATCACGAGTTCATCCCCTAAGGTACAACTGTCACTATGGCAATGCTTACGCATCCATTTTGGAACGATTTTTCAAGAGGATTGTTCGTGTTCGTCATGAGTACAAAACCGAGCAATAGCTCCTTTTTCACGATAGGGCACCCGCATAAAGAGCAATCAGTGTCTAACGTATATTCTATTTTAACTTTCCTTTTGAGTTTCTTTTTCTATGTAAATTTGAGTTCATTCTCTTAGACATTTTCAAACCTTAACGTTATGTCTTTTCCCTCAAACGAGAATCATATTGGCAACACACTGAGGTCGGAAGGAGTGACGCATGTGTGGCCAGATAAGAACGATAGATAACCAGTTAGTAAAAATCATGCAATGCATTGATTATGATACGCTTTTCAACATACCAGAAATCATTACTCAAGTTATGGGGATAATGGCTGTGTAATAAATCCCACTCTTGTACCCTGACCTTTGACCCCATTTCGATTATATTGAACAGAATTGGTTCAGTATACCTACGAAGCAATATACTAAAGTTTTGTCGCAATAGGAGCATTTTTAGTCAAGTTATGAGGATAATGGCTGTGATGTAAATCTCGCTCCTGTGCCTTGACCTTTGACCCATTTCGTTGATATTAAACATAACTGGTTCAATACAAGTCCGGAACAATATGATGAAGTTCCGTCGCAATCGAAGCATTTTTACGCAAGTTATGACGCATAAGGGCAATGGAATGAATCCCACTCCTATGTCGTCCCCTTTGACCCTGTTTCTCCCATTTTTCAACAGGGTTCGTCCCCGGGTGATCCCTTACCTCATACTAAAATTTCCTCTAAATCAAAGCATTTTTACGCAAGTTATGACGCATAAGAGGAATGGATTTGATCCCGCTGCTATGTCGTGACCTTTAACCCTATTTCGTCTATTTTCAGTAGGGTTTGTTCCCAGGTGGTCCTCCACCACATACTAAAATTTCATTGAAATCGAACCATTTTTACGTAAGTTATGACGCATAAGGGCAATGGAATGGATCCCGCTCCTGCGTCGTGACCTTTGGTCCATTTTCAATAGGGTTCTTTCCCGGGTGATCCTTTACCACATACTACAATTTCACTGAAATCGAACCATTTTTACGTGAGTTATCGTGCGGACGGACAGACGGACAAAGCTGGAGCATATACGCTTCTTCAACCTACGGTTGGAAAGCGTAAAAAGGCAATGTTGCGGTTGTTTACGGGGGATTGACGTTATTGATGATAGACGTGCTGTTATGCTGTGTTTGGATGTTAAATCACTGATACTATATCGAGTAAGCCAGTAAACCTTATGTGAGAGTGGAGTACAACCCATGCAAGCAAAATAATAGTTTTTGTAAGTACTACTTGACCTCTTTCTTGTAAGTTGTATGGGTCCTTTTAATATTGCATAGACTTAGCACGCACAGCGTAATTCCTGTCGTAAAGACTAAATTACAGGGGAAAGAAAATTACGTTATAAGTGTACGGCAATTTCTGGCACGAAAGGAGGTTTGTTTGTAATCAACCATTCCCCTATTCTCCAGATTTGTCACTGTGTGAGTACTTCCTATTTCCGAAATTGAAACTGCTTTTAAGGTGGACGTCAAATAATTTTGCTTTCTATACTATCAATCGAAAAACTTTTGTACACATTTCCTTCACAATTAGTGTGCTCCCAAGGATGAACATTTGAACATCGATTAAAATAACTTCATATTATATCTTGGAATACTTAATATTTTCTAAAACATAACCATAATTATATTAAAAATCAATAACTTTTCTTTTGGTGGTGTTCAAACCAGAAAAAAGATGGCGCTACCTGTACTTTGATGACGTCAGTAGACAAATAAATGTTGGATTGCATAATTATGGTTATGTTTCAGAAAATATTAAGTATTCCAAGTTATAAAATTAAAGTTATATATAACTTGGAATACTTAATATTTTCTAAAACATAACCATAATTATATTAAAATCAATAACTTTTCCTTTGGTGGTGTTGAAACCAGAAAAAAGATGGCGCCACCTGTACTTTGATGACGTCAGTAGACAAACAAATGTTGGATTGCATAATCAGGGTTATGTTTTAGAAAATATTAAGTATTCCAAGTTATAAAATGAAGCTATTGTAATCGATGTTCAAATTTTCATCGCTGCCCCGGTGGCGCAGTGGTCTAAGCGATGGCCTCTGATCATTCGTCCGAAAGGGGTCCGGGTTCGAATCTCGGTGAGGCATGGATGTTGTGTTTGTCTTACGGCACTGGCTCTCTCCCTTCCCTGGAACCAGTGACCCTAAATTAGGGACGGGCGACTGCTTATAGCCCATTGAGTTGCTCACGGTGGTCGTTATACTCCAACCCAAAAAAAAAAAAATTCATCCTTGGGAACGCATTAGTTGTGAAGAAAATGTGTACAGAAGCTTTTTTCCATTGGAAATATAGGAAGCAAAATTACTTGACATCCACCTTAAAAGGAAAAGTTTTCAAGATATTGAAGACATGCAAAAAACTGTCACTCCATACCAAAAGATGTCCTCTGCAAGTCCTTCCTTTCATTAGCTGATCTTATATTAACTCAGAAGGACTGTACTTCGGATAAAATATATTCACGCAAGATTTCCGGCTTTCCTTTTTTTTTTTTTTTTTTAATTTAATGTCATTGCATAATTGCCGCACTGTAAACAAGTATTATACTAAAGATAAATTTTATGGATCGTGACAATGACCTCTCCTTTTTTTCCTTTGTGTCACTTCTCCTTGTATCTTCTTTTCTTTTCTTAGTCGAGGATATATTTCTTAGGGGACGATATATTGCAGCACTTTGAGCTCCAATCTGTGGCAAGACATGTGGGTGTGACCCTAATGCTACGACTGACACAAATATTTTATCATAACTGGCAGAAGGGGTAACGTTTTCTTATCCATTAGGGGAGACAAGGTGGATACTTCTGTCTTCAACCGAGATTTCACGTTATCGGAAAATGGCCAGGGAACACTCCAACAAACTGAAACGATGTTCTTCACGGGAGGAGACCACAGGCAGCCTGAAAGAAAAAAAGAATGTATCATCAACAATAAAGAAGGTAAGGCAAGGCTGAGAAGCTATTTGGTGAGAAGGGACATAAAATAATATTTCAGCTCTTTTATCAAAGATTTATTGCAGCATTCCGACAAAAACCAGTCAGTGTCATACTTTACTGTCAGGATCAGATGTCGCGCTATAGTATCTGGTACCTTGTTAAAGAAAGAGTCATGAATTCTCTAATTTTAATTTGAGCTTTCTAACAACCACATTGCAGTTGATTTATGTCTCGAAAAGTGATTTATAATTCTAGTGTGTTTGGTATTATTGTGAAAAAGTTTTATCAGATCACTCTTTCTCAAACGTTGGCGTGCAGGATATTTTTACAATCTCCAAATTATGAAATATTATCTTCCCTGTATTTAAAAAGAATAATTCAATTTGAATCTTCAATTTTAAAGAAATTTAATAATAATACAGAGGGTGTTCAGAAGCTAATGCCTCCATATTTATGTATAATATAAGCCCAGCGGTATGGTATCAAATTTAAACAAAACAGGAACAAAGCTCAGAATTTCCACTTTAATTCACATATTTTACTTTTCTACATCAAGGTTAGTAGACGACAAGGTTATGCTCATCCTACACTTCCGGCGATTATTTTGTGACGTCACTGTTCAAATCGTCATGGCAAGACTACTTAACCGCCACGTTTCTGTGCATCTGCAGTACAACAGCGTGTTGGAATTATTATTCGTAAACCAGCTGGAATAATCTTAATAAATTATACCAGAATTTTTAATGCATAATGTTTCTTTAATTTAAAAAATTTGGGGAATGTTGCCGAGATGCGTTTCCTATTTATCATAAAGAAATGCTTTATTATATGACAATAATATGTCCTGATGTGCTATAATAACGCCGCCACAGAATTTGTTATTTTCATGTAGGACTTCCGTCCACAGGGAGGAGAGTTTAGGTCCCAGCCACCTACAGCGAGATCGCCTTTTGGGCAGGACACAGAAACGGAAGGAATGAGAGCAAGTCTAGCGACTTTTGACAGAACAGTTTGTAGTGAGATTAGAGTACAGTAGATGGCGCCACCGTACAAGTACGATATTGCACATAGATGGGTGAGAGAATTTCAGGGAGGACATAGGAAAGGATACCCATTTAACCAGTGGGTCCAGCATGGGGGCCGTCACTTTACGTGCTCGTCCGATGCACGGCTGATATTCAGCGATTTTTAGTAAATCACACCATCTCTGAAAGATCAGCCCAGGCTAGAACCTGGGGACCCAGCGTCGATAGTCTGAAACACTAAGCCATCCGCGGCTTAGCGTCCTGATGTGCGTTTTCCCTTCTAAATTTATATAAAAACGGCAAAAATTCCCCTTGTAACTAAATAAACATTTAAAAGTATAGCCCTTTTCCCTCCCTTCACGTAACAAAAATGTGTGGAAGGTATTTCTGAAATCTCCGTTACTAAAATATTCACAAGAGTGTGAATTTCTTCTGTATTTAATGTAAATGTGCTTTTGCGTAAGCTTTTGTTCTGTATTTGAGTTATAAAAATTGTTGACAAGGCATCTTCCGCCATAGATACAGTTCGCATCTACGATTCCCATGTTAGGACGGTGATGTCACTCAGTGACGTCACGATTATTCATATCCGAGGAAGGTCGGATGAGCAAACCTTACTCTCTGTTAACCGTGTTTCTACATTTTTTTTTGAGGTTTAACGACCGCCGTGAGCAACTCAATGGGCTATAAGCAGTCGCCCGTCCCTAATTTAGAGTCTCTGGTTCCAGGGAAGGGAGAGAGCCAGTGCCGTAAGACAAACACAACATCCACGCCTGACCGGGATTCGGACCCGGATCCCTTTCGGACGAATGATCAGAGGCCATCGCTTAGACCACTGCGGCACCGGGGCGGCACCGGGGCGGCACCGTGTTTCTGCATAGATGCCCTCGTTCTTGAAACAGATACGCCAACGTTTAACAAGCTTTTTAAAACTGTCTCGCTAAAAATCTTCCAGTTGTTCTCGTAACCATTCCCTTGTAGCGACTTGAACATCTTTGTCACAGCTGAATTGAATTCTTTTCAAATGTCTCTTGAGAGAAGAAAAAAACCTGACATCGGACAGCAGCAAATCTCGGATGTAGGTAGGGTGTTCAAAAACTTCAAATCTTCAGATTGTTCTCGAAACCATTTCCCTCTTCGCGGCTTGAGCATCTTCGTGACAGGTGAACTGAATTCCTTTCAGATGTCTCTTGAGAGCAGAAAACAACCAGAAGTCTGACGGTGCCAAATCTGGGCTGCGGGTAGGGCGTTCAAGAATTTCAAACTAGATTTTATTTCCTCGTAGCTGCATGAATATCTTCGTCACATGTGAACTGAATTTCTTTCAGATGTCTCTTGAGGGCAGAAAACAACCAGAAGTACGACGGTGCCAAATCGGAGTTGTAGGTAGGGTGTTCAAGAACTTCATACTCTTCGTCACAGGTGAACTGAATTCTTTTCAGATGTCTCTTGCGAGCAGAAAACAACCAGAAGTCGGACGGTGCCAAATCTGGGCTGAAGGTAGGGTTTCCAAAAACTTCAAACTCTTCGTCACAGGTAAACTGAATTTCTTTCAAATGTCTCTTGAGAGCAGAAATTGGCCAGCGCCAGATCTGGGGGGGAGATAAGGTGTTCAAAAACTTCAAACCTGATTTTCTGTATAGTCTCTGAAGTGAAGGCACTGGCGTGGGGTTTGTGGGGTTTGGCGTTGTCGTGATGATGAAGCATCAGGTTTTTTTTGTTTTTGTTTTGTTTCCCCCGTGGCACACGTTTTATTCATTTGTTCTTTGTTTTAACCTTTTTTACGCTTTCCAACCGTAGGTTGAAGAAGCGTATATGCTCCAGCTTTTTCCGTCCGTCTGTCGGCACGATAACTCATGTAACAATGGTTCGATTTCGATGAAATTTTAGTATGTGGTAAGGGACCACCAGGACGAACCCTATTGAAAATGGGTGAAGTGGGGTCAAAGGTCACGCCATAAGAGCGGGATCCATTCAATTGCCCTTATGCGTCATAACTTGCGTAAATATGGTTCGATTTCAATGAAAGTTTAGTATGTGGTAGGGGACCACCTGGGAACGAAGCGTATTGAAAATGGGTGAAGTGGAGTCAAAGGTCAGGACATAGGAGCGGAATGCATTCCATTGCCCTTATGCGTCATAAGGTACGTAAAAATGGTTCGATTTCGAAGAAATTTTAGTATGTGGTAGGGGACCACCTGGAGAGGAACCCTATTGAAAATGGGACAAATGGAGTCAAAGGTCAGGACATAGGATCGGGATCCATTCCATCGCCCTTATCCCACACTATTAAGGTGGACGTCAAGTAATTTTGCTTCCTATATTTTCAATGGAAAACCTTTTGTACACATTTCCTTCAAAATTAATGTGTTCCCAAGGATGGAAATTTGAACATCGATTAAAATAACTTCATACTATAACTTGGAATACTTAACATTTTCTAAGACATCATCATCATCATCATCATTGTCAACCATTATCAATCCACTGCTGGACGAAGGTCTCCCCAAGTTTCCTCCACAACGGTCTGTCTTGTGCCAGTCTCCTCCATGTCACCCCTGCATACTTTCGAATTTCATCCACCCATCTCCCATGTGGTCTTCTTCTGGGTCTTTTCCTGTCCCTTGGAATCCAATCTAAAATTTCGGCTGTCCATCGATGATCTGTCCTTCTGGCAGTATGTCCAGCCCATTGCCATTTCAGGGATTTAACTCTGATCATGATGTCTTCCACTCTTGTCATTTTTCGGATCCACGAGTTCCTCTTCTTATCTCTCCTGGTTACACCAAGCATGCACCTCTCCATGCTACTTTGAGTTGTCTGCAGCCTTTGTATGTCTCTTTTAGTTAAGGTCCACGTCTCTGCACCATACGTAAGCACTGGAAGGATGCATTGATCAAACACTTTTCTTTAAGACATAATGGCATATTGCTCTTGAAAATTATGCTGTTTCTTCCAAAAGCTCTCCAGGCAAGTTTTGTACGCAGATTAATTTCTTCATCAATGTGACCCTCACTTGATATCTGCTGTCCAAGATAAACGTACGTGTCTGTTATCTCCAGCTTTTCTCCATCAATCGATAAATCTTCATTTCTTGTAAAAGCATTGAACATCACTTTTGTCTTCTGAAAGTTCATTTTTAATCCCACTTCTTTACTCTTGTCAGCAAGTTCCTGGATCATACTCTGCAGCTCTGATGGGCTAGTTGCAAAAATGACTACGTCATCAGCAAAACGAAGGTGGGTTAGATAATCTCCATTAATCTTTATCCCCTTGTTTTCCCAGCTCAGTGACTGAAAAACTCCTCCAATGTGGCATTAAAGAGCTTCGGAGATATGGTGTCACCTTGTCTCACTCCCTTTCCAATTTTTATGTGTGTTGTATTTTCAAACAGCCTAATCTTTGCACTTGCATTTTCATAGATGTTATTAATAATATTAATGTATGCATCTTCAATACTGCAGGTTTTCAGAGCCATTGTAACTGCTGATGGTTTCACCGAATCAAAGGCTTTTTCATAATCGATAAAAGCCATGCACAATGGAAGTTCATATTCCCTCGCTCTTTCAATTAGTTCTCTCAGCACATGGATATGATCTATTGTGCTGTAGCCACTCCTGAATCCAGCTTGTTCTCTCGGTTGAGCCATGTCCAGTGTTACCTTCAAACGGTGTGAAAGAACTTTAGTGAAGATTTTATAAACTACTGATAGGAGGCTGATAGGTCTGTAGTTTCCGAGATCCTCAGTCACCTTTCTCATGTAGCAGGATCATTGTAGCGGTGTTCCAATCCTCAGGAATCTTTCCTTCATTAAGGCATCGAGTGAAAATTTGGGCGAGTACTGTTTCGATTTCTCCATTTGCTTCTTGTATTATGTCTACAGTAATTCCATCTTCTCCGGGAGCTTTTCCCCGCTTCATGTTCTTGATTGCATGTGCAACTTCTGCTGGAAGGACTGGAGGAACTCTGGTACTGGTATCTTTCATGATGTCTGGAGTGCATGTATCATCCCTTTCATATAATTTGGAGTAGAAATCTTTCACTCTTGTCAAAATTTCGCCTCTATTTCTTGTTACAGAACCATCTTCTTTTCTCAGTGCCATAATCTGTTTTCTTCCCTTACTGAGATGTCCCTTTGCTATCTTTAGGCTTTGGTTGTTTTCAATTGCTTTCCTCACTAGTTCACAGTTGAATTTTCATACGTCTTCAGTGATACTTTTTCGTACTGTCTTGCATAGCTCTATATATTCCACTTTGGAAGTCACATCTTCTTTAGTTGTCCTCACCTCTTCTTTTTTGCATCAACATTTTCGTTTTTCCTGATAATTTATTTACATGCAACTTGTTCTTAGACCCAGCTAATTTTGTTGCTGTTTCCATAAGAGCTTTGGTTACTTTTCTGTTAACTTCAGAGATGTCCACTTCTCCTGATGTTAGGCCTTCTAAAGCAGAGAACCTGTTCTTCAGTTCCAACTTGAAGGTATTATGGTGTTTTTTTAAGGTTGGTTATGTCAATAGATTTTGTTTGTCTTATGAGCTTGCCACGTTCAAGTTTAGTGTTGAGGTGCATCTTACATCTCACCAATCTATGGTCACTACCTGTGTTGAACTTGTTTAGCACACTGCAGTCTTCTATGACGAATTTTTTGTTACACATAATAAAATCAATTTCACTTGTCGTCCCATTTGGATGTCTCCATGTCCATTTCCTGTGTGGCTTTTTCTTGAAGAAGGAGTTCAAGATGAAAACCCTTCTGCTCTCTGCAAACTCAACGAGAGTATTTCCACGCTGGTTTCTGTTGCCGTGACCGAATTTACCTACTGAAGTTTCATTCTGTTGCTGTCCCCCTATTTTTGCATTGAAATCTCCCATAATTATTTTCAAGTGCTGCTTACCTTTATTATTTAGATGACAAATTTCCTCATAAAATTCTTCAATTTCTTCTTCAGGATGACTTGTGGTGGGTGCATAAGTTTGAATAATCTGAGCCTGGTATCTTTTCGAGAGTTGGATAACAAGCCGTGCAGCTCTGTCAGAGGAACTTTCAACTTCTACAACTTTATCCTTCAGTTTCTTGTTTATTATAAATTCAACACCACTAGTTCTGCCAGTATCTGTCCCACTATAGTAGAAGAGATGTCCACTTTTCAGTTCGATGAGATCTTCTCCTTTTCTCCTTACCTCACTTAGCACCACGATGTCCCACTTGATCCTTTGTAGTTCCTCTTCCAATTCAAGAAGCCTTGAATCAGAAGATAGGGAGCGTCCATTGTACGTTGCCAATGTCAGCATCAGATGGCAGCCTAGTCCGGTCCTCCGGGGATTCTTAGCACCCTCTGCCTTCATGTCGCACTGGCCGCTGCCTTGGCCAGGTACATTCCAGCTGCCGGAGACTGAGGGCCAAGATTTAAGTTGTGGAGTCATTTTGGAGGGGTTTGGCCATAACTCACCACGCTGGCCAAGCGGGTTGGTGAGTGTGGATAGAATTTCCTCTAATCCCGATGGTATAATTATACCGCTATTGGCGGAAGCATAGTTATATTAAAAAACTATAACGTTTCCTTTGGTGGTGTTGAAACCAGAAAAAAGATGGCGCGACCTGTACTTTGATGACATCAGTGGACAAATAAATGTTGGATTGCATAATTACGGCTATGGTTTAGTAAATATTATTACGGTTATGGTTTAGAAAATATTAAGTATTCCAAGTTATGAAATGAAGCTATTTTAATCGATGTTCAAATTTTCATTCTTGGGAACGCATTAATTGTGAAGAAAATGTGTACAGAAGTTTTTCCATTACAAGTATATGAAGCAAAATTACTTGACGTCCTCCTTAAAGTAGCAATTCTTGTATGTATGTATGTACATTTTATTTTGAAAACGGCTCTAAGAATTTTGATGAAAGTTGTTAACCTACCGTTTTCTGGTACTAGAAATCTATTTAGCTTGATCTCGACTTTAGGAGAATTCGTTTAGTGGGTTAAATAACCACCCCGAATTATAACTTTTTTGGTGTTATGGCGTAGTTCCATTAATGTTTCCAATGCTTAGAAATCTTATGACGTCACAAACTCGCGTTTGAGAATGTTGGCGCGCGGTCACGCCATCTGTCTCATTATGTCACGCGTTGTGTGTGTATTTTTATCTCGTTGGTGGATCCTATTAAAGTTTTATGACGTCATACTTTTGCGAGCAGATGGTCGCGATTCCCACCTGCTTCATTACGTCACGCGCTGTGTGCGTATGTCCGTCCGCACGATAACTCGCGTAACAATCGTTCGATTTCGATGAAATTTTAGTATCTGGTAGGGTATCACCTGGGAAGGAACCTTATTTAAAATGAACGAAATGGGGTGAAAGGTCAGTACATAGGAGCGGGATCCATTCCACTGCTTTTATGCGTCATAACTAACGTAAAAAAGGTTCGATTTCGATGAAATTTTAGTATGTGGTAGGGGACCACCTGGCCACAAACCCTATTGAAAATGGGCGAAATGGGGTCAAAGGTCAGGACATAGGAGCGGAATCACTTCCATCGCCATTATGCGTCATAAGTTACGTAAAAATGCTTCCATTTAGATGAAATGTTAGTATGCTGTAGGGGCGTTCCTGGGGACGAAATCTGTTGAAAATGGATGAAATGGGGTCAAAGGTTAGGACACAGGAGCGGGATTTATTCCGTAGCCCTTATGCATCATAACTTACGCAAAAATGCTTCGATTGCGACAAAACTTTATCATGTTATGTCGGAGGTATACCGAACCGGTTCTGTTGAATATCATCGATATGGGATCAAGGGTCAGGGCACAGGACCGAAATTTATTCCACAGCCATTATTCTCATAACTTGAGTGATTACTTGAGTAATGATTTCTGGTATGTTGGAAAGCGTACTATAATCAATGCATTGCATGATTTTACAAACTTGTTAAAGTATGCATATAGCTCTCGGAGTTGATAATCGTACCTTTGACCTTGTATTCCTGATGAATGAGTATGCACTTACCAGCAGAAATTTGAGTTTTGAATTTTTTCGCTCGAGGAGAAGATGGGTCCTGGTATTTCAGCGGATGATTTTTCATTTTTGGGGTCATAACGATGAACCCAACTCTCATCACCAGTCACAATGCTTTGTAGAAAATCACTTCCATAGTTTTCATAGCGAGCAAGCAATCTATGGCATGTTTCAAGTCTTGATTTCTTCATTTCAGTCGTTAGGTGAAGCGGTATCCAACGAGCACACACACTTTGTTATGTTCTAAAACGTTGACAATGACACTACTAAACTAATTTCCAGCTTACCTTGTATTGTTTGTGAATTTTTTTTTTTTTTATTTTTCCTGACAAACTCATCGACTTTTTTTCTGTTCAAATCGTAAGTTGCGTTACGTGTCTTCCACTCTGCGGTTGATCCTTTAAGGCCAACATTCTTCCACTGTCCTTTGATTTTCTTAACAGTGCTGATGTCTAAAGTTCCACAACCATAAACGGCCACTAATCTAGCGTGAATTTCTTTGGAAGGTATATTTTCATGAGTTAAAACTCCGGCTTATTATTTATGGCCGACATTGCTTCACTGTCCTATGATTTTCTTACTCAAGTGCTTATGTCCAAAGTTCCAGAATCAAAAACTGCCACTAATCTAGCGTGAATTTCTTTGGAAGGTACATTTTCCTCAGTTAAAACTCCAGCTTATTATTTATGGCCGACATTGCTTCTCTGGCATATGATTTTCTTACTCAAGTGTTTATGTCCAAAGTTCCAGAATCAAAAACTGCCACTAATCTAGCGTGAATTTCTTTGGAAGGTACATTTTCCTCAGTTAAAACTCCAGCTTATTATTTATGGCCGACATTGCTTCACTGTCCTATGATTTTCTTACTCAAGTGCTTATGTCCAAAGTTCCAGAATCAAAAACTGCCACTAATCTAGCGTGAATTTCTTTGGAAGGTACATTTTCCTCAGTTAAAACTCCAGCTTATTATTTATGGCCGACATTGCTTCTCTGGCATATGATTTTCTTACTCAAGTGTTTATGTCCAAAGTTCCAGAATCAAAAACTGCCACTAATCTAGCGTGAATTTCTTTGGAAGGTACATTTTCCTCAGTTAAAACTCCAGCTTATTATTTATGGCCGACATTGCTTCACTGTCCTATGATTTTCTTACTCAAGTGCTTATGTCCAAAGTTCCAGAATCAAAAACTGCCACTAATCTAGCGTGAATTTCTTTGGAAGGTACATTTTCCTCAGTTAAAACTCCAGCTTATTATTTATGGCCGACATTGCTTCACTGTCCTATGATTTTCTTACTCAAGTGCTTATGTCCAAAGTTCCAGAATCAAAAACTGCCACTAATCTAGCGTGAATTTCTTTGGAAGGTACATTTTCCTCAGTTAAAACTCCAGCTTATTATTTATGGCCGACATTGCTTCACTGTCCTATGATTTTCTTACTCAAGTGCTTATGTCCAAAGTTCCAGAATCAAAAACTGCCACTAATCTAGCGTGAATTTCTTTGGAAGGTACATTTTCTCAGTTAAAACTCCAGCTTATTATTTATGGCCGACATTGCTTCACTGTCCTATGATTTTCTTACTCAAGTGCTTATGTCCAAAGTTCCAGAATCAAAAACTGCCACTAATCTAGCGTGAATTTCTTTGGAAGGTACATTTTCCTCAGTTAAAACTCCAGCTTATTATTTATGGCCGACATTGCTTCACTGTCCTATGATTTTCTTACTCAAGTGCTTATGTCCAAAGTTCCAGAATCAAAAACTGCCACTAATCTAGCGTGAATTTCTTTGGAAGGTACATTTTCCTCAGTTAAAACTCCAGCTTATTATTTATGGCCGACATTGCTTCACTGTCCTATGATTTTCTTACTCAAGTGCTTATGTCCAAAGTTCCAGAATCAAAAACTGCCACTAATCTAGCGTGAATTTCTTTGGAAGGTACATTTTCCTCAGTTAAAACTCCAGCTTATTATTTATGGCCGACATTGCTTCACTGTCCTATGATTTTCTTACTCAAGTGCTTATGTCCAAAGTTCCAGAATCAAAAACTGCCACTAATCTAGCGTGAATTTCTTTGGAAGGTACATTTTCCTCAGTTAAAACTCCAGCTTATTATTTATGGCCGACATTGCTTCACTGTCCTATGATTTTCTTACTCAAGTGCTTATGTCCAAAGTTCCAGAATCAAAAACTGCCACTAATCTAGCGTGAATTTCTTTGGAAGGTACATTTTCCTCAGTTAAAACTCCAGCTTATTATTTATGGCCGACATTGCTTCTCTGGCATATGATTTTCTTACTCAAGTGTTTATGTCCAAAGTTCCAGAATCAAAAACTGCCACTAATCTAGCGTGAATTTCTTTGGAAGGTACATTTTCCTCAGTTAAAACTCCAGCTTATTATTTATGGCCGACATTGCTTCTCTGGCATATGATTTTCTTACTCAAGTGTTTATGTCCAAAGTTCCAGAATCAAAAACTGCCACTAATCTAGCGTGAATTTCTTTGGAAGGTACATTTTCCTCAGTTAAAACTCCAGCTTATTATTTATGGCCGACATTGCTTCACTGTCCTATGATTTTCTTACTCAAGTGCTTATGTCCAAAGTTCCAGAATCAAAAACTGCCACTAATCTAGCGTGAATTTCTTTGGAAGGTACATTTTCCTCAGTTAAAACTCCAGCTTATTATTTATGGCCGACATTGCTTCACTGTCCTATGATTTTCTTACTCAAGTGCTTATGTCCAAAGTTCCAGAATCAAAAACTGCCACTAATCTAGCGTGAATTTCTTTGGAAGGTACATTTTCCTCAGTTAAAACTCCAGCTTATTATTTATGGCCGACATTGCTTCACTGTCCTATGATTTTCTTACTCAAGTGCTTATGTCCAAAGTTCCAGAATCAAAAACTGCCACTAATCTAGCGTGAATTTCTTTGGAAGGTACATTTTCCTCAGTTAAAACTCCAGCTTATTATTTATGGCCGACATTGCTTCTCTGGCATATGATTTTCTTACTCAAGTGTTTATGTCCAAAGTTTCAGAACCATAAACTGCGTGAATTTCTTTGGAAGGTACACTTTCATATGTCCAAAGTTTCAGAGCCATCTAGCGTGAATTTCTTCAGAAGGTACAGTTTCGTGAGTTCAAAACTATAATCCATACTTGTTTGACAGCCGTCCGCAAAGTTGAAAAAGAATCATTCATTTGAAACACAATTAAATAGGAAGAGAGTTCAATTATTCAGTAAACTGGAACTAAAAGCACAAAGAACCGTTTGCCGTCTGGGTGGTTGCTAGGCAACAAGTCATGCGCGAGACACTTGCGCTGAGGCATCGCTTATTGAGCATGCCTCGTAATTTATACAGTGTGCGAACTTTGGAGTAAAGAAGTGTATGTGGGGGGGGGGGGGGGGGCATTTACAAAATTTTCTTTCGCGTAATCAGCAGACCGTGAAATTCAAGAACAGAAAACAATTCTTTCGCATAATCCGCAAGCCTTGAACTGCTGGGGAAATAATCGCCGCATGATCTGTACCTGCGATGTTGATCCCGAACCGTTACGTCTTACAGATGAAGTAGCGACTCACGGGATGACCCAGGTGTCTAAAGAAAAAAAGGGAGGGGGGTCGTTTAACTCATTAAAAAAAAACTTTCAGTTTTAAAGGATTTTCTGAAATTTTCAACAGGCTCTACGCTACGGGTAGACTACTTTGGGCTTCACCGTCTTAACTTCCCTTGAAGTCCCTCCGCCACCTTCAGCTCCCGCCTTAAATATTTAAAGAGTTAAGCAGCAATATTTCAAGAGTAAATGCAGCAATCTACGATTTTCACGAACTTTTCTAAACGTTTATACATGTCTGGAATTCACAGTAATTTTATTATATAAAATAAAATTTTTGTTTAATTTAGTATTGTAGTATTCTGTGAAATGGAGGCAATCCTCTGAGCGAATATCTAAAAGAGTAATAGAAAGCTACCATTTTCGTAATTTATAACAAAAAATATGAGAGAGAAAGAGATATTCCTTATCAAGTCGCAAAGTAAAAATTCATAAGCAGCCTTATGACAACAGATACTAAAACCAGAAAAAAATGGCGTAAATTGCGAAAAAATAGTAACTTACTAACGGCTATGGAGATACATATCTATGGTTCCCAATACTGCATTGATAAATACACTCAACGGACGAAACATCAGAGATACCTACCTAATAGCATGTTCGTCATACTCTAGCGCGAATAACAGCTTATACACGTTGAAACATAAACTCCACCAAATTGCAGAAGGTTTCCGGAAGTAATGACAGCCATGCATTTTGCAGCATTATCCACAACTCCGTCTGAGACGTCGGTCTGGAATCTATGGATCTCAAATACTCCTCCGCTGCATCCCAGACAGCTTCAACAGGGTTGAAATCCGGGGACCTTGTAGGCCACTGGATGGTTCCAAACTCAAATGAGTGTTATTCTAGCCCTGATTGGGTGGTTGCAATCCGAAGAGCTTGGGGACCGCTGGATGGTTCCAAACTCAGATGAGTGTTCCTCGAGCCATGCCCTGGTGGTTGCAATCCAGGGACCTTGGGGGCCACTCGACGGTTCCAAACTCAGATGAGTGTTCTTCGAACCATGCCTGGGTGGATGCAATCCCGGGAACTTGGGGGACACTGAATGGTACCAAACTTAAATGAGTCTATAACGAAGTAAATTTCTCCGTCATTTTTATCCGCGCCGGGGTTCGAACCCGGGTCCACTCATTCCGGAATAAGTTGCTCTACCAATTAAGCTACGCGGACATTTTATTCTGATTCCTATCTGCCTTGTGCGTCCTTCTGGCAGGTACGTCACATCTCCTGGTACGTTACATCATCTCCCCCTTATTTTTCTTTTTTCTTTCGAAGTGCTGCTCACATTTTTCCTATCTCGCGGTGTGGAAATAACATCACACCAATGCGAGATTTTGAACGGTCGGGTCATCCGGATAGTTCGGGCGCCATTATAACGAAGTAAATTTCTCCGTCATTTTTATCCGCGCCGGGGTTCGAACCCGAGTCCGCTTATTCCGGAACAAGTTGCTCTACCAAGTAAGCTACGCGGACATTGATTCTAATTGCTATCTGCCTTTATGTCGTGTGCGTCCTTCTGGCAGGTACGTCACATCTCCTGGTACGTTACAAGTCTTCTTCTAGCCATGACTGGGTGGTTGCAATCCGAGGAGCGTGGGGACCACTGCATGGTTCCAAACTCAGATGAATGTTCCTTGAGCAATGCCTGGGTTTTTACAATCCTGGGACCTTGGGGGCCACTGGATGGTTCCGAACTCAGATGAGTGTTCCTCGAGCAATGCCTGGGTTGTTGCAATCCGGGGACCTTGGGGGCCACTGGATGGTTCCAAACTCAGAAGAGTGTTCCTCGAGCAATGCTTGGGTGGATGCAATCTGGGAACCTTGGTGACCACTGAATGGTTCCAAACTCAGATGAGTGTTCCTCGAGCAATGCCTGGGTTGTTGCAATCCGGGGACCTTGGGGCCCACTGGATGGTTCCAAACTCAGATAAGTGTTCCTCGAGCCATGCCTGGGTGGTTGCAATCCGGGGACCTTGGGGGCCACTGGATGGTTCCAAACACGTATGAGTGTTCCTCGAGCCATATCTGGGTGAATGTAATCCGGGGACCTTGGGGGCTACTGGATGGTTCCAAACTCAGATGAGTGTTCCTCGAGCCATGCCTGGGTGGTTGTAATCCGGGGACCTTGGGAGGACACTGGATGGTTCCAAACTCATATGAGCGTTCCTCGAGCCATGCCTGAGTGGTTGCAATCCGAGGATCTTGGGAGGACACTGGATGGCTTCAAACTCAGATGAGTGTTCTTCGAGCCATGCCAACACCTTAAATGTTAAAATCACTATATACATGTTGATAAAATATCCCATTCGATCGTTGTTCACTTGTACTTGTTGCACCAGCAGTTACATTTGGAGTTTAAAACATTTCACCATTAAAATCCAGTAAAAAGTTTTAAATCACGGCATGCTTAAGATCACCACTATTTCACCATCAAACTGCCACTAAACTCTCGTTAAAGCTTTTCAATTTAAATAAAGCCATCATCATGAACCTTCTTCTGATGATGGCTTTGTATAAGTTGAAAAGCTTTAACGAGGGTTTGGTGGGAGTTTAACGGTGCAATAGTGTGGTGATATAATAATAGTGTATGCCGTAATTTTAAACTTTTTATTGGATTTTAATGGTGAAATATTTTAAACTCCAAATTTAACTGCTGGTGCAACAAGTACAAGTGAACATCGATGGAATGTGATATTTTATCAACATGTATATAGTGATTTTAACATATAAGATGTTGGAACCAAAGTGCAATAATGTACATAAAAGAAAAATTAGAACCAGGTGTTTCATCTCCCAATGGAATTATAGTTGGAATAATCGCGACATGTGTCGAGAATCGTTAATGAATCCACACAAAAAGTGAATTGACACACCAATAATGTGCTTCGTATCGACTATGGACTAAGAGGTGCGTAATAGTATTTAGATCCATTAGTAGATATTTATTTGTTACTATGGAACTTTAGGTGTGAATAATCAACGCGGACCCAAAAACACAAACAAATTTTGGGTTGTACACTGTAAAGTTCCCGAACTCTGAATTTAAAAAAAATATTGCTTATGCTGTAAGCAGAAGTTTAACCAATTGATGGGGCAACAGGAGTCACCAGCTCGTCGAAATGCCTGAAGGAAATTGGCAGGGTGCCAGAAGTGAATGACTGGTTCCCTTTGTACTAAGTTTGCTCACTTGAGCGTCGCCATTTGCACAGAGGCATTGATTTGACGAGGAAGCAGATAATTTGTTTACTTAAATCTTATTTACAAACGTAGTCTTACAAAGAGTGTATGGAAGAATTTGGAAAAAAAAATTCCGCAGCATGCTGTGGTAAGTAAATCAACGGTACGCAGTTTACTCGTATGATATCGTAAAACTGGAAGTGTTGATCATATGCCTAGAAGTGGCCGTCCAAGTGTGTTAACGCCGGAAGTGATTAACGATGTTGAACAACGTTTTCAACAGTCACCTACAAAATCACTACGTCGCTTCTGACAACAAGTGAAACTTTCTTACAACTCGGTACAGAAAGTGACTAAACGATTGCTCTTCATGCATACAATGTAGTAATTGTCCAAGAACTGAAGGCATCTGACACGCATACGCGCGTGCTGTATTGCCCTTGGTTTCGTAAATTTAATCGAAGAAAACAGATTATGGCTCTGAGAAAAGAAGATGGTTCTATAACAAGAAATAGAGGCGAAATTTTGACAAGAGTGAAAGATTTCTACTCCAAATTATATGAAAGGGATGATACATGTACTCCAGACATCATGAAAGGTACCAGAGTTCTTCCAGTCCTCCCAGCAGAAGTTGCTCATGCAATCAAGAACATGAAGCGGGGGAAAGCTCCAGGAGAAGATGGAATTACTATAGACATCATACAAGAAGCAAGTGGAGAAATCGAAACAGTACTCGCCCAAATTTTCACTCGATGCCTTAATGAAGGGAAGATTCCTGAGGATTGGAACAATGCTACAATGATCCTGCTACATAAAAAAGGTGACATTGAGGATCTCAAGAACTACAGACCTATCAGCCTCCTATCAGTGGTTTATAAAATCTTCACTAAAGTTCTTTCACACCGCTTGAAGGTAACACTGGACATGGCTCAACCGAGAGAACAAGCTGGATTCAGGAGTGGCTACAGCACAATAGATCATATCCACGTACTGAGAGAACTAATTGAAAGAGCGAGGGAATATGAACTTCCATTGTGCATGGCTTTTATCGATTATGAAAAAGCCTTTGATTCGGTGAAACCATCAGCAGTTACCACGGCTCTGAAATCCTGCGGTATTGAAGATGCATACATTAATATTATTAATAACATCTATGAAAATGCAAGTGCAAAGATTCGGCTGTTTGAAAATACAACACACATAAAAATTGGAAAGGGAGTGAGACAAGGTGACACCATATCTCCGAAGCTCTTTAATGCCACATTGGAAAATGTCTTTCAATCACTGAACTGGGAAAACAAAGGGATAAAGATTAATGGAGATTATCTAACCCACCTTCGTTTTGCTGATGACGTAGTCATTTTTGCAACTACCCCATCAGAGCTGCAGAGTATGATCCAGGAACTTGCTGACAAGAGTAAAAAAGTGGGATTAAAAATGAACTTTCAGAAGACAAAAGTGATGTTCAATGCTTTTACAAGAAATGAAGATTTATCGATTGATGGAGAAAAACTGGAGATAACAGATACGTATGTTTATCTTGGACAGCAGATATCAAGTGAGGGTCACATTGATGAAGAAATTAATCGGCGTACAAAACTTGCCTGGAGAGCTTTTGGAAGAAACAGCATAATTTTCAAGAGCAATATGCCATTATGTCTTAAAAGAAAAGTGTTTGATCAATGCATCCTTCCAGTGCTTACGTATGGTGCAGAGACGTGGACCTTAACTAAAAGAGACATACAAAGGCTGCAGACAACTCAAAGTAGCATGGAGAGGTGCATGCTTGGTGTAACCAGGAGAGATAAGAAGAGGAACTCGTGGATCCGAAAAATGACAAGAGTGGAAGACATCATGATCAGAGTTAAATCCCTGAAATGGCAATGGGCTGGACATACTGCCAGAAGGACAGACCATAGATGGACAGCCGAAATTTTAGATTGGATTCCAAGGGACAGGAAAAGACCCAGAAAAAGACCACATGGGAGATGGGTGGATGAAATTCGTAAATATGCGGGAGTGACATGGAGGAGACTGGCACAAGACAGACCGTTGTGGAGGAAACTTGGGGAGACCTTCGTCCAGCAGTGGATTGATAATGGTTGACAATGATGATGATGATGATGATGCAAAATAGGTACGGCCAGAGAAAATTGAGTTTGAAGAGCAAAACGAAATATCAATAGAAGATAGAGGTCCTGAAATACTAACGAATGAAGTAGAAACAGCAGTTAAGGAATTAACAGCTGCTTCTACTTCAGGAGAATGATTCACAGAGAGTATTCTTATACCAATTGAAAAGAAAATTAATCCTACTAAGTGCAGTGGTTATAGAACTATAAGCCTACTCTCGCATGCTTCTAAAGTACTACTCAGAATATTGAATCGACGACTGTATATTAGGATTATTTTTGGGAGATGATCAGTTTGGATTCAAGAAAGATAGAGGAATCAAGAATGCAATCGGAGAGATGAGGACCGTATGTGAAAAGAATATAGAAGTAAACAAAGAAGTTTTTATATGTTTCGTCGACTTAGAAAAAGCTTTTGACATGGGGAATTGGGAAAAGCTGATGGAAGTGCTAAGTGAAATAGGATTACATTGGAGAGACGGAAGGGTAATAGCTGAATTATACATGAACAAGACTGCCATAATAAAGACAAAAGTAGGAAAAACTAAAAAATGTGTGATTGGCAGGGGTGTAAGACAAGGATGCTGTTTGTCATCAACACTCTTTAATATTTTTGCAAAAGAAATGATAAGAGAGGTATTTGAAGAAAAGAAGAACTATTGGAGGAAGAAGGATACAAATTATTATATTTGCAGAAGACCAAGCAATATTAGGTAATACTGAAGATGAACTAACAGCACCTAATACAAAAATTTGAAAGTGTATGAAAAAAATATGGTATTAAAATTAACGCAAAAAAAAAAAAATAAAAGATGAGAGTCTCTAGGAAACCAGGAAATGTTGAGGTGATGATGAATGGAGATGATGTAGAGCTAGTGAGACTATACAAATACATCGGTAGAATATTCCAAGAAAAGGGAAAATGTGACATGGAAATGAAAGAAAGAATTAATAAAGGAAGATATGCATTTTATAAAAAGAAAAATCTGTTTAGTAATAAAATGAATAAAAATTCAAAGAAAAGGCTTATTAACTGCTATATTTGGAGTATAGCTTTATATGGGGCGGAAACGTGGACAATTGAGAAGAAAGAAGCTAAAATGCTGGAGGCATTTGAAATGTGGTTATGGAGAAGAATGGAAAAAATAAAGTGGATTGAAAACAATTACCAATGATGAAGTATTGCAAAGAGTTAAAGAAGAAGGGAATTTACTAAAGACCATACGAAAAAGAAATTATAACTGGATAGGACATGTGTTAAGAGGAGACAGCCTATTGAAAAAAATGATAGAATGGAAAATTGAAGGAAAGCGACCAAGAGGAAGGAGACAACTAATGATGCTTGATGATACACTGGCGTGCAAAAATTAAGGACGAGACGGTTTTTCGAATGTAACGTCGTGCAGAAGTGCTCCACATCGACTCAAATCATACCATAAGATCTCAAGATGTACGAATATGGGACAAGTGAGCAAAACCGTCCAAACAAGGAATCCAAAGGATACAAAGGCACTTTATTGAAAAGGTAGCTTCGAGCACAACTGGACAAAAGACAGAAACGTCCATGTGACAGGCGGCTGTCGAGAAAAAATCCAGTCTTTAGTATGCGATATGATCACCACTGACTGCGTTGCAGGATTTACAACGTCTGTCCATGCTGAGGACGAGGTTGTCAAGGAGCTGTTGAGGCATCGCAGCCCATTCCTGTTGTAGCGCCAATCGCAGCTGCAGAATCGTTGCTGACGGCTGGTGATGTGCTGCCAAGCGTCTCCCGAGAAGGTCCCACACGTGTTCAATTGGATTTAGGTCCGGGGACCTTGCTGCCCAATCCATGCGTTGAATATCTTCACTCTCCAACAGCTCTGCGACAGCCACTGTATGATGAGGTGTAGCGTTGTCGTCCATGAAGAGGGACTCAGGACCCACAGCACCTCTAAACAGACGCACGTGAGGCAGGAGAACCTCGTACAATAGCGGACACCAGTGACTGAACCTCCTTGGAAGATGTGGAGATCAGTACGACTACCAAGCATGACACCGCTCCAAACGGGAACTCCGCCACCTCCAAACCGGTCCCTTTCGATTATGTTGGAGGCGTGATTGCGTGTTCCCTGCTCTCTCCAGATGTGTACACGTCCAGAATCGCTCGTCAGACTAAATCGGCTCTCATCCGTAAAGAGAATTCGACCCCATTGCTGATGTGTCCAGTTCTTGTGTTCCTGGCACCACAGGAACCGGCGTCTCCGATGAGCAGGCGTTTATTTCACACACCGTACTGGTCGTCGTGCAAATAGATCACCTTTGCGCAGCCTCCTGGCCACGGTAAAACGCGATAACGGACGTCCAGTTGTCTGTTCCATGTGACTTGCGATTTCTCCCGCTGTTTGCCGTCTGTATCTTCTCGCTTGTAGGACAATATACCGGTCGTCCGCCGCCGTGGTTGCTCGTGGACGACCACTGCTAAACTCTCGGACAGATGTTCCTGTCGTTTGAAATGCTCTCCAAGCTCGTGAAACGATGCTGTGAGCGATCCCGAACTCCTCGGCCACACTAGTCACACTTCGACCTTCTTCCAACTTCCCAATGACGCGACCTCGGGTAAAGTCATCCAGATGTCGTCTACTGGGTTTCCTGTTGGCCATATCCCACGGTGGCAGCAACTCGACGTCGTTCAAACCGATGTACACAATGTGCAATAGCTTTCACCGAATTGCTGAGCGTACACCACCGGTGTGCTTTATATACTAAACTAAAAAGTAGTATATAGGTGTCGTCTACTGGATTTCCTGTTGGCCATATCACACGGTGGCAGCAACTCGACGTCGTTCAAACCGATGTACACTTTGCAACAGCTTTCACCGAATTGCTGAGCGTACACCACCCGTGTGCTTTATAAACTTCCGACCCCCCCCCCCCACGTCATGCTGCATATATGCGCATGCCCTACCGTACCGGACCCTATTCTATCTCCTGAGTGTTCTTTCGGTCCGTTCTGCCAGCTCGTTCAGCTGTTATGCTAATATCTCCTCTTCGTCCTTAATTTTTGCACACCAGTGATTATATCCACACAGAGCGATCGTTTTAGTTAACCACAGACAGTGGTGGCTCGTAGCCAAAATTAGTGAAGGTGCTGCTTCAGAAAAATTTTATCCATTGTTTTAATATTGTGTAAAACAAAACAAACACATATAAAAAGAAAATTCATACATAAAAAAATATTTTTTACATACTAATAGCCTAAATTGTTACAGTTCGAGCAAGGTACGTTCATTTAAAAACGAAATCCATTTTTCTTGTTTTAATTTGCGCGAAAAGATTAATAATTTTCTCCTTCATCTCTGGATGACTGTTGAAGAAATTTTTCTCAATTGAAAGCACTCCAAGTGCATTTAGTCTTTCAGGAATCATAGTGCTTCTTAAAAAAGTCTTTATTCTTTTCAGTGTTGAAAAGCAGCGTTCTGGTTCTGCTGTTGTCATGGGAATTGTCAAGGGGATTTTTATCAGTTTCGTAATTTTACTAAAAACATCATCTAGATTATTTTCCAAGATAAATTTCAGAAGGTCAATTAATTTGCAATATTCATGCATATCGGATCTACAATAGAATAATTTTAGTTTAGTTTCAAGCTTTGCTTTGTCAATCATGTGGTCAGTACTATCTCTTCTGTAAGCAGTTCATTCTTAAAACTAGTGAAGCTTTTCTTGTTGAACAATTTAGCAGCTACTAAGTGTTTAGTGGAAGAATATCTGTCCATTATATCAACACATATACAGTCACACACTTCCTTAGCCTCTGCCCTGAGTGTATTTGAAGGATTCTCACAGTACTGCGAATTTCTTATTTCTAAAACAGCAGTTTTGAAATCGGTTATATATTCATTGACTTTAAACACACTAATTTCTCGAGATTGCATTTGGTTGTAAATTACTTCAACATGAGGCATAATCTGATGAAAAAACTCTAACCAAAACATGAAATTATCATCATTCAGGTATTTTAAAATTCTTGTTGCTTCTGAAATGGTTCCATCTGCATTTGATGTTGACTGAATTTCAGTAAGGTAGCTTTTTAAAGGTTGCAAATTTTCATGAACTCTGTTTACGGTCCGTATGTTAAAGTTCCGCCTTTTAGAAGATGGACGTGGAATGTTGACGTCCATATGCTTCTTCAGAATGGATACACGTTGATCTTGAGGAGAATGTTGGAATAGCCAAAATGTTAGAGAAAAGCATTTTTGCGTTCCGTGTAATACTTGCTGCATTTCTCATTATTAAATTAAGTTGATGCGCATAGCAGTGAATGAAATGTGTATTACTAGTATATAAACTGCTTTTATTTTTGCTTGAACCCCTGCTTGTTTTCCCTTTCATGACATTTGTACCATCAAATGTCTGAGCTATCAGTTTTTGTCCATTTCCTTGAACGGTTATATTTAATTGTTCTAGAATACGTTTCGATATGTCATCTGCAGTTTGATTTTCTGGAATAAAGAATCCCCAAAAACGCTCAAATATTTCTCCATTCAACACGTAACGTAGAACAAGGACCATTTGAGTGTGTTTCGATACATCTGTAGTGTCATCAGCCATGATAGCTACAAAGGAAGCTTCTCTAATTTCTGTCCTTATCTCCTCATGGTATATTTGTAGCAGGAAGTCAAGTATCTCATTCTGAATGGTCTTAGAAACACCTTTGAAGACCGTACTGGTTTCTAAGCGATTCTTCAAATCTGGATCTAATTTAGATGCAAAATTTGTTAATCCTCTAAATACCCCTGGATTTACTGAATCGTCTTGTTCATCATGTTCACGTAAGGGAGTTTCACAGTATCCACAAAAGAAAATACAGTCTATTATTTTGGATAAAATTTCACGGTTCTCATGAAAGAAATACGTGATTACGCTATACAATACAAATTTTGAAGATGACAATCCGATTTTTGGCGTAAATGGGACAAGGATGGTAAGTCAGATAATAACCGAAAACTTGAAAATTTTCATCGCCCTGGAGCGGGACTCGAATCCGCGTCTCCCAGAAAACGCCCGGGTATGCTAACCACTACACCACCCAGAACGACCAAGTTTCAAGTTTCCGATCAATTTGAATATAACCATCATCGGAAACTTGAAACTTGGTCGTTCTGGGTGGTGTAGTGGTTAGCATACCCGGGCGTTTTCCGGGAGACGCGGATTCGAGTCCCGCTCCAGGACGATTAAAAAAAAATTTTTTTTTCAAGTTTTCGGATATTATCTGACTTACCATCCTTGTCACATTTACGCCAAAAATCGGATTGTCATCTTCAAAATTTGTATTTCGCGGTTCTGTTTAACCTTTATGTTATGCTCATTGATTGAAAGTCTGTATGCCTCACTAAATTTCTCCTTAATATTTACGTTCCCTAAAAGTGACAGTGAAACCACATTTTCAAAGTGCTTCTTTGACTTCTCATGTTTTTCAGTTTTTTTCTTTCATTTTGTTCATATTTCTAAAACCGTCTTTTGTCCACGGTACATCACCTCCAAACAGCAAACACGGGAAGCAAAACAATGCATTTTCTTTTACTTCACAGCCGCAAAGCCAACTTTTCCGTTGGTACCATTCAGAATTAAAGCTACGGATATACTTCTTGTTGTTGCTTATTCCTGGCTGAGATATTTGAATATCAGGTGTTGAACGGTCTCTTTTCTTCACTGTAACTTTCTCATGGAGAGATAACTGTGAAAACTTAAGCTGTTGAAGTTCACTTACAGTCACGTAACTTATTTCTTGGGGACGCAAGGAGGCCATGGTTAAATTATTTAAATTTTCTGTATAATAGAAGAACCGGAAAAAAAGCTATGAATTAAATAGAATAGCTAGAAGCATCACAAATTCACAATCATCTAATTCTACACTTCATCACATTCAAGAAGGAATATGGTACGACGGTTTTTAAGAGCAACACACGCGGAGCCAAAAGAAACAAACTCTACCTTACGCTTGCCCAACAGGGTCGGCACATGTGCGCGTGCGCACAACAGCCAAACACCGCGTCGCTGGAACTGTGAAACGCACAGTTCCATACAAGGATGTTTGTAAATTTTTCATGAACTAGAGGATGGCTACTGACATTAAGCTTAAGGATTATATAATGTACAAGTATAAAGAAAGAATTAAAGAGAAAAAACACTCATTATATTGAATGTTATCGATAACATCGAATGAAAATAGGGGGTGCTGCAGTTCCGCGGTACCTCTACAGGAGCCGCGCCAGACCACAGACTACCATGCTTTTCAATAATGAAACTGCAAGAAGAGAAGAAGAGATATAACGAAGTAAATTTCTCCGTCATTTATATCCGCGCCAGGATTCGAACCCGGGTCCCCTCATTCCGGAATAAGTTGCTCTACCAATTGAGCTACGCGGACGTTTTATTCTGATTCCTATCTGCTTTTATGTAGTGTGCGTCCTTCTGGCAGGTACGTCACATCTCCTGGTACGTTACATCATCTCCCCCTTATTTTTTTGTTTATTTTTTTGAAGTGCTGGAGAAAGGATTCTCTTATTTTTCCTATCTCGCGGTGTGGAAAGAACATCACACACATCACACCAATGCGAGATTTTGAACGGTCGGGTCATCCAGATAGTTCGGGCGCCATTATAACGAAGTAAATTTCTCCGTCATTTATATCCGCGCCAGGATTCGAACCCGGGTCCCCTCATTCCGGAATAAGTTGCTCTACCAATTGAGCTACGCGGACGTTTTATTCTGATTCCTATCTGCTTTTATGTCGTGTGCGTCCTTCTGGCAGGTACGTCACATCTCCTGGTACGTTACAGAGACTGTTTTGTAACACAAGTAATTCACTGTGACGTCACTTCAAAGCTGTTTGTCCGTTCTTTCCGGGTTCCTTGCTTGAGATAAATGCAGACCGGCTTCTTTCAATTTTGTTGTAACTTTAGAAACGCTCTTGGGAATTCAATGAGATAGAAGGAGGAATGCTGTTTCAGAACTGAAATGCTATACTTCGGCCCAAGAAAAATTTCTTGAACTGTAGATAAATAATTCAAGTTTCATGTTATGGTTAAATACGATTCTATTTTTACTGAGCAAAATGTGCCGATTTATTTTGTTCAGCATATGAATTTAACAGGTGGATAAATGAATGTTATTATGGTAAACTTCTTGTAAGATGCTTTTGTTCACTCACTATGGAAACGAATAACTCCTTTTTTGGAATTCATGACGTCATAAAAGCCTTACGCCTTTTTTGGGGTTCGTGACGTCATAAAAAGATTGCGCCTTATTTGCAGTTTGTTACTTCATTTAAAGTGATTCACCTAAAATATTTGCTTTGTATTTCCAATTGACAAACTTCTGTAGCTATTTTCTTCACAATTAATGCGCTTCCAAGGATGAACATTTTAGCATGAATTAAAATCACTTCATATTATTGCTTAGTGTACTTAATATTTTCTAAACTTTAACCATAATTATACTAAAAATCAAATACTTTTGCTTTGGTGGTGTTCAGACCAGAAAATAAAAGGCGCCACATCTACATATGACTTGCTAAATGCTATTAATTCGCATTCTTTTTCAATAATTTATTAATTTTCGGAATGGAATCAAAATTTGAGTGTATCGATGCGACAGTCAGGAATGTTTAGAATGATTTGAGCCACTTAGATTAAATGTTCTGATAATAATTTAGTTGAAAATGTTAACAGAATTGTAAATGCTGTTGATTTTTATTTCCGAAATAAACCGCAAGCTCACTCTGCAACATTTTCAGCTAAATTATTATCAGCACATTTAATCTAATTGGCTTAAATCATTCTAAACATTCCGGACTATCGCATGGATGGACACAAGTGCTGATTGCAGTCCAAAAATTAATGAAATTGTTGAAAAAAGTGAGACGTGATAGCATTTAGTAAGTCACATGTAGATGTGGCGCCATCGTTTTTCGTAGGCCATAATATGAAGCAATTTTTATCGATGTTTAAATTTTTGTCCTTGAAAACGCATTAATTATGAAGAAAATGGCTACAGAAGTTTCCCCACTGGAAATACAAAGCAATGACTTTGAGTGGATTCACCTTAAGTAGCGTCTAAATGAAAATAAATTAAAACCTTGAATATTTAATTTCTGCAATCTAAACATTTTTACTGACTCAAATATCAAATCTCAAATATTGCACTCAGTTCCTTTTTATATATATATGAAGAATTTTATGAGGAAATTTGTCATCTAAATAATAAAGGTAAGCAGCACTTGAAAATAATTATGGGAGATTTCAATGCAAAAATAGGGCAACAGCAACAGAATGAAACTTCAGTAGGTAAATTCGGTCATGGCAACAGAAACCAGCGTGGAAATACTCTCGTTGAGTTTGCAGAGGCAGAAGGGTTTTTCATCTTGAACTCCTTCTTCAAGAAAAAGCCACACAGGAAATGGACATGGAGACATCCAAATGGGACGACAAGTGAAATTGATTTTATTATGTGTAACAAAAAATTCGTCATAGAAGACTGCAGTGTGCTAAACAAGTTCAACACAGGTAGTGACCATAGATTGGTGAGATGTAAGATGCACCTCAACACTAAACTTGAACGTGGCAAGCTCATAAGACAAACAAAATCTATTGACATAACCAACCTTAAAAAACACCATAATACCTTCAAGTTAGAACTGAAGAACAGGTTCTCTGCTTTAGAAGGCCTAACATCGGAAGAAGTGGACATCTCTGAAGTTAACAGAAAAGTAACCAAAGCTCTTATGGAAACAGCAACAAAATTAGCTGGGTCTAAGAACAAGTTGCATGTGAACAAATTATCAGGAAAAACCAAAATGTTGATGCAAAAAGAAGAGAGATGAGGACAACTAAAGATGTGACTTCCAAAGTGGAATATATAGAGCTATGCAAGACAGTAAGAAAAAGTATCACTGAAGACGTAAGGAAATTCAACTGTGAACTAGTGAGGAAAGCAATTGAAAACAACCAAAGCCTAAAGATAGCAAAGGGACATCTCAGTAAGGGAAGAAAACAGATTATGGCACTGAGAAAAGAAGATGGTTCTGTAACAAGAAATAGAGGAGAAATTTTGACAAGAGTGAAAGATTTCTACTCCAAATTATATGAAAGGGATGATATATGCACTCCAGACATCATGAAAGATACCAGTACCAGAGTTCCTCCAGTCCTTCCAGCAGAAGTTGCACATGCAATCAAGAACATGAAGAGAGGAAAAGCTCCAGGAGAAGATGGAATTACTGTAGACATCATACAAGAAGCAAGTGGAGAAATCGAAACAGTACTCGCCCAAATTTTCACTCGATGCCTTAATGAAGGAAAGATTCCTGAGGATTGGAACACCGCTACAATGATCCTGCTACATAAGAAAGGTGACATTGAGGATCTCGGAAACTACAGACCTATCAGCCTCCTATCAGTAGTTTATAAAATCTTCACTAAAGTTCTTTCACACCGCTTGAAGGTAACACTGGACATGGCTCAACCGAGAGAACAAGCTGGATTCAGGAGTGGCTACAGCACAATAGATCATATCCACGTGCTGAGAGAACTAATTGAAAGAGCGAGGGAATATGAACTTCCATTGTGCATGGCTTTTATCGATTATGAAAAAGCCTTTGATTCGGTGAAACCATCAGCAGTTACAATGGCTCTGAAAACCTGCGGTATTGAAGATGCATACATTAATATTATTAATAACATCTATGAAAATGCAAGTGCAAAGATTAGGCTGTTTGAAAATACAACACACGTAAAAATTGGAAAGGGAGTGAGACAAGGTGACACCATATCTCCGAAGCTCTTCAATGCCACATTGGAGGGTGTTTTTCAGTCGCTGAGCTGGGAAAACAAGGGGATAAAGATTAATGGAGATTATCTAACCCACCTTCGTTTTGCTGATGACGTAGTCATTTTTGCAACTACCCCATCAGAGCTGCAGAGTATGATCCAGGAACTTGCGGACAAGAGTAAAGAAGTGGGATTAAAAATGAACTTTCAGAAGACAAAAGTGATGTTCAATGCTTTTACAAGAAATGAAGATTTATCGATTGATGGAAAAAAGCTGGAGATAACAGACACGTTCGTTTATCTTGGACAGCAGATATCAAGTGAGGGTCACATTGATGAAGAAATTAATCGGCGTACAAAACTTGCCTGGAGAGCTTTTGGAAGAAACAGCATAATTTTCAAGAGCAATATGCCATTATGTCTTAAAAGAAAAGTGTTTGATCAATGCATCCTTCCAGTGCTTACGTATGGTGCAGAGACGTGGACCTTAACTAAAAGAGACATACAAAGGCTCCAGACAACTCAAAGAAGCATGGAGAGGTGCATGCTTGGGGTAACCAGGAGAGATAAGAAGAGGAACTCGTGGATCCGAAAAATGACAAGAGTGGAAGACATCATGATCAGAGTTAAATCCCTGAAATGGCAATGGGCTGGACATACTGCCAGAAGGACAGATCATCGATGGACAGCCGAAATTTTAGATTGGATTCCAAGGGACAAGAAAAGACCCAGAAGAAGACCACATGGGAGATGGGTGGATGAAATTCGAAAGTATGCAGGGGTGACATGGAGGAGACTGGCACAAGACAGACCGTTGTGGAGGAAACTTGGGGAGACCTTCGTCCAGCAGTGGATTGATAATGGTTGACAATGATGATGATGATGATGATATATATATATCGGAGGTTTAACGACCACCAGTTTCTTAAATATCTGACTACAATTCTACGCACATTTGAGCTACTTAAATGGCTATAAGCAGTCGTCCGTCCCTAATGTAGGGCCACTGGTTTCAAGGAAGGGAGAGACAATGCCGTAAGACAAACACAACATCCATGCCTCACCGGGATACGAACCCAGACCCATCGTGGACGAATGGTCAGTAGCCATTGCTAAGATCACTGTGCCACCGGGGCGGGGCCCTCAAGTTCAGTAGCTTCGCGCATGTGCAGAGTAAGCACTGCATGTCGAGTTTATTTTTGAAATCAGAATCTCAGTTTCTTAAATATCGGCCTGCAATTCTATGCATATTTAAATTCCGCATTCATTTACCCTGCTGGAGAAAATGCAGTAGTTGTTAACATAATATTGTTTCTTCAAGCGCAATTTTGAAGCTGTGCATCTTTCCCGACTATAGTGAAAATTTTGGATGTAACGAAAAAGGGTAACAGAAATAGTCAAAACCATAGCTGAACTGTGATTTTTGAATGCCGTCCAATGAGGTGACGCAACAATAGTGCATTTCACTGTTCCTCCACAAAACATTTTATTAAACTATCGCCGAACATTATTTCATCACGTTTTACATACACCTAAATTTATATCACTGCAATATGCGTGAATTGCAGGACCTTCATGCTAAATGTGATAACAGCCATTACTAAAATGTATTTTGATGCTATGAAAATGGTTCGTCGTAGCCAAATTTCACTTACTCTCAACTTACCTCCTATCGGCGAGAGCTTTAAAATAATGTACAGCGCGATGCGGTGTAACCTGCTGATATCTTAGACCAAAATTACCAATCCCTCTCACCAACACACTTGTGCTTCAACTTTTCTTTCTATCATGAAGTTAGATTTTAGTTTGATGGACTTTCGTAGCTACGTCACATTTCATCGGTGTCAGGGTCGTTTCTTACGTTCGGCTGAATCTGGATAAAGAACAATAAAGATAATGATGACGCAGCTGTCTTTTTTCATTGGGTTTACCATAATTGCATTCATTTATCCACCTACTTAAGCACAGCTGAATGTCAGCAATAAAGAAACCTTATTGTTTTCTTTATTATGATATACATTCATCGTCAAAAAAATAGTTGCAGCTGAAGGAAATGTGGGATTGCAATGCTATTCGGGAGGAAGGTAAAGGTTGTCACGAACAATAAATGGTTAAAACTTAATACTGATATGGACAATATTTACTGAGCTACACACCAATAAGTGCTGTCTCTAAGTATGGTGTCGGGCCGCCATGTTTGCTCACACAGCATGCCAGTTGTCTCGGCATGGAGTTGTACAGGTTTCAAATGATGTCCGGCAATAAGCCATTCCATGCAGCTTGAATCTTCTCATGGAGTTCTTGCTGATTGTGAGGTAGGGGAGTGTAGATAGCACGACCAATAGCATTCCACACCATTTCAGTCGGCGATAAGTCTGGCCATGGCAGAGTGTCAGTGCCTTGAAGGCAAGCTCTCGAGAAAGCAGCAGTATGAGGACGAGCGTTGTCCTGTTGGAAAATCGCACCGGAGTGAGCGTTCAGAAAAAATAGGGCCACTGGTTGCAGGACTTCATTAAGGTAACGTTAGGCTGTCAAAGTGACTGTAATGAACACCAAATGTGATATGGCATCGTAGGCAATTGCACCCCACGCCATGACACCAGGCCTTGTGGACGCGTGAAGCTCGACAACAAACCGTTCATCTTGGCAATGACCACGTTGCCTCCACACACGGATTCGTTGGTCGTCTCGTCCAAAACAAAAGCGGGACTCATCATTGAAGATCCCCCGCTGCTATTCTGAGTGGCTCCATGACAGTCTGGCACGACACCATTGCAGTCTTTGGCGACGATGCAATGGTGATAAGTGCAGACGTTGTAACGATCTGCGTGCACATAGTCCTACGTCGTGCAGCCGTCTTCCAATGGTGCTGGCACCAATCAGATGATGCATGGAGGGCACTACTGCTGGCTGAATATCCGCAATCGTGGCTGTCGGGTCACTCCGCGCATGTCGGACAACCCGTCGGCCCTCTCTCTCCGTGGTTCTTCTAGGTCTCTCGGACCCTTCGTGACTTGTCCTATCCACTGGCACCAACAGCGTGTTATGGTGATATCTATGGTGCGCAATACGGCGATAAGACCATCCAGCTTCCCGGAGCCCGACGATGCGACCCCTCTCGAACTCCTCGAATTGTTTCCGAACTTTTCTCCGAGGCACACTTCACTTGCAAAGGATGCAACAGCACGCGTCAGAATGGCAAGCGCGCACAACGCGACGTCTTATATAGCCGGCCAGGCACAACGCTACGACCCCTCCTTGCTTGCGTCACATGCGTGGCCGAGCGTGATACGCGAACCATTTGCATGTCTCACAATGTCAAACCTACTCACCAAGTTCCATTCCTATCGGTTGCTTTCTTCTGGGAGCAACTATGTTTTTTATTTTTGACGATGAGTTTAATTCCACTTATTCTATACCGGATTGTGGCTCGATGTTGTCGTGAGTGAGGCGAATAAATGCAATGCGTTTTATGTAAATAAATGTATACTCTCGAATCACTCGTTTTATTTCATACCCACAAATATCTTGGGGCTCTCTCCCTTCCCTGGAACCAGTGACCCTAAATTAGGGACGGGCGACTGCTTATAGCCCATTGAGTTGCTCACGGTGGTCGTTAAACCTCCAATCAAAAAAAAAAAAAATATCTTGGCGTGCGGAAAATGCATAGAATAAATTTTCTACTAAGAGTACCAGAGTACTCTCGATTTTTATCTCTTCGTGTAGACTGCATACAGCATATTTTTTCTCAAGTCTCATAATATCCGCTGGTGTTACTGCCCGGATTAAGCTGGAGCTTCATTTATTCTTCCTGGGGCACGCAGTTACAACAGGTACTTCTGCTCGTTGTCTGTGTATGCCACAGCAGAAAGCTTTTGCTAAGTTTACAAGGAGTAGAAATTGGATGGCGCAAGCTCTCTGAGCCAATGCATCTAGTAAGCAGAGGTTCTACAGCATACCTTGGCATCTTTTCCTGTCGTTTAAAAAACGTATTTTGTTGTTTTGATTCTTTTTTAGCCTTGCACGTGAGAGAATACATTTTTATTCCGTTTTCTATCGGGTTCATGAAAGTCATTTTAAACTATATTGACAAAAATCACTGGACACCTAGAAGAGAAACACAGCATAGCATTTATTGACATACATTACTACGGTGTCGGTCCATCTGTGGTCTTAATGCATGCACTGACACTTCCAGACATGCTTTCGACAAGGTTTTGGAACACAGCGATTGGTATGCCCTTCCATTCAGTACATAATGCCAAGAAGGTTATATTACTGGAGACACTACTCCTATCCGCGAAGCATTGGCCGCCATAAGTCACCGTCTGTGCTGCAAATGACGTCATGAGCAGGCACGACGCAGCCGCAGAAGAGAAGCTGCTTGGAAACCAATGGAACAAAAGCTTCTAAGCGTATAAACAGATAAAATGAGTAATTCAATAATCTTTATCAATGATACACAAGCTTACTGTTTCATCAACGGTATAATTTAGTTCATTTTTGCCAGCTTGTGACGTCACACCACAGATTTGCTGTGACCTATGACGGCACAGCCAGTGATGTCTCCAGTAATATAGCCTCCTTGCATAATGCTGCCGGTAACTGTTGCTTAGTAGTAGGCCTTGGTTCCAAACTTCTTATGCGGAGCTCTAATTGATCGCATGGGTGCTCTATGGAGGGCTCTGTGCTGGCCAGTCCACACACGATACGGGTGTCGTTCGCTGCAAGGTGTCGTTCATCACGATGTCTTCGAACACGTATGCGATTGTCATGGTGTATCGAGTTGAATCTTGACCTGTCAAAAAGCACGACTTTTTGTCAGTCAGCGGACCTATGTTAGAGACCATTGCAGCCTGAGGCATCTGTGGTCGAGGGTCAAAGAAATGTGCAGCAATAGTCTTCTAGCGACCAGTCCTCTGTCATGCAGACGACGTCGAACTGTGATAGAGGACAAAGCCCGACCTGTGACAGTACTCCACTGCTAACACCGTGGATTTCCGTTTTTTTTTTTTTTTATTGAAGGTTTATCGACCACCGTGAGCAACTCAATGGGCTGTAAGAAGTCGCCCGTCCCAAATTTAGGGTCACTGGTTCCAGGGAAGGGAGAGAGCCAGTGCCGTAAGACAAACACAACACCCATGCCTCACCGGGATTCGAACCCGGACCCTTCTCGGACGAATGGTCATACGCCAGTGCTTAGACCACTGCGCTACCGGGGCGGCCAGTGGATGTCGCTGTGCGGTCGGCTATTGCCATCCGGTAAAGATAGTGTCTGTCGTCTCGTGCAGTCGTGCGATTTCGCGGTTGTTTTCCATAATTCATGTGCTTCCGAGCCTCATCTGTCCACTGGCGCGACGTTCGCATCACTGTACCTGTAATGGGGTTTTGTCTCGTACGACTGGAAATTTCGTGGAAGGGAAATCTAGCTTCTCTCATCCTAACAATCCTTCCTCGCTCAAAGTCCGTCGTGTGTTCATAATGCGACCATCTTCCGCGACGGGGCACAGTGACACGTTAGAAACACCCTTTCGCCTCAATGTCGACTCTTCACTGATTGCAACATCAGATCAGATCCTATGTAGAGGATTTTAGGAAGGGAGTGTCTGACCCCAGATCTTAAACAACCCTTAGAAATAGGAAGCTATGATATTTGGGCAAGAATGCCCGATAAGAGTCACACGGAAGCGAGCTAGAAGACGCCCTTATTTACTACCGGGAACCAGTACCCAGATTCCGACGGCTTAACGTGCCCATCCGACGCACGGTGGATATTTAGTGGTTCGAACGTTCGTACCTGCCTAGGATCGAAAATGTTGTTTATCCGTGGCAGTCACGAACGCTGATTACTAGGCGATCCGCGGCCCATGATTGTAACATCAGATCCTATGTAGAGGATTTTAGAAAGGGAGTGTGTGACTCCAGGTCTTAAACAACCCTTAGAAATAGGAAGCTATGAGATTTGGGCTAGAGTGCCCGATAGGAAAGCGACACGGAAGCGAGGTAGAATGGGGAGGAAGACTCCCTTATTTATTACCGGGGGACCAGTACCCAGGGTCCGACGGCTTAACGTTCCCATCCGACGCACGGTGGATATTTAGTGGCTCGAACGTTCGTGCCTGCCTGGGATCGAAAATGAGGTTTAACCGTGGCAGTCACGAACGCTGATTTCTAAGCCACTCGCGGCCCATGAATGTAACATCAGATCCTATGTAGAGGATTTTAGGAAGGGAGTGTCTGACCCAGGTCTTAAACAACCCTTAGAAATAGGAAGCTATGAGATTTGGGCTAGAGCGCCCGATAGGAAAGTGACACGGAAGCGAAGTAGAAAGGCGGAGGAAGACGCCCTTATTTATTACCGGGGGCCAGTACCCGGGGTCCGACGGCTTAACGTGCCTATCCGACGCACGGCGGATATTTAGTGGATCGAGCGTTCGTACCTGCCTGGGATCGAACCTGAGGTCCTTTCCGTCGCAGTCACGAACGTTGCCCATTAGGCCACCCGTGGCCCAGGATTGTAACATCTCGTTTGAGCCAACTCTTTATACCCAAAACGGGACAGTTCAGTGCGCGCTACTCCGAAACCAGATGCGCATTTTCACTGACATTTTAATCATTTGCACGTCCCAACCTGTTGTGCGTATCCTGTAAGTTTCAAGCAAATACCAGGCGTCTTTCATGGAGCTGCAATTTTCACAAATGGTAGTGCATAAATATTATAACTTATAGATGTATCACATTAAATAATTGAATCGAACCAGTTAGAAATTTAACCACGGTATTGATTATTTCCGCCTAATTCAAGTCGTTGGGAACCGGCTATATATCGAACATTAAACAGAATTATTTCACATTGCAACTTCTCGCTTAAAAATCCTGTTTTGTGGAAAGCGAATTTTCGCTATTCTGAATAATGAGAGAAAGGGCGCCAGAGAGAAAGGGTGACACAGAGAAAGTATTTTTCACGATAAAATATTCAGTAGAACTTCTTTAAAAGATTATGTATTGCGTTTAAGTGGAGCAATTTTACAATCTCAGATGATTTTGCAAGCTCGGCGAGCAATCAATTACAGAAATGACCAAAGATTTCGAAATTTTGCTGACCAAAGTTATTCACTCATTCATAAATCAAGAGGCACTCTCTCGTAAAACTGGGCGTTTTCCAGAAGGAAGCAGATGTACTCAATGCGTGTGTGTTTGTTTATTTATGTACATATTTATATCGAGGAAGCTATTTGAAGTTTGGCCTTGGTGAAGTCAATGCATTCTGTATGAAGCATTCTTAAGCAGTGTCGCGTGTTGTTTCATCTTCTGACACATAAATATGCATTACCCCCAAAGGTTCCCCTTCGTATTCATGAATATAAATAAATAAATATCCACAAATACATAGTACAGCCATCCAAGAAAAAAAAAAAAGAGGAAAATCTAACTTGCTAGAAGAAGAAGAATATGTAACCTATGTATAGGACACTTGTCTTTTCTGTAAACACCAGGGGAATAACCTCTGTTTGGACGAAAAGAAAAAAGTGTTTTTCGAAATGTTATGACAGCGGAATGTATTTCCATTACGATATTGGGGGGGGGGGGGGGGGAATGGGCGCTTATGCGAGTATGTTGCTATACACGATGTCTCCCTGCATTCAACCCTTTAACTGGCTGGGACCAGTTAACCTGGGGTTCGCAAAATAGACAGAAATCAGCTCGGACGAATATATCCACTTTCTAAAAAGTAGGGCGAACGTGGCCTCAAAGAGTGCACCTGTGTATCAGAAACTGCTCCTTTACTCTTAGCTCTGCTGTTCAAAGTCGTCATTCAAGCGCTTGGTTGACATTAATAATCATACCTGATTGATTACCTGCCAAAAGGACTTTAACGGGGTCGACGAACCTAAGGAAGGAGAGAAATATTTGAGTCACTTGTCCTACCTATTGCTATGATGTCCGTGTCAGGGGGACTATCCCTTCCCTATCATCCCCTTAGCTTTGGTATTCAAAGTGGTCATTTAGGGGAATGATTGATACTAATTCTTTCTGACTGATTACCCGCTAAAAGGGGCTATAACAATGGCGACGAACCTAAAAGTGGCGAGAGATGTTTGAGTTACTTGTTTCTACCAAGTGGCATGATGTCCCTGTCAGTGGAACTAGCCCTTCTCTATCATGTTTTGGGTCTTTCTCCTTAGCTTTGTCATTCAAAGTTGTCATTTAGGGGGATGAATCACACTAATCCTCTCTGACTGATTACTTGCTAAGAGGGCTATAACAATGGCGACGAACCTAAAAGTGGCGAGAGATGTTTGAGTCACTTGTTTCTACCCAGTGCCATGATGTCCCTGTCAGGAGGACTGACCCTTCCTTATCGGGCCTTAAGTCTTCCTCCTTAGCTTTCTCATTCAAAGTTGTCATCTAGACGGATGATTGACATTATCCTTTCTGACTGAGTACCTGGTAAAAGGGCTGTAACAATGGCGACGAACCTAAGAAAGGAGAGAGATGTTTGAGTCACTTGTTTCTTCCCAGTGGCATGATGTCCGTGTCAGAGGGACTAGCCCTTACCTATCATGTCTTGGGTCTTTCCCCTTAGCTTTGTTATTCAAAGTGGTATTTTAGGGGGATGATTGACACTAATCCTTTCTGACTGATTATCTGCTAAAAGGGCTGTAACAATGGCGACGAACTTAAGAAAGGAGAGAGATGTTTGAGTCACTTGTTTTTTCCCAGTAGCATGATGTCCGAGTCAGGGGAACTAGCCCTTACCTGTCATGTCTTAGGTCTTTCCCCATAGTTTTGTTATTCAAAGTGGTCATTCCACATCTCAATTAGCCTGCAAATTCACCTGGTCTAATCTTGATTGAAAAACGTCTGGGACATGTTAAAAAAGGTGGAGAAAAAGAAAAACAACGCCCTGCAAATTTGGGAGGCGAAATTAAGGGATCGTTTAATCATGAAGTGGAATAAACATAATACGCATGTGATACTAAGTCATACTCATAGCATGCCAAACAAAATTAAAGCTGTAATTAAAGCAGGTGGTGATATACACTGAAGAGCAATTGAATTAGAGACAGCTGGCGTTATGCAAATGTGGCGCTGTGGGCGGCCCTGTAAACGGAAACGACATGACGTATGCAGCGATACGACAATATAAGGAGTGATGCAACGGGAATCAGTAAGAGTCGGGCGCAGTATGGGTAAGACGAAGGATCTAAGCGCATTTGATCGTGGGCAAATTGTCGGGGCCCGACGAATAGGTCACTCCATCTCGGAAGTCGTGCAGGCACTGGGATTTTCACGAGCCACTGTGTCACGCGTGCACCGTGAGTACATCGAATCCGGTAAAACCATCCCTGCAAGGGCCAACTGCCGTGAACAACAGCGTATGGATAAGCGGGGATTTCGTCGGCTAGTTCGCATTGTAACAGTGGATAGACGGGCCAGAGTGCAAGAAATCACTCTGCAATTTAACGCTGGTGAACAAAAACGTGTAAGCAGCCACACCATCTCCTCGCTATGGGGTACAGAAGCCATCGTCCCACGAGGGTACCGCTGCTGACTGCACATCACAGGGTGCAACGATTAGCATGGGCGCGGGAACATCGCCACTGGACCTTAGACATGTGGGAAAATGTTGCCTGGACTGATGAGTCGAGATTCACGTAGGTACATGCGGATGGCAGGATACGAGTACGGCGCAAACCACATGAAGCGATGGATCCTTCTTGTCAGCAGGGTACTCTTCAAGCTGGTGGGGGTGGCATTCTCATCTAGGGACTGTTTACGTGGACTGAAATGGTATCCCTGGTACGTGTGACATCGTCCCTCACAGGTCAACGTTACCGGGATATCCAGGATGACCATTTACTCCTGTTTGTGCGTCTTCAACATCCCACTTGGGACCTCATCTTGCAACAAGACAATGCAGCTCCTGAATTGTATCCGAATGGTTGTATGAACACTCCACCGACGTGACCTCGCTTCCTTGGCCAGCTAGGCCACCTGACCTCAATCCCATGGAGCACATCTGGGATTTCATCGAGAGAGATGACCCCCCCCTCCATCAAATCTTCGTGAACTGTGGGAGCTTGTTCAGGGGTGTTGGATCCGTATGGCTTCCCGACGCTTCCGGTGTCTTGTCTAGTCCATGCCGAGACGAATCGCCGCCGTCATCAGGGCGAAAGGTGATGCTGCACGTTACTAGACAGGTATCTCTAATTCAATTGCTCTTCAGTGTAATTCCATATTAAGAAATAAGATTTACATCCCGTTAATTTTTTTTACTGGTCTGTTTATACTGGGGTCCTAACAAAAGTTCTGCACACTGTCCATTTTTGAGAACCGTGTGAAGTAACGGAGAAAACTTACCTTGTTGCCATTTAATGTACTCCCCTCCGCTGCTAATGACAGCCTGCCAGCGGTGAGGTAGGTCCCGGATGCCCCGTAGTACGCCATCTTTGTTCAGCTGTCGTATTACTCGGGTCACGTCCAATAACAGTTCGTCTATCGATTCGTAGCGGATACCGATTTTTCAACTTTGGAAAAAGATCAAAGTCGGGTGGACTGAGATGAGGGCTGTATGTATAACGAAGTAAATTTCTCCGTCATTTTTATCCGCGCCAGGATTCGAACCCGGGTCCCCTCATTCCGGAATAAGTTGCTCTACCAATTGAGCTACGCGGACGTTTTATTCTGATTCCTATCTGCCTTTATGTCGTGTGCGTCCATCATCTCCCCCTTATTTTTTTTATTTATTTATTTTTTTTTTTTTGAAGTGCTGGAGAAGGGATTCTCTTATTTTTCCTATCTCGCGGTGTGGAAATAATATCACACCAATGCGAGATTTTGAACGGTGGGGTCATCGGGATAGTTCGGGCGCCATTATAACGAAGTAAATTTCTCCGTCATTTTTATCCGCGCCAGGATTCGAACCCGGGTCCCCTCATTCCGGAATAAGTTGCTCTACCAATTGAGCTACGCGGACGTTTTATTCTGATTCCTATCTGCTTTTATGTCGTGTGCGTCCTTCTGGCCGGTACGTCACATCTCCTGGTACGTTACATATGATGGATAGGATAAAGTTCCCCAGTCATATTCCGACAAACGTCCACGTACCAATGCTGCACCGTGACACGTGCAGCAACATCTCTCCCATTTCGAACAAGTTGGGGTGATTTTGACGAATTTTCGTTCTCAACTTTGTTCCTCAGAAACTCTCGATAATATTGTGCGTTTGCATTTTGCCCTATCGGCACTCGACCAGAGACCACAACACTCTGGGCGTCGTACGCAAAAATCATGATTTGCTTAACTTTGGATTGTTGCCGACGACACTTTGAGGGGCGTCGAGAACTTGGATGCCTCCAGTTCACTGATTGTGACTTCAGTTCCGACTCAAAATCGCTCATCCCGTCCCTTTCGAACCTGTGCATGTGATCCTCTGGGATGCTCAGTCTGGTTGCCTTCTCCTCTGGGGTGAACTGATGGGGAGCCTAGTGCGCGGCGATTTTTCTTTTTCTATAGTGAGTCATTCGAAATCCGGTGAACAGACATGGATGGCAAATTTGCCTAATGAGCAATCTCCTCGACTGTCAAACGGCGATTCTCTTCGAGAAGCTTAGGCAACAATGGTGACAGGTTAATAAACAGGAACTGTGCACCAACTATACTCAAAATAGTATAACTCTACTAGTGATCCTAATTCCTTGGCGTGAAATAGAAAAACAAAGTTTCTAAGCATTCGTACGTCAACCAGATAGCTTTCTGAAGGAACTACCTTCCTTGAGAAAGCCATCAGGCTCATCTGGTTGATGAACGAAAAGGTTACGTAGATAGCATTGTGACAGTAATTGCTATCTACGAGAAATCCATCTGGTTGATGAACGAAAGGTTAGGTTGATAGCATTGTGACAGTAATTGCTATCTACGAGAAATCCATCTGGTTGATGAACGAAAGGTTAGGTAGATAGCATTGTGACAGTAATTGCTATCTACGAGAAATCCATCTGGTTGATGAACGAAAGGTTAGGTTGATAGCATTGTGCCAGCAATTGCTATCTACGAGAAAGCCATCTGGTTGATGAACGAAAGGTTAGGTAGATAGCATTGTGCCAGCAATTGCTATCTACGAGAAAGCCATCTGGTTGATGAACGAAAGGTTAGGTAGATAGCATTGTGCCAGCAATTGCTATCTACCAGAAAGTCATGTGGTTGATGAACGAAAGGTTATGTAGACAGCATTGTGACAACGAATGCTGTCTACCTTCTTGAGAAAACTATCTGGTAGATGAACGAAAGTTTAGAAACTTTGTTTTCCCATTTTACGCCAAGAAATTCGGATCACTAGTATAGTTATACTATTTTGAATGGTGACAGATGTTATGTCTGTCGCCGTTTGAGGTCGGCGTGAGCAGTGATCATCCTCGAAGCTGCTTCTACCCTCCAGAAAGCGCGATGCCCAGCTGGAAATTATGCTTCGATCAAAAGTTCCTTCCCCAAAAACTTCTTGCAAAGCAGTGTGGATGTTCGTTGGAGTTTTTCCTCTCAGAGTTTCTATTTTCACGAAAGAGCGCTGGTCTAACGTTGTGACTCGACCTGAGGAGCTGCACGTTTCCATTTCCAAACCCTCCCATGTCCACACAGAGTTTCCATTTTCACGAACGAGCGCTGGTCTAACATTGTGATTCGTCCTGAGGAGCTGCACGCTTCCATTTCCAAAACCTCCCACGTCAACACAGAGTTTCAATTTTCACGTACGAGCGCTGGTCTAACGTCGTGACTCGACCTGAGGAGCTGCACGTTTCCATTTCCAAAACTTCTCACGTCCACACAGAGTTTCTATTTACACGAACGAGCGCTGGTCTAACGTTGTGACTCGACCTGAGGAGCTACACGCTTCCATTTCAAACCCTCCCACGTCGACATAGAGTTTCTATTTTCACGTACGAGCGATGGTCTAACGTCGTGACTCGACCTGAGGAGCTGCACGTTTCCATTTCCAAACCCTCCCACGTCCACACAGAGTTTCTATTTTCACGAACGAGCGCTGGTCTAACGTTGTGACTCGTCCTGAGGAGCTGTACGCTTCCATTTCGAAACCCTCCCACGTCAACCCAGAGTTCCTATTTTCACGTACGAGCGCTGGTCTAACGTTGTGACTCGACCTGAGGAGCTGCACGTTTCCATTTCCAAAACTTCTCACGTCCACACAGTTTTTATTTTCACGTACGAGCGCTGGTCTAACGCCGTGACTCGACCTGAGGAGCTGCACGCTTCCATTTCCAAACCCTCCCACGTCCCCACAGAGTTTCTATTTTCACGAACGAGCGCTGGTCTAAAGCCGTGACTCGAACTGAGGAGCTGCACGCTTCCATTTCGAAACCCTCCCACGTCCACACAGCAAATGATAGTGCGTCGTTCTGATACCACTGCGTTGCTGAGACTCTGAGCTTGACATAACGCAATTATCTTCTCGATTGCATCATCCTCTTCTGTTTTAGATTAACATGTGCGGACGTTTTGGTATAACCCTGGTATTTTTCTCTGTAGGGGAAAATTGTGTATTATTCGAGGAACGTAAGCGTGGAACAGCTCTAATATCTTGGTCACATTTCTCACTATTCGTGGCCTCAGTTTCGAATTACGGCTGGTGTGGCGTGCTTGTCTGATGAGTCTCTTCCTTCCCTAGAACCAATAGCACCGAATTAGAGACGAGAGACTGCCATGCGACCCTATGAATTGATCGGGGTGATCGCTCTCCCGGAAAAAAAATTACTATGCTCTACCAGAACGAAAACAGCTTCTTCAATCCACCGAGCAAAGAACAGAATACCGTTCCAAATACAGATTTGCCCTGAGGCTTTGAATTGAGAAAAATTTGCACTGGAAAAGGCGAGAAAATATTAGTGTTACAATCAAATCTGGTAGTCTCATTTTAGACATATTCTCAAATTGTGTTTGTCACGTTAAATACGGCCACCAGTGTATTCCTATCAGTCTGCCCTAAGTACCACCTGTTGAGGCCTTTGTGACACCAGAACGACTTTCAGGAGCGAAGATACACTATACTGACAAAAATCACCGGACACCCCTTCAAAAGCAAATAAACGGATCCACTGCGTTGTTAAGATGCGTCGTAGAGCTGCAAACGGTATAAAAAAAGCCTGCAACTGACCGAGATCATATTGCACTGTGAGGTTGAGTGAAAATGCCCCGGCGGGAGAGAACTGACTTTGAAAAAGGAAAGATTGTTGGGTGTTATACAGTTTTAGTGTGTTATCCTTAAAAGAAACCGAGAGGTGTTTAAACATACCCAAGTCCCTAGAACAAATAGCACCGAATTAGAGACGAGAGGATCTACTGAATAAGTGGAAGACACATGGAGTGCCTGAAGCAGCAAAACGTACCGGCAGACTAAAAGAAAATCAGCGATAGAGGACGTCGAAGCCTCAGGAGAGTCGTTACAGCTAATCGATGGAGTACTGCACAAACCCTCCGTGTACAGGTGAATACAAATGCTGGAACCTCGGTATGTACACGTATCATTCGCAGAGAACTTCATTCCGTGGGTTACCGTGATCGTGAGGCTGCTCATAAGTCTTTCATCTCCACTTGGAATGCTACTGGTAGGTTAGCATGGTGGAAAGAGCAATTATCGTGGACCGTAGATCAATGGAAACTTACCCTACTGACTGATGAACCCAGATACACGATCGATCAGTCTGATGGCCGTGTGTGGGTATGGCGGCAACCGAGGGAACGCTAGTTACCGCAGTGTACTGTTCCTACGGTCAAGTTTGGAGCTGGCAGTGTACTCGTGTGGGGGTGTTTTCCGTGGTATGGCCCCGGCCCATTGGTTATATATCAAGGTAGACGTGCTGGTTAATAAACCTGTTTACCAGCACGTCTACCTCGATATTCTGAGCAATTATGACCTACCAACTCTGTGGCAGTACTATGTAACCGAGCCTTCTTGGTACCAGCAGGATAATGCACCGAACCATAAAGCAAGAACTGTTACGGTGTGGTTTGACGATAATTCCGAATCGTGTGTGGACTGTCCAGCACAGATCCCTGATATTAATCCCCTAGAGCACCTATGGGATGAATTAAAGCGCCGCATAAGAAGTTTGGAACCAAGGCCTACTACTAAGCAACAGTTAGCGGTGGGATTATGTACTGAATGGAAGCTCATACCTATCGCTGTGTTCCAACACTTGTCGAAAGCCTGTCTCGAAGGGTCAGTGCATGCATTAAGGCCAAAGGTGGTTTCAGAATCGCTTTAATGTAACACAACAGAGGAGACGAGCAACATGGAATCGTATCAAAGAAAAAGAAAAGAACAGGAATGATACAAACTGATAAAGGCGATGATATGTACATTGAATGAGTAATGACAAATTTACAACGTGATGCAAACAGAGCAATGCTTGAGGAAGAACAAAATAATCACAGGCGGGGCACCGCAGTGCGAAAAGAACATCAAAAAGTTAATGCAGAGTCTTAACTCACCGTGAGATGTAACGAACTTTGTGTAACAGCGAACCACGGGGACACTGGCGATCACGTAGCATAGAAGGAGCTTTCACGGCATGCGGAGATGGCAGACTGATACTCCTGCGGTACCACCGTGCACAGAGTAACGGAAAGCATGGTGAAAGGTGAAGTCCCAAGTGTGCCATCTATGAAAAAGTGTCGAGGAGTGGCAGTTCGTCTCTTGCAGAAGGAGTAAGTCGGCCTCAATAGGCGAGAGATCTTCCAGAACGAGGGTGTTAGCGAGGGGTTAGCAAACCCCCTACAATTCAGAGTGGCGACCTTGAATGGGTAAGTCCGACGTCGGATGAAGGGCAGCTATGGCAGCTTTCTGGAATGTGTCGAGACGATTGATGATACCACGACACCACAAGACGTAGTCGGGATGCTTGGCATTATGCCTGAGGAATTTGAGGATGGAGGTTGCTTGGTCAAAGACCTCGGGAAGAACTGCTTCAAACTGCTGTAAAAAGATGAGAGAAGCCTCCCGATTTGTTTTATGAGTGAGAAAATCGTAAAGATCTTCAAAGGAGACAGGTTCTGAAGGAAGAGAGGCATTGGTAAGCAGAGTCGAGAAATCTTCAAACGTCGGCAGAGGACCCTTGGACTTTGAAGAGGAAGAGCTAGAATATGACAGGGGAGATTTGGAGCCTGCTAGACGGGTGGAACGATGTGGGCGGCCAGTCGAAGAAGGTGACTTCTTCTTTTTCCTCCGGGCCTCGGTACTCGTAGTAGATCGACGTTTGCCGTGGATAGATGACACACGAGATGTGGAATCAGAGGAAGGGTCCACCTCATCGCCAGGAGCAAAAGTGCCGACGGTGAATGAAGCTTGAAGATCAGCCGTGATGTCCTCTAATCGAGAGAGAACACGGGAAGGTAAGGAGGAGTCAAACGGAGGAAACTTCGACAGAGTGGAGAAAGCAACATCGGAAGACGTGTGTTGATCGAAGGCTTTAATCATATTTTCGGCAGAACTGCCCAGCAAAAGCACAAGTGCTGGGAAACTGATGGCCACCAGCTGGCAGTGATGGGTCACTGCTGGCTGAAATCTGCCGCTCACGGCCCGGTAGTGGTCCGTTGGTGGCAGCGCTATCAGTTGGCGAGCCATTGATGGCCCTGCAGCATCGCCGTGAATTGTGGGCCTCCAAGCAAGTGCCACTAGTGGCCCGTTGCTGGCAACCAATGCAACCCCCAACAGCAGGTGGAAGCAACGGGACTGCGCATGCGCAGAAGCAACACTTGCTGTGTCTCTCATGGTACCAGTTAGTTGAAGACGACGCTATCGCCATCGTGTTATTTTAGTGGATGTTAAGAAAAAATCCATATGTGGAGAGGCGAATTAATTTCCTAATGAAATTTTACGTCGACGAAGATATCAGATTAAGCCGTGAAATACTAGATTACAGTCATGAAATACACCCACTTCATTCCCATGAATAACAATTCATGGAATGGAGTGGATGAATAACAAGAAAAATTTGAAACTTCTTGAAACAAATATCCTGGAAAACCATTAAAACAACATTTGTTGAAAAAAAAAGAATTATACGCGTACAAAATTTATTAATTATTTGAAGGGGAAAAAAGCAACGCTATGTGGTGTACTCATCCATGGGTTGAATACACAAGAATGGGAGGAATTCGTTTCTAAAGATAACGAGAAGTAAAATAAAATATATTTTACTCTTTAAAACAAATGTAGCTTCGGACAACGGAAAGGAAAGACACAACGTTAAAAATGTAACAGAATGTGACATGAACCCGAGTAAATATATATTTATTCAACAATCTCTTTTCAAGACGGCAAGGACAGTACAGAACTTTGGAAAGCGACTCTAAGTATGTACACGCCTTGAAAATGAGTGAAGTCCCCTTAAGGTAAAAAAAAAAAAAAAAAAAAAAAAAAAAAAAAAAAGAGCTATCGTTATAGTAGGATATTGGTTGGACAGACATGTTTACCACATGTCTGTCCAACCAATATCCTACTATCACCTTCACAATGGAACTTGAACAAAATGGTATATTACCCTTTCTGGACATTTTATTAACTCGTGACTTGACTTCAAACCTTATCAAATTATCCGTCTATAGAAAACCGACCTTCACACCTTGTCTTATACCTTTTATCTCTTCGCACCCCCGGAACACAAAGCTTCAGCCTTACGTTTTTTAATTAAACGAGCATTTACTCATTCCTCTACCCGTAAGATACGTCAGGACGAACTAGCTCTTATACAGAACATGGCCATATCATTTGGATATCCCGCCTGCTTCTTTCGGGAACTTCTACAGAAATTTGAAAGACTAAGATTTACGACGTTGTCAAGGGAAGTCGTTCCCCCTATATACGTTGGTAAAGTTGATTTCATCCCTCCCGTAGTTTCTATATTGCGGAAGGTATGTAATAAATATAATATTAAATTTGGAATTTGCACCAAAAACATTTTTTCTACCATACGTAACGACAGAGATCAAGTTGCCACTTTGAATAAAGCAGGAATATATCGTATCCCATTGCTTCCCTCGGCTCCTAACGAAGATATCAAATACTACATAGGTTCTACCCTTAGAAGTCTGAACATTAGATTGTCTGAACATAAATATGCACTTCGAACTGACTGCATTTCTACTTCATTTACTACAGCTGTTCGCCAGGGAGGTTACTCTCCCGATTGGCCTAATACAATAGTACTCTCCTCCAATGTAAGCAAACAAACCGTCTTTTTTACCGAGAGTCTGTATATAATCTCTTATGGTAATACCTGTTGTAACTTGGACTTACCTGTTTTTGTTCCTAGACAATGGAGAAAAATAATTACTTCTCCCATTCAAAAAACTGAAGAAGAGGACCTTACTTAATCGATTATATTATTTGTACATATTACTTTTGTTCTGCTGTTTTTCTCAATTGGCATCACCTGCGGTTTTTGAACAAATGTATTGTGGGTCTCGCGGGGGAGACTGGTTATATATTGCAGCACTTCCCTATGCTTTGTGGCACTGTTGGGTGGCCTGAGGACGGGTGCTATTGTAGCCCCGAAAGATCTTGCCATTTTTTAAATATTTTAAAATCATGTCTTTTATTGTAAATAAAGTTTTTTATTGTACAGTCAGAGATGTTGGTTTGATGATATCGTACGGAGACAGCACGCCTCTAAGTAATTATAGCTATCGTTACGTTAAAAATATTAATTTATCAATTATATGAAACTGACTTTTATGAAAAATACCTCGCCATATTGTAAAATGAAAGAGGGAAGCATTCGATTGCACATTGCATACCAAACGGACAGCTTTAAGCATATTCTCAAGCGTTGCTAATTAGTCCGGTCGGTAGAGAGCTCAGCTGCCACGCCAATGGTCCTGGTTCAAATCTAGTCAAATGCAAACGGACGGTTTTCCGGTATGTTGATAAAATTTCCTCAGCGCAGTTCGTTAATTCACAAGCTTCGTAACGGTAGAAAAAAATTGTAGCTTTGGGAAACTGCGGTTATCCTAGCTTTTTTTATTATTATTATGGCTACTACTGGGAAATTGGCGAACAAGATTCGGCACGCCACCAGTTACGTCACGTGGTTGCTGGCTGCCACTAACGGCACACTAGCAGACCACATTAGGCTAGCCATCATTCCTGGCACGTGCTTGCAGGGCCACTGAAGGTCCACTTGTGGCAGCTACTGCCTGTGATGTACCACTGATGGCCCTGTTGTGGCATATGACAACTGATGGGGTGCCAACTGTTGGCCAGCTGTTGGCCTGAACTGCTGGCCCTTCTGTTGGCCGCCCGGACATTTTATTGACGGTTCGGCAGCGGCAACATAGTGCTGGGCCATTGCTGGCAGTGCTGGCTGCCAGCAATGACCCAGTGCTGACCCAGAAAGACTGTTTTGCTGGGTGGGTCCAGAAGGTGCAGACGCAGGAGGAGACATGGCAGCAGAAACGGAGGAAGAGGTGGAATCCTGCCTCAGAGCTGCAGGAGTTAGTGGCTCTGCATGGGGGCAATGAGCCTGCTGATGGCCGTAAGCCTTGCAGCATGAGCAATGAGCAGAGGTGAGAAGCTCAATCCAGCGGCGCTCGTCACCGCAACGAAAATGAGGAACTGTGGAAACTTTATGAGATGCTCTTCCGACGAAAAGATGATGCCAGCAGTTCTACGGAAGCCACAGATATGTTTATCATCGGGGTTAGAGGGGAAAGAGGAGAGAGTCTTCACTGGGCCGACTACTCTGCCGCATTGACTAGGTGTAGCACACAGCATATCGTCAGAGATCTCCGGGGGAACCGGATGTAGAGAGACCAGAACAGGACGCTGGGAGATGGATTTGGCTAAGAGGTGACGATCGCCAATTGATAGGACCCGAGACAAGACAAGCTCGGCATATTCTTTCTTCGAAAAATAAACCATCACAGTTCGTGGCTTTCGGGTGAGGTGGGTGATGGCACCAGAAGGAAGCATCTTCTTGAGAGCGGAGCTGTACTGCTTCAAAGGAGTGTTGGGCAGCGCATCAAAACAAAGCCCCAACTCGAGGGTCGAATGAAGACGTTGACTAGCAGGAGAGTTCTCGGGAATGTCTAGTAAGATGGTGTCACCGTTGAGAGTAACGTAAGAATCCACAGGGGGCAGACGAGAGCAGGAGGAAGCCGGTGGAATACCAGAGGCAGCCGCAGAATACGTGCGTGCAGAAGCGCCTCCTTTGGAAGGCATTGGCGCAGCATGAGACAATGTACTGGAAGCAGAGGCAGTAGAAGCTGTAGAGGGCAGATTAGCGACGCCATCAGAGACGTCCATGAATTCATCATCGCCAGCAGAGGCCAGGGACGTCACATCCACGTTCTCAATGGCAGAGTCGGAGACCTGAGCAGGAGAAGACGTGCAAATGACAGGAGTAAAATTAAGAGGCTCTCCACTAGAAAGCGAAGATGATTGATCGGCTGCGTATGTCGTTGAAAAGGCGCCGGGAGGAGCTGCAGTGATGCGGGCGGGAACAGCGCCTTCATCAGCAGATGCCATAATCAATGACAAGGGTTAACAAAGAAAAACGACCAGCTCGGTGTGCAAATTAAAACAATGATAATGAAAAAAAATAAGCACTCACCCACTCGTGAGGAATCTAAAACGAAAGCGCAGACCTTTAACTTCGGCACACACGCAGAAGAACAATTATGTGACACACAAATTACGTACGTGAAGCACTCAAACACGGAGCTCGTGAAAACACGTGTAAGCCAAAGGTGGACCGACACCGTACTAAATGCTATATAACGAAGCAAATTTCTCCGTCTTTCTGTCCACGCCAGGAAGGATTAGAACCCGGATCCCCTCATTCCGGAATAAGTCACTCTACCAATTGAGCTACGCGGACGTTTGTTCTGACTGCTATCTGTCTTTACGTTGTGTGCGTCCTGCTGGCAGGTAAGTCACATCTCCCCCCGAAAGAGGGCCAGGGGCATGGCCCACGGGTCAGCCATGACCAGGAATCGTTGCAGGTAGCCATCCGCTGTAGAACGTGCACTCGAGAACTCCCAGTCAATCTAGTGTGTGGAATGCAACATCACACATTTTTATTTTTCGAAGTGCTGGAGAAGGGATTCTCTGATTTTTCCTATCTCGTGGTGTGGAAAGAACATCACACCAAAGCGAGTTTTTGAACGGCCGGGTCATCCGGAAAGTTCGGGCGCCATTATAACAAAGTAAATTTCTCCGTCATTTCTGTCCACGCCAGGATTCGAACCCGGATCCCCTCATTCCGGAATAAGTCCCTCTACCAATTGAGCTACGCGGACATTTGTTCTGACTGCTATCTGCCTTTATGTCGTGTGCGTCCTGCTGGCAGGTACGTCACAGCTATTTTGTATTTCTCTTCTAGGTGTCCGCTGACTTTTGTCAATATAGTGTATATTGCCAAATATAGCGTAAAAATGCAGCTGTGAAACTGTGTAAGATAAAAAAAATAATCCACGAAAAAAATGGACGGAACGTTTTTCACTGCAAAAAGAATTTTCCCAGCTGGTTTTTAGAAATGTAGGTACCGTGATACCCATAAAAATAGGCATGCGCTTCCTAGCGGAAAAACTGAAAATTATGGTATTTAGTCTTCAAAAGAAACCAGCAAGTCACTTATTTCTGTCATTTTACCCTAGCTACCGTCTGCTGAGGCCTGTATGACACCAGAACTACTTTCAGGAGCGGAGATATATTGCCAAATAACCACACCGGACAAAACATTAGTCATCCATGTCAGAAATTACCTAATAACTGGTGACGGCGCCTCTTGCCTTGATAACAGCATGAATCCGGTGTGGTAGAGATTCCACGAGGTTCTGGGTGTATTGAACATCTATTTGCAGCCGCTCGTGCTTCAAGTAGAATAAGTGGGTGTCTATTCCGGCGTTTCACCTTCCGTTCCAAATGATCTCACGGATCTTCAGTAGGATTTAAATCTGGGGATTTGGCAGGCCAATCGAGGTGTGTTGCTGATTGCTCGTCGTGTCACTCAGACACAGTTTTAGGCCTGAGGACAAGACAATTGTCGTCTTGGAAGACAGGAGTGGCAATGTGATGCTGCTCCTGGAGATATAGGGCAAAGGGCAACACTTCGTCATTCAGAATGCGGAGGTACGCATTCTTTCGTAGTACGGAAAACATTCCCAAAACACCACAGAACCCCCTCCAGCTTGAACATCATCTTCTACACAACCAGAAATAAAGCCTTCGTTGAAGCTACGATGCACTTGTCGCCTCCCATGATTGGAGTACAAACAAAAACGAGACTCATCAGACCAAATTACTCGTTTCCAATCCTCCACAGTATAGTTTTGGTGCCTCTGAGTCCATTGATAACGTGCGACTTTGTGACTTGCTGTTGAAAGAGGCCTCTTCTGTGGTACGCTGTTCCAGATGTCCATCGCATGCAGTTTTCTTTGCAATGTCCTTTCAGAAATTGGTTGGAGTGAACTTTCATTGACTGCTTGGAGCAATTGTTGCCTAGTTTGAAACCGATTTGCAGTTACCAGACGTGAAACATGGCGCGGTCCCTGTTGATGAAAATCGTTTTCCAGCCGCAGTTAAGTCGCCGATTTTCAGTTGACTGCGAACTACACCACTGTTTGTAGACCCGCTGGAGAGTACACTTCGACACATCAACAAATTGGGCGACTTCATTCACTTTGTGTCCGTGTACACGGCCAAGCACGATGGCTCCTTTTCGCCACTCAGTAATGTCATTCTTACGACCCATATTGCAGACTAAATTCAACACACACGTTGCTCTTCACCACTGCACGAGACAGAAACGATCCTGTAGACCACCTCAGTGCTATTTTTCTCCCAATGATGCTATCACGGCGCCCTCTGTGCAACTGGTAACTTCCTACTGTCATTTCTCTTAGGTGTGACTAATCTTTGGTCCGGTGCACTTATATCGTAAAAATACAGATGTAAAACTGTGTAAGATACGTCGGGAGAAAAATAGGCAGGAAATTCTTTTACACGGTGTCAGTTATAAATGTAGAAAGAATTTTCACAACTGACTTTTTGAAATGCAGACACCGTGACACTCATAAAAATACGCTTGTGCCCTCTAGCGAAAAAACTGCGCATCTTTTTTTTTTTTTTTTTTGCGTTTTTAACGACCACCGTGAGCAACTCGATGAGCTATAAGGAGGCACCCGTCCCTAATTTATGGCCACTGGTTCCAGGGAAGGGAGAGAGCCAGTGCCGTAAGAACAAACACAACATCCATGCCTCACCGGGATTCGAACCCGGACCCTTCTCGGACGAATGATCAGAAGCCACCGCTTATAACACTGCTCCACCGAGGTGTGCATTTTAAAAAATGTATGAATTCTAGTGGTTAGCGTCTTCCGAAGCAACGATAATTTCTGAAAATAAGAAAGAAATGAGGTGATTATTTCTGAAATCCGACGTGGAGGTATAGCGCTCACAGACCGACATACAAAGCAATGTCTCTGGTATTTCCTTTTTCTCAGAATTGCTACTAAGATATTTTAAATTTTGAACCTTCCTTATTTGTGACACGAGGGGCAAACGCAGCACAAATTTAAATCAAGTCAATGTGATTTTTCTCGGAATTTAATGTTCTTTGGCAGAAATAAGATAGCCTTGCTTGGGTTGCACTTTTTAACGAAGATATCAACGGTTTTTATCAGCAAAACTGAAATGTCCCAGTTACGAATGTATTACTGGCAGTGAAAAATAACGTTGCTAACTAATGTGCAGTGTCAGCGTCGATGCATCAGCGCAAATGGAAAGCTGGAAGATAAGTGGGGGTGGGTTGAAATTCCAGTGACAGCATTGGACAGGGAATTGAAGCCGCAGTTTTCTTTTTCCACGTGCATGCATGCTGGGCTAGAGGTCAGACTGAGGTAGGAAGAAAACTCTTGGGAGAGATATGTTGTGGAGATGAAAACATCAAATATCTCCGAAAGGGTGAACAACAGATGTCTTGTCTTCACAAAGCCAAAAAAGGACGTGAGTCTTATAAATGATGTTAATGACTCTTCTGCGCTTCCGGAATCGTTTAATAGATTGTCACCGCCCAATCTATCCTTGAAGAGTGTATGTATTGGAACATTAGGAAGATAATAGATGGAACTGGGCGAAGAACACTGCTCTTCTAAGGAAACGGGTGGCCAGTAAAGGGTTTTCAGAAGGGAGTTCCGTTTTGGAAATCTCTCCCATAATTGGTAAATAAACCTCCATATACACAACATTGACAAAAGTCATCGGACACCCCTTCGAAAGCAAATGAACGGATCCGCTGCGTTGTTAAGATGCGCGGTACAGCTGCAACGGTGTAAAAACAAGCCTGCATCTGACTGCGATCGTATCACACTCTGAGGTTGAGTGAAAATGTTGCGGCGGGAGAGAAAGGAAAGATTGTTGGGTGTCATGTTAGTGGGTTGTCCATAAGAGAAACCGAGTGGCGTTTAAACATACCCAAATCAACTGTTTTAGATGTACTGAATGTGTGGAAGACACATGGCGTGCCTGATGTAAAACAACATACCGGCAGACCAAAGAAAATCAGTGACAGAGGACGTAGAAAATCAGTGATAGAGGTCAGGAGAGTCGCTACAGCTAATCGACAGAGTACTGCACAAGACCTCTGTGTACAGGTGAGTAAAATGCTGGAACCTCGGTATGCACACGAACCATTCGCAGAGAACTTCATTCAATGGGTTACCGTGATCGTGCGGCTGCTCCTAAGTCTTTCATCTCCACTCGGAATGCTACTCGTCATTTAGCATGCTTTAAAGAACATTTATCGTTGACCGTAGATCAATGGAAACGAGTCCTGTGGACTGATGAATCCAGATACACGATCCATCAACCTGATGGCCGTGTGTGGGTATGGCGGCAACCGGGGGAACGCTATTTACTACAGTGCACTGTTCCTACGTTTAAGTTTGGAGCTGGCAGTGTACTTTTGTGGGGGTGTTTTTCGTGGTATGGTCCCGGCCCATTGGTTTCCGTGGGCAAACTTGTTAACCAGCATGCCTGCCTCGATATTCTGGACAATTATGCCCTACCAACTCTGTGGCAATACTATGAAACCGAGCCTTGTTGGTACCAGCAGGATAATGCACCGAGCCATAAAGCAAGGACTGTTACGGCATCATAGAAGTTTGGAACCAAGGCTTACGACTTAGCGACAGTTAGCGGCAGCAAATTGTCGCTTAGTAGTAGGCATTGGTTCCAAACTTATTTTATGTACTGAATGGAAGCGCATACCTATCACTGTGTTCCAAAACCTTGTCGAAACCATGTCTCGAAAGGTCAGTGCATGCATTAAGGCCAAAGGTGGACCGACACCGTACTAATGTATGTCACAAAATGGTATGTTGTGTTTCTCTTCTAGGTGTCCTGTGACTTTTGTCAATGTAGTGTATAGCAGCAGTCACATTCTCAACAAAGCAGTTTTCATTCCTACGCTGAAAAACTTTCTCCGATCTTAGAGCTGAAATAAGAAAAAAAATTAATTAATGGTACCTGTACATTGAGTACTGAGTTGCATCCCAGTTTTGTACGAGGATAAACAAAAAAAATGAGAGTATCATGAGTCGAGTCGAGATTCAGAAGAAGGTTGACCTTTTTCTGCGAAGAAACCATAAATGGTGACATTTACTTGGATATGCTGGAAAATTTCGCTATACCCCAAATCAAAAGATATGACAACGTCGTTTTCCAACAAGACGGCGCGTCTGACAACGTTGTTTTCCAACAAGATGGCGCGCCTCCGCAAGGTTAACGTATGTAAATAAGTTCCTAAATGAGCATTTCCCCAACAGATGGATTGGGCGTGGTGGTCCCATTCCATGGCCTCCTCGCTCTGCAGATCTAACTCCATTGAATTATTCATGTGGGGTTATGTGAAGGATCGTGTATATCAGACGCCTTGTACTGATTTGCAGAAACTGAAGCAGCGTATCACAGCATCTATTAATTCCTTAACTCCTCAGATGCTTGCCAATACATGGCATGAAATCGAGTATCGCTTGGACGTACTACGAGCAACCAAGGTATCTAACATCGAAATTTATTAACTTGTGTAGTTACGTTGTAAGTTAGTACAGTCAGTTTCTTTCTATCTATTTAATGTTTTGTTTTATATAATTTTGTAATGTGTCTAATAATTCTCGGACACCCTGTATTTCGCCGCGGCTGTGAAATTCATAATGTCGCACATCTCTTCTACAACTCCGTCCACTGCCTCTTCTTCAGTTCTTTCAGCTGTCTCTTCCACCATGTCATTCTTGATGAATGTGTGTGAATAACTGTAATCTTGCAAATCATCCTTTCTCTATTCAAAACACAGTTCATCATCAACTGCAATAAAATCTTTTGGATTTCTCTCACAGTTCAAACATTTCATCAGTTCAGAGCGCAGATCCTGTTCTGTGTTGATAGTGCATACATACTCCATCTTCTGTGCCTGCTGAAACAAACCCTGCCTCATTGAAACAACTAACTACTGCTGTTTAACGTTTTTGACTGAGGAGGTTACCAAAGTGACGGCATGGAAAACATTAACGCAAAAGAGATGGCAAACAATAGCTAGGAATGTTTACAGAGCAATGGGCTTGGCATCGCGATAAAATTTCGCATATCTTTTTCTCCTTTCTCCCTTCAGTGAACGCATTTTCAGTTTTTTTTCGACCGAAATCACTGTCCGCTATTCGGAGAGTCCGTTATTCGAAGGTAAAAACACAGAACCTCCTATACTTTGAGACTGGGGATTACAAAACTGTCCGTTAAATGGAGGTGTCCGGTATTCGGGAATTGTTAACGAGGTTTTACTGTATTACTTAATGCTACACTACATATGAGTTTGGAATTGCGGTGTTATTTCTGCACAATTTTCGTAGAAGGCAATGAAAATTCAGCTCTTTAGTTTGGAGTTTTATATGGCTCCCCGTCTTTCCTTTAAAATTCCTTCCATTCCATTAAGTTTAGTTTAAGAGGTAATCACAAGGCTTATCGTACCAGCAAAATGATACTGGAGAACGTGTTTTAGGAGGCAGGTGAAGAGATTTCATCCATGTCCTGACTGTCTGTAAGGGAACTGTCAGTGGGGTGTAATCTGACAATATGGGACAGCAGATCTCACACCGAATGTAACATAAATGTTAATTAAAGCAGTACCATAAACAAACCTTACGTAACATGTTAAGGCATTATGGTTCAGTGGTCATCTTACACTGAGTGGCCACTTTATTATGACGACCTGACAGTTTTAAACAAATGAACTATGGCTGCACGCTGATGCCGCCAGAAGGCGAGGCTAGTATAAAAAGGGAAAACTTAGTGCTTGCGACAGTAGTAGAAGTGATTTTTGGATGACGAGATGGGTAAAAAATGCGATTTGACGGACTTTCAACGTGTGATGATTGTAGGAACTCGGGGCCATGGAGCGAGTATCGCCGAAACCGCCGCATTCGTCAAATGTTCCAGAGCAGCTGTTGTTAAAGTGTCTAAAGACTGGACTGTCAGCCAAAAAACTGGGTCTCTACGTGCAACGAGTGGTCGCCATCGACTAGTGACTTCTCGGGCGGAACGGAGAGTGTCCAGATTGGTAACAGACAACAGAAGGGCAACAGTGCAGCAAATTACAGACCATCTTAATCAAGGATCCCTTCAAATGATCTCTGCACACACTGTTCGCCGTACACTACATCGGATGGGATATAGCAGCCGAAGGCCTGTTTGAACACCTTTGTTGTCTGAAGTTAACAAGAAAAAACGTCTCCAGTTCGCAAAGGAGCACAAGGGTTGGACACTCGATAATTGGAAACAAATTATGTGGCCCGATGAATCACGTTTTCAGTTGCACCATGCCGATGGCCGAATGAGAATTTGACGGAAACAGCACGAAAGCATGGACCCCAAATGCCTTGCTACAACGGCAACGTTATGGTTTGGGGAATGTTTTCCTGGCATGCTTTGGGCCCTTTAATTCGTGTTGATCAACGTCTGACTGGCACATCATATCTAAACATCGTTGCGGACCAAGTGCATCCTCTCATGTGGATGGTTTATCCCAATGGCGATGGCTACTTTCAACAAGATAATGCGTCCTGCCATAGTGCTCGTATTGTACAAGATTGGTTTCAGGAACATGCCGGTGAGTTTACTTTGCTTAGGTGACCCCCACAATCTCCAGATCTCAACCCCATTGAGAATTTGTGGGATTAAGTTGAACGAGCCATTAGACAGCTGAATCCACAACCCTGCAATCTCATACTCCTGGAAAGTGCTATTCATCAAGTATGGTCTCAGATTCCACAAACCACCTATCAACATCTCGTGGAGTCCATGTCACGAAGAATCGACGCAGTATTAAAGGCAAAAGGTGGCCCAACGAAGTACTGAGGGGGTGGTCATAATAAAGTGGCCACTCAGTTTAAAAGTTCCGACTTTATTCCTTAACAAAAGGCTTTCCACTTTTAACTTCAGCCAATCCCTTCTTAAAATGCGGTATCACAAAAGCCCTCAGTATTAAATACGTCTTGATAACTATAAACCCAGTGGCAATTTTTGAGTTATGGCAATGGGCACGTTAAGCCGTCGGGCTCCGGGTACTGGGCCCCGGTAATAAATATGGGCGTCTTCCTACCCCTTTCTACCTCGCTTCCGTGTCACTTTCCTATTGGGCACTCTAGCCCAAATCCCCTAGCTTCCTATTTCTCAGGGTTGTTTAAGACCTGGGGTCAGACACTCCCTTCCTAAAATCCTCTACATACGATCTGATTAGTTATGGCGATAACAAACCACACACACACACACACACACATAGAGACACCACCGCGAAAATAGTCAAATAATGTTCGAGGAGGCCAAAATTGGTATTTCTGTTGAGACCTGGAGGTCAGTTTCTTTTTGCTATCACAATATTTTCTTATGCAATATTGGAAGAGTGTTGAAATGCACGGGTTATATTTTAAGGATGCCCGGCAAAGTCGGGGGGGGGGGGGGACTGACGCTGTGCGCAGGTTCCCGGTAACGCAAAATCCATCACTGTTTGAGAAATCCCTTTAATTACGACGTGAACATTTGTGTCACACGCATTAAAGTGTGATAACTTTAGATTTACGAAAAACACCTCTAGGAGGCAAAACATTTTAATGATTAAAACGTCAACAAAACCTAGTGTATAATATAAGCATCCAGATCTGTCTGTCTCTCTGGAACGCTCGACGTCACAGCAAAGCCTCATTTCTTGCGTCATCACTTATCGGTCAATTCGTGTGTGCTCTCGCGATGTCAAAATGGTTGCCTACTACATAATAGCACGTTATCACTTTTAGATGTCAAGGTGATCGCGTGCTAATTTAAAAACATTGGATTATCAATTACCCAAGTTCTGTTTATCCGATCTACAAAATTCGAATTAAAATCTTAATATCGCGGTAAGTTGCGTTTGTATATTAATTTAATTTAGCACAATTCGAATATTAATTTGTACGCTTTAATTATTTTTTACTCTTTAATTCAACTAATTTTCTGAGTTCAGTGCTGATTATATTATACAGTTTGCAAAATATCTATCTATCTTAATGCTCTAACCTACAACAAAAACTAAAATCTTGAGATGTAAAAGCGAGCAAAATTGCATCTCAAAACAGATGTCGCCCCAACAGCACATTGTCGATAATTTAGATAGTTCCAATTTGTAATGCCATGTGTCGCATTATTTTGTAGAAAAAGCTTTGGTATGAAGTTTCAAACTCAACTCCGAACAGTACAGTCTAAAACAAACCGAGAACGGAATAACACGTGTGCTGGGAAAAAGTAATTTAGCGCGAAAACTCAAAGCAAAAGTTATTAAAATAAGTTTACATGTGCAACAAGAAACTTGCCATGGAAGACTGCAGTGTGCTAAACAAGTTCAACACATACAGTGACCATAGAATGGTAAGATGTAAGATGCACCTCAATGCTAAACTCGAGCGTGGCAAGATCATAAAACAAACAAAGTGTATTGACACGACCAACTTTAAACAAACATCATGATACCTTCAAATTGGAACTGAGGAACAGATTCTCTGCTCTATAAGGTCTAACATCGGAAGAAGTGGACATCTCTGAAGTTAACAGAAAACTAACCAAATCTCTTATGGAAACAGCAACAAAAATAGCTGGTACTAAGAACAAGTTGCATACGAACAAATTATCAGGAAAAACCAAAATTCTGATGCAAAAAAGGCGATGAGGACAACTAAAGGAGATGTGACTTCCAAAGTGGAATATATAGAGCTATGCAAGACTGTACGAAAAAGTACCACTGAAGATGTAAGGAAATTCAACAGTGAACTAGTGAGGAAAGTAATTGAAAACAACCAAAGCCTGAAGAGAGCAAAGGGACATCTGAGTAAGGGAAGAAAGCAGATTATAGCTTTGAGAAAAGAAGATGGTTCTGTAACAAGAAATAGAGGTGAATTTCTGACAAGAGTAAAAGATTTCTACTCAAAACTATATGAAAAAGATTATACATGTACTCGAGACATTACAAAAGGTACCAGAGTTTTTCCAGCCCTCCCAGCAGAAGTTGCATATGCAATCAAGAACATGAAACGGGGAAAACCCCCAGTAGAAGATGAAATTACCGTAGGCATCATACAAGAAGCAAGTGGAGAAATTGAAACAGTACTCGCCCAAGTTTTCACTCGATGCCTTAATGAAGGGAAGATTCCTGAGGATTGGAACAGTGCTACAATGATACTGCTACATAAAAAAGGTGACATTGAGGATCTCAGGAACTGCAGACCTATCAGCCTCCTATCAGTGGTTTATAAAATATTCACTAAAGTTCTTTCACACCGCTTGAAGGCGACAATGGACATAGCTCAACCAAGAGAACAAGCTGTATTCAGGAGTGGCTACAGCACTATAGATCATATCCACGTACTGAGAGAATTAATTGAAAGAGCGAGGGAACATGAACTTCCATTATGCATGGCTTTTATCGATTATGAAAAGGCCTTTGATTCAGTAAAACCATCAGCAGTTACAATGGCTTTGAAATCCTGCGGTATTGAAGATGCATATATTAATATTATTCATAACATCTATGAAAAAGCAAGTGCAAAGATTCGACTACTTGAGAATACAGCACCCATAACAATTGGAAAGGGAGTGAGACAAGGTGACACTATATCTCCCAAACTCTTTAATGCTACATTGGAAAATGTCTTTCAATCACTGAACTGGGGAAACAAAGGGATAAAGATTAATGGAGATTATGTAACTCAGCTTCGTTTTGCTGACGACGTAGTCATTTTTGCAACTACCCCATCAGAGCTGCAGAGTATGATCCAGGATGTTGCTGACAAGAGTAAAGAAGTGGGATTAAAAATGAACTTTCAGAAGACAAAAGCAATGTTCACTGCTTTTACAAGAAATGAAGATTTATCTATTGATGGGGAAAAGCTGGAGATAGGCAATACCTACATTTATCTTGGACAGCAGATTTCAAGTGAGGGTCACATTGATGAAGAAATTAATCGGCGTTTAAAACTTCCCTAGAGAGCTTTTGGAAGAAACAGTATAATTTTAAAAAGCAATATGCCATTATGTCTTAAAAGAAAAGTGTTTGATCAATGCATCCTTCTAGTGCTTACGTATGGTGCCGAGACGTGGACCTTAACTAAAAGAGACATACAAAGCTGCAGACAACTCAAAGTAGCATGGAGAGGTGCATGCTTGGTGTAACCAGGAGAGATAAGAAGAGGAACTCGTGGATCCGAAAAATGACAAGAGTGGAAGACATCATGATCAGAGTAAAATCCCTGAAATGGCAATGGGCTGGACATATTGCCAGAACAGACCATCGATGGACAACTGAAATTTTAGACTGGATTCCAGGGGACAGGAAAAGACCCAGAAGAAGACCACATGTGAGATGGGTGGATGAAATTCGAAAATATGCGGGAGTGACATGGAGGAGACTGGCACAAAACAGACCGTTGTGGGAGAAACGTGGGGAGGCCTTCGTCCAGCAGTGGATTGATGATGGTTGACAATGATGATACGAAAACAACTGGACTACAATGAAAATTGTTAAAAAACAACAAATATTTCGCACAGAATGTTTATTTATCTTTAAAAAACGGAAATAAATAGCATAGAATTTTCAGTTCTAACATGAATGAGTTCTTACTATATAAGTTTTTAGTATACAAGTTTTTACTACACGCATGTGTATTTCCTTACCAAAAAGCCGGCGTCTATTTGATTTGAGGTTTAACAACCACTGTGAGCAACTTAATTGGGCTATAAGCAGTCGCCCGTCCCTAAATGGTTCCAGGAAAGGGAGAGAGCCAGTGCCATAAAACAAACACAACACCCATTCCTCGCCGGTATTCGAACGAATAATCAGAGGCCATCGCTTAGACCACTGAGCCGCCGGGGCGACGATTTGTTCTCAATCTGCTTTTTCTTTTCTTTTTTTTACCGGGAAGGCAAAGTTTTTCCGGTATACCATTGATTGTATACTTATTCTCTTTTAATTTCATTCATGCATAAACATTTGTAAGGTTGTTACACTTTTTATTTAGATGTTGTTCCAAAAATTCTGTTGTCCATAAACTTCTCAAACGCGCTGTACAAGTATTTTATATGGGTATATAAAGAAACAGAAAATCCTCTCACTGGTGTGATTCGGCTCATTCCAGTTCGGCAGACGCTTCCTTCTCTGTTCTTCGAGCAACTAGCATATCGGATTGTACCGCTTGCTTCATGACGTCACTGCACAACCCTTCTTCCCAGAGTGGCGTTGATCCAGCCAGACGAAATATTGCTTACTCAGTGATATTGGCCTATGTCATGCAATTACGAACCTTAACAAGAATGCCGTGCGCGTTCCGTCGAATGGCCATTTCGTTTTCCATCGCACTGGCAAAAGGAAGAATGGCAGACGAATTACTCGAAAATGTCACGAATGCCATGCTGTTATCGTAAACAGAGCGAAACCGTACATGTATCAGCTGGCTTTCCCAACTTGGACAAAGCGGGGTACGCAATGCTGAGGATATTAACAAAAACAAACAAAAAACTGAAAGCCACAGCGCCATTTTCCTGCTTTCCCAATCAACTTCCTTATTAAAAAAATTCTTTATAAAATCTGGAGCATCGTAAACAAACAGAAGCCGTAGACATTTAAGGTGGATCCACCTAACATCTTTGCTTTGTATTTCCAATGGGCAAACTTCTGTAGCCATTTTCTTCACAATTAATGCGTTCCCAAGGATGAAAATTTGAACATCGGTAAAAATAACTTCGTATTATAGCCTAGTATACTTAGTATTTTCTAAAACTTAACCATATTTATATTAAAAGCCAATAACTTTTCCTTTGGTGGTGTTGCGACCAGAAAATAGATGGCGCGACCTTTACATTGATGACGTCAGTAGACAAACAAATGTTCGATTGTTTAATTTTGGTTACATTTTAGAAAATATTAAGTATACTGAGTTATAATGTGAAGTTATTTTATCGATGTTCAAATAATACAAGGCCAAGGTTTTAGGTGGATCCATCTTAAGACGTACCTTCGTAACTAAGATACGATTCGATGCCAAAAAGAGACAAAAGTAATAAAACATTTTCCCGATAAAATTTCCTGAAAGGACTTCTCTGGAGTTCTTCGGAAGCTCAGAACATCGCGAATTCCACCTACAACAAAACACAATGAAACACATAAAATTGATATAGACGATCATTTTAAGAAAATCGTTAATGCACAGGAGCAATGTTTCCCTAATATCAAAAAAAAAAAATTAGTTCTATACTACAGGGTTTGCCATATAAAAGAGGCATGAGTATAATAAACGACAACAGTCAGGCAATGTTACTATATATGGTAAAGAATAGTTGAAACGACAGAAAACAGGAGTAATTTACCTGCTTTTACAACAATTGCTGAAAGTGCTGTTCTCCGACATCAAGACACAGCTGCACACGACGGAACATGTTCTTCGTAACGCGCCACAACTCATCGGCAGTGATCTGGGCTATGTCATCCGCAATGTTCACTTTTAATTCATCAAGAGTGTGCGAATTAGTTGCGTACACTTTCCTTTTCAATGCCCCCACAGATAAAAGTCACAGGTGGAGAGATCGGGTGATCTGGGTGGCCATACTCCCTTCTATACGGTTCTGTCCTCCCCAAAACTTCATGCACAGCGCAGTATGTGCCGTTGCACCATCCTGCTGAAAGAAAGCATATGTTTGCTCTTCTTCTGTAAGTGCGGCAACAAATGGGTTGAACAGTTGCTTAACATTGCGCTGCGAATTGATGGTGTCAGTGAAAAAGAATCGGCCAACTATCTTCTTCGCAGACACAGCGCACCAAACGCCTATCTTTTGGTCATACAGAGGAGTCTCCATTGTCCGTCTGGGATTCGTGTCGTTCCATATCCTGCTGTTTTGCGCATTGACATACCCGGACAGATGAAACCATGCTTCATCTGTCATGTAGTAAAGTGTTGGGTTCATTTAACGGCTGAAAATGGTCTCCTGAAACCACTTACATGTACAATATTGCATCCGTTTTGCATAATCAGGAGTTTTAAGTTCTTGGAGCGCCATTACTTTGTACGGCCAAAAATGCAAATCCACCTTTAGTATGCGTCGGCATGACGTGGCAGATATTCCCGTTGCGGACGATAACGACTTCTGAGGGCTTTCTAACATCACTGTGCACACATCCTTGATATTGTCTTCAGGATAAATTGTCTTGGGTTTGTTTCTTTTCCTGTTGCACACCGTGCCGGTTTCACGAAATTTCCGCACTAACTTCTGTACCACTGATTTCGCCGATGCTGCGCAATGTGGATATTTTTCTGTAAAGAACTCATTTAAAACCTTGTATGAGTTATTTCTGAAATACTGTTCGGCAATAAAAATCCGCTGTTCCGTACTTAAAACCATTTCCGTTGCCTTTGTTCTCTCTTCACTTACTCTTACGACCGCGTACCTACACTGCTCTGGTTGTGACTAACCACTCTAGGGAATTCCTTTGCAGCCGTATACGCAGAAACCAGTTAGAAGTGGAACAAAGCGGTTTTAACTGGAATCCCGGCAAACAAATTTAACCCGCCTAACAACGTCTTTTATATGGTAGTTCATAGCCCGTGCCATGTACAGGTGAAACAGCTTGACTGAAATTTTTGTAACACGAATCTTTAAATACATATACATCTAAGAGAGCAGCTGCATTGCGTCGAGCTTGTAGTTGTTGAGGAGTTTCTTGTTGTCGGCGTTGTGCGCAAGAGCATCAGTAGTATGCCTGGCTTGTGTTTCTTCAAAAGTTTCATTTCGTCTGCGATTAGCTCTACCTTCCTTCGTTCAAGTTATGCAAAGTATTAGAAGATTGGTTTGCCCGCCATCGCCTTTGTCGTTCTCAATTTAAGCGAAGTTTTCTTTCATGTTTATCTTCTTTCATCTTGTGCTACAAAGGGAAAATCCCACGGAACCAATAATTTTTTTTAATTTCCATCACAGTGAATCAAAACCACGCCTGCAGTTACTTTCTTACAATTTTACTTGTTCCTTCTTATGAAATAAAATAACACTGATTGCTTTTTATGAAATTACTCTGCAATTTTATTCATTTTTATGAAATTATTCTGCAATTTTATTCCTTTTTGTGAAATTACTCTGCAATCCGAAGAAAATGAAATAAAACACGGCATAACACCTACGTAACAGAACAAACGTCATAAGCAGCTATTCGAGCACGTGCAAGTCGCCACAGGTGAAGTCGTTTGTCTTACTAACTTTGCTTTTTTTGCCGCCCCGGTGGCGCAGTGGTCTAAGGCGCTGGCCTATAATCATTCGTCCGTAAGGGGTCCGGGTTCGAATCCCGGTCAGGCATGGATGTTGTGTTTGTCTTATGGCACTGGCTCTTTCATTTCCCTGGAACCAGTGACCCTAAATTAGGGACGGGCCACTGCTTATAGCCCATTGAGTTGCTCACGGTGGTCGTTAAACCTCCAAAAAAAAAAAAAAAAAAAAAACTTCGCTTTATTTTCCTGTATTTCTCCTTGATTTTACGTATCGTGCGATAGCCGTGAGCTTAGTTCCGATTTCGTCCACCGGATAAAAGCAGATGGCGCTGCAAGTACTGAATGACGTCAGAGCGCCGAATTTCTCCTTGATTTTACGTATCATCGTGTGATAGCGGTGAGCTTAGTTCCGATTTCTGACACCGGATAAAAGCAGATGATGCTGCAAGTACTGAATGACGTCAGAGCGTTGAATTTCTCCTTGATTTTACGTATCATCGTGCGATAGCCGTGAGCTTAGTTCCGATTTCGTCCACCGGATAAAAACAGATGGCGCTGCAAGTACTGAGTGACGTCAGAGCGCTGAATTTCTCCTTGGTTTTACGTATCATCGCGCGATAGCGGTGAGCTTAGTTCCGATTTCTGACACCGGATAAAAGCAGATGATGCTGCAAGTACTGAATGACGTCAGAGCGTTGAATTTCTCCTTGATTTTACGTATCATCGTGCGATAACGGTGAGCTTAGTTCCGATTTCGTCCACCGGATAAAAGCAGATGGCGCTGCAAGTACTGATGACGTCAGAGTGCTGAATTTCTCCTTGATTTTACGTATCATCGTGCGATAGCGGTGAGCTTAGTTCCGATTTCTGACACCGGATAAAAGCAGATGATGCTGCAAGTACTGATTATGTCAGAGCGTTGAATTTCTCCTTGATTTTACGTATCATCGTGCGATAACGGTGAGCTTAGTTCCGATTTCGTCCACCGCATAACAGCAGATGGCGCTGCAAGTACTGAATGACGTCAGAGCGCTGAATTTCTCCTTTATTTTACGTATCATCGTGCGATAGCGGTGAGCTTAGTTCCGATTTCTGACACCGGATAAAAGCAGATGATGCTGCAAGTACTGAATGACGTCAGAGCGTTGAATTTCTCCTTGATTTTTCGTATCATCGTGCGATAACGGTGAGCTTTGTTCCGATTTCGTCCACCGGATATAAGCAGATGGCGCTGCAAGTACTGAATGACGTCAGAGCGCCGAAGTTCTCCTTGATTTTACGTATCATCGTGCGATAGCGGTGAGCTTAGTTCCGATTTCTGACACCGGATAAAAGCAGATGATGCTGCAAGTACTGAATGACGTCAGAGCGTTGAATTTCTTCTTGATTTTACGTATCATCGTGCGATAACGACGAGCTTAGTTCCGATTTCGTCCACCGGATAAAAGCAGATGGCGCTGCAAGTACTGGTGACGTCAGAGCGTTGAATTTCTCCTCGATTTTACGTATCATCGTTCGATAACGGTGAGCTTAGTTCCGATTTCGTCCACCGGATAAAAGCAGATGGCGCTGCAAGTACTGATGACGTCAGAGAGCTGAATTTCTCCTTGATTTTGCGTATCATCGTGCGATAGCGGTGAGCTTAGTTCCGATTTCTGACACCGGATAAAAGCAGATGATGCTGCAAGTACTGAATGACGTCAGAGCGTTGAATTTCTCCTTGATTTTACGTATCATCGTGCGCTAACGGTGAGCTTAGTTCCGATTTCGTCCACCGGATAAAAGCAGATGGCGCTGCAAGTGTGGTGACGTCAGAGCGCTGAATTTCTCCTTGATTTTACGTATCATCGTGCCATAGCGGTGAGCTTAGTTCCGATTTCTGACACCGGATAAAAGCAGATGATGCTGCAAGTACTGAATGACGTCAGAGCGTTGAATTTCTCCTTGATTTTACGTATCTTCGTGCGATAGCGGTGAGCTTAGTTCCGATTTCTGACACCGGATAAAAGCAGATGATGCTGCAAGTACTGAATGACGTCAGAGCGTTGAATTTCTCCTTGATTTTACGCATCATCGTGCGATAACGATGAGCTTAGTTCCGATTTCGTCCACCGGATAAAAGCAGATGGCGCTGCAAGTACTGAGTGACGTCAGAGCGCAAACTTTTCCTTGATTTTGCGTATAATCATGCGATAGCGGTGAGCTTAGTTCCGATTTCTGACACCGGATAAAAGCAGATGATGCTGCAAGTACTGAATGACGTCAGAGCGTTGAATTTCTCCTTGATTTTTCGTATCATCGTGCGATAACGGTGAGCTTAGTTCCGATTTCGTCCACCGGATAAAAGCAGATGGCGCTGCAAGTACTGAGTGACGTCAGAGCGCTGAATTTCTCCTTGATTTTACGTATCATCGTGCGATAGCGGTGAGCTTAGTTCCGATTTCTGACACCGGATAAAAGCAGATGATGCTGCAAGTACTGAATGACGTCAGAGCGTTGAATTTCTCCTTGATTTTACGTATCTTCGTGCGATAGCGGTGAGCTTAGTTCCGATTTCTGACACCGGATAAAAGCAGATGATGCTGCAAGTACTGAATGACGTCAGAGCGTTGAATTTCTCCTTGATTTTACGCATCATCGTGCGATAACGATGAGCTTAGTTCCGATTTCGTCCACCGGATAAAAGCAGATGGCGCTGCAAGTACTGAATGACATCATAGTGTTAAATTTCTCCTTGATTTTACGTATCATCGTGCGATAACGGTGAGCTTAGTTCCGATTTCGTCCACCGGATAAAAGCAGATGGCGCTGCAAGTACTGGATGACGTCTGAGCGCTAAATGTTTCCTTGATTTTACGTATGATCGTGCGATAGCGGTGAGCTTAGTTCCGATTTCTGCCACCTCATAAAAGCAGATGGCTCTGCAAGTACTGATTATGTCAGAGCGTTAGGGACCGACGTAGCCTATTATATCGATTTTATTCTATATTGTACAGATTCAACACCTTTCCTTGTGTTAAAGTGCAACCAAGGAACTTATATTGTGTTCATTGGAAATCAGTTTTTACCAAGGTTAGCATAATGCTTCCGGAGATACCCTAGTCTCTTAGCCGTGAAGCCGCCAAGTGTGAGAATTTTGATTTGTTTACATGATACCCATGCAGTTTCAGCTGCGTTTATTTTTGAATTGCGCAGTTTGGGGCTGCAGAAATCGTGTTAATGTCAAATCAGAATGAATTATACTTCATATACGAGTGAACTTTTCAATGATTAGAGGCCATTGCGAGTGAGAAAGATCTGGGTTCGAATCCCGACCTGAATTTTTCCAGATACACAATCTGAAAAAAATCCAGTACACCGTCAAAATACAGACGCTCTGCCATTTGCGGCGATAAAAACTTCATAAGCATTGTGTAGGTGGGATTCGCGAAGCTCTGCGCGGCAGATGTACACCCAACTTCTTTAAAGAAAATTCGTGTAAATCAGAACCAAAGAGGTTAAAATGGAATAAGGGCAAAGCCGTCGCGAGTACAAGACATATAGGTTAGAATAGATGGAATAAGGGCCAGCCGTTATCCTCGTGTAATCAAAGTGAAACCAACGAAACGTTTCCATCGTGACGTCACATCCAATCACAGCCTCTGTTGCCACGTTGGTGAGACGAGTGAGAGGAGTCACAGCCAATCACAACCTCTGATACCGTGGCGGTAAGACGAGAGAACCGAGTCGCAGCCAATCACAGCCTCTCTTCTTCTGCCTCCATGTTGGTGAAACGATTGAGAATTAATGTCGCCTGCTCAAAGTTCTTGGTGTCACGTCAATTCGTCGCGTGCGTCAATTCGTCGACTACGTCAATTCGTCGACTGCGACGATTCGACGCGCATCAATTTGCCGCACGTCAATTCGTCGCCTGCCTCAGTTCGTCGCGCGTCAATTCGTCGCGCGACAAATTCGTCGACTACGTCAATTCGTCGCGTTTACAGATTTTGGTTACATACAAAACAAACGCAGGAAAACGTACGATTTAAAATTTTCGTGAAATCTAGTTTTCATTTCAGAACCATCAAATTTGGTATCATGAAACTCTAACTTAGACGCTGGAAGCTGTTGGGGCCCGGGGTCAGAGTCCCCCCTCCCTCATAAAAAATTTAGTAAAATCTACAATTTTCATTTTAGAACCACAAAATTTGGTATACTATCTCATGGTACTCTAACTTAGACGGTACACCGTTTTTGGAACGGGTCAAGGCCCGGGGGTCAGAGCCCCCCACATACAAAATTTTCTTAAAAACTACAGTTTTCAATTCAGAACCACCAATTTTGGTATACTATCTCATGGTACTCTAACTTAGACGCTAGACGATTTTTTGAAGGGGTTGTAGCCCGGGGGTAAGGGCCCCCCTCAAAAAAAAATTCGGAAAATCTACAATTTTCAATTTAGAACCACCTAATTTGGTATACTATCTCATGGTACTCTAACTTAGACGCTAGACCGTTTTTGGAAGGGGTTGGAGCCCGGGGGATAAGAGCCCCCTTCATAAAAAATGCCGTAAAATCTACAGTAATCAATTTACAACCACCAAATTTGGTATACTATCTCATGGTACTCTAACTTAGACGGTAGACCGTTTTTCGAACGGATCAAGGCCCGGGGGTCAGCCCCCCCACACACACACACACATACGAAATTTTCTTAAAAACTACAGTTTTCAATTCAGAACCACCAAATCTGGTATACTATCTCATTATACTCTAACTTAGACGCTAGACAGTTTTTGGAATGGGTTGGAGCCCGGGGGGTAGGTGCCCCCCTCGTCATAAAAAAAGCCGTAAAATCTACAGTATTCAATTTAGAACCACCAAATTTGGTATACTATCTCATGGTACTCTAACTTAGACGGTAGACCGTTTTTGGAACGGGTCAAGGCCCGGGGGTCACAGCCCCTCCCCCTAATTTTTTTGTAAAATCTCCGGTTTTCAATTCAGAACCATTAAGTATGGTATCATGAAACTCTAACTTAGACGCTAGACGCTTTTTGGAAGGGGTTAGAGCCCGGGGGTGAAAGCTCCCCTCATAAAAATTTCGTAAAATCTACAGTTTTCAATTTAGAACCACCAAATTTGGTATACTATCTCATGGTACTCTAACTTAGACGGTAGACGGTTTTTGGAACGGGTCGGGGCCCTAGGGTTTAGAGCCCCCCCCCTTCCCCCGCAATACAAAATTTTCGTAAAATCTACAGTTTTCATTATAGAACCACCAAATTTGGTATACTATCTCATGGTACTCTAACTTAGACGGTAGATGGTTTTTGAAACAGGTCGAGCACGGGGTCAGAGCCCCCCCCCCCCATAAAAATTTTCGTAAAAACTACAGTTTTCAATTTAGAACCACCAAATTTGGTATCATTAAACTCTAACTTAGACGGGAGCCGGTTTTTGAACGGGTCGGGGCCCGGGGGATCAGAGCCCTCTCCCCGTACAAAATTTTCTTAGAATATGCCGTTTTCAATTTAGAACCACCAAACTTTGTATACTATCTGATGGTATTTTAACTTCGACTGTAGATGGTTTCTTGGAAAGGGTTGGAGCTCGTGGTTCAGAGCCATCCCCCCCCCCCCCCCGATAAAAAATTTCGTGAAATCTACAGTTTTCAATTTAGAACCACCAAATTTGGTATACTACATCATGGTACTCTAACTTAGACGGCGAACGGTTTTCAGAACGGGTCGGGGCACGGGTGGTTAGAACCCCCTCCACACGCACACAAATTTCGTAAAATCTATAGTTTCAATTTAGAACCACCAAATTTGGTATACTATATCATGGTAATCTAACTTAGACGGTTTTCGGAACGGGTCGGGGCACGGGGGTTTTCAGCCCCTCCTACAAAATTTTCGTGAAATCTACAGTTTTCAGTTAAAAACCACCAAATTTGGTATACTATATCATGGTAATCTAACTTAGATGGTTTTTGAAACGGGTCGGGGCACGGGGGGTTTCATCCCTCCAAAAACAATTTTCGTGAAATCTACAATTTTCAATTTAGAACCACCAAATTTGGCTAACTATCTCATGGTAGTCTAACTTAGACGGCAGACGATTTTTGGAACGGGACGGGCACTGGGTCAGAGCCCACCTCATAAAATTTTTTGTAAAATCTACAGTTTTCAATTTAGAACCACCAAATTTGGTGTACTATCTCATGGTGCTCTAACTTAAACGTTTAAGTTAGTGCCTCCACATACAAAATTCTTCTTGACAAGTGGTCAGAAGCCAGCCCCTAGATCATTCCCCCGCCGTAGCGGCATACGTTGAAATGTATTTTTCATATGGCCCCAAAAGCTCTTATTGACATACTAGATTGAACTGGACGCAAATAAATCATTAATATAATTTGTACTAGCAGGGATACCAGTTATTTGCCAGTTACATATTACTATTTGTGGAATCACCAAGTTCAGCGGGTGAAAGTTAATGAATGAAAAAGATATTCCTGCAATTTTCCAGTAAACTTATTTTAAATTTTTTGATTTAGTTAATTTAATTTTGCGAAACAAAAAAGAAAGAAAAAGGAATGGGCATACTTACCTTCTAGGAGACATCTATAGAACTGCAGTACATCTGGCGTGTGCTTCTGTGAATCCCGCAACAAAGAAATGCAATGTACCTATGTGATGTCGATTGCGTTCGACTTCACATTGACATTGATCATCCTTTTCTTACCGTTTTGAATTTTGAATATCTTGAACTCTCTATTTACATTACATTATATTTCTTCCTGATAAGCCGCTCGTTGGTAGTGAAAGCTAAACTATATTGATTTGTGTTTTTAATACACCATTAAACGCATATTTTTGCACTTTATTGTTATCTACAGTCCCTAACTTAGACCGTAGGTTGGTTAGTTGGTTGGTTGATGGTTTATGGTGCAAGGCCCTCAAAGGGCCAAAGAGCACCTTAGAACGTAGATAGGGTATTCTTAAGAGTAAAAAACGGAACTTTTTACGAAAATTTTGTATGGGGCTCCCTTAACCCGGGCCTTGCCCCTTCCAAAAACGGTCTACCGTCTAAGTTAGAGTACCATGAGATAGTATAACAAATTTGGTGGTTCTAAATTGAAAACTGTAGATTTTACAGCATTTTAATGAGGGGGCCGTTACCCCCGGGCTACAACCCCTTCAAAAAATCGTCTAGCATCTAAGTTATAGTACCATGAGATAGTATACCAGATTTGGTGGTTCTGAATTGAAAACTGTAGTTTTTAAGAAAATTTTGTATGTGGGGGCTCTGACCCCCGGGCCTTGACCCGTTCCAAAAACCGTCTACTGTCTAAATTAGAGTACCATGAGATAGTATACCAAATTTGGTGCTTCTAAGATGAAAACTGTAGATTTTACGAAAATTTTATGAGGGGGGCTCCGACCCCCCGGGCTCCAACTCCTTCCCAAAACCGTCTAGCGTCTAAGTTAGAGTTTCGTGATACCAAATTTGATGGTTCTGAAAATGAAAACTAGATTTTACGAAAATTTTGTATGTATGTGGGGGTGGGAGGGGGGCTCTGACTTTTTGGGCCTTGACCCGTTCCAAAAACCGACAACCCTCTAAGTTAGAGTACCATGAGATAGGATACCTGATTTGGTGGTTCTGAATTGAAAACTACCCTCCTAACCTCCTTACTTTTACTTTCCTCATTGGATCCGCTCTGGTTTGATAACTGTCCGTTCTCTCGTAACTTCTGATCTAACCTGGTGACCTCTTTCTTTCCTGTTTCTATCTCCAACCATTACTCTTGCTAACGAATATCTTCTCCTTCGCACAGCGCTTTGGAGCCTCTTTCCACTCCTCGCTTCATCTGATGATCTCTTCTTGGTTCCCTCCGCTCCTCTTTCTCTACCGTTCTTTCTCCTCATTCGTAGCTCCCCGGTTCTAGTTACTTCTATCTCCTCCTCTTCTCTTTATTGGCTTCTTCTTTCCCCTCCCGCACTTCCACTTTCTGTTCATTCTGCTCCTCCTTCTGTTCTCCCCGCCATCTGGACAGCATCTACCTCTGCCCTTTCCTCCCCTCTTGAACTCAATGTCCATTGGCAATTTCTTCACCTTCGTCTCCCCGCCCCATCAGTACTGTTTCGCATGACCCTTCTCACCTCTCCGCAGTGCTCCTTTTGCCCTGAAGTCAGCGACGTCCAACATCAATACCTATTCTGCCCCGTTCTCCTGCCAGTCCTAAACACAGCATTTCGTCTTGCTGATCGAATTTGTGCTCGATCGTTACCCTTTCTTGCATATGCTTGGCTACTCCAAACAAAGCATCCACCTACTCACTTGCCTCCTGTGTGTCGTTACATTTTTCTTCTTGTGAAGTTCACTGTCTATGCTTTCCATCTTCAACAACGCTTCCCCGCTCTTATTCCACCTCCTCAGGAGGCAAGTGCTTTCATTCGGAGACGCTTCCTAGCACGGTTAACCTCTCGCCTCCAAATGGAGCACTCTCGTGCTGCCTCAACAAACACCGATAGCGTTTTTCAATCCACCTGGGCCCAATCGGCTGGGTGGTTCCATATCCACAATTTGCAGTTACATGTCAACCTATAAGTGGGATTTTTGTTGTCGCCCACGTTCACTGTAACAAATCATGTTTTTCGTATTAATTTTGGTGCTTCGCTATTTGTGATTATTCTGTTTTATGTGCCATTGGAGATAGCTCACCATGTTCTCTTCGATAATAATGGATTTTATGTTGTTGTATATAATTCTTCCTTCTGCACAGTTTACTGCCCACGCAATGTCCCCTTCATTATGTTGAATATATTTTTAAAATATTAGTCACTGTGTGTATAATTTAATGTAACAAGATGCCCTTCTGAGTACATTTAGCGTTATTTCCCCTTGTCACTGAATACTTCTGTACATATGTTCTAAATTTTGAATGTAGCATCACTGTTGCATTTCTGTTTCATGAGAAGCTGCCCTTCTGGGTATGTTTAGCGGCTTTCTTCCTTGTCACTGTATTGTTCTGAACGTATGATATGAAACTTGTGCATTGCATTACTGTTCGATTTCTGTTTTTTGTAAAGTTGCTCTCCTGGGTCCGTTTAGCATATTTCTCTCTTGTCACTGCATAATTCTGTACATATGATTAGTATTTCTGCTTATTTGTTTCTACCATTACTGTCATATCTCCAAATACTGTTGCACCTGTTAGTTCCTTCTCACCCATGGTCTTTTATGTGAATTAGTACCTTGTGCATGTTTAATCTTTAGTATGGTAGTAATGCTTAATTGGAATTTGTGCATAGTATAGAATCATGTCTTTCCCTGTCTACAATGCTGTAGGTAAACATTTTCATTTGTATCGCTCGTGCTTTATTGTCTGCCTCTCCTTCGCCCTACGTGGCGAAATAATTTTATGATTTTAACAATATTTTGTTTTACGTTTCACTGGAACTTTCCAGCTGATGTATATATCACTGTATTTATTGGCAGAATTCCATTGTCATGTACATAAAAATGTTATTTTACTGAAGAATAAAGGCAATTATGAATTGTAGATTTTACGAATATTTTGTGTATGGGGGGCTCTGACCAACCGGTCCTCTGGCCCTGTTCCAAAAACCGTCTACTGTCTAATATTTTTAGTGCCAAAGAAAAAGCGTAGTATTACTATCCTGTCTGAGTATCCAAACTTTATAAATTTGATCAGGGAGGAAGACGTTCGAAATCGTACGTTTTCCTGCATTCGTTTTGTATGTAACCAAAATCTGTAAACGCGACGAATTGACGTAGTCGACGAATTTCTCCGCGACGAATTGACGTAGTCGACGAATTTCTCCGCGACGAATTGACGCTCGACGAATCGTCGTGGTCGACGAATTGACGCGCGACGAATTGACGCAGGCGACGAATTGACGCGCGACGAATCGTCGCAGTCGACGAATTGACGCACGCGACGAATTGACGTAGAACCAAAGTTCTTCACGTTTGCAACGTCATATTTACTTCATCTATTCTTTCCTTGTACTACAGGCCTAAGCATACGCGATTTTTCCCCGTTTGTGACGTCAGCAACCGGATCATAACAAATCAAACCGGCTAAGATTGAAACCGAGAAACAGTCTGTTGGCTTGGCCGGGGACTGATTTCTGCACGCGGTGCACGTGCACAGGGCCTCAGAATTTGGGGGGGGGGGGGGGCTCCAAACTACATCCAAAAACCAAATTTATTTTTAAGTCTCTTCATGCCAAATTAACGAAAAAAGAGACTGCTTTGTTAACGATTATCTGGGACAATATTGCAACGAATAAACAAAGTGAGCGCTTCCCTTTCAATCTTCCATGGGCAATTTGTCGTTAGTTTTGCCATTATATGAGTCAATTATTGACTTCATCTTGAATTTCGTGAGAAAAAATTTTCAACTGTTCGATAAAGAATCCAACCAGTTATTAGGGAGAAAAATGGATTATGAATCCTCAAGAAGGAAGAAAATACCCAAGAACCGACTTCCAGATGATTCATCAACTCCATACATTGTTTTTAATAATCGAGATCCCTTCATCGCACAAACATTTTCGATATGTGACAATCTTGTTTCACAGTTGCAAACCAGAAAAAAGTCATATGAGGAATTGGACTCCAGATTTGGATTTGTCTACAAGAATGACCTAAGTGATGTGATGAAACCAGCTGAATTGTTGCAAAAGCAGTATTCAAATGAACTTGAAGAAGACTTTGCTGAAGAGTTCCTTCAGTTTCGAATCCTGACGAAGCAATTCATTCACTGAGAGCACAGATCCCCTAACTTGTCTTGGGAAGTTAAGGGTCTTGAATTAAGAACAAAGGCATAAAAGTTTAAAAGAAGAGTCAATTGATGCTCTTCATATACTGTCCATTAAGCCGCCCCGGTAGCGCAGTGGTCTAAGGCGCTGGCCTCTGATCATTCGTCCGTAAGGGGTCCGGGTTCGAATCCCGGTCAGGCATGGATGTTGTGTTTGTCTTACGGCACTGGCTCTCTCCCTTCCCTGGAACCAGTGACCCTAAAATTAGGGACGGGCGACTGCTTATAGCCCATTGAGTTGCTCACGGTGGTCGTTAAACCTCCAATCAAAAAAAAAAAAAAAACTGTCCATTAAAATTGATGTAACAGCAGATTTAAGTTTTGACGATATAACTGATGATTTTGCAGCCACAAAAGGTACAAAAATAGTCTTTTTTAATGTCTTACTGCCAATTCAACAGTTAAAAATTATCAAGTATTTTTTAAATATTTTTATTCATACATTTTTAATGGTTTGTTCACAAATGGGGTGTGACTGACGCTCCTTTAATAGCATATAGGTATGGTTTGTTTTTCCTTGAGATATCATATCATGGGTGAAGCCTATATTCGGAGCAATACGGTACATTATACATGAAAAGCGTTTCAGCAAAACATATAGAATTTACTAAACATATTTTTATTAATATTAGTTTTGTGAGAAGATTTGTGAATCAATATTCATAATTATGTAGGGTTTATTTTCACATAAATGAAAATACGGAAAAAATTCAAATGACACTACTTTATTTAAAGACGGTTGTAATAATTTACATGGACTGTTGCAATAATTTATCCCACAATATGTGTTGTCAGCTGTAACATTTTGTGAGGGATTACTTCTTACAGCTTAAACTACCATCGGTTCATCATTTCCATTAAATTTATGGTAGACTAGAGGTTTTAAATTATATGTCTGGGAGGATAGTTATTTGTTTCCGTAAATAATACTATAAAACAAAAAAAGAATTTCAGAGTAATTAATGTTACAGCTGTGAGTTCTGCCGGTGCGGGGAAATACAAGTGGTGTGAATTCTCGTCTATTACAAACCACATTGGCTATAAAGTTGACTAGCATGTGGGATGTATTTTAATGTTTTATTACTAGAAACACTGCTTACAAAAAAAAATATTTACCAGCAGATATTATTTTCAACTGTTGGCTGGAAATTTTAATCGAAGGGGGCCCAGACATAGGACGTGCACAGGGCCTGCGCTGACCTAAATCGGGCCCTGGGCTTGGCAAGTGTCTTGTGCTGTGAGACAAGGAGGTTAGAATAAGATATCTGGAGATGCCCTTGTTAAAATGAAGCAGGACCACTTTTCGTGAAGCCGATAACCGCAAGCGATGGCCGTCAAAGTGTGGGAAAGCTCATAGTTTTCAATGCTATTACAATGCATTTTGTGTTGGCCGAATCGCCTTCTTTTGTTGCAAATGTTTCCAATTCCGCATCGTAACTTGTTGCCAATGTGTGAGAAAATGCTGAATTTATAAATTTCTTAATTATTTTGTGGCTCCTTCCTATTTTTATTTTAAATTGAAGTACACGAACATTGGTGCGAATTCTAAACAAAATATAACGTTAAAATTGTAAACTTCAGTCGTCGAAGAAGTATAAAACATTCCGATTTGATATTAGCACGATTTCTGCAACCAAAAACCACGCAATTCCAAAATACAAACAGATAAAAGTACATAGGTATCATGTAAACAATGGCAAATTCTCACACCTCGCGGCTTCACGGTTAAGAGACCAGGGCATCTCCAGAAGTATTATTCTAACCTCCTTGGCTGAAGACTTGATGTCCGATATCAGGATTATGTAGAAGTTCGTATTTTTATTAATTTAGATTGCATATTTGTAATGAATTGATGAACTAGGATATTTTATTGCAAACATAATAGTTCCTACGAAACTAAATTGATTTAAGCAACGTTTCATGAATCACTAGGCTTAGCAATGTTTCATTGATCATTATGCGGTTTTTTTTGTTTTTGTTTTTTTTTTTGTCCAGTGCGGTTTCCTTATTTTGTATGAAATATTTAAATGTGTAGTTTTCCGACGTCATGGTGAAATAAAAAAAATATTTATCAGTCGCACATATGAAAGAATACGAAATTACCATATCAATAACTGAAATTTTAATGCCATGCATTAAATGTTCCTTATTAACTTATCAGTTAAAGTTTTTAAGTTTTGCCTTCCTTTTTCCTCCTTAACTTATTTGGATAAAACAGAACACAGCTGATTTTAAAAAGTGCATGGTGCCTACGTAACACCAAAGAATTTGTGCAAAGCAACAATCCATTGACGTAAAAAAAAAAAAAGTTAAAGCTCTGCATCTGAACTAGATGAAAGCCCGTCAATGATGACGGGGAAAAATGAAATTTATGATGCAGAAATTATTGACATTTATTTAATGAGTTTTTAAGTTCCACGTCAATAGATGGCGACGTTGGGTCACAGCTTTCTGAAAATTTCCCGAGCAGTCGGTTATGGAATTTGATACTACGGGCTGTCTGTTTGTTATGTGTTTTGTAAAACCTTTAGTCCCTATTTCGTCAACACTTCCTTTTCTTTTCCGTGAACTATTTTTATCTTGACGTCATCAGATCGTCGTACTCTTGATGTTGCCACATACAGATGGCTAAACACCGGTTTGGGTAGCGAACCAAAATTCCTAATGTAAAGTCTGTGACGCCTGGTCTAAGCGATGGCCTCTGATCATTCGTCCGAAAGGGGTCCGGGTTCGAATCCCGGTGAGGCATGGATATTATGTTTGTCTTACTGCCGGCACACAAGCGGCTAGATCCAGCATCTTGGCACACATCCAAGATTCTCCCGTGCAGGAAGCCACACCTCTCATCCGTGAGCCTTTGCGTCAGCCGTCAATCATTTAGGACTGTCAACATGGTGATGGTAGTTTCTACCGTACAGGTAACGCAGATTCCTGAAGCCGATCTGTTGATATCCCTCGGCGTGTTTTGTTACGTACAGAGCGTTGGTTACCCTCTTCGTCGTGTCTGCCATACGAAAGCATTGAAAATTTAAGTAATTTTTAGAAGCTCTTATTTTTTGTTAAACTGGTTTGTCAGTGTAGATTTTGTTTCTGTGCTTGACAGCATACTTCAGCTTGTTGATATTCTTCAGTTCTTTTGGGATTTAATCGTTCAGTGCAATTTACTGTGAATGGTTACGTCATATTTTGCTGTGATTTGCGTGCTGAATATATAGTGTTCTGAATGTGTAGCAAAATTAACAAAAATACCTCTGACTTTGGCAAAAAAAACTTTATCTTTTGCTTCAATACTCTTTTTCCATGTTTCAAATTCCGTCAGCGATTTGAATGTTAGCACACGATCTTCTAAATTATATCCATGAGTGGAGCATAAATGCTAATTTAAATCTTCAGAATACAACGCAATATTACAGTTTTCTACGGCACATGGATTTTTCAAAGGTGAATCAAAGGATTTCTGTGATTTGTGAATCACTTTAACGTGCCTATTTCGATTTTTAACACTACTGAATTTCTTTTCGCAATAAATACATCGCACAGAAGTGTTTTCCATTTTTAAGATAGAAGGACGGAGCCCAAATGACGCACGAGAGGTGTGGCTTCCTGCACGGGAGAATCTTGGAGGTGTGCCAAGCTGCTGGATCTAGCCGCTTGTTTACGGCACTGGCTCTCTCCCTGCCCTGGAACCAGTGACCCTAAATTAGGGACGGGCGACTACTTATAGCCCACTGAGTTGCTCACGGGGGTCGTTAAACCTCCAACCAAAAAAAAAAAAAAATGTTTCTTATCTCTTGAGTTGGCCGTGTGACGTAACGCATAATGTGAGAATGATTTGGACTAGATGACATCTCACCAGCAGCTGTGACAACAAAACAAAGTGGTACACGCGCGGACTCTGTGTGTGTAAGTGATGACGTCAGCTACACGAAAAGCTAAGCATAACGTCAGAAACATTTGTTTCTCGGTTGTTGCTATGACCACTTAAAATGTGGCACGGAGGATGAGTAGGGCTCTAGCAAATTATATATTGGGATTAGTTTGAAGATATGAAATAATCACTGAATTCATCGCTTCCATGACTCCAAACGTGCTTGCGTTTTGATTTTTACCAAATGTTTTGCATTCACCGAAATGTATAACTTTTTTCCATCGATATTGGGAAGTTACGAAAAATTAGAATACTGATATCACCTCGCTGTAACCTCGGTTCTAACTAAGGTGGGCCGCCCCGGTGGCGCAGTGGTCTAAGGCGCTGGCCTCTGATCATTCGTCCGTAAGGGGTCCGGGTTCGAATCCCGGTCAGGCATGGATGTTGTGTTTGTCTTATGGCACTGGCTCTTTCCCTTCCCTGGAACCAGTGACCCTAAATTAGGGACGGGCGACTGCTTATAGCCCATTGAGTTGCTCACGGTGGTCGTTAAACCTCCAATCAAAAAAAAAAAAAAAAAAAAAAACTAAGGTGGCAGTCTCGGCAGCGTTTGATATGACTCTGATTGTGACGTCACGAATCGAGGCCTACTAGTACTCGAGGCGGCTTTAGTCCAACCCAGTATTGAATTAAAAATTTTAATTCCGTGGCTGGTATGTGTAGTTTCCCTGCCCACGTTCTAATTTAAGGACGACAGCTGATCATCAGTTAACTTAAGATCAGAGTGAGTAATCATTATCAAAAAAAGAACTTATTTCCTCTGCTTTCTTCAATGACTAAGATATATTCGATACCATTTTTATCCATGATAAGCAGCGCAATATGAATATTAGTAGCTTTAAAAGTGAAATACTTCCGGCATAGTAGAGATTAAATGTTGAATCCAGGGACCCCTAAGTACTAAAGTAGCTGTACAAACAGTAAGATTTGCTCTTAAGCGGAAGACAAATGACGCTGTCTGGCATGCAGAAGACATCAGACGAAAACGTTTGCTTGCCACCCACCTAGTTTAGCTAACACAAAGCCATCCCGTGGGAAATCTTCTCTTCCCAGGAAGAGTGTGAACCAACATATTGATCAAAAATTCCTTTTCTTGGGTGCGCATTTTCAGACACGCCATACTTTCTTGTGTGTTCATGTCAGTGATCCCGAAAATGAGATATTACTTCCGCTGTCCGAGTATTTAGGAATACGTAAGTTACAAACATTTATTCTACGGGGTGATAACGTGTGACGCAGGAAGCTAAGCTATATAAATCATCATCATCATCATTGTCAACCATTATCAATTCACTGCTGGACGAAGGTCTCCCCAAGTTTCTTCCACAACGGTCTGTCTTGTGCCAGTCTCCTCCATGTTACTCCTGCATACTTTCGAATTTCATACACCCATCTCCTATGTGGTTTTCTTCTGCGTCTTTTCTTGTTCCTTGGAATCCAATCTAAACTTTCGACTGTCCATCGATGGTCTGTCCTTCTGGCAGTATGTCCAGCCATTTCAGGGATTTAACTCTGATCATGATGTCTTCTACTCTTGTCATTTTTCTGATCCACGAGTTCCTCTTCTTATCTCTCCTGGTTACACCAAGCATACACCTCTCCATGCTTCTTTGAGTTGTCTGCAGCCTTTGTATGTCTCTTTTAGTTAAGGTCCACGTCTCTGCACCATACGTAAGCACTGGAAGGATGCATTGATCAAATACTTTTCTTTTAAGACATAATGGCATATTGCTCTTGAAAATTATGCTGTTTCTTCCAAAAGCTCTCCAAGCAAGTTTTGTACGCCGATTAATTTCTTCATTAATGTGACCCTCACTTGATATCTGCTGTCCAAGATAAACGTACGTGTCTGTTATCTCCAGCTTTTCTCCATCAATCGATAAATCTTCAGTTCTTGTAAAAGGATTGAACATCACTTTTGTCTTCTGAAGGTTCATTTTTAATCCCACTTCTTTACTCTTGTCAGCAAGTTCCTGGATCATACTCTGCAGCTCTGACGGGGTAGTTGCAAAAATGACTACGTCATCAGCAAAACGAAGGTGAGTTAGATAATCTCCATTAATCTTTATCCCTTTGTTTTCTCAGTACAGTGATTGAAAGACATTTTCCAATGTGGAATTAAAGAGTTTGGGAGATATAGTGTCACCTTGTCTCACTCCCTTTCCAATTGTTATGGGTGCTGTATTCTCAAATAGCAGAATCTTTGCACTTGCATTTTCATAGATGTTATTAATAATATTAATGTATGCATCTTCAATACCGCAGGATTTCAGAGCCATTGTAACTGCTGATGGTTTCTTTTTTTTTTTTTTAATTGGAGGTTTAACGACCACCGTGAGCAACTCAATGGGCTATAAGCAGTCGCCCGTCCCTAATTTAAGGCCACTGGTTAAAGGGAAGGGAGAGAGCCAGTGCCGTAAGACAAACACAACATGCATGCCTCACCGGGATTCGAACCCGGACCCCTTTCGGACGAATGATCATAAGCCATCGCTTAGACCACTACGCCACCGGGGCGGCAGCTGATGGTTTCACAGAACCAAATATAAATACACCGTCGTAAATTCCGTGGGAGTGATTAAAGGCACGTTGGTCTAAAATTTTACGAGTTTCAACTTCTGTAACATTACTAAAAAGTGTTTTTCAGAGAATAAAATCATGTACCCGAAATCAGCAACACCGTGATGGAGATATATCAAACTTCGCATAGTGATACAAAGCGGTGTGGAGCAGACATGTGCTATACTTCATCAGGAACGGCTGCTGGATAGCGAATTTTAAATATTTCCACGGGCCATGCCATATAATGTTATTTTAAAATTTGAAGACATTGGTATTTATCTGACAAAAAATCTTTAGTTTTTAATTTTCTATTTGGTTTAGTTATGTCATTAGGAAAAAATATATACGAGTAGATTAAGGTGGATCCACCTAAAATCTTTGCCTTGTATTTCCAATGGGAAGATTTCTGTAGCCATTTTCTTTACAATTAATGTCCCAAGGATGAAAATTTGAACACCGAAAAAAATAACTTTATACTATAGTGCAGTATGCTAAATATTTTATAGAATTTAATCATAATTAAGCAATCCAACATTTGTTTGTCTACTGACGTCATCAATGTACAGGTCGCGCCATCTATTTTCAGGTCTCAACACTACCAAAGGAAAAGTTATTGATTTTTAATATAATTATGATTAAGTTTTATGAAATATTAAATGCACTAGGGTATAATACGAAGTTATTTTTTATCGATATTAAAATTTATATCCTTGGGAACGCATTAATTGTGAAAAAAGACTACAGAACTTTGCCCATTGGAAATACAAAGCAAAGATTTTAGGAGGTACCACTTTTAACAGTAAAACATACATTTCATGGGAGCGTTATTCAGCTATCTGTCTATATATTTAAAATACAAGGCCGTTTCTTTCTACGAAGCGCCAGCGCCACCCACTGGAGCGATTTTCATGATTTTATTTTTGAATGAAAGCTACTGACCCACAGATTTGTCATCGCTAATTTTTATTGCCGTAAGATTTTTATTTTATTTTTATTTATTTTTTTGTTATGTTACCATGGCATTTTCTTTGTACAATTCGCTGTAAGCGGAACGATACACGGGAAATCAGGAACTACTTGAAAGCGTTCTGATTCGGTAGTATAGCCAAAAATAATAAAAATTAAACGAAATAGCCTATGTCCACCGTAAAGAAGTAAGCTTCCCAACGGTTAAAGAATTATCCAAATCGGTTCAGTAGTTTTTGAGATTAGTTAAAAAGAATTCCGTATATTATCGTGAACTACTTTCTTTCACGTTGGGTGTGATCAGGTTGTATGTAAGGAAAGCGGAACGATATACGGGAAATTGGGAACTACTTGAAAGCGATCTAATTCGGTAGTACATCCAAAAATAATAAAAAATAAACGAAATAGCCTATGCCCTCCTGAAAGAAATAAGCTTTCCCACGGTGAAAGAATTATCCAAATCGGTTCAATAGTTTTTGAGAATACCTCAAACATACAAAGTTTCTCTCTTTATATATTAGTATCGATTATATAATGATAGCAGAAAAAATTGTAAAAACCAAACTGGCAAAATAAAGCACATTTTTAACCTCATTGTGTAGTTATCTAGACACTATATCATTTTGAGTCACTGAAAGAATGCTTCAATACTCCAATGCAAGCCCGTCAACGACGGGTAAGCATATGTTTATACAATAATGAGGAACGCCATCGTTAAATTCGTATACGAGTAGTTGGAAAAATTAAAAAGTAATGGGAATATTACGAAACTTTTGTTGTTGGTGACCCATCTTATAGACTGCCTATTAATAATTCAACAATTTATTATATTTATGCATTTTATTACGTTTCGCGTTATATGACAAGAAAAAATTTCAGTCACAGCTTTTTCAACCGTGCATGGCACGAATTACGCACTAGTTTATTATTTAATGTTTATTTTAATGAATATAATTTTTTGAAGTTCGCTTTACGAACAAAATTAATTACATGAGTACCAGCCTTCCTCTCTGGGCGCTGATACGTCCCTGGATGGTATACTCGCGGTACACCCTTGATACGGTTGCCCTGTGTGACGTACCTGCCCTGCAGGACGCACACGACATAAAGGCAGATAGCAGCGATACGAACGTCCGCGTAGCTCAATTGGTAGAGCGACTTATTCCGACATGAGGAGACCCGGGTTCGATCCCCGGCGTGGACAAAAATGACGGAGAAATTTACTTCCTTATCATGGCGCCCGAACTTTCCGGATGACCCGGCCGTTCAAGATCTCGCAATGGTGTGATGTCCTTTCCACACCGCGAGATAGGAAAAATAAGAAAATCCCTTCTCCAGCGCTGCGAAAAATAAATGTGTGTGACGTTGCATTCCACACACCAGATTCACTGGGTGTTCTCAAGTGCACGTTCTTCAGTGGATGGCTGCCTACGGCAATTTATGGTCACGGCTGACCCGTGGGTCATGCCCCCGGCCCTCTTTCGGAGGACGAGGGGGGAGATGTGACGTAGGACGCACACGACATAAAGGCAGATAGCAGCGATAACGAACGTCCGCGTAGCTCAATTGGTAGAGCGACTTATTCCGGTATGAGGGGATCCTGGTTCGAGCCCCGGCGTGGACAAAAATGACGGAGAAATTTACTTCGTTATGCCTGGGAAACTCCAGGGTTTTTACCACGTGGGCGATAGAATGACACCACTGTTTTGTGCCAACAATGCGTCCATGATCAAAGTCACTGAGATCCTCACGTTTACCCATGTTCGCCGATTGCGGATACAGTATTAGGAAGCCTTGCTGTCCGGCCATTTATCGCCTGCGTTCAGTTTGTGTCTGTTCCACTCGGCGCGGGTGATGCCTATGTCAACTGCCCATCAACCCTATCCCTAATGTTTGTCGATTGCAATCCACTGTTCGGAAATGATGATCATGGTCATATGTAGAGGATTTTAGGAAGAGAGTATCTGACCCCAGGTCTTAAACAACCCTTAGAAATAGGAAGCTAGGAGATTTGGGCTAGAGTGCCCGATAGGAAAGTGATACGGAAGCGAAGTAGAAAGGGGGAGGAAGACGCCCTTATTTATTACCGGGGGGCCAGTACCCCGGGGTCCGACGGCTTAACGTGCCCATCCGACGCACGGCGGATATTTAGTGGATCGAGCGTTCGTACCTGCTAAGATCGAACCTGAGGCCCTTTCCGTGGCAGTCACGTACGTTGCCCACTAGGCCACCCGCGCCCCCCACTGTTGGGAAACCCTGCTGTCAGCCTATTTATCGCCTGCGTTTGACTTGGGTCTGTTCCATTCTGCGCGAGGGGTGCCCATGTCAACTGCCCATCACCACTGTTTCAACTGTTTTGTCTACTGAGTGTAGTTACCCAACAACGAACCAATGACACTGAAGACATATCTGTAAGTCTACTTATTGATTGTGTTTTTCCCATCAGGGATCTTTCGAACTTTGAATCATGAGAATCAGAATAAGAAGCCTAAGCAATTTCGAGTGAAGCCAATACTCGGAATGTTATTGATGAGTAGATTATAATTAGAGAGTAGTTTCTGGTGACATCGAAAGAAAATAGGAGGAGAAACTCAATCGAATTTCATTCAAAAAAAAAAAAAAAAAAAAAAAGCACCCTCTGATGGGCAAAATATAATTAAAGGAAACACCACGTTCCCCCTTTTTTTTTTTTCATTCTTTGTGTGCGTAGAGTCACGTTTCAGTTTGTATAGCTTATCTTCTTATTTTCGACATTCTCAAAACTCATTATGAGTATTCCAGGTGGTAAAGTCAACGACGACACGGCGGTTACGCAAAGATAATTGAAGGAAGATGTCTCTGCAACTGAAACAGCTTGAAATTAAAACTAATTGACGCACGTCTGGATTGGATTTCTTCATCCATCTGGTTTTTGAGGAGCTATTCGGTTGTGAAAGACGATGGCGAAAAAAGAAAACAAAATTACTCCAAAAAAGAAAAAAAAAAAAGAGTGCGAAAGAATCGCTTCTGAGAAAAAGACAGTCGGTTTGGTGAGAGAAAAGACTTCACTTATATTTATTTAAATTTTATATTAGGGGTATGCAAAAGTTTCCGCCGACCCCGCTAGAGGGCGCTGTGGGTTTCTAATCGGCTGGCGACCAGTGCTGTCACTTCGTACATGAAGCCAAGCATGGCGATAAATAAAGTTCATTTGCAGCACTGTTTGTTGTTCCAGTTTAATTTGAAGAAAAGTGCGAGTGACGCATACGGTTCAATATGTCAGGCGTATGGCGAAACGGTTGTGGAGGAACAGACGCATCGAGAATGATTTGCCAGGTTTAAGAAATGTGATCTAAGCTTGGAAGGCAAGCCACGTGCAGGTAGACCGCAGTAACTCGCAGACGAGGAGCTGGAGTCGCTGTTGCAAGAGGATGCCACAAAATCGACCACACAACTGGCGAAACGTTTGAAAGTGGTTATATCGACGGTGGTACGACGTCTACAGGTCTTGGGGAAGATCCAGAAGATTGGTAAGTCGGTTCCGCATACTTTAACGGAGCGTAATATTCGCCAACGATTAGGCATCTGCATGTCGTTGCTGAAGAGGTTTCAAGGAAAGAATTCCTTGTGGAAGGTTGTCACCGGAGATCAAAAATGGATCTGTTGTGACAACCCTGTACACAAGCGATTTTGGGTTGACCCAGGCCAGCCATCAACATCCACTGCAAAACAGGTTATCCACGGGGAAAAAGCGATGTTTTGTGTGCGGTAGGATATGCATGTCGTCATCATCATCATCATTGTCAACTATTATTAATCCACTGCTGGACGAAGGTCTCCCCAAGTTTCCTCTACAACGGTCTGTCTTGTGCCAGTCTCCTCCATGTCACTCCCGCATACTTTCGAATTTCATCCACCCATCTCCCATGTGGTCTTCTTATGGATCTTTTCCTGTCCCTTGGAATCCAATCTAAAATTTCGGCTTTCCATCGATGGTCTGTCCTTCTGGCAGTGTGTCCAGCCCATTGCCATTTTCCCATAGATGCTCAATTTGTTTTACGTCTGGGGAATTAGGGGGCCAGGGAAGTACTTTGAAGTCTTCATCGTGCTCTTCCAACCACTCTCGGACATTTTTAGCTGTGTGACACGTCGCATTCTTGTGCTGGAAGATCCCATCTGCCCCAGGGAAGACAATCAGCATGTATTGGTGTACGTGGTCTGCAAGGATGGATTCATAATGAATTCGGTCTGTAGTGCCTTTCACAGATATGAGTGTACCCAGGGAATGCCACGGAAAGATTCCTCAGCCATAAAACGCTGGCCCCACCAGTATGTGTTCTTTTCAGCAATGGTTGAAGAGTGTTTGTTCTCCGAGGTTTCTGGCCTTATACGCCAACGTCCATCCGTTCGATGAAGCTGAAAACGTGACTCATTGGAGAAGCTTTGCCAATCAGCGAAGGTCCAATTCCGATACTGCCGTGCAAATGTAAGCCTTTTCTTCCGATGCACCTTCGTTAGCATAAGTGCAGTGACCATCCGTCTGCGTCGGAGCCCCATACGCAGTAGGATTCGCTGAACTGGCGTTTTAGACACACTTCCGGTAGGCTCCCTAGTTCATTCGGCCAGTGAGTTGCTCCATTGTAACGTGTCGATCGGCCCTGACGCACCTTCGAAGCCGATGATCACCTCTGACATCAATGGCACGTGGTGCTCCGCAGTTTCCACGTCGCTTATTCGCAATGGTGCCATTTCTCCAATCACGATACACTTTAACCACAGCAGCACGCGAACAGTTCATAAACTGCGCTGTTTCAGAAATACTGCCACCCTTGGCCTGAAAGCCGATAATCATCCTTTTTTTTTGCAAATCTGATAAATCGATCCTTTTATCCATGATAGTAACGAATGATATGTTTTCAGAAAAAATAATGATCATATGAAGAGGATTTTAGGAAGGGAGTGTCTGACCCAAGGTCTTAAACAGCCCTTAGAAATAGGAAACTAGGAGATTTGGGCTAGAGCGCCCGATAGGAAAGTGACACGGAAGCGGAGTAGAAAGGGGGAGGAAGACGCCCTTACTTATTACCGGTGGGCCAGTACCCCGGGGTCCGACGGCTTAACGTGCCCATCCGACGCACGGCGGATATTTAGTGGATAGAGCGTTCTTACCAGCCTGGGATCGAACCTGAGGCCCTTTTTTGAGGCAGTCACGAACGTTGCCCACTAGGCCACCCGCGGCCCATATTTTCAGAATTCCTATAGCACACCTTATATACCCTCCAAGCCAGCTCACAACACGTGCCTTCTTTCATTGGCTACGCGCTGATGGCTTGAAAACTAGGAGGTGGTCACGATAATGTGACTCGAGTGTATACATGACGTACTAGACTGGTTTAGCTCCCTGGATGAAAATTTACAATTCACCCTTGAACTGCAAATTATAATCATCTCAATGTTTTGGACTTATCATTAGAAGTAAAAGAAAGAAAAAATTGAAACAAAGTTATGCAAGAAACAAGTACCAACACTAATAAAATGTTAGACTCTCAGTCACATCATCCAAATTTCGTAAAAACAAACATAGCCACTCAATTTTTGGGAAGAAATGAATGTTATTAATTCTTCAGATTGTTAAAACATGCTCAAAAGGAGTACCTGAAAAAAGTTTTGGAAGATAATAATTACCTTTTTCGACTAGTCAACAAAATTCTTAGTAAAAAAGAAAACAATCAGACGTCAAAAACTGAGTGTCAGTTAACTAAAATACTTACTTACCATTAAGTACTGTTGAAAAATTTTTCAGAGGATAAGTGAGAAGTGTCTAATAAGACTGGCTCCACGATTAGAAAATAAAATTAGTGACTACCTTCCAAAATTAAGGCAAAAAGAAGGAAACATCGTTTTACTGGAACGTGTGGCCTGCAATATAAAATGTGTGTGTGGTCTCAGCTATGTGGGAGAAACAGGCAGACAGCTTAAGATCAGATTAGCCGAACATCAAGCTGCAATTAAAAATTTGACAAACAAAACAGGTTTGGACATACATGTTCAAAATACAGGACATAAAATGCTTTGGGACACTGTAGAAGTTCTGACCCATCAACCCTTTTTCTAGAGAAAATTGTCTGAAGGACAGGAAATAGAAAGAAGAGGTGCAACATTAAACGATTTGAAAGGTTGGAATTTAGCTCTTGAATGGCTACACCTATTATACACTATCTACCAACAAGTAATTGGACACCCCTGCAACGACGATATCTGCGGTCCTGCTACACGTCACGGCCGCCGCCGTTAAATATCATGTGGGAAACAACAACGCAACCAGTCGCATGCAAGATGCCACGCAGTTCGGAGCTCTCTGATTTCGAGAAAGGTGTAATCGTCGGGTATCACAGAAATGGCCGATCCATACGTGACATATCCAGCAAGTTGAAGCACCCAAAATCGACAGTGGCCTACGTGACTGGCAAGTGGAAGATGAAAGGTGACTGTCGGAATGTGCCCCGACACGGCAGACCCACAAAACTGGGAGTTAGAGACCGACGGGTGCTGGCCAGAGAAATTCGGAAGAACCGCACCAAATCGATGGGCCACATCCGCGAGGAGTTTCAACAGGCATCCGGGAGTGTTCTTTCGATGAATACCATCCGTAAGGAATCCCATCTGTTCGGTTATCATGGACGTGCTGCGGCCCACAAGCCTTTGATCACCAAGTCCAATAGCGCTGTTCGGCCAACGTGGTGCAAAGAACGTCGACAGTGGGCCGTTGAACAGTGGAAACAAGTTCTCTGGAGCGACGAATCAAGGCTCACCCTCTACCGTTCGGATGGCAGGGTCTGAGTTTGGCGTCTGCCTGGAGAACGCCTCCTGCCGGAATGTATTGTGCCAACTGTGAAGTTCGGCGGCGGTGGAATTATGCTATGGGGGTGTTTCTCCTGGTATGGCACGGGACCCTTGGTCGCAATTCCTGGTACTCTCAACGCCGAGACCTACTGCACCATTCTGGATGACCATGCGCTTCCTACGTTGCGGCAGTTTTCGGGGTGGACCCATGTTACTTTCAGGATGCCAATGCCACCTGTCATGTTGCGAGGTCCACCATGGCTTGGTATGGTGACAATGGGGTTTATCGAATGGACTGGCCTGCGCAGAGCCTGGACCTTAACCCTATCGAGCACCTCTGGGACGAGTTGGAGCGTCGACTTAAGGGCTGCCCCCACCGTCCGAAATCGGTGAAGGAACTGACCTGTCTTCTCCAAGCCGAGGGGAAGAAAATACCACGAGCCGTCGTACAACGCTTGGTTGAGAGTATGCCCTGAAGTGTCGCAGCTGTAATCGCCGTTCGTGGAGGCTCCACCAACTATTGAAGGTGAATAAACTTTGTTTTCCTTTGCTATCACAGGTGTCCAATTACTTGTTGATAGTATAACGAAGTAAATTTCTCCGTCATTTCTGTCCACGCCAGGATTCGAACCCGGATCCCTTGATTCCGGAATAAGTCGCTCTACCATTTGAGCTACGCGGACATTTTATTATGATTCCTATCTGCCTTGTGCATCCTTCAGGCAGATACGTCACATCTCCTGGTACGTTACATCATCTCCCCCTTATTTTTTTTTTTTTTTTTTTCGAAGTGTTGGAGAAGGGATTCTCTTATTTTTCCTATCTCGTGGTGTGGAAATAACATCACACCATTGCGAGATTTTTGAACGGTCGGGTCATCCGGATAGTTCGGGCGCCATTATAACGAAGTAAATTTCTCCGTCATTTCTGTCCACGCCAGGATTCGAACCCGGATCCCCTCATTCCGGAATAAGTCGCTCTACCATTTGAGCTACGCGGACATTTTATTCTGATTCCTATCTGCCTTTATGTCGTGTGCGTCCTTCGGGCAGGTACATCACATCTCCTGGTACGTTACAGTAGATAGTGTAGTTGTAATCCTGAGGAAGGTAGAGGTTCTACCTGAAAATTTGACTTTAAGTAATATTCTTTCATTCCTGAGTAAATCCCATAATTTTTTGAAATTTATATGAGTTTACAATGTTTGTGTGGAGGAGCAACTTCCGTACCACAAATATTCAGAATAATTAGAGATGCAGTGAATGCATTTTCTAAAGGAGCAAACAGTGCCTACTTTCACTGACACTGCATCACCATGATTTCTTAATTAATGTAACATAAGAACCATACATACATACATATCACTAAGCTGTTCACTGAGATTCAGAGGTTAACTCCACAAAGAAACACAAACTACACTGAAACTTCCATTAACGGGTACTTCTTAACAGCGGACATCTCTCTATAACGGGCTATTTTTTATTCCCCCGTAGAAATGCGTGGCTTCTAATGGGGCATTCACTTCTTAATAGCGAACATTCTAAATAACAAACGCCGACACACTTAAAATACAATACAACGGACAATTTGCTTTCGATTCTAGGAATTCCTAGGGGTGCGATTCGCCCAAACTCGCATTTTTTTTCCTTTTTGTTATTTTTTTTTACCCTTGCTTATTCTCTATCTTAACCGTTTTGTTCCCGAGGCCTTGTACATTTTAAGATGCCAAGTGCTATGCATCCTGGGTAAGTGGCCAAAATCCCTGGAAAAATTATTAGCGTTCGTGGTAACCAGACAGTCCGACCCCTCTCTTTGCATGCATACATCTGACCAGGAGAAACAGAATTCTACAGGGTGATTCAAATGTCCCCGAACTCTGAATTCAAACATTTCTACCACGAATATAGTGATGTATAACTTAAATACACAAGTATTTGATAATATTTTTCATGTATTCTGGAGAGTTATTCTACTCTATCTGAACAAGCAGGACTTCATTCTTAGTTGTGTAATTCTCTTGGTAGAAATTTAACGGGAAGCGTCTTATTCTGAGGAGGAGTCTTTACACCTCCCCCACCCCCTACCCCTGCTTCTAAGAAAGCGGCGAGGAGGGTGGCTTTTAGGGAGTCTTGAGTGGAGAGGGGAGATGTAGGTAAGCTCTAATCTTTGTTCCTGTAATTTTTTTCTTTCTTAGCTTTATAGTGAACTTTCAAAACGGAAATTTTCTATTTTCCTCATTAGGCATTTGGTGCAGGAAGTTTTACTAACTTTTTGAGCTTTCTCTTTCACTTAATTTGGAAATTATGCGCGTTTTTTGACCAATTTGTTTGGGTAGTTAAGACGTTTTATTGTACTTGTTGTCAACGATGCTTTTGCATTGTTGGTAGGAACATAGAAGCTACATTATTATACACTTAAAACACTCCTGGAATATTTTGTAAATATTGCAACTAATTGTTAACTTCATATAATTTTCCCAAAGCAACATTTTAAAATTTTTACTATCTTTTTTATTCTTGTGATGTCCGTTTTTTACGGAAGTTGTGGTTACAAAAATCCTGTTCACTCTACTAACTCTGTTAAAATTTTTAATCTGTTGTTTCTTATTTTATGGCATTTTAGGTAAAACTTTTGTTCACCACAAAGAATAAGACTTAGTAGTACTTTTAGTACTGTTCTTAAAGTTTAAATTCTCTCTCAGATGACTTTGTTGCTCAGCAACGTGTTTTAACTGAATAATTCTGATGATTTGTTCAGACCCTCTCACAACTTGCGATTTTGTAATCGTTTTTTTGTTTTTTGTAGCCGATGACCAGTGTGGGTTGGGCCAGGAAGGTTATAGATGCATGCAAAAACTTTGACTAAATGATTCTACCTGCAACTCTGAGGAGGCTTTGCTAATTAAAAAAATTTTGTTGGGTTTTATTCTTGCATCTATGGCTTTGCAGAAACCCATTTCCAACTAGGTATTTGTGGAAGTGAGAAAATGCAGAGTTTTTGCTGGTCCTTGATAGAGCCAAGGCTTGGCATTCTCGACACTTTCTACATTCAGTTTTGCTGTTTCTTTATTTTATTGTTTACTCATGCCTGTTGGGCTTTGAAGTTTTTTCTATACTGTTTTAGTTCTTGTTAAATATTTGTTTTTAATTTTTTACAGTCTATACTTGGTAGTGTGTGAGTTCTGAATATTCATAACTGCTGCGTTGCGCGTCCTGATCTTCAGGTAGGTTTTTTTTTTTTTTTTTTTTTTTTTTTTTTTGCAAATTTGGTTTAAAATTTGTTAGGTGTTAAATTTAGTCCTTGACTCTGCTCATAGGTATTTTTACATACTGTGCTATTGACACTCATAATTACCGGTAATGAAAGCCACTTTACGATAGATGCTGGAATTGTCCACCATTCTGTATAACGAAGTAAATTTCTCCGTCATTTTTAGTCTACGCCGGGATTCGAACCCGAGTCCGCTTATTCCGGAATAAGTCGCTCTACCAACTGAGCTACGCAGACGTTCATTCTGATTGCTATGTGCTTTTATGTCGTGTGCGTCATGCCGGCAGGTACGTCACATCTGTTGAAGACACAAATTCACCCAACGACACATGTTGGCGGACACTCTTTTCAGCGTGTTGGCTGGTATGTCCCTCACGGCTGTAATGATGTTGTTCCGCAGGTCCTGTACCGTCTTAGGGTTGTTGTGGTAAACTGTGTCTTTCAGATAGCCTCACAAATACAAGTTTCGAAGACTCAAGTCTGGTAAGCGAGGCGGCCAGAGTTATTTCGAGATTAATCGATCGTGGAAGAACTCGTGCAGCATCTCCATTGTGTCGTTTGATGTGTGGCACGCTTTTATGCCGGGGGGGGGGGATTTGAACCCCCAACTCTCGGCTCCGTAACGTTCGTGTTCTTCCAGCATCGCTACAAATTGATGGATGATGTCTGCATACACAGCGGAATTTACAGTTGTGACGAAAAAAAAAAAAAAAGGTCCTACAATTCGCCGTCTAGACATGGCGCACCACACTCCAACTTTCTGACACTGAAGTCCAGCCTCATGCAATGCATGTGGATTCTCCGCAGTCCATATGCGAGTGTTTTGGCTATTGACACATCCATTCAAATGAAACCATGCCACTGAAAAAAATGTTGTTAAGCTGGTTAGTTACATTGTAGCAGGTGAATCTCTTAAATAATTTGCAATGCGCTTTTCGGAGTCCAAAGGATGTAGCTCTTGCACTATTCGAATTCCGTACGGCCGTAGCTTTAGACGTTTAGTAACCCTCTGGCAGGCTGAATACGATGCCCCTAATTCTTGAGACCGCCGCCGAAGTGACTTCCGGGGAGAGCGCTGCAGGGAAACGTCAATTTCCTCCAGAAACGTGGTCGTCACCACGGACGGCCGGCCGCTTTTAGGCTTATCCTGAACACTGCCTGTCTCGCGAAACCGGTTCACAAGGTGATACACAGTTGTTTTCCCTGGTATAGGAACATCAGGAAACTTCCTTTGAAAGAGCTGGATGCAACGTTGGTGGGATTTTTCCGCAAAATAATCTTCTAACAAAGTGACACTCTGTTCTTGCGTGAGACTCGTGGCTGACTGAACGTCACTGCCTGCAAGCGCCCGCGTAATCGCAGTGTCACGTGGTGCTATCACGTGGCGCAGCTCGTTCCCCAAGGCCACACACAACAGCCACAAGCAACCATACTCGGATATCTTTTATTGTTTTCCAGCAAATACGTTTCAAAATATAGAGTTCGGAACTTTTGAATCACCCTGTAGCTCTCCATGTGCTCCCAGTGGAGTGAGACCTGAGACACGGGGGCCAGCGCCTAAGGCCGGCTAATTCGGGAACGGTAATCGGATTGAAACACATGCAAACACAATTCAAGTGTAGGTGGAACGGACTTAGCTTTTGTTGTTTGGTAAGATCAAGGTCAGTGCAGAGCGATCAATTTCCGAGTCCAGATTACTAGAAATCACATTTGTTTGCAATAATCATGTAGGTCTTTCTCAGCAAGCGAGCTGTGAAGCAAATATTTCTCAAACATCAATTTTAAAATGTCTCACAAACGTAAGCGCGTGACTCTAAAAGAAAAATTTGGAATAGCAGAGCTGAGTGAAAGAGAAAGATTAAGTGTGCGCGTTCTAGAAGATAAACTGGGCATTGGAAAAATGCAAGCGAGTGATATCTTGAAGTCTTCGCAAGAGGCAGCCAGAAAATTAGGAGAGCTTTCCCTAAACCTGATGATTTAGCTGCGTACACTCTTAAAGGGGAGGCGAAAAGTGAAGTTCGTTGACCGGGCCTGATATTTCGAATTGTGGTGCACCCTCCTTCAGTGGCGTAAGTAGCACAACGTGCGCCCCCCCGCCCCCTCCAGCCAGTTTTACTTCAGCGCCCCTAAACGAATTCCCAGGATTTCAAGCACGAGGGAGGATGCGTGTTTCGCGGGTGTGTTTGGTGGATGGGAGGTAGGAAGGATTGGTCAGGAACTCAGGGAAAGCATCTGAAAAAGTAATGCTGGTACCTAGAGCTCTGTAGTTTTAACTTTTAAAGTGATAGATTTAACAATAAATGTAATTGTTCTGTACAAAACTAAAATAAATCACTCGAAGAAATTACCCTCTTGTACATTGGCAGTTCTGCGGCTGGTGTGAATAAACGTTGGCGCCTGTCGTGTACGTCATCCTAGGTGACTGACTGTTTCCCGACATCCTCCATGGGGAATACCCATGTGGCCTCACGTTTTTTCTCAGATACGCCCCTGTGCTTGATATATAGCAATTACTTTTATATATATAAATATAGTAGTTAAAATTATATATATACTATATTTATATCATCATCATCATCATCATCATTGTCAACCATTATCAATCCACTGCTGGACGAAGGTCTCCCCAAGTTTCCTCCACAACGGTCTGTCTTGTGCCAGTCTCCTCCATGTCACTCCCGCATATTTACGAATTTCATCCACCCATCTCCCATGTGGTCTTTTTCTGGGTCTTTTCCTGTCCCTTGGAATCCAATCTAAAATTTCGGCTGTCCATCTATGGTCTGTCCTTCTGGCAGTATGTCCAGCCCATTGCCATTTCAGGGATTTAACTCTGATCATGATGTCTTCCACTCTCGTCATTTTTCGGATCCACGAGTTCCTCTTCTTATCTCTCCTGGTTATACCAAGCATGCACCTCTCCATGCTTGTTTGAGTTGTCTGCAGCCTTTGTATGTCTCTTTTAGTTAAGGTCCACGTCTCTGCACCATACGTAAGCACTGGAAGGATGCATTGATCAAACACTTTTCTTTTAAGACATAATGGCATATTGCTCTTGAAAATTATGCTGTTTCTTCCAAAAGCTCTCCAGGCAAGTTTTGTACGCCGATTAATTTCTTCATCAATGTGACCCTCACTTGATATCTGCTGTCCAAGATAAACATACGTATCTGTTATCTCCAGTTTTTCTCCATCAATCGATAAATCTTCATTTCTTGTAAAAGCATTGAACATCACTTTTGTCTTCTGAAAGTTCATTTTTAATCCCACTTCTTTACTCTTGTCAGCAAGTTCCTGGATCATACTCTGCAGCTCTGATGGGGTAGTTGCAAAAATGACTACATCATCAGCAAAACGAAGGTGGGTTAGATAATCTCCATTAATCTTTATCCCTTTGTTTTCCCAGTTCAGTGATTGAAAGACATTTTCCAATGTGGCATTAAAGAGCTTCGGAGATATGGTGTCACCTTGTCTCACTCCCTTTCCAATTTTTATGTGTGTTGTATTTTCAAACAGCCGAATCTTTGCACTTGCATTTTCATAGATGTTATTAATAATATTAATGTATGCATCTTCAATACCGCAGGATTTCAGAGCCGTGGTAACTGCTGATGGTTTCACCGAATCAAAGGCTTTTTCATAATCGATAAAAGCCATGCACAATGGAAGTTCATATTCCCTCGCTCTTTCAATTAGTTCTCTCAGTACGTGGATATGATCTATTGTGCTGTAGCCACTCCTGAATCCAGCTTGTTCTCTCGGTTGAGCCATGTCCAATGTTACCTTCAAGCGGTGTGAAAGAACTTTAGTGAAGATTTTATAAACCACTGATAGGAGGCTGATAGGTCTGTAGTTCCTGAGATCCTCAATGTCACCTTTTTTATGTAGCAGGATCATTGTAGCATTGTTCCAATCCTCAGGAATCTTCCCTTCATTAAGGCATCGAGTGAAAATTTGGGCGAGTACTGTTTCAATTTCTCCACTTGCTTCTTGTATGATGTCTATAGTAATTCCATCTTCTCCTGGAGCTTTCCCCCGCTTCATGTTCTTGATTGCATGAGCAACTTCTGCTGGAAGGACTGGAAGAACTCTGGTACCTTTCATGATGTCTGGAGTACATGTATCATCCCTTTCATATAATTTGGAGTAGAAATCTTTCACTCTTGTCAAAATTTCGCCTCTATTTCTTGTTATATAACCATCTTCTTTTCTCAGAGCCATAATCTGTTTTCTTCCCTTACTGAGATGTCCCTTTGCTATCTTTAGGCTTTGGTTGTTTTCAATTGCTTTCCTCACTAGTTCACAGTTGAATTTCCTTACGTCTTCAGTGATACTTTTTCTTACTGTCTTGCATAGCTCTATATATTCCACTTTGGAAGTCACATCTTCTTTAGTTGTCCGCATCTCTCTTCTTTTTTGCATCAACATTTTGGTTTTTCCTGATAATTTGTTCACATGCAACTTGTTCTTAGACCCAGCTAATTTTGTTGCTGTTTCCATTAGAGCTTTGGTTACTTTTCTGTTAACGTCCGAAATATCCACTTCTTCCGATGTTAGGCCTTCTAAAGCAGAGAATCTGTTCTTCAGTTCCAACTTGAAAGTATCATGGTGTTTTTTAAGGTTGGTTATGTCAATAGATTTTGTTTGTCTTATGAGCTTGCCACGTTCCAGTTTAGTGTTGAGGTGCATCTTACATCTCACCAATCTATGGTCACTACCTGTGTTGAACTTGTTCAGCACACTGCAGTCTTCGATGACGAATTTTTTGTTACACATAATAAAATCAATTTCACTTGTCGTCCCAATTGGATGTCTCCATGTCCATTTCCTGTGTGGCTTTTTCTTGAAAAAGGAGTTCAAGATGAAAAATCCTTCTGCCTCTGCAAACTCAACGAGAGTATTTCCACGCTGGTTTCTGTTGCCGTGACCGAATTTACCTACTGAAGTTTCATTCTGTTGCCGTTGCCCTATTTTTGCATTGAAATCTCCCATAATTATCTTCAAGTGCTGCTTACCTTTATTATTTAGATGACGAATTTCCTCATAAAATTCTTCAATTTCTTCTTCAGGATGACTTGTGGTGGGTGCATAAGTTTGAATAATCTGAGCCTGGTATCTTCTCGATAGTTGGATAACGAGTCGTGCAGCTCTGTCAGAGGAACTTTCAACTTCTACCACTTTATCCTTCAGTTTCTTGTTTATTATAAATCCAACACCACTAGTTCTGCCAGTATCTGTCCCACGATAATAGAAGAGATGTCCACTTTTCAGTTCAATGAGATCTTCTCCTTTTCTCCTTACCTCACTTAGCCCAACGATGTCCCACTTGATCCTTTGTAGTTCCTCTTCCAATTCAAGAAGCCTTGAATCAGAAGATAGGGAGCGTCCGTTATAGGTAGCCAAGGTCAGCATCAAATGGCAGCCTAGTCCGGTCCTCCGGGGATTCTTAGCACCCTCTGCCTTCATGTCGCACTGGCCGCTGCCTTGGCCAGGTACATTCCAGCTGCCGGAGACTGAGGGCCAAGATTTAAGTTGTAGAGTCATTTTGGAGGTGTTTGGCCATAACTCACCACGCTGGCCAAGCGGGTTGGTGAGTGTGGGATAGCATTTCCTCTGATCCCGATGGTATAGTTATACCGCTATTGGCGGTCGTCAGAGCCCCTTTAGTGGGAACAGGATGCACCACGAGAAGGCGGGGTTGACATTTGTCAAGGAGAGGCTGTGATGTTACGCATCACCTGACCTTACATCCCACTATATTTATATATATAAAAGTAATTACTATATATCAAGCACAGGGGCGTATTTAAAGGGGGCCTTGCCCCCTCCTGTGTGTTGTCTTTTCAATTTGTTTGAAAATAAAACACACATACAAATTGGAAAGGGAGTGAGACAAGGTGACACCATATCTCCGAAGCTTTTTAATGCCACATTGGAAAATGTCTTTCAATCACTGAACTGGGAAAACAAAGGGATAAAGATTAATGGAGATTATCTAACCACCTTCGTTTTGCTGATGACGTAGTCATTTTTGCAAATACCCCACCAGAGCTGCAGAGTATGATCCAGGAACTTGCTGACAAGAGTAAAGAAGTGGGATTAAAAATTAACTTTCAGAAGACAAAAGTGATGTTCAATGCTTTTACAAGAAATGAAGATTTATTAATTGATGGAGAAAAACTGAAGATAACAGACTCATACGTTTATCTTGGACAGCAGATATCAAGTGAGGATCACATTGATGAAGAAATAGATCGGCGTACAAAACTTGTCTGGAGAGCTTTTGGAAGAAACAGCATAATTTTCAAGAGCAATATGCCATTATGTCTTAATAAAAAAGTGTTTGATCAATGCATCCTTCCAGTGCTTACGTATGGTGCAGAGACGTGGACCTTAACTAAAAGAGACATACAAAGGCTGCAGACAACTCAAACAAGCATGGAGAGGTGCATGCTTGGTATAACCAGGAGAGATAAGAAGAGGAACTCGTGGAACCGAAAAATGACGAGAGTGGAAGACATCATGATCAGAGTTAAATCCCTGAAATGGCAATGGGCTGGACATACTGCCAGAAGGACAGACCATCGATGGACAGCCGAAATTTTAGATTGTATTCCAAGAGACAGGAAAAGACCCAGAAGAAGACCACATGGGAGATGGGTAGATGAAATTCGAAAATATGCGGGAGTGACATGGAGGAGTCTGGCACAAGACAGACCGTTGTGGAGGAAACTTGGGGAGACCTTCGTCCAGCAGTGGATTGATAATGGTTGAAAATGATGATGATGATGATGATGATGATGATATAGCAAATGGAAAACTTACCCCCTCTAAGGTTCCATTCCTCCCCCCCCCAAAAAAAAAAAAAGTCCTGAAAGAAACACTGCTTGAAGCCCGAACAAAAACAAACATGTCAACAACAAAAAGTTTAATATTTTGATTTTAAAACATTTTTGATCTGAATCACATCCATAGACGTGTTTAGAGCATCAAAGGGAAAGTGGCTGCTAGTTGAACAGTACGAAATTCATGGCGCATAACTCAATGAACGTTTTTTCTGCCTACTGCAAATGTAGATCTGGTGTACATGTTTGGTTTTGCTTGCGCGCTCCTCAATTACACTTTCATACACAGCCATTCGGGACTCTTTTGAGAAATATTTAACTATACAAATTCTCAGCCTTCGAAAAATTTCCGTTCATCCAACCCCAATCCTCAACCCCATTTTTCAGCAACATCCCAATATGAAATTCCTGGATAAAACCCTGGTTCACAGTATCCGCCATTACGTATACGAACTTTCGGTGCGCAATTACTTATGCACTCCATTGTCGTAGTATTTGTGCTCTTCAGTTCGCCTGTTGGTATTAACGACGCTGATATAAATTATCCTAATTTTGTGTAATGAATGTGAATATAAACGTCAAAGCATTCTTTAAGAATAAAACTCGGCGTTTGGAGATGTTTCCATATAAATTATTGGCCCATTAAAACAGCATGTGAGTTCTAGAAACGTTATTGATCTTGACTGATTCTGTTTTTATTTCATCTTTGGGCTAAATCTGCCTGCAAAACCACGAACTTCCACTGGTTTGAATAGATATACCTATTTTCACAGCAGATAGATTTATATGTCAGGAACAGTAACCTTTAAATGAGCAACAGCTTGAATCGGAGAAGTGACAGAATACAAAGGAAATTGGAATTCAGGGAAAATATACTCCGACGCGGAAAGGTTTCACAGGCTGACAATTCTACAATTCTTTATCACATTATTAAATATCTATCTTGGGAAGAAATGTCCTGACAAAAACGGGAAAAAAATATCATTTCCATTGACGATGGCAATTCAAATATACTAAAGCTTATATAAAATAATGAGACTATTTTTAGAAGAGGAATCGTCGTTTGTCGTTATACCAGCAATGGGCAAAGATTTGAAGGTCAGCATGTCAGCTGACACGTGCCGGTTAATGTCGGTTCAGCTGCACTCGGGGCTGTAAAAACAAAGGATATAAATTCATGCTCAGAAGGGTGAAAAATTAACTCAAAAGAAAGTTATACACCTCCGTATTTTGCCGTAAGACTCCGCAGATAGTATGGCGCGACTTACGGTCGACCGTCTGTGATAAAAAATAAGTCCCGATTGAAATTATTACAGCGTTAAAAACACGTGCCGCACACTAATCTTGTTAGCATATTCGTAAACAGCATGGAGTCCGATTCGCGTACTGTGCGATACATCGTGCGCGCGACGCTCACCTTGCTCCCTATGCGCGGAGGAGATGAAGCAATATTTCTGGGTGTGCCGACATGTTTAACTCAGTCTATCTCGGCAACCGTGAGAGCAAAACGACTGTGCGTGGTATCGTTTTAAAGCTCTCGACGAGATCTATTCAAATATATAAAGAACATGTCGCAGTGGTTTGAGCTGAATATTTAACAAATTGTCTTCTTGTGAAACTTTTAACAAATATCGCGGTTTATCTTGACAACCGTGAGTGCAAAACGACTGTGCATGGTTACCGTTTTAAAGCTCCCGAAGAGATCTATTCAAATATACCAAGAATATTTCGCAGTGGCTTGAACTGAACATCTTAAAAATTGTTCTCTTGTGAACTGTTGAACACTTTTGACAATATCGCGGTTTATCTTGACAACCATGAGTGCAAAACGACTGTGCGTGGTAAGGTTTTAAAGCTCCCGACGAGATATCTTCAAATGTATAAAAACATATTGCAGTAGTTTGAACTGAACATTTTAAAAATTGTTTTCTTGTGAACCGATGAACACTTTTGACAATATCTCGGTTTATCTGGACAACCGCGAGTGCAAAACGACTGTACGTGGTATCGTTTTAAAGCTTTCGCCGAGATCTATTCAAATATACGAAGAACATTTCGCAGTGGTTTGAACAAAACATTTAAAAAATTGTTGTTGTTGTTGTTGTTGTTGTTGTTGTTGTTTTTTTTGTGAACCGGTGAACACTTTTGATAATATTGCGGTTTATCTTGACAGCCATGAGTGCAAAACGACTGTGCGTGGTATCGTTTCAAAGCTCTCGACGAGATGTCTTCAGATATATAAAAAACATATTGCAATGGTTTGAACTGAACATTTTAAAAATTGATTTCTTGTGAACCGGTGAACACTTTTGACAATATCGCTGTTTATCTGGACAACCGTGAGTGCAAAATGACTGTATACGTGGTATCGTTTTAAAGCTCTCGACGAGATTTCTTCAAATATATAAAAAACATATTGCAGTGGTTTGAACTGAACATTTTAAAAATTGTTTTCTTGTGAACCGGTGAACACTTTTGACAATATCGCTGTTTATCTGGACAACCGTGAGTGCAAAACGACTGTGCGCGGTACCGTTTTAAAGTTCCCGAAGAGATCTATTCAAATATACGAAGAACGTTTCGCAATGGTTGGAACTGAACATTTTAAAAAGTGTTTTCTTGTGAACCGGTGAACGCTTTTGATAATATCGTGGTTTATCTGGACAACCGTGAGTGCAAAACGACTGTGCGTGGTATCGTTTTAAAGCTCTCGACGAGATCTATTCAAATATACGAAGAACATTTTGCAGTGGTTGGAACTGAACATTTTAAAAAGTGTTTTCTTGTGAACCGGTGAACGCTTTTGATAATATCGTGGTTTATCTGGACAACCGTGAGTGCAAAACGACTGTGCGTGGTATCGTTTTAAAGCTCTCGACGAGATGTCTTCAGATATATAAAAAACATATTGCAATGGTTTGAACTGAACATTTTAAAAATTGATTTCTTGTGAACCGGTGAACACTTTTGACAATATCGCTGTTTATCTGGACAACCGCGAGTGCAAAACGACTGTGCGTGGTATCGTTTTAAAGCTCTCGACGAGATCTATTCAAATATACGAAGAACATTTCGCAGTGGTTGGAACTGAACATTTTAAAAAGTGTTTTCTTGTGAACCGGTGAACGCTTTTGATAATATCGTGGTTTATCTGGACAACCGTGAGTGCAAAACGACTGTGCGTGGTATCGTTTTAAAGCTCTCGACGAGATGTCTTCAGATATATAAAAAACATATTGCAATGGTTTGAACTGAACATTTTAAAAATTGATTTCTTGTGAACCGGTGAACACTTTTGACAATATCGCTGTTTATCTGGACAACCGTGAGTGCAAAACGACTGTACGTGGTATCGTTTTAAAGCTCTCGACGAGATGTCTTCAGATATATAAAAAGATACTGCAATGGTTTGCACTGAACATTTTAAAAATTGATTTCTTGTGAACCGGTGAACACTTTTGACAATATCGCTGTTTATCTGGACAACCGTGAGTGCAAAACGACTGTGCGTGGTATCGTTTTAAAGCTCTCGACGAGATGTCTTCAGATATATAAAAAACATATTGCAATGGTTTGAACTGAACATTTTAAAAATTGATTTCTTGTGAACCGGTGAACACTTTTGACAATATCGCTGTTTATCTGGACAACCGTGAGTGCAAAACGACTGTACGTGGTATCGTTCTAAAGCTCTCGACGAGATGTCTTCAGATATATAAAAAACATATTGCAATGGTTTGCACTGAACATTTTAAAAATTGATTTCTTGTGAACCGGTGAACACTTTTGACAATATCGCTGTTTATCTGGACAACCGTGAGTGCAAAACGACTGTACGTGGTATCGTTTTAAAGCTCTCGACGAGATTTCTTCAAATATATAAAAAACATATTGCAGTGGTTTGAACTGAACATTTTAAAAATTGTTTTCTTGTGAACCGGTGAACACTTTTGACAATATCGCTGTTTATCTGGACAACCGTGAGTGCAAAACGACTGTACGTGGTATCGTTTTAAAGCTCTCGACGAGATTTCTTCAAATATATAAAAAACATATTGCAGTGGTTTGAACTGAACATTTTAAAAATTGATTTCTTGTGAACCGGTGAACACTTTTGACAATATCGCTGTTTATCTGGACAACCGTGAGTGCAAAACGACTGTACGTGGTATCGTTTTAAAGCTCTCGACGAGATGTCTTCAGATATATAAAAAACATATTGCAATGGTTTGAACTGAACATTTTAAAAATTGATTTCTTGTGAACCGGTGAACACTTTTGACAATATCGCTGTTTATCTGGACAACCGTGAGTGCAAAATGACTGTACGTGGTATCGTTTTAAAGCTCTCGACGAGATTTCTTCAAATATATAAAAAACATATTGCAGTGGTTGGAACTGAACATTTTAAAAAGTGTTTTCTTGTGAACCGGTGAACGCTTTTGATAATATCGTGGTTTATCTGGACAACCGTGAGTGCAAAACGACTGTGCGTGGTATCGTTTTAAAGCTCTCGACGAGATGTCTTCAGATATATAAAAAACATCTTGCAATGGTTTGAACTGAACATTTTAAAAATTGATTTCTTGTGAACCGGTGAACACTTTTGACAATATCGCTGTTTATCTGGACAACCGCGAGTGCAAAACGACTGTGCGCGGTACCGTTTTAAAGTTCCCGAAGAGATCTATTCAAATATACGAAGAACATTTCGCAGTGGTTGGAACTGAACATTTTAAAAAGTGTTTTCTTGTGAACCGGTGAACGCTTTTGATAATATCGTGGTTTATCTGGACAACCGTGAGTGCAAAACGACTGTACGTGGTATCGTTTTAAAGCTCTCGACGAGATGTCTTCAGATATATAAAAAACATATTGCAATGGTTTGAACTGAACATTTTAAAAATTGATTTCTTGTGAACCGGTGAACACTTTTGACAATATCGCTGTTTATCTGGACAACCGTGAGTGCAAAATGACTGTACGTGGTATCGTTTTAAAGCTCTCGACGAGATTTCTTCAAATATATAAAAAACATATTGCAGTGGTTGGAACTGAACATTTTAAAAAGTGTTTTCTTGTGAACCGGTGAACGCTTTTGATAATATCGTGGTTTATCTGGACAACCGTGAGTGCAAAACGACTGTGCGTGGTATCGTTTTAAAGCTCTCGACGAGATCTATTCAAATATACGAAGAACATTTCGCAGTGGTTGGAACTGAACATTTTAAAAAGTGTTTTCTTGTGAACCGGTGAACACTTTTGACAATATCGCTGTTTATCTGGACAACCGCGAGTGCAAAACGACTGTGCGCGGTACCGTTTTAAAGTTCCCGAAGAGATCTATTCAAATATACGAAGAACATTTCGCAGTGGTTGGAACTGAACATTTTAAAAAGTGTTTTCTTGTGAACCGGTGAACGCTTTTGATAATATTGTGGTTTATCTGGACAACCGTGAGTGCAAAACGACTGTGCGTGGTATCGTTTTAAAGCTCTCGACGAGATCTATTCAAATATATAAAGAACATATCGCAGTAGTTTAAACTAAAATTTTAAAAAATTGTTATCGTGTGAACAGGTAAACATTTTCGACAATGCCGCAGAATGAACGCAAGCAAAACTGGGGAAAATCAAAAGAAGAGGCAAAAGCAAGTGATGAGGAATGTTAAAAGCCCAAGAAGACAGAGCACCACGTTGGGTAATTCGTGTATCGATCTGCTTTGTGTTCGCATTGTATCCAGCATTATTTGTAAAAATTGTGTAAGCTACTTTTCATATCATAGGCCTATGCTAGCTATAACAAATTAAATAAACGCTTTTAAATCACGTCTGGCTCATTTCAACTCTCCGATCTGCAAGTCGTAGTCCTACATTCCAAACTGACGGCTCAATCAGAAATGAGCCTACCTGTACTTTTTTAGTACGTCTTTTGTAAAAAACCATCGTGCTTGTGTTATCGGTTAGTGTGTTCGTCTGTAGACACGATATCTCTGGAACTAATAGTACGATTTAAAAAATTCTCTTTGCATTAGGAAGCTTGAAATGGGCAAATGATGATCCTTTATTTCGTTTTTTTTTTTTTTTTACGATGTACAATTTCGCCGGTAGAGGGCGTAAATGCAGATGTATCGAATTCAAAATACATTTTATTCCATATATTAGTTTCTAAACATCCAATTCAAAAAATTCCTTTACCTTTCGATTCCATTCATGTCGAAGGCTATTTTAGGTGTAGTCACTTTTTCAAATAACGCATAGATTCTCCTCTACGGGGCGTAAAATTAAATTGCGTTTCCCCCGATATTTCTGCTTCTAAAGCTCCGATTTGGAAAACAAATTCTGCAGAGGATACCGCTTCTGATGGAAAATGTTTTCCATATAAATTCTAATTTTTGCTGTAAAACGGTTTGGCCACTAGGGAGTAAGTGTTGATTTTTCCTTCTGATGTATTTGCAGCAAAATCTGAGTTTCTAAAATCTCGATTTAAAAAATTCTTCTGTGGACTGATACTACTCACGTCGATAAACATTTGAGAATATTTTCTTTTTAAAATAATGCATGGTTTCTCAGCCAGAGGACGTAGATGCATATCTTATTTCTGTAATATCTCTGCTTCTAAAAGTCGGATTTGAAAATTTCCTTCCTTGTTCGATAACGTTTCCCGTGTAGAATGTTTCTCATTTAATTTCAAAATTTTCAAGTAGTGCACAGACTTTCCGCTAGGGTGCGTAAAGATAAATTGCATTTTTCCTCGATATCTCTGCTTCTAAAACTCTGATTTGAAAAATTCATTCTGCACCGGATACAGCTTCTGATAGGAAATGATTTACATATAATTTCTAATATTTGATAAAGAATGCTTTGGTCACAGGGAGCGTAAGTATTAGTCACTGCGTCTGATGTATTTGCGGCAAAATCTGAGCTGCTGAAAACTCGATTGAAAAAATTCTTTCGTGGACTGATCCACTCACATCGAAAAACCTTTTGACAATACTTTTTTTTTTTTTAAATATGCATGGTTTTTCCACCAGGGGGCGGAAAGTCATATCCTATTTTCGTCGATGTCTCTGTTTCTAAGAGTCTGATTTGAAAAATCATTTCTTTGTTGGAGAGCGTTTCCGTGGAGAAACGTTTCTCACATAATTTCAAACTTTTCTTAGGAACAAATATGCAACCAGAGGGTGTAAGTTCACGTTTCCGTTTAAAGTAATATCTGCGGGACTAAAAACCCGATTGAAAAACTTCTTTCTCCGGTCAGATAGCACTAACTATACACTGAAGAGCAATTGAATTAGAGATACCTGTCTAGTAACGTGTAGCACCACCTTTCGCCCTGATGACGGCGGCGATTCGTCTCGGCATGGACTCGACAAGACACCGCAATCGTTGCGAAGCCATACGGATCCACGACCCCTGAACAAGCTCCCACAGTTCACGAAGATTTGATGGAGGGGTCAGAGCCTCGAATATCTCTCTCGATGGTATCCCAGATGTGCTCGATGGGATTGAGGTCAGGTGACCTAGCTGGCCAAGGAAGCGAGGTCACGTCGGTGGAGTGTTCATCCAACCATTCGGAAACAATTCGGGAGCTGCATTGTCTTGTTGCAGGATGAGGTCCCCAGTGGGATGTTGAAGACGCACAAACGGGAGCAAATGGTTGTCCAGGATATCCCGGTAACGTTGACCTCTGAGGGACGATGTCACACGTACCAGGGGCCCCATTTCATTCCATGTAAACAGTCCCCAGACGAGAATACCACCCTCACCAGCTTGAAGAGTACCCTGCTGGCAAGAAGGATCCATCGCTTCATGTGGTTTGCGCCGTACTCGTATCTTGCCATCCGCATGTACCAACGTGAATCTCGACTCACCAGTGGCGACGTTCCCGCACCCATGCTAATCTTTGCACCCTGTGATGTGCGGCCAGCAGCGGTACCCCCGTGGGACGATGGCTTCTGTACCCCATAGCGAAAAGATGGTTCTGGATGGTGTGGCTGCTTACACGTTTCTTGGCACCAGCGTTAAATTGCCGAGTGATCTCTTGCACTGTGGCCCGTCTATCCACTGTTACAATGCGAGCTAGCCGACGATGACCCCGCTCATCCACACGCTGTTGTCCACGGCAGTTGGCCCTTGCAGGGATGGTTTTACCGGATTCGATGTACTCACTGTGCACCGTGACACAATGGCTTGTGAAAATCCCAGTGCCTGCACGACTTCCGAGATTGAATAGATCTCGGGCTCAATTTTAGGAGCCCGGGCCCGGCCCACTTTCTTTGATTACATCTGTTTTCTGAGATCGGGCCCAGATTCTTGGAAAATTTTGCTTATCAAGGCTTGCATTTATGAATTATACACTGGCCAAAGATATGGCCCAAGTAAGGATTAGTTTAAAAATCATTAGTTAAAAAAGTTTAGTTCAGTTAATCCACTTCACAATAATAATAAGTTTTTAGAAATACTACGCATAAAGCTAAAGTTCTAAAATGTGGATTTAAAAATAAATAAATATTCATCGCGCCCTTCGACCGTATGAAGGGAATCGGTAATTTTGGTAAAAGCTGAAGAAAAGAAAATCGTTTAGAAACAAAAAATTCCATTCGTTATTTCTTTTTGTTTTCTAAATTTACTTTTATTTTGAATAAATTGCGTTATAAAACGTACAACGCCGTACAGACAGTTGCAATTGTTTTAAATTTTGACTCTAGAAAACTAATCTTTGCAGTATAATGAACATATATGCTAATTGGTAAAGGTAGTTTAGAGTGATGTAGTAGAATATAAAAAAAAAAGCATGTAGGAAAATTTCCAAACTTAAAAAAAAAGAACGTAAAAGCCTTCCAGACCAGATTATTCTGCATTTTGTAACATTAACAAAGCTTTGCGCTTAATAGTATAATAATCACAATATTATCATATGTGTGTGCAGTTTCCAGATCAAGTTCATCAGGAAAAGAGAGAGAGAGAGAGAGAGAGAGAATTGCATCTAATGCCTCAGCGCTTCAACTTGATCTTCTTTTCTTTAAAACTCGACCTGCTCCACTAAAAACCAACGTCACCCCAAAAATCGCGAGAGTGAGGGAATTTTAAAAAATACATAACAATACTTCTAACTGCACAATTTTGGAAATTAATACATCATTTTAAAGATAAGATTCTTGATTTTTAATAAAATACAAAAAATGGGAATGTGATTTTTTCCCAGTTTTTCGATACCAGACCTCCTTAAACTAATCCTTGCTTGGGCCATAGCTTTGGACAATGCATAATGCAAGGCTTGCTAAGCAAAATTTGTCTTGCAATGACAGCTAGCTTAGGAAATTGAAAATCCTTCCACCATGGTAACAAATCCACAATGAAATTCAACACGTGTAATTCAACCGAGATCGGAATTAAACGTGTTGAATTAATTACAGTAACGAAATTCAAGACGTGTAATTCCGAGCTCGGGTCTGGGTTTTTCGGTTGTTAATGAATTCTGAGCCCGTCCGAGCCCGGGCCGGGCCCGAGCTCATCTCTAGTTGGAACCAGTTCATTTTTTTTTTCGGTTCCATTCGCTTTGAATATCTTTGATAAATTTAATTCGCGTCAGAACGGATTCAAAAGACGTGCTCTTACATCAGAAAATTAGGTGTCATCTTTCTTGTTTGGACTTACACCAAACAGCCAAAATATTTTGACCACCGGCCTAACATGATGTTGGTCCTCCATGTGCCATCCAAACAGCTCTTACCCGGAGAGGTATAGACATTACAAGATTTCTAAAGCTGTCTTGTGGTATCTGGTAACGACACGTTACAAGCAGATCCTTTAGCTCTTGTAAGTCACGTGGTTGAGCTGCCGCAAATCTGATTTGCTATTCCAACACGAACCGCAGATGAAAATTTTTACGTGCGATGAAAAGTGGGTCTATTTTCGTAATCCTAACACGCAATGGCAGCGTTTGAGCCCGGGCCAGCTTCTTGAACCTGTTACCAAACGTGGGCGCTTCGAGCACAAGGTGATGCTCTGCGTCTGGTGGAATTTCAAGGGGATAATCCAATACGAATTTGTTCCAGACGGTCGGATCATCAACGCCAACCTCTACTCTGAACAGCTGGAGCGGATGTATGCCGCTTTGGAGGAGAAGTACCCGACACTGGTGAACAGAATGCGCGCTCTCCTGCAGAAGGACAACGCTCGGCCTCATACCGCGCGAATGACCCGAGCAAAACTCCAGGAATTTGAGGGCATGGAACAGATGCCACACAGATCATATAGTCCGAACCTTTCTCCGTCGGATTATTACGTATTCCTGTCCATGGCCCACTTCCTCCGCGGGTGGGACTTCAACAACCTGGAGGAGGTGAAAGCTAGGGTGAAGGAGTTCTTCGCCTCGAAGGAGAAGAAGTGGGACCACCGCGGAATCAAAGAACTGCCAGACAGATGGCTAAAGACGGTGCAACACGATGGCCTATACTCATACTTGAGAATCTTCCGCGGATTCGAGTAATTCCACTTTTTTTGTCATCATTTGGGTTAATCTCGAGATCGATGCAAAACTGAAGCGATATTTTTGAGGATGAGTTGGGGGGGGGGGGGGGGTGACTGACGGAAGCTGAACGGAGTGAAAAATTTTCCTGTAATCGCGATTTCTTTTTCTCGCGATTCTGCACAGTAGTATTGTTAAATGTAAATTTTTTCCATAAATATTTGTATTTCAGCTTTAAAATGGAAGAAAAATTCCGAAAACGAAAGTTGGCGTGAAATTTTCCCTGTGATATTCAGGCACGAGATTTTTGCCGTAGATTCGAAGAATTCCGCCATTTCCATCGTCATTCCGATGGTTCTCGAGATCGATGCAGAACTGAACAGAAATTTGGGAGGGAGTGAAGGTTTCTCCTGTAATCGTAATCCTTTCTTCTCGCAAAGTTTCTTCTACCCATTAGTGTTAAATATAATTTTATTCCGTAAATATTTGTTTTGCAGCTTCAAAATGGGGGAAAACTTTCCTAAAAAAGAAGTTGGACAGAGCGCGTAAATTTCGCCGGTGGTCGTAATTGTATTTCTCCTCGGTGTTACATTTATCCTGTGTTGCTGTTAAACGTAAAAAAAATAAAAATTATATTTTGAATACAGTGATGTGCTCTACCTTAATATTTATATAACAAATTTCAGTGAACAAGTTTGTCTTGCTCACGGCGCGTTATATTAGCACTGTTTCGCACCAAATTCTTATTTTTCAACCATGCGGCTAAAAAGTTCAGCTTTTTTCCCCTTCATCAGTCCCGTGTATGTATACTTTGAATGCTAGTCAACTTTCGTCGTAAAGGTACGTATGAAGACATAAAGTGATCCAAATATTGCAAAACTTTCGACTCACCCTCTGTAGAATCGAAGAACTGGCAGACAGATGGCTGAAGACGGTGCAACACGATGGCCCATACTTTGAATGCTAGTCAGCTTTCGTCGTAAAGGTACGTATGAAGACATAAAGTGATCCAAATATTGCAAAACTTTCGACTCACCCTCTGCAGAATCGAAGAACTGGCAGACAGATGGCTGAAGACGGTGCAACACGATGGCCCATACTTTGAATGCTAGTCAGCTTTCGTCGTAAAGGTACGTATGAAGACATAAAGTGATCCAAATATTGCAAAACTTTCGACTCACCCTCTGTAGAATCGAAGAACTGGCAGACAGATGGCTGAAGACGGTGCAACACGATGGCCTATACTTTGAATGCTAGTCAGCTTTCGTCGTAAAGGTACGTATGAAGACATAAAGTGATCCAAATATTGCAAAACTTTCGACTCACCCTCTGTAGAATCGAAGAACTGGCAGACAGATGGCTGAAGACGGTGCAACACGATGGCCTATACTTTGAATGCTAGTCAGCTTTCGTCGTAAAGGTACGTATGAAGACATAAAGTGATCCAAATATTGCAAAACTTTCGACTCACCCTCTGTAGAATCGAAGAACTGGCAGACAGATGGCTGAAGACGGTGCAACACGATGGCCTATACTTTGAATGCTAGTCAGCTTTCGTCGTAAAGGTACGTATGAAGACATAAAGTGATCCAAATATTGCAAAACTTTCGACTCACCCTCTGTAGAATCGAAGAACTGGCAGACAGATGGCTGAAGACGGTGCAACACGATGGCCTATACTTTGAATGCTAGTCAGCTTTCGTCGTAAAGGTACGTATGAAGACATAAAGTGATCCAAATATTGCAAAACTTTCGACTCACCCTCTGTAGAATCGAAGAACTGGCAGACAGATGGCTGAAGACGGTGCAACACGATGGCCTATACTTTGAATGCTAGTCAGCTTTCGTCGTAAAGGTATGTAAGAAGACATAAAGTGATCCAAATTTTTGCAAAACTTTCGACGCACCGGTGCTCGGTATGCGCTTTACGTCCCACCGGTGGATCATTCAAAGATATACACCAACGAAACATTGCATTATGACCACCTACCTAATAAGCTGTTACACCCCCTTTAGCCCGCAAAACAGCGGCCACTCGGGGAGGCATTGATTCGATGAGGTGGCTATAGGTATCCTGGTACCATAATGTCAACAACAGGTCCTCCAGCTCCCCTAGATTTCGGAGGGGGGGTGATTTAGCGAGAACCTACCTGCCCAAGTCGAACCACAAATGTTCGATTGGGTTCATGTCAGGTGAATTTGGAAGCCAGGGCATTGACAGAAAGTCACCAGCATGTTCCTCGAACCACTCCTTGACGATTCTGACAGTGTGGCAAGAGTCTTTAATATCCTGTTGGTAATGGCCATCTCCAGCAGAGAACACAGTTGCCATGAATGGGTGAACTAGGTCCGCAATTATGTTCAGATGCCTGATAGCTGTCAAGGATTGTGCTATTGGAATAATGGGGTCTAAAGTGTCCCAAGGAAACATCGCCCACAGCACAACACCGCCGGTCTGTTTCCGCCCACAGTGCATCCAGGTGCCATAGCCTCCGTTGGTAATCTGCGTATCCGCGCTTAGCCGTCTACGTGACGCACCAGGAATCTTGATTCGTCAGACCAGGCCACTTTCTCCCAATCACCCACGGTCCAATCTCGATTATCTTGGGCCCATTTCATGCGTTGTTGGCAATGACGTGCACGGAGCATCGGGCACCCGGCTGGGTCTTCGGCTACGTAGGCCCATAGCTGCGATGAAGTGTGTGCTGTGACATATTGCCCTGATCACCCCTGTTGTTACTGCGGGTGATTTGTCTCACTGCGTCCCCTGCTGTCTTTGTGAAAGATGAGCGACTATCTCCGCTCCCCTCTGGCACCAATGAGCTGCGGATGACACATGGCTGGATGGCGGTTCGTCGTTTGGCCATCTGTGCACCACTTTTGATACGTACTCACTACAGCGGCACGTGAACAACCCACAAGCCGTGCCATTTCCGAGATCGTACTTCCGAGGCGTCGTGCCATCACAATTTGTCCTTTATCAAACCCCGATAAATCGGCAGCTTTTCCCATTCTGACTCCGAACACTGTACTAACCGAAAGACGGTCCTAGGGTTGTATATATACTGCTCTGTGAACTTCACTTACGCCACCGTTCGGTTTTCAGGGGAGCTCATTTCTCTAGGTTGGGGGTGGTCATAATACCTATATAGAGTACGCGTCCCTAGTAGTAAGCAGCATCCCGGGACTTTTTGTCCCAGCCCGCCACTTTGTAGGTGTCTGTAATGTTTTGCCTACTTAGTGTGTATTATTCAGATTTAGACGAACGCAAGAAACGACCCTGACACCAATTAAATGTGTTGAAATCAAGCTAAAATCTGACATCAAGGCAGCTGAATCGCGAAGTGTGTTTGTTTGAGGGATAGGTAACTTTTGATTTAGGGGGGGATATTTACGGGTTACACCCATCGTGTTATTCAGCATTTTAAAGCTCTCATCAACAGCAAGTTGATAGGGAAACAAATTTTGGCTACGACGCAACGTCTTCGCAGCATGAAAAACGCATTTTTGTAATGGCTTTCATCACATTTAGCATCAGATTCTCGTAATTTACATAGATTGTAATGAGATATTGTTACTTTTATGTAAAACGTGATGAAATAATGTTTGGCGATAGTTTAGTAAAATACATTGTTGAGTAACAATGAAATTATTTATTTTTATGCCACTTCATGGGGCAGCGTACTGCACGATGAGATTTCAATAATGGTTTTCAGAATGACGCTGCGTCATTTGTGCGTCACTGACGCACCGTTACCCAATTTCGTTACATCGAAATTTTTAACTGGGGATTTACTTTACTACTGTTGGCAGAGGCGCATAGCATCAAAAAGTTCACCATAACAGATTCTACTGACGCAGTCGAAAAGGTCACACTTTTCCCCTGCCTCATATGGAGAATGCATGAACCTGACAAATAAATACGATGGCTTTTGACCATTCGTCCGAGATGGGTCCGGGTTCGAATCCCGGTGAGGCATAGATGTTGTGTTTGTCTTACGGCACTGACGATCTTCCTTCCCTGGAGTCAGTGGCCCTAAATTAGGGACAAGCGACTTCTTATTGCCTATTGAATTGCTCACGGTGAACGTTAAACCTCCAATAAAAAAAATAATAATAATTTAAATAAAATGTTTATGTCTGCATTCTAATCATTTACACCAATATTTTTTAAAAAAACACTTGACTGCTGCTTTAAGTTAATTGGGTGTCTCTGAGGCTGGTAACAACACTAAATGAAAGAAAGAGCAGTTATTAACTATAGCATTCTCTTGGCCACATCTGTGAACGGAACTCTAATTCAACAAAATTGATGCTTCAGTACAATTTATTGTGAGTTTTTATTCCAAGTTTCGTTAAATAACTTTGAATAGTTTTAATAGTTACCATAATATGTCCTAAATGCAAGAAAACTTGCGACTTACGAGTGTTTGGAACTTGTCACAATAAAAATATGAGATGAATAACCGATCCTCTATGGGTTTTTTGCGATAATATGCTTCGCAGTGTTCATCTTTCTCATCATCTGCATATGAATACCGCATTAGCACTTCCCACGCATTCAATGGAAGTTTCTTTCTGAGCGTGAAAGCGAAATACTTGCGGCATGTGCAGGGCTTTTAAGATAAGTGTAGCAGCTAAAAAACCCTTGCTACTGCTTGCTTAAACCTCTTTATTTCTTTATTCTTAAGCGGGATCAGGGAAGGTCAAGTGTTTGTGTTATTCAGGAACAAATACGAGTATGTGGTCTTAAGTCGACAGTTTAACTTTACCGCGGCGCTGGAAGTACAGGCAATATGTATTCACGGCATTTCTTTATCTTGTGGATTATTATTTTGTGTTCAGTGAGCGCTTTGGACCACACACTTTACAACTCACGTCTTCCCCCCCCCCCCCTGAAAAAAAAAAAGAAGAAATAACAAGAGGCACCGTCGTCGCAAACAGAGGCGCGAATTGAGACAAGCCGAGAATTTTGATGTTGTGGTTCCACTAAAACAACACACGTACCCACATAAATACCTCGTATATTAATAACCTTATGAAAAAACTCTGCTAGCGCTTGGATGAAAGAGAACTGTTGAAATATGTGTTGCAAAATCAAATTCAGTTGGGGTGCAAATTTTAGTGATAATTTAACGGCGAATAAGAGGGTTGTACCGAAAGTAGTGCAAAAGTGGGCACAACTTTTTTATTAACTGACAGAGGTCGTTCAAATTGCACATGTTGCTAGAGTAACTCTTCCTCTATTCAAAGTTACTTCATCATCATCATCATTGTCAACCATTATCAATCCACTGCTGGACGAAGGTCTCCCCAAGTTTCCTCCACAATGGTCTGTCTTGTGCCAGTCTCCTCCATGTCACCCCTGCATACTTTCGAATTTCATCCACCCATCTCCTATGTGGTCTTCTTCTGGGTCTTTTCCTGTCCCTTGGAATCCAATCTAAAATTTCGGCTGTCCATCGATGATCTGTCCTTCTGGCAGTATGTCCAGCCCATTGCCATTTCAGGGATTTAACTCTGATCATGATGTCTTCCACTCTTGTCATTTTTCGGATCCACGAGTTCCTCTTCTTATCTCTCCTGGTTACACCAAGCATGCACCTCTCCATGCTACTTTGAGTTGTCTGCAGCCTTTGTATGTCTCTTTTAGTTAAGGTCCACGTCTCTGCAATATACATAAGCACTGGAAGGATGCATTGATCAAACACTTTTCTTTTAAGACATAATGGCATATTGCTCTTGAAAATTATGCTGTTTCTTCCAAAAGCTCTCCAGGCAAGTTTTGTACGCCGATTAATTTCTTCATCAATGTGACCCTCACTTGATATCTGCTGTCCAAGATAAACGTACGTGTCTGTTATCTCCAGCTTTTCTCCATCAATCGATAAATCTTCATTTCTTGTAAAAGCATTGAACATCACTTTTGTCTTCTGAAAGTTCAATTTTAATCCCACTTCTTTACTCTTGTCAGCAAGTTCCTGGATCATACTCTGCAGCTCTGATGGGGTAGTTGCAAAAATGACTACGTCATCAGCAAAACGAAGGTGGGTTAGATAATCTCCATTAATCTTTATCCCCTTGTTTTCCCAGCTCAGCGACTGAAAAACACCCTCCAATGTGGCATTAAAGAGCTTCGGAGATATGGTGTCACCTTGTCTAACTCCCTTTCCAATTTTTACGTGTGTTGTATTTTCAAACAGCCTAATCTTTGCACTTGCATTTTCATAGATGTTATTAATAATATTAATGTATGCATCTTCAATACCGCAGGTTTTCAGAGCCATTGTAACTGCTGATGGTTTCACCGAATCAAAGGCTTTTTCATAATCGATAAAAGCCATGCACAATGGAAGTTCATATTCCCTCGCTCTTTCAATTAGTTCTCTCAGCACGTGGATATGATCTATTGTGCTGTAGCCACTCCTGAATCCAGCTTGTTCTCTCGGTTGAGCCATGTCTAGTGCTACCTTTAAGCGGTGTGAAAGAACTTTAGTGAAGATTTTATAAACTACTGATAGGAGGCTGATAGCTCTGTAGTTTCCGAGATCCTCAATGTCACCTTTCTTATGTAGCAGGATCATTGTAGCGGTGTTCCAATCCTCAGGAATCTTTCCTTCATTAAGGCATCGAGTGAAAATTTGGGCGAGTACTGTTTCGATTTCTCCACTTGCTTCTTTTATGATGTCTACAGTAATTCCATCTTCTCCTGGAGCTTTTCCTCGCTTCATGTTCTTGATTGCATGTGCAACTTCTGCTGTAAGGACTGGAGGAACTCTGGTACTGGTATCTTTCATGATGTCTTAAGTGCATATATCATCCCTTTCATATAATTTGGAGTAGAAATCTTTCACTCTTGTCAAAATTTCGCCTCTATTTCTTGTTACAGAACCATCTTCTTTTCTCAGTGCCATAATCTGTTTTCTTCCCTTACTGAGATGTCCCTTTGCTATCTTTAGGCTTTGGTGGTTTTCAATTGCTTTCCTCACTAGTTCACAGTTGAATTTCCTTACGTCTTCAGTGATACTTTTTCTTACTGTCTTGCATAGCTCTATATATTCCACTTTGGAAGTCACATCTTCTTTAGTTGTCCTCATCTCTCTTCTTTTTTGCATCAACATTTTGGTTTTTCCTGATAATTTGTTCACATGCAACTTGTTCTTAGACCCAGCTAATTTTGTTGCTGTTTCCATAAGAGCTTTGGTTACTTTTCTGTTAACTTCAGAGATGTCCACTTCTTCCGATGTTAGGCCTTCTAAAGCAGAGAACCTGTTCTTCAGTTCTAACTTGAAGGTATTATGGTGTTTTTTAAGGTTGGTTATGTCAATAGATTTTGTTTGTCTTATGAGCTTGCCACGTTCAAGTTTAGTGTTGAGGTGCATCTTACATCTCACCAATCTATGGTCACTACCTGTGTTGAACTTGTTTAGCACACTGCAGTCTTCTATGACGAATTTTTTTGTTACACATAATAAAATCAATTTCACTTGTCGTCCCATTTGGATGTCTCCAAGTCCATTTCCTGTGTGGCTTTTTCTTGAAGAAGGAGTTCAAGATGAAAAACCCTTCTGCCTCTGCAAACTCAACGAGAGTATTTCCACGCTGGTTTCTGTTGCCATGACCGAATTTACCTACTGAAGTTTCATTCTGTTGCCGTTGCCCTATTTTTTACTTACTCTCCTTTAAATCAGGTTATAACGAAGTGAATTTCTTCGTCATTTTTATCCGCGCCAGGATTCGAACCCGGGTCCCCTCATTCCGGAATAAGTTGCTCTACCAATTGAGCTACGCGGGCGCTTTATTCAGATTCCTATCTGCCTTTATGTCGTGTGCGTCCTTCTGGCAGGTACGTCACATCTCCTGGTACGTTACATCATCTCCCCCTTATTATTTTTTTTTTCGAAGTGCTGGAGAAGGGATTCTCTTATTTTTCCTATCTCGCGGTGTGGAAAGAACATCACACCAATGCGAGATTTTGAACGGTCGGGTCATCCGGATAGTTCGGGCGCCATTATAACGAAGTGAATTTCTCCTTCATTTTTATCCGCGCCAGGATTCGAACCCGGGTCCCCTCATTCCGGAATAAGTTGCTCTACCAATTGAGCTACGCGGACGCTTTATTCTGATTCCTATCTGCCTTTATGTCGTGTGCGTCCTTCTGGCAGGTACGTCACATCTCCTGGTACGTTACAAGGTGTCAGCTACCGAGGTACCCAATTTTCACGTACTTTCCGACACCATAAGTCTTCCACCATGTTCTGTATGGCATTGTGACCACAGTCCAACTGTGCAACAAGTTCACGAATTTTGACTTGCCTCTCCTCGCGAATCAATTCATCCACTCGCTGATGATTCGTCTCAGTGGTCGCAGATGATGGTCTCCCAATGCGTGGTTTGTCTTCAATGCTGATTTCCCCTTCTTTAAACTTCTTCATGCATCTGGGCACTTTTCTCTTGTCAATGGTGTCATCTCCGTAAGCATTCTGTAGCCTTCTATGGATGTCGGACAGCCTGCAGCGTTCCTTCGTCAAGAACTCAATGACGGCACGTTGCTTCTGCTTGAAATTTATTATTTGCCTGCAATGAAGAAAAAGAGTTACTTAACTGGAAGGGTTACTCTACCAACATGTGCAATTTGAACGCCCTCTGTTAGTTAATAAAAAAGTTATGCCCACTTTTGCATAACTTTCGGTACAACCCCTGTACTTTTAAAAATCGTCTGTTCATGGAATCAAACCACCTTAAAAGAACGAGGTATTGTGCCAGATAATTACTTTCCATTAAGAAATTTGGTTTTCACAAAAAAAAACACACCCAAAAGGTTTCTTGAAGATCCCATTTCTAACTACGCAGAGTTAGTTTCGCATTGGGAACACCTAACGCGTTGGGCCACCTTTCTTTTCAATCACGGCTTCGAAGACAGCTAAGAACAGATTCTACAAGGTGTTGAACATCTTCCTTATGTAACTTGACCCATGTCCGCTGCTCCGTCATTTCACGCTCATTCCATTGGGCCACCTTTCCTTACAATCACGGCTTCGAAGACACCTAAGAACAGATTCTACAAGGTGTTGAACTTCTTCCTTGTGTAACTTGACCCATGTCCGCTGCTCCGTCATTTCACGCTCATTCCATGGTCATTTCACACTCATTCCGTTGGGCCACCTTTCTTTGCAATCACGGCCTCGAAGACACCTAAGAACAGCTTCTACAAGGTATTGAGCATGGTCCTTGTGTAAGTTGACCCATGTCCGCTGCTCTGTCATTTCACGCTCATTCCGTTGGTACACCTTTCTTTGCAATCACGGCTTCGAAGACACCTAAGAACAGATTCTACAAGGTGTTGAACTTCTTCCTTGTGTACCTTGACCCATGTCCGCTGCTCCGTCGTTTCACGCTCATTCCATTGGGCCACCTTTCTTTGCAATCACGGCTTCGAAGACACCTAAGAACAGATTCTACAAGGTGTTGAACATCTTCCTTGTGTAACTTGAACCATGTCCGCTGGTCCGCCATTCCACGCTCATTCCATTGGGCCATCTTTCTTTGCAATCACGGCTTCGAAGACACCTAAGAACAGATTCTACAAGGTGTTGAACTTCTTCCTTGTGTAACTTGACCCATGTCCGCTGGTCCGTCATTTCACGCTCATTCCATTGGGCCACCTTTCTTTGCAATCACGGCTTCGAAGACATCTAAGAACAGATTCTACAAGGTGTTGAACTTCTTCCTTGTGTAACTTGACCCATGTCCGCTGGTCCGTCATTTCACGCTCATTCCGTTGGGCCACCTTTCTTTGCAGTCACGGCTTCGAAGACACCTAAGAACAGCTTCTACAAGGTATTGAGCATGGTCCTTGTGTAACTTGACCCATGTCCGCTGCTCCGTCATTTCACTCTCATTCCATTGGGCCACCTTTCTTTGCAATCACGGCTTCGAAGACATCTAAGAACAGATTCTACAAGGTGTTGAACTTCTTCCTTGTGTAACTTGACCCATGTCCGCTGGTCCGTCATTTCACGCTCATTCCATTTGGCCACCTTTCTTTGCAATCACGGCTTCGAAGACATCTAAGAACAGATTCTACAAGGTGTTTGACTTCTTCCTTGTGTAACTTGACCCATGTCCGCTGCTCCGTCATTTCACTCTCATTCCATTGGGCCACCTTTCTTTGCAATCACGGCTTCGAAGACATCTAAGAACAGATTCTACAAGGTGTTGAACTTCTTCCTTGTGTAACTTGACCCATGTCCGCTGGTCCGTCATTTCACGCTCATTCCGTTGGGCCACCTTTCTTTGCAGTCACGGCTTCGAAGACATCTAAGAACAGATTCAACAAGGTGTTGAACTTCTTCCTTGTGTAACTTGACCCATGTCCGCTGGTCCGTCATTTCACGCTCATTCCATTGGGCCACCTCACCTTTCTTTGCAATCACGGCTTCGAAGACATCTAAGAACAGATTCTACAAGGTGTTGAACTTCTTCCTTGTGTAACTTGACCCATGTCCGCTGGTCCGTCATTTCACGCTCATTCCATTGGGCCACCTTTCTTTGCAATCACGGCTTCGAAGACATCTAAGAACAGATTCTACAAGGTGTTGAACTTCTTCCTTGTGTAACTTGACCCATGTCTGCTGGTCCGTCATTTCACGCTCATTCCATTGGGCCACCTTTCTTTGCAATCACGGCTTCGAAGACATCTAAGAACAGATTCTACAAGGTGTTGAACTTCTTCCTTGTGTAACTTGACCCATGTCCGCTGGTCCGTCATTTCACGCTCATTCCATTGGGCCACCTTTCTTTGCAATCACGGCTTCGAAGACATCTAAGAACAGATTCTACAAGGTGTTGAACTTCTTCCTTGTGTAACTTGACCCATGTCCGCTGGTCCGTCATTTCACGCTCATTCCATTGGGCCACCTTTCTTTGCAATCACGGCTTCGAAGACATCTAAGAACAGATTCTACAAGGTGTTGAACTTCTTCCTTGTGTAACTTGACCCATGTCCGCTGCTCCGTCATTTCACTCTCATTCCATTGGGCCACCTTTCTTTGCAATCACGGCTTCGAAGACATCTAAGAACAGATTCTACAAGGTGTTGAACATCTTCCTTGTGTAACTTGACCCGTGTTCGCTGCTCCGTCATTTCACGCTCATTCCATTGGGCCACCTTTCTTTGCAATCGCGGCTTCGAAGACATCTAAGAACAGATTCTACAAGGTGTTGAACTTCTTCCTTGTGTAACTTGACCCATGTCCGCTGCTCCGTCATTTCACTCTCATTCCATTGGGCCACCTTTCTTTGCAATCACGGCTTCGAAGACATCTAAGAACAGATTCTACAAGGTGTTGAACTTCTTCCTTGTGTAACTTGACCCGTGTTCGCTGCTCCGTCATTTCACGCTCATTCCATTGGGCCACCTTTCTTTGCAATCACGGCTTCGAAGACATCTAAGAACAGATTCTACAAGGTGTTGAACTTCTTCCTTGTGTAACTTGACCCATGTCCGCTGCTCCGTCATTTCACTCTCATTCCATTGGGCCACCTTTCTTTGCAATCACGGCTTCGAAGACATCTAAGAACAGATTCTACAAGGTGTTGAACTTCTTCCTTGTGTAACTTGACCCATGTCCGCTGGTCCGTCACTTCTCGCTCATTCCATTGGGCCACCTTTCTTTGCAATCGCGGCTTCGAAGACATCTAAGAACAGATTCTACAAGGTGTTGAACTTATTCCTTGTGTAACTTGACCCATGTCCGCTGCTCCGTCATTTCACTCTCATTCCATTGGGCCACCTTTCTTTGCAATCACGGCTTCGAAGACATCTAAGAACAGATTCTACAAGGTGTTGAACTTCTTCCTTGTGTAACTTGACCCGTGTTCGCTGCTCCGTCATTTCACGCTCATTCTATTGGGCCACCTTTCTTTGCAATCACGGCTTCGAAGACATCTAAGAACAGATTCTACAAGGTGTTGAACTTCTTCCTTGTGTAACTTGACCCATGTCCGCTGCTCCGTCATTTCACTCTCATTCCATTGGGCCACCTTTCTTTGCAATCACGGCTTCGAAGACATCTAAGAACAGATTCTACAAGGTGTTGAACTTCTTCCTTGTGTAACTTGACCCATGTCCGCTGGTCCGTCATTTCACGCTCATTCCATTGGGCCACCTTTCTTTGCAATCACGGCTTCGAAGACATCTAAGAACAGATTCTACAAGGTGTTGAACTTCTTCCTTGTGTAACTTGACCCATGTCCGCTGGTCCGTCATTTCACGCTCATTCCATTGGGCCACCTTTCTTTGCAATCACGGCTTCGAAGACATCTAAGAACAGATTCTACAAGGTGTTGAACTTCTTCCTTGTGTAACTTGACCCATGTCCGCTGCTCCGTCATTTCACTCTCATTCCATTGGGCCACCTTTCTTTGCAATCACGGCTTCGAAGACATCTAAGAACAGATTCTACAAGGTGTTGAACATCTTCCTTGTGTAACTTGACCCGTGTTCGCTGCTCCGTCATTTCACGCTCATTCCATTGGGCCACCTTTCTTTGTAATCGCGGCTTCGAAGACATCTAAGAACAGATTCTACAAGGTGTTGAACTTCTTCCTTGTGTAACTTGACCCATGTCCGCTGCTCCGTCATTTCACTCTCATTCCATTGGGCCACCTTTCTTTGCAATCACGGCTTCGAAGACATCTAAGAACAGATTCTACAAGGTGTTGAACTTCTTCCTTGTGTAACTTGACCCGTGTTCGCTGCTCCGTCATTTCACGCTCATTCCATTGGGCCACCTTTCTTTGCAATCACGGCTTCGAAGACATCTAAGAACAGATTCTACAAGGTGTTGAACTTCTTTCTTGTGTAACTTGACCCATGTCCGCTGCTCCGTCATTTCACTCTCATTCCATTGGGCCACCTTTCTTTGCAATCACGGCTTCGAAGACATCTAAGAACAGATTCTACAAGGTGTTGAACTTCTTCCTTGTGTAACTTGACCCATGTCCGCTGGTCCGTCTCTTCTCGCTCATTCCATTGGGCCACCTTTCTTTGCAATCACGGCTTCGAAGACATCTAAGAACAGATTCTACAAGGTGTTGAACTTCTTCCTTGTGTAACTTGACCCATGTCCGCTGGTCCGTCATTTCACGCTCATTCCATTGGGCCACCTTTCTTTGCAATCACGGCTTCGAAGACATCTAAGAACAGATTCTACAAGGTGTTGAACTTCTTCCTTGTGTAACTTGACCCATGTCCGCTGCTCCGTCATTTCACTCTCATTCCATTGGGCCACCTTTCTTTGCAATCACGGCTTCGAAGACATCTAAGAACAGATTCTACAAGGTGTTGAACTTCTTCCTTGTGTAACTTGACCCGTGTTCGCTGCTCCGTCATTTCACGCTCATTCTATTGGGCCACCTTTCTTTGCAATCACGGCTTCGAAGACATCTAAGAACAGATTCTACAAGGTGTTGAACTTCTTCCTTGTGTAACTTGACCCATGTCCGCTGCTCCGTCATTTCACTCTCATTCCATTGGGCCACCTTTCTTTGCAATCACGGCTTCGAAGACATCTAAGAACAGATTCTACAAGGTGTTGAACTTCTTCCTTGTGTAACTTGACCCATGTCCGCTGGTCCGTCATTTCACGCTCATTCCATTGGGCCACCTTTCTTTGCAATCACGGCTTCGAAGACATCTAAGAACAGATTCTACAAGGTGTTGAACTTCTTCCTTGTGTAACTTGACCCATGTCCGCTGGTCCGTCATTTCACGCTCATTCCATTGGGCCACCTTTCTTTGCAATCACGGCTTCGAAGACATCTAAGAACAGATTCTACAAGGTGTTGAACTTCTTCCTTGTGTAACTTGACCCATGTCCGCTGCTCCGTCATTTCACTCTCATTCCATTGGGCCACCTTTCTTTGCAATCACGGCTTCGAAGACATCTAAGAACAGATTCTACAAGGTGTTGAACATCTTCCTTGTGTAACTTGACCCGTGTTCGCTGCTCCGTCATTTCACGCTCATTCCATTGGGCCACCTTTCTTTGTAATCGCGGCTTCGAAGACATCTAAGAACAGATTCTACAAGGTGTTGAACTTCTTCCTTGTGTAACTTGACCCATGTCCGCTGCTCCGTCATTTCACTCTCATTCCATTGGGCCACCTTTCTTTGCAATCACGGCTTCGAAGACATCTAAGAACAGATTCTACAAGGTGTTGAACTTCTTCCTTGTGTAACTTGACCCGTGTTCGCTGCTCCGTCATTTCACGCTCATTCCATTGGGCCACCTTTCTTTGCAATCACGGCTTCGAAGACATCTAAGAACAGATTCTACAAGGTGTTGAACTTCTTTCTTGTGTAACTTGACCCATGTCCGCTGCTCCGTCATTTCACTCTCATTCCATTGGGCCACCTTTCTTTGCAATCACGGCTTCGAAGACATCTAAGAACAGATTCTACAAGGTGTTGAACTTCTTCCTTGTGTAACTTGACCCATGTCCGCTGGTCCGTCTCTTCTCGCTCATTCCATTGGGCCACCTTTCTTTGCAATCACGGCTTCGAAGACATCTAAGAACAGATTCTACAAGGTGTTGAACTTCTTCCTTGTGTAACTTGACCCATGTCCGCTGGTCCGTCATTTCACGCTCATTCCATTGGGCCACCTTTCTTTGCAATCACGGCTTCGAAGACATCTAAGAACAGATTCTACAAGGTGTTGAACTTCTTCCTTGTGTAACTTGACCCATGTCCGCTGCTCCGTCATTTCACTCTCATTCCATTGGGCCACCTTTCTTTGCAATCACGGCTTCGAAGACATCTAAGAACAGATTCTACAAGGTGTTGAACATCTTCCTTGTGTAACTTGACCCGTGTTCGCTGCTCCGTCATTTCACGCTCATTCCATTGGGCCACCTTTCTTTGCAATCACGGCTTCGAAGACATCTAAGAACAGATTCTACAAGGTGTTGAACTTCTTCCTTGTGTAACTTGACCCATGTCCGCTGGTCCGTCATTTCACGCTCATTCCATTGGGCCACCTTTCTTTACAATCACGGCTTCGAAGACATCTAAGAACAGATTCTACAAGGTGTTGAACTTCTTCCTTGTGTAACTTGACCCATGTCCGCTGGTCCGTCATTTCACGCTCATTCCATTGGGCCACCTTTCTTTGCAATCACGGCTCAGAAGACATCTAAGAACAGATTCTACAAGGTGTTGAACTTCTTCCTTGTGTAACTTGACCCATGTCCGCTGGTCCGTCATTTCACGCTCATTCCATTGGGCCACCTTTCTTTGCAATCACGGCTTCGAAGACATCTAAGAACAGATTCTACAAGGTGTTGAACTTCTTCCTTGTGTAACTTGACCCATGTCCGCTGGTCCGTCATTTCACGCTCATTCCATTGGGCCACCTTTCTTTGCAATCACGGCTTCGAAGACATCTAAGAACAGATTCTACAAGGTGTTGAACTTCTTCCTTGTGTAACTTGACCCGTGTTCGCTGCTCCGTCATTTCACGCTCATTCCATTGGGCCACCTTTCTTTGCAATCTCGGCTTCGAAGACATCTAAGAACAGATTCTACAAGGTGTTGAACTTCTTCCTTGTGTAACTTGACCCGTGTTAGCTGCTCCGTCATTTCTCGCTCATTCCATTGGGCCACCTTTCTTTGCAATCACGGCTTCGAAGACATCTAAGAACAGATTATACAAGGTGTTGAACTTCTTCCTTGTGTAACTTGACCCATGTCCGTTGCTCCGTCATTTCACGCTCATTCCGTGGAGGAAGTTCAGCAGTTCTCACATCCAGTTCCACCAAATTCCACAGATGTTCAATTGGGTTACAATCAGGGGATTTTGGGGGCCAAGGGAGTGTGGCGAATTCGTTGTCGTGTTCCTCCAACCACTCAGTAGTTATACGAGGCCAATGGTACCGGTTAACCTCCTGCAGATATCGATGCAGATGGTCGGCTAACAAATCCCTGTAGCGTCCATCATTCGGTGTTTGTAGGAAGATAACCAACGTACCTATACTCTGAGCAAAGCTAACCTGACTACACTGCTAATGCTTTGAAACACATTCACCGACAAGATATCACTTGCTTTTCAGTATTTATCCGCGCACTGATGGGTGTCATGCGTCGTGGGCCCTTCTCTCTACGGGTGACTTAAGGCAAGACAAAAGGAAACTTCCCTTGTTTCATCACGACATCCCTCTACAAATCCCGCACCTTCTCAACCTTGCCGACCACCAGAGGAACTATTTCTGAATGAGTATTTTGAAACAGTAACCACGAAGAAAAGACCAAGCCATAAATTTTCTGCTTAAAGGGTTACTGGTATTTCTGCACCCTAGAGATTTCCAATATCAACACTCTGCCTTTTTGGGCACCATTCGTGTTAAATTTCAGAAATTTGGAACTCTCAAAATGTCACTATTTCCAGGTTTACACTATCGTATTTCCAATTTCATTCAGTTTAATTCCAACACTATTTAGACAATTTAAACTTAAATAACAATTCAAATTCTTTCACAGTGTTTTTTCTTTTCGCTCTCCAACCATCGGTTGAAGGAGCGTATATGCTCTACCTTTGTCCGTCTGTCTGCCCGTCCGCACGATAACTCGCATAAAAATGGCTCCATTTTGATGAAATTTTAGTATGTGGTAGGGACCACCTGGGGACGAACCCTATTGAAAATGGACGAAATGGGGACAAAAGTCAGGACATAGGAGCGGGATCCATTCCATTGCCCTTGTGAGTCATAACTTGCATAAAAATGGTTCGATTTCGATGAAATTTTAGTATCTGGTAGGGGACCTCTGGGGACGCACCCTATTGAATATAGACGAAATGGGGTCAAAGGTTAAGACATAGGAGTGGGATCCGTTCTATTAAATTCCCTTATGCGTCATAATTACGTAAAAATGCTTCGATTGCAACAAAACTTTAGTATGTTGTTTCGGAGGTATACTGAACTGGTTCTGTTGAATATCATCGAAATAGGGTCAAAGGTCAGGACACAGGAGCGATATTTATTCCACAGCGATTATCCTTATAACTTGACTAAAAATGTTTCTATTGCGACAAAATTTCACTATGTTGTTCCGGAGGAATATTGAACCGGTTCTGTTGAATATCATCGAAATGGGGTCAAAGGTCAGGACACAGGAGCGATATTTTTTCCACAGGCATTATCCTCATAACTTGAGTAATGATTTCTGGTATGTTGGAAAGCGTATCATGATCAATGCATTACATGATTTTACTAACTTGTTTATATATACACACAAAATGCCCGATATTATTTTCTCGTTTTCAAAGAGTTTCATTCGATGAACCAGTTCATTAATTCACCAAACAAAAATGTCAAGTTCTATGCACTTCTCAAGAAAACTCCTTAAAATACAGTTTAAAAAAAAATTCAGAAAATCCAACCTTCATTATTCTTAATTCCATGTTGTCAAAACCTCCAAAAAAAAAAAAAAAACATTCTGTGTCGTAATTATCCGATAATCCAAACCGTTGCAGGACCTGTATCAACTTCGTGTACGTCATCCGAAATTCCCAACTCCACACTGTTTCAATTCGAGCACATGTTCCCTGGACGATCACGGTCTTACTAAGGGTTTCTTTTCTGTATCCACGGGCATGTAGACGGGTGATGTAAATTGTGTAAATACTGTTGAAATTAAACTGCATAAAAAGTGGAAATACAATAGTGTGAACTTAGGAATAGTGACATTTTGAGAGTTCCAAATTTATGAAATTTCACACCAATAATGTGTAAAAAGGCAGAGTGTTGATATTGGAAATCTCTATGGCGGAGAAATACGAAAAACACTTTAATCAGATAATTCATGTATATTTTGGTGTGCATATAGATATGTGCAGTTTGCCAAGATTTGATAAATGTGTGTATTATATAATTATAAAGACCAATCCATTATCTCCCCCATTACCATCATAGGCTAACACAACTCTCCTCTCCCGCTCGCAATAAATATCCCCCCTGTATATTGTTTAGTCTCTCCGAAGCAAAACAAAAGGTGACAATGACGTCACCAAAATGCGAATATTTGTACTTTTTAGAAACGCGACATCCCTTCGTTTTTTTTTTTTTTGCGCTTTCTAGGTTGAAGAAGCGTATATACTCCAGCTTTGTCTGTCTGCCTGTCCGCACGATAACTCGAGTAATAATGATTCAATTTCGATGAAATTTTAGTATATGGTAAGGCACAACCTGGGGACGAACCCTATTGAAAATGGACGAAATGGGGTTAAAGGTCACGACAGAGGAGCGGGATCCATTTCATCGCCCTTATGCGTCATAACTTACGTAAAAATGCTTCGATTCCGACAAACCTTTATCTTGTTGTTCCGGAGGTATACTGAGCTGGATTTGTTGAATATCATCGACATGGGGTTAAAGGTGAGGGCACAGGAGCGAGATTTATTCCACTGCCATTATTCTCAAAACTTAAGCAATAACTTGAGAAATTATTTCTGGTATGATGGAAAGCGTATCGTAAGCAATGCATTGCATGATTTTACTAACTTGTTTATGCATATAACCAGTAATATTTATCATTTTTTGTTTTCATATGTATTAAGTATACACTGAAGTGCCAGAAAAACTGGTACACGCGAGCTTATGTAAAATACATAGCAACGTCACCTATGCGCGTACTCGGTTGCGTCCGCCAGAGCGTATATGAAGCGATATATATCCTTGCCAGCTGTCAGAGCTGTTTTCGGCATGAGAATGACAAGTAATAACGATTTAAGCGATTTTCAATGCGGTGTCATAGTTGGCGCTCGTGAGATGGGCCATAGTATTTCGGAGGTAGAAACGAAGTTCGGATTTTCACGGACGACCATTGCAAGGGTGTACCGTGAATACAAGAATTCCGGCAAAACCTTCAACCTACGATACCAGTGTGGCCGTAAAAAGACATTGGGTGAACGTGACCATCATCGGCTGTCAAGAATCGTTTCACGCGATAGGCGTGCAACGCACTCGCAGCTATCATCGGAATTCAATGCTGGAGCCTCAACAAGCATCAGCGTCTGGACTGTGCAACGTACCCTGCACGATATGGGCTTCGGGAGCCGACGCATAACTCGAGTCCCTTTGATAGGTGCACGACACAGAGCTATGCGCCTCGTTTGGGCACGGCAACACCGCCACTGGACACTTGATGACTGGAAACAAGTAGCCTGGTCTGACGAGTCGCGTTTCCAACTGTATCGGGCAGATGGAAGGATTCGTGTGTGACGCAAACCCCATGAAGCCATGGATCCCGCCTGTCAACAGGGAACTGTACCGGCTGAAGGGGAGGGGGGTCCGTAATTGTATGGGGTGTGTTTAGCTGGACTTCACTGGGACCCCTGGTACGTCTACAAACGTCTGTGACCGGCCAACGATATGTGCGCATCCTTTCTGACGATGTACAGCAGTTCATGTCCTGCATTCATGCTGATGGGTTGGGCCAGTTCCAGCAGCACAATGCATCTCCACACAAGTGTCGGGACGCCACATTATGGTTAGAGGAGCATTCACCTGAGTTTGGGGTGTTGCCATTCCCAACAGAGTCCCCCAGATCTGAACGTGATAGAACACATTTAGGATGCCATGCAACGCGCTATCGAACACAGGAATACGAGACCTCGGAATACACCCGAATTGTGGAACGCTCTGCAGGAAGTATGGTGTGCATTGCCTACAGCATATTTCCAGAAGCTAGTAGAGTCCATGCCCCGTCGTATTTCTGCAGTCCTGCGCTCCCGTGTGGGACCTACCAAGTATTAGACTGGTGTACCAGTTTTTCTGGCACTCCAGTGTATATTGTACGGTATTTCAGAATACAGTATAACCAGATTTAATAATAATATTTATAATACTGCGGGGAAAATTCCAAAATTAAAAGTTTTGTTCTCGGCAGCTTCTCTTAAAAATAAACAAATGGCAACATTAAAATGATTTTTGACGTTCCTTAGAATGTGAAATACGAATTTCATGCAACTAGATCACGCAGTTTGCAAGCAACCGAAGCTGAAATACGTATACACTGGCGAGCAAAAATTAAGGACGAGACGGTTTTTCGAATGTAACGTCGTGCAGAAGTGCTTCACATCGACTCAAATCACACCATAAGATCCCCAAGATGTAAAAATATAGGACAAGTGAGCAAAACCGTCCAAACAAGAAATCCAAAGGATACAAAGGCACTTTATTGAAAAGGTAGCTTTGAGCACAACTGGACAGAAGACAGGAACGTCCATGTGACAGGCGGCTGCCAAGAAAAATTCAGTCTTCAGTAGGGGATATGATCACCCCTGACTGCGTTGCAGGATTTACAACGTCTATCCATGCTGAGGACGACGTTGTCAAGGAGGTGTTGAAGCATCGCAGCCCATTCCTCTTGTAGCGCCAATCGCAGCTGCGGAATCGTTGCTGGCGGCTGGTGACGTGCTGCCAAGCGTCTCCCGAGAAGGTCCTTGTGAGCCAATCCATGCGTTGAAAATCTTCACTCTCCAAGATCTCTGCGACAGCCACTGTACGATGAGGTGTAGCGTTGTCGTCCATGAAGAGGAACTCAGGACCCACAGCACCTCTAAACAGACGCACGTGAGGCAGGAGAACCTCGGTACAATAGCGGACACCAGTGACTGAACCTCCTTAGAAGATGTGGAGATCAGTACGGCTACCAAGCATGATACCGCCCCAAACGGGAACTCCGCCACCTTCAAACGGTCCCTTTCGATTATGTTGGAGGTGTGATTGCGTGTTCCCTGCTCTCTCCAGATGTGTATACGTCCAGAATCGCTCGTCAGACTAAATCGGCTCTCATCCGTAAAGGGAACTCGACCCCATTGCTGATGTGTCCAGTTCTTGTGTTCCTGGCACCACTGAAACCGCCGTCTCCGATGAGCAGGCGTTTATTGCACACACCGTACTGGTCTTCGTTCAAATAGACCACTTTTGTGCAGCCTCCTGGACACGGTAAAACGCGATAACGGACGTCCAGTTGTATGTTGCATGTGCCTTGAGATTTCTCCCGATGTATGCCGTCTGTCTCTTCTCGCCTGTAGGACAATATACCGGTCGTCCGCCGCCGTGGTTGCTCGTGGACGACCACTGCTAAACTCTCGTACAGCTATTCCTGTCGTTTGAAATGCTCTCCAAGCTCGTGAAACGATGCTGTGAGAGATCCCGAACTCCTCGGCCACACTAGTCAGACTTCGAACTTCTTCCAATTTCCCAATGACGCGACCTCGGGTAAAGTCATCCAGATGTTGTCTACTGGATTGCCTGTTGGCCATATCACACGGTGGCAGCAACTCGACGTCGTTTAAACCGATGTACACCGTGCAATAGCTTTCACCGGATCGTTAAGCGTACACCGCCCGTGTGCTTTATACCCTTCCAACCCCCCCCCTACGTCATGCTCCAGATATGCGCATGCCCTACCGTACCGGACCCTAGTCTATCTCCTGAGTGGTCTTTCGGTCCGTTCTGCCTGTTCGTTCCGCTGTTATGCTAATTTCTCCTCTTCGTCCTCAATTTTTGCTCACCAGTGTATTTGGTACGTAGGACAAGCAACGTTTCCCTTCAGTTATTTTATATCCCCCAAAATTACGATAGTGATATTTTGTTTAATCGTAAGCTAAAAGGTGCAATGTCTAATCTATCCCCTATTGAAAAACAATTAATAAGCAGTATTATAGCAACGTAAAATTCCTTCTTTCTCGCAGGTAAAAGAGCTTAATGATCGTTGTTTACATAGGAAACATGCCGTTTTGCCGTACAAGCTCTGCGATCAAAATGTCGCCAGCTGCTGCCACTCATTTACATAAGAAATTCCAGTCTATGCATCTTAAAGGTCTTCGGGGAGGCCTATACCAAAGAATATCTAACTGATAAGAAGGTAAGGCTCAGCGAGACGTAACTAGCGCCACTATATTATGCGGCAAAGAATTACTACACAGAAGCCAACATTACAGGCTGATGCCGCAGGATGCCGAGCAGACTGAGTTAGACTGAGCATGCGTGTTTGTGTTCAAAGAATATAAACGCTTGTTTGTGTTGGCGTTTTGTTCAAAGGTTTTGTTGTTCTCATCTAGATCTGCGTTTATATTACAGCCATGAAATACACCCACTCCATTCCGATGAATAACAATTCATGGAATAGAGTGGATGAATAACAAGAACAAATTTGAAACCGTTTGAAACAAATATCCTGGAAAACCATTAAAACAACGTTTGCTGAAAAAAAGCTATCGTTACGTTGAAAAAATTAATTTATCAATTATATGAAACTGACTTTTATGAAAAATACCTCGTAATATTGTAAAATGAAAGAGGGAAGCATTCGATTACACAATGCATACCAAACAGACAGCTTTAAGCATACACTCAATCGTGGCGAGTTAGTCCGGTCGGTAGAGAGCTCAGCTATCACGCCTAGCGGCCCAGGTTCGAACCTACTCAGATACGAACGGATGTTTTTCCGATCTGTTGAGAAATTTTCTCCAGCGCAGTGCGTTTAAGTTACAAACTTCGGAAGGGTAGAAAAAAAATTATAGCTTTGGGAAACTGCGGTTGTCTTTGCTTTTTTTTTTTTTTTTTTTTTTATTATTATGGCTGCTACTGGGAAACCAGCCTCAGCGTTTTTGACATTTAAGGTATATTGTAAATATGAAATTCATGCCAAGCAACCTGGTATTACTACGGTGCTTAAAGTGAGAATAAAACTGCTAAAATTTCCTTAAAATAATATTAATTGCTAATGTATATATTTGTTTCACCAAAAGAAGGCACAGGAGGGATACTCAGAAAAGAACAACAAAAAAAAATGCTTTAGTAGACCCAATGAGACCGAAGGAAACAGTCGCAGATCAAAGCTTAGCTTCCTTTCCGTGAAATAGGCTTCCCGTCCCGTGTCTCCTACGCTTTTTGCGCCTGAATGTTAACTTTCCCGCAGAGCATCTGCTGCCGCATTACATGGTGGCGCTGCTGTCGCCTGTTTTACATTATCTCTACGAGAGTTGAGCTTCTTCACGCGAAGCGTTTATATTCTTTGCCTATACCCTGCAGTGGGTGTCAACAAGCTAAGAAGAAGAGGAAGTATGTACCGTATTGTGGCTCGGTGTGGTCGTGAGTGGCGCGAATGAATGCGCAATTTGTTGTACTTAAATAAATGTATACTCTCGAATTACTCGTTTTGATTCACATCCATAAAGACATTGGCATGCGAAAGAAGCATAGAATAAATTATTTACAAAGTGTGCCAGGATACTCCTTCGATTTTCTTTTCGTTTTTGTTTGTTTGCTTCTCTATTTTAATAGAAATAACCTCTTTAGAGCGCCACTTCAAATATTTCGAAATGCCCAGTTTAGGAGTTTCTATGGACAAATTTACAGGACTTTCTAAAAGTCTTGCGGTTTTCAGAAATTTATTAAAAAATATTACATCATTTACAGACATAACATCTGTTGCATTTGAGTGGAAAACATCTAAGTTTTTTTTTTTATGATGCTAACTAATGTATTAGGTGTGCAACTTAATTATCGGCCCCTATTCGCAAGCGATCATTGAACGTCGGCAAATGAAAATATCTGTGTGAGATAACGGCTGATTGCAGCGCCATCCAAAAGCTTCCAAGCAACCGTAACCGCTCACAGCTGTAGTGACAGATGGGATGAAAGTTGACGGTGAAAGTAATGTCGTTCGAGAAGCAACATTTGAGGCACTGCCTATTGTTCGCGTTTCAGCTGAAAAACAGTGCCCAGCAAATGATCTGTGTTGCTTTGGGTGAGGCTGCTGTGTCGTACAGTACGTGCAAGAAGTTGTTCCAGCGGCTTAAGCAGGGAAATTTCGATCTCCGTGATGCAGAACGAGCGGGACAGCCACAGAAAATTGACGATGAGGAACTGGAACAACTGTTGGACGCGGATTCCTGTCGCACACAGTCAGAGCTCGCCCAGGTACTCGGAGAAACCCGGCAAGCCATTGCAAAGCTCCTGCAGAAGCTTGGACTGATTCAAAAGGAGGGCCGTTGGGTGCCCCACCAACTCACAGCTGCGAACAATTCTAGGCGCTACGATGTTTCTGTGTGCTTGCTCTCCAGATTCAATATGAAGGATTTCCTCCACAAGATTTTGACATCTGATGAGAAGTGGATCCTCTACGATAATCCTATGCGGCGCAAATCGTGGGTTTATCCAGGTCAGCCTACCACCAGTACCGCCAAACCGAATATCCATGCCAGAAAGTTGTTGCTGTGCATATGGTGGGATCAGCGCGGTGTCGTCCACTATGAGTTGCTCAAACCTGGTGAAACGGTCAATGCTGAGCGTTATTGTCAGCAACTCATTCGTGTGAGTGATGCAATGGAGGCGAAAAGGCCATACACCGGCAAGGGTAGAAGGTCGGTCCTGTTGCTTCAGGATAACGGGCGTCCTCACACCGCGAAAACGACTTTAAACACGATCACCGACCTGGGATGGGAGATTTTGTCCCACCCGGCGTATTCTCCAGACTTCGCCCCGTCGGATTATCACCCCTTTCGCTTCCTGCAACATCACCTGAGTGATACGCACTTCACTTCTGTCTAGGAGGTCCACACAAGTATTTATGACTTTATCAACTCGAAACAGCCCTCTTTTTTCCGCAGTGGCATTCAGCAGCTCCCTGACCGATGGCTCAAATGTATCCAACACGACGGGGATTACTTCCCTGATTAGATACGTATTCGATTTGCTATAATTTGCTGTCAACGTGTCGTGCATGTGGTCGAGAATTAAGTTACACACCTAATACTTCTTTATGTGTTACCTTACTTGCACGGAGGTCCAACCTGTGCTCAATTTCTAGTGATGTCCCTTATGATAAATCCATATCACCAGCAGCAACAATGGCGCTCATGATCCGATGTTTTAAGTCCTTTAAATCCCTCAGCTTTGTTTTGCATACTGTTACATAGTTAATACCATTTAACGTTGTAAGTAACGATCTAGTACTACATTATTAATAATGAGCAGGATGCTAAATATTCAAAAATCAATCTAATCTTTTAAAAACAATTTATTTTTCTTATCAATTCGGCAATGGTTGTCCACAGGCTTCTCCCTTTTGTCTTTTCCGCAAACAATATACACATTTCTACTCCCTAAGACACCTGTTATGGATGACTTCCTACACGTTTCCTTCGCACTGTCGGGAAAACCTTACCCCCGGCTAGCTTAAAACGTCGTACCCGAAAAACAAGGCACACTTAGTCCTCTCAGTGACTTTTTCTGTGCACTTTCCTCAGTGACCGCACACCTCCAACCCTTCACCACAGAATCGCCTCGGATTAAAAAACTGGCATCGCCTTCACAAAGTTGATGTAAACTCGCACCCCAAGTCCCTTTCGGAGCCTGCTGAGACAGCGAAAGGGTGTTAATTCTACTTGACCATACCAATGCATAGAAGCGATGAGGCTACGAATGCATAGAAGCGATGTCTGCAAATGGCTTTCTCGATTGTGATAGCATTTGAGACGAAACCCAAAAAATGCGACTGGGAGGCGACGTCTGTATAATCCGATACTTCCTGACTAGGGGTAATGGATAAAACTTTCCCAGGTTCGAAGACAAAGGAAAAGGAAAACAAGGTAAAAGAAATGTTGCGAATGGGATTTAAAGTATTAATTGCACGGACATCATACCACCGAGTAGAAACATTTGACTCAAACATCTCTGTTTTTTCTTAGTTTCGTCACCATTGTTACTGCCCTTTTAGCAGGTAATCAGTCAGACAGGATAAGTGTCAATCCTGCCCCTAAATGACCACTTTGAATAACAAACTTAACGGGACAACTCAAGGCATGATAGGGATGGGATAGTCTCCCTGACACGGATATCATGCCACTGGGTAGAAACAAGTGATTTAAACATGTCTCTCCTTTCTTAGCTTCGTTGCCATTGTTATAGCCCTTTTAGCAGGTAATCAGTCAGAAAGTATTAGTGTCAATCATCCCCCTAAATGACCACTTTGAATAACAAAACTAAGGGAAGGACCCAAGGTATGGTAGAGAAGAGCTGGTCCTCCTGACACGGACATCATGCCACTGGGTGTAAACAAGTAGCCCACAAGGTTCGTCGCCATTGTTATAGCTCTTATAGCAGGTAATCAGACAGAAAGGATTCGTGTCAATCATCCCCTAAATGACCGCTTTGAATAACAAAGCTAAGGGGAAAGACTCAGGGCATGATAGGGAAGGGCTAGTCCTTCTGACACGGACATCATGCCACTGGGTAAGAACAAGTGACTCAAACATCTCTCTCCTTTCTTAGGTTCGTCGCCATTGTTATTGCCCTTTTAGCAGGTAATCAGTCAGAAATTATTAGTGTCAATCATCCCCCTAAATGACCACTTTGAATAACAAAGCTAAGGGGAAAGACCCAAGGCATAAGAGGGAAGGGATAGTCCCCCTGATACGGACATCATGCCACTGGGTGGAAACAAGTTATTGAAACATATCTCTCCTTTCTTAGGTTCGTCGCCGTCGTTATAGCCCTTTTTAGCAGCTAATGAGACAGAAAGGATTAGTGTCAATCATTCCCCTAAATGACCACTTTGAATAACAAAACTAAGGGAAAGACCCAAGGCATGTTATGGAAGAGCTAGTCCCCCTGACACTGACATCATGCCACTGGGTAGAAACAAGTGACACCAACATCGCTCTCTTTTCTTGGGTTCGTCGCCATTGTTATAGCAGGTAATCAGTGAGAAAGGATTAGTGTCAATTATTCCCTCAAATGACCACTTTGAATAACAACGCAATGGAGGAAAGCAATGCTTTGTGATGCTCAGTTTCACTCGTTCCAACCGCGTTCGGATCACTTCTTTGACAGCAAATGTATTCGTTTGTGCCTATTTCAGCCCATTTTTCTAACCCTGAGTAAATTCGTTCGAACCAGCTACAGGGTTAAAATATATTTTAGTTCAGGCTGCCTAAAATTCATTACAAATGGTTGCACATTTCGCCTTGCACGTGGAACAAATTTGAAAAGCGATATTTTTGGGGTCATGCCCCTTTTTTCCGCTCGTAAACAGGCCTTGAAGACAAGATTAAACTCAGCTGGCCGATTGGCTCGAAGATCTTATTTATTTGGCAAAGAAACTTGGATTTATATTCAACATTTTAGTGGGAACGGGATGTCCTCGAATACCGTAGGGCCTCTCGGTGTCATCATCGACTCTATGAGGCCATTTGTCAGTTGAGGGGGGTTGAGTTATTTTTGGAACACGTGTCAAAATGGGCGCGTTTTAGGCGTGGGGGAATCTCGAAGTTTGACAACGCGAAGAATATTTTTCGTTCAGTCGTTATCTCTTGGAGTAACGGATGCTGCGCTCCAATCAATTGAAGCACTAATTCCTGTCTGGGCTCCAGAGTACTTTCAGGACGCTCAGTCGCGTGGCGGGCGTCAGTTCTGGCTGATAGCAGTTTCTAGGGGCCATGTGGTCCGTGTCATACCAGTGGGTCTCCTTCCAATGCGAACATAATTCCATGCGAGGTACGGTTCATAGCAACATATTGCATTTTCTTTACTATTTCGGACATTCCGGCTTTGTTAGGAAACTTAACTGTTGCAATTTTTGCTTTCAAATTTCGCAACGTCCGTGACCACAACTGAATTGCATTTTACTTTAAAACTATAAGACATGTCACTTAAAAAAAAAACGAGAAGGATGACACCAATATGCACCCCCCAAAATAATTTTGTTCAGTATTAAAAATTGATAAAAAATTGTTGGTGACGTTATTTTGCTAGTGTTGCTATTCTGGTCTTCCTTAAACTGCCGTTAGTTACTTCTTCATTTGGAATGGTCAGGAGAGGTCACATATGCCTTTTGTCAATGCCTCCCCCTCCCCCACCCCGTGCGCATTTCCCACTTGTATGCCACCAGAAAAAGAAGAGAGCGAACTTGTGTTGTAGTGGTCCAGGGTGTCAATCTAGTGAGTGGTGGGGGCTATGGCCTGAGGGAGGGAGGGAGGGGGTAAGCCCAGTGGAGCCCATATGAGTACTTCTAAGGGGGGGGGGGGGAGCTAATAAAAATACTTACCTCCTTCAAGGATGTCAAACATTTTAGTAAATGTCCAAGATACTAAAATACAACAAAAATAACTGATACAATCAATCATTATTATCTTATTATTTTTAAAAATGCTTTAAAAAAAAGGTTTCGTCTATTTTAGTGTTTTAAATTTATCAAAAATTTCGCTATACCAGCGGCTATCCCCCCCCCTCCCCTATGGGCGCCCTTGGGTAAGCCTTTTATCTTGAGTACATACCATAGCAGGGAAACAAAAACGTAGAATAAACATTACTTTGTAATTAATAGTATTTGAGAAAAATAAAGACGCCTGTTCTCATGCACATTTTTTTATTCACTTTAGGATGGAATGATATCGTCGCTGCAGTGATAAAACTAAAACTGGGAGAATGTTTTCATTGTTGACTTGACATCATGTAAAAATTTTTTCGCTGATGCATAATACAGATGCAACTTGATGTAAATGTTATGCATAGTGCTCGAATACTCCGATGTAATTGCGAAAGTGGTTCTTTGATCAAATTTAATTTTTAAATAGCGATAATTCAAATTACAAAATTTTAGATTTGGCACTGCGGCGACGATATGCACCCTCCTCGCCCCCAATTAATGTTTGGGTACGACACCAGATGACACCGAATTCTCGGGTGTAATGTGCACTTCTTTGGAATCCTTTACGATACTAAATACAATTTCAAAGCAGATTATCAGAAGAAAAAATCAACGAAAAAATATAATGCATTAACGCAATAGATCCAGTCTGCACATAATTATACAGGGTGATTCATAAAGAAGAATACAGTTTCAACGCACTATAAAACAAGAACACTGCAAGATATTTTATGTTATCGGTAACAGAATTGTAGGGGAATGTTCCAAGTTTTTTTTAGAGACTCACAGATATTCTATGTGTGCACACTAAGTCACACGACACACATCGAGCCGGTAATCCATTTCCGCCCAAACGCGAGGTAAGATATCTGAATCAAGTGCAGTGATAGTGGCTGTGATACGCTGTTTCAGCTCCGCTACGTCAACGGGAAGGAGAGGGGCGAATACCTTGTCCTTTACGTACCCCCACAGGAAAAAGTCACAAGGTGTTAAGTCATGACTTCGGGGTGGCCATTGGGTTAGTCAAGAACAAAAACCGCCTTCTCCACAGCAGACGCTGCCATTTTGACTGACTATCACGTGACACGCGCGCTATCCCCTACGTCACATCCCTCAGTAGCGGGACACAAACTTTATGAGTACATCTACCTAACGATTCGCAGTTGTGGTCCGTGTCTTCAACTGTTACTGTTTTACAGCATCTAGAAACTGTATACTTCTTTATGAATCATCCTGTATATCATCATTGTCAACCATTATCAATCCACTGCTGGACGAAGGTCTCTCCAAGCTTCTTCCACAACAGTCTGTCTTGTGCCAGTCTCCTTCACGTCACTCCCGCATACTTTCGAATTTCATCCACTCATCTCCCATGTGGTCTTCTTCTGGGTCTTTTCCTGTCTGTTGGAATCCAATCTAAAATTTCGGCTGTCCATCGATGGTCTGTCTTTCTGGCAGTATGTCCAGCCCATTGCCAATTCAGAGATTTAACTATGATCATGATGTCTTCCACTCTTGCCATTTTTCTGATCCACGAGTTCCTCTTTTTATCTCTCCTGGTTACAGCAAGCATGCACCTCTCCATGCTACTTTGAGTTGTCTGCAGCCTTTGTATGTTTCTTTTAGTTAAGGTCCACGTCTCTGCACCATACGTAAGCACCGGGAGGATGGACTGATCAAACACTTTTCTTTTAAGACATAATGGCATATTGCTCTTGAAAATTATGCTGTTTCTTCCAAAAGCTCTCCAGGCAAGTTTTGAACGCCGATTAATTTCTTCATCAATTGATATCTGTTGTCTAAGATAAATGCAGGTATTGGTTATCTCCAGCTTTTCCCCGTCAATCAATAAATCTTCATGTCTTGTAAAAGCATTGAACATCACTTTTGTCTTCTGAAAGTTCATTTTTATTCCCACTTCTTTACTCTTGCCAGCAAGTTCCTGGATCATACTATGCAGCTCTGATGGAGTAGTTGCAGAAATGACTACGTCATCAGCAAAACGAAGTTAAGTTAGATAATCTCCATTAATCTTCATGCCTTTTGTTTTAAATTGGAATTGGAGTGAGACAAAGTGACATCATATCACCCCAGCTCTTTAATGCTACATTGGAAAATGTCTTTCAATCACCCTGTATATATCTGCAGATTATTACGAGGGTCGTTCAAAAAGTAACGAGACTGATACACAGGGAAGAAGTGTAATGCAGCAAACATACTTACACTTACATATTTTCGAAGTATTCTCCCTCTACCTGAATGCACCTGGCCCACCTTTCTATCCACTTCCGGAAGGTGTGTTCGAAGCTCTTTCTCGACATGTGGTTCAGGTTATCCATCACTGCATTGTTCTGCTGGGTATTTGATAAAAACCGAAGTACACGAAGTTGTTTTATGACTTCAGGTGACTTACAGTACCAGAACTGGTGAATACGTACCCTCCGTATTCACCGGTTCTGGTATTGTAAGTCACACAGCACCAGAACCGGTGAATACGGAGGGTACGCCATCATTTCGGTGCCTAGATCTTGGATAACCTGCTGGGTAGGCAAAGCACGATGTGCAGAGGCATTATCATGATGCAAAATCCAACCAGTTTGTGCATTTTCCCACACAGCGCAGAATATTTCGTATATGTCACAAGTACGTAGCACTGAAACATTGAGACTTTTCAGATATGTTGCGCAATGTAACAGTAATGTTTCAGAAACCTTACGGTTACGTCAAAATGTTCTCAAACGTTACATAACTTTGAAACATAACCGATACGTTACAGTGAAAGGTCTTTGTAACTTCAACATACCAACTTCATGTTATTGATACGTATTTGAAAGATATTTGTAACTTTCTTACATTACTGTTACGTATTTCAAAGATATTTCTCACGTCATATTACCGTTAGGTGGGCCGCTGGTGGCCTAGTGGGCAACGTTCGTAACCGCCACTGAAATGACCTCAGGTCCGATCCTAGGCAGGTACGAACACTCGATCCACTAAATATCCGCCGTGCGTCGGATGGGCACGTTAAGCCGTGGGACCCCGGGTATTGCCCCCCCCCCCGGTAATAAATAAGGTCGTTTTCCTCCCCCTTTTCTACTTCGCTTCCGTGTCACTTTCCTATCGGGCATTCTAGCCCAAATCTCCTAGCTTCCTATTTCTGAGGGTTGTTTATGACCTGGGGTCAGACACTCCCTTCCTAATATCCTCTACATATGATCATTTGATCATTACTGTTAGGTATTTGCTACGTTGAGCATTGTAGTTTTAATAAACTTTGCAAAATCACAATAAAAATATTACACTCGACAGCTGTTTCAAAAACATTAACAGTCGTATTACGAGTTGTTTACGTTTTCACAGGTTCAACGCAGTCCGCTCTCCATTGGGAACAGTAGTTTATACACTATCTACCAACAAGTAATTGGACACCTGTGATAGCAAAGGAAAACGAAGTTTATTCACCTTCAATAGTTGGTGAAGCCTCCACGAACGGCGATTACAGCTGCGACTCTCCGGGGCATACTCTCAACCAGACGTTGTACGACGGCTAGCGGTATTTCCTTCCACTCGGCTTTGAGAAAACAGGTCAGTTCCTTCACCGATTTCGGACCCCTTAAGTCGACGCTCCAACTCGTCCCACAGGTGCTCGATAGGGTTAAGGTCCGGGCTCTGGGCAGGCCAGTCCATTCGATTAACCCCATTGTCACCATACCAGGCCATGGTAGACCTCGCAACAAGACAGGTGGCATTGTCATCCTGAGAGTAACATGGGTCCACCCCGTAAAACTGCCACAACGTAGAAAGCGCATGGTCATCCAAAATGGTGCAGTAGGTCTCGGCGTTGAGTCTACCAGGAATTGCGACCAGGGGTACCGTGCCATACCAGGAGAAATACCCCTTAGCATAATTCCACCGCCGCCGAACTTCACAGTTGGCACAATACATTCCGGCAGGAGGCGTTCTCCAGGCAGATGCCAAACCCAGACCCTGCCATCCGAACGGTAGAGGGTGAACCTTGATTCCTCGCTCGAGAGAACCTGTTTCCACTGTTCAACGGTTCACTCTCGACGTTCTTTGCACCACGTTAGCCGAGCAGCGCTATTGCACTTGGTGATCAATGGCTTGTGGGCGGCAGCACGTCCATGATAACCGAGCAGATGGGCTTCCTTACGGATGGTATTCATCGAAAGAACACTCCCGGATGCCTGTTGAAACTCCTCGTGGATGTGGCCCGTCGATTTGGTGAGGTTCTTCCGAATTTCTCTGGCTAGCACCCGTCGGTCTCTAACTCCCAGTTTTGTGGGTCTGCCGGGTCGGGGCACATTCCGACAGCCAACTCTCATCTTCCACTTGCCAATCACGTAGGCCGCTGTCGATTTTGGGTACTTCAACTCGCTGGATATGTCACGTATGGATCGGCCATTTCTGTGATACCCGACGATTACACCTTTCTCGAAATCAGAGAGCTCCGAACTGCGTGGCATCTTGCATGCGACTATTTGCGTTGTTGTTTTCCACACGATATTTAACGGCGGCCGTGACGTGTATCTGGACTGCAGATATCGTCGATTGTAGGGGTGTCCAATTACTTGTTGGTACATGGTGTATCTCTGAAAGTGTAACGAAAATGAGAGATTGTAACATTATTGATACATATCTTAAACGTTTTGTACTCTATGGGTTCTGGGCACTTTGAGGGGTTTTTGGAGGGTTTTTTTAGCGGACCTCTCTGAGATGTTCAGAATAATGGGCACCGGTAACAGTTTTTCCCTTGTGGAATAACATGGTCATATACAATTCCCTTTTTATCGAAGAAACCCAGGTGCACGATTTTCTTTCTTTGTTTTGGATCGGGGACTCTCTGGGAGTTTCCAGTGGGTGCTCTGTTGTTTAGTTTCAGGATCGAAATGATGAAAATATGTTTTATCAGATGTGACGACTCGATCCAAAAACTGTGCCTCGCGTTGTAGGCGGCACTTCCTTTGGCAACAAGTGATAGCACGGTTTGTCTTGTGTTCATCCGTGAGCAAGTGGGGAATCCGCTTTGCTGCGACATTTCGGTAACGCAACAAGTTTCTCACAATGTCATCAACGGAACCAACGGGAATCTGCATCACATTAGCAGCCTTCTCATTGGTCATTCGGCGGGGTCAGTGCTTCGATGGTCTTGACATTAACCTCCGTAGTCGATGTCGAAGGCCAACCGGAGTGTGGTACATCTTCCGGACACTCCTTGCCATTCACGTAAAATTACTTAATGCTACACTACAACTGATCTAGAAAATTGCGGTGTTATTACTATACTGTGCAAATTAATTGGGACAAAATAAAAAATCCCTCTTTTTTCCAAAACTATGCCTTTATATCATTCTATGCCTTGATATACACTGATAAATACCTGTATTAGTATGAAGTATGTCCTCCTTTAGCAGAAATGACCTCTTGAATTCGTTTCGTTTTGGCATTGACTCCACTAATTGAGTGCACATATTTTTGACTTCATAATCGTGGAACCACACTTTTATTAGCATTCGTTATCATGCGTTCTTTGGTTGTACAGTCCATTTTACCTAAACGTCTCTTCAAAATATTCCACAAGTTTTCTATGGGATTTAAGTCTGGTGAATTTCCAGGCCAATCAAGCAAATGCATTTGATTTTCCAGCTTGACCAATTTCGAATTGTGACATGGGGCCAAGTCATGTTGAAATGTCCCGTCAAAAGTTTGCAAGAACGGAACAATCCTACGTTGTAATATTTCTACGTACTTGGCCGACTTCATCATACCTTGAACAGGAACTAAACTTCCAGTGCCATTTGATGTGAAAAAAACCCAAAACATCTGTTTCAGAGGGTGTTTTACAGTTTGTTTGACATGCTCAGGTCTTAAGGGTTCACAGTTGCTTCGTCTAACGACATTTGCTTGGTAACCCCTGCACAAATAAATGAGTTTCATCACTGAAAATCACATTTTCCCAGTCGTCAGCAGTCCATTATTTATATTTTTTGGCCCATGCTAAACGTTTTATCTTCATTTTCGCATTCAAATATTGTTTTTTCGTTGGTCTTCTTGCCTTCCGGCCAATTTCCAGAAGCCTGCGGCGTACAGTTGAATCACTAACATAACAACCACTAGCCAATAAATCTCTTTGAAGGTCGGTGCTCGTTTTTTTTTTTTTTTTTTTTTTGGATTCATTTTACTATTTTTGATTAGATATTTATCGGTTCTTGGAGTTGTTTTTCGTTTTCTTCCACATTTACCTCTCCTTTTTGCAGACGATGATCCAGATGCATTATATCGCGTAAGAAGTCTTGATACACTTGATTTACCTACACCAACTGCAGAAGCGAATCTCTTACTGTCATAGAAGTGTGATCCTTCAGAGCAATTATTTTTTCACGCTTCCTTGGGGAAATATCCATTTTTAAATACACGAAAACAACACGTACTCAGACAGCAAAAGCTAACATCCACCTGTCACACACGAAAGCTCACAACTGATGCTGAAGTGCTTATTTCCTGTTTAAAACCGGTCAAACCAGATTCTTACTATCAAGTTCTAACAGTCACACCACCTCACAGCTGATAAAACCGGTTTACGTGGGTTTCCGACATCAACTGGCGATCACATTACAATTCTGAGAATAAAATAGCTTGTCCCAATTAATTTGCACGGTATAGTAGGTGTACAAAAAAGTTTTAAAGCGTTTCAAGACAGCGCAACATATAATTTGAGAGCAAGCAACAGTACCTTTACGAATCAAAACATGCGACGTCATTATCTATCACCTTCCGCCATCGGTCGGGCACTGACGGATTCCAGCCATGAAGAATTCTTCGTCCTGTGACGCGATGAAGTCGTCAACCCATTTTTTCAATTCGTCACATGTCCGGAACCTTACAGCAGACAAACCATGTTGCATCGATCGGAACAAATGATATTCTGAAGGGGCTATGTCGGGACTATACGCCGGGTGCTCGAAACCTTCCCAGCCAAGCGTCAATAACGTGTCCTTGACCGATTTGGCGACATGCAGCCTGACGTTGTCATGCAGTAATTTCACGGGATGCAATCCTTCGCCTGTGAATGGACATTTCCGACAGATTTCCTGGTTCAAACGCAGCAATTGTTGCTTGTAGCGATCAGCAGTAACAGTTTGACCCTGTTCCAATGGCTCATAATAGAGCACACTCTTCTTATCTCGCCAGATGCACAGCAGAACTTTCTTGGAGTGAATATTGCGTTTCGGTGTCAAAATCGTTACTTCACCGGGGCTTACCCAGTACTTTTTGCGTTTGCGATTGTCGTATCATATCCACTTTTCATCACCCTTAACGATTTTCCACAGGAAAGACCTTCTGTGTTGTTTATTCCACAGATTCAAACACTTCGTGGCACGCTCATCCTTGTTCTTCTGGCTCAGATCATGTGGCACCAATTTTTCTTCCTTCTGATTCTTTCCCATTGCGCGTAAACGATTGGAAATGGTTTGTTGAGTTACCCCCAGTTATTCAGCTAGTTCTTTTTGGGTTTGATACGAATCTTCATCCAGCAATGCTTGCAGTTCCTCGTGTGCAACCTTCTGCGGGGTGCCGCTACGTTCTCGATCGCTAACATCAAAATCACCTGCTTTAAACCGTCTAAACCAAAACTCACACGTGCTTTTCGATATAATATTCTCCCTCAGAACAGAACAGATCGATGCACATGCTTTAGCAGCACTTTTTCTTGATGAAATTCGTAACGAAAGCAGTGTCGAATAAATGCAGTATCGCTTGTCATCTTTCACCTATAGATGTGCAAGGGCGTTTGACTGTTGGGCAAACTTCTGTGTCACATTTTATACTCTGGACTGTTACGGTCACATGACAACAACGCGGGGGAATGTCGGATATGTAAATTAGCAGTATACGTCACACGAAAAACACTTTAAAACTTATTTGTACTGTGACGTATATTCTAGATTAACTTTCCTTTTTTAGTTTCTTTCCCCATGCAAATCTTGAGTTTATTCTCAGTATTCTTCACGCTTAACGAAATATCTTTTCTCTCAAACGAATACGTTTGGCAACACAACTGAGGTTGAATGCACGTGACGTATGCCTGATTTTGATAAGAACAAGAGATAAAAACGACGACGGGTCTATTGCAAGAGAGCGTTGCTTGAGAGCGTTGTACCGTCGAGAGCGTTGTAAGACAGCAATTATTACGAGCGTTGGATTGTAAACTGATTATTATTAATAGGAGTGTTGTGATAATGTGTGGTGGTTTTTTTTTTTTTTTTATTGAAGGTTTAACGACCACCGTGTGCAACTCAATGGGCTATAAGCAGTCGCCCGTCCCTAATTTAGGGTCACTGGTTCTAGGGAAGGGAGAGGGCCAGTGCCGTAAGACAAACACAACATCCATGCCTCACCGAGATTCGAACCCGGACCCCTTTTGGACGAATGATCAGAGGCCATCGCTTAGACCACTGCGCCATCGGGGCGGCAAAGTGTGGTGTGTGGAGTACATTGTGATGTTACCGTTCAGTTATGGAAGTGCTACTATAGCCTGAATAAAGCTATGAATTCCGTATGTTGACTTCTGTTATTTACATGTTTCGTCTTGCCGTTAAGGTTTCTTTCATTTAGGAACTATTTCTTAGTATGTTGATGTGTTAAAACAGCGTAGAAGTAGAAAAGACTTACGCTACAGCACACCTAATATTTCTGGTAAATTTTCTTAGAATGTAATGAACATTTAGCTCTTTAGTTCGGTGTTTTATATGACTCCCCATTTTCCCTTAAAATTGTTTTCCCACCCATTAGGTTAAATTTAACAGGTAATCAGAAGACTGTTATCGTACTAGTAAAATAGCATTGGAAAATGTGTTTTGCGAGGCACAGGAACATACTTCATCCGTGTTCGGACTGTCTGTAAGGGAACTAACTGTCAGTGGGGTGGATCTGACAACATGCGACAGCAGATTTCACATCGCATGTAACATAAATGTTAATTAAAGCCGTACCATAAACTAGCATTACGTGACATGTTTAAGTACTGTTGTTCAGTGGTCATCTTTATAAGCGTTCCAACTTTTCTTCCTTAGCAAAAGGCTTTCCACTTTTAAGTTCAGCCATTTCCACCACATCAGGATTAAACACTGCCGGACAATTGCTAAGGACGGATGACAATAGCAACGATAGCAACCATAAATTGGAAGGCAGGAAAATGTGCAAATTAGCATAAGTGCGGGATACAGTAAGACGTGTTGTGCGTATGCAAATTTTGGATTGCCGAACTTGTACGTGACTGATAAGAGATATAAAGGATTTGACGCGTATTGACAGTTGTTGTTCAAACGCAAAGTTGAAAGGGAAAGAATCAATTGACGTACTTGCAAGTTTCAGTATGTCTTCCCGATATCACCTAGATGATTTTACGCGTGGCCGTATTATTGGCAAGATTGAATAAGGGCGAAAAATAACAGATGTTGCCAGGGAGTTGGACGTCAGCCACAGTGTTGTTTCAAGGCTTTAGAAATCATTTCAAACAAATGGAGAGTGTAGCATACGTCACGGGGGAGGTCGTTACGACACCTGCACAAGATCGGTACATAGTGCTATCAACAAAAAGACACCGGCGCAGCACAGCTAGTGAGGTAGAAAATCAGTTTATGGCTGCTACTGGCAGGTGGATCTCCCGAAAAACTGTCGCCAGACGTTTGCATGAAGGAGGACTATACGCCGCCGTCCTGTTTTGTGCATCCCATTGTCCAGACGTCACCGTACCGCCCGTTTGCAATGGTGCCATCAACATCGCATTTGGACTGATAACGACTGGTCTGCTGTCCTCTTCTCAGATGAGAGTAGATACAGCCTATCGTCTGATTGTCGACGACAACTGATCTGGCGTGATAGTGGTACTGCATATTGTCCAGCAAACATAGAGGAAAGGGACCGATATCCGACATGTAGTGTCATGGTATGGGCTGGCATCATGATCAATGGCGGTACGTCCCTCTATGTGCTTCCAACTGGGACTATGACTGGCCAACGATACATTAATGATGTTCTGCTACCTCATGTTCGCATGTTCCGTGGTGCTGTCGGTGATAGATTCATTTTCATGGACGACAACGCAACATGTCATTGAACAGTCGCTGTCCAGGAGTGTCTTGAGAGCAAGGATATTCAACGCCTCGTATGGCCAGCACGTTCTCCAGATCTGAATCCCATTGAAAATGTGTGGGATGCTTTGGGGAGGAGTCTTGCTGGTCGCCAATGCTCTCCAATAAACAAGGACACCCTCATCCGTGCACTGACAGAGGAATGGGATAAATTACCCCAACAGCTGCTTGATAATGTTGAGCAAAGCATGACACGACGTGTGGAATCTTGCATCGCCCTCCATGGTGACCATATCCCGTATTGACATCTTACGCCGGAACGCCTGTGGACGGCAATTGCATTTTTTTCACGTTTACGTATTCTGCACAAAATGGCCTGTTGGTCCCTTGAACACGTTCCGAAGCCTTCTATATTTCAGAGCACAATAAATTGTCTTTCTTGTAATGTCCTGGCATTCTGACATTATTTTATTTCACTTGGCATCCATTTAACCACACTTACTTTTTTATGCGCTATATAGCCGTTTATGATCCGTCCTTAGCAATTGTCCAGCAGTGTAAGAGAAGCCCTCAGTATTAAATTTTGTGTTGATGGCTATAACAGTTTTTGCGTTATGGCGACAACAAACGACGCACACACACACACACACCACCACCACCACCACCATGAAAATTGTCCGATTATGTTCGGGGGTGCCCAAAATGGGTATTTCTGTTGGAATCTGGAAGTCAGTTTCTGTTTGGGATTACAGTAATTCTTTATGCATTATTGGGACACAAGGTAGTTAGGTCAAAGATTGTAAACAAACAGCAGGTGGTCTCCCCTCGCGGAGGCCTGTGACGTAGTTGGTCCCCAGAAGTCTTCTGTCGTGTTGGTAAAGAATGGTGAAATGCGTGATACTTAGTTCAGTTTAGAAGATTTTAAGAATGCATATATGCAGGACTTTTTAAAATAGGAATTACAGAATTAAAACAAAACTTACCGATTATTAAAACTTGGAACTTTCCCTCCATTGTTTCCTTTTTTTTAACATCCTGGAATTCAATGCATGTGCTTGGTTTTTTGTCTTCATTAAGCTTTGTTGGTTGATGTCGTTAATATATTTAATACGAAAAATGTTCTTGCTCTCGCATAGGTTTTAATGACACCAACGCCAACTTCTGGAAAGTTTTATTTCTATTTCGATTGAAGTTTCTTTATCGCCTCTTGGGATTTATATATGTTAACTCCATGAAATTCTGAAAAAACTGATTCAAACTGTTTGACAGTTTCTATCCAAATGTTGTTTGGTGTCATTGGCCCACCTCTTGATTAAGTCTTAATCCAGGCTTTGTTTTGGTTCCCCGCTAAAGTAGGAAAACGTTTCCAATTCTTTATCCTTGTGACGAAAGGCTAAATATCCAGCAAAATAGCGTATGGCTTCTTCCTCTTCGGGATTAGCAAAATTGCAAGCATTAATAGACACATTGTCCATCTCACAGGCATTCGAATTTTTTGCCTCGTCTTGTATTTCCATTAAATTAAAAAATAAATTGACCCTTATTGTTTTGTCTTCGTCGCAGGGCCGGATGGCGCTTTTGCGGGGCCCGGGGCGAAATTTCATTGTGAGGCCCGAAGCAAAATTTCTTTGCTGGCACTAGAAAATAAATCTCATATTTTAGTAAAATCGTTACGTGAAAAATGCCGTTCGTAAAGAACACACACGAAAACTGTCCTAAACGCATAATGATTATCTCAGAGAAATACGTATTGCCTTTAAGCTTAAGAAAAAGACAATAATATGGATTGAAAAATTCCGAGAGAGAGAGAGGAAGAGTAAAAAGTGTTAAAGTCCACGATTTTCTTTCTAGGTCGAGGGCGGTCGAGGTTGTATTGTGACTTTTATAAAAACTTCCTCACAAAACGATAAAAAGATACCTGCGTAGCGAATATTTTTATTCCTAAAATAAATTCATAAAAATATTTTTTTTTCATATACATGTTGCAGTGATCGATTTTTTTATTTTGTTAAATTTAAGTATTTGTTTTATACACAAGTTGTTGAATATATAAAAGTAGGGCCCGCAAAATGATGAAATTTAATTTGCTATTTCATGAATGCGGAAAATATTAAGGTGGTTACAATAATCATTATGGAATCTGAAAATCTCGGTATTTGTATGGTGAAGGGGCGATAACCTATTCGAAAAGAACGGGGGGAAGGGATTGGAAACAAAAAAAACTTAATAAAAATCTTTTTAAGTGCCTCGTGCTCCAAAACTTATAAAAAACAAATATTTATAAAAAAATCCTTCAAGAAATGATTTTGATTTGTTTTTCTTTAAGTGCCAGGCCCTGGGTAACCGCCTTGGTTGCCCTATGTTCGAGACGGCCCTGCTTCGTCGTTTTTAACGTTACCATTTGCCGGCAGCAAGCTTTGATCCAAGCAATAGCATTTTCAGCCTGTGCTTGAAATCAGTTTGTAACGGATGAATGTAAAATTATCCGTTGATTAAACAAAGAAATATAACTAACTACCTTGATCTGCAAATGAGTTCATGACACCGAGTGGACGTCTGCACTGGAGAGAGGGAGCGTCGGCCAGCTCCAAGAGGGTTCCACTGGCGTCACTGATTCCTGGAACCGTAAGACTGAGTGGGGTTGGGCGAACTCATTGACCTACCTTCTCTCATTCTAACTACCTTGAGTGGAACAGAGTAAACGTGTGGGGGTTATATTTTAAGCATCCCGGCAAAGTGAGTGGGAGCTCCAAAATCCAACGCTATGCCCAGGGTCCTGAGACCACTAAATCCGCCATTGTGAAGAAGTGACATTTGCGTACGAAAGTGTAACTATAAAAAATCCTATATCTTGTATTTTGGTAGCAATATCGGGGATATTGATAAGAAATGGGATCCACATGTACACCGATGAGCTACTCCATTATGACTATCCCCAGCCTAGAGAAATAATCGCGCCTGGAGACCAAACGGTGGCGCAGGTGAAGTTCACAGAGCAGTATATACACAACCTGAGGACCGGCTTTCGGCTAGTAGAGTGTTCGGAGTCAGAATGGGAAAAGCTGCCGATTTATCGGAGTTTGGTAAAGGACAAATTGTGATGGCACGGCGCCTGGGAACTACGATCTCGAAAACGGCGCGGCTTGTGGGTTGCTCACGTGCCGCTGTAGTGAGTACGTATCAAAAGTGGTGCCCAGACGGTTAAAGCGCCCAGTCGTGTGTCGTCCGCAGCTCATTGATGCCAGAGGGGGAGAGGAGACTGTCGCGCACTGTTCACAGCGACCGAAGGGCCACAGTGTGACAAAGCACCAGCAGCTACAACAGTGGTGACCAGGGCAATGTGTCACAGCACACAGTTCAACGCAGCCTTCTGCGCATGGGCCCGGAGACCCAGCCGGGTTTCCATGCTCATTGGACGTCATCGCCAACAACGTATGAAATGGGCCCAAGATAATCGAGATTGGACCGTGGATGATTGGAAGAAAGTGGCCTGGTCTGACGAATCAAGATTCCTGGTGCATCACGTAGACGGCCGAGCGCAGATACGCCGATTACCAACGGAGGGTATGGCACTTGGATGCATTGTTGGGCGGAAAGAGGGCGGCTGCGGAGGTGTTATGCTGTGGGCGACGTTTTCTAGGGACACTTTAGGCCGCATTATCCCAATAACACAATCCCTGGCAGCTGTAAGGTATCTGAACATCGTTGCGGACCACGTTCACCTATTCATGGCAACTGTGTTCTCTGCTGGTGATGGCCATTACTAACAGGATAATGCACCATGCCACACTGCCAGAATCGTCAAGGAGTGGTTCGAGGAACATGCTGGTGACTTTCTGTTAATGCCCTGGCCTCCAAATTCACCTGTCGTGAACCCAACTGAACATTTGTGACTCGACTTGGAAAACCGGGTTCCCGCTAAATCACCACCAGCCCGAAATGTACGGAAACTGGAGAACCTGCTGTTGACATTATGGTACCAGATACCCCAGGATACCTATCGCCACCTCATCGAATCGATGCCTCTCCGAGTGGCATAAGTTTTGCGGGCTAAAGGGGGTCTTACAGCTTATTAGGCAGGTTGTCGCAATGTAATGGCTCATCGGTTGCTGTAATTAATACCTGTGCTTTAAACCTGAGTGCGTGGGTGAACTCTAAGGGACGTTCTATGCCCTTCGCAGTGCCAATGATTTGGAGAGAGCCAACAAACCACATCACAGACTGTTATTTCTGTATGGTGCATCCTATTAAAAATGCATGACTATGAAGAAAAAAACGACAGTTTCATATCCAAATGTACTTTCAACGATTCTCCCCGTGGCTAATAGAGAGGGATTACCTCTTCCGCAACAGCCTGAATCTTTTCCCGTATACTCTGATGAAAAAAGACGACATTGACGAACATGATTTACACAGCAAATCACAGTAGCCATCAGGTTCAAGAGATCCAGAATTTTGTCCATATCCAGATTCCTTAGAGCGACATATGATCACACAGTTTGAACTTAGCGATCGACCTCATCAGAGATTTGGAACTGCCAAAAAATAAGGCTGAGCTTTTGGCATCAAGGTTACGAAAACGGAATTTTTGGGCCATTATGTGGAAGTAACAATATTTCGTACCAGAAATAAAGATTTGAAAACATTCTATCAAACAAAAGGTGACTTCACTTCCTGTAATGTTGTTGATGGACTACTGGCAGCAATTAGAATGACACACGTTCCTGAAGAGTGGCGACTATTTGTCTTGGGTTGGTGCAAGTCAAATCCCCGAGGCAAACACACGTTCCTGAAGAGTGGCGACTATTTATATTGGGTTGGTGCAAGTCAAATCCCCGAGGCGAACACACGTTCCTCAAGAGTGGCGACTATTTATATTTGGTTGGTGCAAGTCAAATCCCCGAGGCGAACACACGTTCTTGAAGAGTGGCGACTATTTATATTGGGGCAAGTCAAATCCTCGAAGCGAACGCACATCCCTGAAGTGGCGACTATTTACATTGGGTTGGTGCAAGTCAAATCCTCGAAGCGAACACACGTTCCTGAAGAGTGGCGACTATTTGTATTGGGTTGGTGCAAGTCAAATCCCCGAGGCGAACACACGTTCCTGAAGAGTGGCGACTACTTGTATTGTGTTGGTGCAAGTCAAATCCCCGAGGCGAAAATACGTTCTTGTTCTTGAAGGGTGTCGACTATTTATATTGGGTTGGTGCTAGTCAAATCCCCGAGGCGAACACACGTTCCTGAAGAGTGGCGACTACTTGTATTGTGTTGGTGCAAGTCAAATCCCCGAGACGAACACACGTTCCTGAAGCGTGGCGACTATTTGTATTGGGTTGGTGCAAGTCAAATCACCGAGGCGAACACACGTTCTTGAAGAGTGGCGACTATTTATATTGGGTTGGTGTTAGTCAAATCCCCGAGGCGAAAACACCTTCTTGAAGGGTGTCGACTATTTATATTGGGTTGGTGCTAGTCAAATCCACGAGGCGAACCCACATTCCTGAAGAGTGGCGACTATTTATATTGGGTTGGTGCAAGTCAAATCCTCGAAGCGAACACACGTTTCTGAAGAGTGGCGACTATTTGTATTGGGTTGGTGCAAGTCAAATCCCCGAGGCGAACACACGTTCCTGAAGAGTGGCGACTATTTATATTGGGTTGGTGCACGTCAAATCACCGAGGCGAACACACGTTCTTGAAGAGTGGCGACTATTTATATTGGGTTGGTGTTAGTCAAATCCCCGAGGCGAACACACGTTCCTGAAGAGTGGCGACTACTTGTATTGTGTTGGTGCAAGTCAAATCCCCGAGGCGAACACACGTTCCTGAAGCGTGGCGACTATTTGTATTGGGTTGGTGCAAGTCAAATCACCTAGGCGAACACACGTTCTTGAAGAGTGGCGACTATTTATATTGGGTTGGTGTTAGTCAAATCCCCGAGGCGAAAACACGTTCTTGAAGGGTGTCGACTATTTATATTGGGTTGGTGCTAGTCAAATCCCCGAGGCGAACCCACATTCCTGAAGAGTGGCGACTATTTATATTGGGTTGGTGCAAGTCAAATCCCCGAGGCGAATACACGTTCCTCAAGAGTGGCGACTATTTATATTGGGTTGGTGCAAGTCAAATCCCAGTGGCGAACACACGTTCTTGAAGAGTGGCGACTATTTGTATTGGGTTGGTGCAAGTCAAATCCCCAAAGCGAACACACGTTCTTGAAGAGTGGCGACTATTTATATTGGGTTGGTGCTAGTCAAATCCACGAGGCGAACCCACATTCCTGAAGAGTGGCGCCTATTTATATTGGGTTGGTGCAAGTCAAATCCTCGAAGCGAACACACGTTCCTGAATAGTGGCGACTATTTGTATTGGGTTGATGCAAATCAAATCTCGAAAGTGAACATACGTTCTTGAAGAGTGGCGACTATTTGTATTGGGTTGGTGCAAGTCAAATCCCCAAAGCGAACACACGTTCTTGAAGAGTGGCGACTATTTATATTGGGTTGGTGCTAGTCAAATCCACGAGGCGAACGCACATTCCTGAAGAGTGGCGATTATTTATATTGGATTGGTGCAAGTCAAATCCTCGAAGCGAACACACGTTCTTGAAGAGTGGCGACTATTTATATTGGGTTGGTGCAAGTCAAATCCCCGAGGCGAACGAGCAGTGGAGACAGGCCCCCATCACAGCGGAATGGAACCACCCACAGGTGTTGCGGATATTACGTCTCAGAGTTACTATAAATAGCTACCCCGTGTGTGAAGAACATGGTACAGGCGTGGTTTGTTTGGACGTAACGTGGTTTGCAAACAAAACATGCAGACGCCGGATTTGAGAGTCATGTTCCTGTATCAATTTAAACTGGGCCATTCTTCAGGAATTGCCGCTTGAACCTGCAAAACGAAGCACGTGAGCACCGACCTGTTGCTGTTTCTGACGATGTTCTCTTACGTGCTGTTGAAACGGACCACCGAAAAACGTGTTTTGAGATAGCGGCAGAGGTAGGTGACCACCACACGACAGTTGTTCCGAGTGCGGCTGCGCTGGGTCAGGTCAAAAAGCTGGACATGTGGCTGCCGCATGAGTTGACAACTGCGAACAAGACTAGGCCTTTGGAAGTCTGCACGTCGCTGCTTTCCAGGAATAAACAGGAACCTCTGCTGCACCGAATCGTCACCTGCGACGAGAAGTGGGTCCTTTATGATAAGCGGAAACGATCTGCACAATGGTTAAGCAAGGCACAGTCTGCTGGACGGCATCCTAAGCCATTCCTTCACACCAAGAAGATGATGACCCTTGTCTGGTGGTCCACAGCCAGGATAATTCATCGTAGTTTCTTGGCAAGAGGCCAGACCATCACTGTAGAATGTTATTGTGCTGAATTACACCAAATGCACTGGAAATTGCTGCAGAAACAGCCGGCTTTGGTCAACAGATAGGGTGTTCTTCACCTCCAGGACAACGACCGCCCTCATGTCGCACAACGAACGATGCTGATATTAAGTGCCTTGGACTATGAAATACTGCGTCTTCCTTCCTATTACCCGGACTTGTCTCCGACAGACTATAATCTGTTCCGTCGCCTGGATCACTTTCTGAGCGAGAAACAGTTCACGACAGACAAAGAGGTTCAACGTGCAGTTGATGACTTCTTCGGGTCCCAGACATAAGACTGTTTTCGTTCCAGGATCATGGCCTTGCCGGACAGACGGCAACTATGTGGTGATGCCGAGGGGGATTATTTTGCTTAGGTAAGTTGTCCTACTTTTCTGTTCTCGCCGTCCACGTGTGCTGGTCCTTTGACGGACATTTCATTCGCACCAACCTAACAGATGCCTCTAAAGTGAGCCCTAAAGCTGTGTTGTTAAACAATGAAAATAAGTTTCTTTCAATCTTTATCGTATATGCAACCCACACAAAAGAAACATATGCAAACATGAAAAGTTTTCTGTTAGCTGTACACTATCAGAAGTATGAGTGGCAAATACATATGAGGTGATTTAAAGATGATCGCCATTCTATTAGGATTACAAAAGGGTCACACTAAGAAGTGTTGCTTCCTCTGTGAGTGGGATAGCCGAGCTAAAGGTAGCAATTACGAAAAAGAGAAGTTGGCCTAAGCTAATATCATTAACGCCCGGAATTAAGAATGTAGCACCTAAACCTTTGATAGAACCAAGTAAAGTTTTGCTAAGCCCACTACGCGTAGAACTGGGGCTAATGAAGAACTTCGTCAAGGGTTTGGATATGAATGCATGCCTAGTTAAGGACTTTAAAAACAGGATTGGGATGTTAACGTAAGCCAGCTGTGTAACGTACCAGGAGATGTGACGTGCCTGCCAGAAGGACGCACACGACATAAAGGCAGATAGGAATCAGAATAAAACGTCCGCGTAGCTCAATTGGTAGAGCAACTTATTCCGGAATGAGGGGACCCGGGTTCGAATCCTGTCGCGGATAAAAATGACGGAGAAATTTACTTCGTTATAGCTGTTACCTTTCCGATCTCTGATCTTATACTGAAGTTGATTGGGTGTCTAGTTAAGGACTTTAAAAACAGAATTGGGATGTTAACGTAAGTCAGCTGTTTCCTTTCCGATCTCTGATCTTATACTGAAATTGATTGTGTGTCTAGTTAAGGACTTTAAAACCGGATGAAAAATTAACGTAAGTCAGCTGTTTCCATACTGACCTTTGGTCATGTACTGAAGTTGATTGTATGCCTAGTTAAGGACTGAAATATTAACGTAAGTCATCTATTTCCTTGCCGACCTCTGATCTTATACTGAAGTTAATTGTGTGTCTAGTAAAGGACTTTAAAAAAGGATTTGAATATTAACGTAAGTCAGCTGTTTCCATACTGACCTTTGGTCATTTACTGAAGTTCAATGTATGCCTAGTTAAGGACTGAAATATTAACGTAAGTCATCTATTTCCTTGCCGACCTCTGATCTTATACTGAAGTTGATTGCGTGTCTAGTTAAAGACTTTAAAAAAGGATGGAAAATTAACGTAAGTCATCTGTTTCCTTTTTGACCTTTGGTCATGTACTGAAGTTGATTGTTTGCCTAGTTAAGGACTGAAATATTAACGTAAGTCATCTATTTCCTTGCCGACATCTGATCTTATACTGAAGTTGATTGTGTGTTTAGTTAAGGACTTTAAAATAGGATGGAAAATTAACGTAAGTTATCTATTTCTTTGCTGACCTTTGGCCATATACTAAAGTTGATTGTGTGTCTACTTAACTGCTTTTAAAAAGGACAAAAGGACAAATAATAACGAACGTAATCTATTTCCATGTTACCATTTGGTCATATACTGAATCTGATTGTATTTCTAGTTAAGGACTTTAAAAACGATCGCGATTTTAACGAAGGTCATCTATTTTTTTGGTAACTTTTGGTCTTATACTGAAGTTAATACACTGCTGGACAATTGCTAAGGACGGATCATAAACGGCTATATAGCGCATGAAAAAGGAAGTGTGGTTGGATGCCAAGTGAAATAAAATAATGTCAGAATGCCAGGACATTACAAGAAAGACAATTTACGGTGCTCTGAAATCCACAAGACTTTGGAACGTGTTCAAGGGACAAACAGGCCATTTTGTGCAGAATACGTAAACGTGAAAAAAATGCAATTACCATCCGCAGGCGTTCCGGCGTAAGATGTCAATACGGGATATGGCCACCATGGAGGGCGATGCAAGATTCCACACGTCGTGTCATGCTTTGCACAACATTATCAAGCAGCTGTTAGGGTAATTTATCCCATTCCTCTGTCAGTGCACGGATGAGGGTGTCCTTGTTTATTGGAGGGCATTGGCGACCAGCAAGACTCCTTCCCAAAGCATCCCACACATTTTCAATGGGATTCAGATCTGGAGAACGTGCTGGCCATACGAGACGTTGAATATCCTCGCTCTGAAGACACTCCTGGACAGCGACTGTTCGATGACATGTTGCGTTGTCGTCCATGAAAATAAATCTATCACCGACAGCACCACGGAACATGCGAACATGAGGTAGCAGAACATCATTAATGTATCGTTGGCCAGTCATAGTCCCAGTTGGAAGCACATAGAGGGACGTACAGCCATTGATCATGATGCCAGCCCATACCATGACACTACATGTCGGATATCGGTCCCTTTCCTGTATGTTTGCTGGACAATATGCAGTACCACTATCACGCCAGATCAGTTGTCGTCGACAATCAGACGATAGACTGTATCTAATCTCATCTGAAAAGAGGACAGTAGACCAGTCGTTATCAGTCCAATTGCGATGTCGATGGCACCATTGCAAACGGGCGGTACGGTGACGTCTGGACAATGGGATGCACACAACAGGACGGCGGGCGTATAATCCTCCTTCATGCAAACGTCTGACGACAGTTTTTCGGGAGATCCGCTTGCCAGTAGCAGCCATAAACTGATTTGCTACCTCACTAGCTGTGCTGCGCCGGTGTCTTTTTGTTGATAGCACTATGTACCGATCTTCTGCAGGTGTCGTACTGCGAACACGACCTCCCCGTGACGTTTGCTACACTCTTCATTTGTTTGAAATGATTTCCAAAGCCTTGAAACAACACTGTGGCTGACGTCGAACTCCCTGGCAACATCTGTTATTTTTCGCCCTTCTTCAATCTTGCCAATAATACGGCCAAGCGTAAAATCATCTAGGTGATGTCGCGAAGACATACTGAAAATTGCAAGTTCGTCAATTGATTCTTTCCCTTTCAACTTTGCGTTTGAACAACAACGGTCAATACGCGTCAAATCCTTTATATCTCTTATCAGCGCTATGACGTCACGAACAAGTTCGGCAATCCAAAATTTGCATACGCACAACACGTCTTACTGTATCCCTCACTTATGCTAATTTCCACATTTTCCTGCCTTCCATTTTGTGGTTGTTATCGTTGCTATTGTCATCCGTCCTTAGCAATTGTCCGGCAGTGTAGTATGTCTATTTGCGGACTTTTAAAAAGGACGTGAGTCATTTATTTCCTTGCTCACCTTCGGTCTTATCTGAAGTTGATTGTATTTCTAGTTAATAATTTTTAACCTATTAAGATTTAAGCTATCCGTGTCAACGAAATTACAGTACGACAAGCCTAACGCACTCTAATATTGTCGTGTTCTACAATAAAGCTCACGTAACATTACCATGTAGTTGCAGTGCAAGTTAAGCTATAGTTTAGATTAATATAATAGTTAAAGCGACTTTCACTAATTTAAAACCTTATGCACAGTCGAGTCAGATTATTGTGACCACCTCCTGCTTTTGACGTCAACAGCGCGAAGCCAATGAAAGAAGGCACATGTCGTGAGCTGGCTTCGAGGGTATATAAGGTGTGCTGTAGGCAATATGAAGACGTATCACTCGTTGCTGTCCTGGATAAAAGGAGCGATTTATCAGATTTGCAAAAAGGGATGGTTATAGGCTTTCGGGCCAAGAGTGGCAGTGTTTCTGAAACATCGCAGTTTGTGAAATGTTCGCGTGCTTCTATGGTTAAAGTGTATCGTAATTGGAGAAATGGCAGCCTTGTGAATAAGAAATTTGGAAACTGCGGAGCACAACGTACCATTGATGTGAGAGATGAGCATCGGATGCGAAGGTGCGTGAAGGCCGATCGACACGCTACAGTGGAGCGACTCACAGGGCGAATGAACCAGTGGGCTACCAGAAGTGTATCTAAAACGACAGCTCAGCGAACTCTGCTGCGTATGGGGCTTCGATGCAGACGAATGGTCACTGCACCTATGCTAAGGAAGGTGCATCGGCAGTATTGGAATTAGACCTGCGCTGATTGGCAAAGGGTTGCCTTCTCCGATGATTCACATTTTCTGCTTCATCGAACGCATGAACGTTGACATATAATGCAAGAAACATCGGAGAACAAACACTCTTCAACCATTGCTGGCAGAACACAAGCTGGTGTGGACAGCGTTATGGTCTGGGGGTGTTTTTGTGGCATTCAATGGGGCCACTCATACCTGCGAAAGGCAGTATGGACCGAATTCGTTATGAATCCATCCACGTATACCCATACATGCTGATTGTCTTCCTTTGGGCAGATGGGATCTTCCAGAATGACAATGCGACGTGCCACACAGCTGGAAATATCCGAGAGTTGTTGGAAGAGCACGATAAATACTTCAAAGTACTTCCCTGATCCCCTAATTCCACAGACTTAAACCCAATTGAGCATCTGTGGGACCACCTCGATCGTGTTGTTTGCTCTGTGAATCCTCCACCACGCAGCTGTCAGATGCACTGCAGTCAGCATGGCTCCACATACCTGTGAACACCTTTCAGCACCTTACTGAGTCACTCCCAGCCCGTCTAGTTGCTGTCCTCGCTGCACACGGCGGTTACTCTGGGTATTAGCTGGTGGTCACAATAATGTGACTCGATCATGTAGTTGGAATAAGCCCACATTTATAAGCGAGTCACGGAAAAATGTGATGAATTTTTCCGTGACTCACTCATAAACGTGGAAAGAGCGAAGACCTTTGTTTGATGTTCCTGGTACACGTTAAATGTCTGTATTAATTATTCATTCGCCTTCTAATTATTTCTTCAGTTGCTGCTTAACATCTTTGGTGAATCCCCAGCATTGTGCGGGGCTCCAAGAAGCAACCTGACAAATTGGCTTGGCAGTTAGCGTGTGTTAGTCCGGAGGAATTCGAGGCCGCTGTGGTATAGCGGAAGCATATCCGGCGCGTAACTGGAAGACCCTGGGCTCGACTCCCGATGGCGGCCAATGAGAATTTTTCCGTGACTCACTTGTAAACGTGGAAAGAGCGAAGATCTTTGTTTGATGTTCCTGGTCCACGTTAAATGTCTGTATTAATTAACACTGGGAATATTTTCAGAAAAAAACGTCAAAGTCTAATAAAAGTACGTTTTGTTTTGTTTTTAAATTATGATCAATCTTCATTATAAAGCCCTCGTGTGTTGAAACATATTGTGTTAATATGATGTGGTAAAAATTTATCCATTTGGGTTCTGAAATTTTTATGCTTATGTTAATTCTATGCATTATTATCGTAATAATTCTTTTTTCTGTCTTTCAGCACGTTACTCACAAGCTCATCAAAAGAGCCATCTTCACTTTGTGGTTAGTGGCTCTGTTCCTAGTATGTCTTCCACTCACTGGATTCGGACTTTACTTCGATGAAAACATTAAGAACCAAACGTGTCGACGTTATCGATTAGCCACGGAGACGACGGACAAAGCCTACGCTTTCATAGTGTTCTCTTTCGGAGTCATCCTGTGCCTGGTGATTGTGTGCTGCAATCTGGCCGTGGTCCGAGTACTCTGTAGGATGGGGAAAAAAGTCTCGCCCATTTAGGGAGGACCACAGTACGAAAGGACAGTCGTGAGCTTGCTTTCAACCACACAACCCCCGAAGAAGTTTCATTTGCCAAGTTGATGGTTATTCTCTGTATTTTCTTCATTGTGTGTTGGGTACCTCAACTCGTAAGTATATAAACAAGTTAGTAAAATCATGCAATGCATTGATTATAATACGCTTGCCAACATACTAGAAATCATTACTCAAGTTATGAGGATAATGGCTATGGAATAAATCTCGGTCCTGTGCCCTGACCTTTGATCCCATTTCGATTATATTTAACAGAACCGGTTCAGTATACCTCCGAAATCACATGATAAAGTTTTGTCGCAATGGAAGCATTTTTACGTAAGTTATGATGCATAAGGGCTATATATTGATCCCGCTCCTGTGTCCTAACCTTTGACCCCATTTAGTCCATTTTCAATACAATTCGTCCCCGGGCAGGCCCCTACAACATACCAACACTTCATCCAAATCGAAGCATTTTTACTTAAGTTATGACACATAAAGGCGATGGAAGTGATTCTGCTTCTATGTCCTGACCTTTGACCCTATTTCGCCCATTTTCAATAGGGTTTGTCTCCAGTTGGTCCCCTACCAGATACTAAAATTTAATGGAAATCGAACCTTTTTTACGTTAGTTGTGACGCATAAGAACAGTGGAATGGATCCCGCTCCTATGTCCTAACCTTTGACCCCATTTTGTTCACTTTCAATGGGGTTCCTTCCCAGGTGATCCCCTTCCACATATTAAAAGTTCATCGAAATCGAACGATTTTTACGCGAGTTATCGTGCGGACGGACATACGCACACAACGCGTGACGTAATGAGGCAGATGGGAATCGCGACCATCTGCACGCAAGAGTGTGACGTCATAAAACTTTAATAGGATCCACACACAATGCGTGACGTAATGAGACTGATGGCGTGACCGCGCGCCAACATCGCAAGCGCGAGATTGTGATGTCATAAGATCATTCCCAGGTGGTCCCCTACCACATAATAAAATTTCATCGAAATCGAACCATTTTTACACACGTTATGACGCATAAAGGCAATGGAATGCATTCCGCTCCTATGTCCTGACCTTTGACCCCACTTTACCCATTTTCAACAGAGTTCATTCCCATATAGTCCCCTGCAATATACTAAAATTTCATCGACATCGAACCATATTTACGCAAGTTATGACGCATAAGAGCAATGGAATGGATCCCGCTCCTATGCCGTGACCTTTGACCCCATTTCGTCTATTTTCAATAGGGTTCGACCCCAGGTGGTCCCCTACCACATACTAAAATTTCATCGAAATCTAACTATTTTTACGCGAGTTATCGTGCCGACAGACGGACGGACAAAGCTGGAACATATACGCTTCTTCAACCTACGGTTGGAAAGCGTAAAAAATGAAAGGAGTGTAATCATTTTAAACTTATGCGCAAAGTTTTATGATTTCAGTATAGGATATAAACCAAAAAGCTCAAGATATTATGAAGAAATCTGGGTCTTTATACAGGTGCATTCATGCTATGTATGCTGAACTTTTGCTCGGTAACGGGTGGCTTTTTCAAGACATTAGAACGACTTCAGACTTAAACTGTAAAACATAAATATTACGGGCGTTCAAATTTGACCTGGACTTTTGTTTCTAATACATTAATTTGAAAAACATGATGATTGTCTTTCCTGGGGCAGATGGGATCTTTCACCACGACAATGTGACGTGTCAAACAGCTAGAAATGTTCGAGAGTTGTTGGAAGAGCACGATGAAGATCTCAAAATACTTGCCTGGCTAGCTAATTCCCCAGACTTAAACCCAATCGAGCATCTGCGGAACCCCCTCGATCGTGTTGTTCGCTCTATGGATCTTCCACCACGCACCCTCCAGCAGCCGTCAGATTCACTGCAGTCAGCATGGCTCCATATACCTGTGAACACCTTCCAGCACCTTAATGAGTCACTCCCGGCCGGTCTAGCTGCTGTCCGCGCTACACACGTCGGTTACTCTGGATATTAGCTGGTGATCACAATAATGTGACACGACGGTGTGTATGTATATCATCATCATCATCATCATCATCATCATTGTCAACCATTATCAATCCACTGCTGGACGAAGGTCCCCCCAAGTTTCTTCCACAACGGTCTGTCTTGTGCCAGTCTCCTCCATGTTACCTCCGCCTACTTTCGAATTTCATCCGCCCATCTCCCATGTGGTCTTCTTCTGGGTCTTTTCCTGTCCCTTGGAATCCAGTCTAAAATTTCAGCTGTCCATCGATGGTCTGTCCTTCTGCCAATATGTCCAGCCCATTTCCATTTCAGGGATTTTACTTCTTATCCACGAGTTCCTCTTCTTATCTCTCCTGGTTACACCAAGCATTTTTACGCCAAGCATGTGTGTATATATATATATATACATGCACCCACCACAAGTCATCCTTAAAATGTCCAGCCCATTGCCATTTCAGGGATTTTACTTTGATCATGATGTCTTCCACTCTTGTCATCTTTCTGATTAACGAGTTCCTCTTCTTATCTCTCCTGGTTACACCAAGCATGTGTATATATATATATATTCACTCACCACAAGTCTTCCGGAAGAAATTGAAGAATTTTATGATTATATTCAGAATCTAAATAACAAAAGCAAACGGCACTTGAAGATTTGAAGATCATTATGGGTGATTTCAGTGCAAAAATAGGGCAACAGCAACAGAATGAAACTTCGGTTGGTAAATTCGGCTACGGGAACAGAAATCAAAGTGGAAATACTCTCGTAGAGTTTTCAGAGGCAGAAAGGTTTTTCAACATGAACTCCCTTTTCAAGAAAAAGCCACGCAGGAAAGGAACACGGAGACAACCAAATTGAATGACAAGTAAAACTGATTTTATTATGTGAAAACAAAAATTCGTCATCGAAGACTGCAGTGTGCTAAACAAGTGCAACACAGGTAGTGACAATAGAATGGTGAGATGTAAGATGCAATTTAACACTAAACTCGAACGTGACAAGCTCATAAGACAAACAAAATATATTGACATAACCAACTTTAAAAAACATCATAATACCTTCAAGGTGGAATTGAGGAACAGATTCTCTGCTTTAGAAGGCCTAACATCGGAAGAAGTGGATATTCCTGAAGTTAACAGAGAACTCACCAAGGCTGTTATGTAAACAGCAACAAAATTAGCTGGGTCTAAGACCAAGTTGCATGTGAACAAATTATCAGGAAAAACCAAAATGTTGATGCAAAAAGAAGAGAGATGAGGACAACTAAAGAAGATATGACTTCCAAAGTGGAATATATAGAGCTATGCAAGACAGTACGAAAAAGTATCACTGAAGACGTAAGGAAATTCAACTGTGAACTAGTGAGGAAAGCAATTGAAAACAACCGAAGCCTAAAGATAGCAAAGGGACATCTCGGTAAGGGAAGAAAACAGATTATGGCACTGAGAAAAGAAGATGGGACTGTAATAAGTAATAGAAGCGAAATTTTGACAAGGATGAAGGATTTCTATTAAAAACTGTATGAGAGGGATGATACATCTGTTCCAGACATTACGACAGGTACCAGTACTAAAGTCCCTCCAGTCCTTCCTGCAGAAGTTGCACATGCAATTAAGGACATGAAACGGGGGAAAGCTACAGGAGAAGATGGAATTACCATGGACATTATACAAGAAGCAAGTGGAGAAACTGGAACTACACTCATCCAAGTTTTCACCAGATGTCTCAATAAAGGGAAGATTCCTGAGGATTGGAACAATACCACAATGATCCTTCTACATTAAAAAGGTGGCGTTGAGAATCTCAGAAACTACATGTCCATCATGGGTCTGGTACGATTCGTCCAACGACGATTGGTCCAATGCCGATTCGTCCAATGGACAATTGGTCCAAAGGTACGATTCGTCCAATGGTACGATTGGTTCAATGCCGATTCGTCCAATTCCGTCCTATCTGTCCGTGCTATAAAAGTCTCATCTGTCCTGATTCTATCTCCGATGTTATACGAAAGTACCGGTAGGTCAAAGAATGTAAAATAATGTTACATTTCATGCGTAATATTGCGGTTACAGATTTTTTTTTTTTTTTTGAATCGCGTTTCCTTGTTATACTGTCCTTGCTGCCGTATGAAATCACTGATGTACGAGCCGTTCTATCAACTTCAATGTTTCTCCTTTGCATGAAATAATATAAAATACTAGTGTTCCGTTTCTGTTTGTAGAATGCAGTGGGGCTTTCCGCCAACTGCCCAATGGAAACAACTGGTCGGGGTTTGGACAGAGGCCTTTTCAACAGTTTTTATTCCAGCGATGTCATATTCATAACGTTTACATATCAAATCAAGTTAATAATGTTGCGCTTTTACTTAAACACGAAATATTATTTCATAGGCCCTAGGCCTGGGCTTTTTTTAACAGTTTTAATTCTACCGATGTCAGATTCATAACGTTTACATATCAAATCAAGTTAATAATATTGAGCCTTTACTTAGGCACGAAATATTAATTAATAGGCCCGCGGCCTAGGTGCCTAGCAAATACCTCAGAAATGATACGATGAGTGCCTTTTATAAAGTTTTATAAAATGTTTGCAGATACCAAATATCTAGGTTGTAACTTAAAATCTTCTAAACTGGCCCGCGGCCTAGGTGCCTTGCAAAGACCTCAGAAATGATACGATGAATGCCTTTTATAAAGTTTTATAACATATTTACAAATACCAAATATCTAGGTTGTAAATTAAAATCTTCAAAAAATGCCCACGGCCTAGGTGCTTTGCAAACAGCTGAGAAATGCTCCATTCAGTGCCTTTTACCGTAAAATGTTTACAATTACTAAATATACGGAAATTATCTTTCAAAAGGGTATAAAGAGGAGAATAATTTAAATTATTATTCCTTTCTGGAAAAGAAAAAAGTTTACCGTTGGTAAGATGATACCATTGGACGAATCGGCGTTGGACCAATCGCACCATTGGACGAATCGGTATTGGACGAATCGGACATTGGACCAATCGGCATTGGACCAATCGTCGTTGGACGAACAATCGTCGTTGGACGAACAATCGTCGTTGGACGAATCGTCCGGGACCGGTCCATCAGCCTCTTATCAGTGGTTTATAAAGTATTCACTAAAGTTTTTTCACATCGCCTGAAGGTAACAATAGATATGGCTCAACCAAGAGAACAAGCTGGATTCAGGAGTGGCTACAGCACAATAGATCATATCCATGTACTGAGAGAACTAATTGAAAGACAAGAGAATATGAACTCCCATTATGCAGTGCTTTTATTGATTACGAAAAGGCCTTCGATTCTGTGAAACCACCAGCAGTTACAATGGCTCTGAAATCCTGCGGCATTGAAGATGCGTAGATTAACATAATTAATAATATCTATGAAAATGCAAGTGCGAAGGTTCGGATGTCTCAGGATACAGCACTAATAAAAATTGAAAAGGGAGCGAGACAAGGTGACACCATATCTCCCAAACTCTTTAATGCCGCATTGCAAAATGTCTTTCGAACATTGAACTGAGAAAGCAAAAGGATAAAGATTAATGGAGATTATTTAACTCGCCTTCGTTTTGCTGATGACGTAGTCAATTTTGCAACTACTCCTTCGGAGCTGCGGAGTATGATACAAGAACTTCCTGATAAGATTAAAGAAGTGGGATTAAAAATGAACTTTCAGAAGACAAAAGTGATGTTCAATGCTTTTACAAGAAACGAAGATTTATCGATTGATAGAGAAAAGCTTGAGACAACCAATACCTACATTTATTTTGGGCAGCAGATATCAAATGCTGGTCACATTCATGAAGGAATTAATCAGCGTATAAAACTTGGATGGAGAGCTTTTGGAAGAAACAGTACAATTTTTAAGAGCAGAATGCCATTATGTCTAAAAAGGAAAGTGTTTAATCAATGCATCCGGCCAGTGCTTACGTTTGGAGCAGAGACATAGACTTTAGCTAAAAAAGATACACAAAGACTGCAGACAGCTCAAAGAGGCATGGAGAGATGCACGCTTGGTGTAACCAGGAAAGATAAGAAGAGGAACTTGTGGATAAGGAAAATGACAAGAGTGGACGATATCATGACCAGAGTGAAATCACTAAAATGGAAATGGGCTGGACATGTTGCCAGAAGAACAGAACACCGATGGACAACTGAAATTTTAGATTGGATTCCAAAGGACAGAAAAAAACCCAGAAGAAGACCCCATGGGAGATAGATGGATGAAATTCGAAAGCATGCCGCTGTGACATGGATGGGTCAGGCTCCAGACGGACAATTCTGCAAGAAACTTGGGGAGATCTAAATTGATAATGGTTGACAATGACGATGATGATGTTATCTATATATACACTATATTGACAAAAGTCACCGGACACCTAGAAGAGAAACACAACATGACATTTATTGACATACATTAGTATTGTGTCGGCCCACCTTTAGCCTTAATGCATGCACTGACTTTTCGAAACATGCTTTCGACAAGGTTTTGGAACACAGCGATAGGTATGCGCTTCCATTCAGTACATAATGCTGCCGCTAACTGTTGCTTAGTAGTAGGCCTTGGTTCCAAACTTCTTATGCGGCACTCTAATACATCCCATAGCTGCTCTATGGGATTTAGATCAGGGCTCTGTGCTGGCCAGTCCACACACTATACGTAATAACACGCCGTAACAGTCCTTGCTGTATGGCTCGGTTCATAATCCTGCTGGTACCAACAAGGCTCTGTTCCATAGTATTGCCACAGAGTTGGTAGGGCATAATTGTCCAGCATATCGAGGTAGACGTGCTGGTTAGCAAGTTTGTCCACGATAACCAATGGACCTGGACCATACCACGAAAAACATTCCCACACGAGTACACTGCTAGCTCCAAACTTGACCGTAGGAACAGTACGCTGTGGTGAATAGCGTTCCCCGGCTGCCGCCATACCCACACAAGGCCATCAGACTGATAGATCGTGTATCTGAATTCATCAGTCCACATGACCCGTTTCTATTGATCTACGGTCCACGATAAATGTTCTTTACACCATGCTAAACGACGAGTAGCATTTCGAGTGGAGATGAAAGGCTTATGAGCAGTCGCACAACTATGGTAACCCATGGAATGCAGTTCTCTGCGAATGGTATGTATACATACCGAGGTTCCAGCATTTTTACTCACCTGTACAATGAGGTCTTGTACAGTACTCCGTCGATTAGCTGGTAACGACTCTCCTGAGGTTTCGACGTCCTCTATCACTGATTTTCTTTGGTCTGCCGGTACGTTTTACTGCTTCAGGCACGCCATGTGTCTTCCACTTATTCAGTACATCCAAAGCAGTTGACTTGGGTATGTTTAAGCGCCTGTCGGTTTCTCTTATGGACAACCCACAAATATAACACCCAACAATCTTTCCTTTCTCAGAGTCAGTTCTCTCCCGCCGCGACATTTTAACTCAACCTCACAGTGCGATATGATCGGGGTCAGCTGCAGGCTTGTTTTTTATACAGTTTGCAGCTGTACCGCGCATCTAAACAACGCAGCGGATCCATTCATTTGCTTTTGAAGGGTGTCCGGTGACTTTTGTCAATATAGTAAATATATGGTCCTTTTTTATTCTTTCTTTTTTTTTTTTTTTTTTTTTTGAATTATCATAAGGTCTACCGGTCGTGAACATAGCGGCCCACCTGGAATTTTCCCGGTACCCCGGCGGCCTACCCCGCGCCTAAATGTACTACTTCATGGTATTATTTCTGAAAACTCCTAAATATAAAATTTTCTCTTCATAGCTACGACAGCTTTTGTATTAAGGAGTCTAAAGACTGGTACATACTGTAGATATCATACAATCTTCTGTACAAAAATGTAAGTACCCGGTGTCTTAGGGTAACACAACATACCTATAATAGCTGGTGTACAGAATGGAGATGTTGGGAAGGAATATCCGGTGTCACAATAACCGAAATTTCATGCGATATGCTATCCACAATATCCGAACTCGCTACAGAACTTCAAAACGAGATCTTACGATAGACGACTGAAATTTAACATTTAACCAAACCTCTAGTATTCACGTGAATCGCTTCCATTACCGGAAATTTTCCGTCATATAAGTGCTCTATGGGATTGAGATCGGGTAATTTCACCGGCCAAGGGAGAACGGAGACATCGCTGTCGTGTTCCTGGAGCCAGTCGTGCACCCAATTAGCGACATGGCATGGCGCATTGTCCTGTTGGTAGACATCATCACCACCAGGGTAAACGTCCAACATGAAGGGTTGCATGTGATCAGCGAGGATGGACAAGTAGCCATCGGCGTTCAAGGACCCATCCAGTGGTACCAGCGGTCACAGGTCATACTAGCAAAACATCCCCCGCAGCCCCGGTGGCACAGTGGTCTAAGCGCTGGCTTATGACCATTCGTCCGAGAAGGGTCGGGATTCGAATCCCTGTGAGGCATGAATGTTGTGTTTGTCTTACGGCGCTGGCTCTTTCCCTTCCCTGAAGCCAGTGACCTTAAATTAGGGACGGCCGCCTGCTTATAGCCCATTGGGTTGCTCACGGTGGTCGTTAAACCTTGAATAAAAAAATTAAAAAAGAAAACATCCCCCAGACATGCACACTGCCACCGCCGGTCTGTACTTGACCGACAAGCGTGTCCGGGTGTTGGTTCTCGTGTGTCTGACGTCATATCCGCCACCGCCCGTTACTTCTGTAGAGTAGGAACCTGGATTCGTCGGAGAAGACAACCTTTTTCCACTCTTCCACTGTCCAATGGCGGTTGTCCCATGCGAACTGCAGGTGTCGTTGCCGATGGGCTGGGCTAACATGGGTTCCTTGACGCAGCGTCGACTCCGGAGACCCATGCGTAACAGTGTTCACTCTACTCTTACCGGGGGGACACGTACCTGGGTGCCCCAGCGTTGATTTGCGTAGTTGATTGCTGCACTGTTGCGCGTCGATTGCCCTTTACCAGTCGACGGAGGCGACGTTCTCCTCTGGGGTCGATTGCCTTTGGGGCTCCACAGTTATGATGTCGAGAGATATTCAGTGTGCCAGTGGTTCATTCTTGGGACACCCTTACTACAGCGCCTCGCAAACAGCCCACGAAGTCCGCTGTTTCTGGGATGCTTCCACCCTTGGCGCTGATGATCATTCCCTTTTGAACGTCCGTTAAATCACTACCTCTGCCCATTGTGCTCACGTCACGCACTATGGCTCATGTGTCCTGGTCGGGCGCTTATATCTCTGTGTAATCGATCTTGTCAGGTGCATTCCGCGACGCACCTGGGCGGGCACAGTATGATTCCAGGGGTGGTGATATTATTCTGATACGAGCGTGTACACAACACGGCATATCTATAAATAAAATTTCTACTTCATTCCATGTGGTTTCAGTAAGTGGCGTTTCGTAACCTCACAATCCACTGAAATTATATTTCACAGTACGGAAGAAATTTGAGAGCAGTTGTGAAAATATTTAGCCCCGGTTAAATTTAGGTCACCCTACGTACCTCTCACAACGGGCTCAGATTTATCTTATTTTGCTTGAGACGGTGCAGAAGTCTTAATACACTGCCGCTGTGTGATCATCATGCCATGCAGCTCTTGCCCCAAGTTGATCATTCGGATGGCTCATTGAGAGCAGACAAACGTTCCATTATTCCAAGGCCGAAGGAAATCACTCCGTGGCTATAGCTGGTTGTTCACTTTCGGAAGTTCCTAAAATTACCCCTCAGTGAGTAGTCTCCCAGCCATTTTGATCTTAGAAGATTATCTGACGAAAAAAAAAACGAAACATCGGAATCCCTGTTGTATTTTTTTTCAGGCAGCTGAAACGCTGCATCGTCTCTTTCATAATCAGAGCCCCAACAGAATTAATTTTATTAATACCAGTTTCTCCTTAAGGATTCAGTTGCGCTAGCAGATGCAATATCTTCCAAAAGAATTTGCCTTTTGAGTGGTAATAATGGCATTATTTCCTCTGAAGCTATATATAAAAAATGCAAAAGGGGGAGGAAGAACATCACACCAGTTCACCTCTGACCTTCGACGTGCAAGGAAGTCATCTTTTGTACATGTCGTCTTGACATTTTGCCCTTTTTGGGCCATTCGGGCTTTGCTTGAATAAAAGCCCATTTTTTGCAACACACTTAATGAATAAAAACACTTTTTTCTTTCACGCGACAGTAACCTCAATACAGTGAAATCTGGGTTTCATATTAACGGATTATTCCTTGTTTCAGTGCATGAATGTTACAAGAACATTTTGATATTTCGGATCAACGATGTTTCAAACTTTCAAGATCCCAACATAAGTAGTTTAACACCTAGCTTTTATCCTTTTTACATTACAGGAAGAAAAAGAAACATTCAGAAATAAAAAACAAGAAAGATGGTACCGAATTTTTGTTCTTAATGAGCACGTCTTTTGAATCCTTTCCGACGCGAATTAAATTTAACAAAGTTGTTCAAAGTCAATGGAACCGGTTAAAATAAATAAACCGGATTTTTACAATCAATACAACATCCAGAAATAGAAATAGCTACTTACTTCCAACAGCGGCTAAAAGGTATGGTACATAGAGCAACAAATGGTGCACAAAACGCTTCTTACAGGAATGTATCGGAAAAAGATTTGCAAATCGAACAGTTAAAAGACGAAATACACAAAAAAAATAATAATATATTGGGTTGTCGGAAAAGTTATGACGTATTTTAGCCATGTTTTGCAAAGGTCATTTATTGATAGAAAGAACAAAAACAAATCCATGATATAATGCCCATTTTGTTCTATAACCTTTTGCCATCTTTCAGTGAGCTGCAGAATGCCTCGTTCATAGAAGGTCTTACCTGTCTTTCGTGGTGAAAAACTGTACAAGGTGCTGATTTACAGCTTCATCTCAATTGAACGTTATACCACGCAAGGACTGTTGAAGAGAGCGAGACAAGTGGAAGTCTGACGGCGCAAGGTCAGGCGACTATGCTGGGTGTGGCAACACATCCCACCCAAGCTCCAATAATTTTTGGCGGGTGATCAAACTTGTGTGTGGTCTTGCGTTGTCGTGATGGAACACAACACCTTTACGACGAGCGAGCTATGGACGTTTCTGGATGATGGATTCGTTCAAACTGTCCACTTGCCGACAGTACACATTCGAATTGATTGTTTGGTTCCGTGGTAGGAGCTCGAAAAACACGACACCTTTAAAACCCCACCACACTGAGACCAGAACCTTGTGCTGATGAATGTCTGCTTAGGATGTTGTTTGAGGCGAAGCAGCACTTCGAGACCAAGACCGTTTGCGCAGCACATTGTTGTACACAATCCACTTTTCGTCACCAGTTATCAGTCGCTTCAAAAAAGGATCGTTTTCCTCACGTTTAATGAGCATATCGCAGATGTTTATACGCGCCGTCAATTGAGCTTCTTTGAGTTCATGAGGAACCCACACATCGAGCTTGCTTCGTATCCCAGCTTCTTCAGGTGGTCGTGAACGTTTGAATGATGGATGTGCAATGTATCTGCAATCTCTCGTGTCGTGTAACGTGGGTTTGACTCGATCAATACCTTGATTTGGTCGTCATTAACCTCGGTGGACTTCCCGGACCGAGGAGCATCGTTGAGGTCAAAATCACCAGCACGGAATTTTGCGAACCACCGCTGGCACTGATGTTCTTGTAGAGTATTATCACTGTACACTTTACACAACTTTTAACCAGCTTGACGCGCGTTCTTCCCTTTACAGAAGTAAAATATGGCGAAAATGCACAGTTTGGTCTTCCATCTTCAACTTGATGTGAAATCTCTGCAAATCAACCAAATCGCTCACTATTAATTTTAGACTGCAGCTAGAACTGGCGCCTGGTGAATGCCATAGCAATAACAGAGCTGCGCATGCCTCTAGTACTTCCAAAACCGCCCAACCACCATCGGGTGCCAAAATACGTCATGACTATTTCGACAACCCAATAACTCTACGCCAGTGGCGTAACTAGTACAACGTGCGCACCTCCCACCCTTCCCCTTCTCTCGCAAGATTTACTTTAGCGCCCCTAAGCACAGTAATTTTCCCAGGATTCCAAGCACGAGGAAGGATTTATTTTTCGCGATGTGTGTGTGTGGTGGATATGGTGGGGGAGTCAGGAAGAGTGTCAGGAAAAGTAATGCCGGCACCTATAGAGCTCTGTTGTCTTAACTTTTTAAGTAATAGATTTAACAATACATGTATTGCTTTGTACAAAACAAAAATAAATCACTTGAAGAAATCACCCTCATGTACATTGGCAGATCTGCGGCTGCAGTGAATAAACGTTGGCGCCTGTCGTGTACGTCATCCTAGGTGACTGACTGACTGTTTGCGGACATCCTCCATGGGGAATACCCATGTGGCCTCACGTTTTTTATCAGCAGCGCAGAGAGAGGGCGATTGGAGAACGATCGAATAGCTTCAATCTGTAGGACATCGAGTGCTTTAAAAGTGAAACTTGGCATTTATTTAAGCAAAGCTAAATGTAACTTAAAAAAATATGAAGCTTTGGGTTAATTATTTGTTTGTTTGTCTTTGTGCGTGTTCGATTTTTTTTTTCAAAAAACTATAACTAGAAGCTGTGGTACGCCGCTTGGTTACCTGCGCCCCCTCCCCTTCTGATGCGGGGGCTGGAGGGTGGTAGTACCCCACTGCTCTACGCCTCCTAGCAGAACAATTTTGCTTAAACGAAAAGTTAAAAATAGGTGAAAATTGTTCTTCATGGCAAAAGGAAAAAGAACTTTCAAATACTTCTCCCGGAAGCAGAGATAGCGAAAAAAAAAAGGTTTAGACCTTTACTTCCCCTAGCGAGAAAGCTCTGAATTATTTAGGGAGGATAATGCTCCCCTTTATTGTAGGAAATGAGATACCGTACAGAAAGAAATTTCTCAATTGTTTTTAGAAGCGGAGATACAGCAGCAAACAGAAGTGCAAAAATATAACCTAATGACACAATTGTGAACTACAAAACTCCTCAAATACAAGCCTAAACTGTTCCATAAGGTAACTAGTATCAGGTATTAAAATATTTTTTTTTAAATCGAACATTTAAAAGCAGAGATATCGGGAAAAACAGATTAAATTTTTGCGCCCCTAGCGGCTAAATTGTGCTTCTTTTTGTTTTTGATTGATTGATTGAAGGTTTAACGACCACCGTTAGTAACTCAATAGGCTATAAGCAGTCGCCCGTTCGTAATTTAGGCAAGGGAGAGAGCCACTGGGGTAAGACAAACGCAATATCCATACTTCACCAGGATTCGAACCCAGACCCTTCAAATACAAAGAGTTTTCATTGAAATATCTGGTCGAAAAATAATTTTTTTAATCAGGTTTTTAGCCCTGCAGATATTGTTGTAAATAGAAACGTGAACTTGCGCCATCTAGTGGCACACTTCGTTTAGAAAAATCTGAAATTATATGAGAAACATTTCGCAGAGGAAACGCTCTCCAACAAAGAAATATTTTTTTTCAAATCAGATTCTTAGAAGCAGAGATAAGGACAAAAATAAAATATATTAGATGTGCAAATAAGTTTTAAGGCGGTTTAAGACAACGCAACATGTGATTTGAGAGAAAACAATACCTCTTCGAGTCAAAATATACGCCGTCATTATCTATCACCTTTCGCCGTTGGTAGGGCAGCTGACGGAATCCTGCCATGAAAAATATTTCGTCGTGTGACGCGATGAAGTCGTCAACCCGTTTTTGCACTTCGTCACATATCTGGAACCGCACAGCAGACAAACCATGTTGCAACGATCGGAACAAATGATAGTCTGAAGGGGCTATGTCGGGACTATACGCCGGGTGCTCTAAAACTTCCCAGCCAAGCATCAATAACGTTTCCCTGACCGATTTCACGACATGCGGCCTAGCGTTGTCATACAGCAATTTCACGGGACGCAATCCTTTGCCTGTTAATGGACGTTTCAGACAGATTTCCTGGTTCAATCGCAGCAATTCTTGCTTGTAGCGATCAGCAGTAACAGTTTGACCGTGTTCCAATAGTTCATAATAGAGCACACCCTTCACATCCCACCAGATGCACAGTAGAACTGTCTTGGAATGAATATTGCGATTCGGTGTCGAAGGCGTTGCTTCATCGGAGTCTACCTAGTTTTTTGTGCGTTTGGGATTGTCGTACCATATCCACTTTTCATCACCCGTACCGATTTTCCACAGGAAAGATTTGTTTTTGTGTTGTTTATTCGACAGATTCAAACACTTCATGACACGCTCATCTTTGTTCCTCTGGCTCAGGTCATGTGGCACCCATTTTCCTTCCTTCTGAATATTTCCCATTGCGCGTAAACGGTTGGAAATGGTTTGTTGAGTTACCTCCAGTTGTTCAGCTAGTTCTTTTTGCGTTTGACACGAATCTTCATCCAGCAATGCTTGCAGTTCCTCGTGTGAAACCTTCTGCGGGACGCCGCTACGTTCTCGATAGCTAACGTCAAAATCACGTGCTTTAAACCGTCTAAACCAAAACTCACACGCGCTTTTCGATACAATATTATCCCCCAGAACAGAACACATCAATGCACATACTTTTGCAGCAATTTTTCTTTGATGAAATTCGTAACGAATGCAGTGTCGAATAAATGCAATATCGCTTGCCATCTTTCACCTACCGATGTGCAAGTGCCTTTGACTGTTGGGCAAACTTCTGTGTAACATTTTATTCTCTGAACCAGTTACGGTCACATGACAACAACGCGGGGGAATGTCGGACATGTAAATTAGCGATATGCGTCACACAATAAACGCTTTAAAAGTTATTTGTACACCTAATACATCTACGCCCCTGTCGAAAAAACTATGCACTATTTTAAGTAGGAGGTATCCTCGAAAGGTTTTCCGTGATGAGCGGTATCGGTCCCACAAAAGAATTTTTCAATGGAGGTTTTAGAAGCTCAGATTTTGCTGCAAATACATCAGAAGCAGAAATAATCACTTACGTTCCCTGGTGGCCAAACCATCCTTTACCAAATATTAAAAATTATATGCAACATTTCCCATCAGGGGTTGTATCCGATGCAGAAAGATATTTCAAATCGGACTTTTAAAGGAAGAGATATCGGGAAAACGCAATTTACCTTTACGCCCCCTCGTGGAAAATCTGTGCATTACTTGATAAAGAGAATGTACTTAAAATAGTCTTCGATACAAATGGTTTCGAAAGGGAAAAGGATTTTTTCAATTGAATAATTAGAAGCAAATACACTGCCGGAAAGTGAAAAAAGAACACCAAGAAGGAATTGGCGGACGATCATGAAATTTACATATGTTAATGGGGTGGAGTTTACGTAGGTGTGATGTTAATTTCGGGACCGATTGGTGAGCGCTTACGCCACAACACGGCATAATATGCAAATTATCGTCGGTGGTATTTAAGGAGTACGGCGAAGAGAATGTAATCAGTCGTCGGCGTACGGACACGTGCGAAGACCCTGAAGAAGCTGCAATGCCTGGACATGGAAGACGTGTACGATTTCAGCAGTTATCGGACTTTCAGCGAGGTCGTCTAGTCGGACTCCGCTAGGCCGGGTGGCGGTGGTGGTACGATGGTGGCGTAGATGGTCCGAGTAACATTCCCACACGAGAAGACGTGGAACCGGGAGTCACAGCCGGACTGATGAGCGGACCGATCGACGCATAAGAAGAGCGGCGATGTCAAGCAGAACATCCACTGCGACGCAAATCCGAGCTGTCCTTGCACCTGTGGTGACTGTGCGAACAATCCGCAACCGTCTACTGGATGCAGTGTGCCTCTGGCATGGGTATCCCTGACTCCAGTCCACCGTCAGGAACGGCTGCAGTGGTGTGGCCAACGTCTACACTTGAGAACGTAATGGCGATCTGTCGTGTTCAGCGATGAAAGAAGATTCTTCTTGGGAGCCTCCGATGGCCGTATGCGTGTACACAGACGCACAGGGGAGCGTCTCCACCCTTCTTGCATCCGCCAGCGACACACAGGGCCTGCACCTGGTCTCCTGGTGTGGGGAGCGATCAGCTATCACTCCCATACACAACTAGTGTTTGTACCGGGTACGTTAAACAGCACCTCCTACATCAACAACATCATTCAGCCCGTTGTTGTGCCATTTGTAAGGTCGGTCCATCGTGGTGTTTTCCAGCAAGATAACGCACGCACACACACGGCACGTGCAACGCAACATGCACTTCAGGGTGTGTGACAACTTCCATGGCCTGCATATTCACCGGATTTGTTCCCCTTTGAGCACGTGTGGGATTTTATGGGACAACGACTTATCCGGTCTCCACGGCCAGCCACGACCATCCCCGATTTACTCGTCCAGGTTGAGGATGCTTGGAACTCAATACCCCAAACTTACATCCAACATCTGTACGACAGACTCCATGCCAGAATTGCCCCGTGTGACGCAATTCATGGCGGTTCAACCTCGTACTAACCATGTTGCATGGAAATGTTATTTTTCAGTTTACCAGCAAGTACAGCTGTATTTTGCCATAATGTTTTGATCACGTTATCCTCTGTATTCCGTTATTATGCTGTATAAATTTCGTTGGTATCAGACGTCTCCTTCTTGGTGTTCTTCTTTCACTTTCCGCCAGAGTATAAGGAATAAAATGCATGTTGAATTCGATATCATCTGCTTTACGTCCTCTAGCGGCGAAGATGTGCATCTGAAAAACTGTATTGCGAAGCTTCCCAATGCAAAAAGAATTTTTCAAATAGGACTAATAGTTGCACAGATATGGTGTCCACGGACAGACGGAGGGACAGAGTGATAACATAAGCAAGATCTTTTTTTTTCTTTTTTTTTTTACAAAAGACGTGCTAAAAGAAGTGTGCTTGTAGGTTTGCCTGCAGCGCATTACTTGTTGTCCCGGTAGTCGACGGGTTTGAGGTTCGGGCTTCTCACCATTCGTTAGAGATGGGTCCCTGTCCAAGTCCTGTCCGAAGTCTGTGTTGTGCGTTTGCCTTACCCTGACCCTTTGCTGTAAACACGGAAACCAAAGAAGTGACCCACGATTCTGTATCATCAAGGCCATCCAGAAAGTACAAGACCATGACATCAGTGAGATGAGTTTCATGCGTTTGTGACGTCATTCTTATGTTTCACCGCCTGATGTGTCAGTGTCGTGTATGACGTCATACATGACAGCTTTGGAAACCAATCGGATGCCTTGATTTCCGCATGACGTCACTAAAAGAGGGAACTCATCCTCTCTAATGTTATGGCTTTGTGTTTCTAGGCGGTCTTGGTATCAGAGATGGAAACGGGTCACGGTTCAGCAGATTAACGAGCCTAAAATTTCTTGCTGGTCAAACGGGTCGGGTCAATTTTTTAGTGACCCGATTACGACCCCGTTTTATTTCCGTTCTATTATTGAAAAAAGAAATAAAAAAGATATTTCAAAGAAAAATGCTTACTGTAGAAATTTATGCTCGATGCTGGTGCCAGCAAGGTAAAGAATGATTTGTCATACAAAAATATTGCCGTCTCTTTCTTAAAGCACAGAAGACTTCCACAAACCTACGATACCATATCGGAAAACGATACTTCCTTTGCGTTTGTTTTCAGTGCAATTGTCCAGAGCAAGATACAGGCAAACGCCTGTCGCCTGCTTCTCTGGTGATTCATTCACTCACACCACGCGTGTCACATTGTAAGACTGAGAGTTATTTTTCACATCGCATCTTTTTTTTTTTTTTTTTTTTTTGATTGGAGGTTTAACGACCACCGTGAGCAACTCAATGGGCTATAAGCAGTCGCCCGTCCCTAATTTAGGGTCACTGGTTCCAGGGAAGAGAGAGAGCCAGAGCCGTAAGACAAAAACAACATCTATGCCTGACCGGGATTCGAACCCACACCCCTTTCGGACGAATGATCAGAGGCCATCGCGACCACTGCGCCACCGGGCTCGCATCTTTTGCATTGAGCATTCAGAGGTTTCCCTTTGACGTGCTGACATCCCGTTCCATTGCATGTCGTGTCGGAATTAATGCCTTATTTCTTAATATGAATGAATTTAATTATAAGGAGATTGAAGAAAGGGTAGAGACCAACAAATACGTGCTTGTTGAAAACAAAAAAGGAGAAGAGTGAATTCTGGAAGTCGTTTCGTCTCATAAAGAAACCACAATGTGTTTCACATCAACACCAATTTTCACAAATTTGTGATGAGTTGAAAGTTTTCAAAATGTAAATATTGATTTTATGAGTGCTTCTTCCTTCTGGGGGGCAATGATGAAATCAACGTCCGCATTTTAGAAACTTTCAGCTCATCAGAAGCTGGTGAAAATTAGTGTAGCTGTGCAACATATTCTGAAGCTTGACATGTTATCAAGAAAACAGCCGACACTAAATTTAAATAGATAGCAAGTTACTTAACTTCAAAAGTTTGATTGTAACACCATCAAAAATTAAGTGGAACAGCCTTCACGTTACTGGGGAGACTCTCGCAGATATGTTTGACATGAGTGAAACAGTTAGGTTATGTGAAGAACGACAGTTTCAACACTTTCTGTAAGTGAGTAAATTATACGTTTTTGTATAACATTTATATGATTTCTACATAACCTACGACCATACACAACTTACGTTACTTACCCACTGCGGAGCGACTTTCTGAACGCCTTGTGTGTGTGATTATGTATTATTAAAAATCGGTTTTCAAGTTCATAGTTCAAAGCAGATTTGTTCAGGTCCATCCCTGGTCGGGTCTCATTATGTGACGTCCGGTTGCAAAATTTTTGATCCGTTTCCAACTCTGCTTAGTATAACCCAACCAGATTATTTTAGTGGTAGTAAAACCCGGAAAAAAAAATGGACGTAATACTTAGCACGAAACGACTTTTAGAATTTTGCAAAAACTTAATAGCAAAAAAATTTCCAAATGGAGAGCATCAAGATAAGGAGTTAATTTCGTATTTGCAAATGCAATGTGATAAACTCTTGAGCTAAAACAGATAAGGATTCCATAAAAATATTTGCATGTAATAAAAACTGCGGTTATACAAACCGCAGTTTTTCCTGCAACATGTTAAACATCAGTTTTCTGTGTCACTTCTTAGCATTACCCAGAAATTTGTGCAGACATGCTGAACCTCAGCCTTTGTCTGAACATCAACCAATAGCAAAACCTCCTAGAGACAAGCCCTATGTTCGGATGCGTGACGTCATAGCTAGTGGAATGTTGTTTAAGTTCCCAACAACCGTAGCTCCTTTTTTTTTTTATTATTGGAGGTTTTTTAGGGTTTTTTTTATTATTGAAGGTTTAACGACCACCGTGAGCAACTCAGTGGGCTATAAGCGGTCGCCCGTCCCTAATTTAGGGCCATTGGCTCCGGGGAAAGGAAAGAGCCAGCGCCGTAAGACAAACACAACATCCATGCCTCACCGGGATTCGAACCCAGACCAAATCTCGTACGAATGATCAGAAACCATTGCTTCGACCACTGCGCCACTGGGGCGGCATTAGAGGTTACCGACCGCCGTGATCAACTCAATGGGCTATTAGCAGTCACCCGTCCCTAATTAAGGGTCACTGCTTCCAGGGAAGGGATAGAGCCAGCGCCGTAAGACAAATACAACATACATGCCTCACCGGGATTCGAACCCAGACCAAATCTTGTACGAATGATCAGAAACCATTGCTTCGACCACTGCGCCACTGGGGCGGCATTGGAGGTTTAATGACCGCCGTGAGCAACTGAATGGGCTGTAAGCAGTCGCCCGTCCGTAATGTAGGACCACTGGTTTCAAGGAAGGGAGAGTGCCAGTGCCGTAAGACAAACACAACATCCATGCCTCACCGGGATTTTTTTTTTTGATTGAAGGTTTAACGACCACCGTGAGCAACTCAATGGGCTATAAGCAGTCGCCCGTCCCTAATTTAGGGTCACTGGTTCCAGGGAAGGGAGAGAGCCAGTGCCGTAAGACAAACACAACATCCATGCCTCACCGGGATTCGAACCCGGACCCTTTTCGGACGAATGATCAGAGGCCATCGCTTAGACCATTGCGCCACCGGGGCGGCTCACCGGGATTCGAACCCAGACTCCTCTCGTACGAATGATCAGAAACCATTGCTTCGACCACTGCTCCACCGGGGCGGCATTGGAGGTTTAAGACCGCCGTGAGCAACTCAGTGGGCTATAAGCAGTCGCCAATCCCTAATTTAGGTTCACTGGTTCCAGGGAAGAGAGAGTGCCAGTGCCGTAAGACAAGCACAACAACCATGCCTTACCGGGTTTCGAACCCAGACCAAATCTCGTACGAATGATCAGAAACCATTGCTTCGACCACTGCGCCACCGGGGCGGCATTGGAAGTTTAACGACCGCCGTGAGCAACTCAATGGGCTGTAAGCAGTCGCCCGTGCCTAATTTAGGGTCACTGGTTCCAGGGAAGGGCGAGTGCCAGTGCCGTAAGACAAACACAACATCCATGCCTCACGGGGAGTCGAACCCAGACTCATCTCGTGCGAATGATCAGAAGCCATCGCTTAGACCACTGCAGCACGGGGACGGCCAATTGCAGCTTCCGTTTCTGCGTTAGGAGTTTGGTGAATCATTTCGGGGGTGGGGCGATTTAACGACCACCGTAAACACCTCAAAGGGCTATGAGCAGTCGGCCCGTCTCTAATTTAGGGCCACAGGTTCCAGGGAAGGGAGAGAGTCAGGGCCGTAAAACAAACACGACATCCATACCTCACGGGGATTCGAAACCGGTCCCTTCTCGGACGAATGGTGAGAAAAGCCAGCGTTTAGATCACTGCGCCACCGAAACTGCTGGTAAAGCATGAGCTCATAGTATTTCATTCTCAAAAATAACGGAATTGTTTTTCACAGTCGCAATAGCAGCAGATATTACGGAAGAAAAAACTCCTGACTTTCTTTTTCTTTTACCTTTTCTCTCTCTTTTTATTTCTTCAAGTTCAGTATTTCCACTATAATTTTAGTCAAATCTTCTGAATTTCATTTCTCTGACGCACTGTTTAATACTCTTTCAACATAACCAATGCGGAAGAAGAAATCTGGCCAACTGGTGGCTGAGTGGTCTTTGGCGCTGTTTTCTGATCATTCGTGCGAGATAAACCCGGGTTTCAACCCTGTACAAGACATTGGTGGTGTGCTTGTCATTCACCGCTAGTTCACGCCCTTCCTTGGAACAAATGGTCCTAAATTAAGACGGCTTACTGTTCTTCGAGTTGTTCACGATTGCCGTTAAGCCGCCCAGGTGGCGCAGTGGTCTTAGCGCTGGCTTCTGACCATTCGTCCGAGATCTGTCCGGGTTCGAATCCCGGTGAGGGATGGATGTTGTCTTTGTCTTACGGCATTGGCTCTCTACCTTCCATGGAACCAGTGGCCCTAAATTACGGACGCGTGACTGCTTTCTTCGCCCATTGAGTTGTCCATGGAGATCATTAAACTTAAAATAAAAAAAATAATAATAATAAAAAACACGGTCGTTAACCCCCCCCCCCCCCCAACGAAACCAAAAGCAATCTCCCTTCCCTAAAATTAATGAAACAAAACTGTGAAGGAACAGCCAGGAACAGTTTATTTTAATGTTTTACGCCGTATAATTAAATATTTTTTTTACAGAAAGTAGCTGTCAAAGAACAGTCAGAAACCTTAAATCTTGCAATTTTACGCCGTATAATTTGCAGAAATTAGCTGTAAAAGAACGGTCAGGAACTGTAATTTGTGTAGTTTTACGTCGTATTAGTTACACAAAATAACTGTGAAGGAACTATCAGGAACCATAAATATTACAGTTTTACGCCGTATCTTATATACACTATCTACCAACAAATAATTGGACACCCCTGCAATCGACGATATCTGCGGTCCTGATACACGTCACGGCCGCCGCCGTTAAATATCGTGTGGGAAAAAACAGCGCAACCAGTCGCATGCAAGATGCCACGCAGTTCGGAGCTGTCTGATTTCTTTTTTTTTTTTTTTTTTTTTTGATTGGAGGTTTAACGACCACCGTGAGCAACTCAATGGGCTATAAGCAGTCGCCCGTCCCTAATTTAGGGTCACTGGTTCCAGGGAAGGGAGAGAGCCAGTGCCGTAAGACAAACACAACATCCATGCCTCACCGGGATTCGAACCCGGACCCCTTCGGACGAATAATCATAGGCCAACGCCTTAGACCACTGCGCCACCGGGGCGGCCTGTCTGATTTCGAGAAAGGTATCCGAAATCTTGAAAATTTTCATCGTCCTGGAGCGGGACTCGAACGTGCGTCTCCCAGAAAACGCCCGGGTATGCTAACCACTACACCACCCAGAACGACCATCTGCATTCATCGCCGCAGCACATCCACAGGTGTTTCTATTCTTTGAGAATTGTGCACAGAAAAATGCAAAAATGAGCTTCGCGAAATCCTAACTTAACGAAACGGGCTGAAATTTTTATCAACACCACGATTTGGTAATAACAGGAGCCCCTCAAAATTTCACCCTAATCCAGTCAAAACTTTTTAAAATAGGCATTGAATTTTTAATTCATCGGTAAACAGAAATATGTACGCAGAAACAAAGATACGTTTTTAACTTTTTTATCCCAGTGATTCGCCCTTGAAAGACGTCTGGAACTGAAAGCACGTGATGCATTTGATCGTCGATAACAAATTGTTAACGAATTTTTTTCAGTCAGTGTTCTAACGCTGTGTCTCCTGGACGCGTGTTAAATAATTCGTAACGCTTTTGGTCCGTTTGATTCTACAGATTCCATACATTCTGTACATTTCGTTGCTTTAATTCTCGACAAATATTTGTGATAGACGGCCAAGTGTTAAAATAATCACACTATGAATAAATAATTTGTAATTTGTGAAATCAGCTTTTTTCCTTCTTGCAAGTATCAATTTTTTTCCCGATTTTTTCAGTGACATATAAGGGAATATGAAATTAATAAGCCTAAAGCCCGGGCAAAGCCGGGTAGTAAAGCTACTTATTTATAGAAAGCAGTTGTGAAAGAATAATTAAGTACCGTAAATCTTACAGTTTTACGCAGTAATATTTACAGAAAATAGCTATAAAAGAACAGTCAGATTTTCGCTGTATTATTTATAGAAAGTAGCTCTGAAAGAACAATCAGGAACTGTGAGTGTTACAATTTTACGTCGTATTGTTTACAGAAAATAGCTGTGAAAGGATGATCAGAAACCTTACAGTTTTACACCGTATTATTTACAAAAAGAAGAAAAAAAACCAGCTGTGAAAGAATAGTCAGGGATTTTAATTCTTACGGTGTTACGCCGTACTACAGGGTAATTCATAAGTCCGGAACCACTCAAATATTTTCTAGACATTTAACAGCACATGAAAGTAACTACGTGCGATATACATTGAACCAAGTGTTTCACCTCTGACACATTTTGCCCCACCCATTCGTCATCATGGAATTCTCCATATTGGATTCAACTTCGATTTTTCAAATGTCAATAGGGTCCTGGGACCCAGGGCTCTGCCTGGGACCACTCAAATGTATGTATAATTTTCTCAGAAAAACAGGTACCATTATTTTTTACATATCTTTATTACGAAAAATGCAATTCGTGAGACAACCTTATAGGTTGTCTTATGTTATAAACGTGCTTTTAATTAAATTATGCATAATATCTAAGGTATTTTACGAGATATTGTTAAAGTATTTCTCACGTTGTTTGCTCACTGAGGCACGTGCTCCGGGCCCCGAGAGGTCTCTTACGTTACGGACCTTTGGTTAGTTATAAACATTTTTTTTTTTAGAAATAAAACAGTTAGGTTATATATTTTCAGTTCCACATTCATTCACTTGTACAATCAAACGTTTAAAATTTACTATTGATTAAAAGGTTTTAGTAGAAAGAGTTATATTCATCGCGTCAGGAGACGTCTCACGCGGGGTTCTTTGTTACGGCAAGCACTTTCTGCAGTACCTTTACCGCCATCTTCGGACCATTATTTCTACACGAGGGTTCTTCGCGTGAGTATAGTTTTGGAGTTGCATGTCAGGAATCGATGGGAAGGTTTGCTGCCTGTATGTGTTAGGTGATTTGTTTCCAATGTGTCGCCATCTATTGGATGAGTTAGTAGGTATCAGTCGTAAGTATAATTATGGTGTGTGTCTTTATATGTTAGGTGATTTGTTTCTAATGTGTCGCCATCTATTGGATGAGTTGGTAGGTATCAGTCGTAAGTATAATTATGTTGTGTGTCTTTATGTGTTAGGTGATTTGTTTCTCATCCAATAGATGGCGACAGATTAGAAACAAATCACCTAACACATAGAGACACACAATATAATTATACTTGCGACTGATACCTACCAACTCATCCAATAGATGGCGACACATTAGAAACAAATCAACTAACGCATAAAGACACACAACATAATTATACTTACGACTGATACCTACCAACTCATCCAATAGATGGCGACACATTAGAAACAAATCACCTAACGCATAAAGACACACAACATAATTATACTTACGACTGATACCTACCAACTCATCCAATAGATGGCGACACATTAGAAACAAATCACCTAACATATAAAGACACACACCATAATTATACTTACGACTGATACCTACCAACTCATCCAATAGATGGCGACACATTAGAAACAAATCACCTAACGCATAAAGACACACAACATAATTATACTTACGACTGATACCTACCAACTCATCCAATAGATGGCGACACATTAGAAACAAATCACCTAACATATAAAGACACACACCATAATTATACTTACGACTGATACCTACCAACTCATCCAATAGATGGCGACACATTAGAAACAAATCACCTAACGCATAAAGACACACAACATAATTATACTTACGACTGATACCTACCAACTCATCCAATAGATGGCGACACATTAGAAACAAATCACCTAACGCATAAAGACACACAACATAATTATACTTACGACTGATACCTACCAACTCATCCAATAGATGGCGACACATTAGAAACAAATCACCTAACATATAAAGACACACACCATAATTATACTTACGACTGATACCTACCAACTCATCCAATAGATGGCGACACATTAGAAACAAATCACCTAACGCATAAAGACACACAACATAATTATACTTACGACTGATACCTACCAACTCATCCAATAGATGGCGACACATTAGAAACAAATCACCTAACATATAAAGACACACACCATAATTATACTTACGACTGATACCTACCAACTCATCCAATAGATGGCGACACATTAGAAACAAATCACCTAACGCATAAAGACACACAACATAATTATACTTACGACTGATACCTACCAACTCATCCAATAGATGGCGACACATTAGAAACAAATCACCTAACGCATAAAGACACACAACATAATTATACTTACGACTGATACCTACCAACTCATCCAATAGATGGCGACACATTAGAAACAAATCATCTAACGCATAAAGACACACACCATAATTATACTTACGACTGATACCTACTAACTCATCCAATAGATGGCGACACATTAGAAACAAATCACCTAACGCATAAAGACACACAACATAATTATACTTACGACTGATACCTACCAACTCATCCAATAGATGGCGACACATTGGGAAAAAAATCACCTAACGCATAAAGACACACAACATAATTATACTTACGACTGATACCTACCAACTCATCCAATAGATGGCGACACATTAGAAACAAATCACCTAACGCATAAAGACACACAACATAATTATACTTACGACTGATACCTACCAACTCATCCAATAGATGGCGACACATTAGAAACAAATCACCTAACATATAAAGACACACACCATAATTATACTTACGACTGATACCTACCAACTCATCCAATAGATGGCGACACATTAGAAACAAATCCCCTAACGCATAAAGACACACAACATAATTATACTTACGACTGATACCTACCAACTCATCCAATAGATGGCGACACATTAGAAACAAATCACCTAACGCATAAAGACACACAACATAATTATACTTACGACTGATACCTACCAACTCATCCAATAGATGGCGACACATTAGAAACAAATCACCTAACGCATAAAGACACACAACATAATTATACTTACGACTGATACCTACCAACTCATCCAATAGATGGCGACACATTAGAAACAAATCACCTAACATATAAAGACACACACCATAATTATACTTACGACTGATACCTACCAACTCATCCAATAGATGGCGACACATTAGAAACAAATCACCTAACGCATAAAGACACACAACATAATTATACTTACGACTGATACCTACCAACTCATCCAATAGATGGCGACACATTAGAAACAAATCACCTAACGCATAAAGACACACAACATAATTATACTTACGACTGATACCTACCAACTCATCCAATAGATGGCGACACATTAGAAACAAATCACCTAACATATAAAGACACACACCATAATTATACTTACGACTGATACCTACCAACTCATCCAATAGATGGCGACACATTAGAAACAAATCACCTAACGCATAAAGACACACAACATAATTATACTTACGACTGATACCTACCAACTCATCCAATAGATGGCGACACATTAGAAACAAATCACCTAACGCATAAAGACACACAACATAATTATACTTACGACTGATACCTACCAACTCATCCAATAGATGGCGACACATTAGAAACAAATCACCTAACAGATAAAGACACACACCATAATTATACTTACGACTGATACCTACCAACTCATCCAATAGATGGCGACACATTAGAAACAAATCACCTAACGCATAAAGACACACAACATAATTATACTTACGACTGATACCTACCAACTCATCCAATAGATGGCGACACATTAGAAACAAATCACCTAACGCATAAAGACACACAACATAATTATACTTACGACTGATACCTACCAACTCATCCAATAGATGGCGACACATTAGAAACAAATCACCTAACGCATAAAGACACACAACATAATTATACTTACGACTGATACCTACCAACTCATCCAATAGATGGCGACACATTAGAAACAAATCACCTAACGCATAAAGACACACAACATAATTATACTTACGACTGATACCTACCAACTCATCCAATAGATGGCGACACATTAGAAACAAATCACCTAACGCATAAAGACACACAACATAATTATACTTACGACTGATACCTACCAACTCATCCAATAGATGGCGACACATTAGAAACAAATCACCTAACGCATAAAGACACACAACATAATTATACTTACGACTGATACCTACCAACTCATCCAATAGATGGCGACACATTAGAAACAAATCACCTAACGCATAAAGACACACAACATAATTATACTTACGACTGATACCTACCAACTCATCCAATAGATGGCGACACATTGGGAAAAAAATCACCTAACACATACAGGCAGCAAACCTTCCCATCGATTCCCGACATGCAACTCCAAAACTACACACACGCGAAGAACCCTCGTGTAGAAATAATGGCCCGAAGATGGCGGTAAAGGTACAGCAGAAAGCGCTCGCCGTAACAAAGAACCCCGCGTGAGACGTCTCCTGACCCGATGAATATAACTCTTTCTACTAAAACCTTTTAATCAATAGTAAATTTTAAACGTTTGATTGTACAAGTGAATGAATGTGGAACTGAAAATATATAACCTAACTGTTTTATTTCTCCAAAAAAAATGTTTATAACTAACCAAAGGTCCGTAACGTAAGAGACCTCTAGGGGCCGGGAGCACGTGCCTCACTGAGCAAGCAACGTGAGAAATACCTTAGATATTATGTATAGGATATCTTTATTAGTTTTCAAGTTATTGTATGTTACATGTTCACTTGAGGTACGTACCGAACGACAAAAAATTCTGTCTTTGCCCAGCTACACACACGTTCAAACATCGTTCCCATTCCGTACGAACAGGGTTCAGCATGTCTGGTGTGATGCTGTCCCACGCATCACTAAAGCGCGCCTTCAGCTGTTGTAAACATTGCAGATCTCTGACGTTGAGCGCATACACACACCTTTCACATACTCCTACATAAAGAAACCCAATGGATTTTAATCGGGCGATCGGGCCGGCCACTCGACAGATCCACGCCGCTCAATCCAGCAATTAGGGAATTGCTCATCTAGATGCGCACAAACATATGTTGCGTTGTGAGGAGGACCACTATACTGTTGGAAGAAGCAGGGGAAATCATCATCTTCGTGTAACAACATTGGGAGAACCGACTCTTGCAGTATGTGGAGGTACTTGTCGCAAGTCAAACTGTCGTCAATTAACAGTGGACCGTCAATGCACACTTATTCCACCGCACACCATAACTTTCTGTGCACCTAGCATCTTAGATGGATTCCTCCCATGTGGATTGGTGCTTGACCAGTACCAACGCTTATGGCGATTAACCTCTGCAGTGAGGTAGAAATTGGCCTCATCACTGAAGAGAATCTTTGATGCAAATGTTGGGTCAGACTGAAATTCCCGCAGAGCCCACTCGCAGAATTGAATACGACGATCAGAACCATCCTCACTCAAATGGTGTAACAGTTGCAGTTTATAAGGATGCCAATTGTATTTTGAAAGGAAAGGACACGCGCAATGGAGCTCCGACTGGTTCCGCATTCGTCTGTTAAACGTCGCGTGCACTTCTGTGGGTTTTTGGCAAGCGCCGCTAAAATCATTGGTGTTGACTCCTCATTGGTTGTTGCTTTGGCCGACCTCTTTTTGGCTTCTCACACACACACACACACACACACACACACACACACACACACACACACACACACACACTGCCTGTTTGCCTAAATTTCTGGATTAGTTTCACCACTGCACTATGTGTGATTGACGGTCTTTCTGGGCGTCTGCTATTAAAGTCAGCTGCAACCTCCTTTGAACTCTGTCTACCACAATGCAGGATTATGTCAATACGCTCCTCTTTGGTCAATTCCAACATGTTTCACTGAAAACAAAGTCGAAATACTCATACATGACATGCAAGAAAAACACCAAACATGGATTAGTAACAGCAGTAACTTGAAAACTACACTGGCGTGCAAAAATTAAGGACGAGGCGGTTTTTCGAATGTAACGTTGTGCAGAAGTGCTCCACATCGACTCAAATCATACCATAAGATCCCTAAGATGTACGAATATGGGACAAGTGGGCAAAACCGTCCAAACAAGGAATCCAAAGGAAACAAAGGCACTTTATTGAAAAGGCAGCTTCGAGCACAACTGGACAGAAGACAGAAACGCCCATGTGACAGGCGGCTGCCAAGAAAAATCCAGTCTTTAGTAGGAGATATTATCACCCCTGACTGCATAGCAGGATTTACAACGTCTGTCCATGCTGAGGACGAGGTTGTCAAGGAGCTGTTGAAGCATCGCGGCCCATTCCTCTTGTAGCGCCAATCGCAGCTGCGGAATCGTTGCTGGCGGCTGGTGACGTGCTGCCAAGCGTCTCCCGAGAAGGTCTCACACGTGTTCGATTGGATTTAGATCCGGGGACCTTGCGGGCCAATCCATGCGTTGAATATCTTCACTCTCCAACAGCTCTGTGACAGCCACTGTACGATGAGGTATAGCGTTGTCGTCCATTAAGAGGAACTCAGGACCCACAGCACCTCTGAACAGACGCACGTGAGGCAGGAGAACCTCGGTACAATATCGGACACCAGGAACCTCCTTGGAAGATCTGGAGGTCAGTACGGCTACCAAGCATGATACCGCCCCAAAGGAGAACTCCGCCACCTCCAAACCGGTCCTTTTCGATTATGTTGGATGTGTGATTGCGTGTTCCCTGCTCTCTCCAGATGTGTATACGTCCAGAATCGTTCGTCAGACTAAATCGGCTCTCATCCGTAAAGAGAACTCGACCTCATTGCTGATGTGTCCAGTTCTTGTGTTCCTGGCACCACAGAAACCGCCGTCTCCGATGAGCAGGCATTAATGGCACACACCGAACTGGTCGTCGTGCAAATAGACCACCTTTGCGCAGCCTCTTGGCCACGGTAAAACGCGATAACGGGCGTCCAGTTGTCTGTTGCATATGCCTTACGATTTCTCCCGCTGTCTGCCGTCTGTCTCTTCTCGCCTGTAGGATAATATACCGGTCGACCGCCGCCATGGTTGCTCATGGACGACCACTGCTAAACTCTCGGACAGCTGTTTCTGTCTTTTGAAATGCTCTCCAAGCTCGTGAAACGATGCTGTGAGCGATCCCGAACTCCTCGGCCACACTAGTCACACTTCGACCTTCTTCCAACTTCCCAATATCGCGACCTCAGGTAAAGTCATCCAGATGTCGTCTACTGGATTGCATGTTGGCCATATCACATGGTGGCAGCAACTCGACGTCATTCAAACCGATGTACACCGTGCAATACCTTTCACCGAATTGCTGAGCGTACACCGCCCATGTGCTTTATACCCTTCCGACACTCCCCCCTACGTCCTGCTGCATATATGCGCATGCCCTACTGTACCGGATCCTAGTCTATCTTCTGAGTGGCATTTCGGTCCGTTCTGCCTGCTCGTTCCGCTGTTATGCTAATTTCTCCTCTTCGTCCTTAATTTTTGCACACCAGTGTAATAAAGATATCTAAAAATTAATGGTACCACGGTTTTGCTGAGGGCATTTTACATAAATTTAAGTGGTCACATGAACCTATTGCCATTTGAAAAATTGAAGCTGAATCTAATATGGCGGATTCCAAGATGGCGGAAAGATGGGATGTGCCAGGGGTGCAATACTTGGTCCAATGTATATTGCACATGGTAACTTTCATGTGCTGTTAAATGTGTATAAAATATTTCGCTGGTTCCGGACTTATGAATCTCCCAGTATTTACAGAAAATAAGTGTGGAGGAACATTGAGGACCGTAAATCTACTGCTTTATGCCGTATTATTTACAGAAAATACAGAAGGTGAATCGAAAGTTTTGCAATATTTGCAAAAACGCATGTGCTGTGTCGGGTAGGTCACGTGTTTAAACTACTTCAAGTCGCGCACTGCAGTCAGTCGAAAGGGATATAAAGTGGTAGTCGTTGTTGTGAACACCATTGCATCTCGTCGTTCTGTGTGTGGTTGGGACGCCTAAAAGATGAACAATCACAACCGGCTGATTGAGGAACTTTTGCTTTACGAGACTGAACTCGGCTATAACGCTGCTCAAGCAACGCGAAACATTTATCATGCGAAAGGGAAAGAGGTTCCGTTGACCATAGCACCGCAACCAGATGGTTCAAGGAAATTCGCTCAGGTAACAGAAACCTTGACGATCAGCCAAGGTCAGGCAGGCCGCGAACCGTGGATTCGGAGGCCATGCGCCAGGCCGTAGAAGCAAATCCGATAGCCAGCACTCGGAGATTATCAGGCAAGCTGGGCATATTACAGACCACCGTAGTTTGTCACCTTCAGGATCTCGGCAAGGTCTACAGGAGCTGCCGCATTGTCCCTCAAGAACTGACGCCAGCTGAAGTAAACCGCCGAGTGGAAGTCCGCACGAAACTCCTAGAAAACCGCGCTATTTACGTTTCATCAAGAAAATTGCTACGTGAGTCAAAAAGTGCGTCTTTTTCCGTAATCCTGACACACAACGGCAGTGATTGAGCCCGGGCCAGCTTTCAGAACCTGTTGCCGAACGTGGCGCTTCGAGCACAAGGTCATGCTCTGCATCTGGTGGATTTCCGATGGGATATCCCATTACATGGCTTTTTTCGATTATGAAAAGGCCTTTGATTCAGTGAAACCATCAGCAGTTACAATGGCTTTGAATTGCTGCGGTATTGAAGATGTATACAATAATATTATTGATAACATCTATGAAAATGCAAGTGCAAAGATTCGGCTGTTTGAAAATACAGCACCCATAAAAACTGGAAAGGGAGTGAGACAAGATGATACTATATCTCCGAAGCTCTTTAATGCCACGTTGGAAAATGTCTTTCAATCACTGAACTGGGAAAACAAAGGGATAAAGATTAATGGAGATTACCTAACCCACCTTCGTTTTGCTGATGACATAGTCTTTTTTGCAACTACCCCATCAGAGCTTGCAGAATATGATCCAGGAACTTGCTGACAAGAGTAAAGAAGTGGGATTAAAAATGAACTTTCAGAAGACAAAAGTGATGTTCAATGCTTTTACAAGAAATGAAGATTTATCCATTGATGGAGAAAAGCTGGAGATAACAGACACGTACGTTTATCTTGGACAGCAGATATCAAGTGAGGGTCACATTGATGAAGAAATTAATCGGCGTATAAAACTTGCCTGGAGAGCTTTTGGAAGAAACAGCATAATTTTCAAATGCAATATGCCATTATGTCTTAAAAGAAAAGTGTTTGATCAATGCATCTTTCCAGTGCTTACGTATGGTGCAGAGACGTGGACCTGAACTAAAAGAGGCATGCAAAGGCTGCAGGGAACTCAAAGAAGCATGGAGAGGTGCATGTAACCAGTACAGATAAGAAGAGGAACTCGTGGATCCGAAAAATGACAAGAGTGGAAGACATCATGATCAGAGTAAAATCCCTTAAATGGCAATGGGCTGGACATACTGCCAGAACGAGAGACCATCGATGGACAGCCGAAATTTTAGATTGGATTCCAAGGGACAGGAAAAGACCCAGAAGAAGGCCACATGGGAGATGGGTGGATGAAATTCGAAAGTATGCGGGAGTAACATGGAGGAGACTGGCACAAGACAAACCGTTGTGGAAGAGGCTTGGAGAGACCTTCGTCCAGCAGTGGATAGATAATGCATGTTTGACAATGATGATGATGATGAATCCATTACGAACGGTCGGACCATCAACGCCAACCTCTTCTCTGAACAACTGGAGCGGATGTATGCCGTTTTGGAGAAGTTCCCAGCACTAGGGAACAGAATGCGCGCTCTGCAACTCCAGGAACTTGAGGGCATCGAACTGATGCCACACCCATCACATAGTCCGGATCTTGCCCCGTTGGATGATTATTTGTTCCGGTCCATGGCCCACTTCTTTCGCGTGCGGCACTTTAACAACCAAGTGGAGGTGGGAGCTGGGGTGAAGGAGTTCTTCGCCTCGAAGGACAAGAACTGGTACCGCCGCGGAATCGAAGAACTGGCGGACAGATGGATAAAGACGGTGCAACACGATCGCCTATACTTTGATTGCTGGTCGGCTTTCGCCGTAAGGGTACATATGAAGACATAAGGTGATCCAAATATTGCAACTTTCGGCTCGCCCTCTGTAGCTGTAAAGGAACATATTAAAAAGACAGACATCAGGGTAGGAACGATACACATTTTTTCGACGCATACACATGTATTTCGGTATTTTCTCGCGTTAAAAATGAGCATTTTGGCCCTTATCTGAGATTTTGCGAAATATTTAATAAAATCATTTCCTTTTTCTCCTAAATTCCAAAAAAATAAATAAATTTCGTAAAGGATTCGTACGGGCTAATCTGAATTATGAAAATGTATTATTTTATCATTTTCTTGGCTATTACAGTTAAATATTTATTCTTGATTGTTTATTTGTAAATGTTTATCCTTAAATATCTGTACTTAAACAGTCATTATTTTTCTCATGATCATTTAGGGACATAAGAATGGAAACTGCTATCGTAAACGAAGAACTTAATTTTCATGTTTCTATTACTAGATAACAATTGTTATGGCTCAGGTCATATCTGGAGAAGACCATCCTTTCTATCGACTTGCCGACATCTTCATGGCACTCAACTTCACATTGGATCCAGTGGTATACGTCTTATCGCGACGGCCTCATCGAAAAGGTCTCAGAATGTTGCTGAAGCCCCTATTCCATTTCTGTTGGCCACCTCCTACAGCAGTGTCGTCACTTAGATCATCCCAAGGTATTAGATTCCTTACTCTTCTTAAAAATTCCTTCTAACGAGAGGTTTCCAAAAAGTGCAGAGTCGTATCAGAATAATATGACCACCTACCTAATAATGGGAATGACCACCCTTGGCCTGAATGACAGCGGCCAGACGGAGTGGCATGGACACAATGAGGCCCTGGAAGCTTGCCCGAGACACACGTGCCCATTCTAACCGCAGCAGAGCACGGAGGTCCCTCAGATGACGTGGTTGTGGGTCGGCATGTCCAACCTGTCGAACCAAGTAGCCCCACAAATGCTACATGGGATTGAGATCGGGCGATTTCGCCGGCCAAAGGAGAACGGAGACATCGCTGTCGTGTTCCTGGAACCTTTCACGCACCCTATTAGCGACGTGGCAGGGCGCATTGCCCTGTTGGTAGACACCATCACCACCAGGGTGAACATCCAACATGAAGGGATGCATATGGTCAGCGAGGCTGGACAGGTAGCCATTGGCGTTCAGGGATCCATCCAGCGGTACCAGCGATCTTAAGTCATACCAGGGAAAGATCCCCGGACATGCACACAGCCAGAAGTGACGGACGGTGGCGGATACGTCGTCAGACACACGTAGAACCAACGCCCAGACACGCTTGTCTGTCAAGTACATGCACATTGCCACCGCCGGCCTGTACTTGACCGACAAGCGTGTCCGGATGTTGGTTCGCGTGTGTCTGACGTCACATCCGCCACCACCCGTCACTTCTGTGGAGTAGAAACCTCGATTCGTCGGAGAAGGCAACCTTTGTCCAATGACGGTACACCCATACGAATTACAGCCGTCGTTGCTGATGGACCTGGGCTAACATGGGCGCCTTGACGCAGCGTCGACTCCTGAGACGCATGCGCAACACAGTCGCTCTACTGTTCTCGGGGGACACGTGCCTGGGTGCCCCAGCATTTATTTGCGAAGTCGAGTGCTGCACTGTTGCGCGACGATTGCCCTTTACTGGTCGACGGAGGCAACGTTCTTCTCTGGGGTTGATGGCCTTTGGGGCTCTACAGTTATGACGTCACGAGGTGCTCGGTGGGCCAGCGGTATATTCTTGGTACACCCTTGCTACAGCACCTTGCGAATAGCCCACAGAGTCTGCTGTTTCTGATATGCTTCCACACTTGAAGCGGTAGCCGATGGTTATTCCTTCTTGAACGTCTGTCAAATCACTACCTCTGCCTATCGTGCTCACGTGCCGCACTATGGCTCATCTGTCCTGACCGGCCGCGCTATATCTCCGTGTGGTCGACTTTGTCACGTGCACTCTGTGACGCTCCTGGGCGGGTACACCGTGATTCCGGGAATGGTCATATTATTCAAATACGACTGTGTATGAAGTACAGCGCTTACCATAAAAAATGCGATAGTCAATTGAAATTTTTAACATTTCGTAATTTTCACAGTCAAAATTTCTTTCAAATGTTTAAAGGAACTTATCAGCATAAAATGCACTAAACATGCCATCATTAATGTATCTTTTTATATGAACCCTTTGTAAGCCGTATTCTGTGCACGCATATCTGAGAAAGCTCTACCAAGAAATATCAACCATTTTGCATTGATGCACTCTTTACGCCGCGGAAAGCACAGATGGAGACTAGACGCTACGCCACGAGTGGGTTGGGTTGTTCCCACCCAACTTTTCTTTGAGCTTACCCTTTAGACCCCCCCTCAAATATATTCAAGCAGCTGGAACATATGGTGGGCGCAACCATCTGAGATTCTAGGGAACTTGGATAAATGTATGTGAATTACTTGAATTCACTGAAATTTTGTTATATAAAATGAGTGTTTTGTTAAAATTTAGTGTTTGTGATAATGGGAAATGGAGGGAATTCTCTGAACGAATTCCTAAGAGAGTAGTAGCAACACACTATTTTTGTAATATGGTTAAGACAGTGAGAGAGAGAAAGAGAAAGAGAGCGAGAGAGAGAGAAAAACAGATATTCCTTATCAGATAGCATAGAAAACTCCATGAACATCATCATCAACCATGGGCACAATTCCCGTAGGTGTCTGTCGCCATTTTAACTAAGCATACCGGACAAAACATTAGCCACCTCTCTCAGAACTTGCCTTGATAACAGCATGAATATTGTGCGGAAGACTCCACGAGGTTGTGGATGTATTGAACATCGTTTTGCAGTGCCCTCGTGCGCCAATTGGTCCCGAAGTTCCGCCAGATTACTTGGGTGTCTATTCCGGCGTTTCACCTTCTGTTTCAAATGATACCACAGATTCTCAATAGGATTACAATCTGAGAATTTGGCGGGCCAGTCGAGGTGAGACAGTGCAGCTTCTTGTTTATCGTGCAACTCAGATACAGTTTTAGCCCTGTGCACACGGCAATTGTCGTCTTTGGAGACAGGAGTGGCAATGTGATGATGCTCCTGGAGATGTAGGGCAAAGGGCAAAACTTCGTCATTCAGAATGCGGAGATACGCATTCTGGGTCAAATTCAACGCCAATGCAACGAGAGGGCCCATTTCGTGATACGAAAAACATCCCCAAAGCATCACACAACCCCTTCCAGCTTGAACAAGACCTTCGACACAATCAGAATTAAAGGCTTCATTGGGCCTCCCATCATAGGAGTACAAACAAGAAAGATGACACCGAATTTTCGGGTGTAATAAGCACGTCTTTTGAATCCGTTCTGACCTTAATTAAATTTATCAAAGCTATTCAAAGTCAATGGAACCGGTATGGAAAACAATAGATCTGACCAAAGAAAGAAGCTTTTCAATCGGGTTTTTAATCCCTCAGATATTGCTGTAAACGGAATCGTGAGCATACGAACTCTTAGAAACAGAGATATCGATAAAAATAAGATGTGACTTTACGTCCCCTGGTGGGAAAACCATGCATTATTTTGGGAAGAAAGTATTCTCAACAGGTTTATCCATATAAGCGGTATCGGTCCAAGAAAAAAATTGTTGAGTTTTCAGAAGCCCAGATTTTGCAACAAATACTTCAGAAGCTGAAATTAACACTTATGACCCCTTGTGGCTAAACAATTCTTTACCAAACATTACAAATTATGTGAAAAATATTTTCCATCAGGTCTTGTATGCGACACAGCAAGAATGTTTCAAATCAGAGCTTTAGGAGCAGAAATAACGCAGAAAACGCAATTTACCTTTGTGCCCCCTAGGGGAAAGTCTATGATATACTTGAAAATTTTGAATTTATAGGAAAAACATTTCGCATCAGAAACACTATCCAACAAAGAAGGAATTTTTCAAATCGGACTCCTACAAGTAGAGATATTGGCAAAAATAAGATGCACATCAACGCCCCCTGGCGGAGAAATTGTGCAATATTTTAAGAAGAAAATATTCCGAAAAGGTTTATCGATGTGAGTGCCATCAGTCCACGAAAGAATTTTTTCAATCGATATTTTAGAAGCTCCGTTTTTATGGCAAATACATCAGAAGCAAAAATTAACACTTACGCCACCTGGTGGCCAAAGCATTCTTTACCAAAAATTTGAAATTATATGCAAAAGATTTTCCATCAGAAGATTTATCCGCAGAAGAAAAAAATTTTCAAATCGGTGGGTTAGAAAAAGAGTTATCGGGAAAAATGTAATTTACTTTTACGCTCCCTAGCGAGCGGAAAATCTATGCGTAATTTGAAAAAGTAACTATATCTTAAATACTCTTCGACATAAATGGAATCGAAAGATAAAAAAGCATTTTCAATCGGATGTTTAGAAGCAAATATGTGGAATAAAACGTATTTTTGAATTCGACATCATCTGCATTTACGCCCTCTAGTGGCGAAATTGTACATCGTAAAAATAACGAAATAAGGGATCATCAGTTGCATATTTCAAGCTTCCGAATGCAAAAAGAAATTTTTCAAGTCGGACTAATAGTTGCAGAGATATCGTGGGTACAGACGGACGGACGGACGGACAAACCGATAACAGGAGCACGATCTTTTTTTTAAAAGACGTGCTAACAAAAACGAGACTCTGATGCACTCGTAGTCTCCCATCATTGGAATACAAACAAAAACGAGACTCATCAGACTAAATTACTCGGCCGCCCCGGTGGCGCAGTGGTCTAAGGCGCTGGCCTCTGATAATTCGTCCGTAAGGGGTCCGGGTTCGAATCCCGGTCAGGCATGGATGTTGTGTTTGTCTTACGGCACTGGCTCTCTCCCTTCCCTGGAACCAGTGACCCTAAATTAGGGACGGGCGACTGCTTATAGCCCATTGAGTTGCTCACGGTGGTCGTTAAACCTCCAATCAAAAAAAAAAAATACTCGTTTCCAGTCCTCCACAGTTACGTTTTGGTGACTCTGAGCCCATTGATAACGTGCGACTTTGCGACTTGCTGTTAAAAGAGGCCTCTTCCGTGTACTCTGCTTCAGATGTCCATCGCATGCAGTTTTCTTTGCAATGTCCTTTCGGAAATTGGTTGGAGTGGACTTTCATTGACTGTTTGGAGTAATTATTGTCTGGTTTGAAACCGATTTGCAGTTACTAGGAGTGAAACATGGCGGCGCTTCCTGTTGGTGAGAATCGTTTTCCGGCCACAGTTACGTCGCCAATTTTCAGTTGACTTCGGACTACACCATTGTTTGTAGACCCGCTGGACAGTACACTACGACACAGCAACACATTGGGCGACTTCATTCATTTTGTATCCGTTGGCATGGCCAAACACGATGGCTCCTTTTTACCACTCACTAAAGTCTGTCTTATATACGACCCATATTGCAAACTAAATTCAACACGCACGATGATCTTCACCACTGCACGAGACAGAAATGATCCGGTAAATCACGTCAGTGCTATTTATCTCCCAATAAAGTTATCACAGCGCCTTCTGTGCAACCGGTAACTTTCTACTGGGATTTCTGTTAGGGGTGACTACTTTTTTGTCCGGTGTGCTTATATTGTCCCATTGAAGCCTGTTCATTGCAGAGTGGGTCAGTTATTGAAGAGTTCCACCGCACCAGTCTTTAATAACGTCAGCCCACAGACGGCGAGGGCATCCTCTTGCATTTCTTCCGTTCATTAAGCCAAACACCAATGTCTTTATCTTTCTGTCATTTTCTATTCAGCAGATGTGTCCAAAAAGTCTCAGTTTTCTCTGTGTGATATTTTGGCACAGGGTCTATTTTAGTTGTATTCTTCTGCACCCTTAATTTCTAATCCTCTGGGTCCATCCGATTCGTAAGATTTTACGATAGCACTTTCTATCAAATCCTTCTCTCTGATTCCTTTGTCAATGTTCAAGTCTCGCATCCTACATAGCATGCTGCTGAAGATGCATGTCTCAAGAATGCTTAACTTAGTTGTGAGGCTAATATCTCTGCTCTTCCAAATTTTATTCATGACTTTTAACAGTTTTATAGCGAATCTTGTGTTCTAGTGACTAGCGAATCCTGTGATGGTAATATTCAAATTAATCGGAATCTTGAAACTAGGTCCGCCTCGGTAGTGTAGTGTGTAGCACACTCGGGCGCTATCCATGAGACGCGGGTTCATCACCGCTCCAGGACGACGAAATTTTCACGTTTTCGGATATTATCTGACTTAACACCAGTGTCATTCTGTAAATCAAACTCATCTTTGTTATGCGGCTTCCTAGTTAAGTTAACTTTTATTCCTAGTATTATAGTTATTCCCTTAAGTTCACTTTAGGGGTTCAAACTGAAGGAAAATAAAACTTCTTGGATTTGCCCATCTATGTCCAGGAAGTAAGTTCCTCAAAAAAATGTACAAAAAACCTTTGGATACAAACAAAATAATAGATTTTCACTCCCCTCATCCATATTCAATGAAGAAAAATGTCGCAAACCAATTTGTAGAAAAAATAAATACTTTAGTCTCCTCAGAAGATATGAAAAAAGCCCACATTGATGAACAGGAAGTAATGTTAACAGAAAATAACCACCCAAAAAAGAAAATAGATAAATTACTCAAACCAGATAAACGAAAAAATGCAAGCAAGCAGGAGTTTAGGTTCACAAGGAAAATTACGTATCAAAAGGATTTGTTTGAATCTCTAAAGAGAATAAGTAATAAATATGATATTAGATTAGCTCCCAGTTTACACAACAAACTTAAAAAAATTTGCCCTAGCTTGATTCAAAAGGAAGAAAAATTGTTAAAAATGCAAGGAGTAATTTATAAAGTAACTTGCAGCTGTGGAAAATGCTATTTACATAGGAGAAACAGGTCGTAGGCTGGAAACTCGCATCGCGGAGCACAAGGCAGCAATAAAAAAATGTTCCATCACGACAGGATTAGACAGACACGTTAGAGAAACAGGACACCACATGGACTGGGACTCTTTGACTGTCATTGGACATCAATCCAACTTCCTGAAGTGAAAATTGAAAGAGCGACTTGAAATTGGAAAATACCATAACTTCATCATTAATGACTGTAAGGGATATTCGCTGCCTAACATCTGGCAAGATATTTTGCAGATTCACCGTAACCTTCAAGGTTAACCGTAACCGAAGACCGTGACGGAGATTGAAAGAAAGACTTCCTGACGAAGGAGAAGAGTTCTCTCCAAAAATTTGCAGAAATTTTGAGACTTTACCTAGATAAATCCCATAAGAAAGTTAACTAGTTTTTATCCATGTCATATTTACACCAATAAACGGATTCACATCTTCCAGCTTTGTGTTGTACAATGGTGTATTCCCTTGTTTCATTCATTGATTTCATTCAGTGTTACAGCCTTTGGAATTCTAATTAAAATTTCTTTTTGCTATTTAAGTCATATGTTATACAGCTTCCGAGATAAGTGAACTTTTGCACATTTTCAAGTCCTTTGCCTTCCAGAATGATCTATTTCCTGCAACTTAAGTAAGCTAAAATTGCAAAGAAATACTAACTTCACATGAAGATTCACATACTGCATGCAGTGAATAAATAGTACTCACTTGAAATCTTTTTTTTTTTTTATTTTTTTCGTACAGTACTGCTTGTAATCTTTTTTTTACTAGGGATAGCATTATCCCCGTCGGATAAAAAGCACATGAAGGGAAGTTTTTGCCAAAATTTTTGCCAAACACTTTAAAATTTGTGCCACCGTCCCATCATGCTTAACCTCACAAACAACTCTGAGCGCTGGCGTCTAAACTGATCGAGACCCGCATAAATTAGTATCATTATGTACAAAAATAACACAAATACGTAAGGTGTAAGAAAATGAGCACATTAATAAATGAACATTTTACAGAGTGAGTCGAAAGTTTTGCAATATTTGGATCACTTTATGTCTTCATACGTACCTTTACGACGAAAGCTGACTAGCATTCAAAGTATAGGCCATCGTGTTGCACCGTCGTTAGCCATCTGTCTGCCAGTTCTTCGATTCTACAGAGGGTGAGTCGAATGTTTTGCAATATTTGGATCACTTTATGTCTTCATACGTACCTTTACGACGAAAGCTGACTAGCATTCAAAGTATAGGACATCGTGTTGCACCGTCGTTAGCCATCTGTCTGCCAGTTCTTCGATTCTACAGAGGGTGAGTCGAAAGTTTTGCAATATTTGAATCACTTTGTCTTCATACATATCTTTACGGCGAAAGCTGACTAGCATTCAAAGTACAGGCCATCGTGTTGCACCGTCTTTAGCCATCTGTCTGCCAGTTCTTCGATTGTACAGAGGGTGAGTCGAAAGTTTTGCAATATTTGGATCACTTTATGTCTTCATACGTACCTTTACGACGAAAGCTGACTAGCATTCAAAGTATAGGCCATCATGTTGCACCGTCGTTAGCCATCTGTCTGCCAGTTCTTCGATTCTACAGAGGGTGAGTCGAAAGTTTTGCAATATTTGGATCACTTTATGTCTTCATACGTACCTTTACGACGAAAGATGACTTGCATTCAAAGTATAGGCCATCGTGTTGTACCGTCTTTAGCCATCTGTCTGCCAGTTCTTCGATTCTACAGAGGGTGAGTCGAAAGTTTTGCAATATTTGAATCACTTTGTCTTCATACATACCTTTACGGCGAAAGCTGACTAGCATTCAAAGTATAGGCCATCGTGTTGTACCGTCTTTAGCCATCTGTCTGCCAGTTCTTCGATTGTACAGAGGGTGAGTCGAAAGTTTTGCAATATTTGGATCACTTTATGTCTTCATACGTACCTTTACGACGAAAGCTGACTAGCATTCAAAGTATAGGCCATCGTGTTGTACCGTCTTTAGCCATCTGTCTGCCAGTTCTTCGATTGTACAGAGGGTGAGTCGAAAGTTGTGCAATATTTGAATCACTTTGTCTTCATACATACCTTTACGGCGAAAGCTGACTAGCATTCAAAGTACAGGCCATCGTGTTGCACCGTCGTTAACCATCTGTCTGCCAGTTCTTCGATTCTACAGAGGGTGAGTCGAAAGTTTTGCAATATTTGGATCACCTTATGTCTTCATACGTACCTTTACGACGAAAGATGACTTGCATTCAAAGTATAGGCCATCGTGTTGTACCGTCTTTAGCCATCTGTCTGCCAGTTCTTCGATTGTACAGAGGGTGAGTCGAAAGTTTTGCAATATTTGGATCACTTTATGTCTTCATACGTACCTTTACGACGAAAGCTGACTAGCATTCAAAGTATAGGCCATCGTGTTGTACCGTCTTTAGCCATCTGTCTGCCAGTTCTTCGATTGTACAGAGGGTGAGTCGAAAGTTGTGCAATATTTGAATCACTTTGTCTTCATACATACCTTTACGGCGAAAGCTGACTAGCATTCAAAGTACAGGCCATCGTGTTGCACCGTCGTTAACCATCTGTCTGCCAGTTCTTCGATTCTACAGAGGGTGAGTCGAAAGTTTTGCAATATTTGGATCACCTTATGTCTTCATACGTACCTTTACGACGAAAGATGACTTGCATTCAAAGTATAGGCCATCGTGTTGTACCGTCTTTAGCCATCTGTCTGCCAGTTCTTCGATTGTACAGAGGGTGAGTCGAAAGTTGTGCAATATTTGAATCACTTTGTCTTCATACATACCTTTACGGCGAAAGCTGACTAGCATTCAAAGTATAGGCCATCGTGTTGCACCGTCTTTAGCCATCTGTCTGCCAGTTCTTCGATTGTACAGAGGGTGAGTCGAAAGTTTTGCAATATTTGGATCACTTTATGTCTTCATACGTACCTTTACGACGAAAGCTGACTAGCATTCAAAGTATAGGCCATCGTGTTGCACCGTCGTTAGCCATCTGTGTGCCAGTTCTTCGATTCTACAGAGGGTGAGTCGAAAGTTTTGCAATATTTGGATCACTTTATGTCTTCATACGTACCTTTACGACGAAAGATGACTAGCATGCAAAGTATAGGCCATCGTGTTGCACCGTCTTTAGCCATCTGTCTGCCAGTTCTTCGATTCTACAGAGGGTGAGTCGAAAGTTTTGCAATATTTGGATCACTTTATGTCTTCATACGTACCTTTACGACGAAAGATGACTTGCATTCAAAGTATAGGCCATCGTGTTGTACCGTCTTTAGCCATCTGTCTGCCAGTTCTTCGATTCTACAGAGGGTGAGTCGAAAGTTGTGCAATATTTGAATCACTTTGTCTTCATACATACCTTTACGACGAAAGCTGCCTAACATTCAAAGTATAGGCCATCGTGTTGCACCGTCTTTAGCAATCGCGTTGCACCGTCTTTAGCAATCGTGTTGCACCGTCTTTAGCCATCGTGTTGCACCGTCTTTAGTCATCTGTCTGCCAGTTCTTCGATTCTACAGAGGGTGAGTCGAAAGTTTTGCAATATTTGGATCACTTTATGTCTTAATACGAAGAAAGCTGACTAGCATTCAAAGTACAGGGCATCGTGTCACACCATCTTTTCACATCGTGTCACATCATATGTTTACCAGTCTTCGATTCCACGGCGGCACCAGTTCTTGTCCTTCGAGGCGCAGAACTCCTTCACCCCAGATGCCACCTCCTCCTGGTTGTTGAAGTGCCGCCCGCGAAGAAAGTGCGCCAAGGACCAGAACAAGTAATCTTCCGACGGGGCAAAGGGGCCAAGGACCGGAACAAGTAATAATCCGACGCGGCAAGGTGCGGACTACATGCTGGGTGTGGCCTCAGTTCGATGCCCTCAAGTTCTTGGAGTTTTGCCAGGGTCGTTCGCCGGGCATGAGGCCGAGCATTGTTCTGCTGTAGGAGAGCGCGCTTTCTGTTCACCAATGCCAGGTACTTCTCCTCAAAAATGGCATACATTCGTCCCAGCTGTTCACAGTAGAGATTGGCGTTGATAGTCCTACCATCTGGAACAAATTGGTAATGGATTATCCCCTCGAAATTTCACCAGACGCCGAGCATCACCTTGTGCTCAGAGCACCCACGTTTGGCAACAGGTTCTGGAAGCCGGCTCGGGCTCAATCACTGCAGTTGTGTGTTAGGATTACGGAAATAGATCCACTTTTCATCTCACGCAACAGTTCTCTTGATGAAACGTACATCGCACGGATTTTCGAGGTTTCGTACACACTTCCGCTCGGCGCTTTGCCTCAGGTGGCGTCAGTTCTTGAGGGACAATGCGGCAGCTCCTGTAGACTTTGCCGAGGTCCTGAAGGTGACGAACCGCGGTGGTCTGTGATATGCCCAGCTTGCCTGATAATCTCCGAGTGCTGGTTATCGTGTTTGCTTCTACGGCCTGGCGCATGGCCTCCGAATCCACGGTTCGCGGCCTACCTGACCTTGGCTGATCGTCAAGGTTTCTGTTACCTGAGCGAATTTCCTTGAACCATCTGGTTGCGGTGCTATGGTCAACGGAACCTCTTCCCCTTTCGCATGATAAATGTTTCGCGTTGCTTGAGCAGCGTTATAGCCGAGTTCAGTCTCGTAAAGCAAAAGTTCCTCAATCAGCCGGTTGTGACTGTTCATCTTTTAGGCGTCCCAACCACACACAGAACGACGAGATGCAATGCTGTTCACAACAACGACTACCACTTTATATCCCTTTCGACTGACTGCAGTGCGCGACTTGAAGTAGTTTAAACACGTGACATACCCGACACAGCACATGCGTTTTTGCAAATATTGCAAAACTTTCGACTCGCCCTCTATATTACGTATTATAGATGGTTTTTCGAGGGGAAGGTTATGCTAAGTTCTCGTTTACTAAAAAAGTTTCAAAACCAGCAGTCACCAAAAAACTTCAGTTACTTCCTAAAAATACAAAATTTATTCAAAACTTAATATCGCATGCAAAATTACTGGTGGAAAGTTACGCCACTTGATGCTTCTGTTGGTGAGTCGATATGTCACCTCTAAAGTGCAGAAATCAGTTATTCTACAGATTATCTAGGTAATGTGCAAATTAACTAGGGTGATCCGTTAAAGTGCCGAAAATTGTTTCATTTCTCAAATTACCTAGGTAATCTGCAAATTACCTAGATAATCTGCAAATTACCTAGATAATCTGCAAATTACCCACTAGGCACTCGTCAAAGTGAAAATAAGATCTTTGCTGGAACAACAGCAACGTTTCTGTACGCTTAAATTAACATAATGTTATATAATCGGCTTTACAACAATCCCTTTCTTCGCACTTTTTTGTTTTTGTTGACAAGGTTCGCATAAATCTAAAAACCTTTTTATTTGGGCTTGGGCTATGTTTTTATAAAGTGTATTTAATTACTTGATCATTCTGTCTCTTCCACCGTGGCCAATTGACAAATGAGTAGAATACAATATGTCAAACGATTCTTCGGCATGGACAAACTTTTCACACTTTCTCGCGCATATGACAACGGCTCAATGAGCTTTTCACAGCCTTGTACAGTCAACACATCATACCTTTGAATTATTTGATAATCTCGAGATGAGTCTTTCTTCTCGGAAACTTTTATTCGCTTTACATCTTCAATTATGCAATCATACTTTCGTTTTGTCATTAAAACACTGTTGTATTTTGAATCTTCGCTAAAGAGGTTTTCGAAGAATCTTTTCTTCAGTTTACTCACCAATTCGGTGCTTGCTTGCATACTAGGGGTTAAATTTATCTGCTTAAAAAAAAAATCACGACACAAATTCACGCGCTAACAGGCAGAAACGAATTTGAAAACAGAATTAGCTATGCTACGCACTGGCAGCCGACGCCAATTACGAGAAATAAAAACAACCTGCGACGACTAGACGATGGCGAAACGAAACCAAAAGTGGAGGGAGAGGGGGAAGGTGTAGGGAAAGGAAATGAGAGAAACAAACTTTTGAACTTTAACGATACGGAAGCCGTTAATGTGCACATCACCTAGGTAAAATCCGGAAAACCCTTGATTCCGCACGTTAACGCAGCAAATCAGTTAATCTGCAGATTAGCTAGGTAATGTGCACATTAACGGCTTTCGAGCTTTAGCGGTAACAGATACATCCAAATGTGCAGCACTATTCCATTTTAAAGGAAGTATGAGTTTTCGAAAGAAAAAAGATCTATTCCCTATCAATCAAGATGTTGCTGTTATAGGTTTAGATCCTATATAACTAAGATTAAGGTTGGGCCATGAAAAGCGGGTAATACTGTAAATCATACGGTCTGCTCACCTAACTGTGCGTCGCATGCTGCTAGATAGGGGATGGCCGAAGGTTTTGGGTCCTGTGGCTACTTCGAACTTAGTACACATTGGAGATCGACTAATAAATTAACTGACGAAATTCGTAGCGTGGAACCTGGCATTGACATCGCAATAAACACCACAAAATGAAATAATTACTTATACGTGGTCCGATCAAAAAGTTCCGAGACTAGGCCGATATACAACGAAATACTTACGTTACTTAAGTCTGGCTATGATCTCCCTCAAAGTAGTCTCCTTGGGCAGCGATACACCGCTGCCAGCGTTTTTGCCACTGTTGGAACGCTCCCTGGAAGTTCCAGACTAGGCCGATATACAACAAAGTACTTACGTTACTTAAGTCTGGCTATGATCTCCCTCAAAGTAGTCTCCTTGGGCAGCGATACACCGCTACCAGCGTTTTTGCCACTGTTGGAACGCTCTCTGGAAGTTCCAGACTAGGCCGATATACAACAAAGTACTTACGTTACTTAAGTCTGGCTATGATCTCCCTCAAAGTAGTCTCCTTGGGCAGCGATACACCGCTGCTAGCGTTTTTGCCACTGCTGGAACGCTCCTTGGAAGTTCCAGACTAGGCCGATATACAACAAAGTACTTACGTTACTTAAGTCTGGCTATGATCTCCCTCAAAGTAGTCTCCTTGGGCAGCGATACACCGCTGCTAGCGTTTTTGCCACTGCTGGAACGCTCTCTGGAAGTTCCGAGACTAGGCTGATATACAACGAAATACTTACGTTACTTAAGTCTGGCTATGATCTCCCTCAAAGTAGTCTCCTTGGGCAGCGATACACCGCTGCCAGCGTTTTTGCCACTGTTGGAACGCTCCCTGGAAGTTCCAGACTAGGCCGATATACAACAAAGTACTTACGTTACTTACGTCTGGCTATGATCTCCCTCAAAGTAGTCTCCTTGGGCAGCGATACACCGCTGCTAGCGTTTTTGCCACTGCTGGAACGCTCTCTGGAAGTTCCGAGACTAGGCTGATATACAACGAAGTACTTACGTTACTTAAGTCTGGCTATGATCTCCCTCAAAGTAGTCTCCTTGGGCAGCAATACACCGCTGCCAGCATTTTTGCCACTGTTGGAACGCTCTCTGGAAGTTCCACACTAGGCCGATATACAACAAAGTACTTACCTTACTTAAGTCTAGCTATGATTTCCCTCAAAGTAGTCTCCTTGGGCAGCGATACACCGCTGCTAGCGTTTTTGCCACTGTTGGAACCCTCCCTGGAAGTCCTGTTTGCGAATCGTGTCAAGCACCGTCTGCGATTCGCGCTGGATCTCGTTCACGGTTTCAAACCGACGATCCTTGAGCTTCAGCTTCATCTCCGGGACAGAAAGAAGTCGCACGGGGCCAAATCCGACGTAGTGATGTTGTTGCGGTTGCAAAACTGGCGTGTAGCTAACTTTCTGTGAGCTGCTGCATTGTCGCGGTGGAGCAGGAAATCGCCCCTGTGCCACATTTTTTCAGGTAATTTGCAGCGAATGTGCTCCCTAAGACGCCGCAGAACTTCGCAGAAAATAGGGAGGTGCCGGTCTGCCCCTGGAGGACGAATTCACGACGCACAATCCCACAAATGTCAAAGAACACGATGAACATGCTTTTGGTTGCTCTCCGGACCTGTCGGGGGTTCTTCGGTCGCGGAGATGCCGGGCTCTTCCACTGCGACTATTGTTGTTTGGTCTCCGGGTCGTAACCGTAGACCCAAGTCTCGTCTCCAGTGATGACCCACGACAGGAACGTTGCTTCATTCGCCACTTTCTGACGAAGATCTTGACAGAGTTCGACACGGAGCGCCTTCCGTTCAGGGTTCAGAATCATTGGCACAAACTTTGCAGCAATGCTGTGCATGTTCAAAACCGATGTCAGAATTTCTTTCACTGTTCTGTATGACACATTGACGATGGTAGCAATATCTCTAGTTCTAGGAGTACGATTTGAAAATTTTCTTCTTTGTTGGATAGTGTTTTCAGTGTGACATGTTTTTCATATAATTTCAAAATTTTCAAGTAATTCATAGACTTTCCGCTAGGGCGCGTAGAGGTAAATTGCGTTTCCCCCTATATCTCTGCTTCTAAATCTCCGATTTAAAAAATTCTTTATGCACCGGATACAGCTCCTGGTGGGAAATCGTTTGCACATAATTTCTAATTTTTGTAAAAAAAAAAAATGGTTTGGCCACCAGGGGGCGTAAATCTTAATTTCCGCTTCTGGCGTATTTGCAGCAAAATATGAGTTTCTAAATTCTCGATTGAAAAAAAACGTCGTTTGTAGGCCGATAGTACTCATGTCGACAAACCTTTTAGAAACATTTTCTTCTTAAAATAATGCATGGTTTCCACGCCAGGGAGCGTAGATATATATCTTATTTTTGTGAATATCTCTACTTCTAAAAGTCCGATTCGAAAAATTTCTTCTTTGTTGGATAGTCTCCAGTGTGACATGTTTTTCATATAATTTCGAAATTTTCAAGTAATTCATAGACTTTCCGCTAGGGGGCGTAAAGGTAAATGGCTTTCCTCCTATATCTCTGCTTCTAAATCTCCGATTTCAAAAATTCTTTCTGCACCAGATACAGCTCCTGATGGGAAATCCTTTGCACATAATTTCAAATTTTTGTAAAAAATGGTTTGGCCACCAGGTGGCGTAAGTCTTAATTTCCGCTTCTGATGTATTTGCAGCAAAATATGAGCACCTAAAATCTCGATTGAAAAAAGTCGTTTGTTGACCGATTCTGCTCATGTCAACAAACCTTTTAGGAACATTTTCTTCTGATAATAATGCATGGTTTCTACGCCAGGGAGCGTAGATGTATATCTTATTTTTGTCAATATCTCTACTTGAAAGAGTCCGATTTGAAAAATTCCTTCTTTGTTGGATAGTGTTTCCGATGCGAAATGTTTTTCCTATAAATTCAAAATTTTCAAGTAAATCATTGACTTTCCGCTCGGGGGCACAAACGTACATTGCGTTTTCTGCGTTATTTCTGCTTCTAAAACTCCGATTTGAAAAATTCTTCCTGTATCGCATAATTTCTAATGTTTGGTAAAGAATGGTTTGGTCACCAGATGGCATAAGCGTTAATTTCTGCTTCTGATGTATTTGTAGCAAAATCTGGGCTCCTGGAAACTCGACTAATTTTTTTTTCTTGGACTGATACCGCTCGTATGGAAAAACCTTTTGAGAATACTTTCTTCCTAAAATAATGCATGGTTTTCCCACCAGGGGTCATAAAGTCACATCTTATTTTTGTCGATATCTCTGTTTCTAAGAGTCCGATTTGAAAAAAAAATTATGTGCTGGAGAGCCTTTCCGGTGAGAAATGTTTCTCATATAAATTCATGTTTTTCTTAACGCACAAGTCTGCAACCAGAGGGTGTAAGCTCACGATTCTGTTTACAGCAATATCTGAGGGATTAAAAACTTCTTTCTTCCGTCAGATATTACTGTTTTCCATACCGGTTCCATTGCCTTTGAATAGCTTTAATAAATTTAGTTTGCGTCAGAACGGATTCAAAAGACGTGTAACGTATACTCTAGATTCAGTTTCTTTTTGATTTTACTATCTCTTGTTATTTTATTTTCCTATGCAAATTATCTTCTCACTTAACGAGATGTTGTTTCTCCCGCTGAATTATATGTGGCAACGAGTGTAAGACATGACGTGGTGGTATGCAGTATATATATAGGCGCGTTCAAGTATACCAAAGAGGTTCGTTTTATATGTGATAGGTTCTTCCTGATTATTGATATGCGATTTACCTACGTTTGTACGATATTACGAAAGTTCGGGCTATCAGTAGTTGTGTTATTTTGGAGTGTGTATTTGAGTAATGCCAGGAGCTCCCCAATAAAAGGTTAAAAGTGAGTACGTTTTCTTAGTTCGTTTTATCGTCAGACCTCTGTCTGGCCGTTAAGTCTATTTCATTGAGTGTTTACGTTAAGTTCAGGGTGTATTGTGTTTACCGCTCTAATAAGGAGCCTTCAAGGTACTAATGTACTAAAACCGAAGTTATATTACTGATATTCAAGATAATGAGGAACGCTGAGTAAAAATAAATTCCATATTCTTGAAATTTATTGCACGTGCGTGTCTTACCTAAACAAACTCTAGCACTTTGAAGATTAAGCACACTTTAGCTACGTCAAGTAAGCTTTCAATAACCCTAACGTGACTTAACGTAAGCTTTCCTGCACTACACGTCCAGCCGGAGAATTTTATTCATTATAGACGTGCTTATTACACCCGAAAATTCGGTGTCATCTTTCTTGGGTTTTTTCGCAGCGAAAGCATCGACATATTTTAATACCGTTGGTAATTAACTTTTATTTGTGTATATTTAATTCAGTTTTATTTGTGCATTCTCTGGGCTTCGGAACTAGCTTAGCTAGCCTCGAATATACGCCTCTGTTAATTGCCAAGTTTAATATTGTCTCATCAAGTGATTTTATGCTTGTACATTCGCAGAGGATTAAGACCAAATGGGACAGAGAAAATGAGTCTCAGGACATTGTTCTAAAACTTAGCAAGGGAGTCTAGTAGGGTTTCCGCACAGTTAGCGCAGACAGGTGATCCATGAGTAAAAATAGGGACTAAATAAACTGTAAAGAGGAGAAGTTTAAGTTTGGTTGTTAGCTTACACTCTTTCTTGATAAGTGGATAAGGGATTGTTTTTCACTCTCTTTGCTTTCGAAATGGCTTGGCAAATGTGCTTACCCAAAGGAGTTGTTTATCCATAATGAGCCCTAGATATGTGACTTCTTTTCTCAATTTGATACGATCCCCATACAGATATAGAGACATCTTAGGACTAGTGTAGGCAAAACGCCGTGTAAAGAGAATGACGTGTTAATCTTAATGTTATATCTGTCAAACTAACGTCTAGTGTTGGGAAGGAAATTCTAAAGTTAAGAGACTGCAAGCCCGACTTTGCGTGAGAAGTTAACAAGAGCTGTGTCATCCGCATAGATATCCGAGGTATAAGTATTATAGAGAATCGGACCTAGCATAGAGCCTTTCAGGTACTTCAGCATAAAAGCTCTGAGCTGAGAGGGATTGATTGAATCGAACTCTGAACTTCCTTTTGCGAATCTACAACGGCCGTTCCATAAAAACTGAGAGTAAAATCACACAAAATGAAGAAATATAGGTACTGCAAAATATATGTTATTCTTTCTCAAAGTATCATGATACGCAACGTTCCCATCGTTCAGTCCACTTTTCAAATCATGTGGCAAAGGCATTTTGTGGAAGCTGCTTTAGCGACCCCTGAACAGCTTGAACAACGTCAGCATCTGTGTTGAATGTTGCGGCACGGAACCTCCTCATTTTTGGAAACAACCAGAAATAGCACGGGGCGATGTCAGAACTGTAGGCAGACTGTGGCATGATTTCAATACTGGATTTCGTAAGAAACTGTTGAAGCCGCGGATGGCTTAGTGGTTAGCGAGTCAGACTATCAATGCAAGGTCCTCAGGTACGAACCTGGGCTGATCTTTCGGAGATGGTGTGATTTACTAACAATCGCTGAATATCCGCCGTGCATCGGACGAGCACGTTAAGTGACGGCCCCCAGGCTGGACCCACTGGTTAAATGGGTATCCTTTCCTACGCCCCGCTCTGAAATTCTCTCACCCCTCTATGTGCAACATCGTACTTATACGGTGGCGACATCTACTGTACTCTAATCTCACTACAAACTGTTCCGTCAAAGTCGCTAGACTTGCTCTCATTCCTTCCGTTTCTGTGTCCTGCCCAAAAGGCGATCTCGCTGTAGGTGGCTGGGGCCTAAACTCTTCTCACTGTGGACGGAAGTCCTACAAGAAAATGACAAATACTGGAAACTGTTGAACACAAGCAGCCATGTATGGGTGGGCGTCATCATGGTGTAGGGTCCACTTGGCCACCAGTTCCTGTCGCTTAATCGATATGTGTCGTCGCAAACGCTTCAAGACTGAAACGTAATAATCAGCATTGGCAGTAATTTGTGGAGGAGCGACATGCTGATAGACTACACCTTTATGATCAAAGAAAACTATCTTCATCCTCTTCCCAGTTGATTTGGTTTGGCGGACTTTTTCGGAGGAGGCGAGCCTGTGTGTTTCAAAACACTCGTTGCGCTCTTCGTGAGGGGGTCGAAACAGTGGACCCATGTTTCATCGGCAGTAATTACTGTGTTTAGAAAGTTTGGATCCTTTGCAATCACTTGTTTCCGCACCTGAACTCTGGCTAACAATTGTTCTCTCGTCAGGTGATGAAGTACACATCTGGAACACACACGATGCAGCAGTAATTTGTAGCGTAGAATGCGGAATGTCGACGTTTTTGAAATATTAGCTGACGCCAGTACGTCTTCACGCGTCATTCGACGATCTTTTTGCAGGACTGCCCAAACAGTGTTAACAATACGCTCCGTAACAACACTTTCAGGTCGACCAAGCCTAGGAGCGAGTAATGCTGACAAATGCCTCTTTTTTGAAATCATGGTGCCATCTAAAAATCGTTGGGTCACACAAACATTTATCTTTGTAAGCTTTTTTTCATTAAATCAACTGTTTCTGGAGCCGTTTTACCCAAACAATAGCAAACTTCTATCGCACAACGCGTTTCACTTCTTAACTGAAAATTCTCCAAATACGTGACGTCAGCAATTAAACAAAGACATCGCTCTTTTCACGTTTTAACAACAAACAGCAACCGAAATATTGTTATTCGGTCATCGCCGGGGTATTGCATCCCGGATCTCTCGATATCCAGTCGAGCGCGTTAGCCTTACCTCACGGTGGCCTACACCATAGGGTAAGGCTGTAAGGCTATGTGTGTTTTTCTGACATCATAAATCCGTACGATAGGCTCAGCTACTGAGACATCTCCATCTGGGGTTGCTAAAACGTAGAAAGAGCGTGTGTTTGTTTAATCCCTTCTTAACTCTGAATCACTCACCTACATGACTGTATGGCAAAATGCTGACGAGCTTTTTTTTTTTTTTTTTTTTTTTTGATTGGAGGTTTAACGACCACCGTGAGCAACTCAATGGGCTATAAGCAGTCGCCCGTCCCTAATTTAGGGTCACTGGTTCCAGGGAAGGGAGAGAGCCAGTGCCGTAAGACAAACACAACATCCATGCCTCACCGGGATTCGAACCCGGACCCCTTTCGGACGAATGATCAGAGGCCAATGCCTTAGACCACTGACGAGCTTTAAACAACTGCGCAATAACAAAACCAGAATCGTCTGCCGCGGCTAATATCTGTTGCCATAGATACTTCCTTAATTCAATTTGTCGTCTGCGTGTTTATTTTTCGCCTTCGAACTCTTGCCAACTCAAAAAAAATGACTCTCAATTTTTATGGAACGCCCTTTGTATGATTGAATGATTTCAATGATCAAAGTCGGGAATTAGCACTGAATCAGCTTACATAACAGTGAGGTATACTGTGTCAAATGCCTTAGAGATGTCTAAAAATATTGCTGATGATCTTTGCTTTTTACTGAATCCTTGAGCTGTTTCTTCCAGCTTGGTGTATTGTTGAGTGAGCTGCCAGGAAACCACACTAGAACGGCGGAATACTGTTGAATTCTTGACAGTGGCTAATGATATGCCTGTAGAGAAGCCTTTCAAAAACCTTGCCTAATTCAGATAATAACTAGACGAAACCCGTCGGAATCGACGGTTAGTTTTTTTTTTGTTTTGTTTTCTTCGAAAAGAATAAACTCATATGAAACAACAAATGTAAACTTTATTTGACTGACAAATTCATTCAACCACTTCAGTAAAGATAATAGTCCAGGTTCGTCATTTTTTTTTTTTTTTTTTTGACTGAGGGTTTAACGACCACCGTGAGCATCTCAATGGGCTATAAGCAGGCGCCTGTCGCTAATTTAGGGTAGCTGTTTCCTGGGAAGGGAGAGAGCCAGTGCAGTAAGACAAACACAACATCCATGCCTCACCGGGATTCGAACCTGGACCTTCACGAACGAATCATCATAAGCCAGCGCTTAGACCACTGCGTTACTGGGGCAGCCAGGTTCGTGATGAGCATCACGACTGTACCCTTTTTCAGTCGTAAAATGTGAGGCGGAAGTCCACTCGTCTCGATCGTGTACAAAAATTCAACAGGATAGCGCACTCTTTCACTCTCATCTTCAGTCACAACTGTGTTTGTAAATGTTGTTGGAATGAGATTCGCGTCGCGAATACTCTTCACCCGTCGGAATCGACGGTTAGTTTCTTTTTTTTTTTTTTTTTGTTGTTTCTTTTGAAAATAATAAACTCATATGAAACAACAAATGTAAACTTTATTTGATTGGCAAATTCATTCAACCACTTAAGTAAAGACAATAAATAGTCCAGGTTCGTGACTTTTTTTTACTACCGTGAGCAACTCAATGGGCTATAAGCAGTCGCCCGTAATATTTTCACTAACAATGGTCCACGGGATGTTCATTTACATCTTTACATAATGGGAAACGTCTTACCTACGTGAATAAACTGGATCGAATGAATATTAAATTGTATATATACATCACACAGTCCAACGGCATAACGCAAGCAGGTCTTCAAGAGTGTTCGCTGTTCCACTGAGAAAACTTTAATGCGAATGCCTACTAGCGTTGTTTTGCACAACGTTTCGCTGAGAGCAGAGACTTCGGACGTTGGACTATCTCAGTCCCTCCATGCTCCGTTTTCAACAGCGTGTGAGTCTACTGCAGGCGATCAAATGTCAACCGCACGCTTCTCCCATAGACTTTACATGGGAAATTTGCCGCCCCACCATGCCTGAACCGTTGCCCCAATCTCATTTTTCTCTTCGACTGGCACATCTACATGGTAAGACGTTTATTTTGATACCTCAACCATATCGTTGCGTTCAGCCGTTCTCTCAAAATAGGACTCACAGTAAAAAAACCTTATAGAATTAATATATAGATAACGTGAGCCTGTAGTTAGGTGACAGCGTTTGGTGCGAAATTCAGGCAGTAAGCAAACGTTAGCCAATTTCCAATCTCCTGGGAAATTACAGAGCGCCGCCCCGGTGGCGCAGTGGTCTAAGCGATGGCCTCTGATCATTCGTCCGAACGGGGTCCGGGTTCGAATCCCGGTCAGGCATGGATGTTGTGTTTGTCTTACGGCACTGGCTCTCTCCCTTCCCTGGAACCAGTGACCCTAAATTAGGGACGGGCGACTGCTTATAGCCCATTGAGTTGCTCACGGTGGTCGTTAAACCTCCAACCAAAAAAAAAAAAAAAAAAAAAAAAGAAATTACAGAGCGTGACTGCTTGGGTGAATTTTGAGTGAGCTTTAAGATATTGGCTTTATTTATTTTTTTTTTATTGGAGGTTTAACGACCACCGTGAGCAACTCAATAGGCTATAAGCAGTCGCCCGTCCCTAATTTAGGGTCACTGGTTCCAGGGAAGGGAGAGAGCCAGTGCCGTAAGACAAACCTCTTACGGACGAATGATCAGAGACAAACGCCTTAGACCACTGCGCCACCGGGGCGGCATATTGGCTTTAATGACTCTGTTATTGATATCATCCTTCCAAGGTGGTTTGTTGTTTTTTATTTCATGATGACGAAATGCAACTGAGCTGAGTTATTTCACACCAAGTTTCGCAGCTGGCTGCGTTCTTCACCAACCCGTGAACCGAGTGATCCACAGCTCAGAGTTGTACTCTAGTTTCTTTACTTTTGATTAGCTATTCCCTCACAGAAGTGGAAGAAGAGCAAAGTTATTAGGAGAGCAAGCTGTCACTTCTCTCTCAGGAAGAAGAGTACAAAATTTTTTCACGGAGTTTATTTCAACACGATGGACGGAGATGTCGTCCAAAAAATCGAGGACCGGTACGAGTCCTTTGCAGCTCAAAAAAACTCGACACGACATGCTCCGAGAGGTTCTCGTTAGGACAATCTACGTATTCCCTTTTACCACAAGAGTGAAAAAATACTGGCAACGTCGCACTGGGCGTCGCAGTCAACTCAGCGCCGTCTGCTAAAAAAACAAGTTAGTAAAATCATGCAATGCATTGATTTTGATACGCTTTCCAACATACCAGAAATCATTACTCAAGTTATGAGGAAAATGGCTGTAGAATAAATCTCGCTCCTCTGACCCGACCTTTGACCACATTTCGATGATATTCAACAGAACCGGTAAAGTATACTTCCGGAACAGCATGATAAAGATTTGTCTCAATCGAAGCATTTTTACGTAAGTTATAACGCATAAGGACGATGGAATGGATCCCAATCCTATGTCCTGACCTTTGACCCCATTTCACCTATTTTCAATATGGTTCGTTCCCAGGTGGTCTCCTACCACATACTAAAATTTCATCGAAATCGAACCATATTTACGCAATTTATAGCGCATAACGGCGATGGAATAGATTCTGATCCTATGTCCTGACCTTTGATCCCATGTCTTCCATTTTCAACAGGGTATGTCCCCAGTCGGTCTCCTACCACATATTAAAATTTCATCGAAATCGATCCGATTTTACGCAAGCTATGAAGCATAAGGGCAATGGAATGCATCCCGCTCCTATGTCCTGACCTTTGACCCCACTTCACCTATTTTCAATAGGGTTTGTCACCAGGTGGTCCCCTACTACATAGTAAACTTTCATCGAAATCGAACCATATTTACGCAAGTTATAACGCATACGGGCGATGGAATGAATCCCCATCCTATGCCCTGACCTGTGATCTCATGTCTTCCATTTTCAACAGGATTTGTCCCCAGGCGGTCTCCTAAAACATACACTGACGGGAAAAAAATCCCAACACCACGAAAAAATAGTTGTAGAGGAATGAAATGGCGGCAATACATTTATGTAGGTAACAGATTTAATCGATTAAGGTTTCAAGATCACAGCTTAATGTAAGCGCGAGAAGAGCCATTTTAAATGTAAAATGCTGGTACATTAATAACCGGTGTAACCGCCAGAATGTTCAATGCAAGCACGCAAACGTTCATGCATTGTGTCGTACAGGTGCTGGATGTCAGTTTGTGGGATGGAGTTTCATGCCTGTTGCACTTGGTCGGTCAATACAGGGACGGTTAATGCTGGTTGAAGGTGACGCTGGAGTTGTCGTCCAATGATGTCCCATACGTGCTCGATTGGTGAAAGATCTGGTGATATATCAGGCCACAGCAACATGTCGACACTCTGTAAAGCATGTTGGGTTACAACAGCGGTATGCGGACGAGCGTTATCCTGTTGGAAAACACCCCCTGGAATGCTGTTCATGAATGGCAGCACAACAGGTTGAATCACCAGACCGACGTACAACTGTGCCATCAGGGTGCGTGGGATAACCACGAGAGTGCTCTTGCTGTCATAGGAAATTGCTCCCCAGACCATAACTCCAGGTGTAGGATGTGTCTCGGCCGCAGACAGGTTGGTTGCAGGCGCTCACCTGGCCTCCTTCTGACCAACACACGGCCATCACTGGCACCCAGGCAGAACCGGCTTTCATCAGAAAACACAACAGATCTCCACTCCGTCCTCCAATGAGCTCTAGCTTGACACCACTGACGTCGCAAACGGCAGTGGTTTGGAGTAAGTGGAATGCACGCTACAGGGCGTCTGGCTCGGAGCTGTCCTTCAAGTAACCGATTTGTAACAGTTCGTTGAGTCACTGTTGTGGCAACTGCAGCTAGAATTGCTGCCGCAGACGCGGTACGATGCTCCACGGCCATACGCCGTACACGGCGGTCTTCCCTCTCAGTAGTGCCACGTGGCCGGCCGGAACCCGGTCTTCTTGATACAGTACCTTCCCTTGACCACCGCTGTCAACAATTATGCACCGTGGCTACATTCCTGCCAAGTCGTTCTGCAATATTGCGGAACGAAAATCCACTTTCTCGTAGCCCTATTACACGACCTCGTTCAAACTCCGTGAGCTGTTGATAATGGCTTATTCGTCTTCTTAAAGTCATTCTTGACTAACATCAACACACTACGTCGAATCTCAACGATAACTAACGCTCACGAACGTTACAGCGCGTATTTACAGCAAACCTGCTTTGCATGTTCCGAAGGGCGCTACTAGCGCCACACGTATGCGCCGAGCACGAAATGTGCATAGACGTCATCTTACAGATGTACTCTCACCGCCTAACAACTGTCGTTTATATAACACAACCCCTTCTTGGTGTTGGGATTTTTTTTTTCCGTCAGTGTATTAAAATTTCATCGAAATCGAACCGGTTTCACGCAAGCTATGAAGCATAAGGGCAATGGAATGCATCCCGCTCCTATGTGCTGACCTTTGACCCAACTTCCCCCATTTTGAATAGGGTTCTTCCCCAGGTGGTCCCCTACTACATAGTAAACTTTCATCGAAATCGAACCATATTTACGCAAGTTATAACGCATAAGGGCGATGGAATGAATCCCGATCCTATGCCCTGACCTTTGACCCCATGTCTTCCATTTTCGATAGGGTTTGTCCCCAGGTGGTCTCCTACCACATATTAAAATTTCATCGAAATCGAACCATTTTTACGCGAGTTATCGTGCGGACGGACGGACAAAGCTGGAGCATATACGCTTCTTCAACCTACGGTTGGAAAGCGTAAAAAAGCTTCGCGTTTGTGATGTGGTGCTTTCTCCATCTATTCCAACCTCCTTGTGTTTTACCACATTCGCTTTTCGTTATAAACTACCAACAATTTTAAGCCGAATTTCAAATTCTGTAAAAGGATAATATATCAGGTAATCCCAAAAGTATTTACCGTTTTTCGAGGGAGCAAAAGAAAAACTTCGTAACGATTGAATTTGACCAGAAATGGCTTTCCGTCAGCGATTTATCGTCAGCTGAAATCCCAAGATGCCCGGCCCATATGAATCAGATGAGTAAGCAGTTTGGTTGCGGAAGGACGTGCGTTTAAAATGGTGGTATCGGTGGAGATTATTCGTGGGTGTTGTGTTATAAGAACTTAAATTCGTTCGTCTGATGCAGAAACCACTCATCGCATTTGTTTAGCACTCGGGGCAGATGATGTGAAGGAACGAACAACTCGGAGTTGGTTTCAAAAGTTCAGAGACGGAGATGAATCCCTTCAAATCAAGTTGGTCGTACTGTCAGCCTTAGCACAGAAGCCACGAAAGTTGCGACTGATCAGGACAGTAGCGAAACATACCAGGAATTAGCCCAGTCATTTGGTGTTAGTGAGGAAACCATCCGAAGACATAGGTAAGGCATACACATTGTCTAAGTGGTTCTCCCACAAATTGTATCCCGTGAACAAACACCAACGTGTCTCAGCTTGTCTTGCATTGCTGTCTTGCTTTGACAAGGAACCACTTTTGGATAGGTTACTCACATGTGATGAGAAGTGGGTCTAGTACAGCACCTCAAAACGTTCCGGACATTGGTTATCTGCCAGTCACTCAATTCCTCACACATCGAAGCCAGCATTGCACCCACGTGAGTGTGTGTGGTAGACAGCGCGTCTTCATAAACCCTTGCAACGCAGCCTAACGATCACCGCTGCAGTGTACTGTGAACAACTGAAACATGTGCGTGAGCACATTGAAAAAGAAGGAGTCGGCACTGGTAGACAGAAAGTGGGTTCTGCTCCTTCAAGGTAACGCTTGTGCCCACTCCGCTTCATTTACCACAAACACTTTGAAAGACATAGGTTGGAGCTTTTATGTCATCCAACGTACTCAACAGATATTTCTCCTTCAGACTAGCACTTGTTTCTTTAACTCCACAATCATTTGCTTGGATAAGACTTCTCCAACTTTGATGAGTTGCACGCTGACCTCCAAAACGTTTCCTCTTCCCATGACACTGCATTTTATCGCAGGGAATATACAGGATGTCCGAGAATTATTGGACACATTACAAAATTACTTTCCAAAAAACAAACTATGAGCATTGTCTGTTTTTCTAAGTCACGTATTACTAACACGGTTTCTATATTTTTGTTTTGCAGAATTGTTATTCCCAGAATCCGATAGATGGCGCTAAGTGTGGCCTGATGAGGAATGTATGAGAAATAGAGAAATGCGCAATCAGTAGTCATGTCATCCGTACAGCAGAAGGCGATGTGTGTGTTATGGCTTGCGGAATTAAAGTATGTCATTAAAGTTAAAAGACGGTACCGTTTAGAGTATGGTTTTAATCCCCCGTCAACGAATTCAGTTAAGCGGTGGATGAAACAGTTTAAAGAAACCGGCAATGTGGAACATCGTGGAGGAGCCGGTAGGCCTAGCGTCAGCGGTGAGACGGTTGACCAAGTTAATGAATGTTTCCGACGAAGCCCCAGGAAATTCGTTCGTAAAGCAAGCATAGAACTGTGCATTACGAAATCGAATGTTCACGATATCGTGCACAAGAAATTAAAGTTCCATGCTTATAAAATTCAAATAGTGAAAAGGATGCATGTAAATGATCACGCTCTGCGATACGATTTCGCTGATATGGTTATGCTGAATCGAGTGGAAAACGACGAAAACTTTATCAGTACTGTAATTTTTAGTGATAAATTCACATTTCATGTATCAGGTATTGTGAATCGTCACAACTGTAGGATATGTGGCAGTGAACCGCCTCATGCTGCTATTGAACTGGAACGTAATTCCACAAAAGTTTATGTGTGGTGCGCCCTATCAGAGAGAGAAGTGATTGGCCCTTTCTTCTTCTGCGAAAAAAACATAAATGGGGACATTTACTTAGATATTCTAGAAAATTTCGCTATACCCCAGATCAAAAGTTATGACAACGTCGTTTTCCAACAAGACGGGCGCATTTCCGCATTAGTCAACGTGTGTACGTAAATGCCTAAATGAGCATTTTCCCAACAGATAGATTGGCCGTGGTGATCCCATTCCGTGGCCTCCTCGCTCTCCAGATCTAACTCCATTGGATTATTTCATGTTGGGTAATGTGAAGGATCGTGTCTATCAGACGCCTTGTACTGATTTGCAGGAACTTAAGCAGCGTATCACAACTGCTATTAATTCCATAACTCCTCAGATGCTTGTCAATACATGGCATAAAATCGAGTATCGCTTGGAGGTACTACGAGCAATCAAGGGATCTCACATCGAAATTTATTAACTTGTGTAGTTACATTGTAAGTAAGTACAGTCAGTTTCTTTCTATCTGTTTAATGTTTTGTTTTATATAATTTTGTAATGTATTCAATAATTTTCGGACACCCTGTATAACTTGTTAACACGTCGGTAGAACATTGTTGGTGCCCAAGGTAATAATTTTGATGACTGAATTCCTTTTCTACTACGTATGTGTTATACTTTGTCTAAGTCTCCGAAAACGGCAATTACTTTTGTGTTTACCTGATGTAAATTGCATTTCTGTAAAATATTGTAAAATTCTTCTGTTAGTAGGGTAGTACATTTATTATACATGATTCTTTACCTGCTTCGGGGAATCGATCTGTATGTAATGCAGAAACGTTTCTTTGTTTCCCTTTATGGCACACAGATATACCAGAGAACATCAAAGGAAGCAGAAATGCTAGTAGAGATACTGATTCTGGTAAGTATGCTGGCCATATTTTGCGTATTTTCTTTGTAGATGTTTTGATGGTGAAATCTGGCAAAAAGTGTAATGGCCGCCCTGTTGGCCGAGTGTTCAAAGGCGCTGGCTCCAGTTCTTCCAAGATGGCCGCGGATTCAAGTTCCTGATGCAACATGTGTGGAGTGATTGTCGGATGACATTGGATCTGTTCCTTCTGTGAAATCAGTCGCGCTAATTTAAACAACGGAGGCCTACTTACATGCCCTAAAAACCACCCTTGATCTTCAAGATTTTCAAAACAGCCTCGATTTGATGTGGCATGGATTCAACGAGGTGCTGATGTCGTTTTACAGGTATCTACACTGAAGTACCAAATTATTAAGAACACTTACCTGATAGCGTGTTGGACCGTTCTTGGCCTTCGAAACATCCTTGGTTGGATGTGGCTGAAACTAAACAGAACTGGTGGGCTTCAGGCCACTGTATTTAACAAGTATTTAATCTCTGGAAAGTTCTTCTTGAAGGTTCTGGAAGGTTCTCGAGAGTTCTAGAAATTCCCAAAAGTTACTCAAACTTTACTCCGCACTAAATCCATCTGAAAGGTTGCGAAGGATAGGTTGATTTCAAATTTGTACTGTCCTGGTCACAAAATCAAGGTTGCTGGGTAATAATAACCATTTTCTATACTTTTGAGGAATAAGCAATTAGGAAGTCACAGTTACTGCCCAGAAACAAAAAAAAAAAATTAAACTTTGTTGCATAGTTTTATTTTTCATAAAAATAAAAATAAAACTTTGCTTATATTATAATATTAACACGTACTTTTTTTAACAAAAGACGCGCTAAAAATATGATTCGTAGGACCAGGGAACTTTTTTCCCGGTCATTAAAGATGCGGTTTTGCTTTTGTTATGTCAACTGCATACGAATTTCTAGGTTTTCAGCCGAGACAAGTGGTACATAAAGGGTACTGTGACGAGCCTGCCCAGCAGGACGCACACGACATAAAGGCAGATAGCAGCCAGAACGAACGTCCGCGTAGCTCAATTGGTAAAGTGACTTTTTTTTTTTATTCGAGGTTTAACGAGCACCGTGAGCAACTCAATGGGCTATAAGCAGTCGCCCGTCCCTAATTTAGGGTCACTGGTTCCAGGGAAGGGAGAGAGCCACTGCCGTAAGACAACATGCCTCAACGGGATTCGAACCCGGACCCCTTTCGGACCAATGATCAGAGGCCATCGCCTTAGACCACTGCGCTACCGGGGCGGCGTAGAGTGACTTATTCCGGAATGAGGGGACCCGGGTTCCAGCCCTGGCGTGGACTAAAAATGACGGAGAAATTTACTTCGTTATAGTACATATGGCGTTATAACCCGTTCACAGTAATGTGCGGCGGTCAGTGCTGAGTTCGGACTCACTTTTCAGGGTCAGTGCAGCCCGATCCTGAATTTTAAGCTGCAAAATAGAGTCCATGCCCAAACTAGCCGGAAAACTATGACTAACGTATTCCGGCATTAATAAAAAAAGAATGCCTTCTTCCACACTTCCACTCTCATCATGCTTTGGGTCATGGAGTACAGAATGAAGAACTAGAAGCGGGCGCTTATAAGAAGTAAGAATATGCTTGACTCACCTGTTTTTACCCAATGACACTATGTTCGTGTCAGGGGGACTAGCCCTTCCTCATTATGCCTCGGATCATAGAGCGGAGAATAAAGAACTATAAGAAAGTGCTTATCACCAAATGAAAGATTTATGGCCGGTATTACTGATTACCTTCTAAAAGAGGCAACAATAATGGCGACGAACCTAAGACAGAAGAAAGAAGGTATTTGAGTAACTTATTTCTTCCCAGTGACATGAAGTCCGTATCAGGAGGACTAGCTATGTCCTTTATTCTATGCTCCATGAGCCTCATCATGCTATGGCTCGTGGAGCAGAGAATAAAGAACTAGAAGGGAGCGCTTATAAGGAGAGAGAAGATGCTTCAGTCACCTGTTTCGATTCTGTGTCATGATGCCAGTGTCAAGAAAACTAGCCCTTCCTAATGGGTCATGGGGCAGAGAATAAAGGACTAGAAGGGAGCGCTTTTAAGGAGAGAGAAGATGCTTCAGTCACTTGTTTCTTCTCGGTGTCATGATGTCCGCGTCAGGAGGACTAGCCCTTCCTCATCATGCCATGGGTCATGGGGAGAGAATAAAGGACTAGAAGGGAGCGCTTATAAGGAGAGAGAAGATGCTTCAGTCACCTGTTTCTATTCTGTGTCATGATGCCCGTGTCAAGAAGACTAGCCCTTCCTAATGGGTCATGGGGAAGAGAATAAAGGACTAGAAGGGAGCGCTTTTAAGGAGAGAGAAGATGCTTCAGTCACTTGTTTCTACTCAGTGTCATGATATCGCGTCAGGAGGACTAGCCCTTCCTCATCATGCCATGGGTCATGGGGAGAGAATAAAGGACTAGAAGGGAGGGCTTATAAGGAAAGAGAAGATGCTTCAGTCACCTGTTTCTATTCTGTGTCATGATGCCCGTGTCAAGAAGACTAGCCCTTCCTAATGGGTCATGGGGAAGAGAATAAAGGACTAGAAGGGAGCGCTTTTAAGGAGAGAGAAGATGCTTCAGTCACTTGTTTCTACTCAGTGTCATGATATCGCGTCAGGAGGGCTAGCCCTTCCTCATCATGCCATGGGTCATGGGGAGAGAATAAAGGACTAGAAGGGAGCGCTTATAAGGAGAGAGAAGATGCTTCAGTCACCTGTTTCTATTCTGTGTCATGATGCCCGTGTCAAGAAGACTAGCCCTTCCTAATGGGTCATGGGGAAGAGAATAAAGGACTAGAAGGGAGCGCTTTTAAGGAGAGAGAAGATGCTTCAGTCACTTGTTTCTACTCAGTGTCATGATATCGCGTCAGGAGGACTAGCCCTTCCTCATCATGCCATGGGTCATGGGGAGAGAATAAAGGACTAGAAGGGAGCGCTTATAATTAGAGAGAAGATGCTTCAGTCACCTGTTTCTATTCTGTGTCATGATGCCCGTGTCAAGAAGACTAGCCCTTCCTAATGGGTCATGGGGAAGAGAATAAAGGACTAGAAGGGAGCGCTTTTAAGGAGAGAGAAGATGCTTCAGTCACTTGTTTCTACTCGGTGTCATGATGTCCGCGTCAGGAGGACTAGCCCTTCCTCATCATGCCATAGGTCATGGGGCACAGAATAAAGTACTAGAAGGGAGCGCTTATAAGGAGGGAAAAGATGCTTCAGTCACTTGTTTCTACACTGTGACATGATGTCCGTGTAGAGAAATAGCCCTTCCTAATGAGTCATGGGGCAGAGAATCAAAGACTAGAACTTATGTCACTTGTTTCTACTCAGTGTCATGATATCCGCGTCAGGAGGACTAGCCCTTCCTCATTATGCCATGGGTCATGGAGCAGAGAATAAAGGACTAGAAGAGAGCGCTTATAAGGATAGAGAAGATGCTTCAGTCACTTGTTTCAACCGTGTGGCATGATGTCCGTGTCAGGAGGACTCGCCCTTCCTCATCATGCTATAGCTCATGGAGCAGAGAATAAAGGACTTGAAGGGAACGCTTATAAGGAGGGAGAAGATGCTTCAGTCACTTGTTTTTACTCGGTGTCATGATGTCCGCGTCAGGAGACTAGCCCTTCCTCATCATGCCATGGGTCATGGGGCAGAGAATAAGGGACTAGAAGGGAGCGCCTAGAAGGAGAGAGAAGATGCTTCAGTCACTTGTTTCTAATCAGTCTCATGGTGTCCGTGTCAGGACTAGCCCTTGTTTATACTCAGTGTCATGATGTCCCTTCTTCATCATGCCATGGGTCATGAAGCAGAGAATAAAGGATTTGAATTGTGCACTTATAAGGAGAGAGAATATGCTTGAGGCACTTCTTTCTACCCAGTCGCATGATATCCGTGTCAGGGGAACTAGCTTTTCGTCATCATGCCATGGTAAGGACTATAAAGAGAGAGAGAGAGAGAGAGAGAGAGAGAAGATGTTTGAAACACTTGTTTCTGCCTAATGGCGTCGTGTCCGTGTCAGGGGTGACTTCCGCATGAAGCCTTGGGGTAAAGTGCTGCTTACTGATGCCAGGTCGGTATTGCTGAAATGAGTCAGTACTGCTGATTATGGTCGGTACTGTGACTATGGTCATCGGTCCTGCTGATTAAGGTTCGTACTGTGATTATTGTCGGTACTGCTGACTGTAGTGGGTACTGCTAATTATGATCGGTACTGCTGATTATGGCCCGTTCTGTCGAGATGAGAGTGTATAACAACTTTTTTTTTTTTTTTTTTGGTTGGAGGTTTAACGACCACCGTGAGCAACTCAATGGGCTATAAGCAGTCACCCGTCCCTAATTTAGGGTCACTGGTTCCAGGGAAGGGAGAGAGCCAGTGCCGTAAGAAAAACAACATCCATGCCTGACGGGATTCGAACCCGGACCCCTTTCGGACGAATGATCAGAGGCCATCGCTTAGACCACTGCGCCACCGGGGCGGCTGAAACGACTTGTTTTGCCTTTACTTTTGTAAAACGCGGCCGCGATGTGAACATTCCTCTTTAGTGAGCGCAGAAGAGTTTGGGCATCATTTGGTTGGTTGCAGTACATCAGCCGTTTAAAGGGTTAAAGGTAGCTATCGGCTCCGGTAATCAGCATTCTCAGTAAGAGAATGGTTTCGGTTACGGATGTAGCAAACCAAGTCAATAACGCAGACAAACTTTTGTTTTTCTGTTATTGCGATACCGTGCAATTGAGAATATTATCTTTGTGAGATAAATATTATCAGCTCAGCTTTTCTAAGAAATTGCAACACCAAAACAGCATCAGCGTTGCTCCACAGAATTCCCAACTGGAAAATAAAATGATCTCAGTGGAACTGATAAATTTCTGTAGAGAATGCAGGTTGGGATAAGAAGCGTGTTGTTTTTTTCTTATTAAAAATTGTATGAAATAAATTTCTCTTATGCATATTTATCACCGTCTAGTCTAAAAATTCCAAATCTACTTTGAATAGGGTATCATTCATCGGTATGAAAACTTTGTTCAAAAATATGTTCTTCATAATATTTCCTTCACTTTAAACACGCTCTAAAACACTCATCAGCCCTAATATTATGACCACCTACCAGAGCTTTAGCTACTGAGAGACAGAAGGAACGGTTGCCCTCCCAGAATGCTGAATTCATGGTGTGAGGGGTGTGAAAAAGAGAAATGCACCACGTGCGAATAAATTTACTGAAAATTAAAACATAAAAAGAAAGTTTATACCCTTCAGCTTTTTTTTAAAGACTTTAGTCAGCTGTCAGTCCAAAACGTAGTCGCCATCGTTTATGTTGTTTTATATCATCATCATCGTCAACCATTATCAATCCCCTGCTGGATGAAGGTCTCCCCGAATTTCTTCCACTATTGTCTGTCTTGGGCCTGTCTCCTCCGTGTCACTCCAACATACTTTCGAATTCCATCCTTCCATCTCCCACGGGGTCTTTTCCTGTCCCTCGGAATCCAGTCTAAGATTTCGGTTGTCCATCGGTGATTTGTTCCTCTGGCAACATGTCCAGCCCATTGCCATTTCAGCGATTTCACTCTGGTCATGATGTCGTCCACTCTTGTCATTTTCCTTATCCACAAGTTCCTCTTCTTATCTTTCTTGATGACACCAAGCATGCATCTCTCCATGCCTCTTTGAGTTGTCTGCAGTCTTTGTATGTCTTTTTTAGTTAAGGTCCATGTCTCTGCTCCATACGTGTTTTATATATGCGGATATAATTATGTTGTTTTTATATGCGGATATGCCTAACCTCTGTAACATTTCTGAATAAGCCATAGGAATAAAAAGCTAATTAGTCATCTGTGCTCTGTAACAGGAAGCTTTTCTGAGGGTTTAACCTTGAAACAAGCCATACCCCAAAAGTGTCTTGCTATTGCTACGTTCATGAATAGTCGTTCGTTCGGCTCTGATTCATTTTCCATTCTGCATTTCTGAGGAGTACTGCGTTGTCGGCGTTCATATAACTTTTACATTTTCCTTGATATTCACAATCACTGGCAATTACGCACAGTGGCGCACAACCCGTGGATGAAAAAACTGCCCCACAAAATAAAAAACTGTGCGGGCATTGCCCCCACTGATCCTGTAAGGCCCAGCATCTTAATACGTTTGTGCGATCCCCCCCCTTTCTTATGCTCGTACGAAATACAACATTAACATGCTTATGAATTTTCCCGATATCTTAACAAACCAACCTTTTCTTTCAACGTAGATATGCTCGCGAAAACAGGAATTTGTCAGAGGCGATTCCGCGTCTCCTCGCTCTGGAGTGAGTTTATCTACCTACTAAGCTGCACCGACGGAATGTACCGCTGCATATTTGTCGTCTTGACACGTGCTTTTCCTCTATAGCAGGTCACATACTCAGCTTCCAACCTACGACATAAAGTAAAGGCTCTCTCTCTCTCTCTAGCAAGCATCATAATGTCACATGTGTCCTTATCTATGCCCATACTCTCTAAGTACCCATAAATTAATTCACCCCGTTCTGCACTTTAGATTAAAACACAATGGCAGAAGACGGTTTACAGCGCCCTAAGGAAACGGTAAACTTTTCGAGTCTTTCTTCGATGCCAATCTGCTACATTATGACTAAAAAAAAAGTGCGAAAACTCATGAAAAGATTTCGTCACCCAAAAGTATCGATAACTGTCTAACACATGCCACGAAAGGGAATGCTTCTCGTGTGGTTACTTTTTGTTCCTTCTGCAGAGATGAGAAGGTTCCGAAGTCGAAACATTTCTCGGTGGGCCAGGATATACACTGAGTAGCCACTGAATTAAGACTACCTACCTAATACTTCGTAGGTCTTCCTTTCTCAATACAGCAACTATCTGACGTGGTATCGATTTAATATAATGCCGGAAGCAGTTGGGAAGGATGGCCAAAAAGGTTGTGTGTAATACTGCCTCCAATACAGGTTCGGAGGTGATTGGTGCATCTAGACGCCTGATATGCCGTTCCACAGTGTCCCATAAGTGCTCTATGGGATTGATATCGGGAGAGTTCGGACGACAATCGATATACTGGAAGTCTGAACTTTGTTCCTCAAACCATTCCTGCACAACATTTGACCTATGGTTCGGCGCATTGTCATCTTGGAAGACACCGTCGCAATTCGGGAAAAAGTGGAAGTCTGAACTGTGTTTCTCAAACCATTCCTGTACAACATTGGACCTGCGGTTCGGCGCATTGTCATCTTGGAAGACACCGTCTCCATTCGGGAAATAATGGAAATCTGAACTGTGTTACTCAAACCATTCCTGCACAACATTGGACCCGTGGCTGGGCGCATTGTCATCTTGGAAGACACCGTCAGTATTCGGGGAAAAGGGCAACATTGCTGAGTGTACAGAGTCAGCAAGCAATTCACGATAGTGGGCACTAGTCATACGTTGTTCCACATGCACCAGAGGTCCAAGTTCCTGCCAGGTAATCATGGCTCGTACCATACAGCAGCCTTCATCAGCTTGCACTCTGGAGACCAGGCAGGATGGATCGAGTGTCTCATGTTGTTTTGACCACATACGTGGACCACCATCCACAGAGTAGAGTAAAATACGCGACTCGTCAGCCCAGCACGCTTTTTTCCAGTCATCCGATAACCAACTTGAATGATCTCTACTCCAGGCTAGTCTTTTGCGCCGATTAACCGTGATTAGCAGAGAATGTCGTCGGGGGTCGTCTGCTGTTATAGCCTATACGTGCGAGCATGCGGTGCATGGTCATAGTATACTATTCCAGGTTGATCACTGTTATTGAGCGAAGCGAGGCCGAAGGCCGAGCGGAGCCCTCTTTACGATACTCGAGACAATTGGTTGTTCGGGCATAGGTACGAGATGACACATCCTACCACCGTGATTTTTTGCATGCGATTGGACATGGTCCATGGTCAGGTTTTGACGCCTTCCGATTCCTAAATTTCCGTGTCATTGAGGAATAACCGTCCAAAAACTTGCATTTTTAGGGGTTTTTTCCAAGTTTTGAGAAGAGGTCGTTTGTTACCTATTTCCTCCAAAGATCTTCAGCCGATCGCGGTGACACCTGTCACAGAGAAAGGGAATGACATGGTGAGTGACATGGGTTAGTATCATGGTGATTGGTCGTGTCGTATACAAGTAATGACCATTAAAAAACTGGCCAATTTTAATAATAACTGAAAAAATCCGCTCTCTGTACGAGTGTCTTAGTTGTTCGGGCATAGGTACGACATGACACATCTGCTCGCCGTGATTTTTGGCATGCGATTGGACATCTTCCATGGTCAGGTTTTGACGCCTTCCTATTCCCAAATGTCCGTGTCATTGAGGAATAATCGTCCAAAAACTTGCATTTTTAGGGGGTTTCCGGGTTTTGAGAAGGGGTCGTTTGTTACCTATCTCCTCCAACAATCTTCAGCCGGTCGCGGTGACACTTGCCACAGAGAAAGGGAATGACTTGGTGAGTGACATGGGGTTGGTATCATGCTGATTGGTCGTGTCGTATAAAAATAATGACCATTAAAAACTGACCAATTTTAATAATAACTGAAAAAATCCGCTCTCTGTACGAGTGTCTTAGTTGTTCGGGCGCAGAGCAATTAAGACAGTCAAGGCTTGTCCTAGTATTAGGTAGACACATCCGATCACCGTTTTTTTTTTTTTTTTTTTTTTTTTTGGCATGCGATTGTACAACAGGTTTTGACGTCTTCCGATTCCCGAAATTCCGTGTCATTGAGGAATTTTAATGAAAACTAGATGACCTTTTACTTGAACCGTTTCACGAAAGTCGGCTCACTAATTTAAAAAAATCGTTCGAATTGAAAAACGAAGAAATGGAAAGACTCCGTCTGTTAGCTCAACACTTGCTTAATCTATAATATTAAAAGGAATTTTTGTGTATCTTTCGCGATACAAAATGAAAAATGTGGTTCCTGATCCGAGTGTGTCTTTCCGCTTTGTTTATATGCAATCTGATCACAACCAACGTGAAGGCGCGAAGGAAAGTAGTTCATGATAAATTTTAGGCATTTCTGTTTTTAAATGTTTCGTACTTTTGCTCTGAAAGTCATAAATTTACGCGTTCGTTTTTTTAGAATTTGCTATGATAAACGCCTTAATGAGCTCAGATTTTGCAATAACTTCGTTCAAAATTTTCCAACTACAACCGAGTTATCGGTTACCGTTGGCGGCTTGTCTTAGTATTAGGTAGTCAACTGTCGAAAGGTGCTGCGTATGTGGACGGCGGAATCGATTCAATAAGATGCTTGAAGCAGTTGGAAGATATAGCAAACTGAGCTTGTAACGTACCAGGAGATGTGACGTACCTGCCAGAAGGACATAAAGGCAGATAGGAATCAGAATAAAATGTCCGCGTAGCTCAATTGGTAGAGCAACTTATTCCGGAATGAGTGGACCCGGGTTCGAACCCCGGCGCGGATAAAAATGACGGAGAAATACCACTTCGTTATAATGGCGCCCGAACTATCCGGATGACCCGACCGTTCACAATCTCGCGATGGTGTGATGTTATTTCCACACCGCGAGATAGGAAAAATAAGAGCAGCACTTCGAAAAAAAAAATAATAAGGGGGAGATGATGTAACGTACCAGGAGATGTGACGTACCTGCCAGAAGGACATAAAGGCAGATAGGAATCAGAATAAAATGTCCGCGTAGCTCAATTGGTAGAGCAACTTATTCCGGAATGAGTGGACCCGGGTTCGAACCCCGGCGCGGATAAAAATGACGGAGAAATACCACTTCGTTATAAGCTGTGTGTAATGTGACCTACAATGATTGTTGTGTCCAGACTCCTGATATGTCATTCCATAGTGTCCCATAAGTGCTTAATGGTATTGATATCGGAGGAATTCGGAGGACAATCGATATACTGGAAGTCTGAACCTGCCGCCCCGGTGGCGCAGTGGTCTAAGGCGCTGGCCTCTGATCATTCGTCCGTAAGGGGTCCGGGTTCGAATCCCGGGCAGGCATGGATGTTGTGTTTGTCTTACGGCACTGGCTCTCTCCCTTCCCTGGAACCAGTGACCCTAAATTAGGGACGGGCGACTGCTTATAGCCCATTGAGTTGCTCACGGTGGTCGTTAAACCTCCAATCAAAAAAAAAAAAAAAAAAAAAGAAGTCTGAACCTTGACCCACATATGATTAGAGAAAGACCTAGCCAAATGGAAAACTGTAGCGTCTCATTATTCCAAATGTTTACGCACAAGCGTCTCACCAGGGGTCTCTTATTACCCGCACACCTCACGGCGGCCAAGATGAGTTTTGCCTTCCTGTTGTGTGTTCTTAAGTGTGAATATCTCTGCAACTTAACAATCTAAATTAGTGATTTTTGTTTTTGCATAATGCGATGCTGTGTACCATTCTCTATTTGATTCTCATGTCTTAAGAACTCCTGTTATTCTACTAGTGACATATTTCATGTCTTCGTCCACTAAGATCTATACACACTGCATTTATGTTCGTACAGCATACCGTGCTATTACGACCTCTGTTAACTTATTTTTTCACAAATACAATTCTTAACTGGCTGATAGTTGGTTTAGCTATTTATTTTAAATTCTACGCAATTTTTTTATTAAATACTTCGATATTGATACTAGACAATCTGTAAATGCGGAAAGTTGATAGAATGAACTTCTGGGCATTCCCAACAAGAATAAATACACTATCTACCAACAAGTAATTGGACACCCCTGTAATCGACGATATCTGCGGTCCTGATACACGTCACGGCCGCCGCCTTTAAATATCGTGTGGGAAACAACAACGCAACCAGTCGCATGCAAGATGCCACGCAGTTCAGAGCTCTCTGATTTCGAGAAAGGTGTAATCGTCGGGTATCACAGAAATGGCCGATCCACACGTGACATATCCAGCGAGTTGAAGTACCCAAAATCGACAGTGGCCTACGTGATTGGCAAGTGGAAGATAAGAGGTGACTGTCGGAATGTGCCCCGACCCGTCAGACCCACAAAACTGGGCGTTAGAGACCGACGGGTGCTGGTCAGAGAAATTCGGAAGAACCGCACCAAATCGATGGGCCACATCCGCGTGGAGTTTCAACAGGCATCCAGGAGTGTTCTTTCGATGAATACCATCCGTAAGGAAGCCCATATGCTCGGTTATCATGGACGTGCTGCCGCCCACAAGCCTTTGATCACCAAGTTCAATAGCGCTGCTCGGCTAACGTGGTGCAAAGAACGTCGACAGTGGACCGTTGAACAGTGGAAACAGGTTCTCTGGAGCGACGAATCAAGGTTCACCCTCTACCGTTCGTATGGCAGGGTCTTGGTTTGGCGTCTGCCTGGAGAACGCCTCCTGCCGGAATGTATTGTACCAACTGTGAAGTTTTGCGGCGGTGGAATTATGCTATGGGGGTGTTTCTCCTGGTATGGCACGGGACCCTTGGTCGCAATTCCTGGTAGACTCAACGCCGAGACCTACTGTACCATTTCGGATTACCATGCACTTCCTACGTTGTGGCAGTTTTACGGGGTGGACCCATGTTACTTTCAGGATGACAATGCCACCTGTCATGTTGCGAGGTCCACCATGTCTTGGTATGGTGACAATGGGGTTAATCGAATGGACTGGCCTGTGCAGAGCCCGGACCTTAACCCTATCGAGCACCTGTGGGACGAGTTGGAGCGTCGACTTAAGGGGTGCCCCCACCGTCCGAAATCGGTGAAGGAACTGACCTGTCTTCTTCAAGCCGAGTAGAAGAAAATACCGCTAGCCGTCGTTCAACGCCTGGTTGAGAGTACGCCCCGGAGGATCGCAGCTGTAATCGCCGCTCGTGGAGGCTCCAACAACTATTGAAGGTGAATAAACTTTGTTTTCCTTTGCTATCACAGATGTCCAATTACTTGTTGGTAGATAGTGTATCTCCCACGTCATTTATACAATAAATAGCGATTAAAACGATGACGCTAACTAATTTAAATGAAAATATTACTTATGCATCAATTGGTGCAATATTTTGGACTTTAGAAAGGTAAGTTTCAACGGCAAATTCTAAACAAACCTCAATATGGCGATGGCGTGAATTATGATGTTTGTGCGTGTAACTAGAGCCACCATACGGTCATTTCTGTCGTAACTCAAAAAAAATGTGACGCTTTTTCGGGGTCATTTCGCGTTTTGAGTAGGTCGAACCTTTAATCACATGTGGGTCTAGGTCTGAACTATGTTTCTCAAACCATTCCTGCACAACAGTGGACTTGTGGCTCAGCGTACTGTCATCTTGGAATACACCGTCGCCATTCGGGAAAAAGTGCAATATGGCTACGCGTACAGAGTCAGCAAGCAATTCACGATAGTGAGTACCAGTCATATGTTGCACCAAATGCGCCAGGGGTCCTAGTTCCTTCCAGGTAAACATGCTCCATGTCATACAACTACCACCGGCTTGTAATGTGAAGACCATACAGTATGGATCGAGTGCCTCTGGAGTTTGCGCCAAATACGTACGCGACCATTCCCGGAGTGGAGTGAATATTGCATTCCACTTTCTGTAATCCAGAAAGTGAATAAGATATACAGTCGATGCACGTTAATTGTTTATTCATTAACACACCACTAGCACTTTCGGGAATCCCCAAATGGTCCTATCTGTAAATAAATCTCTACCTCACTTCCATGTGACTTTCCTGTGGGGCACTCTAGCCCAAATCTCCTAGCTTCCTACTTCTAAGGGTTGCTTAATACCTGGGGTCAAACCTCCCCTTCCTGAAATTCTATACATAAATCTCTACCTTGCTTCCGTGTGACTTTCCTGTGGGGCACTCTAGCCTAAATCTCCTAGCTTCCTACTTCTAAGTGATGTCTAAGACCTGGGGTCAGACCTTCCCTTCCTGAAATTATCTACATAAATCTCTACCTTGCTTCCGTGTGACTTTCCTGTGGGGCACTCTATCCCAAATCTCCTAGCTTCCTACTTCTAAGGGTTGCTTAATACCTGGGGTCATACCTCCCCTTCCTGAAATTCTATACATAAATCTCTACCTCACTTCCGTGTGACTTTCCTGTGGGGCACTCTAGCCCAAATCTCCTAGCTTCCTACTTCTAAGGGTTGCTTAATACCTGGGGTCATACCTCCCTTCCTGAAATTCTATACATAAATATCTACCTTGCTTCCGTGTGACTTTCCTGTGGGACTTTCTAGCCCAAATCTCCTAGCTTCCTACTTCTAAGTGATGTCTAAGACCTGGGGTCAGACCTTCCCTTCATGAAATTATCTACATAAATCTCTACCTTGCTTCCGTGTGACTTTCCTGTGGGGCACTCTAGCCCAAATCTCCTAGCTTCCTACTTCTAAGGGTTGCTTAATACCTGGGGTCATACCTCCCCTTCCTGAAATTCTATACATAAATCTCTACCTTGCTTCCGTGTGACTTTCCTGTGGGACTTTCTAGCCCAAATCTCCTAGCTTCCTACTTCTAAGGGTTGCTTAATACCTGGGGTCATACCTCCCCTTCCTGAAATTCTATACATAAATCTCTACCTTGCTTCCGTGTGACTTTCCTGTGGGGCACTCTAGCCCAAATCTCCTAGCTTCCTACTTCTAAGGGTTGCTTAATACCTGGGGTCATACCTCCCCTTCCTGAAATTCTATACATAAATCTCTACCTTGCTTCCGTGTGACTTTCCTGTGGGGCACTCTAGCCCAAATCTCCTAGCTTCCTACTTCTAAGGGTTGCTTAATACCTGGGGTCATACCTCCCCTTCCTGAAATTCTATACATAAATCTCTACCTTGCTTCCGTGTGACTTTCCTGTGGGACTTTCTAGCCCAAATCTCCTAGCTTCCTACTTCTAAGTGATGTCTAAGACCTGGGGTCAGACCTTCCCTTCATGAAATTATCTACATAAATCTCTACCTTGCTTCCGTGTGACTTTCCTGTGGGGCACTCTAGCCCAAATCTCCTAGCTTCCTACTTCTAAGGGTTGCTTAATACCTGGGGTCATACCTCCCCTTCCTGAAATTCTATACATTAATCTCTACCTCACTTCCGTGTGACTTTCCTGTGGGGCACTCTAGCCCAAATCTCCTAGCTTCCTACTTCTCAGGGTTGCTTAATACCTGGGGTCATACCTCCCCTTCCTGAAATTCTATACATAAATCTCTAACTTGCTTCCGTGTGACTTTCCTGTGGGGCACTCTAGCCCAAATCTCCTAGCTTCCTACTTCTAAGGGTTGCTTAATACCTGGGGTCATACCTCCCCTTCCTAAAATTCTATACATAAATCTCTACCTCACTTCCGTGTGACTTTCCTGTGGGGCACTCTAGCCCAAATCCCCTAGCTTCCTACTTCTAAGGGTTGCTTAATATCTGGGGTCATACCTCCCCTTCCTGAAATTCTATACATAAATCTCTACTTTGCTTCGGTGTGACTTTCCTGTGGGGCACTCTAGCCCAAATCTCCTAGCTTCCTACTTCTAAGGGTTGCTTAATACCTGGGGTCATACCTCCCCTTCCTGAAATTCTATACATAAATCTCTACCTTGCTTCGGTGTGACTTTCCTGTGGGGCACTCTAGCCCAAATCTCCTAGCTTCCTACTTCTAAGGGTTGCTTAATACCTGGGGTCATATCTCCCCTTCCTGAAATTCTATACATAAATCTCTACCTTGCTTCCGTGTGACTTTCCTGTGGGACTTTCTAGCCCAAATCTCCTAGCTTCCTACTTCTAAGTGATGTCTAAGACCTGGGGTCAGACCTTCCCTTCATGAAATTATCTACATAAATCTCTACCTTGCTTCCGTGTGACTTTCCTGTGGGGCACTCTAGCCCAAATCTCCTAGCTTCCTACTTCTAAGGGTTGTTTAATACCTGGGGTCATACCTCCCCTTCCTGAAATTCTATACATAAATCTCTACCTTGCTTCCGTGTGACTTTCCTGTGGGACTTTCTAGCCCAAATCTCCTAGTTTCCTACTTCTAAGTGATGTCTAAGACCTGGGGTCAGACCTTCCCTTCCTGAAATTATCTACATAAATCTCTACCTTGCTTCCGTGTGACTTTCCTGTGGGGCACTCTAGCCCAAATCTCCTAGCTTCCTACTTCTAAGGGTTGCTTAATACCTGGGGTCATACCTCCCCTTCCTGAAATTCTATACATAAATCTCTACCTCACTTCCGTGTGACTTTCCTGTGGGGCACTCTAGCCCAAATCTCCTAGCTTCCTACTTCTAAGGGTTGCTTAATACCTGGGGTCATACCTCCCCTTCCTGAAATTCTATACATAAATCTCTACCTTGCTTCCGTGTGACTTTCCTTTGGGACTTTCTAGCCCAAATCTCCTAGCTTCCTACTTCTAAGTGATGTCTAAGACCTGGGGTCAGACCTTCCCTTCCTGAAATTATCTACATAAATCTCTACCTTGCTTCCGTGTGACTTTCTTGTGGGGCACTCTAGCCCAAATCTCCTAGCTTCCTACTTCTAAGGGTTGCTTAATACCTGGGGTCATACCTCCCCTTCCTGAAATTCTATACATAAATCTCTACCTCACTTCCGTGTGACTTTCCTGTGGGGCACTCTAGCCCAAATCTCCTAGCTTCGTACTTCTAAGGGTTGCTTAATACCTGGGGTCATACCTCCCCTTCCTGAAATTCTATACATAAATCTCTACCTTGCTTCCGTGTGACTTTCCTGTGGGACACTCTAGCCCAAATCTCCTAGCTTCCTACTTCTAAGTGATGTCTAAGACCTGGGGTCAGACCTTCCCTTCCTGAAATTATCTACATAAATCTCTACCTTGCTTCCGTGTGACTTTCCTGTGGGGCACTCTAGCCCAAATCTCCTAGCTTCCTACTTCTAAGGGTTGCTTAATACCTGGGGTCATACCTCCCCTTCCTGAAATTCTATACATAAATCTCTACCTTGCTTCCGTGTGACTTTCCTGTGGGGCACTCTATCCCAAATCTCCTAGCTTCCTACTTCTAAGGGTTGCTTAATACCTGGGGTCATACCTCCCCTTCCTGAAATTCTATACATAAATCTCTACCTCACTTCCGTGTGACTTTCCTGTCGGGCACTCTAGCCCAAATCTCCTAGCTTCCTACTTCTAAGGGTTGCTTAATACCTGGGGTCATACCTCCCCTTCCTGAAATTCTATACATAAATCTCTACCTTGCTTCCGTGTGACTTTCCTGTGGGGCACTCTAGCCCAAATCTCCTAGCTTCCTACTTCTAAGGGTTGCTTAATACCTGGGGTCATACCTCCCCTTCCTGAAATTCTATACATAAATCTCTACCTTGCTTCCGTGTGACTTTCCTGTGGGGCACTCTAGCCCAAATCTCCTAGCTTCCTACTTCTAAGGGTTGCTTAATACCTGGGGTCATACCTCCCCTTCTTGAAATTCTATACATAAATCTCTACCTTGCTTCCGTGTGACTTTCCTGTGGGACTTTCTAGCCCAAATCTCCTAGCTTCCTACTTCTAAGTGATGTCTAAGACCTGGGGTCAGACCTTCCCTTCATGAAATTATCTACATAAATCTCTACCTTGCTTCCGTGTGACTTTCCTGTGGGGCACTCTAGCCCAAATCTCCTAGCTTCCTACTTCTAAGGGTTGCTTAATACCTGGGGTCATACCTCCCTTCCTGAAATTCTATACATAAATCTCTACCTCACTTCCGTGTGACTTTCCTGTGGGGCACTTTAGCCCAAATCTCCTAGCTTCCTACTTCTAAGGGTTGCTTAATACCTGGGGTCATACCTCCCCTTCCTGAAATTCTATACATAAATCTCTACCTTGCTTCCGTGTGACTTTCCTGTGGGGCACTCTATCCCAAATCTCCTAGCTTCCTACTTCTAAGGGTTGCTTAATACCTGGGGTCATACCTCCCCTTCCTGAAATTCTATACATAAATCTCTACCTTGCTTCCGTGTGACTTTCCTGTGGGACTTTCTAGCCCAAATCTCCTAGCTTCCTACTTCTAAGGGTTGCTTAATACCTGGGGTCATACCTCCCCTTCCTGAAATTCTATACATAAATCTCTACCTTGCTTCCGTGTGACTTTCCTGTGGGACTTTCTAGCCCAAATCTCCTAGTTTCCTACTTCTAAGTGATGTCTAAGAGCTGGGGTCATACCTCCCCTTCCTGAAATTCTACACATAAATCTCTACCTCACTTCCGTGTGACTTTCCTGTGGGGCACTCTAGCCCAAATCTCCTAGCTTCCTACTTCTAAGGGTTGCTTAATACCTGGGGTCATACCTCCCCTTCCTGAAATTCTATACATAAATCTCTACCTTGCTTCCGTGTGACTTTCCTGTGGGACTTTCTAGCCCAAATCTCCTAGCTTCCTACTTCTAAGTGATGTCTAAGACCTGGGGTCAGACCTTCCCTTCATGAAATTATCTACATAAATCTCTACCTTGCTTCCGTGTGACTTTCCTGTGGGGCACTCTAGCCCAAATCTCCTAGCTTCCTACTTCTAAGGGTTGCTTAATACCTGGGGTCATACCTCCCCTTCCTGAAATTCTATACATTAATCTCTACCTCACTTCCGTGTGACTTTCCTGTGGGGCACTCTAGCCCAAATCTCCTAGCTTCCTACTTCTCAGGGTTGCTTAATACCTGGGGTCATACCTCCCCTTCCTGAAATTCTATACATAAATCTCTAACTTGCTTCCGTGTGACTTTCCTGTGGGGCACTCTAGCCCAAATCTCCTAGCTTCCTACTTCTAAGGGTTGCTTAATACCTGGGGTCATACCTCCCCTTCCTAAAATTCTATACATAAATCTCTACCTCACTTCCGTGTGACTTTCCTGTGGGGCACTCTAGCCCAAATCTCCTAGCTTCCTACTTCTAAGGGTTGCTTAATACCTGGGGTCATACCTCCCCTTCCTGAAATTCTATACATAAATCTCTACCTTGCTTCCGTGTGACTTTCCTGTGGGGCACTCTAGCCCAAATCTCCTAGCTTCCTACTTCTAAGTGATGTCTAAGACCTGGGGTCAGACCTTCCCTTCATGAAATTATCTACATAAATCTCTACCTTGCTTCCGTGTGACTTTCCTGTGGGGCACTCTAGCCCAAATCTCCTAGCTTCCTACTTCTAAGGGTTGTTTAATACCTGGGGTCATACCTCCCCTTCCTGAAATTCTATACATAAATCTCTACCTTGCTTCCGTGTGACTTTCCTGTGGGACTTTCTAGCCCAAATCTCCTAGTTTCCTACTTCTAAGTGATGTCTAAGACCTGGGGTCAGACCTTCCCTTCCTGAAATTATCTACATAAATCTCTACCTTGCTTCCGTGTGACTTTCCTGTGGGGCACTCTAGCCCAAATCTCCTAGCTTCCTACTTCTAAGGGTTGCTTAATACCTGGGGTCATACCTCCCCTTCCTGAAATTCTATACATAAATCTCTACCTCACTTCCGTGTGACTTTCCTGTGGGGCACTCTAGCCCAAATCTCCTAGCTTCCTACTTCTAAGGGTTGCTTAATACCTGGGGTCATACCTCCCCTTCCTGAAATTCTATACATAAATCTCTACCTTGCTTCCGTGTGACTTTCCTGTGGGGCACTCTAGCCCAAATCTCCTAGCTTCCTACTTCTAAGTGATGCTTAAGACCTGGGGTCAGACCTTCCCTTCCTGAAATTCTATACATAAATCTCTACCTTGCTTCCGTGTGACTTTCCTGTGGGGCACTCTAGCCCAAATCTCCTAGCTTCCTACTTCTAAGGGTTGCTTAATACCTGGGGTCATACCTCCCCTTCCTGAAATTCTATACATAAATCTCTACCTCACTTCCGTGTGACTTTCCTGTGGGGCACTCTAGCCCAAATCTCCTAGCTTCCTACTTCTAAGGGTTGCTTAATACCTGGGGTCATACCTCCCCTTCCTGAAATTCTATACATAAATCTCTACCTTGCTTCCGTGTGACTTTCCTGTGGGGCACTCTAGCCCAAATCTCCTAGCTTCCTACTTCTAAGGGTTGCTTAATACCTGGGGTCATACCTCCCCTTCCTGAAATTCTATACATAAATCTCTACCTTGCTTCCGTGTGACTTTCCTGTGGGGCACTCTAGCCCAAATCTCCTAGCTTCCTACTTCTAAGGGTTGCTTAATACCTGGGGTCATACCTCCCCTTCCTGAAATTCTATACATAAATCTCTACCTTGCTTCCGTGTGACTTTCCTGTGGGGCACTCTAGCCCAAATCTCCTAGCTTCCTACTTCTAAGGGTTGCTTAATACCTGGGGTCATACCTCCCCTTCCTGAAATTCTATACATAAATCTCTACCTCACTTCCGTGTGACTTTCCTGTGGGGCACTCTAGCCCAAATCTCCTAGCTTCCTACTTCTAAGGGTTGCTTAATACCTGGGGTCATACCTCCCCTTCCTGAAATTCTATACATAAATCTCTACCTTGCTTCCGTGTGACTTTCCTGTGGGGCACTCTAGCCCAAATCTCCTAGCTTCCTACTTCTAAGGGTTGCTTAATACCTGGGGTCATACCTCCCCTTCCTGAAATTCTATACATAAATCTCTACCTTGCTTCCGTGTGACTTTCCTGTGGGGCACTCTAGCCCAAATCTCCTAGCTTCCTACTTCTAAGGGTTGCTTAATACCTGGGGTCATACCTCCCCTTCCTGAAATTCTATACATAAATCTCTACCTTGCTTCCGTGTGACTTTCCTGTGGGGCACTCTAGCCCAAATCTCCTAGCTTCCTACTTCTAAGGGTTGCTTAATACCTGGGGTCATACCTCCCCTTCCTGAAATTCTATACATAAATCTCTACCTTGCTTCCGTGTGACTTTCCTGTGGGGCACTCTAGCCCAAATCTCCTAGCTTCCTACTTCTAAGGGTTGCTTAATACCTGGGGTCATACCTCCCCTTCCTGAAATTCTATACATAAATCTCTACCTTGCTTCCGTGTGACTTTCCTGTGGGGCACTCTAGCCCAAATCTCCTAGCTTCCTACTTCTAAGGGTTGCTTAATACCTGGGGTCATACCTCCCCTTCCTGAAATTCTATACATAAATCTCTACCTTGCTTCCGTGTGACTTTCCTGTGGGGCACTCTAGCCCAAATCTCCTAGCTTCCTACTTCTAAGGGTTGCTTAATACCTGGGGTCATACCTCCCCTTCCTGAAATTCTATACATAAATCTCTACCTTGCTTCCGTGTGACTTTCCTGTGGGGCACTCTAGCCCAAATCTCCTAGCTTCCTACTTCTAAGGGTTGCTTAATACCTGGGGTCATACCTCCCCTTCCTGAAATTCTATACATAAATCTCTACCTTGCTTCCGTGTGACTTTCCTGTGGGGCACTCTAGCCCAAATCTCCTAGCTTCCTACTTCTAAGGGTTGCTTAATACCTGGGGTCATACCTCCCCTTCCTGAAATTCTATACATAAATCTCTACCTTGCTTCCGTGTGACTTTCCTGTGGGGCACTCTAGCCCAAATCTCCTAGCTTCCTACTTCTAAGGGTTGCTTAATACCTGGGGTCATACCTCCCCTTCCTGAAATTCTATACATAAATCTCTACCTTGCTTCCGTGTGACTTTCCTGTGGGACTTTCTAGCCCAAATCTCCTAGCTTCCTACTTCTAAGGGTTGCTTAAGACCTGGGGTCATACCTTCCCCTTCCTGAAATTCTATACATAAATCTCTACCTTGCTTCCGTGTGACTTTCCTGTGGGGCACTCTAGCCCAAATCTCCTAGCTTCCTACTTCTAAGGGTTGCTTAATACCTGGGGTCATACCTCCCCTTCCTGAAATTCTATACATAAATCTCTACCTTGCTTCCGTGTGACTTTCCTGTGGGGCACTCTAGCCCAAATCTCCTAGCTTCCTACTTCTAAGGGTTGCTTAATACCTGGGGTCATACCTCCCCTTCCTGAAATTCTATACATAAATCTCTACCTTGCTTCCGTGTGACTTTCCTGTGGGGCACTCTAGCCCAAATCTCCTAGCTTCCTACTTCTAAGGGTTGCTTAATACCTGGGGTCATACCTCCCCTTCCTGAAATTCTATACATAAATCTCTACCTTGCTTCCGTGTGACTTTCCTGTGGGGCACTCTAGCCCAAATCTCCTAGCTTCCTACTTCTAAGGGTTGCTTAATACCTGGGGTCATACCTCCCCTTCCTGAAATTCTATACATAAATCTCTACCTTGCTTCCGTGTGACTTTCCTGTGGGGCACTCTAGCCCAAATCTCCTAGCTTCCTACTTCTAAGGGTTGCTTAATACCTGGGGTCATACCTCCCCTTCCTGAAATTCTATACATAAATCTCTACCTTGCTTCCGTGTGACTTTCCTGTGGGGCACTCTAGCCCAAATCTCCTAGCTTCCTACTTCTAAGGGTTGCTTAATACCTGGGGTCATACCTCCCCTTCCTGAAATTCTATACATAAATCTCTACCTTGCTTCCGTGTGACTTTCCTGTGGGGCACTCTAGCCCAAATCTCCTAGCTTCCTACTTCTAAGGGTTGCTTAATACCTGGGGTCATACCTCCCCTTCCTGAAATTCTATACATAAATCTCTACCTTGCTTCCGTGTGACTTTCCTGTGGGGCACTCTAGCCCAAATCTCCTAGCTTCCTACTTCTAAGGGTTGCTTAATACCTGGGGTCATACCTCCCCTTCCTGAAATTCTATACATAAATCTCTACCTTGCTTCCGTGTGACTTTCCTGTGGGGCACTCTAGCCCAAATCTCCTAGCTTCCTACTTCTAAGGGTTGTCTAAGACCTGGGGTCATACCTCCCCTTCCTGAAATTCTATACATAAATCTCTACCTTGCTTCCGTGTGACTTTCCTGTGGGGCACTCTAGCCCAAATCTCCTAGCTTCCTACTTCTAAGGGTTGCTTAATACCTGGGGTCATACCTCCCCTTCCTGAAATTCTATACATAAATCTCTACCTTGCTTCCGTGTGACTTTCCTGTGGGGCACTCTAGCCCAAATCTCCTAGCTTCCTACTTCTAAGGGTTGCTTAATACCTGGGGTCATACCTCCCCTTCCTGAAATTCTATACATAAATCTCTACCTTGCTTCCGTGTGACTTTCCTGTGGGGCACTCTATCCCAAATCTCCTAGCTTCCTACTTCTAAGGGTTGCTTAATACCTGGGGTCATACCTCCCCTTCCTGAAATTCTATACATAAATCTCTACCTTGCTTCCGTGTGACTTTCCTGTGGGGCACTCTAGCCCAAATCTCCTAGCTTCCTACTTCTAAGGGTTGCTTAATACCTGGGGTCATACCTCCCCTTCCTGAAATTCTATACATAAATCTCTACCTTGCTTCCGTGTGACTTTCCTGTGGGACTTTCTAGCCCAAATCTCCTAGCTTCCTACTTCTAAGGGTTGCTTATTACCTGGGTTCATACCTCCCCTTCCTGAAATTCTATACATAAATCTCTACCTTGCTTCCGTGTGACTTTCCTGTGGGGCACTCTATCCCAAATCTCCTAGCTTCCTACTTCTAAGGGTTGCTTAATACCTGGGGTCATACCTCCCCTTCCTGAAATTCTATACATAAATCTCTACCTTGCTTCCGTGTGACTTTCCTGTGGGGCACTCTATCCCAAATCTCCTAGCTTCCTACTTCTAAGGGTTGCTTAATACCTGGGGTCATACCTCCCCTTCCTGAAATTCTATACATAAATCTCTACCTTGCTTCCGTGTGACTTTCCTGTGGGGCACTCTAGCCCAAATCTCCTAGCTTCCTACTTCTAAGGGTTGCTTAATACCTGGGGTCATACCTCCCCTTCCTGAAATTCTATACATAAATCTCTACCTTGCTTCCGTGTGACTTTCCTGTGGGACTTTCTAGCCCAAATCTCCTAGCTTCCTACTTCTAAGGGTTGCTTAATACCTGGGTTCATACCTCCCCTTCCTGAAATTCTATACATAAATCTCTACCTTGCTTCCGTGTGACTTTCCTGTGGGGCACTCTAGCCCAAATCTCCTAGCTTCCTACTTCTAAGGGTTGTTTAAGACCTGGAGTTAGAGACACCTTTCCTAAAATCCTCTACGTATGATCTGACCATGAAGAAATGCACGAAATGAGACGAAATTTACCAAACGGATAGACAAGTAAGTGGGAAAGAAGCCATTTCATTTCTGACGGATTATATAAATGCGATTGGCGGAGAGACATCATTATGTGACCTGAGTCAGTAGGTTGTATGACGGCCATGCTGGGCTATACATTCTGCAACACGGCGCGATATTGAGTGGAAAATTCTACGGATGGTGTGCTGAGGTATCGCTTGGCATGCGTCGTTGGTCTGTGTCCACAGTTCATCTACTTTGCTAGAGGGTCGAGCAGGGGTGTTGAGTTGTCTTCCAATAACGTTTCCCATTCTCTGTATTGGGGACAGATCTGGGAATCGTGCTGGCCAGGGCTGCATCTGAACCACTGGTAGACACTGCCTGCTAGTATTGGCAGTGTGCCGGCGGGTGTTAAGCTGTTGAAACTGGGCATTGGAGATACCACGGAGGTGCAGCAACGAAACGAGCTGAAGACCTTCCTTCATCGGCGTATTTCTGGCTGTCATTATACCCACTATGCGTACGAGCAGTGAATGGCTATTAAAACTGATAGCCCCTTCACCCCAACCATGGTACTCAGATGAGAAGACATGTGGCGCTCATATATGGCAGCAAGATCAGCCCTGTGACCATGTCATCTCCGACGAGACTCGCTTCGCTGGCGCAGAAGCCAGTCCTGTCTCTCAGTACGACATGGTTCTATTCGTCCCTCCACGCATGTCTGGTAACGGCACCTCTGCAACTTTGGGCGATGGCGTGCTACTGTGAGTGGTAATCGTTGCAGTGCCTTGCGAGAGCGCGAAATTGCCTCGGTCAACCTGCGATTCACAGTCTGTTTAGATACGGGATGTCAGTAGCTGCTTATTCACCTCATAGAATCTCGTCGGCTATGCATTGTAGGGCTGCTACTGTTTGCCGTCAAATGCAGCTATAGGGGAGTTCGGACATCATCGCCACAGTCGGTTGAGAGCTGTTTCATCTCTTTTCGTTTCGTCCGCCATGAGAAACAGGGACCAACCTGCCGTATCTGGACGTATGATACAGCCACTGGCAAAGATGTCCGTATGGTGGTAGGTTAACTGATGATTTATCCCAGGCATTCACACTTCTTACCCGTACTTTCGCCATCGAAATCACTTTGATGCATTGGTCCACAAGCTCAGTTAAGAACGTCTAAACTCACCTACCCTGAGCCCTTTTCTCCCCTTTTATCTACAACTGTCACGTGACACGTTCTCAGCTGCAATCATTTAAGAAGAGTGACAATTTAATTCGCAGAATGCACCTGCACCAAAGATGAGTGCGTGCCTGTGCATTAGGGGCTATTATCACCTTCAAAGTGATCCCCTGTGAAAACACAAATTTTTCCGTGACGCAGATCGAACTCACGTTCCCTCACTCAGGAGTAAGTTGCTCTCCCAACTAAGCTGCACGGACGGAATGTATCGCTGCAGATCTATCGTTTTGACTTGTGCTTTACTTCTGTAGTACGTCAATATCTCTTGAGTTCCTTTGTTACCTTCGGAGTAATCCCCTTCCGCAGCGATGCGTTTAGTTAGACACTGTTGCCATTGCTGAAAACATACTTGGAACTCTCTTGACGCTGGAAACATACCTGAAACTCTCTTGAGCTCCTTTGTGACCTTCGGAGTAATCCCCTTCCGCAGCGATGCATTTAATTAGACGCTGTTGACATTGCTGAAAACATACCTGGAACTCTCTTGAGCTCCTTTGTGACCTTCGGAGTAATCTCTTTCCGCAGCGATGCATTTAGTTAGACGCTATTGCCATTGCTGAAAACACACCTGGAACTATCTTGAGCTCCTTTGTGACCTTCGGAGTAATCCCCTCCCGCAGCGATGCATTTAGTTAGACGCTGTTGCCATTGCTCTAAATATACCTGGAACTCTCTTGAATTCCTTTGTCACCTTCGAAGTAACCCCCTTCCGCAGGTATGCATTTTGTTAGATGTTGTTGCCATTGCTGAAAACATACCTGAAACTCGGTTTCTGAATATTCTGGAGTTGCTTTGTCACTTTCAAAGTAATACCCTTCTGAATTATCGGATCGGATAACCTGGTGAATAAGCAAAGCAGGTTATCCAAGTTATGGTTGGTTCCGTTCATGATATTCTGAGAAACCATTTCTGTACCCCAACCTGTTTCTCACTATGCTTCAACGGAACCAACGGACATCTGCATCGCATTAGCAACCTCCTTCAATGGTCATTCGGCGGTCTTCGAGCAAGAATGCCTCGATGGTATTAACGTTAACCTCCGTAGTCGATGTCGAAGGCCTACCGGAGCGTGGCCCACGTTCCACACACTCTTCACCATTCACAAATTTATTGCGGCACTCAAAAACTCTTACACGGGACAAAGCATCTTCCTCATAGGCTCTTTTAATCATATCGTGCGTTTCTCTGGCGGTTTTATTCAAACTCACGCAAAGTTTTACAGATGCTTTTTTCTCTAGTTTCAAATCATATACAGAAACACGTCTACGTCGTCTACTACAAGAATGAACTAGCGGAGCGCTGTAACGGCGTGTCGTCCCGTGACTAATCTTGCAGGTTTCCCGACACAGGCAGCCATATTTTTCTGGGTGGATTTGTTTTGGCGCTACGATGTCAGTCTCGTTACTTTTTGAAAGACCTATGGATATGACTATTATTGCAACATATTTAATTTAGCATGTATTCTAGATAATTCAACCGTTCTTATTTATCTTATACATATTTTTCAGATATGACCAAGATGACCAAGGAGATGATGCAAAACAGTATGAGCAATGGGTCACAAAAGGTTTGCATCGTTATGGACCGCAGGACGTCAGTTCACAAGTCATCAATGAAATCTGTTGTGACGTCAAACAAAAAAAATCTTTCTTTCAAGCAAACTACAAAGACTCAGATATGAAGCCGACGGAGTACGTGGGTAAAATAGTGCATAAGGACGCTTTAACTCCAAGGTGTGTGCATTGTGTAGGCGAAAGATGTCCATGACGTTGTTTTAAAAAGCAGTAAAGACATTAACAAAAAAAAAGCGTGTAAAAATTTCATTAATATTAATTTATCTTCTTAGTCATGTCTCGAAATGTAGGCATGCTTATAATCATCTCACGTATGCTTTCCATATATGTGAATGAAATATAATGTATGTACTCTGTAGAATCAATGCGTCATTAAAGACTAGTTCATTTCATCCAAATAACAACATTATTTCAGGGTTGTTTTTTTGTTGTTGTTTTTATTGGATGTTTAACGACCACCGTGAGAAACTCAACGGGCTATTGGGCCGCGGGTGGCATCGTGGGCAACGTTCGTGACTATCACGGAAAGGACCTCAGGTTCGATCCCAGGCAGGTACGAACGCTCGATCCACTAAATATCCGCCGTGCGTCGGTTGGGCGCGTTAAGCCGTCGGACCCCGGGTACTGGCTCCCCAGTAATAAATAAGGGGCGTCTTCCTCCCCCTTTCTACTTCGCTTCCGTGTCACTTTCCCATCGGGTAAATCTCCTAGCTTCTTATTTCTAGGGGTTGTTTAAGACCTGGGGTCAGACACTCCCTTCCTAAAACCCTCTACATATGATCATTTGATCAACGGGCTATAAGCAGTTGCCCGTCTCTAATTTAGGGCCACTGGTTCCAGGGAAGGGAGAGCGCCAGTGCCGTAAGACAAACACAACATCCATGCCTCACCGGGATTCGAACCCGGACCCTTCACGAACGAATGATCAGAAGCCATCGGTTAGTCCACTGCGCCACCGGTGGCGGCTTATTTCAGGCTCTTCAGAAAACTGCCACACAACTGAATTTGCATGTACTTGATTATGATTAAACACAACAGGAACGTCTTGCCAAAAATTAGGTTACTCTATAAGAAATATTTTCGTTTTTGATGTTGCGCATACGTATAGACAGCAGTAAAGTCAATCTCATGCATGAAATTTCGATGTAACGAAAATGGGTAACGGAAGTAGTCAAAACCACTGTCGAAATCTTATTTTTGAATTCTGTCCTATGAAGTAACGCAACAATAGTTTATTTCATTGTTAGTCAACAACATATTTTACTAAACCATCACCGAACATTATTTCATCACGTTTTATATAAATGAACCAATATCTCGTTGTAATCTGCGAAATTTACGAGAACCTGGTGCTAAATGTGATAAAAGCCATTACAAAAATGCATTTTTGATGATCATTTCATTTATGTGTTTTGTTGAGCATTTTCAATAATACATAAAATTAAAAAAAAAAAGAGTTATATAAAACGGAGCACAACAAGGAAACAACTGAAAAAGGCCAACGAAGCCTGACGAATCTCCAAGCTCCTTGCACAGCAGTGTTAAATAAGAGAAGAAAAAAAGATACGTTAAATGGATTACGAAACAAGCCAAAGCATTAAACATGATCAGTGCTGTGTATAGAAGTGAGAGCGAAAACCGGATTAGTAGGTTAAAGTGTGATTTATTTAGAAATTGGTCATTTTTTTATTATTATTAATGGGTTAAGTACTGTGGTTCACACCCTTTTAATTTCTTTTTAAAAAGGTTAAAACAATTAAGTATTGTAAGTTCGGTTGATAATGAATTCCAGTAATGAGGTCCAATGTAATTTAAACTTCGTTTCATAATTTCCGTTTTTGGCTGAATCGGTCGAATATGTGTTTTAGTATGTGTGTCATGTGGATGTGTTTGTGAAGTAATTTTTATTATATCGGTGTGCAGATTATTTTTTTTATTCTCTTGAACAGAATTTTTCCAATATTAAAATAATAAAGTTGGTTGATTGTGAGAATACTGTATTTATTCGGGTAAACTTTTGTGTTGGAAGTGTTCCAGTATTAAGTTTAAGATCAATCAATCTGATATATTTATTTTGCAAGGTTTGAAGTTTTTTGAAATTATATTTTGTAGTCTGTCTCCATGTTAGTGTTGCATAGTTTAAGTGTGTTTGGAACATAGTATAGTATAAGAGAATCAGAGTTTTTGGGAAAAGATTTGGCAAAACTGAACTAATAACTCCAATATTTTTAGAAAATTTATAAGGGAGGTTATTCACATTTTGTTCCATTTAAGATCATTTTCAATAGTATTCCCCAAGTAAAGTAAAGAACTAACCTCTTCAATAATTTTGCTATTTATGGAAAAAGTAATATTTGACAATTCTATGAAATGTTGTTCAGTAAATATCAAAGATTTAGTTTTAGTAGTATTTAATAGTAAAATATTAGAATTTAACCAATCTGAAATTTTACTAAGTTGAGTATTAATTATCTGTATGGTTTCAGAAGAATTATTACATGATGTAAGAATAGTTATATCATCAGCATATAAAAGAATATCCAAATCCGTGATAGAACAGAAAATGTCATTAATGTAAATACACTCACGGACAATGAAATTTGCGCTCCTAGAAGAAAATATGCTTCAACCGCGAAACTTTGCAAATAGCTAGAGTGCGTGCTGGTATGCAAGTGATCCACGTTTCGTGCGAGTGCGCATGAACGCACACCCTGTGGTGACGCTGCAAGCACGAACCGACAACCTTATAAACTGGCGTGTAGTCGATGCCCTATGAATGCGAAAAGCACCGGCCGACGCAAGCAAGAGTACAGAGTGACAAAAATGCTGGGTAGACGCCAGAGACATCCATTTACGCAACTAACGGACTTTGAGAGAGGCCTGATCATCGGACTCAAAACCGCAGAGTGGTCGGTGCGCCGTATAGCCCGTCACGTAGATCGTTCTGACCATACCGTCAGACTGTGTTGGGAGCAGTGGACACGTGACGGCACTGCCGTACTGCGGCGCGGCTCCGGACGTACCAGCAGGACCACCGGTAGAGAGCATCGACGGATCGTTTTCTAGGCACGACCGGATCCCACGGGGACCCGGTCCACTATACAGGCAGATGTAGCGGCTCCTGTGTACCCACGAACTATTACCCGACGCCTCGCGGAAGTGAATCTGCGATCCCAGCGCCCCTTACGTGTACTGCCATTAACATCAGAACATCGCCGGCTCCGTGTGCAGTGGTGGCAGGCCAGAACGACGTGAAACGCCACAGACTGGCGACAAGTGGTGTTTAGCGATCAGTGACGCTTCGTTTTGGGGACAGATGATCGTCGTGTCCGGGTGTGGAGGTCCACGGATCAACGGCACAATCCCCACCTCGCTATCGAGCACAACACCTCTCCCACTGTAGTGATTATGATCTGGGGAGCCAATTTCTACGATAGCCGATCAGCTCTAGTAGTGGTACGTGGATCACTGACGGGCCAGAGATATGTGGATGAGATCCTACGGCCCATGTGCTCCCATTCCTGGCCGGGATTCCCGGTACACTATACCAGCAGGATAATGCCCGCCCACAAACGGCTCGGCTTGCCCAAGACTGCCTACATGATGTCCGGACGCATCCATGGTCAGCCCGCTCCCCGGACATGTCCCCTATCGAACATGTGTGGGACCAGTTGAAACGCCGACTGCCGCCGTGCCGCCCTATCCGGGATTTGGAGCACACCGTCCAACACGTGTGGGACAGTCTGCCGCAGGACAACATCAGGCGTCTGTTCGCCTCCATGCCGGACTATATTGCAGCATATATCGCCGCAAGAGACGGTGAGACTCGCTATTGAAGATGATCGGACTGTGTGCCACAGATTCCTCTGTAGTTGTCCTGCAGCTCTGTTTTAGTCATCATGTGTATCGTTCATCTGTATCATTACGTCCATCAAATTTCACTTCAATCCGATGCTTCCTTCTTGGTGCGAAAAATTTCATTGTCCGTGAGTGTATTAAAGAGTAGAGGACCCAGGATTGAACAATGAGGAACTCCTATTTTTATAAAATGTGGTGACGATTGATATTGGTAAATTTGTGTATTCCTGATAAATAGATAAATAGCTTTTGGGTAAGGAATGTGCTATGCCCTTAATTCCAAGATTATATAGTTTATGTACAAAATCTTATGTTTCTAGGTGTCAAAAGATTTAGATAAATCGAAGAAAAAAGAAAGTGTATTTAAATTATGTTCAAAATTATTTTGAATAGTTTTTGTAGATATAATATAGCTCATTCTGTGGATTTACCAAAGTGAAAGCCATGTTGATTCTTATGAATAATATTAAATTTATGGATATATGAGATTAATCTAGTATGTATTAATTTTTCCAGGTATAGACATATTAGTAATCGGACGGTAATTATTTGCATCGTTTTTTGATCCATCTTTGTGCTTTGGGATATTTTTAGTTATTTTAAGGAGGTCAAGGAATTCGCCAGTTTGGAATATAAAATTATATATAAAAAGTAGAGGATCAACAGTCAGGTCCGCTACATTATTTATTACAGAAGGTTGCAATTCATCATAACCAAGACCTGTATTAGAGTTAATTTGTATAAGTAATAATTCTGGTGCGGTTATTACGGCAAAATAAAAAGTGTTTGATGTCTATGGATTCTCTAGGTAGTTCGTGTATGGTTTACTTGGTGTGATTATTCTATTTTTAAGTGTTTTGTGGAAGTAATATGAAATGTTCATTTAATTTATTTACAATGTCATGCTTATCAATAAATCTTACGTTATTAGAATTTGTTAGATACTGTGGAGCCATAGCCACTTTTTTCTCCATTAATAAGTTTAAGTATTTCCATGTTAATTTAGGTGAATTTTGGGAAAATATATCAAGGTAGTATTTACGTTTAATATATCGAATATCTGTATTAAATTCATATAAGTTCTTTCTCCTAACTAGCTATTGGTTACCTCCTATTAACGAGAACTTTAAAATGATGTATTACATGAAGGGGGGTAATCTGTAGACCCAGACCAAAATTTACCAATGCCTCTCATTAACACATTTACCTTTCTTTCTATCTTGAGGTCAGATTTTAGATAGCGCATGCGCAGATGGACTTTCGTAGCTACATCTCATTTCATCGGTGTCAGAGTCGTTTCTTCGTCTAAATCTTAACGATCCATAATAATAAAAATAAATATTGTTTTTTGAGAAACTAAATAGTCGAAATACTATTGTCGTTTCTTCGTCTAAATCTTAATGATCCATAATAATAAAAATAAATATTGTTTTTGAGAAACTAAACAGTCGAAATACTATTGTCGTTTTTCGTTTAAATCTTAATGATCCATAATAATAAAAATAAATATTGTTTTTTGAGAAACTAAACAGTCGAAATACTATTGCCGTTTCTTCGTCTAAGTCTTAATGATCCATAATAGTATAAATAAATATTGTTTTTGAGAAATTAAACAGTCGAAATACTATTATCGCTACCATAGTTTTTTAAATATATTCAACTCTGGATATAGTCAACTCTGTTATAGTGAACATTCGGCTATAGTGAACCTAAAAAATAAAACTCCAAAGAAAAGAATGTACTTGTTACATGAAATTGCAACTTATTTCAAAAGAAACCTTCTTGTAAAAACATGAAATAATGTGTTGAGAACAATTTTGTAGACCTGCTATTCCTCAAGTGCATTGAAAGACAAAGGTAGGATTACAAACCTCAGCAACATCAAACTGGTGTTCCTGCCTGCCAACACCATGTCATCCTCCAACCCATGGATCAAGGTGTGATTCACAGCTTTAAAACCTATTACAGAAGGGAAGTAATGCTTCATTTAACCCAAGCCTTGGAATCATCAATAAATGTTCTGAATGCTGTACATTTTGGAAACAAAGCGTGGAGGAAGGACTGTGTCAACTGTCACTATACAGCATAGGCGCCGACTTCTGAAAATTTCGAGGGGTGCTAAAATTCAAAAGGCAGGTACCGTTTCCAGTGTTGAAATTTTAGATGTTTAAATGGACCTTGTTTTCAGTGTAAACGCAAACAAACCGATACATGATTTCATGATAGAGATATTACATTGTTTTTATTGCAACCAAATTCTTGAACCCCGTTTCAATTCTTCCGATTTAATTTTCCGTTATGTCCGCACAAGAGTTCCTATAAATTTTTTTCTGTTGGACGAAATTTGAGCATTTTGTTGGAGACTACTACCAGAAAACCAAACCTGTTGAAAAAGACTGAAATTGGCTGTATATATCATTAGTCAAAACAGACAGTATGCTAATAGCGATACCTTTGAGGAGCTCGCTCTAGCAGTAGCAAACAAACTGACGTTTTTAGCGTCGGAATGGAACGCGCTTCACAATCATTGCACTGTATTATTTTCCTTACTTTTTATTGTTAGCATTTAGCGTGTAACGCAGCATAAATCACAGTGAAATTTTTGCTTTGATCAAAGGGGGAACTTGAATATCTCCTCCCCCACCCCGCTGTCATTCATCTTGCAGTCCATGTGAACCAGTTGTTATCGATTTGTCATATCACCCTTGCGTGGATTGATTAGTGTTACTATTGGTGACTGTTTATATGTTTTATAAAGCTAGGGAGAAAAAAAGGCCTCAACAGAATTATGCCAAACGAACAAACAAACAATAACCGAAACAACAACAGCAAATAAAAAAAAACCTTCAAAATTAAATTATCCTTTTAGCGAGAAAAGATCATTCGCAGTCTCGCTGTGTGTCTTCTGCTCTCGGACAGTCATTCATTACTCCCGCTCTGACATTTATGGCTTTATGACCCTACCGAAGCTCATTGTGTGCATTGTGAGCTGCTGACAACTTACAAAAGTGCAAAGAACGTGATTGTGAAAAACGTGTCGGTAGCTTTAAACAATTAGGAAGGTAGAGCACAACCCACATCCCACACCCCCAATTTCTTGCTTGCTTGGCTGCCTTATTTCTTAAGTGTTTATTCGGTATTGGTGGCTAAAACACGATTTTTTGAAGATATTTATTTTATTTTTTTTATTGAAACCAAATATTTGCGCTATATTCCGATTATCTTATTTAATTATATGTAAAGTGGAACTAAATATTTAAGTATGAATCCAGTACATATAACATAAATTTGGAGGGGTGCTCAAGTCCCTGAGCACCCCCGTAGTTGGCGCCAGTGCTATACAGAACTGTTTCCGGAGGTCTGGTTTGGCTACTGGACGTGTGGCATTCGAAGAGGAGGAGGATGTGTCTCTCAAGGACCTGCTTCAACATATTGGTGCGAATTCCACTGAAGCCGAAGATTTTATCGATGCTGACTGTGAAGTTATAACGAATGAAATCCCGTCGAATGAAGCTATTGTCGAGTCTGTGAAAGGCGGTTCCAGCACGGAAAAAAACGAGGCTGAAGATGACGAGGACGATAATGAAGCACGTGTTCCATCAGTGAAAGAGACATTGGAGTGTGTCAGGAATGTGCTAAATTTCCTAGAATGTGTGGAAAATGTAGAATCGAGTGTAGCAAAGGCACAGGCTCTAGAAAATGACATAGAGAAAATATTTATTAAAACTGTTTGTAGCAAGTAGCGGCACATAATAGACTATTGTCATGTTATTTAAGGTAATGTAAAATTAATTTTGTTTGTTTAATTTAATGAATATACACTACGTACATAAAAATATTATTTTTTTGATAGTGATATGGAGGAAACTGGCACAAGACAGACCGTTGTGGAGGAAACTTGGGGAGACCTTCGTCCAGCAGTGGATTGATAATGGTTGACAATGATGATGATGATGATGACATATGTACATATTTTATTTTCTTGCTCACCATTCCACTCAATTCAATGTTAGGGAAGACACTTCGGTTTTTCGGAAATGTGAACGAAATATGCGAGTCCGCAGAGGTTTGCTATAAGCGGAGTTGATTGTGCAGGGTGATTCATAAAGAAGCATACAGTTTCCAGATGCTGTAAAACATTAACAGTTGAAGACACGGACAACAACTGCGAACCGTTAGGTAGATGTACTCATAAAGTTTGTGTCCCGCTACTAAGGGAAGTGACGTAGGCGATAGCGCGCGTGTTACGTGACTAGTCAGTCAAAATGGCAGCGTCTGCTGTGGAGAAGGCGTTTTGTGTTCTTGACGGACCCAATGGGCACCCAGAAGTCCTGACTTGACACCTTGTGACTTTTTCCTGTGGGGGTACGTAAAGGACAAGGTATTCGCCCCTCCCCTTCTTGTTGATCTAGCGGAGCTGAAACAGCGTATCACAGCCACTATCACTGCCCTTGATTCAGATATCTTACCTCGCGTTTGGGCGGAAATGGATTACCGGCTCGATGTGTGTCGTGTGACTAAGGGTGCACACATAGAACATCTGTGACTGTCTCTAAAAAAACTTGATAGATTGTTCTTGTTTTATAGTGCGTTGAAACTGTATACTTCTTTATGAATCACCCTGTATTTTATGATTTACCTATCTTCTTTCATTGGTTTAACGACAATAACATTCATTAATCCATCATCCTAAGTACCACTCAATGTCAGGATTCAGTAGACCTTATTGTTTGTTGTTATGATTAAATTCTACTTACTTGTAGTATGAACCGGACTGTTGCTTGGTGTGGGCGTGAGTGACGATAATGTGTTGTATGTAAATAAATGCATACTCTCGAATCACTCGTTTTACGTCACACCACAGAGATCTCGGCATGCGAAAGCTGCATACATAAATTATCTACAAAGAATACCAAGGCACTCTCTCGAATTTATTTTTTATATTGAATTTTGGCTGTTAAAAATCAGCTCATCAGCGAGTACGTGCTGTAGATTTTGTTCTTACATCGTTCACGACGTAGTATTTGTTAAACTGTGCTTCCCAATCGAAAGAAGAAGTCCCAATCGTGTGAAGAAGCATTTGAAATTTAATCAAATGTCAGTTTCTGATACAATGCTGTTGCCAAACACCTGGGTAAAAACAAGTTCTTGTGTCTAATGGAACGCAGATATGAGGGGCACTAAAGAAGCGATTAAGGTGAAGTATGGCGCCCATTCACGTCAGTAATTTTTAACACACTTCTAAGCCATCTCTCATATACCAGTGGCGGTAAATTTCAAGGGCACTTGGACCTGTCGTAAGTTTTGAAAACTTGTGAAAGAATGCTATCAAAAGATGGGTGACCCTGAGCATTTGGCAGCAACTCTCCCGACGGCTGATTTGGTTCTTTCCAAGTACGGAGGTGCTAAGCGACTTTATTTCCGTTCTGGAACTCTTCTTACAAAGACCTCAAGAACGTAACATGCTGTTAATCAAAATGTTCGTAACCGGCTTTTATTTGATCTCCCTTTTAATCAGAAAACATTTTTCGAACTTTTAACTGATTAATATTTGTACTGTTATAAAGTAAAAACCCCTCAATAGCGGACGTCCTGGGATTTCAACATTTGTAACAATCAGTAAAAAACCCTCAATAGCGGACATCTTAGGATTTCAACATTTGTAACAATCAGTAAAAAACCCTCAATAGCGAACATACTGGGACTTCAACATTTGTTATACGGTAACAACCCCTCAATAGCGGACATCCTGAAACTTAAACATTTGTAACAATCAGTAAAAAACCCTCAATAGCAAACATCTTGGGACTTCAACATTTGTTATACAGTAACAACCCCTCAATTGCGGACATCCTGGAACTTCAACATTTGTAACAATCAGTAAAAAACCCTCAATAGCGAACATACTGGGACTTCAACATTTGTTATATAGTAACAACCCCTCAATAGCGGACATCCTGGAACTTCAACATTGGTAACAATCAGTAAAAACTCTTCAGTAGCGAACATACTGGGACTTCAACATTTATTATACAGTAACAACCTCTCAATAGCGGACATCCTGGAACTTCAACATTTGTAACAATCAGTTAAAAACCCTCAATAGCGAACATACTGGGACTTCAACATTTGTTATACGGTAACAACCCCTCAATAGCGGACATCCTGGAACTTCAACATTTGTAACAATCAGTAAAAAACCCTCAATAGCGAACATACTGGGACTTCAACATTTGTTATACGGTAACAGCCCCTCAATAGCGGACATCCTGGAACTTCAACATTTGTAACAATCAGTAAAAAACCCTCAATAGCGAACATACTGGGATTCAACATTTGTTATACAGTAACAACCCCTCAATAGCGGACATCCTGGAACTTCAACATTTGTAACAATCAGTAAAAAACCCTCAATAGCAAACATCTTGGGACTTCAACATTTGTTATACAGTAACAACCCCTCAATTGCGGATATCCTGGAACTTCAGCATTTGTAACAATCAGTAAAAAACCCTCAATAGCGGACATCCTAGGATTTCAACATTTGTAACAATCAGTAAAAAACCCTCAATAGCGAACATACTGGGACTTCAACATTTGTTATATAGTAACAACCCCTCAATAGCGGACATCCTGGAACTTCAACATTGGTAACAATCAGTAAAAACTCTTCAGTAGCGAACATACTGGGACTTCAACATTTATTATACAGTAACAACCTCTCAATAGCGGACATCCTGGAACTTCAACATTTGTAACAATCAGTTAAAAACCCTCAATAGCGAACATACTGGGACTTCAACATTTGTTATACAGTAACAACCCCTCAATAGCGGACATCCTGGAACTTCAACATTTGTAACAATCAGTAAAAAACCCTCAATAGCGAACATACTGGGACTTCAACATTTGTTATACAGTAACAACCTCTCAATAGCGGACATCCTGGAACTTCAACATTTGTAACAATCAGTAAAAAACCCTCAATAGCGAACATACTGGGACTTCAACATTTGTTATACGGTAACAGCCCCTCAATAGCGGACATCCTGGAACTTCAACATTTGTAACAATCAGTAAAAAACCCTCAATAGCGAACATACTGGGATTCAACATTTGTTATACAGTAACAACCCCTCAATAGCGGACATCCTGGAACTTCAACATTTGTAACAATCAGTAAAAAACCCTCAATAGCAAACATCTTGGGACTTCAACATTTGTTATACAGTAACAACCCCTCAATTGCGGATATCCTGGAACTTCAGCATTTGTAACAATCAGTAAAAAACCCTCAATAGCGGACATCCTAGGATTTCAACATTTGTAACAATCAGTAAAAAACCCTCAATAGCGAACATACTGGGACTTCAACATTTGTTATATAGTAACAACCCCTCAATAGCGGACATCCTGGAACTTCAACATTGGTAACAATCAGTAAAAACTCTTCAGTAGCGAACATACTGGGACTTCAACATTTATTATACAGTAACAACCTCTCAATAGCGGACATCCTGGAACTTCAACATTTGTAACAATCAGTAAAAAACCCTCAATAGCGAACATACTGGGACTTCAACATTTGTTATACTGTAACAGCCCCTCAATAGCGGACATCCTGGAACTTCAACATTTGTAACAATCAGTAAAAAACCCTCAATAGCGAACATACTGGGACTTCAACATTTGTTATACGGTAACAGCCCCTCAATAGCGGACATCCTGGAACTTCAACATTTGTAACAATCAGTAAAAAACCCTCAATAGCGAACATACTGGGACTTCAACATTTGTTATACGGTAACAGCCCCTCAATAGCGGACATCCTGGAACTTCAACATTTGTAACAATCAGTAAAAAACCCTCAATAGCGAACATACTGGGACTTCAACATTCGTTATACAGTAACAACCCCTCAATAGCGGACATCCTGGAACTTCAACATTTGTAACAATCAGTAAAAAACCCTCAATAGCGAACATACTGGGACTTCAACATTTGTTATATAGTAACAACCCCTCAATAGCGGACATCCTGGAACTTCAACATTGGTAACAATCAGTAAAAACTCTTCAGTAGCGAACATACTGGGACTTTAACATTTGTTATACAGTAACAACCTCTCAATAGCGGGCATCCTGGAACTTCGACTTTTGTAACAATCAGTAAAAACTCTTCAGTAGCGAACATACTTGGACTTCAACATTTGTTATACAGTAACAACCTCTCAATAGCGGACATCCTGGAACTTCAACATTTGTAACAATCAGTAACAACCCCTCAATAGCGGACATCCTGGAACTTCAACATTTGTAACAATCAGTAAAAAACCCTCAATAGCGAACATACTGGGACTTCAACATTTGTTATACAGTAACAACCCCTCAATAGCGGACATCCTGGAACTTCAACATTTGTAACAATCAGTAAAAAACCCTCAATAGCGAACATACTGGAACTTCAACATTTGTTATACAGTAACAACCCCTCAATAGCGGACATCCTGGAACTTCAACATTTGTAACAATCAGTAAAAAACCCTCAATAGCAAACATCTTGGGACTTCAACATTTGTTATACAGTAACAACCCCTCAATTGCGGATATCCTGGAACTTCAGCATTTGTAACAATCAGTAAAAAACCCTCAATAGCGGACATCCTAGGATTTCAACATTTGTAACAATCAGTAAAAAACCCTCAATAGCGAACATACTGGGACTTCAACATTTGTTATACGGTAACAGCCCCTCAATAGCGGACATCCTGGAACTTCAACATTTGTAACAATCAGTAAAAAACCCTCAATAGCGAACATACTGGGACTTCAACATTTATTATACAGTAACAACCTCTCAATAGCGGACATCCTGGAACTTCAACATTTGTAACAATCAGTAAAAAACCCTCAATAGCGAACATACTGGGACTTCAACATTTGTTATACGGTAACAGCCGCTCAATAGCGGACATCCTGGAACTTCAACATTTGTAACAATCAGTAAAAAACCCTCAATAGCGAACATACTGGGACTTCAACATTTGTTATACGGTAACAGCCCCTCAATAGCGGACATCCTGGAACTTCAACATTTGTAACAATCAATAAAAAACCCTCAATAGCGAACATACTGGGACTTCAACATTTGTTATACGGTAACAGCCCCTCAATAGCGGACATCCTGGAACTTCAACATTTGTAACAATCAGTAAAAAACCCTCAATAGCGAACATACTGGGACTTCAACATTCGTTATACAGTAACAACCCCTCAATAGCGGACATCCTGGAACTTCAACATTTGTAACAATCAGTAAAAAACCCTCAATAGCGAACATACTGGGACTTCAACATTTGTTATATAGTAACAACCCCTCAATAGCGGACATCCTGGAACTTCAACATTGGTAACAATCAGTAAAAACTCTTCAGTAGCGAACATACTGGGACTTTAACATTTGTTATACAGTAACAACCTCTCAATAGCGGGCATCCTGGAACTTCGAATTTTGTAACAATCAGTAAAAACTCTTCAGTAGCGAACATACTTGGACTTCAACATTTGTTATACAGTAACAACCTCTCAATAGCGGACATCCTGGAACTTCAACATTTGTAACAATCAGTAAAAAACCCTCAATAGCGAACATACTGGGACTTCAACATGTGCTATACAGTAAAAACCCTTCAATAGCGGACATCCTGGAACTTCAACATTTGTAACAATCAGTAAAAACCCCTCAATAGCGAACATACTGGGACCTCAACATTTGTTATACAGTAACAACCCCTCAAAAGCGGTCATCTTGGGATTTCAACCTTTGTTATGCAGTAACAACCCTTCAATAGGGGACATCGTGGGATTTCAACATTTGTTATACAATAAAACCCCTAATAGCGGACGTCCTTATGACTTCAAGTGTTATATATAAATCTCGAAGGTCAAGGGCCACGGTTATAGATATATATATATATCCTGAAGTTCAAAGGCCCGCAGACAGTGTTCTCGAAGCCACCAATCCATGAAAACAAACATCGAATCAGAACAAGTATTCAGTCCAAGATCACACACACACAAAAAATATGTCTTTGTCGTTCTTTTGATCCTTTTTTTCCTTCTGTGTCACATACGCAACGAGACAGCAGAGATCACTCAAATGGTCATTAGGAATGAAAAACATACCCTCAAGCAAGGCAAATTTCTGGAAAAAATTTCCAGAGATCTTTGTCCAGCTGTGACAAAGATCTCTCGAAATTTTATTTTTCATTTCTTTGCCTTTCATACTTTTTCAAACCGTTCGTTTATGCTGTTCTCCAACACCCAATGGGACAATTCATTATTACTTTCTGCTGTAAATTTCCATTTTTTCTACTGGAAATTCCCAATGTTCTTCCTATTTTTACTGCATACGTGTACACCGAAGAGTTCTACAGAAAAATTAGCAATCACAATTAGCATTATAACAAAAATCTCTGTAATAGCATTCCAAGAACACAACGGACATGGCCCGATTTCCAGGGCTATGGTCATGTCTCACCGGGATTCGAATCCGCTCCTATATGGGCGCCCATGGTAATTTTTTTTTCTTTGAAACAGTTTATTTATCGATAAAAAATTTATGTGTATGTATTCTGTTTCCGTTCAAATACATAATGAAGTATGCACCCGGCACCCTTTAATAATTTATTCTATATAGTTTCGTCAATGGGCACGTATACACTGAAGAGCAATTGAATTAGAGACAGCTGGCGTTATGCAAATATGGCGCTGTGGGCGGTCCTGTAAACGGAAACGACATGACGTAGGCAGCGATCCGACAATATAAAGAGTGATGCGACGGGAATCAGTAAGAGTCGGACGCAGTATGGGTAAGATGAAGGATCTAAGCGCATTTGATCGTTAGCAAATTGTCGGGGCCCGACGAATGGATCACTACATCTCGGAAGTCGTGCAGGCACTGGGATTTTCACAAGCCACTGTGTCACGGGTGCATAGTCAGTACATCGAATCCGATAAAACCATCCGTGCAAGGGCCAACTGCCGTGGACAACAGCGTGTGGATGAGCGGGGTCATCGTCGGCTAGCTCGCATTGTAACAGCGGATAGACGGGCCAGAGTGCAAGAAATCACTCGGCAATTTAACGCTGGTGCACAAAAACGTGTAAGCAGCCACACCATCCAGAACCAACTCCTCGCTATGGGGTACACAAGCCATCGTCCTACGAGGGTACCTCTGCTGACCGCACATCACAGGGTGCTAAGATTAGCATGGGCGCGGGAACATCGCCACTGGACCCTAGACATGTGGGGAAATGTTGCCTGGACTGATGAGTCGAGATTCACGTTGGTACATGCGGATGGCAGGATACGAGTACGGCGCAAACCACATGAAACTATGGATCCGTCTTGCCAGCAGAGTACTCTTCAAGCTGGTGGGAGTGGCATTCTCGTCTGGGGACTGTTTACGTGGACTGAAATGGGACCCTTGGTACGTGTGACATCGTCTCTCACAGGTCAACGTTACCGGGATATTCTGGACGACTATTTGCTCCCGTTTGTGTGTCTTCAACATCCCACTGGGGACCTCATCCTGCAACAAGACAATGCAGCTCCCGAATTGTGTTAGAATGGTTGGATGAACACTCCACCGACGTGAACTCGCTTCCTTGGCCAGTAGGTCACCTGACCTCAATCCCATCGAGCACATCTGGGATGCCATCGAGAGAGGTGTTCGAGGCTCTGACACCCCTCCATCAAATCTTCGTGAACTGTGGGAGCTTGTTCAGGGGTCGTGGATCCGTATGGCTTTCCAACGCTTCCGGTGTCTTGTCGAGTCCATGCCGAGACCAATCGCCGCCGTCATCAGGGCGAAAGGTGGTGCTATACGTTACTAGACAGGTATCTCTAATTCAATTGCTCTTCAGTGTAGACCAATATTTTTTTATTGGGAGTTTAATGACCACCGTAAGCAACTCGATGAGCTATAAGCAGTGGTCCTTCCCTAATTTAGGGCCACTGGTTCCAGAGAAGGGAGAGAGCCAGTGCCTAAAAACAAAACAAAACATCCATGCCTAACCGGGATTCGAAGCCGGACCCCTTTCTGACGAATGCTCAGAAGCTAGAGCTTTTACCACTGACCCTTCGCAACCGTAGAAAGCTACATGTGGTATAAATTGCCAATGACGTTCTTGTAGAAATGCCGTTATTGCGATGACCTTACCCAACAAAAACACAAGTGCTGGGAAACTGCTGGCCACATCTGACAGTGATGGGTCACTGCTGGCTGAAATCTGCCGCTCACTGTACGGTAAAGCAATCCGGTGGTGGCAGCGCGATCAGTTGGCCGCTATTGATGGCCCTGCAGCATCGCCGTGAATTACGAGCCTCCATGCAAGCGCCACTAGTGGACCGTAGCAGGCAACCGAAGCAATCCCAACACGAAGTGGAAGCAAAGGGACTGCGCCTGCGTAGAAGCAATACGTGCAGTCTGTCGTGGTACCGGTTAATTAAAAACGACGCCATCGCCATCGTGTTATTTTAGTGGATGTTAAGCAAAAAAAAGCCATATGTAGAGAGACGGAGGAAAATTATATAAATAATTAATGAGCTGTAAGAAATAGTCAATTACTCTCAAGTATTTATAGAAGCACATTTCGTAGCAAAATTCCTGCACTAACCCACAAAGAATCGAAAATACAGACAGATATAAAATACACCCACTCCATTCCCATGAATATAATTTCTGTAAATGAGAAATAGTTTCTGTATAATCTTTCGTTTTAAATACACTAAACCGCTTCAAACAAAAGTACCGAAAAAAGACATTAAAAAATCGTTATGTTCGAAAAAATTAGGAATCATACGCGTACATAGTGGGAATCTTCATTACAAAATGATCAAGTATTTGAAAAAAAGGGGGGGGGCAGCAATGCTGTGTAAATATAAATATACTTATCAAGATTGGAGGAATTCGCTGCTAAAAATAACCGGAAGTAAAATGAAATATATTTCCTATTTAGAACAAATGTAGCTTCGGACCGTGGAAAGAAAAAAGATACAACGTTAAAATTGTAACAGAATGTGACATGAACGGATAAATATATTAATTAAACAATCGCTTTTCAAAGTCACAAAGACAGAATAAAACTTTGGAAAACGTCTTTAAGTTGGTACACTCGTTCAAAGTGAGTGAAGTTCTCTTAAGGTAAATCAAAAGAATCGGTACGTTGAAAAAAATATATTTATGAATTATATGAAACGGACATTTATGAAAAATAACTCGCAATATTGTGAAATTAAAAAGAGAACCTTTCGTTTCACATCGCGCAGGAAAGAGTCTCACCTTCAAGCAAGCGCTCGCACGTGGAATCCTCGTGTAGTGGCTAAAGCGACCTCTCCGAAACAAGCTGTCGTAGCTTTGATGCTACCCTGATCCACCGGGCGTTTTTCCGGACCTGTTGAGGAAAATTTCTCCAACGCAGTGCCGTCATGCACAAGCTTTGTTGGGAAAGAAAGAAGAGTTGTGCCTTTGGGAAACTGTGGGGTTTTTTTTTTTTTTGTTTTTTTATGGCAACTACTGGGAAATTGGTGGACAAGATTCCGCAAACCATCAGTTACGTCACGTGATTGCCGGCTGCCACTGCCGGGAAACTGGCGGACCACATTAGGCTAGCCACCATTCATGGCACGTGCTTGTAGGACCGCTTAAGGGCCGCTTGTAGCAGCCACTGCCTGTGATGGATAACTGATGGCCCTGTTTTGGCATATGACAACTGATGAGGGTGCCAAATGTTGACCCGCTGCTGACCCGAACTGCTGGCCCCCATGTGGTGGCCACCGGGACATTTTATTGACGTTTGGGCAGCGGCAACATAGTACTGGAATACTGCGGTCTGCCAGGCTGGCTTGAGTGCTGGACCAGCAAGACTGTTCCTGCTAGGTAGTAGAGGCGAAGCATAAGATCTCAAAAATTGCCTGCCACTTTCAAAGGCGATTTCTGCTCGAAGACCTGGCGCTTTTAAGCTAGAATTCTGTATTCTAGGATGCATGCCGACAAAATCTGGCAATGCCTCATTTAAAGTTCCTGCCTTTTGGAGGGTTAAATAAGAAATGGTGATGCTGACAGACCTTTTATTTTAGGATTGGGTTAACCTCGTATTTTTCCCAAATAGTGGAAAGAAAGAAACCCGTTTCCAGGGTTGTTTATAGATTGCCAGTCACACACTGGAACCACGATGCCGTAATGAGTTCGAACGACCATTGCATGTCCATGAACTCATGGCGAAAAATGCAGTGGGACAAATCTGCGAGGTGTGGCATTTGGTGGAGCACAACTATTAAAATTATTGGTCCATTTTCATTTTTACGAAGAAACTCTGACTGCCGACAATTTTATGGATTTCCTGCAAAATCAGTTGGGAGTTTGGTTGAAAAGTATACAATTAAGTCCTTTCCGAAACATGTGGAAATAACTGGATAAAGATGCACCTCATCGCGCAGCGCCTGTAAGTGTCTGATTGAAAATATTTGGAAGTCATTGGATCTCTCCAGAAAATCCTGTGCTCAAGTGGGTACTTTCCTCTAATGCGACACCTCTGGACTTCTTTCTGTGAGGATGTGTGAAACTGAATCTATATGCAACAAACCTGTTTGACTTGCAGCAACATTTGGTTGGTGGAAATGAAATGTCCGGCAAAGGACCAGCTACACGTGGACGGCGAGAACGGAAAAATAGGACAACTTACATAGGCAAAATAATGCTCCTCGGCATCGACACATAGTTGCCATCTGTCCGGCAAGGCCCTTATTCCGGAACGAAAAGTGCCTTTGTGGCTGGGACCCGAAGAAGTCGTGACGTTCGTCGCTCTTAATCTCTTTGGGGCTTTGGGAAGAAGACCCCATGTAGTAGAAGACACTATGTCAGCCACTATGTAATTTTTGAATATGTAAAATAATAATTTGTGACGCACATCGTTCTTAATATCCTCGGAGGATATTAAGAACGATGTGCGTCACAAATTATTATTTTACATATTCAAAAAATTACATAGTATGTAGTATACACACATAGTGCACGCACATAGCGCATATATATACTGTAGTATACGCACATAGTGTGTGTGTATACGTATATATAGTGTACTCACATAATGCGTACATTAGATAGATAGAGTGTCCGAAAACTTCTCGCCGCCCCGGTGGCGCAGTGGTCTAAGCGATGGCCTCTGATCATTCGTCCGAACGGGGTCCGGGTTCGAATCCCGGTGAGGCATAGATGTTGTGCTTGTCTTACGGCACTGGCTCTCTCCCTTCTCTAGAACCAGTGACCCTAAATTAGGGACGGGTGACTGCTTATAGCCCATTGAGTTGCTCACGGTGGTCGTTAAAAACCAAAAAAAAAAAACTTCTCGGCCCGACAATGAAGGAAAAATCGTACATACAGTACCAAAAAGATAGCTTGTAAACACTCTGTAATTTTATGAGCATGTATAATAATATTTTTGAATGTTTAATTTGTGACGTACGTCGCTGTTAATCTTTTTGGGGGGCTTTGGCATATAACTGGCAGAGACTGTAATTTTTTGAACATGTGAAATAATCTTTTTGAATGTTCAATTCGCAACGCACGTCGCTATTAATCTCCTAGGCGGCTTAAGTCCCCAAAGCCCTCCCCCACCATGGTGTGGGTGCAAATGGTAAAAGCCAACCGAAGAATCACGTTCCGAGAACTGGCGAACAGTGAGGGTGTGAGCATAGGAACTGTCAATACCATGATGCATTCGCACCTTGAATATCATAAGGTCTACGCCACGTAGATACCCAAACACCTGTCCGATGAACAGATGAGTCAACGAACGGGACTATTGTTACAGCATCTGTTCCGCTACCTTGAAGAATGTGAAGATCTCCTGCTACGCATTATTGCTGGGAACGAAAGCTGACGTCATCATTTCCAGCCAGAGTCAAAACGCCAGAGCATGCAGTTGAAACGTACATCATCACCACCCAGGGCCGGGCCGTGATATTGTTCATGCGTGGGCAAGGTGGAGGTCTGGCCGCCGTTAGATTAAATTAAGAAGTTTTGCTATACACATACTCTCCTCTTCCCGCTCTACACACTTTTCTTGAGGCACGCAGTCCACATAGTGGTAGCATTATTTATGGAATTATCTTCCAAAAATTCAATGAGAATCCTGTAAGAATACACATCAGGAAAAAATACTTCCTATGGGAAGACTTCCAAAAACATTCAGAACAGGCAACAGAAAAATGAAATATTGAAAACCAACTCTGGAATGTATATCAGAAATAACGACGGGGTATGTTTCCTTCATACAGCCGGGGGCGGTCAAACTAACTTACATGGAAAATTCCCAAATACTGATTTTACACTTTAAAGTTCTCAGAAAATTTCTTTTTTCCTTTCGATTAAAACATTAAGTCGGAGTCTCTTGACTAATGCGAGACTCGAGATCAACCCATTAAGATACACTATCTACCAACAAGTAATTAGACACTTGTTATAGCAAAGGAAAACGAAGTTTATTCACCTTCAATAGTTGGTGGAGCCTCCACGAGCGGCGATTACAGCTGCGACCCACCGGGGCATACTTTCAACCAGGCGTTGTACGACGGCTAGCGGTATTTTCTCCCACTCGGCTTAGAGAAGACAGGTCAGTTACTTCACCGATTTCGGATGGTTGAGGCACCCCTTAAGTCGACGCTCCAACTCGTCCCAGAGGTGCTCGATAGGGTTAAGGTCCGGGCTCTGCGCAGGCCTGTCCATTCCATTAACCCCGTTGTCACCATACCAAGCCATGGTGGTCCCCGCAACATGACAGGTGGCATTGTCATCCTGAAAGTAACATGGGTCCACCCCGTAAAACTGGCACAACGTAGGAAGCGGATGGTCATCCAAAATGGTGTGCAGTAGGTCTCGGCGTTGAATCTACCAGGAATTGCGACCAAGGGTCCCGTGCCATACCAGGAGAAACACCCCTAATGCATAATTCCACCGCCGCCGAACTTCACAGTTGGCACAATACATTCCGGCAGGAGGCGTTCTCCAGGCAGACGCCAAACCCAGACCCTGCCATCCGAACGGTAGAGGGTGAACCTTGATTCGTCGCTCCAGAGAACCTGTTTTCACTGTTTAACAGTAGTTCACTGTCGACGTTCTTTGCACCACGTTAGCCGAGCAGCGCTATTGGACTTGGTGATCAAAAACTTGTAGGCGGATGGTATTCATCGAAAGAACACTCCCGGATGCCTGTTGAAACTCCTCGCGGATGTGGCCCATCGATTTGGTGCGGTTCTTCCGAATTTCTGTGGCCAGCACCCGTCGGTCTCTAACTCCCAGTTTTGTGGATCTGCCGGGTCGGGGCACATTCCGACAGTCACCTCTCATCTTCCACTTGCCAATCACGTAGGCCACTGTCGATTTTGGGTACTTCAACTTGCTGAATATGTCACGTATGGATCGGCCATTTCTGTGATACCCGACGATTACACCTTTCTCGAAATCAGAGAGCTCCGAACTGCGTGGCATCTTGCATGCGACTGGTTGCGTTGTTGCTTCCCACACGATATTTGACGGCGGCGGCCGTGACGTGTATCAGGACCGCAGATATCGTCGATTGCAAGGGTGTCCAATTACTTATTGGTAGATAGTGTACTACTGTGTGTACGAAGGTGTCTAAAGAAAAACAGGGATTGAAGAGTTACTTGATTTTTGTAGTGAACGCATTTTTATTTAGTTTCCCTTTTTATTATATCAGCAATCTGGATTTCATTAGCGATTAGGTTAAAACAAATAATTCAAAATCCTTCAAAAATGAAATTTAAACAAAAAAAAAACGTATTTCCTTTCCCACTGAAATCTCAATTTTCTTTTTTCCTCTAAATGATTAGAGTATTTTTTTCCTGTATTCAGTCTCTTCGAATCGTACATGTAAAATGAGAATTGCTAAATCACATGTTGTACCAACCAAACATGCCGATTTCCTACTCGGTCTTTGGAAGACAAATATTCACTCTGAAAACAAATATTCCCATCGGAGCGGTCATAACGTCCTCCCTTTTACGGTGTAATTAGTTTAAATTGCGGATGCGGTCACTTTGAAAATGATGCCGTGCTATAGTGGTAGGGTAACGGGGAGAGCGCCTAGGGTTGTTTCCCTCCTGCTCCTGGCCTCCTGCTTTGCAAAACAAGGGGTTGGTCAAGAAGCGAGTGACAATCGTACTTTGGAGACATTTTCATGACTGTAGCCTAAAGGCAATATAACGTACCAGGAGATGTGACGTACCTGCCAGAAGGACGCACACGACATAAAGGTAGATACTAATCAGAATAAAAGTCCGCGTAGCTCAATTGGTAGAGTGACTTATTCCGGAATGAGGGGACCCGGGTTCGAATCCTGGCGCGGATAGAAATGACGGAGAAATTTACTTCGTTATAATGGCGCCCGAACTATCCGGATGACCCGACCGTTCAAAATCTCGCAATGGTGTGATGTTATTTCCACACCGCGAGATAGGAAAAATAAGAGAATCCCTTCTCCAGCACTTCGAATAAAAAAAAAAAAAAAAAAAAATAAGGGGGAGATGATGTAACGTACCAGGAGATGTGACGTACCTGCCAGAAGAACGCACACGACATAAAGGCAGATAGGAATCAGAATAAAACGTCCGCGTAGCTCAATTGGTAGAGCAACTTATTCCGGAATGAGGGGACCCGGGTTCGAATCCTGGCGCGGATAAAAATGACGGAGAAATTTACTTCGTTATAATGGCGCCCGAACTATCCGGATGACCCGACCGTTCAAAATCTCGCAATGGTGTGATGGTATTTCCACACCGCGAGATAGGAAAAATAAGAGAATCCCTTCTCCAGCACTTCGAATTAAAAAAAAAAAAAAAAAAAAAAATAAGGGGGAGATGATGTAACGTACCAGGAGATGTGACGTACCTGCCAGAAGGACGCACACGACATAAAGGCAGATAGGAATCAGAATAAAACGTCCGCGTAGCTCAATTGGTAGAGCAACTTATTCCGGAATGAGGGACCCGGGTTCGAATATTGGCGCGGATAGAAATGACGGAGAAATTTACTTCGTTATAATGGCGCCCGAACTATCCGGATGACCCGACCGTTCAAAATCTCGCAATGGTGTGATGGTATTTCCACACCGCGAGATAGGAAAAATAAGAGAATCCCTTCTTCAGCACTTCGAATAAAAAAAAAAAAAAAAAAAAAAAAAATAAGGGGGAGATGATGTAACGTACCAGGAGATGTGACGTACCTGCCAGAAGGACGCACACGACATAAAGGCAGATAGGAATCAGAATAAAACGTCCGCGTAGCTCAATTGGTAGAGCAACTTATTCCGGAATGAGGGGACCCGGGTTCGAATCCTGGCGTGGACAGAAATGACGGAGAAATTTACTTCGTTATAATGGCGCCCGAACTATCCGGATGACCCGACCGTTCAAAATCTCGCAATGGTGTGATGGTATTTCCACACCGCGAGATAGGAAAAATAAGAGAATCCCTTCTCCAGCACTTCGAATTAAAAAAAAAAAAAAAAAAAAAAAAAAAATAAGGGGGAGATGATGTAACGTACCAGGAGATGTGACGTACCTGCCAGAAGGACGCACACGACATAAAGGCAGATAGGAATCAGAATAAAACGTCCGCGTAGCTCAATTGGTAGAGCAACTTATTCCGGAATGAGGGGACCCGGGTTCGAATATTGGCGCGGATAGAAATGACGGAGAAATTTACTTCGTTATAATGGCGCCCGAACTATCCGGATGACCCGACCGTTCAAAATCTCGCAATGGTGTGATGGTATTTCCACACCGCGAGATAGGAAAAATAAGAGAATCCCTTCTCCAGCACTTCGAATAAAAAAAAAAAAAAAAAAAAAAAAAAAAAATAAGGGGGAGATGATGTAACGTACCAGGAGATGTGACGTACCTGCCAGAAGGACGCACACGACATAAAGGCAGATAGGAATCAGAATAAAACGTCCGCGTAGCTCAATTGGTAGAGCAACTTATTCCGGAATGAGGGGACCCGGGTTCGAATCCTAGCGCGGATAGAAATGACGGAGAAATTTACTTCGTTATAATGGCGCCCGAACTATCCGGATGACCCGACCGTTCAAAATCTCGCAATGGTGTGATGTTATTTCCACACCGCGAGATAGGAAAAATAAGAGAATCCCTTCTCCAGCACTTCGAATAAAAAAAAAATAAAAAAAAATAAGGGGGAGATGATGTAACGTACCAGGAGATGTGACGTACCTGCCAGAAGGACGCACACGACATAAAGGCAGATAGGAATCAGAATAAAAGTCCGCGTAGCTCAATTGGTAGAGTGACTTATTCCGGAATGAGGGGATCCGAGTTCGAATCCTGGCGTGGACAGAAATGACGGAGAAATTTACTTCGTTATAGCAAGTAATATTGTCTGAGGTCCAGGAAGAGACACAAAGATACAGACTTCAAAAATAGGAAGACTAAATATACTGGCTTAAAAAACCGGCAGAGAATGAGAACTGCTATAAAATATTGCAATTAGGAATTCGCTTTTATGTAACAATACGTATGAAACAAACGAGATTAATTCACAAAGAAAAAAGGGCAAATAATATGTATTTTATGCAACAGTATGTATGAACGCCTAGGGCCGGCCCTGTCGGCACCGCCGAGAAAATCACGGTCCACCATTTCCGTACGCTAGGTGGGAATGTTGACCTCGTTCTTTGACCATCGAGGACCATTGCTTCTTGTGTAGCTACCCAAAGCATCAACCATCAATGTCGAACGATATTGTCAAACTTTAATGAAGCTTCGACAATTCATCAAAAACAAGAGACCTGGCAACCTCACTCGAAGTATTCGACTTCTGCATGATAACGCCCTGCCGCATACGGCAGTTATCATACAGAGGACATCGCAGCACTTTCGCTGGAAATTCCTCCAACATCCGGCGCATAGTCCAGACCTATCGCCCTGCGATTTTTACATCTTTGGACCTACGAAAAAAAATCTCCAAGGCAAACGTTTCGTTTCGGTTGATCAGGTACGTGAAGCTGTAGATAACAGGTTACAGCAGTAGCCTGCCTCCTTCTATGCCGCAGGTAGGGTCGACCCCAAGGGGGTGCAGTGGGGGCAAAGCACCCGGGCAGATTTGCAGGGGCCCCGAAAAATGAAAAAGAAGGAGGGAAATGATGAAACCGAAGAAAATTGAAAATAAAAATTTTAATGAAGTTCATTGGTTAAAATTAAGTTATAAACTCAATCTGAAGTGTTGTAACATCAGGGGGCCCCCGTAACCGAACTGACGTTGAATAAAGCCCCCATGCACTTTCTTCTGAAATTACGTAGGGTGAGCCAAGGAGGTTAGAATACATGGAGTAAGGGTTCGCCGTTCCTCTCGTGTGATCAAAATGAAGGCAGCTAAGCGTCACGATTCTGACGTCACAGCCTTCGCCGCCATATTGGTGAGACGCAGTGAGACGACTGAGATCATATTAGCTAAAAATTGTGATTTGACTAATATTATTAACAATATGGCAATAAAAAAGTCATGTACACTGCTGGCCACCCAAAATGCAACACCAAGAAGGACACGAGATAGCAAAGCCAGATTTATTGGACACATAACAACAGATAGAAAGATGAAACGATTGAGCTTACAGCCCCGTGGGACTTGCGGAACACGCAGACATCAATAGTTCGTGTGGCCCCCATGGCTGGCAATAACGGCCGTCACACGCCACGGCATCGAAGGAAAGAGGCTTTGGATGTGGGCTTGGGGTATGTCAGTCTAGGCTGCTTCCACGCGTTGCCACAGTTCGTCAGGCGAAGCCGCGGGTGATGCTTGCCGGGCCACTCGGTTGCCGATCAGCAACCAGACGTTTCCGATGGGCAACATATCGGGAGAACAGGCGAGCCACTGCAGCAGTGAGACCTGGTGGGCTGTGAAGAATTGTTGCACGATGCGTGCCACGTGCGGGCGGTCATTGTCCTGTTGAAACGTGGCCGCTGGCAGGTCCAGCAGGTAAGAGAGGACTACAGGCTCCAAAACGTCGGAGATTGTGCAGTGGCTGTTGAGTGTACCGGCGATGCGCACCAGAGAGGTGCGGGTGTCATATCCAATTGCGCCCCAAACCATAACGTCAGGCGACGGACCGGTATGGCGATGCCTAATGCAGGCGTCATACAGTCTCTCGCCGCGGTGCCGCCACACTCGGATCCGACCATCGTGATTTTGCAGGCAGAAGCGGGATTCGACGGAGAAGACAATGTCGTGCCATTCCGTATTCCAGTTGCGGCGTTCAACGGCCCACTGCCGCCGCACTCGCCGGTGGCGTAACGTCAATGGTAATCGGAGCAATGAGCGCCGTGCGACGTCCCCGCTCCTGCAGACGACGTCAAACGGTACGTGGTGACACAGGTTGTTGCGCTACACACCCTAATTCCTACGCTAACGTTCGTGATGTGGCGGTGCGAGCCGTCAATGCCCGCCGCAAACATGCCGGTCCTCTCGTTCGGTGGTGTGCCGCGGCTGCGGCAATCGCTCAGGTCGGTCCGTCCGTGCCTCCTGCACCCACCGAATCCACACTCACCTCACTCTGGCTGGATGTCGTCCCACACGGGCGCCGATGTCTTGGTACGATAAACCGCTGTCGCGATAAGCCACTATTCCTCCTCTGTCGAACTCCAAAACGTGCTGGAATGACTGCCGTATTCTACGACGAGGCATCAGAAAGCTTTCCACGCACAGGTCCGGCAGCACAACACACTTCCACTACTTACACCCCGCCTTCTGTGCACCCTTCGTATAGTGCTTCTCGGTGTCGTGCCGGGCTCGCATGATTTGCATATGCTCTGCAATGCTAATCGTTTGCATGTCCCCTCGCGGGCGACGCATGCTGTGAATTTCAGGCCAATAGGATGTTTCCTTCTTGGTGTTGCATTTTCGGTAGCCAGCAGTGTATTTCAAAATGTTAAGTAAACGTTAATTATTTTTGATATCTGATATTTCTTAATTTTCATTAATAATACATTCTTATGTGTGCGAGTATTTATGAGATTCGTATATGTGTGTTTTTGTTATGTCATCATCATCATTGTCAACCATTATCAATCCACTGCTGGACGAAGGTCTCCCAAGTTTCCTCCACAACGGTCTGTCTTGTGCCAGTCTCCTCCATGTCACCCCTGCATACTTTCGAATTTCATCCACCCATCTCCCATGTGGTCTTCTTCTGGGTCTTTTCCTGTCCCTTGGAATCCAATCTAAAATTTCGGCTGTCCATCGAGGATCTGTCCTTCTGGCAGTATGTCCAGCCCATTGCCATTTCAGGGATTTAACTCTGATCATGATGTCTTCCACTCTTGTCATTTTTCGGATCCACAAGTTCCTCTTCTTATCTCTCCTGGTTACACCAAGTATGCACCTCTCCATGCTTCTTTGAGTTGTCTGCAGCCTTTGTATGTCTCTTTTAGTTAAGGTCCACGTCTCTGCACCATACGTAAGCACTGGAAGGATGCATTGATCAAACACTTTTCTTTTAAGACATAATGGCATATTGCTCTTGAAAATTATGCTGTTTCTTCCAAAAGCTCTCCAGGCAAGTTTTGTACGCCGATTAATTTCTTCATCAATGTGACCCTCACTTGATATCTGCTGTCCAAGATAAACGTACGTGTCTGTTATCTCCAGCTTTTCTCCATCAATCGATAAATCTTCATTTCTTGTAAAAGCATTGAACATCACTTTTGTCTTCTGAAAGTTCATTTTTAATCCCACTTCTTTACTCTTGTCAGCAAGTTCCTGGATCATACTCTGCAGCTCTGATGGGCTAGTTGCAAAAATGACTACGTCATCAGCAAAACGAAGGTGGGTTAGATAATCTCCATTAATCTTTATCCCCTTGTTTTCCCAGCTCAGTGACTGAAAAACACCCTCCAATGTGGCATTAAAGAGCTTCGGAGATATGGTGTCACCTTGTCTCACTCCTTTCCAATTTTTATGTGTGTTGTATTTTCAAACAGCCTAATCTTTGCACTTGCATTTTCATAGATGTTATTAATAATATTAATGTATGCATCTTCAATACCGCAGGTTTTCAGAGCCATTGTAACTGCTGATGGTTTCACCGAATCAAAGGCTTTTTCATAATCGATAAAAACCATGCACAATGGAAGTTCATATTCCCTCGCTCTTTCAATTAGTTCTCTCAGCACATGGATATGATCTATTGTGCTGTAGCCACTCCTGAATCCAGCTTGTTCTCTTGGTTGAGCCATGTCCAGTGTTACCTTCAAGCGGTGTGAAAGAACTTTAGTGAAGATTTTATAAACTACTGATAGGAGGCTGATAGGTCTGTAGTTTCCGAGATCCTCAATGTCACCTTTCTTATGTAGCAGGATCATTGTAGCGGTGTTCCAATCCTCAGGAATCTTTCCTTCATTAAGGCATCGAGTGAAAATTTGGGCGAGTACTGTTTCGATTTCTCCACTTGCTTCTTGTATGATGTCTACAGTAATTCCATCTTCTCCTGGAGCTTTTCCCCGCTTCATGTTCTTGATTGCATGTGCAACTTCTGCTGGAAGGACTGGAGGAACTCTGGTATTGGTATCTTTCATGATGTCTGGAGTGCATGTATCATCCCTTTCATATAATTTGGAATAGAAATCTTTCACTCTTGTCAAAATTTCGCCTCTATTTCTTGTTACAGAACCATCTTCTTTTCTCAGTGCCATAATCTGTTTTCTTCCCTTACTGAGATGTCCCTTTGCTATCTTTAGGCTTTGGTTGTTTTCAATTGCTTTCCTCACTAGTTCACAGTTGAATTTTCTTACGTCTTCAGTGATACTTTTTCGTACTGTCTTGCATAGCTCTATATATTCCACTTTGGAAGTCGCATCTTCTTTAGTTGTCCTCATCTCTCTTCTTTTGCATCAACATTTTCGTTTTTCCTGATAATTTATTTACATGCAACTTGTTCTTAGACCCAGCTAATTTTGTTGCTGTTTCCATAAGAGCTTTGGTTACTTTTCTGTTAACTTCAGAGATGTCCACTTCTTCCGATGTTAGGCCTTCTAAAGCAGAGAACCTGTTCTTCAGTTCCAACTTGAAGGTATTATGGTGTTTTTTAAGGTTGGTTATGTCAATAGATTTTGTTTGTCTTATGAGCTTGCCACGTTCAAGTTTAGTGTTGAGGTGCATCTTACATCTCACCAATCTATGGTCACTACCTGTGTTGAACTTGTTTAGCACACTGCAGTCTTCTATGACGAATTTTTTGTTACACATAATAAAATCAATTTCACTTGTCGTCCCATTTGGATGTCTCCATGTCCATTTCCTGTGTGGCTTTTTCTTGAAGAAGGAGTTCAAGATGAAAAACCCTTCTGCCTCTGCAAACTCAACGAGAGTATTTCCACGCTGGTTTCTGTTGCCGTGACCGAATTTACCTACTGAAGTTTCATTCTGTTGCCGTTGCCCTATTTTTGCATTGAAATCTCCCATAATTATTTTCACATGCTGCTTACCTTTATTATTTAGATGACAAATTTCCTATAAAATTGTTCAATCTCCTCTTCAGGATGACTTGTGGTGGGTGCATAAGTTTGAATAATCTGAGCCTGGTATCTTTTCGAGAGTTGGATAACAAGTCGTGCAGCTCTGTCAGAGGAACTTTCAACTTCTACAACTTTATCCTTCAGCTTCTTGTTTATTATAAATCCAACACCACTAGTTCTGCCAGTATCTGTCCCACGATAGTAGAAGAGATGTCCACTTTTCAGTTCGATGAGATCTTCTCCTTTTCTCCTTACCTCACTTAGCCCCACGATGTCCCACTTGATCCTTTGTAGTTCCTCTTCCAATTCAAGAAGTCTTGAATCAGAAGATAGGGAGCGTCCATTGTACGTTGCCAAGGTCAGCATCAGATGGCAGCCTAGTCCGGTCCTCCGGGGATTCTTAGCACCCTCTGCCTTCATGTCGCACTGGCCGCTGCCTTGGCCAGGTACATTCCAGCTGCCGGAGACTGAGGGCCAAGATTTAAGTTGTGGAGTCATTTTGGAGGGGTTTGGCCATAACTCACCACGCTGGCCAAGCGGGTTGGTGAGTGTGGGATAGAATTTCCTCTAATCCCGATGGTATAGTTATACCGCTATTGGCGGTCGTCAGAGCCCCTTTAGTAGGAACAGGATGCACCACGAGAAGGCGGGGTTGACATTTGTCAAGGAGAGGCTGTGATGTTACGCATCACCTGACCTTACATCCTTTTGTTATGTATTGATTGTTTTTATTACAATTGTAAAAAAATTAAGGTGAAGTATTTATTTAATGGTGTTTAATTATACAGGGTGTCCGAGAATTATTGGACACATTACAAAATTATATAAAACAAAACATTAAACTGATAGAAAGAAACTGACTGTACTAACTTACAATGTAACTACACAAGTTAATAAATTTCGATGTGAGATCCATTGGTTGCTCGTAGTACATCCAAGCGATACTCGATTTCATGCCATGTATTGGCAAGCATCTGAGGAGTTATGGAATTAATAGCAGCTGTGATACGCTGCTTCAGTTCCTGCAAATCAGTACAAGGCGTTTGATAGACACGTTCCATCACATAACCCCACATGAAATAATCCAATGGAGTTAGATCTGGAGGCCACGGAATGGGACCACCACGCCCAATCCATCTGTTGGGGAAATGCTCATTTAGGCACTTACGTACACGCGTTGACCAATGCGGAGGCGCGCCTTCTTGTTGGAAAACGACATCATATCTTTTGATCTGGGGTATAGCGAAATTTTCTAGCATATCCAAATAAATGTCACCATTCATGGTTTTTTCGCAGAAGAAGAAAGGGACAATCACTTCTCTTTTTGATAGGGCGCACCACACATTAACTTTTGGAGAATCACGTTCCAGTTCAATAGCAGCATGAGGCGGTTCACTGCCCCATATCTTACAGTTGTGACGATTCACAATACCTGATACATGAAATGTGGGTTCATCCCTAAAAATTACAGTACTGAGAAATTTTTCGTCGCTTTCCACTCGATTCAGCATAAGTACGGCGAAATCGTATCGCAGAGTGTAATCATTTACATGCATCTTTTGCACAATTTGAATTTTATGAGCATGAAACTTAAATTTCTTGTGCATGATATCGCGAACTTTCTATTTCGGAATGCACAGTTCTCTGCTTGTTTTACGAACGGATTTCCTGGGGCTTCGTCGGAAACTTTCATTAACTTGGTCAACCGTCTCACCGCTGACGCTAGGCCTACCGGCTCCTCCACGATGTTCCACATTGCCAGTTTCTTTAAACTGTTTCATCCACCGCTTAATTGAGTTCGTTGACGGAGGATTGGAACCATACTCTAAATGGTACCGTCTTTTAACTTTAATTCTGCAAGCCATAGCACACACATCGCCTTTTGCTGTACGGATGACATGACTACTGATTGCGCATTTCTCATACATTCCTCATCAGGCCACACCTATCGCCATCTATCGAATTGTGGGAATAACAATTCTGCAAAACAAAAATATAGAAACCGTGTTAGTAATACGTGACATAGAAAAACAGACAATGCTCATAGTTTTGTGTTTGTTTTTTTTCTTCTGTAATGTCTCGAATAATTCTTGGACACCCTGTATATCATGGCTCTTAACAAATTATTGAGAACGAGTCTCCTCGAATACAAATTCTTTTGTTCATTTTATTTTTGTCTCTTATTATTCAGATTTTTTTAAGGCCTCCAAGTTTCTTTACACCCGGGCGCCTGTTTGGAGAAGCCCGGGCCTGGCCGCAGGAATACAAGTACTTGGTTCAGAGGCGAAACTGGGACAGTGAAAGCGGGCGGCTGCCCTGAGCGTAACTCAAGATAAGGCGCAAAAACTACTACGTACAGTCTCATTAAAATTGGAAATGAAATGCTTCTCCAGTTTCGGTAACCTGGTCAGCTTAAAATTCCATTTGGTCCTCAAAGTGTTCGAGAAAAATTCATTTCTCACATTCAAAAATGAAGGCGCGATTGCAGTGATGTAGTTCTAAATAAAAAAGTGCCTTAGTGGTGAACGGACTAGGAAAAAATACCCTCAAAATTTTCATAATCTGATTACATGAAGTAAAAAACAAAACATCATGTGAAATAGAAACCACAGATGATTCTACATACGAATCGTATGTAGATGTAGATGCTGCCCAAGATTTAAGAGCAGAAAGAACATGGCCCGAAGTATGGACTGATAGCCAGTGTACGGAGTCTCAGAAAAAACATGCATGGCTTATTAGTTTACAAGAAAAACTAGGCTGCAATTTCTGTTCAACCATCAAAGCTTTAGGAGCTTTTAAAGAACAAAGAGTACGCTTCTCTGAGCAATGGAGCAACTACTTAATTGAAGCTGCGGGAAAAGATCACACTAGCAAACTATCCAATCTCCGAACTAAAATAAGAAAACACTTGGAATCTGATGGTCATAAGATAGCTGAAAAGATATTTGAATCTATAAAAGAAAAACAGATAGAGACTGCATTGAAAAAGTACATTCAGCAGCTAAAAAAGCGACAATCAAAGTTTTCAGAAGAGCTTATTATTTAGCCAAGAAGAACAGGCCGTTTTCTGATCATGAGGATCTAATCAACGTGCAAGAGCTAAATGGCATAAACCTTGGTTTTATTCTACATTCACGATATTCAGCTACGAATATAATTAATCACATAGCTAATGACATGAAGAAGAAACTGATTTCGCAAATTGGTTTTTAAATTCCGAATTTAATGTGCTGATTGATGAATCGACTACTTTAAGTAACAAAACGACTCTAGTGGTGTATTTAAAAGCATATATAGGTGAAGAAAACGAAGAATATATTTTCCTCGATTAATGCGAATTAGAATCGTAAGATTCTGTATACATTGAAACACGCTTTTAAACACTTTAAAAATTCACGGATTAAATGAAGAACATTTAAGGCAAAATTGGATTGCTATTGCCACGGATGGTGCAAGTGTGTGACATGAAAGCATTCTGAAGTTGTAACTGAACTGAGGCAAAAATATCCCAGCCGCCCCGGTGGCGCAGTGGTCTAAGGCGTTGGCCTCTGATCATTCGTCCGTAAGGGGTCCGGGTTCGAATCCCGGTCAGGCATGGATGTTGTGTTTGTCTTACGGCACTGGCTCTCTCCCTTCCCTGGAACCAGTGACCCTAAATTAGGGACGGGCGACTGCTTATAGCCTATTTGAGTTGCTCACGGTGGTCGTTAAACCTCCAACCAAAAAAAAAAAAAATATCCCAAGCTGTTCACGTGGCACTGCTTTAATCACAGGTTAGAATTGTCTGTAAATGATGCCATTAAAGATGTTCGTGGATTTAACCATTTTAACTCGTTCATGGACAAACTGTATTGTGTATATAGTCGATCGCCAAAAAACAGTCCGGCTTTAGAGAATGTTTCCCATGAATTGGGCATACAGTTCATCAAAATAGTAAGAGTTCTAAGCGTACGTTGTATTGCAAGCAGTTTTAAAACAATAAAAGCTGTTTGGAGCTCATATGAAGCGCTCTATCACCATTTTAAAAACACCGCTGAAATAGAGGGTGAAGATTTGAATTTAAAATCGACATTGACTGTGTTGAAAAAATAATTGGAAAGTGCAGAATTTGTCTTGGATTTGGGCCTCATGTTTGATATTCTACAAGAATTATCTATGCGTTCTACTGAACTCCAGTCTAGAAAAACAACCCTTCCACGGGCTGAACAACTAATAAAAAAGACAATTAGGGTCATCGAGAGTTTTAAAGACAACCCGGGGAAAACAGCGCAGATAGCTGTAGAAGCAAAAGATAAGTTGCCATTTAAAGATATCACCTTGGTACATTATTCCAAAATCGTATCTATCAATCAAAAGCAATTTATTCAAAATATTGTCGATAGACTGGCTTTGTTCGGATGTTAATGAAGAAAATTGCAAAGTTTTGTAGGATATATCTGTACTTGATCCAGAAAAAATAAATACAGGGGATATTCGCCATGGAGAGACGGAGGTGAAAAAGATCTGTAAACGTTTTGGTATAGATGAACTGTCGACTATTCAAGGCTTAAGAGACTTCCATGAAAACGGACAAGTTATTCCAGAAAAATTGAAGTCTCTTTTAAGAACAATTCAAATAATACCATGTTCCACGGCCGAGTGTGAGTGCGGGTTTAGTTTAATGAACAACATAGTAACAAATTTGAGATCATCTTTTATTGATTTCAAACGTCTCCAATCTAAGGTTTATGAATGCAAACGGGCCACCTATAGAACATTTTCAACCGGAAAAGTTTGTAAGTTCTTGGCTAGCCAACAACCATCGCTCTTCACTTTACAATAAATAAGAGTATGTGCTAGAAAAAGAGACACAGAGACGGATTCCTCTCGCCATGCAGTTTGGAAAATATTTAAATGAAAACGGTAAAGGTAGGCTTTAAAATTTAGTAAAATAAAACAAAATTACGTCCTACTTTATATGTGTTTAAATATTTTTCTTTTAACATTTCCTTTAATTATTTTCATTTTAACTCATAGTGATAATATTAATATAGCGAGATTTTCAAATTTGAATACCACTGGATGCTAGTCTGTATATTTTGCTTTGCATAAATATATTAATTTGTATATTTTGCAACAATTTTTATCCCATTTCTTTTAAAGTATGGTGTATACCCTCAATTTGTATATTTTGCACCAATTTTTTATCCCATCACCTTGAAACCATAGCGTATATCCTGTGTTTTTTTTTTACGACTACAGCACTGCTCTCAACGCAGCACGCGCACATTCAGCGTTGCAATAGAACAATTTCACCAAGAGCGCTTTATCCGGTAATGACAGCCTACTGACACGGACCGCTGTGACTTGTGGTTGGTCGATTCGAATTCACAAGAACATGAACCGAAAGTTCAAACATTGGGGCAACCATAACCGTTCAGAAGCTAACTTACGGTTGACGTATCTTGTCCCTAACCAAAGAGAAGTTTCAAAGTGAGACGCCATCATTTCAGCGGGGCTGGTTGTCCTTCACTTACGTTACTAAGGCTCATTGCCATGCTGAGAGTCACGTGTCTGCTACGTCTTCATTAAGGATTTTTCAGACTGTAGTGGAAAACTCGTTGCGCAGTGTACTTGATCTAAGTTTCTCCAAAACTTTAAAAATTCGCCAAGCAATTAGTTTGGTGTGCAGCTTGATTTTAATTCGGTACGTGTACAAGCAAAAGTGTGCATTTCACTTTTGCTAATATGTTCTCGCCATCATAATTCTATTTTGCGAATACAAATTACCAACATTCTACAAGATATATCCTTTTAAAGCAAAAATTTTCGTGTCATATCACACTTATTGAAGCAATGCAGTTTTGTGACAAAGAGATTTGCATATTTATTTTGAGTTCGTAAATGTTCACAAATGAGCTGCCGATTTGGGGACGCCACGCCCTTTTGTCCTCAAAAATCGGTGTTCCGATATCTGGTCACCTTATTATACAGTGAATGTCACTTTTTTTTTTTTTTTTTTTTTTTTTGAGATTTAGCGACCACCGTGAGCAACTCAATGGGCTATAAGCAGTCGCCCGTCCCTAATTTAGAGTCACTGGTTCCAGGGAAGGGAGAGAGCCAGTGCCGTAAGACAAACACAACATCCATGCCTCACCGGGATTCGAACCCGGACCCCTTCCGACGAATGATCAGAGGCCAACGCCTTAGACCACTGCGCCACCGGGGCGGCAGTGAATGTCACTGCGACCATGATGAGAATGTGGGCTTTGCAATTATATAATTGTTCGCACTCGTCCTAATAAACTTTCGAAACTTTTTCAGCATCCCAATTTTTGCGAAATTGTTGTTTTTTAAACGCAATCAAGATTTTATTTCCTTGACTTGTTACTATTCATGGCTTTTAAGTACAGCCCAAATGCCAGCAGAATTTTTTGCCAACTGAATCTGGCCACAACATGAACCAATAGCATCTGAGCTTTACTTCTGGTTCCGGTAATTCCCCTTCTGTGCGTGCGTGTGTTTACAGCACCTGTAGCAGACGTTATCTTGAGTGAAAAGTGTTCAAAGAAAGTTTGTGGTAGTGAGTAAAAGTAATGGCCATTAATTTCGACTCAGTTTTAGAGCATTTAGGACCAGCTGGAAAGTTTCAGTTATGTGTTTTATTATTAGCTGGCGTATGCCAAATATTTGGAGGCATGCATTTGAATGCCGGCAAATTTCTTACAATGTATCCCAACAATGTAAGGTAGGTCCTGAGATGGTAGTGTTGTCCAAGTTTCTTAGTGTTATCCGAAATGAAATGCTGAATTATGTTGCCGGATTCGATCACAATGACCTAAGTTTGATTATTAAGGGGAAAAAAATTTTTTTAATGCACGTGGCTACCCAGTGGTACCTGCTCGACTTCCACTTCCAGCCAAGGCGGGAGCCATTTATTATTTCAAGTCAATAATTAAAAAAAAAAATTAATGGAGGGCACCGTTATCGTACTCTTCTGTAGGGGTTACAGAGCATTTAAGGGTTTAAGAACCCTGACCTATGTTGATCGTACCCCATCGCGGAAATAGGTTATCCCATATTACGAATAATTTAACTGATTTTTTTAATGTGCAGATCGCTGTAATATGTAGCTCTAGATTGAGGAAAGACATAAATTTAAGTATTTAATGGGTTAAACTTCCGTATTCGGCCCCCAAGTAGTTCAAACACTTTTGTGCGACTTCTATCCATCCGAGGGGTTTACCAAAGCGTTTGTTTAAGATGGTGGCTTTTGTGATTATCACAACGGGTTGTTAATTTTGAGATGAGTTATATCCTCTGGTGTATCGCCCCTCCCTTTTTAGGTAGGGGGGTAGGTCACAGCTGAAGACAAAACAAGGGAGCCGGAAATATAAATATTTGCTTAATACAATGAAAATTAATTATGATAATTAGAAAAATTAAGATAAACAATTAGATATCAATTAAGATTAAACAAGGAAGCCGAAAATATAAATATTTGCTTTCCAGATAGAAGTCGCACAAAAGTGTTTGAACTACTTGTGGGCCGAATACGGAAGTTTAACCATTTAATGAGGTTTTTTTTTTTTTTTAAATCTTGCCAGCAGGTGATGGTACGAAAGAAAGGTTAGGTTTTCGCATCAGAACTGCGAAGACTCTGGAAGAGCTGCTTGCATTATGCCGTTGGTTTTAGCTCTCCAGACTGAATCAAGGAAGCAAATCTGCACACGTTTTTTTCGCAGCAAAAGCATCAACATATTTTAAACTTGTTGATAATTGACTTTTATTTGTGTATATTTAATCCAGTTTTATTTGTGCATTCTCTGGGCTTTGCAGCTAGCCTTGAATATATGCCACTGGTGTGAATGGTAGTGAAAAAATTTAAACTGTCTCACCAATCCCTCTGTACACAGCCACATAAAACCTTTACCCGTGGTGAGTCACTGCTTTGAAATCTGTTGGTCTTCCTGCCACTGTTTCTGACAAAGTGGAAATCATACAAGACAAAAATAAAACTATTTCATAAATCTCTCCTCTCTCTCTCCCTACCTATCTATAATTTGCCCTGACACGCCTAAACTTCCTGAGCTCTTGGTGGGCCCCAAGGCTATAACCCCCTCCCTCCCCTAATTCAGCCCTGCTCCATACCTCATCTAGAATGATGAAAGTCCATTTGTTGTTCTGGCAGACCAATGAGGGCATTAGGAGCATGACATGCAGTGCATCATCTTATAAAAAGAGAAGGCAGAATGTAAACGTATGTGTGTACTCTGTATGTGGATAGTTTCCAAATTATTAGCAGATTTTGCATGTAGATTAAAAATTTTTTATTTGTGGTAATTAAAATACTCAACGCTTTACTCAGATTAATATCCTTAATTCTATTTTGACTTTAAGGTACTATTATTTTTTCACATCTTTGTAGTTCTTTTGATTTTACAGACATTTCTGGCCTCTAGATTTGATCAAAGCCTGTTCTCAATGAATAGGAACTCTATCAAAAGTTTTGGTTTACACAGAAATAATATAAATTTTATGGCTAGGTTCTTCTTACTGTTGCCAGTTATTAAAATAAAATCTTCTCCTTGTGTACTTTGCAAGTCTACTATTTTTCAATTAAGTTGTTGAAAATGCCATTTATAATTTTTAAAGGTTCATTAGTGGAACTGTTTTTACTGGATATAAAAATTTACTTAGTCTTTTGCTTTTATGAGATTCTTAATCTAATAATTTAATATTTTGCCATAAAAATCCATTTCATACACATTGCTACACATTCAGTTGTAATGTACTTATTTTGTCCTCATTGGAATCTGCAGTGTTCTAATAATTATCTAGTGTTTTATTAATTTTTCTTTAAATTATCTTATTCTGTTTGTATTGTGTTTCGTGCTTCGTGGGTTTGCAGCAAGTTTTCTGTTTCAGTGGCTGTGTTTGCAGATGCATTTTGTTTTTATATTGGTCTTAGGAGTCAAATTACAGTAGATGGTGTGCATTTTGGAGGTGTGAGAATGCTGTATACCAAATAAATATGGTTCAGTGAACCCATATTAATGGTGTTATGCGGAGCCAAATCACCGGTCAACTTGAGACTGACCAAACTCAGATGACAGTGTCTCAGGAGCTGCATGTTCCACAAAGTGTCATTTCTAGACTCTGACCGCTGTTCCAACCAGGGTTCGCCAAGGTAAACTTGAGACTGGCCAAACCCAGATGACAGTGTCTCAGGAGCTGCATGTACCACAAAGTGTCATTTCTAGATTCTGACTGCTGTTCCAACCAGGGTTCGCCAAGGTAAACTTGAGACTGGCCAAACCCAGATGACAGTGTCTCAGGAGCTGCATGTACCACAAAGTGTCATTTCTAGATTCTGACCGCTGTTCCAACCAGGGTTCGCCAAGGTAAACTTGAGACTGACCAAACCCAGATGACAATGTCTCAGGAGCTGTATGTTCCACAAAGTGTCATTTCTAGATTCTGACCGCTGTTCCAACCAGGGTTCGCCAAGGTAAACTTGAGACTGGCCAAACCCAGATGACAGTGTCTCGGGAGCTGCATGTTCCACAAAGTGTCATTTCTAGATTTTGACCGCTGTTCCAACCAGGGTTCGCCAAGGTAAACTTGAGACTGGCCAAACCCAGATGACAGTGTCTCAGGAGCTGCATGTACCACAAAGTGTCATTTCTAGATTCTGACCGCTGTTCCAACCAGGGTTCACCAAGGTAAACTTGAGACTGGCCAAACCCAGATGACAATGTCTCAGGAGCTGTATGTTCCACAAAGTGTCATTTCTAGATTTTGACCGCTGTTCCAACCAGGGTTCGCCAAGGTAAACTTGAGACTGGCCAAACCCAGATGACAGTGTCTCGGGAGCTGCATGTTCCACAAAGTGTCATTTCTAGATTCTGACCGCTGTTCCAACCAGGGTTCGCCAAGGTAAACTTGAGACTGGCCAAACCCAGATGACAGTGTCTCGGGAGCTGCATGTTCCACAAAGTGTCATTTCTGGATTCTGACCGTTGTTCCAACCAGGGTTCGCCAAGGTAAACTTGAGACTGGCCAAACCCAGATGACAGTGTCTCGGGAGCTGCATGTTCCACAAAGTGTCATTTCTGGATTCTGACCGTTGTTCCAACCAGGGTTCGCCAAGGTAAACTTGAGACTGGCCAAACCCAGATGACAGTGTCTCAGGAGCTGCATGTTCCACAAAGTGTCATTTCTAGATTCTGACCGCTGTTCCAACCAGGGTTCGCCAAGGTAAACTTGAGACTGGCCAAACCCAGATGACAGTGTCTCGGGAGCTGCATGTTTCACAAAGTGTCATTTCTAGATTCTGACCGCTGTTCCAACCAGGGTTCGCCAAGGTAAACTTGAGACTGGCCAAACCCAGATGACAGTGTCTCGGGAGCTGCATGTTTCACAAAGTGTCATTTCTAGATTCTGACTGCTGTTCCAACCAGGGTTCGCCAAGGTAAACTTGAGACTGGCCAAACCCAGATGACAGTGTCTCAGGAAGCTGCATGTTCCACAAAGTGTCATTTCTAGATTCTGACCACTGTTCCAACCAGGGTTCGCCAAGGTGAACCCAGCTTGTAAAAACCCACCTGGGTTTTGTCAAAATTAGATTCTATTTTTTTTTCTACAATATTCTAAATTTAATCACACCCAGTATAACATTTTGTTTTACAATTAGTTTGTCATTTAGTTTGACCAACCAACTTCATCCATTACTTGCTGAGAGATTGAGATTAAATTTAAGAGGGAGGAGACTTTTGCTGTTTCACTCAGTGCCGATGGGGTGTGTTAACAACCATTAGTCGTTAATTCTTCCATCTTTAGGACATAACTGCTAGATATTTTTGCTCGCTCTCATAAAATGTAAAAAATCTACTTTCCGAGCTCTTCGCCAAGTATGGTACTGAAAGAAATTTCTGTAAATGTGTAGATTAGTGTCCTAAATTATTTCGTCAGAAAAATGTTAGTACCTGGGAAAAGTGTGACATACAGATTTTAGAGTATGGAAAATAATGGAAAATGGTGCAGAAATTTCATATTTTCGCCAGCTGCTGTCCAACTGTACTCTTGTGCACCCCAGTTATCCGGGCAATTTCTGCATTGCTTTTACCGAATTCACTAAAAGTCACCATTCGCAAAGCTTTTTGTGGTGAAATATCACATAATTTTCCCATAACTGCAACACAGTTTGCACAGAATAAACGAAATGCACTCTAAGTTCCAGGTTTGCACTGCAGTCCCCAGGAGTAACAGCTACACACTCACCAATGCAAACAAACTACCTACACGCACTGCAAAAACATCTGGAATAAACTCGCGCACATCGCCTGCCCTTTATATTGCCTATATGCAGATTTACAAGCAAGCTCCTTCAGCTTGTAGCAACGATGATGACATTTCACATAACGTAGTGTGCTTCCTTCGTAGCACATTTCTGGTCATAACTTGAGTTCTGTTAAAGATATTCCCATTTTGTAAATAAGTTGGCTTATGCATGAAATGTGCTTTAAAATTATATGTATATTGTGAGTATTATTTTCATATTTACTTTTGTAGCAACACTGAAAACCTCGAAACGTCAGAAATTTCCAGATTTGCTATTAATTTTTCCGTTACTGTATGTCTGTCTTTCATTCCTTTCCACAGTTAGCAAGCTTTAATCAGCTGTTGTTTTATTTCTGAGGATTTATCTGGCCTAATTTCAGAAATATGCATTAAGATTTTTGTTGCTCAGTGAATCTCTAAATTTTGACTGAATTTTGTTTTGTTTGTGCTAAAGCCACATGTTAGATTTGTTAAACATAACACAAGACTTACTTGCAGAACAACCTTTTGACACTAATTGAAATGTGTGCAGATGGTTGCTTATAAAACTCTTAGAAAACTTTGGACATTGGCACATATACTCTTCATTTTTTGCACCTATGTTTGAACAGTAAATATTCCATAACTGCACCTTCATTAATTAAAAAAAAAAAAAAAAAAAAAAAACACTGGTCTGTTAGGCTTTTGAAAGACTGTACCAAAACTTATGTGTGTTTGCTCTAGAGATTCAGATTCTACTTACTCAAACTTCAAAAAGAGTTCCATTGTGGAGGAAGGAAATCTACAGTCTATTTCAATCACAAAAGATAAAAAAAACCTTGACTGGACATTGTGATGTGCAAGTTTAGTATTACAAAGGTCAACTAATTTATTATTTTTGAACATGTTTCCTTCAACTCTGAGAAAAAAATTATCTTCTTGAAAATTATGTATGAGATGCTTACAGTTCACATAATTGAAACTTGGTTGATTCAACCATTCTTCTGATATGAGGAATGTCCAGTTTTCCACTTTGCAGCTATTTATAGAGGGAAAATAACATTTAACAATAATTCAGGACAGTGGAACATCGTGGAAAAAAAAAATTACAATTACGAAAAAAGTCCATCCGACTTTCGTTTTCGGAAACTTTTCCTCCGTTTTGAAGCTAAAACACAATCAGTTACCAAACAAAATTATATTTTACAATAACACCGAGCAGAGGGAATATCTCAAGCAAAAAAAAATTACGATTACAGATTAAATCTGCAGTTCGTCTAACTTCCTTTTTTGCAAGATTTGAAAGGCGAAATTCCATCCTGAGCTGGAAAACGCACCCTCTCCCCTTCCACCACCACACACCTCAACACCCCACCCCCCAAAAATTATCTTCAGTTTTGCATCGTTCTAGAGAGCGATGCAAATGATGCCAACAAAGTCAGAGTTCCTCGAATCCACGGAAGAAACTCGTGCCTAAAGTTTACAAAGAAATTTTTGCTCCGTTGAACTTCCCTAATTGGAAATTGTTGTCTACACTTTCAAGCTGAAATACAAACATTTATGCAATAAATTGATATTTAATAAGAATACTGGACAGAGGAAACTTCGCGAGAAAAAGAAATTACAATTGCGGGAAAATTTTTCACTCTGTTTAACTTTCGTTTTCAGAAGTTCTGAAGAACAAAATACCATTCCCCAGATAGAAAACGAGCCCTCCCCTCCCACTAATCCTCTAAAAATAAAACATTATCTTTCAGTAGTTTTTTTCATGGACTGTTTGAAAACTGAAATGTGTTGAGAAAAGCAGAATTCCGCGAATCCAAAGAACAATCTTGTGTCCGATTTGTAACAGTCCGCAATATGCAAAATGAACTGCCGCATGGAAGCCAATTCACTGGTCCATAAACTGATTATGTGCCTGACATGAACGATGTATTCGATTGCAATTTTCAGAACTCTGAACAGTCTGTTTTTAAGCATGTATTTTTTATTTATTTTTTACAAAGGATACGTTTTTAACATGCGAATTTTGCGAGTGGTCTAAAAACAAACCCAAGATTTTATATTTATATTTTTTCTTAAAATTTTGTAAAAAAAAATTAGAAATTACAATCAAAACATTTCCCACCAGGAGCTGTATCCGGTGCAGGAAGAATTTTTCAAATCGCAGTTTTAGAAGCAGAGATATCGGGGAAAGCTCAATTTACCTGTACTCCCCCTAGTGGAAAGTCAATGAATTGAAAATTTTGAAATTATATGAAAAACATGTCACACTGGAAACTCTATCCAACAAAGAAGAAATTTTTCAAATCGGACCGTTGTAACCAGTGATATCAACAAAACTATGATATACATCTATCATGAAAGATTTTTCTCAATTGAGATTTTAGGTCAGATTTTGCTGGGAATACATCAGAGGCAGAAATTAACACTTAAGCCCCCTGGTGGCCAAACTATTTTACACCAAAAATTAGAAATTATATGCAAAATATTTCCCATCAGGAGCTGTATTCGCTGCAGATTTAACTTTTCAAATCAGAGTTTTAGAAGCAGAGGTATCGGAGAAAACACAATTTACTTTTACACCCCCTAACAGATAATCTATGTGTAACTTGCAAAAGTGACTATACCTAAAATAATCTTCGACATAAATGGAATCGATAGGTAAAAGAATTTTTTGAACTGGATGTTTAGAAGCAAATATATGGAATAAAGTGTATTTTGAATTGGATATCATCTGCATTTACGCCCTCTAGTGGTGAAATTGTGCATTGTAAAAAAAAAAATGAAATGAAGAATCATCATTCGCACACTTCAAGCTTCCTAACACAAAAAGAATTTTTCAAATTGGACTATTAGTTGCAGAGATATGTCTACAGACGGACGGACAAACCGATAACATAAGCACGATCTTTTTTTACGAAAGACATGCAAAAAATGAGTACTTACTAGTAAATTCGTATTTGACACAGATTTCAGCCAGTTTTAATCAATATTAATGGTGTATGTGGGAATAAGTTTTCCACAAAGTAAATTTAGCTGGGTGGTAGAGAAAATTAGCTGTGTAGGCCACCCAGTGAAAAGGCTCCAGGAAGAACACTAGGTGTGGCATAGCGAAATTTGGCTTCCTCTCGATCTCCTCAATGGGAAGTACCTGCTATTGACGAGAGCCTTAAAATGATGTATATCATGATGGGAGTGTAATTCTTGTTATGCTAGACCAAAAGTAGCCAATCTTCCTCACTAAAACACTTGTGATTCAGCTTTTCTTTTCATCTTGAGGTCAGATTTTAGCCTGTGCATGCACAAATTGACATTTGTAGCAACATCACATCTCATCAGTGTTAGGGTCGTTTCTTACATTTGTCTAAAACTGAATGGTATATGATAATAAAATTAAACATTGTTTTTTAAAAATTGAACAACCAAAATAATATTGCTGCCACCATAGTTTTTAGTAAATATTTACTTTTATGACTTGCATATGAGTATGAAGTATAGAAGGTCTTGTATACTTTATATGGTGGATGTCAGTGAAGCCCGAGTTGTTTGATACGGCAACGGTAAGTAAATAATCAGTGAGAAATTTATCTGGTAGTTTGTATTTCTTAGTGGAGCTAACCTCTGAATGTCAGAAAAGATCTTAGTGATATGATGATATCTTCTTTCATTGGTTTTACGACAACAAAATCAATCAATGCACCTACCTAAGTATTGCTCAATGTCAGGAATTAGCAAACTTTATTGTTTGTTGTTATGATTTAATTCCACTTAGTATGTACCGAATTGTCTCTGTGTTGTCGTGAGTGATGCGAATAGATGCTATGTGTTGTATGCAAATAAATGTGTACTCTCAAATTGCCCATTTTATTTCACACCCACAAAGATCTTGGTTTGCAAAGATGCATAGCATAAGTTATCTACAAAGAATAACAGGGTACTCTCTCTATTTCTTTTCATGAGTTCAAGAAAATTGCAATCTTTTACAAAATTTTATGTAACTGTTGCCTGTCGAGAAAAAATAATTTTATAATTGGCAGTTATTATACGCTGATGTGTGTCCCTTTTACTGGGGGGGGGGGGGGCTATGGAGAATAACTGTCATCTGCAATCACTGGTGGTGTTATCATACAGATATTGGCTTTCTTGTAAGATCATGGGGTTTTTTTACTAAGGAATAAAAAGATATTATTTAAACATCAAATTTTTGAGTAGTATCCCTGCCCTTGCTCAGGACTACAGCTACAGTAGATCCTACTGGAACCTGCCTGCTACTGTTTGTGTGTGTGTGTGTGAGAGAGAGAGAGAGAGAGAGAACCTGTTAGATGTATTCTTTTCCCAGACATGGTTGAGAGTTACAGTAATTTTTTTCTTTTTTTCCTTATAGGAAGAATTTGTACATTAATGATCACATGATTAATGCAAGAACCATTTTGGATGTGGTAATAAAAGTATAGTACTAATTCTTCTCATATTCCTTGAGAATTCGATGACTAAGCCTATACGATTACAGCAGAAGCACAGTTTCACAAGGATGGGATGGGCCAGCAACAATAGGGAAAATGTCGCTGTGACATCTGACATTACGCCCAGCATTCGGGTGCTCTTCTCATACGGCGTTTTTATCTATTTTGTTTAATGTCCTGTATGTTTCGGGGTTTAACGACCAGCATCATTAATTACTATAAGGAATTCCCTGCCTCAACCCGGACCGGGCTCGAACGATTGGCCTGATCGCCGCGCCTCTGAGCACTTATAGGCCTTCGGGGCGGCCTGATTTTGCATGTCGGTAAGTTTTCATTACGTCGTGCATATAAAGCGAAATTACAATTGTAACGCGAAAAAAGAAAGTCTTTGAAATTTTCCCTTTTTGTGTAAAGTAAAAACCACAAATTTTTCGACGTAATTTAATTTTACTTCTTAACGTTTATTGCACGGAAAAACAAAAAACTGTTTCATTCCGAAAAGTTTTGCCGCGAAAATATGTTTACGAAACTTCTTTTCGGTAGAGAAGCGGGACGCTGCCCGAAGTGTTCCGCAGAATACGGATTGTTTGGTAACGCTTTTGGAGGCAGAGGAAAGAAAAGGTGGGAATTTTGATAAAGCATAGTAGTGGCGGATTACTTCCCCCGGGAATATTTTTGGAAAAAAGGATGGTAATTCTGCGGGCTTCTTTTTTTCCCCGTTAACAAAGATATTCGTCTATTTATCACAGTGCAGTGTGAGAAATCGTGCCTTTTAGAGCATTCTTGTTTTTTGGAAACTGTTATATTAGCGAATAAAATTTCATGGATTTTCCACACGTGGACAATTTTGTCGTTCAGTTACGTCACGTCACGTTACAGCGCATGCGCGGTTACTCCGATGGCAGTCTTTCCTATGTCAACAAACGTGGTTATGAAACGCAGGTGTGGGACAGGCTGTTTGATCTGTTGTGATTAAATAATAAAGCGTTCGGTGTTTTGTTTGGATACACATTTGTGTTTGGTTCTTTAAGTATTTTCGGCCACTGAAATATATCGTTTTTTAATTCGGAAGGAATACCGTGTTTTCTGTGTTAGCATATGTCAGAAATGAAATCGTAATGTTACGAGTGAGGGTTTTGAAACTTCCTGCCACATTTAACACGTCTCCTTTTCTTTTATGTGATGTAGTAGTACTCAGATGACAGGTGTTCTGTGAATAACACATATTGTATATTTTTTTATAAACTGAATTTTAAGGGGTCTAACTTCCCATGTCGTTTTAGTGGTGTATCAAGAAAGAATTTATATTAAGGCAGTGTGGTTCTATTATACGTCCTACAATTGTAAAATGGATTTTAACAGAATCCTTGATCGCTTAGGTCATTTTGGACTGTACCAGGGATTTATATTTACGTTAGTGTGTATCTTGCAAGTATTTGTTGGAATCCACATGCTTGCTAATGTCTTCCTTATGGGTGAACCAAAGCATAGGTATGTGACGATTTTTATTATTATTATTATTTAAGACTTGTGACAAAACTGTATACTGGGTTGTTATTTTAGAACTGATAACTGTTATTTTGGTGTCATATGTAGAATTCTGTGTTTGCCTCGTAAGTTGGAGAACACTTGGTAGGTCTCAGACCAGAGGTTGTGGAGGATTTAAAGTGCACTTTGTCCTATGTAGCAGGAGTGGCCAGTCAGAGGAGGCAAGAGAGTCCAGGCCTCCCCTATTATTCTCTTTGTAAAGTATTTGCAGAAGAATAAATTACATTTAAGCAGAAAAACAAAAATGTAGTGCTATAAAATACTGCATTATTCAGTTACATACAGTGCCCGTACACACAAGCAGTTTCTTGGACTTTCATAGCTAACTACACACGATAAAGCTTCGGAGAGAGGCCCGTTTCTCCAGGGTTGCTGGCGTTACTATGGTTTGAGTGCACGGCATCCAACTTAAGCTTGCCGCTTCTATTAACAGATCGTAGGAGGCACGTTGCAAGCGAGCCTCAGTCCCGAAGCAGTGTCTCAAAAGTTTTCCTAGAGTATGCTGCATCACACAGCGTGAGTGATTTTTTGTTACTTTTACTGTCACAACAATACATTTTGCATGTAAACTTTTGGATTTAGCTGTGCAAAATCAATATATAATGGATGCAGAAAGTAGTATTTGCAGTATCAACGTGTAATGTTTACATTATTACTTATTTTCTTTGTTAGAAGTTCCTTCTTTCTCAAGAAGAAATGACATGGGAAGAAATGTGATTTTAAAACAAGGAAGACCTCTCCCCAAGCTTTCTCTTATACAAAAATCAAAGGCAAAAACAGAGCATTCCAATCTTCATAGTACTATCAACAAAAATGGTTATGCGGTAGCGTAATGGGGAAGTTATTCCGTTGGCCTCGTTTGCTATTAAGCTAAAAAAAAAGTGTGTAGTCTTCTGAAGGATACGATGACTTAAAAAAACTTGTCTAGGGCAGTGGTTAGACACGCATCTAGTAAAGATCATTTCAATTCTTATGTGCCATTTTTTGTGGCTACAGACAAAATATTGTTCTGGCCTTCCCATGGTTTGAACCCCACTGTCATGTAGTGTGAATATGAAGTAATTTTCTATGATCTGGAAAATAGTTCTTATTACAACTTTAGTGTTCTTCCTGGATGGTTTTTACTGCCAGGCAGCAAGAAATTTTACCTGGGTGGTACCTTTAACGACCCCTTCTCCAATAAAATTAAAAAATGTTTTGCGTAACATTATTATACTTATTAAACATCTTTAACGGTGTGGTAGGCGTTAATGTAATGTAACATGATAAACAAAGGTAGAAAATTGTACAAAAATAGTTAAAAAAATTATTTACCAACAAATCATATTCGACACAGATTTCTTTATATATATATATAGATTGAAGGTCTAACGACCACTGTGGGCAACTCAATAGGCTATAAGCAGTTGCTTGTCCCTAATTTAAGGCCACTGTTTCCAGGGAAGGGAGAGAACCAGTGCCATAAGACAAACACAACATTTATACCTTTGCCGGGATTTGAACCTGAACGCTCTTCGGATGAATGGTCATAAGCCAGCGCTTAGACCACTGTGCCACCAGGGCGGTGACACAGATTTCAGCCAGGTTTAATCAACGCTGATGGTGTATGTGGGAATAGTCGCCCCGGTGGAGCAGTGGTCTAAGTGATGGCTTCTGATCATTCAACCAAGATGGGTTCGAATCCCGGGCGTGGATGTTGTGTTCGTCTTATGGCACTGGTTCTCTCCCTTCCCTGGTACCAGTGACCATAAATTAGGGACAGGCGACTGCTTATAGCCCACTGAGTTGCTCACGGTGGTCGTTAAATCTCCACTAAAATGAAAAATATGTGGGAATAAGTTTTTTTTTTGGGGGGGGGGGGGGATTTGAGGTTTAACAACCACAGTGAGCAACTCAATGGGCTTATAAGTAGGGCAGTAATTTTATTGCGGGGAAAAAAGGCAAAATTTGCGGGGCAGTCGTGGTGGATGATTTACACTAGCATCCCCCCAGTCTACCAAGTTATGAAGCAGCAATACAAATGACTAGTACGTAACTAAATAAGCATTATAACTTTATAAGTTGTTAAAATTGACACTTGCCTTTATAACCATCCAAATTCTGGCAGTGTTATAAACGCCGTTACACGAGATCAAGATTTCCATTTAAGTGGACAGCATTTCGATACATTATATTGTACATACACAGATTTTCTTCTTTAATGCTGTGTCTGTTGTCCTGTAACACATTCTTAAATTTAGAAAAGGATCGTTCAGCATCGACACTTTGTGGATACTGACAGATAACGACCTTGTGTAGATTAGGAAAGCGACCTTTTTTCGTATTCTAGAAGTCTAGCAAACCTTCAAAAGTTCCATTGAACAAAGCTGTTCTTGTGCAGTTATTTTCTCAATTAGTTCATCAACGCATTTCTGCATTATTTTTGGTTGACTGTTCAGACACACCTTTTTTTTTATGCAGCTTGCTTGCTAAATGCTTTTCACAACTGTCCTTTCTTAGAAAATCCACTGGTATTTTGCAACACGAACAGAACAATAGATTTTTGTTCACATGAAACGTTCCCTTGCTGTAATACTTGCATCTTTCAGATGCACTTATTTTACTCACGTGACTCACATTCTCAAAATTAAAAAACAATATCTAGAAACGTCATAAACTACTCACACGAAAGCACAAATTTTCTAAGCATAAGCGTCTGCGAAACACTCTTTTCTGTGAGCTGCTTTTCCAGCTAAAATTTACTAGTCCGGCAAGTCGCAAAAGTGATTCAACAGTAGCGAGGGGTCACGAAAGACCACCTGTGCCCTCTTCAGCAGAGTGTATGTGACCTTGAATTACCTTGTTCGAAAAGAGTATCTTCGTAACGAACAATCTTGAGAGGTAATTCAAGGTTTAAAGCTCCGGTTTAGACTTTCGAGTAGGATTACTTTGTGGTATATTTTTCGCGTCAATTCTAACAAAAGAAGTATTGAAATTATTTAATTATAAAAAATACAGTAATCAAAAAATTATAATAGAAACTAGGCAAAAAATCTGAAATTTGCGGATGAATTTGATATTCGCGAAAGTACAAAAAAAACAACCTAAAATTCGTGTCATGACAGAATTACTGCCCTAGCTACAAGCAATCGCCCATCCCTAATTTGGGGTCACTGGTTCCAGGGAAGGGAAAGATCCAGTGCCGTAAGACAAACACAACATCCATGCATCACCGGGATTCGAACCCAGACCCCTTCCGGATAAATGGCCATAAGCCATCACTAGGGTGGTGAATAAGTTTTCCTCTCTTATTATTATATGCATTGCGGAAACATTAAAGGAAATATAGCTGGGCGGCAGACAAAATTAACTGGGCGGGCCACCCAGTAAAGAAGGCTCTAGGGAGAACACTAAACTTAAACAGTAAATCCATGCTAAAATGCAAACATCCCAAAAATAAAGCCTGAATGGAATATTAAGTGTGACAGGAAGTCGGCAAATAAGTCAAACAGTTATCGGATGGCTGATAATGGTAGTTATTAGTTTCTAAAGGTGTCACTAGATGGCAGCACGATCCAGTTTACTTGTAGTTCAAGATGAAGTATCACATGCTCAGAGTACAAATAGCAACCATTCTTTAGGAGTGAATGACCAAAGAGCATCCTGCTGTTGTGCATTTTCTTTGGTCAAAAGGACTTTTTGTAAAGGATATTCATACACTAAATTGCTCTTATGTTAATAAGACATAGAAAAAAACACGCAATAAATTTGATATGTTGTGTAGAATCATGTATGTACATGTTCTTCGTTGTTTTAAACTTATTGCGAATTATCACTTCTGCTGCCACCTGTCCTGTTCATCATATTTAAATTAAAATGGGGAACTTGCATTATAAACATATTTACTTTGAATAAACTGTACAAAAAAAAATGCTTACCCGTCTCAATGTCATTCATTATCCATTTAATAAAAAAAAAAAAAAAAAATTCTTCGCTGTTGGCTGACAGGCACTATGAAAGTTGGTAATGCAGTTAAATTAGAAAATGTCAAGATGTGGTTGAATTTAAAGTTCGGTCAAGATCCAGTTTGTATAAATCATATCAGGACTGATAGTTCAAAGTTGAAACCTATTTTTATGCTTCATTTTGGTAGCGACTATCATTGTTTATTGTGAGTATAATTTTCATTCCTAAACTTTTTCCTTTGAGAACCTTGTTACAGTAAGGTATGTTTTTAATGAACTTTGCCGCATTGTAAATGGTGTAACCCGTTTTCTTCACTTCGTGCCATAGCCATTCGCTGTTTTTATTTGTGTTCTTGATTTTGAACTATCAGTCCAGATATGATTTATTGAGCCAACTGCATCTCGACCGAACTTTAAATTCAACCGCATCTTGACATTTTTTCATTTAACTGCATCTTGACTGACCATCTTCCATAGTGCCTGTCAGCCAACAGGGAAGAAAATTTTTATTAAATGGATAATGAATGACATTGAGAAGAGTAAGCATTTTTTTTTTGTACAGTTTATTCAAAGTACAATATGTTTATAATGCAAGTTCCCCATTTTAATTTTAATTTGAGGAATGGGACAGGTGGCAGCTGAGGCGATAATGCGCAAAAAGGTTTAAAATAGTGAAGAACATGTACTTACACACTTCTACGAAACTTGTCAAGAAAATCATCTTGATAAGTTTCGTAGAAGCATGTATGAACAAAGAACCAACTGTGGCGCAAGTAGAGATGATTTCGTATGATAAGTTTTACCATGTATTAAACTTATCGTACAAAATCATCTCCACTCACGCCACAGTTGGTTCTGTTTGCAATGTGAATGCCAGTCTTCGTCAGAAACTTTTGATTATCGTTGAAAGAATTTGTCGACCCATTTGTGTGCCACTAAACATGACAAATGTTTCTTACCATACACAAGAAACATCCTGTTGAGATGGGAGTGGCAGGCGAATACCCTGGTGGCATTTGCGCTTCCCTAGAAATCGGGCCGTGCCATTTCTGTTCTTGGAAAGTACTAGAGATTTTCATAACACTAATTCCACCAATTTTTAATTTTTCTGTAGAACTTCTGAATGCTTGTGTGCAGTAAAAATAGGGAATACATTGGGAATTGACAGTAGAAATTAATGAAATTTCATATTGGAGAGCAGCTTGTATATTTGTGTATTGGGTATATAAATAAGTTTTGAGAGGTTTCCGTTGGTGTCGTACTTATTACTGCTCGCATGTATTTTAAGGTGGCAACACTGCGATATCGCAGTACGAGACATCAGAGTCGGTATACAACGTTCAATTAGGTGCGAAGACGTATTTGTTTTACTCGATGGAAAATGACAACTTTCGTCCCGACAAAACAGCATTTGCGGGAAGTGTTAGTGCATTACTTTATTGTCAAGAAAAGTGCTGCCGACAGTTATCACTTAATGTCAGAAATCTATGGTGAACATTCCCCATCCATAAAAACATGAGTATTGGTTTAGACGGATCTGGTTCATTTGCCCGACGTTTACTTGACCGAAAATCACTTCACCGAAAAGATTGTTTAACTAAAAGATCACTTGATCGAAATGTTCATTTCACCAAAGGGTCACTTGAATCGAAAGGTACATTTCACCGAAGGGTCACTTCATCAAAAAGTTCATTTCACCGAAAGGTCTCTTTACCTAAAAGTTCATTTTACTGAAAGGTCTATTTACCTAAAAGTTCATTTCATTGAAAGGTCATTTCACCGAAGGGTCAGTTTATGGAAAACTTTGGATTTCATTACAGGATCTGTTGAAGCATGGTGCAAGTTCGGCAGACAGACCACCGAAACGCTAGGGGATTATACTCAAATTGCACTTTTGATTTCTCCGTGTCACAAAGAAAGCAAAGACTTAGTTTTAAGACAAATCTTTTTTTTTTTTTTTAAGACAATAGGCCTCGCCTCGGCTTAGGCCTTTTAGCAAATTTTCATCATGCTCATAAGGTTTACATAAAAGTCATGTTCAGTGCTCATGTTCATAAGGTTTACATAAAAAGTAAAATTAATAATGTTGCACATTTTTTCAGGCAAAAAGAATCAATTTTAGGACCCTCGGTCTCGGCTTAGGCCTTTTTTGCAAATTTTAACAGTGCGTGCTCATGTTCATAAGGTTTACATAAAAAAAGTTACTTTACATTTTATGTAATGCTTATGAATATGAGTAAGGTTTAAATCTGTTAAAATGGCCTGCATCTAGGCTTACGGTCAAAAAATTAATGTTTTGTGGTTGAGTAAAAGTGGAACATTATTTACTTGATTTGCTATGTAACCCTTATGAATATGAGCTCGGAGGATTAAAATTTGACAAAAAGGCACAGATCTAGGCCTTTTAATTAATGTTATATTTCGAAAAACCTGCTCATGGGGAGGTGTTTCATAGAAATTAAAAGTGTGTGTTTTATAAAATCCGATATTGTTTAGGTTAGCCTGTTTTTCAAAAACCCGCACCACACTCCAACAGATGTCTAAAAACAAAATTCTAAGTTTTTGATAAACTGACCATTCGGTAAAATGATCTTTCAATATAATGAACTTTTAGGTAAAGCGATCCTTCGGTGAAATGAACTTTTAGGTGAAGTGACCTTTCGGTGAAATGAACTTTTCGGTCAAGTGATCCTTCGGTGAAATGTACCTTTCGATCAAGTGAACGATACCCAGTTTAGACGATTCAAAAGGAACAATTTCAATGTCAGTGATAAAGAACGTTCTGGACCACCCGAAAAAATTGCTGATGCCGAATTGGAAGCTTTACTCGACGAGGATCCGTGCCAGACCCAAAAAGAACTAGCAGCAGCATTAAATGTTAGTCAACCATGCATTTCACAACGTTTAGCTGTCATGGGAATGGTGCAAAAAGAAGGGAATTGGGTTCCACATGCTTTGCGGGAAAGAGACCTTGAACGTCGAAAAACCATTTGCAAATTGCTGCTTCGCCGCCCCGGTGGCGCAGTGGGTCTAAGCGATGGCCTCTGATCATTCGTTTGAAGGGGTCCGGGTTCGAATCCCGGTGAGGCATGGATGTTGTGTTTGTCTTATGGCACTGGTTCTCTCCCTTCCCTGGAACCCACAGTGTCCTTAAATTAGGGACGGGCGACTGCCTATAGCCCATTGAGTTGCTCACGGTGGTCGTTAAACCTCCACTAAAAAAAAAAAAAAATTTAAAAAAAATTGCTGCTTCATAGGCAAAAAAGAACGTTTTTTTTTTTTTTGCATCGTATTATTACTGCCGACAAGAAATGGATCTGGTATGATAACTTTAAACGGCAGAAAGCATGGGTGAAGCCAGGTGAACCAGGTCCTTCAATGCCAAAATACAATATCCATGGTTCAAAGGTAATGCTGTGTATCTGGTGGAACCAGAAGGGTTTGATCCACTATGAACTGCTGAAACCGTCAGAAACTATTACTGGTGATAGTTATCGAACCCAATTAAATGCGTTTAAAACAAGCTCTCACACAAAAACGGCCGAAATGGGATAATAGACACAACAAAGTCATCTTACAGCATGACAACGCAAGACCACATGTTTCTCGACCTGTGAAAAAGTACTTAAAAGGATCTGACTGGGAAGTTCTACCCCACCAGCCATATTCGCCAGATATTGCGCCATCGGATTACCATTTGTTCCGGTCGATGCAGTCAGCACTTTCTGGAGAACAGTTTAGTTCTTATGAAGACATCAAAAATTGGCTGGACAACTGGATCTCTTCCAAGGAACCGGAATTCTTCCTTCGGGGCGTATGTTCACTGCCCGAAAGATGGGGTAAAGTTGTAGCTTCAGAGGGAGCATACTTCGATTAATATTAAAATATTGTTTCTGTTCTCCAACAACGTGTTTTGTTCACCTCAAATCCCTCAAAACTTATTTATATACCCAATATATTATTTACAAGTTAAAATCTAGTAGATCTTTCGGGCCATCAAACGTGACCGTCTTCAGGTAAAATGCAAGGGAGGTGTACAGTTGGTTGGTGACAACAAAAAAAAAAAAAAGTGCCATCCAAGCGCATGCTCAAATAGTTAGTCTTAAAGGATTGAGGTGGGCAACTCCACTTCCTATGGCAATGTTCGGATGTCCTCGTCCTCAATTGTGGTGTCTTCTAATGTTCCTTCGATGAGGAATTTCCATGGTTGTGGCACTAAATAAGGCGAATCCTTATTACAACATTGATCACCAAAAGCAGAAATGTACAAACTCTTGGCAAAAAAAGGTTGAGCCATTGGTTTTTTGACTATCCAATATTAAAGCTTCATTCCATATTGGCGTATATGAGCTTTCTCTTGTAAGTTGAGAGAGGGAAGTAGTTGTTCAATGGTTTCTAACGTTACATTTATGTTCATTTATTCTTGCGCCCAAAGTACGTAAAGCTGATCCTATGTAAACTTGGGTTTAGCTGCTGCAAATAATATATTTTAATGTAATAAACCTTTAATGTGATCTTGTTTTATTGGATTTTAAATCCTGCAGTGACAGTGTTTATTATTGTTGGATTACACGAATGGTGCACTACAACTAATTCTGAGTATTTTCCTTTGTTTTTTGTTTTTGTGAAATGTGCATTTATTTACTCATTTTGCAACTCCCAAATGTGCCCATTTTGTTAAATAATTTTGGGACACTAAAATTCAAAATTGCTTGCATTTGTAATATTTTGTATCATTGCACAAACTGTGTTATATCATGTTGCAAATAATTTCAGTTGGAGTAATTTCCACATAATGTGTACTTTTTATTTTTTTACTTTAAACTGCTAATAACTATTAGTTCACATTTTTTCGTTGTAGATGCTACATTCCACATTGTGATAATTCAAATTCATCTTATGATGAGTTGTGGACAAAGTTTGCAATTCCTAACGCTACCAGTGAAGATGGGGAAATGTCCCTTAGTCAGTGTGAACGGTTTGAAGCTGTGCCAGGAACTACTACTTGTAGCTCTGAATCATTTACAAATAAAATTGTTTCTTGCAGTCATGGTTTTAAGTGGGACTCTTCAGAATTTGAAGAAACTGTTGTATCTGAGGTAAATTTTTATCACTGATTCGAACTCCATAAAATTTAATGAATTTACAAAAATGTCTTTGCATTTTCTTGTAGAGCGACTTACAGTATAGTGCTACATTTTTAATATAATTGGTATCTGCTTTTGTGATCAGTATATCACTGTTTCATGAAAGACATATTGAATGAAAGACCGGGTAGCCAAACTGTTGTATGTATTCTTTCGTTGCAGTTGCCAGCTGGTTTGTTTGTGCTCAAGATCGTGACTGTCCATGTTCCACAAGAAAAATGTAAAAGAATGTGTGCATCCATATAGAATGTCACACTTTTGTATATTCGGCACCATTCTTCGTTGGTTTGGAAGGCCTTTACTGCAAAGTTTTACTGACTTGCACACCTTGCTCGCATTTAGGACAGAGGTTAAGTCACATTTTCGTAAAGCCAATAGCATTCTTCATTGGTTTGGGTGGGCTTTACCATGCAGTTTAACCAGCTTTCCTGTCTGTGCAGTTTTCAATGACTTTTGCACTGTTCTGCTGTATGTGATAGCTTTCTGTCCTTCTGTGTGTTATACCCTCAGCTGTGTCCCCTAAGTACAGAGGGAGGGGGTGGGGGCACAGCTATGATATCTCTCTGGTGGTGTAAGAAGAAAATAAAGATTTCAAAGATTTTATGCATTCCATTCTAAGTATTTTACTTGTTTCATTGAAATGTACAGGAGTTGGACAGAATAATGTGAACACCTAGGAAAATAAAGTTTTATGTACCTAGTAGGATGTAGGACCACCTTTGTCATTCAAAACTGCCTGAATCCTTCTCGGAATGGACGCATACAAATCCTGGATGGTGGCTAGTGGGATGTTACACCATTCTTCATGCAGGAATTGCTGTAGGTCCATGAGAGATACAGGAGAAGGACAATGGAATCTTACTCTGTTTTCCAACAGAGACCACAGTGGCTCGATGGTGTGCAAGTCTGGTGATTGTGGAGGTCAAAAAAGGTGTGAAAGCTCATCGTCATATTCTTCAAACCATGATTGGACATTCCGAGCTCTGTGAATTGACGCTTGATCATCTTGATAGATGGCATCCCCTGCAGGAAACAATGCCCGAGTCATTGGATGGACTCAGATGACCAAAACGGTTTCATATGCTCTGCCAGTCATCTGTCCTTTTAAGGTAATCAGGGGATCTGCTGAAAACCATGATATGACCAGCCAGAGCATGACAGAACTATCACCATGCTGCATTGTTGTGAGCAGCAGTCTGGGTTGTACGCTTCTGATGATGTTCTCCACACGTCCTGCAGTGGGGGGATGAGTGTGAATGCGGATTCATCCGATCACATTACACGCTTCCATGCATCAGCAGCCCACGTTGTATGCTCCTGGCACCACTGCCGTCGCTGTTGTGCATACACCCTCGTCACCAGAGTTTTGCAACAGCAGCTCTGCCATGAATATCTTGTCTGTGCAGTTCCTTGCACACTGTTTCATTGATACTGGAGTCTGAAAATGCAGATTGAGCTCTGCACTAATTTTCAGCACTGTGTTGTTCTTATTATGGTAACAATCCTCTTTAATGCTCTCCTGTCTCTCTGTCAGGGTCGCTTTCTGGCTGCTCTCGTGTTTCGCAGATGAGGTTTTGCCATGAACACGGTATGCTGTCATGACACTAGACACAGTAGCTCTCGATACCCCCACTAATGGAGGCACCAATTAGCCGGCCACCAACAATTAGCCCTCTTTCTCAAAGTCCATTAGGTCACCCATTTCGTCGTCACCCAGAAAGAAATTTTGCAACAAGACACTTTAAATGCTCTTAAATAGGATCTTGAGGTTCTAAACAAAGATATTACAACCAAAAAGTGGTGAATACCTTTCAGTATTGTGATGTTTGCAGCCGCGTTAAAAGTCACATCTCTGAGCGTGGTGTTCATGTTATTCTGCTCAACCCCTGTATATATGAATTCGTAAGTATTAAAACTTTGAAACATGTGTACGTTTTGTAAAAAAGTTTAACTTGAGGGAGCTTTTGACTGATAACTTCAGTCTTCGTCAACCTTGTGACAGATGGAGGATGACGATGTCAGGGGTTGTCAGATTCGTAAAGTCCTATACATTTCTTTTTTCGCCTTTATGGATCTCGTCATCCATCTGTCGCAGGGCTGACAAAGACTGAAGTTATCAGTCAGAAGCTACTTTAAATTAAACTTTCTTATGTTACTGAAGCACGTTTTGAGGTTTTGATACTTACTAATAACGTAGAAAAAGCACAATTCGTACAATATGTCATAAAAACAAACGCCACCGTCTATGTACGATAGTTAATTAAAAGATGAAATCTATTTACAAATTAAAAACCTCCACTAGCACTTTCGGGGTAACACTTACCCCATCATCAGGTGGAACAGAGAGGTTAATGCAGTACTTGCATACACATATATAGGAGCGGAGCAATGCACCATGGTATAGTTCTCAGGCGTCACAACGCTAAGGTGTTGCCATCGCAGCCAAGCAATAGACACAATTTCAGACTTTTGTTACACATAATACAGATTGTGTTGCAATCTGTATTATGCGTGCCATATGCGAGCGCGCATTGTCCTGTTGAAACATGGCCGCTAGCGATGCGTACCAGAGGGGTGCGGGTGTCATATCCAATTGCGCCCCAAACCATAACGCCAGGTGACGGACCGGTATGGCGATGCATAATGCAGGCGTCGTACAGTCTCTCGCCATGGTGCAGTCACACGCGGATCCGACCATCGTGGTGTTGCAGGCAGAAGCGGGATTCGTCGGAGAAGACAATGTCGTGCCATTCCGTAGTTCAGGTGCGGCGTTCAACGGCCCACTGCCGCCGCACTCGGCTGTGGTGTAACATCAATGGTAATCGGAGCAATGGGCGCCGTGCGACAAGTCCCCGCTCCTTCAGAAGACATCTAACAGTACGTGCTGACACAGGTTGTTGTGCAACACACCGTATTCTCTCGTTCGGTGGTGTGCCGTGGCTGCGGCAATTGCTCACGTTGGTCCTTCCGCCCTCCGGCACCCACCGAATCCATACTCGCCTCACTGTGGCTGGATGTCGTCCCACACGGGCGGCAACGTCTCGGTACGATAAACCGCTGTCGTGATAAGCCGCTATTCGTCCTCTGTCGAACTCCGAAACGTGCTGGAATGACTGCCGTATTCTGCAACGAGGTATCAGGAAGTTTACCACGCACAGGTCCGGCAGCACAACACACTTTCACTACTTACACCCCGCCTTCTGTGCACCCTTCTTATAGTCCTTCTCGGTGGCATGCCTGGCGCACATGATTTGCATATGCCCTGCAATGCTAATCGTTTGCATGTCCTCTCGCATGCAACGCATGCTGCGAATTTCAGGCCAATCGGATGCTTCCTTCTTGGTGTTGCATTTTGGGTGGCCAGCAGTGTAGGTCTTATGTTAGCGATAGCATCACTCTTTTCATGCAATCACTTTCTGTCACACACACACAATGTAAACACTAAAAAAGTGACTAACATTCAAATTTAATTTTTCAAATGCCAAATCAAATGAACAGAGTTCACTGGTGCCAAGCTTTACACCACTCCAATTGACACTTGGTGTTGATCTTGCTGATATTAAGCTTGTGTGTGGCTTCTCTGCCATAGAAACCCATTCTCTTCAGCTTGTGACAAATCATTATGGTGCTGGCATTGCTCCAGTGACATTTTGAAACTCCGTGGTGAGGCAATAAAATCATGGCGAGATTTTTTTGCCTCACTCATTTTGTGTGGCCTATCTGGTTGTGATTTTGCTGTTGTTGTTCCTTGGCATTTCCACTTTACAATAACCAGTTGATTGGGACAGCAGGGCAGAAATTCCCAAACTGACTTGTTGCTAAGATGGTATCTTAAGACCATGGCACTTGGAAAGTCACTGGTGTATGCCGCAATGTAGCCATTCTGTTGTTCATAATTGTCTATGATGTTTCCCGTTCCATGTGCATCTTTTTATACATGTATGGGCCATGGCTGTGTGTGTGACTGGGTAAATCCACTACTCAAAAGAGGTATCTAGTTGCTTTCGATCATATAGTGTATGCATGCAAGGGTTGCTCTGGCTTTTTAAAAGTTTTTGCCAAATTTAATATATTTTTCTTAAGTCCCATAATAGTACAAAAAGGTAATTGCAAATATTTTGGGTGCACTTTAGACTTCGGCCCCTGTCATCTGCTTCAACCAACGTACTGCTGGAATCACTGGAAATGACACATGTGGCGATAGGTGGCGCTGCCGCTGCTTGCTTGTACTCTGTGTTTGCTCCCACGCTGTGTGAGTTACGTAATTGTTCAGTGTGTGAGCCGTGAGGCCCGTTGACTTACTTCTGTCAACCCTGTTTTAAGTGATACGTGGCTTGTATTTTTTCCAGCGTGCATTGTAGCTCTGTCAGTCGTGATGTGCTACTGGAGGCGTTTCTTCGACAAAATTGGGAAGGATGAAGAAACGTATTGCATGGTGTGAGCAGAAAGGATTGCTTTCAACTGAACAAAGATGTTCCGCAGGTCATCCAACGAGTTTGTGAGTGGATATGTGTCATCGTTTAGGACAATTCAGTTGTAGGAAGAATCACATTACAGGGAAAAGTGAGCAGTGTTCCTGTTTACTTGGGACGTGGTTTGAAGATGCTTGTATTCCTCTTGATAAGGTGATGACTGTTGTATATTGTTTCCGAAAGGATTTTCCTCCGATGATGCAATTGAGGAATCTTCCCAGGGTGGGGTTTCCACATCCTCTGCAACAGTCAGCGACTATTATCAGTGTTGCAGAGAACTAGTTTTCGTAGAGTTTATGGTAGCTTACAAACAAGACGAAGGACAGCTTGGAGGCCCAGGTGTAATCGTAGAAGTGGACGAGACGAAGGTTGGGAAGCGGAAGTATAATCGTGGTCATCTCGTTGAGGGTACCTGGATCCTTGGCATCTTTTAACGAGATTCTAAACGATTCAGGGTAGAGATCTGTTTGAAGAATAACCGCTCTGCTCAGACATTGCTGCCGCTTATCCAGAAACATGTTCTACCTGGAAGTACTGTAATGACAGATCAATGGGCTTCTTACCGCAACCTCCCATCCTGTGGTTTCCAACATTTGTCAGTCAACCACTTGCTCAATTTCGTTGATCTGACTACTGGGGCACATCCTCAAGGTGTTGAGAGCAATTAGCGGTCCCTCAAATGTACACTATCTAATGGAATTCACAAAGACCACTTGGCAGACCACATTCTGGAATATTTACTCCGATGAAATTGTAGTCTTTCCTCTGAACACTGTTTTGAGGTGATGATTGGTATCATCAAAAAGTTCTTCCCGAGTACGTAATGTTTTCCAGTTAAATATTCGTACTTGCACTGTGGCCGTCTATCCGCTGTCACAATGCGAGCTAGCCGACGATGACCCCGCTCATCCACACGCTGTTGTCCACGGCAGTTGGCCCTTGCGAGGATGGTTTTACCGGATTCGATGTACTCACGGTGCACCCGTGACACAGTGGCTCGTGAAAATCCCAGTGCCTGCACGACTTCCGAAATGGAGTAAACCATTCGCCGGGCCCCGACAATTTGCCCACGATCAAATGCGCTCAGATCCTTCGTCTTACCCATACTGCGTCTGACTCTTACTGATTCCCGTCGGATCGCTGCATACGTCATGTCGTTTCCATTTACAGGGCAGCCCACAGTGCCACATTTGCATAATGCCAGCTGTCTCTAATGCAATTGCTCTTCAGTGTACAAGGTGCATAGGAAAGTCCCTTTAGCCTGAAATAACTTGAGAAAGGAGAGAGGTACAGTTATGCTGTACCTCTCTCCAGTGAGGTAACGGTATAGTAAAGTGACTGCGCCCAATCGAATGCAACAGATAACAGCGCCCCTAGTGGCGAAATGCGGAACTTAGCCATTGCAAATCGAAAACGAAAAGAGATAGAGCAAAATTTCCAACTTCAAAGTTGTAGAGCATCAATTAATTAGTGCAAAACGACATTCATTTCACACGGATAGGATAAATTGTCGCCCAAATACCCTAAACGTCCGGAATCGATGCGTGACGATTTGAATTTGCATATTCTTATTTCGCAAATGTAGCCGTATGCAAATGCAGTTTGTGACGTTGTACTGTACCTACGATATAAAAGCCAGTAGCAGGATGTACCCTGATCAGAAGTTTAGGTCTATGTACGCTGTATGAGAATGGCGAGCTTCACTAAAAAAAATCAGGTGTATGCAACAGCGCCTACAAGTCGGCCGGATCTACGTCGTCGTGTTACAGATGCTTGCAATAGTGTGACACCTTCCATGCTGAGGAATGTGCATGCAGAGTTACTTTCACGAATACAAATGTGTATCGTGGGCAATGGCGAATTCTTCGAACATACTCGACATTAACTTTTTATCACTGTGCGCCAGTTTTCTTTTATTGTTTTTGTTTTGTCTGACGTCATCAAACTTTATTGACATAAGTACGCATTTATGCAATAAATTTGTGTATTTGCTCATACCTATGCCTATTCCCTTCAAACGTTCACACAAAAAGTCACGCATCGATTTCAGACATTTTAGGGTATTCAGGTGACAATTTATCTTATCTGTGTGAAACAAATGCCGTTTTGTACTAATTAATTGATGCTCTACAACTTTGTAATTAGAAATTTTGCTCTATCTCTTTTCGTTTTCGATTTGCAATGGCTAACTTCTGCATTTTGCCAGTAGGGGCGCTGCTATCGGTTGCATTCGATCGGGCGTAGTCACTTTACTATACCGTTATCTCCCTTGCATAACTGTACCTCTCTCCATTCTCAAGTTATTTCAGGCTAAAGGGACTTTCCTATGCACCCTGTATATGTTAATTCTTTGGTTCACAAAAATATGTAACACGTAAGATATCTAATGCTGTGTATGCTAAAGTCATGTGCCCAATTTGCTGTGCAGTTAATGCTTGTTGTTTCTGGATTTAATTGACTTATCAGTTGCTAACTTTTTTTTCTTGCACAATTATAGTTTGACATTGTTTGTAAAAAGAGCGTAAATGGAGCTATGTCACAATCTATTTTTATGGCTGGAGTACTCGTAGGTTCTGCTGGTTTTGGCAACTTAGCAGATAGGTAAGTGCACGTTTATATTTTTCTTTTAATATAAACAGAGTTTATATAATTAGGAAGTTTTTTGATTTTTGTGGTGAGAAAGAGAAAATACAAAACTTATTATTATTGGGTTGTCGGAAAAGTAGCGACTTATTTTGGCACCCGATGGCGGTTTTGGAAGTGCTAGAGGCATGCACAGTTCTGTTATCGCTATGGCATTTGACAGGTGCTAGTTCTAGCTGCAGTCTAAAAGGAATAGTAAACGATTTGGTTGATTTGCGGAGATTTGACGTCAAGTTGAAGATGGAAGACCAAACTGCATTTTCGCCATATTTTACTTCCGTAAAGGGAAGAACGCGCGTCGAGCTTGTGAAAAGTTGTGTAAAGTGTACGGTGATAATGCTCTACAAGAACGTCAGTGCCAGCGGTGGTTCGCAAAATTCCGTGCTGGTGATTTTGACCTCAACGATGCTGCTCCTCGGTCCGGGAGGTCCACCGAGGTTGATGACGACCAAATTAAGGCATTGATCGAGTCAAACCCACGTTACACGACAAGAGAGATTGCAGACACATTGCACATCCATCATTCACGCATTCACGACCACCTGAAGAAGCTGGGATACGTAAGCAAGCTCGACGTGTGGGTTCCTCATGAACTCAAAGAAGCTCAGTTGACGGCGCGTATAAACATCTGCGATATATATGCTAATTAAACGTGAGGAAAACAATTCTTTTTTGAAGCGACTGATAACTGGTGACGAAAAGTGGATTCTTTACAACAATGTGCCGCGCAAACGGTCTTGGTCTCGAAATGCTGCTTCGCCTCAAACGACATCCAAAGCAGACATTCACCAGCAGAAGGTTCTGGTCTCGGTGTGGTGAGATTTTAAAGGTGTTGTGTTTTTCAAGCTCCTACCACGGAACCAAACAATCAATTCGAATGTGTACTGTCGGCAGTTGGACAGTTTGAACGAATCCATCATCCAGAAACGTCCACAGCTCGTTCATCGTAAAGGTGTTGTGTTCCATCACGACAATGGGAGACCACACACAAGTTTGATCACCCGCCAAAAATTGTTGGAGCTTGGGTGGGATGTGTTGCTACATCCAGCATACTCGCCTGACCTTGCGGCGTCAGACTTCCACTTGTTTCGCTCTCTTCAACAGTCCTCGAGTGGTATAACGTTCAATTCAGATGAGGCTGTAAATCAGCACCTTGTGCAGTTTTTCACCACGAAAGACAGGTAAGACCTTCTATGAACGAGGCATTCTGCAGCTCACTGAAAGATGGCAAAAGGTTATCGAACAAAATGGGCATTATATCATTGATTTGTTTTTGTTCTTTCTATCAATAAATGACCTTTGTAAAACATGGCTAAAATACGTCATGACTTTTCCGACAACTCAATAGTTGGCACAGTGTCATAGTGAAGTACCTTCCATGTTGGCAGCTATTTGGAAAAGTTTTCTGCTGACATGGAAATAATACTCTGCAGTTCTGATACAAAGGTGACTTAAATTTTCCAGATTCTAAGAAAAAAACTATGACCAAGGAAACAGTGATGTCCAAAACTTGAGAACGGATCGCATTTTTGCCTACAAATGAATTATGTCCGCAGCTAAATTTGGCAATAAATTTTGCCAGTAAAGAAAATAAAAATATGTTATAACTTTAGCACAAATTAAAATAACTGTTGTTTGCAAAAGATGCAATTTTTCTTTGAAAGTACAAGAAGAATTTGGGTTCATTGATTTCAGAAGACTCTACAGAGAGGTGTTTCAATAGGGAATATGTCCACCTTGAACAGTAATATGACGCTCACAGCATCATGCTGTGCTGAGCACTAAGTGATCTAGGACAGAGGTGGGGAACCTTTTCATGTTGAAAGGCTGCATTAAGTTATCTGTAATCTAACAAGGCCACATTCAAGAAACTTCAGTTAGATATACTTCAAAATGTACATTATTTTGTAAAACTCGAACTACCATAATTTTTGTCGTATAATTCGCAGACCGCAAAATTCACATTTTTCCCCCCTTTGTATAATGTGCAGACTGTGACATTCAGAAAAAAAAAAAAAATCATTTAATATGCACATCATAGATGTTGAACCGGAAGTGGAATTTCCGCCAGCAAAGTGGGTCACAAAAAGACCCAGGAGTCCGAAGAATTAGAGAAAAGAAGAAAATAATTTTATTAAATGAAGAAATTCATTTTTAAATTAAGGTTACTTTTTCATATTTTTTATCTCCGGGCAGATAAAGCTCAGTGGCGTGGTATCCATAGATCACGCCAATGCAGCTCCAGAGTATTGCATTACACCTTGCCAATGACGAAACGCTGATGCAGAATAATTCTTGTTTTTAGGGCACTGCAGCCCTAAAAACAGCGGCTTTCCACTTGTTATTGTGCGATTATTTTCTGACCTTCTCAAAACTATTGCTCAGTGACAAGAATATATCTTTGATTGTGCCCACCACTTTAAGTTTAAATTTGGCAGTGTAACTGAAACGTTTCCTTTTCAAAGACATGAGTAGTAGTGAAGGAAAATATCAGCAGCAAAGATGTTGGTCAAAACGGCGAAAGACGAACTAAACCAGCGTTCCACGGTCCTTGAAAGTCCTGAAAACTGCTCGAATTTAATTTTGCTTTTCAAGGGCCTTTGAAAGTCCTTAAATTTTGTTAAGAGTCCTTGAAAAGTACTTGATTTTTTTTCTTTCCTGTTCATCAAACTTCAGAAAAGCTGCAGTTCATCGAAGAGAAGCTATCGCCAAAATGTCACAGGTTGCCGCACTGTATTGTAAAACTTTCTCTTGGAATCGGGAGTACATAGCTTTCACATTTCCAGAACACGCAGTTGCAATTCTGAACTACGATAAGCGAATGTGAGGGGGTGTAAGTGTAAGGTACTAGCATCTTAAACCAGGTTTGTGATCTGCTGAATGCTTGTAGCCCAGGAATCCAGTCTAAAATTTTGGTTGTCAGTTGGTGGTCTGTCCTGGCAATATGTCTAGCCCATTCCCATTTCAGGGATTTCATCTTGTGGAACAATAATACCTCACCAAAGTATGTCCCTATGTTTAGATATAACTTTTTAATTGAATTTTTTGACTGTTTGTTACAACTTATTATAGTGTTGCATGATAGTGTTTCATGAGAGTTCTTATTGGGCATGAATAAAGTCTTGAAAATTTTTATGAGTCCTTGAAAAGTCCTTGAATTTTTTGGTGGAAAAAGAGTGGAAACTATGTAAACACAAGGCATAGCGCACATGAGATTCGAAAGGGGGAACACATAGGTTTGTGCAGCAAGTGTGTACGTTTTCATTGAGTGGTTGACAAAGACTGCACAACAGAGTTGTTCTTCTCAATGATACAAAATGACCCCACTGTCCCTCCCCACAACTTGCCCGATCTTTCATTGTGACATTTTTCTGAGGGAGTTCCTTTTCCAATTATACCCCCTCTCCTGCACAATTACACTGAAGATTTTTTTAAAAGTCAAAGGACCATAAAAACCTTTCAAATCGGCGTATTATCCACATCAGCGTATAATCTGCAGAACCTATATTTTTAAGTTTTTTAGCAGATAATCTGCAGATTATACAATGAAAATTACGGTACTATGTACTATCTAACATCAAAGAATGAAAAAAAAAGTTAGTTCTAAAGCTAACTGGCCTTTTAATGACTTTGTTGTGACTGCTTTTTGTTGGAAAGCATTTGAATATTTGGTTGCAATGTGTTAGTCTTCAGTTTCAGCTGATCCTCTAAATGGGTGTCTATCATTTGTGACCTTAAAGACATCCTGATTTGGGTTAGGTAGGAGAATGCAGGGGTGCAGAATTTATCCGAACTCACGAACGAGGTTCGGGGGAAATTAAGGTAGCTCTGGGGAAATTTTTGCCCGCGGGTAGGTAATAATAATAAAACGAAAAATGGACTTATTAACAACAAGTATAACGTGAAAGATATGAGTAATTTACTGCACGGTAATCAGGTAATCATTTTGAAAAATGTCATGTCGTTATAAATACAAGAGGTTATGAGCACAGTGATGTACCGCTGGCATATGATTCACCGAGCCCAAACGACTTTACTAATGCCAAGGTGTAGACAGCGTGGCACGAGTAATAAGTATGGCGCAACCACTAGTCATGCTAATAAAAACATTTCCTAAATTAATGGCAGCTTATGTGTCGTAGGCGCCGATCTGAAAAATTATTAGGGGTTCCTCACATTTTAAAGAGAATGACCCATGCATTTTTCAAAGGATTTAAGTAATTTAAATTTCATTCAGTGAAGTTATCTGGCACAATTATACGCCTGAAATGCTAGAATGAAATAAATTATAGTTAATTGAATTTTTTTTTTTTTTTTAGCTGTTTATTTTTCAGCCTCTCTGCCCCACCACTGTTTTCACCTAGACCCAAAAATGTTTCAGACATTTTGAATCTAAAATAAATATTAGGTTTGTTTGTTTTTCAAATTTTTAAATAATAGGCTTTAAGGATTAGTTCTTAATCATCAACATATAAATCTAATACTCGCGTAAACTTGTATGAAAGTCCGCTACAGTTTTGGGGGAAATTTCGGACAGAAAAAACATTTCGTTCTGGGGAAATATTGGGCCCTGAAATTTTTCTGCACCCCTGGGAGAATGTAGATTTGCAATAAGTGGTTGAAAAGCAAGAAAACATTTTTTGTGCATGTTGCCAAAGACATGGGTATTCTATTGCATTTTTCCATATTTCAATTGGATATTTCTTAGCATCAAATAAAGACTTTAAAATGTCATCTTCTGAGAGCTCAATCAATTCCATCTGTAGTTCTTTAGGAGCCATGGAGACGTCAACTAGGTGAGGTTGAAATGCTAATTTGAGTGTGATGTCACGATTCTTGAACTCTGTGAATTTTTCATTGTAATGTATTCTCCAATTAATAAGTCCATAACAGCTGCGTATTCTTGAAATGATTCGTATGAATCCTCCTGCTTATCAGTGACCTTTTCTAAGTAAGGAAAACGTTCATCTGAAATATCTTTTTGAAGAAACGATATTTCAATTGTGGCCATCAGTAGAGGGGCATTATTTCATTGAATCGTCTTTCGCTCTTTGGTATTTTAAATATTGTCGTTTTAAGATTAAAATAAAAAGAATAAAATATGAACAAATAACAATAAAAGGATTTGTTCAGCAAAATTTGGATTCACTCAAAAGGTGGCACTTAATGGCTTTAGAAGACTGCAGGTTCCCCACCTCTGGTCTAGGAGCTCTTCGGACAAATTCGCCCACTCCTTCTTCACAGCACAGATGAGTTCCAGAATGTTTTCTGGAAGTGAATTCGGCAGTGTGTCTCCCCAGTACATCTCAAACATGTTCTACAGGATTTAAGTCTGAGGAGTGCACTGACCACTCCATTTGATGAATGTTCTCAGTCTCCAGCAGCTCATCCATTGTTGCTGTACGGTGGGGTCTGGCATTATCATCCGTAAATGAAATTATTTACCCACAGCACCATGGAACAATCAAATATGATGTAGTATAATTTCATATCAGTACCTTGTACCTGTCACAGTCCCTTTATCCAGCACTTGTAGATCAATAAGTCTGTTAAGCATAATGCCAACACACATCATGATCCAGGCATCACAATATCTGTCACTTTCCACAATATTCTTGTGATCATAAGCAGTCCCACTTTCCCACCATAGAATAATCCTCCTTTTCGCAGATGTCTTGTTACAGTTTGTTGAGAAATCTGCATACCTGTGCTTGCATGGAACCAAGTCACAAATTGACCTGTGGTAGAGCATAGATTGCTTTTTACAGTTATAAGTATAAATTTGCCTTCCTTTTCTATGTAGAGCAAGGATGACCTCCATCCTCAAGCATCTGGTACAAGCTTGAAATACTGCCCAGAGCCTGGAAACAACACTGCAATTATGAACTTTCTGGCAATATCTCCGTTAATCATTCTCCATGTAAAATCATCCATATAGCATCTTTGAGCCATTACAATACTGCTAAGTAGGTCACTTTTTCTATTAAATCAAGAAGGAATGCCACTCCAACGACATTACATTTAGCACAGTTTTCTATCCTTTCAAGTGCCACCGCATAACTCCAACACATGTGAGCCAAAATTTTGCATATGTACATAGTACCACATGTTGCCACAAGATGTTTTGTCTGATTTAGACAGTGTCATCTTCATAAATAGAGTAGGTTCTTAAGCTTTGGACACCAGTGTAGAATTTACTGTTCACCATCTTGAAAGAAAAACTTTTATTTACTGAAGAGACCAACAGATGGTGCTCCAGGTTCAGTTGCAGAAGATCAGCAGTCATATTCAGTTGACCAACATGTGATTATTGTGTAACATAATATACACAGGTGTATCAGAATAATATGACCACCCCCAGAATCACAGTGTACTCTCCCAGATGCGGCACATAGTGCATGTGACAGATCGACCACACTGAGATATACTTAAGCAGCCGGCCAGGACAGATGAGAAGTAGTGTGTAACGTGAGCACAATGGGCGGAGGTAGTGATCTGACGGACGTTGAAAACAGAATGTTCATTGGCTACCGTGCCAAGGGTGGAAGCATCTCAGAAACAGCAAACTTCTTGGGCTGTTTGCAAGGTGCTGTAGTAAGGGTGTACCAAGAATGGACTGCTGGCACACAGAGTACCTCTTGACGTCATAACTGTGGAGCCCTAAAGGCCATTGACCTAAGAGGAGAACATCGGCTGGTAAAGGGCAATCGACATGCAGCAGTGCAGCAATTGATCACACAAATGAATGCTGGAGCACCCAGGTACATGTCACCGATAAAAGTAGAGCAAACCCTGTTACGCATGGGTCTCCTGAGTCAAGACACTCATGTTAACTGCGGTCCATCGGCAGCAGCGTCTGCAGTTTGCATGGGACTACCATCATTCGACAGTGGAAAAGTAGTCAAAGGTTGGCTTCTCTGAATAATCAAGGTTTCTGGTCCACAGAAGTGACGGGCAATGGCGGATACAGCATCAGACATATGAGAACCAACACCCGGACATGCTTGTCTGTCAAGTATAGGCTTGTGGTGGCGGTGTGCATGCCTGGGGGATGTTTTCTAGGTACGACCTGAGACTGCTGGTACCACTGGATGGGTCCCTGAACGCCAACAGCTACCTGTTCACCCTCGCTGAACCACATGCATCCCTTCATGTTGGATGTTTACCCTTGTGGTGATGGTGTCTATCAAGCGTACAGTGTGCCATGCCACGTTGCTAAGGGGGTATGTGACTGGTTCCAGGAACACTACAGCAATGTCTCCGTTCTCCCTTGGCTGGGGAAATTGCAAGACCTGAATCCCATAAAGCACTTGTGGGACTATTCAGATCGACAGGTTCGAAGTGCCAAACCACTACCACATAATCTCCGGGACCTCAATGCTCTGCTGCAGTCCGAATGGGCATGTGTGCCTTGGGCAACCTTCCAGGGTCTCATTGCATCCATGCCACATCATCTCGCTGCTGTCATCTGTGCCAAGGGTGGTATTCCCATTATTAGGTAGGTGATCATAGGACCATGTGTACATCATATATATCATTAAGCTGTTATCTGAGATTCAGAGGTTCACTCCACAAATATTTAAGTTTAAAACTAATGGTGCTAGACTTTACTTATTGTTGGTATATCAAATGTTTCCATTTACACTGATCTCAGCACGAAAATCAAGCTTCACTGACAGCAATCACATGCTTCACACAAGACTTTTTGTACTTTGTACTCATTATTTTTTTCTCATGCAGACATTCCTGAATTTGGTCCTCTCATGATTTCATTGGCCATCCTCTACTTTTCTTTCCTGCCACTTGGGCTGAATAAATTCTTTTAGTAAGCATCTCACAATTCATTCCTTTAACATGGCCAAAACCACCTCAGAATTTGTCTCCACCTTACTAACAACATTTCACTTCAAATTACACATCTTCATTTCTCACATAATCAGAAAGTGTCTCACCACAAACCATTTGTAAGTAATGCCTCTCTTCTGCTGTACCCAGGTGTCACTCTCATACATCAGAGTAGGAACATAATTCTCACACAAGATTCATATAAGAAATGGGGTCTTTTCAGATCTAACCTCCACTTTTTGAATCTTGATTTTCACTTCCGTGCAAACCTTAAATCAGTTATTCAATATGTATTCCATTTTCAGCTTTCTTGCACTTCTTTGGCTCTGCAACTGTACTGCTAACAGGAAAAATTTTATATCTTATAATTAGATTAAAAAATTGAACTGAAATTGAAAATTCATAAAAATGCCTTGTGATTTTGCTGTTCTTAAAATTCTAAAACACTTAAAAGCCTAAAAACTTTTAGAAACTTTTGTGTAGTCTTCATAATGATTCCATAAGTTGTACTTTGAAGACTATCGATGGAGAGTTGTTGGTTTTTTTTAGAATTTTAAGAGCAGCAAAATAACGAAGTTTTTACGAGTCTCATGATATTAGAACATTTCAGTATTTTTAAACATAAATGTAAAATATAAAAACTTTTCTTTCCAAGCAGTAACAAAAAGAAGTTGGCAGGAGTTTTAAAAGTTATGGTATGGAGTAAAATAAATACCAAAGTTAATATCCATGTGCATTTTCACCCGCAGTCACTTCATACATTAATTCAATCTTTTCTTATGTTCCAGTATCCCATTTCTTTTAGTATAATTGCTACACTATGTGATTTCTCTTATTTGCTAGATTTTCTCTCTGACAACAGAGTGAGGTAAACTTAGTTTACCCCTATTTAATTTCTATTTCTTTATTTTTTTTAATTCTTTTTTTTTTTTTTTTTTTTTTTTTTTTAGATTTGGCCGTAGAACTGTGATACTTGGTGCATCTGCAATTATGTTGGGATCGTCAATTGGCACTGCATTTTCCCTAATGATAAAGTATTTACTGCTTTACGTTTTGTAACAGCAGCTGCTGTTAGTGGCCTTTTTCAGACAGGTTATATTATTGGTAAGTCATTCATAATTTTACATGGTTTGATAAAAGAAATGATGTATGTATTGGAATGTTCAGAAAAAAGAAAAAAAAAAAAAACAATTTTTTGATACAACAGTTTCACTTACCTAAAGTTTCAGAAGAATCCAAGTGAGCCACCCCAGTGGCACAATGTTCTAATCGCTGGCATTTGATCATTCGTCTGAGTTGGGTTCGGGTTTGAATCCCGGTGAGGCATAGATGTTGTTTGTCTTACGGCCGTAGCTCTTTCCCTTCCCTGGAACCAGTGGCCCTAAATTAGGGACAGGCAACTGCTTGTAGCCTATTAAGTTGCTCACAGTGGTGGTTAAACCTCCAATCAGAAAAAACAAAAAAAACAAAAAAAAAACATTAAAATTTTAAAGAACATGCCGTCATGTTCAACAGTTTTAACCCATCTGTTTGCCAGTTGTCCAATTTCTGCATGATACAAGCTTTCAGTTTTGAGGCAAAGAACTCTTGGCACTCGTGTTGAACAATGTCGAAAGTAGTCAATTGCTTGCCATGAAGAATATGTGCCATTGACCGAAACATACCTGTCAACTTTTGTGGATAATCTGTAAAATCTATGGATTTTGATACTGTTTTGTGGATGTATGGAAGACTCGAACGATTTTACTGATTTTTGGCGATTTTAATGTCCTGAGATTTTTATTTACTTCTGCGTAATTTTTCCTTCACCTCCTCGCTCAGTGCACCGAGGAGTGAGTCAGATTCGATCTCTCTCTACCGTACTCCTGCTTTAGGTCACGTGATAATCGGCGCTTCTCGTAACTCCGTCAAGGCTGCGCGCGCACATCGCAGCGGATCGAGCGCTTCAGCTTTAGTACTCCCTGCTCAGCAGGGGAAGAGAATTCATGGAAAGTTACGCACGCACGTGCTTGCTTGCTGTTTTTCGTATTATCATTACTTGTCTGTTAACCGTGCAATGGCCTTAAGTAAGGCAAATAAATATTTTCAAGCGTTTAAGGACAGTTATACTAAAGAATTTCACTGCATAAAACGATCTCAAAAAGGTGCGAAGTTTGCATTTTGTGTAGTGTGCCGATCTGACTTCAACATCCCATGCTGGGAAAAACTATATTTCTCGGTACGTGAAAGGGCCCAAGCACATAAGCAATGCATAATGTGTAAAAAAAAAATGTGAAAATGGACTCTTATTTCAAGGCAAGCGGCAGTCAGTCGGATGTGCTGAATTGCTATTTAAGTCATTTTTAATTTTACTGATGTGATGTGTGATTTTACTGATGTGCATGTATAATTTTACTGATGCACATTTTCCCAGGTTGGCAGGCATGTAACTTGAAGGAGCCAGGTCGGGGCTGTATGCTGGATGAGGCAGCAACTTGATTTAAGAGTTGCAGATTGCTTTTCAAAATGTAATCTTAATTGTTTGGAGGAAATTGGGATCCAAATTATAAGGACAGTCTGATCACACATGCTTAACATTTCAAAATAGCTATGTAACTGACTGCATTATTAATAATAGCAATATTATTACTATATCTAGGCATATAAGTGGTTTACTAGTGATTGCATTATTAATATAGTAACATTATGATAACAGTAAAGTGTTTCATTTACTGAATCTGCACTTAAAAAAATAAAACTTAATTTTGATTTAAAAAAACTGTAAACCCTGTGTTTGTGTTTATTTACGACACAAACCTCAGTGAGCTCCATCACCATAGGTTGGTACTGATATTTCACTTTGGTATTTCCCATTTTTGGATATGCATGTAACAGTTGTCTGTACTATGAGTAAATTGAGTGCAAAATTGAAATCTCGAACATATATTTTTTACTTTTTAAAGTGAGTTGCAGAGTATGTTGTGTTCCGGATGCAAGACAGTAGCTTAGAGGGGACTCAACCCCCTGCAAAGGCAAGCAAGCTCCCCCTCCCCCTATGAAATGGATGTTGTTGTAAATTCTCTGAACTTTTATTTTGGATAGTCTATGGAAATTTCTTTTGTAATACGTTGTAAGCATAAACACTACATTATTTATTCATTTTAAAAAAATTGAAATGATACGGCATAAATGATAAGAAATACTCATAATATCAGTAGAAACAGCTGCATCAATGTTTCTCTGCCACATGGACACCCGGCTTGTTACTGTTAAGAGTTTGGGAGAAGGGAGAAATCTTTTTTTTTTTTTTTTTTTGTGAAAATAGGAGATTACTAAAAAGAAAGATAGAAAAAAAGCTTTCAACTTCTCCTGTTCATTGTTTTCTGCCAGGAGGGGTTTTGTGATGGGAGGAGTGTTTATTTGTGGGAATCTGGGGGTGTGGGTTTTTGAGTTGGGTATTGAGGTTTAGCTGTTGACCACAGTAAGAAGGCTCTACCTCCGAGCCCCAGTGAAAGAGAATGCATGATTAAAGATGGAGAAGAAAAAGTTGAAATTCGGCATCAATAACTCCTTGATGCCACTGAGTCGATACACGGAAGGGAAACAAAACTAAAAAATAAAGAAACAAAAAAAAAATCAAGCTAGTAGAAAATTATCTTTCCTCTAACAATAATAACCCTTCAACTAAGCCACCATCAAACAAATTCTAATAATGAGATTTACTTTTTGTATTTCAAAAGGGTTCAGATTTCTTCTACCCCCCCCCTTCTCATATTGTGAGTCGTGTGTTTTTTGTTTTTTTTTACTTTGGATGTGAAAAAAAATTTTTTGCTAGTGAAGATCCAGCATTGCTTGCGGAAACGGAAGCAGACTTAAAACCATAGTAGGACTCAAGTGGGAAAGTGAAAAGATGGGCCTCCAACTCAACATAAAAAAGACTTAAGATCATGACAACAGCCGGTAATGGGGTGGTCAAAATAGCCATCAGTGATGAGAAGATTGAAGGTGTTGGGAACTTCTGCTTTCTGGGATCCTTGATTGACTTTACAGGAAGAGATGATGGCCATGAGATCAAACGGCGATTTGCATTAGACCATTGCATGATGCTTAACTTAACCAAATATGGAAGAGTAGGGACATCAGTCTCACCACCAAATGCAGACTGGTTCATTCTATTGTGTTTCCCATAGCAACATATGGGTGTGAAAGTTGTACCTTAAAAAAAGCTGACCGAAGGAGGATTGATGCATTTGAGCTTTGGTGCTGGAGTAGATAGTTATGGATGCCATTGGACAGCAAGAGTTACCAACAAAGAGGTACTAGAGCACATCAAACCAGAAATGTCACTTCAGGGAAAGATTATCAGACTACAGGTCATTTACTTTGGTCATGTGATGCAATCAGACTCATTAGAGAAAGATATGATGCTTGGAAAGGTGGAGGGAACATGAGGATGACACAGAATACATTGGCTGGACGCAATCAAAATGTATGCTGGCCTGGACATGGAACAGCTGAGGGGCTGAATGGATAACAGCCCTGACTGAATGGATAACATCATCATCATCAGTGAAATGAATTAACAAAAGGAACGAAAATACGAAGTAAAACTTGCACCTGTATTCATGGATTAATAGTTTGTCGTAGAACACAGAGGCCCCTCCCCGTTCTGAGACCTATCTATGACCCTGCCTGGATGTATATTTGTATAAAATTCAAACTGAGTGCAATGAAACTTGTCTTAAGATGAAGTCCAAGGAACTAGAACTATTTTCCCCTTCAAGCAGTTTTCCTTTTTATACAGGTGTATCCATGGAAACCATTGAAATGTAAACATTTGGATTTTTGGCATGATAATAAGAGTCTACATAATCAGTCAATCACAAAAACTTAAGGTAGCAATCTTAAAAGCATGATAATTAAAACACTACGCAGGCTTCCAATGAAGTGAAGAACTTATTTAATGTATAAGTTAAAAGATTAAAAATAAAGCCATAAGAACTTTCAGTCTTCCTGAAAACCATCATCAGATAGAAGTACTGAAGGAACATTTTTGGGTGGGGAGACATAAGTAACTTACAGGCGTGACTTACAGAACAGGTGATCATGTCGTCAATCCAGATATGATGATTTTAAATCGATATATGAATACATACAATCAAATGGTCAAATTATCAGAAACTTAACATGTAAGACACGTAAGACGTAGAAAAAGAGTAAATGAATGAATTAAGGCAAATACAGAAAATAAGGAGGCAATCTTACACAACATACCTACAATAACCGGATAATGTTTTATATATATATATTAAATATTTTCATTCTCCACAACTGGAGGGGAAAGTTTTAATAGTTGTGTCCAAGGTTTTGGTATGTAGACTGGAGTATTGTCATTACAACATGAAGTTCCATGCTCAGCAATTATCAAACTTTTGGTGAATAATAAGGAGGAGATAGTACGTGGTGTTGTAATGATCTTTGCCTCTTTCCAATTAGGATAATGTTGTCCTTCGTTCACTAGTCTTGCAAGGGCAGTATTTGACAGGCTATTCTTAACAGCATATTTATGTTCGTTGAGCCTAATTCCCAATGACCTTTTGGTTGATCCGATGTATTGGCTGCAAGGGAGAATTGGATTCAAACTATCAAGTGGGATAGTGTATACACCAAATTTGTTAACCTCTGGAACCAGGTCACGATCTTTCTTGATCAAAGTAAAAATATTGGTGGCACGTATCCCAAAGTCAAGATTGAATGGTTTACAAATATTTTTAAGGATTGAGGAGACAGTTGGGAAATAATCCATTGAGCCTACATAATTGCGACAGGGGTGTTTGGTCTGAAGCGTAGTTAGACGTTGACGACAGATTTTCCCCGAGTTCAGCTTTAACAGTAGATTTTTTGAAACCATGGACACAAGCAATGTCGAAAACCTTATTAATTTCGCAACGCCGCCTGAAGTCATCAGAGGAATGAGTGAATGCTCTTCTTAGCATGAAGTTAATTCATGAAAGTTTACAGTTATTCGAGTGCGCAGACAATGCAGGTATCATAGTGGGTGCGGACGTTGGTTTCCTATACACAGAATAGTGTAAAGAGCAGGTGTCTGAGTCACGTTCTAAGAGAAAATCTAGGAAAGATAAAGTACCATTATTAGCCGCCCCGGTGGCGCAGTGGTCTAAGGCGTTGGCCTCTGATCATCCGTCGGAAGGGGTCCGGGTTCGAATCCCGGTGAGGCATGGATGTTGTGTTTGTCTTACGGCACTGGCTCTCTCCCTTCCCTGGAACCAGTGACTCTAAATTAGGGACGGGCGACTGCTTATAGCCCATTGAGTTGCTCACGGTGGTCGTTAAATCTCAAAAAAAAAAAAAAAAAAAAAAAAAAAAAAAAAAAAAAAGTACCATTATTTTCAAATTCGATGGTAAATTTTATTGAAGGATATATTGTAGACATGTTCCGAGAAAATCTGTAGTTCGTCCAGACCATGGTCCCAGAATAATAACACATCGTCAGCATATAACGTAGGTAGAGGCATGGACGGTGACGAGATTCCTGCATTACTTTATTTTCAAGATCTTGGAGTAAGATCTCTGCTAGAATTGGAAACAAGGGTGACCCCCATAGGGGCACCACCTGTTTGGCGATAGAAGATGTTGTTGAACCGGAAAAATGAACGTTGTTGCACTAGCCTCAAACCAGTCTTACAGGACTGTGAAGGCTTGTTAGCAGTGTAATTCATGCCTCTGGAAACAAACATTAATGCCGATGCATACTGCAATGCTGTTCAAAGGCTATGACACCTCTATTCAGAACTGTCATAGAGGCATGCTGTCCAGCAGAGTTCTCCATGAAAATTCTCCACCCACACACTGCTCACTGCTGCCATGACACAGGATTTGCTCAAGGACTTAACTAGAAAGTTTTTGTGCATCCTCCATATAGCTCAGAGCTTGCTCCAAGTGATTACCTGTTTCCACACATGAAGGATTATCTGTCTGGCAAATGGATTTAGAGTGACGGCGAACTAAAGATGTTCACCGACTGGCGGCCAAATTCTGTGACACTGATACAAAAACTAGTCACACAACATAAAATGCCTTAGTATCAGTGATGACTATGTTGAAAAATAGTTAAGGTATGTATCAGCACTAGTCTATAAAGTTCAATTAATAGAAACTCACATTTCAAGATTTTTGTTCTTGCTCACATTTGTTGCACGTATATTTCCAGCAGACTTGTCATTACATGTGAAGACCCTTTCATGGTCATTGCATCTTTCATCCCTGAAAGGTGAGTTTCTGTTAATTGAAGTTCATATAATTAGCACATCAACTAAGAACAATTTGGGGAATATGTATTTTTCAAATTGAGTCTTTTGTTATTAGTCTATAAAGTTTTTGCTTTCTTCTTATATTTTCATGTGCTGATAACCAAACATTCTTTACTTTCTTGGTAATCCTCTTAGTTTTCTAAGTATGATTATTTCTATATGTGTGTGAATTAGTATTTCCCATGTCTGCAAAAGTGTTACATGTGTGTTATATTAGTTCATTTTGCATATTTTGTAGGTGTTGAGTTCATAGGAACATCAAAGCGCTTGCTCTGTGCCAACATAATGCAGATTGTTTTTGCAATTGGAGAACTCATATTGGGCCTCATTGCTTACTATGTGAGGAAATGGAAGGCATTAGAATTAGCAATTTCCATACCTGCTGTGGTACTACTTTGTTATTTCTGGTATGTTTGTATTACAACATGTATATTCACATTTAATAATTACTGGATATTTTAAAATAAATCTGGAATACCATTAATTGTTTGTTATATTTTCAGTTATTCCTTTGTAATTAATTTATTGTGGCAGAGCTTTTTGCATGTAATTGTAATGAGTTTCAGTTCTACAACCATTCTGAAAAGGATTATTCTGAAGTTATATCTTTTGGGAGTAGTTGTTGAGTAGTGTATTTTCTTGTGGTTCACTAACCTCAGTAATAGGTTTTGTGTTAAGGCTAGTATCCTCACATTATTGGATATTTCTGCAAATTCAAGATACTTGAAGCTTTTTCTTTTTTTTTTACAATACAAGCTTGCAGATTTCCGTTTAATTGGCATAAGAGTACAAACTAAAAAATTAGATTGTTAGCTTTCACCGCTGAAGACGGGTGGTTTCATCAGGCTAATGTTTACAAGGTTGAGTACAGAATCATACTGAGGAAATTAAAAAAAAAAAACAGAAAAAAAAAGTAATAAGTATGTTATGAGCTCGTGATGTTAAACAATAGATGACAAGTGAGATGATCGCGTTTGTGAATGTATACCTAGAAGGGCATGCAGACAGCTGGTAGATCTGTGAAAAGATCAGAATTGCAAGCGCTTTCGAGTGTTAGTATTTCCACGGATTCCCTGAAAGCGGTGGTTCTTGGGTTTATATATGGGGCTAATTTCTTGATGTCGCCCCATTTAGGAATGGTGCTGTGATTCTTGGGTCTATATATGAGGCTAATTTCTTGAGGTTGCCCCATTGAGGAATGGCGCTGTGGTTCTTGGGTCTATATATGGGGCTAATTTCTTGAGGTTGCCACATTGAGGAATGACGCTGTGGTTCTTGGGTCTATATATGGGGCTAATTTCTTAAGGTCTCCACATTGAGAAATGGCGCTTGTGGTTCTTGGGTCTATATATACGGTTAATTTCTTGAGGTCGCCCCATTGAGGAATGGCGCTGTGGTTCACATTTGCTAAAGCTGTTGTAAGCTTTTTGTTCTTAATGTCTGGCTTGTGCTCTTTAATTCTCAATCTGAAGGGTCTTTTTGTCATACCATTTTTTTTTTTTTTTTTTTTTTTTGTCATACCAAAAGGATCCTTTAGATTGAGATTTAATGAGCACAAGCATGGCATTAAGAAGCAAAAGCTTACAACAGCTCTATTGAAGGAAGTTACAAACCAAAGCGCCATTCCTCAATGGGACGACCTCAAAAATTAGCCCCATATATAGACCCAAGAGCCACCGCCTTGAAGGAATCCATGGAAATTCTGACACTTGAAAGCGCTTGCAGTGCTGATCTTTCCACAGATCTACCAGCTGTCTGGCATGCCCTACTAGGTATACATCCATGAACGTGATAATCTCACTTGTCATCTATTGTTTAACATCACATGCTCATTACATACTTATTACATGTTTTTTTCTGTTTGTTTTTTAAATTTCCCCAGTATGATTTTGTACTCAATCTTGTAAACATTAGCCTGATGAAGCCACCCATCTTCGGAGGTGCAATCTAGTTTTTAGTTTGTACTCTTACGCCAATTAAATGGAAATTTGCACGCTCGTGTTGTAAATATTCTTGGTGTATTACAAGCCAATTTTTTTAAAACCTTGATTTATTTTTTCTCTGTCTTCGTGAGGACCTCTCTTATGGTGATTGGCATTGTTTACTTTTACAGTCCTGTTGGCAGAGAGCAAAATGACTAAAGAGTATGTTGTCCTGGGTGTATGAAATTTGTATGAAATTCAAACTGAATATAAATTAAGGGTAGGGGGACAAAGTTCTGGTTTTTGAGCAAGCAACTGTTATTACTAAATGCAAGATCAGTCTAAATGGCACAGAGACCGACCAGATGAATATATTCATATATTTTGGAAGCATGTTTGACAGAAAAAATAAATTAGGTGGCAAAATTAAGTAGGCATGTAAATTCAGCTTTAAAAGTCATTGCTGCTTAGAAAGATTTTGCAGGAATTATAGGTTTCTCAAGAAAGTCTTGAATTGCTGTGTACAAATGTGTAATAATTGCTCCTACTCTGTTGTATGGCAGAGAAACCTGGGTACTACAGAAGAGACAGAGAAGTAGTTTGTGTGCTGGAGAGATGCATTATTTGCAGTGGATTTGTGGTAATACACACTGAGCATGTGTGTAATGAGGATTTGGAATGTCAAGCAAAATGTTGTTGGTAAGGTAGAGGCTGGGAGTTTTGGCCATGTTGAAAGAATGAGTGGTGAGATGTTTACTAAGAGAATTAGTTCAGCCCAAGTGGCAAGAAAGAATGCTGGAGGAAGGAACCGGATTCAAGAATGTCTAAATGAGAAAAAGATTATAAGTATGAAGTACAAAAGGTATGTTTGAAATGTGTAATGGATGCCAGTGAAGCTTGAGTTGTGTGCTGATATTGTTCTAAATTGAGACATTTGATACATCAATAGTAAGTAAAGTCTAGTTCCATCAGTTTTAAAACTTTAATCTGGCAGATGAGCTTTCTTTCAGGAACTAACCTCTAAATCTCAGAAAACATCTTATTGATATGTATGTAGATATACACTGATGAGCTATTACATTATGACCACTTACCTAATAAGCTGTTGTAAACCTCCTTTAGCCCACAAAACAGTGGCCACTCGATGAGGTGGCGATGGGTATCCTAGGGTATCTGGTACCATAAAGTCAACAGCAAGTCCTCTAGTTCCCATACATTTTGGGGTGGTGGTGATTTAGCACAAACCCACTTTTTCAAGTCTAACCACAAATGTTCAATTGGATTCATGTCAGGTGAATTTAGAGGCCATGGTATCAACAGAAAGTCACCAGCATGTTCCTCGAACCACTCCTTAATGATTCTGGCAGTGTGGCATGGCGCATTATCCTGTTGTTAATGGCCATCACCAGCAGGGAACACAGTTGCCATGAATGGGTGAACTTGGTCCGCAACGATGTTCAGATACCTAACGGCTGTCAGCGATTGTGCTGTTGGGATAATGGGATCTAAAGTGTCCCAAGAAAACATCTCCCACAGCATAACACCACTGCCTGCCTGTTTCTGCCCAACAGTGCATAGAGGTGCAATAGCCTCAGTTGGTAATTCGTGTATCTGAGCTCAGCTGTCTACATGATGCACCAGGAATCTCCATTTGTCAGACTAGGCCACTTTCTTCCAATCATCCACCGTCCAATCTTGGAGGTCATGGGCCCATTTCATGCGTTGTTGACGATGACTTGCAGTGAGCATGGGGACCCGGCTGTGTCTTCGGCTATGCGAGCACATGCGCAGAAGGCTACAATGAACTGTGTGCTAGGATACGTTTCTTTGATCACCACTGTTGTAGCTGCAGGTGATTTGTCACACTGGTCCTGCAGTCACTGTGAACAATTTGTGACAGTCTCCACTCCCCTCTGGCATCAATGAGCTGCGAACGAAACACAGCTCGACTACGGTTCATCATTTAGCCATCTGTGCACCACTTTTGATACGTATTCACTACAGCGGCATGTGAACAACCCACAAGCCGTGCTGTTTCAGAGGTGCTGTGCCATCACAATTTTTCCTTTATCAAACTCCTATAAATCTGCAGCTTTTCCCATTCTGACTCCAAACACTCTACTAACTGAAAGCCAGTCCTCTGGTTGTATATATATATATATACATACTGTTCTGTGGACTTCACCTGTGCCACCGTTCGATCTCAAGGCTGGGGGTGGTCATAATGTAATGGCTCATTGGTGTGTAGTTTACTTTAAAGGTCCTATGTCCACATATGTGCACCAGTTCAATTGTCACCACAGGGACCAATTAACCATATGTAGCCCTTTAAGACTTTAGTAAAGGGGATGGTAAGATCTTTAAAGTAAACTATACACCAATGAGCCACTACATTATGACCACCACCAGCCTAGAGAAATGACTGCTCCTGGAGACCGAACAGTGGTGCAGGTGAAGTCCACAGAGCAGTATCTATATACAACCCGAGGGCTGGCTTTCGGTTAGTAGTCTTTGGAGTCAGAATGGGAAAAGCTGCCAATTTATAGGAGTTTGATAAAGGACAAATTGTGATGACTATGACACCTTGGAACTGCAATCTCAGAAATGGCGCAGCTTGTAGGTTGTTCACATGCCACTGTGTAGTGAGTACCTATCAAACGTGGTGCACAGAAGGCCAAACGATGAGCCGTTAGTCGAGCTGTGTTTCGTTCGCAGCTCATTGATGCCAGAGGGGAGCGGAGACTGTCGCGAATTGTTCACGGCGACCACAGTGCGACAAATCACCTACATCTGCAACGGTGGTGATCAGGGCAATGTGTCACAGCACACAATTCATCACAGCCTTCTGCGCATGAGCCTGCATAGCCGAAGACACAGCTGGGTCCCCATGACCTCCAAGATTGGACCATGGATGATTGGAAGAAAGTGGCCTAGTCTGACAAATGGAGATTCCTGGTGCATCACGTAGAGCGGCTGAGCTCAGATACACCAGTTACCAACTGAGGCTATGGGCAGAAACAGGCCGGCGGTGGTGTTATGCTGTGGGAGATGTTTTCTTGAGACACTTTAAATCCCATTATCCCAATAGTACAATTGCTCACAGCTGTCAGGTATCTAAATATCGTTGCGGACCAAGTTAACCCATTCATGGCAACTGTGTTCCCCGCTGGTGATGGTCGAGGACATCTGATGCTAAGCAGTAGCTGCCCGTGCCCACAATCCACAGCTGATGACATTTGATGAGGTATACAGACAGCTATGGACATTCCCATATTGACATGGACTGTGATTTGCAGATTGGCTGAGGCAAGAGTGCACTCTTACCTGCAACTGTGACAACTGTTACTCACTGTAGCACATTGGCATGCAAGGTTTCGGTGGTGCCGTACCAGATATGCAGGGCAGGGCAGGGCAGGGCAGGGCAGGGCAGGACAAATAAAACCATGCCATATTCAGCAACTAATCTTGCCTCCAGATGCACATAAAGACTTCACTCACATTTCCTCCTCTTTTTGAAGGCCAGTTCAATGGACAAACCAGCAATATGTAAATGCAGTGTTCCAAGGGGTTCTTGTCCCCTTTACAGAAGAAAGCATGGGTTTGATAGGTGGGGGTCTTTGAAGAGCAGGCAGCTGTCAGAAGACCCTTCACATTTCCTCCCTCTCTTGGACTGTTAAGAATTTAAATCCCAAGTTGGAGGACTTTACACACTGATGAAAAAAGAAAATGTGGCCCAGATCAGACTCTTGCTCAGTCCTCGATATTTTCAATGGGGTTAACTTAAGGGGGTTTTGTAGCTATACTGTGATCTTGAGCTTTGGCCGCCCCGGTGGCGCAGTGGTCTAAGGCGCTAGCCTCTGATCATTCGTCCGTAAGGGGTCCGGGTTCGAATCCCGGTCAGGCATGGATGTTGTGTTTGTCTTACGGCACTGGCTCTCTCCCTTCCCTGGAACCAGTGACCCTAAATTAGGGACGGGCGACTGCTTATAGCCCATTGAGTTGCTCACGGTGGTCGTTAAACCTCCAATCAAAAAAAAAAAATCTTGAGCTTGCTAGTTATGATGTGAGCTGGTTGCGATCGTGCGTTATCATCAACAAAGAGGAAACTATGGCGTGTCACTCCATGGAAAAGTCACAGTACTCCTGCTGATGTTTTTTTGCACATTAGCTTTCATATGCCTCGAGCAAACATACAAATCTCAGTTATGGTAAGGGAGGAAACTGCTTCAGTTTCCTGAAGCAGTTTCCTCCCTTACCCAACTGCTTCAGTTTCCTGAAGCAGTTGGGAGGAAACTGCTTCAGTTCCCTTCCCATAACTGAGCCGCTGCAGAACCAATGTATGAGTTGGCACAAATCTTTGACCATACAGAGTGATAGACTGTGCACTGCTAATGGCTACCACTGAGCCCCGTGATCCCAACATGAGAGCTGTCAGATCACATGACATTAGGCAGAAGTGATTTCATGGTATCCAACTTCAGTGGTTTCCTGGCCTGACAGGCTACTTTAAAATATTATTACTTTGTAAATTATGTAAATTACAAGTGTGGTTTTTAGGGATGATAAACCTATGCTACCTGGGCTCAATTCCTATATGCCAAATGTTTTGTATCAGCTCAAGAACGTGCTGAAGAAGATCAACCTCAGTGTTGGCATCAGGTCTCCAACATCTTTACATACCCATGCTTAAGGGAAACACTGACAAGACCCCACCTTCCAATGCAGCAGGTGTTTATGCCATTCCTCTACAATATCCGGATGGCTCCAAGCTATGCTACATTGGAATGACTAAACGTTCGTTTAGAATTAGAGTCAACAAACATAAAAGGGACATAAAGAATGGCAAAGTAACCACAGCCCTATCCAGAGAAGTCAAGTTCAAGTCCACTGCTTCTATGTGGGATGATGCGAAATTAGCTTCCTACTCTACCCCAAAATCTACTATCATTCGCAAAACTTTGGAGATCGTAAACAGAGAGTCGTGCAGCGATAGCGTCTCACTGGAATTGCCACGAATTTGGAACCAGTTCTTCAAATAGTTATTACCTCTTGATTTCCGTTCTATGATTCCGTGTGCATATAACGCCTCATGTCTTTGAATACCTGATTACGTTCACATCTCTTCGTTATTGTCAAGTCTCCGTGTTCTATTATTCAGTTTGCTGTTTACCTTCCTTGAAAAAGCCATCTGGTTGATGTGCGAAAGCTTGGGAATTTTTATTTCTATTCTACACCAAGAAATTTTGGTTATCTAGTATAGTTATACTATTTAAATAAATTGTCATTTATAAAAATGTATTTGCATAGGCCTTCAGAGTTGCTCATGGTGGTCATTAAACTGTAAAGCAAATGAACAGCAAAAAAACTAGTTTGTTACTTCTTCAGTAGGATAAAAAGTGAATGAGAGAACAACATATTGAAATTGTATAGATATGGGTATTGAATGGGAGAAGGGGGGGAAAAAAAAACCTAAACAAGTGATAAATTCTGTACTAGCAGACTGGGGTAACCGGTGTGTAAAACACACACACACACACACACACACACACACACACACACACACACACACACACACACACACACACACACACACACACACACACACGCACACGCACACACACACACACACACACACACACACACACACACACACACACACACACACACACACACACACACTCACTCACTCACTCACTCACTCACTCACTCACTCACTCTCTCTCTCTCTCTCTCTCTCTCTCTCTCTCTCTCTCTCTCTCTCTCTCTCTCTCTCTCTCTCTCTCTCTCTCTCTCTCTCTCTCTCTCTCTCTCTCTCTCTCTCTCTCTCTCTCTCTCTCTCTCTCTCTCTCTCTCTCTCTCTCTCTCTCTCTCTCGAAGCTGTGAAGGAAGTTAAGTCGTAGAAGCAGGAAATCTTGCGATGGACAAGAAGAAATTAGGAACCTATTGCAATTTGACGACTGTCAAAACGTTAAAGTTCTTGCATACACGAACTTTATGTTTTATTTCATGGTAGCAGTGTACTAAATGAATGCCACACAGGTATGCTGTTGTGTGACAATGGACAATTTCCCACGTTTGTATTTATGAAAGATTAATTCATATCTAGGTTAACCATTTCCTGGATCATTTTGTTAAATTTCTTATGTGTGATGCATCTTTTGTGACAGTTTCTTGCATTTATGTTAATTAATTGTACAGCAGTATTTTTTAGTATGTAACTACGTATTTCATGTGTGTAAATTGTTGTAGGGTTCTACCAGAATCTGTCCGATGGCTTATTTCTAAAGGAAAGCATCATAAAGCAAGGTGTACCATACTTAAAGCTGCAAAATGGAATAAGAAAACTGTTCCAGAATATCTTCTTAGAGCTTCAGAATATGTAAGTTTAGATTTCTTGTAAATGGGTAACTTTTAAACCCCTTATGTGAAGTTTCCGTTGATAAATGCACTTCAAATTTCTTTGAAAAGACTTAAGTTTAGTCATACTCTTCATCAACTTTCATTTGTTTTTTTACGATTTATAATGTTCTTTACCTACTGGTATTTTTTTTTTTTTTTTTTAGAATTCTAATTATTTTTTAAAAATGCATATATCTGGTAATGGAACGAGAAGTGAAATTGAGTTTATTATGTGTAACAAAAAATTCATCATAGAAGACTGCAATGTGCTAAACAAGTTCAACACAGGTAGTGACCATAGATTGGTGAGATGTAAGATGCATCTCAACACTAAACTTGAACGTGGCAAGCTCATAAGACAAACAAAATCTATTGACATAACCAACCTTAAAAAACACCATAATACCTTCCAGTTGGAACTGAAGAACAGATTCTCTGCTTTAGAAGGCCTAACATCAGATGAAGTGGATATTTCTGAAGTTAACAGAAAAGTAACCAAAGCTCTTATGGAAACAGCAACAAAATTAGCTGGGTCTAAGAACAAGTTGCATGTAAACAAATTATCAGGAAAAACGAAAATGTTGATGCAAAAAAGAAGAGAGATGAGGACAACTAAAGAAGATATGACTTCCAAAGTGGAATATATAGAGCTATGCAAGACAGTACGAAAAAGTATCACTGAAGACGTAAGGAAATTCAACTGTGAACTAGTGAGGAAAGCAATTGAAAACAACCAAAGCCTAAAGATAGCAAAGGGACATCTCAGTAATGGAAGAAAACAGATTATGGCACTGAGAAAAGAAGATAATTCTGTAACAAGAAATAGAGGTGAAATTTTGACAAGAGTGAAAGATTTCTACTCCAAATTATATGAAAGGGATCATACATGTACGTCAGACATCATGAAAGATACCAGTTCTCCCAGCAGAAGTTGCACATGCAATCAAGAACATGAAGCGGGGAAAAGCTCCAGGAGAAGATGAAATTACTGTAGACATCATACAAGAAGCAAGTGGAGAAATCGAAACAGTACTCGCCCAAATTTTCACTTGATGCCTTAATGAAGGGAAGATTCCTGAGGATTGGAACACCGCTACAATGATCTTGCTACATAAAAAGGGTGACATTGAGGATCTCAGGAACTACAGACCTATCACCCTCCTATCAGTGGTTTATAAAATCTTCACTAAAGTTATTTCACACCGCTTGAAGGTAACACTGGACATGGCTCAACCGAGAGAACAAGCTGGATTCAGGAGTGGCTAAAGCACAATAGATCATATCCACGTACTGAGGGAATATGAACTTCCATTGTGCATGGCTTTTATCGATTATGAAAAAGCCTTTGTTTCGGTGAAACCATCAGCAGTTACAATGGCTCTGAAATCCTGCGGTATTGAAGATGCGTACATTAATATTATTAATAACATCTATAAAAATGCAAGTGCAAAGATTCGGCTGTTTGAGAATACAGCACACATAAAAGTTGGAAAGGGAGTGAGACAAGGTGACACCATATCTCCGAAGCTCTTCAATACTACATTGGAGGGTGTCTTTCAGTCGCTGAGCTGGGAAAACAAAGGGATAAAGATTAATGGAGATTATCTAACTCACCTTCGTTTTGCTGATGACGTAGTCATTTTTGCAACTACCCCATCAGAGCTGCAGAGTATGATCCAGGAACTTGCTGACAAGAGTAAAGAAGTGGGATTAAAAATGAACAACTTTCAGAAGACAAAAGTGATGTTCAATGCTTTTACACGAAATGAAGATTTATCGATTGATGGAGAAAAGCTGGAGATAACAGACACGTACGTTTATCTTGGACAGCAGATATCAAGTGAGGGTTACATTGATGAAGAAATTAATCGGCATACAAAACTTGTCTGGAGAGCTTTTGGAAGAAACAGCATAATTTTCAAGAGCAATATGCCATTATGTCTTAAAAGAAAAGTGTTTGATCAGTGCATCCTTCCAGTGCTTACGTATGGTGCAGAGACCTGGACCTTAACTAAAAGAGCCATACAAAGGCTGCAGACAACTCGAAAAAGCATGGAGAGGTGCATGCTTGGTGTAACCAGAAGAGATAAGAAGAGGAACTCTTGGATCCGAAAAATGACAAGAGTGGAAGACATCATGATCAGAGTTAAATCCCCGAAATGGCAATGGGCTGGACATACTGCCAGAAGGACAGACCATAGATGGACAGCCGAAATTTTAGATTGGATTCCAAGAGACAGGAAAAGACCCAGAAGAAGACCACATGGGAGATGGGTGGATGAAATTCGAAAGTATGCAGGAGTGACATGGAGGAGACTGGCACAAGACAGACCGTTGTGGAGGAAACTTGGGGAGACCTTCGTCCAGCAGTGGATTGATAATGGTTGACAATGATGATGATATCTGGTAATACTGAGTTGGAAAAGTAAAGTTAAGTACTTCTTGCATTTGGTTGGAGTGCAATGGAGTAAATAAACTGCTAATTTGTTAAATGATTACATTTTTTGTTGTTGTTAGCACGTCTTTTTGTAAAAAGAGGTCATGCTTATGTTATCACTTGGTCCATCTGCCCATCTGTGGACACCATATCTCTGAACAATTAGTCTGATTTGAAAAATTATTTTTCTGTTGGGAAACTTGAAATGAGAGAATGATTATCCTTGCATTCTGGTTTTTCCGATGCACAACTTCGCTGTTAGAGGGCATGAATGCACATGATATCAAATTCAAAATACATTCTATTGCATATATTTGCTTCTAAAGACCCAATCGAAAAAAATTATTTTTCCTTTCGATGCCATTTATGTCAGACTATTTTAGGTACATTCTCTTTTTCAAGTAATGTATAGATTTTCTGTTAGGGGGAGTAAAGGCAAATTGCATTTTCCAACTAAACGTTTGGTTCAAAAAATTCTTTCTGCACCGGATACAGCTCCTGATGGGAAATGATATGCATATAATTTCGAATTTTTGGTAAATAATGGTTTGGCCACCAGGGTGTGTAAGTGTTTATTTCTGCTTTTAATGTATTTGCAGCAAAATCTGAGCTTCTGAAAACTAAATTTAAAAAATTATTTCATAGACTGACACAGCTCACCTCAGAAAACCTTTTGAGAATACCTCGTGAAGTAGTGCATAGTTTTTCCTGCCAGGCGGCATAGATGTATATCTTATTTTTGTTGATATCTCTGCTTCTAACAGTCCAATTTGAAAAATTCTTCCTTTGTTGGAGAGCATTTCTGGTGCAAAATGCTCCTCGTATAATTTAAAATTTTCTTTAACACACAAGTGCACCACCAGGGGCGTAAGTTCGCGTTTCTATTTACAGCAAAATCTGCGGGACTAACAACCCGATTGAAAAAAATTCATTTTTCAGTCAGGTACTACTAACTACGAAAACTCCTTGTGTTTGAACACTTAATCAAACATCTAATATGGGTTTTTTTCTTCTAGGAAAATAAGTTAATTAAATAACACAAATTTTCGGAGAAAACTCTTCTTCTTCAGGCAGTCTTTTGTTGTCTCCCTTTTTCCGTCGCGGTTACGGTTATTTTTAACCAAATCTTGCCAGGTGTTAGGCAGGGACAACCCTCTGCAATAATTGATGATGGAAGTCTGATTTTTCTCAATTTCTATTCCTTTCAATTTTTTTATTTTTTCATAGTTGCCCTGGAAACTGATAACTTTTAGTGGATTCCAGTTCATCCTTGTGCTTATTTGCTTCCCAAAATAATGCACAGTTTTGCTGCTAGGTGGTGTTTGTGTACTCCTTTATGAAGCTGTATCTCTGGTTGTGAAAACCCTATTGAGAAATTTCATTTTCTACAATAAAGATGGAAAGCATTATTCTCTTTAAATATTGCACATCTTTCCCACTAGGAGTTTAAAGGTCAGAACCTTTTTCTGACTATTTTTCTGCTTCCGGCAGATGCATTTGAAAAATTCTTTTTCTTAGCATAGCTTTTGCCATAAAAAATATTTTTCTCCTATTTTCAACTTTTCATTATGCAAAATTCTTCCGCTAAAAAGTGTAGAGTTATACTTGTATAATGCTTCCTTCTGTATTTCTTCTTTTAACTGTTCAATTTGAAAATATCTTTTGTCTCCGGTACCTTCCTTCTGCGATGAGAAACAACTTTTTGTGAGCCATTTTCTCGATGTTTTATCGACTGTAGAAATCTGGTTGATTCTCGTTTACTAGCCAGTTCCATTGAGTTTAAATAACTTGATGAATTTTATTCACCTCTGAAAGGGTTCAAAAGACGTGCTCATTACAACCGAAAATTTGGTGTCATCTTGTTTTTTTTAGGTGTGATGAAAGGTGATTCACACTTCCTTGGTTCATGAATAAAAATATTTTATGCAAAAGGATACATATGCAGAAAAATGAATGATTTTTCTGGGGATAAAAGGGGGCACGTAGAAATTTCACTATCACTAAATGAGAATGAAATCTACAATTCCGATATTCAGTTGTAATATATTACCCCATTGCAGCACCAGAGTGCATTTTCAGGTAACTAAAGTTTATGAATTTGTATATGCATAAAACTGACATAGCCAGGATTTAATTTTAGTAAGTGTCAAGGATTCTAGCTCCACTATGTCACTTTCTAACATGTGTTTGTGTGTAATCACTATATTCTGTGTCATTGAAATCCTTTAAAGTGAGATCAAAATTTCTGTGCAATGATAAAATACATACTGTGTTGCTAAAAGTATTTGTACACCAACCTGTAGTTGCAACAAACAATTGATTTCAAAGTTGTATAGCACAGAAGGATCTCTTCCAACCTTAACGATAGTCTTAATTGTTTCTGGGCATGTTTTCTACTAAATTTCAGTAAATTTTGACCAGAATATTCCTTCACTCTTTGTGCAAAGCTATAGCCATTGATAATAGCTTTGCAGTGCCAAAATCACTACCAGTGTGTACGGAATGAAAAATTATTGAGAACATCTGGTTAGAGTTCAGGATTTTGGGTACAACATCTAATGGACCAAGTCCATTTGAAACAGCCACAAACCATTACAGTGGCACCTCCAGACTTGACAGTTGGATCATCTCTTCCACTGCTCCATGGACTTTCGTGGTTCCAGGTACAACAACCAGTAAACCAAACCTCTTCAAACCATTGCAGTGCCACCACCAGACTTGGGAGTTGGACCGTCTCTTCCATTGCTCTATGGACTTCATGGCTCCAGATACAACCATCAATGGGCCAAGTCCCATCCACCTGAAACAGCCCCAAACCATTACAATACCACCACCAAACATGATAGTTAGACCATCTCTTCCACTGGTTCGAGGTACAACAATGAGTGACCAAGTAGCCCAAACGATTATAGTGTTACCACCAGACTTGGCAGTTGGACCGTCTCTTCCACTGCTCTATGGACTTCATGGTTCCAGGTACAATAACCAATGGACCAAGTCTCATCCACCTGAAACAGCCCCAAACCATTAAAATACCACCACCAAACATGATAGTTAGACCATCTCTTCCACTGCTCTATGGACTTCATAGTTCCAGGTACAACAACCAGTGACTAAGTAGCCCAAAGCATTACAGTGACACCACCAGACTTAGCAGTTGGACCATCTCTTCCACTGCTCTATGGACTTCCTGGTACAACAATGAGTGAGTGACCAAGTAGCCCAAACCATTATAGTGCCATCCCAGACTTGGCAGTTGGACAGTCTCTTCCACTGCTCTATGAACTTCATGGTTCCAGGAACAATAACCAATGGACCAAGTCTCGTCCACCTGAAACAGCCCCAAACCATTACAATACCACCACCAGACATGATACTTAGACCATCTCTTCCACTGCTCTATGGACTTCATGGTTCCAGGTACAACAATGAGTGACCAAGTAGCCCAAATCATTACAGTGCCGCCACCAGACTTGGCAGTTGGACCGTCTCTTCCACTGCTCTATGGACTTCATGGTTTTAGGTACAACAACCAATGGACCAAGTCCCATCCACCTAAGACAACTCCAAATCATTACAATGCTACTACCAGACTTGACAGTTAAACTGTATCTTTCAGTGCTTGATGGATTTCATGGTTCCAGGTACAACAACCAATGGACTAAGTCCCATCCAGCTGAAACGTCCCCAAACCATTACAAAGCCTCCAGTAAACTTGACAGTTGGACCATCTCTTCCTCTGCTTTATGGAATTTATTGTTCTAAGTACAGTGACCAATGAATCAAGTTCCATCCAGCTGAAACAGTCCCAAAGCATTACAGAGCTTACTACCAAACTTGGCAGTTGGATCATCTCTTTCAATGCTTTGTGGAATTCATCGGTTGCCCCCATTATTTGACTATGTTCCCATAATTCTGAAGCACTTTGTATTAAAAGTCATATGTAGAAGTTATTTAATTTTATACACTTGTTATATCAGCAATCTTAGTCAAGGATGAGCTGCAGTTTGCAGATTTTGAATTAGTTGTGGAAATAAGGGGGTGGGGGAGGATGCAGCACTAAAAAACTTTGCTTTGTGATATGGAATCAATACATTTAGAGAATTTGAGTCTCTACATAATTGTGTGCTTAGTGCCAATTAATCATCTTTTATCCTTACTGATACAACATTTGTATTCATATTTTAGAGGCGAGACAAAATAAAGGGTGTAACGGAACTTTAACATCAGAGGTCACTGAAAAGAATTTTCATGATCGACTATTTTTTCTCCATCCAAGTTTGCAAGATTATGTGCTTAATGTTGTTTTGCTTTTAATTTTTACTGTTCCATTTATCAGATATAAATTTTGCAATTCATTTTTTCTGTATTTTTTTATTTCATAGAGTAATGTTCAGTCTGATGCTGAGATTCAAGAACAGTCAGTTGGACCTCGTGTTCTATTTGGAAATCAACTAAGAAAGTGGTCATCTGTTTTATTTTTTACCTGGTGAGTTATCTCCCCCCCCCTCCCCCGTCTTAAATTTTGTGTCACGTGTTTATTTTTAATATTTACTAAGTCATTTATTGTAATTTTTCTGTCCATAGGATAGTGAATGCGATGGTTTATTATGGATTATCATTAAGTGCTGCTCACTTAGGTGGAAATGTTTACTCAAACTTTGCTATATTAGCTGCTGTGGAGATTCCCTCAGTTATGTTAGCAACTGCGTTGCTAAGTTATTGTGGTCGACGCTTTGTTCTTAGTGCTATAATGGTTATTGGAGGTGTTGCATGTGGAGCCACAGTTTTTATTCCTGGAGGTAAAAACAATTTTTATCATATATAAGCATTTATTGTATAATTTCAGAGCAACATTTTACAAAATGTGTATCATCCAAACATCTTAAAAGTGCTTTTTGGTCCTGAATAATTGCTGTAATTATTTCATGTTTACGTGTAATAAATCCTACTATCATCCTACCACACACACGCACACATCTTTTAGCACAAATTTGAAAAATTCTGGTGTAGTTGATCACAGCAAATTCGGTCTAAAATGGAGATCTATCTACTGTAAAAAATTTCATTGGTCCCTTCAGTGTTGATTTGTTTGATGCACATTTAAAACGGAAGTCTGTCTAACATGAAACTGGAAAAAAAAATGTGTTACTTTCCAGAACAAATTTGCATAATGCTGGAAGTTCACATTATCTCATTACATGATCACACAATTTGAAGAAATTTTCACATTGCAGTTTGAACTCTGTTCCTCCACTGTATTGAATCAGTGGGCAAATATAGTAAACTGGACTGGTCATAGTGATTAACAATCTAAAAATGAAGATGAGGTCTGAAGATGAACATCTAGATTTAAATAAATACAGTAAGGCAAATACCAAATGAATAACAAGAAACTGTACGCCCATTGTGTAGAAAATAGTAAAACTATACTAGTAATCCATTTATTGGCATAGGAATATATAAAAATAAGCTTTTACAAGCTTTTGCATAGCAACCAGATGGCTTTTTCAAGGAAGTTAGCCGCCCCGGTGGCGCAGTGGTTTAAGGCGCTGGCCTCTGATCATTCGTCCGTAAGGGGTCCGGGTTCGAATCCCGGTGAGGCATGGATGTTGTGTTTGTCTTACGGCACTGGCTCTCTCCCTTCCCTGGAACCAGTGACCCTAAATTAGGGACGGGCGACTGCTTATAGCCCATTGAGTTGCTCACGGCGGTCGTTAAACCTCCAATCAAAAAAAAAAAAAAAAAAGGAAGTTAGACAGTTTCTGTCTAAATGGATTTTTCATGGAAGTTAGACTTGAAAAAACAATCTGGTTGATGTACAAAAGCTTGGAAATGCTTATTAATATATTCCTACGCCAATAAATCGGATTACTAGTATTATAGTTTTACTATTTTCTACAAGGCAAGTACCTCCTGTTTAAAACTGATAAACTGATGCAGCAGTAAATCACATACAGAGACTCCAATCACCACGGATTCTCTGTAGTAACTATGGAAATCGTCGGTCTACTTCGGATTACTGAAAGCATCAGATGTACTAATGAAATCGAAAATCTGTGTGAAGTGACCTTTTGAACGATGTGCATAAAGTTTATTTTCAAGTTTCCTAGATTTAAACATTCATTGAATATTTTGGAGAGTATTTCTTGAATGTTCACAATATCGTTGCATTTCTTCCGTTATTATTATTTTTTTTTAATGTTTCTGGCCATGTGCAAAGTTATCACGCGAAGTCCATGGAATCCTGGGAACATCCTGAAATTTTAGTTCCCTGTCCTGAGCTTGGAAAGTCTTTAATTTTTCACATTTTTGTTTAATTACATTTTTGCTTAGTAATAAAATTCTTTCCTGCAATGAACATTTTTTTTTGTTCAAAAAAACTACATTGTTTTACATTTTTTGGGATGCTTAAAGATAACCATGAGCAACTTCTAGTCTGTGTAGGCACTTACTTTGTTTACTATAAATTTCCCACTGGAACACAAAAAAACACATCATTCACTCGTACACAAGCTTTACTGCCATGTATGCTGGCAGTAGAGCTTGTGTACAAGTGAATGGTGTTTTATCAAAACGGTTTTCTATTGAAAACACGGATTGCTGTCTTTACACAATTTAAAAAAATTACAGTTAAAAATATATATATACACTAAATTAAAACATGAGCACTTTCAAGTCCACTGTGAACCCGTCATCAGATGGTGTGGTTGCGCTTTGCCCTGGGAGGGTATATATATATATATATATATATATATCATCATCATCGTCAACCATTATCAATCCACTGCTGGACGAAGGTCTCCCCAAGTTTCCTCCACAACGGTCTGTCTTGTGCCAGTCTCCTCCATGTCACTCCCGCATACTTTCGAATTTCATCCACCCATCTTCCATGTGGTCTTCTTCTGGGTCTTTTCCTGTCCCTTGGAATCCAATCTAAAATTTCGGCTGTCCATCTATGGTCTGTTCTTCTGGCAGTATGTCCAGCCCATTGCCATTTCAGGGATTTAACTCTGATCATGATGTCTTCCACTCTTGTCGTTTTTCGGATCCACGAGTTCCTCTTCTTATCTCTCCTGGTTACACCAAGCATGCACCTCTCCATTCTGTTTTGAGTTGTCTGCAGCCTTTGTATGTCTCTTTTAGTTAAGATCCACGTCTCTGCACCATATGTAAGCACTGGAAGGATGCATTGATCAAACACTTTTCTTTTAAGACATAATGACATATTGCTCTTGAAAATTATGCTGTTTCTTCCAAAAGCTCTCCAGGCAAGTTTTGTACGCCGATTAATTTCTTCACCAATGTGACCCTCACTTGATATCTGCTGTCCAAGATAAACGTACGTGTCTGTTATCTCCAGCTGTTCTCCATCAATCGATAAATCCTCATTTCTTGTAAAAGCATTGTACATCACTTTTGTCTTCTGAAAGTTCATTTTTAATCCCACCTCTTTACTCTTGTCAGCAAGTTCCTGGATCATACTCTGTAGCTCTGATGGGGTAGTTGCAAAAACGACTACATCATCAGCAAAACGAAGATGGGTTAGATAATCTCCATTAATCTTTATCCCTTTGTTTTCCCAGTTCAGTGATTGAAAGACATTTTCCAATGTGGCATTAAAGAGCTTCGGAGATATGGTGTCACCTTGTCTCACTCCTTTTCCAATTTTTATGTGTGTTGTATTCTCAAACAGCCGAATCTTTGCACTTGCATTTTCATAGATGTTATTAATAATATTAATGTATGCATCTTCAATACTGCAGGATTTCAGAGCCATTGCAACTGCTGATGGTTTCACCGAATCAAAGGCTTTTTCATAATCGATAAAAGCCATGCACAATGGAAGTTCATATTCCCTCGCTCTTTCAATTAGTTCTCTCAGTACGTGGATATGATCTATTGTGCTGTAGCCACTCCTGAATCCAGCTTGTTCTCTCGGTTGAGCCATGTCCAGTGTCACCTTCAAGCGGTGTGAAAGAACTTTAGTGAAGATTTTATAAACCACTGATAGGAGGCTGATAGGTCTGTAGTTCCTGAGATCCTCAATGTCACCTTTTTTATGTAGCAAGATCATTGTAGCGTTGTTCCAATCCTCAGGAATTTTCCCTTCATTAAAGCATCGAGTGAAAATTTGGGCGAGTACTGTTTCGATTTCTCCACTTGCTTCTTGTATGATGTCTCCTGGAGCTTTTCCCCGCTTCATGTTCTTGATTGCATGTGCAACTTCTGCTGGAAGGACTGGAAGAACTCTGGTACTGGTACCTTTCATGATGTCTGGAGTACATGTATCATCCCTTTCATATAATTTGCAGTAGAAATCTTTCACTCTTGTCAAAATTTCGCCTCTATTTCTTGTTACAGAACCATCTTCTTTTCTCAGTGCCATAATCTGTTTTTTTCCCTTACTGAGATGTCCCTTTGCTATCTTTAGGCTTTGGTTGTTTTCAATTGCTTTCCTTACTAGTTCACAGTTGAATTTCCTTACGTCTTCAGTGATACTTTTTCGTACTGTCTTGCATAGCTCTATATATTCCACTTTGGAAGTCACATCTTCTTTAGTTGTCCTCATCCCTCTTCTTTTTTGCATCAACATTTTGGTTTTTCCTGATAATTTGTTCACATGCAATTTGTTCTTAGACCCAGCTAATTTTGTTGCTGTTTCCATAAGAGCTTTGGTTACTTTTCTGTTAACTTCAGAAATATCCACTTCTTCCGATGTTAGGCCTTCTAAAGCAGAGAATCTGTTCTTCAGTTCCAATTTGAAGGTATTATGGTGTTTTTTAAGGTTGGTTATGTCAATAGATTTTGTTTGTCTTATGAGCTTGCTACGTTCGAGTTTAGTGTTGAGGTGCATCTTACATCTCGCCAATCTATGGTCACTGCCTGTGTTGAACTTGTTTAGCACACTGCAGTCTCCTATGACGAATTTTTTGTTACACATAATAAATTCAATTTCACTTGTCGTCCCATTTGGATGTCTCCATGTCCATTTCCTGTGTGGCTTTTTCTTGAAAAAGGAGTTCAAGAAGAAAAACCCTTCTGCCTCTGCAAACTCTACGAGAGTATTTCCATGCTGGTTTCTGTTGCCGTGACCGAATTTACCTTTACCAAGTTTCATTCTGTTGCCGTTGCCCTATTTTTGCATTGAAATTTCCCATAATTATCTTCAAGTGCTGCTTACCTTTATTATTTAGATCACGAATTTCCTCATAAAATTCTTCAATTTCTTCTTCAGCATGACTTGTGGTGGGTGCATAAGTTTGAATAATCTGAGCCTGGTATCTTCTCGAGAGTTGGATAACGAGTCGTGCAGCTCTGTCAGAGGAACTTTCAACTTCTACAACTTTATCCTTCAGTTTCTTGTTTATTATAAATCCAACACCACTAGTTCTGCCAGTATCTGTCCCACGATAGTAGAAGAGATGTCCACTTTTCAGTTCAATGAGATCTTCTCCTTTTCTCCTTACCTCACTTAGCCCGACGATGTCCCACTTGATCCTTTGTGGTTCCTCTTCCAATTCAAGAAGCCTTGAATCAGAAGATAGGGAGCGTCCGTTATACGTTGCCAAGGTCAGCATCAGATGGCAGCCTAGTCCGGTCCTCTGGGGATTCTTAGCACCCTCTGCCTTCATGTCGCACTGGCCGCTGCCTTGGCCAGGTACATTCCAGCTGCCGGAGACTGAGGGCCAAGATTTAAGTTGTGGAGTCATTTTGGAGGGTTTGGCCATAACTCACCACGCTGGCCAAGCGGGTTGGTGAGTGTGGGATAGCATTTCCTCTAATCCCGATGGTATAGTTATACCGCTATTGGCGGTCGTCAGAGCCTCTTTAGTGGGAACAGGATGTACCACGAGAAGGCGGGTTTGACATTTGTCAAGGAGAGGCTGTGATGTTACGCATCACCTGACCTTACATCCCATATATATATATATATATATATATATATATACTCTAAATAATAAAGGTAAGCAGCACTTGAAGATAATTACGGGAGATTTCAATGCAAAAATAGGGCAGCGGCAACAGAATGAAACTTCAGTAGGTAAATTCGGTCATGGCAACAGAAACCAGCGTGGAAATACTCTCGTAGAGTTTGCAGAGGCAGAAGGGTTTTTCATCTTGAACTCCTTTTTCAAGAAAAAGCCACACAGGAAATGGACATGGAGACATCCAAATGGGACGACAGGTGAAATTGATTTTATTATGTGTAACAAAAAATTTGTCATCGAAGACTGCAGTGTGCTAAACAAGTTCAACACAGGCAGTGACCATAGATTGGTGAGATGTAAGATGCACCTCAACACTAAACTCGAACGTAGCAAGCTCATAAGACAAACAAAATGTATTGACATAACCAACCTTAAAAAACACCATAATACCTTCAAATTGGAACTGAAGAACAGATTCTCTGCTTTAGAAGGCCTAACATCGGAAAAAGTGGATATTTCTGAAGTTAACAGAAAAGTAACCAAAGCTCTTATGGAAACAGCAACAAAATTAGCTGGGTCTAAGAACAAATTGCATGTGAACAAATTATCAGGAAAAACCAAAATGTTGATGCAAAAAAGAGAGGGATGAGGACAACTAAAGAAGATGTGACTTCCAAAGTGGAATATATAGAGCTATGCAAGACAGTACGAAAAAGTATCACTGAAGACGTAAGGAAATTCAACTGTGAACTAGTAAGGAAAGCAATTGAAAACAACCAAAGCCTAAAGATAGCAAAGGGACATCTCAGTAAGGGGAAAAAACAGATTATGGCACTGAGAAAAGAAGATGGTTCTGTAACAAGAAATAGAGGCGAAATTTTGACAAGAGTGAAAGATTTCTACTCCAAATTATATGAAAGGGATGATACATGTACTCCAGACATCATGAAAGGTACCAGTACCAGAGTTCTTCCAGTCCTTCCAGCAGAAGTTGCACATGCAACCAAGAACATGAAGTGGGGAAAAGCTCCAGGAGAAGATGGAATTACTGTAGACATCATACAAGAAGCAAGTGGAGAAATCGAAACAGTACTCGCCCAAATTTTCACTCGATGCCTTAATGAAGGGAAAATTCCTGAGGATTGGAACAACGCTACAATGATCTTGCTACATAAAAAAGGTGACATTGAGGATCTCAGGAACTACAGACCTATCAGCCTCCTATCAGTGGTTTATAAAATCTTCACTAAAGTTCTTTCACACCGCTTGAAGGGGACACTGGACATGGCTCAACCGAGAGAACAAGCTGGATTCAGGAGTGGCTACAGCACAATAGATCATATCCACGTACTGAGAGAACTAATTGAAAGAGCGAGGGAATATGAGCTTCCATTGTGCATGGCTTTTATCGATTATGAAAAAGCATTTGATTCGGTGAAACCATCAGCAGTTGCAATGGCTCTGAAATCCTGCGGTAATGAAGATGCATACATTAATATTATTAATAACATCTATGAAAATGCAAGTGCAAAGATTCGGCTGTTTGAAAATACAACACACATAAAAATTGGAAAAGGAGTGAGACAAGGTGACACCATATCTCCGGCTCTTTAATGCCACATTGGAAAATGTCTTTCAATCACTGAACTGGGAAAACAAAGGGATAAAGATTAATGGAGATTATCTAACCCACCTTCGTTTTGCTGATGACATAGTCATTTTTGCAACTACCCCATCAGAGCTACAGAGTATGATCCAGGAACTTGCTGGCAAGAGTAAAGAAGTGGGATTAAAAATGAACTTTCAGAAGACAAAAGTGATGTACAATGCTTTTACAAGAAATGAAGATTTATCGATTGATGGAGAAAAGCTGGAGATAACAGACACGTACGTTTATCTTGGACAGCAGATATCAAGTTAGGGTCACATTGGTGAAGAAATTAATCGGCGTACAAAACTTGCCTGGAGAGCTTTTGGAAGAAACAGCATAATTTTCAAGAGCAATATGCCATTATGTCTTAAAAGAAAAGTGTTTGATCAATGCATCCTTCCAGTGCTTACGTATGGTGCAGAGACCTGGACCTTAACTAAAAGAGCCATACAAAGTCTGCAGACAACTCGAAAAAGCATGGAGAGTTGCATGCTTGGTGTAACCAGAAGAGATAAGAAGAGGAACTCGTGGATCCGAAAAATGACAAGAGTGGAAGACATCATGATCAGAGTTAAATCCCTGAAATGGCAATGGGCTGGACATACTGCCAGAAGAACAGACCATCGATAGACAGCCGAAATTTTAGATTGGATTCCAAGGGACAGGAAAAGACCCAGAAGAAGACCACATGGAAGATGGGTGGATGAAATTCGAAAGTATGCGGGAGTGACATGGAGGAGACTGGCGCAAGACAGACCGTTGTGGAGGAAACTTGGGGAGACCTTCGTCCAGCAGTGGATTGATAATGGTTGACAATGATGATGATGATATATATACTGTATATGTCATCATTGTCAACCATTATCAATCCACTGCTGGACGAAGATCTCCCCAAGTTTCCTCCACAACGGTCTGTCTTCTGCGAGTCTCCTCCATTTCACTTCTGCATACTTTCGAATTTCATCCACCCATCTCCCGTGTGATCTTCTTCTGGGTCTTTTCCTGTCCCTTGGAATCCAATCTAAAATTTCGGCTGTCCATCGATGATCTGTCCTTCTGGCAGTATGTCCAGCCCATTGCCATTTCAAGGATTTAACTCTGATCATGATGTCTTCCACTCTTGTCATTTTTTGGATCCACGAGTTCCTCTTCTTATCTCTCCTGGTTATACCAAGTATGCACCTCTCCATGCTACTTTGAGTTGTCTGCAGCCTTCGTATGTCTCTTTTAGCTAAGGTCCACGTCTCTGCACCATACGTAAGCACTGGAAGGATGCATTGATCAAACACTTTTCTTTTAAGACATAATGGCATATTGCTCTTGAAAATTATGCTGTTTCTTCCGAAAGCTCTCCAGGCAAGTTTTGTACGCAGATTAATTTCTTCATCAATGTGACCCTCACTTGATATCTGTTGTCCAAGATAAACGTACGTGCCTGTTATCTCCAGCTTTTCTCCATCAATCGATAAATCCTCATTTCTTGTAAAAGCATTGAACATCACTTTTGTCTTCTGAAAGTTCATTTTTAATCCCACTTCTTTACTCTTGTCGGCAAGTTCCTGGATCATACTCTGCAGCTCTGATGGGGTAGTTGCAAAAATGACTACGTCGTCAGCAAAACGAAGGTGGGTTAGATAATCTCCATTAATCTTTATCCCCTTGTTTTCCCAGCTCAGCGACTGAAAGACACCCTCCAATGTGGCATTAAAGAGCTTTGGAGATATGCTGTCACCTTGTCTCACTCACTTTCCAATTTTTATGTGTGTTGTATTTTCAAACAACCGAATCTTTGCACTTGCATTTTCACAGATGTTATTAATAATATTAATGTATGCATCTTCAATACCGCAGGATTTCAGAGCCATTGTAACTGCTGATGGTTTCACCAAATCAAAGGCTTTTTCATAATCGATAAAAGCCATTCACAATGGAAGTTCATATTCCCTCGCTCTTTCAATTAGTTCTCTCAGTACGTGGATATGATCTATTGTGCTGTAGCCACTCCTGAATCCAGCTTGTTCTCTCGGTTGAGCCATGTTTAGTGTTTGTTACCTTCAAGCGGTGTGAAAGAACTTTAGTAAAGATTTTATAAACCACTGATAGGAGACTGATAGGTCTGTAGTTCCCGAGATCCTCAATGTCACCTTTTTATGTAGCAAGATCATTGTAGCGGTGTTCCAATCCTCAGGAATCTTCCCTTCATTAAGGCATCGAGTGAAAATTTGGGCGAGTACTGTTTCGATTTCTCCATTTGCTTCTTGTATGATGTCTACAGTAATTTCATCTTCTCCTGGAGCTTTTCCCCGCTTCATGTTCTTGATTGCATGTGCAACTTCTGTTGGGAGGACTGGTATCTTTCATGATGTCTGACGTACAATGTATCATCCCTTTCATATAATTTGGAGTAGAAATCTTTCACTCTTGTCAAAATTCTGCCTCTATTTCTTGTTACAGAACCATCTTCTTTTCTCACTGCCATAATCTGTTTTCTTCCTTTACTGAGATGTCCTTTTGCTATCTTTAGGCTTTGGTTGTGTTCAATTGCTTTCCTAACTAGTTCACAGTTGAATTTCCTTAAGTCTTCAGTGATACTTTTTCGTACTGTCTTGCATAGCTCTATATATTACACTTTGGAAGTCACATCTTCTTTAGTTGTCCTCATCTCTTCTTTTTTGCATCAACATTTTGGTTTTTCCTGATAATTTTTTCATATGCAACTTGTTTTAAACCCAGCTAATTTTGTTGCTGTTTCCATAAGAGCTTTGGTTACTTTTCTGTTAACTTCAGAAATATCCACTTCTTCCGATGTTAGGCCTTCTAAAGCAGAGAATCTGTTCTTCAGTTCCAACTTGAAGGTATTATGGTGTTTTTTAAGGTTGGTTATGTCAATAGATTTTGTTTGTCTTATGCGCTTACCACGTTCAAGTTTAGTGTTGGGGTGCATCTTACATCTCACCAATCTATGGTCACTACCTGTGTTGAACTTGTTTAGCACACTGCAGTCTTCTATGACGAATTTTTTGTTACACATAATAAAATCAATTTCACTTGTCGTCCCATTTGAATGTCTCCATGTCAGTTTCCTGTGTGGCTTTTTCTTGAAAAAGGAGTTCAAGATGAAAAACCCTTCTGCCTCTGCAAACTCTACGAGAGTATTTCCATGCTGGTTTCTGTTGCCGTGACCGAATTTACCTACTGAAGTTTCATTCTGTTGCTGTTGCCCTATTTTTGCATTGAAATCTCCCATAATTATCTTCAAGTGCTGCTTACCTTTATTATTTAGATGACAAATTTCCTCATAAAATTCTTCAATTTCTTCTTCAGCATGACTTGTGGTGGGTGCATAAGTTTGAATAATCTGAGCCTGGTATCTTCTCGAGAGTTGGATAACGAGTCGTGCAGCTCTGTCAGAGGAACTTTCAACTTCTACAACTTTATCCTTCAGTTTCTTGTTTATTATAAATCCAACACCACTAGTTCTGCCAGTATCTGTCCCACGATAGTAGAAGAGATGTCCACTTTTCAGTTCAATGAGATCTTCTCCTTTTCTCCTTACCTCACTTAGCCCGACGATGTCCCACTTGATCCTTTGTGGTTCCTCTTCCAATTCAAGAAGCCTTGAATCAGAAGATAGGGAGCGTCCGTTATACGTTGCCAAGGTCAGCATCAGATGGCAGCCTAGTCCGGTCCTCTGGGGATTCTTAGCACCCTCTGCCTTCATGTCGCACTGGCCGCTGCCTTGGCCAGGTACATTCCAGCTGCCGGAGACTGAGGGCCAAGATTTAAGTTGTGGAGTCATTTTGGAGGGGTTTGGCCATAACTCACCACGCTGGCCAAGCGGGTTGGTGAGTGTGGGATAGCATTTCCTCTAATCCCGATGGTATAGTTATACCGCTATTGGCGGTCGTCAGAGCCTCTTTAGTGGGAACAGGATGTACCACGAGAAGGCGGGTTTGACATTTGTCAAGGAGAGGCTGTGATGTTACGCATCACCTGACCTTACATCCCATATATATATATATATATATATATATATATATATATATATATATATATATATATATATACTCTAAATAATAAAGGTAAGCAGCACTTGAAGATAATTACGGGAGATTTCAATGCAAAAATAGGGCAGCGGCAACAGAATGAAACTTCAGTAGGTAAATTCGGTCATGGCAACAGAAACCAGCGTGGAAATACTCTCGTAGAGTTTGCAGAGGCAGAAGGGTTTTTCATCTTGAACTCCTTTTTCAAGAAAAAGCCACACAGGAAATGGACATGGAGACATCCAAATGGGACGACAGGTGAAATTGATTTTATTATGTGTAACAAAAAATTTGTCATCGAAGACTGCAGTGTGCTAAACAAGTTCAACACAGGCAGTGACCATAGATTGGTGAGATGTAAGATGCACCTCAACACTAAACTCGAACGTAGCAAGCTCATAAGACAAACAAAATGTATTGACATAACCAACCTTAAAAAACACCATAATACCTTCAAATTGGAACTGAAGAACAGATTCTCTGCTTTAGAAGGCCTAACATCGGAAAAAGTGGATATTTCTGAAGTTAACAGAAAAGTAACCAAAGCTCTTATGGAAACAGCAACAAAATTAGCTGGGTCTAAGAACAAATTGCATGTGAACAAATTATCAGGAAAAACCAAAATGTTGATGCAAAAGAAGAGGGATGAGGACAACTAAAGAAGATGTGACTTCCAAAGTGGAATATATAGAGCTATGCAAGACAGTACGAAAAAGTATCACTGAAGACGTAAGGAAATTCAACTGTGAACTAGTAAGGAAAGCAATTGAAAACAACCAAAGCCTAAAGATAGCAAAGGGACATCTCAGTAAGGGGAAAAAACAGATTATGGCACTGAGAAAAGAAGATGGTTCTGTAACAAGAAATAGAGGCGAAATTTTGACAAGAGTGAAAGATTTCTACTCCAAATTATATGAAAGGGATGATACATGTACTCCAGACATCATGAAAGGTACCAGTACCAGAGTTCTTCCAGTCCTTCCAGCAGAAGTTGCACATGCAACCAAGAACATGAAGTGGGGAAAAGCTCCAGGAGAAGATGGAATTACTGTAGACATCATACAAGAAGCAAGTGGAGAAATCGAAACAGTACTCGCCCAAATTTTCACTCGATGCCTTAATGAAGGGAAAATTCCTGAGGATTGGAACAACGCTACAATGATCTTGCTACATAAAAAAGGTGACATTGAGGATCTCAGGAACTACAGACCTATCAGCCTCCTATCAGTGGTTTATAAAATCTTCACTAAAGTTCTTTCACACCGCTTGAAGGGGACACTGGACATGGCTCAACCGAGAGAACAAGCTGGATTCAGGAGTGGCTACAGCACAATAGATCATATCCACGTACTGAGAGAACTAATTGAAAGAGCGAGGGAATATGAGCTTCCATTGTGCATGGCTTTTATCGATTATGAAAAAGCATTTGATTCGGTGAAACCATCAGCAGTTGCAATGGCTCTGAAATCCTGCGGTAATGAAGATGCATACATTAATATTATTAATAACATCTATGAAAATGCAAGTGCAAAGATTCGGCTGTTTGAAAATACAACACACATAAAAATTGGAAAAGGAGTGAGACAAGGTGACACCATATCTCCGAAGCTCTTTAATGCCACATTGGAAAATGTCTTTCAATCACTGAACTGGGAAAACAAAGGGATAAAGATTAATGGAGATTATCTAACCCACCTTCGTTTTGCTGATGACATAGTCATTTTTGCAACTACCCCATCAGAGCTACAGAGTATGATCCAGGAACTTGCTGGCAAGAGTAAAGAAGTGGGATTAAAAATGAACTTTCAGAAGACAAAAGTGATGTACAATGCTTTTACAAGAAATGAAGATTTATCGATTGATGGAGAAAAGCTGGAGATAACAGACACGTACGTTTATCTTGGACAGCAGATATCAAGTTAGGGTCACATTGGTGAAGAAATTAATCGGCGTACAAAACTTGCCTGGAGAGCTTTTGGAAGAAACAGCATAATTTTCAAGAGCAATATGCCATTATGTCTTAAAAGAAAAGTGTTTGATCAATGCATCCTTCCAGTGCTTACGTATGGTGCAGAGACCTGGACCTTAACTAAAAGAGCCATACAAAGTCTGCAGACAACTCGAAAAAGCATGGAGAGGTGCATGCTTGGTGTAACCAGAAGAGATAAGAAGAGGAACTCGTGGATCCGAAAAATGACAAGAGTGGAAGACATCATGATCAGAGTTAAATCCCTGAAATGGCAATGGGCTGGACATACTGCCAGAAGAACAGACCATCGATAGACAGCCGAAATTTTAGATTGGATTCCAAGGGACAGGAAAAGACCCAGAAGAAGACCACATGGAAGATGGGTGGATGAAATTCGAAAGTATGCGGGAGTGACATGGAGGAGACTGGCGCAAGACAGACCGTTGTGGAGGAAACTTGGGGAGACCTTCGTCCAGCAGTGGATTGATAATGGTTGACAATGATGATGATGATATATATACTGTATATGTCATCATTGTCAACCATTATCAATCCACTGCTGGACGAAGATCTCCCCAAGTTTCCTCCACAACGGTCTGTCTTCTGCGAGTCTCCTCCATTTCACTTCTGCATACTTTCGAATTTCATCCACCCATCTCCCGTGTGATCTTCTTCTGGGTCTTTTCCTGTCCCTTGGAATCCAATCTAAAATTTCGGCTGTCCATCGATGATCTGTCCTTCTGGCAGTATGTCCAGCCCATTGCCATTTCAAGGATTTAACTCTGATCATGATGTCTTCCACTCTTGTCATTTTTTGGATCCACGAGTTCCTCTTCTTATCTCTCCTGGTTATACCAAGTATGCACCTCTCCATGCTACTTTGAGTTGTCTGCAGCCTTCGTATGTCTCTTTTAGCTAAGGTCCACGTCTCTGCACCATACGTAAGCACTGGAAGGATGCATTGATCAAACACTTTTCTTTTAAGACATAATGGCATATTGCTCTTGAAAATTATGCTGTTTCTTCCGAAAGCTCTCCAGGCAAGTTTTGTACGCAGATTAATTTCTTCATCAATGTGACCCTCACTTGATATCTGTTGTCCAAGATAAACGTACGTGCCTGTTATCTCCAGCTTTTCTCCATCAATCGATAAATCCTCATTTCTTGTAAAAGCATTGAACATCACTTTTGTCTTCTGAAAGTTCATTTTTAATCCCACTTCTTTACTCTTGTCGGCAAGTTCCTGGATCATACTCTGCAGCTCTGATGGGGTAGTTGCAAAAATGACTACGTCGTCAGCAAAACGAAGGTGGGTTAGATAATCTCCATTAATCTTTATCCCCTTGTTTTCCCAGCTCAGCGACTGAAAGACACCCTCCAATGTGGCATTAAAGAGCTTTGGAGATATGCTGTCACCTTGTCTCACTCACTTTCCAATTTTTATGTGTGTTGTATTTTCAAACAACCGAATCTTTGCACTTGCATTTTCACAGATGTTATTAATAATATTAATGTATGCATCTTCAATACCGCAGGATTTCAGAGCCATTGTAACTGCTGATGGTTTCACCAAATCAAAGGCTTTTTCATAATCGATAAAAGCCATTCACAATGGAAGTTCATATTCCCTCGCTCTTTCAATTAGTTCTCTCAGTACGTGGATATGATCTATTGTGCTGTAGCCACTCCTGAATCCAGCTTGTTCTCTCGGTTGAGCCATGTTTAGTGTTTGTTACCTTCAAGCGGTGTGAAAGAACTTTAGTAAAGATTTTATAAACCACTGATAGGAGACTGATAGGTCTGTAGTTCCCGAGATCCTCAATGTCACCTTTTTTATGTAGCAAGATCATTGTAGCGGTGTTCCAATCCTCAGGAATCTTCCCTTCATTAAGGCATCGAGTGAAAATTTGGGCGAGTACTGTTTCGATTTCTCCATTTGCTTCTTGTATGATGTCTACAGTAATTTCATCTTCTCCTGGAGCTTTTCCCCGCTTCATGTTCTTGATTGCATGTGCAACTTCTGTTGGGAGGACTGGTATCTTTCATGATGTCTGACGTACAATGTATCATCCCTTTCATATAATTTGGAGTAGAAATCTTTCACTCTTGTCAAAATTCTGCCTCTATTTCTTGTTACAGAACCATCTTCTTTTCTCACTGCCATAATCTGTTTTCTTCCTTTACTGAGATGTCCTTTTGCTATCTTTAGGCTTTGGTTGTGTTCAATTGCTTTCCTAACTAGTTCACAGTTGAATTTCCTTAAGTCTTCAGTGATACTTTTTCGTACTGTCTTGCATAGCTCTATATATTACACTTTGGAAGTCACATCTTCTTTAGTTGTCCTCATCTCTTCTTTTTTGCATCAACATTTTGGTTTTTCCTGATAATTTTTTCATATGCAACTTGTTTTAAACCCAGCTAATTTTGTTGCTGTTTCCATAAGAGCTTTGGTTACTTTTCTGTTAACTTCAGAAATATCCACTTCTTCCGATGTTAGGCCTTCTAAAGCAGAGAATCTGTTCTTCAGTTCCAACTTGAAGGTATTATGGTGTTTTTTAAGGTTGGTTATGTCAATAGATTTTGTTTGTCTTATGCGCTTACCACGTTCAAGTTTAGTGTTGGGGTGCATCTTACATCTCACCAATCTATGGTCACTACCTGTGTTGAACTTGTTTAGCACACTGCAGTCTTCTATGACGAATTTTTTGTTACACATAATAAAATCAATTTCACTTGTCGTCCCATTTGAATGTCTCCATGTCAGTTTCCTGTGTGGCTTTTTCTTGAAAAAGGAGTTCAAGATGAAAAACCCTTCTGCCTCTGCAAACTCTACGAGAGTATTTCCATGCTGGTTTCTGTTGCCGTGACCGAATTTACCTACTGAAGTTTCATTCTGTTGCTGTTGCCCTATTTTTGCATTGAAATCTCCCATAATTATCTTCAAGTGCTGCTTACCTTTATTATTTAGATGACAAATTTCCTCATAAAATTCTTCAATTTCTTCTTCAGGATGACTTGTGGTGGGTGCATAAGTTTGAATAATCTGAGCCTGGTATCTTTTCGAAAGTTGGATAACAAGTCGTGCAGCCCTGTCAGAGGAACTTTCAACTTCTACAACTTTATCCTTCAGTTTCTTGTTTATTATAAATCCAACAGCACTAGTTCTGCCAGTATCTGTCCCACGATAGTAGAAGAGATGTCCACTTTTCAGTTCAATGAGATCTTCTCCTTTTCTCCTTACCTCACTTAGCCCGACGATGACCCACTTGATCCTTTGTAGTTCCTCTTCCATTTCAAGAAGTCTTGAATCAGAAGATAGGAAGCGTCCATTATACGTAGCCAAGGTCAGCATCAGATGGCAGCCTAGTCCGGTCCTCCGGGGATTCTTAGCACCCTCTGCCTTCATGTCGCACTGGCCGCTGCCTTGGCCAGTTACATTCCAGCTGCCGGAGACTGAGGGCCAAGATTTAAGTTGTGGATTCATTTTGGAGGGTTTGGCCATAACTCACCACGCTGTCCAAGCGGGTTGGTGAGTGTGGGATAGCATTTCCTCTAATCCCGATGGTATAGTTATACCGCTATTGGCGGTCATCAGAGCCTCTTTAGTGGGAACAGGATGCACCACGTGAAGGCGGGGTTGACATTTGTCAAGGAGAGGCTGTGGTGTTACGCATCACCTGACCTTACATCCCATATATATATATATATATATATATATATATATATATACCCTCCCAGGGCAAAGCGCAACCACACCATCTGATGACGGGTCCACAGTGAACTTGAACGTGCTCATGTTTTAATTTAGCGTATATATATATTTTCAACTGTAATTTTTTAAAATCATGTAAAGACGGCAAACTGTGTTTTTAATATCCTTCAGCACTAATAAATTGACTTCCTATGGTTTTCTATTGGTACTGGAGTCAGACAAGGTTGTGTAATGTCACCCTGGCTGTTTAATATATTTATGGATGTGTGATGCCAATATTGGCAATACTGGTTTATGTCTTGGTAACATCTGTAAGTGCATATTGCTGTATGTTGATGACAGTCCTGTTGGCAGAGAGTAAAAGTGAGTTGCAGAGTATGTTGTCCCGGATGTGTGAAGTTTGCATGAAATTCAAACTGACAAGGGAAACTATCAGACCTCTCGACGACAATCATCACGGAACGTTCTGTGGTGGACAAGCACGACACTAAAGTGAGAGGTGTGAAGTACAGCATTTCACAATTGCCTACAACTCCTAGAACATGGCTTATAAAAGTGGGACGCCCGCCTGTAATGGATGCAGCCATAAAGTGTCAAACAACATTTACCTGTTAGATATGAGGCACCTAAATGTTGAGAGAGACCCTGTACAACACCATTAAGTTGCAAATGTTATATAAATACCTCACTCCACGTCATGGTAATGTGTTGAGAGAAGGCAGTGCTGCAAGTAAAGGTGAATCTCGCACCACGATCAGATAACGACGGCTCTGGAATCACAGTCAGGAGCGTTGCACATGTTACGCACAGCAAAATTGATGTCCAACACATTACCGAACAGAAGAGGTGTTTCGTGTGGCAAGTATCCAGACCCCATCCACGCATAGCAAAGTATAGGTTGGTACTGTGGTGCCCACAACTGGTTGTATATAAATGAATGCAACTTATAAATGAAGATTCTGTCATGCAGGTTGATATCATGCACCTCATCAGAACGTATGTACTCTTCCATGTGTCGTGCAAACAGTTTGTATTGTCGAAAGAAATACACATCAAGGGGCTTGCAGTATTTAGTGGCTTTCAGTAGTATGATTTTTGTGTGCAAATTGACGTCCCTGTCACCGAAGGCTTTGGCTGGCAAACTAGTGTCAGTTTGACCAGATCACTAATCCAGTAAGAGAAGGGAAGGTCCTGTTAGCTCTGGTTCCAGTACCTTACACATCCAGGACAGAACAAGAGCTGTGGGCATCTTACCACTGGTGCTGCAGTCACATTCTATATTTGGAGGTTGGTTACGTCGTACTGTTTCGGAAACATGTTTGCCAAACTTATCACCCTCTTCCTGAAAGCAGATGTACAGTTTCTTTGCAAGGCATCCTGGCATGGACATAAGCACCTGAATGGTATAGGAGTAGGTAGTCAATGCAACGGATTGCACAACAGCTTCAGTTGTCTTCTCCCCAGTCAGTGGTAGCGTCCTGTTTGACGTGAGTTCATATTCAAATCGAGTTTGGTCTGTATTGAACACCATGTTGACATCAATTGCATTGGCAGTAATGTAGTCCATAGCATCTTGTACAAACTCCAATGCGCTGTTCCTTACGGCCGTGTCAAGGGTAACATCCCGCCTGGCAACGAACCTCGTGATCTTGCGTGATGTGATTTTATAGCGGCATTTGAATTTGTGCAGGAAATATGTGCTGACTTTAAAATTGGGGATACCCATTGCGTCAGCTGCTTCCTTTGCCCACATCTTTAAATGCCAGTAGTGAATTGAGAGTCCCATTTTACACGCAGTTTGGAATTTGGTGTACATATGCTGGTGAATGCATGCAGTTTTGTGTTCCATGGTACCACCACCCTCAACAGCCGTTACTATTTGTGTCACTTTTTCTGGTGATATCTTGTATTTATGGGCAGTTGCTGCAATAGGTTTTTTTTTTTTTTTTGCGACTTTCACATTGTCATAGAATAGACACTCTGCATGGTTTGTCTGGAAAACTGTTCGTGAATGCTTTTCCATTTCACTTTGGGGGTGATGGCTCGTAGGAACTCGAACTGCCTTGCATGTTGTGTGCTGTGGAGTACCCAGTGTATCACTAGGCTCAGATAACGTGTTCGCCGTTTCATCACTATCGTGCCACAATGTCTGTCCTTCAAACATGTCTGCGCATCGAATGACATGCTGCTCCAAAACGTTATACAACTGCCTTGCAATTTGCCTGTCGATGTACGTTGAAGCCGTGTCGTCCACTTGGTATTTTTGCATCACTTTGTTCACCAGTATCTGTACTACAGCATGAGGGTTACAAGCCATTTTCTTAAAACACACAACACAATATTTGTATGCGTACAAACAGGCCCGTGCGCTGTCTCACACTACCCACATTTGACAGTCGCTGACGTACACAACACAGGACGCCTTCCAGGCATGTTCAGTATCACCCAATCACATCACACCCACCGTTACATAATGTTTGACACCTTATGGTTGCATACATTACAGGCGGTCCCACTTTTATAAACCATGTTCTAGGGGTTGCGGGCAATTGCGAAATGCCGTACTTCACACCTGTTACTTTGGTATCGTGCTTGTCCACCACAGAACGTTCCATGACTATTGTCGTCGGGCGGTCCAATAGTTTCCCTTGTGAGTATGAATAAGGGAGAAACCAAAGTTATGGTTTTTGAACGAGGAACTGGTAGTACTGAATGTAATATAAGTCTTAAATGGCTGAGTGATTGACTGTGTGAATGAGCATGTTTGACAGAGAGAACAAATTGGATGGTGAAATTAGGTGAGTGAATTCTTCATTGAAAGTCATGGCTGCTTTGGGAGGTTTTCACAGGAATGACGAGTTCTCAAGTGAATCCCGCATGGCTGTTTATGAGAGTGTAATTGCCCCTATTCTGATGTATGGCAGTGAAACCTGGGTACTACAGAAGAAACATAGGGGTCGTTTGTGTGCTGGAGAAATGCATTACAAGGGGTTTGTGGCAAGACACATTCTGATCATGTAAGGAATGGAAATGTGTTGCATTTGTGTAATATGAAGCAAAATGTTGTTGCAAGGTGGAGACAAATATTCTTAGGTGGTTTGGACATGTTGAAAGAATGAGTGATGAGATGCTTACTAAGAAAAAAATTTCAGCCCAAGTGGCAAGAAGGAAAGGCAGAGGAAGGCCAAGGAAGTCATGGGTGGATCAGATTCATTAGTGTCTGCATGAGAAAAAGAGTATGAAGTATAGAAGATCTTGTGTACGACGTGTGATGAATGTCAGTGAAACCCTAGTTGTGTGTCAAGATCGCTGTAAATGGATTTGATACAGCAACAGTAAGTGAAAATTATCTGGTAGTTTGTATTTTTTTGTGGAGCTAACTTCTGAATCACAGAAAACAGCTTAGTGATATGTATGTGTGTACAAAAGTCTTCAATTTATGGGCAATTTTTAAGCAAAAATTCGCTTTTTTATAAATTTACGCTGTCACGTTGCTGCTCTGGCAATTTGTTTTTTACTGTGTGTGTAATCGCTTATTTTTATTCATCACTACTGAAAAATGCTGAAAACTACAGATTTTTGTAGTTTTCACTTCTGAAAATAGCTAAAAATGACTGATTTTTTTAGTGTTTACTACTGAAAATTTCCAATCAGGGGTGGAGTCTCTGCACATATTCTGGAGTGCAGGCACACAACAACAGGAAATGCTGAGATATACTGTGAGATAATTTAAAATTCCACTTGACAGAGAAATTTTTCCAAAGTTGGTCTTTAGTATTATTTTGTTTTACCGATGAATAAAAACTAGTCTTAAGAAAAGATTATATTTAGTTGCTCATATGGTTGAGCTTTGAAAACACACTAAAAATATGATATGAGTGTTCAGAAAAAAATGGAATATCTTCATTCTTGTAACTTTCTGCACATTGTAGTCTTTGGTAACATCTGTTTTCCCTTTTCAATAGCTCTATAATTTAAGGTTAAACTTTGAATGTTTAAAACATGATTCACTAAAAGGCTTACATACATTGGCATTGTGTTCGTGGAGACCCGGTTAGCTGAAACACTATCGCAGAAACTATTCGAAGGAAGTAGTTCAATCTATTATCCGATGGACTTTTGTTTCGCTCTAGTTAGGTTTAACCTCTGACATTATGAAGTCAAAAGATGTTGTACTGGGAGTTCTCTTTACTAGATGTTTATATCGAACCATGTCATATATTACTTGTATGTTTCAGCATCAGGGTTTCAAAAAGAGTTTAAGAACAATTAGAATGAACTAGCCTGAGTGAAAAAGCAATAAAAATATGAACGTAATAATCAAAACTGGATAACTGAATGGTCCTACTGATGTTTTCATACCATGTCGTTTTTTCTGTTTAACGTTTTTACATCCTTTGTTCTTTCTTAGTTCCAATTACACTGGTAAACACATGTTTTGTCCCAGACATAATTTTTTTTTATTCTTTAGTATTTTCATATGAGGAACCTAGATTTGCTATCCAAATTTTGCTATCACGTATAGTTTTAGAGATATGAGAATGTTTTGTTTTTTTTTCAATTTTTTACGTTAAAAATAGTGGTTTTTTTTTTTTTTTTTTTGCGAGAAATAATTCCAGTATTGACTTGGAGCACATAGCATCGTTTATTCATATGAAAAAAAAAGCAAAAAAAAAAGCAAAAAAAAAGCTGCAGGTGACATACAGACTCTATTGCGTTCATGTTTTATCAGGGGGGGTCCTGTACGCACGTGCGAATGAGTCATAGACATAACAATCCAGACTTACAAATTTTGCTTGTAGACATTGGCCACCAAGACCGAAATTGTTAGTGGCCATAAAAAAAAATTCAGTGGCCAAACTTTGAAAAAAAAAAAGTCAAATTGTATATTTCATACTAATTTTTTTTTTATAAAATTGCTTAGTATAATATCAGTATGTTTTATTTTTGCATATTTCAGTTATGGTATTCTTAAAAGTTGAAACTGAAGTAATAAAACAATGCAGGAGAGTCGGAACATCGCGTGGGGAGGAGAGTTTCCTTACGAAAGAAATCTTTGCACCTTCCGGTTTTGGAAATTTTCCCGCTATTTTCCAGCTGAAATACAAATATTTATGCAGTTAAATATTACCTAACAATGATACTGGGCAGAGGCAACATCGCGAGAAAAAAGGAATTCACGATTGCGGAAAAAATCTGAACTCCATCGACCTTCCGTTTTCGAAAATTTCGTAAAGATGGAATTCAGTCCTCCGGCGAACATCCCCTGTCACCCCACCCCCCCACCCAATTGTGTTTACTGGTTCATTGATCTCGCGAATGACCAAAATAATAACGAAAAGGGCGGAGTTCCACGATTTCGCGGAAGAATCTGATTTCTGAGATTACGGGGAAATTTTTGCAGCATCTAACCTCCGTTTTTGCACATTGTTGCCCACAGTTTCAAGCTGAAATACTTTTGTGCAATAAAATCATATTTAACAATAAAACTTTACACTAAGGCAACATCGGGAGAAAAAAAATACGATTACTGTAACTCCATTCAACTACCGTTTTCGAAAGTTTTGAGACACGAAATACCGTCTCCAGACGGAACTACCCTCACCCACCCACCCGCAAATTGGCTTCAGTTTTACGTTGATCCTGAGAACAATCTAAATGACGCGGAATTTCACGAGTCCGCTTAAGAATCTCGTGCATATCGTAAATAAAATTTAAAAAAAAAAAATGAAAATTCGTAGAATTTGTAGTTTCGACAGCGAGGTCCGTAGTTAGCCAACTAAATTCGTAGAAACTACGGACATTCCGTAGTAGTTCGCAGGTATGGAAATATTATTACAGTACACCTCGAAAATCCGGAATCATCCGGACTATGCCGATTCCGAATTTCAGAATTTTCCTATGGAATATGGGTTTAGCGAACATGCATTAAAAATAATAAAAAGAAAATGCCTAACTTCTAAAGTTTGCATCTGATTTTGACGAAATTTCACATGGGAGCTTATTTTGATGTGTCTTGGTTACTGTAAAATTTGCATTCAGTTATTTAAAAAACTGGAGAATTTTTTTTTTAATAAAAATTTCTCCCAGTTGGACTTTTCTGACACAGACAGTTGAGCTGTCGACCACTGGCTTTCATCCCCACCGCAACATCGTCCCCCTACGATGAACCATCAGCCTTGGTGCATTCTTTGTGATCAAAAACCGACGCCCTCGCCTTTTTTATAAACTTTTTTCTTCTGCTGTTTAAGCAGAATGAAAAAGATGGCCGACTTCCGTACAACTCAAATTTTGTGCCATTTTGTGCGGTTTCCGTACATTTGAAGTAAAATTTTTCAAAAACATGCGAGTTCGGTACAAGTTTAAAAAAATTTCCGAACAATGCAAGTTAAATAAAATAAATGTTTTCCCTGTGCAGATCGCCAGAATTGGTGATTTAATCAAACATTTTTAGTCGCCACAACGATGAAGTTTATCGCCAGTGGCGACCGTGAGTCTAGATCTTTACATAGACATCGCACCACCTGCCCCAGTTTCCGGCTGCTTGCTCTACTGCTTGACTACGTCTTATGTCTCAGTTCTCTGTAGACAGCCAAAGTGAACGCTGTGCTATTGCTTTTTATTAGTAGCTTTTGTTTGTGTGTGAAAACTGAAGAATGTCATGTAAGTGACTCAACCTTCCGGATACGTTTGTTATGTGTGTAGTGAATTGACATTCAAACTTCAAAGGCTGAACTTTATCCCGTTAATAAGAAAGTGTTATAAGCTTTACTTTTGTTGCAAAGTTGGAGATCAAGACAAGAGTTGGGCCCCACATATTTGCTGTGTTACATGTTCAAGACTTTAAATGGGGTGGGCAAACGGTTCTCGCCATATGCCATTTGCAGTTCCCATGGTGTGGAGAGAGCCGAAATATCATTCTCCTGACTGTTATTTTTGTATAACAAATGCAAAGGGAATCACAAGTAAGTCTAAACACAGTTTGAAATATCCCAACTTACCTTCAGTGATGCGACCTATTCCCCACAGTGATGATGTGCCAATACCACCTCACCCGGTATCAACCGATATAAATGAAAATTCAAGCTCTGAAGAGGATCAGAATGAAGATCACGCTGATCGGCATGATGCACGTTTCGACATTTCTAACGAGCCTCATTTATTGACACAACGAGACCTAAATGATTTAGTGCGTGATTTAAATTTATCTAAAAAACAGGCAGAACTTTTGAGGTCATGACTAAAAGGGTGGAACTTTCTTGATCGCGAAACTAGGGTATGCTACTGTTATATTTGCACTTTTAAGGTATTAAACCCCAGCGAAGTGCGCATATTTACGTGCAATTCATTACTGATATACTATTAAAAAAAATACCAATCACTTACCCTAAAGATCATGGTAATTTCCATCCGTAAAACACTTCAAGCACGTCAATTATCGTAATGTTGTTGGCCAAGCCAAGATTGATAAAAAACTAGTAAAATATGTAGGGGCAATACCATATGTTGAAAGAGTTTCAGCTGAAATTAATAAAGTTTGTGGCAAATATGACATACAGGTAGGAAGTCAGGTACTTACTGTAAAAAATTTAGTGATAAAAAATGAAAAAATCAGGCAATTGGATAGATCAGGAATATATGAAATCCCTATAAACCAGCAACCACCTTTGTCATATATAGGCAGCACCAAGAATAAATTAAAGTATAGATTGAACCAGCATATAAATAATTGGAATAAAAAGAAGCTAAGACAGCATTAACCCAATACTGTCTGGAAAATCAACAATGTCCAAGGTTTGAGGATATTAAAATTATTAAGAGCTGTAAAAACGAAAGGCAGTTGAGAATTTCAGAGTCAGTGTTAATTGAAAAAAACAGATCAAGATTATGCAACATTAATGAGCCTAGCAACTTAAATGAACAATGGAAGGCCTTAATAAAAATTGAACAACAGCTTAGAGAGAAAAAAAGAAAAGAGAGCAGCAATGACAATAGATGGCACCAGAGAGACAAATGATGCAGAGATTGCGACTGGAGCCCGTGCCTTGATGGCTCTGCTCATTTGAGCTGTGGTGGGTGGGTGAGACACACCTGCCTCCTGAGGATGACAGTAGCCTGTTGAAAGCGCTAGAGGATTGTGTGCGAAGGGCTGAATGAGGGTGACACTTGCATTGGGGTTAGCACTGGTTTTGAAACAGATGGAGCATTTTGTTAGTCATAGTTGACAAAGGTTTAACCACCTGGGAATGTAATGTAGTGTAAATATGTACATAGTTTTTTAACTGAATGTATGAATGAGTGGTATGCTTGTGTGGTTGTTATGGAATTGACGAGCTATGGTTACACCTCATATGGCAAAAAAAAACCCCGGCGTTGTTTGTCTAACAAATAAAAAAAAATAAAAAATAAAAAATACGATGCTTCATCCCCGGAAGAAGGAATCATAAGCAAGGAGTCTGTAAACCTTTGAAGGCCAACAACATTACAATAATTGACGTGCTTGAAGTGTTTTACAGATAGAAATTACCATGATCTTTAGGGTAAGTGATTGGTATTTTTTTTTTTAATAGTATATCAGGGTATGCTGCTTTCAAAATCGTCAAAGATTTCAAGGAGTTTTTCTCGCAAGAAAGAGATATAGTGTACTGTAATGATATTTTATCAGTGATGGACACTTAATGCATGCTCATAATGCACAGGAATGGTGTTTGTTTATAGATTTGTCAAAAGTTATCTTAAAATCTGTCCTTTTACACAATGGAAACAAATTCCCATCAGTTCCACTAGCACATGCTATTAATAAAAGAAACCTATGAAGATTTATTCTAAACAAGATACAGTATGAAAAATTAATTTGGAACAATGGAAGGCCTTAATAACAGTTTTTACATGGGAAAAAAATGTAATGAATGCTCCTTTAGTTGATCCTAAAAACATCTATCTCCCACCTCTTCATATCAAATTAGGTTTGATGAAAAATTTAGTGAAAGCCATGGACAGAAATGGAAGTGTTTTTTTTTTTTTTTGTACTTGACGGAGAAGTTCCCCAAAATTAGCGATGCAAAACTTAAAGAATTAATTTTAGTAGGACCACAAATTAAAGAACTAATGAAAGATTAAACTTGAAGGACGTTTGAATGACTTAGAAAAATGTGCATGGGTTTCTTTCAAGAATTTAGTGAAAAACATTTTAGGCAACAAAAAGTCTGACAACTATACGGATATAGTACAGGAGATGCTGAAAGCATATGAAGACTTTAGGCTGCAATATGTCTCTGAAGATCTACTTCCTTCACTCTCACTTAGATTTTTTTCCCAAAAACCTGGGCGCCGTAAGTGATAAACACAGTGAACGCTTTCATCAGGACATTTCAAGCATCGAAAAAAGATATAAAAGAAAGTGGAGTTCAAGTGTATTAGCAGATTACTGCTGGACTCTCAAAAGGGACCTTCCGAGGCAAAGTATTCTAGGATATCTTCAACTAAGACCTTTTAGGTACGTTGAACATTAATTAATTTCCTTAGTGTACATGTTATTAATGTAAAATATTTACATAACTGTCACACAAAAACCTTATGTGAAAGAGAAAAATGGTTTTCATTATTGAATTCAGCACTGCAAATACTATAAAGATTGGCCAATAACATCTTTGGGACAGCAAAGTTTTTTGGGTTTTTTTTTTTTTGTAGACCAGTGTTATTACATTCATTTTTTATCGCATTTTCGTTCAGGCAAGTCTGTCTCATTGGTTCTTGGGCTCTTACTGATACCCTATTACTGTTATATGCAGGTATTGCACGAGAAGATCGAATCGAAAAAGAGAGAGAACTCACCATTGCGACTTTTTAATTTTTGAAAATATCCGAAGTTTTTTAATATTTATACTTCCTTTATTTGTACTTCAGCTTTGATTATTACGTCCCTCTTTTTATTGCTTTTTCATTCGGGCTAGTTCGTTTCAGTTGTTCTTAAACTCGTTTTGAAACCCTGTTGCTGAAACATACAAGTATTATATGGCATAGTCCGGTATAAACATCTAGTCAAGAGAACTCACAGTACGTCTTTTGATTTCATAATGTTTAAGGTTAAACCTAACTGGAGCGTAACAGAAGTCCACTGGATAATATTAGATTGGAACTACCTCCGAGTAGTTTCTGCCATAGTGTTTCAGTGAGACTGAGTTTCCACGAACACTATGTCAAGGTATGTAAGCCTTTTAATGCTTCATGTTTTAAACATTCATCAAAGTTTAAAATCATATCTTCACATTAAATTACAGAGCTACTGAAGAAGGGAAGTGGATGTTACCAAAGACTACAACGTGCAGAAAGTTACAAGAATAAAGATATTACTTTTTCTTCTGAATACTCATTATATGTTACGAAAAGAGCTTGCACAACCCTTGGAATCGTGGAAAAGTCTTGGAATTTGATTTCCCTTTTTTCCAGGCCTGGAAAAGTCCTGGAATTTCAGCTTGCAATGAAAAAAAAAAAAATGGTTGAAATGTTTTATCTCTTTGTTCTAGCTCCTTGTGGCATTTCATCTTGTGTGATGCTGGAGTGTAAGATGTCTGAATGCCATGTTTCCAGCCACCTTGGTTTGTGGTGTAGCAGTTGTGTGCAGTTGGAATTGCTCATAGAGACCTTCCCGCAAGTCCAAAATGGCCGTTCCTTCTAGCACACACTTTCCTCGCTGTTGGAGATTGATATCTGGCCTCCCTGATGCCAATGTGCATAAAAATACCATGGAATATTGAATCTTCAGTGCCATGGCAAAATTGTTTTGTATGAAGAGAATTTTTGACTCCAGTGGCAGGAAAGAATGGTAGAGGAAGGCCAAGGAAATCATCGGAGGGCCAGATTCAGGAATGGCTGCTTGAGAAAAAAATTATGAGTATGAAGTACAAAAGGTCTTGTGTGCGATGTGTAATGAATGTCAGTGAAGGTCAAGCTGTGTGCCGAGATTGTTGTAAATGGAGACATTTGATGCAACAGTAGTAAGGAAATTCTAGTTCCATCAGTTAAGCGTTTACTTGGCCAGTGGTCTTTCTTTGAGGAGCTAGCCTTTGAATCTTAGAGAACAGCTTAATTATATGTATGTGTCATTGTGCTAAGTTCCAGATTTCTTCATATAAGTTTTATGAGGAGCAGTTTTTACATGGGGAATTTTGCCACTTCATTGAAGTGTAATAAACACTGAAGAACACTCTGTAATGGCAGAATCCATACAGCTTTATAAGAATTCTAAATGCATAGTAAATTTCATCCCAATTTGCAAAATATGAAACAAAGCACTATGATTCTAGTAAAAATGTATGCTCCTGTAAAAGTCCTGGAATTTATTTCCTATATTGCATAATAAATCTGTAGTAAAAATTGCTAATGATGTTTTATTATACTTAGATTGTTTTTGAATCGAAGATGATATCATACTTATTAAGATGCCAGTAAAAGTAACTATAATGTGACCATGGTTTCAGCCACTAGGGCTCTCTTCAGCCATCAAATTCAAATCGCGTACGTTGCTCCATTCCCCAATCAGCCTTTAAATCTTTTATCACAGGGTTGTGGCCTTTTGGTGCCATCTCCCAGCTGGAATCTGTTGAAATTTTGGAAGACTTTAATTGGTCTTTAATACACTGATGTTCAAAATTAAGAGAATTTGCACATTTTGTCGAATTTCTGAAAAAACAATGGACACATTTTAATGAAATTTGGTATGGATACACAGTTATATAAGAGAAAAAATTATACCATACAACAGTCATGGTACGCACTCATGATCGTCAGTAAGGCTCATCAGCACAGGAATGTCCAAAATCCATGTTGCAAGATCGAACAGAAAATGACTCTAATATGGAGTATGGTCCCCTCTCACAGTCATACAGCTCTCACAGCATGACGTCACACTGGAAAAGAGGCAGTCGGTCCCACTCCTGCAGCAACGCAGTTTTCAGCTCCTGGATGGTTCTCGGAGGGGGGATGACGAGCTGCAATTGCCCTCCCGAGAGCGTCCCAGACATGTTCGATAGGGTTTAGGTCTGGCGATCTGGCTGGCCAATCCATCCAGCAAATATCCTCACTTTCAAGATAATCGTTGACCAGGTGAGCTCTATGTGGACAGGCGTTGTCGTCCATAAAAAGGAACGGAGGGCCAATTGCACCCCTGAAAAGTCGAACATAGGGCTGTAAGATCCCATCCCTATACCTCTCAGCAGTCAGGGAGCCTCTGTCAAACACGTGGAGAGGTGTGCGGCCATCCAACATGATGCCTGCCCAGACCATGACACCTCCGCTGCCATAGCGGTCCCTTTCTCGGATGTTGGAAGGAAAGGTATCAGGTCCCAGGTTCTCTCCAGATGAAGGTACGTCGAGAATCAGTGTCCAGGCTGAATCGCGACTCGTCTGTGAAGAGAACGTTACCCCACTGAAGTCTGGTCCAAGGCTGATGTTGTCTGCACCATGCAAAACGTGCTCTCTTGTGTACTTAAGTGAGCAGGACGCAAACAGCGGGCCTTCTGGTAAAAAGCCCTCTCTCATGAAGCCTTCAGGAAACAGTAACCCTTAAAACTCTGGTTCCAGTGGTGGCATGCAGCTCACGAGATAGCTGTGCAGCTGTAGCAGTCCTGTAGCGCCTCGCTGAAAGTGCCGCATAACTATCTTCATTGGCCGTCGTGGCTCTTGGACGACCTTGCCCAGGCCTTCTCAATATGGATCCGGTGTCCTTAAACTGTTTCCACAAATTGCAGAGGACACTGGGCGTTACATTGAGCTCTGTAGCAACCTGCACTTGCAATTGCCCTTCCTCCAGTCTACCGACGATTCTCCACCTCATTCAGTCATCAATACGTTCTTGGCAACTCATTTTACCTGATTGTTTATGAAATTGAACCAACTCCTGCAAGAAACACGACTGTCGCCGAGGTGTACAAGCAAACTAATCGCAGAAAAAGCCATGTGTGCTTTTCATGCCCTCCACTGTTACAGCTCCGCCCACATGCACATGTACGCTTACGTATTCGACACTGCGCGTTTGCATTCTTATTCGGCTGCATAATTTGTATCTTTGGTTCCGTACTTTTTGTGAAAATCGACAAAATGTGCAAATTCTCTTAATTGTGAACACCAGTGTATTTTGTGAAAACGGTGTGAGAAAATTATTCCATATTTTGTTAATTTTGAGAGATGGGTCTTTGTTGCAAGCTTGATAATTGGTTGAAATTTTGGAAAAATATACATATACCAAATATTGAAATTTCAACCAATTATCAAGCTTGGAACAAATACTCATCCCTCAAAATTAACAAAATATTGGATAAAATTTCTCACATTGTTTTCACAAAATATTAACGACCAATTAAAGTCTTCCAAAAAAAAATTCGAAGATTCCAGCCGGGAGATGGGAACACAAGACCACAACCCTGTGATAAAAGATTCAAAGGCTGATCGCCGCCCCGGTGGCACAGTGGTCTAAGGCGTTGGCCTCTGATCATTCGTCCGTAAGGGGTCCGGGTTCGAATCCCGGTCAGGCATGGATGTTGTGTTTGTCTTACGGCACTGGCTCTTTCCCTTCCCTGGAACCAGTGACACTAAATTAGGGACGGGCGACTGCTTATAGCCCATTGAGTTGCTCACGGTGGTCGTTAAACCTCCAATCAAAAAAAAAAAAAAAAAAAAAGGCTGATCGGGAATGAAGCAACATACACGATTTGAATTTGATGGCTGGAAAGAGCCTTAGTGGCTGAAACCATGGTCCCATTATAGTTACCTTTACTGGCATTTTAATAAGTATCATTTTTTCTTCAATAATTGTGAAGGAAATGAGCCACAATGTTTAACAAAAGTTGGCAGGTGTACAATTATCTCAAGCAAAAAACACAAATAGATGTAAGTGATAAAAATGTTAAACAGTTTTTCTACATAATTATAAATATAGTGAACTGGTCCAGTTAACAGTATACACTTAGTGCTCACTGAATTATGACCACCTACGTATTACTTCTTGGGTCCTACTTTTGCCTGGAATGAATGCCCTGTGTCATAGACTCTGCGAGTCTGAACAGTTGTTCAGTGATCTGCAGCTAAGATGTTCTTATACCTTTTGGATATTGAGTTATACAAAAATACACTCATACCCTAAAAACACACTGACATAGTCAAAACCATATTATTTGTCATAAAATAAAAGTCATGATAATAAGAGAACATGCCTCGTGAACCTTCCTGACATAGCGCCTTTTACTGTGTGACTGCTTTTTAGGGTTTCTCTTGTAAGTTCTTCTAGGAGGGTTTGTTTCTTCATAAATCAATATCTTCATCACTAAATATAGTAAGTTCTTCCAGGAGGATATTATATATATATATATATTTCTTCGTCACTAATTACATTGCTTGTCTTGCATTTTCAGTTCAGAACTTTAGAAAATTCACATGTACCAAAGCCCTGTTAAAAGCAAGTTTTATGAATTTTAAAATAACTTATTGGGTTGGCAGAAAAGTCATGATGTATTTTAGCCATGTTTTGCAATGGTCATTTATTGATAGAAAGAACAAAGATCAATCAATGATATAATGCCCGTTTTGTTCGATAACCTTTTGCCATCTTTCATGAGCTGCAGAATGCCTCGTTCATAGAAGTACCTGTCTTTCGTGGCGAAAAACTGTACAAGGTGCTGATTTACAGCCTCATCTGAATTCAAGGTTATACCATGCAAGAACTGTTGAGGAGAGCCAAACAAGTGGAAGTCTGACTGCGCAAGGTCAGGCGAGTATGCTGGGTGTGGCAACACATCCCACCCAAGCTCCAATAATTTTTGGCGGGTGATCAAACTTGTGTGTGGTCTCGCATTGTCGTGATGGAACACAACACCTTTACGACGAACGAGCTCTGGACGTTTCTGGATGATGGATTCGTTCAAACTGTCCAATTGCCGACAGTACACATTTGAATTGATTTTTGGTTCCGTGGTAGGAGCTCAAAAAACAAGACACCTTTAAAATCCCACCATACTGAGACCAGAACCTTCCGCTGATGAATTTCTGCTTTGGATGTCGTTTGAGGCGAAGCAGCATGTCGGGACCAAGACCGTTTGCGCAGCACATTGTTGTACACAATCCACTTTTCGTCGCCAGTTATCAGTCGCTTCAAAAAAAAGGATAGTTTTCCTCACATTTTAAGGAGCATATTGCAGATGTTTATATGCATCATCAATTGAGCTTCTTTGAGTTCATGAGGAACCCACACGTCGAGCTTGCTTACATATCCCAGCTTCTTCAGGTGGTCGTGAATGATGGATGTGCAATGTGTCTGCAATCTCTCGTGTCGTGTAACGTGGGTTTGACTCGATCAAGCCTTGATTTGATCGTCGTCAACCTTGGTGGGCCTCCATGACCGAAGAGCATCGTTGAGGTCAAAATCACCAGCATGGAATTTTGCGAACCACCACTGGCACTGACGTTCTTGTAGAGCATTATCACCGTACACTTTACGCAACTTTTAACAAGCTTGACGCGTTCTTCTCTTTACGGAAGTAAAACAGTAAAATATGGCGAAAATGCACAGTTTGTTCTTCCATCTTCAACTTGATGTCAAATCTCCTCAAATCAACCAAATCGCTCACTATTTCTTTTAGACTGCAGCTAGAACTGGCACCTGTCGAATGCCATAACGATTAACAGAGCTGCGCATGCCTCTAAGTATTTCCAAAACCGCCATCGGGTGCCAAAATATGTCATGACTTTTCCAACCACCCAGTAAAAACCATATGTACAGTTAAAATAATTCTATGTACATTACTGCTACCTCATAATTTCAAAAATATGTCCACATATTTCAGAGAACATTGAAACCTCAAAAAAAAATTTGCTCATGAAGCTTTTCAAGTGGTCCCCACTCATTTTCAGATGGGTCAAGACTTCACCTCGTCACTCTGCAAAAAAGGAAAACACAAAAACGTGCTCTGACTATTGTTTGGAACAAAAAACGAGTCCCCAATTTGAAGATATTACAATAATTAGTAAATATCGTAATGAATGGGTGTTGTGATATTCAGAAGCAGTTACAATTAAAAAACAAAAAGAACCGTACAAATATGCCTGAAGTATGGAGAACCTTGATTTAAAAAAACGCAAAATTTAACAAACGTGAAAGAGAAAATAAAGTTTCTAATTACTATTTAGTTTCCTAGATGGCAGCACACGAATATGACTACAATTAGAACTGTACATGACATAAGATACCAGATGTTTCTTTCAGCACATATGGGGAAAACCCGGTAGCAAACATCAATTGGAACACATTTTTTGTGTTTTCCTTTTTCGCAGATAGCGATGATGTGAAATCTTGACCCCCTCTGAAGATGAGTAGGTACCACTTGAAAAGCCTTAAGAACATTTTTTTTTTTTTTTTGGAAGGCAACCAAGTCACTCATAGATTGTAGTATTTGTAGTTTAGAAAAGATCATAGCCTTGGTCTTGTTTACATTAATAATCAATTCACTGTTATTTAACCAATTTGTTACCAACACAAGTTGTGCATTTATTCTAGATATAAAATCTACAGTATTATTACCCTTTAATAGGATTGTTGCATCATCAGCAAATAAAATTTAGTCATTATCTTTTACCACTGTATAAGATAATAAAATTCTGTTACATGTCCTGGAATTTTATCCATTCCTGCCTTTTCGTCCCTGCGCGAAGTTTTGTAGTTGAGAATTTTTCTACTGACATAACTTATGTCTGAAAAATTTCCCTCCCCACCCCCTGCAAAAAGCGTTTGGGAGGGGGGCTGTTGGTTTTCTTATCTGTTAAGAGTTAAGCTGCGTTATTAGCATCTATTACATTGTGCTTATGTTATCACTTTGTCCAGCCGGGGAGACCATATCTCTGCAATTATTAGTTTGATTTGTAAAATTATTTTTGTATTGGGAAGCTTAAAATGTGAAGATGATGATCCATGCGTTCCGGTTTTTTTTTTTTTTTTTTTCCGATGCACAGCTTGTGTAAATGGAGATCGCATCGAATTTAAAATGCATTTTATTTTATATATTTGCATCTAAATATCCAATTGAAAAAAATATTTTTCCTTTCAAAGACATTTATATCGAAGACTATTTTAGTTAGTCCCTTTTTCAAATAATGCATAAATTTTCCGCTAAAGGGCATAACGATAAATCGCAATTTTCCCAATATCTCTGCTTCTAAAAGTCCGATTTGAAAAATCCTTCCTGCGTTTGATACAGCTCTTGGTGGAGGGGGGATGTTTTGCATATAATTTCTCATTTTTTGTAAAGAATGGTTTAGCCACCAGGGGGCGTGTTTATTTTTGCTTCTGATGTATTAGCAACAAAATCTGAGCTCGAAACTCAATTGAAAAAATTCCTTCCTTAACTGATACCGCTCACCTCGGAAAACTTTTTGAGAATACCTCCTGCTTAAAATAGTGCATTATTCTTCCACCAGGGGTGTACACGTATATATTATTTTTGTCCATATCTCTGTTTATAGGAGTCCGATTTGAAAAATTCTTTCTTTGTTGAACATTTTCGGTGCAAAATGTTTCTCATATAATTTCAAATATTTCTTAACACACAAGTGCAACACTAGAGGACGTAAGTTCACTTTTCTATTTACAGCAATATCTGTGGGACTAAAAACCCAAGTTTCTGATTAGCTGCAGCAGACATCATTTTTAACATTCTGCATTCTATATTAAGTTTGCCCAAGCATGTAGGAAGTTGTTTGTTGTAGGTTATAGGTTGAACAGACCTATGGTTTCATTATATTTTAAGTAAGAACGTTTGGATTGTATGTCCTGGAAAAAAATCCAAAAGTCCTGGAATTTTGTGATTAAAAAAAGCATATGAAACATGCTATTAATACTAGCACTCTCTTCATTGAACAATTCCTGCATAAGGTAGGCTTGATGAGACGGGACATTATTGTCCTGGATGACCCCGTCCCCTTCTGAGTGGAGGTACAACATTGTGGGATGTACATAGTCCACAAGCAGTCCCTGGTAGTATCCAGTGTCCGTATGTTGGTCCGCATGCACCAGGAGTTCCAGTTCTTGTCAGCTAATCATGCCTCATATCATACAACCAGCCTAATTAGTCAGTGCCATGCACTAGGGATCCATAGCCTCATGCTGGTAATGCCAAATACAAATTCGACTGCTGGCAGAATGGAATATGTATTGTGATTCATCAGACCAGCACACCTGCTTCCAATCTTCTGCCATCCAATCCACATCCTGTTGGCACCAGGAGAGTAATTTACAAGGATGAATTGTTAGAAGGTGGGGTGCGTAGGATGTCTACTCTTTACACGCAGCGTCACACTGCTGACTCTAAATACTGACTCTACTATTCACAGAATGGAGTACATATCATGATTCATTGGACAAGCATACCTGCTTACAATCTTCTACTGCTCAATCCACATTGTTTTGTCTCCAGCAGAGTCATTTATGGAGTATTGTTAGGAGAGGGTGGTATGTAGGATGTCTACTCTTTTCGCCCAGCGTCATGGTGCTAATGCTAAATACAAACTCTACTGTCAGCAGAATAGAGTACATATTATGATTAATTGATGCAGTACACCTGCTTCCAATTTTTTATCATTCAATGCACATCCTATTGGCATCAAGAGAGCCATTTGCATTAATGGACTGTTCAGAGAGGATGGTGTGTAGTTTGCAACTCTTGTAGCCCATCGGTGCCAGTGTGTGGTGCATAGTCACATGTGATATTGTTTCTGGTTGACTCATATCATATTTGGCTGTCAACTGTAAACATGTACTGTGGCAGTTGCCCTGTACAAGGCGGTGCACCCATCGTTTACCTCTAAAATGTTTCCTCTCATTGTTCCACAATTTTGGCACCTCTCCTGGTCCTGCAATCACAGAGGCCCTTAAACAACCCACAAGTGTCATCAATTCTGAAATCGACACAATTTGGCATTTGATAAACTCCAATAAATCCGTGGGTTTTTTTACCCATCACGTCTGTAACTTTGCTCTCATGTCCGTAACTTTGCTCTCACATTCGTAACTTTGCCTCATGTCCGTAACTTTGCTCTCACAACCATAACTTTGCTCTCACATCCATAACTTTGCTCTCACATCCATAACTTTGCTCTCATGTCCATAACTTCACTCCTAAATTGTTAACTTTGCTCTCCAGTAAACAACGGGGCGTCATTAGGGCATGAAAGTCAGGAAATCAGAAAAGAGTTGTGAAATAGTCTGAAATTTTGCTTTGGGAGAGGTCATAATTATATATATATATATCATCATTGTCAACCATTATCAATCCACTGCTGGACGAAGGTCTCCCCAAGTTTCCTCCACAATGGTCTGTCTTGTGCCAGTCTCCTCCATGTCACTCCCGCATACTTTCGAATTTCATCCACCCATCTCCCATGTGGTCTTCTTCTGGGTCTTTTCCTGTCCCTTGGAATCCAATCTAAAATTTCGGCTGTCCATCGATGGTCTGTCCTTCTCGCAGTATGTCCAGCCCATTGCCATTTCAGGGATTTAACTCTGATCATGATGTCCTCCACTCTTGTCATTTTTCGGATCCACGAGTTCCTCTTCTTATCTCTCCTGGTTACACCAAGCATGCACCTCTCCATGCTTCTTTGAGACGTAAATGGGATTTCCAACTAACGATCCAAGTAACGAGAAAAGGGTACTACTTTGCCCTCTCCCACAAAGAAAACTGTTAAAGCAAAAAACATTTCAGCTTAGAAATATATGTACAGAATGTAGTTTACAAAATTTGAGATCAATTTAGCAATTTAAATTATGCTGCTTATAAAGTCACATAATATTTATCAGGTGAAAATGTTAAAGAAAGGTGTATAGTAAAATTGTGTAATACAATGATGAGTATTTCAACTTACTTAAGGCACTGACAAAGTATGAGTCACATTTTTGTTTCTAGCAGACAAGCAAGGGGCACCTTTCCCGTAGAAAAAAAGAGGAGGCGAGTTTGTCTCTTTAAAATATATACACAATCAGCCAAAACATCAAAACCACTTCTGCATTATGCAAATAAGCATGCATGTAGCCAATCGGAGTCATGTGCAAGGTCACAAATGATGTATATACAAGTATATATTAGGTGTGCAACTTAATTCTCGGCCACAGGCATGACACGTTGACAGCAAATTATAGCAAATGGAATACGTATCTAATCAGGGAAATAATCCCCTTCGTGTTGGATACATTTGAGCCATCGGTCAAGGAGCTACCGAGTGCCACTGCGGAAAAAAAAGGGCTGTTTTGAGTTGATAAAGTCATCAATACTTATGTGGACCTCCTGAACAGAAGTGAAGTGCGTATCACTCAGGTGATGTTCCAGGGAGCAAAAGAGGTGATAATCCGACGGGGCAAAGTCTGGAGAATACGCCGAATGGGAAAATCTCCCATCCCAGGTCGGTGATCGTGTTTAAAGTCATTTTCATGGTGTGAAGATGCGCATTATCCTGAAGCAACAGGACCGACCTTCTGCCCTTGCCGGTGTATGGCCTTTTCGCCTCCATTGCGTCACTCACACGAATGAGTTGCTGACAATAACGCTCAGCATTGACCGTTTCATCAGTTTTGAGCAACTCGTAGTGTAAGACACCGCGCTGATCCCACCATATGCACAGCAACAACTTCCTGGCATAGATATTCGGTTTGGCGGTACTTGTGGTAGGCTGACCTGGATAAACCCACAATTTGTGCCACTTAGGATTATCATAGAGGATCCACTTCTCATCACAAGTCAAAATCTTGTGGAGGAAATACTTCTTCTTGAATCTGGAGAGCAAGGACACAGCAACATCGTAGCACCTAGACTTGTTCACAGCTGTGAGTTGGTGGGGCACCCAATGGCCCTTCTTGTGAATCCGTCCAAGCTTGTGCAGGTGCTTTGCAATGGCTTGTTTCTCTGAGTTCCTAAGCGAGCTCTGACTGTGCGATAGGGATCCACGTCCAACAATTGTTCCTCATCCTCAACTTTCTGTGGCTGTCCCAGACGTTCTGCATCACGGAGATTGAAATTTCCCTGCTTAAACTGCTGTAGCCACTTCTTGCGCATACTGTAGGACACGGCAGCCTCACCCAAAGCAGCACAGATCATTTGCTGGGCACTTTTTTCAGCTGAAACGCGAACAGGAGGCAGTGTCTCAAATGTTGCTTCTTGAGCGACATTGCTTTCTTCGTCAACTTTCGTCCCTTCTGCCACTACAGCTGTGAGCAGTTACGGTTGCCTGGAAAGCTGTTGGATGGTGCTGCAATCAGCCATTATCGCACACAGCTATTTGCATTTGCTGACGTTCTATGATCGCTTGCGGTTAGGGGCCAAGAATAAAGTTGCGCGCCTAATATACCTGGGTCAGAGCTCTCTCTTTCAGTATTTCGTTTCCTCTCAACATGGGAAAAGCAAAGCATTTATCTAATTTCAACAAATGCCAGATTGTTATGGCAAAATGTTTTGGTAAGAGCATCTCCAAAATAGTGATGCTGGTAGACTGCTCATACTATGCAGTAGTTACTAGCTATCAAAGATGCACCAAAATAGGTGACACTAGTAGCTATCAAAGATGCACAAAAATAGGCATTTGATGAGTTAGCTAGCCACCAAAAATAGTTAGTAGCTATCAAAGATGCACCAAAATAGGTGACACTTCCAGCTGTTGACAAGTTATACATAGTAGAAATAGTTAGACATAGCCACCAAAAATAGTTAGTAGCTATCAAAGATGCACAAAAATAGGTGACACTTCCAGCTGTTGACAAGGCGTGAATGAACCACGCGTTGTTGATGCCAGAAGTCAATGCAGGCTGTCTGGTCTTGTCTGCAGCAACAGAAGGGCAATTGTAGCTCTCATTACCCATTATTTCAATTGTGGTGAAGGGCCCAATGTGCCGCCCCGGTGGCGCAGTGGTCTAAGCGATGGCCTCTGATCATTCGTCCGAACGGGGTCCGGGTTCGAATCCCGGTGAGGCATGGATGTTGTGTTTGTCTTACGGCACTGGCTCTCTCCCTCCCCTGGAACCAGTGACCCTAAATTAAGGACGGGCGACTACTTATAGCCCATTGAGTTGCTCACAATGGTCGTTAAACCTCCAATCAAAAAAAAAAAAAAAAAAAAAAAGGGGCCCAATGTGTCAGAACACATAGTTTATCGTATGCTCTTGGATATGGGTCTCCAAAGCCGCAGACTCATTGATGTGCTTATGCTCGGAAACATTCACTGTCATCAACGCTTGCAGTGGGCATATAATCGACATTAGACCATAGAAGACTGGAAGAGGGTCTCGTGGTCAGACAAATCCCATTTCCTGTTACACCACGTCGACAGACGAGCTCACGTGAGACGTTTACCCAAGGAAGCCTCGCATGGATGCACTATGAGACGGATCTAGGTGGATGGTCTGGATCCGAGCGTGATGGTCCGCACAATGTTCTCTTGAGGAACACTTGGGCCCATTATCCCTGTAGAGCAAACTCTGACAGCTGTAACGTACCTGAACATCATGGCTGACCAAGTACACCCCTTTATGACAAATGTATCCCCTGGCGTGGATGGAGGGAGTCTGACGGTCTGGACAATACTTTCTTGAGGAACACTTGGACCCATTATCCCTGTAGAGCAAACTCTGACAGCTGTAACATACCTGAACATCATGGCTGACAGAGTACATACACCCTTTTATGGCGACTGTATTTCCTGGCAGAGCTGGCATCTTTGAACAAGACAATGCTCCATACCACAGTGCAAAGAAGCTTCAGGAATGGTTCCAAGAACATGAAGAGGAATACCATTTATTTCCATGGCCCCAAATTTGCCAGATGTGAATCGTATCTAGCATGTGTGGTTTGAGTTGGAGAAATGGTTACGAGAGGTATTGACCCAAGCAGGCAACCAAACAATAGTCTTTATATATGTATGTGACAGGAATATCAGTTCAATGAATGTAATTTTTATACCAATGAGGATAAAATGTCTTGTATTACAGGTGTTTGCACATATCTACGCATCATTTTGAATATAATGAACTGAAAGGGGATCAAGAAATGGAAACCTGTGTCATTTTTTATAACAGAGTCAAGAGAAAAAAATTTATGTGCAAAATATTTTGACATTATGTGAAGCGTGTTATTTATACATATGAGAATTAAAATAATTTAATGTATTTTTTATATATTCAAGATTACATAATTCTTAATTGTCATTTATTTTCTGCTTACGTTTGCTGTTTCATGTTTTCGTATAAATTGGAAAAGGTCATTAGACACCGTCCTGCAGTTAGGTATTTTGTGTGTAAGATCGTGAGACATTTCAAGAGGATGTCCATAGTTCTCTAAAAGAATAAAATTTGCATATGATTAACTTGGGCCTAGTGTTATACTATTACAGGGTTGTTTTTTTTGTAGTACTTTGTAATGGTATAAAACGAAGATTTTAATTTTTTTTTTTAAATACCTGTAGGTTCCACAGAATTTAAATCACTAAAAAAACCACAAAACCTAGTTAATAATATGTAATATAAATTTTTCAGTAATTGAAAACTAACAGATTTTCACAAAGGGGCCTCAAATATATTTTCTGCCGGGGGCCCCAAGTTTTTCCAGTATGCCACTGGCAGGATCTCCTGTTGCAGTTGTGGTGCCAGATATCAAGAGACACCTACCAACATCTCATTAAATCTGTGCCTCATAATGGGCAAGAGCTCATTTGGCCGCGATAGGAGCGCCTACATCATATTCAGTAGCTATTTTAATATTTTGGCTTATTGATGTATATACCCACACGTAACATACATGTGCGCACACACAGGTGTTTTAAAAATGGTCATGAGATTGCATTTCCCAAATTCGGTAGACACCCTGATCACCAACCTCATATACACTGAGTGGCCACTTTATTATGACCACCCCCTCAGTACTTCGTTGGGCCATCTTTTGCCTCTAATACTGCGTCGATTCTTCGTGGCATGGACTCAGCGAGATGTTGATAGGTGGTTTATGGGATCTGAGACCATGCTTGATGAATAGCACTTTCCAGAAGTGTGAGATTTCAGGGTTGTGGATCCAGCTGTCTGATGGCTCGTTCAACTTCATCCCACAAATTCTCAATGCGGTTGAGATCTGGAGATTTTGGGGACCACCTAAGCAAAGTAAACTCACCGGTATGTTTCTGAAACCAATCCTGTAAAATACGAGCACTATGGCAAAACGCATTATCTTGTTGAAAGTAGCCATCGCCATTGGGATAAACCATCCACATGACAGGATGCACTTGGTCCGCAACGATGTTTAGATATGATGTGCCAGTCAGACGTTGATCAACACAAATTAAAGGGCCCAAAGCATGCCAGGAAAACATTCCCCAAACCATAACGTTGCCTCCACCAGCTTGAAGGGTTGTAGCAATGCATTTGTGGTCCATGCTTTCGTGCTGTTTCCGCCAAATTCTCACTAGGCCATTGGCATATGGTACAACTGAAGACATGATTCATCAGACCACATAATTTGTTTCCAATTATAGACTGTCCAATCCTTGTGCGAACTGGAGATGTTTTCTCTTGTTAACTGCAGACAGCAAAGCTGTTTGAACAGGCCTTCGGCTGCCATATCCCATCCGATGCAGTGTACGGTGAACAGTGCATGCAGAGATCATTTGAGGGGATCCTTGATTAAGATGGTCTGTAATTTGCTGCACTGTTGCCCTTCTGTTGTCTGTTACCAGTCTGGACACTCTCCGTTCCGCCGGAGAAGTCACTAGTCGATGACGACCACACGTAGAGACCCAGTTTTTTGGCTGACAGTCCAGTCTTTAAACACTTTAACAACAGCTGCTCTGGAACATTTCACGAATGCGGCGGTTTCGGTGATACTCGCTCCATGGCTCCGAGCTCCTACAATCATCCCACATTGAAAGTCCGTCAAATCACATTTTTTACCTATCTCGTCACCCAAAAATCACTTCTACTACTGTCGCAAGTACTAAGCTTTCCCTTTTTACACTAGCCTCGCCCTCTGGCAAAAACAGCATGCAGCCATAGCTCATTTGCTTAAAACTGTCAGGTGGTCATAATAAAGTGGCCGCTCAGTGTATATACCTTTGGTAGATTTGGAGAGTTTTGTGAAAGTAATCTTTTGTTTTTCAGTGAAATGTTTTTTTTTTTTATGTTTTTTTTTTTTTTTTTTTTTTTTTCTGTTTTTGGTAGAATTTGTGTTAATGCTCTTTTCCTTTTTAGATTTAAAATGGCTATCAACTTTGCTTGCTGTCATAGGAAAAGTCATGATTGCTGCATCTTTTGCCATTGTTTATATCTACACTGCTGAGATTTATCCTACTGCCGTCCGTAGTACTGGAATTGGTGTCAGCAGTATGTTTGCCAGAATAGGATCAATTGTAGCACCACTCATTAATGAACTGGTAAGAACACTATTTTTTTAGTACAACTAAGGTGTATCTGAAATGGCTTACAATAGATTTTTCTTAAACAATGTTACTAGTGCCATCCATTACAGTGTTGGAATTATTTGCTATGAAATCTGAACAGGTTCAGTGCCGAGTTTCAGCAGTGTGCACAAAGTGGTTGTACTAGAAAGTAGTGTTTAGTTGTTTCAGTAAAATCACCTTGTCAAGATTTAACTGCTAAACAAAGAGTGGCAATCAGATTTTGTTTTAAAGCTGGAAAAAGTGAAACTGCAACAGTTGCAATGGTGTTTGCCCCCTTATGCAGATTTTTTGCTGGTGTGGGTGATTCTGTGAAGGAAATGATGTTCAGGACAGCATGTGAAGCAGTTGCCCTTCCCAATCTTGTACTGACTCCAACATTGACAAAATTCTGCAGCTGTTAATATAAAATCGTTGCCTGTCCCTCTGAATGATCTTCACATCAGTAAGGATACCATGCACTCTATAAATTAGTAAAAAACAAGTGTGCTTGCATTTTGTACCATATGCATTGATGTGGAACAGAAGGAGCGAGTTGGTGCACATCAGATTTTGATTGAGAAGGCAGGTAAAGAATCCATACTTGTTTCAGGCCTGTGTATCATCCAAATATAGCGTGGAATTCCGGGTTTTTTGTAATATTCTAAACCCGGAAATCCAGGTTTTCAAGTTTTTCGTAGAAATTTGGTAATCTTTAATCATGTCATTTCTGAAAATGCTGTGAAGTGGTAATTAAAAGTGCCTTTCCAGATTCAAATGTTTGTGCTTGCTGAAAGGAAGGCTATATACTTTTGGGCAACTGTATATATATATATATATATATATATATATATATATAAGCATAATTTCAGTACATAATTTCAATAAATCAAATGAGCTAATTGCAGAATTGGCAAAAATCAATGTAGGATGTTACGGCAGCAAGACTAAAGGAACTAGAGTTTAACTGATCTCCATAGTTTGCCTAAATATTCTGAAGTGCAAAATTTGACTTAAAGAATGCAGTTTTTGAAGTCTAATTTCACAATTTTTTGAGAGATCTCCAACACCACTAACATCACATATCACATATGAAGTTCAAAAATTGCATTTTTGAAAGATTTCCAATATACTGGGGGGGGGGGTAGTACAAAAAAAGGTGTGATGTTAAATTTCACAGGTGTTAATGGTTAATTATTGTGTAGCTAGTTAATGTAATGTGCGGGCATTATATAAACAATGTACCCGTATTGTATCTTACATACACTCACAGAGAATGAAATTTGCGCACCTGGAAGAAAACGGGCTCCAACCACGAAACTTTACAAATAGCTAGCGTGTGTGTGTGTGCTGGTATTCAAATGATCTATGTTTGGTGCGATTGCACATGACCGCACACCCTGTGGTGGCACTGCAAGCACGAACCAACGACCTTATAAGCCGGTGTGTAGTTGATGCCCCATGAAAGCAAAAAGCACCAGCTGATGCAAGCAAAAGTACAGAGTGACCAGAATTCCGGGTAGCATGAACCAGCGACCTTATAAACCAGTGTGTAGTTGATGCCCCATGAAAGCAAAAAGCACTAGCTGATGCAAGCTAAAGTACAGAGTGACCAGAATGCCGGGTAGACGCCAGAGACGTTGATTTATGCAACTTATGGACTTTGAGAGAGACCTGATCATCGAGCTGAAAACCTCAGGGTGCTCGAAGCACCATATAGCCCTCCACGTAGACCGTTCTGACCATTCCATCCGACTGTGCTGGGAGCATGGACAGATAATGGCACTGCAGAGCTGCTCCATACGGAATAGGAGGACCACCGCTAGAGAGGATCAATGGATCGTGCGCCAGGCAAAAATGGATGCCACGAGAACCCGGTCCACTATACAGGCAGATATAGTGGCTCCTGTGTGCCCATAAGCCATTTCCCGATGCCTCGTGGAAGCAAATATGCAATTCCAGCGCCCCTTATGTGTGCTGCCATTAACACCGGAATATCACCAGCTCCGTTTGCAGAGTAACATGGAACGCCACAGACTGGCGACGTGTGGTGTTTAGCAATGAGTGCCGCTTCGTTTTGGGACAAATGATTGTCTCCGGGTATGGAGGTGTTTGGGTCAATGGCACAATCCCAAGCTTGCAATCGAATGCCACTCCTTTCCCACTGCAGGCATTATGGTCTGGGGAGCGATTGCCTACGATAATCGATCATCTCTAGTGGTGGTACGTGGATCATTGACAGGCCAGCGGTATGTGGATGAGATCCTACAGCCCCGTGCGCTCCCATTCCTGGCCAGGATTCCAGGTGTGCTGTCCAAGCAGGATAATGCCCGCCTGCACACGGCTCGGGTTGCCCAGGACTGCCTACGTCATGGTCCATGGCCTGCCCGCTCCCTGGACATGTCCACTATCAAGCATGTGTGGGCCCAGTTGAAATGCCACCATGCCGCACTATCCGGGATTTGAAGCACATCGTCCAACACATGTAGGCTAGTCTGCCGCAGGACAACATCGGGCATCTGTTTGCCTCCATGCCAGACCGTTTGCAGCAGGTGTCGCCACACGAGGCGGTGCAACGCACTGTTGAAGATGACCGGACTGTGTGCCACAGATCAGCCTGTAATTGTCCTGCAGCTCTATTTTTGCCATCATGTGTATCATTCATCTGTATCATTACGTCCATAAAATTTCAGTTCAGTCCGATGCTTCCTTCTTGGTGCGCAAATTTCATTGTCCGTGAGTGTATACGCGAAGTAGGATCCAAAAGTTACTGGACTAGTCCGTAAGTCCATAGATGGTTAGAGTTACAAAGCTGAAGCACATCCCCCTTCAAAATATGACCCTCTTGCAACAAACACTTCTGCCAGCAGCAGAGTTTGTCGAAGCACTTCTGGAACCATTCTTTGCAATATAGTTCTGTGCAACCAGCGATGCGTTTTTCACTTCTGCGCTGAAAAGCCGATGTGTCAGCTTAGAGAAGAGGTGAAAGTTGCGGGGGCCGAGGTCAGATTTGTAGGGTGGGTGTGGGAGGACAGTTCTTGTTTTGGCGGGAAACTCTTGAAGGATTAGTGACCTGTGTATCGGCGCATTGTCGTGCAGCAGCACCTTCGATTGATCGCCCCACACTTTAAGGCCTCTTCTTGCAGATCACATCACGTGATGTCCAGGTAGAGCTTCCAGTTGACACTGTGTCCTTCAAGGATAAATTCAAGATGAACAATATCCTGGATGTCGAAGATCTCTAGCATGATCTTGCCTTTGCTACAATCTCGATGACAATTTCCACGTAGCTGATGCCCGCTTAGTTTGCAGGTTGAAGAAGCACCATTTTCATCGCCTGTTATGATTCTTCTTAGAAATTGCGGATCTTGGTCAGCAGTGGTTACAAAATCGCCCGCCATTTCAATCTGTATGGCCTACTGATCTTTAGTTAACATCATGGGGCGACGTGTTGACACACAGTCTCTAATATCCCAGCAGCCTCTGCTACCATAATTTTCGTCGTGTTATCTGCACCAGCGTATAATCCACAGACCGAGGAATTCACGTTAAAAAAAGGTTTTTCTTCGTATAATCCATTCGGAAAAAGATCACCATATATTCTGCACATCATAGATGTTGAACAGGAAGAGGAATTTTCGACAGAAAAGGCAGTCTCATAATGATCCAGGAGTCTGAAGAGGTAAGCAAAAAATGGTTTTATTAAATGAAGAAATTCGTTTTTAAAGGTTACTTTTTCATATTTTTATCTCCGGACAGATAAAGCTCAGTGACATGGCCTCTATAATCACAACGATGCAGCTCCAGAGACTTTGACAATGATGAAAGCCTGATACAGAACAAGTCATAAAAATACCGTATGTACTCGCATATAAGTCTTAAAGTTTTTGGGGGAGATCCTGCTTTTAGAGTTGGGGGATCGGCTTATACATGGGCCAATAAAAAAAATAGGGCTAGACTTCTGTGAATTGTTCTGCAGAATTTACTGACTGATTTGTTTATGTTTTAGATTGCAGCAAAGTGGCTTCCTGTGTGTTACTGCGCAATCGTTTTCTGATCTCAAAACTATCGCGCAGTAACTCAATCATATCCTCAACTGTGCCCACCATGTTAAGTTTAAATTTGGCAGTGTAACTGAAACATTTCCTTTTCAAAGACATCATGAATAACAATGAAGGAAAGCATAAGCAGCAAAGGATGAACTACACAGAGGGCACGGCACACATGAGATCCGAAAAATAGAACGCATAGGTTCTTGCAGCAGGCGCTGTGCGTACTACATTGGCTGGTTACCAGAAACAGAGACAACACAACACAGTCGGAGCTGTCCTTCTCAATAATACAAAGTGACCCCTGCTGTGTCTTCCCACAACTTTGTCGATCTTTCATTACGACACCCCCTCCTCCCGCTCCGTACAAACTCCTGAACTGTGGAAAATTTTTTCAAGGGAGTTTCCTTTTCCAATTATACACCTCTCCTGAACAATTATCCTGTGGACTTTTTTTAAAATCAAAGGGCCATAAAAACTTTTCTTTTTTTAAATTGGCATATTATCCTTATCGGTGTATAATTCGCAGAACCTATATATTTTAAACTTTTTTAGCAGATAATCCATGGATTATACAACGAAAATTATGGTATTTGCTCAATCGTCTGTTATTGTGTACGATGGCAGCAAGCTTCAAAATGTTTTCACCCATGCAAGCTGTCACTGGCCTCCCACTTGATTCATTGCCTTCAACCTCCTGTCTGCCTTCTCTGAAGCATCGATGCCAATTGAATGTTTGTGACCATGGCAGGGTATTTTTGCCGTAAACTTGCTTCAACATCTCGTAAGTTTCCGTTGGACTTTTGCCCAAACGAATGCAAAATTTAATGTTAATGCACTCTCAAGATACACCGTTTTTCATCAGTCGCCAAACACTGCATAAGTTGCTCACAATTCTCGGATGCACTATGGTGAGTGCATGACGTAGATGGATGAAACCAATTTCCCTGTGAGGAGGGGGCAATGTAATGTAGTACAATAATAACCATGAGTATGTGATACACATACTTTGTTGTACAGGGGCAGTCCGGGAACTTTTGAATCCTACTCCATACAATATAATATACACTATATTGACAAAAGTCACCGAACACCTAGAAGAGAAACACAACAGAGCATTTATTGACATACAGTAGTACGGTGTCGTCCACCTTTGGCCTTAATGCATGCATTGACCTTTCGAGACATGCTTTTGACAAGGTTTTGGATCACAGCGATACGCATGCGTTTCTATTCAGTACATAATGTGGCCACTAACTGTTGCTTAGTAGTAGGCCTTGGTTCCAAACTTCTTGCGAAGCTCTAATTCATTCCATAGGTGCTCTGTGGGATTAAAATCAGGGCTCTGTGCTGGCCAGTCCACACACAATACGGAATTATCGTCAAACCACGCCGTAACAGTTCTTGGCTCGGTGCATTGTCCTGCTGGTACCAACAAGGCATGGTTCCATAATATTGCCACAGAGTTGGTAGGGCATAATTGTCCAGAATATCAAGGTAGACATGCTGGTTAACAGGTTTTTCCACGATAACCAATGGGCCGGAACCATACCATGAAAAACACCCCCACACAAGTACACCGCCAGCTCCAAACTTGACCATAGGAACAGTACACTCTGGTGAATGGCCTTCCCCCGGCTGCCGCCATACCCGCACACGGCCATCAGACTGATGGATCGTGTATCTGGATTCATCAGCCCACATGACCCGTTTCTATAGATCTACGGTTCACTATAAATGTTTTTTACACCATGCTAAACGACTAGTAGCATTCCGAGTGGAGATGAATGAGCAGCCACACGACCACGGTAACCTATGTGAAGTTTTCTGTGAATAGTATGTGTACATACCGAGGTTCCAGCATTTTTACTCACCTGTACACCGAGGTCTTGTGTAATACTCTGTCGATTAGCTGTAACGACTCTCCTGAGGCTTTGACGTCCTCTATCACTGATTTCCTTTGGTCTGCCAGTACGTTTTGCTGCTTCGGGCACGCCATGTGTCTTCCACTTATTCAGTACATCCAAGACAGTTGACTTGGGTATGTTTAAACGCTTCTCCCTCTCGGTTTCTCTTATGGACAACCACTAATATAACGCCCAACAATCTTTCCTTTCTCAAAGTCAGTTCTCTCCCGCCGCAACATTTTCACTCAACCTCACAGTGCAGTGTGATCGCGGTTGGCTACAGGCTTGTTTTTATACCATTTGCAGCTGTACTGCACATCTTAACAATGCAGCGGATCCTTTAATTTGCATTTGAAGGGGTGTCAGGTGACTTTTGTCAATATAGTGTATGTAACACTGAGGTTAGGGTTTTTTGTTTCATCTCGCAATCACTCCAGTTGTTTTTAAAAATATCATAGCTGGTTATAAATTCTTGGGCTTTGCATGAGATCCCAAAACACAGAATCAGCTGCACAAATTGTAGAACATTCACTAAAGAAACCCCAGGCATTCTTGATTAAAAAAAACATTTTTTCTGGATGGCCAAAAAGCATATCTGCATTAAATGCAGTACTTTTAGAACATCTTTTGAAAAAAAAAATGTATGTTCTAATAGCATCGGTATGTTTGTGCATCTGTGGGACACCCCCATAGCAAAAAGTTTCTGATCAGTCTGCGACAGACTATCGTGGTGCCACAATAAATCTGCGAGTGGTTGCTGGGCAAAGATGACTGCTAGATGCGAAAAACAAGAGGAAAAAAACTGACTGCTTTGTATTTCTTCAACCTGAAATATAGCTTAGCCTGGGTACTACAGCCATTGCAATAACTGGGATAAAGTGCATTCTACTCTCTGTACCAAAATGGCTAAAACACAATGAATTATGGGGGAAAATTGTATTTAACAAAAATACAGGACACAGGGAACAGCGCTAGAGGGGAAAATATATATACAATTATGAGAGAAACCTTTGCTCCGTCCTACTTCCGTTTTCAGAAAAATGATCTCCAATTTCAAGTACAAACATGTAATTAAATGATATTTGAACAGTAATACAGTGCCAGTAACACACACACACAAATATTAGGGGGAAATTTTGACTGCCTTTGGCTTCTGTTGTCAAAAATTGTTGCCTCCATTTTATGATTACGGCAAAAATCTTTGCTCTATTCCACTTCTGTTTTCAGAAAGAAATTGCAGAGGTCTTTCCTCCATTCAACTTCTGTTTTCAGAAAGAAATTGCAGAGATCTTTGCTCCATTCATTTTCTGTTTTCAGAAAGAAATTGTAGAGATCTTTGCTCCATTCAACTTCTGTTTTCAGAAAGAAATTGCAAAGATCTTTCCTCCATTCAACTTCTGTTTTCAGAAAGAAATTGCAGAGATATTTGCTCCATTCAACTTCTGTTTTCAGGAAGAAATTGCTGTCCATTTTTAGTGTTAAATACAAACATTTATGTAACAAAGCGATAACAACCATACACAGCTTAGATTACATGGCTCCAACTTCTGTTTTTGGAAATTTTTGTCTCTGTTTTCAGTCTGAAACACAAACGCTTATGTAATAAAGTGTTTAACAACAGTACTGGACAGACGGTAGCATCACAAGGGAGGGGGGATTACAGGATATATCTTCACTCCGTGTAACTTCCGTTTTGGGGAAGTTCAGACAGAAATCTTGCATCCACAATTGGGATCTGCAAGAGAGAATTAATAGGGGTCTGGGGATATTGTTTTTGTCTGCAAGACCGAAATAAAATTCTGTGACATTCATCACAGCAGTTCTGCTACAGGGGTGGACACCATATCTCTGCCTTGTGAGAACGATGATCCATGCCTTTTGATCTTTTTCTGATGCATAACATAGCTGGTAAAGGGCATAAAGGCATGTGCTATTAAATTCAAAATGTATTTCTACTCTAATGCAATTGCTTAAGAGTCCTTCATACCCCGTATTGTTGCAATTCCGCCGAATGGGAAATTGAAACAAATATAGCATCATGCAGATGGAAAAATCAATATATCATATCACTCATGTGTTCCCAAATTTTTATACTTAGAGAGAAAATATCAAACTATTTTTCTGCTTTTTAACCTAACATATCAAAATTAGAACTTTTTTTTTTTAATTTTCAATCTGCCCTTTATTTTACACTTTTGGGATAATAATTAAAATATTACTCTGCAAAGTGACACTAATGCAGAAAGATGGTGCAATGTTTATTCTACATGTGGGGAAAAAAAAACTGATTTCTAAATTGTTTCTTTATATATGTAATTTCGTTCTGCAAATGCGTGTTTTGAGCTATTTTTCACGAGGTATAGAGGACCCTTAAAAAAAAAAATATATATATTTTTACCCTTTGCCACAAAGGACTTTTACATACAGTTTCTGTTAGAAATAATTCATGGTGTCGCCACTAGGAAACATAAATGCACATGCTATTAAGTTCAAGACATGTTTTACTCTATACTATTGCTTCAAAGAAACCGATTCCAAAAATATTTTTATCTTCCAATATCTTTTACCACAAAGGTCATTCATTTTATGTTCAGTATCTAGTTGAAACACAGCATGGTGTCCTTGATATGGGGTGTTAACATATATCATAGTTTCCTTCGGAACCTCTGCATCTGAAAATCAAGTTTTAAAAATTATTTTGGCCTTACAGGTCATGACAAATATTTTGCATGCATTTTACAATATTTTTTTAACAAAATGCTTAACTACATGAGGACGTAAGTGCATATTTCTGTTTTTTATATGTTTGCAATCATATCTTGCTTCTAAAAAATCTTAACTGGAAAAATTATTTTTCGGTGAAGTTGCCACTCATCATAGGAAACATCTGTATATTTTTTGCTCAAAGTAATGTTTAGTTTTCCTGCTAAGGGGGTTTTAATGCTCTCTCTCTCTCTCTCTCTCTCTCTCTCTCTCTCTCTCTCTCTCTCTCTCTCTCTCTCTCTCTCTCTCTCTCTCTCTCTCTCTCTCTCTCTCTCTCTCTCTCTCTCTCTCTCTCTCTCTCTCTCTCTCTCTCTCTCTCTCTCTCTCTCTCTCTCTCTCTCTCTCTCTCTCTCTCTCTCTCTCTCTCTCTCTCTCTCTCTCTCTCTCTCTCTCTCTCTCTCTCTCTCTCTCTCTCTCTCTCTCTCTCTCTCTCTCTCTCTCTCTCACATAATTTTTTGCACCAGACTTATCAAATTAATAACATCACATAAAAAATAGACCAGCAGTTTATTTCAGAAGCAGTTGTAATCGAAAAATAGGAATTGTAACAATAATGTGCCAGTTGAATATTACTGTACGGCTGGAAGTACTTTATAGAAATTGAAGAGAAAATGAAGAAACATTATTATAATAAAAGAAAGAAAATAAGTCCTTGATCTCACCATAGATGGCGCCATGGGTGTTGTTCTTGTGATCCCAGGATATACTTTGCATTTAGAAGACCAAGGGTATGGCCTCCATGTTTGACGAGTTCAGCATTGATGTGTGCACGTTCATACGATGAAGAAGCACTGTTGGGAGTACCACTGATGGTAGCATGAAACTTGCTGAAACCGGTCTGGTGTGGTTTGACGGCTGACCATCCATCTGCTTGTAATTCATTTTAATCTTGGTTCCATTTTATATTGTTAGGTCTTTGTTTGCCTTGTGGTCGTTTGTAGTGTCTGGTTTTAATTCTGATTTCGTCCAGTGGGACCGCATATTTTATCACACGTACGATTTCGCCACCAGTGTTCCTGGATGTTGAAAGAAAGAGGAATATTTGACCAGGCCTACATTGAGCATTGGTCATAATGTTTTTTGGGACATACTCATCGACATCGAAGGTAGATCATTTTTATATGCAGTCGAGCCCGCTTATAGCGAGCCCGTATTTGGCGAGATTCTGGATTTAACACACTAAACACAACTTTTGTTTGGTACAATGCTAATTCAAGGCGCAAATGTAATCGTTTTTAGCGAACAAAGTTTAATGAAAACCCCGGATTTAACGAGGGAGAAGAACAAAAAATAACAGAATTTAAGGAAATCACATTTAATGTGAGGAAGAGAAAGTATGACGCTCAGGGTTCTAGAGGGAAGGAAAAGGCATTGAGTAATATCTTTTCTTTTTACTAGTGAAAGCTCAGTAACGGAAAAAGATGGGTCCCAAAGTTAAAATTGAAAACCAAATCCTCTTCCCCTCGGATGGGGTAGAAGGAGGATGGGTGTGGTGGGGAGGATCCAAGGCTACAAGGTCGCACCCAGCAGCTTTTGTGCTTAGAGAACAAAGATGTGTGGGGGAGTGAGGGAATGTGAAAGTCGCGCCTTAGGAGAAACAAGAGTTAACTTCCTGGAATTTTTTTCTCACATGTGGCGTTTCTTGTACTGTATATTCTTACTCTGTGCTGCATAGAGATGGATTTGACGGTGACTTTTAAGTATCAGTGACAACGGTGGCGGTTCCAGACAAGTCTCAGTGAGAAAATCGCAGTCGGTGACAGTAGCGCCTCAAGACCGCTAAACGCTTGTCCATCAGTGACAGGAACCATCGAGCTGACATCCACGGTTCCATGCAGCACTGACCTCCATAAGTCACTGCCCGCTTTGCAGGTGACGTCGCCTCCAGGCAAAGAAGCTGCTTTGAAATTACGGAAACCAACGGAACTACAGCTCTACGGGGCGTTATAGACAGATCAAATGAGGGATTTAATAATCATCAATTGTACAAGCTTACTCTTTTATCAACAGTATATAATAAAAATAAAAGTTTGTTTTTTCTTGCGGAAATCACTGTCACAGCTCAGTGGTGCCAAAGGCGTCCCCAAAGAGCAGGATTGTAGGAGCTAGAAGTTTCCGCCGGTTACAGCGACAGGTGGCGCTGACGGTGATTCTGTCACTGATATTTCAGCAACCAAGTCACAGACAATAACGGTGACATACTCGTGTCAGTGACAAAATATCAGTGACGTGGTTTCCAACCCATCTCTAGGGCTGCGTGCAATGTTAGTTACTGTATAAACAGGAATCGCAAAGGAAGTTAAAAAATGTCTAAGAGAAAAGTTTTATCCGTGAACGATAAAGTCTCCATCATTCGGGAGTTGGAAAATGGCGAAAAAAATGTTGTGAAATGCAAAAAAATACGGACTTTCATCTTCCACCGTTTCAACCCTTTTTAAAAATAAGGAAACATTGTTGCAGGCTTTTGAATGCAATGTTACGTCTAGCAAAAGACTGAAGAAATGCCAGGAAACTGACATAGATGAAGCCTTGTTAAAATAGTTCACTGTTCAAAGAAACAGTGGCTTACCAATAAAATGGCCCAATAATGAAAATTCAAGCTGAAAAATTTGCATTTCAACTTGGTTACAAAAATGTTTTGTGTTCTAATGGGTGGCTTCACCGCTTCAAAACGCGACACAACATTTGTTCTAGAAAAATTAGTGGGAAAGCATCATCAGTGTATGCAAAAGAAACTTCATCATGGTTGAAAACAGTGTTGCCGGATCTTCATAAGAACTACGGTGATGATGATATTTATAATGCGGATGAAGAAAGTATGTTTTATAATCTAACTCCCAATCAAACAATGGAAGTTCAAAGGTGAGAAGTGCACAGGGGGAAACTTCAAAAGAATCGCCTGACTGCGTTAGTGTGCGGACAAGAGGAAATTGCTAGTGATTGGAAAATCTGCAAAACCAAGGTGTTTTAAAAATGTGAAATGTCTCCCCCTTTCTTACAGGTCCAATACGAAAGCATGGATGACATCGGACGTTTTTACAGCTTATCATAGGGAGTGGGACAAAGAACTCCGAAAAAAAAATCGTAAAATTATTCTCGTTATAGATAACTGCCCAGCACATCCTCATGTTCAAAACCTGACTAACATTCAGCTTATCTTCTTGCTTCCAAACTCCACAGCCTTGCTACAACCAATGGACCAAGGAGTTATTCGAAGCCTTAAATGCCACTACAGACGGGAATTAATCCTACTGATGTTACAATGGATGGAAAAAAAGGTTGAAGTGAAAATTTCCGTTCTTGATGCAATTAGAATGCTGGCTTATGCTTGGGGACGAGTATCAAAATCTTGTACTCAGAACTGCTTCAGAAAATCAGGGTTGGATAACACAAGTCGCAGTGATGACGAAATGGATGATATCCCCCTTTCTGAGTGGTTAAAACTACAGAACATTACACGTTTTAATGATGTCCGTGAAATTTATGACTTTGTTACTGCTGATGATGCTGTCGCTACATTGGGCATCGTTTCTGGAGATGGCATTGTAGAGGAAATTAAGGCATCAACAATTGCACAGGAAAGTGAAGAAAGTACTCAACCACCGTCATATGCATCAGCCATTGATTGTACGGAAAACCTCCAACGTTTCTTCGAGGCAAAAGATCACTGCGATGACGAGATGTTTACTGCGCTGAGTGTTATTCGCAGAAAATTAAGGGAACAGAAGTACACCAATAAAACAAAACAAAAACAACTATAGACTGTTTCTTCAAAAATGTTTCCAATTGGCGGATTTGCTGCTACTGTTCCATTCACTTCAGGTTTTGTTGCTACTGTACTTTAGAATTCATATGTTTCTCTTTAATTAAAAAACTTATTTTATTTAATTTGTATATGCAATCGTTATGTTGTTATGGATAGTACAGTATACAATTGTATACTGTGTTTTCCTGCATATAGTCTGCCCCATGTAGAGTCCGAACAAAACCATTTGCGCCTCCGAAAAAGAAAAATTTACCCAGATAATCCGTACCTCGTTAAAAAGCGAGAGGGGGGGGGTGATAATTATTGCATTTGTACCGAAGCAGTGACTTTTTTTTTTTCACTGATAGAAAACCTTTGTCACTGAAGACTTTTATGGATCCAGATGCGACCTTGACTCCGTTTGTAAATCGCCTAGAAGAACCTGCAAACAGATTGAAAGAAAGCTTTAAACAAATAATCGGCCTCTGGAAGTTCTAAAAGAAAGGACTTCTTTAACTGCGCAGATCCCAAACGTTTTTTCGTTCACTTTAAATTCCCTAACTGCCGCACAATTGTTTGTTCTTTATTACCCGAACTCAAATAAACAACAGTGGCTTGGAAGAGACAGAGCCTTGATCATAAACAAGTAGGGGGAGATGGGAGGGGGTATGAAACAGGGGGTAGATGAATGACCTCCATCAATCAAATACTGCCCAGCCAAAGACCGACAGTTGCTTCAAAGATGACCCCCCCCTCCTCTTCCAGACTTCGTTACTGCCGTTCTACATGTATGAAAGAAGATGCAGGCAGTGAAGTTCTAATTTTCTTCCGAGCTTGCCCAATACGCTTCTGTCTAAAAATGCAAAACTATTTTTTTTTTAAATGATAATTTTTAAGGTGCGGTGGGCACAAAAATTGAGGTACATACATATAGTATGTATGTCATTGTATTTGAGCGCAACAATTTTAAAAATTAAATACAGTCTATTGCCAGATTGTCCGCACCCAACGGTTTTGCAGAAGAAAAAACCACCGATAGTCTGCGGACTGTACGCAAGAAGATATGTACATACTACATGTACTATGTACCTTGTCATTATCATTTAGGCTTATTTTTTCCACATTGGGTTGGTTTCGCACTGAAACGGATTTAGCAAGCGCCCAGATTTAGCAAGCATTTTTGCCAGTCCCGAGCTCCTTGTTAAAAGCAGGCTCGACTGTATATGTAAGTCGGAGTGAGCTGCTTGGTATGTCTATATGAATAACTTTTATGTGTGTTTAACATTTATCATACACGAGATTCTTCCACGGATTCGCGGAATTCCGCTTTTTTTTTTGTTATCATTTGGGTCATTCTTGAGATTGATTCTGAACTGAAGAAAAATGGAGGGGGAGGGGTCGTTTTCCATCTTGGAATGGTATTTCGTCTTTCCAAACTTTCGAAAACTGAAGTTCAACAGAGTGATAATTTTTCCCGTACTCGTAATTTCTTTTTTCTCGAGATGTTGCCTGTTCCCGATATTGTTATTAAATGTCATTTTATTGCATAAATGTTTGTATTTCAGAATGAAACTATAGGCAAAGATTTCCGAAAACGGAAGTTAAGACGGCACTAAGATTTCCCTGTAGTCTTTTGGCAAAGATTTCCAAAAACGGAAGTTAAGACGGCACTAAGATTTCCCTGTAGTCTTTTGGCAAAGATTTCCAAAAACGGAAGTTAAGACGGCACTAAGATTTCCCTGTAGTCTTTTGGCAAAGATTTCCAAAAACGGAAGTTAAGACGGCACTAAGATTTCCCTGTAGTCTTTTGGCAAAGATTTCCAAAAACGGAAGTTAAGACGGCACTAAGATATTTCCCTGTAGTCTTCAGGGAAAGATTCTTCCGTGGATTCGAAGAATTCCGCCATTTCCGTTATCATTTTGGACATTCTCGAGATCAATGCACAACTGAACAAAAATTTGAGGAGGGGGTGATGGTGGGGGAGAGAAATTCGTTTTTCGTTTGATGGCTGAATTGCGTCTTACGAAATTTTCAAAAATGGAAGTTAGATGCAGCAAAGATTTCTCCCGTAATCTTTTTTTTTTTTTTCTCGCTTCTTGTTCCTTCTGCCCAGTATTGTTCTTAAATATCCTTTTATTCCACAAATACTGCATTTCAACCTAAAAATGCAGGAAGAAGTTTCCGAAAACGGAAATCTTTCAAAGCGAAGATTTCTCCTGAAATCGCATTTTTTTTTTCTTCCCGCAATGTTCTCACTATCCTGTGTTGTTGTTAAGTGTTACTTCCCCCATAAAATGTCTGCACTTAAGCTTGATAAAGGACGGGAAATTTTCCAAAAACGGAAGTGACAGAGTTTGAAAATTTGTTAGAATTGATGCGCGTGGTGTTCAAAAGTAATCATATTCTGAAAGTCACACCATTTATCTAAAGTTGCAAAAGCTTTGATATCATGCATTCAGGGTCCTCAGGCCCAAAATTCTTTCAGCATGATGGATAAATTATTGTCATCTGAGGGAATTATATCAACAGAAAGAAAAACTAAGCAAGGATTGCTGTGCATCTGCAGAGTCAACAAAAGACAAATATGCCCATGGAACTTGTTGAGAAGAAAACAACATACGAGGAAAATTGAGCTGATGTTCTGGCAAGTACAAAAAAAAAAAAAATAGAGATGTGTTTGAAGCAGTTTCTTTTAAAATCACTTTATTTTGTTTTGAATTCAGTAATTTTATATTGTGAATACAGTGAACAATCCCATCTTGTTCATGCTGCTTTATATTCACACTTTCTTGTTGCATGTTCTGATTTTTTTTCGCCCGATTAAAAAGTTCAGCTCTTTTGTTCCTTGGCCAGCCTCATGTACGGTTTATACGTTAATATAGTAATACTTTGAGCCACGTAAAAAATGTGCTCGATTGAGCCTAGTGCTTTGTGTTGATTTGAGTAGATAATGTAGTCGTAGAGCTAGATTTTACATAGTGTTGGCATATCGAATTGCTCCATTTACAGTGATCTCAGCTTGACTGACATTCATTGCATGTCGCACACAAGAACTCTTGTACTTCATACTCTGTCTTTTTCTCTACTAGACTTTCCTGATTCTGATCCTCTCATGACTTCCATGACCTTTCTTTCCTGTCACTTGGACTGAATGAATTCTCTTAGTAAGCATCTCATCACTAATTCTTTCAACATGGCCAGACCACCTAAGAATATTAGTCTCCACCTTACTAAAAACATTTTGCCTCACATCACACAACTGCAACACATCATCATTCCTCACACAATCGGAGCGTCTCTTGCCACAGACCTCCCGGAAGTAACGCATCTCTCCACCATGCAAACGACTCCTATGTCACTTCTGCGCTACCCAGGTTTCACTGCTACACATCAGAGTAAGAACAATTACACTTTCATATACTGTGCATTTTTCTTGAGAACCCATCATTTCTATGAAATCCTCTTAAAGCAGAGTATGACTTTCTTATGACATTTTGTAGGTGAGTGAATTCTTCGTTTTTCAAAGAATTCACTCGCCTAACTAATTTCGCCATCTAATTTCTTCTCTCTGTTAAACATGTTTCCTAAATACATACAAACTCATTCACCTGGACAATCTTTGTGCCATTTAGATTTATCTTGCATCCACTACTAACAGTTCCTTGCTCAAAAACCAGAACTTTAGTTTTTCCCTTATTCATGCTCATTTTGCGTTGCCTTGAAGTTGTGATTGTTGCATTAACAAGTAGGAAGGCAGTTTATTTTTGTGATAATAAAGACATGTTGCAGAATTCTTGAACTTGCATTCAACCAACAGCTACTGCAAATGGACGATGTAATCACTCTTTCCACGTTAACCTGGAAAGAGTGATTACATCGTCCATTTGCATTGTCTCCACGTATTTGAGTTATATTATACAACAGCTACTGTATTTGTAAAGTTTGCTATGAAAAAAGGATTACATAATCAACCTTGTGAAAAACATGTAAAGAAACTATTCATTGTTAAATTAATTGAATTAATATTTGTAGATTGTAAAATTAATCCATGCATACACCGATGAGCCATTGCACTATGACCACCCCCAGCCTACAGAAATGAGCACACTTCCGAATGGTGGTGCAAGTGAAGTTCACTGAGCAGTATATATACAACCCAAGGACCGGCTTTTGATTAGTAGAGTGTTCGGAGTCAGAATGGGGAAAGCTGCCGATTTATGGGAGTTTGATAAAGGGCAAATTGTGACGGAAGGGCTCCTCGGATCTACAATCTTGGAAACGGCGCGGCTTGTGGGTTGTTCACATGCCGCTGTAAAGAGTGCGTATCAAAAGTGGTGCACAGATGGCCAAACAATGAACTGTCATCCAGCTGTGTGTCATCTGCAGCTCATTGATGCCAGAGGGGAGTGGAGACTGAAACGCATTGTTCACAGGGCCACAGTGCAACAAATCACCTATGGCTACAACAGTGGCGATCGGGCAATGGGTCGCAGCTCACCGCAGCCTTCTGCGCGTGGGCCTGCATAGTCTATCACTCTGCCGGGTCCCCATGCTCACTGCACGTCATCGCCAACAATGCATGAAATAGACCCAAGATCATCAAGATTGGACCGTGGATGATTAGAAGAAAGTGGCCTAGTCTGGCGAATCAAAATTCCAGTGCATCACGTAGATGGCCAGGTGCTGATGCGCCGATTACCAACGGAGTCTATGACACCTGGATTCATTGTTGGGCAGAAACAGGCCGGGGGCAGCGGTGGTACGCTGCGAGCGATGTTTTCTTGGTACACTTTAGACCCCATTATCTCAATAGCACAATCCCTGAGAGCTGTCGGGTATCTGAACATCATTGTGGACCAAGTTAACCCATTCATGGCAACTGTGTTCCCTGCTGGTGATGGTCATTACCAACAGGATAATGCACTATGCCACACTGCCAGAATAATCGAGGAGTGGTTCGAGGAACGGGCTGGTGACTTTATGTTAATGCCCCGGCCTCCAAATTCACCTGACATGAACCTAGTCTAGCATTTGTGGTTCAACTTGGAAAAGCGGGTTCACGCTAAATCACCACCACCCTGAAATGTGCGGGAACTGGAGGACCCGCTGTTGATATTATGGTACCAGATACCCCAGGATGCCTATTGCCACCTTATCGAATCAATGCCTCGCCGAGTGACCGCTGTTTTGCAGGCTAAAGGGAAGTGCATTTCCAGTGCTTTTTCTTTATGTATACTTTTTCCCCCAGTGCTTTTTTTTTTTTTTTTTTTTTTTTTTTTTCTGGAGGAAAATGATTTATGAACTCTTAACTGTAAGTTGTGGTGAGGGGTGGGAGTAGTGTTTCAACCTTACAAAAAGCAGCTCAATTCCTCGCAGATGTGGCTTTTCCTTGAAAGTTTACTGAAGAAAATTTTCATACACCCTTCATTGGGCAGTCTGTGTTAAACTTCTTACAGTGATTTTAATTTTGATAGTTTTCTTCAGTTTTGTTACAAGCTTATGAACAGACTTTATCTGAAAATTTTATTTTTACTCAAACTATATTCTTTTGTTGTCTCACCACATCATAATTCCATTGTAAATATAACTTTCATTTCAGGGCTTCAAAAATACCATGCCCTAACATATAGATGCCTTGGGACATGTAAGTTATTGTCCTGAGCAGGTAAATTTAAAATCTAGTTGCCTGGTCCAGGCAACTAAATTTAAAAACAAAGTTTGGAATAGAATTTTCTACTACAAGAAAAAAAAATACAGTTGCCGCAAGTCACGTTTCATTTCACTGCTGTTCATCAGAAGTTGTATTATTGTTAGAGTGCCAAGGACAGAAGAATATCACTTTAATTATATTATTCTCTAGGTCCAGAAATCAGAACCTTATGCAGTGTTTTGCTCCAAATGTTGTAGTCTGCGATGGGATGCGTGCATCTCATGCATCTCTTGTGTTCAGTGACAAAGGCTGAACTTCAACGAAAGGAACATGGCAGAAACACTAAATTTCTCAAATACCAATTTCATCTTCTTAAAACTTGAGATACACGCATTCGTGCGTTAAACATTTGAATACAGATCCTTAAAATGGAGATGCAAAATATGTAAAGAAGCACATATTTTTTAACTTTCAAAAATGGGAGTTTTGATTTGTTATCTTAAAATATAAATCTTCCTGGGCATCAGCTTTTACTACCTGAGCAGGTAAAATAATTTCTGTACATGCCCGGCTGGGCATGTAACTTTTCAGATATTTTTCAAGCCCTGCATTTTTATGGCCTCTCTCTTGTAAGATTTTATGGATCTGTCCTTGACTCCTTAACATGGTTCTTTAAACATTTCATGTTGAAAAAGGTGTTGGAACACTTTTTCGACCTAAAAAATACCTTGCTTTTTCCAGTTGAAAAATATCTGCATTTGTAGGACCCTTATTTGTCTTTTAAATGTGTGCTTAACTTTTATTTGATATTTAATTTTTTTTCCAGCATGCATTGAGTATTGTGTTAAACTTTCCTTCTTTTCTTCTTCAGAGGAAAGTTTGGAAAGGTGGACCAATGATAATTTTTGCCATTGCATCCATTGTAGCTGGAGTTCTGGCTCTTCTTCTACCAGAAACTCACAATCTACCTCTTCCAGAAACAATGCAAGACATTGAAAGGCTTTCAAGGTTTGAAATAATTTTATTGTTTTGTGTTCTTAATTAATTTGGATATATGAGACCTATTAAGGAAGTGAATACTGTTAGGCTAGTAAGTGAGAATGTATTTGCAAAAAAGAAATGTTATTTTTTATCAGATTCGCCATACTTTAAACCACTTTTCTACGTAGTTTCCACCATTACTGAGGCATTTATTGTAACTGTGCACCAGTTTTTGTATACCTTCTTCATAGAACAAAGCTGCCTTTGAAGACAGCCACTCCTGCATTACTACTTTGACTTCATTGTTGAAGAAACACTAACCAACAAGGAACTCATTCAGATGCAAAACAGGCGATAGTCACTTGGCACTAGCTCTGGACTGTAGGGCAGAGAGCGATCCATTTGTTTTTAGCCAAGAGCTGTGATGTGTGATGCTCCTTGTCATGCACATTCTTACGACTTTCTTTGAAATGTCTGACCCATTTCCTTACCATTCCATCACTAAAATTTCATGAATTATATAGCCTACTCGTAATCACTCGATCACGCTTCTGGTCAAAATTGAAACATTTGGGAACCCATTTGGCCAAGAGCTTTCTCATGTCTAAAATCTCGTGGATAATATAGCCTCGTTCTCACTCGGTCACGCTTCTGGTTAGCATTGAAACATTTGGGAACTCATTTGGCTGAGAGCTCTCTCGTGTCTAAAATCTCGTGGATAATATAGCCTACTCATTCTCACTCAATCACTCTTCTGGTCAACATTGAAACATTTGGGAACCCATTTGGATGAGAGCTTTCTCATGTCTAAAATCTCGTGGATAATATAGCCTACTCATTCTCACTCAATCACTCTTCTGGTCAACATTGAAACATTTGGGAACCCATTTGGATGAGAGCTTTCTCATGTCTAAAATCTCGTGGATAATATAGCCTACTCATTCTCACTCAATCACTCTTCTGGTCAGCATTGAGACATTTGGGAACCCATTTGGCTGAGAGCTTTTTCATGTCTAAAATTTCGTGAATAATATAGCTTACTCATTCTCACTCGATCACGCTTCTGGTCAACATTGAAACATTTGGGAACCCATTTGGCTGAGAGCTTTCTCATGTTTAAAATCTCGTGAATAATGTAGCCTACTCGTTCTCACTCGATCACGCTTCTGGTCAACATTGAAACATTTGGGAACCCATTTGGCTGAGAGCTTTTTCATGTCTAAAATTTCGTGAATAATATAGCTTACTCATTCTCACTCGATCACGCTTCTGGTCAACATTGAAACATTTGGGAACCCATTTGGCCGAAAGCTTTCTCATGTCTAAAATCTCTTGAATAATATAGCCTACTCATTCTCAGGATATCGCCAGGGTCCCTGCTATCATTTTAGTGGATATTTTTCGATCATCCAGGATCATGGAATGAGCGTTTTCCGGAATTGTCACTTGAGTTGGTCTCCCAGAATGTTTCTTCATGCTAAAATGTCCTGTTCTGAACCTAGCAACCCAGTTTTTGGCTGTGGAGTAGGAAGGGCACTTATCACCTAATGTAACAGATGATTCATCTAAACCTAGCAACTCAGTCCTTGACTGTGAAGCAGAAAGGGCACTTATAACATAATGTAGCAGATGTTTCATCTAAACCTAGCAACTCAGTTTTTGGCAGTGGAGTAAGAAAGGGCACTTATCACCTAATGTAACAGATGTTTCATATAAACCTAGCAACCCAGTTCTTGACTGTGGAGTAGGAAGAGCTCTTATCACCTAATGTAACAGATGTTTCATATTGACTGTGGAGTAGGAAGGACACTTATCACCTAATGTCACCGGCATTTCATCATAAATTTGTTTGGCCGAGTTTCCTGCTCGGTACTCTTTTGGGGTGAAATATGTGCTGTTTTGCACGATTGTTGCATCAGACCTGCAAAAAACAATGAAATAATCAGGCTACAATTACGATATTTGGTCAGACACATATATAAAAATCAATTTTGATATGACTAAAGTGTTATTAGTCAAAGAGTAAGTGAAATGGGAAAAGCCAGACTTATCAGCACCCCTACGTAGTGGGAATTCCTTGTTTTCCTGTTAAAAAACTGCATGAATGCCACTTAATTTATGAATGGAATATGGGACTGCACCATACAATACAAATTTTTGAAGATGACAATCCGTTTTTTTTTTTTTTTTGTAAATATGACAAGGATAGTAAATCAGAAAATATCTGAAAACTTGAAAATTTCGTCTTTCTGGAGCGGGAAACGGACCCGCATCTCCCAGATAGCACTCAAGTATGCTACTACTACTACACCCAGAACAATCAAGTCTCAAGTTTCCGATTAATTTGGATATAACCATCACATAATTTGCTAGTCAAAGCAGCCAGCATTCGTGTTTAGCAAATTTGGAGGTTAAGAATCCTATCCCGTAATTGCCCGGAGGAGCAGATAAATCATAAACGGAATATGGGATTACACCATACGATACAAATTTGTAAAGATGATAGTTGGAAACTTGGTCGTTCTGTGTGGTGTAGTGGTAGCATAACCGGGCACTATCTGGGAGATGCGGGTTTGGTTCCCGCTCCAGGACGGTGAAATTTTCAAGTTTTCGGGGAAAAAATCGGCTTGTCATCTTCACAAATTTGTATTGTATGGTGTAATCCCGTATTCCATTCATGATTTATCTGCTCCTCTGGGCAATTAAGAGACAGGATTCTTAACCTCCAGATTCGCTAAACATGAATGCTGGTTGCTTCGACCAGCAAATCCTGTGATGGTTATATTCAAATTAATCGGAAACTTGAGACTTGGTCATTTAGTGGTAGCATACCTGGACGCTATCTGGGAGATGCCGGTTCAATTCCCGCTCCAGGACAATGAAAGTTTTCAGATATTTTCTGACTTACCATCCTTGTGATATCTACACACACACACACACACACACACACACACACACACACACACACACACACACACACACACACACACACACACACACACACAAAAACCTGATCGTTATCTTTAATGTATGTTATTTAGACAGAAATTATTGTTCATAATGTGCCATTAAAATAACAAGGGAGAATATTATGAATTTCAAGAGATCTGTAAGAACTTTGGTTTATGTAGAACTTAGTGTTTTGCAAGGTAATTAGACAGTATGTGGGTTTGACTATATGGTTTGTAATGTGTGCTGATCAGTAGAGTTTAGTTTCTTGCCACTGAGGTATGCTATAGTCATTGCTCCCTTTGGGAAAATATAGAGTAATGATGTGTAATTTATGTCTTTGCCTAAAATAATGATGATTTTAAAAAATGAAACAAGAATTGTGGCACATCTCATTTTTCAAGTATTGGTATCTATAGTGAAAAGAATTGGCAGGAAAACACGTAACACACAAAACATTAAAAGAATTCTTAAAATCATCATCACACGCGTAAATTACGTTCAAATATTATGAGCGGTACGTTTCAGTAGCGACTTCTACCTTCATCAGCCATGGAATGAGACATGTGGTAAAAGCTTCAGTTGTTGCCAGATTTCAAAATCGCTTTCCAAATAATAGGGATATTAAAAGGTGCGTCAGTATTGCAGGTGTTAGAGGTAAGGTAGATTTCAATGCTTTCGCGGTATCTGAGGGCATGCCGATTGCTGAACGGGGCAATTCACTTAACATTGTGCCAATCGGGAGCCGCGGACATATCGCTGATGGTTAAAATTGAAAGGGAAGTGGAAGGGCTACCTTTCTTAACATCAGCGATATGCTCCATCAAACGCTGGTTTATGCTGCGGTAAGTACTACCAATGTAGTGGGTAACGCCTGTAGAAGTGTTGATAGAAATAGAGTAGACACCTTGTAAATCTAGGGGTTTATTGAGATCTCTGTTCTAAAGGATGAGTTTGAGAAGATGTGGAGGTTGTTTGACTGCAATCCTGTAGCCAAAAGACTTGAAAATAGAGAAAACTTTATGAGTGAAGGACAGGCTAAAGGGCAAAGGGCCAACAAACTGATGGATGGTGGAAGGTACAGGCAGTAAACTAGATCTATTCTGTAATTCAAACCTCTTGATTAGTCTATGTAATAAGAGGGGTGGAAAGCCATGCAATTTGCCAATGTTGATGATGTTCTGATATTCTAGTTGAAGAGCAGAATGGTTGGTGCAAATAAGGTTGGCCCGGTGAATGTATGACTTTAGAGCAGACAGGTATTTTCCAAAAGTGCGAGAATGGCATGGGATGATATTATGGGTAGCAGAAGGTTTCCTGTAAACAGAGAGGCCAAGTGAGAAGTCTGGGTTGATGTTAACATCCAGAAAAGTAATATTATTGTCGATCTGTTCTTGAGGAAAATTTTATATGCTGGAATTTTGAAGTTATGGAGGACATGGGTTCAAACAGAGTGTGTTTTTGGTGTGGCTAAATAATGATGTCATACACATACCTTAACCAAATGGTGGGTTTTAAGAGGGATGGGGCAACAATTAATGTTTCAATATTCTGCAAATAAATTTCAGCAAGTAAGGGGGAAAGAGGGGATCCCATAGGTACACCTTGTTTTTGTTGGTAATAGATACCATTGTATACAAAACAGGAATACTTTTCCAATGAATCAAAACAGTCATAAAGATCTTTGATCAGTTCTCCAGGAAGTTCTTGGTGCTCCATTAGCTTTTTGACCATGAGCATGTAGGCATCAAAGAAAGGAACAGAAGGAAACAATGAAGCCACGTCAAAGGTGTACAGGAAATCTTGACGATTGATGGAAAAAGGGAGTTCCTTGATAAAGTCCTTGGTTGATACAACAGAATAAGGATGATTTTTGTCAGAACTTTGCAACATTTGACCAATTGCCTTTCAAGATTGACTGCAGGAGAAAAGGTGTTTTCAATTAATGGCCTAATGGGATGTCCAACTTTATGTAGCTTGATCTGTAAGAACAACCTGGGAGTACAAAAATAAGCTAGGGGGGAGATATCTCCTAAGAAAGATTTCAGAGAAGATTTTTTAGAAAGCTTACTAACAGCTTTACAGTGTTGTCAGCTTGAATCTTATGCAATTGTTTTTTTCCAGGAAATCAGCCACTTTGTTGTCCAAAGAATTCTTATGGATGAAGACAGGACATCCTGCTTTGTCTGCTTTGCAAACTGCAAGATTATTACACTGGGTGAAATTTCTAAATTTCTTCAAAAAGGAGGAGTATTATTGGGGTTTGAACCTCGGACATTGCAATAGCCAATTTTGCACGAATGATCGGTTGATGTGCGTGATCCGTGTTTTAGATCGCTGCTTCCAGTAATGAAATAGTATGTAGTAGGCTAGGATTAGCAATAGGAGAAAATTTGGGTCCATTGGCAAGTAGTTTATCAATTTCAGCAGGAATAGGCACAGAAAACAGGTTCACATACCTTGGAAAGTTGGTATCGGCAACCTTCGTGGGAGCTGAACTTCGAGTGTTCTTTTGAGTGGAGGCTAGGTGCTGAAACTTGTTTTCAAGTCGCTACCGAAATGTCCCGCTCATAATTTTTAACATAACTTACGTGTGTGATGACGATTTCAAGAATTTTCTTAATGTTTGGTATCTATAATTTCCATCTTCTCAATCGTGAAAATTGCAGAAGAAATATTCTTCACAAACACATGGGAAATTCACAAGTGTTATTTTCAGTAGTCAGATTTCAATACCGAATTTCTTCTAGTTCACCAGTGATCCACGTAACATCTCAGAAAACTTAAAATTTCATTGCCCAGAGTGGAAATCAACCCCACATCTCTTAATTTCCATTAAAGGATTTCTGAAAATATTGTACTTGTGTTAAATAATGTAAATCTGTAACAGTAAATAGTTGAAATCCGTTTTTATGGTGTAGGATACAAACTACAGCATAAAAGGAAGCTTTCGCCACTCGCGAGTGGCGAAACTCACATTTAAACAAAATAAAAAGAAAGAAAGAAAGAAAAAAACAGGATATCAATGCCACTCACGTTTGTATCATATGCCATAAAAACGGATTTCAACCATTTACTGTTATTGATTTAGGCGTATTCTACCTTATTATAATTCATTTTTATGTAAACCTGATTGCTGAAAATATTGTAATTATTATAAACAATGTGAAGATTGAGTTTGAACGTTAGTGTTTACAGCGTGATTTGTTTTCTTTTGCAGGCAAAGAGGGCAGTTGAGTCGTGACCCAAGGCTTCGTGTTTTGGAACGCATTGGATCTCTCTCTCCCCGTCGTGGTCGTAGCCTTGCTGAGGAACGGCAGAGTTTGATTGACAGTTCGTGATTGAATTACAACTGTGATATTCCTGTTCACATGAACAGGTAGGTTTGTGTTTTCATAAAAAATGCTGTATGTGGCAGTGGAATCTTTTTGAAAGAGATATTCACAGTGTTATCTCTTAGTTATAGCTGAAATAATTTGTTTTTAAAAGAGAATCTAGTGGTGTTTTAAAAAAAATAAGACATCATAGTAAGCATTGCTGTTGCATTATGATGGCTAAGTAATGGGATGAGTGAAAGCTGGGAGTTTAATATCAAATTGCAGTTATAGCCAAAGAGACTTACAGGTGTATAAAATTGTTGTCTTTACCAAAGACTGTCATTTTGTAAGGAAAATTCAAGTGGGATAAGATGACCTTAATGAAGTCTCCAAATAAGTGTTTCATTAGTTACCTAACCAGTTAACAGGTTAAATAAGTTATAACAATATGAGAAAAAAAAAGTTTGTTAAGAAAGATTTATGGGGACATTATACTTTTGTTTCCTTATATCATAATTTTTCACTATAAATTTCACTAAATTATGGGTTTTACTCAGGAATGAAGAAAATTACTTAGTCAAATTTTCGAGTAGCATCCCTACCCTTCCTCAGGACTACACTATAGAAGGTGTTGCCATTCATTGACTAAATCTTAACCTTTCGCATCATTTAATGTTGTACCTCTTCTTCGCTCAATTTTTAGTCCTTCTGACAATTTTCTCTTGTCAGAACTTCTGCGGAGTTCCAAAGCACTTTATGTCCTGTATTTTGAACATGTCTCTCGTCCATATGACATACTAGACTGGTTCAACTCCCTGGATGACAAATTGCAATTCTCCATTGAACTGCAAAAAGATAATCAACTCAATTTTCTGGACTTATCATTAGTCATAAAAGAAAAAAAAATGAAATAAGGTTATACAAGAAATCTACCAACAATAATAAAATAATTAGAAGGTTGCTTACCTTTTCACATTTCACTGCATGTTTTATTCTTTTTTGTTGTCATGCTTGGTTTGAGCCTCCGGTGCGGTGTTCTATTCCTGTCTTCAGGTTCTTTCAAATGTTCTACGAACGCTCAAGTCCATGAAGTGCCTTGCTGTCCAGGTTGCGAAATTGTATCCTTCCCACCCGCATGTAAAAACTTAACCTTCATTGGTAAAAACCCCAATTTCTTGAACAAAAAATCTTATGATATTATCAACGAACATAAACTGCTTATTTACATACATACAAAATGCGAACAAAAATGTTAAAAACGTATATACAACTATTTACATATGACTCATCTTATTCTTTATACGTTTTTAACATTTTTGTTCGCATTTTGTATGTATGTAAATAAGCAGTTTATGTTCGTTGATAATATCATAAGACTTTTTGTTCAAGAAATTGGGGTTTTTACTAACGAAGGTAAAGTTTTTACACGCGGGTGGGAAGGATACAATTTTGCAACCTGGACAGCAAGGCACTTCATGGACTTGAGCGTTCGTAGAACATTTGAAAGAACCTGAAGACGCCGCCCCGGTGGCGCAGTGGTCTAAGCGATGGCCTCTGATCATTCGTCCGAACGGGGTCCGGGTTCGAATCCCGGTGAGGCATGGATGTTGTGTTTGTCTTACGGCACTAGCTCTCTCCCTTCCCTGGAACCAGTGACCCTAAATTAGGGACGGGCGGCTGCTTATAGCCCATTGAGTTGCTCACGGTGGTCGTTAAAAATCCAATAAAAAAAAAAAAAAAAAAAGAACCTGAAGACAGGAATAGAACACTGCACCGGAGGCTTAAACCAAGCATGACAACAAAAAAGAATGAAACGTGCAGTGAAATGTGAAAAAGGTAAGCAACCTTCTAATTATTATAATTGTATGCACATAAATTTAAAAACAACTGTGGCTTCTGCTATAGATGTTTTAACCTGAATTTAATAATAAAATGTTAGACTATCAATCAAATCACCCTAATTACATAAAAACAAACTTGGCCACTCAATTTTTGGAAAAGATTAGCATTCTAAATACTTCAGAATTGTTAAAACATGCTCAAAAGGAAGAACTGAAAAAAGTTTTGGAAATAATAATTACCCTTCTCTAGTAGTCAACAAAATTCTTAATAAAAAGAAAAGAAGCATAAGTCAAAAACTAAATTGTTTCAGTTAACTAGAAAAGTTACTTTCCATGAACGACAACTTGAAAAACTTCAGAAGATTAGTGAGAAATTTCTATTCAGGATTACAAAATAAAATTAAGAACTACCTTCCAAAATTAAAGTAAAAAGAAAAAAACATCCTGTTACGGGAAGGTATGGTCTACAACATAAAATGTGAGTGTGGTCTCAGCTATGTGGGAGAAACCGGCAGACAGCTTAAGACCAGATTAGCAGAACATAAAGCTTCAATTAAAAATTTGACAAACAAAACAGGTTTGGACAGACATGTTCAAACTACAGGAAGGATAATAAAGTGTTTTGGGACTCTGTAGAAGTTCTGACACATCAACAGCACTTTTTCAAGAGAAAATTGTCAGGACTGTAAATTGAGAGAAGAGGTACAACATTAAATGATGTGAAAGGTTGGAATTTAGCTAATGAATGGCAACACCTATTATAGTGTAGTCCTGAAGAAGGGTAGGGGTGCTACCTGAAAATTTGACTAAGTAATTTCCTTTATTCCTGAGTAAAATCCATAATTTAATGAAATTTATAGTGTATCAAGTCTAGGACTAGCTATGACATCAATTATTACCAAGTTTTATATTTCAATTAAAAAAGGGGGTGGGGTACAACTGACAGTTTACTTAATATATTTAACAAAATATGGTAGTTTTAGGAACCCAAGAAAAGCCCTTGCGTATCTATACCTAAGTTGCCCTTTCCCAGTAGGATAAAGCTTCACTGGAAACCAAAGAGAGAAAAAGTTTTCTTGAAACATGTCAGCCCACATCATAAGACATCTTAAGCTTGTAGCAATGTCTCTAAAAATAAAAATAAAACAAGTTAGTAAAATCATGCAATGCATTGATTATGATACACTTTCCAACATACCAGAAATCATTAATCAAGTCATGAGAATAATGGCTGTGGAATAAATCTCACTCCTGTGCCCTGACCTTTGACCCCATTTCGATGATATTCAACAGAACCGGTTCAGTATACCTCCAGAACGAACTAAAGTTTTGTTGTAATAGAAGTATTTTTAGTCAAGTTGTGAGGATAACGGCTGTGGAATAAATCTCGCTCCTCTGCCCTGACCTTTGACCCATTTCGATGATATTCAACAGAACTGGTTCAGTATACCTCCGGAACAACATACTAAAGTTTTGTCACAATAGAAGCATTTTTAGTCAAGTTATGAGGATAATGGCTGTGGAATAAATCTTGTTCCTGGGCCCTGACCTTTGACTCTATTTTGATTACATTAAACAAGACCGGTTCAGTACATCTGTGGAACAACATGAAGTTTTGTCTCAATCGAAGCATTTTTACGTAAGTTATGACGCGTAAGTGCAATGAAATTGATCTCCTCCTATGACTTGATCTTTGACCCCATTTCTTCCGTTTTCAATAGGGTTTTTTTCCCAAGTTATCCTCTACCACGTACCGAAATTTCATCGAAATTGAACCATTTTTACGCAAGTTATTGTGCGGACAGGCAGACAGACGGACAAAGCTGGAGCGTATACGCTTCTTCAACCTACAGTTGAAAAGTGTAAACAAGAAATCCTCTGAAGTATGCCATGTAAGGCGATGTTGACCAAAGCTGAGATTAGGAGGGTTTACTTTTAGTCTTCTAGAAGGCCACCAAGATTAGCTTTAAATTCCAGGTTCAGCTTGCTCCACACTTAAACAATAAAATTCAAAAAAATTTCCCTCCCATAAAACAAAAAGGGAATAATATTCTGCTACAAGAAGGGGTGGTCTGCAGTGTACACTGCAATTGTAGTAACATATATGTACGAGAAACCAGGAGACAACTTTGCACCCGTGTGGCTGAACATAAAGCTTCTGTTAGGAATGTTTCAAACAAGACAGGCCTTGACAAACCCATACAGAGTTCCAGAAATTCGGTTAACTTGGGCTCTTTAGAAACTCTTTCACATCAACAGCAGTGTGCAAAATGGAAGTTGGAAGAAAGTCTAAGGAGTGCCACCGTTAACAAACATAATGGTTTGGTGTTACCGCTTGAGTGGCAGCAGCTACTATCTTGTGTCAGTCCCGACGACAGGTTGATGTGCAATCCGAAAATTTGACAGAAAAGTAATTTTTATGTCATCCTAGTAATCCATGCATATGACATGCTTACAGTTCTGTTTTCAAGGCGAGAATTCTGCTAGCTCCTAACGGGCTATGGCTGACAACATTTGCACGAGCCTGTTTACCCTTTTGTGCCTCTCTCCTTGCATTCTCACCACACACTCTACGTCGTCCAATGGCATTTAAAATAAAGGAAGGGGTGAACCCTACTATATTCCCCTGCCACTTATCTACCCTTTTTTTTCTGATTAGTACATAACACTTTCAATTGTTCATAATTATTTACATAATTAAAGTGTTAAAAAAAAATGTGCGTGCTCGCTATTTACATAGAAAAGAAAAAAAGTAATTTTATGTACATACAAACATATCACTAAGCTGTTCTCTGAGATTCAGAGGTTAGCTGCACAAAGAAATACAAACTACCAGATAATGTTTACTTACTGTTGCTGTATCAAACTTCTCCATTTCCAGCGATCTTGACATACAACTCATGCTTCACTGACATCCATCACACGCCGTACACAAGATCTACTATATTTCATACTCATAATCTTTTTCTTCTGCAGACACTCCTGAATTTGATACTCCCATGACTTCCTTGGCCTTCCTCTACCTTTCCTTTCTGCCACTTGGGCTAAAAAAAAATTATTAGCAAGCATCTCATCACTCAATCTTTCAACATGGCCAAACCACTGAAGCATATTAGTCTCCTCCTTGCTAACAACAGTTTGCTTCACATTACACAACTGCAACACATCTTCATTCCTCACACAATCAGAACATATCTTGCCACAAACCCCCTGTAAGTAACGCATTTCTCCAGCACACAAACAACTCCTATGTTTCTTCTGCAGTACCCAGGTTTCACTGCCATACATCAGAGTAGGAACAATTACACTTTCATACATAGCCATGCGGGACTCTCTTGAGAACCCATCATTCCTGTGAAAACCTCCCAAAGCAGCCATGACTTTCAATGAAAAATTCTCTCTCCTACTAATTTCACAATCCAGTTTCTCTGTCAAACATGCTTCCTAAATACACAAACTCATTCACCTGGTCAATCACTGTGCCATTTAGACTTATATTACATTCAGTATTACCAGTTCCTCTCTCAAAAACCATAACTTTGGGTTTTTCCTTATTTACACTCAGTTTGAATTTCATGCAGACTTCGTACATCTGGGACAACATACTCTGCAACTCACTTTTTCTCTATGCCAACAGGACAGTGTCCTCGGCATACAACAATTGTCACATATGGATATCACCAAGACATAAACCACTATTATCTATTTTGGCATCACGCACGCACTCATCTATAAATATGTTAAACAGCCATGCTGACATTACACAACATTGTCTGACTCCTGCACCAATAGAAAACCCATGTATTGCAGTGCATCATCTTCAACTTTACTGGGTCTGTCACACCATTTTGATAAAACACCATTCACTCATACACAAGCTCTAGTGCCAGTATACATGGATTTTACACAATTAAGTAGATTCCCAGTAACACCATATTCATTCAATACCTTCCACAAAAGTGTCCTATTTACTCAGTCGTAAGCTTTCTCTAAATCTATGAAGGCAGCAAAAAATTTCTTACCAACAGCCAGATACTTTTAAACCATCATGCGTAGTGCAAAAATTTGGTTAGTGCAGCCTTTACTAGGCATAAAACCATTCTAACATCCCATACTTTCTCTGATGTAACACCCTGTACTTTTTGAATGATGACCTTACCTAACACTTTCCCTGGCACACTCAATAGGCTAATACCACGATAGTTCTCGCAGTCAGAGCGATGTAGAAAAGAAGTGAGAATGTTTTAAGAACTGTGTCGTCGCTGCTGCTGAAGAGGTCTGTGAAAGCACAGTTGTGGGTAACAATAAAGGTGGTGCTTGGTGAAATAGTGAGATTGAAGAGGCAGTGAAGAGAAAAAAGGAAGCCTATTTGGGAATGTTGCAAGGTAGAGTTTCTGTGGATGAATATCACTGTAAGAAGCGTGAAGCAGCTAAGCTGGTTCTCCAGAATAACGCAAAAGATAGTAAGGAGAGGGTGGAAAGGCATGAACTGGCTTTTTGGAAAGATATGAAGACTTTCTGGAAGTACATGAGACTCAGGAAAAATAGGGGAAACAAAGTTGTAAGTTGTGTGAAGAATATAATTGGGGAAATGATATGGGAGCCCAATGAGTTAAGTGAAAGATGGGGTGAATACTTCTGTGAGTTGTTAGATCAAGAAAGCAAAGGCGATTCTGAGGCAGAAGCAGATGATGTCACAGTGAAGGATGGAAGGACAGGAGGGATCTCAAGAGGTGTGTAAAGCTGTAAAATCTCTTCAGAGTGGTAAGGCTCCGGGAGTTGATGGCGTAACTGCCAAGATGTTGAAATATGGTGGTGACTCTGTAATTGACTGGTTAACTGAAATTTGCCAGTTGTGCTGGGAGTTAGATTGGTCCCTCGGGATTGGAAGGATGCAATCATTGTTCCCTTGTGTAAGGGAAAAGGTGATCAGTAATTTTATGTCATCCTATCCTACTAATCCATGTATGACACATTGATATTTTTGTTTTCAAGTTGGAAATTTTGCTAGAACCTAACAGGCAATGGCTGACAACATTTGCACAAGTCTGTTAACCCTTTTGTGCCTCTCTCCTTGCATTCTCACTACACACACATACTTTGTTGTCCTAAGGCATTTAAAACAAAGAAAAAGATGAACCCTGATTCTATATCCCACTGCCACTTATCCCTTTTTTATTTTTATTTTATTTATTTATTTTTCTGATTGACATGTAACAACACTTTTAACTGTTCACAATTATTTACATAAAGTGTAAAAAGTATTTGTGTGTGCTGGCTATTTACATATTTAGGCAGCATACCTTACAAAAATATTTGCTAGAAGTAGGTTAGAACACTAACTTTTCGAACACTCTTCATATGCCTATAAATAAATGATTTTTTTGCGAGTTGCAGTCAACACTTCACGTACATTAGTGCGTTAACTGTATTCATGCTGCCCCAGTGGCGCAGTGGTGTAAGCGCTGGCTTATGATCATTTGTCCATGAAGGGTTCTGGTGGGTTTAAATTCTGGTGAGTCATGAATGTTGTGTTTGTCTTACAGCACTGGCCTCTCCCTTTCCTGGAAACAGTGACTAAATTAGGGACGAATGAGTGCTTATAGCCCATTGAGTTGTTCGCGGTGGTCGTTAAACTTTCAATAACAACAAAAAAAAAAAATCCTTCGTCGTTTCTCGAATATCATTTTCTGTCGGAGGCTCGGGCTTTTGGCTAATCGTCCCAGCCATGCCCAGACTGAAGGGGCAGGGGTGGCATGCCTGTCTCACGGTTCTGGCGCTCTCTGTCCCCTAACTGGAACCAGTGTCCTCAAATTAGGGACTTGCAATTTCTTAACTGTAAAGATGCTCACGGTGTTCATTAAACCTCAAAAAGAAAAGAAAAATGTTTGTGTTCCACAGATGCACATCGATTTGGACATTTGTGCCAATTATGAAGTTCACAGATGTGATAGCAGACCATTGTAAACATTGCAAAGTTCCTACTGAAGAGACAACAGTAGTTGAGTGCTTACAGGACATTTAAGAGGGAAAAATTTGTAATATTTTGATGCATTTTATCCTTAGTTTCCCAGTGAGAACATGTGAGGTTTTGATAATCAAATCACACTTGCGAAATTTTTGGATTATCGAATCACACTTGCGAACTTTTTGGATTATCAAATCACACTTGCGAACTTTTTGTCTTTCCTTTGACTTAAAAACAGTTCATTGTTTTTCCGACAAAGAGAAATACATGTAATTTAATTTTTATGTTAGGGATGTTTGTTTCAGGAGGTTGGATTTGGTGGTAGCTGTATAATGACTCCTACTTACGGTTTAGCAAATATACGAACAGAAATGAACTGCCTTCCATCTGGTTGGACAGAAGAACATTACTGATAATTTAAGTTTGTAATGAGTAATTAAGTTTAGAGTACAACTGATTCATTGTTTTGGCGCATGTGTTTTGGATCTTGTTAGTATTTTTTTCCTTTGAACTCTGTGTGAATGTCTTCATTACGTCAACAGATTTTTATGCAGGATTAACATGTAAAAAACATTTTGTCAACATTATTGGTGCGTTTGAAACTAGTCAAACTAATTTTGTTCTTTTTTCAGGTGATTTTTTGTGGAAGAAAAAAATTCTGCATTTTTCTTCAATTTGCAGATGAAGCAGTTTTTTATTTTGTCATTTTATCATGCACTTGATTAAAAATGTACATATTAAAAAAATGAGGTTTTCATAAACATGGTCATGTAACTTTAAAAGCATCTCTTCATGAAAACTTTAGGCTTTTGCTATGATAATTTAATTGCTCAAGTTGTGACTTGCCGCTGAGGTGATGCATGAGTCATATTGGCAAGTAGCAAGGATAAGCCTTGCCAGTGTAGTTCAGTTGGAAGAATATCCAGCTCTGTAGAAGGAAAATGTGGGTTCGAATCCAGTCAGCGGCAAAAAGGGTTGTTCACTATAAAGTGCTGTACATATTCTTTTCTTACCTGGGGAATTAGAAAGACTAGTGCTACTTCAACAGAACTGATTCATATTAAGTCGTGTGAAAGAACATGGCATATTGAAAAAACTTTGTTTCTCTCTTGTATTGCTATAAAATTTTTACATTGTAACTTTGTGAATTTGCAAAAAGAAGGGATACCATAATGTCTTGTTGAAAAACATTGTTGTAAATCACTTACAGCAATGGTTTTCTGATATTTATTGAATCATCATTGTTCATACTTTGTTTTTTTGCTTGCTTAAATATCTGCAATATCAAGTTTTAGATATAAGGGTGAGTCGAAAGTTTTGCAATATTTGGATCACTTTGTCTTCTTGCGTACCTTTATGATGAAAGCTGACTAGCATTCAAAGTATAGGCCATCGTGTTGTACCGTCTTTAGCCATCTGTTTGTCAGTTATTCGATTCCGCGGCGGTTCCAGTTCTTGTCCTTCGCGGCGAAGAACTCCTTCACCCCAGCTGCCACCTCCTCCTAGTTGTTGAAGTGCCGCCTGCGAAGGAAATGGGCCATGGATTGAAACAAGTAATAATCCGACGGGGCAAGGTCCGGACTATATGCTGGGTATGGCATCAGTTAGATGCCCTCAAGTTCCTGGAGTTTTGCGGGTTGTTCGTGCAGTATGAGGCCGAGCATTGTCCTGCTGTAGGAGAGCGCACTTTCTGTTCACTAGTGCCAGGTACTTCTCCAAAACGGCATACATCTGCTCCAGCTGTTCAGAGTAAAAGTTGACGTTTATGTTCCGACCAGTCTGGAACAAATTCATAATGGATTATTCCCTCCAAATTCCACCAGACGCAGAGCATCACCTTGTGCTCAAAGCGCCCACGTTTGGTAAAAAACGAAATTTCTTGAACCATCTGGTTGCGGTGCTGCTATGGTCCATGGAACCTTCCCGTTTCGCATGACGAATGTTTCGTGTTGCTTGAGCAGCATTATTGCAGAGTTCAAACTCGTAAAGCAAAAGTTCCCTAATTAGCCGGTTGTGGCTGTTAATCTTTTAGACGTCCCAACCACAAACAGAATGACCACAATTAGTTCTGTTCACAGCAATGACTACCACTTTATATCTCTTTGGACTGACTGCAGTGCATGACTTTAACTAGCTTAAACACATGACATACCCGCCACAGCACATGCAAATATTGCAAAACTTTCAACTAACCCTTATAACATATTTCCATAATTCTAATCAGAAAATTTCAGCATCAGACCCAGAGCTAATTGAAATTTAAAAAAATATATGTACAGAGGATGTTCAAGCATTTTTAGAACAATTTTCAGCAATATAATTAACGTTTAAAATAAAATTATTTAATTCTTAAATGTTCTAGCACTTTTCTGGATGTGCACATAGATTTCCAAGATAACGGTGCTTTCCTTTTGAACACCTGGTGCTAAAAGTTCTTCAGGTGTTCATAATGTGATCTTTGAGACACAAGAAATACCCCTTCGACTCAATGTTGGTTCTTCACTCATTGCAATATCTCGTTTGAGCCAGCTCTTTATACCCAATACTGGAAAGTCCAGAGGGCACTACTCTGAAACCACATCTGCATTTTCATTGACATTTTAATCATTTGCATGTTCCAACCTGTTGCACATATCCTGTAAGTTTCAAGCTAACACCAGCCATCCTTCATGTCTTTTGCAGTCTTTACAAACAGTAGTGTATCTCAAATTTTCATGTAAGTATGACTTTCACCTTTGTGCCTAATCATCAAAGCAGTTTTTTTGGGGGGAGGGGGGTGAAGCAACTGTTTTATTAAACAAAAATTCCTTTTTACCAAACATTCATGTTTTGATAAATATGTGCCTTATCAATATCAACCACCTTCACACCAAGTTCTTTGACCGCACCCCACCCTATATATACTAAGTGGCCAATTTTTTAGAAATACCTACAGGTTCTTTGAGTCTTGAAAACCATAAAAGTGCATCAGTGTGGCAGAGCAGCTCACAGCCAACAGTTCCAGTTGAACTTTTTACTTAAGGATTCTGGAACAAAACCCAGTGAGTTGGAAGTCAATGTCACCCAGAACTAGCTAGTACCTCAACAATATTTTTATACTGAAGCTTAATTTTGTGTCAGCTCCAGAGATTAATTGAGATATCTTTGTTGCTCAGCGAAGCGCTGCTTGGCTGCCTCAGTGGTGCAGTGGTCTGAACGATGGCTTCTGATCATTCATCCGAGATGGGTCCGGGTTCGAATCCCATGAGGCATGAATGTTGTTTGTCTTATGGCGCTGGCTTTCACCCTCTCCTGGAACCAATAACCCTAAATTAGGGATGGGGAACTGCTTATAGCGCACTGAGTTGCTCACGGTGGTTGTTAAACTTACAATCCCCCCCCCCAAAGCAGCAGCATCGCTTGGAGGTAAACCCCATCTCTCATTGTGACAGAATACTTCTGTAAAAGGTCTTGAATAAATATGATACACTGCTGGACAATTGCTAAGGACGGATCATAAACGGCTATATAGCGCATAAAAAAGTAAGTGTGGTTGGATGCCAAGTGAAATAAAATAATGTCAGAATGCCAGGACATTACAAGAAAGACAATTTATTGTGCTCTGAAATCCAGAAGGCTTTGGAACGTGTTCAAGGGACAAACAGGCCATTTTGTGCAGAATACGTAAACGTGAAAAAAATGCATATACCGTCCGCAGGCGTTCCGGCGTAAGGTGTCAATACGGGATATGGCCACCATGGAGGGCGATGCAAGATTCCACACGTCGTGTCATGCTTTGCACAACATTATCAAGCAGCTGTTGGGGTAATTTATCCCATTCCTCTGTCAGTGCACGGATGAGGGTGTCCTTGTTTATTGGAGGGCATTGGCGACCAGCAAGACTCCTCCCCAAAGCATCCCACACATTTTCAATGGGATTCAGATCTGGAGAATGTGCGGGCCATACGAGGCGTTGAATATCCTCGCTCTCAAGACACTCCTGGACAGCGACTGTTCGATGACATGTTGCGTTGTCGTCCATGAAAATGAATCTATCACCGACAGCACCACGGAACATGCGATCATGAGGTAGCAGAACATCATTGATGTATCGTTGGCCAGTCATAGTCCCAGTTGGAAGCACATAGAGGGACGTACGGTCATTGATCATGATGCCAGCCCATACCACGACACTACATGTCGGGTATCGGTCCCTTTCCTGTATGTTTGCTGGACAATATGCAGTACCACTATCACGCCAGATCAGTTGTCGTCGACAATCAGACGATAGACTGTATCTACTCTCATCTGAGAAGAGGACAGCAGACCAGTCGTTATCAGTCGAATTGCGATGTTGATGGCACCATTGCAAACGGGCGGTACGGTGACGTCTGGACAATGGGATGCACACAACAGGACGGCGGGCGTATAGTCCTCCTTCATGCAAACGTCTGGCGACAGTTTTTCGGGAGATCCGCTTGCCAGTAGCAGCCATAAACTGATTTGCTACCTCACTAGCTGTGCTGTGCAGGTGTTTTTTTGTTGATAGCACTATGTACCGATCTTCTGCAGGTGTCGTACTGCGAACACGACCTCCACCGTGATGTTTGCTACACTTTCCATTTGTTTGAAATGATTTCCAAAGCCTTGAAACAACACTGTGGCTGACGTCGAACTCCCTGGCAACATCTGTTATTTTTCGCCCTTCTTCAATCTTGCCAATAATACGGCCAAGCGTAAAATCATCTAGGTGATGTCGGGAAGACATACTGAAAATTGCAAGTTCATCAATTGATTCTTTCCCTTTAACTTTGCGTTTGAACAACATAGGTCAATACGCGTCAAATCCTTTATATCTCTGATCAGCGCTATGACGTCACGAACAAGTTCGGCAATCCAAAATTTGCATACGCACAACACGTCTTACTGTATCCCGCACTTATGCTAATTTCCACATTTTCCTGCCTTCCATTTTATGGTTGCTATTGTCATCCGTCCTTAGCAATTGTGTGGCAGTGTATAACTGGGAATCTGCTTAATAGTGTGAAAGCTGTGTATGCAGGCAGTTGAGCATGTGTATGAGTAAATGGTGTTTTATTGAAATGGTTTTCTAGGAGTCTGACGAGGTTGTGTAATGTCACCATAGCTGTTTAACATATTTATTGATGCATGCATGCATGATGCCAAAAAGAAAATACTGGCTTATGTCTAGTAATATTCATGTGCTAATGCTGCTGATGTAGTCTTGCTGGCAGAGAGCAGAAACGAGTTGCTGAAGTTTTAGTTTTTGAGGGAGAACCTGTCAGTACTGAATACAAGATCAGTCTAAATGGCAAAGATATAGGCCAGGTGGATAAATTTGTACATCTAGGAAGCATGTTTGACAGAGAAAACAAATCAGATGGGGTGAAGTTAGTAGGCGAGTGAATTCTTCTTTTAAAAAGTCATAGCTGCTTTAGTAGGATATCACAAGAATGATGGGTTCTCAAAAAAATCTCAAATGGCTGTGTGTGAAAGTGTAATTGTTTTAATTCTGATGATCGGCAGTAAAACCTGGGTACTGCAGAAGAAACATAGTTGTTTGTGTGCTGGAGAGATATGTTACTTATTTGAGTTTGTGGCAAAATACACTGGCGGAAAGTGAAAAAAGAACACCAAGAAGGAGACGTCTGATACCAACGAAATTTATACAGCATAATAACGGAATACAGAGGATAACGTGATCAAAACATTATGGCAAAATACTGCTGTATTGCTGGTAAACTGAAAAATAACATTTCCATGTAACATGGTTAGTACGAGGTTGAACCGCCATGAACTGCGTCACACTGTACAATTCTGGCATGGAGTCTGTCGTACAGATGTTGGATGTAAGTTTGGGGTATTGAGTTCCAAGCATCCTCAACCTGGACGCGTAAATCGGGGATGGTCGTGGCTGGCCGTGGAGACCGGATAAGTCGTTGTCCCATGAAATCCCACACGTGCTCAATGGGGGACAAATCCGGTGAACGTGCAGGCCATGGAAGTTGTCTCACACCCTGAAGTGCATGTTGCGTTGCACGTGCCGTGTGTGGGCGTGCATTATCTTGCTGGAAAACACCACGATGGACCGACCGTACAAATGGCACAACAACGGGCTGAATGATGTTGTTGATGTAGGAGGTGCTGTTTAACGTACCCGGTACAAACACTAGTTGTGTACGGGAGTGATAGCTGATCGCTCCCCACACCAGGAGACCAGGTGTAGGTCCTGTGTGTCGCTGGCGGATGCAAGAAGGGTGGAGATGCTCCCCTGTGCATCTGCGAACACGCATACGGCCATCGAAAGCTCCCAAGCAGAATCTGCTTTCATCGCTGAACACGACAGATCGCTATTGCGTTCTCCAGTGCAGACGTTGGTTGGCGACACCACTGCAGCCGTTCCTGACGGTAGGCTGGGGTCAGAAGTACACATGTCAGAGGCACACGTGCACGTAGTCCTACATCCAGTAGACGGTTGCGGATTGTTCGCACAGTCACCTCAGGTGCAGCGGCAGCTCGGATTTGCGTCACAGTGGATGTTCTGCTTGACAACGCCGCTCTTCTTATGCGTCGGTTGGTCCGCTCATCAGTCCGTCTGTGACTCCCGGTTCCTCATCTTCTCGTGTGGGAATGTTCTTCGGACCATCTGCGCCCCCATCGTACCACCACCGATACTTCCCATCCAATTCGCTTCGCAATACGACGATACAACCACCCGGCCTCGCAGAGTCCAACTAGACGACCTCGCTCAAAGTCCAATAACTGCTGAAATCGTACACGTCTTCCATGTCCAGGCATTGCAGCTTCTTCAGGGTCTTCGCACGTGTCCGTACGCCAACGACTGGTTACATTCACTTTGCTGTACTCCTTAAATAAAACCGACGATAATTTGCATATTATGCCGTGCTGTGGCATAAGCGCTCACCGGTTGGTTCCCGAAATTAACATCACACCTACGTAAACTCGACCCCATTAATATATGTAAATTTCATGATCGTCCGCCAATTCCTTCTTGGTGTTTTTTTTTCACTATCCGCCAGTGTATGTTCTGATCATGTGGGGAACTAAGAGTGCAGATGTGTGCTGTGAGGCAAAATGTTGATAGTAAGGTAGAAACTAATATTTTTAGGTGGTCTGGCCATGTTAAAAAGTGAGTGATTAGATGCTTACAAGAAAATTTATTCAGCCCAAGTGACAAGAAAGAAAGGTAGAGGGAGGCCAAGGAAATCATGGGATGACTAATTTTAGGAATGCCTGCATGAGATAATGATTGTGAAGTACAAAAGGTCTTGGGTGTGACATGTGACACATCAGTGAAGCTTGAGTCGCATGTCGAGATCATTTAAAATGGAGATGTTTGATACATCAACAGTAAAATCTAACACTATTAGTTTTGAACAACTACAGCTTATTGAAATTTATGTATTTTCCTACAGATAATAGTAAAACAATGGAAATGGCATATCACTAATATGGTGTTGGACCACCACAAGAGTCCAGTATAATACATCTTAGCATGGGGTCGATCAATGTCTGGAAGGTTATGACACCATTCATCCACCAGAAACATGATAAAGTTTTGCATGTTCAATAGAGCTGGAAAATGATGCCTGAGATAAAATTCCTGTAAAGTTTCTGCTGGGTTTAGATCTGGGGACTGAGATGTTCATCTTATGCAGAACAGTTATCTCATGCTCCTTGAGCCACTAGTTGACTACATTTGTTTGGGTGACTAGAGCATTGTCATTCTGGAAGACAGCCCTCTCTTCATGACAGAAATGCTTTACAGTTAATCGATCACTCAGGTCTGTTAAATAGCATTTGGCTTGAATTTTTCCCTATAAATAGAATGAATGTATCCCAACCATTCTGTGAAAAGACACCCCAAGCTAAAAACAGGTTGGAAATCATGTCATCGTTATGATCAGTGACTAAAAATTACTATAAAGGTGTCACAGTTAGATGTGTCATGGATCAGGGTAATGCTTTTAGGGATGAAAAGGTCCAAAATCACTGTTACTAAGACAGGTATCAGCCTTGGTGACTTCACAAGGTCTTAAGATAAATCTTCCATCTGCAGGGTAATTTTACCCTATGAGCTGTTGGCTGTTTGATAAGAGCTGCAAGAGATCATTATCACCCTAATCTCATTAGGGTAAATGGTGGGGGTTGCATCAGTTCCTCTACTTGTGTAGTTTTTTAGAAAAACTTGTAGATGCCATATTAAATAAATATTTTACTAATTATAGGATTTTAAACTGAATTCACCACTTTTATGAGAATACAGTTCATTCAGTTGACGGCATGTGAAATTGTGTGTGAAAAGCAATCTCGTGGAAAAGTAAAAGAAAAGAGAATTTCTGGTTATTTTTATAATAGAAAAGTGCAATTGTTTATATATATATTTTTTCCTTCTCCTAAAAATCCTCTTATCGTGATGTCCTCAATACAAAGTGTATAAGTACTAATGCTGCATAAAGACTCAATTTATTAAGATTTATCTGCATCTTGACAGCAGACATTTTTCATCACAAAATTTCTCCGTCCAGCAAATGAATTTTTCCTTTAGGGTTGTGCTAAAGTGAAAACATATGGCAGTTTTAAAAGTGTTATAACTAGTGAATTGGTTTTCTGGTAATTGTTTACTAGTAGGCACGTGATTGTAGTCATGTATATTGCTGTAGGAATGGCAGAATAACAAAATAAAAATACCAACAGACTGGGAGAGGTTCATTGTAACTAAATGTAAGCAGTTTTTTTATAGATCTGGAATGTTATTATTGGAAAAAAAATGTTTAAAACATACTTCCATTTTCCTAGTCAGTGTGCTGATCTCTGCACTAAACCATAGGCATTGTAAGTTCATGATGTGCCTGAGATAAAATTCCCATATTTGCTATGTGTGCAGTCAGAAAACCTGCAGAGTGAGTGAGTGTCATACAGCTCCTTGGTAAACGTTGTTTTCGCTGGCATTGAAATGACTGTTTGTAGAAACTGTGAGAATTTCTGTGTGGGTTTTCCGAGATTTTTTTTTTTTTTTTTCGCAGAGGAAGACTGCTGAAATTGTCAGTGGGTCATGAATGCTTGTTTAAACAGAAAACATGCCATAACTGTGAGATTTTTTTTTTTTTTAAGCAGCCAAACGCAAAGTAAGCCCAATTGTGGTAGAGCATACATGTTTTTACTGCTATGCATCTTTCCCAACAGCAGTAAAGTAAATCCCAAATAAATTTGTGGATGTAATGAAAAATGGGTAACAGTGCTTCATTGTTGTAACCTGATTATGGCACAATAGTTAATTTGTGGAAGGTATTGAATGAATATGGTGTTACTGGGAATCTACTTAATAGTGTAAAAGTCATGTATGCTGGTAGTAGACCTTGTGTGCAAGTGAATGGTGTTTTATCAAAATTGTTTTCTATTGGTGCAGGAGTTAGACAAGGTTGTGTAATGTCACCATGGCTGTTTAATATATTTATGGACGTGTGCATGCGTGATGCCAAAATAGATGATAGTGGTTTATGTCTTGATGATATCCATGTGTGCAGATTGCTGTATGCTGATGACACTGTCCTGTTGGCAGAGAGCAAAAGGGATTTGCAGAGTATGTTATCTCGGATGTATGAAGTTTGCATGAAATTCAAACTGAGTATAAATAAGGAAAAACCCAAAATTATGGAGTTTGAGAGAGGAATTGGTAGCACTGAATGTAATGTAAGTATAAATGGCAATGTGATTGACCAGGTGAGTTAGTTTGTGTATTTAGGAAGCATGTTTGACAGAGAGAACGAATTGAATGGTGAAATTAGTAGGCGAGTGAATTCTTCATTGAAAGTCATAGCTGCTCTGGGAGGATTTCACAGGAATGATGGGTTCTCTAGAGAGTCGTGCATGGCTGTGTATGAAAGTGTAATTGTTCCTACTCTGATGTATGGCAGTGAAACCTGGGTACTGCAGAAGAAACATGGGAGTCATTTGTGTGCTGAAGAAATGCAGTACTTACGGGGGTGGGGGGGGGCAAGATACTGTCTGATTGTGTGAGGAATGAAGAAGTGTTGCAGTTGTGTGTTGTGAAGCAAAATGTTGTTAGCAAGGTGGAGACCAAATATGCTTCGGTGGTTTGGCCAAGTTGAAAGAATGAGTGATGAGATGCTTACTAAGAAAATCTTTTAGCCCAAGTGGCAGGAAGGAAAGGTAGAGGAAGGCTAAGGAAGTCATGGGAGGAACAGATTCAGGGGTGTCTGCACAAGAAAAAGATTGAGTATGAAGTATAAAAAAATTTTTGTACGACGTGTAATGGATATCAGTGAAGCCCGAGTTGCGTATGTCAAGATCACTGTAAATGGAGAAGTTTGATACGACAACAGTAAGAAAAAGTATCTGGTAGTTTGTATTTCTTTTTGGAGCTAATCTCATAGAACAGCTTAGTGATATGTAATGTAATGTAATGTTAATTTCATTGTTACCCAACAGTGTAGTAATTTTACTAAACTGCCACGGAATGTTATTTGTTCATGTTTAACATAAATGTAACAATATTTTATTGCAATCTGCATAAATTACGAGAACCTAATGTTAAATGTGATAAAAGCCATTACAATAATGCATTTTTGATCAAAATGCTACCAGGCAATGTGCTCAGTAAGCTAAAATACGCACCAGATAGGTTCAAATAGTGGGATTAAAATACTGTCTAGGCATGTTAAAAATTTATTCATATAAATGCACAAGCACTTTCAAAATCATCAGGAGATTTCATCATCAGGTGTAATCCTTAAGAGATAAAGAGGCACTTCACATAATAACTCCATAAGGCTGGGTAACCAGCGAGGCACACACTTGACATAGATACTTAATGAGGTCTTAAGTTCAGATGTGTCATCTACGATGTAGCATATCGGAACTCAAGACCTCATTAAGTACTTACGTCAAGCATGTGTCTCGCTGGTTACCCAGCCTCCATGGAGTTATTATGTGAAGTGCTTCTTTAACTTTTAAGTATCACACCTGATGATGAAATCTCCTGATGATTTCGAAAGTACTTGTGTATTTATGGGAATAAATTTTTAACGTGCCTAGACGGTCTTTTCATCCCAGTATTTGCATTTTCGATGTTATGCATCTTTTCCAACAGTAATAAAGTATGCATTTAGTGAAATTTTGCTTCTTCTCTCCACCCACACCCTGGGGGTTTGGGGGGAGGCTGCTATTGACAAGAGCTTTAAAATAATGTACAACACAATAGGGTGTAATCTATAGAAATCCTAGACCAAAAGTTACCAATCTCCTTTTCCATCTGTCTTGAGGTCAGATTTTAGCTTGCACATGCACAAATGAGCTTTGGTAGTTACATAAAATTTCATTGGTGTCAGGGTTGAATTATATACATAGTATAATACAACTAATAAAAATAATGTATTTAGAAACCAAATGGTCCAAAATACTTACTATTTCTGCTGCCATAATTTAGTAAATATTTACTTTTATGACTCACTTATTGTCTTTTTGGTTTTACAACAATAATATTCATTAATTCACCTTCCTAAGTACTCCTCAATAACAGGAATTAATAAACCTTATTGTTTGTTATGATTTAATTCCACTTAGTATGTACCAGACTGTGGCTCAGTGTAGTCATGAGTGACACGAATAAATAAAATGTGTTTTGCTTAAATAAATGCATAGCCTCGAATCACTCATTCGATTTTACACCCACAAAGATCTTGTTATGCAAAAGATGCATAGCATGAATTATCTACAAAGAATGCCTAGGTACTCGGTTTGTTTTTATTCTAAAAACATTCTGCAACTGTAAAAACTTATTGCAATTAATTGCTGTGAACCTTTTCCTGTTTGTTGGTATCCTTGTGTTGGGTCATTCTGCTATTCCTACAGCAAAGTACATGACTGCAAGTAAATACTTGTAATCTGTACAGTAGTGATGACATAAATCGTTACTTCTTGGGAGTTCATACATGCAAATAAGTCATTCACAATTTCTAGGTTGTTACAACACTGACTGACTAGAGATTTGCATGTGCCTTATTTGATGAGTCTGGGCCCATCAATTGCAGCTATTATTTAGTCCCCCTGGCCTGTACCATTTTGTATTATTTTGTCTGTTTATTGTGTTTTATGTTAAATAATGAAATGAGATATTATTGGAAATATTTAGTTCAATGTAAGCTTAAAAATATTAACAAAAACTTTGGTATTTATCAAAGAATATAACCATTAGAGACAGAGAGAAAAAAGACTAAGGTGGTTCAAAATCTCCCTTTTTATCCTGAACTAGCGAGCGGTAACACTATAAAAGTCAATCCCTGTACAGATTAGAGGTAGGAGAAAAAATCCATGTTGTCCCACTCTCTTATGCAAACATAGCCACACCCCACTGCAGACATCCTTCGTCCCCCACTTCACACAACACACACACTCGCTCCTGGTCACATCTTTTTGTTGTTAACAAGCCTTTTTTAGGTGTTTTTACTACACTGGCGTGCAAAAATTAAGGACGAGACGGTTTTTCGAATGCAACGCCGTGCAGAAGTGCTCCACATCGACTCAAATCATACCATAAGATCCCCAAGATGTAAGAATATGGGACAAGTGAGCAAAACCGTCCAAACAAGGAATCCAAAGGATACAAAGGCACTTTATTGAAAAGGTAGCTTCGAGCACAACTGGACAGAAGACAGAAACGTCCATGTGACAGGCGGCTGCCAAGAAAAATCCAGTCTTCAGTAGAGGATATGATCGCCCCTGACTACGTTGCAGGATTTACAACGTCTGTCCATGCTGAGGACGAGGTTTTCAAGAAGCTGTTGAGGCATTGCGGCCCATTCCTCTTGTAGCGCTAATCACAGCTGCGGAATCGTTGCTGGCGGCTGGTGACGTGCTGCCAAGCGTGTCCTGAGAAGGTCCCACACATGTTCGATTGGATTTAGGTCCGGGGACCTTGCGAGCCAATCCATGCGTTGAATATCTTCACTCTCCAACAGCTGTTGGACAGCCACTGTACGAGGAGGTGTATCGTTGTCGTCCATGAAGAGGAACTCGGGACTCACAACACCTCTAAACAGACGCACGTCAGGCAGAACCTCGGTACAATAGCGGACACCAGTGACTGAACCTCCTTGGAAAATGTGGAGGTCAGTATGGCTACCAAGAATGATACCGCCCCAAACGGGAACTCCGCCACCTCCAAACCGGTCCCTTTCGATGATGTTGGAGATGTGATTGCGTGTTCCCTGCTCTCTCCAGATGTGTATACGTCCAGAATCGCTCTTCCGACTAAATCTGATTCCGTCCGTAAAGAGAACTTGACCCCATTGCTGATGTGTCCAGTTCTTGTGTTCCTGGCGCAACAGAAACCGCCGTTTCCGATGAGCAGGCATTAATGGCACACACCATACTGATCGTCGTGCAAATAGACCACCTTTGTGCAGCCTCCTGGCCATGATAAAACGCGATAACGGACATTCAGTTTTCTGTTGCATGTGCCTTGCGATTTCTCCCGCTGTCTGCCGTCTGTCTCTTCTCGCCTGTAGAACAATATACCAGTCGTCTGCCGCCGTAGTTGCTTGTGGACGACCACTGCTAAACTCTCGGGCAGCTGTTCCTGTCATTTGAAATGCTCTCCAAGCTCACGAAACAATGCTGCGAGTGATCCCGAACTCCTCGGCCACACTAGTCACTGGATGTTCGTTACCTTCCTCCAACTTCCCAATGACGCGACCTCTGGTAAAGTCATCCAGATGTCGTCTACTGGATTGTCTGTTGGCCATATCACACGGTGGCAGCAACTCGACGTCGTCCGAACCGATGTACACAGTGCAATAGCTTTCACCGAATTGCTGAGCGTACACCGCCCGTGTGCGCTCAGCCTTCACCCCGCCCACCCTTCATGCTGCATATATGCGCATGTCCTACCGTACCGGACCCTGGTCTATCTCCTGAATGGTCTTTCGGTCCATTCTGCCTGCTCGTTCCGCTGTTATGCTGATTTCTCTTCTTTGTCCTTAATTTTTGCACACCAGTGTACTAACTGAAAGCCGGTCCTCAGATTATATGTATACTGCTCTGTAAACTTTACCTGCACCACCGTTCGGTCTCCAGGTGTGGTTCTTTAGACTAGGAGTGATAATAATGTAATGGCTGAGTGGTGTACAGAACATGAGCTCTTCACTATTCACAATTAACGAGTTGCCACGAGCAATCAATTTGGGTGCACCATTTAAATGAATGGAAAAAAATTGAAATTGCTCACTCACTTAACGGTTGACACTTACTAATTCTCGACATTACTTTTCTCACTGAAAATTTGTTTCCAAATTCATGAGCACGGAACAAAGTTGAATGTGCTGCGTCTTCAGTGTGTGTTACAGTAATTGCAGATGGAATGATCATTCACTGTGGTGAGAGCGAACCATTCGCCATATGTGGTGAAGTATCATTCATTGTGAACCAATCGTTCACAAATGCTCCAACACAGTTACTACTTGTAAACAATTATCGCTTTTCTCAAGAGGTTATCTTTGTCTCATATCATGCTGATTTGCATATTTCTTGACTTCATCATGTAAGTGTTACAATGTCAGCAGTGTAAACTTATTTGTATTCCTGTTCACCTTGTTGTCAGCAATTGATTTGATCAAATTAATCAAACTATTATTTGTTTCACATGTGTTGTGCACGATTTTAATTTATTGTTTTATCACTATGTAAGTGGATTGCTGACATAAATATCATTCTTTATGGGGGTGTTTTAAGTGACCCAGGTTGGTTTTTTTTATGGTGTATTGTATATATTTTTCATTAATTTCATTGTTAATAATAACCAAAGCATTTATGTAAATTCTTGTGTACTATGTAATTCCTTTTTTTCTTTTTACACACTTTTTATGTGTTTATTTGGTGTTCAAGGGGAGGCCAATGAGTTTTCAAGGATAAAAACTGATCTGAAAGTTATTACATTATTTTACTTTGTATTTTGAGCTTCTATGAGAGGAAAAAAATGAAAGATCTTATGCACCCATTGTTTTCATAGCAAACTCTTTTTCTTTGAAAGCAAAACTCAAACTTGGAATGTTCCACAAAATTCCAATATCATATAGAACCATCCAGAAAATTCCAGCATCATAGATATGGGTGTGTACAAGTGTGCAGCTTTGTTTGTATTTTTCAATGGCTCTACACTGAGTCAAGGGTCACTCTGCCAATAACATTCTTCGCAATTTGCAAAAAAAAAAAAAAAAAAAAAACTTTTGGTGATTCATAAAAAGGTTTGGTGAAAATAATGGCGATAACCTTTTTTAAAGATGTCTGAGCAAAAACAATCCTTAATTTTTACTAATCAAAAACAACTATTATGGAAATTTTAGTAGAAATTTTGTATATTTAAATTGCAAATTTTCAAAGAAAATGCTTCTCCTTCTTCAGGCTGTCTTTTTGTTGTCACTTAGTCCCATCACTATTGCGGTTACGGTTAACCTTGTAGGTTACGGTTACTTTTTATCAAATTCTGCCAGATGTTAGGCAGTGAAAATCCTCTGCAGGCATTGATGATGGAATTTTGATTTTTCTCAATCTCTATTCCTTCTTTTAGCTTTCTTTTCTGAAAATTGCTTTGGAAACTGATGACTTTAAGCGAATTCCAATCCATGCTGTTACTAGTTCCTCTAACATGCTTATCTAAACCAGTCTTGTTGGAGCATTTTTTTATAGCAGCTTTATGCTCTGCTATAAGAGTTTCTAGTCTGCGACCTGTTTCACCTATGTAAGATAGTCCACAACTACATTTTACTTCATAGACTACACCTTGCATTTTTAAAATATCTTCTTCTCTTTGAACTGTTTTAGGATTATTTTTTTTTTTTTTAACTTTGTTCTCTAAACTTGGAGCTAGCCTAATATTGTACTTCTTACTAATTCTCTTTAAAGACTCAAATAAACCTTTGTGAGATTTTTTTTAGTGAATTTTACTTGTTGCTTTTGCGGGTTCTTCGTACCATTAATATGACTTTGCGGTTCTTCATACCAGACTGCATTTACGTTTGCAAAAATTTCTCTGTTGTTGCACAGTTTTGCAGCATACCACGCGTGCCTAATCATGTTACCAAAAATTGGGGAGGACAGCTGGTGATGTGTGATGGATTTAATTTTTATGCAATCCTCTGTGGAGTTAATTTCGCATTCTCGCTCAATCAGGTAGGAGAAGTTCTGCAGACACTTTATGAAATTCTTCACCTGCCGATAAAAATAAATGTTGCACGGCTGGACCAAAAGGGTGCATTTCGGAGGGATGGCCTTTACAGCGCACGTTCTTCTCTAATGTAGGGCTTTAATACACGCAATAAAAATTCTTTGTGCAACTTCATTGTCAGCTTTCCGGACTTGGATGATGTGACGTTTCGATATTTTTTAACATACTCGTCCACCGATTTCTGGACCATGAGCCCAAACGAGCCTGTCGTCTCTTATAGGCACATGGAGATGAGGGGCAACAATTTCCCAGATAAAGTGACATCGTATTGTGCTGTATAGGAATGAGTCAACTTATTCATATTCTGCCATTTCACGAGGACTATCTTTGAACCTTTGGTCATAAAAATTCTATCAAAGGGGGACTGATATTGGCAGCATATAAAATATGTAATAAAAATACCATATTAATGTGATATGAAAGTACATTCTTTCATTAGTCATGAAGAATCAGCCAATTTTTGTACATACATGTTTGGTCTGTATTGATGACAAGATTGTGGTCAAAATTTGGTATCGCGTCTCGAGCCTAGACTCGAAATTTTTCGGCAGAAGCCAGCATTTCTTCTCTTGTTGTTTCTTGTTCTGTTACAAATTTCATTATTTTTTGTTGGTGGATTCGATGTTTCCTTTTAAAGCACTGAACCCACAAGTCCGAAGCTTTGAAATTAAAATTGTGAAATTGACTTGCAGCACTTGAGGCCCACTGCCGCAAGTTTTGGGTCATGACTTGTTGGTTGTTCTCCCGAGCTTCTGTGAATCGATCAAGAGTCTATTATTGCATATTTATCGGTAGTGGTTCCACCACTTTTAACGTGTTGTTCCCATTTTGCCAAATCCTCCTTATGTTTCAAATGGTGGCACCCTTTGCTTTCGAGGCTCTTCAGGGTCCAGTTTGTATGAGCTGTGGCAATATTAATGTCTTGCACTTTATAGTTGATTGAAATCTATTCCTTCCACATTCTTGCCTTTTTTTTTTTTTTTTCATCTGGCTTGTAATCTTCATCAGATTCATTGTGACCTGCAACTTCTTGAAAAGCGTTTTTCTCATCGATTTCATTGGACATGATCAATTCGTTGCGTATTACAAACTTCTTCTCGCCTAGTGTTTGTAGCGTGTACTGATAAATATCTTCTCCCAATAGCATAGGTTCTTCAGTAATTTCTGCCGAAGATTGTGATGCAACGAGACAATTTTGTTGAAGGAGGTTCTCATAGTAATCAATGGCATCTTTCAAGCACGATTTGCTAGTTTCACTGTACGGGCTGTCTGTATCTTCTTGTTCCATTGAAGGGCCAGCCACATCGGGTCTTGTTAGTTCCGACATAAAAATTTTCTTCTGACTATCTACACTGTATTAACAAACTTTGATGATCTGCGCCATGAATGGACGTCAAACTGATCTGTAGACTGACGGTGAAATGCGAATTTGAACAACCGTCTCTTCCAAAAGACTCCCTATCCCCTCTGCCCTTTGTGGGAATCTCCCAAATTCTTGTGTGTGCTCGCAGCTGTGCCCTGCAGGGTAGTTGTTCGTAGGAAATGTTGGGTCAATCCAAACGACTAGTGTTTAATTTTAGCTTTGATATGGGAAAAAGAAAAAAAAACATGTTTCATTTCCTACCCAACGTTTTTAATTTTTTTTACCCACATTTTGAACCATTACAAATATTCTTACCTAGAATATCCATAGAATGTAAAATAAGAATGAACAAAAAAGAAATGTGCATGCGTGCAGCGGGATTCAACCCAGCGATCCCTCGAGCGCTACCGGCTGAGCCACACGCTCGCTTGTCATTTGGTTAACGTTTAGTAGATATAAGGCACTTGGAATTTTTAAAGGTCGATTTTCTCGACAATGCCTGGATATCTGGCCCGATTGATTTGGGAAATTCATATTTGAGGGGTCACTTTCACGTACTTATAGGTATGAAAAAATTCTGTGACCCGTCTACCTGAAGGTCTTCTTGTAAGAAAGATCCAGTTGAAATATGGAAAAAATGCAGTTGAATACCCATTCCTTTGGCAACGTGCACGAGAAATACTTTCTTGCTTTTCAACCACTTATTGTCGCGAATTTATATTTTTTTGCCTAACCCAAATCAAAACTCCCTTAAGGTCACAAATGATGGATACCTATCCAGAGGATCAGCTGAAAGTGCAAACCTCCATGTTGCAACCAAATAATCAAATGCTTTCCAACAAGAAGCAGTCACAACAAAGTCATTAAAACATTAGTTAACTTTAGAAATAAAAATCTGTTTTTTTTTACATGTTTTAAAGTTAGTAGATAGTAAGATTTTTACAAAATGTACATTTCGAAGTACATGTATCTAATTGAAATTTCTTGAATGTGGCCTTGTTATATTAAAGCTAACTTAGTGCGTCCTTCCAGCATGAAAAGGTTCCCCACCTGTGCTCTAGGCTATATCCAAATTCGTAAGGGTCCCAACAAAGTAGGATTTCTAGGAATCTTTCAAGCATTTAGAGACACCTTCAAACTATTCTCTAAATCTTTTACAGAAAACATAAACTTTTTTTCAGCACCTTCTGCTGATCTAGCCCTCATTCTCTTTGTCTTGATTTGACCTCTTCTTCCATTCTCCTTAAACGGTGTATTGGATTCCAACTTTAGAATTGTAGGATTCTTTGTTTTATCTAGATTAAGAGCTTACGTCATCCTCTTAATCGGATGATTTGCCAATTCCAAATACTCTTACCTTAAAGCCATCCAAAGTGTAGCCCAAATAATTTCATGTGAAGTCGCTCCCTGTTGCAAATTGCTGTCAAATCCATAGGATTGTAGGCTTTGACTTTGGTGTTTGTAACATCGTAGGTGAAGAACAGTGGAGCCACCAGGGTGGCTCCACTGTTCTGAGCGATGGCTTTTGACCATTTGTCCGCGATGGATCCGGGTTCAAATCCCGGTGAGGCATGGATGTTGTGTTTGTTTTATGACACTGGCTATCTCCCTTCCCTGGAGTCATTGGCTCTAAATTAGGGACGGGAGACTGCTTATAGCCCATTGAGTTGCTTACGGTGGTCATAAAACCCTGATCAAAGAAAAGAACAGTGGATGTTCCTACGTTATCCTATCACTGGGAAGCAGTGGCAGAAGCCATGCCAGGAGGCATGGCCAAAACAATTTGCTCGGAAAGTCATACTACCCATTTGGTGGAATTGTAGAAGTCCTGTGCACTTGTACCAGATGATCAGGAAACACATACCGTACATACATATAATGTCAAATGTTTCTTTTTCAAAACAAAATGTAATGTATTATTTTTTAATTTCAAAGTATTTTTGGAGGGGAAGTGAAAAATGTAGAAGTAACAGCATTGTAATGAAAGGTATAAAATTATAACTAATAAAACTATAAAAGGTATGAGTATATAACTAAATTTACGTATTGGGTGGCATTTTGCTCACTGTTATGCAAATTTCACTATGAGCATTTGTTTCTTGTGAGTTTGTGTGTGTGTGTTTGCACATGTCCTTTGAACAACATAATATTGAGCACTTTGGATTATTTGCCCACTGTTGCATTCCGGACTTCAATTTCGGGACACAGTGTAGTTAATGTTGCAGCTTTCAGATCAGTCTTGCAGAGGAACAACTGAGAATTGCAGAACACCTGCATTGCTTGTTTTGAATTGTTTATGTTCTACATTTTTTTTTAAATACATTATCTGATCAAAAGTATCTGAACACTTGCCTTTCACAAACTCTCAGTAATAGGAAAGAAATTGAGTTAGTCCACCCTTTCCTACTATCATGGCTCCCATTATATTTTGAAGACGTTCCTCTAGATTTTGATATATTTGAGTTTGTATATTTAAGAAATATGTTTGACAGAGAAAACATATTAGACAGTGAAATTAGTAGGCGAGTGAAATCTTCATTGAAAGTCATAGCTGGCTTGGGAGGATTTCACAGGAATTAAGGGTTCTCAAGGAAATCCCGAATGGCTGTGTATAAAAGTGTAATTGTTCCTGCCCTGATGTACGGCAGTGAAACCTGGGTACTACAGCAAAGACGTAGGAGTCGTTTGTGTGCTGGGGAGATGCGTTACTTACGTGGGGATTTGTGGCAAGACACGTGCCGATCATGTGAGGAATGAATATGTGTAATGTGAGGCAAAATGTTGTTAGTAAGGTGGAGACTATTACTCTTAGGTGGTTTGGCCATGTTGAAAGAATGAGTGATGGTGCTGACTAAGAGAATTTTTTCAGCACAAGTAGCAGGAAAGAAAGGCCAAGGAAATAATGGGAGGAGAAGATTCTGGAATGTCTGCTTGAGAAAAAGATTACGAGTATGAAATACAAAAAGGTCTTGTGTAAGGAGTGTGATGGATGTTAATGAAGCTCGAGCAGTGTGCCGAGATCGTTGTAAATGGAGACATTTGATACACCAACAGTAAGTAAATTCTAGTTCTATACTTTGCACATGGTCTTCCTTTGAGGAGCTAACCTCTGAATCTCAGAGAACAGCTTAATGATATGTATGTACTTCAGGCACTGCCATCCATTCTGTCACAAAGTCATTAGTCAGATCTGTCACCCATGTTAGGCGATTCATTCGGGCTCATAGGTGCTGGCGGTTTACTTTGCTCACCGTCATTTCTGGTTGCCTTGATGGTGCAATTTTCTAAGCACTGGCATATGACTGTTCGTCCAAGAAGGATCCGGGTTTGAATCCAGTGAGGCATGGATGTTGTGTTTGTCTTACAGCCATAGTTCTATTCCTTTCCTGGAACCAGTGGCTCTAAATTAGGGACAGGCGACTGCTTGTAACCCATCAAGTTGTTCACAGTGGTTGTTAAACCTTCAACCAGGCCTGCTGCTGTTGTCCAGATTAATAGTAGCTGCAGCAGAGCAGAAATTTCCTGAACTGACTTGTTGCTAAGATAGCATCATGTTAAAAGTCACTGAGCTCTGCTGTACTGCCCGTTCTACTGTCCATGCTTGTCTATGATGTCTGACAGGCCATTTTCATCTTTTTATACTTGTATGTGTCATGGTTGTGACATATATACAGTCAAATCTGCTACTCCAAAGGAGTGTCCAGATACTTTTGATCATATAGTATGTTGTGCTTCTGTGCACTTGAATCATTGGCTAACATCACACCTCTGAGCTTTTTTAGAAAATTATTCCATTTTAATCATGATGCATTTATGTAATGTTTTATGTAAGCATTTTTGTCATTAGATTAAAAAATAATTCTTTGTACATATTTTTTGATTTTTGCTTTGTCTTTTTTTGTTATATGTTGTGTCTGAACATACTCCTGCAACAGCCATAGCTGAATTTAAAACATTCTAGATGCCTAATTTTATATTATTACAAAGTTCAGTTGATGCTTGTAAATCTGGAAAAATCAGCTTTATAATGCAATATTGTAAGTGCAAAGCACTTGTGTGTAAACCTAATAAAAGGTTTATCATATGTGTGTGTTTTCTTTTTAACGTTCTTGAACATTGCCTGGTAAGTAGAACACCATTTTATACATCTTCTCTACTAAAACAAATGTAGTAAAATAGTTATATTTCATTATTCATTACAGACTTCATGATGAAATGGCCACCAGACAGAAATGTCTGTCGGTTTCGATGCTAGACATCACACATAGCTAAATTATTTTTGTTTGATGACTACACTATATCACTAACATACACTTCCATTGTTTTTCTTAACTAGGGGCTGTGCCTCTAGGCTCGTTTCGAGAGTAGCGCTCAGACCCTGCAATTGGATCTTTAAGTATACATGGAAAAACTGATAAAAATATGAACACTTAATTTAAACTTGAAATTAAAGTACTTAAGCATTTTAAGATAGCATTTCCTTGTACACTATATTTTGAACTTTTTTTCCCATTCCTCTGTATTTTTGGTTCTGGCCTATATCCGTAATGTTAACGTTACCGGTGTGAGGTTTACTTAAAAATTTGTGGCACTAAATGCCAATATTTTAATGGTTTTGATGGCATACTTGGATGTCTGCATCGATACCAAGATGGCGGCTTGTTTACAATTTTGTTTTGCTCCTAGTGGACCCCCTGTTGGATTTTTGTGGAACTTTTTTCAATTTCCTTATTTTTATTGAAGGACTTTGCTCTGGCGTCGGTATTTTTGGTTGTGGCCTATATCCGTAATGTTAACATTACCGGTGTGTGGTGTCAGTGTGTTCCTTATTCATGGATTACTCAAGGAAAAAGACTTGTAACTTGAAAACATTTTCTGAGTTTTTTTTTTTTTACTGTCATTATTTTTTGGAAGGGGAGACTTTTGTCGTTTGAACTTATAGCACTTAGTAAATCTACCACTAAGGAAAACAAAAGTGGGGCAAAAAACATTTCTGTAAGACATACACATCTTACAGAAATGCTAAACTGTTTAAACAGCTGAGATAGCTTTACCAACAAAGCATATGCATAACAATTCCCTGTGTCACCATGGCAGCAGGTCACGGGAGCACAACTTTCCTGTGAGGTTATCGCTGAAGACAAACGAAGCCTTTCCTTTCCTTTGAGTGTAAAAAATGCTTAAAAGTCAGAAAGTGACTTTTTCTTAAAGTTTTTTTTTCATTTTTTTTTTGTAAAAGACGGGTGGTAGTTGTGAATTTATGCTGTAAAAAATGCAATACGTTATGATTTATAGTTTGCCTTATATGTTTTTTAAAATGCATCCCATCGCGAAGTAGAGAATTTTGTGAAATTTAAAATTTTAATTTCTCGTAAACTAAATCGAAATTAAAAAAAAAAAAAGCAACTAGATGCAAAAATTCAGCCATGGCCCTACATGCCTACAAAGTTACGTTGTTCTGTTGCTGTTAGTGTGTCCGGAACGCGAACTAATAGCCCTTTTTTTTTTTTTGCTTACCTTAAATTTGAAATACGATGGCTCTTGAAGTATCGCCAGAATCGAAAAACAGTTCATTTCAGCGAGTTCTCCAAACAATTCTCTACAAACGGTGTAAATTTCATATTTTTGTGTTCAATACTTTTTGCGCTGCGAGCTAAGAAAGCGAGTGTACCGAAATTTCTAAAACAGCAGTAGCAGTTACTTATTTTTTAGAATAAAGAAATATGTCATATTGAGACAGTAATTCATAACTGAGTTGCATGTGACATAAAAATGCAGACAATTCTAGTCAGCTGGTAATTCATCCTTTATGTAGTACTTTCATTTCACACAAAAGAATTCCAATAATAGCATTCACCTCCAGCATGTGAACCTTCAAGTTGGGCGCAGTGGTCTAAGCGGTGGCCTCTGATCATTCATCCAAAAAGGAGTCCTGGTTCGAATCCCGGTGAGTCATGGATGTTGTGTTTGTCTTACGGCACTGGCTCTCTCCATTCCCTGGAGCCAGTGACAATAAATTAGGGACGGGTGACTGCTTATAGCCCATTGAGTTGCTCACGGTGGCCGTTAAACCTCCAACCTAAAAAAAAAAACTTTCAGGTTGGTTCACATTGTGGTTTGATAACGAGTAACTATGTTTATTATTATGCCGCCCCGGTGGCGCAGTGGTCTAAGGCGCTGGCCTATGATCATTCGTCCGTAAGGGGTCCGGGTTCGAATCCCGGTCAGGCATGGGTGTTGTGTTTGTCTTACGGCACTGGCTCTCTCCCTTCCCTGGAACCAGTGACCCTAAATTAGGGACGGGCGACTGCTTATAGCCCATTGAGTTGCTCACGGTGGTCGTTAAACCTCCAATCAAAAAAAGAAAAAAAAAAAAAAATAACTGTTTATTATATATTATAGTGGCAATCCTACAGATTATCTGGACGTAAATGCAGAATACACTGAATTATGACCACGTACCTAATGCTTTGTAGGTCCTGCTTTCGCCCTCAGTACAGCAATTCGTCATGACATAGGTTCAATAAGATGCCGAAAGCCGTTGGGAGATGTGGACAACCAAGCTGTGTGTGTAAAATGCAGCCTTCAATGCAGGTATGGAGGCGATTGTTGTATCCAGACGTCTGATATGCCGTTCAACATGCCCCACAGTACAACTGCCTCCACTTGCACTGTGTGTGAGCCGCCCCGGTGGCGCAGTGGTCTAAGGTGCTGGCCTCTGATCATTCGTCCGTAAGGAGTCCGGGTTCGAATCCCGGTCAGGCATGGATGTTGTGTTTGTCTTACGGCACTGGCTCTCTCCCTTCCCTGGAACCAGTGACCCTAAATTAGGGACGGGCGACTGCCTATAGCCCATTGAGTTGCTCACGGTGGTCGTTAAACCTCCAATCAAACAAAAAAACTTGCACTGTGGGCACCCTGCAGGATGGATCAAGTGCCTCATGTTGTATGTTGCCCCCCTTTCCCCGGTGGCGCAGTGGTTAAGGCGCTGGCTTATGACCATTCGCCCTAGTTGTGTCTGGGTTCGAATCCCGTGAGACATTGATGTTTGTCTTTCGGCACTGGCTCTCAATGTGTTACTTGATCAACGCTGGCTCTCTGTGTACATTGTTCATTTAGCATAATGTAAAAACCATGTTCGATATGTACCCAGTAAAAACTGTTGCTGCCAGCCAGCACTATGCTGCCGAACCGTCAATAAAATGTCCGGGCGGCCAACAGAAGGGCCAGCAGTTGGCACCCCATCCGTTGTCATATGCCACAACAAAGCCATCAGTTGTCCATCACAGGCAGTAGCTGTCACAAATGGCCCTGTAAGCACGTGCCAGAAATAATGGCTAGCCTAATGTGGTCCACTAGTTTGACGGTAGTGGCAACCTCCAACCACGCGACGTAACTGGTGGCTTGCCGAATCTTGTCCGCCAATTTCCCAGTAGTAACTATAAAAAAAAAAAAATCAAAGATAACTGCAGTTTCCCAAAGCTACAACTTTTTGTTTTCTACCCTCACGAAACTTGTGAATTATAGTACTGTGCGGGGAAATTTTCTCAACAAACCGGAAAAACGCCCGTTTGGATCTGGGTAGATATGAACCAGGGCCGTTTGCGTGGGAGCTGAGCTCTCTACTGACCGTACTAATTTTTCTGTTTCGTGTGTTATGTGTAATCGAACGGTTCCCTCTTTCATTTTACAATATTGCGAGGTATTTTCCATAAAAGTCAGTTTCATATAATTCATAAATTTATTTTTTCAACGTAACTATAGTTTGTTTGTTTTTTACCTTAAGGGAACTTCACTCATTTTCAAGGACTGTACATACTTAAGAGTCGCTTTCCAAAGTTTTGTGCCGCCCCGGTGGCGCAGTGGTCTAAGCCGAGGGCCTCTCTGATCATTCGTTCGAATCCCGGTGAGGCATGGATGTTGTGTTTGTCTTACGGCACTGGCTCTCTCTCTCTCCCTTCCCTGGAACCAGTGACCCTAAATTAGGGACGGGCGACTGCTTATAGCCCATTGAGTTGCTCACGGTGGTCGTTAAACCTCCAAATAAAAAAAAAAAAAAGTTTTGTACTGTCCTTGTCGCCTTGAAAGGAGATTGTTAAATTAATATATATTTACCCGGGTTCATGTCACATTCAGTTTCATTTTTAACGTTGTATCTTTCCTTTCCGTTTTCCGAAGCTACATTTGTTTTAAACAGGAAAGATATTTTATTTTACTTATCGTTATTTTTAGAAGCAAAATCCTCCCGGTCTTGTGTATTCAACCCACGGATGAGTACATTATATCCGCATAGCGTTGCTTTTTTTCTTTTTTTTTTCCTAGTGGCACTTGCTTGGAGGCCCAGAATTCACGGCGATGCTGCAGGGCCATCAATGGCTCACCAACTGATAGCGCTGCCACCAACGGACCGCGAGCGGCAGATTTCAGCCAGCAGTGACCCATCACTGCCAGCTGGTGGCCAGCAGTTTCCTAGCACTTGTATTTTTGCTGGGTACTTGTTGATGTGAAACATCTGTTTCTAGTCTATGTCTGCCTGTTTTTCATGTCCCTGTAACACCAGGTCCAATTAATCATTAAAAAAAATGTATGTACCAAATACGTACAGGACCAAAAACGGAGTGGAGTAAAAAATGTGAGTCATCAGACCAGCACACTCTTTTCCGGTCATCAGATATCCAATTTGAATTAGCTTTTTTAAGTGGAGGTTTAACGACCACCGTGAGCAACTCAATGAGCTATAAACAGTCGCCCGTCCATAATTTAGGGTCACTGGTTCCAAGGAAGGGAGAGAGCCAGTGTCGTAAGACAAACACAACATCCACGCCTCACCGGGATTCGAACCCGGGCCCCTTTCGGACGAATGATCAAAAGTCATCGCTTAGACCACTGCGCCACCGGGGCGGCAGAATGAGCTTTGCACAGGCAAGTCTTTTGTGCCGGGGAACCATGATTAGGAGATGTCATCTGCCGTTGTAGCCCATACGTGTGATATGGTCTTGATAGATACTGTTCTGGGTTGACCTCTGTTGTAATGGGTAGTCAACTCTTAAACAGTGCTGTCTGTTGACCTGTAGGAGTTATCAGACCCCACTCTCACACCAACCTTTCCCTGTTCTGTGCAGTTTTGCCTCTGAGTCGTTGTTTGACCATTTTAACTCCAGCTGTCATACACACTTTAACTACGGCGGCTCGTGAACAACCCACCATTTCGACTGTTTGGAAAATTGAGGCACCCTCTCTGAGCTCACACATTCTATCCTTTCTCAAAAGTCTGATAAATCCTTTGTACCCATCGCACTCCGAATTTCACTACCTACTGCTCCACTCACACCTTACATGTGCGACGACTAATCGCACCCTCTCGGAAATCACGTGGTCAACGAGCCGCGTCCGCTTTTGATAGGGGTTGTCATAATTCAGTGAACACATTGTGTAAAAGAGAGAACAATGGATAGGAAACAAAGAATTTTGATGTACCATCATGAACGATTTGTTCACAATTAAGGAGTGGTTCACTGTCACCGCTTTGAATTATCATTCAAGCCACCATTATTGTAAAAAAACTGAAGTGGCAGCATGTTTAACTTTCTTTCACCCTCGTGAGTTCGGAAATGAATTCACAATAAGAAAAATGTTAAGAATTAATGAGTGTCAACTGTCATGAGTGAGCAGTCAGCTAGGAAATAATGGTGAGACTTAAGAATGGGAATGATGGAGAGCTTTCTCTCTTTTACACAATTTGCCAAAAAGAAGTGGTATTGATAGCGCTTTACCAGCTCGTAAACACGTTTCCTACAACGAATGATTTACTCAGTGAGCTTAGTGACATTGTGGAAGTTGAATGATCATTTGTGAATTACTCTGACGTGATTGATGAATAAACTCCCGAGAAAGGATTATTCACTATTGAAGAGAAGTAACATGATAAGAGTTTACGGGAAATTGATATAAAATACCGTAACCCTGCTGGATCATCTTGTTCAGTGTATAAAATTTGTATTGCTGCTTTGAGTTACTTGGCTTCATTAGTAACTTTTTCTGCCATGTTTAACCTTGCAAAAAATGCATGTGTGACCTCTGGGAGGACTACAGAAATGCAAAGCATCATGGGATGCAATTTTGCACCTACGAGTCACAAAAACAAATGTACATTTTCACAAAAAAAAAGTTATATACACCAAACATTAAAACCACCTACTTTTTTTTTTTTTTTTTTTTTTTTTTTTGATTGGAGGTTTAACGACCACCGTGAGCAACTCAATGGGCTATAAGCAGTCGCCCGTCCCTAATTGAGGGTCACTGGTTCCAGGGAAGGGAGAGAGCCAGTGCCGTAAGACAAACACAACATCCATGCCTGACCGGGATTCGAACCCGGACCCCTCACGGACGAATGATCAGAGGCCAGCGCCTTAGACCACTGCGCCACCGGGGCGGCTTAAAACCACCTACCTAAAATAAAGCAGGTCTTCCTCTCGCCGCGAAAAGAGTTCTGTGGTCTAAGGCGCTGGCTTATGATCATTCGCCCTAGTTGGGTCCGGGTTCGAATCCTGGTGAGGCATGGATGTTTGTCTTTCGGTACTGGCTCTTAATATGTTACTTGTCTAACACTGGTTATATGTGTAGATTGGTCATTTAACATACTGTAAAACCCATGTTTGAGGTGTACTTGTTCACAATGTGTTACATGATCAACATGTCTGCGTAAACTGATCATATGGCATGCTATCAACCATGTATGATTTGTACTTGTTGCTGTGTAATTTCTGTCTCATGTTTATGTCTGCCTGTAAGTCTTTGTACCACCAGGTCCAATAAATCGTTTGAAAAAAAACATTAAAAAAAGCTGATATACACTGAAATGCCAGAAAATCTGGTACAGGCGAGCTTATGCAAAATACATAGCAACGTCACCTATGTGCGTACTCGGTTGCGTCCGCGAGTGCGTATATAAAGCGATAGATATCTTGCCAGCTGTCAGAGCTGTTTTTGGCATGAGAAGGACAAGTAATAACGATTTAAGCGATTTTCAACGCGGTGTCATAGTTGGCGCTTGTGAGATGGGCCATAGTATTTTGGAGGTAGAAACGAAGTTCGGATTTTCACGGACGACCATTGCAAGGGTGTACAGTGACTACAATTTCGGCAAACCCTACGATACCAGTGCGGCCGTAAAAAGACATTGGGTGAACGTGACCATCGTCGACTGTCAAGAATCGTTTCACGCGATAGGCGTGCAACGCACTCGCAGGTGTCATCGGAATTCAATGCTGGAGCCTCAACAAGCATCAGCGTCCGGACTGTGCAACGTACCCTGCACGATATGGGCTTTGGGAGCCGACGCCGAACTCGAGTCCCCTTGATGGGTGCACGACACAGAGCTATGTACCTCGCTTGGGCACGGCAACACCGCCACTAGATACTTGATGACTGGAAACAAGTAGCCTGGTCTGACGAGTCGCGTTTCCAACTGTATCGGGCAGATGGAAGGATTCGTGTGTGGCGCAAACCCCGTGAAGCCATGGATCCCTCCTGTCAACAGGAACTGTACCGGCTGGTGGGTTGTCCGTAATGGTATGGGGTGTGTTTAGCTGGACTTCACTGGGACCTTTGGTACGACTACAAACGTCTGTGACCGGCCAACGCTATGTGTGCATCCTTTCTGACGAGGTACATCCGTTCATGTCTTGCATTCATGCTGATGGGTTGGGCCTGTTCCAATAGAACAATGCACCTCCACACAAGTGTCGGGAGCCGCCCTGGTGGCGCAGTGGTCTAAGCGATGGCCTCTAATCATTCGTCCGAAAGGGGTCCGGGTTCGAATCCCGGTCAGACATGGATGTTGTGTTTGTCTTACGGCACTGGCTCTCTCCCTTCCCTGGAACCAGTGACTCTAAATTAGGAACGGGCGACTGCTTATAGCCCATTGAGTTGCTCACGGTGGTCGTTAAACCTCCAATAAAAAAAAGTGTCGGGCCGCCACATTATGGTTAGAGGAGCATTCATAGTTTGGGGTGTTGCTCTCCCTCCCCCCCCCCAAGTTCCCAGATCTGAACGTGATAGAACACATTTGGGGCCGCCCCGGTGGCGCAGTGGTCTAAGGCACTGGCCTCTGATCATTCGTCCGTAAGGGGTCCGGGTTCGAATCCCGGTGAGGCATGGATGTTGTGTTTGTCTTACGGCACTGGCTCTCTCCCTTCCCTGGAACCAGTGACCCTAAATTAGGGACGGGCGACTGCTTATAACCCATTGAGTTGCTCCCGGTGGTCGTTAAACCTCCAATAAAATAAATAAAAATAAATAAACACATTTGGGATGCCATGCAACGCGCTATCGCCGCCCCGGTGGCGCAGTGGTCTAAAGCGCTGGCCTCTGATCATTCGTCCGTCTGGGGTCCGGGTTCGAATCCCGGTGAGGCATGGATGTTGTGTTTGTCTTACGGCACTGGCTCTCTCCCTTCCCTGGAACCAGTGACCCTAAATTAGGGACGGGCGACTGCTTATAGCCCATTGAGTTGCTCACGGTGGTCGTTAAACCTCCAATCAAAAAAAAAAAAAAAAAACGCGCTATCGAACACAGGAATCCGAAACCTTGGAATACACCCGAATTGTGGAACGCTCTGCAGGAAATATGGTGTGCACTGCTTACAGCATATTTACAGAAGATAGTGGAGTCCATGCCCCATCGTATTTCTGCAGTCCTGCGCTCCCGTGGAAGACCTACCAAGTATTAGACTGGTGTACCAGTTTTTCTGGCACTTCAGTGTGCATCTTCGCACTTGTTGTATTGTTAAAAAAAAAAGGAGCTCTCAGCCGATAAGGCGGAGATTGAACGAGGTGTTGGTAAAATTAGCTTGATATTTGGTACCATGAGTGCAACAGAAGATCCCATAAATTATGTAGTTGGGGTGATGCTGCTCGTGCCTTTTTCTCCAACTCAAACCACAAATGCTCGTTCAGATGTATGTCCGGCAAATTTGGGGGCCATGGCTATAAATGGTATTCCTCTTCATGTTCTTAGAACCATTCCTGAAACCTTTTGCAGTGTGGCATGGAGCATTGTGTTGAGACATCATCTCCGCCAAGGAATACAATCGCCATAAAGGGGTGTACTTTGTCAGACACGATATTCAGGTACGTGATAGCTGTCAGAGTTCTCTCTACAGGGGGAGGGGACAAGAAAATATTTCCAGACCATCTCACTTCCTCCAGGAACCGTCCCACATGGCACCAGGAGAGACTTCCTTGGGTAAGCGTACACGCGCTCATTGGTCGACATGATGTAACAGAAATCGGGATTTGTTTGACCATGAAACCCTCTTCTAGTCTTCTATGGCTAAGCTGACCAGAAGTCCCCAATTCTTGAGGATAGTCTTTGAATTTAGTTTACTGTCCCCCAAAACGCCTGATTCCTTTGGGGACTCAAATTATGATGTTTGTCCTCAAATGTCCTCGAATTTACACTTCCTCGTTTGCTCGTTAGATTTCTAATGCAAAATATTCTTAAAAGTAGTTTTTGTTGTACTAGTTTTCCTACATGCTTCTTCTGAAAACAAATTTTGCCTATTTTTGCTTTTCTTCTTCCCGAGTTTAACGACCACCGCGAGCAACTCGGAGGACAATAAGCAGTCACCGGTCTCTAATTTGGAGATATTCGTTCTAGGGAAGGGAGGGAGCAAGTGCTGTAAGACAAACACCCCACCCATGCCTCATTTGGGACTCGAACCCGTGCCAACTTGTACGAATCATTGTCAGTGACCAGCACTAAGACACTGCACCACTGTCACAGTCAAATTTCGATTGTACTTGCTTTGAGTTCCCCGAAGAACTTTGGCAAAATGAAAAATTTGTGGTGTGCAGCTTTGATTTTTAATTCGGCACATATACCTAAGGTAAGCCGCCCCGGTAGCGCAGTGGTCAAAGCGATGGCTTCTGATCATTCGTCCGAAAGGGGTCCGGGTTCGAATCCCGGTGAGGCATGGATGTTGTGCTTGTCTTATGGCACAGGCTCTCTACCTTCCCTGGAACCAGTGACCCTAAATTAGGGACGGGCGACTGCTTATAGCCCATTGAGTTGCTCACGGTGGTCGTTAAACCTCCAATCAAAAAAAAAAATGAGGCGTGGCGCTCTCACGCCCTGTCGACAGCTCTAAATGTTACCTGTTTCGGACCATCTTTGTGATAGGTACTAACTACTGCATAGTGTGAGCAGCCTACTTGCGTCGCTGTTTCGGAGATGCTCTTACCAAGGCATCTTGCCATAACGATGTGGCCTTTGTCGAAATCAGATAAATTATTTGATTTTCCCATGTTGAGACAAAACTAAATACTGACAGATTTCTGACTCGGGTATATATGTATATATTGACATATCATTCGCGACCGTGTTACGTGACGCTGATTGGCTGCACGCGCGCTCATTTGCATAAAACAGGGAAGGCTTTAATTTTTTGGCTGATTGGTGTCTGCGAACTTGTAACATTACCAGTGACGTATATTCGAAGCTAGCTGTGAAGCCCAGAGAATGTACAAATAAAAGTCAATTAGGGTGGACGCCAAGTAATTTTGCTTCCTATACTTATAATGGAAAAACTTCTGTACACATTTTCTTCACAATTAATACGTTTCCAAGAATGAAAATTTCAACATCGATTAAAATAGCTTCATTTTATTGCTTGGAATACTTAATATTTTCTAAAACATAACCATAATTATATTAAAAATCAATAATTTTTCCTTTGGTGGTGTTGAAACCAGAAAAAAGATGGCGCGACCTGTACTTTGATGACGTCAGTAAACAAACAAATGTTGGATTTCATAATTGTTATATGAACTCCTATTTATAAAAAAAAAATTATATATATTTTTTTTTTTATAAAACTGGGAAACGCACGTAATACGTCTCTAAAAAACAATTACTATGAAAATGCAAATTTATAAAGGAAGAGGAAAGCCAAGGAAATGTTGGAAGGACCAGATTCAGGAAATGTATGCTTGAGAAAAAGATTCAATATAAAGTACAAAAGGTCTTGTGTGAGACGTGTGATGGATATGTCAGTGAAGCTCGAGCTGTGTGCCGAGATCGTTGTATATTCAGACGTTTGATGCACTAACAGTCAGTGGCGGCTAGTGGTTGAAAAAATAGGTGAACAGCTACAAGAGCAATATGAAAAGATATCTACTGTCTGCAATGAAAATCACTGTATGAGGACTGACCTATTTTTGTATATTAGATCAATTCTTCTTTCTTTTAAAGCTGCAAATTTGTCGATTATGTCGTCATAGAATGGTTGTTTCTTCGTGAGCATCAATAAAATATCTTTCTGAATAGAAATATTTGCCAAAGAAGCAAGTCTGTCTTGAGAAATAGTGTTTCTTCAGTAAGTTTGTATTCTTTTAAGGCAAGAAAAACTTCTTTCCATTGACACACTTGTACATGGAATGGTTAAAATGAGGGCAACCAATTTATAAGCTTCTGTAAAAATGTCTTTATCTTCATGAAGCACTCGAAGAAGTTCTTGAGTCGATATATTTCTTAATTTTTTGTTGGCATATACAAGACTCAGTTCAATTTTAAGGCGCTGCAGTTCAGTAAATATTTTCCCGTAAAAATGTTGAAGATTTTCAAAAGAGTGAGAGGGAAAGCTTGAATTAAATTGTTCGAATTTGGTTGTGTCAGCAAGACAAACAAATTGAAGTTTTTCAGAGTCTTGAAATCTTATATCCATTTTCATAAGAATGTGGTCTAAAATTTCAAAATACAATTGTTTATAATTTTGAAAAATTGTTTCTTGTGTAAGAGCAGTATATTCCCGTTTAGATCTGCTTATTTCTGTGATTTTTCTAGCTTTTCCAAACAGTGTTTCAAATACTTCATCGTTCCTTTTATGACTCAAAATTTCACGAGTTTTTTTTAATTTGATTTACACAATAGTTTATGTCTAGTGATTTTTTTCTGCAAAATTTCAAATAATAGATCGGTGGGGCTAAAAATTTCATTAAGTACTATTGCCAAAAATGTAAATTCAAAAGTGTTCATATCATTTAAAAACCCCTTGGCAAGTTGAATTGATTTTTTGTCTGATTGCTCACTATTCGTCAGAAATTCGAATACTTCCTTCAATTTATTCCAATCTTCAACAATTACACTTACTAACTTCGAAGTGCCGCCCCGGTGGCGCAGTGGTCTAAGGCGTTGGCCTCTGATCATTCGTCCGTAAGGGGTCCGCGTTCGAATCCCGGTGAGGCATGGATGTTGTGTTTGTCTTACGGCACTGGCTCTCTCCCTTCCCTGGAACCAGTGACCCTAAATTAGGGACGGGCGACTGCTTATAGCCCATTGAGTTGCTCACGGTGGTCGTTAAACCTCCAATCAAAAAAAAAAATAAAAAAAAAATAACTTCGAAGTGGAGGACCATCGAGTTTCTGCTATGGTTGGTATGCGTCTTGCGGTTGTAGATGTGAGTGCATAAGATCGCTACACTGAGTGGTGAAAAAACGAAGGAATTCCAGTGAGGCTTACGTAAAATATACGACACTTTGAAACTCTGCTGTAATACAAATTTCAAACGATGTGCTAAACAACGAACAAAAACAGCTTGAGAAGCTTTATCCTTGATTATTTTCTGGAGCCCATTCAAGTGTCCAGACTTGCCCCATTGTAACATGGTCCCATTAATTTGTGTTGATAATCGAATTGTTCCAAAATTTTATCTAGCATTTTGTATAAAGCTTCTGACGTTCGATCTCCACTCACGTCGGGGAAACCCAAAAATCGCTCCTCAGCCAATACACCTTCCGAATCAACAAATCTTATTATTAAAGAGTCCTGAGAAGTCTGATTTATGTCTGTGGTGTCATCTACTTGAATAGAAAAGCATTGAACTTCATTTATTTCATTTTTTACGTTATCGTTTATATATTCAGAAATACATTCAATTCATTCATTTTGAATAGTTTTTGAGTCACCTGTGAAGACATTTTTTATCTTTTCGTATTGATTTTGAATTTCTAAAGGACTTCTTGATATCAACAATGAAAATAATTCCTTGAAATGTCCACGATTTATCGAGTCCATGCTTTCGTCATGGCCACGGAATGCTAGTTCTTGTTTGCTCAAATATAATACTGCATCACTCACTGTCTGCAGGAAAAATCTATTTAAACGAACGTTTTCGTTGAAATGCATTTTTAAAAGCCTAGCATTCTCCCTCAGCCTCAGGGCATCGGCAATGGTGTTCAGATTTTTTTCAAAATTCCTTAGCATTAACTCGCATTTCAGGTGTTCGCTAGAATCGCCATGTTTATGAAGTGAAAGTGTTATATTTAATAAATCTGAGAATCCGTCTTTATTCCCCGCCGAATGTTATTTGCTAAAAAGTAAGCAGGGCCAACAAAATAATTTTTTGTAACACAGAAGTACTACAAAGCCATTTATATTTAATAAACCAACAATTTTTAAAATTAATATTGTAAGATTTACCGCTCTTCTTGATTTCTTTTTTGGCAACAATTGTCAGTGAATCCGTCGGTCGTTCTTGAAGTAAAATGTCTCTTTTATCTTCATCTTTCCACCGATTAAATGGAGTTTGTAATAAATTACAAACAATGTCGTTCACAGGATACATACTTTAATTAAAACTATCACTAACTGTTAAACTGTACACGAAACTACAGTAACAGCTAAACTTATTGACAAATAATCACAAAGCACGAAAAAACAAATCCCTTTCGGAAAAGCATGTACTACAATTTGAGTTTCATCGTGATCTCCTTCGAAGGTCACGATTCCATCAGCAGAGCTTCGACGCCGAAAGATAAGACACTTCACTTGCGCGCTAGATAGGGGAGATTGACGTCACGGTTACCATAGCAACCTGGTCGACAGCTGCAGACTTCCAAGGGTTTTCATTTCGGTTCTTCACTTGCACTGTTTTGCGTATGAGGACTTGTTTTCCGCCTTGAGCGCGCTATGTGAATTGATATCTAATCAAAATGTTGAGTATTTTGTAACACAATACAGACAAAAAGAATATATTATGCAAATTACTGAATAAAACTTTATTTTAAGTAAAGTAGGTGAAGAGGCACTTCACCTACTTCACCTGAAAAGCCGCCACTGCTATAACAGTACCTAAATTCTAGTTCCACCAGTTAAACGTTTACTTGGCAAACGAACTTTCTTTGTGGACCTAACCTCTGAATCTCAGAGAACAGCTTAATGATGTGTATTTACATTTGTGTGTATAAAGTCAGTGATTGGAAAACTACTTTTTAAAAGTAGCTATGGCTACTGCTACAACTACATTCTTGACAAAGTAGCTTGCTACAACTACTTTTTCTGAAAAGTAACTAAAATTAAATGAAGCAATGCCGTCTTACGCACGATTTTTATAAAACTTTACGTTAAAAATACAGATTAAAAACCATATATACATGTTAAAATACACGCATGAGACCTTTCGAGCTTACTTTAAGCTCATCCTCAGATGCTTGACAATGCACTAATCACAAGTGGTTTGATGTTGGTTATATACCATGAGAGCATTCGCTAGGACGCAGTTCCGAGATAAGATTGATGCATGAAAACTGTATACACATCTAATCGACTTGCGTACGTGGGAAAGCATTCAACCTCTCGTCACTGGTTCACGAAGTGTTGGCATACCGACCACGCATGTCTTTTTTGTATTTTGACGACGGAGCAGAAAGCACAACTTTTGAAATCTATGCATATATGCTTCGGAGACAGCGACTCAGATTTTCCGCCTTTTTTCGCATTTGGAGAGTCCCCTTCCATCTTTTGTTATGGGACAAAAACATTTATGTACTATTTTTGCCTTGCTGAACAAGTTTGTAATTGACTTTTGAACCCTATCTGCAAAGGGGGACGCGATAACCCCTAACCCTCCAAAAAAGAAGAGCAAGCTGGGCACCCCTCACCCCCTCGTGGTGTTTTTGTGTGTGTGTGTGTGTGTGTGTGTGTGTGTGTGTGTGTGTCATGGGGGTTTCCTATACAACTTCTCAAGAAGTAAATCGTTAACTGCCATAGTTCATGAGATATTGGCCTGATCACGAACTTTCCTTGTAACTCTGTATACCGAAAAAAAGATACCATACTATTTATTTTCTAACGTAAGTAAGTATGTTTAAATCATTACTGAATGCATCCCATATGCTTGTTAGGAAAAGCTAAATTCTTTATGAAGAAATAATTTCCTAAGTGTCGGGAAGGAAAATACACTGACGGAAAGTGAAAAAAGAACACCAAGAAGGAGACGTCTGATACCAACGAAATTTATACAGCATAATAACAGAATACAGAGGATAACGTGATCAAAACATTATGGCAAAATACAGCTGTATTTGCTGGTAAACTGAAAAATAACATTTCCATGTAACATGGTTAGTACGAGGTTGAACCGCCATGAACTGCGTCACACTGTGCAATTCTGGCATGGAGTCTGTCGTACAGATGTTGGATGTAAGTTTGGGGTATTGAGTTCCAAGCATCCTCAACCTGGACGCGTAAATCGGGGATGGTCGTGGCTTGCCGTGGAGACCGGATAAGTCGTTGTCCCATAAAATCCCACGCGGGCTCAATGGGGGAGAAATCCGGTGAACGTGCAGGCCATGAAAGTTGTCTCACACCCTGAAGTGCATGTTGCGTTGCACGTGCCGTGTGTGGGTGTGCGTTATCTTGCTGGAAAACACCACGATGGACCGACCTTACAAATGGAACAACAACGGGCTGAATGATGTTGTTGATGTAGGAGGTGCTGTTTAACGTACCCGGTACAAACACTAGTTGTGTACGGGAGTGATAGCTGATCGCTCCCCACACCAGGAGACCAGGTGTAGGCCCTGTGTGTCGTTAGCGAATGCAAGAAGGGTGGAGACGCTCCCCTGTGCGTCTGCGAACACGCATACGGCCATCGGGGGCTCTCAAGCAGAACCTGCTTTCATCGCTGAAAACGACAGATCGACATTGCGTTCTCCAGTGCAGACGTTGGCGACAAAACTGCAGCCGTTCCTGACGGTGGGCTGGAGTCAGAGGTACACATGCCAGAGGCACACGTGCACGTAGTCCTGCATCTAGTAGACGGTTGCGGATTGTTCGCACAGTCACCTCAGGTGCAACGGCAGCTCGGATTTGCGTCGCAGTGGATGTTCTGCTTGACAACGCCGCTTTTCTTATGCGTCGATCGATTCACTCATCAGTCCGTCTGTGACTCCCGGTTCCACGTCTTCTCGTGTGGGAATGTTCCTCGGACCATCTACGCCACCATCGTACCACCACCGATACTTCCAGTCTAATTCGCTCCGCAATACGACGATACGACCACCCGGCCTCGCGGAGTCCGACTAGACGACCTCGCTCAAAGTCCGATAACTGCTGAAATCGTACACGTCTTCCATGTATAGGCATTGCAGCTTCTTCAGGGTCTTCGCACGTGTCCGTACGCCGACGACTGGTTACATTCACTTCGCCGTACTCCTTAAATACCTCTGACGATAATTTACATATTATGCCGTGCTGTGGCGTAAGCACTCACCGGTTGTTCCCGAAATTAACATCACACCTACGTAAACTCGACCCCATTAACATATGTAAATTTCATGATCATCCGCCAATTCTTTCTTGGTGTTCTTTTTTCATTTTCCGGCAGTGTATATATGAAATGATAAGCGTCATAGGAAAATTAAACGAACAAGAAATTAGTGTTAGTTTCCTATTAAGAAACGGCATTTCGCTGCATAAATTAACTCCTTCGCATTTAAAGCAATGAAAAACACAAAAATTCAAAGTTTTATATTTTTTGAACCCCCTTCTAAACCTCTCCCACCTTCCCTAAAGAAGAAACTGCTTTTTAAACTCAGCAACAGTTAAATAGGAGTAATTCCTGAAATAAATAATGGCCGCCCCTGTGGTGCAGTGATCTAAGAGCTAGTTTTTGGTCATTTGTCCGAGGTGGGTCCCGGTACGAATCCTGCTGAGGCATGGATGTTGTTTGTCTTACGTCACTGGCTCTCTCACTTCCCAGGACCGAGTGGCCCTAAATTACGAACGGGCGACGCCCAATGAGCTGTTCACGGTGGTCGTTAAACACCGATACAGAAAATAAAAAAAATAAAAATGCAAATACACAATCAATACAGAAGTTAAGTTCAAAATAAGCCTCTAAAGAGAAAAAAATTATACACGGAAAAAATAAACATCGAACAATTTGAAGATGAATGTGCAAAACATGGGGAAAAGGGATCAAAATAACTTCGAAAAATAAGTTTTGCTGAAAGGTCTAAATGAATATCACGAGGAAGATAAATACGCAATAGCCATGAAAAATCAATTATAAGAACATACAGTAGGTTATCGTTCGCGAGGGGAGGGGCGGGGGAGGTACTATCACGAAAAACATCTTACCCAACTATACCAGATCAGCTCAGTCCGAAAGACAATTGTCTTCCAACTCAATCATTAGCTTTGAGATTCAGTTCAATAAACTCTTACGCTATGAAGGATTTGGGGGGGGGAGGCTCACGACCACCGTGAGCTATAAGCAGTCTTCCGTCCATAATTTAGGATTGGGGGGGGGGGGTAAGGGAGTCCCAGCGAATTCCTCAGGTATCTCAGAACTAAAGCGGCGATCGTTGCCCACCCCCCTTGAGAGAGTGTAAGTATGTGTACACCGGTCGGTGTTAGACAAACCACCACCTACTTCTTTTTCAGATTGGCATCGAAATGGTGAAAATGGATTCTGCTCGGACATTTGAATTTGGTATCGTTGCGTTTGTCACACCCTGGTGCGTCGGCGGCTGGTTGGTGTTGTGGTTCTCTGTGATGTGCGGTGTTTCGTTCCCTTTGCCCCCCCCCCACACACACACACGGACTGGTGTCACGGATCACCCTCTCCTTTCACTACATTTTTCTGTTTATCTTCCCTATTGAGTTCACTTACTGAGATCTCCTACCTTCTTATTTCTAAGGGATGTTTTAGACCTGGGGTCAGACACTCCCTTCCTAAAATTTCTTCAAATAACGTGCTATCGTGCGTGTTAAGGGAGAGCCAGTGCCGTAAGACAAACACGACATCCATACATCACCGGGATTTGAACCCGGACTCTTTTTTGTTTTTGCAGGTTTAACGACCACCGTGAGCAACTCAGTGGGCTATAAGCAGTCGTCCGTCCGTAATTTAGGGTCACTGGTTCCAGGGAAGGGAGAGAGCCAGTGCCGTAAAACAAAACACAACGTCCATGCCTCCTCCTCAGGATTGGAACCCGGACACCTTCGCGGACGAATGGTAATAAGCCAGCGCTTAGACCACTGCGTCACCGGGATGGCCATATGTCGGAGATCGGATTCGGGCCTCTTCGCTCCGGAGCCAGTTGTTTTAACCGACTGAACTACACCGACGGAATGTATCGTTGCAGATTTGTCGTCTTGACACGTGCTTCACCTCTGCAGTACGTCACATCATCTCGCTCTTAGATCGAACCCACGTCTCTTCTCTTCGGAATGGGTTGCTCTAACCGGCTAAGCTACACCGACGGAATGTATCGTTGCAGGTTTGTCGTCTTGACACGTGCTTCACCTCTGTAGTATGCCGCCCCGGTGGCGCAGTGGTCTAAGCGATGGCCTCTGATCATTCGTCCGAAAGGGGCCCGGGTTCGAATCCCGGTGAGGCATGGATGTTGTGTTTGTCTTACGGCACTGGCTCTCACCCTTCCCTGGAACCAGTGACCCTACATTAGGGACGGGCGACTGCTTATAGCCCATTGAGTTGCTCACGGTGGTCGTTAAACTTCCAATCAAAAAAAAAAAAAACCTCTGTAGTACGTCACAAGACTCAGAGGATGACATACTTTTCATTTCTTCGCCTTTCATACCGTACGCATATTCAGTGTTCGCTAACATGCAATGAGAAATTTCATCTACTGCAAATTTTCCTTTTTCTTTTACTGGAACTTTCCAATGAGTTTCGTATTCTTACGGCATACACGGGCATCCAGAAGTTCTACAGATAAATTAGCAACCAAAATCAGTGTTAGTGAGAAACTATCTGCACTACCTCCCCCTCTTGCTTCCCTACATGAGCGCCCATGCCTCACAAGGATTCGAACCCGAACTCATCTCGAACAAATGGTCAAAAGCCAGGGCTTACACCACCTGGGCGGAGAGGAAAATTTCCCCACAGCTCTGTTGTGAATCAGAAAAATGCGCAGCTGGGGAAAATAACATTTCTCTAATTTCTGGAAAAAAAGAAATTAATCGACTATCCGAAAGGGTATTACATGAGCCGCTTTCAGAAAAAGTTTATAGTAATAAATAAATAAATAAATAAAAATAAGAACGAAGCATACGCAATTTTCCATGACGAGCGACATAAACAGTAACACCTTGGGAGGAGTTACGCAGCCCAAGATGACCAATAGCCGGCAAAAACTTGCAAACCAGCACCACCACCGGAAGCAAGGCACGTCACATAGCCGGTGTCGCTATTGGCTCTTATTCACGCCTCCGCTCTATAAAACTGTTTCCCGAAGCGCTGAAGGCTGCCTTTTTAAACTTTGGTTTTTTCATCATTTCGAGCCTGGGGTTTTTGTTTTCAAAAAGGTATGTTATATTTCTTTTCAATTTGAAATGCTTTTTAGTTCAAGAATCCGATCGTATTGAGGCGGTTTAATTTAAAATCTGTCTGGAAATTTGCACTTGTTTTGCTACCAAAGTTGTTAGAAGTTTTATTATTGAGAGCGTGGATTTGGTATCAATTTTGGTAGAACTGCTGGAGAGACAAAATAAAGCGCACAAGTGATTAGTGAACAAGGGGGGGATACTTACCGAGTTTTGAAGAAATCTTTACTCTCTTGGAGAACGCGGAAGGTAACTGTATAAGCGGGCGACAATAGTCAAAGACTCTGATAGTGAATTTAATTCCCTGAAGGTAAAGTAATGTTATCAAAACTAAGGTTTGTAGCGTCAAACAATTTAATAGCGGAACTGTTTGGTCGATGTAAGCTTAAGGCGGTGAATGGTTATTTTTTTGTAAGTAGGTCCAACAACTGCTTTAGTTCAGGTTACCGGATAACATATCTTGCAGAAACTAGATCAAAGTTACAGAGGGGGTATTCAGAGGTCTCTAATTACACATTTTGAGGAATTAGTTTCCTGAGGGTTGGGAGTAAACGTAGTAATTGGCTGTTCAGTATACAGGCAGTGTTCAACTGTATCAGCAACAGTGACGTATATTCGAGGCTAGCTGTAAAGCACAGGGAATGCAAAAATATATCAACGGTATTAAGATATGTCTAAGCTTTCGCTGCGAGAAACACGTGCGGATTCGTTTCTTCTGACTAAGAATCAATCTGGTGATTAAATGTCAACGGGCAGCCCCGGTGGCGCAGTGGTCTAAGCGATGGCCTCTGATCATTCGTCCGAAAGGGGTCCGGGTTCGAATCCCGGTCAGGCATGGATGTTTGTCTTACGGTACTGGCTGTCTCCCTTTCCTGGAGCCAGTGACCCTAAATTAGGGCCGGGGGACTGCTTATAGCCCATTGAGTTGCTCACGGTGGTCGTTAGACCTCCAATCCAAAAAAAAAACCAATGGGGCTTTCAGTGGAGGAATGTCATCGTAATGCCACCAGCTCTACAATCAGTCTTCTGTGTCATTCGAAGACTTAAGATACGATCGCCACTGGGGCATTACTTGGGACGGATTGGCGGTCGTAAAAGGGCCTGGGAAAATTTTTGCAAATGGCTCGTTCAGTTGTAGTTCTGCGGTACTATTGTATCGCAACTGAAAATCACTTTTATTTAAGAAACTAAAAGTACAGTTGCTCTGGAAACAGTGGCAAGCATACTACTGAAGGGGGGGGGCGGACTTAAAAAATACACCCGTCATCCTTAAATTGAAGGGGTGTTGCGGAAAAACTTTCATCGGCCCATGCCAAGAATTTACTGCAGAAAAATTGCACTGCAACTTTTCTGTTGTGGACAATCGCAGTTAGAAATTTCAAGTTATTTAAATATCGTGGTAAACTCTTAGTCGACGTGGAAAAAAAAAAAAGGAATAACCAGGTTTAAATCACTAGCTTAGTTATGTATGTAATTGTGCTGGGGAAGCTTCTAATTTTGGACACACTTAATATTTGTTTAAAAATTTTCTCTTAAGAACGCTGAAGTAAGAATATTAAAATTTAAAAAAAATTGCTTATATGGCCTTTTCATGTTTGACAGATTGTAAAATCTTTTTTTTTTCATACCTTTTTTTTTTTTGAAGTTCCAGTTTTTAAATTTTCAACTAAGTGGGCTGAAATTCCAGCAAATATTAGAGAGCGAACTGCTACTACCGAAATTATGTTGGAGTTGTACCAAAAATCCTTTCGCATAAGACTATTTTTAAATTTTAATCAAATGGAAAAAAAAAAAATACAGAACTTTTACAGTGTAAAATTTTCTATTTGTACTGGAATTTTTGTACTTTATCTATTCTGGACAATCACAGTTAGAAATTTAAAGTTTTTTATATAACGTGACTAACAGATTCTTCACTTAGTGATTATATATTCGCATGTGTTTCAAACAACAAAACGTGCTTTTATGTTGCGGTTATGTATTGTAAAGACACCTTACTAAATAGCGTAAACAAAACATTTTGTAACTTCATGGTGAAATGATCTCAGTAAATGCCTTCATCTGCAGCATTTGTCAGTTATTACAAGAAGCGTAGGCTGTGTAGGTAGAACACTTCAGGGAAAGGGATCATATATGAACACCCCCGCAAACAATCTTAGTTATTTCAAAATAAGTTCTTGTCATTATTAGCTTTCACTTTGAATTATGTGTCATATAGTGGATAGTACATCCCATAATGGCTATCTAGCATTGTTCTGCAACTTTATCAAACGTGGGTGAGTATTTACGCTACTTAATTTAAAGTAGTGAAAAAAAATTTAGCCCTGTTCAGCACCTACACCAATGCTGTTAACATACGTAGATTGTTGTAGCTCCTGATTTTCCCCTCTAAACATTTCAGGATGAAATGAATGTTCAAAGAAACTATAGAAATAGACTCCGCTGTTGAAAGGCATCTGTTAATTGCACGGGGAGGAAGAAGCGGAAGTTTGGAAGAGATTTTTTAATGCTAAATAGATCTGTTTTCGGGCCCGGGGCTCTATTTTGCAATATAAAATTCGGGCTAGGGCTCTTAAAATTGAGCCCGAACTCTGCTCTTATGAGTACAGCACTGTCTCCTACAACCAGCGTGAGTAAAATCAATAACTACCCCCCCCTTCCTTGGGGATATATAGAACATATTGTACACACTTCCGCAACATACGGTGCATACATTCTCGTTCCTCAGCTGCTTAAGTGAACCCAGAAGTTCGCACACACACATGGCCCATCTATTATAGTTGGGATTCTAGCAGCTTCCTGGTGAGGGGATTTTTTTCCCTAATTCAAAATAGAAGCTTTTGTATTCCCCCGTATGTTATAATTAAATGTGTATTTCGTTTAAGAAAAAATTTTGGAGTGATTTCAGTTGTGTGAAATGTCTATTAATTAAAATCACTGATGTATTTTAAATTCAACGCTTTGTGATTCTAATTGTTTTGATAAAGTGTGTGAAGGCTTTTCTTAAACATGTCAGAACTTAGACCCTTGTTTCAAGTTTGATAGTTTGATTCAAAAATGAACTGAAGGTTTTAATTTCCTTGATGTAACAATGGCTTTTTTTCTGTATTCTTCAACTGGGCATTGTGTTTAGTGAGGTGCAGGACTGTAGCAAGCATTTCTTATCTGAGAGGGTGACACTTTTCGTTCCACACAAGCTCTTCATCCCAGCGACATGTTCGGAAAGGTCGTGGAGGTTACGCATATCAGCATGTTTTCTGTGCCTTCATTCACTGTTTTGGAAAATTCCCTTTATGGATGAGATGTTAACGCCTCATAGTGTGTGTCACTCTGTAGCCTGGTTAGCTGTATGGAATACTGTATGAGACCAAAATATTTTAAAAGAAAATGCTGAAGGGTGTTACCTTTTTGTTCTTTAGTTATAATTTCTATTTTTTTAACCGCTCTCCCGGTAGCAATTGCCGTGGTGAGTTGTACAAATTAGCAGACCTAATACTATTAAAGTTCCCATTAATTGCAACTGCCAAAAGGTTTTTTCATTAAAAATAGACAGCCATACAAGACGTACGGGAGCATCTTAGCTGTTTTGTCAATAGAGGAAAACATTATTTTTAAATGTGGAAAGGTATTCTGAGGAAACTTACGAAAACGTAACACAGAAAGAACTGAGTTAATGTACAAATAAGTGTTAAAATCCTAATCCTCATAATTATTTGATATCAGCGACAGCATTCACCTAAAAAAGCTGCTTCTATTATTTAACTTCAATAAACTTCGCAATTAAAGAAAAAAAATACTGGGAGTGCGGGGGGGGGAGTAATCCAGGTTTTGGATCCAAGATACGCCCACTGATTAGCAACCGTTGGATGTGCATCTTTAGCAGCAAGAAGCACGCACATCTTTTATCGTATTACAGAAGCAAGGTTAATATATTAACCTTGTTACAGAAGTAGGTGTTTTCTTTAAGTTAATCATCAAATGTCCAGGTTCGTGAGAAGGGTGGTGGAATTATATTTGAGTACAGAAGGCACGCAATGGAATATTTGCTTAACAAGCGTATGGAGGAACAGGACGATGAAAGCCTAAATTCCTTCTGTGTGAGCAAGGATTGTCTTGATGACTGAAATTTTCTTTGTGGAATTGATTTCTTGTATTAAACTTTTGCTATGAGGGGTTTTGTTTGTCTGGTCTGTGAATTGTTAGGACTAGTTTCAGTGAGTATGTGAATTGGTGATCTTTTGGGGGTGGGTTTTGTCCCACTGTTGAGTTCGTGGGGTTTTTTTTTTTATTTTTACTTTGAATTTTAATTTTCTTTGTCTGTTGGTGGGGTGGGTTTGAGTTTTTCTTTGGGGTTCGGTCTTGCCTAATCCTGTTAGGTGGACTTAAGTGTTTCCGGTCTTAATCTTCTTGGCTGGGGTTCGGTTTAATCCGGATTAAGGCTAAGATTTTAATCCGTTCTTCCATATGGCTTAGGTATGTTATACTAAATTCTTGGCAGTCAAGGCCGCGGGTGGCCTAGTGGGCAACGTTCGTGACTGCCACGGACAGAGCCTCAGGTTCGATCCGAGGCTGGTACGAACGCTCGATCCACTAAATATCCGCCGTGCGTTGGATGGGCACGTTAATCCGTCGGACCCCGGGTACTGGCCCCCCGGTGATAAATAAGGGCGTCTTCCTCCCCCTTTCTACTTCGCTTCCGAGTCACTTTCCTATCGGGCGCTCTAGCCCAAATCTCCCAGTTTCCTATTTCTAAGGGTTGTTTAAGACGTAGGGTCAGACACTCCCTAAAATCCTCTACATATGATATGGTCTTGGCAGTCAAAATTTATTATTTTCAGGTTGTGCTATGCAGTTTTTGTGGAGGAGCAATTATGGTTTCCCTGCCCCATTCCCGGGTGTTTTTCCTCTTGTTTTTTATGTAACGTTGTGGGTAAATCTCTAAATTTTGGTGCATGATTTTTAATTGTTTAAACTGTGTGCTGGGCGGTCTGTGCTTTGCCTGCTTTTTACTCACTAGGTTCCACTTCTGGTTCTTCTAAATTGCTGTTTTACTGAATTTGTTTCATTTGTGTTTATTTTTAGCTCCGTTCATTTGCTGTCCGGCCCGGGTTTGACCTTTTCCTTCCCATTACGCATGGATTCTGATTATTAAGGAATCATTAGTGTTACCTGAAAACGTATGGTGTAAGCCATTCCCCTGTCATTTGGTTTCGGCCCGTTTAGATTAGCAAACAAAAGTAAAAAAGAAAAAAAAAAACTAGCCACTTCGATGCCAGTTTGAGGTGCCTCGGTTTTTCTTTTTCAGAGTAAACCACCACCGCCAGAAAAGACACTCCTTATTATGGGAACAATTTCTAATTTGCTATTGTTAAAAATTAGATAGCAAATATATTTTTGCATTGGAAGCACTAACGTCACGTTAGCTACACTGAGGATTAACCGAAGAATGCATGGAATGTCGGAATCCAGAAATAAAACTTAATGCCAGCTTCCAAAATATGATGACGTATTGCAGTTCAAACATCTCCACTCTGTGGAATCAAGTTTCTGTTGCGGAAGTAGTCCAAGTTGTCAGTGCTTGAAAAATTTCCCCTTCAGCGAGGACTGTTTAATGTTTTGTTGAGGGATGATGGAAATTTCAGATTGAAGTCCATGTGGATTTTTTATTATATTCCCTCATTTTCTTTTGCAATTAATTTTTCTAAATATTAAAAACCAACACAAACTAAATATAATGGGAGATTGCCCAAAAACCTACGGGGGCATTCATAGATTTACGGGGAAGCACCCCAAGAAGAATCCTGAATAAATCCCAGATTCTGCCGTAGGTGCAGTTGAAGGAACTGCGAAATATGTGATCTAATCGGGCCGCTGCCGTGGAAGTTGTTACGGAGGAATGCCATGTGAAATGCGGTAGGGTAAGTTGTAGTTAACAAAAGGAATCTATCAGATATGCATTTTGGAATTCAGCAGCTAGGGTGCTAACTACGTTGCAGCTGTGCTCTATAGCATTTCTATAGATTTGATGGTCCAACGCGCCATTGAAATCTCAACACGTTCTAAAGGTCATGTGAGAAGCTATCTGTTTGATGTTGTGAAGGAGGGGGGGGTTACGCAGGGACGTCGCCAAGCCCACCCTAAAATTTGTCTTGCCCACCCAGTTCAAAACGGGCCATATTTCTGTATAATTTACTTTAAAATATAATCTGGACATCAAGTCTTGTTTTACTTAATATAGCTCTACGTATTTTTCATAGGAAGTCAGTTTACTTCTCAGTGGAAAGGTTATCAAAATAGCATCCGTATGGCAATTAAAATTAAATTGCCCTCCAGTTCTTTAGTTTAAGCCTTTTTCCTGTTTGTATGCGGCAAAGAGGGGCTGAATAGGAATTAATTGACGGGGGGGTCACAACTGTAATTGCTGTTTTCGTAACAAAATAAGATTCCAGCACGAAAAGTGGTCTAAAACTGCACTTGTGCTCTTAATTGTTTCGGGACACTAAAAGTGCAGGAAGTGGCTGACTACTGCTTTGCAAGAGGAGTGCAAGGCAAAGTTGCTGGCTTGAAGGAAGTGTTAAGAATGGGGGAGGCGAAGTATTTTCTGCGTGGCACGACTTAAAATCTGATTTAGATAAAGTTTTCCTTTAAATTGTCAATGTGCAGTACTATTTTCGTAAGCAAAAATGCAATATTATGAAAAGCAATTTAAGACAATGCATTCAGAGGAAGCAAAAAGTCGAAGGCAACATTCTAAATAACACCACTGGTATTTTACACCAGTGGTGTATTTGGTCAGATCCGCGTATGTGTGGAGGGGGAAGGGGGGGAGATTACACTAATTCCCTTGTAGCCGTAGCGAAAGCATTAAAAATTAGTTTTCAGTGTTTCGTAAAAACGTTTTTCAAGCTTGCCCCCACCAAAAATAATGGTCGCCCATCCTGATTTCGAAGTCTAGCGACGTCCCTGGTCTTAATGCGTAGTAATGCTTAGAAATATAAACATTGAGCAAGTGAAAGATTTCTGAATGGAGAGTTAATTTCAAGTGGAGAGTTAATTAGAACGTTTGTTGAGATGTGTTAGTTTGTAATATTTAGTTTCTGTGATGGTAGTAATTTGGGACCGTATACGGTTGTGACTGAGGGCATCGTGATTAGGCATGTCTATATTTAACTTTTTATGAAGTCTGTTGGTACTTAAAGTTGGTTTAGCAACAGTGATGTATTTCTAAATAAAAGAAAAAAGTGCCTTAGGGGTGAACAGATCAGTCAAAAACAACCCGGAAAGAAGACTTTCAAAAGTTTTTGAAGTTTGACTTGTTTTAATCATTTGATTTTTAATTGGATTTTGTTATACGTGATTTTATTGTTTTTTAAACTGCTGAGTTTAGGCTATTTAAAATAAAAGAATGTTATGTGGGAGTCACCAAGAATGTTTTTATATCTATAAAAAGTGCTTTTGCGGTGAACGTGATTCTAAAAGATTTTAAATAAGTATTAATAGTATTTTTAAATATTGACTCAACCTCTCCCATGAATTAGGGGAGACAGTAATGGATAACTGCCGCCCGGGTGGCGCAGTGGTCAGTGATGGTTTGACTATTCGTTCGAACTGGGCCCGAGTTAGAAACCCGTAAGGCATGATGTTGTCTTTGTCTTACGGCACTACATCTCTCCTTTCCCCGGAGACAGTACCCCTAGATTAGGGAAGGGCTACTGCTTATAGCTCATCCACTTGCTCACGGTGGTCGTGTTAACCCCTTCCCCAAAAAAGGATATTTTGTGGGGAGGGCGTTTAATGAACACCATGAGTGTCGCCATATACTGATATTATCACATATCCTGCACCAGGTCTTTGGGTATTCATTAGTATTATCACATATCCTGCACCAGGTCTTTGGGTATTCATTAGTATTATCACATATCCTGCACCAGGTCTTTGGGTATTCATTAGTATTATCACATATCCTGCACCAGGTCTTTGGGTATTCATTAGTATTATCACATATCCTGCACCAGGTCGGTCTCTGGATATTCATTAGTATTATCACATGTCCTGCACCAGGTCTGTCTCTGGATATTCATTGATATTATCACATGTCCTGCACCAGGTCTGTCTCTGGATATTCATTGATATTATCACATGTCCTGCACCAGGTCTGTCTCTGGATATTCATTGATATTATCACATGTCCTGCACCAGGTCGGTCTCTGGATATTCATTGATATTATCACATGTCCTGCACCAGGTCGGTCTCTGGATATTCATTGATATTATCACATGTCCTGCACCAGGTCGGTCTCTGGATATTCATTGATATTATCACATGTCCTGCACCAGGTCGGTCTCTGGATATTCATTGATATTATCACATGTCCTGCACCAGGTCGGTCTCTGGATATTCATTGATATTATCACATTCCTGCACCAGGTCTCTGGGATACTCATTGATATTATCACATTCCTGCACCAGGTCTCTGGGATACTCATTGATATTATCACATTCCTGCACCAGATCTCTGGGATACTCATTGATATTATCACATATCCTGCACCAGGTCGGTCTCTGGATATTCATTGATATTATCACATATCCTGCACCAGGTCTTTGGGTATTCATTAGTATTATCACATATCCTGCACCAGGTCTTTGGGTATTCATTAGTATTATCACATATCCTGCACCTGGTCGGTCTCTGGATATTCATTAGTATTATCACATGTCCTGCACCAGGTCGGTCTCTGGATATTCATTGATATTATCACATGTCCTGCACCAGGTCGGTCTCTGGATATTCATTGATATTATCACATGTCCTGCACCAGGTCGGTCTCTGGATATTCATTGATATTATCACATGTCCTGCACCAGGTCGGTCTCTGGATATTCATTGATATTATCACATGTCCTGCACCAGGTCGGTCTCTGGATATTCATTGGTATTATCACATGTCCTGCACCAGGTCTCTGGGATACTCATTGATATTATCACATGTCCTGCACCAGGTCTCTGGGATACTCATTGATATTATCACATGTCCTGCACCAGGTCTCTGGGATATTCATTGATATTATCACATATCCTGCACCAGGTCGGTCTCTGGATATTCATTGATATTATCACATATCCTGCCCCAGGTCTTTGGGTATTCATTAGTATTATCACATATCCTGCACCAGGTCGGTCTCTGGATATTCATTAGTATTATCACATATCCTGCACCAGGTATGTTTCTGGATATTCATTAGTATTATCACATATCCTGCACCAGGTCTGTTTCTGGATATTCATTAGTATTATCACATATCCTGCACCAGGTCTGTTTCTGGATATTCATTGATATTATCACATGTCCTGCACCAGGTCTGTTTCTGGGATACTCATTGATATTATCACATGTCCTGCACCAGGTCGGTCTCTGGGATACTCATTGATATTATCACATGTCCTGCACCAGGTCTGTTTCTGGGATACTCATTGATATTATCACATGTCCTGCACCAGGTCTGTTTCTGGGATACTCATTGATATTATCACATGTCCTGCACCAGGTCGGTCTCTGGGATACTCATTGATATTATCACATGTCCTGCACCAGGTCGGTCTCTGGGATACTCACTGATATTATCACATGTCCTGCACCAGGTCGGTCTCTGGGATACTCATTGATATTATCACATGTCCTGCACCAGGTCGGTCTCTGGGATACTCATTGATATTATCACATGTCCTGCACCAGGTCGGTCTCTGGGATATTCATTAGTATTATCACATGGCCTGCACCATAAGTATCCAGGGCCTATCAAAAAAAAATCCCACTGCAACCGTGAAACACTCGTCAGTTTTACCATATACTTAATTTTTCTGTGATTTATTTCTTGTTGGTAAAGTTTTAACATAAGGAGAATCTACCTACTAAAACGTCCTTTTGAACACTGCGGTTGTAACAAAGTTGTCATTCTCTTAACACTGAAACTCTTGTAATTCATGAAACTCCTTAGAGCGTGAACTGACTGTAACACAACCATTTGTTTGATATAGGAATGTTTGCGCATACCATAAAACACAGTAACTACCATTTCTGCCCACATTGCCATCAAAAAGTACCTTTGTCCCGCTCTAACCATGAAAAGTGCTTTAGCAACGCTAAGGCATCCATGCTTATCAGTGTATTTTGAGCAAAGATATGTAGTTAACTCTTCAGTCAAAGTTAATTGTGGAATCTGTTGCGTAGTATCCGGATTGAAAGGCATAGCTTAATTTTATTTATGGGACATGCATGTTCGTAACTTAAATTAGGGTTTAAACATAGTACCCCGATGGAATCTAGTCTGACTAAATTAAGACTTGAAGCAGGGGTTTTGAATGGTTCAGCAGAACACTGGTTTGTTACCTATTCTCCAGAGCAAGCAAGTTAAGCATAGGTTGTGTGTTCAGGAGAACCACAATATTCAACGAAATTAGGTTTTTGATCCTGTTCTTCAAGCAGTTTGTCTGCGGTGTTGCAGGAGTGCAGAGTTTAACCAATCTTTTGGTATTGCGGTTTTCAGAGGTCTTATCAACGAAATAAGTTTCGTAATTTATCACCCGAGGTGATCATTGTGATACCAGATCCGTACTTGTCAACGCTTGATGACTCTGAGAAAAAGCAAAGTACACCAGTGGGCTGTTGGTAATCAGAGTACAATCTGTTTCATTCTGAGGAATCTGCTGTACGCTTCAGCTATGACGCGGTTTGGGTCCCTTTCTAGAGTCGAGGCGTCAAATTACGGACAGATCTGAGGATTAATGTTCACGTGTGTTGTTTAACTTAGAACCAAAAATGTCTCTCCGAAATAACCTGCCACTGGGCAGATGAAATTGGTGTTATTTAGTTTGTGCCGCCGCTCCTCCTTACAGCGTTCAGTGGGAGCCCCGCAAAATATCTCATTGGTATTAAAAAAAAAAAAAAAAAATTGGCAACAGTGTAGTTGCCGAGGGTGATACAGGAAAAGAGCTTTAATCCTTAAAGGAATGTTTAGCCCGAATTAGCTCGGTGACCAAAAGCTATCAGAATAAGCAGTCCAGCATGACTTGTTAATCTGACAAATTGCAAAAAGTTGCAGTCCTGTGCTTTCCAACTGCAGGTTGAATCGTATATGCTCCAGCTTTGTCTGTCCGCACGATAACTCGCGCAAAAAGTGATTTCAATGATATTTTAGAATGTGGTAGGGGAAAACTGGGACGAACCCTACTGAAACTGGGTGAAATGGGGTCAAAGGTCAAGGCATAGCAGTGGGATCCATTCCATCCCCCTAAGAGTCATAACTTACGTAAAAATGCTTAGATTGCGACAAAGCTTTTCCGGATGTATAGTGAACGGGTTCTGTTAAATATAATCGAAATGGGGTCAGGGCACAGGAGCGAGATTTATTCCACACCCATTATCCTCATAACTTGAATAACTTAATGATTTCTGGTATGTTGGAAATCATTATCATCAATGCATTGCAGGATATTACTAACTTGATCGTTGCTTAGGGTCTCATAGGAACGACTAGACTAGAATTTGTTCTTACTCATATAGGCGTAGCTAAGTGAATGTCCTCAGGCCCGACCCTCTCCCCTAGAGGGTGGATTGAGTATAAATTTAAAGCGATATATACCGGTATGTATACAGGGATGTAAGGTCAGGTGATGCGTAACATCACAGCCTCTCCTTGACAAATGTCAACCCCGCCTTCTCGTGGTGCATCCTGTTCCCACTAAAGGGGCTCTGACGACCGCAAATAGCGGTATAACTATACCATCGGGATCAGAGGAAATGCTATCCCACACTCACCAACCCGCTTGGCCAGCGTGGTGAGTTATGGCCAAACACCTCCAAAATGACTCTACAACTTAAATCTTGGCCCTCAGTCTCCGGCAGCTGGAATGTACCTGGCCAAGGCAGCGGCCAGTGCGACATGAAGGCAGAGGGTGCTAAGAATCCCCGGAGGACCGGACTAGGCTGCCATTTGATGCTGACCTTGGCTACCTATAACGGACGCTCCCTATCTTCTGATTCAAGGCTTCTTGAATTGGAAGAGGAACTACAAAGGATCAAGTGGGACATCGTCGGGCTAAGTGAGGTAAGGAGAAAAGGAGAAGATCTCATTGAACTGAAAAGTGGACATCTCTTCTATTATCGTGGGACAGATACTGGCAGAACTAGTGGTGTTGGCTTTATAATAAACAAGAAACTGAAGGATAAAGTGGTAGAAGTTGAAAGTTCCTCTGACAGAGCTGCACGACTCGTTATCCAACTATCGAGAAGATACCAGGCTCAGATTATTCAAACTTATGCACCCACCACAAGTCATCCTGAAGAAGAAATTGAAGAATTTTATGAGGAAATTCGTCATCTAAATAATAAAGGTAAGCAGCACTTGAAGATAATTATGGGAGATTTCAATGCAAAAAATAGGGCAACGGCAACAGAATGAAACTTCAGTAGGTAAATTCGGTCACGGCAACAGAAACCAGCGTGGAAATACTCTCGTTGAGTTTGCAGAGGCAGAAGGATTTTTCATCTTGAACTCCTTTTTCAAGAAAAAGCCACACAGGAAATGGACATGGAGACATCCAATTGGAACGACAAGTGAAATTGATTTTATTATGTGTAACAAAAAATTCGTCATCGAAGACTGCAGTGTGCTGAACAAGTTCAACACAGGTAGTGACCATAGATTGGTGAGATGTAAGATGCACCTCAACACTAAACTGGAACGTGGCAAGCTCATAAGACAAACAAAATGTATTGACATAACCAACCTTAAAAACACCATAATACTTTCAAGTTAGAACTGAAGAACAGATTCTCTGCTTTAGAAGGCCTAACATCGGAAGAAGTGGATATTTCGGAAGTTAACAGAAAAGTAACCAAAGCTCTTATGGAAACAGCAACAAAATTAGCTGGGTCTAAGAACAAGTTGCATGTGAACAAATTATCAGGAAAAACCAAAATGTTGATGCAAAAAAGAAGAGAGATGAGGACAACTAAAGAAGATGTGACTTCCAAAGTGGAATATATAGAGCTATGCAAGACAACACGAAAAAGTATCACTGAAGACGTAAGGAAATTCAACTGTGAGCTAGTGAGGAAAGCAATTGAAAACAACCAAAGCCTTAAGATAGCAAAGGGACATCTCAGTAAGGGAAGAAAACAGATTATGGCTCTGAGAAAAGAAGATGGTTCTATAACAAGAAATAGAGGCGAAATTTTGACAAGAGTGAAAGATTTCTACTCCAAATTATATGAAAGGGATGATACATGTACTCCAGACATCATGAAAGGTACCAGAGTTCTTCCAGTCCTCCCAGCAGAAGTTGCTCATGCAATCAAGAACATGAAGCGGGGGAAAGCTCCAGGAGAAGATGGAATTACTATAGACATCATACAAGAAGCAAGTGGAGAAATCGAAACAGTACTCGCCCAAATTTTCACTCGATGCCTTAATGAAGGGAAGATTCCTGAGGATTGGAACAATGCTACAATGATCCTGCTACATAAAAAAGGTGACATTGAGGATCTCAGGAACTACAGACCTATCAGCCTCCTATCAGTGGTTTATAAAATCTTCACTAAAGTTCTTTCACACCGCTTGAAGGTAACACTGGACATGGCTCAACCGAGAGAACAAGCTGGATTCAGGAGTGGCTACAGCACAATAGATCATATCCACGTACTGAGAGAACTAATTGAAAGAGCGAGGGAATATGAACTTCCATTGTGCATGGCTTTTATCGATTATGAAAAAGCCTTTGATTCAGTGAAACCATCAGCAGTTACCACGGCTCTGAAATCCTGCGGTATTGAAGATGCATACATTAATATTATTAATAACATCTATGAAAATGCAAGTGCAAAGATTCGGCTGTTTGAAAATACAACACACATAAAAATTGGAAAGGGAGTGAGACAAGGTGACACCATATCTCCGAAGCTCTTTAATGCCACATTGGAAAATGTCTTTCAATCACTGAACTGGGAAAACAAAGGGATAAAGATTAATGGAGATTATCTAACCCACCTTCGTTTTGCTGATGACGTAGTCATTTTTGCAACTACCCCATCAGAGCTGCAGAGTATGATCCAGGAACTTGCTGACAAGAGTAAAGAAGTGGGATTAAAAATGAACTTTCAGAAGACAAAAGTGATGTTCAATGCTTTTACAAGAAATGAAGATTTATCGATTGATGGAGAAAAGCTGGAGATAACAGACACGTATGTTTATCTTGGACAGCAGATATCAAGTGAGGGTCACATTGATGAAGAAATTAATCGGCGTACAAAACTTGCCTGGAGAGCTTTTGGAAGAAACAGCATAATTTTCAAGAGCAATATGCCATTATGTCTTAAAAGAAAAGTGTTTGATCAATGCATCCTTCCAGTGCTTACGTATGGTGCAGAGACGTGGACCTTAACTAAAAGAGACATACAAAGGCTGCAGACAACTCAAAGAAGCATGGAGAGGTGCATGCTTGGTATAACCAGGAGAGATAAGAAGAGAAACTCGTGGATCCGAAAAATGACAAGAGTGGAAGACATCATGATCAGGGTTAAATCCCTGAAATGGCAATGGGCTGGACATACTGCCAGAAGGACAGACCATAGATGGACAGCCGAAATTTTAGATTGGATTCCAAGGGACAGGAAAAGACCCAGAAAAAGACCACATGGGAGATGGGTGGATGAAATTCGTAAATATGCGGGAGTGACATGGAGGAGACTGGCACAAGACAGACCGTTGTGGAGGAAACTTGGGGAGACCTTCGTCCAGCAGTGGATTGATAATGGTTGACAATGATGATGATGATACATGAGGCTTTCACCAATGAACCAAATCCATGGAGCCCCTCCTCCCCACTTCAAGAAATTTCTGGCTACGCCAGTGTTCTTACGGTCCAATAAAACATATAAAAGTACCCTCTCGTGCAGGGGAACACAATAAATTCGTCGTGGAAAATATCGGTCGTGTCTTGGATGAAAGAATTGCAATATGCACTGTGAAGCGGCTTTAGTAGAGAACAAATCAAAATTTAACGGTGACACTTTTAAAAATGCGCTCATAACTTAGTATAATAAGAAACCATCCTCAATACAGGGTGCTGTGCCAGATAATTGTTTTCAAAATTTGAGTTAGGCAAAAAATCTTAAGATTCCCAAATCGCCATAAAGATAATTTTGAAAGTTGAAATGTTCTCCAGTGTTGAGACGGGCACGGGCTGCATAATGTTTATTGCGACTCGGGTTGTGAGAATTATTAATAATATAGCATAAGTCATTCCTTAAACTTCCTAGTTGGTCAAGAAATATTTTCTGCAGCTAGGACTGGGTGGGGAGTGATAACTCGAGAGCTATTTATTCCGGACTTTGATAGCAAATGCTATAAGTAGTGTAGAAGTGGGATTCGAATCCCTATGCGGCATAAGGTATGGTGTGGATTCAAACTGATGATATATTTAGAGGATTTTAGGGAGTGAGTGCCTGACCCCAGGTCTTAAACAAGCCTTAGAAATAGGAAGCTAGGAGATTTGGGCCCGATAGGAAAGCGACACGGAAGCTAAGTAGAAAGGGGGATGAAGACTCCCTTATTACCGGGGGCAATACCCGGAGTCCGACTGCTTAACGTGCCCATCCGACGCACGGCTAATATGTAGTGGATCGAGCGTTCTTACCTGCCTGGGATCGAACCTGAGATCCCTCCCGCGGCATTCACGAACGTTGCCCACTAGGCCACCCGCGGCCCTAATGGTGTGGATTCGAATCCCCATGGGGGTTTTTAATCCATGAGGTATACAGTGAATCCCCCACGAAACTCACCCATTTCCCCCGGTGGCAACACTATTTAAGCCCACGTGAGTTGGGGTGACGGGCCGCGGGTGGCCTAGTGGGCAACGTTCGCGACTGCCACGGAAAGGGCCTCAGGTTCGATCCCAGCAGGTACGAACGCTCGGTCCACTAAATACCCGCCGTGCGTCGGATGGGCACGTTAAGCCGTCTGACTCCAGGTACTGCCCCCCCCCCGGTAATAAATAAGGGCGTCTTTCTCCCCCTTTCTACTTCGCTTCCGTGTCACTTTCCTATCGGGTGCTCTAGCCCAAATCTCCTGATTTCCTATTTCTAAGGGTTGTTTAAGACCTGGGGTCAGACGCTACCTTTCTAAAATCCTCTACATATGATCATGGTGACGGCCATAAAGGGTTAAATTTATGCCTCCACTTGGGGAAATCCTAAACATAGGGTATCAAAGGGTTAAACATCCCTTGCCCATGAAGTAATAGCTCAGTAAGGGATAAATCTATGGTTTCAAAGCGTTAATTTCGGCTAAAAGGTGTTGAAGCTTATGACCGAAGTTGGCGGGAAATGAATAAATGCGATGTTAAACATCGCTTTCCAACTTAAAGCTTACTGAGCGATAAAACTCGCACTTTTTCCCGGTGGAAACATCATTTAATTCTACTTTTCTAAAATGGAAGCAGAGGTAAAACGTTAAGCTTTTTAGAGGTGGCAACACTGTTTAAGCCCACATTAGTTGGGGTGACGCAAATTTCGACTAGAGGAATTTATGCTTCCACTTGGGGTATTCCCAAAAATAGTCTCAAAGGAATAAACATCGCTTTCCAGCATGAAGTAACAGCTTAGTGAGTTATGAATCTAGGGTTTCAAAGGGTTAGTTTCTGCCTTAAGAGGTTAAGCTGATCAGAAGTTGAAGGGAAATGAATAAATACAATATTAAACATTGCTTTCCAACGTGAAACAAGTTTATTGAGCAACGCAACTCTAACGTTTTTCCGATGGCAACACTCCTACATGAATTGGGGCACGTGTTTTTATTTTGGGAGGTGATTTTAACCCTCCTTGTAAATATACGTGTGTGAAGTGGGTTCATTTATCCACCTAACTCTTAACCTCTTGGGGTTTTCTGGGTTCCCAGTCTACTTGAATAAAACACAATAAAATTTCCATGCGGTGGTTATATGAAAAATTTCCCACCAACGACGATTGAAACAAGCGGATTTTTGAGGAGATTTACAATTAATTTAACTATAAATTTATTTTATAGTTAAATTATTTCGTGGTAAGTCTTCTATAATATTCGTAAGCAGCCACGCCAGCCAGTTTTTCTTTGTGTTCACTAATGTTTCATCGCTCCCAAATATGGGAACGATGTTCCCCAGACCATAACGCTGCCCCCACCAGTTTGTGTTCTTCCAGCAATGGTTGAAGAGTGTTTGTTCTCCGAAGTTTCTCGCCTTATACGCCAACGTCCATCCGTTCGATGAAGCAGAAAATGTGACATCTGAGAAGGCAATCCTTTGCTAGTCAGGGGTCCAATTCCGATACTGTCGTGCAAATGTAAACCTTTTCTCCCGATGCACCTTCGCTAGAATAGGCGCAGTGACCATCTGTCAAAAGCGGAGCACCACACGCAGAAGGGTTTGCTAAACTGTCGTTTTAGACACTGTTTTGGCAGCCCCCTGGTTCATGCGACCAGTGAGTTGCTCCACTGTAGCGTGTTGATCGGCCCTCACGCAGCTTCGAAGCCAAGGTTCGCCTCTTATTAATGGCACGCGGTGCTCCGCTGTCTCCACTCGCTTTTTCGCAGTGGTGCCATTTCTCCAATCGCGATACACTTTAACCACAGCAGCACGCGAACAGTTCACAAACTGCGCTGTTTCAGAAATACTGCCATCCTTGGCCCGAAAGCCGATAATCGTCCCTTTTGGCAAATCTGATAAATCGCTCCTTTTATCCATGACAGCAACGAGTGATATTTTTTCAGATTACCTACAGTACACCTTATATACACTCCAAGCCAGCTCACGACACGTGCCCTCTTTCACTGGCTTCGCGCCTTTGGCGCGAAAAGTAGGTCACAATGTGACTAGACTGTATATTCAATTAGAAGAGCTTCTTCATAGAATGAAGAAATGGAAGTAATAATTTAAACAAATTTTCCATTTTTCTTTAGTTTTGCTGCAATGACTAAACGTTTTCCACTTCGTATTTTTCCTGGAGGGCTATTAATTTAGGAGTTAATATTCATTCTGATTAAGGTGGTTCTAATTGCCAGACTTTCTACTTAATGAAAGTCCCTATTGGAAGGGGCTGCCTTCTCAGCTCGGGACGTTAAAGTTCTGGGTTAAAGTCCAACTGAATCACGAATGATTAGCCGGGAGTCTCTTTAATCGATTGGTCACGGGGTGGAGATTCCTGGATATAGAAGTCTAACCCAGTGGTCTTAAACTCAGATCCTTGGAAGGGCCACTTTCCAGTTTTGAAGGATCTTAGGGGGCATCATGAATATTAATATTTTTTTATGAATAAATATCAACTATACAAAACTACACCAATGGCTTGGCACTAGAGTGGAATATTTTTAATTATCGGTAAATTGTAAAAACAAATGCTTCATCAATCACTGAAAACAATCTTTTACGTAAGATTTTTCACTTAAATCTTAAAACAATCACATTAAAAAACTGAACACGGTACAGAATATATTACATGTTCTGACTAAAAACTTGAGCTCGCGTTTCTGTCATTAACTTAGCTATATGTGGAATGTCCTTTGAACATGCTGCTTTTGAAAGTGAGCATAAGTGACTGTCACTTAGCCTATTCCTTTCAAGACATTTTACTTGGTTTATTCTTGAACAACTGTTCACATGAGTATGTTATTCCGAATATACAGGACCCGAGCAGCTTTGTTATGAATGTTTACGTACTTGTCCTTTGAAACTAACTGCTAAGAATCGCATTAAAATCATTAATTCAAGCTAAAGTTCTTCGTGTGCGTTGTCAGCATTATAGGAAAATGGAGACCTGAATATACTGAAAAAAAATTTGCTTGATATAATTATATTAGTAAATAAATTTGCTACTTATAAACAGGATGGCTTTGCTAAGTGTAGATTATATTAGGTGTGCTGCTTAATTCTCTACCACAGGCACGTCACGTTGGCAGCAAATTATAGGAAATCGAATACGTACGTAATCGGGGAAATAATCCCCGTCGTGTTTGATACATCTGAGCCATCCGTCAGGGAGCTGCCGAATGCCACTGCGGGGGAAAAAGGACTGTTTTGAGTTGCTAAAGTCATCAATACTTGTGTGGACCTCAACAGAAGTGAAGTGCGTATCACTCAGGTGATGTTGCACGGGGCGAAAGAGGTGATAATCCGACGGGGCGAAGTCTGGAGAACTTGCCGGGGGGGATCAAAATCTCCCATTCCAGGTAGGTGATCGCGTTTAAAGTCGTTTTAGCGGTGTGAGGACGCGCGTTATCCTAAAGCAACAGGACCGACCTTCTGCCTTTTTCGGTGTATGGCCTTTTCGCCTCAATTACGTCACTCACACGAATGAGTTGCTGACAATAACGCTCAGCACTGACAGTTTCACCAGGTTTGAGCAACTCAGTGTACGACATCGCGCTGATCCCACCATATGCACAGCAACAACTTCCTGGCAAGGATATTCCTCTTAGCGGTGCGTTTGGTATAGGCCTTCCCTGGACATAACCAAGATTTGCGCCGCTTAGGATTATCGTAGAGAATGCACTTCTCATCACAGGTCAAAACCTTATGGTGGAAATCCTTGAATCTGGAGAGCAAGGACAAAGCAGCATCGTAGCGCCAAGACTTGTTCGCAGCTGTGAATTGGTGGGGCACCCAAAGGCCTTCCTTGTTAATCCGTTCAAGCTTGTGTAATCGCTTTGCAATGCCTTGCCGTGTTACTCAGTGTTCCTTGGCGACAGGGATCCGTGTCTAACCGTTCCAGTTCCTTATCTCCAACTTTCTGGGGCTGTTCCACATCACGGAGTTCGAAATTTCCCTGCTTAGACAGCTGAAACCACTTCTTACACGTGCTGTAGGACACAGCAGCCTCACCCAAAGTAGTACAGATTATTTGCTGGGTTTCCGCGGCACTTTCTTTTCAGCTGAAACTCTAACGGGAAGCAGTGCCTCAAATGTTGCTTCCCGAACGACATTGCGCTCACCGTCAACTTTCGTCCCTCCTGTCACTACAGCTGTGAGCAGCTACGGTTCCCTGGAAAGCTGTTGGATGGCGCTGCAATCAGCCATTATCGCACACAGCTATTTGCATTTGCTGACGTTCTATAATCGCTTGCGGTTAAGGGCCGAGGATTAAGTTGCACACCTAATATTTGTATATTAATATACGCAATTTTTCTATGTGTAAATTATATTTAATGTATTATAATACTTGAAAAAAAAAAGGGGGACTTGTTTTGTAATCATTCATTCGGGCCGCAAAAAAGTTGGCTGAGGGCCGCGAGTTTGAGACTACTGGTCTAACCCCTAGTCCTTAATGTAGCATAAGTAGTGCCCGCTGGAGTCCACAAACCAACCAACTGTAATCGGCTGCCATCGTTTGACTTGTGGCGCAATGGTATTCCACGGAATTACTTTCAAGGAGTTTCCTTTTCGGGGATTTCTACTGCTTGTTTTAGAGATTTTCTGGCGAAGGTATTTTTTTTTTTTTTCGGGGAATTTGTAGCTACGTAAATATGAGCACACCGACTGGCGCTTCAAAAATTTCCATTTCGAGCACTGATAATGTGGCGCATTATGCGCTAAAGAGTTGTTCCACTCCGTTTGGCCACAAGATTTAGATTTATCAAATAGCTTACAGATGGTTGAATGGTTAACTTTGTCAAGTACCTCTCGAATTAAATATTTTACCAGGACAATCCAGCTAAAGTGTTCCTATCATGACTTTGTAACAGAACATTCATTTGTTTCGTCAATTGACAAAATTTCTTTTATTTTACATGGTTTCAGGGCCGCATAAAGGCCTTGGTGCGGTTCCTAAGCTGACTTCTGAGTGGTCACACGAAGAACTTCTGACTGGGAATCATTGTGAAGTCCGTTACACTAAACTCTAGCAATACGTAGATTCTTTGAATTAATAAATTTCCTGCAGAATTTTCATAAGAATTTAAGAGCTTAGGATTCCTAGGATTTGCCTTGGATTTTTTAAGGCTCTAGCATTGTATATTTTTCTTAGTACATCGTTTTTATGTAATGTGAAGCCACAAGCGACTTTGGCCATTAATGGTTCCAATTGCAAGTTGAGAAATGTGGGTGGATGATAGTGAAAAAGCTAAAAATGTTCTGTGGACCCAGCTGTGAACAACGGCGTGAAACCTTTTGCTATCATTGAGTTCGTTGCCTTTAAATCTGAGTCTTCCAGCCGGTGTTTGACCAAGTGGAAATCGTACGAGACTAAAGCAAAGCTAGTTTATAAACCTTTTTGCACAGGCACGCCTCCTGGGGCCTCTGGTAATGGATGGCCTCAGCCCCCCAAGGCGGTAGACTCACCCTTAATCCGCCCTGCATGGTTCCTTATTTTGTCCATTTTCATCGGAGCACTTCCGCAGAGTTTTTTCAAAGTGTAATTCCTCAGGCATAACCAGTGGTGTGCGGTCGTTGTATGCAACGCATGCCCTAATAATTATACGAAAAAAAAAATTGTGTGCGAAATATAAACTATATGCCAATGGTTTTGAAAGAGATTAATTCAAAAACAAAATGTAATTTTTTTCGTTCGGAACAGTACAGTCCAATGCAAAATCGGAATTGCATCTACCTGTGACCTCACACCGCGAATGACAGCCAGCTCTTTCGTTAAGAAAACCTGCTCTCAAGGTGGTTTCGTGTTGTTCACCTTGCAAATTCCCACTTCAGTAGGCTTCGGCGTAATGTAAACTGCTGTGGGAAACCGGTCATACGACTCGTCAAAATGCGAATGCCGCTGTCCATATTGTTCACTTCTCCCAGTCCCTTTCAAAAGTGAATATGGATTCTTTTTCCCCAAACTGGATAGCACTGAACAGTGTCTTAAACAGATTTGACTGAATGAGCTACTTTCGAAGGTTTTTCTTTGGTCAGCTGGCAATCCTGAGTTTGAATGTCTCAGCAATGCCCCAAAAGAGGCCCCAACATGAAAAAAAGTCCGGGCCCTGGTAATCAGGAAAGTAGGACACTCCCTCTACACACACGCCTCACACAATTGTGCCGTTAAAATTATTAAATATCTAAAACCGTGCTTCAAAATTGCTTAATTCCAGAGTGATACAGCTTTCCTCCGAACAGCTGTAGGCACTGTAGAATACAAATTTTTCGAAAACCGCAAATGCGGTAACTAAAATCGTGTATGTGAGGGGGCGGGGGGGGGGGTGTACTTAAATCATCCCAAGAGTTTGCCGATGCTGCGTAGTAAAGAATTGCTTCGAGATAAAGAAAAATACGTGGCCTATGGCTGGTCCGTCAAAGATTTCTTGCGTCTTTTCCAGTGTCGGTGCGCAGAAGCAATCCTTTTCTAGTTTATCACTTTCCTCGAATAACTCTCAAAATGATATTGTGGGTTATCGAAGGTTTTGCTGCTTACACGGTATTAGGACTGTCAGTCAAGAAATTTCCAATGCGCATCCCATTCTAAGTGCTGCAAGCCAAGGTTTCGAACTTGGCATTGATTGCCTGATGTGAAGTAGTCCTTCGCGTACAAGGGCGCCTTAAAGAGTGTCTTTGAACAGGATGGTTGTGATTTTATATGGTACCTTATAGATATCGTGGACCCATGGGGCCGGAAAATGCCTTTCCCGGAATTCTGAAGTTCGAAGTTTGTGTTGTGAACTTCAGTTTGAAGTATCAAACGCAAATTTCTTTATTGATGGTACGCTATCTAGTGAGCATTACATACACCGCAGTCATGAAGGTGTTCCAAACGGGGACGCGAGGCTGAACATTGTTATTTCAGTGTGTATACGGTACTTTATGGCGTTTAAGTAAGTGTGTGATATCCTGGGTCTCTGATAAAAACTGGTAAAAGGGCCTAAGCCTAGGGCCTGTGAATAAATATTTCGTGCCTAAATAAAAACGCAATATTAACTTGATTTAGTGTGTAAACGTTGTGAATGTGATTCTGGTAGAATAAAGACTGTTAAAAAGGCCTGTGTGGCATATGACTTTAATATTTAGTGCCTAGTAAAAGCACAATGATATTGACTTGACTTGATTTGATACGTAAGCGTTATGAATATGAAGTCTGCGGATTAAAAGCTGTTAAAAAGGCCGAGGTGTAGGGCCTATGAATCAAGTAAAAGAAAAATATATTACAAATTTAACATGTTATATAAACATTTAGTGCCTAAAAGTGCAGCATCATTAAAAAATATCATTTTGTTGTTCTTTCCCGGACACAGCAATTTTCGCTTGGTTTACATAGAACGTTTTCTCGAAATGTTTGGAGTTTTCAATTCTCAATTTAGGCCAGGAAACGGGCAATCTTTATACCACCTCCCCTCCACCCTCGAACTTCTATGGCCAGTTGCCCTAATTATGAACAGACATCAGACAAACAAGAGCTCCTTCCCATCGTTAGGGACCTTGGGGAAACTGCCACACATAATTCGGAAATTTTAAAAACTGCCATACCAGAAAACTACCATACATTCAAAGTGTTCCTCGGAGGAATAGCAATTTGTGTCCGGGCCCTTAATGAAAAGCGTGTGGCAGTTTTCCTGCGTATCTGTTTTCTATGTTGCTGAAAGATGTGTGGCAGTTTTCCTGTGTGGCAGTCTTCCGCCAACCTTCACATACTGATAGCATCAGCCATTAGAGTAATGACTTTCGTTGTTCATTGTAGAACACAAGCAGATGCCACCCTGCCTAACGGACTAACATTAGCCATTGTATTCACATTGTAGTATATATTGTGTTAATATATTTTCAAAATGTAAGTCTGTCTATAGAAGCATTGAGAAAACGTGACGAAAGCTGAGCTCCGAAGGAGTTAAAGCCGAAAGCGAGGTTAGATGCGACAGGCAGATCTCGGGAGAAGAGACGCGAAGTCTCTACGTTACTGGCACGTCACGTTTCTCTTTCCCTCAGGGCAAGAGAAAACGTGACGTGCCAGTAACGTAGGCATGAGAAAGAGAGGGGATGAACGGAAGGACTCTCTCGTAGTGCAGTTAAGGAGAGCTTGGAGCATAGGCGCCGACTTCGTGGGTTCCAGACACTCTTTGAACCCGCAATGATTTTGTTGTGGGTTCCTCGAACCCCTAATTTCTGCGCGTATTTCATGGTGAAAATACACGTAGGAAAATATGCATAAATTGGAGATCATATTGATAGAGACGGAAATATGTTGTACAGTCAACTGACCCATCCTATATTTGGACAGTCGGGGACCAAGGAGGTTACAAGAGAGGAAATGGCATCAGCCGCCGATGGTGAAGCCAAATCTGAACATCTGGTTTCTTGCATCCTCCAGGTGCGGAGGGTTCAGTGATGTGATTTCACTTCCGGAAGATCTATGCTGGGCCGCCCCGGTGGCGCAGTGGTGTAAGGCGTTGGCCTCTGATCATTCGTCCGAAGGGGTCCGGGTTCGAATCCCGGTGAGGCATGGATGTTTGTCTTACGGCACTGGCTCTCTCCCTTCCCTGGAACCAGTGACTCTAAATTAGGGACGGGCGACTGCTTATAGCCCATTGAGTTGCTCACGGTGGTCGTTAAACCTCAAAAAAAGACCTATGCTGGAGTACAGGTTGATAGCGGCAGTCTTACTCTCTGCAGCAGTCCCTGAAGGTCAACAAGGCTCCCACAGCTTTAGTAAGGCTGTGGTTGGCTGATGCGCAATATGCACTTTTGCTCTACGAAGCAGTTTTGTGATTCTTTTTAGAAAATACTAAACAGTATTTTTCTTGCTAATTTTTAGTTATGTGCATGTATATTTCGGTCTCATTTTTTCCTGATTGTACATGCTACACAAGTACCTCTTAAAAGTCTATTTCTCCATAGAGAGAAGTACAGAAGCAGCCCAACTTGGGCATACACAGCTGATACGAAGTGGAGACCACAGAAAACACAGTGCGTGCGGCTATTGCCATGTCGTCTCCCTTCTAACCTCCTATTTTAACTCTGAAATCATTTGAAGAAAAAAATGTGTTGGCATTTTTAAAATTGGTAAAAACACCTAAAAATAAACTTTACATGTGTTTGTTACTTTTATAAAGACAATTGAGTTAACAATTCACACAGTATCTGTATTATAATAATGTCGCGCCCACAAAAGCAAAAATAAGTATATAGAAAAAAAATATTTTTCTGTAATTAACCATTTAGTATTTCAGGCGTCATATTGTGCCAGATAATCTGACTGAATGAAATTTAAATTAGACTTAAATCCTTTGAAAAATGCATGTGTAATTCGATTTAAAATTTCTGGAACTCTCAATAATTTCTCAAGTCTGCGCTTATGGCTGGGAGCGTGTACGAAATTGGCCAGGGAGTGCCAAGTTCGTCGACGGCGTATCAGAGAGCGACCGGACGAGTCATGGGTTGCACGTTTTCGTGATATAGGTCCTAGGATAGATAGGACTCTCACGAATTACTCAGTTTAGCCGGAGATAGCGTTAGGTAGTAACGCGTAAGTTTAGGAAATATAGAACAGGAATAGTATTAGATTAATGTTGCAAATGCACGAACTTTCTTCGGAGAACGAGCCAACTGAAGTAACTTCGAGTGACTGTGACTATAGACGGACAGAACGTCGATGATTAGATTTCACTATCTAAATAAATCCATTAAATTTATTCTGACTTTGTCATTTGCTTGTAGACTAGTGACTCCTTCAGGTTTCAGACAACATTCTCCTGATTCGCAGACCCTATACCAAAGCGGGGAGGATTTCATCTAGTTCAACCAATCTTGGTTTGGGGATGGTTTCGAGTAACTAACCTTTTGGACTTTTATTGGTTGTAGGGGGGAGCCTATGGCGAGTATTCGCTGAACCTCATAACAAAATATCAACATAATTAAGGAAAGACTCCGCTCCTGCAAACTGTTTAGTTTCTTTTAAACGGCGACAAAAAGCATCGTACTAATATCACCTTTCGTGGTGAGGCAGACTATAACTACTCCCTTTTGTCGTTAAGTGAATTCGTCGCAACTAAACGGTTTAACAACGCTTAGAATGCGCGCGGCTTTGAGGTGAGAGGTTGAAAGAACTGCAAGGAGAAAGATGGCAGGGCAGTTCGCATCTGTCAATCAATTACTGACCCTCCCCGGCGTTCTAGTACCGGAGAGGGGGGAGCTCTTTGCTCTAACCATTTGGCTGAACACTTCGTATGACAATGGCACTAGAAAAATTTTTTTCGGATTTTTAATGAGTGAAACGTTTGCAGTGAATGAGATGTCCCAACATAAAGTTCAGTTTTATTATAATTTTCGCCGAAATCCATTGAAACCTTTAGAAGTTACGCATTTTTTTAATAAATTTTTATTGCTACGCATCCATTAACTATTTTTTGTGCTTTCTAACCGTAGGTTGAAGAAACGTATGTGCTCCAGCTTTGTCCGTCTGTCCGCACGATAACTCGCGTAAAAATTGGTTTGATTTCGATGAAATTTTAGTGTGTGGGATGAACCCTATTGGAAATGGGGTCAAAGGTCAGGGTATAGGAGTGGGATCCATTCCATCGCCCTTATAGTCATAACTTGAGTAAAAATGCTTCGATTGCGATAAAACTTCATCATTTTGTTCCGGAGGTATAGTAGTGAACCCGGTTCTGTTAAATATCATCGAAATGGGGGTCAAAGGCCAGGGCACAGGAGCGAGATTTATTCCACAAGCATTATCCTCATAACTTGAGTAATGTTTGCTGGCATGTTGGAGGTGCATGATTTTACTAAGTTGTTTAATATATCTCTACGGTTTTTTCCTTTAAAGCTTTTCTTTGCTTCCAAACTAGTATGAAGAAGCGTTTTACTATTTTAGAGAAACATGGAGTTTATTTTTTTAACTTCAGAAAAATATGTATGTATAGCCTTTGTCATCGACACACTTCTTACCTCATTAGCACATCATTACCGCTTAGACCACTGTGCCACCGGGGGCGGCTTTTTTTATGCAGATATGAAGAAAGGAAAAGTACGAAATTGATGACTAATGCAGTCTTGCATCGACGCAGAAAGATTTCACAGGCGGTTAGAAATGTTTCTTCTGCGTCGATCCAAGGCGCTGGTTGATGGAATTTCGACCATCGTAACTGCTAATTATCGGCGAAAATCGAGAGAATTTGACACTAATCCGGAGGGCGGTAGAAGTACTGAAAATCCGGAGTCTCTCGCCCAATGTAGTTCTAACAAAAAAAAAAAGGTGCCTTAGCGGTGAACGAGCTAGAAACCCAGAAAGGACCTAAGAATTTTAAAAAGCAATTTAGAATTCCATTATTTTTATCAGTTAGTATTTTAATTCTATTACTAATTATTTATCAACTTTTATTAAAATTGTTTAATTGGAGAAATTTTAAATAAAAGAGGTTACGTAGGAGTCAGATTCTAAGAATTGTTCAGTTTCTCTTTTGATAGTGTTCTGTGATTCAAAATATTCATAGTGAATGTCAGTCACACTGAGCACATGTAACTTATGTGCCGCTCTTAAGATTATGGTGTGGGAGCGCGAGCCATCTCGAGGCATTAATATAGTTCAGCCCATATCGCATTATTGCAGTTCAGAAATTATCGCAGTTCGAGCCTATCTCGGGCGATTGACCAGAAGCCTGTGCTTCTGACCACTCCAACATTAACGATCATTCTGAGGAAATTTAAGATTTACAGTTCGTCCCTAATTTAGGGTAACTGGCTCCAAGACAGGGAGGAAAAAGCACCGCTGTTAGACACACTACCTGTGCCTAGACCCTACGCACATCCAGACGAACGGTGAGTAGATGTGCATGCCGTTTGCAATACCTATGGTGTGGAGGGAGCCTAAAGACCACCTAAACGACTGTTACTTCTGCTTAGTTAAGGGCTGCAATTCGAAAGATTAGAACAAAATTGTGTATCCAAGAATTCCTTCAGCCATTAGGCCAGTTCCACATGGAAAAGATCTGCCTTCCCCTCTTCCTCCATCTGTATTAGAGAATGTGGCGGAAGATGATGAATTTGAACATGATGCAATCTCCGAAGACGATAGTGATGTCTACAAGTTGGAAAAAGACTCTAATCCACAACTGTTCTCCCAGAATGAACTTAATGATCTAGTATGTGATCTGAACTTGCCTAAGGAATCTGCAGAATTACTTGGCTCCCGGTTGAAAAGTAAGAATCTTCTGGCTCCAGGAACACATTTTTCATGGTATCGACACAGAGAAAAAGTACTTTTTTTTTTCTCAGATTCCCTGGTTTACTGCAATAACATCAACGAGTTGATGCACTTCTATGACATTGAACATGATCCTAATCAGTGGACTTTTTATTGACTCGTCCAAGACAAGCCTCAAAGGCGTGTTACTGCATAATTGGAATGTGTACAGGTCCATTCCTGTGGCCCACTCAGTTAAAATGAAAGACATTCGAGAACATGAAGGTACTATTAACAAATATACAGTATGAGGAACACAAATGGCTTATCTGTGGTGACTTCAAAGTAATAGGAATGACATTAGGACAAGCTGGGTACACGAAAATGCCTTGCTTTCTATGTGAATGGTACAGTAGGGCAAAGCAAAGGCATTGGACAATGAGTTTGGCCAGAGCGGAGAAATTTTGTTCCTGGGACTAAAAACATCCTGCATGACCCACTTATAGTCATAACTTGCGTAAAAATGTATTGCTTTCACCACTACACATCAAATTGGGATTGATGAAGCAGTTTGTAAGGGTTCTTTCTACAAGATGGTCCATGCTTCAAGTACCTTTCTATGAAATTTCCCTTCATCACACTAGAAAAATTGAAAGCTGGAATTTTTGTCGGCCCTCAAATTAAACTGAAGGACATCGATTTTGAGAAAACGATGAATGAGAGAGAAAAAGGCGCTTGGACAGCATTCCGATCTGTAACAAAACTTTCTAGGAAATCAAAGATCCTAATTACAAAAAAAATTATTGGCAAACTTCAAGCAGTTGGGTTATAACATGAGTGTAAAAGTTCACTTTCTACACTCCCATCTCGACTACTTTCCGGAAAATCTGGGACATTATAGTGAAGAACACGGTGAACGCTTTCACCAGGATATTAAGGAGATGGAGAAGAGGTACCAGGAGAGATGAAATGAAACTATGATGGCCGACTATTGTTGGATGTTGAAGAGGGACAGTAAAGAAAGGAGGATCTGCAAGAAAGTAAAAAAAAGGCAGTTTGAAAATTAGTGTTTGCTTGTCGTTTTATTAAAGACACAGGTCAGTTCTTTACAGCAATTTTAAAGTGTTTTGTAAAAAAGTTTGTGTGGGACATTGTGTTTTGCATTTTTGTGCTTACATTAATTAAAATCTTAAACATAACTTATTTTATTTAAAAACCTGACGTGATAGAGAAAAATGGAAGACATTTCTAGAATCTGCGTCAAAAATTGATTCAGGAACAGCTATTTTTAAGAAATCGGCTGCAAAAAAAATTTAAATTTGCAGACTGGTGTTATCGGTATGGCGGTGAGTTCGGATGTTTAATGCGGGGAGAGCATATGTGTGTGACTAGCGCTCCGGCCACCCATCGCTCGTTACAGGGGACTTCCAAGGAACGTGTCGTTGATATCATCAGATATGAGCGTAGCATCCAACTCCTATAAATTTCATGCCCGTTTTCCGGAAGTTTCTCGCGCACTGCTCCATGAAACCGAAACGGAACACCTTGGCTACCGGGAAATTTGACTAATGACCACAAAAGAAACCGTATGGGTGCAGCTTTGAGTTTTTGTCCCGTTACGCACGAACGGGCGATTAATTTCTTGACCACGTAGTGATAGGGGAATGAGGTGATAAAACGTGGGTCAGTCATTTCACGCGGGACAAAGGACAGTTCTAAATTAAAAAGTGCCTTAACGGTGAACGAATTCGGAAACCACAACACGAAGCATTCTCAAGTTTTTCAAAATCCCTGTAGCTTAATTCCCTGTTTTTATTGTTCAGCAGTTTTATTACGACGAAGCTGATGGAGACCATGTGGAAAAAAGGCACTGTCACGGTGCTTCGCAAGCGCAGACTGGTATTCCAGCCGGAAGCGGTAAAGAAGCCTGTCCCGGAAGTGGCACAACAGGGCAGCTCGAGCCTGGAGAGGAGACGCCGAAGTTGCAACGCTGCGTAGCTGCTGATGATGCACATAACGTTGCACGAGCACACAGGCGGAAATGGAACCGCCGGGTGAACACGGAGCAGAAGAGTCTGGTAGGCATCGAAGAAGAGGTCCGTTGAGCAGGAACAGCGCGAAATGGTGAAGGCGAGATGGAGGAGCGGCAGAAGGACCGGGCAGTGCAAGTAGACGTGATGAACATCCGCCACCTGAGCGCAGAAAAAGCACAATGGAGAGGAAAGAGTCATTCGATATAGATGGGAACAGGGAGCCGGTTATGGAAAAATAGCCAGTGCGTGTTAACTTCAAGCGGGATTCGAGATGGAAGCTAGCAGCGGCCCAGACAGCGGAAAAGGGAGGGACGCCGAGAATGGGGGGGAGATAGAGAAGTTTGGTAGATAGTGGGGGTCAGAGGAAGGGCCAAACCGGAGACTTGCAAGAAATAGGAGCGGAAGCGAAGCCGAGGGGATGGAGAAAAGACCAGTGAGAGTGGCAAGGTCAGGGAATAGAGAAACAATAGCTGAGTGGCGAGAGTCTTAGACAAAAGCGAGCAGTAGAAGAGACAAGGTTGGTGGAAGGCTGGAGGAAGAGCGCCAGGACAGATCAGAATTTTTGAGATCACGGACTGTTACCACGCCAGCACGAAGCCAGGAGGAGAAAGCGAAGCAAGGAAGGTGGGGAGGGACGAAAAAGGGAGGAGAAAAGGAGAGGCGCGCTGGAAAAACGAAGTGCCGAATTGAGCACGACTCAAAGATGCAGACGTGGGCGGAGCGCAGTCCAAATGGCAGCATGAGGTGCACAGAGGTAAACGCTGAGTAAGCGTTAAGAGGTCCAGGTGGCACCCCAAGGGGAGTCAGGGCGATGAGACCACGCTCCGCACCAGAGGCCGGTATTCTTGGAGACGTTGAGCGCCGCAGGATTCATAGGCATCGAAGAGACGACAAAGCTGAGGGAACTCGGCGTCGTGAGGAATGCACAGTAATGTCATCGGCGTACGTAGAAAAGGCAACAGAATGCCTTGTGCTCGCTACGGGCGGCAGCACAGAAGCTAGAAAATATTTCTGCACGGAGTGCAGGAAAGGCGCGATGACGAAGAGTTGGCCAGACAACGCGCAGCCCTGGCGTACACCGCGCCGGAAGGGGATCGGTGCAGTGAGGAAGGTGGAAGTCTTAATGTGGAAAACGGCGTCCCGGTAGAGAGGAGAGACGAAAAAGCGGAAAGGGAGAAACCAAAACTGAAAAGTGTAGCAGAGAGGTAAGCGTATGAAACATCATCAAAAGCTGAGTGCTGGTCAAGAGGAAGCAGGGCTCAGAGCAGGAATAAGCAGGGTGAATGTCACGAAAGAACTGAACGTTATGGGAGATGGAGCGACCAGAAACAGTAAGTTTGATTAGGAGAGAGAATGTAGGGAAGAATAGAGTTGAGCCTGCTGGAGAGTTTAGTATAAAGCTTATAGTAGAGATTAAGGAGAGATGAGAAGTCAGTTTCCCTAGTCAGGAGGATTCCCTTCTTGGGAAAAAGAACTACGTGTGCTTCTGTGAAACTCCGAGGGAGAGTAGAAAAGTGGAAAGCGGCAGTCTGAGCGCAGAGGAGAAAAAGGTAAGAGGGTGGACAGAAAAGCGCGATAGAGGGAGGGCGTCCGGACCGGCGCGAGGGTTAAGAATAGAGGAGGCAGGCAGCTCAAGCAAAGTGGAAGAGAGACAGAAATGTGTATTGGAGGACTTGAAGGGCCAGAAAGGAGGATGGAAGATTCAGAAGAGGAAGGATGAGTCTCGCAGAATGTATCTGTAAAATAACTACGAACCTGAGAACAGAGCACGGCTCGGTCGGAAGCGACGTCTGCAGTGAGGAGACGAAGATGCCGAAGGGAGGTGGAAGCACAGCCAGCAGATTCCAGCAACGAGAGAAAGTCATAAGAGCAGGCATCTAGTGTGATATGCTGGAGCCGAAGACGGAGAGCTTGCTGCGCCATCGGTGCAAGAAGCGACTTAAGCCTGATGGAGGGGTTCAGCCAAGAGCGATGAGGGAGAACATGCGGCGAACATGATAAAGTTGCATCGTCCGGAGAGTTGTCGCAGTGAACGAGAGCTGACTAATATGAAGGATGAGTTGATGCTTGACATCTAGCCAGTACGAGAGGGAGCATGGAGCAGTTTGGAGCCCAGCACGTCGGGCGTCAAGGAAGGCAAGAACAGAGGGAGGAAAAAGTCAGGAGAGTGGTGTCGATGGTCACAGGCGAACTGTTCGAACTGCGGAGTGGCACACAGTCAGAGCCATAGCACAGTGGGATGATGAGGCCGTGGGATAATGAAAGGAACCAGTCACAATTGGAGAAGGAAAGACTATGCATAGAAGCGGTCGAGACGAGCCGTTGAAGCAACAGGAGCCCCAGAGGAGCGCCAGCTATGAGAAGTGTCTCTGGGCGCAGATGACTGTGCAAACAGACGAGAGAAAAGTGTGGAGGAGGTCAACCAGGTCGGACCGGCGTTCACGAGATCCAGAGCAGCGGGTGAGGGTGCAGTCAAAATCACCTCCAACAAGCACTTGGTCAGTGAGCGAGATATGAGAGTGCCCTCCGGAGGCGCGTGAACAGCAGACAAGTAAGCAGAGGCACCTGGCACATGTTTAAAATGTGATGGCGAACGTCGTCTAGGATGAAGACACGCTGCAAGAGGTAACTGCACAGGTTGCGCACAAAGAACGAAGTCGGCATCCTGGAACTGATGGCGCACACGCACGGCAATACCACAGTGGGAAGGCAGGCGATACGCATGATGAAATGTATAGTTCCAGCGATGAAAGAGACTTGGAGAAGCAATTAGTCTCCCGAAGGAAGGGCAGATCCGCACCCAGGAGTATAAGGTCCTCGTAGGCGAGAGCATTTGCAAGGGAGTTCGCAAACCCCTACAATTCAGTGTCGCAATCCAGAACTGGCAGAAGATAAAGAGCGTTATGCCGCCCGGTGGCGCAGTGGTCTAAGCGATGGCCTCTGATCATTCGTCCGAATGGGGTCCGGGTTCGAATCCCGGTGAGGCATGGATGTTTGTCTTACGGCACTGGCTCTCCCTTCCCTGGAACCAGTGACCCTAAATTAGGGACTGGCGACTGCTTATAGCCCATTGAGTTGCTCACGGTGGTCGTTAAACCTCCAATCAAAAAAAGAGCGTTATCAGCAGCAAGACGAAGAGGTCGTAAACGATTGACGAAGCGCATGCCCCACGGGGTGACCACTGGATTCTTTGAATTCCGGTGGAGGATATTCTGGAGAACGTTCACCTGAGCAAGCCCAAGAGGGAGAACCACTTCATACCGCGATAAAGTCACGTTCGGCTGATTGGACGCAGGACGTCCCAAATAGCTGAGCAGTTCTTCGTAGGAGAGGGGGTTCAGAAGGAACTGAGAAATCAGAGCAGAAAAGAAGTCTTTTATTGAGGGAAAAGGTCAAATGGAGGTGGACTCCGAAAGTGGGGAGAGGGCTGAGGCCCGCCACTAGTAGGGCGGTTCTTCCGGGTCATAGAACGCGCAGTACCATGACGTTTTCCTGGCGCTGACGACGTACTTGCAGCTGGGAAAGAATCTGATCAGGGGTCGTCGGCGACTCTGGGATCCGTGACCCCAACGGTGAAGGAGGCCTGAAGATTGGCGGTGAAATCGTCAGGGGGAGAGCTGTACGCAGGAAAGTCCAGATGCGAAAAGAGGAGTAGCGTTTCAAGACGCGCGTTGAGCGCAGGCTGTAAACTACTTTGGAGAGGAACTGGGCCCAGCAGGAGCTGCTGAAGAGTCGGTGAAGGGGTGGCAGCAGTCGACAGCACAGTATGAGGGCACTGAGCACGTAAGTGACCAGCACCCTTGCAGTGGGAGCAGTGTTGGGAGGTGAGCACTTCGATGCGACAATGCTGTTGGCCACAACAAATGGTGAGGACTGTCGGACACGCCAGAAGATGCGTCTCCGGTGGGAAGATGACGCAGGCGCTCCGACGAAAACCGCCGATGTGTTTTTCGTCCGGGTCCTTGGGAGCGGAGGAGAGGGCTGACCACCAGACCACAACGACTGAAAGCGGTACGAAGCGTGTCATCAGATACCTCCTGGGTCCCGGATGGAGAATCTGAAGAATAGGCGCTGGGCAACTGGTTCAGGCAGGAGGTGACGATCGCAGTGTCGGGCCTCTAGTCAGGACGAGCTTGAAATATTTAGAAGTCTAGACAAATAGGTAAAATGGAAACAAACTGGGGTTAAAAAAAAATTGAACTTCCCATTGTTGCCCACTAGGCAATCTACTTAAAAATAAAATGAATGCGTAATATGAAATGAAAGAAAAAATCATAGGTATGTTTCGCTCTTTGGGGAAAGAACGTAGAAGTTAATTTCCAAAATAATGTGAAATGAAAATGAATTGCATATCTAAATCGGTAAGTTACGAATTAAGTATCGAAGGAATACTACCAGGTTTTAACCGCCTTCTTAGTGCCATAATTTTCAAAATCTTTCTCGTTAAAGTGGGCAGAACATATTTCAGAATGCGCATTGGGATGGAAATCGTTCTGTTTGATTTTATGGTTCCCATCAGTTCCCCAAATATCGTTTACCCTAATGCATAATCTAGCCCTAAGGTTCCTCTGCCTTCCCTCTGCCAGCTTACTAGTTTTCCATTAATCCTTTCTTTGAGGGTGGGGTGAGAAAAGGTCATTTGTAGACAACACGGTACTGCAACTTCGGACAGTTTCAAACAAGAAACTCCGTACAATACTATTCCGGGCAAGGATTTCAATTTCATACGTTTTAGCGTTGGTTTATTAGAATTTAAGTTTTCTTGGTTAGTAAAAATAAAAAAATTGATTTCACTGAAATTATTCAGTCAAAAAGAGGTCAATTTATGTATGTTATAAATGGATATTGCCGCCCCGGTGGCGCAGTGGTCTAAGCGATGGCCTCTGATCATTCGTCCGAACGGGGTCCGGGTTTGAATCCCGGTGAGGCATGGATGTTTGTCTTACGGCACTGGCTCTCCCTGTCCCTGGAACCAGTGACACTAAATTAGGGACGGGCGACTGCTTATAGCCCATTGAGTTGCTCACGGTGGTCGTTAAACCTCCAATCAAATAAAATAAAATAAATAAATGGATATTTGTACGAATTCATAAATCAATTAAAAACCCAGCATGCCAATTTTAAAAATCAGATGGCTTTGTTTGACGTTGTAAACGGCCTCCACACCTCAAATTGAAATACAAGAAAATCAATGAAAAAAATAATGAAGTTAACAAACTAATATATTAACGGAGAATGTAGTTTAATTCTTATGTCATCTGTTGGATTTAACAGATACGAGGTAACTTAGCAAATACTGTTGCTAAATGCCATTCAATGCTTAATAAATGCTGATTTAGTTATTCAACAAATTATTACAATGTATCTTATTTTCAATGCCATGAGTGTTTTTAAGTTTTTTGTTCTATGTCAAACTGTACATAAATGTTGTAGCTATGCTTCTGCCTACTAGTTAAGGTAAAATATATGTATGTAATCTGTATGTATAAAGAAAGACATGACGCTCTTCCTTTGCAAATTCAAATAGGAATACCAATATAAATAAACACTGAACCTGACGCTGTGAAATTAATCTTAACTTTGACCGAACTATTAGGGAAACGGGAATCGTAACTTCTGACCCTACTATATTAGGGGAAACTGGGAATATTATATACATAGGGAGAATGGGTCTCAATGAACCACCTGATTAGGGGAAACGAGGACACCTGATTTTATACAGCCATCCCTTTAAGAGTTTTGGCCTTTTCAGTGGAAAATTATGGAAAGTTGTTCCTTCTGTACATTTTAGGTGACAGGATTTATTAGCACAACCGTACGATAAGACAAAGTTAGGCATGTCGTTAATAAATTTACGAAAATCGCGATTTTCTTGAACTTTAACGCTTAGTTAAGCAATGGGGAAAACGCGTTCATAAGTAAAATTCAATTATTTTAAATTTAAGACTCAACTAAGCTAAAAGTGACAATAAATTTAAAGACTGGAGTTTTATTCTTTACCCACTGTTGAAGAGCACGGGGTACTGGGAAAAAAAAGCTCTGTTCATCTACATGTCAATCTAGCTATGCCCCAAGGTGATTAAAAATACTTGATTTATTTTTTAGCGTAATGTTATGCTAGATTAGTTTTAAGTTTGATATTTTGTCAAAGCTATATATCCTAAAAATCCTTTTCTTTATCCACAGGTCAATTTCCTGAACTTAAAGAAACAAAGGCTTTCAGTAAGAATTGCAATGTGTTCCAAATACAGTGCTTTCCAATGTAGAAAAATTTGCAAGCCTCAACTACTTCCCCTAAACTTTAATATTGTTACAAATAGAAATTATCGGCTAATGCCCGCTATATTTTTACCATCAACAAAACATCTTGAAAAAAAGAAGTCAAAGTATGCAATCACTGATAAAGCTTACGATTATTTAGTCCTTTTACAAAAAGGTAATCTTAAAGCAGTTCAAGAACTTTTTGACTGTATGAAAAAAGATAGTTCACCTAGTCTTAATTCGCTCGTATTATACTCTAAATGTTTGGGACGTGAAAATGAGCAATGGAGATGTCAGCCAATCTTAAAAATACAGTCGTTACGCGAGCTGGCTGCCTGCCAACTTCGAGTAGAAGTGAAAGGCTTTATAAAAATAAAGGCAGTGAATGCAAGTGAAATGACTTTTCTACAAAGAAAACTTCAAAAATATGAGAAGTGGCAAAACATTCTGCTTCAACAATTAGAAAAAGGGAAAATTTCAAATGAGACTAAAAAGAAGTAATCAGTTGTTTCATTGTATCAGTATTTGATCTCGGTAGAATCTATCATTATAGCTATAATGCTTAAAGAAATTAAACTTTTAGCAACAAAAAAGTGAACTACAATATAAACTCTTTATATTCAGGCATAGCACGAAAAATAGTAAACTCTTTAATTTCATTGAAAAAGAAAATATATAATCAAGTATTAAATAAACGCATTCATGTTTCCAGTTTCAATCTTCCAATTGCATCTCACGAAACACCATCGAGAACTGAAGAACATGTCAAAGACGAGAAAGTAAAAGATGTTGTGGAAGACCTTATCGTTCAATCCGTTCCTACTAACTTGAAACGAAATGCAAGAAATGTGATGGACTTCTTTAAAACGAACTCTGATATTATTGGATGGACCCCGAAAGCAGAACTTCAGGTCAGAGGACGTATTGTGAAAAACACTAATATTATCGACCTCATAGACTGTTTCGAAGCAAGGGATCTAAGCTGCACATACCTCCTGAATTTTTAAAAGTGTTAAAAGACATTAATTTGCCCAAAAAATACATAAAAAAATAAACAAACGTTAAAAGATCCTGTACAAGAAGGAAATTCTGTTGTAACTTCTAAACCAAAAATTAAGAAAAAGAATGTAAACAAAATAAACTGTATCAATTCGTTGCATTCCCTATTAAAAAGTTAAATGGAAAAATAGTCTTTTCTTTTGAGTGGAAATATAATTTTTCTCTACTTTTTTTTTTAATGTGTTAATTTTTTTTGAAAGATTTTATTGTTAGTCATTTTCAGAAACATTCATTCTTTTTTGTGTTAAAAATGTTTCACTTTATTTTACTTAGAGGATGGATTTGGGAAAACATAGATTTGAAAAGCAGGTGAAAATCCCATAGAATAACATGGGGAAATCATTTGCCTTAAAGGAGCGTTTTCAGACATGTTAGAAATCTTAAAAGAGCGAAATATTTTCACTTGAAAAGCGACAGGGTGCGTTTTCTAAAGTTCATAATTGACAAGGACTTTCATTTTTATTAACTTCATTTTAGGTACGGTTAGTTTTGAGAAAGTTAAATTTCGTCTAGTGTTAATCGAACTGTAGAAATGTACATCAAGGAAATGAAACTGAAATTTAGCACTTGCAAAGAATTTGTTACGGCTAAAGGTACCCCGAGCGAGTTATTCAACCAATGCTCGTATTAGCCATTCAAAGATGGAGGTGCCGCCCCGGTGGCGCAGTGGTCTAAGCGATGGCCTCTGATCATTCGTCCGAACGGGGTCCGGGTTCGAATCCCGGTCAGGCATGGATGTTGTGTTGTCTTACGGTACTGGTTCTCTCCCTTCCCTGGAACCAGTGACCCTAAATTAGGGACGGGCGACTGCTTATAGCCCATTGAGTTGCTCACGGTGGTCGTTAAACCTCCAATAAAAAAAAATGGAGGTATCAGGACGACCAAATCCCTCGTTGTTGCCTTCTTGTAGCAAAAGGGGTGGTGAACTTCACCAAACATGGTTCCATAATATTGGAAAAAACACATTAAGGTTTATGGAGCAATTAAGCCCACGCCAGTGACCTTCATACTCTCGCATTCAAACAGAAAAAAAAATATTGAAATGAAGTAGTCCTAAAAAGGACTGTTTTGTAGTCCTAAAAGGACTTTTTTTTTACATTTTCCTTTGCTTTTTTGCTGTAGATTTCACTGCTTGGTTCAATGTATAATGACCATAGGGAAGAGTGTGAATCCTGTTTATGTGGGCTGAGAGATTATTTATTTGTGGTGATGCTGAACACTGTATGCTTCATGCTTCTTATGGAGTTATTCTTATGACAAATTTCCTTTTTTTACATGAGAGAAATTTTGTCAATACATTTTAATTGTCTTGCTACCACAGCTTTGCTTACCCCTTTTGTCTTTTTCACCTAATGATTGTTTTCCATCGTGAATGAGTACATTTTGGGTCTAAGACAGACAAATTCGTTCACAATTTTTACATTTAATTCGTCTTTGAATTTTCCTAGAACTTTATTTTTTTGACAATGGAGATAAGGATTTGGAGGATAATCACTCGTGTAGAGTAATTCTTTAAATTTAGCCATATCCTCACGAAGATTTTCAGTCTTCATCTCATAAATGAAACTGTCTGTATCCATGCATAATAATTTCAGATTTTCCTGGTACCTTGGTTTCATGACACTATAATGGAAATTGTACATTTTCACCTTGGAAATATCAAGGATGGCTGTTCCTAAGTAAATAGGCTTATTAAAGGTAAGCTGGGTAACATTCAAATGGTTACTAAATAGTTTTGATCATTTTCGCTTTTCAATATTGTGCGGTCTTTGAAATTTGGTTTTGCAAGCAGTTTTTCGTCTTCTGTCCTCACTCACCAGCTCAACTTTTGTTCTGTTTCTTATGTTCTCCATTGTTTTTCCGAAAACCCTAATTGTTCATAAGTTTGTAAAAATCTTTTTCAAAATCATTTTTCGCCTTTTTTCTCATTTCTGTGTTGAGATGAATATAGGGTTGCAGCGATTGAGATTGAGCAAAACTAAGACCTCTATGGATATGAGTGACGACTAGACCGGCCTGTATTGCCTGCTTCAGAAGGCGATAATGAGCCACAGGATGCTTCTTCTCTTCCAGCGTTGTTAATAATTTTGATTGTGAAGTTCCAGGAATGGTTTGTAGTATGGGGCAAAAAGACAAATCGGAATGTTCATCATGCAGTTTTTCCGGGAAGGAAATGTCAACTTCTAAGATGTAACCAATTGAAGCATCATCGGAGATGGAATTAATGCTCATGTGATCTCCTCCTAGATACCCATTCGAATTCACCAATAGGAAGATTACTTTCAGCCATCGCCCACCCGTATTGCTTGTTGCAATCGAGGTAACATATGTAAGTGGAGGCTCTTGATGGGTCATGGTTATCCTGATGCTTGTTGTTGGCTTGAGCATGCCTCTTTACACATTGACACAATCCGCCTCTCGTTCTACCATTAGGAGCATGTCGTAATCTTGGAGGAGTTCAAGGGAAATTTTCGTGCATTTCAACATGGCTGACCAGCTGAATCCAGGACATGAATAGAACCAAGCAGCATCTAATTTGTATGTTTCTTGACATAAATTCCGAAAGTTTTCGAATGTGTCAGCCAAAATCAGTACGTCAGTTTGTAGATATGTCAGTGTATTCGCCCAAACTTTGTATTTTCAACACTCCATACTTTCTCGGCATGTTTATATTCATACTCAGATATGAGTGTTTGTTAGCTTATTAAACTCATTTCTGGGAGGTAAAGCTGTTTCTTCCAGCTTGTCATACGATGTGATATATTCATATGGAAAGATTCCTTTTTGGGTGAGCAGGTCAAATTCGTCATTTGGAAAGTGTTTGTTGATTTGAAATTGGGTTCTAGGAAGAATACCTGCCAGTTTAGATAAACTAGCAGGCATAAACCTAAAACTATCTAAAAATCGCACCTCCAATCCTCCCATCTTCGAAAAAGAAATAATTTTTTCTGATGAATCTGGAATAACAGAAATTTCACCTGGAAGACAACCCAGCTCTTTGACAAAGTGCGAATCCTAGCCTGATAGATTATGCATGAATACGGGAATGAAACGAGGTTTTTTAAATTCATTTTGCACGAAGCGTGCGATGGACCTCTAAAATTCCCGCTGCGATGATCGTGATCTGCCACCTTCATTTTTGATTTATTGGCGGGATCAAATCCTCCTTCATTGCAGATGTAGCGCTATCGTACATAGCCTTTTGCTGGGATGTCAACTTTTTCATTGGAACATTTAATTTATAAATGTTTTCTATCACCATCAGTTTTCAACGAGTCCAGGAAATGCTGGATGATTCCATGCTCTGCCCTATGTGATCTGTATACGCTTATTTCATTAGTTGTATCTTTAATGTAATAGCCGTACGCCATTGTTTCATGCAACTGTGTCGTTTTCGTGAAGGACTTATCTGGATTTTGATCAGGTCCCTGGATAGGCTTTAAAACACTTTCGAAATCAGCATAGATGGTAAATGGTACTCGCTGGGTGAATTTGATTTTTGAAAGAAAGCTCTGTTTCTCCCTGCATCTTGATTAGAACAGGCTTATTCTTATAACATAAGTTTATGTTCTTTCAGTTTTTGCTCGCCATTGTACCTCCCACCATAAGTGATGAGGCACTTTTTACAGATGTGTACTTTTTCTTTGTCTTGACAACTGACTTGAAATCAGACCTTTCGAAGTTTGTTATGTATGCATACTGAGTGCTGTTGCCATCTTCCATATAAAGGTCTCGATTATCAGACGGCTCTTCATAACATACTTTGAGGGGGTATACCAACCCTTTATAGTCCAGGGCATATACATTGATAGACATGTTGTTCACCTTTTCGAACTTGGGAATGTCTGATATCCTGGCAGGATACTAGATGCTGTCCCAGTTGTAAACCGAGGGTCATTGATGTATGAGGAGGCTCTGAATCTGTTTTTTCCCAAACGAGGGGTCCATACCGCATACTTAAAGCAGAACTGGTCAGTGTTTTGAACATTCCCCACGGCCCTTTTCCGCAGGATGGTGATGGGCAGCTGGATGAAGGAGGCCCCTCTCAATAACCTGAAGCGGTTGATACGAAGCTCCAGCCATGAGACGTGGGAGAATGACCATCCCGACCCTTTGAGTTCAGCCTCTGATTTTTCTCTTTGTAGCTTCTCCATGTTATCGAAAAACTAGTCTACATCGCTGGCTCTGTAGAGTGGCTTGTTCATCGTCTTCAGATTGTAACGACAGTATTCAAATTGTTCAGGATCTTCCTGTTTCGGTTTTTTGAATACTGCCTCCATGAAGATATTGCACTTGAGGGATGGATGAGCTGTCAACGAATGTTGTATAATTCTCGTGACTGGAGCTTTAATGGACTGCATGAAAGTTTGGAGGCAATTGGCAGTCACCTCAGGTATGGTCCTGTAGGTGGAGAGCCGCTGCCTCGCGGTGGATTCTACTTCGGCAAAGTTTCCAATGTTGTCTAGGGGGCAGGAGCTTCCACATCCACAAGGGCGGGGACAGGAGCAGGAATATTCATAGCATCAGGAGCTTGCACTGGAGCAGGAACATCCGTATTGGCAGGAGTATGGCTTGGGCCAGCAACAACAGGATCCGAACCCCCACTCTGTTTATGAACTCTATGCACATGATGCTTCAGATGTGCTTTACGCACAAATCGTGCAGGACATTGAGTGCATTAAAATGGCTTTTCACCTGTATGACTCCGTATGTGTCTGAGAAGTGAACTTTTTTTTATGTAAATTTTTATGACCCCTTAAGTTTCTTACTGGTTAACCTACATGAAAGAAGCCGTTGGATTTTATTTCCATGGACTTTTTTTTCCTTTGCTTTTCTTTCCTTTGGCTTTTTTTCCCTGAATCATTTTTCCGTTGGATTTTTTTTCCTGGCTTTTTTTTTTCAGTTTCTTTTTTCCTTGGATTTTTTTCCGGTAACCATTTATTTTAGTAAAGTCATTCAATAAAAAAAGTGCGAAACTTTAGGGTTTCAACGTGTGGTTTTTATTATTCTAACAATTAAGGGGACACGTGCTGATAACTCAGAAATAAAATGAGTAAATGAATACACACCCGTGTACACAAATGTGTTTATTGTTTAATGCTTTGTCATCGTGAGGGAAAATGAGTCTCGAAACAGACCCGAAGAGTATCATGAAAACTAACCAAACCGCCGCGATCAGACAAGGAATCACTTCACACGATGTTGCTTCCTTTCCGGAACAACATTTTCGCGAGAAAAACTTACTTACCTAACAGCTCTAGCCCTGCTTACCTAACACGACTGAGCAGCCAGGGAGTTTGACGTCACACGAAGTTTAGTCATTTTACTCCCCTTCCGTGACAGTTCTTCCTAGCAGACTCCACTAGACAGGTCATGAGATATATCTAAAGACCTTGAGACAGGTTGTGCAGCGAAAGCAACTTACGGACAGCGGGAACTTAACATGGCGGCTCGCGTTCGCTGCTGTAGAGTGAGTTTACTTTGGAGCGCTAAAAAGAGATAAAAAAGCTTTCTATTCCAATTTTTTGTGTGTGATGCTTCGTTCCTCTGTTCTGAAGTTTGCATTCATGCCACTTTTGGAAGATTCCGTCAAGAAATAAAGGAGCAAAGTAAGGGAGAAGTTTGTTGTTAAGTTAGAGACCACTGATACCAAAAAGTATCTCCGAGTTACACGTACAACACTGCAGGTAAAAAAGTTGTAACAACAAGGAAGAAATGCTTCGGTTAAATGCTGTTACTAATGCCCAAGATAGTATTACTGTTAGCAGCATAGCCGTAGAGAAAGACTTCTTAAAAACAAACAAGAGAAAAGGGAAAAGATGCCTCTTAAGTGTACCTTCACTGCACCACCTCCTTATCCTTGCCCATTTTCTCTGAGGAAGGGGGAAAAAACGGCCCATTTAGAGGCCTTTCTTTTTCCGAGGATGAGGTTTAATAACTGAAACAAATGGCCTTAACATTCTAATTTGGAATGAGCAGGGTATCAAAAGACAACACAGAGAATTTTTAGCCTACTTAAAATATAAAAAAATGACGTTGCGTTAATTAATGAATCATGGCTAAGCGATAAAATTAAATTCAAAATACTCAATTACAAGGTTTATAGGAAAGACAACCACCAAAAGTGGCGGAATTTTAATTGCGGTTATTGATAGATTAGAGCAAAGTGAAACACCTTGCAACACTGAAGATGGTCAAGAAGCGCACTCAGTTATAATTAAAACCAAAAATAACCCGATAAATTTTACGGCCTTTTATGATCATCCGTCACATACGGTTACCAGTGAAGCTCAGGACAAGCTTTTTGAAGAAGACATCCCCACCATAGTAGCGGGGGATTTTAATTGCAAACACCGCTATTGGTACTGTCCTAGAGCTAATAAAAGTGGGAACAATATTTTCAGATATCTCTTAAATAAAAATATTGATCTGGGGGCACCTTCCGAGCCCACCAGAACAGCGTTAAGAGGAACTAGTAATGTGCTAGATTTTGCGCTATTCAAAAATAATAGATATTAGTATGAAATCTATACTGCAGCAGCGCTCTCATCTGATCATAACCCCGTTCATCTGCAGCTTTTTACTGACAAAACTGTAATGGTAACTCCCAAAATGGTCACGAACCTAAAGCAATTCAAAGACAAAATTGAATTAGTATCACCTCCAGAAATCGGAGATTGCAATAGCAAAGAAGAAATTGACAATGCTATTGAAACCTTTAACCTTGCCATTAAAAAGGTTATGGAGGCTTGCCAAACTCCTGCCAAAGAAAAAAGAAACCCGTATTTCTTACCCAAAGGAATATTGGATCTTATTAAGGAGAAAAATAGGTACCGCAGTAAATGGCAAAGAACCAGAAATAAAATATTTTATGACCTTTATTGCACCCTTAACAGGCAAATCAAGAGATATCAGAAAGTTTGAAAACTGTTCATGGGGTCAATTATTAGAGGAAGTACATATTGACTACTCTGAAAATTCGAATTAAAAAAATAAAATGACCCTGTGGAACCTTACTTCAAGTTTGCAAAATAAGATCAGATTACTCTCACCTCTCCAGAAAGCAGATGGGACGGCAGTTAAAAGCGATGAAGAAAAAGCGGAAATCTTTGCAAACTCACTCGAAAAGCAATTTAAATTAAATGATATCCCTGACACTGATGTAGCCATTAAAATGCAAAAGGCCCTGGATACTTATTTTAAACATGCGGAGGATGTATAAAATTCTAGTCATCACCCAAAGTGCAAAACTCTATGAAGAATTTACTAGTAAAAAAAAACCTGTATTAACATCCCCAATTAAAAGTAAACAAAGGCTCCTTTAAAAAAAATAGAAGCACAAGGCATAGAAAACAGCAGCCAAAAGTAGTAAATGCTACGGCCTCTCTTACGTCCGATAGACAAGTTAAAGGTGCTACGACCGCTCACGGGTCCGGAACGCCAGAAACTGAAAAGATAAGAAAAAACAGACCTTGGCCAAAAAAATTTTTTGTTCTTCCTGACTTTGAAAAGCCACTAAACATCAGTGAAAGAAGTTAGGTTTCACATTAATAATCTTAAAAATAAAAAGGCACCGGGCAAAGATGGCATAAATAATAAAATTCTGAAAACACTACCAGAAGAGTATATGCAAACCCTTACTAAAATATACAATTGTGCCATTAAATTATTTCCCGGATGATTGGAAGACAGCAGAGGTAATATTACCCAAGCCAGGTAAAAATCTGGCAATTCCTGAAAATCAGACCAATTTCGTTGCTCCCAACCATGGGAAAAAATCTTTGAAAAAATTATACTTGTTAGGATAAAACAGTTCTGTGAAGAATACCCAGTTATTCCATTTATTCAAGGAGGTTTTCGTGACAAACACTCCACGGTGCACCAGCTCTCGAGAGTTACTGAAAAATGTGCAGAAGGAATAATGAATAAAAAGCACACAGCGGCTATTTTCCTGGATGTAGCTAAGGCCTTTGATAAATGTCCACACGATGCAATTATCTACAAACTAATAGCACATGACTTTCCACCGTGGATTATTCATATAATCAAATCTTATCTTGAAAACAGAACATTTTGTGCAAAAATTAATGGGAAGAAATCTTCAAAAAAATAATTGAAGCCGGTGTTCCACAAGGCAGTGTACTTGCTCTTACGCTATACTCTATTTTTACTTCAGGTTTTCCGAATTTTAACAACAGGAATCTGACTACAGCACTTTATGCTGACCACCTATACTTCCATGAATAAAAATCAAGCAACATTTATGTTGCAATACTATGTGGAAAAACTGGAGAATTACTTCCTAGACTGGGAAATTAAAATTGATACTGACAAGACACAGGCAATTCTGTTCTCCCGTAAAACATACAATTACAATCCTGACTTTGAAATTGAATTGTATGGAAAAAAATATCTTGGGTAAAGGATGTCAAATATTTAGGCCTCATTATGGATCATAATTTGAATTGGAACAAGCATATTAAGGAAACCCTGGCTAAAGCTCTTAAATTAAGAGGATGTCTCCAACCCATAATTAAAAATAAAAAGCTGAGCAAGAAAAATAAAACCTTGTTATGGAAAGCATGCTTCAGCCCGGTGATTACCTATGGATGTCCTATATGGGGTAACTGCAGAAAGCAGCAATAAAATATTACCTCGTTTCAAAATAAAACTCTTCGTATGATGGTAGGACTAGATGGAAAAACATCCGATAATGCTATCCGTAGTATGCTAAATATCAACTCTATACATTATTCTATGTATAATCTAGCGCAAAGGTATTACGAGAAAGCCAAGAAACATCCCAATCCTCTTGTCAGGGAGGCCCTTAATTATGTTGTTAATGATACTGACAAATTTAAAAGACCGAAGGCTATTTTAAATAAAATTCCTGAAACGAATCTAGTTCAGTTATACTTCCAAAACATTTAAAAATAACTGGGACTAAATTGAAGTTATTCCTCACACGTGGGAGGAAAGCAAAAAATTGAATCTGTTTTTTGGGGGAAAAGGGGGGGCGGCTTTTAAGGGCCGAGCAAAATGGTGCATAAAAGATTTTTCTTTTTTGTACTGAATATCTCTCCCCCTAACTAATAAGGTGGTGTTGGCCTTGTCTATAAATTAATTTTTTTTCTTACGCATTAGTTCTGACAAAAAAAATTAATACTAAAATAAAACAGGACTTAATTTTTTCCGCTGTTGCATATAATTGTGCAGCAAGCAGACAAGTAGCGAAGAAGAAAAAATGATTCGCCCTTATACTGCCAGCTCCCTAAATAAGGAATAAAAACCCTGATTGTGGCTTTTTTTTTTCGGTTGTTTACTCAAATTGAGTATCTTAAACCTCATTCGGTGGCTTGTGATCACACCACCTCTGCTATGGTTACGCTGACATGTCAAGTAAGAATCAACAAAAGTAAACCTGAGAAAAAAATCCTTTAAACCAATGGGGAAAAATCTTTTCTCTCATTGGCTGGCGAGTAACGAAGCAATAGCGGACCCGTGAGACACACTGAGCAAATGGCCAGTTTTGTCTTATCCGGTGTTGAACGTCGATTTTCCTCTGGGAAACTTATTCTGTGTGTGATGTTTTTTTTTTTTCAGGTTCCCCTTTCCCGTGTCCTTTCCTTCTCCCCCTGTGCTCATATGTGGCACAGGTGTACCGGGCATTTTTCTTCGGAGAGAAATATCGCTTGGAATGGCTTGTTGTTACAGGTAAGTATGTAGGGCAGCTTACAACTTCACTTCTTAACGGGTAACCGTCTACTCCTTCTCCTCTAATATTTCCATACTTTTCTTTCGTGCTATTCTATCGGGGCAATCTGCTCCTAACTCTCTTAGATTCTCTTTCACCTGCCAAAAGGCGCATGGCGCTGTGTGTTCGGGTTTCTCAACCTAATTTAGGAACTCCTTATTCATGCTACTGATTTTTTCACACATTTAGTGACTTTTTTTAAAAAACTCCTTATTTCTACTGATTTTTCCATGTTTCATTAAATTCTAATTTTTCGGAACGCTTTTAGTGATACTGTTGAAGAATTTATATGAAACATAAAGAGGAAATCTGTTTGAAATGGTTGGTAAACTTGGGTATTATATTTGTGTACAAACGGATAATTGATATTGATAGGCTACAATGCTCTTGTTCTTTGAATGAGAAATATCCATAACTGCTACGATCCCTGATGTAGAGGTAGGGAAACCAGTTTTGTTTTAACAAACACCGTGAACAACTCGATGGGCTATAAGCAGTCTGCCACCCCTAATGTAGGGCTACTGGTTCCAGGAAAGAGAGAGGGAGAGAACTAGTGCCATTAAGCAAACACAACACTCATGTATGCGTCACAGACAGTCTAACCTGGATCCATCTAGGATGAATTGTCAAAAGCTAGCGCTTAGACCACTACGCTATGGGGCCTTCTTGATAGGTAGTGGTGGCACGTGGTTGGTATTAGTGGTTCATACAATTTTTTGTAGTTCATTGTTATTTCGTTGAATTGTCAACAGTAGTTTGTTTTTTCTTACATTTTAACAGGGTAACTTAACCAAAAGTTTTTGTTTTCTGATAATGCTTAAAATGCATTATGCAACATTTGGATGTTGTTACCCCTGTCAGTGTCCTGGGAAAGAAGTTTCCATGAGTTGCTGCTTTAGTTTCTTTCTCAGTGTGATTCCTCCAACTGAGATTCAAACACTGGACAATGAATGGAAAATGCTTCAAAATACTGATCTTGAAATGCAATGCACTCTGATGTACGTGTGCATAATTTTTAGTCATGTGCAAAATAATAACACATTCGTGACGGAAGCAGACTCTTTCCATCATTGTCGAAGTTTGTGGCATGTTTGTTATTCTTCCTTCATTCAAGGGCTGTAGTAGAAAGGATTTTTTGTTTTTTTATGATAAACATCATGAAGACAAATCAGAGAAACAGACTTTCTTTAAAAACCGCATGTTGATTGCTGCATGCAAAAGTTATGCTTTTAAGTTCTTCATAGCATAGCTTTGACGGATGAAATTGTTTGGCAGAAAAAATGAAAACCAGCATCTATTATAGCAATAGTGTTGATAATAAGATTAGAACAACTCTTCTGTTCAAATTCTGAAAGTGTGGATTCTACAGTTCAGCTGACCAAAGACCTTTACAGTTGACCCATTTCATTAGACTTTGCATTATAGATCATAGCAGAAAAGCTAAAGTTGCCTCTTAAGAAAGGAAATTAAATGGAAAATACAATTATGTCATCAGAACTGCTTTAGATCATTGCTATAGCGGTGCATTGTGTATTGTAGCGAAACAAAAATCTGCTGATTTTTATACTAATCTACTGATTTTTTGGGATGAAATCTACTGATTTTTGAGAATTTCACTTGGCAACACTAGTAGTGTATATTAACTACTGACTCATAACTGTATCCTTCGTGCACCCTGCCTGATGATGGAGCCGGGGTAGTTCCGAAAGTTCTTGCCTTCAGTATGTTTTTAACTTGTATATAAACATCATTTTACTTTGCAAGTTTTTTTAGGAGAAAGTTAAATCGCATATAAGAGAGCTTCACCCTGGATTTATTGTAAAGCTTCATACTTCCTGGAAGTGAGTGGGGGCGGGGATGCATGAGTATTTCGGGATGACAGGCAGTTGCAGTGACATTACATGAGCCGCAAATGGCTGAGTGGTTAGCAGTTCAGATTACCAATACAAGGTCCTCAGGTTCGTTCCTGGGCTGATCTTGCGGAGGTGGTGTGAGTTGCTAACAATCACTGAATATTTGCTGTGCATCGGATGAGCACGTTAAGTCACGGCCCACAGGTTGGACCCACTGGTTAAATGGGTATCCTTTCCTATGCCCTCCTTGAAATTCTCTCACCCCTCTATGTGCAACATCGTACTTGTACGGTGGCGCCATCTACTGTACTCTAATCTCACTACAAATTGTTCTGTCAAAGTCGCTAGACTTGCTCTCATTACTTCCGTTTCTGTGTCCTGCTCAAAAGGCGAACTCGCTGTAGGTGGCTGGGACCTAAAATTTACTCACTGTGGATGGAAGTCCTACAAGAAAATGATTCATACCTGCCTGGGATGCACTGACATTACCTAAAGAAACCCAGTCTCCACACTTCCTACAAAGCTGATAAAGGGGGTAACAGTTTAAAGCTTAAACTCATCTTAACTGCACTCCCCTTTTTAACAGGACAGAGGACACATAAGGGTGGGTTGGGGGGCTGCTGTTCGTTGTAGTTAGCTGCTTTGAGGGTGTCTTGTTGCCCTTTTCTGTCAATGACTGCCACGGAGGACCTCGGGTTTGATCCCAGCAGGTACGAACGCTTGAACCACTAAATATCCACCGTGCGTTGGGCACGTTAAACCGTTGTGCCCCGGGCACTAAATAAGGGGTCTTCCTTCCTCTTTCTACCTCTTTTCCGTGTCACTTTCCTATCTGGCATTTTCAAGCAAATCATCCTGCTGCATGTTCACCCAAAACCTTCCACCAGCCCCATATTTAGCAACCACCTTTCTGAAGAAACGTTTCTTGAAGAACCAGGCCAACCTCTCTAATCTCTAATGAGTATTAAGGGAGCACGTGGTCAGTTAGGCTGGTGTTAAGAGAGATGAAAGCAAATTTTTCCACCACCCTTCATTGTAGAGTTCTGGAAAGGGTCAGTACTCCCTGGTCTGGTTTTCATGTTTTTACCTACGAATTTTGTTCTTCGGTTTGCTTATATTTCTTTGTTTAGAAAACACTTTGAGTTTTTATCGTATTGTTTGAAAATTGAACTCTGAAGTATTCAAAAGTTCAGTCCTGTTCTATAAAATGTCTTTATTAAAATACTTTAAAAGAAAAAATGTTGAGAATGAGGACAGCAGTGAAGAACAAGAAAAAGCTGCTTTTAGTAAAACCCCTGATACTATGCAGGATAACGATTCACTTATTGAGCTTAATGTGATCAAGGTGCCCGAGAGTAAAAAACTGAAGACGGCACAATATCCCAAAAATAAATATGGCAGAAGTTTTCAAGGTGACTGGTTAAGTAAATATGAATGGCTGGAATATTCAGAACTGGACAAGGTATTTTGTAATGCTTGCAAGTATTATCAACCTACTGGGACAAAAGAGACAGCGTATATAGCTACAAGATTCGATTGTTGTAAAAAAAGCATTTGACAAGAAGAAAGGATGTGATTTTCAGCTCGTGAATTGACGAAAAATCATTTAATTGTTGTTGCAAAATGGGGAGAAAGAAAAGTGAGAGAACGACGTAATCAGTCAGTTTCGTCTTTAGTAAATGATAAAGTTCTAGAAGGGAACCGTTATTATGTTTCATCCATCACAGAAATGATACAATTTCTTACTACTAATCAACTGTCCTTAAGAGGTACTTACATTATTGAAGAGAATTCAGAAGATAGATAATTTATATTTTTTTAATATAAGCTTAAAAAGGACCAAAAACTTTTACATATTTCTAAAACAATTCCCAAAATGTATCCTATTTATCCCCTAAAATGCTGAATATGATTCACGTTATGGCTGATATGGTGAAAAATTATGTTGCTACAAATGTTTTAAACGCAGACGTTCCTTGGTACACCTTATTTACGGATGGAAACCGTAAAAAAAATGGAAAAAAATAATAGCTTTTGGAATTAGATTTGTTCAAAATGGAAAAGTTTTAGAAAAACTTTATCAGTTGAGATGGCAAACAGCAGTGATGCAAAATCATTGGCTAAGATGGCACTCGATTCATTAGAAGCCTACAAACAGATACTGAGTATATTTACTTAGTCAATGCTATGAGGGAGCCATTGTCATGTCTGAAGGAAAAGAAGGCACCCCAGCTATCTTGCAAAATAAATTAAATCTGAAAATCTCCTATGTTCATTGCTACAACCATAGATTACATTTAGTTGTAATGAAAGTAGTAATGGTAGATGAAATTCAATACCTTTTCAGCCAGAGTACAGCCTTATACAATTTTCTCAAGGAAGGAAGGAAATATCCGTAACATACATGAAGGCGAATAACTTGTCCGACTTTTAGAACAGGTGGTCGGGCCATTTTGAAATCGTTAAATTAATGTTTGAAAATTCCAATGATATTGCCAACTCCTTTAGAGAAATTCAGTTAAATGAAAAGAAAAAGTTCGCTGGAGAAGATGTTGCAATCAGCACTGAATTATTGCATCCAATGACACATTCTGCTTTTGTTTGGTATTGATGAAAAAAATACTTGGAATTTTACATCCAGCAGATAAAATTTTAGTCTTACTGTGTAAGCCTGGAAACATCAAATAAAATTATAAATTCTGCGCACCTAACACTTGTTAACCTTCGAAACATTTCTAATTTTGATGCAATACTGGGGAGAGTAATTCGTTCTTTAAGAATTTGGAGGATGAAATGAAAAAGCATAGAATTCGTAAAATAAATTCAATGATGGAAAACTTTATAGTTTATGAATTCATAAATGAGCCTTCAGAAGTCGGTCATCGTAATAAACTGCGGTGCATCTACAATGAGACTATTAATTCTGTTCTACAAGAATTTGATAAGAGATTTTACAACAACCAAGATTTGATTGGTGCAATAACTGCTGTTGAAGATCTGAATGAGGATTTAGAAAAGTGTGATGCCCTGAAAGAACTTGGAATTAATATTCCTCAAAGAGAAGAAATAGTAGTTGCAAAAAATTTTATTAAATGTGAAACAAGAACGGAGGACTCTATATAAAAACTCCATGAAACGAGAAAAAGCTTTTCCTGATGTGAAAGACCTGGTGGCAACTTGTAGTGTTTTTGCATGCAGCACTGCAATCTGTGAAAGTACTTTTTCAGCCCTTAGAAATATCGACAGGCCCCAGGGGCAAAACATGTCTTGTCAAAGACAGGCAGATTTAGTGCTATTGAGCTTTGAAAAAAATATAACAAAAAATTTGGACTCAATATTTTTGAAGAAATTCAATGATATGGCTGACAGGAAATTGCAATTATTCTAAAATGAAAAAAAAAAAAAGCCAAATATGAGTTTTAACTTTAACTCTTTAAAGGGCAAGATCCTTGTCGTTTTTTATTCTTTGTTTCTTTTCTTTTTATAAATTTTTGGCAAACAAATTTCAGGCTGTGTATCAGAGCAATTATTATGATCACTCTATTTGCAAAAATAGCCTAAACCAGAGCAAAAAAAAGCCAACCACGTGGCTCTTTTGGCCAACAATATTGGTAAGTTCATTTTCTGAATAATACATGGATGGATCTTCTTTTTTTTTTTTTTTTTGGGGGGGGGGTGGAGTTTAACGACCACCGTGAGCAACTCAATGGGCTATAAGCAGTCGCCCGTCCCTAATTTAGGGTCACAGGTTCCAGGGAAGGGAGAGAGCCAGTGCCGTAAGACAAACACAACATCCATGCCTCACGGGATTCGAACCTGGACCCCGTTCGGACGAATGATCAGAGGCCATCGCTCAGACCACTGCGCCACCGGGGCGGCTGGATGGATCTTGATTCCATTTGCCCAAATATCATATTTAGTCTAATTTAGGTTTTTTTTTTGGATTGGAGGTTTAACGACCACCGTGAGCAACTCAATGGGCTATAAGCAGTCGCCCGTCTCTAATTTAGGGTCACTGGTTCCAGGGAAGGGAAAGAGCCAGTGCCGTAAGACAAACACAACATCCATGCCTCGCCGGGATTCGAACCCGGACCCCTTCCGGACGAATGATCAGAGGCCATCGCTTAGACCACTGCGCCACCGGGGCGGCAATTTAGGTTTAAGCAATCGAAAAAAAAAATATTTAAACATTTGATCTGAAAAATTGTGCATTTCAGCTAAATCAGATTATCGTAGCATTTTGCTGAATAAGTTAATACAGCTTAAACCTTGAGTGTAATGTAACTGTGCTAAAATTCATCAGGCATAAAAATCTCTTAATCCACTGCCTAATGTATGAATTTTCAAATTGAATAAAAAAATTCGCAAAAGTTAAAAAACTCAAAATGTCAATGATCGGAAATTTTGCTGCATTTTCAATTATTCTACATTAAAATTTGCATAAAATGCGTTAGCAAAATCGTTAAAGCTCGACTACTTTTGTGTAATGATTAAATTTTTCAGCTTCTCCTTCTATTAAAAAAAATAGGACAAGCTGTTACAATTGGTCCGGTAACGTGAGTTTGAACTTAAATCATGTTTTCTATACGTTTCAGAGGGTGGAGAATATGAATCTGAACGATATCTCAGAAGTTTATGTATACTATATGCATATCTATAGCCTGTCAACACTGTAGCTTCCAGAATTATGTACCGATTGAGTTGATTTTTGGTACAAAAATCAGATTTCGTAATTTTTTGGATTTTGTTAACCAGTAAAATCGGTCTATAATAAGGCGCCCAAAAGAGGCCTCAAAAGTTTTGAAAATTCACCCCCTCCCAAAAAAAAAACGTTTTGGGGGGGATAATGGCCAACAATGTATGATTTTGTATGTAATTTTGTATTTTGAATCGAATGAAACTAGTTTCATTGGGCTACGACGCACAGTTCTAGAGATAGATGCAAAAATCTATATTAGGCAATTATTTTAGCGTGTTTGACGTAGCCTTGGAAGTAATGCATTAAAAAATGAAATAAAGGGAAAATAAACAATTCAAATAAAAAATCATTTGCTGTTTTAGATAAGACTAATTGCGTGATATAAAGCTGTATTAAATCGTAAAAGTTTTGTTAAAATCTCAAAATTTTAACACCATTACATTTTTTTAACATCAATAAATAAACAAATTAAAAAATCGTTTCGACTCGACTCGATAGCAATTTTACTGGGGACCTAGCTCCTTACGGCGCTTCAACTCGTAGTGGAATATGCAAACCTTCAAGAGACCAAAATGAGTTCCGCAGGGCGGGGGATCGTTTGCTGTTTTAAATACAATAAATTGCACAATGAAAAAAGATTTATTCTTTGTTTTACGAGAAGGACATGGTATGCTCTTAACGTCAGCAGTTGAGCTGCGCATTGGACTGTTTTTTTCTTGAGCTCCCCTGCATGTTTCAAAACCCCTCTGGCCTTCTTGGCTGGTTACGGCCCTGAGTCATAGAAATACCGTAGGTACTCGCGTATCAGTCAAAAGTTTTTGGAGGAAATCTTGCTTTCAGAGTCAGAGGATCGGTTTATACGTGGGCCAATAAAAAAACTTCCGTGAATTCTCCGGCAGAATTTACCTACGGATTTGTTTACGTTTTAAACCACGGCACATAGCTTTCCGACTGTTACCGTGCGATTGTTTTCTGAACCCAAAACTATCGCGCAATGACATGATCATTTCATGTCACTGCGCGATAGTCCACAATTGTGTCCACCACTTCAAGTTTAAATTCGGCAGTGTAACTGAAACGTTTCCTTTTCAAAGACATCATGAATAGCAATGAAGAAAAATAGCAGCAACGACGATGGTCAAAATGGCGAAAGACGAACTAAACACAACGCAGCGCACATGAGATCCGCAAGGAGGAACGCATAGATTGGTGTAGCAAGCGCTGTGCATACTTCTTTGGCTTTTTGCCAAAAACTGAGACCGCATGATCTTAACGATACAAAATGACCTTGCCGTCCCACCCCACAACTTCCCAATCTTTCGTTACAACATTCCACCTTCCTGCTCCCTGACCTCCCCTCTCCGTACAAACTCCTGAACTGAGGAAAATTCTTCCAAGGGAGTTCCTTTTCCAATTTTTTTTTTTAAATCAAAGGGTCGTAAAAAATGAAAAAAAAATCGTCGTATAATACGCAGAACGTATATTTTTTTACTTTTTTAGCAGATAATCCGCAGATTATACGACGAAAATTACGGGTACATCCATGAGCAGTTACTATTTTCTGTATGTTTGTAAGAAAATGTTAAATTCCACATTTTTCAACACAAGAAGTGATTACATTTTTTGCAGAAACACATGGAAATTTGAAATTTATGATTTCAGGGTTACTATCCAGACAGCCGCCCGGTGGCGCAGTGGTCTAAGCGATGGCTTCTGATCATTCGTCCGAAAGGGGTCCGGGTTCGAATCCCGGTGAGGCATGGATGTTGTGTTTGTCTTACGACACTGGCTCTCTCCCTTCCCTGGAACCAGTGACCCTAAATTAGGGACGGGCGACTGCTTATTGCCCATTGAGTTGCTCACGGTGGTCGTTAAACCTCCAATAAAAAAAAAACTATCCAGACAGATTATTGCAAACCTCTTTAGCATTGGACCCAGAAAGTCTTATTTTTAACTGCATAGCAGTTTGTTTCTACAGGATGTTCTTTCTCAAAGTTCTAGTGTTTTCAAGATCTTGGATATAGTGAGTGAAGTGTTTGGTTTTATGTTGAATTAAAAGCAGTTTATTACACTGTTTTGATCATTTTCTGGATTTAATGAAGGAAAACCTGAGCTGAAATTTGAGCTGAGCAAGATTGTCTTTGCACTCTTCAAATGCAACAATTGGAAAAAGAAAGCTCTTTGATGTCATCAGGATGAGCCATTCCCTTAGGAAATGGTTTTAACAAGATACTGGATTCAGATTATCTTAAACAGGATTCTAGTCTCTCCCATGAGGCACTGTCTCACCCATCTACTTTGCAGAAAATGAACAGGTTCACGTTTTCCATTCCAGAAGAAATGGTATATTCAGTAACAAAACTATTAGGAACTACTGCACATATTTAATGAAACACAAATAAGGTAAAATATTCTTCGTTTTGCTCTGCACATGACATATTTCATGCTTGAGGGATTTCTCATAAGCAAGTTCAACTGTATTTCTACATAAATATTTGAAGTTGTGTAAATTGTCAAGCAACGTAAAGTTATAGATTAAAAGCTTGACTATCTCCACAGGCAATTAGTTGTAGCTACTCGTATTAGCAGACTGACAATGATCAGGTACCACCCACCCAATTTTTTAAGTTGCATATTGATAATTCATATATAATTTATTGTTCACTTCGCATTTCTCCTGATGTTGGAATAATGCAAACTGAAAAAGCCTATACTAGTGTTGAAAAAAATTATCTCAAGACTTTCCTCATTTGGCATGTAGATGTGAGATCCAATTGTTGTAGTGTGACTGTTACCTATAGTAGTGAAGACTGTGTACATGCAAATATCATTCCATATAGTTATCAGTGTATTGTAACAAGTTAATTCCTGATGTGCTTTGCAGATTTATGCTTTAAAGTTCTGAGTCAATATTTAAATTTCTGAGCATCAAGCTTGTATTAGGTGGAGACATCCACTGGCTCTGTTGCCAATAGGTCACAGCTAATCTTTGGTGTGATGTCACATACAGGCAAAACCAAAACAAACTCTAGCTTAAGTGATACTACTGTCAACAGATATATCTGAGTTTGGTATCTTTGTGTTGTGCAGTTGCACCAATCACAATATAAAAGGAATTAATTTGACATTTCATAGGTACGTAAAATACATGAAACTGCTATCAGTGAAATACAAATCAGATTTTATGTAATGTATATATCTTTAACACAATGACCGTTCATTACGACTTTTCTTCAAAAGTACCTTGTTCAACTTGCACTGGGCGATTTTAAATTCTCCTTTGAAGTCTTACTTTCAGAACTTGTGTAAACTCAGGTTAAAACATCTATAGCGGAAGCCACAGTTGTTCTTAAATTTACATGCATACAAATATTCAGGGGTGCTAATTTTCCGGAATTTCCGGAAATTTTCGGCGTTTTATTTTTTTACCCCACCGGAAATTTTCGGCGTTTTTTTTTTTTTTTTTTCACGGAAATTTGCGGCGTTGTACTAGAATTTTCGGCGTTTTGGTTTTTTTTTTTTTTTTTTTCAGAAATTTTATTTTATAGCCAGTGACAAGGCCTGTCACTGTCCTTTCCTTGTTTTCCCTTTGGTTGGTGGCCAAAGCAAAACTCAATTCCACTGGGAGTTGGGAAATCTGACTGTCAATCTACCCCCACAGAGGAGAAGAGAAACAGGTCCACTCTGTGTCTACCTAATTCATCTGGGAGAGATCCCCTCCCACCCCCACCCCACCTAATGTTATATTTGTCTTCTAAAAGTGTGTTAACTCTTTGCTTTCCTTTGTGGTTTGGTGCTGGGTTTGCCCAGAGCTACTCCAAACAGAAATATCTCACCCCTTTCTTTTCCTGGCAGTGCCCTTTTTGCTCCTGGCCCACCCACTCTGTCTGCTGCTTTTGACCTTCAAGACTTCTCATCATCACAGAGATCTAGGGAGGATCTCCCTGCTGACTTTTTGTTCACCCCTCTCCCTTCCCTTTGGGATGCCTGCTGGTTGCTGCTCAGGAAATCTTTGTCATTGGTTTCAATGCAATGACAAAGATTTCCTGAGCAGCGTTTTTATTTATTTTTTCTCAGTATTTTGCTTTTCATAAGTATTATTTATAGCTTTGAAGGGCCAAACACTGGAAATTTGCAATTAGTAAAATTTTATAAAGGCCACTCTTCTTTAAAAAAATATCAGAACTTGGAAAATAAATTACGAATGTAACACATATATTCTGATTTTTTTTTGTAAGTATTGATCTACGTTTATTTCAGGAAATTTGGGTTTGGTTTCAGGAAATTTGATTTCACAGAATAAGCACTCCTGATACAAGCATTACAAGGTTGCTTACCTCTTTTAACATTTCACTACACGTTTCATTCTTTCTGCCGTCATGCTTGGTTTAGGCTTCCGGTGCGGTGTTCTATTTTTGGAACCTGAAGACCAAAAATAGAACACCGCACCAGAATCCTAAACCAAGCATGACGGCAGAAAGAATGAAACGTGTAGTGAAAATGTTAAGAGTAAGCAACCTTGTAATACTTGTGTAAACTGTTAATAGTTTAATTTCTTCATTCAGTTGTCTGAAACCAAACCAGATGTTAAACACATTAAACTAAAGTCAAATTTATGCACCAGTTGCATATTGAAAGTTACAAAACATCATTTATTTTACTTCAAGGTTGTGCTACCGTGACAGAAAACATTTAATATTGCTCTTGTTTTAATGTTGTTAAGCAATACTTAACATAGGGGAAAAAATGCAAGTTTATAAATTTTCTAAGTAATTTTAATGTCCATCTGCTTTTCTGAGTTCTTGTTAAGTTAAGTGTAGCCCGCTGAAATATAAATTTCTTAATCGTGTTACTAATAAGCTGGTCATTTCTGAAACTTACTGTTTTAATTTTTAGTCACATCCATCCATGCATGCATCACTTTATAAAGCACTAAATGAGACTGGCTGCATGACACGTTGGTATTTAATCCCAAAACTGGGAGCATTTTTTTCTGTACTTGGGGCTGCACACTGAGTGGCAACTTTATTATGACCACCCACTCAGTACTTCGTTGGGACACCTCTTACCTTTAATACTGCGTCTATTCTTCATGGCATGAACTCCACGAGATGTTGATTGGTGGTTTGTGGAATCTGAGACCATGTTTGATGAACAGCACTTTCCACGAGTGTGAGATTGCAGGGTAGTGGATCCAGTTGTCTGATGGCTTGTTCAACTTCATCCCACAAATGCCGCCCCGGTGGCGCAGTGGTCTAAGGCGATGGCCTCTGATCATTCGTCCGAAAGGGGTCCGGGTTCGAATCCCGGTGAGGCATGGGTTTGTTGTGTTTGTATTACGGCACTGGCTTCCTCCCTTCCCTGGAGCTAGTGACGCTAAATTAGGGACGGGCGACTGCTTATAGCCCATTGAGTTGCTTACGGTGGTCGTTAAACCTCCAATCTAAAAAAAAAAAAAAAAAAAAGGAACCTGGACCCATGTCGTAAGACAGATCAGAAGCCATCGCTTAGACCACTGCGCCACCGGGACGGCGAATTAGTGATAGGCGAATGCTTATAGCCCATTGAGTTGCTCACGGTGGTCGTTAAACCTCCAATAAAAAAAAAGAATAATAAAAATGTGCTGACTCGTACTGCATCGGCTAGATATTTTCTTTCAATTCTTTGGGTTTTTTTTAAATCTTTTTGAAAGGAATTAATAAATAGGAATCGTGCACCAACTATACTCAAACTGTTATTTTCTTTCTCCATGGACCTCATTCACCTCGCATTGCATCATGGAAAAGCTTTTCCGTGGCCGCGGACCAACAACAGTTTGTTTACATGCGTTTTCCCATTGCTTAACGTTTCAGAGGTTCAGGAAAATCTCAATTTTCGTAAATTTATTAACGACATGTCTAACTTTTGCTCATCGCATGGTTGTGCTAATTAATCCAGCAACCTAAATTGTGTAGAGGAAGGAAAAACATTCCTTAGTTTTCCTCTGAAAAAGACGAAGCCGCCCCGGTGTCACTACGTAACACATCGGTCTAAGCGATGGCCTTTGATCATTCGTTCGAACGGGGTCCGGGTTCGAATCCAGTGAGGCATGGATGTTGTGTTTGTCTTACGGCACTGGTTCTCTCTCTTCCCTGGAATCAGTGACCCTAAATTAGGGACGGGCGACTGCTTATAGCCCATTGAGTTGCTCACGATGGTCGTTAAACCTCCAATCAAAAAAAAAAAGAAAAAAGACGAAATTATTAAAGGAATTGCTGGATATAATGAAACGCGATGATTTCCATTCCAATGTGCAATCTGCCGCCCCGGTGGCGCAGTGGTCTAAGCGATGGCCTCTGAGCATTCGTCCGAACGGGGTCCGGGTTCGAATCCAGTGAGGCATGGATGTTGTGTTTGTCTTAAGGCACTGGCTCTCTCCCTTCCCTGGAACCAGTGACCCAAAATTAGGGACCGGCGACTGCTTATAGCCCATTGAGTTGCTCACGGTGGTCGTTAAACCTCCAATAAAAAAAAAAAAAATGTGCGCTCTCTACTATGTTCTGTCCACTCTAACGAAAAAGATTTTGGATATTATGACACTAGGAATCAAAGGCAGTTGAAACCTCGTAATATTTCTTTGAATTTCAGTTTCAAAAAAAAAAAAAGGTAGGAGAAAATTGACGGAATATTTGAATCGGTAAATTACGAATTAAGTTCTACTTTCTTCAAAGAATGTAACAAACATATCTATAATTTCTTTTTCATATCTATAATTTCTCTCTTAATATTTCGCATTCATTTAATTTTTAAGTAGATTGCTTAGCGTACGAACCCTAATTTGTTTCCTTTTTTTTTTTTTTTGATTGAAGGTTTAACGACCACCGTGAGCAACTCAATGGGCTATAAGCAGTCGCCCGTCCCTAATTTAGGGTCACTGGTTCCAGGGAAGGGAGAGAGCCAGTGCCGTAAGACAAACACAACATCCATGCCTGACCGGGATTCGAACCCGGACCCCGTTCGGACGAATGATCAGAGGCCAACGCCTTAGACCACTGCGCCACCGGGGAGGCAATTTGTTTTCTTATTACGTATTTGTCTGAGCTGCTAAATGCTTTCGTTTTGCAAAACAAGGTACCCAAGTTTATGTTTCAGATCTTTCGCCAATGTCTGACAATAAGATCATTAAAATTTAATATACCGTGTAAGAGAAATGCTACAAAAAAAACTTCATTCTCCTTTTTTTTCATTAAAATTTAATATACCGTGTAAGAGAAATGCTACAAAAAAAACTTCATTCTCTTTTTCTTTTTTTTTTTTTTTTTTTTTGATTGGAGGTTTAACGACCACCGTGAGCAACTCAATGGGCTATAAGCAGTCGCCCGTCCCTAATTTAGGGTCACTAGTTCTAGGAAAGGGAGAGAACCAGTGCCGTAAGACAACACAACATCCATGCCTCACCGGGATTCGAACCCGGACCCCGTTCTGACGAATGATCAGAGGCCATCGCTTAGACCACTGCGCCACCGGGGCGGCGCATTCTCCTGCGTCACGCGAAATAAACATCAAACACAAAATTGTCTTTATATATTTTTGCAACTTTGATTTGTTCTTCTAAGAAATTAATTTCTTTTTCTTCGCCCTGTAGCTCTATTAATTCATCGGCAGACTTCATGACGTTAGGATTGAAAACAGGGATAATCAAATAGCGAAAACATTAAATCAGCAGACATGTTGGTCCGCAGAAATCCATTTCTGACGTTACATGAATAAGGGCCATTCATGACGCGCTGCCCCGGTGGCGCAGTGGTCTAAGCGATGGCCTCTGAACATTCGTTGGCCGCCCCGGTGGCGCAGTGGTCTAAGCGATGGCCTCTGATCATTCGTCCGAACGGGGTCCGGGTCGAATCCCGGTGAGGCATGGATGTTGTGTTTGTTTTACGGCACTGGCTCTCTCCCTTCACTGGAACCAGTGACCCAAAATTAGGGACGAGCGACTGCTTATAGCCCATTGAGTTGTTCACGGTGGTCGTTAAACCTCCAATCCATTCATGACGCATATGGCAACATCTATATTTATTATTCGTACAATAGCGAGCTTGGCCAAGGTTGGCAACGCATGTACGTAAACATCATGTGAGCAGCGGTGGTTTGTTTATGAAATGTAACGACATTTAATATTCACCAGCTGTGAGTTATTTTTTTATTTTAAAACATTGTTTCCCTGGGCACGGTTCTGTCGTAAACAAGGTAGTTTTGTACGCTTATAAGGTGTTGTGAAGTAACTAAATTACAGGTCACATGCTGGTTCGTTTCCAGGTTTTTTTTTTTTTTTTTTGATTGGAGGTTTAACGACAACCGTGAGCAACTCAATGGGCTATAAGCAGTCGCCCGTCCCTAATTTAGGGTCACTGGTTCCAGGGAAGGGAGAGAGCCAGTGCCGTAAGACAAACACAACATCCATGCCTGACCGGGATTCGAACCCGGACCCCGTTCGGACGAATGATCAGAGGCCATCGCTTAGACCACTGCGCCACCGGGGTGGCCAGGTTAATTAGAGGCATGGCCAACTGCTTGATCCGATTTAGTTTGCTATACCATCATGACCAGCCAGTATGTGGTTTACCAGCTGATTCACTGGGTACATTTGGTACCGACGTCCCCGTATGTCGTGGAAGATTTCTATGTTGGAGGATAGGAAATAATTCAATATATAGCAATCTGATAAAATAACATATAGCCAGTCCAGGACTGGCTGTATACTGAGTTGAGGGATAGAGCAGCGTGAGTAAAAAGATTTGAAAGCAAAGTTTCGAAGAATTAAAATTTATGAAGAGCACTCGTGGACGTGGTTACAACGAGATTTCACCATGGTGTCTGGGTGAGCTTCATGTTCTACTTTAAAAAAAATCTAATCTTATTCAAAAGCATACAAACGCCGCAAACAGTGGCCTAGAAACCTAGAAACGGGGGGGGGAGTACAGGGGTACAATGGGGTACATTAATATCTACTGTACCCCCCAGATATGAGCAAACACAAACCAATCATTCATAAAGAGTCAACTGTAAAATTTACTTGTTTTTTTTTTATTTTCTTTTTTTTTCAAAGAAATATCACGGGTCATCTGTTTTTTATATATCCGAAGCTTGTAGTGGGAGGCTTTTCATCCAACAAAAACTGGCCAACCATCTGGGAAACTCCAGCAAATTAGTTCTGCAGGGAAACAACGAGTGCCAGGTTTTTGTTAATAACTTCAAACAGCATATGGTGGCAGGGCTAGGGCTTGATAACATACTTATGATCAGTGTTTCTTCTCTCTTAAAATTCCATGCATCTTGATCAGGTCGTCCTTTCTGCACTTTTAAAAAAAAAATTAATGCACAAGTGGACATTTCAGCGCCCGCAGGCCCGGCACTAAAATTGTTTTCTGTCTTAAGATCTGTAGCAATACTTGTGCATTACGGATTTCACATACCACTCATAGAACTCCAATTCCTCGATATCTCCACCATCATTTAGCTTTGCACCAGACCAATGTGCTTTTTAACTTCAATTGTCAGCCTATGTATCGTTCAAAGTTTTTAATATAGACTTCATAATGCTTCAATGGTACTATCTTCGTGGGTAGAGCAGTTTTTATCTTACTGCGGTTTTACTTTATTAATGTAAACAAAAATGATAAGAAATTTAATTCGTTCTTGTAAAGAGTTATATAACCTTTCCTGAGAAATCCCTCTTTTCCAAACCCTGCTGACAGAAATTCATCCTAATGTTGACTTGTCCCTGCTCAATATTTTAATAGAAAAAAAAAAAAAGTACAAAAATTAACAAGAGAGAACACACACAAAAAAAAAAAAAAACTTCTCCATTCATTTTCTGATGAGAAATTAATAATGTGAACTTTTTGTCAGCAATAAAAATAATAATGGTAATAATTAATAATAATATGATGATGACAATGTTCATTCGGGTGAATTCCTGATCAGTATACGTATTTTATAAAAACTTTAATATACTACCCCCCAAAAAAAAATTCGGAGGGGTCATCCATAGATGGCTTAATCCTTGAGATGTAAGTTTCATGAGCTTGTACCCCTCCTAAATCAAAAGCGTTCCTACGCCACTGAACGCAAGTAATTAAGTGAACATTTCGAAACGAACGTAAAAGAAAACCAAGGAAAAAATGGTCCGTAAGGAATTAAAAACAAATTTGAACGTAAAATCCGCCACTAAACCGGAAACTATCGACAAACGAAAGTACCCGATCCGACTTGGTATCCCTTCCGTAGATACAAATCGCTTTCCTAGATACAAATCGCTTCCCTAGATACAAATCGTTCTCTAAACCAGAAGAATCGCTGACTGAAACGAACGAAAGGTTCCGACTCGGAGTCGATTCCCTAGACCATGGGTGGGGAACCTGCAGCCTAGGCCATTAAGTACTACCTTTTGAGTGAATCGAAATTTTGCAAAACAAATCCTTTTATTTTTATTATGTTTTTGTTCTTTTATTATTTTTATTTTAATCTTAAAATGACTATTGAAAATACCAAAGAGTAAAAGAAGATTCAACAAAATAATGCTCCCCTCCTGACAGCCACAATTAAAACATTGGTAAGTCATAAGGGCTATTTTGACACCTGCTGTGCTCATGATTTTGCTTTATGGCTCCTAAAGAACTACAGATGGAATTGGTTGAGCTCTCAGAAGATGACATTTTAAAGTCCATATTTGACACTAAGAAAGATCCAGTTGAAAAATGGAATAGAATACCCACGCCGCCGGCAACATACGTGAAAAAAGCTGTCTTGCTTTACAGCCACTTATTGCTGCGAATCTATATTCTCGTACCAAACCCAAATCAAGATGCTGTTAAGGTCAAAAATGACTGATACCAATCTAGAGAATCGGCTAAAAGTGCGGACCTCTATGTTGCAACCAAATATTTTAAATACTTTCCAAGAAAAAGGCAGTCGCAACAAAGTCATTAAAAAGTTAACTTTAGAATTAAAATTTTTTTTTTCATTTTTTGAAGTTAGTCAGTACACGATAGGATTTTTACAAAATAATGTACATTTTGAAGTATATCTAATTGAAGTTTCTTAAATGCGGCCTTGTTAGATTACAGCTAACTTTATGGGGCTTTCCAAAACGAAAAAGTTCCCCTCTTCTGCCCTAGACACAAGTTGGTCTCTAAACCGTAAGAATCAAACGAACAAATCTCTTTAGTGAGTCGTTTTGAAAAAATCAGTTTGCACATATCTAATAGGGAATTGCGATTTCCACATAGAGCCACTACAATACTTTATATTTCAAGGGTATATAGTAGGGATGAGCAGACTTGCTTATCAAAAAGCCAAGTGGGGGGAAAAAGGGGGTAGGCCAAAGACTTTTTTCATTAATTTTTCTTCAAACTTCAATTTGGAAAAAGTGATAAACACTCATAATAGACTGACATGAATAAGTTTAAATACATTGAGAATGCAAAGCAATCATACATACCTACTAGTGTAATAGAAACTAAAACGTGAAGACAATGTTTATATGGAAGTGCACTGACTAGATGTTGGCGATTGTATGGAAACTAAAGGCCACAAACCAGAAAACTACAGTATCATTATACAGATGGTGAGTCAAAAGTTTTGCAATATTTTCATAAACGCATGTGCTGCGGTGGGTATGTCACGTTTTTAAACTAGTTCAAGTTGTGCACTGTAGTCAGTTGAAAGGGATATAAACTGGTAGCGGGTTTTTTTCTAGGCATTTTTGCGGGGCAGCGTGCCCTGCCTACCTTCAGGTTTGAAAAATTCCGCTCTGCCCGCCTTCATGCTAAAATTATGCACCCTACTGCCCTTTAAATTAAAAAAAATCCCATCCGGACCGCCCTAAAACGGAAACTGCAAAACGCACGCACTTGGACCTGCCCTAATCAATCCTACACTGCTGTGAAACCAAATTAGCGCTGACTCCATATTAGCCTCTCGTCTAGGTCACCAGTATTTGCTCCCTGTACCCCACCCCCTCTGTCTCTGCATCCACTCCTAAGTGCTCCCACCCTTCAGTGTTCCGCTTCCCAGCCCACGAACAGGAAATTTGTACGATCCTAAAAACCTCTCGAAGTTAGCCATCAGTATTTTAATTATAACCTTCAGTCAATACAGCGGGTGACGCAGATTACTTTAATCCTTGCAGATTGCTTTAACAAAGTTTCAAAAGTTATATTATTTATTTCATTAACTATCTACCCAATCAACTCAACCCCAAGAACAGACACAGCGCAACACGGCTACGCCCGTCGCAGTTTTTTTTGGAAAGGTATGCAGACTGTTTTTTCTGACTATTTCTTTAACATTCATTGTTTCTAGCATTCCTTTCAATTTTAAAGCAAAGGAAGGGAAAATTTTTGCACGATTTTATCGTTGGATCCTGCTTCCAGATGTGAAGTTACGCCGCTAGATTAAGTAACAATTGAATTTTGAAGATGTGAATCTGTTTTTTTTGGTGTAAATATGACATGGATGGTAAGTCAAATAACATCCGAAAACTTAAAAATTTCGTCGTCCTGGAGTGGGAATTGAACCCATTCTCCCGGATAGTGCCCGAGTATGCTAGCCACTACACCACCCAGAACGATGATGAAGTAACACTTGTTCAGTTTTACTTCATTTTATTTTAATTTTCTTCTTCTTCCTTGCTTTACAAACAGGTAACTTTGACTTAATAAGAATATTGCTTTCTTTCAATAATGATGCTAGGAAGCGATACTTTTGCACACTTTTTAACTGCGTCTCTGTTTCCACCACTTCCGTCTTACGCCGCATTCCGGAAACTGGTGGCCACAATTTTTCTTTTTTAGCGTCCATATAACATCGTGTCAGTTAGATATCTTTCTTTTTTTATTTTTACAACAGCAATATTTTTTAAGTCTTTTCAACGTTCCCTCCGTTTTCGCGACTGTCGGTGTTTGGGAAGTTGACATACAAATTTTTTTCTTTCTGCTCTTCCAGATGGCTTCATTTCAGTTAGATTTATGAATTTTTTTTCATTTTTTTTTCCAAATATCACTTTTGCACATTTTTTGTCATCCCTACTCCATTTTTATGGGCATATTATGCTGCAGCATTCCGGGAACTGATGGTTGCAAATTTTCAAATTTTCCTTTTTTTGGCTTCCAGATAGCTTTGTTTCAGTTATATTAAAGGTGCATGTGCTTTTTTTTTTTTTTTTTTTTCAAGAGCCATATCTTTTAGCGTTTGCAACATTTCATTCTACGTTTCCATGGTATTCTGGAAGTTGACGGTCACAGTTTTTTTCTTCCAGATAATTTCATCTCAGTTAAATTCAGGTGAAAAAAAAACTACTATACATTTTTAACGTCCCCTGTTGCATTTCTACAGCTGTATTGTTATACATGAGATTTTTCCGAGGTATCCTGCTTTTTTTTTTTTTTTTTGTCATTATTTGCGTCATTCTCGAGATCGATGCAGAACTGAAGATCAATGGGGGGGGGGGTAGGAAGGGGGCTGTCTACCGTCTGGGGAAGGTATTTTGTTAAACGGACTGGAGATTTTTTCTGTAATCGTAATTTCTCTTTTCTCATGATGTTGTCTATGTCCAGTATTGTTGTAAAATATCATGTTATTGCATAAATGTTTGTATTTCAGCAAGAAACTGTGGGCAACGATTTCTGAAAACTGAAGTTGAGATGACGCAAAGCTTTTCCTGTAGTCTTCAGGCACGAGATTTTTCCGTGGATTGGAAGAATTCCGCCATTTCTGTTATCATTTTGGGAATTCTCGAGATCAATGCACAACTGAACAGAAAGTTTGAGGGGAATGGGCGGGGGGGGGGGGGGTCCGTTTGAGGACAGAATTCCTTCCTTTGAAACTTTCGTAAACGGAAGTTAGACGCAGCAGAGGTTTCTCCCATCGCTCACTGTTCCTTCTGCCCAGTAGTGTTCTTAAATATCATTTTATTCCACAAATACTGCATTTCAGCTCAAAAACAGAGGAAAGTCTCTGAAAACGGAAGTCGGTCGAAGCGAAGATGCCGCCCCGGTGGCGCAGTGGTCTAAGCGATGGCCTCTGATCATTCGTCCGAACGGGGTCCGGGTTCGAATCCCGGTGAGGCATGGATGTTGTGTTTGTCTTACGGCACTGGTTCTCTCCCTTCCCTGGAACCAGTGACCCTAAATTAGGGACGGGCGACTGCTTATAGCCCATTGAGTTGCTCACGGTGGTCGTTAAACCTCCAGTCAAAAAAAAAAAAAAAAAAAAAAAGAAGCGAAGATTTCTCCCGTAAACATAATTTTTTTCTTCCTGCAATTTCTCACTATTTTGTGTTGTTGTTAAATGTTACTTTCCCCCATAAATGTCTGCACTTAAGCTTGATAAGGGAGGAAATTTTCCAAAAACGGAAGTGACGAAGTTGGAAAATTTGTTCAAATTTATGCATGGTGTTCAAAAGTATTCATATTCTGAAAATTACACCATTTATCTAAAGTGGTGACAGCTTTGATATCATGCATTCAAAGTCCTCAGGCTGAAAGTTCTTTCAGCATGATGGACTTTCAGCCTGATGGATAAATTATTGTTGTCTGAAAGAATAAAAGGATTAAAAAAAAAAAGTGAGAATGAAGAAATGGGAAGGGAATGACATCAACAAAAGGAAAAACTAAGCAAAGACTGTTGGGCAGCTGCAGAGTTGGCGGTGAAACTTTCTGAGAAGAAAGCAACACAAGAGGAAAATTGAGCTGATGTTCTAGCAAATACATAAAAAAAAAAAAAAAGCTGCATTTGAAGCAATACCTTTTAGAACAATTTTATTTTGTTTTGAATTCAGTAACTTGATATTTTGAATATACCAGTTTAATGTCTGCTCGTACATAAATAAATTACAGTTAACAATTCCATCTTGCTCGTGCTGTGTTATATTTAGTTTCTTGCTGCGCATTCTGATTTTTCACCTGGGCAAAAAGTTCAGCTTTTTTGTCCTATGGTCGGTTTGATATATGAATTATGTACAGTGGTCGAAGTGGCACATATAGCTACTGCCGGTATGGTCGACACCAAGATTTTAAATTGGAAGCCATTCTGCTTCAGTATGTTAAGTGCTCTGCTGCTGCACTAAAACTGTAGTGTAGCAGCAGAGCACTTAACATCTTTTCAGTCCTAGCTGCTAATCATTTATCAATTTTATCCATTAAAAATGTCATTTGCCGATTTTTGCGTTAAAATTTGTGCTTTCATCCTAATTTCTTTACGCAGTTTGTGACAGGTTTATAATTTATTACATACCGTGATGGTAAATAATGTTTGTTTAACTGGCGGTATGCTCACTTCCATGTTTGTTAACTGCCACTTCAAACACCATACCGGCCCACTTCAAACACTGATTATGTAGCATTCTAGTAGCTGATGGCCAAGATTTTAACCTTTTTTTTATTTACTTTCAGATAATTTTATTTCACATTGATGAAGGGAATTTTTTTGTTTTTGTTTTGTTTTACAAGAAGTCTTGCCTTGTTCCTCACTTTAATTTCATAATTTTTTGGGATTTAATTGTGTCAATGAAAATGCTCCCACCACATTTTCACAAATTCAGTAAATTTTTCTCAAAACCTGTAGTCAGTGCACAAAAGGATTCCAAACAAAAATTCTATATGGGCACCAGTTTTACAAACATATGAAATGTGATATATATAAATATATATTTACCAAAGTTGACATGATCATACACAGCTGTCTAAATCATCAGTTGATGAGGCCCCCAATAAAATATAATTGCTGCAAGAACTAATAAAAGCACAATGTGTATCATCCTTTAAAGGAGGCAGTTGAAAGTTTAATCGATTAACTAAATGAAAAAAAAAAAAAAAAGATAATAATTTTAATTTTATGAATTTCAAATTATTTACTATTAATTATACTTCCAGATTATTATTTTTAAAAATTTAAAAGCATTTAAGGGATGATGTTTAAATTCTGCATAAAATAAAATCTTTCTTTTTTTCTTATCAAGGCAAAGCTAGTTTGACTATAAAATTTATTTAAAAAAACTATTTAGTTGTAAATGAATTTATGGCACCTCTATTCATATTGTACTGTGAAATTAACTTTTTTACGGGTCTTATAGAGGTTATTATTAAAAAAAGTTGGTGGTCAAATTTTCGAACTAAAGCCTAGTTCGTCATCAGGACTACGTCGTTGGAGTAGTTGCTGCCACTCAGTTGGAAGAGTCCAACCGCAATTATCGTTAATTGTGGTACTTCTTCTTCTTGCTATTTTGATCCCTTCTTCTAGTTTTCTCTTTCCTAAGTTTGACTGGTGGGCGATTATTCTTACTTAGTCCCAATTTATGGAGTGTCCACTAGCTTGCATATGTCTGTCTAGCCCTGTTTTGTTACTAATGTTTCTAATAGCTGCTTGGTGTTCTTCCATTCGGACTTTAATACTTCTCCCTGTTTCTCGTATATAGCTGAATCCGCAGTTACAGTCGATGCAATATATTACTCCTTCTTGCAGTTGGATGTCCACTTCTTTCTGCTTTAAAGCTGGCAAGAATTTCTTTAATTTGTTACTTAATTCCTGCCAGCTTTAAAGCAGAAAGAAGTGGACATCCAACTGCAAGAAGGAGTAATATATTGCATCGACTGTAACTGCGGACTCAGCTATATAGATGAAACAGGGAGAAGTATTAAAGTCTGAATGAAAGAACACCAAGCAGCTATTAGAAACATTAGTAACAAAACAGGGCTAGACAGACATATGCAAGCTAGTGGACACTCCATAAATTGGGACTCAGTAAGAATAATCACCCACCAGTCAAACTTAGTAAAGAGGAAACTAGAAGAAGGGATCGAAATAGCAAGAAGAAGAAGTACCGCAATTAACGATAATTGCGGTTGGACTCTTCCAACTGAGTGGCATCAACTACTCGAACGACGTAGTCCTGATGACGAACTAGACTTTAGTTCGAAAATTTGACCTCCAACTTTTTTGAATAATAACTCCAACTTTTTTGAATAATAATAAGACCCGTAAAAAAGTTAATTTCACAGTAAAAACTATTTAGGCTTCCCTTTATTTTGCAGGCAGTTTTTAGCTTTTCCTTTCTGCATTGCAGACTTATGAAAAAGATTCTGTTTCAGGACTGGCAATAAATCTACTGCCAAATTTAGCTACAGACGTAAATTTTTTCATTTCTACATAAAAAATGTGATCTGTCCTTAACTTTTGGACACCAGTGTATATGAACTTTAGACTGTATGAAAACTTCCCTGTATGTGTTTCTGACACAATATTGATGAAAATATACTACTTGAAGGGTACTTACTTTGGAATCATTACTGATATGCTAAACACTTACATTTACAGTTCTCTCAAAACTCCAGTAAAAGCACCTTTTTCAAATAATCAAACCTTTGCATATTATTATGTGCAACCTTATTCCATTTAGATAACTAAATAAATAAAAATAAAGAATTAAGCCCTTTTCAGTTAAAAAAGTGCCCTTTTTCAAAGTCTACACCCTGCCCTATTTTGATCCTAGAATTAACCCTGCTGGTAGTTGTTGCTGTGAACAGCATTGCATGTCGTCATTCTGTCTGTGGTGTTGGGACGCTTAAAAGATGAACAACCACAACCGTCTAATTAAGAAACTTTTGCTTTATGAGTTTAAACTCAGCCATAATGCTGCTCAAGCAACATGAAACATTTGTGACGTGAAAGAGGAAAGTTCCGTGAACCACAGCACTGCAACCAGATGGTTCAAGAAATTTTGCTCAGGTGATAGAAACCTTGACTATCAGCCAAGGTCAGGTAGGCTGTGAACCATAGATTAGGAGGCAAATCCAACAATCAGCACTCAGAGATTATTAGGTGAGCTGGGCATATCACAGACCACCGTGGTTCATCACCTTTAGGATCTCGGCAAGGTCTACAGGAGTTGCTACATTGTCCCTCACGAATTGATGCCACCTGAACTGCTGAAGCAAACCACTGAGTAGAAGTGTGCACGAAACTCGTAGGAAACCCACGCAATGTATGTTTCATCAAGAGTATTGTTACGTGTGATGAAAAGTGGGTTTATTTCCGTAATCTTAACGCACAACGGAAGTGGTTGAGTGTGGGCCAGCTTCCAGAACCTGTTGTAAAACATGGGCGCTTTGAGCACAAGGTGATGATCTGCGTCTGGTGGAATTTCAAAGAGATAATCCATTAGGAATTTGTTCCAGATAATCGGACCATCAACGCCATCCTCTGCTCTGAACAGCTGGAGCGGATATATGCCGTTTTGGAGGAGAAGTTCCCGGCACTGGTGAACAGAAAGTGCACTCTCCTACAGCAGGACAACACTAGGCCTCATATTGTGCGAGCGACCCTGGCAAAACTCCAGGAACTTGAGGGCATCGAACGGATGCCACACCCAGCATATAGTCCTGATCTTGCCCCATCGGATTATTACTTGTTCCGGTCCATGGCCCACTTCCTTAGCAGGCGGCACTTCAACAACCAGGAGGAGGTGGCAGCTGGGTGAAGGAGTTCTTCGCCTCAAAGGACAAGAACTGGTACCGCCGCAGAATCGAATAACTGGCAGACAGATGGCTAAAGACGGTGCAACGCAATGGCCTATACTTGAATGCTAGTCAGCTTTCGTTGTAAAGGTACGTATGAAGACATAAAGTGATCCAAATATTGCAAAAGTTTTGACTCACCCTCTGTAATTATTGCTATCCTAGTGAAACTTGAACAATGTCTCTTCCTCACTACCACCAAACTTTCACCCCTCGGTATTGACATATATTGGAGTAGAAAAACTCAATTAGAAATGTGTTTTTAATTGTTTGAGTTTTCTACTCCAGTATTTGTAAATACAGAGGGGTTGCAGACAACTCAAAGAAGCATGGAGAGATGCATGCTTGGTGTAACCAGGAAAGATAAGAAGAGGAACTTGTGGATAAGGAAAATGACAGAAGCATACATGAGATTCTTCCGCGGATTCGCGGAATTCCGTTTTCTTTTTGTGATCATTTGGGTTATTCTTGAGATCGATGCAAAACTGGAGAGAAATTTTGGAGGATTAGTGGGGGGGGGCTCTGTCGTTTTTTGATGTAGAGATGGTATTTCGCTTTTCAAAACTTTTGAAAACGGAAGTTTAACAGTGTGAAATTTTTTCCTGTAATCTTGATTCCTTGCGATGTTTTTTCTGCGCAGTATTATTGCTAAATATAATATTTTCTCATAAATATTTTAATTTCAGTTTGGAAATGAAAGAAAAAGTCTGAAAACGGAAGTTGGCGCAAAAATTTCCCTGTGATCTTCAGGCATGAGATTCTTCAGTGGATTCGAAGAATTCCGCCATTTCCATCGTCATTTCGATGGCTCTCGAGATCGATGCAGAACTGAACAGAAATTTGGGAGGGATTGGTGGTAGTAGTAATGGTGGTGGGGTCATTTTCTGTCAGTGGGCGGAATTCCGACTTTCAAAACTTTAGGAAACGGAAGTTAGATGGAGTGAAGGTTTCTCCCGTAATCGTAATCCTGTTTTCTCGCAATGTTTCTTCCACCCAGTAGTGTCCTTAAATATAATTTTATTCCGTAAATATTTGTTTTGCAGCTTCAAAATGGAGGCAAACTTTCCTAAAACGGAAGTAGGACAGAGCGTAGATTTCGCCGGTAGTCATAAATTTTTTCTCCGCGATGTCACATTTATCCTGTGTTAAATGTAAAAAAAAAATAATTATATTTTGAATACAGTGATGTGCTCCAGCTTAATAATTACGTAATAAATTTCAGTGAACACTTTTGTCTTGCTCATGCCGCTTTATATTCACGCTGTTTCGCAGCATGTTCTTATTTTTCACCCATGCGGTTAAAAAGTTCAGCTTTTTCCCCCCTTCGTCAGTCTTATGTATGCAGGAGTGAACAACATCATGACCAGAGTGAAATCACTGAAATGGCAATGGGCTGGACATGTTGCCAGAAGAACAGACCGCCGATGGACAACCAGAATTTTAGACAAGATTCCAAGGGACAGGAAAAGACCCAGAAGACCCCATGGGAGATGGAAGGATGAAATTCGAAAGTATGCTGGAGTGACACGGAGGAGACACTTCCAAGACAGACAATTGTGGAAGAAATTTGGGGAGACCTTCATCCAGCAGCAGACTGATAATGGTTGATGATGATGATAGTATGTGTCATAAGCAAATTAGAAAGTGCACTTTTGAAAGGTGAAATGGATCCTATCTTGAAACTTAATTTGTTATTTTTTAGATATTGTTCAATTATTCAGTGCAGTATCACAACTAAAACACACATTTCTGGTTAATATGGTCTTTGCTACCGTGGACGCTTGGAAATTTATCTTTCTTCCAATAACTGCATCCATATATCATCCCCATGATCTGGAAATCCATACTCTTTCAAAATAAATTCACCATTCATGATTCTGGCAACTATTTACCAGGAACCGACTGACAAAGATCTGTCAACAACTTAGTTTCCATCAAAATTCTGTCTGAAGTACTAAAGACGTAGTTTGAAAGCTTCCATGCAAAATGTAACTTGAGGGTGTCCTCTGCTTTTTTCACATCCTTTATTTCAGTTATGTGCTGATGCCTAATTCTCTCAATTGTCTGCTCATGTATAACATTCAATAAAACCACTAATCAATTAATACACGTGTAAGCATCCCACAAGAAATCAGTGTTATTACTATGGATCTCTGATGCTTACTCTGCATGAGTTCACATATCTGTCTTAAGGTTGCACCATGGAACTTCAGCTTAAATCACTACTTCTGATATTGCTGCAGAATTCATGGTGATACTGCCAAAAATAGATAATGGCATCTTCATTCTGATTTTACGGTAAGTAATCTACAAAAAATACGCAAACAGAAAAAAATCCTTATAAGCACTTGTTGCTTTATTAAAGAGATGGAAGTTTCATAATAGAAATCTGAATTTTGCAAAATAAAATTTTCAGAATAGAAATTGAAAACTCAGGAGCCAGGCAAAAATTTTCAGATGTCACGGATTTGTATACCTCTGGTTAAGACAGTAAACTCCAAGGGAGCAAAACTTTGGTAAATGTGTATTTTAGCGTCCTAAATTATTTAGGTAAAAATTTTGAAAAACTGAGATGTGGATGTACAGATTTTAAAGTAAGCAATTTAATAGGAAATGGTGAAGTTTTTTAATCTTTATACAGCATTTTAGCGACGTTTATCGTAAAACTCACCCCTAAGCATGACGAGTCAACACACGTTGCAGTGACGACGTCCAGCTTTGCTCTGTTTAAATGAAGGTTTGCTCTGGTGGCCAATTCATAGACGGAAAAGAGGAACCAGGTACGTTCTTGTCAGGAAAGACTTATATATTGTAGTGCCACACTACAGAAAATAGTTCTTCATTTCTGTCTCACTTTTTTAAAACACATGATGAGAATTTCTTCGTTCTTTTGCATATAATTCCCAGATACAAAATAGAAAGTATTCAGTTGCCTTTATTGATTGCAGAAAAGCCTTAAAGTACATGTCATGTTCTCCCCAACAGAAGTTAGATGGCAAGTCAGAAAGTGTATCCGACTTGGTTTAAGGAGAATTAGTAAGAAGTACAATATTAAGCTAGCTCCAAGTGTAGAGAACAAGGTTAAGAAATATTTCCCTACAATAGTTCAAAGAGAAGAAGATATTTTAAAATAAAGATAATTAGTAAGAAGTACAATATTAGGCTAGCTCCAAGTGTAGAGAACAAGGTTAAGAAATATTTCCCTACAATAGTTCAAAGAGAAGAAGATATTTTAAAATAAAGATAATTAGTAAGAAGTACAATATTATGCTAGCTCCAAGTTTAGAGAACAAGGTTAAGAAATTTTTTCCTAAAATAGTTCAAAGAGAAGAAGTTTTAAAAACGCAAGGTGTAGTCTATGAAGTAAAATGTAGTTGTGGACTATCTTACATAGGTGAAACAGGTCACAGACTAGAAACTCGTATAGCAGAGCAAAAAGCTGCTATAAAAAATTGCTCCAACAAGACTGGTTTAGATATAGGCATGTTGGAGAAACTAGTCACAGCATGGATTGGAATTCCCTTAAAGTCATCAGTTTCCAAAGCAATTTTCAAAAAGAAAGCTAAAAGAAGGAATAGAGATAGAGAAAAATCAAAATTCCATCATCAATGACTGCAGAGGATTTTCCCTGCCTAACATCTGGCAGAATTTGATGAAAAATAACCTTAACCGCGATAGTGACAGAAATAAGTGACAACAAAAGACAGCCTGAAGTAGGAGAAGAGTTTTCTCCGAAAATTTGCAATTAAAATAAAAAAAAAAAAAATCCCATAATAGTAGCTTTTGATTAGTAATTGGTATCTAACTTCTGTTGGAGAGAACATGAAAGTTTAAGAGGTATGATGGTTGATATAAGTGTATCAACCATCATACCTCTTTCAAAGTCTCTTAAATCATGAGCCTTTCCCATATTGCCGGTCCACACTTTGTACACATCTGATCCTTTGCATTGAGCTGTTCATATAGCCATCTCAACATCATAGTTGCACATGTAAGTGAGGATAGCAGTTGTCTGATTGCTATTGAGTGTTCCAGTTTGCTACTTCTGTGTATGTTATAAGAATTGATGTGAGATTACAAGCAATATAATTTTGCTTAGTATTATACATTCATAATTGCTTTGGCCTCTGGCTTTAGTTATTTGATTAATTCAAAAGCATGGTAGGAAAAAGAGAAAAAAGTTTGACATTCTTTCTTTGTGTAGTGACTTTTAAAGTTCTATGCATTTTAATGTGTAACATCTAACAACTGGTGGATTGCATGACCTGTCTTATATTCATCAAAACTTTGCATATCAAATAAACAAGTATTTCTTTCACAGGTCTAATTTTGAAGTATGGAACTGAGCAGGAAATATCTGAGGGTTAAGTTTGCCCTTCAAGATAATGTCAGCATTCAGTATGACTCCACGTCAGAGGACGAGATGTACCAAGATGGCCTTCCAGAAGAGAGCGTGGCCTACGCCAGAGGAAGAAGGCGTAAACATGCCAAACCACAGCAGCCTCAAAACCTGAGCTATAGAATCATTGATCGTAGTGAAGGTTTTTCAGATCTGCACGTAACTCTCCACCAGGTGAAACTGAATGCTGTTAACCTCTGTTCAGTTCTTAGTAAATTTGATCTGATTGTTGCGTCATGCTTTTATCTGATATCACTTTCAATTTACAAGCCACACTGAAGTTACAATAAAAATGTTGTAATCCACATGCTTAGCATGTAACATAATGTTTTGAGGAATGATGGTGAAATCCACATTGTATCTAAATGATATCTATACATAGTATGTATAAAACAAATCACCAGTAGGCATCTGTCTGTTTGTTCGAGCTAATCTCTAGAATCGCTGGACGGATTTTGATGCAGTTTTCACCATTCCATAGAGCATTTGTTGAGGAAGGTTTAGGTGTATGAAATACACTATCTACCAACAAGTAATTGGGCACCCCTGCAATCGACGATATCTGCGGTCCTGATACACGTCACGGCTGCCGCTATTAAATATCGTGCGGGAAACAACAGCGCAACCAGTTGCATGCAAGATGCTACGCAGTTCGGAGCTCTCTGATTTCGAGAAAGGTGTAATCGTTGGGCATCACAGAAATGGCCGATCCATACGTGACATATCCAGCGAGTTGAAGTACCTAAAATCGACACTGGCCTACGTGATTGGCAAGTGGAAGATGAGAGGTGACTGTCAGAATGTGCCCCGACCTGGCAGACCCACAAAACTGGGAGTTAACTACCGACTGGTGCTGGCCAGAGAAATTCGGAAGAACCGCACCAAATCAAAGGGCCACATCCGTGAGGAGTTTCAACAGGCATCCGGGAGTGTTCTTTCGATGAATACCATCCGTAAGGAAGCCCAGCTGCTCGGTTATCATGGACGTGCTGCCGCCCACAAGCCTTTGATCACCAAGTCCAATAGCGCTGCTCGGCTAACGTGGTGCAAAGAACGTCGACAGTGGGCCGTTGAACAGTGGAAACAGGTTCTCTGGAGCAACGAATCAAGGTTCACCCTCTACCGTTCGGATGGCAGGGTCTGGGTTTGGCGTCTGCCTGGAGAACGTTTCTGCCGGAATGTACTGTGCCAACTGTGAAGTTTGGTGGCGGTGGAATTATGCTATGGGGTGTTTCTCCTGGGATGGCACAGGATCCTTGGTTGCAATTCCTGCCGACTCAACGCCGAGACCTACTGCACCATTTTGGATGACCATGCGCTTCCTACGTTGTGGCAGTTTTACGGAGTGGACCCATGTTACTTTGAAGATGACAATGCCACCTGTCATGTTGCGAGGTCCACCATGGCTTGGTATGGTGACAATGGGGTTAATCGAATGGACTGGCCTGTGAAGAGCCCGGACTTTAATCCTATCGAGCACCTCTGGGACAAGTTGGAGCGTTGACTTAAGGGGTGCCCCCACCATCCGAAATCGGTGAAGGAACTGTCCTATCTTCTCTAAGCCGAGTGGAAGAAAATACCGCTAGCCGTCGTACAACGCCTGGTTGAGAGTATGCCCCGGAGGGTCGCAGCTGTAATCGCCGCTCGTGGAGGCTTCACCAACTATTGAAGGTGAATAAACTTCGTTTTCCTTTGCTATCCCAGGTGTCCAATTACTTGTTGGTAGATAGTGTATTAATTTATGACAAAAGGGAGCCGAGCAGTAACGGTTTTAGTGATAAGTCAAAGAAAAAACCACCGTTCGCATTCTTTCGTAGCTTCCACTGCCTAAAGAATAAAGCGCGGCAACCGGTTTACGAAACTTTTTTGCTCATTGGGTAAAAGATGCAAGGGGGCCGGTCTGACAGCATGTAAGGCCACAGACAAAATGCGTAGTTACATCGGACGCTGAAAGAATTGGTTTATCGGAGCTCGCACAGACTAAATGCGTAGTTGTTTTCATCCACATGCATGTATCTCTTTGAGTAGCTCTTTAATTAAAATCTAAATATTGTATTAACATCATGCCAAGACGAAAATCAAATATAGGTCATAGTACATGGGGCGCTAAAAGAATTTGTTTATCCCGTCATAATGAAACTTTCCAAGAAACAGAATCTTGATTGGCAAATGACAGACAAAGAATGGCTTTGCAAAGAGAAAGACAGTCACCTGTTGAACGTAATAATTGTCTCTCTTTATATTCGCCATAAATTCGGAATTGCTACCGTGCCAAGCAGGGCTGGGTCAGGTCGCTAGTAATTATATAAAGAATTATCACATATTTTCTGCCTCTCACGTTATACTGTCATAGTTAACGATAGAGGCAATGTATCTGCTTAGCATGTTATATGGTAACATGGGGCATCCTTAAGTAAGTTAAAAGAAAAGAAAATGCTTTCCTTGTTAAGTAGAAGTGCACTTCATAATCTGCCCACTAATATTCATTAATGGGCAGCTTATGGCCCACTAAAGGGCCAAATCCCCAATGTACGATAGACTGTTCGTTAATATCTATACCATGCATTATTGAGGTGGTTGGGTGCATTGGATTATCTGAAATAATGGATAGAGTTAGGCATATCAGCATACTGGTTAGGCATATCAGCATATTGTAAAACAATATGCTGATATGACTAACCTCTGTGACCTTTCCAAATACGTCAAAGGGATAAAGAGCTAATTAGTCATTTGCTCTCTGTCACCGAAAGTTCTTCTGAACATTTAACCCAGAACGGAATTTTTCCAAGCCCTACTCCGAAAGCATCTTCCCATTGTTACGTTTACTTTCTATTACTCATTCGTTCTGTGCTGGTTTGCCTTCATTCTGCATTTCTGCACATGTTGTGCTGTCAGTGTTCACATAACTATTATGTTTCACTTGATGTTTAAAACCATTGGCTCTTGGGTATTCTCCTATTTTTTAAATTTTGAGTAAAATTATGTCAAAAACTGCAGGTGAGATTTTTTAACGATCATAATACTTCCCTATAATGAAGGTATGAGAAAGTAAGAACTGCTTACTATTTGAGTGGAAGTAAGGAACTTTTGAACTCAAAGGGGCATAATTTCAGAACTCACCCTCTTGGATAAGAAAAGCTTGCTACATTCCTGTTGACATCTTTGCACAACAGAAAATAAGGAGGAGACCCTTTCTTTAGTGTTGATCGGAATACTGGTGTGCGTAAACATGTTTACAGTGGTTTTATGCCTGGTAAAGGCTGCACTAACTAATTTTTGCATTACGCATGATGATTGAAAGGTATCTGGCTGTTGGTAAGAAAGTTTTTGCTGCCTTCATAGATTTAGAGAAAGTTTATGATCGAGTAAATAGGACACTTTTGTGGAAAGTATTGAATGAATATGGTGTTACTGGGAATCTACTTAATAGTGTAAAAGCAATGTACACTGGCAGTAGCTTGTGTACGAGTGAATGGTGTTTTATCAAAATGGTTTTCTATTGGTGCAGGAGTCAGACAAGGTGGTGTAATGTCCCCATGGCTGTTCAATATATTTATGAATGCATGCATGTATGATGCCAAAATAGATAATACTGGTTTATGTCTTGGCGACATCCGTGTGTGCAGATTGCTGTATGCTGATGACACTGTCCTGCTGGCAGAGAGCAAAAGTGAGTTGCAGAGTATGTTGTCCTGGATGTACGAAATTTGCATGGAATTCAAAAGGGAAAAACAAAGTTACGGTTTCTGGGGGCCGCGGGTGGCCTAGTGGGCAACGTTCGTGACTGCCACGGAAAGGGCCTCAGGTTCGATCCCAAGCAGGTACGAACGCTCGATCCACTAAATATCCGCCGTGCGTCGGATGGGCATGTTAAGCTGTCGGACCCCAGGTACTGGGCGCCGGTAATAAATAAGGGCGTCTTTCTCCCCCTTTCTACTTTGCTTCCGTGTCCCTTTCCTATCGGGCGCTCTAGCCCAAATCTCCTAGTTTCCTATTTCTAAGGGTTGTTTAAGACCTGGGGTCAGACACTCCCTTCCTAAAATCCTGTACATATGATCATATGATCATGATCGTGTTACGGTTTTTGAGTGAGGAACTGGCAGTACTGAATGTAATATAAGCCTAAATGGCACAGTTACTGACCAGGTGAGTGAGTTTGTGTATGTAGGAAGCAAGTTCGACAAAGAGAACAAATTAGAGGGGAAATTAGTAGGCGAGTGAAAGTCATGGCTGCTTTGGGAGGTTTTCACAGGAATGATGGGTTCTCAAGAGAGTCCCACATGGCTGTGTATGAAAGTGTAATTGTTCCTACTCTGATGTATGGCAGTGAAATCCGTGTACTACAGAAGAAATATAAGAGTCGTTTTTGTGCTGGAGAAATGTGTAACTTACGGGGGGTTTGTGGCAAGACTAGTTCTGATTATGTGAGGATTGAAGATGTGTCGCAGTTGTGTAATGTGAAGTAAAATGCTGTTAGCAAGGTGGAGACTAATATGCTTCGGTGTTGAAAAAATGAGTGATGAGATACTTACTTAGAATTTTTTTTTTAGTTCAAGTGGCAGGAAGTCGAAAGGCAGAGGACAGCCAAGGAAGTCATGGGAGGATCAGATTCAGTAGTTAGAAGAATTCTTGAAATCATCATATCGCACGTAAGTTACGTTGAAAATTATAAGCGGGACGTTTCTGAGCGAATTCTACCTTCATCAGCCATGGAATGAGACACGTGGTAAAAGCGTCAGTTGTTGCCAGATTTCAAAATCGCTTTCCAAATTATAGGATGTTAGGGCGTCAGTATTTCAGGTGTTAGGGGTAAGGTAGATTTCAATGCTTTCGCGGTATCCGAGGGCATGCCGATTGCTGAACGGGGCAATTCACTTAACATTGTGCCAATCGGGAGCCGCGGACGTATCGCTGATGGTTAAAATTGAAAGGGAAGTGGAAGGGCTACCTTTCTTAACATCAGCGATATGCTCCATCAAATGCTGGTTTATGCTGCGGTAAGTACTACCAATGTAGTGGGTAACGCCTGTAGAAGTGTTGATAGAGATAGAGTAAACACCTTGTAAATCTAGGGGTTTATTGAGATCTCTGTCCTTAAGGATGAGTTTGAGAAGATGTGGAGGTGGTTTGACTGCAATCCTGTAGCCAAAAGACTTGAAAATAGAGCAAACTTTATGAGTGAAGGACAGGCTAAAGGGCAAAGTGCCAACAAACTGATGGGTGGTGGAAGGTTCAGGCAGTAAACTAGATCTATTATGTGATTCAAAACTCTTGATTAGTCTATGTAATAAGAGAGGTGGAAAGCCATGCAATTTGCCAATGTTGATGATGTTCTGATATTCTTTTTGAAGAGCAGAATGGCTGTTGCAAATAAGGTTGGCTCGGTGAATAGACAACTTTAGAGCAGACAATTTGTATTTTTCAAAGGTGCAAGAATGGCATGGGATGATATTATGGGTAGCAGAAGGTTTCCTGTAAACAGAGAGGCCAAGTGAGAAGTCTAGGTTGATGTTGATATCCAGAAAACTAATATTGTTGTCGACCTGAGAAGAAAATTTTATATGTGGGAATTTTGAAGTTATGGAGGTCATGAGTTCAAACAGAGAGTGTTTCTGGTGTGGCCAAATAATGAAGATGCTGACCACATATCATAACCAAATGGTGGGCTTTAAGAGGGATGAGACAACAATTAATGTTTCAATATTCTGCAAATAAATTTCAGCAAGTAAGGGGGAAAGAGAAGAGCCCATAGGCATGCCTTGTTTTTGTTGGTAGTAAATACCATTGTATACAAAACAGGAATACTTAAGCCATTCCATGTGACGGAATGGGACAAATGGAGAACTTTTCTTCTTGCATTTTTGCTTTCTACATAGTTATTTATAAATCTAAGCCCCGTTTGTTGCTTATATTTAACAAATAAAGGCTTATAAATTAATTTAGAACAAAAAAAAATGAAAAATCTGTATTTTAATCAGGCACATTTAACTAATTAATGCTTGTGATGGAAGGGGACACACCAAAAGTAAAATTTTTGCTGTTAGGATAAAAAAGCAAAATCTCTGTGAAGTGACTTTATTGAAAAATGTAGCCTTTACCCACAGAATGTAGCATAATATAGGCTAAATAAAGTAGTAGACAGAACATAATTAGCTGTAAAAACTTTAATGGCATAGTTAATTAAATCTGTGATGGAATGGGACATCTTCAATATTAAAAGTAAATTTTTTTGTTTAACACTGATAGTGTTACTGTAAAAACTTTTTAAGCAGTAATAAAGCAGAAAACCCTAGAATATTACATTTCATAACAATTCAATCACATATTGTTGATTTAAAAACAGTACAAAGATCAATTTTACTTTTTAAAAATGTTTATTCAACATAAGTAAAATTTACTCCCGGGAAAAAATATTGTTGACGGTTATCCATTTCTGGAGTAGGAAGACTTTTTAAGATATCTGTTCTTGATACCCAGGCAGTATCATTGGACTTAAAGGAAAATGTACAGTCTGCTGAAATTTTTCTCATAAAAAATACTTCACACTCATCTTTGTTGATTGAAACAATTGGACCCACAAATTGTTTTATTCCTTTTTGCCATGAAATGTACAATGACAAATGTTCCAGCTTGAAAGGGTGCTGCTGTATAATCAGCTATAATAGGTTCATGTTCACACTTTTCAGCTGTTAAAAAATTAAAATTCATTGTTACTTCAGGTCTTGAATGCATTTTATACATAACTAAATATGGGAAGAGTGCTTTTACATAGTGTATCGAATGTGTGTCTGGAAGTGGTTGGATATTTTGAATTTTTTTGTCAAAACTTTTTTCTGTTTCTGAGACATCTTCTTTGGAATAGAAAATTACCATTATAGATTTTGATACTGCCTTTGCATACATACATGCATACATACATATCACTAAGCTGTTCTCTGAGATTCAGAGGTTAGCTCCAAAGAGAAATAACAAACTACCAGATGTTTTTACTTACTGTTGTTGTATCAAACTTCTCCATTTACAGCGATCTTGACACACAACTCGAGCTTCACTGATATCCATTACACGCCGTACACAAGATCTTTTATACTTCATACTCATAATCTTTTTCTCATGCAGACACTCCTGAATCTGTTCCACCCATGTCTTCTTGGCCTTCCTCTGCCTGCCACTTGGGCTAAAAATATTTTCTTAGTAAGCATCTGATCACTCAAGGTCGATTCCGTGGTGGACCGTCCTTCTCAAGTGTGGTAGGTCCACCATATTTCACACTTGAGTCCAGATATTGCTTTGTACAATCATAAAAGGACTTAGCATCAGTAACTGCATATTTCCCACTTAATACAGCATTCCATACTTGCCGCTTTATTTCACCGCCAATTCCATTAACACTACCTTTCCCATGACTGGTTGCAATAAAGTTCCAAGCTAAATCAATTTTAACTTCGTCCTGAATGAAAGTCATATTGCACAGAGTACAACACTGTTTAAACTGCAAAGCAGCCCCATCTGAAAATATACTTACAGTTCTTACTGTTGAATAGGTTTCTTTAAGGAATTTCAGTAAGTTAATTAAGAAGGCACTTACAGCATATTTATCATGTAATAATTCATCACTTATTGTGGCAAAACTCTGTAAAACACCTGGAGATATCCAAGCTACTGCTGTAAAAATTGATACTTGCTGGCTCCCCCAATATGCAGATTGTATTTCATTCTGCTGCCTCACAGTGTAATTTTCTACAAAGTCTATTTGAAGGACTATCTGCTTCCCTCTTCTTTTTGCAAAAATGGAGACTTTGTGTTTTTACCAAAAAGCAATGTTTCAGAAATTCTGGTAACTTGGTTATTAATTCTGAAAATGCAGAAGTAATGGTACCATCTTTTACTGCTTTAATAACTTTCCCTTCATTTGTATCCCATGAAAACCATGTTAAAACTGTTAAGTCATCCAATAAACTTTGAATTTTGTTTTCTAATCTATGAGTACCACATAAAGCACAGTTACTAGTCATACACTGTTCATTTTCTGCATTGCATACAACTGACGATATTAATTCTGATGTCTTTGAAGGAAATTCTTTGCATAGTGAAGAGATAGCAATTAAGAGCAGATGTATATTTTCGTGATATCGACATAAACAGCTGTTGTGAGGCATTTCATCAAGTGGAAGAACAAATTTTGGACGCAGGGAAAAAAATTAGATTTGCCAATTTTAAATTCCAGATTTTCTTTTTTGAAAATCTGATATGCTTCTGTTATTGTTGTGAACATATGCCTTTTCTGATGTTTAGTTTTTTTGCCATTGCACCTTATGATCTTGACATCTTTTCAACCAGGTGCTTGTCGACTGATGTCAGCTCTTTGAAAGAATTGCATCCAATAGTAGGATCTTTTTTATATAAAGCTTTTATCTGGGGACTAGGAATACCTAATTTATGAACTAATTCCTTAACAATAGTATGTGCTTTTCTGGGATTTTAAGGCAGGGCTTGCACTGCATGATTAACTGCTTTACCTCGGCTCTGAGGCATTGCATATGGAGATTGTGTAGTACTACTTGCTTGCAAAGGAGAGCATAATAATTGGTAATTGCAGAGTTTATCATTAAGCCTTTTTTGATACTTCTGTTTATGAATCCTCTCTTTTCCTCTTACAATTTTAGCTTCTTCTTTACTGCAACTCTTTTGAGTTTTTCCTGGCTTTCCAACTTTTCGCAGTCTGTCCTTTTCTTTGTAGGCTTCATAATCCTCAGGATTTTCTCTTAACCTCTTCTTTCTTTCCCTCTGCCTTTCTGTAGCTGTTTTAGCCATTTTCCCTTTTCTATTTTGCAGTGAAAGTCCAAAAATAAATTCTGAAATGCAAAAAAAAAAAAAAAAAAAAAGGAAAATATAAGTTTTGTGACGGAATGGGACAATTTTTAAAAATTAAATAAATCCCCATATTTTTCAAATAAAAAAGCTTCCCTTCTGGTAAATGCTTATCATTAAGTTTTAAAATAGGAAAAAAACTAGATTCTCTTAGCTATGGATATTTAAGCAGTAAAACAAAAAGGTTCATGTTTTTTTTTTGACGGAATGGGACACTAAAAACTAGATAGATTGCACTCTCTAAAAATGTATTTTTTTTGGCACAGAATCTTAAAGAAGTAGTACACTTTTATAAAATTATTGATACTAATTTATTTAAAACTGTTTTTATAAGAATATATGCAAAAATTACCTGTTTGGGAAAAGGATGAAACCACTGCACTCATAGCATTTTGAATGCAGTGGCAGCCATCTTGTTTTTAGAGTCATGTGACAGGATACACAGAGTGTTGCCAGATATTTTTTACAAATTTTGTTAATTTTGCTTATTAACTTTAAAAAAAAATCAAAGTTGTCAATATTAAAACAAAGTGTAAAATTAGATGTCAGGTTGATGTTTCCATGGAATGGGGATTCAAATGAATCAAAACAGTCATAAAGATTTTTAACGAGTTCTCCAGAAAGTTCTTGGTGCTCCATTAGTTTTTTGACCATGAGCATGTAAGCATCAAAGAAAGGAACTGAAGGAAATAATAACTCCACATCAAAGGTGTACAAGAAATCTTGAGGATTGATGGAAGGAGGGAGTTTCTGGATAAAGTCCTTGGTTGATACAACAGAATAAGGATGATTTCTGGTCAGAACATCGCAACATTTGACCAATTGCCTTTCAAGATTGACTGCAGGAGAAAAGGTGTTTTTAATTAATGGCCTAATTGGATGTCTAGCTTAGCTTTCAATTAACACTATATAAAATCTGATGTATGTCTCCTATGAACTCCTAAACTCTTTGACAGATCTGTACCAAATTTTGCATAGTTATTGTCTAGGACCCTGCAAAAAATATAGACTACCATAAAACTTGGACACCCCACTTCCTCCCTCGTATTTCATCACCCCTGATTTTACCCCCTTGACACTTTCTTTGTGCCCAAACCCTTTGACCGATCTGGACTAATTTGTGCATAGTTACTCTGTGGGACCCTGCAGAAAATGTAGGCAATGATGAAACCCCTGGACATCCCACTTTCTCCCCATGATTCAATCTGTCCCCCTGATTTCATCCTTTGACACTTTGTGATAATTTATGTTTAGTGCATGAAGTTGCCAGTTAATTTTAAAAACGCTGCCCCGGTGGCGTAGTTGTCTAAGCGATGGCTTCTGATCATTCGTTCAAAAGGGGTCCTTGTTCGAATCCCAGTGAGGCATGGATGTTGTTTTTGTCTTACAGCACTGGCTCTCTCCCTTCCCTGGAACCAGTGACCCTAATTTAGGGACGAGCGACTGCTTATAGCCCATTAAGTTGCTCATGGTGGTCGTTAAACCTGTAATCAAAAAAAAAAAAAGAAAAAAAAAGAAGATAATCTGTAGGATTGCCGCCATAACTTCAACCTTTTTTAAATTGGTTCACATGCTAGAGCTGAATGCTATTATTGGAATTCTTTTGTGTGAAATGGAAGTACTACATGATGGATGAATTAACAGTTGACTAGAATTGTCTGCATTTTTATATCACAAGCAACTCAGTTATGAATTACTGTCTCAATATAAGACATTATATATGTCTAATATTAATATAGTTATAAGTGGTTGTACTATGAGACATTATATATGTCTTTCTCAATATAGTTATAAGTGGGTTGTACTGTACTTAATACTTCTTAACATTATTTGTTGATGACATTGCTTTAGCTATTGCAAAAATAAGTATTTGAAGGTCATAGTATTCTAATTTACTTTTGGTTACAGGCTGCACGTGATGGTGATGTTAAAATCCTGAGGCTGTTCCTTGACAATCTTAGTCCAGAAGCTGTGATGTTGAAATTGAATAAACTTGAAGAAAACAGGCTGGCTCCATTGCATTATGCTTCTCGATATAATTATGTAGGTGCTGTGGAATTGCTTTTGAACAAGGGTGCTGGTAAGTCCAGTGTAAACAGTGTTTTTTACTCTTGCGTGTGTTTTCAAATTAAAAAGAACAAGAAAGTTGACCCCGAATTTTCGGGTGTAATAAGCACGTCTTTTGAACCCGTTCTGACGCAAATTAAATTTATCAAAGCTATTCAAAGTCAATGGAACCGGTATGGAAAACAATAGATCTGACCAAAGAAAGAATATTTTCAAATGGGTTTTTAATCCCTCAGATATTGCTGTAAACGGATCGTGAGCTTACGAACTCTTAGAAACAGAGATATCAACAAAAATAAGATGTGACTTTACGTCCCCTGGGGAGAAAACTATGCATTATTTTAGGAAGGAAGTATTCTCAAAAGATTTATCCGTATAAGCGGTATCGGTCGAAGAAAAAAATTAGTCGAGTTTTCAGGAGCCCAGATTTTGCAACAAATACTTCAGAAGCAGAAATTAACACATATGACCCCTGGTGGCTAAACCATTCTTTACCAAACATTAGAAATTATGTGAAAAATATTTTCCATCAGGTCTTGTATGCGATACAGGAAGAATTTTTTTTTCAAATCAGAGCTTTAAGAGCAGAAATAACGCAGAAAACACAATTTACCTTTGTGCCCCCTAGCGGAAAGTCTATGATTTACTTGAAAATTTTGAATTTATAGGAAAAACATTTCGCATCGGAAACACTATCCAACAAGGAAGTAATTTTTCAAATCGTACTCTTAGAAGTAGAGATATTGACAAAAAGAAGATATACATCCACGCCCACTGGCGGAGAAACCTTGCATTTTTTCAAGAAGAAATTTTCCTAAAAGGTTTGTCGACATGAGTAGTATCGGTCAACAAACGACTTTTTTTCATTCGAGAATTTAGAAGCTCATATTTTGCTGCAAATACAACAGAAGCGGAAATTAAGATTTACGCCCCCTGGTGGCCAAACTATTTTTTTACAAAAATTAGAAGTTATGTGCAAACGATTTCCCATCAGGAGCTGTATCTGGTGCAGAAAGAATTTTTCAAATCGGAGATTTAGAAGCAGAGGTATAGGGGGAAACACAATTTACCGCTACGCCCCTAGCGGAAAGTCTATGAATTACTTGAAAATTTTGAAATTATATGAAAAACATGTCACACGGAAAACACTATCCAACAAAGAAGGAATTTTTCAAATCGGACTCCTAGAAGTAGAGATATTGACAAAAATAAGATGTACATCTACGCCCCCGGTGGAGAAACTGTGGAATATTTTAAGAAGAAAATATTCCGAAAAGGTTTATCGATGTGAGTGGCATCAGTCCACGAAAGAATTTTTTAATCGATATTTTAGAAGCTACGATTTTATGGCAAATACATCAGAAGCAAAAATTAACACGTACGCCCCCTGGTGGCCAAAGTATTCTTTACCAAAAATTTAAAATTATACGCAAAAGATTTTCCATCAGGAGATGTATCCGCTGAAGAAAAAAATTTTCAAATCAGAAGGTTAGAAGAAGAGTTATCGGGGAAAATGTATTTTACTTTTACGCTCCCTAGCGAGCGGAAAATCAATGCGTAATTTGAAAAAGTAACTATATCTTAAATACTCTTCGACATAAATGGAATCGAAAGATGAAAAAGCATTTTCAATCGGATGTTTAGAAGCAAATATGTGGAATAAAACGTATTTTTGAATTCGACATTATCTGCATTTACACTTTCTACTGGCGAAATTGTACACCGTAAAAAAAAAAACCAAATAAAGGATCATCATTTGCATATTTCAAGCTTCCCAATGCAAAAAGAATTTTTTAAATCGGACTAATAGTTGTTGAGATATTGTGGGTACAGACGGACGGACAAACCGATAACAGAAGCACGATCTTTTTTTACAAAAGACGTGCTAAAAATGTAGTGTGCTTTCAAATTAGAAAAGAAAAATTCCCCATTAATATACCCATACAATGCAAATTTCAAAGGAACTTTTAGAAATATTTTTGAATCTGTATTAAATATAAAATTATCATGTCTGTCAGTTGCCTACAGAGGAAACTACTGAATGTTGAGACTCAAAATTTGGTATGCATATGGCGAAATACCCGGACTCAAGTGTGGGATATGGTGGACCTACCACACTTGAGAAGGACGGTCCACCACGGAATCGACCTGGACTTTGTAAACGGCATATGAGAAAGAGATCTCGGCTGAGTGAATGTAAGATTGGTGTATGGAATACTAGAGGTATAAATGGCAAGATAAATGAGGTGATTGAGGAGTTGAATAAGTATAGACTGGATGTGCTATGTGTAAGTGAAACCAAAAAGAAGGAAATTGGGGTAGAAGAAGTGAATGGCACAGTGTGTGGTCTGGAATATTGGATTATGTGAGAGGACAGGCTGGTGTAGGTGTGATTTTAAGTGAAAAGATGAAGAACAACTTGATTCACTACAGTTGCGTAAGCGAGATAATTCTCTGGATTCGTTTGAAAGTGAAACTTCAGAGAATCGTAATTGTTGTAGTGTATGCTTCATGTGACTGAACCTTCTGATAAGAAGGAAGATTTCCGGAATGAGCTAAAAGCTGTTTTGAGCCAGTTTGGTGCTAAAGAAAACGTTATAATAGCAGGGGATTTCAATGCTAGAGTAGGTGTGCAGAATGCAACTTCTGACAATGTTCTGGGTAAGTTTAATGATCCTTGTGTGAATGATAATGGTGAAAGATTAATTGATTATTGAACTTTGCATTGAGAACAGTTTGTGTGTATCTAATACATTTTTCAACCACAAGTATATCCACACATATACTTGGAAAAATCATACTCTTGGTCAAAAGAGTGTGATAGATTTTGTTGTTTACGATCAGCGTCTGAAACACTTAGTTGTTGACACCTGTGTGATTGAGAGGTGCGGATGTTGGTTCTGATCATTACTTGTTGGTGTCACGGGTGAAACTTAATGTTGGTTGGAGGAAAAGGAATAGGAAGAGACCCAGGATAGAAAAAATAAAGGTTGATAGGCTGGTTGAAGATCATCAGCATTATTCTGACTTACTCAGAGAATGACTGAAGGAGCTGAAGTCTGGTGAGAGGGATGTAGAAAAGATGTGGGAATGTTTTAAGAACTGTGTTGTCACTGCTGCTAAAGAGGTCTGTGGAACCACAATAGTGGGTAACAATAAAGGTGATGCTTGGTGGAATAGTGAGATTGAAGAGGCAGTAAAGAAGAAAGAAGGAAGCCTATTTGGGGTTGTTGCAAGGTAGAGTCTCTGTGGATGAATACCACTCAAAGAAGTGTGAAGCTGCTAAGCTGGTTCGCCAGAGTAAGGCAAAAGATAGGAAGGAGAATGTGGAAAGGCATGAACTAGCTTTTTGGAAAGATAGGAAGTCTTTCTGGAAGTACATGAGACTCAGGAAAAATAGGGGAAACAAAGTTGTAAGTTGTGTGAAGAATGAGATCGGGAAAATGATATGGGAGCCCAATGAATTAAGTGAAAGATGGGGTGAATATTTCTGTGAGTTATTAGATCAGGAAAGCAAAGATGATTCTGGGACAGACGCAGATGATGCCACAGTGAGGGATGGAAGCACAGGAGGGATCTCAAGAGAAAAAATGTGTAAAGCTCTAAAATCTCTTCAAAATGGTAAGGTTCCGGGAGTTGATGGCATAACTGCCGAGATGTTGAAATATGGTGGTGACTCTGTAATTGACTGGTTAACTGAAATTTGCCAGTTGTGCTGGGAGTTAGGAATGGTCCCTCGGGATTGGGCGGATGCTATTATTGTTCCCTTGTATAAGGGAAAAGGTGATCAGACTGAATGCAAGAACTATCATGGTATTAGCCTACTAAGTGTGCCAGGGAAAGTGTTTGGTAAGGTTGTTATTGAAAAAGTACGGGGCCTTATATCAGAGAAAGTGTGGGATGTTCAGATTGGTTTTATGCCTAGTAAAGGCTGCAGTAACGAGAATTTTGCATTACACACGATGACTGAAAAGTATCTGGCTGTTGGTAAGAAAGTTTTTGCTGCCTTCATAGATTTAGAGAAAGCTTATAACCGAGTAAATAGGACACTTTTGTGGAAGGTATTGAATGAATATGGTGTTACTGGGAATCTACTTAATAGTGTAAAAGCCATGTATGCTGGTAGTAGGGCTTGTGTACGAGTGAATGGTGTTTTATCAAAATGGTTTTCTGTTGGTGCAGGAGTTAGACAAGGTTGTGTAATGTCACCATGGCTGTTTAATATACTTATGGACGCATGCATGCGTGATGCCAAAATAGATGATAGTGGTTCATATCTTGGTGATATCCGTGTGTGCAGATTTCTGTATGCTGATGACACTGTCCTGTTGGCAGAGAGCAAAAGTGATTTGCAGAGTATGTTGTCTCGGATGTACGAAGTTTGCATGAAATTCAAACTGAGTATAAATAAGGGAAAAACCAAAGTTATGGTGTTTAAGACAGGAACTGGTAGCACTGAATGTAATATAAATGGCACTGTGATTGACGAGGTGAGTGAGTTTGTGTATTTAGGAAGCATGTTTGACAGAGAAAACAAATTGGATGGTGAAATTAGTAGGCGAGTGAATTCTTCATTGAAAGTCATAGCTGCTCTGGGAGGTTTTCACAGGAATGATGGGTTCTCTAGGGAGTCCCGCATGGCTGTGTATGAAAGTGTAATTGTTTCTACTCTGATGTATGGCAGTGAAACCTGGGTACTGCAGAAGAAACATAGGAGTCGTTTGTGTGCTGGAGAAATGTGTTACTTACGTGGGGTTTGTGGTAAGACACGTTCTGATTGCGTGAAGAATGAAGATATGTTGCAGTTGTGTGATGTGAAGCAAAATGTTGTTAGCAAGGTGGAAACCAATATGCTTCGGTGGTTTGGTCATGTTGAAAGAATGACTGTTGAGATGCTTACTAAGAAAATCTTTTTAGCCCAAGTGGCAGGAAGTAAAGGCAGAGGAAGGCCAAGGAAGACATGGGTGGATCAGATTCAGGAGTGTCTGCATGAGAAAAAGATTATGAGTATAAAGTATAAAAGATCTTGTGTACGGCGTGTAATGGATATAATGGATATCAGTGAAGCCCGAGTTGTATGTCGAGATCGCTGTAAATGGAGAAGTTTGAAACAACAACAGTAAGTAAAAATATCTGGTAGTTTGTATTGCTTTTTGGAGTTAACCTCTGAAGCTCAGAGAACAGCTTAGTGATATGTATGTATATGGCGAGCTATGGGGCATAGTGCACTTCAGAGCCCATTTTTTAATATTCTAGTTAAAGGATTTTTTTATTAATTCATTTAGTTTTTAAAGCATTTAACCATTTTTAAAGAAACCATTGTTGAAATTTTATCATGCGGTGTGCTGTCCCATGAGCTGATTCAACAATAGTTCATTTCACACAATATTTTATTAAATTATTTTATTTAATTTCATCACATTTTACATAAACATAACATTATTTCATTGCAATTTTGCATAAATTATGAGAACCTAATGCCAAATATGATGGAAGCCACTACAAAATTTCATTTTTTTGGTGTAGCAACTTGTGTGTGCCAAACTTTCACACATGTGTTGGTGGCTTTATTGAGGCAGACTGCAAACCTATGCAGGAGAACACCTATGGGGGAATAAAAGATATTAATAGATTGTGCTAAACTTTTCTGGGATGCATTTCCAAATTCTGATGTGTATTGTTTTGCCACATTTGCAGGCCGGTTTGTTTGTACAGGGTGTCCGAGAATTATTGGACACATTACAAAATTATGTAAAAAAAAACTATCAGCATTGTCTGTTTTTCTATGTCGCATATTACTAACACGGTTTCTATATTTTTGTTTTGCAGAATTGTTGTTCCCAGAATCCGATAGATGGCGCTAAGTGTGGCCTGATGAAGAATGTATGAGAAATGCACAATCAGTAGTCATGTCATCCGTATAGCAGAAAGGCGATGTGTGTGTTATGGCTTGCGGAATTAAAGTCTGTCATTAAAGTTAAAAGATAGTACCGTTTAGAGTATGGTTTTAATCCTCCGTCAACGAATTCAATTAAGCAGTGGATGAAACAGTTTAAAGAAACTGGCAATGTGGAACATCATGGAGGAGCCCCTAGGCCTAGCGTCAGCGGTGAGATGGTTGACCAAGTTAATGAAAGTTTCCGACGAAGCCCCAGGAAATCCGTTCATAAAGCAAGCAGAGAACTGTGCATTCTGAACTCGACAGTTCACAATATCTTGCACAAGAAATTAAAGTTTTATGCTTATAAAATTCAAATAGTGCAAAAGATACATGTAAATGATCACGCTCTGCAGTATGATTTCGCTGTGGATATACTGAATCGAGTGGAAAACGACAAAAACTTTATCAGTACTGTAATTTTTAGTGATAAATCCGCATTTCATGTATCAGGTATTGTGAATCGTCACAACTGTAGGATATGGGGCAGTGAACCGCTTCATGCTGCTATTGAACTGGAACGTGATTCTCCAAAAGTTAATGTGTGGTGCACCCTATCAAAAAGAGAAGTGATTGGCCCTTTCTTCTTCTTGCGAAAAAACCATAAATGGGGACATTTACTTGGATATGCTTGAAAATTTTGCTATACCCCAGATCAAAAGATACAACAACATCGTTTCCCAACAAGACGGGGCGCGCCTCCGCATTGGTCAATGTGTGTACGTAAGTGCCTAAATGAGCATTTCCCCAACAGATGGATTAAGCGCGGTGGTCCCATTCCGTGGCCTCCTCGCTCTCCAGATCTAACTCCATTGGATTATTCATGTGGGGTTATGTGAAGGATTGTGCCTATCAGATGCCTTGTACTGATTTGCAGGAACTGAAGCAGCATATCACAGATGCTATTAATTCCATAACTCCTCAGATGCTTGCCAATATATGGCATGAAATCGAGTTTCGCTTGGAGGTACTACGAGCAACCAAGGAATCTCACTTAGAAATTTATTAACTTGTGTAGTTACATTGTAAGTTAATACAGTCAGTTTCTTTCTATCTGTTTAATGTTTTGTTTTATATAATTTTGTAATGTGTCCAATAATTCTCGGACACCCTGTATTTCAGATCACATCTGTGTGCTACCATACACTAAGCAATTCCAAGCTGTTTCTGTTGGAAGTTTTTTGACTAGGTTTCTTCAAGGTTTTTTCATTGTTAAAAATTTGACATAACATGTACATTTTGCAATTTGAAATTTGATCTTGCTATGTGCTGCGGTAGACTTCTGAGCTGCCCGCTGGTTTGTTTATGTTTCAGACCGTGTCTCCTATTGTATAGCTATGCATTTATACAGCTTATAGAAAGATTTTGACTAGGTTTCTTCAACGTTTGTTTCGAATTTGACATAATACGCACTGTTTAAGATTAGAAATTTGATCTTTCTGTTTACTGTGTTAGACTTCCAAAACATTACATGTATCCTTCCACCCCAGTTGCCTTCAAGTTTGTGTACATTTTAGGCAGTGGCTCTCTCTGTGTTACTACTTGCTATAAATAGTCCCAAGTGATTTCTACAAGGGAATTTTTGACTAGGTTTCTTCAGTAATTATTTTGAATTTGACACAATGCGCATGATTTTTAATTTAAAATTTGATTTTGTTGTTTACTGTGTTAGACTTCCAAAGTGTCACATGTATCATTCTGCCACAGTTGCTGCTGGTTTTGTTTACATTTCACATTATGGTTCTCTATATGCTAGTACATGCTATGAATAGTTCCACTATTTAGAAAATGGTAGTTCCACAATGTTTTAGGGAGGAAATATATTTTTAAGAAACTCATGTCAAATATCATTGGAAGTACTATCATGACCGGTCATACTGCAGGAGATCATGATTTTATTCCATGCATTCCAATTGTCCTATCTGATTTTCCATTTTAGTTTAAATTCCTACAGTTTCCTGTGATTCTTAGTTTTGCTATGAATATTAACAAGACATAATAGAGCCTTTTGGAGACTTAAAGACTATTTAACTAGTGATCTTCCATTGTGCTTAAAAAGAAAAATCTTCAATGCATGTATTATCCCCGTATTTACTTATGGAAGTGAAAGGTGGAGTATCACAGAGCGACAATGTGAAAAAATAAGAGTATCAGTAAGAAAGTTAAGAGAGAAGAATGTTGGGAATAACAAGAAGAGACCGACTCTTCATGAAGACGTTTCCATCTTACAACCTTCTATTGCACACGTTTGTAGAGGGCACAGCTTGCGGTGGTGTACCAAGTTTAAAAAATTCGTATGTACAACCGCAAATTCGTATAATACCCCTCACTGTTAACCACTCAAATCACTCGCCGTATCCGAATGCACATTTCACACACGTTCTACCCTAGCGTTCTCAACGGAGATGTTTGACACTCTGTCAAAATTCGATCATCTGAAAGTCATGTGCCTTAGTGTGCATGGGCCATTACATAACAAATCTTAATGGCCCACATGTGCTAAGGCACATGACTATCAGATGATCGAATTTCGAAAGAGTGTCAGACATCTTCATTAAAAACGCCTGGGTAGAACCTGTGTGAAATGTGCGTCCGGATACAGCGAGTGATTTGAATGGTTAACAGTGTGGGGTGGTTGTATATATGAATTTTTTAAACTTGGTACACCATCACAGCCCTCTACAAACGTGTGCAACAGAAGGTTGTAAGATGGAAATGTCTTCATGAAGAATATTTTAACCACGTAGTAATATGTGAGCTTTGCCTAAATGAAGTGGCACATAATATACTTAAAAGAAAAGACAGAGTTAGAAATGAACTTATAAGAGAAAGAACAGGAATAATAGATATTATAAAAATAGTCAAAGTGGAGATGTGCTGGACATATTAAAAGACTGAAAGATGGACATGATTAATAACAGAATAGCAACTGAGGGATAGAAAGAGACCACAGAACAAGGTGGAGAGATGACCTTCGGAAATTTAGAGGTGCAAAATGGTGGACTGGGGCTAAAGATCGAGGAAGTGGGAAAAGACTGGGGGAGGCCTATAACCTCCAGCGGGTGTCAGCAGGCTAAGAAGAAGAAGGATATTAACAAGACAGAGGTAAAAGTTGTTGGCCGCCCTGGTGAGTGGTCTAAGTGCTGGCTTATGACCATGCATCTGAAAGGGTCTGGGTTCAAAACCCAGTGAGGTATTGATGTTGTGTTTGTCTTATGGCACTGGCTCTCTGCCTTTCCTGGAACCAGTGGCCCTAAATTAGGGATGGGCAACTGCTTATAGCCCGTTGAGTTGCTCATGGTGGTCGTTAAAAGAGATTAGTTATGCAATAGTCGATGCTATATGTTTAGAGTCTGATATTCGAGCTTGATTTTGCTGTGTGTATTGAAAGCTGGGCTTCATTATTGTTGAAGCGACTGTCTTTGCTGACCTGCATAAAATGTTGAGACTGTAAGTACATCTCTTCGTGTATTCTTAAAGGGAGATTTCTATGTTTAATTAAGGAAATTAAATATTAAGCTTTACAGGGTTTTCAGTTAAAATGAACACACACACTTTATGTAATGCTGGTGTTGTTTCTAGGTAAACTGGTTTTTCATGTATATTAACATTCTTAAAGCCCAAGAACACTACAAGTTGATGAAATCATGGGAACAAGAAATGAAGCATATAAAAAAATCATAGGCCCAATAGTGAAAAGAATAGAATGGGTTAAAATCAGACTGGAAAAGAATCAACAAAGAACTCCAAGAATGCGTTTAGATGAAGAAGAAAATGTGTGTGAAACAGTCAAGCCGCCCCAGTGGTGCAGTGGTCTACATGTTGGCTTCTGACTTTTTGCGCAAAAGGGTCTGGGTTCGAATCCCGGTGTAGCATGGATGTTGTATTTGTCTTACGGGACTGGCTGTTTCCCTTCCCTGGAGCCAGTGACCCTAAATTAGGGATGAGCGACTGTTTGTAGCCCATCGAGTTGCACACGGTGGTCGTTAAACCTTCAATAAAAAAAAAAGTTGTCGAACTCAACCTGCAAAATTCATGCATTTCCCACGACCAGTTCTATGTTGGTTGCTCCTGAATTGATAAAAATAAAAACCTCATCCTCTGAGTTCCAAATAAAAGAACACTCAATGTCATTGACCCCAGAGGCTCTTCAATGATAAGCTTGCTTGCACTTTGAATTAACTGTGCATTACGCTAATTACAGCATGATAGAAAAATGTAGATATTTCAAATTTCCCATATTCACAGTCAATAAAGACTGCTGGTTTAAGGTGATTGTGCCACCACAAGTATATATTTTGTTTGTTTTCTTTAATCCTTTTCGTTTCCTTATTGGAACACATTTTTGTTAAATGTTTCCATGCAATATATCCTATTCATAGATCAGGAAGCTCAGAAAATGCTGGCCCAGAAGTTGATTCATGTATTTTTTCTGAAACCCGGGCAATGCCAAGAACCTCAACTAGAATGATATATACAGTAGAAAGACTCTTCTCAGTGCTTTATAAAATCTTCACTAAGGTTCTTTCACTCACTTGGAGGTAACACGAGATATGCCTCAACCAAGAGAACAAGCTGGATTCAGGAGTGGCTACAGCACTATGGATCGTATCCATGTCCTGAGAGAACTAAATGAGAGAATATGAACTCCCACTATCTATGGCTTCTATTGAACATGTAAAGTTCCTTTAATTATGTGAAACCATCAGCAGTTATATTGTATTTGAAATCCTATTAAAGATGCATATTAGCATTATTAATAACATCTGTGAAAATTCTAGTCCGAAGTTTTTGCTATTTGAGGATACAGCACCAATAAAAATTGGAAAGTGAATGAGATGAGGTGGCTCTATTATTATCTTCCAAGCTCTTCAGTGTCACTTTGCAGAATATCTTTTGATCATTGAACTAGGAAGACAAAGGAATACAAATTACAGATTATTTTGCTCTCCTTTGCTTTGCTGATGACAGTAATTTTTTCAACTACCTTCAGAGCTGCAGAGTATGATCCAGGAACTTGCTGGCAAGAGTACAGAGGTGGTATTAAAAACGGAAGTTTCAGAAAACAAAATTGATGTTCAATGCTTTTACAAGAAATGAAGATTTAATGATTGATGGGGGAGGGGGGATCTAGAGGTAACTGATACCTACATTTACCTTGGGCAACAGATATCAAGTGAGGAGTTGATAGAGAAATCACTAGTCAACAATTTTTATGCAAAAATTTATATCCCACATTATGTATGAGTTTTTATATGTATTTACATGTAAGAGAATTAAATAATACCATGAAAAAATTACTTGCCTCAAGTTTATGAAATGAGGTAATACATAATAAAATCACAAATACATGCTTACAGATATTTAAAAAAATTAAAAATACGAAATATTCAGTGAAATTTCCAATTAAATTAAATTATTCATTAAGGATTCTTTTGCATTTGTTTTGTAATCTAATTTATACAGTACAAAGTAATTGTTTCTGCATTTCTGGCCTAGGCTAGGCTGTTTCAAATTTATGTTAAGCACTTTCACTTTGCTTTTCCATTTGTAGGCTTCTGGAGCATCCTTGGAGACAGTCCAACAGTAATCTGTTAACATGAAAGAACTCTAGTTCTCCTTGTACCTTTTCTCCATTGCTGAAATGTCTTGGTGGAAGTGCTAGCCAGGCTTATCTCTCATATCTTCACAGTTTTCTGGGAAGAAGTCAAAATGAGAGTGCAGAAAATCAATTTTCAGAGAAATGTCGCAGCTAAGTTTTCTATTACTTGAAAGCAAGACATCCAGGAGCTTTCTATAGTTTTCTGCCCTCTTGTTTCCTAAAACTTTAACACAAACATCTTTTAAACTTTGCCATGCTGCTTTCTTGTCACCTTGTAATATTTCATCGAAGTGATGATCCTTAAAAAGGGCATGAATCTGTGGACCAACAAAGACACATCCTTTGACCTTTGCATCACTCATTAGGGAGAACCTTGCCCTGAGGTATTTGAAGACCTCTTCATCTTTGTTCATGGCCTTAACAAAAATTCTTCATGAGTCAGCTTAATGTGAAGAGGTAGAAGTAAAATCTTCTGTGAATTAACCCAGCCGCCCCGGTGGCGCAGTGGTCTAAGCGATGGCCTCTGATCATTCGTCCAAAAGGGATCCGGGTTCGAATCCCGGTGAGGCATGGATGCTGTGTTTGTCTTACGGCACTGGCTCTCTCCCTTCCCTGGAACCAGTGACCCTAAATTAAGGACGGGCGACTGCTTATAGACCATTGAGTTGCCCACGGTGGTCGTTAAACCTCCAATCAAAAAAAAAAAAAAAAAAAAAAATTAACCCAAGGGTTGTTTTGGATGCTCTTTGCACTTTGCTGTAGAGATTTTCTAGTTGTCCAGTTTTTTGTTCCTTTTTTTATTGTGTAATGAGAAGCTTATGCTCTACTGTCCTGTTCACAAATAAAGGAACAATACTTTGTATACCCTAGCTGCATGCTTTAGTAAAAGGGCAATGACTTTAAGGTCCCCACAAATCTGCCACTGGAAGCCTCAATATTTGACAGCTTGGAGAAAAAAGTTTCATATTTGAATAAGACTCCTTCATGTGAACTGCATGGCCCATGGGAACTGAGGGAAGCTTGTTTCCAATGTGTTGTAGAACAGCTTTTAAACTCTGCTGTGAAGAATTGATAAAAAGTCTCCACTCTTGAGGTTTGTGATCTATGTTCAGAGCCTTTATTAAACCACTTATGTGGCTGCAAGACTGTCTTTCATAGTGAAGAAAGGTGTTAAATCTCTCTACCTACTCTTGTAGATGGATATTAGGGTGATCCTTAAAATACTATGAATTTTTTTTTCAACAATTTATATGCTCCTAACCCCCTCAAAGTGTTCCTTGATGTAAAAAAATGTGTGTAAAATTTCTACCATTTTAATTAACATTTAGTCGTAGCTCAATGCGCTTCAAGTTTTAGTTTTGATTGCATATATTGTACATCATAAAATTACACATCAATTAGTGCAGAAATACTGATTTATTAATTACTCTGAAAAATTCCAAACACAAATCCTTATCTAAATTAATTATGCCTGCCAAAGACAACAGAACATTATTTCCACTTGAAGTAATATTCCTTGTTAACACTGAGAAAATCAGTAAATCACTTAAATCAGAGTTCCTTGTAACTTGACTCATCTGAGATTAAGTTTTTTTCTGCAGTCAGGATAATGACACTATGTTGTTCTACAACTTGTAATAAATACTGTTTTTATAGTCTTCATTCTCTGTTTTTTTTTTTTGGTTGGATGTTTAACTACCACTGTGAGCAACTCAATGGGCTATAAGCAGTCACCCGTCCCTAATTTTGGGTCACTGGTTCCATAAAAGGGAGAGAGCGAGCAGCGTAAGACAAACAGCATCCATGCCTCACCGGGATTCGAACCCGGACCCATCTTGGATGTATGATCAAAAGTCATGGCTTAGACCACTGAGCCACCGGGCTGGCCATTTCAGGATCAAAATCTAAATAATCTCTTGGGATATTAAGGCGATTAAAGAAATTCATAGTGTTTTTTTGTCACAAAATCTTTAATCTTCATATCACGAGAAATCTTGCCACTCAGTTAGATGCATTTAAGAGGTTCGTTGACCCCGTCCTTTTCATTAAGGGACTGAAGCATAGGTTTTTTTGGACTTGTAGACATGTTTTGTACACTTGTAGACATGTTTTTTTTTTTGCAATTTTTTTCAGCTTGAGCCACTTTTCATGAAGTTTCTCCAATTTCTTGATACAATCCTGTTCATGGCGAATGGGAATACGGGCCTTTTCCCAAAACATAGCAGTTTCATTAACAACATACATCCCTACAACTCTCACGAATTTTCTTCTTCAAGGTTTGTATAGGCAAGCTTGTTTCTGGAAGTGTGCAGAATTTACCAACTATATGAAATAAAAATAGACATTACCTTATTTATGTTGAGTATTTGATTGACACTTAAGTCAAATAAGACAAGAGAAGGTGAATGGAGAAGTCAGGCGGCGGGGACAATACAGTAAGTAAATATTTCAAGTGACTTGAGCGACCTCTAAATATAGTCAGATCTGCCTGAAACTTTACAAAAAAATATTTTTTGGTATGGTAGAATAATGTAGGAGGGTCAGACAACAACATTTCAAAACTTCAAAAATAAGGACCACCCTAATGGATAGTTTTATATAATTTCCCAAAATATTCCATTGCTGCAATTATGAACCCAAAACTTCTGCTGTACTTTTAGAAAAATCCAGATCCCTAATGAGATCACTCAGCTCATTTTTGTGTTGTTTCATGTGGTTCAGTAGTGGGTAAGTCAGCATTAAACGCGTAAATACTACAAACAAAACTTTCATTAGATTACACTAACAGGTTGTGTTGATGTACTGTTACTCATGTTACAACCTGTACGAACGTCAATGGCAGTGCAACAGAACTATGGCACTGAATTACTTTAATCTGATCCCATACATAAAATCAGCCTCATGGCTTACCATAAATTGCATAATTAAAATGTTAAAATTAAAATGTTCAAAGGTTCTATGATCAGCTCATGAGCAGAATTGTCTTAAACATTTACCACATATCACGAGAACATGTCAAACACAATACAAAACAACCAAGTTTCTTATCAAATGAGCAATACTAAGAATGGAAAAAAAAAAAGTTTTCTTATTTTGTTATTTATTATTTTCTTGGCCTCATAAATTGGAGCTTGGTCCATCTTATGAAGAATAATACAATTCTATAAAGTAATATATAATGGCTTTTAAGGTTAACATCTGTTGAACATTTTCTTGCACATCAGGTTTCTGGTGTTTCTTGTAGGTTCCAGCTGGGTATGATCTCTTTCACCATTGTGCACTTCACACGCACAAATGAGCATATTAAGGCACACGAAGCAGCTTGTAACAGCCCGTAGTTCACCAATACTTATATATATATATATATATATATTATACTCCTTTGAATTCTTATCTGACATATAAACCAAACCCAGGCAACTCAATTTTTTTTTTTTAAAGTTTTGGTGAACTACGGGCTGTTACAAGCTGCTTCGTGTGCCTTAATATGCTCATTTGTGCGCGTGAAGTACACAATGGTGAAAGAGAAGATCATAACCAGCTGGAACCTACAACAAGAAACCCCAGAAACCTGACGTGCAAGAAAATGTTCAACAGAAGTTATTTATTACTATTAGTAGTTATGCACATGAATTTAGCGATAGTTAGGGCATTAAACAGCCCAAGATACTATTATAGAGTGAATTCTATAAAGGAAAGAAATGTTATTTTTTTCAATTAGCACAGTGTATGATAGTCTCAGTAGCACGAGAAAGCATTTTTTACGCTTTCCAACCGTAGGTTGAAGAAGCATATATGCTCCAGCTTTGTCCGTCTGTCTGTCTATCTGTCTGTCCACACGATAACCCGTGTAAAAATGGCTTGATTTCGATGAAATTTTAGTATGTGGTAGGGGACCACCTGGGGACGAACCCTATTGAAAATGGGAAAAATGGGGTCAAAGGTCAGGACATAAGAGCGGGATCCATTCTATTGCCCTTATGCGTCAAAACTTGCGTAAAAATGGTTCAATTTCAATGAAATTTTAGTATGTGGTAGGGGACCACCTGGGGACGAAGCCTATTGGAAATGGGGTCAAAGGTCAGGCCATAGGAATGGGATCCATTCCATCGCCCTTATGTGTCATAACTTATGTAAAAATGCTTTGATTGTGACAAAACTTTATCATGTTGTTCCGAAGGTATACTGAACCGGTTCTGTTGAATATAATCAAAATGGGGTCAAAGGTCAGGGCACAGGAGCGAGATTTTTTCCACAGCCATTATCCTCATAACTTGACTAAAAATGCTTCTAGTGTGACAAAACTTTAGTATGTTGTTCCAGAGGTATACTGAACCAATTCTATTTAATATCATTGAAATGGGGTCAAAGGTCAGGGCACAGGAGCGAGATTCATTCGACAGCCATTATCCTCATAACTTGACTAAAAATGCTTCTATTGCGACAAAACTTTATCATGTCGTTCCGGAGGTATACTGAACCGGTTCTGTTGAATATAATCGGAATGGGGTCAAAGGTCAGGACGCAGGAGCAAGATTTATTGCACAGCCATTATCCTCATAACTTGACTAAAAATGCTTCTAGTGTGACAAAACTTTAGTATGTTGTTCCGAAGGTATACTGAACCAATTCTATTTAATATCATCGAAATGGGGTCAAAGGTCAGGGCACAGGAGTGAGATTCACTCCACAGCCGGTTATCCTCATAACTTGAGTAATGATTTCTGGTATGTTGGAAAGCGTATCATTATCAATGCATTGCATGATTTTACTTACTTGTTTCTCTGTAAAAATATTTCACCTCCCACAGTCGGCAGTTATGACAAATGTGCAAACATTACTTGCATTCCTACCAAATTCACTGTATTCCTGTTGCAGCACAATATTTCAACATTTGCTATGCATCATAATGAGGTGATGATCAAATCTAAAAAGCAGACACAATTGCAACTTGGTTCCTGATAATTCACAGAGTATTCTGTTTCCTCTATCATTGACAGCACATTTCCGTACATGTTTTGGGACTAACATCGCCCATTCTCAGTGGTAGCCTAAGAGTCATCTTGCATGGCTTATATTCTGCCTCTTGCCGCCCCGGTGGCGCAGTGGTCTAAGGCGCTGGCCTCTGATCATTCGTCCGAACGGGGTCCGGGTTCGAATCCCGGTGAGGCATGGGTGTTGTTTTTGTCTTACGGCACTGGCTCTCTCCCTTCCCTGGAACCAGTGACCCTAAATTAGGGACGGGCGACTGCTTATAGCCCATTGAGTTGCTCACGGTGGTCGTTAAACCTCCAATCAAAAAAAAAAAAAAAAAATATTCTGCCTCTTCATTCATAGTCAGTCTCCATATGAAAATCTGATCAGAGTCTATGTAGTTTATTCATATCGTTCGTCATAGTCATGAGAATTAATCGATCCAACATGTTCATCAATTGAGTCCAATCTGTGTCCGTCAAGATTTAATATTTGGATTTCTGCTTCTTTTTCGATGACAAATCTCCACACATGTGGAATCAGGATGGGAGGTTGTTCATTACAGTTTATAGACCTTATTTGTTCAATGACAATTGCCTCAGACATTAAAATCTTTTTATGTGTCTGATGCGTTGTATATAGCTTTGTGCCATTCCAATCAGGGTGAGCACCTGTTTCCAAGCAATATTTTATTAATACTTTTGTGCTTCATTTGTATGAACAAAACCCCAAGTTTAAATGCTGACTAGTGGGTAAGTCAGCATTAAACTCAGAGTTTTTGTTCGGTCTTATGTACATTTTGTATGTGTATAATAACAGCTAAACTAATAAATTGAATTGAATTAATTAACAAGCACTATTTACCTTCTATTAATTGGCAAACAGTTTATGATTGACTAATTTTAACCTGATACACAATGTAATATGCCAAAAATTGCCCTTTTTTGATCTGTTTGGTTATAATGGATTTTGTATAAATCAAATGTTTTTTTACTCTTCCCTCGACTTTGTTATATATGGGTTCGATTGTTCTTACATATATGCATGACATTAGGTGTGCAACTTAATTCTCGGCCATAGGCACGACATGTTGACAGCAAATTATAGCAAATGGAATACGTATCTAATCAGGGAAATAATCCCCGTCGTGTTGGATACATTTGAGCCATCGGTCAGGGAGCTACCGAGTGCCACTGCGGAAAAAGAGGGCTGTTTTGAGTTGATAAAGTCATCAATACTTGTGTGGACCTCCTCAACAGAAGTGAAGTGCATATCACTCAGGTGATGTTGCAGGGAGCGAAAGAGGCGATAATACGCCGGGTGGGAAAAAATCTATCCCAGGTCGGTGATTGTGTTTAAAGTCGTTTTCGCGGTGTGAGAACGCGCGTTATCCTGAAGCAACATGACCGACCTTCTGCCCTTGCCGGTGTATGGCCTTTTCGCCTCCATTGCGTCACTCACACGAATGAGTTGCTGACAATAACGCTCAGCATTGACTGTTTCACCAGGTTTGAGCAACTCATAGTGTACGACACCGCGCTGATCCCACCATATGCACAGCAACAACTTCCTGGCATGGATATTTGGTTTGGCGGTACTGGTGGTAGGCTGACCTGGATAAACCCACGATTTGCGCCGCTTAGGATTATCATAGAGGACCCACTTCTCATCACAGGTCAAAATCTTGTGGAGGAAATCCTTCTTCTTGAATCTGTAGAGCAAGGACACAGCAACATCATAGCGCCTCAACTTGTTCGCAGCTGCGAGTTGGTGTGACACCCAACGGCCCTCCTTGTGAATCCGTCCAAGCTTATGCAGGAGTTTTGCAATGGCTTGCCGTGTTACTCGGAGTTCCTGGGCCAGTTCTGACTGTGTGCGACAGGGATCCGCGTTCAACAGTTGTTCCAGTTCCTCATTGTCAACTTTCTGTGGCTGTCCCGGACGTTCTGCATCACGGAGATCAAAATTTCCCTGCTTAAACCGCTGGAACCACTTCTTACACGTACTGTAGGACACATCAGCCTCACCCAAAGCAGCACAGATCATTTGCTAGGCACTTTTTTTCAGCTGAAACACGAACAGGAGGCAGTGCCTCAAATATTCCTTCTCGAACACTATTGCTTTCACCATCAACTTTCGTCCCTTCTCTCATTACAGCTGTGAGCAGTTATGGTTGCCTGGAAAGCTGTTGGATGGCGCTGCAATCAGCCATTATCACACACAGCTATTTGCATTTGCCGGCGTTCTATGATCGCTTGCGGTTAGGGGGCCGAGAATTAAAATGCACACCTAATATATTTCTATTTGCATTACTTCTTTTTCGTTCATGTAATTACTTATAGCTGTATAATGTGTTATTTGAGCTAAGTTTCTTTTTGTACCTAGATGTAAATATTAAAGGGGAAGATGGCCTTACACCTCTTCATATTGCTGCTAGGTATGGAGGCCATAAACAAGTTCCGCCACAGGTAATTTTATGCTGTACTTCTTTTTTGCATAACCCTTCAGTTTAATTTGGTTTTACTGGGAAAATTGTATTGTGTCAGCCAAATTGCCAAATAAAGTGTACTGTGGAATTAACTTTTTCACGGGTCTTATAGAGGTTATTATTCAAAAAAATTGGTGGTCAAATTTTTGAACTAAAGCCTAGTTCATCATCAGGACTACGTCACTGGAGTAGTTGCTGCCACTCCGTCGGAAGTGTCCAACCGCAATTATCATTAATTGTGATACTTCTTCTTCTTGCTATTTCGATCCCTTCTTCTAGTTTACTCTTTACTAAGTTTGACTGGTGGGCGATTATTCTTACTGAGTCCCAATTTATGGAGTGTCCACTTGCTTGTATATGTCTGTCTAGCCCTGTTTTGTTACTAATGTTCCTAATAGCTGCTTAAGTATTAGTAACAAAACAGGGCTAGACAGACATATACAAGCAAGTGGACACTCCATAAATTGGGACAGTAAGACTAATCGCCTATCAGTCCAACTTAGTAAAGAGGAAACTAGAAGAAGGGATCGGAATAGCAAGAAGAAGTACCACAATTAACGATAATTGCGGTTGGACACTTCCGATTGAGTGGCAGCAACTACTTCAGTGACGTAGTCCTGATGATGAACTAGGGTTTAGTTCGAAAATTTGACCACCAACTTTTTTGAATAATAACCTCTTTAAGATCCATAAAAGATAATTCCACAGTACACTATGAATAGAGGTGCCATAAATTCATTTACAACTAGGAATAAAGTTTGTTAGATCTTGATCCGAAATGTAATTCTTAGGCACGCATATAGTACATACCTGCTATGTTTTACGATTTACTCGTAAAATTTATGGAAATTCTATCTGTTTTATGGTTATTTTACGGATGACATATTTTATATTTCTGGTTTCCCCCCCCCCTCAGGTTCATCCAATTTAAAAAGAATATGTGTTACCCAGTACCACTGCACCTGTATATTCTGATTAATCTGATCACATTTGCTCCCATTTTTGTGTTCCCAGCCCTCTCTGCTTGCAGCTGAGCAGTAAAGATGGGGTTAAAAATGCTGTAGAATTACGATTGGAGGTAACTGCTGAAAAAGAAAGAGCTACAAATGAAAAATATCAGCCTCACGTAAGATTTAAAATTGCATTTTTTAAAGGTATTCTAACATGTTGGCACAAAAATTTAAGGTCAAATCATCTTTTAAGTTAAGGTAAAAGATTACTGCAATTTTTGTTGTAATAATTTTGGAGTTACAAAAGTAAATTTATGTGTATGTACCCTAATGATAACATACTAATGAGATAATGAGCCAATTGCATTTTTTAATCGTTGTAAGCGTTAAATAGTGCCAGATATCTTAATTATAGCGTATGAAACTGATTAAAATCAACAAAACATGCATGTGTATAATAAATCAGCTTTTAATCAATACATTCAAAAGATCAGTCAATAGAACATATTGATTAAATGTTCACTGAAATTTTTTTACGAATTTCAGTTTGTGAAAGTTGGCAATTATGCATATATATGTGACTTAGAATTGACTTTATTGAGACAATTCTCATCTTTCCTTGTGGCAGGCAGAACAAAAAAAAAAAAAAAAAAGCCTTATTGAGTAATGAGCAGCCTTTTGAATTCCAAGAGTGTATGATAACTAAGTAATGGATTTTTAGGTGCTAAAAAACAGAAAAATATTTTTTTTATGTGCTAATAATTTCAAACATATTTGTTAAAAATAAAAATATTTTTCATCAATGATAATCTAACTAAGTTATTTTCTGTGATAAAAAGACAATATTAGCATCCAACTTACTAATTCACAGCCATACATTTGAGGGAAAAAGGTCTTTGGAGTTGCAGTGGACAACAAATGTCATCTCTAGTTTTCCATCACAAATCTATGCCTATTGTCACAAAAACAATGACTGATATTGAGAAAACAATCATTCCACATCACAGGAAGTCAACCTTACCTATGTTGTAAGAGGGGGATGTCTATAACACTTAAACAGTCAATTTCACATACAAATTGGCCTTCTAAAACTTGACAACTCTACACATAGTTTAAAATTCACTGCATTAGAATAATTCTTGATGACAACATATCACGCTTCAGTTATGTAAAAATTACAAGTGTTGGGACGACGTTTCGGTAGCGACTTCATATTCATCAGGCATGGAATGAAATGTGTGGTTTCCACACATTTCAGGTGTTTCCAGATTTTGTTTCCAGAAATCAGTTGTTTCCAGATTTTGCTAATACCATGTGTTTCATTCTATGGGTGATGAAGGTAGAAGTCGCTACCGAAACATCGTCCCAACACTTGTGATTTTTACATAACTTATGCGTGATATGTCGTCATCAAGAATTATTCTAATGTTTTGTGTGTTACATGTCTCACTGCCAATCATTCTCACTATAAAATTCACTGGTTTTGTCCTAACACATGTGTAAATTTGTTTCTTTAGGCTTCTATTTTTGAACCCCAAAGTACGTTGAGTCTCAAATATCGTTTGCATCAACTAAAATAGAAATGCTTTAAAAACTCTATGCACGTTGAAATGCTCAGGAGTACTCAGTGTGAGTTTGGAGACAGTCCCATGTCATATCCAAAATAAAAGCAAAAGTGATGAAAGTACTTGTTTAAAAAAGATACTCACTTGAAACCAAATGCGATGTGGAAATCTTCATAGGTGCCATTTCACGTGTAACAAGTGAACTATTAACTGAGTCACGTGTAATGAAGGTGGCTAGTTGAAATTTGCTAGTATGCTACCCCGTAGCGGAATCACGGCGACGGGGGACGTACGTCCCAGATTTATTTTGGTCCTGCAGACAAAAACGATATCTCCAGAACCATATTAAAACCATCTTGCGGACTCCCTATCATAGATGCAAGTTTTTCGCCTTCCAAAATTTTCGAAAACGGAAGTTAGGTGTAGTGAGAATTTCTCCCGTAATCGTAATTTTTTTTTTCTCGCGAAGGACGACGTAGGTCGCAGAAATATGTTGTACTTATCCCCGTAGCAGAATCGCGGCGACGGCCGACGTACATCGTAGATTCGTTTTGTACTCGTCCCCGTAGAAGAATCGCGTCGACGGCCGACGTGCATTGCAGATTTATTTTGTACTCGTCCCCGTAGAAGAATCGCGGCGGCGGGCGAAGGATATCGCAGATTTATTTTGTACTAGACCACCTTGCAGACTCTATCACAGATGCAAGTTTTCCGCCTTTCAAATTTTCCAAAAACGGAAGTTAGGCGGAGTGAGGATTTCTTCCGTAATCGTAATTTTTTCTCTCCCGACGTTCCCCTCGATGCTTGAAGAGGTAATTATCTGATATTGTTGTTAAATATAAGTTTATTGCATAAATATTTGTGGTTTATTTTGAAAATGGAGGCCAACAATTTCCGAAAACGAAAGTTTTGCGGCACCCAGTAATCTTGAATTCTTTTTCTTGAGATATTCCCTCAGCCCTATATGGTCATTAAATATCATTTTATTAGATAAATGTTTGTATTTAAAATTGAAAAGGGAGAAAAAAACTTCTGAAAACCAAAGTTGTACGGAGCAAAAATTTCTCCCTCTAATAACCCTCTACCCGCTGTGCTTCTGTATTATTGTTTAATCATCATTTAATTACATAAATGTTTGCACTTGAGATGGGAAATGGAGCAAAATGTTCCGAAAACGGAAGTAGAATGGAGCGAAGATTTCTCCTCTTATGACAATTTTCCCCTAGTGATGCCTTTGCGCTTTATTGTTGTTAAATATAATTTTATTCCTTAAATCTTTGTGTTTCAGCTTGAAAATATTGGTAAAATTCCAGATACAGAGGACCAGAATGGTCTCGATTCTAATTAACATTTCAATTGCTGTAGTACCTAGGTTAGACATTTTTTAGGTAGAAAAATATGTCTGCGCAATTTTTATTGTTTTCCACATTTGGTAGTTATCTTTCACAGTGACCACCCACAGATTATTTTGTGGCACAATGATATCTGTCGCAAACTACCAGGAACTTTCTGCTATGGGGGTATGCTAGTATACCAAAACTGTCATATGGTGGGAATGTCTTGAGACTTCTAGTATTAACTTTTCACGCTGCTATTGGACATGCATTCTGTTTTCTTGATGCCAATGCAACCAGTCATTGTGCCTGGAGCATTCTTCAGGAGCTAGAAAATCATGGGATTGAATCATTACAGCTGCCTCTGAGGTCTCTTGACTCTAATCCTGTTGAGATCATTTGGGATGCTGTTCAGTGACATCTAGGTAACCATGTCAGTGTTGCCAGGGACTCAGTTCCCAAAATCAGTAGAAATCACTTCAAAATATCAGTAGAAATCAGTAGATCCAATTTTTTCCTTCTTAGATGTGGAAATAATATCAATACTGTATATTAAATGGTTTTATTAAATAAGGTTTGATATAAACATTACTTTTAATGTTATAAAGCATTATTATATATTACAAACTATTATATGCATTAAATGAGCAAAGCATAAAGAACGCAATGGAAATTTTCAACGAAAGGTATATGTAATAAATTTATGTACACATTTTTAGGCACACATTTATTTACAATACATACTGTTTGTTGTTGGATATTAAGACTTGCCAAAATAAAAAAAATAGCATGTGGAAGCATTAGAAAAATTATTTGTATAACTGCAAATACTGATGTTAAATGGCCCAACTGAACGATTAAAGATCTAATCTAGGGCATTGCAAAGTATGAATTTAAAAAGCACATAATTGCAACTTAGAAAATTATTTCATTCATTCCTTTAATCCCAAACTACCATCAGAGTTAAAAATAGGAAATTTAATAGAGTTATTTCCAATTCATACCATTTGCCTTCATCATGATGTACACATTACAATTCCAGATGACAGATCCTATTTCTCATAGATTTTGTAATTTCGAAAGAGTGATACGCAGTCACAGAATACATACACTATTACAAATTTACAATTGTTTGAAGGACTCGCACGCAGTCACAGATTACACTATTGCAGACACACTGATTCACACACGTTCACACTCACAGGATAAACAACCGGGAGATGCTAAGTTCATAAGGCCAGAATGCCATGCTGATGTCCCAGATGTTATGCTTCTATTAGTGATAAACCGATATAATATCACTATGGGCAGAGCAGATGTAAACATTGTGTTTTTTGAAGCAGTCAGAAAATTTGTGTAACATGCGGAAATAAAACAGATATAAACATAAAATACTGGATTGTATCTTGTTTCTCAGTAATCTTCAATTGACCAATGCGGAAATAAAGCAGATGCATGAAATAATTATTTTCTAGTTTGCATCTTTCTCCATTTCTTTATCCCAACGTTCCGACACTGGCGTGCAAAAATTAAGGACGAGACGGTTTTTCGAATGTAACGTCGTGCAGAAGTGTTCCACATAGACTCAAATCATACCATGAGATCCCCAAGATGTAAGAATATGGGACAAGTGAGCAAAACTGTCCAAACAAGGAATCCAAAGGATACAAAGGCACTTTATTGAAAAGTTAGCTTCGAGCACAACTGCACAGAAGACAGAAACGTCCATATGACAGGCGGCTGCCAAGAAAAATCCAGTCTTTAGTAGAGGATATGATCACCCCTGACCGCGTTGCAAGATTTACAACGTCTGTTCATGCTGAGGACGAGGTTGTCAAGGAGCTGTTGAGGCATTGCAGCCCATTCTTCTTGTAGCGCCAATCGCAGTTGCGGAATCGTTGCTGGCGGCTGGTGGTGTGCTGCCAAGCATCTTCCGAGAAGGTCCCACACGTGTTCGATTGGATTTAGGTCCGGGGACCTTGCGGGCCAATCCATGCGTTGAATATCTTCACTCTCCAACAGCTCTGCGACAGCCACTGTACGATGAGGTGTAGCGTTGTCATCCATGAAGAGGAACTCAGACCCACAGCACCTCTAAACAGACGCACGTGAGGCAGGAGAACCTCGGTACAACAGCGGACACCAGTGACTGAACCTACTTGGAAGATGTGGAGTTCAGTATGGCTACCAAGCATGTTTCCGCCTCAAACGAGAACTCCGCCACCTCCAAGCAGGTCCCTTTCGATGATGTTGGAGGTGTGATTGCATGTTCCCTGCTCTCTCAAGATGTTTATACGTCCAGAATTGCTCTTCAGACTAAATCGACTCTCATCTGTAAAGAGAACTCTACCCCATTGCTGATGTGTCCAGTTCTTGTGTTCCTGGCACCACAGAAATCGCCATCTCCGATGAGCAAGCGTTAATGGCAGATACTGTACTGGTCGTTGTGCAAATAGACCACCTTTGTGCAGCCTCCTGGCCACAGTAAAACGCGATAACCGACGTCCAGTTGTCTGTTGCATTTGCCTTGCGATTTCTCCCGCTGTCTGCCGCCTGTCTCTTCTCGCCTGTAGGACAATATACCGGTCGTCCGCTGCCGTAGTTGCTCGTGGACGGCCACTGATAAACTCTCGGACAGCTGTTCCTGTTGTTTGAAATGCTCTCCAAGCTTGTGAAACGATACTGTTAGCGATACCGAACTCCTCGGCCACACTAGTCACACTTCAACTTTCTTCCATCTTCCCAATGACGCGACCTCGGGTAAAGTCATCCAAATGTCATCTACTGGATTGCCTGTTGGCCATATCACACGGTGGCAGCAACTTGACGTCGTTCAAACCGATGTACACCGTGCAATAGCTTTCACCAAATTGCTGAGCGTACACCGCCCGTGTGCTTTATACCCTTCCGACACTCCCCCTCCCCCTTACGTCATGCTGCATATATGCGCACGCCCTACCGTACCGGACCCTAGTCTATCTCCTGAGTGGTCTTTCAGTCCGTTCTGCCTGCTCGTTCTGCTGTTATTTTAATTTCTCCTCTTCATTTCTAATTTTTGCACACCAGCGTATTATTAGCATTCTTCACTGAAGCGATCTTTTAAATCACTTCATAAGAAAAGCTGAAGTCTTTGTTTTGCAGGATTTCAGTAAATTCCTGTTTCTAAATGTATTCATATATTTATATCTGTTTCGCAACAAAGTTACAAGTATAGCTGTTTTTTTGTTAATGACTAATGCATACCATAGATGATGATATACGTTATCTTGAACAGGGTGTGCAGAAATTAAATGATTTCGGAGAATTTTTTAGTTGTGTTGCTTTTGTTAATGAGAATAGTAATACAGTAATTTACATTACTCTATGCAGATTACTGTTATTAATAAAATTTATGATATTGCAAAATACATAGATATTGGTAGTTCCACTAAAACTATAGCAAATAATTTTTAAAATGTTTTTTATTAAGATCAAAAATTTTAATATTTTTTCTTCATATTTTGATCAAAGTTGAGGAAACCTGGAGCCAATTGAAAAGGTGGGAAACTGTATTTTGGGAGATGTCGCCGCATGAGATGACCTAAAAACCTTTCCCAGCTGTCTGACACGATTTAGTATGAAATAACATCGTTAACATTATTATTGAGGTGATTAGTAATTACTGTGTCATAAAAATCCGTATAACACAGTAAAAACTAATTTGCGATGTTTAGCTGTGTTTCGTTACTGCAACAGATAGAGTACGAATACCTCAGTAGTTTCTCAGCACTTTTTCGTACTCTTCCTCCAATTCTAAATAACCAGAAATGAAGCCATCTTTACCCAGTGGCGGCTCTTGGCAACTGAAACAGGTGGGGCCAGTAGCCGAAGTTAAACAATGAAATAAAAAAAAAAAAAAACTGTCATTATTAGGCCAACCATTCAGACCCCCCACCTACAAGATTCGTTTACTCTGCCTCTGTTTACCCCCCTTGACTCACAATAATGCCCAAGTCATGCAGGAATGTGTTAACTATAGTATTGCACACACAGAAAAAATTTCCTCACTATAGTATGCATATCTATTAACAGAAAAATGTTAAAACTCCTTGAATAAAATTTTTAGCTTGAAACATATGATCATTAATATATGTAGTTGTGCTTTGTGTTTCTTTAGATTTCTCAACTGTGTAGTAATCACAGGATAAAAAAGTATAGTGAAAAAATAATAACTCCAAATATATGCAGAGAGGAAATGTTTCATGAATTTCGTCCCACATAGAATGAGTACCATACTACCATTTGCGTTATTTGAAAGGTTTAACCTTTTTTTAACAACTTGTGAAGCCTAAAAACATATATGTACTCATGTGCAAATTATACTTACAGGTTTTCTTATTTATTTATTTATTTTTAACATAGAACATCATCTTAGTTAAAACTGAAATTTGTTCTGCAAAACGCATTGTAAACTTCAAACAATATGAAAGAGAAATCAATCGAATTTTTCACTTGGTACCATAGTATTAAAATGCAATACATGGAAATATTATGAAGAAGAGTCATAACTTTTTGTACAGATATTCTCCTCTTCTATGTTTGAGAGTGGCAAATTTTTCTATGACTTTTTGATTAAAAAGTGTAATTTCTTGAATACAATCTTTATGTACAGAGAGAACAGCGAGTGCGTTTAACCGTTCTTGTGTCATAGTGTTTCTTAAAATTGTTTTTATGTGATTCAAGGTGCTGAAACAATGTTCTGCTTCAGCGGTAGTTACTGGTGTCACTAAAACTATTTCTAATAATTTAGACTTCAGAAAATGTATATAAAAGTTCATTAGAATGTAGAAATGACATTAACACACTTACGTTCGGTATGCTGTCGAAGGTTTCCTTTGCATAAAGTACTGATAATTCATTTTCAAGTTTTTCTTTATTCAGCATTACATATGTAGTTGCTAATAAATTTGTATGGTGTGACGGAAAATGCTGCTTATGATTCTTGAACTCCTTTGGATCTACAACAGTGACTGAGTGAAATAAGACAGATTTTTCAAACCTGTCCCTTATTTGATTGACGATGATGTCGCATGCTTCTTTTGCATCATTTTCTACCATACTGCAGTCAACTTTAGCTCTTTTTCGCAAAGGTTGACATTCATCACTTCCATTTTGATCGTTGTGTTTTGTACTTTGCCGAACATAATTTACAGCTGATTCAAACTTCTTTAGAGCTCGATTACAATCAACACTGGTTGATTTTCTGGACTCTAGTATATTATACAAAATATCAACATGTTGGAATATGTGAGAAGAGAAAGACAATAAGAAAAGGAATTCCTCATTCCATAACAACTTCACAAGTCCAGTTGATTTACATATACTCTTGTCATCCCAAACACTTTCGTTTAGAATTCTGTCGAAGCACTCCAAGAGTTCACTTTTGTTTTCTGAAACACAATTTATGATCCTGGATTGAAAATTCCATCTTGTTTCTGAAACTGTAGGTACTTGTTTTCGACAGATATCTCGCAATAAACCACTATGTTTAGGTGATACTGTGAAAAAGGAGCTGATTCCACTGATATTTGCAAAAAATATTCTTACCCTTTTGATTGTTGAGCACACCTTCTTTAATACTAAATTCAACTGATGAGCATAACAATGCACATTCTGAGCGTGCGGATAATGCTCTTTCATGCGTATTTGCACACCGCCACGAGCTCCGCTCACGACAGCTGCCCCATTATATGTCTGAGCAACAAGTTTGTTTTGCAAACCAAACTTTTCCAACTCATCTTTGAGTACAGATGCAAGACTGTCTGCAGTTCTGTTTTTGATTTCAACAAACGATAAAAATCTTTCCACGACATGGCTGTTAATCATATATCGCAATATGATAACAAATTGCGAACGGCAGGATATGTCGGTCGTTTCGTCCGCTTGCACGGATGTGTAATTCGCCTTTTCAATTTCACTTTTAACTTCATCCAGGTACACCTGATACATGCAATCCAAAATTTCATTTTGAATTACTTTTGATGTATTTTTTGCAAATTTAGATTTGTCCAGATGGTCTTGTAATACACTGTCCAAACTAGCTATATATGAGATCATATCCAGAAACACTCCTTTGTTACATGAAGACTGTGTTTCATCATGTCCACATAAAGGCAATTCGTGTACACCACAAAATTTTATGCAGTCTGTAATGCATGTTGGAACGTGTCTATTTTTATCAACTAGTTCTTTGTGCTTTCTAACCGCAGAGTGATAACCGTCATCTAATTGTGACATAATATTGACATTACCAAAAGTTTTGAATTTTAAAGCATTATTAATATGCGCTGTACTGCATTCATGTTTTTTAATCCTTTCAGACAAATGTTTCATATCTTTGCAGCCAATTTTGGTCCACAGTGGTTTTCCGCCAAATAGCAAATAATAAAAAACAAAATAACGATTTTTTTTATGGCTAGCAGTTAGCCAAGCCTTTTTTTCAAACCACTGAACAGAAAATGTTAGAAGTTTTGTTCCGTCTTTCTGGCTTACCTGGAAATTCTTGGGTTGATAAGCACAGAGTTTTTTAAGTGAAGCTTTTCTTCCAGATTTAAAGCTCAAAATGGAGATTTTAGCAAAATATCCACTATTCATTGTACACGACAAGCAAAAAAGTCACGACACAAAGGAACAACGTATCACCGAGAGAGACACACAGAAAAAACAACTAACTGAACTTTGCTATGACATTTGAAACCTCTGGGCCACCCTTGAGCTTGGTTGGGGTAAGCTTCTCTATCAACCCACGGTGCTAAGGAAACGGACACTCTCCCAGCCAATCAACCTACCTGTCCCCAACAGCTTTTTTTGCACACACGGTTCAGGCAGTGTTGTATGTAGATCATTATACTGAATGAGACGGGGAGGAAAACGTTGTCTCTTCTTGCTTGCATGGTGATATTACTGGGGCCTGTTGGAGCTGGCCCCAATAACCTCACACTCTGAACGTGATCTCTTTCTTCAGGGAACAGTTTTTCGTTTTTGAAGGGAACTTTTTTTCTTTTGAGGAATGGTTTATGAAGGGGAAGGTTTATCACCATTCAGTTAAGAGAGAGAATAAGAATTAGGGCAAAAAGAATATATATATTTATATATATATATATATTTATAGAAATATAATTTTTTTGGTGGGGCCCGGCCCCTCTGTCCCCTAATGATGAACCGCCCCTGTCTTTACCAATATTGTAATCCCTAAAAATTACTGGAGAACATCATTTAATGAATCCCCCATAATCTTCAGAGAAACTTTGAAATCTCTAATGTGAGTCCCGTTTCACATGGCACCATCTGATGGACCTAATCAATTGCTTGTATATCGTTTTTTGTCATCTTTTATCGCACAGACGCAACTCACTAAATCTGTGACATCAGCGTGGTATCCTGGCGTTGTGAACTTGGCATCTGACACAGCCACAAACAACCACTACATACAAAAGATACAATTACGGTTATCACAAATCAAGTTACGGTATCCCAGGATACAGTTATGCTTCTTATGGTAAAAAAAAAAAAATTTAAAAACCCTAAAACACTGAAAGCCAAAATTAGGAATTCCTAAGAATTCAGTAGAAAAAATCTAGCCCTCTCAAAAAGTGGGGAAATCCTCAGAAAAACCAAAAATCCATCAGTAGATCAGTAGACAAGGGTCAAAATCAGTAGATCTACTGATAAATCAGTAGAACGACAACATTGAAATCTGTACCCCAGTATGATGGCAGACCTCAATAACGTGTTGCCTGTAATATGAGATGAGCTGCCCCAGACATTCATAAATAACGTCATTGGAATTATGCCTCGTAGGTGTCAAGACGTTCTTTGGTGCAGAGTTAGTGTTACCAGGTACTGAAATCCTGAGGTATGGACATTCTATGTTGAAACAAAGAACTAAAACCGTCTATGCACGTTACTGACTAGTAAAAGAGCAAAAGATAATTTACTAGCATTGCAATTATAAAACTATATGCAATTAAAAACTCAGATTTGAGATCTTTTGGGGACACTATGTTCTCATCTTCAGACTAACCAAAAATGTCTCGACCAGGTATACACAGTGTGTCAAAGAATTTTTAAGACTGGCGCTAGATTTCAGCCTACAGTGGCACCACCAGTGTAATCGCGAATGCGTTACATACTGTGACCATCTGCTTGCTTTCTGCCAAACGTGCTGCACAGTTGTTAAAGTAACTCAAACGAAATGATGGCCGTTCATTAAAGAAGTAAAATGTTTTTCATGTTGAATTATTAAAGTGGAACAAAGGGCTCTTATTAAATTTAACGCAAAACTTGGTAAAAGGGCCTTGGAAACGTACCAAATGATGAAACAAGTTTGCAGTGAGTTTTGTTTAAGTAGATCAAATGATTTCCTGTGGCACAAACGTTTTTTGGACGGAAGAGATACGCTAGAAGATGATAAGCATACCGGAAGACCAAGTTCATCTAGGACACCTGAGATTATTTAAAAAGCCCGTGATTTCGTGGCAAACAATCGATGTGCGTTACTAAGAATAATGGAAGGGTCTTTAAACATCAACAAAGAAATGATTCAAACCATCCTGCATGAAGATTTGGGCAAAACAAAAGTCTGTGCTAAATTTGTTCCACACACGTTAACCAATGAACAAAAATCAAGGAGAAGTGCACATTGCAGAGACATCATTTCAGCCGCTGAAAATGATCCAAACTTCTTAAAATCGATTGTTACAGGGGATGAAACATGGTGTTTTCAATATAATCCTAAAACAAAGCGACAAAGTGCGGAATGGAAGTAAAAAAACTCACCACAAGCCAAAAAAACAAGAAAAGTTCTATCGAAAATCAAAACAATGCTCATTACATTCTTCGATAGTACGGGTACTATCCACAAAGAATTTGTTCCAAGTGGACAAACAATTACTGGTGAGTTTTATTTAAATGTTTTGAGGCGTTTGATGGGCAGAATTCGTCGCATTCGTCCCGAATATCGGGATGAAAACAGTTGGTGTTTGTTGCACGATAATGCATCCAGTCACACCTCACTTCTTGCTCGTAGATTTTTGGTGAAAAATAACGTCTGTGTGTGTTGAATCATCCACCGTATTCGTCTGCTTTAGCACCCTGCAACTTTTCTTTATTCCCAAAACTTAAAATGACGTTAACAGGGTGTTATTTTGATGATATTTCGACCATACAAACAGCTTCGACGCGTGCTTTGGAGGCAATTCCCCAAAGTGAACTGGAACAGGCTTTCAAATCATTATTAAATCGCTGTAACAAGTGTATTGAAGCCGGAGGCACTTATTTTGAGTAACAAACCGAAACAAATTATAATTTCTTGTTTCTATTTCATTTTACAGACCCAGTCTTAAAAATTCTTTTCCACACTGTGTATATGTACAAGTCACATGAAGGCTGACCAGGAGAGCGCAAAGGAACATGCGCAGGTAAGTGAGCAAATGATGAGCCTCTAAGGCACCAAATAACACCCCTCTCCCCCCTCTCACTCAAGAAAACTTCTTGATATTTTTCTTGATAAAAAAATATCAAAAATTTTTTTTTTGATATTTTTTTGGTACGTGATCCAGTTAGGCATACTTTACAACATTCAGTGTACAAAAAACCTTTATTGAACCCTTCCATTATTCCTTTAGGTTCTTTTCATCCTATGCAATATAAACTATCGGCTAATTGAGTTGTTTCTCATTCTTCTAAATCCAGACTTCGGAAAATGGAAATTGATAACATAAAACACATTGTGTCCTTCCATGGATATGACGACAGGATAGTCAACCGATTGCTAGGGAACATTCTGATGCATTCTTCCACCACCTTGTTGAGTTCGCACTCGGATCTGAAATATGTGGGCTCAATTGATTTCCACCTGGCACCTATTTCGGTTCTCAAGAACATTTGTAAACGTTATGGTATAGACTTTGGCATCAAGACTTCAAATATACTTTCACTTATTAAGAAGGATCGTGACACTATTGATCAACAAGAACGTCATGGTGTCTACTGCATTCTCTTGCAATCTGTGGACGCTGACGTCTCACCTACTCTTTACATCAGCTCTAGGAAACGTTTGCTTTGGACTCGTGTGTCCAAACATCAATATAATGTGCAAATGTGTTCTGCTAATACAGCGCTGTCAAGAAAGACACCTAGTGGGACTCATTTCCCAATTTGGGACCAAGCCCATATTCTGTGTACCCCTCGAGATTCCTCTTTGCTTTTGGCGGAGAGCTTATACATTTATTTGTCAAGGGAGGTTTGCTGTAACAATTCTACACCCTATGAAATTCCCCACCCTTGGCAGAACCTATTACACAGAATACCCAGGATTTTGTGACACCCTCCCTTTTTACCAGTTAATTGTTATTGTATTAATTCTCCAATGCTTCAACTTAGTGCCTCTTCTGTATGTCATTTATTTTATCACACTTACTTCTATAACTTTTGACATTGTGGGCACAGCGTGGTGAGGGTGTGTTTGTTTGTTTGTTTGTTTGTTTGTTTGGTGCCTTAGAGGCTCGTCATTTGCTCGCTTACCTGCGCATGTTCCATTGCGCTCTCCCGGTCAGCCTTCATCATGTGACTTGTACCTGGTTGAGATATTTTTGGTTTGTCTGAAGATGGGGACATAGTGTCCCCAAAAGATCTCACATCTGAGTTTTTAATTGTATATAGTGTTTTATAATTGCAATGCTAGTAAATTATCTATTGCTCTTTTACTAGTCAGTAACGTGTATAGACGGTTTTAGTTCTTTGTTTCAACGTAGCGCAGTATGATTATTATCTTGGACATTCTGTGAATTTACTATATTGCAGTGTTACTTTGTTGTGTGCAGAAATTGCACAATAAATTGCTTTTTGTAAATGCATTCTTTATTGTTCGTGTTATGCAGCCTCACTGATGTTATTTCAATGTTAGTTACTTGAGTTAGATGCATACATCCTTCATTTCATGCAATGTCCCTAACCTTTTGGGAACCAGGTGTATTAGAAAAGTCTCTTAATAAAAAAGAACATGGGTTATCCCTCTAGTTCAGTAATTCTGAACCTGTGGTTCACAGACCCCGAGTGGGCTTCGATGTCCTCACAGGGCTCGAAGAAATATTATGAGCTTTTACTGTTAAAGTAGATAGAAAGGAAGAAAGAAATATTTGGTGCATTTTTTAGTGTTTTAAATCTTGAGTTAAGTCTGTGTGGTCCATGACAACAAAATATATTTAAAGAGGGTCTGTAGCAAAGAAAAGGTTAAGAGCCACTTAATCAGTTATTACCATCTGTTGAATAAATATTAACCTACACAAACCATTGTGGTATCACTGAAACAATGAAAGTTTTCCATCTTTAGCACGATTTAATGATTAAAAGATGAGAAATATATACAATTAAAACCATGAGCATTTATGAGGCAGCGGCTGCCTTTTCTTCAGATGTAATAAATAGATACACATTTAATCTTTCTCATTAAAAGATGTATATATTTCTCATCTTTTAATCATTAAATCGTGCTATAGACGGAAAACTTTCATCATTTCAGTGATTAATGTCGCACGGGTCTTCAATATTTGTTGCCCATTGTGGTATGTTTAATTGAAATCCCTGATCTAAAAATTTCACATCATCTGATGTTTTTTATACTGAGATCCACAATTTATGTGTTGAATTCTGTTATATTTTAATTCAAAATCTACGATTGTTTTAATATTGCTTTTTATTAATACTGTGTCATCTTTTAGACATCTGAGATGGCTTCTAGTGATGCATGCAAGACCGTGATATGCCTTCTGGTTGAGCATGGTGCCCAAGTGAATTGCAAAGATGCTTATGGTATGACACCCCTCCATTATGCTGCAATGAGGGGCAATGAAATAGCTACACAGCAGCTTTTGATGTGTCCTGACATAAACACAGAGGTAAGTGTGAAACAGAGTGAAACATTATTTAAATACACCAGATCATGAATACCCATGAAACACTTTAAGCATAGTAAATATGTTTATTTTTGTGGGGTTATATGGGTACAGATTTGCCAAGCTTTCACTCTCCCTGTGAGGCTTTCTCAAGGCTATGTGCAGAGAATTAGAACATGTAAGAAACAAAAATGATTTTTTGAAAATAATGTGGGGGACATACGTATTATGTTAATTTTTATCATGCAATTATACTGTGTGCCGCCATGTGTTTCTGTCTTTTAATAACACATGCCAAACCATTGGTAGTTTGATAGAGACAATGTCATTGCATGCTAGTTTTCTGGAAAGGATTTCAACTGTTTCCCTCGTGGCAGTCTATATAAAGCTTGTGTAATGGGCAATTTTTTCTTATACTATTCCATACAGGTGTGGCTGAGTAATGCATGACTTCTCTGGCTAGGGCTGTATTCTGCATGTCCTGTTTGACACTTCGCATGTGTTCTTTACATCTAGTTGATTTATAATAAATGTCAAAATCAAAGCTGGATGTTTCATTTCTTTTGAGTATGACATCAAGATAATTCAGCATCCCATTCACTTCAAGCTGCATGGTGAACTTTATTGTACTGTGTAGGTTGTTTACCTTTTGCATGAAATAATTTAATTCGTCTATTCCATGTCCCGATATGAAGAATATATCGTCAGCATAGCGGATCCACACACGGGGTTTCTTGATACAATTTAGAAAGATTAGATCTTCTGGTAGTCTTCTGTAAGGACTGAAGATAGAGGTGAACCTATTGAGTATATGAATTAAATGATTTCATATGCAAGATAAACGACTTACACACAAATATTAGTATTTGCATACACAAATATTGTAAGTATTCTGATGCAAATACACTCAGAGAAAACTCTTAATTTTACACAGAAGAGCCATAACATTATGATCACCTACCTAATATGACGTTGGTCCTCCATGTGCCACCAAAACAGCTCTTACCCGGATATACACAGTGCGTCAAAGAATTTTAAAGACTGGCGGGAGATTTCAGCCTACGGTGGCGCCACCAGTGTAATCGCGAATGCGTTATAAACCGTAACCATCTGCTTGCTTTCTGCCAAAAGTACTGCGCAGTTGTTAAAGTAACTCAAACAAAATGGCCGTTCATTAGAGAAGTAACATTTTTTACATGTTGAATTATTAAGATGGAACAAAGGGCTGTTATTAAATTTAACGCAAAACTTGGTAAAAGTGCCTCGGAAACGTACCAAATGATGAAACAAGTTTACGGTGAGTTTTGTTTAAATAGATCAAATGTTTTCCTGTGGCACAAACGTTTTTTGGATGGAAGAGATACGCTAGAAGATGATAAGCATACCGGAAGACCAAGTTCATCTAGGACACAGGGCACCTGAGATTATTGAAAAAGTGCGTGATTTCGTGTCAAACAATCGATGTGCGTCACTAAAAATGATGGAAGAGTCTTTAAACATCAACAAAGAAACTATTTGAACCATCCTGCATGAAGATTTGGGCAAAACAAAAGTCTGTGCTAAATTTGTTCCACACACGTTAACCAATGAACAAAAATCAAGGAGAAGTGCACATTGCAGAGTCATCATTTCAGCCGCTGAAAATGATCCAAACTTCTTAAAATTGATTGTTACAGGTGATGAAACATGGTGTTTTCAATATGATCCTAAAACAAAGCGACAATGTGCGGAATGGAAGTCAAAAAACTCACCACAAGCCAAAAAAAACAAGAAAAGTTCCATCGAAAAGCAAAACAATGCTCATTACATTCTTCGATAGTAAGGGTATTATCTACAAAGAATTTGTTCCAAGTGGACAAACAATTACTGGTGAGTTTTATTTAAATGTTTTGAGGCATTTGATGGGCAAAATTCATCGCATTCGTCCAGAATATCGGGATGAAAACAGTTTGTGTTTGTTGCACGATAATGCACCCAGTCACACCTCACTTCTTGTTCGTAGATGTTTGGCAAAAAATAACGTCTGTGTGTTGAATCATCCACCGTATTTGCCTGATTTAGCACCCTGTGACTTTTTTTATTCCCAAAACTTAAAACGACGTTAAAAGGGTGTTTTTTTTATGATATTTCGACCATACAAACAGCTTCGACGGGTGCTTTGGAGGCAATTCCGCAAAGTGAACTGGAACAGGCATTCGAATCATTATTAAATCGCTGTAACAAGTGTATTGAAGCCGGAGAGACTTATTTTGAATAACAAACCAAAACAAATTATAATTTCTTGTTTCGGTTTCATTTTACAGATCCAGTCTTAAAAATTCTTTGCCACACTGTGTACATCCAAGAGCCAAAACATTATGACCACCTGCCAAATATGATGATGGTTCTCCACGCGCCACCAAACCAGCTCTTATCCGGATATGCCCCGAAGAGCCAAAATATTTTGATCACCTACCTAATATGACTTAGGTGTTCCATGTGCCACCAAAACAGCTCTTACCCGGATATACATCCAAGAGCCAAAACATTATGACCACCTGCTTAATATGATGTTGGTCCTCCAGGTGCCACCAAACCAGCTCTTATCCGGATATGCACCGAAGAGCCAAAATATTATGATCACCTACCTAATATGACTTAGGTCCTCCATGTGCCACCAAAACAGCTCTTACCCGGATATACATCCAAGAGCCAAAGCATTATGACCACCTGCTTAATATGATGTTGGTCCTCCAGGTGCCACCAAACCAGCTCTTATCCGGATATGCACTGAAGAGCCAAAATATTATGATCACCTACCTAATATGACTTATGTGTTCCATGTGCCACCAAAACAGCTCTTACCTGGATATACATCCAAGAGCCAAAACATTATGACCACCTGCTTAATATGATGTTGGTCCTCCAGGTGCCACCAAACCAGCTCTTATCCGGATATGCCCCGAAGAGCCAAAATATTATGATCACCTACCTAATATGACTTAGGTCCTCCATGTGCCACCAAAACAGCTCTTACCCGGATATACATCCAAGAGCCAAAACATTATGACCACCTGCTTAATATGATGTTGGTCCTCCAGGTGCCACCAAACCAGCTCTTATCCGGATATGCACCGAAGAGCCAAAATATTATGATCATCTACCTAATATGACTTAGGTCCTCCATGTGCCACCAAAACAGCTCTTACCCGGATATACATCCAAGAGCCAAAGCATTATGACCACCTGCTTAATATGATGTTGGTCACTCCAGGTGCCACTAAACCAGCTCTTATCCGGATATGCACCGAAGAGCCAAAATATTATGATCACCTACCTAATATGACTTAGGTGTTCCATGTGCCACCAAAACAGCTCTTACCCGGATATACATCCAAGAGCCAAAACATTGTGACCACCTGCTTAATATGATGTTGGTCCTCCAGGTGCCACCAAACCAGCTCTTATCCGGATATGCACTGAAGAGCAAAAATATTATGATCACCTACCTAATATGACTTAGGTGTTCCATGTGCCACCAAAACAGCTCTTACCCGGATATACATCCAAGAGCCAAAACATTACGACCACCTGCTTAATATGATGTTGGTCCTCCAGGTGCCACCAAACCAGCTCTTATCCGGATATGCACCGAAGAGCCAAAATATTATGATCACCTACCTAATATGACTTAGGTGTTCCGTGTGCCACCAAAACAGCTCTTACCCGGATATACATCCAAGAGCCAAAACATTACGACCACCTGCTTAATATGATGTTGGTCCTCCAGGTGCCACCAAACCAGCTCTTATCCGGATATGCACCGAAGAGCCAAAATATTATGATCACCTACCTAATATGACTTAGGTGTTCCATGTGCCACCAAAACAGCTCTTACCCGGATATACATACAAGAGCCAAAACATTATGACCACCTGCTTAATATGATGTTGATCCTCCAGGTGCCACCAAACCAGCTCTTATCCGGATATGCACCGAAGAGCCAAAATATTATGATCACCTACCTAATATGACTTAGGTGTTCCATGTGCCACCAAAACAGCTCTTACCCGGATATACATCCAAGAGCCAAAACATTATGACCACCTGCTTAATATGATGTTGGTCCTCCAGGTGCCACCAAACCAGCTCTTATCCGGATATGCACCGAAGAGCCAAAATATTATGATCACCTACCTAATATGACTTAGGTGTTCCATGTGCCACCAAAACAGCTCTTACCTGGATATACATCCAAGAGCCAAAACATTATGACCACCTGCTTAATATGATGTTGGTCCTCCAGGTGCCACCAAACCAGCTCTTATCCGGATATGCACCGAAGAGCCAAAATATTATGATCACCTACCTAATATGACTTAGGTGTTCCATGTGCCACCAAAACAGCTCTTACCCAGATATACATCCAAGAGCCAAAACATTGTGACCACCTGCTTAATATGATGTTGGTCCTCCAGGTGCCACTAAACCAACCAGCTCTTATCCGGATATGCACCGAAGAGCCAAAATATTATGATCACCTACCTAATATGACTTAGGTGTTCCATGTGCCACCAAACCAGCTCTTACCCGGATATACACCGAAGAGCCAAAACATTATGATCACGTACCTAATATGATGTCGGTCCTCCACGTGCCACCAAAACAGCTGTTATCCGGCGAGGCATAGATGCTACAGGATTTGTAAAGGTGTCTTGTGGTATCTGGTACCAACACATTACCAACAGATCTTTTAACTCTTGTAAGTTACGTTGTTGAGCCATCACAGATTGGATTTGCTGTTCCAACACAAACTACAGATGCTTGATTGGATTGATGTCTGGGGAATTTGGGGATCAGTTGTGCTCAAAGCTATTTTTTCAGTAAAGTGCCTTGTATCCTTTGGATTCCTTGTTTGGACGGTTTTCTCATTTGTCCCATATTCTTACATCTTGGGGATCTTATGGTATGATTTGAGTCGATGTGGAGCACTTCTGTACGACGTTACATTTGAAAAACCGTCTCGTCCTTAATTTTTGCACGCCAGTGTGTTATAGACCACTCCTTCCTGTAACAGGATGTATTCTTCTTTTTGCTTTAATTTTGGAAGGTGGTTACTAATTTTATTTTCAAATTCTGGAGCCAGTCTGATTAGAAACTCCTCACTAATCCTCTGAAGTTTTTGAAACAATCCTTTATGGTAAGTATTTTTTTATTGAACTGAAACTTGTTTTTGATTTCTGATTCTTTTCTTTTTTTCAACACCTATTGGAGTTGTAGTTCTGAGGAAGTAGGAGTGCTACCCAAAAATTCGACTGTAAGTAATATCCTTTTATTCCTGAGTAAATCCTATAATTTTGTGAAATTTATAGTATATTAAGTCTAGGAATATCCGTGCCATCAATTATTGCCAAATTGTAGACTATTTTATGCTGCATATGCATGCATGAATGGCTCACACTGATTTATGGGTCTACATAAGATGGTGACCCTGAAATCTGCTGTGAGTTGGGTGCCTGTTGAGAGCTGACCAAAATGTTTTTCTAGTAATTGTTTGCATTGTATGTAGTGTGTCAATCATGTGATTAATTTTAATGTGACTTTTTGATGTTGATCACACTGACAGCATGAAGAGATTTGTGTTTGTTATATTTTGCAAGGTGTACGATAAGCAAGAAATGACTCCACTTCATTGTGCTGCCAATTACAAGAATGCAGAAATCGTTGAAATGCTATTGGACGTTCCTGCAAATCCTCAAGTGTACGATGAAAATAAGTCAACTCCTTTGCATTTAGCAGCTACATCTGGTAGCGAAGATATTGTTACACTTCTTTTGGATGCTGTTGAGAAACGTGTCGGTCCAGATGGTATGAAGGCTGTAAGTTTTTGTATTTGTTAGTGGACTATCTGTATAATTTGTAAAGTCATGTGATCCTGCTCTAAAAATCTGATAGTGTTTGGCGCACTATTATTCAAATACAGGATAATCATAAAGTTAATTCACTGTCATCAGGTGTAGATCCAGGCGGCATTTCATACTGTTAGGCGGTATCTTCACAAAAATATTTTTTTTTTTGCTTGAACGGCATCTTCACAAAAATATTTTGAATTTTGATAGTATTGTCACTTTCAGTAAAAATTTATCTTAAAAATGTTTTAGTGTTAGAGCAGGGGTCACGGTGTCAATCACATTTTTGACAATGTGCGAAAAAAACATAATTTTGGCGATTACCTTTTTGTACTACCTCAACACTTTAGCGAAATAAAATTGAATTTAGCAAAAACTTTAAAGAAGCCAGAGCAACTGCTGTAGAGGCATCAGTGAATGAAATACGGGATTAAACCATTGTACAATACAAATTCGAAGTTGTGAATCTGTTTATTAGTTTAAGAAAATATTCCACTGCTTTGCAATTAGCAGGCAATAATAATAATAATAATAATAATAATAATAAATAATATTATAATGAAATATTCTTTGATATTATTCAAAGAATATTTCATTATAATAATATTTAATAATAATTATAATAGTATAATATTAGTAATAATTATAATAATATAATATAATATAATATAATATAATATAATATAATATAATATAATATAATATAATATAATATAATAATTATATATATATATATAATTAATATATATTTAAATTTTAATATATTATATATAATTACATATAATTGTTATATATAAAGTGTAGAAGGTTTTCATGCTGATAGGAACTTCTTTAAAAAACAGCCGTCATAGCACGATCTTAAACATCAGGTCTCAAAACACATGATATTTAAAACTTTATTAAGTTAAAAACACATATGAATTACAATGGCACATGAGCACTTACGGGGTTGCAAGCGACGCCCATCATCAAATGTGTGAATACTGAAGCAATTTGACATGTACTGAAGTATATATTTACAACGTTCAGTGACGTAGGAATTAGAGTTATAACGCAAGCGCAAAGTCTGCGAAATACAATCGACACAATACAATAAGCTTAATAGATTCAACAATAACTATATATTAGGTTTGTTTTCTATAAGTAGTCTCCAGGGGTGAGGGATATTGTATGGAATATCATCGTTGCATGCAGACTTTTTATGATGAATTATATACAGACTTTCGGTGATTAAAGTCAGAAACTTATTAGGAGGTGATGCAAGGATTGTGACGCTATCCCAGTCTGGGTAAAAGTTTCCTGTATGGACTAACATGGCTAATGAGGTATTTTGAGTACCCATTTTTATGTTGTATTTGTGTTCCTTTATATATATAATTATATAAATACGCACTTATATTGGATCCACAGTGCGCAACTTGTCAACACGCTTAAAGGAACACAAATACAACATAAAAATGGGTACTCAAAATACCTCATTAGCCATGTTAGTCCATACAGGAAACTTTTACCCAGACTGGGATAGCGTCACAATCCTTGCATCACCTCCTAATAAGTTTCTGACTTTAATCACCGAAAGTCTGTATATAATTCATCATAAAAAGTCTGCATGCAACGATGATATTCCATACAATATCCCTCACCCCTGGAGACTTCTTATAGACCTAACATATAGTTATTGTTGAATCTATTAAGCTTTTTGTATTGTGTCGATTTCATTTCGCAGACTTTGCGCTTGCGCTATAACTCTAACTGCTACGTCACTGAACGTTGTAAATATATACTTCAGTACATGTCAAATTGCTTCAGTATTCACACATCTCATGATGAGAGTCGCTGGCGACCCCGAAAGCACTCATGCGTCATTGTAATTCATATGTGTTTTTAACTTAATAAAGTTTTAAATATCATGTGTTTTGAGACCTGATGTTAAAGATCGTGCTACGACGGCTGTTTTTTAAAGAAATTGTTATATATAATAATTATTTATTTTATAATAATTTATTTTATTTTGTTATTAATTTTTTTATTTTTATTTTTTTTATTTTCAAAATATCTATTGTAGAGGCATCTTGAATATTGTTCTGTTTAACTGACGCACTTTTTTTTCTGTTATGAACAGTTTTCCATAAAACAGTCTCTGACGAATGCCTATGAATCACTGCCTCATCACTACTAGCTGCTTAGGCGATGCCCTCTAAAAGGAACCCCGAAGCATATGGGAGAATCACCCCCTCCTCTGGCAGACTCACTTTGCTTGCATTTTCCAGGGCTAACTCCGAAGTAGGGGATGGAACATCGGTGAGAAACATCGATTTTGGGCGTCAGTGAATACTCATTCCCGAAACATCCATTCTTCGGTAGTATCGGTGGAAATTTTCTATGTATCAGTGAAAACTTCGATGTTTCGCTAAAAAGCCGAAGAACTCGCATCTTTTTCATTTGCAGTAATAATGGACACATCGATGGGTAAAATCACTGTTCAATATATCGGTGATTACTCAACAATTCAACATTGACTTACCAATATTTGTTAAAATGCTTGATGTATCGGTGGAAATCTCGATGTATGAGCTCCTGTAACATCAAGGATGAGAACTCGATTTTCGGCGCCGAAACATCGAAAAAACATTAAAAAAATTCAATAATTCATGACATAGGAACATTATATTTCAGTCTTTGAAAGAATGCAACAAAAAGAAATTTGTTTATTTTGCATACAAAATATTCTTTTGCAGTTTCAAACATTGATTATCACTTGCAAAACAACAATGCTCAAAAACATCATTTTTTTCTTTTTTGCCTATCCCCACTCAGATTAATCTTTGCAATAGAGCCTTTGCATGTGATGTCACAAAACTGTCTCTAGACTTCTGGGTGGTTAGAAAGTACCCAAGCTGGTCTCTCTCCATGCTTTTCAATAGCTGCTGTAAATAGAGTTTAAAAAACTGTTCTTTCTGACAAAGTTTGCCATCTTAATGTGGTGGAAAAGCAATGTTACGAAGAAAAGCTTAGAAATAATGGCATAGAAGATCCACATGACATACCTGAAAAATATTTTTATCGTCTGAGAGTTTGTATTGCTACGGACCTCCCTGATCTGAACTATCACGATATTTATAACTATTTAATAAGCAGTTTTTCGTGTTATACCGGAAAAGCTCTTAAAGCTTATAAAAGCCTTGATGCATATAAATATTTTGCCAATGGGTGGGTTAGAGATGTATTAATTCTGAAGACTGAAAACAAAAAGTTCTTATCCGTTCTAAGGTAAGTTGTTACATTTCTGACTGCTTCCAGTGGGTATGGGTGGTTCCAGTCTGTATTGCAATTGAAAAAAAAACAAAATACAGACTTATGATATCCAGAAAAACAGACCATTTTTTCACCAAAAAAAAAAAAAAAACAAAAAACAGACTACACAATAATGTATGACAGCACCCTCTAATTCTATGTGAATGTATATCCTTAAATTTCGGTTCGAAAAAAAGAAGGCATCTGTTTCAGTATTTAGAAATCAGTAACAGTACAAAATCTTGAAAGTTCACGAAAACTTAGCAATTTCCAATTCGACAGTACAGTTAATCTGTCATGCATTCAGAGCATTTCAAACAGAATAACAAGGATTTTCGTAAAAACTTGAAAATAATACCTAAGAGTGAGCAAGAAAATGTACCGATTAAATTAAACTATTTATGTAGTAAAATATGCAGATTTACGATACCTGAAATGAAGTGTTTACTGCAGATCCTGTCATATGGCCTGAGCGACCATGCCTTCCGATTTACGGCTATTTTCCACATAATCAGGCGTTTTCTGTCATTGGAAAGCGATAAAAGGTAATTCCACCATACCTTACCCGTACTTTGAGAAGCACCCATAATCCACACAACTGTTAACCATTTCTAAAACTTCAAACAGTCGAGTGACAGAAGGTCCAGAAATCGCGTCCCCATGTAAATTCTATGGCAACCTTAGCAGCTGAACTTTCTCTTAACCACCCGGAAGTAACCGTGACGTCAAAAATGACGTCGGTGCAAAGGCTATACCGGCTGGGATTCCAGGAAGCATGTTTACACTTATGAGGAGAGGAGCATCAATGGAAGGGCTGACTGTACGCTTTATGAGGGATAACATTGTGACATTATCGAATTTTTTTTTTTTTATGTTTTAGTGTGCTATTTCTTTTCCTCCAGCACTAAAATGTCATATAATCCCCCCCCAATCTCTGCTGGAGTCTAATCACAGAGTTGTATAAAAAAGAAAAAAAAAACTATCTGCGTATGCAGTCATCAGAATAGAAAACTAATTAGAAACTGGGAGAGCATGAACCATAATTAACTATAATAAATAAAAAGTAACGGAAAACATAATAAAGCAATAATTACTATCAGAATAATGATGATAGAGGATTGAAATTGCTCTAAATTCAAAAATAGATTAAATTTCACAAAAAAGGCAGAATTTCACAAAAATGGGTATCATCTTTAAAAACCTGGATCAACCTTGGTTATTATTATTTTTTTGTGTTATAGTTTGTGAAATGTACCCATAAAACCAATTTCAAACTATAAAGAGTGGAAGAAATGTTCTTCTGATAATACTTGGCAAATATGTCATGATAATTAACACAGCAATCAGACATCGCTGAATTGACTGTAATTACTGTTTCACACGTGAATCAAATCACATCAGAAAACTTGAAAATTTCATCGCCGTGGAATCGAACCCGCATCTCCCGATCACTGTTCGAGCATGCTATCGTTGCACCACCCATGACGGTGAATTCACAAGTATCTGTGTGTTAAGAGCATCGGAATATTCTCCGACCGCATTCTTAATTAATGCAGATTGTGCTGCCATCTAGCGTTGTAAAGTAAATCTCCAGTTCAGATATACGGAGTGGAAGAAATATTCTTCTCATAATATGTGGCAAATACGTCATGATAATTAACACGGCAATCAGAGATACTTGCGAATTCGCCGTCTTGGGTGGTGCAACGGATAGCATGCTCGAACGTTAATCGGGAGATGCGGGTTTGATTCCCGCTCCACGGCGATGAAATTTTCAAGTTTTCTGATGTGATTTGATTCACGTGTGAAACAGTAATTACAGTCAATTCAGCGATGTCTGATTGCTGTGTTAATTATCATGACAATTTGAAACTGTCCTCATGCTTTTTATTTTCATACTTCCAGGAACCTGCTGCTCAAACTGTAAATACATACATGAGATTCTTTTGTGGATTCGCGGAATTCCGTCTTTTTGTCATCATTGGGTCATTCTTGAGTTTGAAGCGAAACTGGAATTTTTTTTTTTGATGAATGTAGGGGGTAGGGGGGGGGCAGTCGTGTTTCAAAACTTCTATTTTGTGTTTTGAACTTAGCAAAAAATTTTCCCCTTAATCACATTTCTTTTTCTTGCAATGTTGCCTCTGTCCAGTATTGTTTTTAAATATAGTTTTATTGCATAAATGTTGGTATTTTAGCCTAAAACTGTAGGCAGCAGTTTCGAAAAATGAAAGTTAGGCAGCACAAAAATTTCCTTGTAATCTTCAGGCATGAAAATTTTCCCATGGATTTGAGGAATTTCACTTTTTAATTTTTAAACCGACCGTCATTTGGGTCATTCTTAAGATTGATGTGCACAAGTGAACATAATTGGGGGGGGGGGGGTGTAGTGATGGTGAGAGCATTTTCTGTCAGAGGACAGAATTTTATCTTTCAAAACTTTTAAAAATGGGAGGTCTATGGACTGATACAGAGCAAGTTTTATAAGAGAGAATTTTGCCACTTCATTTAAGATATAACACGCACTAAAGAACACTCTATAACAGTGGAACCCATAGGTTAATAAATTTTCCCCCGATTTGGAAAACATAAAACAAAACATTGCAATTCTAAGAAAAAAAAAAAAAAAAAAGGTTCTGGAATTTGTTGATGAACTCCTGTAAAAGTCTTGAAATTTATTTTCTGTAAATGTGTACAATAAAGCCCGTGTTTAGATTGTGGAAAAAGAAAACTGTAAATAAAAAGGAATATCGTTCAGTATGGGGAACAGAACCGACATCACAAAGGATGGATATTTCAAAATGGTTTTGGTACGGGAAGTGATAAAAGAAAATATAACTGGATAGTTTATCTATATGTCAACAAACTTGTCTTCATATTATTTACTGTTTCTCACGTTATTAGAAATTTGAGTACGGGAAACGTCAATATTACAAAATTTTTTTTATTTCAACTTGCTACTCATATTCCTTCTCGAGGTTCCCTAAGATAGTTTAGAATTTCATTATTTGAAGTTTACAAACTTATATGGAAAATGTTTTTATATGGATATTCAGACATAGTATAAATTTGGCAAAGTCTTCCAATATGTAGAGAAAATAGTTATTAAATGATTAACATTATAACATTATTCCAGATTTTTCTTTTAACACATGATTTATGAAATTTAAAAAATTTAAAACTTTCGAACCTCTCGACGATGGTACCAATTCAGCCCACCATCGTCAAGAGGTTCGAAAGTTTTAAATTTTTTAAATTTCATAAATCATGTGTTAAAAGAAAATCTGGAATAATGTTAATCATTTAATAACTATTTTCTTTACATATTGGAAGACTTTGCCAAATTTATACTATGTCTGAATATCCATATAAGTTTGTAAACTTGAAATAATGAAATTCTAAACTATCTTAGGGAACCTTGAGAAGGAATATGAGTAGCAAGTTGAAATAATTTTTTTTTTGTAATATTGACGTTTCCCGTACTCAAATTTCTAATAACGTGAGAAACAGTAAATAATATAAAGACAAGTTTGTTTGACATATAGATAAATTATTTCTTAACCACGTAATGAATTTGACAAATGTAATATTTATTGAATTAATATAATAACTGGATAGGACATGTGTTAAGAGGAGATAGCCTATTGAAAAGAATGATAGAAGGGAAAATTGAAGGGGAGCTACCAAGAGGAAGGAGATGACTAATGATGCCTGATAATATTATATAATGGGCATACGAGGCTATCAAGAATGAAGGAGCAAGAAAGGGAGAGAGGAAACTGGAAGATGAGAACTTGATGAGATACAGTTGGGCCTGTCAAGAGACGGAACATTATTGGTGATGATGATAGGGCAGTGAAGAAAGCTTTTGCTGCCAGAACAGTACACTAATGATGATAATAGTGCAGTGAAGAAAGCTTTTGCTGCCAGAACAATACACTAATGATGATAGTGCAGTGAAGAAAGTGCTGCCAGGACACTAAAAGATGATGATGATAAGGCAGTGAAGAAAGCTTTTGCTGCCAGAACACCAATGATGGTAGGGCAGTGAAGAAAGCTTTTACTGCCAGAACACTAACGATGATGATGATGATATGGCAGTGAAGAAAGCTTTTGCTGTTAGAACACTAATGATGATGATAAAAAATATGGCAGTGAAGAAAGCTTTTGCTGCCAGAGCAGTAATGATGATGATGTTAGGGCAGTGAAGAAAGCTTTTGTTGCCAGAACACTAATGATGATGATGTTAGGGCAGTGAAGAAAGCTTTTGCTGCCAGTTCTTATGGTGGACGTCTATTAATTTTGCTCCCTATATTTCCAATGGTAAAAATTTTCAATCTTATTTCATGCTAAATAACAAGATTAATAAATTTGAATGAATTATATTTTGAAGAATATTATAACTTAACAATTCCTATTAGTAGTTCTAATTCTGACTATTAGATAGCTCTAATCGTTCTACTATTCTCTTTTACGTGCAATATTTCAAAGTAACTTGTACAATATTCTAGAGGATACTGCTTACCTTGGCATTCCTTTCTAGCGATGAGAACATTTCACACACGTGTTTTCTGGTCTTTGTTGATGTTATTATCCTAAAGTCCATTGTATGAGATGACTAGCTTTACTTCTCACACTTTTCCCAATGTTTTTCAATTTTTTATTCCTCATCTTCCTTTGGTTGTGCTCTTCTTGGCCTTCTTTACTCTGAGTCATATGCTTTTTACTCTCGTGTATCCATTTATTAATTAGCTTGCTCGGGTACCCATACTCTTGTGATATTTTCGAGATAAACTCTAGCTCTTGATTTTTTAGCCTGTTGTCAGATGTGTGTGTGTACGCTCGCCATATCAAGTTTACTATGCTGTTTTTTATGTATCACTGGATGGTGTGACGAGTATGGTATCAGTACAGGTATGTAAGTTGCTTTCCTGAACACAGAGTATTCAAAGCTATTTTTGTTCTTCTTTAGTTGAATGTCCAGGAAGGATCCTCTTCAAACTCAATAGTTAGCTCTATGTGTTACAGATTTTGCTAAACCGCTGTGCTAGATCTTGTAGCTCGGCTTTGTTAAGTTTAGACATTATAATAATGTCATCTACATATCGAGCATAAAGTATTGGTTTTTCAGGTAGATTTTGAATAATTTCTTTTTTGATGTATGCCATAATCACTTCTGTGTATAATGTCGATAATGGGGATCCCATAGGGCCACCTTGCGTTTGTTTAAATATATTTCCTCCAAAATGGAAGATGTTGTTTTCCTTGATGAAATATAAGGTATTCTTTAGCTCTTTCAGTTGTGACAAGTTTAGTTCTTTGTTGATACTTAGTTGTTGCATAATTAATTCGATGGCTAGCTCGACAGGATTGTTTGGGTATAAGGCCTTAACGTCCATGGAGGCCATAGTTATGGAAAAGTGTGAGAAGTAAAGCTAGTCATCTCATACAGCGGACTTTAGGACAATAACATCAACAAAGACCGGAAAACATGTGTGTGAAATGTTCCCATCGCTAGAAAGGAATGCCAAGGTAAGCAGTATCCTCTAGAATATTGTACATATTATAACTTGTGCAATCCACAACTTTTGGTATCAGAAAATAAATTATACAAAATATTTAGAGTGCCACTAGATCCCATTTTGCCAGTGGTAAGGAAGAGTTGCACCACCTGTAAGCAAGTATCATTACTACATTGAAGTAAAGTTGATTTTTAATATCGTTCAGGAAAGTTTTTGCCAAAAGCACCAATTATGCAATCTAAATTAGGATGTTTTGTTTTTTAATCAGTGGGCCAATTTTAATGTGTGAGGAATCTTTCTTCACTGGGGAAATAGGGTCGAAAATTTTCCCATTGGAAGTGTGTGTGTGTGTCTTGTTTGATTTTGCTTCAGGGAGCAAAATCAATAGATGTCCACCTTGTAGGGCTTCTCAGTAACACTAGGTAATACTGATAATATGAGTGAATAAAATTTATCTTAGTTTTGTATGGATTTTTTCTTTTGCATTTTTAATTACTCATTTTTCATTTGCTTTAAATTTAAACCACATTATGCCACATTCAGCTTAGTATGTAATGCACAGGTCTTTTGTTTTGATTAAATATTGATTTTAGAAATATACATGAGATCCTAACACGAATTCGCGGAATTCCGTTTTTTTTTGTCATCATTTGGGTAAACTCGAGATCGATGCAAAACCGAAGAGAAAGTTTGGAGGATTAGTTTGGACGGGGTAGTTTTTCAAAACTTTTGAAAACAGAAGTTAAATGTAGGGAAAATTTTTCCTGTAATCATGATTTCTTTTTCTCACAATTATTGATTTCTTTTTTCGATTATTCTTTTTCTCGTAAATATGTGATTTCTTTTTCTCGCGATTATTGTTAAAATAATTTTTTCCATAGATATTTGCATTTCAGCTTCAAAATGGAAGAAAAATTTCCAAAAACGGGAGTTAGACGGCGTGAAAATTTCCCTGTGATTTTCAGGCACAAGATTCTTCAGTGGATTTGGATTCGAAAAATTCCTCCTTTTCCATCATCATTTCGATGGTTCTCGAGGTTGAGGCAGAACTGAACAGAAATTTTTGAGAGAAATTGGTAAGGGGGGGGGGAGTCATTTTCTGTCTGAGGACGGAATTCTGACTTCCAAAAGTTATCGAAAACAGAAGTTAGACGGAGTGAAGTTTTCTCCTGTAATTGCAATTCTTTTCTTTCTTGCGATGTTTCTTCTACCCAATAGTGTTGTTAAATATAATTTTATTTACGCTTTCCAAACATAGGTTGAAGAAGCATATATGCTCCAGCTTTGTTCGTCTGTCTGTCTGTCTGTCCGCATGATAACTCACATATAAATGATCCGATTTCGAGGAAATTTGAGTATGTGGTAGGGGGCAACATGGGGATGAACCCTATTGAAAATGAGAAAAATGGGGTCAAAGGTCAGGACATAGGAGTGGTATCTGTTCCATAGCTCTTATGCATCATAACTTATGTAAAAATGCTTCGATTGCGACAAAACTGTATCATGTTGTTCCGGAGGTATACTGAACCGGCTCTGTTCAATATCATTGAAGTGTGGTCAAAGGTCAGGGCACTAAAGCGAGTTTTATTCCACAGCCATTATTCTCATAACTTGATTAAAAATGCTTCCATTGTGATAAAACTTCAGTATCTTGTTCCAGAAGTATACTGAACCAATTCTTTTTAATATAATCGAAATGGATTCAAAAGTCAGGGCACAGGAGCGAGATTTATTCCACAACCATTATCCTCATAACTTCAGTAATGATTTCTGGTATGTTGGAAAGCATATCATAATCAATGCATTGCATGATTTTATTAACTGGTTGTTAAATGTAAAAAAAAAAATGTTTTGAATACAGTGATGTGCTCCAGTTTAATATTTACATAGATAAATTTCAATGAACAATTCTGTCTTGCTCAGACTGCGTTATATTTGCTGTTTTGCAGCACATTTTTATTTTTCACCCTGCTAAAAAGTTCAGCTTTTTTTTTCTTCATCAGTCTCATGTACATAAAACGTGCTTGTAAGTTGTTAACTAATGAAATTATGAAATGTGTGTGTGTTGCAAATTTTTTGAAGATGTTCCTGTTTGAAAAAACTTTGTTGCACTTGGTTAAAAGTTCAAGTTCTTTTCCTTTGCAGTTCATTCAGGAAGCTAACAAATTCAAAAGTACTGCTCTTCATCTTGCTGTTGATATTGGACACTTAAATATCGTTAATGTATTGTTGGAGAAAGGTAATTATTATGCATATAAAATATTTTATGCAGAAATTTTCTTGTTACAAATTAACAGATGTAATTTTACTTTAGTTAACAGGTATTTTAAAACCGTTTGTTGTAGGCTTTGGTAGTTATTTTCAAATAGCTGTCTCTGAGATGTGCAGTGTGTGTGCTTTATATTTTACACCTAATTACTACTGACTTCAATCTAAATCTCTACTTAATTGTAGATTGATTTGTTCCTGTTGCACTTCACTGCAAATTATTCAACTAATAGACTTTGTAAAGGAACTAATATTTAATTAGTAATTGAGTGATTTGTTCATGTGGTACTTAACTGCAAAGTAATTGACAATATTACTTTGCAGTTAAGTACCACATGAACTAATTGACAATAAAGCATTGACAGTAAAAATATCTAAAACTAAATGAACGAAATATGGGATTACACCATTGTACAATTCATATTTGGAAGATGTGAATTCATTTATTGGTGTCAATAAATATTGTACAATACAAATTTAGAAGATGTAAATCCATTTATTGGTGTAAATATGACACCCATATCATATTTACACCAATAAATGGATTCACATCTTCCATATGTAAAACTGTTACATTCAGTCTGTGAAGAAACTGTTATACTTTTCTGTATTGTGGCATCACTTATCACAGTTTAAAGGGTGCCTTTGTTTGTTATTATTCAAGCACTTCAGATAATTATAACATAATTAGCTTACCCACCTGGCATTATTTGTACTCTGACCTTTCTTTCTTTCTTTTTATCTAACTTTTTATAGCCACTTCTGGCTATAAGTATCTCCTAATTCCTTCCATCTATTTCTATCCTGAGCTTGTTGTTGCCAAAGAATTCGAGTTGTTTTCCTTATATCATCTGACCATCTTCTTTCAGGTCTTCCAGCTGATCTTTTACCTTCATATGGCTGCCACTCCAGTATAACTTTTATCCATCTGTTGTCCTTCAGCCTTGAAATGTGTCCAGCCCATTTCCAATTCTTCCAAGTATGTTTTCTCCAATATCTAAAATTTTTGTTTTAGTACTTATTTCTTCATTTTTGATTTTATCTTTGAGTCTTATATTTAGCAGACATCTCTCCATTCTTTTTTTCTGTTTTTTGCATTTTATCTATTATTTCTTTTTTGATTGGCCAGGTTTCTGCTCCATATATCATAACAGGCAATACACATTGGTTGAAAAAGTCTTGCTCTGTTCTCAGGCTTCATTTTACTATTTAAAAATCTCTTCAATTTTCTAAAAGCTGACCATCCAATTCCTATTCTTCTTTTCACTTCTTCCATGACTCTGTGTTTCTTCATTGTTTCAATTTTCCTAAGTATGCATACTCATCTATTTTAATTTCTTTATTGTATACCTTAATAATATCAATTGTCTCGTTCATCGTATCCTTTTCCATCTGTCATTATTTTGGTTTTCTCTGACCTAATGTTTAGTCCAATTTCTGTTGATTTAGTTATTAAATCTTCTATCATTTCTTTTACCACTTTATCACTGTAACCTAGCTGTGCTGAAAGTTTGTTTAATAAATGCTGACACATTAATTTAGGGAACTGAGATTTACTAATTATAATATTCTATGAATATGTACTTGTCAGTTTTCAGACACTGTTCCGTCTCTGCTGTGAGTGAATAAAAAAACCTCACTCTTAATGGGGTATCAACTGCCCATATTCTGGTTTCTCTGTCAATTTGGTACAATACAGTATGTTCTACGCTGAAGAGCCAAAACATTATGATCACCTGCATAACATGATGTTGGCCCTCCACATGCCATCAAAACAGCTTTTACCTGGATATACACCGAAGAGCCAACACATTATGACCACCTGCCTAATATGACATTGCTCCTCCACGTGCCACCAAAACAGTTCTTACCCAGTTATACACTGCAGAGCCAAAACATTATGACCGCCTGCCTAATATATTGTTGGTCCTTCACGTGCCACCAAAATAGCTTTTACCCGGTTATACACCGAAGAGCCAAAACATTATGATCACCTACCTAATATGATGTTGGTCCTCCACGTGCCACCAAAACAGCCCTTACCAGGATATACACCGAAGAGCCAAAACATTATGCCCACCTGCCTAATATGATGTTGGTCCTCCACCTGCCACCAAAACAGCTCTTACCCGGATATACACCGAAGAGCCAAAACATTATGCCCACCTGCCTAATAGGATGTTGGTCCTCCACGTGCCACCAAAACAGCCCTTTCCGGGATATATACCGAAGATCCAAAACATTATGCACACCTGCCTAATATGATGTTGGTCCTCCACGTGCCACCAAAACAGCCCTTACCAGGATATATACCGAAGAGCCAAAACATTATGATCACCAGCCTAATATGATGTTGGTCCTCCACCTGCCACCAAAACAGCTCTTACCCGGATATACACCGAAGATCCAAAACATTATGCCCACCTGCTTAATAGGATGTTGGTCCTCCACGTGCCACCAAAACAGCCCTTCCCGGGATATATACCAAAGAGCCAAAACATTATGACCACCAGCCTAATATGATGCTGGTCCTCCACGTGCCACCAAAACAGCTCTTACCCGGATATACACCGAAGAGCCAAAAAATTATGATCACCTACCTAATATGATGTCGGTCCTCCACGTACCACTAAAACAGCTCTTACCCGGATATACACCGAAGAACCAAATCATTATGATCACCTACCTAATATGATGTTGGTCCTCCACGTGCCACCAAAAACAGCTGTTACCCGGATATACACCAAAGAGCCAAAACATTATGACCACCTGCCTAATATGATGTTGGTTCTCCCCGTGCCACCAACACAGCTCTTACCTGGATATACACCGAAGAGCCAAAACATTATGACCACCTGCTTAATATGATGTTGGTCCTCCACGTGCCACCAAAACAGCCCTTTCCGGGATATATACCGAAGATCCAAAACATTATGCCCACCTGCCTAATATGATGTTGGTCCTCCACGTGCCACCAAAACAGCCCTTACCAGGATATATACCGAAGAGCCAAAACATTATGATCACCAGCCTAATATGATGTTGGTCCTCCACCTGCCACCAAAACAGCTCTTACCCGGATATACACCGAAGATCCAAAACATTATGCCCACCTGCTTAATAGGATGTTGGTCCTCCACGTGCCACCAAAACAGCCCTTCCCGGGATATATACCAAAGAGCCAAAACATTATGACCACCAGCCTAATATGATGCTGGTCCTCCACGTGCCACCAAAACAGCTCTTACCCGGATATACACCGAAGAGCCAAAAAATTATGATCACCTACCTAATATGATGTCGGTCCTCCACGTACCACTAAAACAGCTCTTACCCGGATATACACCGAAGAACCAAATCATTATGATCACCTACCTAATATGATGTTGGTCCTCCACGTGCCACCAAAAACAGCTGTTACCCGGATATACACCAAAGAGCCAAAACATTATGACCACCTGCCTAATATGATGTTGGTTCTCCCCGTGCCACCAACACAGCTCTTATCCTGGATATACACCGAAGAGCCAAAACATTATGACCACCTGCTTAATATGATGTTGGTCCTCCACGTGCCACCAAAACAGCTCTTACCCGGATATACACCGAACAGCCAAAACATTATGATCACCTGCCTAATATGATGTTGGTCCTCCACGTGCCACCAACACAGCTCTTACCTGGATATACACCGAAGAGCCAAAATATTATGACCACCTGCTTAATATGATGTTGGTCCTCCACGTGCCACCAAAACAGCTCTTATCCAGATATACACCGAAGACCCAAAACATTATGATCACCTGCCTAATATGATGTTGGTCCTCCACGTGCCACCAAAACAGCTCTTACCTGGATATACATCGAAGAGCCAAAACAATATGATCACCTGCCTAATATGATGGTGGTTCTCGACTTGCCACCAACACATCTCTTACCTGAATATACACCGAAGAGCCAAAACATTATAACCACCTGCTTAATATGATGTTGGTCCTCCATGTGCCACCGAAACAGCTCTTATCCAGATAAACACCGAAAAGCCAAAACATTATGACAACCTGCCTAATCTGATGTTGGTCCTCCACTTGCCACCAAAACACAGCTCTTATCCATCAAGGCATGGATGCTACAAGATTTATAAAGCTGTTTTGTGGTACCAACATGTTGCCAGCAGATCCTTAAGCTCTTGTAAGTTAAATGGTTGAGACACCAAAGATCGGATTTTCTGTTCCAACACAAACCACAGATACTCTATTGGATTAATGTCTAGTGAATTTGAAGGCCCGGGAAATACCTGAAAGTCTACTCTTCCTCATGTTCTGCAAACGATTCTGAAACAATCCCGGCAGTGTGGCATGGTATAGTATTCTGATGAAAGAAAACACTACTAGAGGGAAATACCACTGTCATGCAAGGATGTGCCTGGTCTGTAATGATGTTTAGGTAAGTAGTAGATGTCATAGTTTCCTTCATATGAAGGACTAGCTAGACCCATGGTTGTTTCCCAGCAGAACTTTACCCAAAGCATTACACTTCCTGCACTGGCTTGTTTTCATCCCATGGTGCATCCTGGTGCCAACACTTCCCCTTATAAATGATGCACACATATTTGGATGTCCACATGGTGCAACAGGAAATGAGATTCATCGGAACGGACGACCTTCCAATCATTCACGGTCCAGTTTTAATACTTACATGCCCATTGTAGGCACTTTCGACAATGAGCCAAAGTTACCAGAGGGCAACTACACAGCCACATTTTTAGCAGGTTTCGATGTACTGTGTGTTGTGACACATTACTTCCATCACCAGCATTCAAATCACCATTGAGTTGTGCCACAGTATCCCTGCTGTTGATTTGTACCACATGGGATAGCCTTCGCTCACCTCTAGCTTCGATGAGCCATGGTTAGCTTACATCTTGCCAGCAGTTCATGGTTTTACTCTCCTTGGACCACTTTTTGAATGTACTAACCATGGCTGACTGTGAACACCCCACAAGCCTTGCCATCTAGGAAATACTCTGACCCAGAGATCTGGCTGTAAATACTCTGACCTAGAAAATACTCTGACCCAGTGATCTGGCTGTAAATACTCTGACCCAGTGATCTGGCTGCCATCTAGGAAATACTCTAACCTAGTGATCTGGCTGTAAATACTCTGACCCAGTGATCTGGCTGTAAATACTCTGACCCAGTGATCTGGCTGCCATCTAGGAAATACTCTAACCTAGTGATCTGGCTGTAAATACTCTGACCCAGTGATCTGGCTGTAAATACTCTGACCCAGTGATCTGGCTGTAAATACTCTGACCTAGGAAATACTCTGACCCAGAGATCTGGCTGTAAATACTCTGACCTAGGAAATACTCTGACCCAAAGATCTGGCTGTAAATACTCTGACCTAGGAAATACTCTGACCCAGTGATCTGGCTGTAAATACTCTGACCTAGGAAATACTCTGACCCAGTGATCTGGCTGTAATAATCTGCCCTTTGTCAAACTTGCTTAAGTCTGCTGCTGCCTTTTCCATCTGAAGAATAAGCACAACACTAATTAACAGAGCTCAGTATCAGGTGTTATTCATAGCATGCCATGATTTTCACATGTGCCACCATTTACTTGCAGTTGCTTTGATTTGCATAAAGACATGATGTTCATAATGTTTTGGCCCTTGGATGTGTTCTTTTTACAGGGACTTCTTCACATATACATGTTTGCCCCTGGTGGCACAGTGCTCTAAGCGCTGGCTTATGGTATTCGTCCGATGGGTCTGGGCTCAAATCCTGGTGAGGCATGGATGTTGTGTTTGTCTTACAACACTGGCTCTCTCTTACCTTGAACCAGTGACCCTAAAGTAGGGACGGGTGACTGCTCATAGCCTATTGAGTTGCTCACAGTGGTCGTTGAACTCCCAATCAAAAAATTATACGTATGATATACGTGTTTAGGAGGAATATACCTTCACGCAGATGATGGTGGGTGTGCATAGTCCTTATGTAAACAAAGCAGAATGACGCACAGAACTGTTGGTATCATTTGCATTAACTGAAATAAATGCTTTAAAACTGTGTGCATGTCGAAAGGCAGGAGTACTTAAAAACTCCTTATGAGTTCGGAGACACTATCATGTCTCATCCAAAGTAAAAACAAAAGTCATGAAAGTACTAATTTATAAAATGTTCTCACTTGACACCATGTGCGGTGTGTAAGCCTGTGTAGGTGGTATGTCATGTGTACCGAGTGAACTATTCACTTAGTCACAGATAAAAAAGGTGACTAGCTGAAATTTGCTTGTATGCCAAAACTGGGAGTGCTAGAAGTCTCGAGACGATTTACAATTCCCGTGAGGCTTAATTTCCCTTAAGGCTTGACTTCTCGCAATTAATAGCAAACTGTGCTGCATCAGGTTAAGTGAAATGATCAAAGTTGGGTTGAAAACAGTCACTGGAAATTATGTGAGGATTAAAAGTGTATTAAAATATTGAAGAATGTAGACATTCTCAGCTGTATATACAAAGTTGGCTGCTGTATTGCATCGATGAAAGAGATATCATGAACTCACTAAAAGAAACTCCAAATGAAAGTTAAAAAAAATTCAGCTCGGGTCTTGTGGCTGCCATGAATTTCCATGCCATCTTGCACCATCATCAGGCGAAAGCTCCACAGAGACCATTCCTCTGCTTGAGCAGTGGTGGAGTGTTGTGACGACGATTACATACCTGCCAAAGTTTCTACAGATTTTGTTGTCTGATTATGGAACTCCCTGTCGAAACTATGGATTCTACAAATTTTCATTTTGCATTTTTTTTATTTTTGCTATCATTTTATGATATACATGACATTCTTAAGCAGATTTGCAGAATTCCGTTTTTTTTTTGTTTTTTTTTAAGTCATCATTTAGATCATTCTTAAGATCGGTGCAAAACTGAAGAGAATTGGGGGTGGGGGGTGGGGGGATCATTTTCCATTTGGGGACGGCGTTTCATGTTTCAAAACTTTCGAAAATGGTAGTTAAATGAAGTAAAAAGTTAAGCCATAATCATAATTTTTTTCTCCCGATGTTGCCTTTGTGTCCAGTATTGTTAAATATTATTATACTGTATAAATGTTTTTTTGTATTTCAGCTTGAAACTGTAGGCCACAATTTGCGAAAACAGAAGTTAGATGCCACGAAAATTTCCTCGTAATCTTCAGGCATAAGATTCTTCCATGAATTTGAGGAATTCTGCCATTGCGTTATTATTTTGGTCATTCACAAGATCCATGCAAAAGTGAACTGAAATGGGGGAGTAACAGGGGGGGTCGTTGGAGGATGGAATTACGTCTTCACAAAATATTTTAAAATGGAAGGTCTACGGAGTTCTGATTTTTTCTGTAATCGTAATTTTATTTTTCTGGCAATGTTGCATCTGTCCAGTATTATTGGTAAATAACATGTTTTTTATTTCAGCTTAGTAATAGGGGAAATGTCCAAAACCGGAATTCGGATGGTGCAAAGATTACACCTGATGGTCCAACTCTCCTGCATTGTTAAATATCCCCAGTTCCATTAAAGTTTCTGCATTTCAGCTTGATAAAGGAGATGGAAATTCCCCCAAACGGGAGTGATGCATTTGGAAAATTGATACAAATAGATGCATATTTTACAAATTTCGGATTTCCTGTCTGTCAAGCATTGTGGAATTTTGAATGCATCTGACTGATTTTTACTGGTGTAAGTTTCGAATTTAAATCTTGCAGTGTTACCTATCATGCCCTCACCAGGGGAAATCAACTTTGTGTTTCGCACATGTTAAGTTCATTAGTGTCCTTGTTTTGTTGTGGTGTGTATTCCTTTTTCACAAAGAGATGGATCGTTTTGTACAACAGTGTCTTATGTGTGCCGCGCAATAATACTAGTTACTACTGACAAGGCTCTACCCAATGTTGGCAGGCATGCTAACATTGGGTAGAGCCTTGTCAGTAGTAACTAGTATTGTCAGAAGTAACTTGTCAGTAGTAACTAGTATTAAATCAATAAAATAGTATTGTCAGTAGTAACTAGTATTAAATCAATAAATATTAATCAATAAATTTGTCAGTAGTAACTGGTATTAAATCAATAAATAGTATTGTCAGTAGTAACTAGTATCAAATCAATAAATATTAATCAATAAATTTGTCAGTAGTAACTAGTATTAAATCAATAAATATTAGGCAGACAATGTCGAACGGTATGTTCTGACACCTCACACCTGCTCCCCAAACTTAGCTCCCCAAAAACGACATTGTTGTGGTTTGTATTCCTTTTTCACAAAGAGATGGATCATTTTGTACAACACTGTCTTATGTGTGCCGTGCAATAATACTAGTTACTACTGACAAAGCTCTACCCAATGTTGGCAGGTATGCTAACATTGGGTAGAGCCTTGTCAGTAGTAACTGGTATTGTCAGTAGTAACTAGTATTAAATCAATAAATAGTATTGTCAGTAGTAACTTGTCAGTAGTTACTAGTATTAAATCAATAAATAGTATTGTCAGTAGTAACTAGTATCAAATCAATAAATATTAATCAATAAATTTGTCAGTAGTAACTAGTATTAAATCAATAAATATTAGGCAGACAATGTCGAACGGTGCGTGCTGACACCTCACACCTGCTCCCCAAACTTAGCTCCCCAAAAACGACATTGTTGTGGTGTGTATTCCTTTTTCACAAAGAGATGGATCGTTTTGTACAACAGTGTCTTATGTGTGCCGTGCAATAATACTAGTTACTACTGACAAGGCTCTACCCAATGTTGGCAGGTATGCTAACATTGGGTAGAGCCTTGTCAGTAGTAACTAGTATTGTCAGAAGTAACTTGTCAGTAGTAACTAGTATTAAATCAATAAATAGTATTGTCAGTAGTAACTAGTATTAAATCAATAAATATTAATCAATAAATTTGTCAGTAGTAACTAGTATTAAATCAATAAATAGTATTGTCAGTAGTAACTAGTATCAAATCAATAAATATTAATCAATAAATTTGTCAGTAGTAACTAGTATTAAATCAATAAATATTAGGCAGACGATGTCGAACGGTATGTGCTGACACCTCACACCTGCTCCCCAAACTTAGCTCCCCAAAAACGACATTGTTGTGGTGTGTATTCCTTTTTCACAAAGAGATGGATCGTTTTATACAACAGTGTCTATGTGTGCAGCGCAATAATACTAGTTACTACTGACAAGGCTCTACCCAATGTTGGCAGGTATGCAATTAGGAGGACTCGTCTGCGTTTCTTGACACTTGGCACTCTCCGCCAGTATGTCCCTCGAAAATCTTAGTTCACATATGTTGCGAAGTAGCTACATGATTGGTATTTTTCTTTTTCCTTTTGTGGTCTCCCATTTCTTATTTTTGTCAATCTGTTTTGTTCTTGATTCATTAGTAATTTCGAGGGTAGGTGAGAGGTCTATACTATTATTTTTATTGCAAGTTAAACCACTAGATTTTTCAATAATCGCAGCCTCAGCATATTGTAAATTCTTCTTGGTCTGATGTCTACATATGATGTTGAACTGTTGTATTTTCTGGTTACAATGCTGTGGCACTAAACTAGATTTTGCAAACATGCATCTCTAAAATATGGCAGTTAAATACGCAGTCGAGTCACATTGTTGTGACCACTTCCTACTTTTGACGTCAACAGCGCATCATAGCCAATGAAAGAAGGCATGTGTCGTGAGCTGGCGTGGATGGTATATAAGGTGTGCTGTAGGCATTCTGAAAACATATCACTTGTTGCTGTCAGGGATAAAAAGAGCGAGCTATTAGATTTGCAAAAAGTGATGATTATCGGCTTTCGGGGCAAGGGTGGCAGCATTTCTGAAACAGCGCAGTTTGTGAATTGTTCGCGCGCTGCTGTGGTTAAAGTGTATCGTGATTGAAGAAATGGCACCATTGCAAATAAGCGATGTGGAAACTGCGGAGCACCACGTGCCATTGACGTGAGAGGCGAACTTCGGCTTCAAAGGTGTGTGGGGGCCGATCGACACGCTACAGTAGAGCAACTCATTGGCCGAATGAACCAGGGGGCTACTGGAAGTGTGTCTAAAATGACAGTTTAGCGAACCCTGCTGCGTATGGGGCTTCGATGCAGACGGATGGTCACTGCACCTATGATAATGAAGGTGTATCGGCATAAAAGGCTTACATTTGCTCTTCAGTATTGGAGTTGGACCTCCGCTGATTGGCAAAGGATTGCCTTCTCTGATGAGTCATGTTTTCTGCTTCATCGAACGGATGGATGTTGGCGTATAAGGCGAGAAACATTAGATAACAAGCACTCTTCAACCATTTCTGGAAGAACACAAGCTGGTGAGGGCAGCGTTATGGTTCGGGGAATGTTTTCATGGCATTCTTTGGGTCTACTGATATCTGTGGAAGGCACTATGGAATGAATTCATTATGAATCCATCCTTGCAGACCATGTACACCCATACATGCTGATTGTCTTCCCTGAGGTGGATGGGATCTTCCAGAATGACACACAGCTAGAAATGTCAGAGTGGTTGGAAGAGCACGATACTTCAAAGTACTTCCCTGGCTCCCTAATTCCCCAGATTTAAACTCAACTGAGCATCTGTGGGAGCACCTCGATCGGGTTGTTCGCTCTATGGATCCTCCACCACACACCCTCCAGCAGCTGTCAGATGCACTGTAGTCAGCATGGCTCCACATACTTGTGAACACCTTCCAGCACCTTATTGAGTCACACTCCCAGCCTGTCTAGCTGCTGTCCGCTCTGCACACTGCGGTTACTCTGGATATTAGCTAGTGGTCACAATAATGCGACTTGACCGTGTATATGCTGTTTATAACCGTTTTCAGTAACATTATGCACTCAGTAGATGAAACATTGGAGATAGCTGTGATGGAAAGTTGACATGGGCATCTCTTGCGCAGCATGGAACAGACACAAACCGAATGCAAGCAATAAATAGGTGGACAGTAGGGCTTCCGAACAGTGTATTGCAGTCGACGAATATGGGAAAACATGGTGACCTGAGGATTTTGATCGTGCATGCATTGTCGGCATAAGACAGATGGGTCATTCTATCGCCCAAGTGGTAAGAACCCTAGGATTCCAGAGGGCAATCTTATCAGAGGTGTACCATGAGTACTATTGACGGATGTACTAATGCCCAGAGAGCAAGGGGTGGATGACCACATGCCACTGATCACCAAGGCCGACGTAGACTATCCAGGTTCACACAGACTGACCAATTGACAATGGCGACACAAATCACCATGTTAAATGTTGGAGACCCAGGCAGCTTTAGTGAGCGAATAGTATGGTACACACTGTATACCCTGGGCTGCAGGAGCCGACGCTCTACTCACGTGCCACTGTTGACTGCTTGTCATGGGACATTGCGCTGCGACTGGCACCAGGGACATCAAAACTGGATCTCTGCAGAGTGGCACCACATCATGTGGTCAGATGAACCTTATTTTCAGCTCTACCTAGCTAATGGGAGAGTGGAGGTGTCGTGTCGACAGCATGGGGCCGTGGCTTCGTCATGCCAATTCAACTCTGTTCAAGGCAGAGTTGGCTCTGTGATGGTTTCAGGAGCCTTCACATGGAACACATTATGACCCTTGGTTTGTTTGGAGATGTCCTTAACTGCTGTGCAGTACCAACATGAGCTGGATGGTCACCTACACGCTTTCATGGCCTTTACTTTTCCTGAGGCCGATGGTCGGTTTCAGCAGGACAGTACACCACCCCACCTGGCCAGAACCACCCAGACATGGCTCAAGGAACACTCATCTGAGTTTGGAACCATCCATTGGCCCCCTAAGCTCCCCGGATTGCAACCACCCGGGCATGGCTCGAGGAACACTCATCTGAGTTTGGAACCATCCTGTGGTTCCCAACTTCCTGGATTGCAACCACCCAGGCATGTCTCGAGGAACAGTCATCTGAGTTTGGAACCATCCAGTGGCCCCCAAGGTCTGCAGATTGCATCCACCCAGACATGGCTTGAGGAACACTCATCTGAGTTTGGTACTATCCAGTGGCCCCCAAGGTCCCTGGATTGCAACCACCCAGGCATGTCTCGAGGAACAGTCATCTGAGTTTGTAACCATCCAGTGGCCCCCGAGGTCTGCAGATTGCATCCACCCAGACATGGCTTGAGGAACACTCATCTGAGATTGGTACCATCCAGTGGCCCCCAAGGTCCCTGGATTGCAACCACCCAGGCATGGCTCAAGGAACACTCATCCGAATTTTGAACCATCCAGTGGCCTCCAAGGCTTCCGGATTGCAAACACTCAGGCATGGCTCGAGGAACACTTGTCTGAGTTTGGAGCCATCCAGTTGCCCCCAAAGTCCCTGGATTGCAACCACCCAGGCATGGTTCAAGGAACACTCATCTGAGTTTGGAACCATCCAGTGGTCCCAAAGGTCCCCGCATATGAACCCTGTGAAAGCTCTTTGGGATGCTGTGGAGCCTAACATCAGATCCTTGGATCCTGGACCGACGTCTTGGGCGGAATTGTGGACAATTTTGCAACAGTAATGGCTGGAATTATCTCTACAAACCTTCTGGCATCTGGTGGAGTCGATGTCTCAGGTGTACACTCTGTTATTCACACTGGAGGATTCTCCCTGGGCAGGTAAATAATTTTTCCACATGCCCAGCTGGGCATGTAACTTTTCAGATATTTTTCAAGCCCTGATTATGATACAGTGATAATGGGCTACTTTTTGTGTTTTTGTAAGTAAAAAATAGGTGCAAAAACTTTACAATTTGCCCTCATTTTCACCTGAGTGAAGGTACTTGCCATTCTACCAGAACAACAATATTTCCATTATGTGTAATTTATGTCTATTCATTTGCTTACTTATTTATGTGAATTTCTTCATTTGTCAGACACGAAATACCATATTTTAGAATGAGTGATTTAAACAGATTCTTTAATAAATTTTGCTTGTTTGATCCCTCTGTGATCGTAAATAACGAATCTGTGATTACTACTCTTTATGTTTATTTATTGCTTATGTTTATCTATTTTCTTCAGGAGCTGATCTAAAAGTTCCAAGAGAAAATTTTTCTCAGCCACTGCATTTAGCTGCTGTTTCAGGCAATGTTGAAATTGTGCAGAGCTTGCTTCTGCACGGGGCTGAAAGTAAACTGTCTAAATGGCTATAGAGAAACTCCTTTGCACAAGGCAGCTGCTTACAACAGGGTTGATGTGCTTGATTACTTACTGAATAAGTATGTAATTGATTACGTACTGAATGCGTACGTAATTATTTTCTTCATAAGCATTTATTCTCTATAGTATTCTATGAAGTTGCTATCACAAAAGTAAAGTGACTTTCAACAATTAACTTATTTAAGAAGTGAATGTCAAAATGTTTTTTCTTTCCTAAAATGCACTCAGATGTGAAATTAATAATTCTCTTAATGAAGACTTGTGTTGACAGTTATTAAGATTCATTTGCATGATTGAAAATTTTAAACATGATGAAATAACAAGAAATGTTTTGAATATAGCTCATGTTGAGAATTAGCTTCCTAGTTTCTTAATTCAATTACTAATCAAAAACTATTATTATGGGAATTCTTACTAGGAAATTTTTAATTTTAATTGCAAATTTTCGGAGAAAACTCTTCTCCTTTTTCAGGCTGTCTTTTGTTGTCACTTACTCCCGTCACTATCGCAGTTACGGTTATTTTTCATCAAATCCTGCCAGATGTTAGGCAGGGAGAATCAAAATTCCATCATCAATGGACTGCAGAGGATTTTCCCTGCCTAACATCTGGCAGGATTTGATGAAAAATAACCGTAACCATGATAGTGACGAGAATAAGTGACAACAAAAGGCAGCCTGAAAAAGGAGAAGAGTTTTCTCTGAAAATTTGCAATTAAAATAAAAAATTTCGTAGTAAGAATTACCATAATAGTTTTTGATTAGTAAAAGAAAAGTTTTATAAATATCTCCAAATTATGTTTTCTTTTTTTCTAAGGAATAAAAGAAAATCATCTGTCAAATTTTTGGGTAGCACCCCTGCCCTTCCTCAGGCCTACAGCTATAGTAGATGTTACCATTCATCAGATAAATTCCAACCTTTCAAATAATTTAATGTTGTACATTTTCTTCTCTCTATTTCCAGTCCTGCATTAAGTCTAGGAATATTACTGACACTTAGAAATTAACACCAGATTATCAGCTCATAGAAAATACCGTAAGCTACTAACACTCATAAATTAGAAGCAAATCACCCACACACACAGCAAGTACTGTAAGCTACTGACACTTGTAGAAATTAACACCAAATCATCAGCATGCAGGACATACTGTAAGCTACTGACACTTAAATATTATCACCAGATCATCAGTATCTGGAAAATACTGTAAGTTACTGGCACTCTAAGTATTAACACATCATCAGCTTATAGAAAATACTGTATGCTATTAATGCTCTTGGAAATCATCATCATACAGAAAATATTGCAAACTACTAACATTCTTAGATATTAACAAATCTTTGGCATACAGCAAATACTGTAAGCTACTAACATTCTTAGATAATAACAAATATTCAGCATACAGCAAATACTGTAAGCTACTAACATTCTTAGATATTAACACCAAATCATCAGCATGCAGCAAACTGCTGACCCTAGATTTACTGATCTCAACATCTGTTACAAAGCTATTTTCTTTAACAAATTTATTCCTTAAACATAGAAGTGAAGACAGCTTAGATCTCTGCCATATCCTTGAGTTAATTTCAAACCACTTACCAGTATTTTCCTTAGGCCTGGCAGATGCAAGTCTTTTGGTGTAAAGGGTTTTGTCCGATCTCACTCAGAATGCAAAGTCATTTTTTTCAATGATGGAGACTGTTTTTGCAGTTAGGGATAAAATAATGACTTATGCAGTCTTCAAAGTGGAGTTTTGGCCTTTTCATAAAACATTGAAAAGTTTTTTATGCAAGTAATAAGCATTCGTATTGTTCTAACTGTGTGGTGAATGTGGTTGCCGATGTTACACGAAGAGACAAAACCTCAGTACAGATTCATAGCAAAATGAATGTTCAAGAAACAGCAGCTATTATGTGTTCAACCTTTACAGGATTGGCAGCAATCAGTTTATTTATAAAAGTTGCTATGATAATAATAATAATAATAGGACAACAAATAAAGCAGCCTAAGTAACCACAGGATGTGATGGGGCAATTGTAGCTTGCAAAAGTCCTCCATCTTTAATGCTAGGTAATATTAAGGTACATATAATGTATCGAGTAGTTAAATACTTTATTCTGACCATTGCATAATTACTAGGGCTAGGACTAACGTGTAATTAAATATTTTTACATATTTGAAGTTTTTTTCTGTTATTATACATATTTACTATTTTACTATATATATTACATATTTTCACATTATTTAAAAATATTTTTACATAAATCGCTAGTTTTTATGCAAAACTTCAGTATTTTCTGTTGTAGTAACCTGTGAGCCGACAGATGGCAAGTTTCATATTTTCAAGTTTCACAACACATCAAAGTTGACAGATGGTAGCACTATACCAGCACCAGACTGCTTCCTAATCTCAGATGAGAGATGAAGAAAGCAGACAGAGTCATCTGTCATTAAATGCTTAGTTTTGTTTTCAGTTTCTTCCTAAATCATTTCGTTCCCATTATTGTTAGAAGTTCGTTTTCCCTCTTCAAATTGTTAAGTAAATCAATATGCCCAAAATTAAATCAAGTGTATCATCCAGACTAAAGGCTGGATGATACACTTGATTTAATTCTAATAATTAACAAGTTTCTCAATGGAGGACTGAGAATTTATGGACAATTTTTGTTTTGTGGTGTACCAGATGATTGATTTATTAGGAAAGATACCCGGCCACATTGGAAAAATTATAAAACGCACAAGATGTTGGTAAAAAAAAAAAAAAAAAACAGGCCTAGAAACAATTACAAATATAAAAAACATGGAACTTCAACTGGCAGTTGTGCTGTTTTAAAAGATAAGGAATTCTTGCCATTGGATATAGTGGGTTTAAGTTTTTGCCAGTCATCATATGTGACTTAGTGAGGTCATTCAGCCAATTTAAAGGTATTTTGAGAGAAAACAGGTGGAGCTTTTTTTCAACAACCTGAAGTGCTATGTTGCTAGTTGTAATATCAGTAAGTTAGTTGAAAACCATGGGTTGGAGTAAAGTAATTTAAAATTTGTAAAATAATCTTCTAATTTCTTATGACTGTATAAGTAAAGAAATTTTAAAAAGCCATTAAAAATATCATCATCATCATCATCAACCATTATCAATCCACTGCTGGACGAAGGTTTCCCCAAGTTTCATCCACAATGGTCTGTCTTGTGCCAGTCTCCATCACGTTACTCCTGCAGACTTTCGAATTTCATCCACCCATCTCACATGTGGTCTTCTTCTGGGTCTTTTCCTGTCCCTTGGAATCCAGTCTAAAATTTCAGCTGTCCATCAATGGTCTGTCCTTCTGGCAATATGTCCAGCCCATTGCCATTTCAGGGATTTTACTCTGATCATGATGTCTTCCACTCTTGTCATTTTTCTGATCCACGAGTTCCTCTTCGTATCTCTCCTGGTTACACCAAGCGTGCATCTCTTTCTTTGAGTTGTCTGCAGTCTTTGTATGTCTCTTTTAGTTAAGGTCCATGTCTCTGCACCATACACAAGCACTGGAAGAATGCAATGATCAAACACTTTTATTTTAAGACATAATGGCATATTGCTCTTGAAAATTATACTGTTTCTTCCAAAAGCTCCCCAGGCAAGTTTTATACGCCGATTAATTTCTTCATCAATGTGACCTTCACTTGATATCTGCTGTCCAAGATAAATGTAGGTATTGGTTGTCTCTAGCTTTTCCCCATCAATCGATAAATTTTCATTAGAAATATAAAAAGAAATATATCACATATTTTTGTAATTTTAATTTTTCCCCTCCAGATTTCCTCATTTTTAATAAATATTTAATGCACATATTTTGAAATTTTTATTACATATAAATCCCAGTCCTAATAATTACTATATTTTTCAGAGTATAATACACACACCCTTATTTTGGAGAAAAAAAATTAAGAAAAAGAAATAAAATGGCATTTTGAAGATTTTTATTAGGAATTTTTTAAATTTTATGCATAAAAACAGCAGCTTATGAATAATTGAATCCTTGTGATTTGTGATATTAGCAATGTGTGATACTGCTCATGAAAACAACATAGAGAAATACCACTCAGTCCATCAGGCAATGGTGTTCATGTGCTTCAGGACTTGCCCAAGATGTCACACCTTAATACATCCAATGACCTTTGTTATTGTTTCAGATGGTTATTCTTGCCTCATGGCTGAAGTGCCAAAATAAGATGGGCTTGGTCGAAGTCTATTGTCTTTTTGTGGCATACAAACAATTCCTGAGAACGGGAAGTTTTTTTTTTTTTTCTAAACCTTGCCGAGAACCATTTAAAATAAAAATAAAAAAATCATCAAAGAAGCCAACAGGCTAACCTCTGTACATTGTTGGAGAATAGCAAGGAAATGAGACTTTCAGATGTAGCATCATCTTCCAGTAAACTGCAAATAAAAGTACTAGTTGTAAATAAATTTATGGCACCTCTATTCATATTGTACTGTGGAATTAACTTTTTATTTTAGAGGTTATTATTCAAAAAGTTGGTGGTCAAATTTTCAAACTAAAGCCTAGTTCGTCATCAGGACTACGTCACTGGAGTAGTTGCTGCCACTCAGTTGGAAGAGTACAACCGCAATTATCATTAATTGTGGTACTACTTCTTCTTGCTATTTCGATCCCTTCTTCTAGTTTCCTCTTTACTAAGTTTGACTGGTGGGCCATTATTCTTATTGAGTCCCAATTTCTGGTGTGTCCACTTGCTTGTATATGTCTGTCTAGCTATGTTTTGTTACTAATGTTCCTAATAGCTGCTTGGTGTTCTTCCATTTGGACTTTAATACTTCTCCCTGTTTCTCCTATATAGCTGAGTCCACAGTTACAGTCGATGCAATATATTACTCCTTCTTGCAATTGGATGTCCACTTCTTTCTGCTTTAAAGCTGGCAGGATCGGAGCAAAATATAATATCAGGCTTGCTCCAGATCTAAATAACAAATTAAAAAATTCCTGCCAGCTTTAAAGCAGAAAGAAGGGGACATCCAATTGCAAGAAGGAGTAATATATTGCATCGACTGTAACTGCGGACTCAGCTATATAGGAGAAACAGGGAGAAGTATTAAAGTCCGAATGAAAGAACACCAAGCAGGTATTAGGAACATTAGTAACAAAACAGGGCTAGATAGACATATACAAGCAAGTGGACACTCCATAAATTGGGACTCAATAAGAATAATCGCCCACCAGTCAAACTTAGTAAAGAGGAAACTAGAAGAAGGGATCGAAATAGCAAGAAGAAGTACCACAATTAACGATAATTGTTTTTGTACTCTTCCAACTGAGTGGCAGCAACTACTCCAGTGACATAGTCCTGATGACGAACTAGGCTGTAGTTAAAAAATTTGACCAACTTTTTGAATAATAACCTCTATAAGACCCGTAAAAAAGTTAATTACACAGTACAATAAAAGTACGTTCCTCCAGTTAAAGTTCAGGCAAAATTTGCGCATTTCATGCAATTAATTTTTCTGAAAATTACAATTCCACAGTGTTTAAATTACTGTGAATGGATAAAATTTCTCCATTTTGTTTACAAAAGTTCTGTGTGAAATGAAGAATTTGCAGCAGCATAATGTAGCCGGCACTACTGCGTTTGTAGCCCCCAGTTTGTTGGTGGATGTCTTAAGTGCCGTGATGTTTTGTGCTGAAACACTGTTTTTTCCCTTCTTTTTCTGTTGCTTTTCTTTGCAAAGGAAATTTGATAGCCCTACTATGCCCATTTCAGATCGTTATGTGTTGGATTTGAAAGAAAATAATCTCCGATGACGAGGTACCCGAAGTCGAAGCCCTGGCCATGGCACACATTGGTCACCAAGATTGCGCAGAACACCGGCATGACATCAGCAGATAGGTGCATTGAGTCAGTTGCAGTTAGCCGTCAAAAGATGAAGAGTGTAATGTGTAAGCGCCAGCCAACATGGAAGTGGTCGAGGAGCACATCCGCCATGGCATGCTGTGTATGAGTTTCGTCACGGTAGCACCCCCATAAGTGATGTAAGGAACATTACCAGTGTGCACCCCAATGCCATATCACATGGTCAGTGCTGTCATTGGTTCGAATGGTTTAAAGAGGGAAATTTTGACCTGTCAGACCTCCCTGAAGGTGGAAGACCCGCAACAGTGGATATGGACATGTTGAAAACCTTAATGGAGACCCACGTGGTCACACATGGGAGTTGGCTGAACAGTTCAGAACTACTGACATGAGCATCAACTTGGGAAGGTGCACAAGAGGGCAGTTTGGCATGGTTCGTACATGTCCTGGAAATCCTGGAAAAGTCCTAAAATGCTGTTACATGTCCTGGAATTTTATCTGTTCCTGCCTTTTTGTCCCTGCACGATTTTTTGTAGTTGAGGATTTTTCTACTGACATAACTTATGTCTGACAAATTTCCCTCCCCACACTGCAAAAGAGTAGGGGGGCTGTTGGTTTTCTTATCTGTTGGGACTGAAGCTGTGTTATTAGCATCTTATGCATTGTGCTTATGTTATAACTTTGTCCGGCTGGGGAGACCATATCTCTGCAATTATTATTTTGATTTGTAAAATTATTTTTTTGTATTGGGAAGCTTAAAATGTGAAAATGAAAATGATGATCCATGCGTTTAGTCTTTTTTCAGATGCACAACTTCGTCGCTAAAGGGCACGAATGGAGATCGTATTGAATTTAAAATGCATTTTATTTCATATATTTCCTTCTAAATATCCAATTGAAAAAATTTCTTTTTCCCTTCGATGACATTTATATCAGAGACTATTTTAGTTACAGTCCCTTTTTCAAATAATGCATAAATTTTCCGCTAGGGGCGTAACAGTAAATTGTAATTTCTTCAATATCTCCGCTTCTAAAAGTCCGATTTTAAAAATTCTTCCTGCGTCGGATACAGCTCTTGGGGGAAAATGTTTTGCATATAATTTCTCATTTTTGGTAAAAAATGGTTTGGCCACCAAGGGCATAAGTGCTTATTTTTGCTTCTGATATATTTGACACAAAATCTGAGCTGGAAACTCGATTGAAAAAATTCCTCTGTGAACCGGTACCGCTCACCTTGGAAAACTTTTTGAGAATATCTTCTGTTTAAAATAGTGCATAATTTTTACACCAGGGGCGTACAAGTATATCTTATGTATGTCCATATCTTTGTTTCTAGGAGTCTGATTTGAAAAAAATTCTTTCTTCGTTGGAGAACATTTTCAGTGCGAAATGCTTCTCATATAACTTCAAATATTTCTAAAGTCACAAGTGTGCCACTAGAGGGCGTAAGTTCACTTTTCCATTTGCAGCAATATCTGTGGGACTAAAAACCCAAGTTTCTGATTAGCTGCAGCAGACACCATTTTTAGCATTCTGTATTAAGTTTGCTGTAGGTTACAGGTTGAACAGACCTATGGTTTCACTATATTTTAAGTAAGAGCATTTGGATCGTATGTCATTGAAAGAAATCCAAAAGTCCTGGAATTTTGTGGTTGAAAAAGCATATGAACCATGGTTTGGATACCCCATCAACTCATGGTTGAGCAGAAAAGAAATCGGATGAGTGCATGCATTTCCCTGCTTGCACATGACCAAGTTGAACCATTCTTGGACTGCATTGTGATAGGTGACAAGAAATGGATCCTGTGTGACAATGCCATTGCCTGGAAACAGTGGTTGGACTCAAAACCGAAGCCCATGCCGACCCCAAAAGTGGGCTTACACCCATATAAGATCCTGCTGTCTGTTTGATGCGACATGCTGAATGTTGTGTTTTTTGAGCTGCTGCTGGACACCACCACTATCATCGCCGATCTGTACTGCTGTCAGCTCGACAGTCTGCATGCATCACTCATGCCAAAACAACCAGCACTGCTGAACTGCTAGAACGTCCTCCTAAACGAGGATGGAGCGAGACTCGGACAGCACGGGTGACCTATCACAAGATCAGGGACCTGGGCTGGGAGCTGCTGCCGTCCCCAGCCTATTCCTCAGACATCATCACCCAAGCGACTACCACCTTTTCCAGTCGTTGCCGCATTTCCTGGATGGACTGTGGTTCATCGTGCAGGACGACGTCCAACAGTTGCCCAGACGATAGGAACAGGCCATGGCCAACAATGGCGATTACCTTTTGGAATGAACTGAAGTGCCAGAAAAACTGGTACTGACGAGCTTATGCAAAATACATAGCAACGTCACCTATGCGCATACTCTGTTGCATCCGCCAGTGCGTGTGTAAAGCGATACACATCCTTGCCAGCTGTCAGAGCTGTTTTCTGCACGAGAATGCCATTTAATAACGAGTTAAGCGATTTTCAACGCGGTGTCATAGTTGGCGCTTGTGAGATGGGCCATAGTATTTCGGAGGTAGGAACGAAGTTCGGATTTTCTCGGACGACCATTGCAAGGGTGTACCGTGACTACAAGAATTCCGGCAAAACCTCCAACCTACGATACCAGTGTGGCCGTGAAAAGACATTGGGTGAACGTGACCATCGTCAGCTGTCAACAATCGTTTCACACGACACTCTCGCAGGTATCGGAATTCAATGCTGGAGCCTCAGCAAGCATCAGCGTTCGGACTGTGCAACGTACCCTGCACGATATGGGCTTTGGGAGCTGACGCCCAACTCGTGTCCCCTTGATGGGTGCATGACACAGAGCTACGCGCCTCGCTTGGGCTCGGCAACACCGCCACTGGACACTTGATGACTGGAAACAAGTAGCCTGGTCTGACGAGTCGCGTTTCCAACTGTATCAGGCAGATGGAAGGATTTGTGTGAAACCCCATGAAGCCATGGATCCCGCTTGTCAACAGGGAACTGTACCGGCTGGTGGTGGTGGTAGGGGGGGTCCATAATGGTATGGGGTGTGTTTAGCTGGACTTCACTGGGACCCCTGGTACGTCTACAAACATCTGTGACCAGCCAATGCTATGTGCGCATCCTTTCTGACGAGGTACCACCCGTTCATGTCCTGCATTCATGCTGATTGGTTGGGCCTGTTGCAACAGGATAATGTACCTCCACACAAGTGTCAGGATGCCACATTATGGTTAGAGGAGCATTCATCTGAGTTTGGAGTGTTACCATTCCCACCCAAGTCCCCAGATCTGAACGTGATGGAACACATTTGGGATGCCATGCAACGCGCTATCGAACACAGGAAACCGAGACATCGGAATACACCCGAATTGTGGAATGCTCTGCAGGAAGTATGGTGTGCATTGCCTACAGCATATTTCCAGAAGCTAGTGTAGTCCACGCCCCATCGTATTTCTGCAGTCCTGCGCTCCCGCGGGGACCTGCCAAGTATTAGACTGGTGCACCAGTTTTTCTGGCACTTCAGTGTATGATAATTAGCACTTTTCTGTTGCCTTGCATTTGCTGACATTATTTTTTTTCCAACTCAATAGAGCCTATGAGTTATGTGCTTAAATTGTATTTTAAATCATTAACTTGTGAATGCCCAAGTTTGCACATCGGCACAAATGCACATGTCTAGCATGATAAGCAAGCCTGGCTAAAAAAAACACAGGTGTGTAGTTAACAATGGCTAATCATGAAATTGTGTAGTTAACAATGGATAATCATGTAGTAAATGCAAGTATCCGCGATGCAATGACATTGCAGAAAAATGCAGATTATCAATTACTGTACTTAAGATAAGGTGATAACATTTTAAACTGATTTAACATTGTTTATAGCAGCATATATATACTCATGGACAATGAAATTTGCGCACCTACAAGAAATCATGCTACAACCGCGAAACTTGGCAAAGAGTGCATGCTGGTATGCAAATGATCCCCGTTTGGGGTGATTGCGTATGACCGCACGCCCTGTGGTGGCCCTGCAAGCACGAACCTGCAGCTTTATAAACCGGTGTGCAGTCGATGCCCCATGAAAGCAAAAAGCACTGGCCGATGCAAGCAAGAGTACTACAGAGTGACAAGATTGCCCGGTAGATGCTAGAGACTTCAATTTACGTAACTTATGAACTTTGAGAGAGGCCTGATCATCCGGCTGAAAACCGCAGGGTGGTTGGCGCCATATAGCCCGTCACGTGGATCGTTCTTACCATACCATCTGACTGTGGACACATGACCAGTTGGACCAAGAGGGACAGAGAGGATCGACGGATTGTATGCCAGGCACGAACAGATTCCATGGGGACCTGGTCCACTATGCAGGCAGATGTAACAGCACCTGTGTGGCGAAGAACCATTTCCTGACGCCCAGCGGAAGTGAATCTGTGGTCCCAGTGCCCCCTTACGTTGCTGCCATTAACACCGGAACATCGCCGGCTCCGTTTTCAGTGGTGCCAGGGGGCCATAGCGACGTGAAACGCCACAGAATGGCAACTTGTAGTGTTTAGCAATGAGTGCTGCTTCGTTTTGGGGGACAGATGATCATCGTGTCTGGGTGTGGTGGTCCCTGGGTCAATGGCACAATTCCAACCTCGCTATCGAGTGCCACACCTCCCCCACTGCAGGCATTATGGTCAACTCTAGAGCGGTTCGTGGTTCATTGACGGGCCAGGTGTATGTAGATGAGATCCTAGGGCCCCATGTGCTCCCATTCCTGACCGGGATTCCAGGTGCGCTATACCAGCAGGATAATGCCTGCCCGCACAAGGCTTGGGTTGCCCAGGACTGCCTGTGTCATGTTCCGACACTTCCATGGCCTACCCGCTCCCTGGACGTGCCCCCTGTCGAGCATGTGTGGGATCAGTTGAAATGCCAGCTGCTGCCGTGCTACACTATCTGGGATTTGGAGCACACCGTCTAACACGTGTGGTCCAGTCTGCCACAGGACAACATCAGGCATCTGTTCGCCTCCATACCGGACGATATTGCAGCATGTATCGCCGCACGAGGCGGTGCGACATATTACTGAAGATGATCAGACTGCATGCCACAGATCTGTCTCTAACTGTCCTGCAGCTCTGTTTTTGCCATCATGTGTATCATTAATCTGTATCAGTACATCCCATGAAATTTCAGTTCAATCTTGACGTTTCCTTCTTGGTGTGCAAATTTCATTGTCCGTGAATGTATACACACACATATATATAAGACTTGGGGCAATTTTAACACCAGTTTTTTGGAAAAGAAATTGTTTCTTATAACGTGAAAAATATGGTAATTCATTTTGCATACCAGTTTATTTGTGCTCACTTCTTTCTATGAGATTATAATGTGAAGTTACCTATAGTTTTTTTTGTTCTCATCTGTTTAAATGTAGCCAGGCATTTATTGAATGCAGGGACAATGAACATTTTACTCCACTGTTAATTGCATCATCAGAAGGGCATGTTGAAGCCATCAATTTGTTGCTTGAGGCTGGCGCGAATATAGATGTTGTGGACAAAATGGATAGAAGTGTTGTTTTTTGGGCTGCTCAAGAAAATCACCCAAGTGCCTTAAAGGTAAACTACTTGATAAGATTATATTTTAAATAATGCTTTATGTTTTGGGGAATGTTAAGATTATTAGCATGCAGTTTAACCAATATTTAAAATTACTTTAATATGAGGGTCATTTCAAAAGCTCTGCACAGTCTTCCTGTTTTAAAAAGAAAATATTTATTTAACAAAATGCATTTTTAATCTTCCAAAATAATCTCCATTCTGCGTTATTACCATCTCCCAACATTTGGATAAGTGCTTTATTTCTGTCAGCAAGCCTTCATTGTTGGTGTATGTGATAACTTGTGTCATGTTGTCAGATGTGTACTCAATTCTAGTGAAGCATTTCGTGTGTGCTGTTTCCTTTCGATGTATGAACAGATGAAAGTTTGGAGGGCTTATATCAAGACTTTATGGTTGTGAGCACTTGCCATCCACACTTCTACCAAATGACAGATACTGTACCTGCAACATGTGGCCTCACATTGTCATGCAGAAATAGGACACTGACTGTAAGCATGTCAGGCCTTACGCAGCCACTTTTCAGGAGCAAAACATCTTGTAGATGCCTGCAGTATACTGCTTTACTATCAACTATTGATGGTGTAAATAATTCCTTCTTGGTAGTTCATTCATATAAAAGAGTTATTCACGAATGATCATTAAAACAAATGACCATTAAATTTCCAGGTTGTAACTACGCTTACTGAGTAAACCGTTCGTTACAGGACCTTGTGTTTACCAGTGATTGAATAAATCATTCCTTCTTGGGAGTTCATACATAATTCATGCAATGGAGTCATTCACGAATGACCATTCAATTTCCAAGTTGTCACTATGCTCAGTGAGTAAATCATTCATTGCAGGGATCTCATGTTTACTATTGATGACATGAATCATTCCTTCTTGGGAGTTCATTCATAATTCATGCAACGGAGTCATTCACGAATGACCATTCAATTTCCAGGTTGTCACTATGCTCAGTGAGTAAATCATTCATTGCAGGGATCTCGTGTTTACTATTGATGACATGAATCATTCCTTCTTGGGAGTTCATTCATCCTTCACGCAAAAGAGTCATTCATGAACGATCATTCAAACGAATGACCATTCAGTTTCCTGGTCATCACTACAGTCACTGAGTAAATCATTCGTTACAGGATCTCATGTTTACTAGTGATGACATAAATCATTCCATAATAATTAACACAGCAATCAGAAATCTCTGAATTGACTATTTACTGTTCCACACTTAATATTAATCACATCAGAAAACTTGAAAATTTCATCGCCCTGGATCGGGAATCGAACTCACATCTCCCGATTACCGTTCGAGTATGCTAACTGCCAGGGTTGGCAAGGTAATTTACTTGTTACATATTTTACATAAATTACGCATAATATACAGGTAATTTACTTGGCGTAGAAAACCAGTTTTTTGCGCAGACGTGAAAAACTAATTTTCTTTAATTTGTGTGTATAAATACTATAATATAAAAACCACTTTAATTATATTACATTTTAAACTTTAAATTTCTGGTACATTTTACTACAAAATCATTATTCTCTTAAGATTGTTCATACAGCTCAGCCACCTATTAACAGATTTATTTTTAGAAATTATAATGTATCTGTTCTTTCTGGTATATTAAAAATGGAGAAAATAATCTACCTTTTGCATTAGCATGGATAAAAATCACAATGTATATTGAATAGAATTCAAGATTATGAAGAGGTCGACTGCCGTGATTAATAGTGGGAAGAATTTTCAGTTAGAATGTTGAGCCTCCTTCAACGACTAGTGAGGATGGAAAAAAACGGTGTTTATTAAGAACGCTCTCAACTTTGAACTGAAGCCAACACTAAAACCTCCCACATTTAAATAACAGAAAAAATGTGTAGTTTGCATAGTTATAGTTTTACCGCCGAGTCAACAAGAAGTTGCTGACGCTTTGTCGGAAGTCGGCGCTGTTGAACTTCTGCGTCTGCCTAGCAGTGAATCCCTGTAGAGACAGGAGCTGCCAGCCGGCCACACGCGCATGGATATCAAAGGCGAGGAAACGTCTCATTTTGATCGTTCCTATCGTCTCGTTTCACTTTAAACTACACCGCGGCGTGGCTTCCGACTTCCTTTGCCGAACATAATATTTTAAAGTGGGCCCCACACCAAACATCATAAAGAAAAAGATGCCCCCATGTGAATAGGAAGGCTAGGAAAATAAAAATATGACGTAATACTGATGTGTATGTAGTATCCTGGTGGTGCGTCAGTTTGCACTTGTCCCAATAAGATCATATTAAAATACCAAAGGGTATGTTGGTTTTTGAAGGATCTCTGTTTATTGTGGTATTCGTACATAGCAAGTTAATTAACAGCACAAAGCCATGTTTAAAAATTTTTTTTTGCTTATTTTACACGTTTTTTTACGATTTTTACGTTTTCTACATATTTTACGCGTAATTTACGAGTCACGTAGAAAACCTTTTTTTACATGTAATTGCACAACCCTGCTAACCGCTACACCACCCAGGACGATACAGTCACAAGCATCTGAGTGTTAAGAGCATCGGAAAGTAGTCCGACCGCATTCTTAATCAAGCAACTGTGCTGCCATCTAGCATTGTTAAGCGTATCACCAGTCGTCCAAGTATATAATGTGGAAGAAATATTCCTCTCATGCACGGAAAATATGTCATAATAATCAATGCAGCAATCAGAAATCTCTGAATTGACTGTATTTACTGTTCCACATGTAATATCATCCTGGGTTGTGTAACGGATAGCCTACTCGAACGGTAATCGGGAGATGCGGGTTCAATTCCTGCTCCAGGGTGATGAAAATTTTCAAGTTTCCTGATGTGGTTGATATTACACGTGGAACAGTAAATACAGTCAGTGCAGAGATTTCTCATTGTGGTGTTAATTATTATGATGTATTGGGTATATAAATAAGATTTGAGGTGAACAAAACACGTTGTTGGAGAACAGAAACAATATTTTAATATTAATCGAAGTATGCTCCCTCTGAAGCTACAACTTTACCCCATCTTTTGGGCAGTGAACGTATGCCCCGAAGGAAGAATTCCGGTTCCTTGGAAGAAATCCAGTTGTCCAGCCAATTTTTAATGCCTTCATAAGAACTAAACCGTTCTCCAGAAAGTGCTGACTGCATCGACCGGAACAAATGGTAATCCAATGGCGCAATATCTGGCAAATATGGCGGGTAATGTAGAACTTCCGAGTCGGATCCTTCTAAGTACTTTTTCACAGGTCGAGAAACGTGATCTTGCGTTGTCATGCTGTAAGATGACTTTGTTGTGTCTACTCTCCCATTCCGGCCATTTTTGCGTGAGAGCTAGTTTTAAACACATTAATTGGGTTCGATACCGATCACCAGTAATAGTTTCTGACGGTTTCAGCAGTTCATAGTGGATCATACCCTTCTGGTCCCACCAGATACACAGCATTACCTTTGAACCATGGATATTGCATTTTGACGTTGAAGGACCTGGTTCACCTGGCTTCACCCATGCTTTCTGCCATTTAGGGTTATCGTACCATATCCATTTCTCGTCGGCAATAATAATACGATGTAAAAAACCCTTTCCTTTTTGCGTTTGAAGCAGCAATTTGCAAATGGTTTTTCGACGTTCAAGATCCCTTTCCCGCAAAGCATGTGGAACCCACTTCCCTTCTTTTTGCACCATTTCCATGGCAGCTAAACGTTGTGAAATGTATGGTTGACTAACATTTAATGCTGCTGCTAGTTCATTTTGGGTCTGGCACGGATCCTCTTCGAGTAAAGTTTCCAATTCGGCATCAGCAATTTTTTTGGGTGGTCCAGACCGTTCTTTATCACTGACATTGAAATCGTTCCTTTTGAATCGTCTAAACCAATACTCACATGTTTTTATGGATAAGGAATGTTCACCATAGATTTGTGACATTAAGCGATAGCTGTCGGCAGCACATCTTGACAATAAAGTAATGCACTAACACTTCCCGCAAATGCTGTTTTGTCGGGACGAAAGTTGCCATTTTCCATCGAGTAAAACAAATACGTCTTCGCACCTCAATCGAACGTCGTATACTGACTCTGACAGCTGGCGTCTCGTACTGTGATATCGCAGTGTTGCTACCTTAAAATACATGTGAGGAGTAATAAGTACGACACCAAACGGAAATCCCTCAAAACTTATTTATATACCCAATATATACCACTTAAAACAAGTATCTTCCTTATTCTCATCATTAGCATTAACTTTTATATTTATTTGTTTTACAATACGAAGAACATTATTACATTATGCTGTATGTAATTTGGTGTTTTTTTATCTTTCATTTAGGCCCTATTGGAACACTCTGACACTGACCCATTAGTCAATAGGTGTGATCGCTATGATAACAGTCCTTTGCATATAGCTGCCTTAAAAGGATATAAAGAAATTGTTGAGGTAAGGAAAATAGGGTATTTCTTTTTGTGTGCATACAACAAATCATTGTCCTCAGTTTTAACTTGGGAACCAGAAAAAAATCTGCTAGAGCCAAATCAGGAGAGTAAGGAAAGTAGTTTTGCATGGTGGTCTGCTTGTGAGCCAGAGACGTCTGCATGATGAACACTGTGAGCAGATGCATTGTTATGCAATAACTGCTCCAACCAGTTTGTTCCTTTTCTGTGGAAGGTCTTGAATAAATATGGTGTAACTGGAAATCTGCATAATAGTGTGAAGCTAGGATATCTGGAAGTTTGTATTTCTTTTTGGAGTTAACCTCTGAATCTCAGAGAACAGCTTAGTGATATGTATGTATGTATGTATGTATGTATGTATGTATGTATGTATGTATGTATGTATGTATGTATGTATGTGTGTGTGTGTGTGTGTGTGTGTGTGTGTGTGTGTGTGTGTGTGTGTGTGTGTGTGTGTGTGTGTGATGGATGGATGGATGGATGGATGGATGGTCAGGTGATGCGTAACATCACAGCCTCTCCTTGACAAATGTAAACCCCGCCTTCTCGTGGTGCATCCTGTTCCCACTAAAGGGGCTCTGACGACCGCCAATAGCGATATAACTATACCATCGGGATTAGAGGAAATTCTATCCCACACTCACCAACCCGCTTGGCCAGCGTGGTGAGTTATGGCCAAACCCCTCCAAAATGATTCCACAACTTAAATCTTGGCCCTCAGTCTCCGGCAGCTGGAATGTACCTGGCCAAGGCAGCGGCCAGTGCGACATGAAGGCAGAGGGTGCTAAGAATCCCCGGAGGACCGGACTAGGCTGCCATCTGATGCTGACCTTGGCTACGTACAATGGACGCTCCCTATCTTCTGATTCAAGGCTTCTTGAATTGGAAGAGGAACTACAAAGGATCAAGTGGGACATCGTGGGGCTAAGTGAGGTAAGGAGAAAAGGAGAAGATCTCATCGAACTGAAAAGTGGACATCTCTTCTACTATCGTGGGACAGATACTGGCAGAACTAGTGGTGTTGGATTTATAATAAACAAGAAACTGAAGGATAAAGTTGTAGAAGTTGAAAGTTCCTCTGACAGAGCTGCACGACTTGTTATCCAACTCTCAAAAAGATACCAGGCTCAGATTATTCAAACTTATGCACCCACCACAAGTCATCCTGAAGAAGAAATTGAAGAATTTTATGAGGAAATTTGTCATCTAAATAATAAAGGTAAGCAGCATTTGAAAATAATTATGGGAGATTTCAATGCAAAAATAGGGCAACGGCAACAGAATGAAACTTCAGTAGGTAAATTCGGTCACGGCAACAGAAACCAGCGTGGAAATACTCTCGTTGAGTTTGCAGAGGCAGAAGGGTTTTTCATCTTGAACTCCTTCTTCAAGAAAAAGCCACACAGGAAATGGACATGGAGACATCCAAATGGGACGACAAGTGAAATTGATTTTATTATGTGTAACAAAAAATTTGTCATAGAAGACTGCAGTGTGCTAAACAAGTTCAACACAGGTAGTGACCATAGATTGGTGAGATGTAAGATGCACCTCAACACTAAACTTGAACGTGGCAAGCTCATAAGACAAACAAAATCTATTGACATAACCAACCTTAAAAAACACCATAATACCTTCAAGTTGAAACTGAAGAACAGGTTCTCTGCTTTAGAAGGCCTAACATCAGAAGAAGTGGACATCTCTGAAGTTAACAGAAAAGTAACCAAAGCTCTTATGGAAACAGCAACAAAATTAGCTGGGTCTAAGAACAAGTTGCATGTAAATAAATTATCAGGAAAAACGAAAATGTTGATGCAAAAAAGAAGAGAGATGAGGACAACTAAAGGAGATGTGACTTCCAAAGTGGAATATATAGAGCTATGCAAGACAGTAAGAAAAAGTATCACTGAAGACGTAAGAAAATTCAACTGTGAACTAGTGAGGAAAGCAATTGAAAACAACCAAAGCCTAAAGATAGCAAAGGGACATCTCAGTAAGGGAAGAAAACAGATTATGGCACTGAGAAAAGAAGATGGTTCTGTAACAAGAAATAGAGGCGAAATTTTGACAAGAGTGAAAGATTTCTACTCCAAATTATATGAAAGGGATGATACATGCACTCCAGACATCATGAAAGATACCAGTACCAGAGTTCCTCCAGTTCTTCCAGCAGAAGTTGCACATGCAATCAAGAACATGAAGCGGGGAAAAGCTCCAGGAGAAGAGGGAATTACTGTAGACATCATACAAGAAGCAAGTGGAGAAATTGAAACAGTACTCGCCCAAATTTTCACTCGATGCCTTAATGAAGGGAAAATTCCTGAGGATTGGAACACCGCTACAATGATCCTGACATTGAGGATCTCGGAAACTACAGACCTATAAGAAAGGTGACATTGAGGATCTCGGAAACTACAGACCTATCAGCCTCCTATCAGTAGTTTATAAAATCTTCACTAAAGTTCTTTCACACCGCTTGAAGGTAACACTGGACATGGCTCAACCGAGAGAACAAGCTGGATTCAGGAGTGGCTACAGCACAATAGATCATATCCACGTGCTGAGAGAACTAATTGAAAGAGCGAGGGAATATGAACTTCCATTGTGCATGGCTTTTATCGATTATGAAAAAGCCTTTGATTCGGTGAAGCCATCAGCAGTTACCACGGCTCTGAAATCCTGCGGTATTGAAGATGCATACATTAATATTATTAATAACATCTATGAAAATGCAAGTGCAAAGATTCGGCTGTTTGAAAATACAACACACATAAAAATTGGAAAGGGAGTGAGACAAGGTGACACCATATCTCCGAAGCTCTTTAATGCCACATTGGAAAATGCCTTTCAATCACTGAACTGGGAAAACAAAGGGATAAAGATTAATGGAGATTATCTAACCCACCTTCGTTTTGCTGATGACGTAGTCATTTTTGCAACTACCCCATCAGAGCTGCAGAGTATGATCCAGGAACTTGCTGACAAGAGTAAAGAAGTGGGATTAAAAATGAACTTTCAGAAGACAAAAGTGATGTTCAATGCTTTTACAAGAAATGAAGATTTATCGATTGATGAAGAAAAACTGGAGATAACAGATACGTATGTTTATCTTGGACAGCAGATATCAAGTGAGGGTCACATTAATGAAGAAATTAATCGGCGTACAAAACTTGCCTGGAGAGCTTTTGGAAGAAACAGCATAATTTTCAAGAGCAATATGCCATTATGTCTTAAAAGAAAAGTGTTTGATCAATGCATCCTTCCAGTGCTTACGTATGGTGCAGAGACGTGGACCTTAACTAAAAGAGACATACAAAGGCTGCAGACAACTCAAAGAAGCATGGAGAGGTGCATACTTGGTGTAACCAGGAGAGATAAGAAGAGGAACTCGTGGATCCGAAAAATGACAAGAGTGGAAGACATCATGATCAGAGTTAAATCCCTGAAATGGCAATGGGCTGGACATACTGCCAGAAGGACAGATCATCGATGGACAGCCGAAATTTTAGATTGGATTCCAAGGGACAGGAAAAGACCCAGAAGAAGACCACATGGGAGATGGGTGGATGAAATTCGAAAGTATGCGGGAGTGACATGGAGGAGACTGGCACAAGACAGACCGTTGTGGAGGAAACTTCGGGAGACCTTCGTCCAGCAGTGGATTGATAATGGTTGACAATGATGATGTATGTATGTATGTATGTATGTATGGATGTATGGATGTATGTATGTATGTATGTATGTATGTATGGATGTATGTATGTATGTATGTATGTATGTATGGTGTTTTACTGAATGGTTTTCTATTGGTGCAGAAGTCAGACAAGGCTGTGTAATATCATAATGACGATTTAATATGGGTCTAGTACGATTCGTCCAACAATGATCGGTCGAATGCCGATTCGTCCAATGCCAATTCGTCCAATGGTACGATTGGTCTAATGCCGATTGGTCCACTTCCATCCAATCTGTCCGAAGTGCTACTCGCGCTATAAAAGTCTCATCTGTTCTGATTCTATCTCCGATGTTATATGAAAGTACCGGTAGTCCAAAGAATGTAAAATAATGTTACATTTCATACGTAATATTGTGGTTACAGATTTTTTTTTTTTTTTTGGAATCGCATTTTTTTGTTAAACTGTCCTTGCTGCCGTATGAAGTTACTGATGTACGAGCCGTTCAATCAACTTCAATGTTTCTCTTTTGCATGAAATAATAAAAAATACTAGTTTTCCATTTCTTTTTGTAGAATACAGTGGGGTTTCGCCAACTGCCCAATGGAAACAACTGGTCGGGGTTTGGACAGAGGCCTTTTCAACAGGTTTTATTCCAGCGATGTCATAACGTTTACATATTAAATCAAGTTAATAATATTGCACTTTCACTTAAGCACGAAATATTAATTCATAGGCCTGCGGCCTAGGTGCCTTGCAAAGACCTCAGAAACGATACGATGAGTGTCTTTTATAAAGTTTTATAAAATATTTACAAATACCAAATATCTGGGTTGTAACTTAAAATCTTCTAAAAAGGCCTGCGACCTAAGTGCCTGTTAGATAGCTGAAAAATGATACGACGAGTGCCTTTTATTAGGTTTTATAAAATGTTTACAAATACCAAATATCTAGGTTGTAACTTAAAATCTTCTAGAAAGGCCTGCGGACTAGGTGCCTTGTAAAGACCTGGAAAATAATTCGATGAGTGCCTTTTATAAGGTTTTATAGAATGTTTACAAATACCAAATATCTAGGTTGTAAACTTAATTTTAAAAAAATGCCCGCGGCCTAGGTGCTTTGCAAACAGCTGAGAAATGCTCCATTGAGTGCCTTTTACCAGGTTTATGTGAAATGTTTACAATTACCAAATATACGGAAATTATCTTTCAAAAGGATATAAAGAGGAGAATAATTTAAATTATTATTCCTTTCTGGAAAAGAAAAAGTTTACCGTTGGTAAGATGATACCATTGGAAGAATCGGCATTGGACCAATCGTACCATTGGATGAATCGGCATTAGACCAATCGTACCATTGGACCAATCGGCATTGGACCAATAATCCCTTTGGATGAATCAGCATTGGACCAATCGTCGTTGGACGAATCGTCCGAGACCGTTTAATATACCCTCTTTGCCAAAAAAACCCTCGAAGCTCCCAGAAGGAATCATCCAATCAAGATGAAAATTGGTATGTGCAATGTACATGTATCGGAAAGGAAATGATTACAATTCCAGAGCAGATAGGCCATTTATTTGGATAAAACAGCTACACAAGTGGAGCAAGTCAGTACATTGTAGTGCCACCTGTGACTTGGATGCAAGCGGTTACCTGGCATGGCATACATGCATACAGTTCAGGTATACTGTCCTAAGGTATAGCATGCCAGATGGTGTCCAAATTGCGGGCCAGTTTGCGACATTCCAAGATGGGCGTAGGTAGCGACAGGAATGGCAACACAACAGGTCATAGAATGTTGTTGACGTAACGTTGAGCCATGAGGGTGGTACAGAAGACTACGAAAGGTGTCTGGTTATCATATGGAAAGGCTCCCCAGACAGTCATTCTCAGTGTGGAAGCTGTGTGCCTTTCCACAGTAAAGGCAGGATCTGTGTGCTGGCCAGCTCATCAGTGGACATGTATGCACTGGTAATCTGTGCGAAGTGCAAACCGTGACCCATCACTTGAGATGACACCACACCACTGGGCACTATCCCATGTTGATCGGGCCTGACACCACTACAACCACTGCTTGCGATGCTTGCTGGTCAGTGGTAGGCAGTGGAATGGCTTCTTCAGATGTAGTCCCCATGCTGCAAGTTATCTGATAATGGTCTGGATGGCCACTTCTGTATATGTAGATGACCGAATATGGCCGCAGATGGTTGAGAGAGACTAATTCGGTTCTGTTTGTACGGCTCTCACAGCCACTTGATCCTCGCATTCTGTCGTCACCCTTGGCTGTCTACTGCCTGCGTGCCCCTGGGTTGTGCTCTCCTCAACCCATTGGCGCCAACATCGTCCGATTGCCGCATCATTCCAACCAAAATGCCTAGCAATACTTGACCAACTAAACAATTGCCTTAAATGCTTGACCAATTGGCCTCTCTCAGCCCAATTATATGTCCTCTCTCAAACTCGCTAACTGTTGTATTTTGCACAGATCTGACGTTGAGGTATCCTCAAATCCATGGACAGGTTAATGCAACTATAATCTGCTGTCCCAATTGTCCTTGCATTCGAACTTTGCTCTTGATATACCCTCCTCGATGCATAGTTGCCATGTGCTGTGGTGGGCAACTATTTAGCCATTAGTCGTTATTTTTTAATCGTTTGCATATTCGGCCATGAGATATTTGCATGTAGAGTTTCATCAGGATCAAATGATGCTTAATTTTTTTTGGCAAAGAGTGTTTAATGGATGCGTGCATGCGGAATGCTAAGATAGAGAATACTGGTTTATGTCTTTGTAATATCCATGTGTGCAGATTGCTGTGTGCTGATGACACAATCCTATTGGCAGAGAGAAAAAGTGAGTTGCTGAGTATGTTGACTCGAATGTATTAAGTTTGTGTGAAATTCAAACTAAGTATAAATAAGAAGACCAATTGTTATGATTTTTGAGCAAGGATACAGTTAGTGTTGAATGCATGATCAGTGTAAATGGTACAGAGATATCCCAGATGAGTGAATTTATATGTTAAGGAAGCATGTTTGACAGATAAAACAGATTAGATGATGAAATTAGTAGGTGAGGGAATTCATTTTTAAAAGTCATAGCTCCTTTAGAAGAATTTCACAGGAATGACGGGTTCGCGAAAAGTCCCGAATGGCTGTGTATGAAAGTGTACCGTAACTTTCGGACTAAGAGCTGCATCGGCGTGAGAACCGCAGGTGAGAAATTTTGCAATCTTGGAAGCAAAAGTTGACGTAAGGGCTACACCTGTGAAGTCGTGCTGCTCAGAAAGCTAAATTATCTTCCTTATTTTCATGAATTAACTCACACCCAGTGTGATTATATGTATACTTCAAAGGCTAATTCTGCAACTCAGTGTCGATCTGCTTTTATGCACTTAGTTTTTCATACTGGCAAACATTTTTATTTATACATTTTTTATTAATCATGCTCTTTGGCCAGACCTGGTCCTTGCGCCATTAAAATACACCAACCAACCAACCTTTATTAAATGCTTAAAACCATTAATGTAATCAATATAAATCACAGTTAATCTTATGACTCTTGTTAGAATATCGCATTGCTCGTAAAACCGCACAATTGTCTAAATTCCATTCAATGTGGATGTCTGCTACAGGTTGGTTCTCTGTTCACCGCAATAGAATCCGTCTTAGAAGTAATTAACTTATAAATTATCGCTTGTAATGCTTTTGATTAATGTTTTCTTTAATAATATGTTCCTTCTATGTTATGCTTTTTTTTTTTCATCTACAGATGTTTTTGTTAGAATGAAGTTCTTTTACGCTTCCTTTTACCAGCTCCCTAGCACGTGTTCGCGAATCTGGCCGCCAACACTTCGAAACAGTGGTGCCGCTTTCTCTCTTTCAAGTGGTTTGACCTACTTTCATTTACTGCGCACTGAGCCTTCGCGTTGAGCTCCACTTTTATATGAATGCGAAAGCTCTCCCTTCTTTTGCGTTTCTGAAGATTTTATCTTCAGCCAAGTATTAAATTAATTCCCCATTGTTAACATCAGATGATAATGCTACAGCGCTTATTAGTGAGAAAGCATTTCCAGCCGAAGCCTTCAACTTCCACTATCGTCAGTCAATAAAAAAAAGAATTGAAGCAAAACTCAGGAGCACGGAGCCAAGAAAAACCTGTATCGCATGCCAGATTAACTGCATTGTTCATGTTCTTAAGCTTTTGTTCAAAGAAGTGCCCATCACAGCGGTCTCCACCCCAGTGAAAATCAACGTTCCTTCCCTTGGTTGCATCACACCTTCCTGCATGATGTATGCTGCAGCCAACGAAAGAGATACCCTGGGCGCGCAATCCACAGAAGCCTCGGACGTCACGCTACTCGTCTGTGTGCTTATGTCCCCATTCCATTCCCCACTCCCGCATGCAAAAGGCATTCCTGTCCTCCCCCACTTTCCCTCCTAAACCAACATCATGACAACAGAGTTATCGTTTAAATAGATGTGTCTAATGTATGAGTAGAAAGGGGGGTGGGGTGGGGGAATTATCACAGTCGAGTTTGTGAAAAAAAGACGTGGTTCGAAAAAATTTACTAAGAATCTGCATGAAAAAAAAAAAAAAAAAAAGGGGAGGGAAGAAACAGTCTTATCGAAAACAAATTCGGCATAAGGGCCGCACACCTGAAAAATTTCACTTTTAGTAACGTAAGAGCCGCAGCTCTTAGCCCAAAAATTACGGTAATTGTTCATGCTCTGATGTATGGTAGGGAAACTTGAGTACTGCAGAAGAGACATTTGTTTGTGTGCTGGAAAGAAGTGTTAGGTGGGGTTTGTGGCAAGATATGCTCTGATCATGTGAGGATTGAAGATGTGTTACAGATGTGTAATGTGTGGCAAACTGTTGTTAGTAAGGTGGAGATTATTACTGTTAGCTGGTTTGGCCATGTTGAAAGAATGAATGGTGAGGTGCTTACTAAGAGAATTTATTCAGCCCATGTGGCAGGAAAGAAAGGTACAGGAAGGCAAAAGAAATCATGGGAGGACCTCATTTAGGAATGTCTGCATCAGAAAAAGATAATGACTATGAAGTACAAAAGGTTTTGTGTGAGACGTGTGATGGATGTCAATAAAGTTGTAGTTGTGTACTGTGAATGTAAATGTTTGATACATCAACAGTAAGTAAAATCTAGCACCATCAATTAGTTTTAAACTTATATTTGTGAGATGAACTCTGAATTTTTTTAGAACAGCTTAGGAATATGTGTGTGTGTGTGTGTGTGTGTGTGTGTGTGTGTGTGTGTGTGTGTGTGTGTGTATGCATGCATGCATGCATGCAGGTAGGTGCGCACATAATGTAATGTAATGTATTTCTTTAATGCAACAATATTTCAAAATGAGTTATGACTTCATTTCAGACAGCCATTGTGTAATTCACCATTATGTGCTGTAGTAGATTTGGAGGAGAGAAAGTTGTCGTTTTCTATTATTATAGAATATGACAACCTTCATTTCTTTCTTTCTTTAATGCAAGAAATATGGCGACATGAGTTATAACTTCATTTCAGGCAGCCATTGTGTAATTCACCATTACGTGCTGTAGTAGATTTGGAGGAGAGAAGGTTGTTGTATTCTGTTATTATGTATAAATGAATTTCTTTCTTTCTTTAATGCAAGAATATGGCAACATGAGTTATAACTTCATTTCAGGCAGCCATTGTGTGATTCACCATTATGTGCTGTAGTAGATTTGGAGGAGAGAAGGTCGTCGTATTCTAGTATTATATATACATGAATTTCTTCCTTTCTTTAATGCAAGAATATGGTGACATGAGTTATAACTTCATTTCTGGCAGCCATTGTGTGATTCACCTTTATGTGCTGTAGTAGATTTGGAGGAGAGAAAGTTGCACATATTTTAGTATTATATATAAGTGAATTGCAGAAAAAAAAAAAGGGTAAGGGTATCCAACTTTTACAGATCTATGAAACTATGTAAAAATGCCTTTTTTTACTTGATTATGCTATCTTGAGTGAAGCCTTTGAATACATTGATCCCTGCATTACTAATGCATAAATGCCTACTGTGTTTTCTTTCATTCTTCAAGGAACTATTCTCATGTTTGTAGATATTGTTGAGCAATTCTGCAGCAGTAGAGAGCAAGAATGAAAATGAGGAAACTGCTTTACATTTGGCTGCTAAACATGGGCATATAAGGTAACATATTCGTTTTTACGTTATTGTACTTCACAACAAATTTTGTTGTACTGAGTAAAACAGGCAAAAGAGCATGTAACTATCAGAACTACAGCAGTAAAAATTAAATTAGTGTTTGTGTTATGTAAATAAAGAAGGCAATATGGGAGCTTCCCAACGATCTCTTTAGTTTCCTTCCAAAACTGGTTGAAAAAAAAAAAGAAATATAGTTCAAAGTCCCTTGTTTCCTCTTGTACAAGTATTTCTATAACATAAGTGCCAATTTAATTTCTATTGCTGTGCTTTTGTGTTATAAATATGCAGTATTCTTCAGTGAAATATGCAGTATTCTTCAGTGGTGAGAAAATTGATGATTTGAGATCAGTTGTAAATTTAAGATTAAGAAGTATGGTGAATTTAAGATTAAGAAGTATGGTATAATTGGCAGCGAATAAAAGTTTTATGAACTATATAAGAATTATTTCCCCTTGGGAGGAAATTCAGTTAAGAACTCAGTTGCTGGATTTGGCCTTTTTTGTAGTGAGACTATACCATAATTAATTGTGAGATCAGTACCATCATTAATTGTTAGATCAGTGCCATTATTAATTATAATTCATGATGCCAACTCATTAGAAAACTTGAAAATTGTATTTTCATGAATTAAGAATTCAACACTTTTTTCCAGATTTCCATCTGATAATGTTACTCTTTTACACAATATAGATTATACATGGTCGATTCACATTATTGTGACCACCAGCTAATATCCAGAGTAACCGCCATGTGCAGCGCGGACAGCAGCTAGACGGGCTGGGAGTGACTCAATAAGGTGCTGGAAGGTGTTCACAGGTATGTGGAGCCATGCTGACTGCAGTGCACCTGACAGCTGCTGTAGGGTGCGTGGCGGAGGATCCATAGAGTGAACAACACGATCGGGGTAATACCACAGATGCCCAATTGGGTTTACGTCTCAGGAATTAAGGGGTCAGGGAAGTACTTTGAAGTCTTCATCGTGCTCTTCCAACCACTCTTGGACATTTCTAGCTGTGTGACACGTCGCATTGCCGTGCTCGAAGATCCCATCCGCCCCAGGGAAGACAATCAGCATGCATCGGTGTACGTGGTTTGCAAGGATGGATTCGCAACGAATTTGGTCCATAGTGCCTTCCACAGGTATGAGTGGACACAGGGAATGCCATGGAAACATTCCCATGACCATAACGCTGCCCCTAACAGCTTGTGTTCTTTCAGCAATGGTTGAAGAGTGTTTGTTCTCCGATGTTTCTCGCCTTGTCCATCCGTTTGATGAAGCAGAAAACGTGACTCATCTGAGAAGGCAATCCTCTGCTATTCAGCAGAGGTCCAATTCCGATACTGCCATGCAAATGTAAGCCTTTTCTGCCGATGCACCTTCATTAGCATAGGTGCAGTGACCATCCGTCTGCATGGGAGCTCCATACACAGCAGGGTTCACTGAACTGTTATTTTAGACACTTTCGGTAGCCCCCTGGTTCATTCGACCAGTAAGTTGCTCCATTGTAGCCTGTCAATTGGTCTCGCGCACCTTCGAAGCCGACGTTCCCCTCTCACATCAATGGTATGTGGCGGTCCACAGTTTCCACAGTGCGTATTCACAATGGTCCCATTTTCCCAGTCATGATACACTTTAACCATAGCAGCCCGGGAATAGTTCACAAACTACGCTGTTTCAGAAATACTGCCACCCTCGGCCAGAAAGCCGATAATCATCCCTTTTTGCAAATCTAATAAATCGCTCCTTTTATCCATGAAATGATTATCCATATTAGCCCAGGGTTCATTCTGACAATGTAATAGAGATAGCGCTTGTTCTAAGCTTTAATACTAGCAGTATTAGATTTCTGTATCTCTTATTGTTCCCTTTGGTGTAAGCTCATTTGCATACATTGACCCCTTGTTTTTTTTTTTTTCACTGGGGCCCTCATTTTCCTGCTGCACAACTGCTTGTTACAAGGGTATGAATGGATCACATACCCTTGTACCAGGTTCATCTCACTACAGCAGGGTGCAAGATGCTCTGTCAATTTAGTAAGTCAGATTTCAGTTTCTATGCCACCCTTTGATAATCCTGGCTGCATTTCCTAGGTTACCGTTAGAAGCGCAATTTGCAGATGGATCCCATTGGGGTCCCAACACTGATGGTTGTCAACGAAAAATGCTCCTGGCAAGGGTGTATATAGAATTTTTTTCGGGGGCAGCCAACAAAAAATGGAAGTTTTTGAAATCTACCAGCACAGATTTCAAGTTAATGAAAAATAGAAGAAAAAAATTAAAGCATTTGTAAGTCGCATTTTAACCAAAAACATAAAAAAAAATGACACTTTGGTGGTGGTGGTAGGAGGGGGGGGCTCCCCTGGCCCCTCTCTAAATATGCCAATTACTCCTGGCTCAGCCCGTTATCTACACCGAGAGACTTCTCTGCATCTACCTGTGGATTTCAAAGTTGCTTTTATTAGGACATTATCAAAAACTCATGTAAGACCGACTCCAGGATTACCCTAACATAAAGCAAGAAAAAAAAAAAAAAAAAGGAAACATCCTACTCTGAAGAGGTGTCATATACAACATTAAATGTCAAAGTGGTTTCAGCTATGCAGAAGAAATGATCAGGCAACTTATCATGGTAAATGTGAAAGAAGTTTTTATGTACACTGAAGAGCAATTGAATTAGAGACAGCTGGCGTTATGCAAATGTGGCGCTGTGGGCGGCCCTGTGAATGGAAACGACATGACGTATGCAGTGATCCGACAATATAAGGAGTGATGCGACGGAAATCAGTAAGAGTCGGACACAGTATGGGTAAGACGAAGGATCTAAGCGCATTTCATCGTGGGCAAATTGTCTGGGCCTGACGAATGGGTCACTCCATCTTGGAAGTCGTGCAGGCACTGGGATTTTCACGAGCCACTGTGTCACGGGTGCACCGTGAGTACATCGAATCCGGTAAAACCATCCCTGCAAGGGCCAACTGCCGTGGATAACAGTGTGTGGATAAGCGGGGTCTTAGTCGGCTAGCTCGCATTGTAACAGCAGATAGACGGGCCACAGTGCAAGAAATCACTCGGCAATTTAACGCTGGTGCACAAAAACGTGTAAGCAGCCACACCATCCAGAACCATCTCCTCGCCATGGGGTACAGAAGCCATCGTCCCACGAGGGTACCGCTGCTGACCGCACATCACGGGTGCAAATATTAGCATGGGCGTGGGAACATCGCCACTGGACCCTAGACATGTGGAAAAATGTTACCTGGACTGATGAGTCGAGATTCACGTTGGTACGTGTGGATGGCAGGATACGAGTATGGCGCAAACCACATGAAGCGATGGATCCTTCTTGCCAGCAGGGTACTCTTCAAGCTGGTGGCGGTGGCATTCTCGTCTGGGGACTGTTTACGTGGACTGAAATGGGACCCCTGGTACGTGTGACATCGTCCCTCACAGGTCAACATTACCGGGATATCCTGGATGACCATTTACTCCCATTTGTGTGTCTTCAATATCCCACTGGGGACCTCATCCTGCAACAAGACAATGCAGCTCCCGAATTGTATCCGAATGGTTGGATGAACACTCCACCGACGTTACCTCGCTTCCTTGGCCAGCTACATGTTACTAGACAGGTATCTCTAATTCAATTGCTCATCAGTGTATATAATAAAACAATTAATTGAAATATGAATGTATGTTTTATTGAAGCAAAATCTTTTACCACTGCTGGTGCCCAAACACACTTCATAATTATTCAATGAACCCGCCATTGTGGCCTCGATTCCTGAGCAGAATCCATCACAGGCCTTTTTCATGTGAATCATGGCATTGGCGATGGCATGCCTGATGGAGTCAAGAGTGTTATAGGGATGCTTTTGATTTTTTTTTTTTTTTAACTACACCCCACATATAGTAACGCAAAAAATTCAAGTCGTGGGAGCTGGGAGCAAAACGCCTGCAGACCAGTGGTAGGGCACATTCTCTTCAAGCCATTTCTGAGTCACTTTGGCCTTGTGGGCTGGAGCAGAGTTCTGTTTTAGAAGACATAAAGCCTCCAGTTAGCAATGATGCCATCCAGGGCTTCACTACATTTCTCAGCACCTCAATGTACTCATCTGCATTGACCCTTGAACCTTTCTCAAAGAAATGAGGGGGCATGACATCTTCCTCTCTGGAGATGACCCTGAAGACCATGACGGTGGCAGAAAATTTTGCGTGCATGACCCTGCGCATGTCAGGTTTCTTGCACAACCACTTGTTGTTTGTGCTATTGATGAGCCAGTACTTCCACAGAGTCCCAAATCAGTTCATGTCCTGTATTTTGCACATGTCTGTCCAAACCAGCGTTGTTTGAAATGCCCTTAATTAATTGCAGCTTTATGTTCTTTTACTCTTATTCTACAGGGTTATCATGGTAAATGTGGATGTTAGCCGGTTTCTTTGCCTTCATCAGCTGCCTTTCCTGCATGGTCTGGTCCATGAATTGACCCCTTGTAAGAACATAGGAGTTGTTGTGGAGGTCCTTGTGGATGATGCGGTGGATGGTACCATAAGCAACACCCGACTCCTTTGGATAAGGCATTCATTGATTCCTGGGGTTGTTGTCCATCATCCCTTGCAGCTTGGTGACAAACTCGGGCATCCTGATGGTGTCTGAGCGATGGTCATGCTTTGTATGCTTGGTAGGGATGTTGTTGTGGTACTCTGCATTGTTTACCTTGTTCTTGATCTTGTAGACAAAGGACAAAGATAATTTATGGAACTCCACAATCTCCTTTGGGGTTTTCCCAGCACTGAGAACTGACAGCAGCAGATTCTCTTTTCATTTCTTCTGTGACAGTGATGATGTTATCGATGATTTACCTGGAAATAATATAAACTGAGCTTTCAAATGATAACTAACACAGCAGTCAGACATTGCTGAATTGACTGTAATTACTGTTTCACACATGAATCAAATCACATCAGAAAACTTGAAAATTTCATCGTCGCGGAGCGGGAAATGAACCCGCTTCTCCCGATTACCGTTCGAGCATGCTGTCTGTTGCACCACCCATGACGGCGAATTCGCAAGTATCTGAGTGTTTAGAGCTTCGGAATATTCTCCGACCACATTCTTAATTAATGCAGATTCTGCTGCCATCTAGTGTTGTTAAGTAAATCTCCAGTTGTTCAGAAATAAAGGGTGGAAGAAATATTATTCTCATAATATGTGGCAAAGACATCATGATAATTAACACAGCAACCAGACATCGCTGAATTGACTGTAATTACTGTTTCACACGTGAATCAAATCACATCAGAAAACTTGAAAATTTCATTGCCGTGGAAAAACGTTCCTTGATTTTCTTTTTCAAGTTTTCTGATGTGATTGAATTCATGTGTGAAACAGTAATTACAGTCAATTCAGCTATGTCTGGTTGCTGTGTTAATTATCATGACATATCTGCCACGTGTTTATGAGAAGAATATTTCTTCCACTCTTTATTTATGAGCTTGCAAATGACGGTTTCTTAACTTTTCCAGGTTAAATAGTCTTTAGGATATGAGTATCTAAAACCATTCCACATTTATCATGATAACCCTGTAGAATAAGAGTAGCAGAACATAAAGCTGCAATTAATTAAGGGCATTTCAAACAAAGCTGGTTTGGACAGACATGTGCAAAATACAGGACATGAACTGATTTGGGACTCTGTGGAAGTACTGGCTCATCAACAGCACCATTTTAAATGAAAAACAACAGAAGTTCTAGAAATAAAAGAAAAACTACATGAAATGATCAAAAGTGTTGGATGTTTTCACAGGAATGGCAACCTTTACTGAGTCCTGATGGTGGTGCATTTACACCCCCAAACTTGGCAAGTGAAAAAAAAATCATATATATTCTCACGAAAACTCGTAATAAAAATGTCCGTTTATGCTGCCATGTTTTCAATGTAGTATGTTTCACTGGAAAACTTGGAGCAGCAAAAGTAGCCATTTATTGGAGCACAAAAATGATGTCCAAAAGGAAATCTTGACACTTTTCTGCCCTTCCTAACTTTGGAGGACACTTCTGATGGACCTCTATGGGCTGACACCAAACAAATTTCTCCATTCATTAATGGACCTTATTCACCTGCATCATGGGAAAGCCTTTGGATCATGGGAAAGCCTTTCCTTGGCCGAGGGCCAACAACAGTTTGTTTACATGCATTTTCCCATTGCTTAACCTGGCCTTACGTTGCTAGGGATCAGGAAAATTGCGATTTTCATAATTTTATTAACACCATGTCTAACTTTTGCTCATCGTATGGTTGTGCTAATAAATCCTGCAACCTAAATTGTGTAGACGAAAGAAAAACGTTCCTTGATTTTCCTCTGAAAAAGACGAAATTATTAAAGGGATGGCTGTGTAAAATGAAACATGGTAATTTTCATTCCAATGTGCACTCTCCAATATGTTCTGTCCATTTTAATGAAAAAGCTTTCAGATATTATGACACTACGAATCAAAGGCAGTTGAAACCTCGTAGTATTCCTTCGAATTTCAATTTCAAAAAAGAAAAAGAAAAAAAGAAAATGAAAAAAAGGTAGGAAAAAAATTGATGGAATATTTGGAGCGGTTAATTAGAAACTAAGTTCTACTTTCCGCAAAGAGTAAAACAAACATAACTGTAATTTCTCTTTTATTTAATGTTACACATTCATTTAATTTTAAGCAGATTGCCTAGCGTGCAAATTCTAGTTTTTTCCTTAATATATATTTGTCTGAGCTTTTAAATGTTTTTGTTTTACAAAACAAGGTACTCAATTTTATGTTTCAGATATTTCGCTAATATCTGACAATAAGAACATGAAAATTTAATATAACGTGTACGAGAAATGCTACATTAAAAACTTCATGATGACTAACGGCGATGCTCTTCTGCGTCACACGAAATAAACATCGAACACAAAGTTTTCTTGGTATATTTTTGCAACCTTTATTTGTTCTTCTAAGAAATTCATTTCTTCTTCTTCGTCCTGTAGCTCTATTAATTCCTTGGCAAAATCCATGACGTTAGGATTGTAAAAATTAGCCAGCCATGTTGGTCTGCAGAAATCCACTTCTAACGTCACATGAATAAAGTCCATTACTTTTCATTTTGTTATCAGATGCGTTTAGATATTTTTCTGAGCCCCAAAACTAAATTTTTATTCACCTTTTTCTATTTCATTAATATGGGAATAAATTTTAAAAGAAAAATAATGAAAATTACTTTTTGGACGTGGCAACCACGTACCATCGTTCACCTATTTCTAGGTTAAAAAAGACTGAAGTTATCAGTTGAAAGCTTCCTTACTTTAATTTTTTTACGGAACTTAAGCATGTTTTTAAAGTTTTTACACTTGCTATATTAATGGTTATGTGCTTATGTCCAAGGGCACCGGGGGGGGGGGTCAAGCTCCCCCTAGCCATTGCTATAGCCAAATTTTTGATAAATTTAAAACACTAAAATAGATGAAACCTTTTTTTAAAGCATTTTTAAAAATAATAAGATACTAATGATTGATTGTATCAATTGTTCATGTTTGACAGACTTGGAAGAAGGTAAGGATTTTTCTTAGCCCCCATAAAAGTACTCATATCGGTGCCACTGCTTATGTCCAAATTCATCTTCCTGAACTTTGAGACTCTATTCTGTCCAGCTGGTACAGAATATCAGGATACTTTCAGCGGTGTAGTGGAGTTGATGCCATGCCAGATGTAGGCAATTATTTATCACGCTGAAGAGATTCTATTCTGTCCAGCTGGTACAGAATATCAGGACACTTTCAGTGGTGTAGTGGAGTTGATGCCATGCCAGATGTAGGCAGTTATTTATCATGCTGAACTTTGAGATTCTATTTTGTTCGGCTGGTACAGTATATCGTAGGACACTTTCAGTGGTGTAGTGAAGTTATGCCATGCCAGATGTAGGCAGTTATTGTCATGCAAGGTGACTCATCACCCTATTAGATAGGTGGTCATAATGTTATTGCTTATAAGTGTGTATCTATTTTCTGATGATGATGCTCAGAACTATGGTTCATTACTATTTTTTTTAATTTGAGACTAGCAACCCAGCCCGGCTTTGCATGGTAGCAATTTAGAATTAACGACGAATCTAAAGAGAGGTGGTTATTACGTTCGACATGGAACTGTCTTATGTGTGGACGAAAACAAGTACGTATTTAGTCTCTGCGAGCGCTGATAAACCAATTCTCTTTCAGTGTCCAATGTAACTACGCATTTAGTCTGTAGCCTTACATGCTGTCAGACCGGCCACCGCGCTTGCGCCTTTCCTCTTTTTCCTAACTGCCGCCATGCGTGCACCTCGCGTCTTTTCCCCAATGGATGCCGTGCGTGAGCCTTGCATCTTTTCCCCAATGAGCAAAATATTTCGTAAACCGGTCACCGCGCATCGTTGTTTAGGCAGTGGAAGCCACGAAAGAATGCGAACGGTGGTTTTTTATTTGACTTGTCACTAAAATCGTTACTGTTAGGTTCCCTTTTGTCATAGATTAATGTTTCATACACCTAAACCTTTCTCGACAAATGCTTTATGGAATGGTGAAAACCGCATTAAAATCCATCCAGCGATTCTCGAGATTTGCCCGAACAAACAGACAGACGCCTACCGGGACTTTATTTTATACTATGTATAGATAATATCTTTTCTGCCACATTTATGTAACTGATGCATGCATCTATTGTTTTTTAGTGTGGCTGAAGTTCTGCTTCATCACTCAAATAATATTGTGAATGCGGAGGATGAAAATGCTGAAACCCCGTTGCATGCTGCTGCACTTGCTGGCCATTACCAGATGGTAAGCTTGCTGCTGAACTCTGGGGGTAATGTGGAAGCAAGGTAAAGTCCGGCTTTGTTAACACTCTTAACCTGTATTTAAACATGGAGTTTCTGAAGTTTACAACTATTTTTTCTTTTATAGTTGAAATAACAGAAAACAGCTGTTAAAAAGTATAAAATAGTTGATGTAATTACATAAACGCTGGTCTTAAATATCCGTTTATTAGACATAAAATGAGCTCAAGAACTGCTGAGCTTCCACTCTCTTCAGGAAGGCTTTCTCTAGGCTATATATCAGAGTGGGAAGCTCCAGTGTATAGCCTAGATAAATATTAGAGCTTCCTAATGTATTGCCCAGATAAGTGTTAGAGCTTCCAGCTGTAACAGGCAGGGAGCCCTAATGTAAAGCCTAGATAAAACCTCTCTGAGGAGAGCAAAAGCTTTGCAGTTCTTGAGTTTATTGTACACCTAATAAACAGGTATTTAAGTACGCTGTTTATTCAATGCATATGTGATTAGTGCTATTGTATTTGTTTTCCAGTTATAAGTTGATGTAATGATTTGTTAATCCTTTCAGCATCAGGTTTTAATGTTGAGAGTGTCACTTTCTCCTTTTTCACGGAGAAAGTGTCAGGTTTTGAAATTGGAGAAAAGTTTGTCGCTGACAGTGGGTAAAAGAAAGCTTTGCCCATGCTGGATGGTGTCGCTGATACTGGCTAAAAGAAAGCTTTGTATGCACTAGACATGTCGCCAACACTGGGTAAAGGAGAGCTCTGCACATGCTAGATGCATCTCTGACACTAAGTAAAGGAAAGCTTTGCATGCTCTAGACATGTCGCTGACACTGGGTAAAGGAGAGCTTTGCACGTGCTAGATGCATTGCTGTAACTGGGTAAGGTAAAAAGCTTTGCATGCACTAAACATGTCACTTACACTGGGTAAAGGAAAGCTTTGCACATGCTAGACATGTCTCTGACACTGGGTAAAGGAAAGCTTTGCACATGCTAGACATGTCTCTGACACTGGGTAAAGGAAAGCTTTGCACATGCTAGACATGTCTCTGACACTGGGTAAAGGAAAGCTTTGCATGTGCTAGACGTATTGCTGACACTGGGTAAAGGTAAGCTTTGGACGTGCTAGATGCTTTGTTGACATTCAAAGGGCTAATATTGGGGAGGAAATGTTTTGCTTCATTCATTCAAAATTTGATGTTACTTACTGCTTACCAGTGATGTAATCACTGTCAAGCATGGTTAAGCAATGCTTTAAGGCTCATGACATTAGGGGAGCCTAAAGAGAATTAAGGAAAATGGATAATGCATGTCGCTTTCTTCCCTTTGCCCCTCCCCTCAATGCATGATAAACATTTTCTTGGAAGGGGTGAATCCTAATCTGACTTACCCCTTCCAAGAATTCTAGGTCATCACCTGTGCTTTCACAGATGAAGATCGGTACATTGCTACATACAGTAAGTATGTATTCTCTGTTCTCATCTTTTCATTTTGCACTGTTTTTGAGTTCTATTTCTTCCTGTTTGCATTAGCAAGTGAACTAGCGATCTGACTGTTTGATATGAAAGGACACACCTAAAATTGTGTGCTAAAGATTGAAACGACTGGAAATTGATGTGAAAATTGCCAATGATTTTGTACACGCCATTTGGAATTCAGTGGACTCTACAGTAAATAAGAATTGCTTTCGGAAAGCTGGATTTTATAATGAAGAAAATTCTGAACTGGGACAAGACTTTGAGGATGAAGTTTCCCTTGGTGAGTGGGTTCAATTGGATGTGGAAGGGGCTTCTTTTGAGGATTTTGTCACCACAGATAATGGTGAGCAAACATCGCCTGAGCTGATAGACACCAAAATGTTGGCCCAAGTGAATCCTGTTGAAGAAACTGGAAGCAGCAGTGAAGAAGAGGATGACAACTTTTCTGAGCCGCAGCTACTGATGCGGGAAGGGGGGGTCATGGATATCATTCAGAAGGCGAGGGACTATGTGAGCAGGATTCCAAGTACTCAAGAAGCAGAGAAAGAGCAATGTTTGATTGGACTCCGGAATTGTGAGACGATTGTAATGGTAAATGCAAAAAAGCAGACTACTATAACACATTTTTTTAAAATAAAAGTTATATATTGATGTACACTTGTTTATTCATAAAATACATGTCATCATCATCATCATTGTCAACCATTATCAATCCACTGCTGGACGAAGGTCTCCCCAAGTTTCCTCCACAACGGTCTGTCTTGTGCCAGTCTCCCTCCATGTCACTCCCGCATATTTACGAATTTCATCCACCCATCTCCCATGTGGTCTTTTTCTGGGTCTTTTCCTGTCCCTTATAATCCAATCTAAAATTTCGGCTGTCCATCGATGGTCTGTCCTTCTGGCAGTATGTCCAGCCCATTGCCATTTCAGGATTTAACTCTGATCATGATGTCTTCCACTCTCGTCATTTTTCGGATCCACGAGTTTCTCTTCTTATCTCTCCTGGTTATACCAAGCATGCACCTCTCCATGCTTCTTTGAGTTGTTTGCAGCCTTTGTATGTCTCTTTTAGTTAAGGTCCACGTCTCTGCACCATACGTAAGCACTGGAAGGATGCATTGATCAAACACTTTTCTTTTAAGACATAATGGCATATTGCTCTTGAAAATTATGCTGTTTCTTCCAAAAGCTCTCCAGGCAAGTTTTGTACGCCTATTAATTTCTTCATCAATGTGACCCTCACTTGATATCTGCTGTCCAAGATAAACATACGTATCTGTTATCTCCAGTTTTTCTCCATCAATCGATAAATCTTCATTTCTTGTAAAAGCATTGAACATCACTTTTGTCTTCTGAAAGTTCATTTTTAATCCCACTTCTTTACTCTTGTCAGCAAGTTCCTGGATCATACTCTGCAGCTCTGATGGGGTAGTTGCAAAAATGACTACGTCATCAGCAAAACGAAGGTGGGTTAGATAATCTCCATTAATCTTTATCCCTTTGTTTTCCCAGTTCAGTGATTGAAAGACATTTTCCAATGTGGCATTAAAGAGCTTCGGAGATATGGTGTCACCTTGTCTCACTCCCTTTCCAATTTTTATGTGTGTTGTATTTTCAAACAGCCGAATCTTTGCACTTGCATTTTCATAGATGTTATTAATAATATTAATGTATGCATCTTCAATACCGCAGGATTTCAGAGCCGTGGTAACTGCTGATGGTTTCACCGAATCAAAGGCTTTTTCATAATCGATAAAAGTTATGCACAATGGAAGTTCATATTCCCTCGCTCTTTCAATTAGTTCTCTCAGTACGTGGATATGATCTATTGTGCTGTAGCCACTCCTGAATCCAGCTTGTTCTCTCGGTTGAGCCATGTCCAGTGTTACCTTCAAGCGGTGTGAAAGAACTTTAGTGAATATTTTATAAACCGCTGATAGGAGGCTGATAGGTCTGTAGTTCCTGAGATCCTCAATGTCACCTTTTTATGTAGCAGGATCATTGTAGCATTGTTCCAATCCTCAGGAATCTTCCCTTCATTAAGGCATCGAGTGAAAGGAAAATTTGGGCGAGTACTGTTTCAATTTCTCCACTTGCTTCTTGTATGATGTCTATAGTAATTCCATCTTTTCCTGGAGCTTTCCCCGCTTCATGTTCTTGATTGCATGAGCAACTTCTGCTGGGAGTACTGGAAGAACTCTGGTACCTTTCATGATGTCTGGAGTACATGTATCATCCTTTTCATATAATTTGGAGTAGAAATCTTTCACTCTTGTCAAAATTTCGCCTCTATTTCTTGTTATAGAACCATCTTCTTTTCTCAGAGCCATAATCTGTTTTCTTCCCTTACTGAGATGTCCCTTTGCTATCTTAAGGCTTTGGTTGTTTTCAATTGCTTTCCTCACTAGCTCACAGTTGAATTTCCTTACGTCTTCAGTGATACTTTTTCGTGCTGTCTTGCATAGCTCTATATATTCCACTTTGGAAGTCACGTCTTCTTTAGTTGTCCTCATCTCTCTTCTTTTTGCATCAACATTTTGGTTTTTCCTGATAATTTGTTCACATGCAACTTGTTCTTAGACCCAGCTAATTTTGTTGCTGTTTCCATAAGAGCTTTGGTTACTTTTCTGTTAACTTCCGAAATATCCACTTCTTCCGATGTTAGGCCTTCTAAAGCAGAGAATCTGTTCTTCAGTTCCAACTTGAAAGTATTATGGTGTTTTTAAGGTTGGTTATGTCAATACATTTTGTTTGTCTTATGAGCTTGCCACGTTCCAGTTTAGTGTTGAGGTGCATCTTACATCTCACCAATCTATGGTCACTACCTGTGTTGAACTTGTTCAGCACACTGCAGTCTTCGACGACGAATTTTTTGTTACACATAATAAAATCAATTTCACTTGTCATCCCAATTGGATGTCTCCATGTCCATTTCCTATGTGGCTTTTTTCTTGAAAAAGGAGTTCAAGATGAAAAATCCTTCTGCCTCTGCAAACTCAACGCAGTATTTCCACGCTGGTTTCTGTTGCCGTGACCGAATCTACCTACTGAAGTTTCATTCTGTTGCCGGTGCCCTATTTTTGCATTGAAATCTCCCATAATTATCTTCAAGTGCTGCTTACCTTTATTATTTAGATGACGAATTTCCTCATAAAATTCTTCAATTTCTTCTTCAGGATGACTTGTGGTGGGTGCATAAGTTTGAATAATCTGAGCCTGGTATCTTCTCGATAGTTGGATAACGAGTCATGCAGCTCTGTCAGAGGAACTTTCAACTTCTACCACTTTATCCTTCAGTTTCTTGTTTATTATAAATCCAACACCACTAGTCTTGCCAGTATCTGTCCCACGATAATAGAAGAGATGTCCACTTTTCAGTTCAATGAGATCTTCTCCTTTTCTCCTTACCTCACTTAGCCCCACGATGTCCCACTTGATCCTTTGTAGTTCCTCTTCCAATTCAAGAAGCCTTGAATCAGAAGATAGGGAGCGTCCGTTATAGGTAGCCAAGGTCAGCATCAAATGGCAGCCTAGTCCGGTCCTCCGGGGATTCTTAGCACCCTCTGCCTTCATGTCGCACTGGCCGCTGCCTTGGCCAGGTACATTCCAGCTGCCGGAGACTGAGGGCCAAGATTTAAGTTGTAGAGTCATTTTGGAGGTGTTTGGCCATAACTCACCACGCTGGCCAAGCGGGTTGGTGAGTGTGGGATAGCATTTCCTCTGATCCCGATGGTATAGTTATACCGCTATTGGCGGTCGTCAGAGCCCCTTTGAGTGGGAACAGGATGCACCACGAGAAGGCGGGGCTGACATTTGTCAAGGAGGCTGTGATGTTACGCATCACCTGACCTTACATCCCAAAATACATGTACTGTATGTTATGTATCTGCTTTCGTTTTGAAGCTTTAACCATTTTAATCCAAATTCAGTTATAAGAAACTGATTTTCAATCCCCTTGAACTTTCTTATAACGACAGTTGACTGTACTTATTATTTATGGTTGCGTGCTTACACAAGTACCAGAAAAACTGGTACAGACGAGCTTATGCAAAATACACAGCAACATCACCTATGTGCGTACTCGGTTGCGTCCGCCAATGCGTATATAAAGCGATAGACATCCTTGCCAGCTGTCAGAGCTGTTTTCAGCATTAGAATGACAAGTAATAACGATTTAAGCGATTTTCAACGCAGTGCCATAGTTGGCACTCGTGAAATGGGCCATAGCATTTCAGAGGTAGAAACGAAGTTCGGATTTTCATGGACAACCATTACAAGGGTGTACCGTGACTACAAAAATACCGGCTAAACCTCCAACCTACGATACCAATGTGGTTGTAAAAAGACATTGGGTGAACGTGACCATCATTGGCTGTCAAGAATCGTTTCACACGATAGGCGTGCAACACTCTTGCAGGTATCATCGGACTTCAATGCTGGAGCCTCAATAAGCATCAGCGTCCGTACTGTGCAACGTACCCTGCATGATATCGGCTTTGGGAGCCGACGGCCAATTAGAGTCCCCTTGATGAGTGCACGGCAAGAGCTATGCGCCTCGCTTGGGCACAGCAACACCGTCACTGGACACTTGATGACTGGAAACAAGTAGCCTGGTCTGACAAGTCGCATTTCCAACTGTATCGGGCAGATGGAAGGATTTGTGTGTGACGCAAACCCCTTGAAGCCATGGATCCCGCCTTTCAGCAGGGAACTGTACCAGCTGGTGGGGGTTCCGTAATGGTATGGGGTGTGCTTAGCTAGACTTCACTAGGACCCCTAGTATGTCTACAAACGTCTGTGACGGGCCAACGCTATGTGCACATTCTTTCTGACGAGGTACATCGTTTATGTCCTGCTTTCATGCTGATGGGTTGGGCCTGTTCCAACAGGACAATTCACCTCCACACAAGTGTCGGGACACCACATTATGGTTAGAGGAGCATTCATCTGAGTTTGGGGTGTTGCCATTCCCCCCAAGTCCCCAGATCTGAACATGATGGAACTCATTTGGGATGCCATTCAACGAACTATCGAACACAGGAATCCGAGACCTCGGAATACACCTGAATTGTGGAACCCTCTGCAGGATGTATGGTGTGCATTGCCTACAGCATATTTCCAGAAGCTAGTGGAGTCCATGCCCCATCGTATTTCTGCAGTCTGGCGCTCCCGTGGGGGACCTACCAAGTATTAGACTGGTGTACTAGTTTTTCTGGCACTTCAGTGTATGTCCAAATTTTATCATGTTCTTAATAATTTGCTATTTCAGTGTATATATGGGAAACTACTTCAATAAACAAAGGCAGTTGAAAGAAATGCACACACACATACTGTATTATCAAAAGTATTCGGACACCACAATGTTTTGGAACAAATGGCTTTATTATCACAATTGGTAGTTAGTCAGCCAACCTTTTGCTTGTACGACAGCGGCAATGCATTGAGGCATACTATTAACCAATTTCCAGTAAGTCTGAACAGGAATGGCGTGCCATTTCTCCTGAAAAAGCTGCTGCCAGAATGGAGAGCCAAGATGATCCTTGTGGTCAATTTCATATCTGCCGCTGCAGTTCATCCCAGAGGTGTGCTACAGGATTAAGATCAGGACTCTGAGCAGGCCAGTCTAACGATTCCACCTCATTTCCAGTAAACCAGTCCTGCACATGCCGCGCAGTATGGCAGGGAGCTTGATCGTGTTGGAAGAGACAACAGTCATTTTCATATTATTGCCACATTGTTAGTAGGGCAGAATTATCCAGAATGTTGAGATACACTTCAGAATTTATTACTTGTATAATAACCAACAGGTTGGTTATATTCCATACCATGATGGAGCCTCCGCTAAACTTAACAGTTAGAAGAACACAGTCTGACGAAAATTGTTTGTTGGGCTGTTGCTAAATGCAAATGTGCCCATCAGATTGGTAGAGTGAAAAGCGTGACTTATCACTCTAAAAAACACCTTTCCAGTTACCCGCAAACCAGGGATGACGGGAGACACATCACTCCAAACGTTGCTTTGCATTCACGGTGGTGACGTGTGGCTTGTGTGCCTCTACTCTACCATAATAACCCACCCTGTGAAACTACCTGTAGATAAAAGTAATAGAGCTAGTTGCCTTCAATGCACGATCTTGATAAGTAGAGTCACTCACAATACAAATTTAAATTTGTTGGCTGAATTTAAGAAATGTTATTGTATATACAAGTTTTAGAAGTTTCAGGTTTCCCTGGAACCCATCATCAGATACAGAAGATGGGTTCATGTTCTGTATCTGATGATGGGTTCTAGGGAACAACTTTCAGGTTTCCCTAGATGGGTTCTAGGGAAACCTGAAAGTTCTAATACTTGTATATACAATAAAATTTTTAAATTCAGCCAACAAATTTTAATTTGTATTGTGAGTGACTCTAGTTATCAAGATCGTGCATTGATGGCAACTAACTACCTCTATTACTTTTGACTATTTCTGCACGAATTTGAATTCTCCTGAAACCTGTGGATAATTATAGCACTAATTTAGCCATTACAAGCATTTCCTACTTCAGCAGTGATGGAAACAGCCGAGGAAGAGCTGGATTTATTAACATTTCTTATCATGGCTCTTGTCCTGTTCTGTCAGTCTGTGCAGCCTTCTTGAGATTTTTTTGCTGTCGTTGCACTGTCCTGCTTTCATCTCTTCATGACATCACATACAGTTGATTTTGGTATGTTTAGTTTAGCTGCAATGCTTTGTATGGAAACATTACTCAAATGATATCCTTTGAGCAGCCTGCGCTGGAATGCATAAGGTTCATGTCCACACGGCATATCCACTTCAAAGTTACTGATACCATGGCAGAACATCTGAGCTTTTTATACGTACCTCGCAACCCACAGCGTACCTTCCTGTGCAACCATTCTTAGTACTTATGCAAATATTTAGTTGTGTCCGAATACTTTTCATAATATAGGGTATAATGACTCGTGCACTTCAACTAGATGTGTATATACAAAAGTGAGCAAAAGTGGAGAAAATGATGTTGATTGCATCATGTCTTAGGCTAAATGGAATCTTGATCAAATGGGGCTTGAACTACCGAGACACTGCTGCAAAAACACAAGGTGTATATGACAGAGAAACTGTACATTTTCAGTCTTGGACAAGTATTTTTGCCGACACCCATGGATATGCAATAGGTTTCCTGTAGAGATTAGTTTTGTATTACATTTAATCATCTACATGCTTCATAATCTCTCTATACTGTATATAAAAGTGAAAGTTTGTATGTTTGTTCCCCATACATTCCTAAACGGTTTGATGAATTGGCACCAAAATTGACATACATACTCTTCATCACCCAGATTAAAATACAGGCAGGACGATTTTTAGAAATTCCATCCCTAAGGGGTTCAAATGTGTTTTTACGAGGCCCTCTCTAGACTGGGTGCAAGTCGGCTGCTGCGGTATTACTCCGTGTGTCAGAGCAATGGTCGTCAGGTGACACCTCACTCCTAGCAAGCTTTCGCGGTTCAGGAATACGGGGAAGAGCCTGATTTTTTAAAACACAATGCACCGGCGGAACATGTTGTCATAAGTATTTTTTTGTTTATGTTACCATGGCATTTTCTTTGTAAGGATTAGGTTTCATTAGACTCCCAACAATTGGCGCAGGAGTCTCAAATATGGGTAGAGCTACAGATTCCCACCAATAGGCATGGTCCTCTCAAATAGCATCAAGGTTAAGTTGATGTTAAAACAGTCTTCTTCATACATAAAATTTAAATACCAGATTAGTATTGGTATTAGTATAGATAGAAGGAATAGCCTATGTCCACTGGAAAGAAGTAAGCTTCCCAATGGTGAAAGAATTATCCGAATGAGTTTAGTTTTCAAGATTAGTAAAAACATTCCGTATATTATCGTGAACTACTTTTTTCACTTTGGGTGTGATCAGGTTGTATGTAAACAAAGCGGAACAATGCTTGGGAAACTGGAAACTACTTGAAAGCAATGTTATTTGGTAGTACAGCCAAAAATAATAAAAAATAATAAAAAAATAATAAAAAATATTAATAAATAAACGAAATAGTTTTTGTCCTCCGAAAAGCTTCCCAACGATGAAAGAATTATCCGAATCGGTTTAGTTTTTGAGATTAGTAAAAAAAATTCTGTATATTATTGTGAACTGCTTTCTTTCACGTTGGGTGTGATCAGGTTGTATATCTACACTCTATCTAGAAAGCTGAATGCGGAGTGCAGGAAGTGCATTGTTGTGCATGTTTGCTATTTCGAGTTTTTAGGGCTCAGACTGGCCATTATAATTTACATTGTTACTTGAAAACAAACCTTATGTCCATCCCGGGCAATGCCAGGCAGAACACTTTAGAGGTAAACGAACAATTTCAAAATTGTGAAATTGTTCGTTCACCTCTAAAGTGTTCATATATTGTCATATATTACTCATGAATGTGAACACTTTAGAGGTAAACGAACAATTTAAAATCATGTAACAATGAAAGACATTTGCGCATTACAGAATCTGTGCTGATTGAAAAAAATAGGGATCGAGTATGTAATCATAATGACCCAAATATACTTAATGAAAAATGGAAAGAACTAATAAAAATAGAACAAAAAAAATACTGCAGAATAAAATAAAATATTAACTAAAGTTCCTAAACAGATGGAGCCACAGTGGCAAAGTTTTCAATATGATGTAAGAGATAGGCTGATGCTGATAATCGCTTCTCTCACTCACGCACACTGTGATAGCAGGGCTGATACCATCTAAGAGCCTCCTGAAGATGACCCCGGCCGGGTAGAAAGCTGCTAGAGGCAATCTACGTTGGGAATGGCAGGGTGTGGTGTATGAATGAGGTAGAAATTTGTTCTGAGGAATGAAAGGAATATTATAGAGGGCAATGAGATGAGTTTGTGTAAATAATTGTATATTAGTTTTTAATTTTTTAGTTAGATGTTTTTGGTGTTTGTAAACAAGAAGTTAGTTTATGTTAGTGAATGTTCATGCATGTGGGTTTACTGAATAGTAAGTTTTATAAGTCAATTAAACTACCGGTTAGGGTTGTATAAACATCAATAAAATAATAGGTTTTTAAGTCAAATAGAGGTTCTTAGACCAAGTATCATTGCCGCAGTACAGATTAAAGAATTACTCATTCTGTCAAATAAAGAACAAGCCAAAGACAACTTAAACCCGCTGCACCAGAAGCCCAAACCAACTGTAGAACTTAAAATGGAAAAACGTGCAGAGAAATGTATATTTTTCAAATGAGAACAGACCGTCTAGCAAAGGTAAGGTTCTTATTACTCTCATTAAAGTAATTGTAGGCACGTAAACTTTTGATTGGTTATAGTAACACTGTGACTTTTCAAACAATGAATTTCAAAATTGTTCTTTAATATATCTTTAACAGATTCCATATGCAGGTAAAAGTGCTTTTTTCATAAAACACAGATTTTTGTACATCTGTGGCAATAATTGGCAATTAGCAATCATATCACTATGTTTTTTGTAATATTGCTGGCATTTCTCCCATGTGTTCAATTTGTTATCCATGCATTATATTTTATTAATTAATAATAGTTAAAAAGCACTGTGGTCAAAACCAGGTGAGGAATTTAAAAGGTATATTTGATAACATATGTAAAGGGGAAATGAGACAGAAGGGTGAGTTGCTAGTATGAAGAATGGGAGAATGATGGGATCTTTAATACAACATACACCCACAAAACCCACAACATACACCCACAAAACACCTGAGTGGAACATTTGTGTTGTTGTTGTCATGATTTATGTTGGTTGTTTTGGAAGTGGTACTAAAAACGCTATTTTCGTGGAAACTGTTTTCCAAGACTGTGTTTACCCATGGGTAGGATTCAGAATGTTCTGACTTGTAAAAGAAACCTAATCTTGATCTTTTAATTGGTTTGCTTATTAATTGTCCCCAATCTTTCGTATGTGTGACAATATCTCTGTGACTTCTGTCTGTAAGGGCCTTTATTATATAAACTTATAGTAAGAAATCAAATCCAATTTCTTTCAAGACATTCTGATACTCAGTTCTAGCATTTTGTTTTAATTCTTCCTTAGTCATTATTGTTATACTTTTCAGAAAACTGTAAATGCACGTGCCATATTGCTTTAACATGAGCTGCAATTTTTACTGCTTGACTGGTTCATGTTGCATTTTCAACATTTAAAATTGATTGATGTTTTACCACATTAATGGTTTTTATTCAACTTTGTATTTAAAATCTCACAGAAACTGCTACCTTTGGTCTCCTTTGGATTGTGCTGCTTATCGAGGATGGAAATTAACATGCCAAATACTGTTAAAGGCTGGATGTCCTGTTGATCCAGAAGATAAATCAAAAGCAAGTATTGATTATATTTTTATGTTTTACTTTGCACTAAACAGTTGCATTTCAAATTTCAAGAGTCATTCAATAAATGAAGTTACAAGATGTCCAGCATCAAAATCCTTAGTGCACCGATGAAGAGTTAAAGTTTGTGTGCACGCCCAAACATCACTTTGCCACCAGAGTGCCCGGTACCCATTTCTTTACTACAAACGGCTGTTGAAAGATGTTTGCAATGTTGTGAATATGGTCATACGAGGAAGTATAAAACTGTAGAGAAATAGCAGTGTTACGAGGCAGCTCAATTCTATTCGGAACAACATGGGTGTGAAGGGAGCACTTTTCTACAGCATAACCTTATGTTGGATGAAACTTAAACATGGGCACAGTGTTATGAACTGGAACTCAAATGGCTGTCTAATGCATGTAAGCATTATGGCTCACAGTGCCGAACAAAAGTCCGACAGGACGCCAGTAACATTAAAGTAATGCTCATTGCCATCTATGGCTGGGATGGTATCTTACTAACACATGTACACTGGTGTTCAAAATTAAGAGAACTTGCACATTTTGTCGATTTTCACAAAAAGTACGGAACCAAAGGTACAAATTATGCCGCCGAATAAGAATGCAAATTTGCAGTGCTGAATACATAAACATACATGTGCGTGTGGGCCGAGCTGTGACAGCATAGGGCATGAAAAGCACACGTGGCTTTTTCCGCGATTAGTTTGCTCGTACTCCTCTGCGACATTCGTTGTGTTTCTTGCAGGACTTGGTTCAATTTCATAAGCAATCAGGTAAAATGAGTTGCCACGAACGTATTGACGATGGAATGAGGTGGAGAATCGTCGGTAGATTGGAGGCAGGGCGATCGCAAGTGCAGGTTCCTACAGAGCTCAATGTAACGCCCAGTGTCGTCTGCAATTTGTGGAAATAGTTTAAGGACACCGAATTCATATTGAGAAGTCCTGGGCAAGGTCATCCAAGAGCCACGACGGCCAATGAAGATTGTTATTTGGCACTTTCAGCGGGCGCCACAGGACTGCTACAGCTGCACAGCTATCTCGTGAGCTGCATGCCGCCACTGGAACCAAAGTTTCAAGGGTTACTTTCTCCTGAAGGCTTCATGAGAGAGGGCTTCTTGCCAGAAGACCCGCTGTTTGCATCCCGCTCACTTCAGCACACAAGAGAGCGCGTTTAGCATGGTGTAGACAACATCAGCCTTGGATCGGACTTCAGCGGGGTAATGTTCTCTTCACAGACGAGTCACGATTCAGCCTGGACACTGATTCTCGACATACCTTCATCTGGAGAGAACCTGGGACCCGATACCTTTCCTCCAACATCCGAGAAATTGACCACTGTGTCATGGTCTGGTCAGGAATCATGTTGGACGGCCGCACACCTCTCCATGTGTTTGACAGAGGCTGCCTGACTGCTGAGAGGTATAAGGATGAGATCTTACAGCCCTATGTTTGACTTTTCATGGGCGCAGTTAGCCCTCAGTTTCTTTTTATGGACGACAACGCTCGTCCACATAGGGCTAACCTGGTCGGCGATTACCTTGATAGTGAGGATATTCGCTGGATGGATTGGCCAGCCAGATCGCCAGACCTAAACCCTATCGAACATGTCTGGGATGCTCCGAAAACCATCCAGGAGCTGAAAACTATGTTGCTGCAGGAGTGGGACCGACTGCCACAGGGACTCATCATGAAACTGCCTCGTTTCCAGTATGACTTCATGCTGTGAGAGCTGTATGACTGTGAGAGGGGACCATACCCCATATTAGAGTCATTTTATGTTCGATCTTGCAACGTGGATTTTGGACATTCCTGCACTGATGAGCCTTATGAACGATCATGAGTGTGTACCATGACTGTTGTATGGTATAATTTTTTCTCTTATATTACTGTGTATTCATACAAAATTTCATTAAAATGTGTCCATTAGTTTTTCAGAAATTCGACAAAATGTGCAAATTCTCTTAATTTCAAACATCAGTGTAGTACCACCTCCAGGACAGACAGTAAATACAATGTGTTATGCGCATTTCCTTAAAAGTTAGCTAGAGCACACTCTGATAATTTTGCCTGACAACTCTCGCTGCCATGTTGTTGGCGTTGTTACCGACCTGTTCTGTTGATGGGGTTGGGAAGTGTTGTACTGCCTTCCCTATTCACCTGACTTATGTCCCCGTGACTTTGATTTGTTTCTGAAGATGAAAGCACCACTTTGGGGGATTCATTTCAAGACCACTCACAACATTGTAAGCGTTGTAGATCGGTCCATGGCAAAGATCAACACATCTTGCCTTTCAAATTTGGAAGATGTTAATCTGTTTATTGGTGTAAATATGACATGGATGTCATATTCATGTCATATTTACACCAATAAATGGATTCACATCTTCCAAATATGTATTGTGCAATGGTATAATCCGTATTTCATTCATTGGTATCTTGCCTTGCTGATGACATACAGAGACTTCCACACAGATGGCTGCAGGTTTTGGATAATGATGGCAACTTTATTGAGCCTATGTTATATTCCAATATAGCCATTACATTCTCTCTAATAAATTTGCAACTCCAGTATTTTCCAACTACCTGGGCTGTGGGGCAGGAAAAGATTTCGTCCAGATCATTCCATGCAGTTGTATGTGAAACACATGGATGAGAAGTGGCCTTTTATGGCATCATGAAGCAGGGATTGCCTTGACTAGTGCACACCTGGAAAGTTTTTCAAATGCCTAACCTACACCTGCTTAGTTCAGTTGTTTGGAACTTCTTTGACCTTGGTTCTGTAAGGGTAGCATGCCTGAATATAAATCAGAAGATGTGGGTTCAATACCCATTCCAGAGCAATGTAATTTTCAAGCTGTCTGAAGGATAACTACAAAGGAAACAATAAAATGTATGGCATATCTATATTCTAACAATGATGCATGGTTATGTGATTTTTTAAAATGAAAATTTTTGCAAGTGCTGTGCTTGTTTAATTTGAATATACAATTTTGTCCTGAAAAGAGAAAAACAAATGAGAAACAAATAGACTGATAAATTCACAAAATAGGGAGTCAACATTTATAATAAAGAACATATCCATTTATAATAAAGAACATATCACAGTTTTTCTGTTGAACATTTTATGAAATATGAGGATGTTATGACACATTAGTTGGGAATAAACAGACAAATGATTTCTGCACAATCAAGGTTCTTCAAAATTTTATTCAAATATGCTAGGGTGAGAATCTCACAGGTTTGAAATTCAAAAAGGTGTCAGGTATGCTGATATTCCAAAACTTTCTGCTTATTTGGTTATAGTATACCAACCCATTTTTACTTGTCATGTTTGCTTATTTATGTTTCTTCAAGAGGAGAATAAAATACACTAGTTTTAGGGCACTGTGAATTACTTTGCAAATCGAAAGCTTCTTAATTTTACTTTCATTTAAAATGACTACAAGAACTTTCATTGAATAAAAAATTATATGTAGTTTAGGAAATTTAAATGAATTGTGAACAAAATTGTTTAAGAGGTTTTATGTATTGCATGCGAGGAGTGCAAAAGACTGCAGCCAAGATGTGCCTGAAATAAACTTCTCAACATACTTTTCTTTGGATAAATGTTTCATATTGAAACACACAAAGATTCTGATTTGTGGATACTGTTTGTTATATTTGAATTATGTTAGTAAAATATAACTCTCATTTATCTTTTAAGAATTACTAAATGGCCCTTCCAATGTTCTTCTTTTATTCCAGTTATTTAAACAAAGCATGCTTGTTTTACATTTAATTGCAAAAAGTTGTTAATCATTATGGGATGATTTTGTATGAAATTGTGCTGCAAAAACAAATCAAATGATGATTGTTTCCCACAGACTACCCCTTTACACTTAGCAGCTAGAGAAGGACATACTAAAGTAGTGAAGCTCTTACTAGAGTGGGGAGCAAGCATTGCTCTTTGTGATAAAAATGGGAAAAACTGCCTGGATTTAGCTCTGGATAAACGTCATGAGTAAGTAGTATGAATTATGTATTGTTGCTGTTATTTTTATCTATTTGTTTTTGGTTGCTGGTTATTACTGTTGAGTTTGACATGAGATTATGCTGTCTCATAGATAGGTTTACCTAAAAAATATGATTATGAGAATATGTACACACGTTGAAAGTACAATTTATTATACACACAGCACATGTACCAAAACAAGCTCTCCTACCCCATCACAATAATGTACCCAGTTAAAACCCCCTTAGGGTATAAATAGGTCTCATGCCTACCTGGTGTATAGCTAGTGGTGTCATTCAGTTGGTTTGCACTAGTTTGGGCATACTGTTTGTTAAAAATAGAATAGTTCGGTCAAATTGATTGCCGAGGTAAACAGTGGAAGTTTTGACTCATTGCATTGTATCTAATTTAAATGGGAAAATAACACTTAATGAGTTAAGTGCTTTTTATGAAATTTCCCATTCTAATTTCAGGAACCTAATTGATAAAAGATATTTATCATCCAAAACTCTTTCTAAAAATATTGTTGAAACAAGAAAAATTACTTAAGTAATTGCTGTTAGTTACACAGAAAAAGAGAGGGCATTTAGTTTAATGAACCTTATAACTATAGATAAAAGAAATGCTTTTCTCATTAGTAGCATTTCCCACATGATGACCATCAAGCATATTGGAAAGTTGTGGAACCACTTCTGTAAATCTGGCAGCACTTACAACCACAATATAGATCAATTTCTTTGATCTATGGCCATAAGGTTCATTTCACTTGTGATATCATAACTACAGCGTGGCCACACTCAGGGTCTGGCACTAGAGTAAAAAAGGCTCACCAAGAATACTTGTAAAACAAAATTAACATTTGGAGCTTGTTGTACAAAATACAACTGTAAGATCATGGTGTACAGATTTCTCTAGAAATGATACTATTATGTAAGTATTTGACTTTTCTGCACCTTACAAGCAACAAAAATAAAACTTTTAATATTTGCATAATACATTATACTCCCAGTACACTTTTTAGGCTTACGCTTATTATATATTGTGCCTGTATGTTCTGCCAGGTTTACAAATCTGATTGTTAATTTCGTTTGATGACACCTCTGTGTATAGCATAACTGCAAAAGTGGGGATGGGAAACATGACGACTTGAGTCAGTTCAATCTTGAGCAGATAGTCAGCTCGAGGAAGACTGGGTACTCGATTGTTGTAACTATGGAATGTCTGGGGTTTCTGCATTGTGACCATTGCATGTGTTTGTGTACCAGGACTACATAAAACTTGACAACTACTGGGGGAAATGTGGCCATAAATGGTCTGTTGATATTCAAGGTGACTGTCGCTACTCTTGAATTGCAATGTTGCACCAGAGGCCACAGTGGAGACATTAACATTGACACTGAATGACGAGGCAACTACACGGTCGAGTCACATCATTGTGACCACCAGCTAATATCCAGAGTAACCGCTGTGTGCAGCACGGACAGCAGCTAGACGGGCTGGAAGTGACTCAATAAGGTGCTGGAAGGTGTTCACAGGTATGTGGAGCCATGCTGACTTCAGTGCACCTGACAGCTGCTGGAGGGTGCATGGGGGAAGATCCATAGAGCGAACAACTTTATTGAGGTGGTCCCACAGATTTAATTGGGTTTAAGTCTGGAGAATTAGGGGGCCAGGGAAGTACTCTGAAGTCTTCATCCTGTTATTCCAACCACTCTCGGAAATTTCTAGATGTATGACACGTCGCATTGCCATGCTGGAAGATCCCATCCACTCCAGGGAAGACAATCAGCATGTATGGGTGTATGTGGTCTGCAAGGATGGATTCATAATGAATTCACTCCACAGTGCCTTCCACAGGCATGAGTGGACCCAGAGAATACCACGAAAACATTCCCCAGACCATAACGCTGCCCCCACCAGCTTGTGTTATTCCAGAAATCGTTGAAAAGTGTTTGTTCTCCGATGTTTCTCGCCTTATACACCAACGTCCATCGGTTCGATGAAGCAGAAAACGTGACTCATGCAAGAAGGCAATCAGCAGAGGTCCAATTCCAATACTACCATGCAAATGCAAGTCTTTTCTGTCAGTGCACCTTCGTTAGCATAGGTGTAGTGACCATCCGTCTGCATCGGAGTCCCATAAGCAGCAGGGTTTGCTGAACTGTCATTTTAGACACACTTCCGGTAGCCTCCTGGTTCATTTGGCCAGTGAGATGCTCTACTATAGCATGTTGATTGGCCCTCATGCACCTTTAAAGCCGACGTTCACCTCTCACATCAGTGGCACGTGGTGCTCTGCAGTTTCCACATTGCTTATTCGCAATGGTGCCATTTCTCCAGTCACAATACACTTCAACTACAGCAGCACACGAACAGTTAACAAACTGCGATGTTTCAGAAATACTGCCACCATTGGCCGGAAAGCCGATTATGACTCCTTTTTGCAAATGTGATAAATCACTCCTTTTATCCATGACAGCAATGAATGATATGTTTTCAGAATGCCTACGGCACACCTTATATACTCTTCAAGCCAGCTCATGACATGTGCCTTCTTTCATTGGCTACATGTCTTTGATGTCAAAAGCAGGAGGTGGTCACAATAATGTGACTTGACTGTGTATAATGATTTGTGTAAAGATCATTAGATGCACCAAGGTATGACTTGGTTATGGTAGCTAATGACAACCTCTGAAACAGTTAGTCACTGGGCTTTTAAGGCTGTAGTGGTTGAAGAAACATTGCCTTTGGAAGGTTGGAAATTAATAGTTTGTTCTGACAGATTAAGGTTCCAGCCATATGCACTGACTGTCCAGAAATCTAATGGGTGCTCCAGATTTGCCCAAGCTCTAATGAGTTATTTTGGTACTGGAGCTCAGGACACAAAATCTAATGTGCACTCAAGCTCTGAACATGAAGTTTAATGAGTGATAGGATTCTGGATAAGTCTCTTTGGTGCTGAAGCTCAGGGCATGAAGCCCAATGGGTGCTCAAGCTCCGGATAAGTCTCCTTGGTACTGGAACTCAGGACAATGAAGTCCAATTGTGACTCAAGCTCTGAACATGAAGTCTGATGTGGGATCAAGCTTTGAATAAGTCACTTTAGTGACAGAGCCCTCAATGTGAAGTCCAGTGGGTACTTAAGCTTCCAACATAATCTAAAGTCTAATGAGTAATAAAACTCTGGGTAAGTCTCCTTGATGCTGGGGCTCGAGACACAAAATCTGACGGGTGCTGAAACTCAGGACATGAAGCCCAATGGGTGTTTTAAGCTTTGGACATGAAGTCAAATGAGTCATAGAACTCTGGTTAAATATTTTTGGTGCTGGAGCTCAGAACATGTAGTCCAATGGGTGCTTGAGCTCCAGATAAGTTTTCTTGGTACTGGAGCTCAGGACAATTAAGTCCAATGGATGCTTCAGCTCTGGAAAAGTCTTGGCACTGGAACTTAGGACAATGAAGTCCAGTTGGGGCTCAAGCTCTGGACATGAAGTCTGATGCATGATCAAGCTCTGGATAAGTCACTTTGGTTGTGGAGCCCAGGACGTGAAGTCCAATGGGTGCTTAAGTTTTAAAGATGAAGTCTAATGAGTCGTAGAACTCTGGGTAAGTCTCTTTGATGCTAGAACTCAGGATATAAAGTCCAGTAGTGATTGATCTCTTTACATATGTGTAAATCTACAGTGAAGCATTGATTATATGCCAATTAGGCATGTGAATTAATTGGTCATAGGTTGCCAAAATTATGATGAACATACAGAGTGTCCACAAAGTCTCCTTACAACTTTGCACATTTATTACGGATACACTGTATGAGATATAGACAAATGTGGTTGAGCACATAAGTAAGAGCAAAAACTAAAACTTTTTTCTACCTCATTACAAAAGCTCAATATGTGTACCGTTCGGTGCATGTAGGACATCTTGCCGAAACTCCAGTTCCAACGATGTGTGCTGCAGCATGTCCTCAGTAACGATCCAAATGGCATTGTTGATCCTTGATTTCAGGTCATCGATGTCCTGCACTTTTGTCTGATACACGATACCCTCACATATCTTCATACGAAAAAGTCCAAAGATGTGACGTTGAGGGAATAGGGTGGCCATGCAATTGGACCATCCCGCTCGTGGGCGGCCACTACGATCTTGATCCAACACGGACCCAGTTTCCATGAATTTCTGGTGCCATTGGTGGATACTAGAATGAGATGGTGGGGTTTTCTCATACTTAGTCTGGAAATGTTGTTGCATTTGTGTATCAGATTTTGTTTCGATGTACCAAGTGACGCACTGCGCTCTCTTGTGGGGACCACATTTTCATAGAACAGCACCTCCTATGACCACATTTTCATAGTGGTTGACCTATAACAAAAACGATAATGTCAATTAAAACTTTGATATTTACACTATATTATACAACATACAAGAAGCAAGTGGAGTAATTGAAACAGTACTCGCCCAAATTTTCACTCAATGCCTTAATGAAGGGAAGATTCCTGAAGATTGGAACAATGCTACAATGATCCTGCTACATAAAAAGGGTGACATTGAGGATATCGGAAACTACAGACCTATCAGCCTCCTATCAGTGGTTTATAAAATCTTCACTAAAGTTCTTTCACACCGCTTGAAGGTGACACTGGACATGGCTCAACCGAGAGAACAAACTGGATTCAAGGAGTGGCTACAGCACTATAGATCATATCCACGTACTGAGAGAACTATTTTAAAGAGTGAGGGAATATGAACTTCCATTGTGCATGGCTTTTATAGATTATGAAAAGGCCTTTGATTCGGTGAAACCATCAGCAGTTACAATGGCTTTGAAATTCTGCAGTATTGAAGATGCATACATTAATATTATTAATAACATCTATGAAACTGCAAGTGCAAAGTTTCGGCTATTTGAGAATACAGCACCCATAAAAATTGGAAAGGGAGTGAGACAAGGTAACACCATATCTTCGAAGCTCTTTAATGCCACATTGGAGGGTGTCTTTCAATCACTGAACTGGGAAAACAAAGAAATAAAGATTAATAGAGATTATCTAACTAATTATCATTTTGCTGATGACGTAGTCATTTTTGCAGCTACCCCATCAGAGCTGCGAATTATGATCCAGGAACTTGCTGACAAGAGTAAAGAAGTGGGATTAAAAATGAACTTTCAGAAGACAAAAGTGATGTTCAATGCTTTTACAAGAAATGAAGATTTATCGATTGATGGAGAAAAACTGGAGATAACGGACACGTACGTTTATCTTGGACAGCAGATATCAAATGAGGGTCACATTGATGAAGAAATTAATCGACGTACAAAACTTGCCTGGAGAGCTTTTGGAAGAAACAGCATAATTTTCAAGAGCAATATGCCATTATGTCTTAAAAGAAAAGTGTTTGATCAATGTATCCTTCCAGTGCTTGCGTATGGTGCAGAGACGTGGACCTTAACTAAAAGAGACATACAAAGACTGCAGACAACTCAAAGAAGCATGGAGAGGTGCATGCTTTTTGTAACCAGGAGAGATAAGAAGAAGAACTCGTGGATCAGAAATATGACAAGAGTAGAAGACATCATGATCAGAGTTAAATTCCTGAAATGGCAATGGGCTGGACATACTGCCAGAAGGACAGACCATCGATGGACAGCCAAAATTTTAGATTGGATTCCAAGGGACAGGAAAAGACCCAGAAGAAGACTACATGGGGGATGGGTGGATGAATTTCAAAAGTATGCGGGAGTAACATGGAGGAGACCGGCACAAGACAGACCGTTGTGGAAGAGGCTTGGAGAGACTTTCATCCAGCAGTTGATTGATAATGGTTGACAATGATGATGATACAACAAATACCATGACTTACATAGTACAAGGTGTCCGTAATAAAAGTGCAAAGTTGTAAAGATACTTTGTGGACACCCTGTGTATTGGCATGCTCTTAATCTTTTTACAAACTTTCGACAGTTATAAGTGTTCTAATTTTAGTCACTTGAAAGATGTATGTAGTTGATGTATATTCTATTTTTATGTGTCTCTATATGTATGTGTGAGATGTAAGGTCAGGTGATGCGCAACATAATACAGCCTCTCCTTGACAAATGTCAACCCCGCCTTCTCGTGGTGCATCCTGTTCCCAGTAAAAGGGCTCTGGCGACCGCCAATAGCGATATAACTATACCTTCGGAATTAGAGGAAATGCTATCCACACTCACCAACCCGCTTGGCCAGCGTGGTGAGTTATGGCCAAACCCCTCCAAAATGACTCCACAACTTAAATCTTGGCCCTCAGTCTCCGGCAGCTGGAATGTACCTGGCCAACGCAGTGACCAGTGCGACATGAAAGCAGAGGGTGCTAAGAATCACCGGAGGACCGGACTAGGCTGCCATCTGATGCTGACCTTGACTACTTACAATGGACGCTTCTTACCTTCTGATTCAAGGCTCCTTGAATTGGAAGAAGAACTACAAAGGATCAAGTGGGACATTGTCGGGCTAAGTGAGGTAAGGAGGAAAGGAGAAGATCTCATTGAACTGAAAAGTAAACATCTCTTCTATTATCGTGGGACAGATACTGGCAGAACTAGTGGTGTTGGATTTATAATAAACAAGAAACTGAAGGATAAAGTTGTAGAAGTTGAAAGTTTCTCTGAAAGAGCTGCACGACTTGTTATCCAACTCTCGAGAAGATGCCAGTCTCAGATTATTCAAGCTTATGCACCCACTACAAGTCATCCTGAAGAAGAGATTGAAGAATTTTTTGAGGAAATTCGTCGTCTAAATAATAAAGGCCAGCCGCACTTGAAGATCATTATGGGAGATCTCAACACTAAAATAGGGCAGTGACAACAGAATGAAACTTCAGTAGGTAAATTTGGTCACGGCAATAGAAACCAGTGTGGAAATACTCTTGTAGAGTTTGCAGAAGGGTTTTTCATCATGAACTCCTTTTTCAAGAAAAAGCCGCAAAGGAAATGGACATGGAGACATCCCAATGGATTGACAAGTGAAATTGATTTTATTATGTGTAACAAGAAATTTGTCATGGAAGACTGCAGTGTGCTGTACAAGTTCAACACAGGCAGTGACCATAGAATGGTAAGATGTAAAATGCACCTCAATGCTAAACTCTAGTGTGGCAAGCTCATAATACAAACAAAGTGTATTGACATGACCAACCTTAAAAAAACATCATAATACCTTTAAATAACTGAGGAACAGATTCTCTGCTCTAGAAGGTCTAACATCGGAAGAAGTGGTGGACATCTCTGAAGTTAACAGAAAACTAACCAAGGCTCTTATGGAAACAGCAACAAAAAAGCTGGTACTAAGAACAAGTTGCATACGAACAAATTATCAGGAGAAACCAAAATGTTGATGCAAAAAAGAAGAGAGATGAGGACAACTAAAGGAGATGTGACTTCCAAAGTGGAATATATAGAGCTATGCAAGACGGTACAAAAAAGTATCACTGAAGATGTAAGGAAATTCAATTGTGAACTTGTGAAGAGAGCAATTGAAAACAACCAAAGCTTGAAGAGAGCAAAGGGACATCTGAGTAAGGGAAGAAAGCAGATTATGGCTCTGAGAAAAGAAGATGGTTCTGTAACAAGAAATAGAGGTGAAATTTTGACAAAAGTGAAAGATTTCTACTCAAAACTATATGAAAGGGTGGATAGATGTACTCCAGACATTACGAAAGGTGCCAGAGTTCTTCAGTCCTCCCAGCAGAAGTTGCACATTCAATCAAGAACATGAAGCTGGGAAAAGCTTGAGGAGAAGATGGAATTACCGTAGACATCATACAAGAAGCAAGTGGAGAAATTGAAACAGTACTCGCCCAAGTTTTCACTCGATGCCTTAATGAAAGGAAGATTCCTGAGGATTGGAACAATGCTACAATGTTCCTGCTACATAAAAAAGATGACATTGAGGATCTCAGGAACTACAGACCTATCAGTGGTTTATAAAATCTTCACTAAAGTTCTTTCACACCGCTTGAAGGTGACACTGGACATGACTCAACCGAGAGAACAAGCTGGATTCAGGAGTGGCTACAGCACAATAGATCATATCCACGTATTGAGATAACTAATTGAAAGAGCGAGGGAATATGAACTTCCATTATGCATGGCTTTTATCGATTATGAAAAGGCCTTTGATTCGGTGAAACCATCAGCAGTTACAATGGCTATGAAATCCTGCGGTATTGAAGATGCATACATTAATATTGTTAGTAACATCTATGAAAATGCAAGTGCAAAGTTTCGGCTATTTGAGAATACAGCACCCATAAAAATTGGAAAGGGTGTGAGACAAGGTGACACTATATCTCCAAAACTCTTTAATGCCATATTGGAAAATGTCTTTCAATCACTGAACTCAAAAAACGAAGGGATAAAGATTAATGGAGATTATCTAACTCACCTTTGGTTTGCTGATGATGTAGTTATTTTTGCAAGTACCCCATCAGGGCTGCAGAGTATGATCCAGGAACTTCTTGGCAAGAGTAAAGAAGTGGGATTAAAAATGAACTTTCAGAAGACAAAAGTGATATACAATGCTTTTACAAAAAATGAAGATTTATCAATTGATGGGGAAAAGCTGGAGATAACAATACCTACATTTATCTTGGACAGCAGATATCAAGTGAGGGTCACATTGATGAAGAAATTAATCGGCGTAGAAAACTTTCCTGGAGAGCTTTTGGAAGAAACAGCATAATTTTCAAGAGCAATATGCCATTATGTCTTAAAAGAAGACTGTTTGATCAGTGCATCCTTCCAGTGCTTACATATAGTGCAGAGACGTGGACCTTAGCCAAAAGAGACATACCAAGACTGCAGACATATCAAAGAAGCATGGAGAGATGCATGCTTGGTGTAACCAGGAGAGATAAGAAGAGGAACTCGTGGATCCGAAAAATGACAAGAGTGGAAGACATCACGATCAGAGTTAAATCCCTGAAATGGCAATGGGCTGGACATATTGCCAGAAGGACAGACCATCGATGGACAGCTGAAGTTTTAGACTGGATTCCAAGGAACAGGAAAAGACCCAGAAGAAGACCACATGTGAGATGGGTGGATGGAATTCGAAAGTATGCGGGAGTAACATGGAGGAGACTGGCACAAGACAGACCATTGTAGAAGAAACTCGGGAGACCTTCGTCCAGCAATGGATTGACAATGGTTGACAATGATGATATCTATGTGCATACACAGTTAGCCCGGAAAGTTCAGGAATAATTCATTAAAAAAAGTATCTTACCTGTAGCAATTATGTTGATTTAATTTTCAACATAGAGTCCTCTCCTCTTTCAACACACAGCTTTGATCATTCCAGAAGTCTCTGAAATGCCCTGGGGAAGTCATTTTCTGGGGTGTTATTCAGGTGTGTTGTCACTGTTCTTTGAATATCTGGAATAGACCCATATTGTCTTCCTTTCATGGGTGCTTTGAACAGAAAGTGTCTGTCGGGGCTAGATCCATTGAGTAGGGGAAATGCATGAACATGGTCACCTGGTTTTTAGTCAGAAACTTGGTAATAATGGCCAAGGTGTGCAATGGAACTTAACATGAACTAGGAACCATTCTCCTTCGATGCAAATCTGCCTAACTTGTTGAATCTCTTGAGAAGGTGATCCATGACTTCCTTGTAGAATAGGCCATTGTCTATTTGTCCTTCAAACACAAATTCATTGTGGATAATCCCATCAAAGAATACAATGAGCATCGTTTTGATTTTCAACTTCACAGCCCTCATCTTCTTTGATTTCACCTTTCCCGGACTTGGCCATTCACTAGTTTGTTGTTTCATGGATGGGTCATACACAAATTCATCACCAATTATTACCTTCCTGAGATAAGCATCATTTTCACTAAGTTTTGCGAAGCAGTCACTTGAAGTTCTCTTTGTTCCCGAGTGAGAAAGTGTGGGGCGAAATTCATGCACACCTTCTGCTTGTCCAAGAACATCACGAATAATGTTATGCACTGTTGTCTTACTAATATTCAGTTCTTCTGCTATCATCCAGTATATTAATCGACGATCCATAGCCAGCAGTTCACGAACAGACTGCACATTTTCATCAGTGTTTCTTGTTGAGGGTCGTCCACTCCTTTCATTGTCCTCCAGTGACTGTCGACCATCACGAAAATGTGCATACCATTCATACATCCTGGACTGTGATAAACATTCATCGCCGTATGCTTTTTTCATCACTTTGTGCATTTCTGATGCAGATTTGGCACATTTAAAGCAGAGCTTAATGTTGGCCCTTTGTTTCATCCTTTAAAGTGCGACAAGATCAAAATTCCAGCGTGAAAAACACTGGCACTGCTTACCACGATCAAAGCAGAACTGGATGAAAAAAATTAAATTCGCTTACTGAGGGTTCATGGGAAATAGTTCACGTCTTGCCCATGAATGGGCACACATAGTACGTCAAAAATAAATAAATAAATAAAGAATAAAAAGAAAAGAAAAAAATCATTCCTGGAACTTTTCAGGCTTTACTGTGCATATTTGTTTAGAGTGTATGTTTCCAAAATGCAGGTTTTTTTATAAATCAAGTTTTTTTCCCCATCCTCCATCTTTCTTAATGTAGTTTCTAAAATTGTATTTTGGAAGGATTTCATGAATATGAGTAGTTTATATTTTCAAAACCATGACCCACATAATGTATCACCTCCCCAAATGGATATAAAGTGACTTAAGTATAAGCATGGGAGATTCGCACTGATTTATTTCTAGTACCTCATGATTGCCGCTAAAATAGCACTCCGGCAGCGAATGTATTAATCTTATTTCCAGTTGTACCACATTGATACAATACTTTCCACAGAAGTATCCTGTTTACTTAGCAATGCTCTTTCTACAAATCTATAAAGTAAGCTATTTTTCTTTTTGAAATAAATAAATAACTAAAATCGTACTGCTTTTGTTCTACTTGGATATTTACAATTTTCATGCTATTTATGTTGCTCTCATTTGAACCACTTATTTTTAACAGTTTTTAAACTTTGTCCTCAAAGATTTCTGAACTTAAGAATATGAAAATGAACCTATTACAATAAAGGAAATTTCTTTGGATTTTTTTATTGTATAAAATATTTGAAATATTGTAAATGTGAGTGAGTTCATGTGTAGGAGGTGCTGTTTTCAGATTATATAATTTTATATATTTCAGAGATGTTGCCTACGAGATTCTCTCAGATAAGAATTGGGAACAAGTTCTTCGCAATGAATCAGAAAAAAACAAGTTTGGTATACATCAAACGCCATTGCGACGATTGATAAGGCACATGCCAGGTTTGTATGCTTTATAATGCTTTATTGCTGTGTTATGTCACATGCTGGCTGAATCATTATACTTTTCATGCTGGTGATATAAGTACTGACTTCCGTGTAGTGTTTATTCTCTGATAATGATTCTTTTCCTTCTTTAGTGCCATTCACCCTAAATTAGGCTGCTATGTATTAATAAAGTCATGGCAAATCCTAGTGATGAAATACCTTTAAGATCAAACTTCAGTATTACTGGAATTCAGTCGCTTAGCCTAGGTCTTGTACAAGGGGACGCTGAAATAATCTAGTTAAAATCGAAATGTAACCTTTTATTTTGAAATTTTGTATTGTCCTAAAAAGAAGGGAGTACACAAAAAAACATTTATACAAAATCGAATACCATATGATAATTATCATGAAATGTCATTTGGTCTTAATTTTGAGCATAGAGGTTCTTTTCAAGTTAATGTACAAAATTTGTGAAATGCAGAAGTTTTGATAGGTGTTTATATTGAATATACAGCTTTGAATTTCAAATTTCATCTACATGTACTGTGTACTTACAAAGGCTACTAGCATTATAATTTGAGATAATGAAAGAAAAAAATTCAATATTCTCTATTCTTCGTTTTTTCTTTTCAGCAAACACGTCAATACATCTATCAAGAAACACAGGATCACTTGAAAGCTCTTGAAGTAAAGCCTTTTCAATAGCTAATGAGCTGAAGTGACTTAGACGGTCATTTGTCATAGAGTTTCTAAGGAAAGTTTTAACACGCTTTAAAGTACTCATGTTTCTCTCGCTACTTGCAGTTGTTGCTGGTAATGTGAGAATACAGCTGGGAGTTTTTTTGCAAGTAATCAATAAAATCCTCGTCCAACATGCTTTCCACATCAGTCATTTTTTCACAGTAAAAATTTTATAAAACAACACTGAACACAAAAAACCACGTTGAACAACAGAGAATATCTGCATACCAACGCTCGCTAAAAGTCGTCCTCCTCGAATACGCTGGCGTTTGCTGTCGCAAACAAATGGGAGTGTTCACCCTTCGCGAGCATGCGCAGTCACATGAATTTGACCCTGGCCTCGGTTCTCCTCAAGGTCATCAGACGCTAGATTGGCCGAGCGTCTGGCATTGAGGAGAAAACCACTTTACATCAGATGAGCAAAAGAGAGAGGGAACTGTGTGTTTGCTATTATGGAAAAATAAAAGCTAATATAGTGTTTTCATGTCATTTTTGTTAAGAATAACATTTAAAATTGCCAAAGGAAATGTAATGGAATAATACACTCTTGCAAGGAAAGGCACTATTCTCCATCAATTTTTAAAGGGATGCTGAGCGTACCAGCATCCTCTCACACTACGCCACTGCTGGAATTAAACTTATTATCAGTAGTTGTCAAATTTTCGGGTTGCCCACTAAACTGTCATCAGGTCTGACTCAAAAGAGTAGGTGTTGTCACTCATGAGATAATACACAGCCTTTCTGTTTATCAATTGTGGCTCCTCTTCTTCCTTTAATTTGTGGACTTTCTTTTTACTTCCTTTTCACAAAGTGCTGTTGAATAAAATAATTTCTCTGGAGCTGTAGTTAATTGAATGTCCAGTGCTTTGAATGTCTCTGTAAAGTCCTGCTTCATTGGTAACATTTCTAATACAAGGGGGATTCAAATTTGACCTGGACTTTTTTTTTAATCAGATATTTATTTACAATACAGCTGATGTTACATCACTTACTTTTTGAAGTAATCTCCATCGTGGTCCATACATTTCCAGAGTTCTTGAAGCTTCCGGATCTGTTTCATAGAATTCTTTACTCTGTTGTTTAAACCATCTCAGGATGACACTTTTCACCTCTTCATTTGATCTGAACTTCTGCCCTCCCAAAAATTCTGTTAATGGGCCGAACAGGTGGTAGTCACATGGTGGGCCTCAGATGGCCACGACTGCCACGGAGAAACCTCAGGTTCGATCCCAGCAGGTACAAACGCACGAACCACTAAATATCCGCCGTGCGTCGGATGGGCACATTGAGCCGTCGGACCCCGGGTACAGCCCCCCGGTAATAAATAAGAGTGTCTTCCTCCCTCTTTTTACCCCACTTCAGTGTCACTTTCCTATCAGGTACTCTAACCCAAATCTCCTAGCTCCTAAGGGTTGTTTAAGACCTGGGGTCAGACACTCCCTTCCTAAAATCCTCTACATACGATCTGACCTAGTCACATGGTGACATATCCGGGCTGTACGGAGGGTGTAGTACAACATCCCATCCCAATTCCTCCAATGTTTCCATAGTCACTTAAGTGGTGTGGGGCCTGGTATTGTCCCAGAGAAGGCATACTCAACTGTTGAGGAGTCATGCTCTCTTCTTTCTCAGTGCTGCCTTAAGGGAATTCTTGAGGAGATCACTGTAATAGGTGGCACTGATTTTTTGACAGACTTCCAGGAAATCTGTAAGAATAATACCGTTAATGTCCCAAAACACTGTAGCCATTACCTTCGTGGCTGATGCCCTGATCTTGAATTATTTGGGTGGGGGTGCATCACCGTGTCTCCGCTCCATGCTTGCACATTTGCTTTCTGGTGATGAATTCATGTCTCGTCCACTGTCACCACATGTCTGAGAAAGTTGTCTCCTTCTCTCTGACGTCTTCCGAACAACATGTTCGCAATATGCAACCTGCTGGCTTTCTGCTCATCGGACAGCTGCTTTGTTACCCATCTGGCACACACTTTGCTGAAGTGCAGCTTATCGTGATGATGGTGTGCATGTTACCGGTGCTGATGTTCAGTGCCGAGCTCAGATCACCTGCAGTAATCCTCCTCTTGTTCTGTATGAGCTCATTTAAGTGCTCAGCCATGGCGTCGTTAATAGCAGTTGATGGTTGTGCCTTGTGTGGTTTGTTGCCGATGCTTTGTGTGCCTTCCTTGAATGCTTTACACCATTCAAAGACGGATGAACAGGACAGACACGAATCACCAAATTGTGTTTGAAGTCTCTGGTGAATTTCACTGCCACTTGCACCTTCATTGCAAAGAAATTTGATAATTATTCTCTGCTGCACCGAAGTCGAAACACCTTCACTCGCCATTTCTCTTTCTGCAATGTGGGAGTTGTCATGGCAACGAAAATTAATGACACTAGTGGCATTCTGGTAGCGTGAGATACAAGTGTTGCCAAATGCATAATAATAATACTCACAATTTTTCAAACTAATGTATTAGAAACAAAAGTCCAGGTTAAATTTGAATGCCCGTAAGCTGTATGTTCTGCTACAGAGGTTCAAAGTTGTCTCCCAGTTTCTGCTATGTAGATGTTACCACATAGCAGTTTACACAACATGTATTGACCAGTCCATCTTCGAACCTGAGACAACTTTGAGCCCATGCAGCAGAATTTAATGCTGTTATAGGAAATATTACTAACAAAACCAGACTTGGCAGGCATGTTCAAAGCACTGGATGCTCAACGCATCAACAGCATGCTGTGAAAAGGAAATTGGAAAAAAAAATCTAACTAACAAAAAGGGCTTGACAGACACATTCAATGCATGTGACATTCAGTAATTGCAACTCTATAAAAATTCTATCACATCAACAGCGCTTTGTGAAAAGGAAATTGGAAAAAAAAATCAAACAAACAAACAAAAAAATAAAATAAAAAACAGGGCTTGACAGACACATTCAATGCACTATTCACTCAGTTAACTGGTGCTCTGCAAAAATTATCTCATGTCGATAGCATTTTGTGAAAAGGAAATTGGAAGAAAGTCTACAGGTTAAAAGAACAAGAAGAGAAGCCACAATTAACAAACAGAAAGGCTGCTGGGTATTATCACTTGAGTAGCAACACCTACTCTCTTGAGTTTGTCCTGATGATGAGTTGGTATGGAACCTAAAAATCTGACAATGGATAGTAAGTCCAGCTCTCTTATATCTTCCATCATGGAAAAGTCATTACTATCCATCCCTGAGCTCTCCTGTTCATTGAATCCTGCTTGGGCTAGTAGTTGATGCTTCACTGCAAAGCAGATAAAAACTACCAATTTAGTTATAAACCTGAAATGGAGTTACATTTCAGGTTGCATTTGAGTTAACAGTGGAGTGAAATGAATTATGTTTCACTCCATTTCAGGTTTATAACTAAATTGGTAGCTTCTATCCACTTAGCGGTGAAGCATCAACTAATACCCCAAGCAGGATTTAATGAACAGGAGAGCTCAGGGATGGATAGTAATGACTTTTCCATGATGGAAGATACAAGAGAGCTGGATGAACCACAACAGCATACTGCTGGGATAATGGAAGAACTGAAATGGATAGTAAGTTTAATTCTAGTAATCCCAGTAATACTGGATTGATTTTTAGACTAAAAAAATTACAGTGCTGCTACAAGAGGTGGCATTTCATTGATATTCCAATTATGCTGTTATTCCCAAAAAATATGCGTTAGTACTGTAATGAGATGATCATGTGATGGCACACATTGAACACTTTTCAGTCATCCTGCAGTAACTTATAACTTTTAAAGGTTTAAGAATTGACTTTATTTCTCCTAATTAGCCAAAAGTTACCTACAAGTTTTATAGGCTTAAGAATTGGCTTCCAGTTAGACAAGGTGAATGAATTTATATATTTAGGAAGCATGTTTGACAGAGAAAACAAATTAGGTGGGGTGAAACCAATAGGTGAGTGAATTTTACTTTGAAAATCATAACTGCTTTAGGAGGATATCACAGGACTCTTGAATTCTTGAAAAGGTCTCGAATGGCTGTGTATGAAAGGGTAATTGTTCCTATTCTGATGTATGGCAGTGAAACCTGGGTACTGCAGGAGAGGCATTGGAGTCATTTGTGTGCTGGAGAGATCATTGCTTATGGGAAGTTTGTGGCAAGACATGTTCTGGTCATGTGAGGAATGAATATGTGTTGCAGATGTATAATGTGTAGCAAAATTCTGTTGGTTGAGTGGAGACAAATATTCTGAGATGGTTTGGCCATGTTGAAAGAATGAGTGGTGAGATGCTTTCTAGGAGAATTTATTCAGCCCAAGTGGTGTGAAAGAAAAGGTAGCAGAGGCAGAGAAAATCATGTGAAGACCAGATTCAGGAATGTCGGCATCAGGAGAAGGTAATGAGTATGAAGTACAAAAGGTCTTGTGTGAGATGTGTGATTGATATCAGTGAAGCTCAGGTTGTGTGACTTTATTTCTCCTAATTAGCCAAATGCTTCCTAAATATATAAATTGCTGTAAATGGAAATGTTTGATACATCAACAGTTAGTAAAATCTAGCACAGTCATTTTTAAACTTTAATGTGACAGATGAGCTTTCTGTCTAACCATTGAATATCAAAGAACAGCTTAGTTATATGAATGTATTAATTTTATTGAAGGCATTCATTTCAATGAATTTATCAGCATCATCAAGATGTCGATTTTCAATATTTATGGCTGACTGGTAACAACTAGGTATAAAATACATACATGAGATTCTTCTGTGGATTTACGAAATTCTGATTTTTTTGTCATCATTTGGGTCATTCTCAAGATCGTTGCAGAACTGAAGAGAAATTTTGCAAGTGTAGGGAGGGGTCGTTTTCCATCTGGAGACGGTATTTCGAAAACAGAAGTTAAACGGAGTGAAGATTTTCCCCGTTTTTGTAATTTATTTTTTGTCTGGTATTGTTGTTAAATATAATTTTATTGCATAAATGTTAGTATTCTCAGCACGAAACCGTGAGCAACGATTTCCGAAAATGGAAATTAAGATGGGGAGAAGATTTTCCTGTAGTATTCAGGCACGAGATTCTTCCATTAATTCGAAGTTATCATTTTGGGTATTCTAGAGATTAATGCACAACTTTTTGGGGGATGGTGGAGAAGGGGGATTAATTTTCCATTTGAGAACCAAACTACGTCCTTCGAAACTTTCGGAAACGGAAGTTTGACACAACAAAGATTTCTCCCATAATCGTAATTTTTTTCTCCCGCGATGTTTCTTTTGCCCAGTATTGTATGGTTCTTAATATATGCTTTCATTCCACGAGTATGGCATTTGAGCTTAAAAGTGCAGGAAAAAGTTTCCAAAAACGAAAGTCGGTCGAAGCGAAGATTTCTCCCTTAATCATTTTTTTTTTAATTTTTTTTTTAATTTCCGCGATGTTCTCACTATCCTGTGTTGCTGTTAAATGTTACTTTCCCCATAAATATCCACTCTTAAACTTGATAAGGGAGGAGAAATTTTCCAAAAACGGAAGTGACGAAGTTAGAACTGATGTATGGTGTTCATAAGAATTCATATCCTGAAAGTTATGCCATTTATGTAAAGCAGTGGCAGCTTTGATATAATGTATTCATGGTCCTTAGACTGAAAGTTCTTTCATTGTCATCTGAGAGAATAAAAGGGAGGAGAAGAAGAAGAAATGTGACAATGAAGAAATGGGAAGGAAATGATATCAACAGAAAGGAAAACTAAGCAAATATTTCTGTGAAGCTGCAGTATCAACAAAAGGCAAATATGGCCATGGAACTAGTTGAGAAGAAAGCAACACAAGAGGAGAACTGAAATGATGTTCTAGAAAGCACAACCCCCCCCCCAAAAAAAAAAACTGTGTTTGAAGCAATGCCTTTTAAAACAATTTAATTTTGTTTTGAATTCAGTAATTTTATATTGTAAATACCAATTTAATATTTAATATTTACATACATAAAGTGAATTCAGTAATTTATTATTTTGAATAGTAATTTTATATTGTAAATACCAATTTAATATTTACATACATAAAGTGCAGTGAATAATTCCGTATTCGTAGTTCTGTGTTATATTCACATTTTCTCGCCGCACGTCCTGATTTTTCACCCATTTAAAAGTTCAGCTTTTTTGTTTCTTGGTCGGTTTCATGTGTGAAAATACCATATTAAATTTCATTTCGTTCTATCAGATTAATTAAATTTGAAGAAAGAAAGTGATACGTGCCCAAGTGTACAACAAATCATTGTAAGCAATAATAATCAATGAAAAAAAAAATGTTTGACAGATTGCATTGACTTTATTGGTTGTGTTTGCACAGCTACAATGGTTTCAGGCCAGTGCTGCACTGTAATTCAATTCATGTCATTAAAGCTTCACATAGGGTGGCCAGCTTCATGATTTCAAAAAGTTGGACACTTTGATAAATTTTTTTTTTTTCATGGCATTTCATATAATGCATTTCCGAAGCTGTAAGGTGCCAATAACCATGCACATACAAATTGGTTTGTATAGAGAAACAATGTAAAATTCCACACAGAAATCTGACCTGTAAAATAATTCACTTAAACTCTGTGTTGTTTGATATATTTTTTCCTGCTTCTAGCAGATTGTAAAAGTTCTTTGCATTTTAGAAACTGTTCAATAGCATCTTTACAATCAGCACTGAAGTTCATACAGACTTGCAGTTCCCCCTTTGTACTGTCCACATCGAGATTATTTCTCTCATTCCTCCAAGCAGTTTTAATGAGAGAAAACACCCTTTCGCAGAGTGCATTAGAGAAAGCAATGGGAAAAATATAGGAAGTCTTTATAAATAGCTTGGTCCACTTTCACATTACAGTCAATACTTCGATACGAATGATGTCAACTAACTCCGTGACACACTTTGCACAATTAAGCGTAAGTGAGCACATTGTCATTTGATGTTGAAGTTTTTCAAAACGTGATTTATTTACTCTACTTTAGTTAGACTTATGCTTATCCGTTTTACAGTGCTTACTAACACCACCTTTTCCACGACTCTCAATATCAGATCGACAAACACAACAGAAGGCATTATTTTATATTTTACCGCTTTTAGAAATGCAACTGAATTCTTTCCCCCACTCTATATTAAAGGTACGTTTTTGCTTCACTAATTGATGTTATCCATAAAAATTGGCACAGAAAGTCTGGAACAATCCAACAATATGTATAAACACTGGCCGAGCCAGAGAATGCCAAACGACATGGGGAGTGGGTGCTGTTGCAACTCACGGTCATGGGCACTTCACTGAAATGTCTTAACTATAAATCTTGTCTTATAATCCATGGCATGTGTTTAGTCAATGGGGATGCTTCAGCGGGGAAAAGAAAACGATGTCAGAATATGGTTTCACCCAACCTTGCTACGTTGAATGATTTTTAGCTTTTCCTGAAAAGCAGGACAAAAAAAAAAAAATGTCCAGCTTAAACATTAAGCTGGATGCCAGCCAATTTGGTAAAAAGCAGGACTGTCCAGCCTAAATCAGGATGAATGGGGCCACCATAGCTTCACATGAGGCTCATAAGTGTTCTCTCTATATGTTGGTATACTTTTTGAATTTTACCTCTTGTAATGAACTCTCCGTTAAAAAGTTAAGAAATCTGTCAGTCGGGCTTCTGAAGAAATGAGCTTATGCCTTTTCTCTTCTGTACAGGGCTGATTGAAACTGATTTCTCTTCCTAAATATTATTTACTGTGATTCACTAGCATTCGTATTAGCTTGATGGAGGAATGATTTGCAAGCTCAAGAAAATTCTTATTCAAGTCTCCTCTTTGCCCACAACTTCTGTGTCTTCCATGGGTGTGGGGCAAAGCCCTTTTCTCAAAATTAATTCCTTTTAATTTTTTCGCTCTCTCTACTCCTTTTAAGCTAAATTACTTCCGTTCAAAATTCACAAGGCTATCTTTTTTACGTTTTTTTTTAGTCTATCCCACTATATTTATTTGAGACATTCTGGGCTCGCCCGTAAATTTTCTATTTCTTGTGTAGAGAGAGCTTTGTGCTAATGCAGCCTTGGCCCACTAAATTGAAATTTATTCATTTATGGGGAGGGAAAGAACACACTTAGTATTGTTGTATTCTAAAATTTAATTTTTTACTCATTTTAATAATTTAATATTTTTGAAGTCCAATTAGTTTAATGAATTAACTAGCATTCATGCTATGACTAAACAACCAAGCAATTTTAACAATTCTTTTTGTTTTCACTCTGGATAATAAAAATTAAATTAGTTCTATTAATGTGAGTAAACATTGTTCCCAGAATGACTTTAAATTAATTTACTGTGCAAATAACTATTTTGGGGGTCTTATAGAGGTAATTATTTAAAAGAGTTGTTAAAATTTTCGAACATGTCACATTTACAACTAGGCTTAAATTAATGTTTGTCTTTTCTCATTTTTTGTTAATGAGTTACATACAATTCCACTTAGTAGTTCTAATTCTGACTATTATATAGCTCTAATTATTGTACTATTCTCTTTTACGTGCGATATTTCAAAGTAACTTGTACAGAGAACTAGCGGATAATATATCCGGATAATATATCCAAGAAAGTTTTTCCGACGAATGGCAACAAGGAGTATCGGACTCCATTAGCGCGAAGTTAGCCACGAACATCGGTGGTAAAGTCGCCACGCTCCTGAAGATGCCCAGAGTATGGGCGAAAATTTCGAGTATAAAGAACGGTAAAAATTGATGTTTGGAATCCTAAAGCAAAGATCCAATGAGTATACCCAGCGAAAAGTGTGAGAAGTAAAGCCAGTCATCGCATACAACGGACTTTAGGACAATAACCTCAAGAAAGACCGGAAAACACGTGCGTGAAATGTCCCCGTCGCTAGAAAGGAATGCCAAGGTAAGCATTATCCGCTAGTTCTCTGTACGAGTTACATACATATACCAGGGCTGCCAGACCCGCGCCAAAACGTTGTTCTTGCGCCATTCTGCTAAAAAATCGATCACGATTTTGACGAAATCTGCGCCAAAAGTTAAAATTTACCGGTCATCAATATTTTAGCGTAATCTTATGGCATTCGAAATCGATGCAGCGGTTAATTCGTGCATGAGATTCTTCCGCGGATTGGTAAAGTTCCCTAACTTCCTTTTTTTTTCTTTTTGTCATTTTCGAGATCGATGCAAAAGTGAAGTATTTTCAGGGTATTAGTTGGGGGGAGGGGTCATATTCCATCTGGGGACGTTGTTTTGTCTTTTTAAATGTTCGGAAACGGAAGTTAAACGGAGTGCAGATTTTTCCCGTAATCGTATTTTTTTCTCTCACGCGATGTTGCTTCTGTTCAGTATTGTTGTTAAATATAATTTCAGCTTGAAATTGTAGGCAACGATTTCCGAAAACGGAAGTTATGCCACCCGAAAATTTCCCCGTAATCTTCGGCCACGAGATTCTTGCGCTGATTCGAGAAATTCCGTCTTTTTTGTTATCATTTGAACCATTTACGAGATCGATGCATAATTGAACTGAAATTTTGGGAGGATTTGTGGTGGTGGTGTAGGGGATCGTTTTCTTCATCGGAGGATGGAATTTCATCCTTCGAAAACGGAAAGTAGACGGAGGTAAGATTTCTCTCGTAATCGTAATTTTTTTTTTCGCGATATTTCCTTTACCCAATATTGTTAGATATAATTTTATTCCATAAATATTTGTATTTCAGCTTGAAAATGTTGGATACATTTTCGAAAACGGAAGTCGGACGGAGCGAAGATTTCTTCCGTAATTGTATACCCGCGATGTTCCCACTCCTGTGTAGTTGTTAAATGTCATCACCCTCATAAATGTGTGTGCATTTTAGCTTGATAAGGGTGGGGGAATTTCCCAAAATGGAAGTGATGAAGTTTGGAAATTTGTAAGAATTGATGCATGGTGTTAAAAAAAAAGTTTTCATTCTGAAAATTGCACTATTTATCTAAAATAGTGTTATGGTGAGAAATCTCAGCCACGTTATATATTTATTAAATAGGTAGCCAAAATTAAATCGGAAGGGAAATTTTGAATTTCGACTAAAATTTAACTTTGGGAGATGGGTGGATGCATTTCGAAACAAAAATATTTTCTAAGTATTAGAAGGCCATGAACATCCTAAACAAAAATGCATCTGAAAATTTACATTCCACAAGAAGTTATTGGAAAGTTTGCGTTGTTTGTGTTCACGCAGAGTTGAGTCATCTGAAAGTGCAAAAATAAGTGAATATTGTTGCATGTGTATGAAAAGGTGTCACTATAAGTCCTAGGATAAAATGTACTCGTTCAATAACAACTTGTGGAGGCGGTGAAAGTCAATTTAAAAGGATAGGACAAAAATTGCAGTTATGAAATACCTTATAAAACCAGGATTCGGATCGATAGCCTTAGTCAAGCTAAGGTGGGGTACATGGGACCAAGTCATGGAAGACAACAGCACACAAAAATTTTCACACTGCACTAGTTTTGGACTTTTTTTTTTTGAAAGGCTACTGCCTGTATTTATTATTTTTCTTTAAAAACTTAATAAGGTCATTTAGTGGACAATCAGATGGCATTTCCTTTTTGTTGTTTGCTAAAACACAGCAGTATAAGAACAGAATCTCAATTTCTTTTCTATTTCTCTTTGGCCACTGGCCTTATGAACAGCACAACTTTACATATTTCAACACAGTTGGTTTGAACACTAGGCATGCATCCAAAATTATACCATGATTCACATAGCTTACACAAAAAAAAAAAAAAGATACTGGATTATTTTTAATTCCACAAGGTGGACAAGTTCTGTTCTTTTGAAACGTACTCTCTTCTCTCTCACCTAGTTAGCTCAATGACAAATTTACAATTTTACACTTATTGATTTAAATTTACAGCACCTAAACAATCTTAGCAAACTCTGCAATCCCCCAGACCAGCTTCGAAGACTTCAATTTAAATTTACAGTTATTTTAAGAGCCACCAATTATACTTTAACAAATCTACTATCAGCAAGTAAACAAACCAAGTAAATTATCCTCAAAACAGAATTTACACTGAGCACAAACACCAAGCACTAATTAACATTACATAACCTATAGAACTACCCTGAATGAACCTACTTCACTTATAAAGAAACCTCACTAACTAACTTAAAAATTATCACTATTCATAACATCACCATAATTCAGAAATTCAAACAATCTTCCTGCACTAGCTTGCTCATAAAAATCACCTCACTCAGCACTTCACATAATAGCTCAAGATACTTAATAACTCTATACTGTAAACAAAAGCTCAAAATACCAATTAACTAAATTTCCAAACTAAATATCAAGTTCACTAACACCAACAACCAGAATTTAGAATTTACATCCCTAGCACTACAGCAAATCATAAACAAATAAATTTAGATACCCTAAATCACAAAACAAAAATTAAATTTAACACCTGCAGTGAATTACTGAGGTAGCGGTGAGGCAAATACACTCAGTTCAGACACTACCCTGGGTTTTGAGAACCAACACAGGAAGAAAATACCAGTCAGGCTAAAGGCGTGAAATTGGGTCGTGAATCCAATTTCAGCCTATGCAAAAGGAAAGGAAAAAATCCTCAAGTGCGACACATCATCATCAGGCACAGAATTTCCTCTAACATGATCTCACCACATTTCTTGAAGCAACGCTCGACCGACCCTCGCTGGCAGTACATATCTCCGTGAGCAGCGAAACTACTGGGGGGGGTTGAAGACAAGTTTTCCCAAAACCACGTCCTCAAGGATCTCCCCTTTTCGAACCAATGCATGATCCCACCTTGATCAACCACGCCTGCAAGAGCCTGTCGTACTTCAACCCTAAATACTCCAGGCACATCTGGCCCAGAACCAACACAACTATATCCCAGGAAAAATTCACTTATCTCTCTATATATCCCAAGAAATCCTAAATCACAATATCCACATATATCCCAGGAAAATTCACTTATCTCTCTATCCACATATATCCCAGGAAAATCCATTTATCTCTCTCCACATATATCCCAGGAAAAATCACTAGCAAGGAAATTCCTCTGTACCATGGCAATGCGCAGGTCCACTGCAGACAATAACATTGACCATTTACATAACCCACTAAATATTTTCACCTTATTGAAAATTAAAATTACATTTAGACTTTTAACCTTATAGTAAAAACAAGAAAATTTAGGCCAAAGAAAAAGAACAATTAATACTGGAACTGGTGAGCAAAAGTGTGTCTTCTCAACCCATGATGTTCATTCTTTTTGTGAAATACTAAACTTGAGAACAAAAAATACTTTAACATCTATTCTGCACATATCGCATCCTGGTGAAAATTCCCTACTCAGAGCTCTGCCCTAGGACAAGTTCCCGGCTTTGCCCTAAGATCACCCCTTTCCAATGGGAGATTAACACTCATCTGGAGCATGTAAAATACTGGTCCTCAAATAACACACCTACCATCTTAATTTCGACACTCAACACTCCAAGAATGTAAACAGCACTTTAGGTTTCCAATTTCATCACACTATAATATGTTCCCAAAATCCCAATATAAATCATCCCATAATTTATCTTCACTCAAAAAAAAAAAAAAACTCAACGCTGTAAAAGACTAGAGAGAAATGTTTACTATTATTTTATCACCCACGACATCACAATAACACTGCTTTTCAATTATCACATGCCCAACTAAACTATTATCGATGCACCAAAATTTACTGTGCCCAAACATTAAACTAAATTTTTCTGACACATCAAAATTTACTGGCCTGGGAAGTTGCTACAATACCAGACACGACAACACAAAAAAAAAAAACATAAATGAAAACATTTTCAACTCCCCTCTCTTTTTTTTCCTGAACTCATGCCTGAGGAACTAATAAATCTTAATTTTGCAAACTGAACAACAACAATATGGGGACATCTGTCCCACATCCAGCTAACCTAAAAAAAAGAAAACTTCCTTTTTTTTTTTCGCAGAACTATAAATTTGATTTCACACTGCTGACCCACTCGTTCAACAACTTTGCAGCGGTCACAACATTATACAAAAAAAATCGAGAAAGAATTTACCTTCTGGGCTGGGCAGGAACAACTCTTTCAAATAAAAAAAAATCTTCTCGTCACACTGTCACTGTTGATAATCTCTTCGCCTCCAATAATGTCTTTCTCTTTCTTTTTTTGGACACAATGTGCCCGAGCACTTCACCTGAACACAGGGAAAACAAAAGACATCCCGAAGCTGGTGATGATGGACCCTCTCAGAGGGAGTAATTCTCCCTTGTCCTTTTCGATGTCCATAGCTCTCTCCCCTGGTAGGAATTTGGTCGGCTGCATTGGAAGGTGGACGGCAAAGGCGCGGAGGTTCCCCTTTCTTTATCCATCAGCTCTCACGAGAATGCTTAGGAGTGCATCGGTGATCATCTTTCGCTGCGCCCGAGGAGGTCTCGTCCTACGGTGGTCCTGTCCTTTCTTCATAATTTCTTTCACTTCTTCTCATCTGGTGGAATCCGCGAGAAATTTATCGCCAGCCCTGAGCTCCTTTTAAATTTTTTTTTTCATGTAACCAACCATGAGCCTGACAAGTCCCCACGCTAGAAGACCGTCGCTACTAGGCTCCTTTAAGCTTTTTACCTCGATGTCAAATCATGGTGGTCAGCAAAAATGCTCTCCCCACCAAAAGGCGAGGAGAGACTCTGCTGTCCCCTCTTTCTCCCGGCCAGCAAGAGGACAAGAACAAAAGTGTCTTCTCTCAACGGATAAAACTCTGGGGTGCTTGAAACCGCTGACCCCTCCCATTGGTCGAAACTTCAGCCTAGCAACTCACGGCTTCCCAACGGAATTTCACTCCCACGCAAGCCAGGGGTGACACTCTGACCTTCACACGTAGGGACCAGGCTTTTTGACCCTGAGGTCTAAAAATAGATTCTGTTGCTGAATTCCTTACCCAAAAGACGAAAAGATGTTGCACTTTTGTGCGACTTTTTCACGACGTTTGGAAACAGGAACGCAAAAATGGCGAATTCTTGCCTTGCAGAAAATCACTAATTTTAATTTTCTTTTTTCTCTCGTTCCGTGATGTGAAAGTAAAATTAATTTTGATTCTCTGAGCTGCACACCTACTCGCCTTTTCCTATCGCGATAAAAGAACAGATAAAATAATTATTTTCAAAAACCCAAAGTCAGTTAAATCAAATATTATTCTCTTTTTTTTTTTTCAACATTGTTTTCCTGGTTGTGATTAAGACAAGCGAATTTTTCGCACGAATTCCCCTGCCTTTCAACCAGGAATTTTCTTCTAACGTATGTCATGGGAGAAAATTTTTGCATTAATTAATCTCTGATAAACCAACAGAAAGATTGATCAGGTCTCTCTGAAATTCACCAGAGGTTAAAATTTTCGCCATGACAATAGTGAAAGCTCTGATATCAGAATCCCCATACATTCAGGGAGCAGGTTGAAAGTTCTTTAAGCATGATGGATAAAATTGTGCTTCTGAGGGAATAAAAAGAAAGAAAAGTAACAAAGAAAAATGATAAGGGAAAACTATCAGCAGAAAAAAAAAGTAAACAGTGGATGCTATGCAATGGCAGAGTCAACAAAAGACAAATATGGCCGTGGAACTTGCTGAGAAGAAAGTAGGGTTTGCTCGCAAAAGGAAATCAGAGCTAATTTTCTAGCAAGTACAAGAACAAAACCAGAAAAAAAAACTGTTTGAAGATATGTTTTTTAAAACCACCCAATTTTGTTTGGAATTCAGTAATTTTATAATTGTGAATACAGTGGTGTGATCTAGTTAAATATTTTCATAAATAAATTACAGTGAACGATTCAGTTTTGTTCATGCTGTGCAATATTCACACTTTCTCACCGTGCTTAAAAAGTACAGCTTTGTTTTTTTTCTTCGTCAGTCTCATGTATGTTAATTATAATCGCTCACGAGCGCTATGGATAAATGAAAGGATTGTTTATATCGCATAACTTGTAATCAATTATCAGGAATACCGATCTTTTGGTTCTTACTTAAAGCCTGAATTTCGCCCCATACATTCAGGGAGCAGAATTTTTAGGAGGCTTTCTTTTTCTCATTTTGACTTACCTTGGGGAACATCTTCACCCTCACACTTTTCTTTTTCCAGATGGAAGGTGCATTGAACCACTTACTAATTTGCAATCGTCTGCTTGATGTCCATGTCCATACATACCAGATCCCATGTATGCAAGAGCAGTGGCTCTTTCAGACAGCAACAACAAAAAAGTCATAAACTGATTCTACTACTACTGAGAGAGGGAGGGAGGGAGGGGGGGGGCAATCCCATGCCAAAATGTCACTGCGCAAGCGTTAAGTGATGGAAGCAGCTTTTATTTAACCAACTTTACTAAATCTCACTGTTATCTTATATTTTTGGTTCCAGTTGTAATTGTTCACAGCAATAACAAAACTTTGACATTGATAATTACTGGATGAAAAACATTGTACGAAAAGTATCATGGCGCAACTGCTGAAAGGTAATTTTACAATTTGATTATTAAATGTTACATTAGTTTTCCTTTTATATCGAAGGTACGATTTCCTCCAGAAAACCTTAGGAGTTTGTGACGCACACGCAAACCACATACGCGTGGCTTGCTAGTTGGTTGGTTTCAGAAGTAATGTATTTTCATCTGAATGCCATGAATCTCGAAAAATATGCTGCTAAAAACCAACCAAAGAACAAACAGTAATTACATATTATTTATTCTTCCTAAATGTGTATTCGCAAGCATTCAGTAACAATAGCAACAGTTCTTGGACACTGCAGCATCCTATTTGTGTTACAGCGAAACAAATGCATTCAGAACAAAATCCCTCATATTAATGTTACGCTTATGTGTTTTGATAAAATCAACACGACCTATGTAACATTTTGTGGTTGATCTCTGGTCCACAAGGAACAGTCATTCTTTGGCTAGGACTTTATTCACTGAAGGGCAAGTGCATTTATTTATATCTGAGCACTTGCAAGCAGCTATATCAAAAAGTGTTGTATTTGCTTCATGCCTAAACTTTTCAACCATATCTTTCACTGTTTGACTTTCAGTAACATGTCTACTAATATGAGAGCAACATAGCATGTACACGCTGCTGAGAAACTGTCGGAATAGATGCTCTTTTAAACAACTTTTCGATTTTCCCAGTCACAGAGAGGAAGAGAGGGAGCATGAACACGAGTGTATTATTGCAATCCATTTCACATTTTTTATGTAAAATTTCGAAACTTCGAGCCTTTGGTCAGAGCCAAATAAATTAACTGATTGGAATTATACTTTATACATCTGTTGATGGTTATTAATACCCTTTTCGCACTAGGGCATTTTGCTCCAAGTAATTCTGGTATTTTCGAAGGACACTTAAAAATTTCATGTTTTTTGTGAAATTTCAAAACTTTGAACCTCTGTTCAGAGCCAAACATATTAACCGATTCAAAAAATCTTTCACACAAATCTTAGTGGTGCTGACTCACAACTTTTCTGCACTAAGGCGTTTTGATCAGAGAATTTTGGGTTTTTTTGACCCACCCTAGTATTCACCCCATATCTTTCACCTAACTCATTGGGCTCCCATATCATTTCTCTGATCCTATTCTTCACACAACTTAACCCTATTTTTCTTATGTTTTATGTACTGCCAGAAAGATTTTCTATCTTTCCAAAAAGCCGATTCATGCTTTTCTACCTTCTACTTCCTATCTTTTGCCTTACTCTGGCAAACCAGCTTGGCTGCCTCACACGTCTTACAGTGTTATTCATCCTTAGAAACTCTACCTTGCAACATCCCCAAATATGCTTCTTTCTTTCCCTTAACTGCTTCTTTAATCTCACTGTTCCACCAAGCATCACCTCTGTTACCCACCATTGCAGCACCACAGCTCTTAAAACATGTGCATCACCTCTGTTACCCACCATTGCAGCACCACAGCTCTTAAAACACCTGCATCACCTCTGTTACCCACCATTGCAGCACCACAACTCTTAAAACATGTGCATCCTCTGTCACCCACCATTGCAGCACCGCAGCTCTTAAAAAATTGTACTTCTTTTTTTTCATCCCTCTCACAAAACTTCAACTCATTCAGTCATTTTCTGAGTAAGTTAGAGTAACGCTGATGTTCATCGTGGAGCTTTTCAACCTTTATTATTTTCATCACAGGATGTTTCCTCTTTCTCCAGCCAACATTCATTTTCACTTGTGACACTAACAACTAATGATCAGAGCCAACATCTGCACTTCTCATTACAGGAGTACCAATGAGTTAATTAGCAGTAAATCTGATAACTCTGTACAAAAGCAAAAAAAAAAAAAAAAAAAAAAAATGCTTTGAATAAAGCTCATGTTGAGAAATGGCTTCCTAGTTTCTTAATTCAATTACTAATCAAAAACAACTATTATGGGAATTTTACTAGGAAAGTTTTTATTTAAATTGCAAATTTTTGGAGAAGTCTTCTTCTTCAGGCTGTCGTTTTGTTGTCACTTATTGCCGTCACTATCGCGGATACGGTTAACCTTGAAGGTTACGGTTATTTTTCATCAAATCCTGCCAAATGTTAGGCAGGGAAAATCCTTTGCAGTCATTGATGATGATGGAATTTTGATTTTTCTCAATCACTATTCCTTCTTTTAGCTTTCTTTTTTGAAAATTGCTTTGGAAACTGATGAGAAACTCGTATAGCAGAGCATAAAGCTGCTATAAAAAAATTGCTCCAACAAGACTGATTTAGTTAGGCATGTTAGAGAAACTAGTCACAGCATGGATTGGAATTCCCTTAAAGTCATCAGCTTCCAAAGCAATTTTCAAAACAGAAAGCTAAAAGAAGGAATAGAGATTGAGAAAAATCAAAATTCCGTCATCAATGACTGCAAAGGATTTTTCCTGCCTAACATCTGGCAGGATTTGATGAAAAATAACCTAAACCGTCAAGGTTAACTGCAACCGCGATAGTGATGGAATAAGTGACAACAAAAAGACAGCCTGGAGAAGAGTTTTCTCCAAAAATTAATTTAAACAGAAAATTTCTTAGTAAAATTCCCATAATAGTTGTTTTTGATTTTAGCAAAAAAAAAAAAAAAAAAAGAGTTAACTGCTTTTCAGTAGTTACGTGGATTTTTTCTTTTTTTAAATCTTTAATCGTGCAACTTCAGGGCTTAAAAAATACCATGCCCGAGATGTCCGGGGCGTATAAATTATTGACCTGGGCAAAAGGAACATGACAGAATCACTAAATTTCTCAAATACGAATTTCGAATACCAGTTCACACCAATTTTTCAGCATCATCATTTTATAAATTCAGGTGTACCGTATTGTGCATTGAATATTTTGAATACAGACCCTTAAAACGGAAGTGCGGAACACGTGAAAGAATTTCATATTTTTAAACTTAAAAAATGAGTTCTGATTTGTTATCATGAAAGATAAATTTTCCTGGGCATCCAGCTTTTACTACCTCGGCAGGTGAATAACTTCTGTACATACATACCCTTCTGGGCATGTAACTTTTGAAATATTTTTCAAGCCATAAACTTGTAATAAAGTGAGCCTCTGTGTATTTGTGATTTCTGAAACCTTGTTCTTCAGTGCCATTATTATGAACTTGATATTTTATTTATTTGAACTTTGTTACCTAGATGTGGCTGAATTCGTCTTTGACAAATGCATTCAGAAAAACGAATATAACAGTGATAATCCGAAGCTGGAAATCATCTACAATTATGAGTTTTTGGATGATGTGTTTGCGCAGTACCATCCACAGCTGAGGGACACCACTTCAGATGAATATCCTTCAGAGGATTCTGAATCAATTAGCTTTCTTAGTAGTGAGTTATTTGATTTCTTTTTGTGTGAATTAACATATAGCACATAAAATTGTAATAGAATTGCTTGCTTGAATGATACAAGGATTGGACTCATTGGAGAAAGAAAGGATGCTTGAAATGGTTAAGCGAACAAGAAGATGGGGGTGACCAAGAATACTTTGGCCGGATACAATAAAAATGAACCCTGGGCTGTACTTTAAACATCTGATAAAGAGAGTCCAAAATCGTGAGGCATGGAGGGTCGTAGCCTATAGAACACTGTCATATACAATGGTGGACAAAAGTATTAGCACACAGTGCCAATTCCTAAAGTTATTGTATAAAATTTATAGTAAAACCAATTGTAGCCTAATGAACTTGTTACATAATTATTAGATGTTCCTCATAGCTGCATACGTCGCTGCATGACGTATGCAGCGATCCGACAATATAAGGAGTGATGCGACAGGAATCAGTAAGAGTTGGACGCAGTATGGGTAAGACGAAGGATCTAAGCGCATTTTATCGTGGGCAAATTGTCGGGGCCCGACGAATGGGTCACTCCATCTCGGTAGTCGTGCAGGCACTAGGATTTTCACGAGCCATTGTGTCACAGGTGCACCGTGAGTACATCAAATCCGGTAAAATCATCCCTGCAAGGGCCAACTGCTGTGGACAACAGCGTGTGGATGAGCGGGGTCATCGTCGGCTAGCTCGCATTGTAACAGCAGATAGACGGTCTACAGTGCAAGAAATCACTCGGCAATTTAACGCTGGTGCACAAAAACGTGTAAGCAGCCACACCATCCAAAATCATCTCCTCACTATGGGGTACAAAAGCCTTCGTCCCACGGGGGTACCGCTGCTGACCGCACATCACAGGGTGCAAAGATTAGCATGGATGCGGGAACATTGCCACTGGACCCTAGACATGTGGAAAAATGTTGCCTGGACTGATGAGTCGAGATTTACATTGGTACATGCGGATGGCACGATACGAGTACGGCGCAAACCACATTAAGGCATGGATCCTTCTTGCCAGCAGGGTACTATTCAAGCTGGTGGGGGTGGCATTGTCGTCTGGGGACTGTTTATGTGGACTGAAATGGGACCCCTGATACGTGTGACATCGTCCCTCACAGGTCAACGTTACCGGGATATCCTGGATGACCATTTGTTCCTGTTTGTGTGTCTTCATTATCCCACTGGGCACCTCATCCTGCAACAAGACAATGCAGCTCCCGAATTGTATCCGAATGGTTGGATGAATACTCCACCCACGTGAGCTCGCTTCTTTGGCCAGCTGGGATGCCATCGAGAGAGATGACTCCCCTCCATCAAATCTTTGTGAACTGTGGGAGCTTGTTCAGGGGTCGTGGATCTGTATGGCTTCCCAACGCTTCCGGTGTCTTGTCGAGTCCATGCTGAGATGAATCACCGCCGTCATCAGGGCAAAAGGTGGTGCTACACGTTACTAGACAGGTATCTCTAATTCAATTGCTCTTCAGTGTATATTAAACAAAATACATATTTTCAATATATTCAAGTCTCCTTTTTTGCTATAATGCTGACAATGCACCCAAAGAACTTCGGTTTGAGTTAATACACTTTCAGCGTGTTTCTTTTGTAAAAGAAAAATTCAATAGCTGCAATCTGACTGAGTTTTGCTAGTTAGTTTCAAGTGACAAGTATGTAAACATTCACAACCTAACTGCACAGGCTCTGTCGATGTTCGGAACAACATATTTGTGTTAACAGTTGTTTTCAAGAATGATCCAAGTAAAATGTCTTGAAAGGAATAGGTTAAGTGACAGTCACTTATGCTCACTTTTAAAAGTAGCATGTTCAAAGGACAATTCCAAATATCGAAAAGTTAGTGACAGAAAAGTGAGCCCAAGTTTCTGGTCAGAACATGTAATATCTTCTGTACTGTGTACCGTGTTCAGTTGGTAAAATTTTGTTTTAATATTTAAGTGAAAATAATCGTTATGTAAAGTGATTGTTTTCAGTGATCGATGTAGCATTTGCTTTTACTGTATACCAATAATTATAGAAATAATTAATACAGACATTTGACATGGACCAGCAACGTCAAACATAGGTCATCGCTCTTTCCACATTTATAAGTGTCATGGGAAAATTCTCATTGGATTTGAGGCCGCTGTGGTGCAGTGGAAGCATATCCGGAGCGTAACTGGAAGACCCTGGGTTCAATTCCCGGTGGCGGCCAATGAGAATTTCCTCGTGACACTTGTAAACTTGGAAAGAGCGATGACCTATGTTTGATGTTCCTGGTCCACTTCAAATGTCTGTATTAATTATTCATTCGCCTTCTAATTATTTGTTCAGTTGCTGCTTACCATCTTTGGTGTATCCTCAGCATTGTGCGGGGCTCCAAGAAGCAACCTGCCAAATTGGCTTGGCAGTTAGCGTGTGTGAGTCTGGAGGAATTTGAGGCCACTGTGGTGCAGTGGAAGCATATCCGGCGCGTAACTGGAAGACCCTGGGTTTGATTCCTGGTGGCGGCCAATGAGAATTTTCCCGTGACTTATAAACGTGGAAAGAGCGATGACCTATGTTTGATGATTAGAAATAATATTCTACTCTAGTGTCAAGCCATTGGTGTAGTTTTGTAAAGTTGATATTTATTGATAAGAATTTTTTTGATATTCATGCAACCCCCTCAGTTCCTTCAAAACTGGAAAGTGGCCCTTCCAAAGGTCTCAGTTTGAGACCACTGTTGTAGCGTCATACAGGCCGAATGCCAAATGCCAAGCGGCATGGTTTGGAATGCCATTGGGTTCAATTCACAATCTTGCCTGATATGAATTCAGAGAACCCTCAACAGCCAACAATACATCGGGTATGTTTTAGAGGCAAAGGTGAAAACCTTCCTTCAGAGTTGTCCTGGCACTATATTTCAGCAGAACAATGCACGGCCACATGTGGCCCTGAATATCCAAGACCACTTCCATGCATGGCAGATACCACTTCTTCCGTGCCCTGCACATTCACTGGATACATCCCTGATCGAATATGTCTAGGACATTGTAGCCAAGCAACTGGCCCATCAAGCACCGTCAGGGTTCCCACTCAACCTGGAAAACAGGGAAAACCTGGAATTCTCAGGGAATTTGAAAATGGTTCCAAAATCGGGGAAAACTCTGAGAAAATTACCCTTTTTTGTAAAAATCAGGAAAAATTCAGGGAAAATACCCTTTTTTTTGTAAAAAATCAATGGATACTTTATTTTGCCAAAAAAAAAAAACTTATTTTTTCAAGATTTCAAACTTTTGCTTGCAATTATTGGTAGATCTTACTTTCAGTTATATTAAGTATTTCCTTTATTCTCTAAAAAAAGATGCAAAATTGAATTTTTAAAATTGCCAGTTATTAAACTTTTTTCAATTTCTGCAGGCAGTTGTTATAAAATGGAACAGTTAGGCACAATGGCTTCTGCTTGAAGAAACACTTCACAAGAGAACCAACCAAATGATGGATCAAAGTCCTTTGTCTGTTGGTTCTCTTGAAACAATGTTTCTTTGAACAGAGCCATTCCATCATTAAGCTTAGCTGCATTGTGTTATAGAAAAACTGAAACTATTCAACTGACAAATTTTTTTTCTTACATATGACCTGTTTCTATAGAAATGTATTTACAAATTCTGTGTGGGTAGTATTCACAAAAGTTCACGGAACTTTGGTACTGAAAATAATGTGCAGAGTTAGTTATTAATGAAAAGCAGGTAATTTTATAAAGACAAATTACGTAAAGAATTTACAAGTTTGTGCTTTGGTGAGAAAAATGAATGGAATGGAATGGAATGAAATGTAACAATTCTTTGCAACATGCCACTCTGGAAAAACTTTAAAAACCACCTGGAGAACCTGGAAAAGTCAGGGATTTTTTTTATTACTTTTGAGTGCGAACCCTGACCGTTGCCTGTCACCACAAATGAACTCTTGTCTCACATAGGAGCTACCTGGCAGGCTATTCCACAGAATGATATCAAAACCCCTTTCATTCAATGCCACGCCATGTAGAGACTCTTATTGTTGCTTGTGGTAGCTTTACACGATACTGAGTTTTGAAGTGAAAAATTATAAATGTAATCAGATATCTCTTCTAACATGAAAATCTGTCATGTAAATTTCATTTGAATTGCATGATTCTTTCTTGGTGTTGTAATTTTAACAAACAGTAGTGTATTAAAAATTTAACAGTTCTCCATTTGTAAAGTTTTCCCCATTTTTATTACTAGATGGAAAAATCCTAAATATTTCACTATAAAAAAAAAAGTGGTCAGCATTCAAAAATTTGGCCTCTCCTCAGATTTTTTCAACACCTCTCCAATTCGAAATTCTTGGATTAACCCTTGAAAGCCTTTAGCATTGACTGACAATTTAAATTTCTTTCTTACTGCATCTTTGTCATCTGAGAATGAAATGAAGCCTGCTCCTACTTTTATGTTGACCTTAGAACCATTGGTTAAGATCTAATGGCCTAGATTTGAGGACAGATCCGTGCTCCATTTTTGGCAGAACTTCTCTGTGGGATGTACAATTGGGAAAAACTTCTCCCAATTAAAAAAGCTCATCTGAAAAGACCGTGTCTTCCTCCTTTTTGGTGAGCTTGAACAAAACAGCTTTATTCTCAGTAAAAAGATTTAAAGGAACACAACATGCCAGTACCTGAAGTGCTGAAGTAGGGTGTTATTCTGTAGCATTTGGTGATGCTTAACAGGGCTCTTCTTTGGATTTGCTGTATTTTCCTTTTCATTCTAACTGCCCCAGTTCACCGTGTACTACTGGCATATGCAATCATTCTTTCTGTCCCTCTTGTCACCTTTTTTGGTTCTCCATTCATCCTAATAAAAAATGCTTCATTTTTTTTTGTTTGACAGTTTCTAAGTGAGAAATTTCTGAAAGGTTCAATTTCTGCACTGTTTTGATGCTAATAAACCCTTGCAATTTTCATTTTCCCTGAGTCTTCATTATGCCCTTTTAGCAAAAGTCCCCATAGCAGAAAGTTCCTGATCAGTCTGTGACAGATGATATCATGGTGCCACAAAATAATCTGCAGTTGTTCACTGGGTGAAAAAACTATTAGATGTGAAAAACAATAAAGGTTTGCCCAAGCAAACAGAGAGAGAGAGAGAGAGAGAGAGAGAGAGAGAGAGAGAGAGAGAGAGAGAGAGAGAGAGAGAGAGAGAGGGGGGGGGGGGGATCAGCACATATTTCTTCTACCTGAAAGAAAATAACAAGAGCCTAGCTTAGGTACTTCAGCAATTGTAATGATAACTAGAATAAGAACACCTAGAATTTTGACACCATTTTCAAGCTGTAACATAAAGATCTATGAATTATATACCATATGTAACAACAAAACAGGAATGAGGGAAAATCGCTAGAAAAAAATTACTATGTTTACAGGAGAAATCTTCGCTCTGTCCTACTTCTGATTTCGAATTTTTTTTTCATTCTCGATCTTAAATACAAATATTTATGTAATAAAATGATTTTTACCAACTATACCGGATAGAGGGGATATAGCAAGAAAAATAATTTAAGATTACATGGCTCCGTCTAACCTCCATTTTCAAAAATTGTTGCCTTCATTTTCAAACTAAAACACAAACTTTTATGCAATTAAAGGATATATAACAATAGTACCGGGATAAAAAGACATCTCGAAAAAAAAAATGCAATCACGGAAGAAATCTTCACTCATTCTAGCTTATGTTTTCGGAAAGTTTTAATAGATGGAATTCCGTCCAAAGGTGGTAAACTTGCATACATGAACGTGTGTCCACAACAGAAGATTTAATTGGGTTCTGGGGGAAACATGTTCGTCTGCAGAACCAAAATAAAATCTGCGACATATGTCACCTGTCGCCGTGATTCTGCTATGAGGGCAAAAGTAATGAGAGTAGTTTTCTCTGGTGAAAAACTTATAGTTTCATCTTGTGGCTGCCGGCCGGTAGATGGCGTTCGGATCTGTTCACCTACGTCACCTGCAAGGTAGGTGTTGAATGTGGAAAGCTCTCGCGCTCAGCAGAGAGAAGAGACTTTCACTTTGTGATGCTTGTGCACGATCTGTTATCTATTCAAAAAAGTTTGCTCCTGTAGACGCAGTGATGTGAGATGTACATATCAATTTGATTCTTATTATTAAAGAGATAAGGAATATATTTGGGGCCCATTCTAAATTCATTATTTACCCCAAAATCTTTTTGCTCTAATGTTCCAACTTCAAAAGTGCTGACTGGATGTGTTCTTTTGTCGTATGCTTTCCTGAGGTAGACACCATCAGAATGAAGTTACATATGCTTGAATTGATATGCCATTCCCTAGATTTAGTTGCAGGGCTGTATTGGCTAGAATGTTCCACCATAGTGGACAGAAGTTCGAGCTGTGGAGATGTCCTTTTGCATACTTGTGTGTGTGCCATTTGTCCTTTATGGTAAAATTGATTTCCATATGGAGAGAAAATAACTAGCTACTTTTGAAAAAGATTTCCCAGACAATTCTGGATTTTTAAAAGGTGTAGCACTGTATACAACCACTACACCTGACTGAATGCATTTCTCAGAGTCAGGGCAACCAAACAAATATGCTGTATTTTTTTCTTTGTTTATTGAATTTCTTCTTTAAGTCAGAAAGTGCAAGGGACACACTAAATACCAATAAGAAGTATATTTACAAATTGTTATTATTGCAATTAAAACTCAATGATGTAGTAAAATAGATAATAGGCATGTAAATGAGTAAAGTAGACTAGTAAGTAATAAATAATAAGTAAGTGAATGAGGGTGGGCGATCTTAGTGAGAAATGGGTTTGCCTCCAGGGGGCGCTCCACTGGGCAACAGTAACACACACGACAGCAACAAGGGCTTCTGCGATTCTTGGAAACTGATGCAATTTAAGCTTCAGTATAAATTACATACATGAGATTCTTCCGCGGATACGTGGAATTCCAGTCCCCCCCCCCATCATTTTGGGTCATTCTCGAGATCGATGCAGAACTGAAGGGAAAGGGGGGGGGGTCCCGTCTGGGGATGGTATTTCGTGTTTCAAAACTATCAGAAACTAAAGTTAAACGGAATGACGATTTTTCCCGTAATCATAATTTCTTTTATCTCACGATGTTGCCTGTTCCCAACATTGTTATTAAATGTCATTTTATTGCATAAATGTTTGTATTCCAGCAAGAAACTGGGCAACGATTTCCAAAAACGGAAGTTAAGATGGCGCGAAGATTTCCCTGTAGTCTTCGGGCATAAGATTCTTCCGTGGATTCGAAGAATTCCGCCATTTCCGTTATCATTTTGGGCATTCTCGAGATCAATGCACAACTGAACAGGAATTTTGGGGGAGTATTGGTGAGGGAAAGGGGTTCGTTTTTCGTTTGACGACGGGATTCCGTCTTACGAAACTTTCGAAAATGGAAGTTAGATGCAGCAAAGATTTCTGCCGTAATCTATTTTTTTTTTCTCGCGATGTTCCTTCTGCGCAGTATTATTCTTAAATTTCCTTTTATTCCACATAATACCGCATTTCAACCTAAAAATGGAGGAAGAAGTTTCCGAAAACGGAAGTCGGTCGGAGCGAAGATTTCTCCCGAAATCGCATCTTTTTTCTTCCCGCGATGTTCTCACTATCCTGTGTTGTTGTTAAGTGTTATTTCTCCCCATAAATGTCTGCACTTAAGCTTGATAAGGGAAGGGAAATTTTCCAAAAAAAGAAGTGACAGAGTTTAAAAATTTGTCAGATTTGATGCCTGCCGTTCAAAAGTATTCATATTCTGAAACTCACACCATTTATCTAAAATAGTGAACGCTTTGATATCATGTGTTTGTGGTCCTCAGGCTGAAAGTTCTTTCAGCATGATGGATAAATTATTGTCATCTGATGGAATAAAAGGGGAGGAGGAAAGAAAAGTGGTGAAGAAATAGGAAGGGAATTATATCAACAGAAATAAAAGCTAAGCAAATATTGCTGTGCAGCTGCAGAGTCAACAAAAGACAAATATGGCCATGGGACTTGCTGAGAAGAAAGCAACACAAGAGGAAAATTGAGCTGATGTTCTAGCAAGTACAAAAAAGAAAAAAAAAAAAGAGAGAGAGAGAGAGAGAGAGAGAGAGAGAGAGAGAGAGAGAGAGAGAGAGAGAGAGAGAGAGAGAGAGATGTATTTGAAGAAGCAGTGTCTTTTGAAATCACTTTATTTTGTTTTGAATTCAGTAATTTTATATTGTGAATATAGTTAACAATTCCATCTTGCTTGTGCTGCATTATATTTACACTTTCTTGTCACATGTTCTGATTTTTTTTGCCCAATTAAAAAAGTTCAGCTTTTTTGTTCCTTGGTCAGTCTCATGTATGAATTAGTGTAGAGGTACCAGATAGTTCTGTGTGACATTGGCGAAAAGACTCTAACTCACTGGGTTTTGTTCCGGAATCCTAAGGTGAATAACCAACTGGAACCGTCAGCTGTGGGCTAATCCCCCACACTGATGTACCTTACTGATTAAAAAGACTCAAAGAAAGAAATTAAAGGACTCTAATGTGGGATATGGTGGACCTACCACATTTGAGAAGGACAGTCCACCACGGAAATGATATGGAACTGGAAAATGGAGAATGAGAAAGAGATCCCGACGAGTGAGTGTAAGATTGGTGTACGGAATACTAGAGGAATAAATGGAAAGATGAATGAGGTGATTGAAGAAATTAATAAGTATAAATTGGATGTGCTGTGTGTGAGTGAAACTAAAATAAAGGAAATTGGGATAGAAGTGAATGGTACAGTGAGTGCATGGTCTGGAGTGTTGGATAATGTGAGATGACAGGCTGGTGTAGGTGTGATTTTAAGTGAAGAGATGAAGAACAACTTCATTCACTATAGCTGCACAAGTGAGATAATTTTTTTCGATTTGCTTGAAAGTGAAATTTCGGAGAATAGTAATTGTTGTAGTGTATGGTCCTTGTGACTTGGAACCTTCTGATAGGAAGGAAGATTTGTGGAATGAACTAAAAGCTGCTTTGAACCAGTTTGGTACTAAAGAGAAAGTTATAATAGCAGGGGATTTCAGTGTTAGAGTAAGTGTGCAGAATGCCATTTCTGACAATGTTCTGGGTAAGTTTAATGATTCTTGTGTGAATGATAATGGTGAAAGATTAATTGAACTCTGCATTAAGAATGGTGTGTGTGTATCTAATACATTTTTCAACCACAAGTATATCCACACATATACTTGGGAAAATCATACTCTGGGTCAAAAGAGTTTAATAGATTTTGTTGTTTACGATCAGCGCATGAAACACTTAGTTGTTGACATCTGTGTGGTGAGAGGTGCGGATGTTAATTCTTATCATTACTTGGTGGTGTCACAAGTGAAATTGAATGTTGGTTGGAGGAAAAGGAATAAGAAGAAGACTAGGATGGAAAGAATAAAGGTTGAAAGGCTCCTTGAAGTCTATCAGCATTACTCTAATTTACTCAGTAGATAACTGAAGGATATGAAGTCATGTGAGAGTGATGTAGAAAAGAAGTGGACATGTTTTAAGAACTGTGTTGTCACTGTCGCTGAAGAGGTCTGTGTCATGAAAACAGTAGGTACCACTAGAGGGGATGCTTGGTGGAATAGTGAGATCAAAGAGACAGTAAAGAGGAAGAAGGAAGCTTATTTGTATTTGGGGGATGCTGCAAGGTAGAGTTTCTGAGGATGAATATCACTGTAAGAAGCATGAGGCAGTGCAGCTGGTTTGCCCGAACAAGACTGAAGATAGGAAGGAAATGGTGGAAAGGCATGAATTGGCTTTTTGGAAAGATAGAAAAACTTTCTGGAAGTATATGAGACACAGGAGAAATAGGGGAAACAAAATTGCAAGTTGTGTGAAGAATATGAGGTAAGTGAAAGATGGGGTGATTACTTCTGTGAGTTATTAGATCAAGAAAGTAAAGATGATTCTGAGGCAGAAGCAGATGATGTCACAGTGCAATAAGGAAGCACAGGAGAGATCTCAAGAGAAGAGGTGTGTAAAGCTCTAAAATCTCTCCAGAATGGTAAGGCTCCAGGAGTTGATGACATAACTGCTAAGATGTTGAAATTTGGTGGTGACACTGTAATTGACTGGTTAACTGAAATCTGCCAGTTGTGCTGGGAGTTAGGAATGGTACCTCGGGATTGGAGGGATGCTATCCTTGTTCCCTTGTATAGGGGAAAAGGTGATCAGACTGACTGCAAGAACTATCATGGTATTAGCTTACTGAGTGTGCCAGGGAAAGTGTTTGGTAAGGTCATTATTGAAAAGTTATGAGGTCTTACATCAGAGAAAGTGTGGGATGTTCAGAGTGGCTTTATGCCTGGTAAAGGCTTCACTAACCAAATTTTTGCATTACGCATGATGATTGTAAAGTATCTGGCTGTTGGTAAGAAAGTTTTTTGTGCCTTCAGAGATTTAGAGAAAGCATATGACTGAGTAAATAGGTACTTCTGTGGTAGGTGTTGAATGAATATGGTTTTACTGGGAATCTACTTAATAGTGTGAAAGCCATGTATGCTGGTAGTAGAGCTTGTGCATGAGTGAATGGTGTTGTGTCAAAATGGTTTTCATTGGTGCAGGAGTCAGGTGAGGTTGTGTAATGTCACCATGGCTGTTTAATGTATTTATGGATGCATGCGTGATGCTAAGATGGACAGTACTGGTTTATGTCTTGGTAATACCCATGTGTGCAGGTTGCTGTATGCTGATGACACAGTCCTGTTGGCAGAGAGCACAAGTGAGTTGCACAGTATTTTGTACCCGCTGTACGAAGTTTGTATGAAATTCAAACTGAGTATAAATAAAGGAAAAACCAAAGTTATGGTTTTTGAGCGAGGAACTGTTATGGTTTTGTTATGCAAAGTTATGGTTTTTGAGCGAGGAACTGTTATGGTTTTGTTATGCAAAGTTATGGTTTTTGAGCGAGGACTGTGATGGTTTTGTTATGCAAAGTTATGGTTTTTGAGCGAGGAACTGTTATGGTTTTGTTATGCAAAGTTATGGTTTTTGAGCGAGGAACTGTTATGGTTTTGTTATGCAAAGTTATGGTTTTTGAGCGAGGACTGTTATGGTTTGGTTATGCAAAGTTATGGTTTTTGAGCGAGGAACTGTTATGGTTTTGTTATGCAAAGTTATGGTTTTTGAGCGAGGAACTGTTATGGTTTTGTTATGCAAAGTTATGGTTTTTCAGCGAGGAACTGTTATGGTTTTGTTATGCAAAGTTATGGTTTTTCAGCGAGGAACTGTTATGGTTTTGTTATGCAAAGTTATGGTTTTTGAGCGAGTAACTGTTATGGTTTTGTTATGCAAAGTTATGGTTTTTGAGCGAGGAACTGTTATGGTTTTGTTATGCAAAGTTATGGTTTTGTTATGCAAAGTTATGGTTTTTGAGTGAGTATTGAATGCTGGGTAAGACTAAATGGCACAGTGATTGACTAAGCGAATGAGTTTGTGTATTTAGGAAGCATGTTTGACCGAGAAAACAGATTAGATGGCGAAATTAGTAGGCGAGTGAATTCTTCATTAAAAGCTATAGCTGCCTTGGGAGGTTTTCACAGGAATGATGGGTTCTCAAGAGAGTCCCACATGGCTGTGTATGAAAGTGTAATTGTTTCTACTCTGATGTATGGCAGTGAAACCTGGGTACTACAGAAGAAACATAGGAGGCATTTGTGTGCTGGAGAAATGTATTACTTACTGGGGTGTGTGTGTGTGTGTGGGGGGGGGACACGTTCTGATCATGTGAGGAATGAAGATGTGTTGCAGTTGTGTAATGTGAAGCAAAATGTTGTTAGTAAAATGCAGGCTAATATTCTTAGGTGGTTTGGCCATGGTAAAAGAATGAGTGACAAGATGCTTACTAAGAAAAATTTTTCAGCTCAAGTGGCAGGAAAGAGGGGCAGAGGAAGGTCAAGGAAGTCACATGAGAGGGTCAGATTTAGGAGTGTCTGCATGAGAAAAAGATTATGAGTATGAAGTGTCTTGTGTAATGGATGTCAGTGAAGCTCGAGTTTTGTGTCAAGATCACTGTAAATGGAGAAGTTTGATACGGCAACAGTAAGTAAATAATCAGTTAAAAATTTATCTGGTGGTTTGTATTTCTTTGTGGGGCTAACCTCTGAATCTCAGAGAACAGCTTAGTGGTATGTATGTATATACCAGTTAAATGTTTATTTGGCAGATGGTCTTTCTTTGAGGAGCTAACCTCTGAATCTCAGAGAACAGCTTAGTGATATATGCATATGTATCTAAGTAAACAAGCAAAGTAAGTAAAGTAAGCAATAAATAATAACTAAATGAGCAAAGTAAGTAAACAAAAATAATAAATAAGTAAATGTGCAATATAAAGTAAGCAATCAAAATAATGAGTAAGTGATTGAGCCAAGTATGTAAAGTCAGCAATAAATAATAAGTAAGTAAATGAATAAAATAAGCAATAAATAATAAGTAGCTAGGTAAGTAAGTATATTAATGTAGCTTTTAACTGGAAATTTCAGTCTTTTTCAATGTTAGGAAGAATGGACAATGGCAAGTGTTTGCCAGATTTGTAATGTTGCACTCGCTGGTTTTCTTTTAAAATTGATTTCCAGGTTAAAGGAATACCACACTAAAACTTTAATTAAAATCCATAATCAGTTTTAAAAGAAAAACAATGGACATAACATTGCAGATTTTGGAACCACTCACCATTGCCTATCCTTTCTAAGGTTGAAGTAGACCGAAGTTTTACTCAAAAGCTCCCTTATAAATGATTTTTACATAACTTGAGTGCATTAATTCGGAGTTTCAATACTTGCTGATTTACAGTTATATAATTGTGCCCAAATTCATTGTGTTGTTTAAAACAGATTTTCATATGTGATCAAAAGGTTTCCTATTCATTAAAGCAATCAAAAGTAAGAGCTGGAATTCATTTTTATTGTTGAAATAGTTATTACTTTTCACTTGTTGTAAGGAATTATTTTCAGTGACGTTTTTCTACCACAGCTGTGTGGAAAATTGCATTCCTGTGCAGTTTAATAATTTTTTTCTTTTCTGTGTGTTAATAGAATCTGAAGTGTATACCAAAGAGGGATATGTAAAACATTCTGCAGTACCTTACACAGATAACAAAGATATACTGAAATTTAATCATCCCTTAATGTTGATGGTAAGAATTTTACATTAATCTTTATTTTAATTTTCACATTCTAAACAATAGTGCAGAAACTGAAATGTTTATGTTAAGCGCAATAACCAAAATGTAATCTTATTGCAACAATAAATTGTTTTGTAGTACATTGCTGGGCCTTCTTTGATTTAAGAAGAATTCTTTCATTCTTTAAAACTTTACATCTTCATATTTATTAATTTTGCAAAATTTTTTCAGTATGAATTACTTATTGAATGCTTTATTTCCTTAGTGTAAAACCAATCTGTGATTATTAAGTCAAATAATTACACAAATTTGGCTTTATTGAAGCAATAAGAATTTTCTAGCTGCATGATCAAGAAATCAATTTATATGGAGTTGTGATCTTTTGCAGTATATTTCTATGTTTTATTGCTGTTTATCATGTGTAATACAAGTCATGCCATGTAAATTGGAAGTATGCATTACACATGCAACAAGTAGATGAAGGTAGTTGGGTAAACATGCTAGTTTTATTAAGGAAATTTGAAAAAAAAAAAAAAGAAACACACTTTCAACTCGATTTGGGTCTGTACCACCTGTTATTACCTGTAAATCGCCAGAGTGTGACTGGTTGCCAGATGTGGGTTTTCAAATGCTTCATTATGGTTTTTGTCAAACAATAGGAGAGATTTCCAAATGATGGAGGTAACATAAGGACTATCACAGTGAAAGTATTTTTAATTAGAGGTAAATTTTAATACATTTGGTAGTCAAATTTTTGAACTAGAACCTAGTTCATCATCAGGACTGTCACTGGAGTAACTCCTGACAATGAAAATTGAAAAAAAACCATCATCAGAACAGTCACTGGAGTTACTCCAGTGCAGAGTAGCAGAATGTAGATGTACACATGTAAGCTGTACGCAGATAGTTTCCAAATTATTAGCAGATTTTGCAGATAGAGTTTTTGCTTTTAGATTAAAAAAAATAGTTATTTACAGCAATTATAACACTTACTCAAGGCTTTACTCAAATTAATGTACTTAATTCAATTTTAACTTGAAGAATCAATTATTTTTTATGTCTTCTGAGTTCTTTTGTTTCTTACTGATGTTTCTGGCCTCTAGATTTTATCAAGGCTTGCTCTTGATGTATAGGAACTATCAAAACTTTTGTTTACTTAGAAAGAATTTAAATTTTATCACCATGTTTCTCTTGCAGTTGCCAGTTATTAAATTAAAATCTTTTCCTTATGCATTTGTAATTGTCTACTATTTTTGAATTAAGATGTTGAAAATGCTATTTATAAATTTTGAAGGTTCAGTAAGGGAACTGTTTTTCTGAATATAAAAACTTTCTTTAATTAGTCTCTTGTTTTTATGAGGTTCATAGTCCAATATTTTAATACACTGGCATGCAAAAATTAAGGACAAGATGGTTTTTCGAATGTAACGTCGTGCAGAAGTGTTCCACATCGACTCAAATCATACCATAAGATTTCCAAGATGTAAGAATATGGGACAAGTGAGCAAAACCGTCCAAACAAGGAATCCAAAGGATACAAAGGCACTTTATTGAAAAGTTAGTTTCGAGCACAACTGGACAGAAGACAGAAACGTCCATGTGACAGGCGGCTGCCAAGAAAAATCCAGTCTTTAGTCGGAGATATGATCACCCCTGACTGCGTTGCAGGATTTACAACGTCTGTCCATGCTGAGGACGAGGTTGTCAAGGAGCTGTTGAGGCATCGCGGTCCATTCCTCTTTTAGGCCGCCCCGGTGGCGCAGTGGTCTAAGCGATGGCCTCTGATCATTCGTCCGTAAGGGGTCCGGGTTCAAATCCCGGTGAAGCATGGATGTTGTGTTTGTCTTACGGCACTGGCTCTCTCCCTTCCCTGGAACCAGTGACCCTAAATTAGGGACGGGCGACTGCTTATAGCCCATTGAGTTGCTCACAGTGGTCGTTAAACCTCCAATCAAAAAAAAAAAAAAAAAAATTCCTCTTGTAGCGCCAATCGCAGCTGCGGAATCGTTGCTGGCGGCTATTGACGTGCTGCCAAGCATCTCCCGAGAAGGTCCCACACGTGTTCGATTGGATTTAGGTCCGGGGACCTTGCGGGCCAATCCATGCGTTGAATATCTTCACTCTCCAACAGCTCTGCGACAGCCACTGTACGATGAGGTGTAGTGTTGTTGTCCATGAAGAGGAACTCAGGACCCACAGCACCTCTAAACAGATGCATGTGAGGCAGGAGAACCTTGGTACAATAGCGGACACCAGTGACTGAACCTCCTTGGAAGATGTGGAGGTCAGTACGGCTACCAAGCATGATACCGCCCCAAACGAGAACTCGGCCACCTCCAAACCGGTCCCTTTTGATGATGTTGGAGGTGTGATTGCGTGTTATCTGCTCTCTCCAGATGTGTATATGTCCAGAATCGCTCGTCAGACTAAATCGGCTCTCATCCGTAAAGAGAACTCGACCCCATTGCTGATGTGTCCAGTTCTTGTGTCCTTGGCACCACAGAAACCGCCGTCTCCGATGAGCAGGCGTTAATGGCACACACCGTACTGGTCGTTGTGCAAATAGACCACCTTTGTGCAGCCTCCTGGCCATGGTAAAACGCAATAACTGACGTCCAGTTGTCTGTTGCATGTGCCTTGCGATTTCTCCCACTGTCTGCCGTCTGTCTCTTCTCGCCTGTAGGACAATATACCGGTCATCTGCCGCTGTGGTTGCTTGTGGACGACCACTGCTAAACTCTCGGACAGCTGTTCCTGTTGTTTGAAATGCTCTCCAAGCTCGTGAAACGATGCTGTGAGCGATGCCGAACTCCTCGGCCACACTTCGACCTTCTTCCAACTTCCCAATGATGCGACCTCGGGTTAAGTCATCCAGGTGTCATCTACTGGATTGCCTGTTGGTCATATCACATGGTGGCAGCAACTCGACGTCGTTCTAACCGATGTACACAGTGCAGTAGCTTTTACCGAATTGCTGAGCGTACACCGCCCGTGTGCTTTATACCCTTCCGACACTCCGCCCACCATGCCATGCTGCATATATGTGCATGCCCTACCGTACCGGATCCTAGTGTATCTCCTGAGTGGTCTTTCGGTCCGTTCTGCCTGCTTGTTCCGCTGTTATGCTATTTTCTCCTCTTTGTCCTTAATTTTTGCACACCAGTGTATATATGGTATATCATTTGCAAGCTTGTCATGTGATGCTGATTAACTGCAGATGTGCTTATTTGCATAACGCAGAGGTGGTTTTAACATTTTAGATGATTGTTATATAATGCCAGTTGTCAGATAATAGCATAACTTTTTGTGGAATGATACTTGACACAATGAGATTTTAATTTTGTTTTTTCCTGTGATCACTGTGTGATGATTAAATATTTAATTGCAATTGAACTCCCTCTTGGCAGCTCTTCTGCAGCTTGTGTGTGACCTTCCAATAAACTTGATGTGTCCTGTCTTTTGATGAGAGAAAACTAGACGTTAGTACATTCCTGTTCAACCACCATTAGATTGCATTTCAACTATTACTGTAATTTTTGTCGTATTATTCACACCGGCGTATAACCACAGACTGCAAAATTCACATAACAAAAAAAATTTCCTTCGTATAATCCAGACTGTGACATTCAGGAAAAAAATCGCCGTATAATCTGCACATCATAGATGTTGAACCGGAAGTGGAATTTCCGACAGAAAAGTCGGTCACATAATAACCCATAAGTCCGAAGAAGTACGAGGAAAAAAAAATTTTTTTTATTAAATGAAGATATTCATTTTTAAAGGTTACTTTTTCATATTTTTTATCTCTGGACAGATAAAGAGTGTGGCATCCATAGATCATGCCGATGCAGCTCCAGAGTATTGCATTACACCTTGCCAATGACGAAAGGCTGATTCAGAACAAGTCATAGAAATACCGTATGTATTCGCGTATAAGTCAAAAGTTTTTGGAGGAAATCCTGCTTTCAGAGTTGGGAGATCGGCTTATGCGTGGGCCAATAAAAAACTTCCGTGAATTCTCCCACGAAATTTACTGACGGATTTGTTTACGTTTTAGACTGCGGCACAGAGGCTTTCCACATGTTATGGCACGATTGTGTTCTGACCTCAAAACTATCACGCAGTGACATGATCATATCCACAATTCTGTCCACCACTTTAAGTTTAAATTCGGCAGTGTAACTGAAATGTTTCTTTTTCAAAGACATCATGAATAGCAATGAAGGAAAATAGCAGCAACGACATTGGTCAAAACGGCGAAAGACGAACTAAACGCAAGGCAATGCACACTAGATCCGAAAGGAGGAACGCATAGGTTCATGCAGCAAACGCTGTGCATACTTCTTTGGCTTTTTGCCAAAAACATAAACGACACGACAGTCAGAGCTGTCTTTCTCAACGATACAAAATGACCCATGCCGTCCCTCCCCACAACTTTCCCGATCTTTCGTTATGACATTCCTCCCTGACCTCCCCGCTCTGTACAAACTCCTGAACTGAGGAAAATTCTTCTGAGGGAGTTCTTTCTCCAATTATACCCCCTTCCCTGCACAATTATGCTGCAGATTTTTTTAAGAATCGAAGGGTCGTAATTTGTTTTTTAAATCGGTGTATTATCCACATCGGCGTATAATCTGCAGAACCTATATTTTAAACTTTTTTAGCTGATAATCCATGGATTATACGACAAAATTTACGGTACTTTGTTGTTAATCCATCTGTAGTCCATAGGTGAACAGAAGCATGCCATAGGTCACTTTCTTGTAGACTGTAGTGCTTGCTCACTCGCATATGTAGACCACCATAGTGTAGTCACTCAAACATGTAGACTATCGCTCACTCACTAGTAGAGGCAGCTTTTAGCCCACTTGCTTTGGTAGATGTAAACCATAGATCACTAACAAATTCACATACTAATAGATCACAGACTGTAGTTTAACTTCAATTAGATTGTGTTTAAACCATCTATATGCCACAGCTTAGTCCTTATTAAATCAGATTTCAACCATCATATGTGAGCCACAGTTCATTCATTGTTGTGTTACAGTTTATCAGACATGTGGTTTGATTTTTACACTGCCTTGATTACGTATTAGTATATTAGCCCAATATTTTCTGAGTACTGTGCACTTCATCTGGCATTTGGTTGCCATTATACTGTAATCAACAGAAAGCTTTGTTTTCACTACACAGGACCCTGTTTTAATTACAGTAGATTGCAGCTCAATTTCAAACCTTCAGTGGACTTCAATTCAAGTGACATTCATTTTTGACATCCTGAACTTTACATTTTTAGCTTAAAAATATTTAAAAGCATTAAGTTTCAGCATTAATGAAGTCATACAATTGATGTCATCATTTACCTTTCATGATTTGCCTATGAGCTTATCTTTTTTTTGGGGGGGGGAGGCATGTGATATCCCCAAATTCAATCTGCTTTTCTGCTTTCAGCCTTATATCATAAAATTTTAAAAGAAGGTTATTTAATTTATATTTTTTCTTATTGTAATGTATGTTTTCTACTTCAAGAACAATACAACCCCCCCCCCCAAAAAAAAAAGAAACAACAACAAAAATTAACTAGCTACCAAGTGCTGTTGTCAAGTTAAAAATCATGACCTTTTGAACAGCGACCACATGGGCACAATTGGTTAAAACTATTTCTTTGAAAAAACTTTATTTACATTTAAAAAGCACTTACAATTCAGAATTCGACCTTTGAAATAACTGCATACATTAATCTTAAAAAGGCTAAAAAAAATTCACTAGCCATCTACTTCCCACTTTCAATCTAGTGCTCTTGTGAATGCAAAACTACTTAAAGGCAAGTCTGTACTCATATTACATAGTTAAAGTCAAGTCTGTATTTAAACTATTTAAAGACAAGTTTATACTAAGATCGGAACTATTTAAAGGCAAGTCTATATTAAAATTAAGCATGTTTTAGAAACTGTTACATGTGCTGAAAACATTTGAAGTATGTAAAAGAAGAGTAAATAATCAACAAAGAATAATAAATGTAAAAGTCAGGATAAATAATAAGATAAAACATGAATAAGAAGTAATATCAACATAAGAAGAAATCCAAACTGTAAAATCAAGCAAGCAGATAAGTAAAACCAGTTGGGAATTATAAATGTAGAAAAAATGCAAGTTTCTCATAGCCACCCAAACTTCGTAGAAATATTAAAAAATGAGATCCAACTTAGAAACAAGTGAGGCTCCTGGCCCAAATAAATCATATTACCAGGAAATATCAGCAAAGCAAACCCATCCCTTGGATGTGAATATAGGAAATTTGAAACAACTACAGTTTTTTTTATTGTGATTAGTGTAATGTACAATTCTTCCTAAGCATAAGTAAGTTTATCCTTGAAGTACCTCTGGCTCAACGATGTTAGGTGTACTTCCATTTGGAGTCAAGATGAAGAGCTTTTAATTTTTGGGTAACTGCAGAATCACCAACATAGAGCTGGCATCAGGAAAAGCATCATGACCTATGCAGGTTGAGTCCAACAACTTTTAATGATTTACCCTGTGTTTATTGAGACGAACAGGAAACTGAAGGTGTTTAAACTGAAATGGAAGGTCAGATGGGATGATTGGAATAAAAACATGCTCTCCTGCAGTATGCCAGTCATAATAATAGCTTTGATGACATTTAACAGGAGTTTCTTGAGAGTGAACCATGTTCCATTGCAGATTATTGATGGATCCAGATTACGTCAAGATAAAATAAATAAATTGTCAAGATGAGGTGGGAGTATGTGTGACGGAAGGAATTGTGATGGTAAGCTTTGAGTAAAATGAAATATCAAAAAATTCATATATTTTTAGTATTTTATTTCATGTACAGGGATCACTTCATATGAAATGCACAATGTGGCAATGCCATGGTGTTGATGATGCAATCTCAATGATGTTCATGTAAGTTGTAGTGTGGGACTTGAGGAAGCGGAACGGGGCCTCATTACTCCTGCAGTGTGTGGTGTTGTGGACTGACAAGGGTTATAAATGGTCCATGCAGAGGCTTCAGGTAGTGTGGCACATGAAGATCAATGGTCATATATCAAGATTGAAACTTTACATGGCAAAATTCTATCAGACATTCACAGTGCTTTGCATGAGGTTTGTTGTGATGAAACAATAGACCAAAGTACAGTTTCCTGCTGGACTACTTGCTTTTGTGAAGGACGTTTAAGCATAAACAACAACTCTAAAGTCAGGTAGGCCAAAAACAGGAACAGATGAGCCAAGTGTGAAACTTGGTTGTAATTGATGTCATGGCTAGTCCTAGACTTGATATATTATAAATTTCACTAAATTATGGGATTTACTCAGGAATAAAAGGATATTAATTACAGTCAAATTTTTGGGTAGCACTCCTACCCTTCCTCAGGACTACACTATAGTAGGTGTTACCATTCATTAGCTAAATTCCAACCTTTTACATCATTTAATTTTGTACTTCTTCTTCTCTCAATTTCCAGTCCTTCTGACACTTTTCTCTTGAAAAAGTGCTGTTGATATGTCAGAACTTCTACATAGTCCCAAAGCACTTTATGTCTTGTATTTTGAACACGTCTGTCCAAACCTGTTTTGTTTGTTAAATTTTTAATTGCAAACTGTGTCGAATAAGACCTTCAAGCAACATGCGAGGAAATTGCAGAAGTTACAGGAATTTCAGCAACATCAGTATTCTGTATTTTGACAAACGATTTGCAGAAAAGTAAATTAACAGCCCGGTGGGTCCCTCATGACTTGACTGGTGCACAAGAACAGATTTGTGTGGACAATGCAACATTGCAGAAGCAAAGGTTTGTCACTGAAGTCGACGCCTTCCTGTTACAAATTGTTGCTATTGATGAAATGTGGATTAGGGACTTTGGATGCGAGTTGAAATTGCAGTAAAGCAAATGGAGAAGTCTGTGTTCTCTACGACCCCAAAAAAATCAGACAAGCACAGTTGAAGGTCAAGCAAATGATGATCTTCATGTACAATTACCTTGGCATCATCATGGCAGATAGTGTACCACATGGAACAAGTGTCACAGCAGCCTATTACCATGACTTCCTGCAAAACTTATGCAGAAAACTGTACAGTAGCCGAACTGACCTGCTCAGAGATGGGCCTCTCACTTTGCATGACACTGCAAGATCACACATGGAGAACAGATCTGAGATGGGCTGAGCTCAAGCCCGAAGTGGAGCCAAGGCCCGAACCGGGATCAGGCTGCACAATACTTATTAGGTGTGCAACTTAATTCTCAGCCCCTAACCACAAGCAATCGTAGAACGTCAGCAAATGCAAATAGCTGTGTGCAATAATGGCTGATTTCAGCACCATCCAACAGCTTTCCAGGCAACCATAACCACTCACAGCTGTAGTGACAGGAGGAACGAAAGTTGACGGTGAAAGCAATATCGTTCAAGAAGCAACATTTGAGGCACTGCCTCCTGTTCACGTTTCAGCTGAAAAAAGTGCCCAGCGAATGATCTCTGCTGCTTTGGGTGAGACTGCTGTGTCCTACAGTACGTGTAAGAAGTGGTTCCAGCGGTTTAAGCAGGGAAATTTCGATCTCCATGATGCAGAACGCCCGGGACAGCCACAGAAAGTTGACGATGAGGAACTGGAACAACTGTTGGACGCGGATCCCTGTCGCACACAGTCAGAGCTCGCCCAGGAACTCAGAGTAACACGGCAAGCCATTGCAAAGGTCCTGCACAAGCTTGGACGGATTCACAAGGAAGGCCGTTTGGTGTCACACCAACTCGCAGCTGCGAACAAGTTGGGGCGCTATGATGTTGCTGTGTCCTTGCTCTCCAGATTCAAGAAGAAGGATTTCCTCCACAAGATTTTGACCTGTGATGAGAAGTGGATCCTCTACGATAATCCTAAGCGGCGCAAATCGTGGGTTTATCCAGGTCAGCCTACCACCAGTACCGCCAAACCAAATATCCATGCCCGGAAGTTGTTGCTGTGCATATGGTGGGATCAGCGCGGTGTCGTACACTATGAGTTACTCAAACCTGATGAAACGGTCAATGCTGAGCGTTATTGTCAGCAACTCATTCGTGTGAGTGACGCACTGGGAGACAAAAAGCCATACACCGGCAAGGGCAGAAAGTCGGTCCTGTTGCTTCAGGATAATGCACGTCCTCACACCGCAAAAACGACTTTAAACATGATCACCGACCTGGGATGGGAGATTTTGTCCCGCGTGGCGTATTCTCCAGACTTCGCCCTGTCAGATTATCACCTCTTTCGCTCCCTGCAACATCACCTGAGTGATACGCACTTCACTTCTGTCGAGGAGGTTCACACAAGTATTGATGACTTTATCAACTCAAAACAGCCCTCTTTGTTCCGCAGTGGCATTCGGCAGTTCCCTGACCAATGGCAAAATGACGGGGATTATTTCCCTAATTAGGTACATATTCGATTTGCTATAATTTGCTGTCAACTTGTCGTGTCTCTGGCTGAGAATCAAGTTGCATACATAATACTAGAGTTCGGGCTCGGGCTCTGAGAGGAAGATAATTTTCTTCCTTTTTCTTTTAATGTGATTTTGTATGATTTAGCACACAAGACTTTTTTACACTTTCTAGTTGTTAAAAAGAATTCTTTGGCAACTGGGTCTAGATGGGGAGTGGGAACTCAACAGGGCTATTCATTCCGGGCTGGGGTAACAAAAACCATAGAGCCATGAATTACTAGATTTCGACAAAGAAAAAGTTTCTTTAAGAACTATAGTAGTGGATAGCAAGTTGATGAAATTTTGCTCCCTACCTCAGCGGGGCAGCTCTTGGCCGATTCTATTGAGCAACATACGACATAGTTTGTTGTGCCTCCCGATTTTTTCTGATGCCCCGCCCCCAAAATAGGAAGAAATGAATGGTAAAAAAAAACCCCTATAGAAATAGATATTAATCCCTTCCTCACTCCGCAGTTAAAAAAGACATCGGTTAATTGCACGGGGTGGTGGGATGGGAGAATGGAAGTCTGAAAGAAGAGATTTTTTTAATGCTTAAACAAGTTAATCATAGTTTTGGGGCTCGTTCGAGCCCGAGCTCTGTTTTGCAATATAAAATTCAGTCTCAGGTGGGCTCAGGCTGACATACTTCGCGCTCGGATGGGCTCGGGCTCTTAAAACTGAGCCCAAACTCAGCTCTGATGGAGAAGTTGGTGACAACTTTGCTTGAGAAGTACAGGTGGGAAGCTTTACAATAGAAATAACAATAAAAATAAGAAAAAAATTACAATAGAAATAAAAAAAAATAACAATAGAGATAAGAAAAATAACAATAGAAATAAGAAAAAATTACAATAGAAATAAGAAAAATAACAATAGAAATAAGAAAAAATAATAGAAATAAGAAAAAAATTGTTTTTTAAACAATGAGACTATTTATAGTTTATATGAACATATGGAGAGCCAAGGTCTGAAATGTAAACAAACCCACCAACAACTGTGGTGGAAGGATACACACTTCATGAATCTAAAACAGTAAAAATCAAATTTCAAATCACGTGTCTTGTCAAATTTCAAACAGTGATTGAAGAAACCTAGTTAAAATCTTTCTGTAAAAATAGCTTGGAACTACAGGGTGATTCAAAACTCCCCAAACTCTGAATTCAAATATTTCTACCTTGAATATAGTGATGTATAACTATTTTTACATACTGTTATATTGACACTCATACTTACAGGTAATGAAAACCACTTTACAATAGATGCTGGAATTGTCCACCATTCTGTTGAAGACGCAAATTCACCCGACGACACATGTTGGCGGACACCCTTTTCAGTGTGTTGGTCGGTATGTCCCTCACGGCTGTAATCATGTTGTTCCGCAGATCCCGTACCATCTTAGGGTTGTTGTGGTAAACTGTGTCTTTCAGATAGCCCCATGAATAAAAGTCTGGAGGTCTCAAGTTAGGCGAGAGAGGCAGCCAGAGTTTTTTCGAGATTAATCGATCGTGGAAGAACTCGCGGAGCATCTCCATTGTGTCGTTTGATGTGCGGCACATTGCTCCATCTTGTTGAAACCAACAGTAATGTTCGTGTTCTTTCAGCATCACTGCAAATGGATGGGTGATGTCTGCATACACAGTGGGATTTACAGTTGCGTCGAAAAAAAAAATGGCCCTACAATTCGCCATCTAGACATGGCACCACACTCCAACTTTCTGACAGTAAAGTCCAACCTCATGCAATGCGTGTGGATTCTCCGCAGCCCACGTGTGAGTGTTTTGGCTATTGACATATCCATTCAAATGAAACCATGCCTTGTCATTGAAAAAAAGCGTTGTTAATCTGGTTAGTCACATTGTTGCGTGTGAAACTCTTAAACCATTGGCAGTTGGCAATTCGCTTTTCCAAGTCCAAAGAACATAGCTCTTGCACTACTCGAATTCTGTACGGCTGTAGCTTTAGACATTTAGTATCCCTCTGGAAAGCTGAATACGATGCCCCTAACTCTTCAGACAGCCGCTGAAGCGATTTCCGGGGAGAGCACTGCAGGGAAACTTGAATTTTCTCCAGAAACATGGTCATCGCCACGGCCGACTGGCTGCTTTTCGGCTTATCCTGAACACTGCCTGTCTCGCGAAACCGGTTCACAAGGTGAAACACAGTTGTTTTCCCTGGTATAGGAGCATCAGGAAACTTCCTTTGAAAGAGCTGGATGCAACGTTGGTAAGATTTTTCCATAAAACAAACTTCTAACAAAGCGACTCTCTGTTCTTGCATGAGACTCGTGGCTGACTGAACGTTAATGCTTGCCAACGCTCGCGTAAGCGTAGTGTCACGTGGCGCAGCTCGTTCCCCAAGTTCACAGACAACAGCCACAAGCAGCAATACTTGGATATCTTTTATGGTTTTACAGCAAATACGTTTTAAAATATAGAGTTTGGAGACTTTTAAATCACCCTGTGTATATAGTGTATAGCAACACAATAGGACCTGTGTCTGGCATGTAAACAAACCTGCTTGCAACTGCAGTGGAAGGACACACCTAACACTTCAGAAGTGCATCTTAAAAATTTTGGCACAACATATTAATATTAGTTGTAAATGCATTTATGGCACCTCTATTCATAGTGATTGTGGAATAGCTTTTATGGGTCTTATAGAGGTTATTTTTCATCAAAGTTGGTTGTCAAATTTTCGAACTAAAGCCTAGTTCGTCATCAGGACTATGTCACTGGAGTAGTTGCTGCCACTCAATTGGAAGAGTCCATCCGCAATTATCGTTAATTGTGGTACTTCTTCTTCTTGCTATTTCGATCCCTTCTGCTAGTTTCCTCTTTACTAAGTTTGACTGGTGGGCGATTATTTTCACTGAGTCCCAATTTATGGAGTGTCCACTTGCTTGTATATGTCTAGGAGAAACAGGGAGAAGTATTAAGGTCCGAATGAAAGAACACCAAGCAGCTATTAGGAACATTGGGAACAAAACAGGGCTAGACAGACATATACAAGCAAGTGGACACTCCATAAATTGGGACTCAGTGAAAATAATCGCCCACCAGTCAAACTTAGTAAAGAGGAAACTAGAAGAAGGGATCGAAATAGCAAGAAGAAGAAGTACCACAATTAACGATAATTGCGGATGGACTCTTCCAATTGAGTGGCAGCAACTACTCCAGTGACATAGTCCTGATGACGAACTAGGCTTTAGTTCGAAAATTTGACAACAAACTTTCATGAAAAATAACCTCTATAAGACCCGTAAAAAAGCTATTCCACAATATTAATATTGTCAATTCTATTTTCCTGTAGGTGTTCTCCTACATAGGTTTATGATATTTGTGTGCCTTGATAAAACTACTTATAGGTGCGTGAAAGATTGGCACATATTTGCTGCATCAATAAAAAATGGATTTTTGCAATAGCATCTGTAACTTTTGGCATGAGGTTCTCATACTTTCTGCAACAGTCAGTGGTTGGAAAAACTACTTTTTATTTGTAGCGAACTACAACTACTTTATGATAAATGCAGTTAACTACAACTACTTTATGATAAATGCAGTTAACTACAACTACAGCTACATTTTTAACAAAGTAGTGACTACAAACTACTTTGAAAATGTTGTCACTACTTCACTACTTTTTTTTTATTATGAAAATTTTTAGTAGTACTTAGTATTGTTTTGGTGAAAAAAATTGAATTTAATTTGTTTTGTGTATATTGAATTGATTGTTATTTATTAAAGGCGTTACTATACTTATGCTGGTATTAAAATTTATATGGAAATTATAGAAAAATTAAATTTGGGAGATGGGTGGATGCATTTCGAAACAAAAATATTTTCTAAGTACTAGAAAAGGCCATGAACATCCTAAACAAAAATGCATCTGAAAATTTTCATTCCACAAGAAGTTATTGGAAAGTTTGCGTTGTTTGTGTTCAAGCAGAGTTGAGTCACCTGAAAGTGCAAAAATAAGTGGATATTGTTGCATGTGTATGAAGATGTGTCACTATAAGTCATACGATAAAATGTACTCGTTCAATAACAACTTGTGGAGGCGGTGAAAGTCAATTTAAAAAGGTTAGGACAAAAATTGCAGTTATGAAAAACCTTATAATACCAGGATTCGGATCGATAGCCTTAGTCAAGCTAAGGTGGGGTACATGGGACCAAGTCATGGAAGACAACAGCACACAAAAATTTTTCACACTGCACTCATTTTGAACTTTTTTTTTGAAAGGCTACTGCCTGTATTTATTATTTTTCTTTAAAAACTTAATAAGTTAATTTAGTGGACAAACAGATGGTATTTCCTTTTTTTCTTGTTTGCTTAAACACAGCAGTATAAAAACAGAATCTGTATTTTCTTTTCTATTTCTCTTTGGTCACTGGCCTTATGAGCAGCAGAACTTTACATATTTCAACACAGTTGGTTTGAACACTAGGCATGCATCCAAAATTATACCATGATTCACATAGCTTACACAAAAAAAGATACTGGATTATTTTTAATTCCACAAGGTGGACAAGTTCTGTTCTTTTGAAACGTACTCTCTTCTCTCTCACTTAGTTAGCTCAATGACCAATTTACAATTTTACACTTATTGATTTAAATTTACAGCACCCAAACAATCTTAGCAAACTCTGCAATCTCCCAGACCAGCTTCGAAGACTTCAATTTAAATTTACAGTTATTTTAAGAGCCACCAGTTATACTTTAACAAATCTACTATCAGCAAGTAAACAAACCAAGTAAATTATCCTCAAAACAGAATTTACACTGAGCACAAGCATTAATTAACATTACATAACCCATAGAACTATCCTGAATGAACCTACTTCACTTATAAAGAAACCTCTCTAACTAATCTTAAAAAATATCACTACTCATAACATCAACATAATTCAGAAATTCAAACAATCTTCTTGCACTAGCTTGCTCATAAAAATCACCTCACTCTTCACTTCACATAATAGCTCAAGATACTTAATAACTCTATACTGTAAACAAAAGCTCAAAATACCAATTTACTAAATTTCCAAACCAAATATCATGCTCACTAACACTAACAACCAGAATTTAGAATTTCCATCCCTAGCACTACAGCAAATCATAAACAAATAAATTTAGATACTTTAAATCACCAAACAAACTTAAATTTAACACCTGCAGTGAATTACTGAGGTAGCGGTGAGGCAAATACTCTCAGTTCAGACACTACCCTGGGTTTTGAGAACCAACACAGGACGAAAATACCAGTCAGGCTGAAGGCATGAAATTGGGTCGTGAATCCAATTTCAGCCTATGCAAAAGGAAAGGGAAAAAATCCTCTAGTGCGACACATCATCATCAGGCACAGAATTTCCTCTAACATGATCTCGCCAATTATTGAAGCAACGCCCGACTGACCCTCGCTGGCAGTACATATCTCCGTGAGCAGCGAAACTAGTGGGGGGGGTTTGAAGACAAGTTTTCTCCCAAAAACCACGTCTTCAAGGATCTCCCCTTTTCGAACCAATGCATGATCCCACCTTGATCAACCACGCCTGCAAGAGCCTGTCGTACTTCAACCCTAAATACTCCAGGCACATCTGGCCCAGAACTAACACAACTATATCTCAGGAAAAATTCACTTATCTCTCTAAATCCCAAGAAATCCAAAATCACAATATCCACATGCATCCCAGGAAAATTCACTTATCTCTCTCTATATATATCCCAAGAAATCCTAAATCACAATATCCACATATATCCCAGGAAAATTCACTTATCTCTCTCTATATATATCCCAAGAAATCCTAAATCACAATATCCACATATATATATCCCAGGAAAATTCACTTATCTCTCTCTATATATATCCCAAGAAATCCTAAATCACAATATCCACATATATCCCAGGAAAATTCACTTATCTCTCTCTATATATATCCCAAGAAATCCTAAATCACAATATCCACATATATCCCAGGAAAATTCACTTATCTCTCTATACATATATTCCAGGAAAATTCACTTATCTCTCTCCACATATATCCCAGGAAAATTCACTTATCTCTCTATACATATATTCCAGGAAAATTCACTTATCTCTCTCCACATATATCCCAGGAAAAATCACTAGCAAGGAAATTCTTCTGCACCATGGCAATGCGCAGGTCCACTTCAGACAATAACACTGACCATTTACATAACCCACTAAATATTTTCACCTTATTGAAAATTAAAATTACATTTAGACTTTTAACCTTATAGTAAAAACAAGAAAATTTAGGCCAAAGAAAAGAACAATTAATACTGGAACTGGTGAGCAAAAGTGTGTCTTCTCAACCCATGATGTTCATTCTTTTTGTGAAAATACTAAACTTGAGAACCCAAATACCTCAACTTTTATTTTGCACATATCGCATCCTGGTGAAAATTCCCTACTCAGAGCCCTCTGCCCTAGGACAAGTTCCCGGCTTGCCCTAAGATCACCCCTTTCCAATGGGAGATTAACACTCATCTGGAGCATGTAAAATACTGGTCCTCAAATAACACACCTACCATCTTAATTTCGACACTCCACACTCCAAGAATGTAAACAGCACTTTAGGTTTCCAATTTCATCACACTATAATATGTTCCCAAAATCCCAATATAAATCATCCCATAATTTATCTTCACTCAAAAAGAAAATAACTCAACGCTGTAAAAGACTAGAGAGAAATGTTTACGATTATTTTATCACCCACGGCATCACAATAACACTGCTTTTCAATTATCACATGCCCAACTAAACTATTATCGATGCACCAAAATTCACTGTGCCCAACTATTAAACAAAATTTTTCCGATACATCAAAATTTACTGGCCTGGGAAGTTGCTAAAATACCAGTCATGACAAAAAAAAAAAAAAGCATAAATGAAAGCATTTTCAACTCCCCTCTCTCTTTTTCTTTCCCTTTTTTTCTGAATTCATACCTGAGTAACTAATAAATTTTAATTTTGAAAGCTGAACGACAACACAGCCATTTCAGAGGCAAAAAAAAACTTGCTCTTTTTCTTTTTGTTTCTTATGCTCAGCTCGAAGTTTAGGTACCCTGCGTGGGATGTTATATATATCAATACAGAAAGATATGGACTAAAACATTACCTTCGAGCTGGCGTTCTTTTTTTCCTTTTTGTTTTCACCACAGTTTACAGTCCTGGCACAACCACAGTCTCGTTAGAATTTCTTTGTTTTCTTCCTCCCAGTTCCCTTCCTTAAGCGGTTAATAGCCGAGGTAACCATTTTCGAAACCTCGGGATGAGATGGAACCTTCATTTATCTTCGGCCTTTGAGGCAGGCCTCCTTTTCGGAGTATCAGCCGAGGGTGAAGCTGTAGAGGCTGGGCCCACTCTTTCCGGAATTTCCATAAGGGAGAAGGCATGTCCCCCTTCAGCCAAGAACTTTTCCTTAACGACATTGTACCAGCCTGCCGCCATTTTGTTCCTCAGGGCGAGGTTCCCGGCCGGCGGAATGCTGCTTTAACTGCGTTCTACATCGTCAAAATTTTCAATAGGCAGCCCAGATCCAGAGTGTCCCCTTGTGGTGGACTGGTGGTCAGCAAAGGCAGTCAAGAAGAAACCACTTTTTTTTCCTGTGGTTCTCTCCCGCCAAAAGGCGAGGAGAAAAAAAAACTCCGCCGTCCTCTCTTTCTCTGACGGCCAGCAAGAGTACCAGAACAAAAGTGACTCTCAACGGATAAAACTCTGGGGTGCTTGAAACCGCTGACCCCTCTCATTGGTCGAAACTTCAGCCTAGCAACTCACGGCCTCCCAACGGAATCTTCACTCCCACGCCTCGAGTGACCTCTGACCTTCACACGTGTAGACCAAGCTCTTTTTTTGACCCTGAGGTCTAAAAATAGATTCTGTTGCTGAATTCCTTACCCCAAAAGGCGAAAAGATGTTACTTTTGGTGACTTTTCCACGACGCTTGGAAACAGGAACGCAAAAAAAAAAATGGCGAATTCTTGCTTTGCAGAAAATCACTAATTTTAATTTTCGTTTTCCCTCGTTCCGTGATGTTAAACTAAAATTAATTTTGATTCTCTGAGCTGCACACCTACTCGCCTTTTCCTATCGCGATAAAAGAACAGATAAAATAATTATTTTCAAAACCCCAAAGTCAGTTAAATCAAATATTATTCTTTTTTTTTTCTTTTCACCAACATGAAATTTTGTTTTCCTGGTTGTGATTAAGACAAGCGAATTTTGCGCACGAATTCCCCTGCCTTTCAACCAGGAATTTTCTTCTAACGTACGTCATGGGAGAAAATTTTTGCATTAATTAATCTCTGATAAACCAACAGAAAGATTGATCAGGTCTCTCTGAAATTCACCAGAGGTTAAAATTTTCGCCATGACAAATACATTCCCCTGCGAAAAGACGAGCAAAGCGAGTCGAAACATAAAATAAAATCTCAGAAAATTCGCTTCTACCTACTACTCAACACACACATGCTCCGACCATGTCAACAAACCGATGAATGTAAACAAACCTGCAGCGCCACCTACCTCCGGTGAACTGACTTCCGTTCCAACATGGCTACCACTGAACTAGGAAAACAAATGTTCCGAAGCGAAGCTACTTATCACCTGACCTTAATTACAGAGGTAAAAGAATTTTTTTCAAGCCAAAAAATTTTCACGGAACGAAGAAAAAAAAATTCTGCACCGGCTCAAATACTAACCTTTTAACTACACTGAGAAAATTAAATTAAAAGAAATTTAACTGATTATTAAATTCCTAACTCACTGGCTATTACTACAGTAATACTAATCCTACCCAACACTGAACATACACTGCCTTCCAATAGTAAACAACCTAACTTAAAATAACTAACCAGTGCACCTGGGCACTAAATTAACTAGCCTGAGGAGAGAAGAGAAGTTACGCTTCTTACAATTTTGCATTATGCTTTCATCAATTTGACATCACCAACAACAGGCATTTTCGAATGACAACATTACTTTACAATACACTTTCTTCGCTTAGTTCAACAGAATATGATAAATTGCCTGAATGCAACACATTAAAATTACACTTAATTCAACATTCGGACTGCAGAAGAAAAAAAATTTTGCAACACATGAAAAATACACCTAGAAGTTCAATATTTGGAAAAGTGTGAAATTGCATATATATATGTGACACACTGCAAACTATTAATTAGCACTAGTTATATTCGAAATACCAAATTATACATTATGCAGGTACGCTTGAGAAATTATTTGTGTGAAAACTCATGTAGGTAAACACCCAAAAAAAAATTGTATGTGTGTCAAGCACAAAATTACTGAAATTACTCATATATCACTGAAAATATTACACCAACACAAAAAAAAATCTTTTTATGTGTGTCAAGCCCTAACTGGCTTTTATGTTAAGCCCAAAATTATTCAATTATTACAAACACTGCTACTGAAATATTATAATACTTATACACAGAAATTCAGCTAAAATAAAAAAATATGCACTTTCGCTACTTTGGTCACTGAGAGAGAGAGACTACCAGAACTTATCACTACGAGAAAATAATTCACATATGAAACCATACTCAAGATTTTTCGTAACTACTGTGCAGTACAGGTTGAATTCCATGACAAGGCATGTATCCTATGGTCACGGCACCAAATGTTTTGGTGAAAAAGAAATTTGAATTTAATTTGTTTTGTGTATATTGAATTGATTGTTATTTATTAAAGGCGTTACTATACTTATGCTGGTATTAAAATTTATATGGAAATTATAGAAAAATTAAATTTGGGAGATGGGTGGATGCATTTCGAAACAAAAATATTTTCTAAGTACTAGAAAAGGCCATGAACATCCTAAACAAAAATGCATCTGAAAATTTTCATTCCACAAGAAGTTATTGGAAAGTTTGCGTTGTTTGTGTTCAAGCAGAGTTGAGTCACCTGAAAGTGCAAAAATAAGTGGATATTGTTGCATGTGTATGAAGATGTGTCACTATAAGTCATACGATAAAATGTACTCGTTCAATAACAACTTGTGGAGGCGGTGAAAGTCAATTTAAAAAGGTTAGGACAAAAATTGCAGTTATGAAAAACCTTATAATACCAGGATTCGGATCGATAGCCTTAGTCAAGCTAAGGTGGGGTACATGGGACCAAGTCATGGAAGACAACAGCACACAAAAATTTTTCACACTGCACTCATTTTGAACTTTTTTTGAAAGGCTACTGCCTGTATTTATTATTTTTCTTTAAAAACTTAATAAGTTAATTTAGTGGACAAACAGATGGTATTTCCTTTTTTTCTTGTTTGCTTAAACACAGCAGTATAAAAACAGAATCTGTATTTTCTTTTCTATTTCTCTTTGGTCACTGGCCTTATGAGCAGCAGAACTTTACATATTTCAACACAGTTGGTTTGAACACTAGGCATGCATCCAAAATTATACCATGATTCACATAGCTTACACAAAAAAAGATACTGGATTATTTTTAATTCCACAAGGTGGACAAGTTCTGTTCTTTTGAAACGTACTCTCTTCTCTCTCACTTAGTTAGCTCAATGACCAATTTACAATTTTACACTTATTGATTTAAATTTACAGCACCCAAACAATCTTAGCAAACTCTGCAATCTCCCAGACCAGCTTCTCAAGACTTCAATTTAAATTTACAGTTATTTTAAGAGCCACCAATTATACTTTAACAAATCTACTATCAGCAAGTAAACAAACCAAGTAAATTATCCTCAAAACAGAATTTACACTGAGCACAAGCATTAATTAACATTACATAACCCATAGAACTATCCTGAATGAACCTACTTCACTTATAAAGAAACCTCTCTAACTAATCTTAAAAAATATCACTACTCATAACATCAACATAATTCAGAAATTCAAACAATCTTCTTGCACTAGCTTGCTCATAAAAATCACCTCACTCTTCACTTCACATAATAGCTCAAGATACTTAATAACTCTATACTGTAAACAAAAGCTCAAAATACCAATTTACTAAATTTCCAAACCAAATATCATGCTCACTAACACTAACAACCAGAATTTAGAATTTCCATCCCTAGCACTACAGCAAATCATAAACAAATAAATTTAGATACTTTAAATCACCAAACAAACTTAAATTTAACACCTGCAGTGAATTACTGAGGTAGCGGTGAGGCAAATACTCTCAGTTCAGACACTACCCTGGGTTTTGAGAACCAACACAGGACGAAAATACCAGTCAGGCTGAAGGCATGAAATTGGGTCGTGAATCCAATTTCAGCCTATGCAAAAGGAAAGGGAAAAAATCCTCAAGTGCGACACATCATCATCAGGCACAGAATTTCCTCTAACATGATCTCGCCAATTATTGAAGCAACGCCCGACTGACCCTCGCTGGCAGTACATATCTCCGTGAGCAGCGAAACTACTGGGGGGGTTTGAAGACAAGTTTTCTCCCAAAAACCACGTCTTCAAGGATCTCCCCTTTTCGAACCAATGCATGATCCCACCTTGATCAACCACGCCTGCAAGAGCCTGTCGTACTTCAACCCTAAATACTCCAGGCACATCTGGCCCAGAACTAACACAACTATATCTCAGGAAAAATTCACTTATCTCTCTAAATCCCAAGAAATCCAAAATCACAATATCCACATGCATCCCAGGAAAATTCACTTATCTCTCTCTATATATATCCCAAGAAATCCTAAATCACAATATCCACATATATCCCAGGAAAATTCACTTATCTCTCTATATATATCCCAAGAAATCCTAAATCACAATATCCACATATATCCCAGGAAAATTCACTTATCTCTCTCTATATATATCCCAAGAAATCCTAAATCACAATATCCACATATATCCCAGGAAAATTCACTTATCTCTCTCTATATATATCCCAAGAAATCCTAAATCACAATATCCACATATATCCCAGGAAAATTCACTTATCTCTCTATACATATATTCCAGGAAAATTCACTTATCTCTCTCCACATATATCCCAGGAAAAATCACTAGCAAGGAAATTCTTCTGCACCATGGCAATGCGCAGGTCCACTTCAGACAATAACACTGACCATTTACATAACCCACTAAATATTTTCACCTTATTGAAAATTAAAATTACATTTAGACTTTTAACCTTATAGTAAAAACAAGAAAATTTAGGCTAAAGAAAAGAACAATTAATACTGGAACTGGTGAGCAAAAGTGTGTCTTCTCAACCCATGATGTTCATTCTTTTTGTGAAAATACTAAACTTGAGAACCCAAATACCTCAACTTTTATTTTGCACATATCGCAGCCTGGTGAAAATTCCCTACTCAGAGCCCTCTGCCCTAGGACAAGTTCCCGGCTTGCCCTAAGATCACCCCTTTCCAATGGGAGATTAACACTCATCTGGAGCATGTAAAATACTGGTCCTCAAATAACACACCTACCATCTTAATTTCGACACTCCACACTCCAAGAATGTAAACAGCACTTTAGGTTTCCAATTTCATCACACTACAATATGTTCCCAAAATCCCAATATAAATCATCCCATAATTTATCTTCACTCAAAAAGAAAATAACTCAACGCTGTAAAAGACTAGAGAAAAATGTTTACGATTATTTTATCACCCACGGCATCACAATAACACTGCTTTTCAATTATCACATGCCCAACTAAACTATTATCGATGCACCAAAATTCACTGTGCCCAACTATTAAACAAAATTTTTCCGATACATCAAAATTTACTGGCCTGGGAAGTTGCTAAAATACCAGTCATGACAAAAAAAAAAAAAAAAAAAAAAAGCATAAATGAAAGCATTTTCAACTCCCCTCTCTCTTTTTCTTTCCCTTTTTTTCTGAATTCATACCTGAGTAACTAATAAATTTTAATTTTGAAAGCTGAACGACAACACAGCCATAATCAGAGGCAAAAAAAACTTGCTCTTTTTCTTTTTGTTTCTTATGCTCAGCTCGAAGTTTAGGTACCCTGCGTGGGATGTTATATATATCAATACAGAAAGATATGGACTAAAACATTACCTTCGAGCTGGCGTTCTTTTTTTTCCTTTTTGTTTTCACCACAGTTTACAGTCCTGGCACAACCACAGTCTCGTTAGAATTTCTTTGTTTTCTTCCTCCCAGTTCCCTTCCTTAAGCGGTTAATAGCCGAGGTAACCATTTTCGAAACCTCGGGATGAGATGGAACCTTCATTTATCTTCGGCCTTTGAGGCAGGCCTCCTTTTCGGAGTATCAGCCGAGGGTGAAGCTGTAGAGGCTGGGCCCACTCTTTCCGGAATTTCCATAAGGGAGAAGGCATGTCCCCCTTCAGCCAAGAACTTTTCCTTAACGACATTGTCCCAGCCTGCCGCCATTTTGTTCCTCAGGGCGAGGTTCCCGGCCGGCGGAATGCCGCTTAACTGCGTTCTACATCGTCAAAATTTTCAATAGGCAGCCCAGATCCAGAGTGTCCCCTTGTGGTGGACTGGTGGTCAGCAAAGGCAGTCAAGAAGAAACCACTTTTTTTTTCCTGTGGTTCTCTCCCCGCCAAAAGGCGAGGAGAAAAAAAAACTCCGCCGTCCTCTCTTTCTCTGACGGCCAGCAAGAGTACCAGAACAAAAGTGACTCTCAACGGATAAAACTCTGGGGTGTTTGAAACCGCTGACCCTTCTCATTGGTCGAAACTTCAGCCTAGCAACTCACGGCCTCCCAACGGAATCTTCACTCCCACGCCTCGAGTGACCTCTGACCTTCACACGTGTAGACCAAGCTCTTTTTTGACCCTGAGGTCTAAAAATAGATTCTGTTGCTGAATTCCTTACCCCAAAAGGCGAAAAGATGTTACTTTTGGTGACTTTTCCACGACGCTTGGAAACAGGAACGCAAAAAAAAAAATGGCGAATTCTTGCTTTGCAGAAAATCACTAATTTTAATTTTCGTTTTCCCTCGTTCCGTGATGTTAAACTAAAATTAATTTTGATTCTCTGAGCTGCACACCTACTCGCCTTTTCCTATCGCGATAAAAGAACAGATAAAATAATTATTTTCAAAACCCCAAAGTCAGTTAAATCAAATATTATTCTTTTTTTTTTTTTCTTTTCACCAACATGAAATTTTGTTTTCCTGGTTGTGATTAAGACAAGCGAATTTTGCGCACGAATTCCCCTGCCTTTCAACCAGGAATTTTCTTCTAACGTACGTCATGGGAGAAAATTTTTGCATTAATTAATCTCTGATAAACCAACAGAAAGATTGATCAGGTCTCTCTGAAATTCACCAGAGGTTAAAATTTTCGCCATGACAAATACATTCCCCCTGCGAAAAAGACGAGCAAAGCGAGTCGAAACATAAAATAAAATCTCAGAAAATTCGCTTCTACCTACTACTCAACACACACATGCTCCGACCATGTCAACAAACCGATGAATGTAAACAAACCTGCAGCGCCACCTACCTCCGGTGAACTGACTTTCGTTCCAACATGGCTACCACTGAACTAGGAAAACAAATGTTCCGAAGCGAAGCTACTTATCACCTGACCTTAATTACAGAGGTAAAAGAATTTTTTTCAAGCCAAAAAATTTTCACGGAACGAAGAAAAAAAAAATTCTGCACCGGCTCAAATACTAACCTTTTAACTACACTGAGAAAATTAAATTAAAAGAAATTTAACTGATTATTAAATTCCTAACTCACTGGCTATTACTACAGTAATACTAATCCTACCCAACACTGAACATACACTGCCTTCCAATAGTAAACAACCTAACTTAAAATAACTAACCAGTGCACCTGGGCACTAAATTAACTAGCCTGAGGAGAGAAGAGAAGTTACGCTTCTTACAATTTTGCATTATGCTTTCATCAATTTGACATCACCAACAACAGGCATTTTCGAATGACAACATTACTTTACAATACACTTTCTTCGCTTAGTTCAACAGAATATGATAAATTGCCTGAATGCAACACATTAAAATTACACTTAATTCAACATTCGGACTGCAGAAGAAAAAAAAAATTTTGCAACACATGAAAAATACACCTAGAAGTTCAATATTTGGAAAAGTGTGAAATTGCATATATATATGTGACACACTGCAAACTATTAATTAGCACTAGTTATATTCGAAATACCAAATTATACATTATGCAGGTACGCTTGAGAAATTATTTGTGTGAAAACTCATGTAGGTAAACACCCAAAAAAAAATTGTATGTGTGTCAAGCACAAAATTACTGAAATTACTCATATATCACTGAAAATATTACACCAACACAAAAAAAAAAAATCTTTTTATGTGTGTCAAGCCCTAACTGGCTTTTATGTTAAGCCCAAAATTATTCAATTATTACAAACACTGCTACTGAAATATTATAATACTTATACACAGAAATTCAGCTAAAATAAAAAATATGCACTTTCGCTACTTTGGTCACTGAGAGAGAGAGAGAGACTACCAGAACTTATCACTACGAGAAAATAATTCACATATGAAACCATACTCAAGATTTTTCGTAACTACTGTGCAGTACAGGTTGAATTCCATGACAAGGCATGTATCCTATGGTCACGGCACCAAATGTTTTGGTGAAAAAGAAATTTGAATTTAATTTGTTTTGTGTATATTGAATTGATTGTTATTTATTAAAGGCGTTACTATACTTATGCTGGTATTAAAATTTATATGGAAATTATAGAAAAATTAAATTTGGGAGATGGGTGGATGCATTTCGAAACAAAAATATTTTCTAAGTACTAGAAAAGGCCATGAACATCCTAAACAAAAATGCATCTGAAAATTTTCATTCCACAAGAAGTTATTGGAAAGTTTGCGTTGTTTGTGTTCAAGCAGAGTTGAGTCACCTGGAAAGTGCAAAAATAAGTGGATATTGTTGCATGTGTATGAAGATGTGTCACTATAAGTCATACGATAAAATGTACTCGTTCAATAACAACTTGTGGAGGCGGTGAAAGTCAATTTAAAAAGGTTAGGACAAAAATTGCAGTTATGAAAAACCTTATAATACCAGGATTCGGATCGATAGCCTTAGTCAAGCTAAGGTGGGGTACATGGGACCAAGTCATGGAAGACAACAGCACACAAAAATTTTTCACACTGCACTCATTTTGAACTTTTTTTTGAAAGGCTACTGCCTGTATTTATTATTTTTCTTTAAAAACTTAATAAGTTAATTTAGTGGACAAACAGATGGTATTTCCTTTTTTTCTTGTTTGCTTAAACACAGCAGTATAAAAACAGAATCTCAATTTTCTTTTCTATTTCTCTTTGGCCACTGGCCTTATGAGCAGCAGAACTTTACATATTTCAACACAGTTGGTTTGAACACTAGGCATGCATCCAAAATTATACCATGATTCACATAGCTTACACAAAAAAAGATACTGGATTATTTTTAATTCCACAAGGTGGACAAGTTCTGTTCTTTTGAAACGTACTCTCTTCTCTCTCACTTAGTTAGCTCAATGACCAATTTACAATTTTACACTTATTGATTTAAATTTACAGCACCCAAACAATCTTAGCAAACTCTGCAATCTCCCAGACCAGATTCAAAGACTTCAATTTAAATTTACAGTTATTTTAAGAGCCACAAATTATACTTTAACAAATCTACTATCAGCAAGTAAACAAACCAAGTAAATTATCCTCAAAACAGAATTTACACTGAGCACAAGCATTAATTAACATTACATAACCCATAGAACTATCCTGAATGAACCTACTTCACTTATAAAGAAACCTCTCTAACTAATCTTAAAAATTATCACTACTCATAACATCAACATAATTCAGAAATTCAAACAATCTTCTTGCACTAGCTTGCTCATAAAAATCACCTCACTCTTCACTTCACATAATAGCTCAAGATACTTAATAACTCTATACTGTAAACAAAAGCTCAAAATACCAATTTACTAAATTTCCAAACCAAATATCATGCTCACTAACACTAACAACCAGAATTTAGAATTTCCATCCCTAGCACTACAGCAAATCATAAACAAATAAATTTAGATACTTTAAATCACCAAACAAACTTAAATTTAACACCTGCAGTGAATTACTGAGGTAGCGGTGAGGCAAATACTCTCAGTTCAGACACTACCCTGGGTTTTGAGAACCAACACAGGACGAAAATACCAGTCAGGCTGAAGGCATGAAATTGGGTCGTGAATCCAATTTCAGCCTATGCAAAAGGAAAGGGAAAAAAATCCTCAAGTGCGACACATCATCATCAGGCACAGAATTTCCTCTAACATGATCTCGCCAATTATTGAAGCAACGCCCGACTGACCCTCGCTGGCAGTACATATCTCCGTGAGCAGCGAAACTACTGGGGGGGGTTTGAAGACAAGTTTTCCCCCAAAAACCACGTCTTCAAGGATCTCCCCTTTTCGAACCAATGCATGATCCCACCTTGATCAACCACGCCTGCAAGAGCCTGTCGTACTTCAACCCTAAATACTCCAGGCACATCTGGCCCAGAACTAACACAACTATATCTCAGGAAAAATTCACTTATCTCTCTAAATCCCAAGAAATCCAAAATCACAATATCCACATGCATCCCAGGAAAATTCACTTATCTCTCTCTATATATATCCCAAGAAATCCTAAATCACAATATCCACATATATCCCAGGAAAATTCACTTATCTCTCTATATATATCCCAAGAAATCCTAAATCACAATATCCACATATATCCCAGGAAAATTCACTTATCTCTCTCTATATATATCCCAAGAAATCCTAAATCACAATATCCACATATATCCCAGGAAAATTCACTTATCTCTCTCTATATATATCCCAAGAAATCCTAAATCACAATATCCACATATATCCCAGGAAAATTCACTTATCTCTCTATACATATATTCCAGGAAAATTCACTTATCTCTCTCCACATATATCCCAGGAAAAATCACTAGCAAGGAAATTCTTCTGCACCATGGCAATGTGCAGGTCCACTTCAGACAATAACACTGACCATTTACATAACCCACTAAATATTTTCACCTTATTGAAAATTAAAATTACATTTAGACTTTTAACCTTATAGTAAAAACAAGAAAATTTAGGCCAAAGAAAAGAACAATTAATACTGGAACTGGTGAGCAAAAGTGTGTCTTCTCAACCCATGATGTTCATTCTTTTTGTGAAAATACTAAACTTGAGAACCCAAATACCTCAACTTTTATTTTGCACATATCGCAGCCTGGTGAAAATTCCCTACTCAGAGCCCTCTGCCCTAGGACAAGTTCCCGGCTTGCCCTAAGATCACCCCTTTCCAATGGGAGATTAACACTCATCTGGAGCATGTAAAATACTGGTCCTCAAATAACACACCTACCATCTTAATTTCGACACTCCACACTCCAAGAATGTAAACAGCACTTTAGGTTTCCAATTTCATCACACTATAATATGTTCCCAAAATCCCAATGTAAATCATCCCATAATTTATCTTCACTCAAAAAGAAAATAACTCAACGCTGTAAAAGACTAGAGAGAAATGTTTACGATTATTTTATCACCCACGGCATCACAATAACACTGCTTTTCAATTATCACATGCCCAACTAAACTATTATCGATGCACCAAAATTCACTATGCTCAACTATTAAACAAAATTTTTCCGATACATCAAAATTTACTGGCCTGGGAAGTTGCTAAAATACCAGTCATGACAAAAAAAAAAAAAAAAAAGCATAAATGAAAGCATTTTCAACTCCCCTCTCTCTTTTTCTTTCCCTTTTTTTCTGAATTCATACCTGAGTAACTAATAAATTTTAATTTTGAAAGCTGAACGACAACACAGCCATAATCAGAGGCAAAAAAAAACTTGCTCTTTTTCTTTTTGTTTCTTATGCTCAGCTCGAAGTTTAGGTACCCTGCGTGGGATGTTATATATATCAATACAGAAAGATATGGACTAAAACATTACCTTCGAGCTGGCGTTCTTTTTTTTCCTTTTTGTTTTCACCACAGTTTACAGTCCTGGCACAACCACAGTCTCGTTAGAATTTCTTTGTTTTCTTCCTCCCAGTTCCCTTCCTTAAGCGGTTAATAGCCGAGGTAACCATTTTCGAAACCTCGGGATGAGATGGAACCTTCATTTATCTTCGGCCTTTGAGGCAGGCCTCCTTTTCGGAGTATCAGCCGAGGGTGAAGCTGTAGAGGCTGGGCCCACTCTTTCCGGAATTTCCATAAGGGAGAAGGCATGTCCCCCTTCAGCCAAGAACTTTTCCTTAACGACATTGTCCCAGCCTGCCGCCATTTTGTTCCTCAGGGCGAGGTTCCCGGCCGGCGGAATGCCGCTTTAACTGCGTTCTACATCGTCAAAATTTTCAATAGGCAGCCCAGATCCAGAGTGTCCCCTTGTGGTGGACTGGTGGTCAGCAAAGGCAGTCAAGAAGAAACCACTTTTTTTTCCTGTGGTTCTCTCCCCGCCAAAAGGCGAGGAGAAAAAAAACTCCGCCGTCCTCTCTTTCTCTGACGGCCAGCAAGAGTACCAGAACAAAAGTGACTCTCAACGGATAAAACTCTGGGGTGTTTGAAACCGCTGACCCTTCTCATTGGTCGAAACTTCAGCCTAGCAACTCACGGCCTCCCAACGGAATCTTCACTCCCACGCCTCGAGTGACCTCTGACCTTCACACGTGTAGACCAAGCTCTTTTTTGACCCTGAGGTCTAAAAATAGATTCTGTTGCTGAATTCCTTACCCCAAAAGGCGAAAAGATGTTACTTTTGGTGACTTTTCCACGACGCTTGGAAACAGGAACGCAAAAAAAAATGGCGAATTCTTGCTTTGCAGAAAATCACTAATTTTAATTTTCTTTTTCCCTCGTTCCGTGATGTTAAACTAAAATTAATTTTGATTCTCTGAGCTGCACACCTACTCGCCTTTTCCTATCGCGATAAAAGAACAGATAAAATAATTATTTTCAAAACCCCAAAGTCAGTTAAATCAAATATTATTCTTTTTTTTTTTTCTTTTCACCAACATGAAATTTTGTTTTCCTGGTTGTGATTAAGACAAGCGAATTTTGCGCACGAATTCCCCTGCCTTTCAACCAGGAATTTTCTTCTAACGTATGTCATGGGAGAAAATTTTTGCATTAATTAATCTCTGATAAACCAACAGAAAGATTGATCAGGTCTCTCTGAAATTCACCAGAGGTTAAAATTTTCGCCATGACAGTATATTGCAGTTTCAGTTAATATATTAATATCTGTAAATATGGCATTGTACCTGATATTTTAAAACAGAAAATTTTCAAATATAAGGAAGAAAGTAGAAAACCAAAGTTTTTCTACTTTTCTGTTATTTAAAGTATAAAAACTTGGTTATGACAAATAATTAGGGTTACCAGTTGTCTGGGATTGGCCCGGACAGTCCTGGATTTGTAATGACTTCCGAGGCTGTGTCCGGGATTGAAAAATTCCGGGATTTTTAAATCAGTGGTTATAAAGACAGCGAAAAATACACATAACTAATTATTTATTTCATTACTATTAGTACTGAAAATTTTGACTTACCTCTATGTGCAATTTCAAATAAGAGGCGGATGACATTGAAACCGACAGCTTCTTATTTAACGGGCAAAGTTTGCACATGACTGTAAAATTCCCGTTTACTTGCTTCTCGAGCACTGGGAAATAATTATTATACGCCGACCAAGGCAGTTCAATTCTTTCTTCATCAAGCTGGACAGTAGCTGCCATATTTCAGGAAAACAGAAAAATTTATGATCACCTGGAAACATAAGTTAAATAAGTCTTAAAAGCAAGGAAAGCAAACAGGTTCGAGCCGCCCCGGTGGCGCAGTGGTCTAAGCGATGGCCTCTGATCATTCGTCCGAAAGGGGTAAAAGGGGTCCGGGTTTGAATCCCGGTGAGGCATGGGTGTTGTGTTTGTCTTACGGTACTAGCTTTCTCCCTTCCCTGGAACCAGTGACCCTAAATTAGGGACGGGCGACTGCTTATAGCCCATTGAGTTGCTCACGGTGGTCGTTAAATCTCCAATCCAAAAAAAAAAAAAAAAACGTTCTTATTCTGAGACCCTTGTTCGTCATAACCTGTCCATTTTAATCCGCTTCATAGCCGATTTCTTGAAAGAAATGCTCGCTAGATGGCGACACTTAGCGCTGGTGCTGTGCAGTTCAAACGAGGAGTATTAGCGTTGTGTCGCAAACACACGTGACGATCAAGTGATATGTAGAAGGGTACCTTGTTTGTTTACTGAAGTAGCGTTAAAAGTAGTGTCAAAACGCGCTACAAACTATAGAGGTTTGCATCGCGCTACTCGCTACACTACTTTTTTGTTAAAGTAGCGCGTTACACTAAAAACTACGCGGAAGGTAGCGACTACAGTAGTTTCGCTACTTGTAGTGCACTACTTCCGACCACTGGCAACAGTACAATTATTGTTGAATTTGTGTAAAGTGTAGTAAGATACTCTTGTACGAGAGTGTGGAGTTAATTAAAATTTAGCAAATTTGAATCTCAATAAAGGGCTCCAAGTTCATACCCTCATGTGCTGCTGCAGTTTCTGCAAAATTTTAAATCTCTACATTCAGTAATTTTTCCTGTAGGTAACTGACAGACAAGCATGGTAATTTTATTATTATACATGTACACATATAGTAACATCTATGATGAAGTGTATCTATATAAACAAGGTAGCAGAAACATGTAACAAGAAACAAATGAAAAGCAAAAGGAATTCTAAATGACATATTAGAAGTCAAAGCATAACAGTTTCATGACAAACATTTAATGGAGAAGTATTTCCGTAGTAACTTCTACCTTCAGCAGCTTTACAAAGAAGTGACATATTATACATGGTAATATATTATACAGCTTTACATATTATACATGGTTGTTTTATTATTATACATGGTAATTTTATTATTATACATGGTAATTTTATTATTATACATTTACATATATAGTAACATCTATGATTAAGTGCATCTATATAAACAAGGTAACAGAAACATGTAACAAGAAACAAATGAAAAGCAAAAGGAATTCTAAATGACATATTAGAAGTCAAAGCATAACAGTTTCATGACAAACATTTAATGGAGAAGTATTTCCGTAGTAACTTCTACCTTCAGCAGCTTTACAAAGAATTGACATATTATACATGGTAATATATTATACAGCTTTACATATTATACATGGTTGTTTTATTATTATACATGGTAATTTTATTATTATACATGGTAATTTTATTATTATACATTTACATATATAGTAACATCTATGATTAAGTGCATCTATATAAACAAGGTAACAGAAACATGTAACAAGAAACAAATGAAAAGCAAAAGGAATTCTAAATGACATATTAGAAGTCAAAGCATAACAGTTTCATGACAAACATTTAATGGAGAAGTATTTCAGTGGTAACTTCTACCTTCGGCAGCTTTACAAAGAATTGACATATTATACATGGTAATATATTATACAGCTTTACATATTATACATGGTTATTTTATTATTATACATGATGATTTAATTATTATACATGGTAATTTTATTATTATACATGATGATTTAATTATTATACATGATTTAATTATTATACATGGTAATTTTATTATTATAAATGTACATATATAGTAACATCTATGATTAAGTGCATCTATATAAACAAGGTAGCAGAAACATGTAACAAGAAACAAATGAAAAGCAAAAGGAATTCTAAATGACATATTAGAAGTCAAAGCATAACAGTTTCATGACAAACATTTAATGGAGAAGTATTTCAGTAGTGACTTCTACCTTCGGCAGCTTTACATAGAATTGGCACGAGATGGTAAACACATGTTAAATCAGTTATTGCCAGATTTAGGGAGATATTTCCAAATAATGAAGGTGTGGTATGGTGAGTCCTAATTCCAAGCATTAATGCAAAGGTAAATGTCTAAACTTTCATGAATTGTGAGGGATTGGTGATTCGTGAAAGTGGTGATATGTTTTGTGTTTTGCCAATTGGAAATTGTTGAAATGTCACTTAATGCTAATAGAAATAACAATGCGGATGAACAGAGATCACATTGTGGCGGGATTACTGCTATGCTGTTACCCCTATTAATGCTAAGTGACATGGCTGCAGTCCCCGATTGGCAAAACACAAAACATACTGCCTTTTCCCGAATTGCCAGTCTCTCAGGTTTCATGAAAGTTTCGAAATTTATCTTTGCAATAATCCTTGCAATTCGAACTCACTGTGGACTCTGTTATTTAGAATTTTCACTCTTAAAAGCCTGATGAAGGTTAAAGTTAATACCAAAACATTCTTTCATGAAATGTTTGTCATGTAAGTGTTATGTGCTAATTTCTAATATGTCATTTGAAGTGCATCTGTACTTAGAACATTTATGCTTGCCCTTACATGTCCACGAATAACATATACATATAACTGCTCACTTAATGATAAAATAAAACTGATTAGTATCAATTTAAGTTATTTTGTGCATACTGGTCTGGTTGTTATAATTTTGATTTTTCTGTTGAGGTCCTGAGCTCAAATCGTGGGTGATGTAAAAATCTTGTGTTAGTTATGTTCTGTCTTTGTTCCTGTCCACATCTATGGAATATATGTAATTTCAAATAATTGTACCATGTCTTTGTTGATAAATTTGGTGATTTGATCATTACTCTGTCTTGTGTTTTTAGCACGTCTTTTGTAAAAAAAGATCGTGCTTATGTTATTGGGTTGTCCGTCAGTCCGTCCGTCTGTACCCACGGTACCTCTGCAACTATTAGTCCGATTTGAAAAATTCTTTTTGCATTCGAAAGTTTGAAATATGCAAATGACGATCCTTTATTTCGTTTTTTTTATGATGTACAATTTCGCCGCTAGAGGGCGTAAATGCAGATGATGTCGAAATCAAAACTACATTTTATTCCACATATTTGCTTCTAAACATACGATTGAAAAAAATCTTTTTATCTTTCGATTACATTTATGTCGAAGAGTATTTTGGATATAGTTTCTTTTTCAAATTACGCATAGATTTTCTGCTAGGGGGCGTAAAAGTAAATTGAATTTTTTCCGATAACTCTTCTTCTAAAACTCCGAATTGAATTTTTTTTTTCAGCGGATACATCTCCCGATGCACAATCCTTTGTATATAATTTCAAATTTTTGGTAAAGAATACTTTGGCCACCAGTGGGCGTAAGTGTTAATTTTTGCTTCTGATGTATTTGCCATAAAATCTGAGCTTCTAAAATATCGATTGAAAAAATTCTTTCGTGGACTGATGCCACTCACATTGATAAACCTTTTCGGATCGGAATATTTTCTTCCTAAAATGTTCTACAGTTTCTCTGCCAGGGGGCGTAGATGTATATCTTATTTTTGTCAATATCTCTACTTCTAGGAGTCCGATTTGAAAAATTCCTTCTTTGTTGGATAGTGTTTTCTGTGCAACATGTTTTTCATATAATTTCAAAAATTTCAAGTAATTCATAGACTTTCCGCTAGGGGGCGTAAAGGTAAATTGCGTTTTCCCCCTTTATCTCTGCTTCTAAATCTCCGATCTGAAAAATTCTTTCTGCACCTGATACAGCTCCTGATGGGAAATCGTTTGCACATAATTTCTAATTTTTGTAAAAAAATGGTTTGGCCACCAGGGTGCGTAAACCTTAATATCCGCTTCTGATGCATTTGCAGCAAAATATGAGCTTCTAAATTCTCGATTGAAAATAGCGTCGTTTGTAGACCGATACTACTCATGCCGACGAACTTTTTATAAACATTTTCTTCTTATAATAGTGCACAGTTTCTACGCCAGGGGGCGTAGATGTATATCTTATTTTTGTCAATATCTCTACTTCTAGGAGTCCGATTTGAAAAATTCCTTCTTTGTTGGATAGTGTTTCTAGTGTGACATGTGGTTCATATAATTTCAAAAATTTCAAGTAATTTGTAGAATTTCCGCTAGGGGGCGTAAATGTAAATTGCATTTCTCAATATATCTCTGCTTCTAAATCTCCGACTTGAAAAATTCTTTCTGCACCACATACAGCTCCTGATAGGAAATTGTTTGCACATATTTTCTAATTTTTGTAAGAAATGGTTTGGCCACCAGGTGGCGTAGGTCTTAATTTCCACTTCTGTTGTATTTGCAGCAAAATATGAGCTTCTGAAATCTGGATTGAAAAAAGTTGTTTGTTGACCGATACTACTCTTCATGTCGACAAACCTCTTAGGAAAATTTTCTTCTTGAAAAAATGCATGGTTTCTACACCAGGGGGCATAGATGTATATCTTATATTTGTCAATATCTCTACTTCTAAGAGTACGATTTGAAAAATTCCTTCTTTGTTGGATAGTGTTTCCGATGCGAAATGTTTTTCCTATAAATTCAAAATTTTCAAGTAAATCATAGACTTTCCGCTAGGGGGCACAAAGGTAAATTGCGTTTTCTGCGTTATTTCTGCTCCTAAAGATCTGATTTGAAAACTTCTTCCTGTATCGCATACAAAACCTGATGGAAAATATTTTTCACATAATTTCTAATGTTTGTTAAGAATGGTTTAGCCACCAGGGGTCATAAGTGTTAATTTATGCTTCTGAAGTATTTGTTGCAAAATCTGGGCTCCTGAAAACTCGCCTAATTTTTTTTTCTTCGACCGATACCTCTTATATGGATAAACCTTTTGAGAATACTTTCTTCCTAAAATAATGCATGGTTTTCCCACCAGAGGACGTAAAGTTACATCTTATTTTTGTCGATATCTCTGTTTCGAAGAGTTCGTAAGCTCATGATTCCGTTTACAGCAATATCTGAGGGATTAAAAACCTGATCAAAAATCTTCTTTCTTTCGTCAGATCTATTGTTTTCCATACCGGTTCCATTGACTTTGAATAGCTTTGATAAATTTAATTTGCATCAGAACAGATTCAAAAGACATGCTTATTACACCCGAAAATTTGGTGTCATCTTTCTTGTTTTAATTGTGAAAACATTTCATCATCATCATGTCTTTCATGATGATCTAGTTGTTAAAAAAGGCATAACTCTGCATATGTTTCAGGTCACTCATCATCGCCGGAGTCTTTTAAACCACCCTCTGTGTTCAAGTTTGCTTCAGCATAAGTGGAAAAGCTATGGCTGCTATGTTTATTATTCCAACCTGCTCATCTTCATAATGTTCCTATCTTCTCTGACTGGCTATATACTCACTGCTTTGCCACCTTGCCCTCAGCCAGATTCCTTAGGAGAAAAGTGTTGGTATGTCCACAAATTTATGACCCATTTTCTGAATGCAAAAACAATGACATAAATTTATTTAAAATTTCTATTCAAATACATTATTATTTACACAGTGCGTCAAAGAATTTTTAAGACTGGCGCTAGATTTCAGCGTATGGTGGCGCCACCAGTGTAATCGCGAATGTGTTATAAACCGTGACCATCTGTTTGCTTTCTGCCAAAAGTACTGCGCAGTTGTTAAAGTAACTCAAATGAAACCGCAATTGTTAAAGTAACTCAAACGAAACGGCTGTTCATTAGAGAAGTACAATTTTTTTCATGTTGAATTATTAAGATGGAACAAAGGGCTGTTATTAAATTTAACGCAAAACTTGGTAAAAATGCCTCGGAAACATACCAAATGATGAAACAAGTTTACGGTGAGTTTTGTTTAAGTAGATCAAATGTTTTCCTGTGGCACAAACGTTTTTTTGGACGGAAGAGATACGCTAGAAGATGATAAGCGTACCGGAAGACCAAGTTCATCTAGGACACATGAGATTATTGAGAAAGTGTGTGATTTCGTGGCAAATAATCGATGTGCGTCACTACGAATGATAGAAGAGTCTTTAAACATCAACAAAGAAACGATTCGAACCATCCTGCATGAAGATTTGGGCAAAACAAAAGTCTGTGCTAAATTTGTTCCACACATGTTAACCAATGAACAAAAATCAAGGAGAAGTGCACATTGCAGAGACATCATTTCAGCCGCTGAAAATGATCCAAACTTCTTAAAATCGATTGTTACAGGTGATGAAACATGGTGTTTTCAATATGATGCTAAAACAAAGCGACAAAGTGCGGAATGGAAATAAAGAAATTCACCACAAGCCAAAAAAAAAAAAAAAAACAAGAAAAGTTCCGTCAAAAATCAAAACAATGCTCATTACATTCTTCAATAGTACGGGTATTATCCATAAAGAATTTGTTCCAAGTGGACAAACAATTACTGGTGAGTTTTATTGAAATGTTTTGAGGCGTTTGATGGGCAGAATTCGTCGCATTCATCCAGAATATCGGGATAAAAACAGTTGGTGTTTGTTGCACAACAATGCACCCAGTCACACCTCACTTCTTGTTCGTAGATTTTTGGCAAAAAATAACGTCTGTGTGTTGAATCATCCACCGTATTCGCCTGATTTAGCACCCTTGCGACTTTTCTTTGTATGGTCAAAATATCATCAAAGTAACACCCTTTTAACGTCATTTTAAGTTTTGGGAATAAACAGCTTCGACGCGTGTTTTGGAGGCAATTCTGCAAAGTGAACTGGAACAAGCATTCGAATCATTATTAAATCGCTGTAACAAGTGTATTGAAGCCGGAGGGACTTATTTTGAATAACAAACCATGGGGGTGCTCAAGTGATGTGCCGAGGAGTTCGCCAAAATGCGTAATTATGCGTCTAGTACATATCGAAATTTTACCAGCGTGTAAAAATATACATCGGGAATTTTTCTTCGTGCGTAAAACTGCGCATCGAATTATTTTACCGATTCGTAAAAATATGCATCGGGACAGTACTTCGTCTTTCAGAAACAGAAGTAAACAAAATAAAGATTTTTTCCGTAGTTATAATTTCTTTTCCCTGTGATGTAGCCTCTGTCTGGTATATCATTTTATTCCATAAATATTTTTATTTCAGTTTGAAAATGGAGGAAAAATTTCCGAAAACGGAAATTCGACGGTGAAAAAAATTTCGCTATAATCTTAAGGCATGAGAGTGCGACGGCTTCAAGGAATTTCTCCTTTTCCGTCTTAATTTGGGTTATCCTCGAGATCAATGCATAACTGAACAAAAAAATTGTTTACATATTTTTTAACAGAATTTTTTTACATTTTTTATATGCATTAATGTAACATTAGTGCTACAAATGACGTGCATTGATATTTCAAACATATGAAAGTATGTGTGCAGGATTTTCATAGAAAATTTCAGGATTTTTCTCTTAAGGTGGGCAAGTCTGCTAAAGAAATGCCGGGTTCAGTAGCGAGTAGGACACCCTGTATTAAGATGGGAAAACCACCTTGGGGCTTGTTGTCAACAAAACAATTCGACCCCAAGCGTGTGTGTGTGTGTGTGTGTCGTGTGGAGTGGCAGATGGAGAGTGTCTGCAGTGGTGGGTGTGTGCGTGCATTTGTATGAGAGAGCGGGATGGCATCGATTGTTTCTCATATCCATAATCTGCATAGGGACTGACTTTTGTACTGTTACCACTTGCTAGTTCAGAGAAAAGGAGATTTTGAACTCACTTAGTCTTTTAATAATACAAAATGGCACATCACAGGCTGGGCCATGCCGAATGCCTAATATCTTAAATGGGCCAGGACTTAAATGCACGGGCTTGAATTGGGCCAGGATCACCAAATAAGGCCCATGCAGATCTCCACCTGGTGGTGCTGTGGTCTATGTAATGGTTTCTGACCATTTGTCTGAAATGGGTTTGGGTTTAAATCCCAGTAGCATGGATGTTGTGTTTGTCCTACAACACCAGCTCTCTCCCCTTCTTGGAACCAGTGGCCCTAAATTAGGTGATTACATATATTCCGTCAAGTTGCTGCTCACAGTGGTAATTAAACCTCAAAGAAAAACAAAGCTAAACAAATAAGAGTTTTCCACAGAATTTCCAACCCCAGAATGGCATAAACATATAAAACGAGCGAAACACACAAGAGTCACATACGGTAAAAGGTTCGTTTAGCGGTAGCTTTCGGTCATCCTACGACCTTGAACAAGCTTTCAGTCATCCTACGACCTTGTTCAAGGTCGTAGGATGACCGAAAGCTACCACTAAAGGAACCTTTTACTGTACGTGGCTCTGTGTGTTTCGCTCGTTTTATATGTTTATGTGTTATTGTCACGTGAAGCCCGAGTTTTAAACCCAGAATGGCATCCCTTGCACTGAGGCATGAACCTGTGGAAAATCTTTGAGATGCTATGGAGAGGTCTTTTCAAGTTTTGGATCCCTCACCCACTAATGCAATGGACCTATGGACAGTGGTGCAACAAGCATGGGTGGGGATACTTAGTGAACACTTCCATGACCTAGTTGACTCAATACCTTGCTGTGTAGCTGCCCTTATCTGGGGGAAAGGTGAGGCTACCTATTACTATGTAGGTTTCCCATAATTTCTGCCTACCCAGTGTGTAAGTTTGAAAAAAAAAGAATCAATTTTTGATATAAATTAATTTAATTCTTATCATCAACCATAGTACCACCGGACGAAATTCATTTTGAGGAAGCTAGGCTAAACCACAGCAAAACCGTGGTTGGCAATAAAACTCAAATTGTAAAATGTATGGTATCAAAAGTGATTATCATTGAGTAGTTCTGATTTTATTGAAGTTTTTCAAGTTGTGTGATATGTAATTGAAAATTTCTGCCAATTTCAGTAACTGTAGCCAAATCCGTGATATTGTTATGAATTCATCTTGCCAGCCATTTGTTGGGAAATGTAATCAAGATCTAAGCCAGCTATACCCAGGCATATGCAAAAATTTCATCTATGTGCTTGCAGTCATACATATTTTGAAAGAGGTATAGTTTTTTAGGTTTTAAATTAACAACCTTCTTCTATAGATGAAATTCATTTGTTATTCATGTGTGAAATGAAATGTAGTAATTTTTCTGTTCAGTAAAATTTATATTTTTTTAACCATTTTTTTAGATGTGTTTTCAGAACTAATACATTGCTATTGCTTTACTGATAAAAATAATTAATACTATACAGCTGAGGTGTGTTCAGTTTGCTCTGGCTCTTTTAAAGTTTTTGCCAACTCATCTGCCAAATAAAATTTTTTTTTTTGCTTAAGTATTATACAGTACAAAAAGGTGATTGCCACTGTTTTTGCCAAAAGTTTTTTTCCATTACCAAAACAATTTCTTTTTCACAAATTGCAAAGAATGCGATCGGCAGCACAACCCATGTGTGTTGTATTCATGCTATATAACTCCTGAAGTGTACTAGGATGCACAAGAAGACTTTATGGGGAATGCAGAATTTTACAGCTTTCTTGTTCTTAATCATTAAAAAAATATACCTGCTTTATTTTTAATTTAGTTCACTAAATTCACAAAAATGTACACAAAGAGTTAATTTTTTTTTCAAATAGACTGTAAATTTCAATTAGAGTGCTAATTTTATATGCTAAACCTGGAGAAATTAATTTAGTAGAGAATTGGGTGTGTTTCAGGGAGTGGCCTAACATATCTACTGTTTGTTTGCTATTCCATAGTTAGCCAGTAACTTTGCTCGCAGCTGTTGCATGGTTTTCTGTGGATGGGTATATGAATCTAAGGATCAATTTTACTAAACTAGGATTCAGATTTCCTGTAGCTTTTTTTAATTCACACATGGTTTGTATGTCTCCTGGAAATCCTAGAATTCCATGTTGTCCTGGAAATGTCCTAAAATTTTGTTACATGTCCTGAAATTTTAGCCATTCCTGCGCAATGTTTTGTAGTTCAGGACTTTTTTACTCATATAACTCATGTCTGACAAATTTCCCAACCCACCCCTGGCAAAATGCAGGGGCTGTTGGTTTTCTTGTCTGTTAACAGTGCTGAAGCTGTGTTATTAGCAACTCTTGTATTAAAAAAAAAAAAAAAAAAAAAGATCGTTCTTATGCTATCACTTTTGTCCCGCCAGGGCCGGGGACACCATACCTCTGCCACTATTAGCTCAATTTGAAAAAAAAATTCCTCCTGCGTTGGACTCCTGATAGGAAATGTTTTTTTATATAATTTCTCATTTTTGTTAATGAATGGTTTGGCCACCAGGGGGTGTAAGTGTTTATTTCTACTTGTGATGTATTTGCATTAAAATCTGAGCTTCTGAAAACTCGATTGAAAAAATTCTTTTGTGGACTGATACAGCCCACCTCAAAAACTTTTCAGAATACCTCCTGCTTAAAATGGTGCATAGTTTTTCTGCCAGGGGCATAGATTATCTTATTTTTTGTTGATATCTCTGTTTCTATGAATCCGATTTGAAAAATTATTTTTTTGTTGGCGAGCATTTTTGGTGAGAAATGTTTCTTATATAATTTTTTTTTTTTAATGTGCAAGTGTGCACAGGAGGGCATAAGTTCATGTTCCTGTTTACAGCAATATCTGAAAAACATTCTTCTTTGATCAGTTACTCCTAACTGTGAAAACTTCTTGTGTATATTTTCTACCCCAAATAAGGCACAACTTTGCCACTAGGGGCTGCAGATATTCTGTTTTTCTCAATATCTGTACTTCTAAATGTCTGATTTAAAAAATCATTTTAACACAGGATACCATTTACCTTGTGGAACACTTTCGGTTTGTATATGAGGAGGTTTGTAGTTCATAGTTCTGTCTCTAGGTCGTGTTTGTGTATTTCCGTTTGCAGGTTTGTAGTTCATAGTTCTGTCGCTAGGTCGTGTTTGTGTATTTTCGTGTGCAGGTTTGTAGTTCATAGTTCTGTCGCTAGGTCGTGTTTGTGTATTTCCGTTTGTAGTTTATAGTTCTGTTGCTAGGTCGTGTTTGTGTATTTCCGTTTGCAGGTTTGTAGTTCATAGTTCTGTCACTAGGTCGTGTTTGTGCATTTCCATTTGCAGATTTGTAGTTCATAGTTCTGTTGCTAGGTCGTGTTTGTGTATTTCCGTTTGTAGTTCATAGTTCTGTCGCTAGGTCGTGTTTGTGTATTTCGTTTTGCAGGTTTGTAGTTCATAGTTCTGTCGCTAGATCATGTTTGTGTATTTCCGTTTGCAGGTTTGTAGTTAAGTTTTGTCGCTAGGTCGTGTTTGTGTATTTCCGTTTGCAGGTTTGTAGTTCATAGTTCTGTCTCTAGGTCGTGTTTGTGTATTTCCGTTTGCAGGTTTGTAGTTCATAGTTCTGTCGCTAGGTCGTGTTTGTGCATTTCCGTTTGCAGCTGTATCTTCACTTCTAAAAACCCTATTGAGAAATTTCTTTTTTTACTGTATTCCATTCACTACAATAAAGATGGGGAGTGAATAAGATTTTGCTACAATAAGATCCTCTTTAAATAATGCACAGGTTTCCCCCTAGGGGACATAAAGGTCAAAACCTTTTTCAGTTTTACAGAGCATTAGTTATTTCACAGTACAGGGTTCTAAGATGGTTTAAAAATTTAGTCTTATTTATTGTCAGGCATTTTAAGTGCTGTGAAAATGTGAACTATTGTACACCTAACATGATGTTGGAGAAAAATCTCAGCTGCATTAAATTAGGAAAAAAAGACTTGCCACATTAAACTTTTCATTATTTTATGCAAAAAATAAATCTGTTAGTTTTGTCTGCTTTTTATAACACCAAAGAGCCAAAACATTAGTACAACATGCCTGATATGACATTGCCCCCCCCTTGTGCCACCAAAACAGCTATTACTTTCTGAGGCATGGATGCTACACGATTTCCAAATGTGCTTTGTGGTATCTGGCACCAACATATTACCAGCTGATCATTTAACTCTGTAAGTTACATGGTTGAACTGCTGCAGATCAGATTTTCTGTTCCAACTCCAACCACAGATGCTCAATCGCAGGGCGGCGGAAAGTGAGGTTCGTTGACCGGGCCCAATATTTCGAATCGTAGTGCTCCCCCCTCCCTTCCCGTTTCCCGGAACAAACAGAAGAAAAACAATACCTAAGGAGCTTTGTTAGGGATTAGGTCCACCTAACCACTTAGAGGCCGTCCATAAAGTACGTCCGTGATTTTTTACTATTTTTAGACTCTCCCGCCCCCTAAAAAGTACATCCTAATTCCCACTACCCCCTTTATTTTTGACAACTGCTTTTAGAAGTCCGTTGAGAAACAGAAAGAAAACGTGTAATTATTTTAAGGAATCTTCCATGTATTTACACTTTTTCTCTAGAAAATATTTATTATTTAGGCATTAATTTATTCCCAAACGCCACCCGAACTTTATCATTCTGAAATAAAGATCTACAAATGAACGCATGCATTCAAGGTTTTCAACACTCCCGATCATCGCATCCACAAAACACGATAGATTTGGTAGTACAAATACGAGAACTTAAAATAATTTTCTGATTTAGCTAAATACCATCAGAAATGTGAAATATTTCATACCTTTTTTTTAACTATTCAAAGAAGAAAAGAAGAGAAAACAAAACGAAGACATACCATTCATGATATTTTTGCCGCTGGTCACAAGAATTACTGCACTCCCCCCTTCCCCCATGTCACATTTGGTCCAGTTGTCAGGAACCCCTCCCCTGTAATCGCGGGCATACTTTATGGATGGCCCCTTACCTAGAGAAACCTTCTAAGGCACATCACAACAAAATAGCGCACATTTGCCAAATAAAAAAAATAATAGATATAAAAATCTTGGCTAAAATTATTGAAATTATTGACCAGGCCCTGGCGGTTCCACCGCCACTGCTCAATTGGATTGTTGTCTGGAGAATCTGGAGGCCAGAGCAATACCTGGAAGTCTTCCTTATGCTCCACGAACTATTCTTGAACAATACAGGTAGTGTGACATGGTGTGTTATCCTGCTGAAAGAAAGCATTACTAGATGGAAATACCATTTCCATGAAAGGATGTATGTGGTCTGTTATGATGTTTAGATAGGTGGTAGATATCACAATTTCCTGCACATAAATAACTGGACCTAGGGTTTCCCAGCAGAACACTACTCAAAGCTTACACTTTCTCCAATATAGTACATCCCAGTGCCAACACTTCCCCAGCTAAACAATGCAACAGGAAATGAGATTTATCAGACCAGAAGAGCTTCTTCCAATCATTCAAGGTTCAGTTTTGATACCTGCATGCCCATTGTAGGTGTTTTCAACAGTAAACCAAGGTTAACATGTGCACTCGGAGCTGCCTTCGATTACACAGCCCCATTTTTTGCAGTTTGATGCACTGTGTGTTTTGACACATCACTCTTATGACCAGCATTCAGATTACCAATGAGTTGCCCATGGTGTCCCTTCTATTGGCTCACACCATATGGATATAGCCTCCGCTCATTTCTTGCGTTGATGAGCCATGGTTGGCCCGCAACTTTCCAGTGGTTCATGGTTTTCCCCTCCTTGGACAACTTTTTGAAGGTACTAACCACGGCTGTGATTGTGAGCACTCCACAAGCCTTGCTGTCTGGGAAATGTTCTGACCCAGTTGTCTGTTACAATTTGCCTTTGTCAAACTTGCTTAAATCTGCTGCCTTTTCCATCTTAAGAACAAAAATATCGATTAACAGAGCTCAGTATCAGGTGTTATCTATGCCATTTCATGACCTTCACATGTGCTGTCATTTACCTGCAGTTGCTTCGATATGCATAGAGACAGGCAGGTCGCATTGTTTTGGCTCTTCAAGGTATTTGGTACTTGCATTAGCATAATGCTTTCTACTTCTTGAATTTTACTAAGCAAACGTTGTCCACTACCATCAACAGCTGAACAGTACTGTGGCCTCATCAAATGCTTGTCAGTCATGTAGTGAACCTCTCATTGTCCCATTAAAAGCATTTTCAAAGACAGAACACTTCCCCATTTGTAGCTTTAGGGTACTTTCTGGCCATTAATAGGATTAATTTTGCTCCTGTGATTTTGTTTAAAAGTTCTTTCTTTCAAATAATTTGCTTATAGTAGTAAGTAAACTCCTGTATATGATAGTGAATAAGTTTTAGGTGGTATTTGGGTACCTGACTCTGCCAATATTTAGTAGGATTGATGGCATCCAATGTTTGATATACACTGAAGAGCGATTGAATTAGAGATACCTCTCTAGTAACGTGTAGCACCACCTTTCTCCCTGATGACGGCGGCGATTCGTCTCGGCATGGACTCGACAAGACACCAGAAGCGTTGGGAAGCCATACGGATCCACGACCCCTGAACAAGCTCCCACAGTTCACGAAGATTTGATGGAAGGGGGTCAGAGCCTTGAACATCTCTCTCAATGGCATCCCAGATGTGCTCGATGGGATTGAGGTCAGGTGACATAGCTGGCCAAGGTAGCGAGGTCACGTCCGTGGAGTGTTCATCCAACCATTCAGATACAATTCGGGAGCTGCATTGTCTTGTTGCAGGATGAGGTCCCCAGTGGGATGTTGAAGACTCACAAATGGGAGCAAATGGTCGTCCAGGATATCCCGGTAACGTTGACCTGTGAGGGACGATGTCACTCGTACCAGTGGTCCCCTTATAGTCCACGTAAACATTCCCCAGACGAGAATGCCACCCCCACCAACTTGAAGAGTACCCTGCTGGCAAGAAGGATCCATCGCTTCATGTGGTTTGCGCCGTACTCTTATCCTGCCATCCTCATGTATCAATGTGAATCGCGACTCATCAATCAGTCCAGGCAACATTTTCCCACATGTCTAGGGTCCAGTGGCGATGTTCCTGCGCCCATGCTAATCTTTGCACCCTGTGATGTGCGGTCAGCAGCAGTACCCTCGTGGGACGATGGCTTCTGTACCCCATAGCGAGGAGATGGTTCTGGATGGTGTGGCTGCTTACACGTTTTTGTGCACCAGCGTTAAATTGCCGAGTGATTTCTTGCACTGTGGCCCGTCTATCCGCTGTTACAATGCGAGCTAGCCGACGATGCCCCCCCCCGCTCATCCACATGCTGTTGTCCACGGTAGTTGGCCCTTGCAGGGATGGTTTTACCGGATTCGATGTATTCATGGTGCACCTGGGACACAGTGGCTCGTGGAAAATCCCAGTGCCTGCACGACTTCCGAGATGGAGTGACCCATTCGTCGGGCCCCGACAATTTGCCCACGATGAAATGCGCTTAGATCCTTCGTCTTACCCATACTGCGTCCGACTCTTACTGATTTCCGTCGCATCACTCCTTATATTGTTGGATTGCTGCATAGTCATGTCATTTCTGTTTACAGGGCCGCCCACAGCGCCACATTTGCATAACACCAGCTGTCTCTAATTTCATTGCTCTTCAGTGTATGTCATGCATTATGATTGTCTATATTTTGTTCAGTATAACCTTTCCCCTTTGTATGAAGGCCATCCAGAAAATAAGTACCATTTGCGCATTGCTCCTGCGCATGTATTTGCTTCAGAGTCGTGAATGCGCAGTTGTGTTGTCTCGTCCATTAACCACTCTCTGACACTATTTTGTGAGGTTGTGTTTATGTTAAAGGTTTGTGCTGTGCGTTAATAATGTTGAAGTTATTAAAACAGCCCACAAAGTGCTAATTCCGGTATGAGATAAGGTTTCTGAATGCAAGAAATGTCAAACAAAGTAAGATTCATCAACAAACTTAGAGAATTTATGGACAAAACACAGTGAAGGTATGGTGGAGAAGTGGGTTTGAGTTTTTAATGAAGAATGAAAGAACGTTCACAGGACGAATTGCACAGTGGTAGGTCTTGTCTGGTCACAAAAGATTTGATGGAGAGAGTGAATGAAAGCATTAAGGAAAACAGACGTTTCACAATTTCTGATCTTTCAGAACATTTCCATGAAGTTTTGGTTTTGAAATCATTACTGTACAAAATCATTACAGAAAAGCTTCAGTACTGCAGAGTCATGATAGGTGCCAAAGATGTTGACGGAAGATCACACAAAACGAAGCGCATGGGATCTGCTTTGGAATGTTTGGGCAGTACACACAGGAAGGTCATTTTTTAAAGCCATATAGTGACGGAAGATGAGACTTGGGTCTCACATCATGCCACGAATGTGATGCAAAACCCGGTCATCAAATTTGGACAGGAGCAGCTAATCAACCCTCCCTACAGCCTAGGCTTGGCACCCAGTGAAAAGCACTTGTTTCTCCACTTGAAATGATTTTTTGCTGCCCAGTGGTTCAGTGACAACAATGATTTGAAGACAATGGTTAAGTGGTGGCTCAAAACCCAGGTGGCAGACATCTATGAGGAGGGTATCCAGAAACTTATGCCACGATATGACAAATGCCTTAACATCTGCAGGGAATATGTTGAAAAGTGCACTGGCATCCAAAACTAAGGCTGAGGTTGAAGCGTTTTTTACATTGTGAGTGATGTAAAGTAAAAAAGCAGTTCGTTTTTTCCGCCGTAGCTTCCCAATGAAGCAGCCTGGATAGAGGGATGTCATTCCACAGAGACCTCAGTATGTACCAAATGGGGGAATGAACAAACACATGGGCAAAAATGAATATAAAAGTGTACATTGCGACTTCACACTAAGAAATGACCATAAAGCAGTACACACCATGGTACAAAACCATTGTTTCCACTGATGGATTACAGCAAACAGATGGTCGCCAGTATGGAACATGATGTCTCCTAACAGCAATGCCTGCATTGCAGCGTCTGGCCATACTTAACATGAGATTCTCGATGAGTCTTGGGGCAACTTTGCACATTCCTCTCTTAGTGCACGTTTCAACTGATGGACACTTTCCAGCAGATGTGGGCGTGCCACAAGATGCCTCCCAGAGTGTCCCACAGGTTCTATGGGATATAGATTCGGGGAGTATGCAGGCCAATTCATACGAGTAATATCCTCACTTTTCAACATATCATCCACTGCATGTGTACGATGGGATCTCGCGCTATTGTCCATAAACGCAAACTGGGAACCAGTGGCACCTCAGAATAGGCATGGCCGCCCCGGTGGCGCAGTGGTCTAAGCGATGGCCTCTGATCATTCGTCCGGAAGGGGTCCGGGTTCGAATACCGGCGAGGCATGGATGTTGTGTTTGTCTTACGGCACTGGCTCTTTCCCTTCCCTGGAACCAGTGACCCTAAATTAGGGACGGGCGACTGCTTATAGCCCATTGAGTTGCTCACGGTGGTCGTTAAACCTCCAATAAAAAAAAAAGAAAAAAAAAGAATAGGCATGCATGGGGAAAGAGCATCTCATCGCAGTAGCGGTTTGCGGTTGCGGAACCTCCTTCGAAAATGTGGAGCTCAGTACGACCATTCAGCGTAATGCCTCTCCAGACAAGCACACCACCACCACCACCACACCGTTCTCTTTCGGTAATGTTAGCCGTTTGATAACGTGTTCCCACCTCTCTCCAGATCAGCTGATGTACAGAATTGCTCGTGGTACTGAAACAACTCTCATCCATGAAGAGTACTGCACCCCATTGCATTATGGTCATTACACAATTGTAATCGATGTCTCTGATGGATAGGGTTTAATGGGATGCAACGTTCAGGTCATCGGGCAAATAGTCCACCTTTAGTAGATGTCTGGCAACGGTGAACCATGATACGGCGCATCCTGTGGTCATCTGCAGTTGCTTCACTATATTACCCGCTGTCTGGCATCAATCACGTTCAGCCTGTAGGACCATATATTGGTCATCTCTTGCTGTTGTTTTCCGTGGCCGACCACCACTGACCTTTTTAACAGCTGTTCCTGTCGTTTGGAAGGTCTTCCACACATGTGAAACAATGCTATGGGCAGTATTTCTTTCAGGACTTTTTGGCGGGGGGGGGGGGAATGGAACCTTAGAGGGGGAAAGTTTTCCATTTGCTATATATATATATATATAATTTTAACTACTATATTTATATGTATAGAAATAATTACTATATATATCCAGCATTTTTGGCCCGGGGGGGGGACGAATGGAACCTTAGAGGGGGCAAGTTTTTCATTTGCTATATATATAATTTTAACTACTATATTTTTTCATATATAGAAGTAATTACTATATATATCCAGCCTTTTTGGCTGGGGAGGGGGGCAAATGGAATCTTAGAAGGGGCAAGTTTTTCATTTGCTATATATATATATATATATAATTTAAACTACTATATTTATATATATAGAAGTAATTACTATATATATCCCACATTTTTGGCCAGGGGGCGGCAAATGGAACTTTAGAGGGGGCAAGTTTTCCATTTGCTATATATATATAGCTGGAGATAACAGACACGTACGTTTATCTTGGACAGCAGATATCAAGTGAGGGTCACATTGATGAAGAAATTAATCGGCGTACAAAACTTGCCTGGAGAGCTTTTGGAAGAAACAGCATAATTTTCAAGAGCAATATGCCATTATGTCTTAAAAGAAAAGTGTTTGATCAATGCATCCTTCCAGTGCTTACGTATGGTGCAGAGACGTGGACCTTAACTAAAAGAGACATACAAAGGCTGCAGACAACTCAAAGAAGCATGTAGAGGTGCATACTTGGTGTAACCAGGAGAGATAAGAAGAGGAACTCGTGGATCCAAAAAATGACAAGAGTGGAAGACATCATGATCAGAGTTAAATCCCTGAAATGGCAATGGGCTGGACATACTGCCAGAAGGACAGATCATCGATGGACAGCCGAAATTTTAGATTGGATTCCAAGGGACAGGAAAAGACCCAGAAGAAGACCACATGGGAGATGGGTGGATGAAATTCGAAAGTATGCAGGGGTGACATGGAGGAGACTGGCACAAGACAGACCGTTGTGGAGGAAACTTGGGGAGACCTTCGTCCAGCAGTGGATTGATAATGGTTGACAATGATGATGATGATGATATAATTTTAACTACTATATTTATATATATATAGAAGTAATTACTATATATATCCAACATTTTTGGCCGGGGTGGTGGCAAATGGAACCTTAGAGAGGGTAAGTTTTCCATTTGCTATATATATATAATTTTAACTACTATATTTATATATATAGAAGTAATTACTATTTATATCCAGCATTTTTGGCCAGGGGGGCAGCAAATGGAACCTTAGAGGGGACAAGTTTTCCATTTGCTATATATATATATATATAATTTTAACTACTATATTTATATGTATAGAAATAATTACTATATATATCCAGCATTTTTGGCCCGGGGGGGGGGGGGACGAATGGAACCTTAGAGGGGGCAAGTTTTTCATTTGCTATATATATAATTTTAACTACTATATTTTTTCATATATAGAAGTAATTACTATATATATCCAGCCTTTTTGGCTGGGGAGGGGGGCAAATGGAATCTTAGAATGGGCAAGTTTTCCATTTGCTATATATATATATATATAATTTAAACTACTATATTTATATATATAGAAGTAATTACTATATATATCCAACATTTTTGGCCGGGGGCGGCAAATGGAACTTTAGAGGGGGCAAGTTTTCCATTTGCTATATATATATATAATTTTAACTACTATATTTATATATATATATATAGAAGTAATTACTATATATATCCAGCACAGCGGCACATTTAGAGGAGGCATTGCCTCCCCTGGAAAATATTTCATTTTTTTGTTTTTTGGTTAAAATGCGACTTACATTAGAAAAAAAGTGCCTTAATTTTATAAAATGTATCAACTTACATTAGAAAAAAATGCTTTAATTTTTCTTCAATTTTTCATTAACTTTAATTTTGTTGATGGTGGATTTCAAAAATTTCCTTTTTTTGTCCTCCCCTCCACCCAAAGAAAAATTCTATATACATCCCTGATATAGTAATTACTTCTTCAAACATTTCAGGAATAACAAACTTTTTTTCAGCTAAGGGGGTCCTCAGGCTTGAAATTTTTATCTATTAAAATGCATTCAACGCACTCTTGATCCTGAATCACGATTCCCATACAATTAGGCATGATTAGTCTACTTATTATATTTTGAAGAATATCATGCATCGTGATACACTTTTTAATAAACTAAACTATAACTAGTACCATTTGAACAAATATTAAAAAAAATATAATTGGAGAAATATTGGTAGCATAAAAAGAAACGAAACTTCCGTTTTCATCGTAGCCTGAGTTTATTAGAATTTAGTTCGGTAACCTAAAATGTCTCCGGTGACGGTCGTTTCTGGGAGGGCTTTGCCCCCTGGATGTGTGTCTGAAAGAAACACTGGCTATGGGTCACACCGAACTCATCGGTGACACTCATAATGGTTCACGCCTCCTCCAGCTTTCTGATATTTGACCACTTGTAAAATGATCTAAATGTCTCTGTGTGGACATTTTCTTGTCTGCGACACACTAACAAACCACTCGAACCTCTTTACAATGCCACACACTTTCGCTTTCCATTTCCTGCCTTGCTGGGAGATGCTCTTTATACCTTATATTCATTTTAGCGCTGTCATGCGACCTGCAACGTCACATTTTGGAAATTTGCATACACATCATCTTTCTACTGATCTGCTTGCGTTATGCAAATCGCCACAAACTTATGTGTTTCACTGTGCAGCTATAATCTGCGGCATTAGTGTCTGCCCTTAAGTTTTGCATGTCAGTGTAGATTAAGATATGTAGGACCCAGGTGGCAGACTTCTATGAGAAGGGTATTCAGAAACTTGTGCCATGATATGACAAATGCCTTAACATCCACAGGGAATATGTTGAAAAGTAGATTAAGATATGTAGGACCCAGGTGGCAGACTTCTATGAGGAGGGTATCCAGAAACTTATGCCACGATATGACAAATGCCTTAACATCCACGGGGAATATGTTGAAAAGTAGATTAAGGTATGTAGAACCCAGGTGGCAGATTTCTATGAGGAGGGTATCCAAAAACTTGTGCCATGATATGACAAATGCCTTAACATCCATGGGGAATATGTTGAAAAGTAGATTAAGATATGTAGCATGACGATGATGGGCAAAACACGTAACAATATTAACAAATAAAGGTAACTTGATCACGCTAGTTACGTTAACTGAAAACTTTTACAAAAAGTTCGTAAGTATCGAAAACCTTCTGCGGCCACTAACATCATTCCCTACAAATCTTGCACCCTGCATCTCTACAAGCTTGCAGCATTGAAGTCCTACATCCACAGGGCTCATATCATTTGCAACAACCAACTCTCTCTTCAAGAAGAACTCTCCAAAATTTCTCCCATGGTTTCCTTGCTGTTACAGTCAACTCCCTCATAAAGAAATATGAAAACCATTCGAAAATCGAATGCCTCCTTCCTCACAAGAAAGAAGACCTGAAATTCTGTGGTTCTGTTCCTTACCATCCTTCCTATGCTTATAAGTTACAGATTCTTTTTAGAAGTTTTGGTTACCATCTTGCCATTAAATCTACCCCAAACATCTTGAAACTTCTACAAAGGGATAGGGACAAAGTTGAAAGCCTGAACCTCCCAGGAGTTTACTGCATTGCTATCTCTTCTTCTACTGGGGATAACTTATACATTGGAAGCACATGCAGGAGCATTAGCCATAGAATTTTAGAACATAGAAAAGATGTTTCGAAAGCCAATCCTAATACTGCCTTGTCTATTTTGACAATGGAAGACACATCTGCAGTTCCCCACTGGAACGAAGCAAAACGAATTGCTTCTTTTGACAATCATTTTGCCCTCCGTTACCGTGAAAGCATAGAAATTATTTTCAACTCAATGACTTGCAACTCCGAATCTCCTCTCTACATTCCGTTGATCTGGAGATCAATTCTAAGTTTTGGCAACAAAAATAGGAAAAATTCAAATGTAGAATCTGGCAACAATCTTAGTCCTCCATTGGCGTGATGAAGACCTAAGATAAGGTCGAAAGCTTCCAACTTACGAACTTTTTGTAAAAGTTTTCAGTTAACGTAACTAGCGTGATCAAGTTACCTTTATTTGTTAAGATATGTAGGACCCAGGTGGCAGACTTCAATGAGGAAGGTATCCAAAAACTTGTGCCACGATATGACAAATGCCTTAACATCTACGGGGAATATGTTGAAAAGTAGATTAAGGTATGTAGGACCCAGGTGGCAGACTTCTTTGAGGAGGGTATCCAGAAACTTGTGCCACAATATGATGAATGCTTTAACATCCACAGGGAATATGTTGAAAAGGAGATTAATTTGTGTAGAATTTATCACACATTAAAAATTAGTTATCAGTATTTTTTTTTCGTTAAATGGTATTTACTTTCTAAATGGCCCTTGTGTGTTTTTTTAATGCAATTTTCACATTTCCTTTCTGAAGTTCAATAAAGGAAAGAATTCGATGTATCCATTTTTGATATAAGCGAGTTTGGCTGTATTGTTGTGTTTATTATGTAATAGATGAACGTTCTTAACATGCCATTCTGTGTTCCATTTTGTAGGTTTATCAGATATACCAAAACAGATTGCGATACCTGACTATTGAGAACCTAATGGAGTGGATGTGTTACATGAGTGCTATTCTCTTTGTTTGTGATGTTACTGAATCCTCTAAATTGTCTGGAATTCGTGAGGTGAGCATTTAGCTTTGGAACAATTGATGATTTTTTAAAAAAGATTTTTGTGATCTCTTTTATGAGTTACTTGATTTACATCTTGTTCCTCTTTGTGTGTAACTTGGCACATATCTTTTGTCTCTTTGTAGGTTTGGCAGTGGGAGTTGGGGTCTTGTGCAATGTTTTCCGGATGGATGATCCTCCTTGCATTCATCAGCAAGTTTCCATTTTTAGGAATATACGTGATTATGTTTGTCCAGATTCTCAGCACCTTCATCAACTTCTTTGTGGTGTATTTCCTTTTTGTTGTTGCCTTCGGACTTGCATTTTATTCACTTTTACAAAATCAGGTATCAAACCAAACTGTCTTTAGTGTATTTTTATGTTCTGCATAAATGTGTATGATAATATACATATTGAATTACTTTTTAATTATTTATGTCAATAAATACATCTGGATTATTAAAAGAATTCTTGAAATTGTGATCACACGCGTAAGTCACGGTGAAAAATTATGAGTGAGGCGTTTCAGTAGCGACTTCTACCTTCACCAGCCATGGAATGAGACACGTGGTAAAAGCATCAGTTGTTGCCAGATTTCAAAATCGCTTTCCAAATAATAGGGATGTTAAAAGGTGCATCAGTATTGCAGGTGTTAGGGGTAAATTGTGCCAATTGGAGCCGTGTACATATCGCTGATGGTTAAAATTGAAAGGGAGGTGGAAGGGCTACCTTTCTTAACATCAGCGATATGCTCCATCAAACGCCGGTTTATGCTGCGGTAAGTACTACCAATATAGTGGGTAACGCCTGTGGAAGTGTTGATAGGGATAGAGTAGACACCTTGTAAATCTAGGGGTTTATTGAGATCTCTGTCCTTAAGGATGAGTTTGAGAAGATGTGGAGGTGGTTTGACTGCAATCCTGTAGCCAAAAGACTTGAAAATAGAACAAACTTTATGAGTGAAGGACAGGCTAAAGGGCAAAGGGCCAACAAACTGATGGGTGGTGGAAGGTTCAGGCAGTAAACTAGATCTATTCTGTGATTCAAAACTCTTGATTAGTCTATGTAATAAGAGGGGTGGAAAGGCATGCAATTTGCCAACGTTGTTTTGATATTCTAGTTGAAGAGCAGAATGGCTGTTGCAAATAAGGTTGGCCCGGTGAATGTATGTCTTAAGAGCAGACAGTTTGTATTTTCCAAAAGTGCAAGAATGGTAAGGGATGATATTATGGGTGGCAGAAGGTTTTCTGTAAACAGAGAGGCCAAGTGAGAAGTCTGGGTTGATGTTGAAGTTAACATCCAAAAAAACTAATATTATTGTCGATCTGTTCTTGAGAGGAAAATTTTATATGCAGGAATTTTGAAGTTAGAATTCTTTTAATGTTTTGTGTGTTACGTGTTTTCCTGCCAATTCTTCTCACTATGACATCTGGATTAGTCTTCTAATCTGCAACTTTTCTGTATTTCATCACATATCCACTCTTTTGTGGTGCCTAGTGCTTGAGTGGTCTAGGGTACATGTTTCTCATACAGCAGGATCTAGATTTGGATCCTGGGGCAAGACTTGATGATTCGTCAGACCAGGTCACTTTCTTCCAATCATCCACCGTCCAATCTCCATGATCTTGGGCCCATTTCATGCATTGTTGGCGAGGACGTGCAGTGAGCATGGGGACCCGGCTGGGTCTTTGGCTATGCTGGCCCATGCGCAGAAGGCTGTGATGAACTGTGTGCTGTGACACATTGCCCTGATCACAACTGTTGTAGCTGCGGGTGATTTGTCGCACTGTGGGCTTGCTGTTGCTGTGAACAATGCAGGACAGCCACCTCTCTCCTCTGGCATCAATGAGCTGTGGACGACACACAGGTGGATGATGGTTCGTCGTTTGGCCATCTGTGCACCACTTTTGATACGTACCACAAGCCGTGCCATTTTCTGAGATCGTAGTCTTGGGGCACCATGCCAATACAATTTGTCTTTTATCAAACTTCGATAAATCAGCAGCTTTTTCCAAAACTGGTCCTTGTGTTGTATATACTGTATACTGCTTTGTGAACTTCACCTGCGCCACTGTTTGGTCTCCAGGTGCACTCATTTCTCTAGGCTGGGGGTGGTCATAATGGAATGACTCATCGGTGTATATTGCCCTCATTTTTTGTGTGTTACACTGCTGTGTCACAACATACCAATTGTACGTAAGCTATTGAAGTGCAACCAGCTGAGAACCTTTTTTAACAAGGCCCAAAAGAGCTTTATTGAATATTTGAGCATAAACATTTGCTGAAGTGGCAATAAGTAATGTATTCTTGCTAATATAAGAGCGTATTGTAGTTTTGTTCTGCTACATGTTACATAATGCATTGATTTGTAACATCAAAAATTTCTAATCCTGCCAGGTTTCGTAAGTAATATAGCATTATTACAGGGTGTCTACTGGTCATGAAAATCACGAAAGTCATGAAAAAGTCACGAATTCAGAAAAAGATCATGTAAGTCAAGAAAAAGGCACGGATTTTGCTTTGAGGTCCTGAATTTCTTTCTATTTTTAATAAATGTTCATTTTTGGGCAAAACTCTTTAAGTAATTAATTCTCCATGCATTGACCACATAACGTGTAGATGTGGTTTCCATCTAACAATTTAAATGCAAAGGGGGGGCACTTGTTCCCTCCTCCACAAAGAAAACTGGTAGAGCAAAAATGTCTTAGCATAGAAACGCATGTATATAATGTTTACAAAATTTGAGATTAATTTAGCAATTTAAATTATGCTACTTATCAGGACATTTTTCAGGTATAAACGTTAAAGAAGCGCGCGTAATGAAATCTTGTAGCAAAAGGGTGAGTACTTCAACTTACCTTACTTTTTAAGCACATTCGAAGGGGAACTTTTTCCATAGAAAAAAAGAGGGGCAGTGTCCCCCCCTTTTAATAGATATGTGTGTGTACATGTGCACACTGAAGCCTTGGATAGATATATATACACACACGTCTTTTAAAAGTGGTCATGAAATTGCATTTCCCAAATTTGGTAGACACCCTGTATTAATTCTAATTTATCATGTATTTCATTGCATTACACATCAAAACTGCAAGTGTGTATGCAAGATTTTCTTTAGGGGGAGAAGGTCTCCATTAGAATCACCAATTTACATTTGTATGCTATTTTTTTCATTGTGATTTTTGTGAACTTTCTGGACATAAGATAATAATCTTTTTTCCATGTGCTTTGCTCACCTTGGGTTTAAGGAATAATGCTTTTTCATATGACAAAATAATTCTTTTTTTGTATTTGTGCTCATGAACTTGACATGAGAAATACTTCGCCACATCCGACGGGTTGTGTTGTAGTTTGGATTATGAAAAATTAATGAAGCATTGACTGTTTAAGATTTGCATTGAGCATGTGCATATTGACAAAAAACTTGTCAGAATGTTTTTCTTTGTGTAGGCCTCCATGAGGAAGAAGTGCTATGTAAATACACTGCAGGAAAGTGAAAAAAGAACACCAAGAAGGAATTGGCAGACGATTATGAAATTTACATATGTTAATGGGGTCGAGTTTACGTAGGTATGATGTTAATTTCGGGACCAACCGGTGAGCGCTTACGCCACAGCACGGCATAATATGCAAATTATCGTCGGTGGTATTTAAGAAGTATGGCGAAGTGAATGTAATCAGTCGTCGGCCTATGGACACGTGCGAAGACTCTGGAGATGCTGCAATGCCTGGACAGGGAAGACGTGTACGATTTCAGCAGTTATCGGACTTTGAGCGAGGTCATCTAGTCGGACTCCGCAAGGCCGGGTGGCCGTATTGTCGTATTGCGGAGCAAATTGGACGGGAAGTATCGGTGGAGGTACGATGGTGGCGTAGATGGTCCGAGGAACATTCCCACACGAGAAGACGTGGAACTGGGAGTCACATATGGACTGATGAGCGGACCGATCGACGCATAAGAAGAGCGGCGTTGTCAAGCAGAACATCCACTGCGATGCAAATCCGAGCTACTGTTGCACCTGAGGTGACTGTGCGAACAATCCGCAACCGTCTACTGGATGCAGGACTACGTGCACGTTTGCCTCTGGCATGTGTACCTCTGACTCCAGCCCACCGTCACGAACGGCTGCAGTGGTGTTGCCAATGTCTGCACTGGAGAACGCAATGACGATCTGTCGCGTTCAGCGATGAAAGCAGATTCTGCTTGGGAGCCTCCGATGGCCGTATGCGTGTTCGCAGACGCACAGGGGAGCGTCTCCACCCTTCTTGCATCCGCCAGCGACACACAGGGCCTACGCCTGGTCTCCAGGTGTGGGGAGCAATCAGCTATCACTCCCGTACACAACTAGTGTTTGTACCGGGTATGTTAAACAGCACCTCCTACATCAACAACATCATTCAGCCCGTTGTTGTGCCATCTGTAAGGTCGGTCCATTGTGGTGTTTCCCAGCAAGATAAAGCACGCCCACACACAGCACGTGCAACGCAACATGCACTTCAGGGTGTGAGACAACTTCTATGGCCTGCACATTCACCGGATTTGTCCCCCATTGAGCACGTGTGGGATTTTATGGGACAACAACTTATCTGGTCTCCACGACCATCCCCGATTTACGCGTCTAGGTTGAGGATGCTTGGAACTCAATACCCCAAACTTACATCCAACACCTGTACGACAGACTCCATGCCAGAATTGCACAGTGTGACGCAGTTCATGGCGGTTCAACCTCGTACTAACCATGTTACATGGAAATGTTATTTTTCAGTTTACCAGCAAATACAGCTGTATTTTGCCATAATGTTTTGATCACGTTATCCTTTGTACTCCGTTATTATGCTGTGTAAATTTCGTTTGTATCAGACGTCTCCTTTTTGGTGTTCTTTTTTCACTTTCTGCCAGTGTAGTTTTTTAACTTTGTATTTTTAGAACTGTTGACTTCAGGTCTTGAAAAATACTATGCTCAAGATGCCTGGGCAGGTAAATAAAAAATCTAGTTGCCTGGTCTGAGCAATTAAATTTAAAAATAAAAAAGGTTGGAATAGAATTTCCTACTACAAGAAAAAAAAGTCAGTCATTGCATGTCACGCTTCATTTCATTGCTAACCCACCAAAAGTACAGGGTGTCTGAAATTTAGTGGACACATTAGAAAATTATGTAAAAAAAAACTATGAGCATTGTCCGTTTTTCTATTTCACGTATTACTAACACGGTTTCTATATTTTTGTTTTGCAGAATTGTTATTCCAAGAATCCGATAGATGGCGCTAGGTGTGGCCTGATGAGGAATGTATGAGAAATGCGCAATCAGTAGTCATGTCATCCGTACAGCAGAAGGCGATGGCGATGTGGGTGTTATGGCTTGCGGAATTAAAGTCTGTCATTAAAGTTAAAAGACGGTACCGTTTAGAGTATGGTTGTAATCCTCCATCAACGAATTCAATTAAGCGGTGGATGAAACAGTTTAAAGGAACTGGTAATGTGGAACATCATGGAGGAACCGGTAGGCCTAGCGTTAGCGGTGAGACGGTTGACCAAGTTAATGAAAGTTTCCAACGAAGCCCCAGGAAATCCGTTCGTAAAACAAGCAGAGAACTGTGCATTCCAAAAGCGACAGTTCACGATATCTTGCACAAGAAATTAAAGTTTCATGCTTATAAAATTCAAATAGTTGAGTATATAAAATGAAATTGAGTATCGCTTGGATGTACTACAAGCAACCAAGGGATCTCACATTGAAATTTATTAACTTGTGTAGTTATATTGTAAGTTAGTACAGTCAGTTTCTATGTGTTTAATGTTTTGCTTTATATAATTTTGTAATGTGTCCAATAATTCTCGGACTACAGGGTGATTCATAAAGAAGTATACAGTTTCCAGATGCTGTAAAACAGTAACAGTTGAAGACATGGACCACAACTGCGAACCGTTAGGTAGATGTACTCATAAAGTTTGTGTCCCGCTACTGAGGGAAGTGACATAGATGATAGCGGACGTGTCACGTGACTAGTCATTCAAAATGACAACGTCTGTCCGATGGATTGGACGAGCCATGGACTACAACATGCTACTGACCCAATGGCCACCCAGAAGTCCTGACTTGACACTTTTTTTTGTGGGGGTACGTAAAGGACAAGGTATCCCCCCTTCCTGTTGATCTAGCGGAGCTAATACAGCATATCACAGCCACTATCACTGCACTTGATTCAGATATCTTACCTCGCATTTGGGCGGAAATGGATTACCGGCTCGATGTGTGTCGTGTGACTAAGGGTGCACACATAGAACATCTGTGACTGTCTCTAAAAAAACATGAAGCATTCCGCTACAATTCTGTTACAAGTAACATAAAATATCTTGCACTGTTCTTGTTTTATAGTGCGTTGAAACTGTTTACTTCTTTATGAATCACCCTGTATTATTGTTACAGAGTGCTATGGACAGAAAAATATCACTTCTTTAATTATGTTATTCTCTAGGTCCAGAAATTGGAGCCATTTGTAGTTTTGCTCCAAATGTTTATAGTCAATAATGGGATGTATGCCTGTGATAGAACTAGCCTCCGGTGTTTAGTGCAAAGGGTGAAAACTTCAATGAAAGGAAAATGGCAGAAACACTAAATTTCTCAAATATTAAGTTCATCATTATACCAATTTCAGCATCGTTATCTCAAAACTTGAGATACATGCATTTGTGCATTCAACATTGTAACATATATTCTATTTTAACTTTCCTTTTGAGTTTCTTTTTCTATGTAAATTTGAATTTGTTCTCTTAGACATTTTAAAACCTTAGCATTATGTGTTTTCCCTCAAACGAGAATGATGTTGGCAACAATCTGAGGTCGGAACAGGAGTGACCTATGAATGTATGTGATAAGAACATTAGATAAAAATATGATGCAGAGGTTGTTTTGGTGTGTGGAGATGTTAGATCGTTTTTGAGTTATGATGGTAAACTTCTTGACTAAGATATATGAAGTGGTGTGTTTTGGATTTCGTCTAATGTTGCTGGGCCAATAAAAAGTTGATGTAAGTTGGACTTCTTGACTAAGATATGTGAAGTGGTGTGTTTTGGATTTCGTCTAATGTTGCTGGACCAATAAAAAGTTGACGTAAGTTGGACTTCTTGACTAAGATATGTGAAGTGGTGTGTTTTGGATTTCGTATAATGTTGCTGGACCAATAAAAGTTGATGTAAGTTGGACTTCTTGACTAAGATATCTGAAGTGGTGTGTTTGGGATTTCGTATAATGTTGCTGGACCAATAAAAGTTGACGTAAGTTGGACTTCTGTATATGTTTCGTCTGGCCTTTGTAGAAGCCTTAAAAAGTGAGCTATCTGGTACAATTAGTTACATCACATTTACTCTTAATTAACAACATCTATTCAGCCGGGCATTTGGTGTTACGTTATAACATTTTGAACAGAAATGCAAACCATGTAAAAAAACGTTCATAATATTTTTTAACTTTAAAAAAAAAACAAGGGTTCTCATTTTTTATCTTAAACGATAAATTTTCCTGGGCGTCCATCTTTTACTTCCTGAGTAAGAAAAATAATTTCTGCACTTCCCCAGCTGGGTATGTAACTTTTCAGATATTTTTCAAGCCCTAGACACTGTTATAATTATATTCAAAGGTCTAATTGACATGATAATTTACACAGCAATCGGACATCGCCAAATTGACTGTAATTATTGTTTCTCGTGTAAATTAAATCATATCAGAAAACCTGAAAATTTCATCGCCGTGGAGCGTGAATCGAACCCGCATCTCCCGATTATCGTTTTAGCACGCTATCTGTTGCACCACACACGACGGTGAATTCGCAAGTATCTGTGTGTTTTCAAGTTTTCTGATGTGATTTAATACACGTGTGAAACAGTAATTAGTCAATTCGGTGATGTCCGATTGCTCTGTTAATTATCATGACGTATTTACCACGTATTATGAGAAGAATATGTCTTCAACTCCGAAGGTCTAATTGACTTTGACAGATTCTTTTGCCAGCAATGGATGTTTCCATGAGCAGTCTCTGAAACTCCTGCAGGAATTATTTTGGGCAGCTGTTGAATCACAATTTTGACTGTACTATTACCATCTTTTAAACTAGACTATTTTGTGTGTATGTAGAACTCATCTATTGGACAGTTGAACCAGAGGACTTTAAACATGATATTTTGTCCCACAACTAGTGTTGAAGTATGGACTAGTCCCCAAAATAATATGACTTAAACTGGGTGTAGTTCGTTTTTTAAATAACTAATTCATTGGAGAGTTGCATCAGTGAAAGGATGGGTCACTTACTGAAAGTTCATTTTATCAAGCAGGAATTGATCACTTTATGAAAAGCCTATTTACTGAAAGATTGTTTTATCCAATGTTTAATTTCGCTGATACGTCATGTTATCAAACAGTTCATTTCATTGTAGAATTATTTCACCTTAAGTTAATTTAATTGAAAAGTTATTTCACTTAAAAGTTCATTTCATTGAAAAGTTACTTCACCTTGAAGTTCATTTCACTAATGGAGTCACTTTATCAAAGAGTTTGAATTTTTTACAAATAGATACACTGAAGTGCAATGCTTGATATGATATGTTTATGAAAAAGGCTTTGTAGTTTTGATTACTCTCTCCAACTATTTGGGGGGGGGGGGGGGTAGGGGGTGATTTGGAGATTTTCTTTTGTATTGTTTGTGTGAAACACTGATTTTGTAGATCAAGGTTTAAGATGATAACTCCAAGCAAGGTAGGTAGAATGCATTTTTTTTAAATAATTAATTATGTAGTTAAATTATATTCAGTAGCTGCAAAATGTTCTGCATGACTGTATGTTAAAGAAAATTAATTGGACAAACCACTTGTAAATATTTCAAGTACTTCTAAAATTGGATTTCTTTAGTAAAAGTCCGCTATTGAAGGTTAATTATTTTGACTTGCATTAATGCAATTGCATTTTTGGACTTACCATTAAATTGGTGAAGTTCCAAGTTGAACACTTCCAGCACGTGGATCTTGGCTTTTTTCAATTGTTCTCGTTACTAAATGAATTTTTTCCTTTGCTGAAGTATATGTGGAAGCAGCAAAGGAAAAAATTCATTTAGTAACGATGGCAATTAAAAACCAACAGGAAAAAACTGAAGTAGACCAGCAACTGAATGAAAAACCGCCCATGCTGCATCTACATAACAGAAATACGGGAAAAAAAAACCAAGATCCACATGCTGGAAGTGTTCAACTTAGAACTTCACCAATTTAACGGTAAGTCCAAAATGCACTTGTAAATACTGTATATTACACAAATATTGCCAAATTTTAAAATGGATTTCCAAATAGTAGGAATTTGAGTAGGCGAGTCCACATTATTGGTATTACGGGGAAGGCAAATTTCTTACTTTTACAATACCTGTAATATATTACTACGTTCAAAAAGTTCCGGAACTTTTTATGTTAAAAAAGAATGAGTACAGATAATACCTGTTTATGCAGTGTTTACTTTGAAGTAGTTATCCTGTGCAACTATGCATTTTTGCCAGCGCTCATACAAAGATTTAAATGCAGATTGCAAGCCTTCTTTTGCCACATCCTCCAGTGCCTCCGTCGCAGCTTGTTGCACTTCTTTGGAACTTGAGAAGCGTCGCCCCTTAAGCAAATTCTTCATCAAGGGAAAAAGGAAAAAGTCACACGGGGGCAAGATCAGGGGAATAAGGTGGCTGTGGAAGAATGGGAATGTGGATGTTTGGACAGGTAATTGGACACCAGGAGGGATCTGTGAGCTGGCGCATTATCGTGATGCAGCACCCACGAGTTGGTCTTCCAAAGATCGGGTCACTTTCTTCTCACTTATTCTCGGTTGACGTACTCTTCTCACTTATTCTACGTTGACGTACTCTTCTTTAGTGACTGTACGACATTGTTGAAGGAATTCCTTGTGTACAACCCTCTTGCAATCGAAGTAAACTCTTAACAAGACCTTTCCTTTGGAGCGGTCAGCCTCCAAAGAAAAGGTCTAAGGTTGTCCTGACCTCTCATCATCCTCGATACTCTGTTACCCGTTTTTGATTTAGTGACTGTACGACATTGTTGAAGGAATTCCTTGTGTACAACCCCCTTGCAATCGAAGTAAACTCTTAACAAGACCTTTCCTTTGGAGCGGTCAGCCTCCAAAGAAAAGGTCTAAGGTTGTCCTGACCTCTCATCATCCTCGATACTCTGTTACCCGTTTTTGAATCATCGATGCCACTCATAAACTGTAGTTCAACTCATTGCACTCTCACCGTACGCTGACTTAATCATTTGAAAAGTCTCAGCGAAAGATTTTCTGAGCAGAACACGAAATTTTACACTTGAACGCTGTTCAAAATTCGACATTGTTGTCCTCGCGAGGGAGAGCCTCAAATGCCCGTAATCACGAACTACGCACATATGCTGTACATGTTGGATCTGGATCAAACCGGTTCTGGCTGGTCGGTCACATCATGCTCTTCGCTTGCTCAGTGGGAAATGATGTAATTAACTGACATTTGGCAAATATTCAAAACATTCTGGAACTTTTTTAACGTAGTAGTACATAGAAATTTGCCTGTCTCCAAATACCTGCACTGTGGACTCACATCATCAAATTCTTACCATTTGTAAATGTGTTTTTAAATTTGATCCAGTGAATGATAACACCTTGTGCTATTTTTGTTCAGTCTATGGCTAATGAAGGTAAAAGTAGCTACCAAAACATCACAGTTTTTAAATTTTTTAACTTCCTTTTTGGTTAACTTTAGGGTATTCTTAAATACATGGAAAAGCCAAAACATTATGACCAGAGTGTCCTTATGCAAATTAAAGCAGCTGCAGGTAAATGATGGTATGTGTGAAGGTTATGAGGTAATATAAATACACCTTGATAGTGTGTTCTGTTAATCAGTGTTGTTCTTCAGAAGGGAAAGACAGCAGACTTAAGTGAGTCTGACAAAGACCAAATTAGAATGGCCAGATGACTGGGTCAGAGCATACCCAAGAGCATCTGCAAATATGCTGTATATTTGATCCATTCTGTTGACTTGTAGATACAGGACAGCTATTTGATCCATTCTGTTGACTTGTAGATACAGGATAGCTATTTGATCCATTCTGTTGACTTGTATGTACACAACAGTATCCATTCTGTTGTGTATGTACAAGTCAACAGAATGGATACTGTTGTGTATGTACAAGTCAACAGAATGGATACTGTGGCGGAATTCGCTGGTAATTTGAATGCTAGTGATGAAAGTAATGTGTCACAACACATAGTGCACATCGAACTCTGCTGAAAATAGAGTTGTGTAGCTGCAGTCCACTCTAAGTGCCAATGCTAACCTTGGTTCATCATCAGAAGTGCCTACAATAGGCATGTGCACTTCAGAACCGGACCTTGAATGGTTGGAAGAAGGTCATCTGGTCTGATAAATCTTGTTTCCTGTTGCACCACATGGACAGCTGGGTACATGTGCTTTGTTTACCAGGAAAAGTGTTGGCACCAGGATGCACCGTTTTACAATAAGCTGGTGCAGGAAGTGTAATGCTTCGGGCAATATTTTGCCGGAACTCTGGGTGCAGTTATTCATTGCAGGAAACTATGATGTCTCCCACCTACTAAAACATCATTGCACACCAAGTACATCCTTTCTTGGCGATGGTATTTCCCTCTAGTAGTGCCTTGTTTCAGTAGGATTGTGTGCCATATCACACTGCCTGGATTGTTTGAGAATGGTTTTCAGAACCTGAGGAAGACTTCAGGTATTGCTCTCGCCTCCAAATTCCCCAGACATCAATCCAATCAAGCATCTGTGGTTTGTATTGGGAAAGAAAATTCAATATGTGGCAGCTCAATCACATGACTTATGAGAGTTAAAGGATCTGCTGGTAATGTGTTGATACCAGATACCACAAGGCATCTTTAGAAATTTTGTAGTGTCTATGCCTCATTGGGTCAGAGTTGTTTTCATGGCATGTGGAGGACCAACATCATATTAGGCAGATGGTCATATGTTTTGGCTCTTCATTGTATATGTGTCAGTTGGTAAATAAATTTCAAATACGTGGATGTAATGTAAATATACGATGTCATCGCTCTGTCCACGTTATTTTATAAACAACGAACAGCAACCGAAAAATTGTTCTACCGACACCGCTGGGATTGAACCCCAGATCTCTCGATAACTAGCAGAGTGCGTTCGCTTTACGCTATGGTGCCAACAATTCACAGCGCTAGTCGTGGTTTAACAGTCAGCATCTAACTACACAAATCCATATTGACGGGGCCAGCAACTGATGTGTCGCCATCTAGTGGCATTCAACAAAGCAAGCTATTTAATTAACGCCGATAAATAGAAATGGTGAATAAATTTCAAATACGCGGATTATAATGTAAATATATGATGTTATCGCTCTGTCCACATTATTTTATAAACAACGAACAGCAACTGAATGCAAGTGCAGAGCAATGACATCGTATAATTATGTGTCAGTTGTTATTTTGTTACATAGATTTCTGCTGTTCCTTTCCATTATACATCCCTATTCTTTTGTTTTCATTATTTTGCATTCAAGTGGTTTTATTTGTGCTTAGTATTCTCATAAAGAAGTAAAATGCGTTTTGAAAATTAGATATGAAGGTAAGTATTGAATCTTAAAAACATACTTAAATTATGCAAGAAGTTGAAGGTAAGGAAACTTCAGTGATGCCAAACCCGTGAGAATTTCTCATGGCATAGGGAATTTTTTGCTTAATATTCCATGTGGGAAAAGGGGAAATTTATAAAGTAGATCTCTGAATGTAGGGAAATTTAAACAAAATATTGATTCAATGTTGTTCCAGCAAAGGACTTTGATGATAAAATGCAATTTCCCCAACATGTTTTCAAAGCTCATCTTTCCAATGCATTATTACCTAAGGCTGAGGTTGAAAACATTTTTTCCGTTGTGAGTGATGTAAAGTAAAAAAGCAGAAATAAATTGAGTAACGATGTGTTAAATGCTATAGCAGTGATCAGGTGAAACTTTCAGGCCAAGAAATTGAACTGTAACACAGTTCAAGTTTTGCCCAGGCACACTGCATAATTTGTCAGATATGTTTAAATTCGATGATTCTGAAAATTCTGAAAAAAAAAATATTGTTTGCTCTATGTAATCTCACCGTTAGTATTCTTATTCATTTATTTAAATAGCAGCAATTTCTAATTTCAAAATTTTAAGTAACACTTCTTTCTTTCAGTGCTAAGTTCATTTACTGAGAAGTATTTGTTTATTTGAAAGAACAAGAGAATATGAACTCCCATTATGCATGGCTTTTATTGACTATGAAAAGGCCTTTGATTCCGTGAAACCATCGGCAGTAACAATGGCTTTGAAATCCTGTGGTATTGAAGATGCATACATTAGCATTATTAGTAACATCTACTAAAATGCAAGTGCAAAGGTTTGGATATTTGAGGATATAGCACAAATAAGAATTGGGAAGGGAGTGAGACAAGGTGACACCATATCTCCCAAGCTCTTTAACGCCACATTGCAAAATGTCTTTCAATCATTGAACTGGGAAAACAAAGGGATAAAGATTAATGGAGATTACTTAACTCACCTTCGTTTTGCTGATGACATAGTCATCTTTGCAACTACCCCTTCAGAGCTGCAGAGTATGATCCAAGAACTTGCTGACAAGAGTAAAGAAGTGGGATTAAAAATGAACTTTCAGAAGACAAAAGTGATGAACAATGCTTTTACAAGAAACAAAGATTTATCAATTGATGGAGAAAAGCTCGAGACAACCGATTCCTACATTTATCTTGGGCAGCAGATATCGAGTGAGGGTCACATTGATGAAGAAATTAATCGGCGTATAAAACTTGGATGGAGAGCTTTTGGAAGAAACAGTACAATTTTTAAGAGCAGTATGCCATTATGTCTCAAAAGAAAAGTGTTTAATCAATGCATCCTGCCAGTGCTTACATATGGAGCAGAGACATGGACCTTAACTAAAAAAGATATACAAAGACTGCATACAACTCAAAGGAGCATGGAGAGATGCATGCTTGGTGTAACCAGGAAAGATAAGAAAAGGAACTTGTGGATAAGGAAACTGACAGGAGTGGATGACATCATGACCAGGGTGAAATCATTGAAATGGCAATAGGCTGGACAAGTTGCCAGAAGAACGGACCACTGATGGACAACCGAAATTTTAGACTAGATTTCGAGGGACAGGAAAAGACCCAGAAGAAGACCCCATGGGAGATGGAAGCATGAAATTCAAAAGTATGCTGGAGTGACATGGAGGAGACAGGCCCAAGACAGACAATTGTGGAAGAAATTTGGGGAGACCTTCATCCAGCAGTGGATTGATAATGGTTGATGACGATGATGATTTGTTTATAATTTGTTTTGAACCCAAAGTTCTACATTAACATACTCTGTGGAATCACATTATTGTGACTTCCAGCTAATATCCAGAGTAACCGCCGTGTGCAGCGCGAACAGCAGCTAGACGGGCTGGGAGTGACTCAATAAAGTGCTGGAAGGTGTTCACAGGTATGTGGAGCCATGCTGACTGTAGTGCATCTGACAGCTGCTGGAGGGTGCATGGTGGAGGATCCATAGAGTGAATAACACGATTGAGGTGGTCCCACATATGGTCAATTGAGTTTAAGTCTGGGGAATAAGGGGTCCAGGGAAGTACTTTGAAGACTTCATTGTGCTCTTCCAACCACTCTCAGACATTTCTAGCTGTGTGACACGTCACATTGTCATGCTGGAAGATCCCATCCACTCCAGGGAAGACGCTCAGCCTGTATGGGTTTACGTGGTCTGCAAGGATGGATTCATAACGAATTTGGTCCATAGTGCCTTCCACAGGTATAAGTGGAATCAGAGAATGCCACGAAAACACCTTCACCAGACCATAACGCTGCCCCCACCAGCTTGTGTTTTTCCAGCAGTGGTTGAAGAGTGTTTGTTCTCTGATGTTTCTCACCTTATACGCCAATGTCCATCCATTCGATGAAGCAGAAAACGTGACTCATCGGAGAAGGCAATCCTTTGCCAATCAGAGGCCCAATTCCAATACTGCCATGCAAATGTAAGCCTTTTCTGCTGATGCACCTTCGTTAGCATAGGTGCAGTGACCATCCGTCAAAATTGGAGCGCCATACACAGCAGGGTTTGCTAAACTGTCATTTTAGACACACTTCCGGTAACCTCCTGGTTCATTCGGCCAGAGAGTTACTCCACTCTAGCGTATTGATCGGCCCTCGTGCACCTTCGAAGCCAAGGTTCACCTCTCACATCAATGGCACGTGGTGCTCCACAGTTTCCGCACCGCTTATTCACAATGGTGCCATTTCTCCAATCACGACACACTTTAACCACAGCAGCACGCGAACAGTTCACAAACTGCGTTGTTTCAGAAATACTGTCACCCTAGACCTGAAAGCCGATAATCATTCCGTTTTGAAAATCTGATAAATCGCTCCTTTTATCCATGACAGCAATGGGCGATGTGTTTTCAGATTGCCTTCAGCATACCTTACATACTTGCCAAATCGGCTCATGACACGTGCCTTCTTTCATTGGCTACGCGCTGTTGATGTCAAAAGTAGGAGGTGGTCATAATAATGTGACTTGACTGTGTATAATGATTTGTGTAAAGATCATTAGATGTGCTGAGGTATGACTTGGTTATGGTAGCTTATGTAAATGCAAGTGTAAATAATAATTTTAATACAGACCAGAAGTTTCAAAGGACTATTAAAATGACATTCAAACTTTTCTTTCACAGTAATCAATATTTTAATTTAAACTCTGGTTTTCTGTTCACACTAAAACCCCGTCTCAATAATGAGGTGGAAAATACAAATCTTTGTTAATGTTCGAATGGACTTTAGTTTATTTTATATCTCCCCACTAAAAATTCATACATTGTTGCAATTTATGAAAATGCAGTCAGGTGTTTATCTGGGTTTTAGTGAACTTCGGAAAGAGTGTAGATTATATATACATAGGATAAGTGGATGTGTATTCACAACTGATGCATGCTTTAAAAAAATGTTCATTAATGTTATATCATCGAGATGGTCATTTGATTTTGCGTTTTGATGGCATTCATGCAAAACTGTCAGGTACACTGTCATCGTGGGGGAATTTTGTTGTAAAAAGGGGAAATGCAGCAAAGTATGTGGGGATTTTCAAGTTAAATTATTGGCACCACTGGGAAGCTTTCAAGTGATAACTTTAAGTCTTCATCAACCTTGTGACCTACCATCGTCATTGTCCATCCATCACAAGGCTGTTGAAGACTGAAGTTATCAATTGAAAGTTTCTTTACCTTAAACTTTTTACGTAACTTAAGCATGTTATAAAGTTTTAATACTTAGTATTTACTGTTATGTGCTGATGCCCCAAAATTTATCATGTTAAGTATCAAGAGTACCATCATTGTTTATGTGCGTTTCTATACATTTAAAATGATCGCTAACAATTCCTGAATTTTATTTCTCTTAGAATCCCTTTGAGAGCCCAGGAGAATCTATCCTTAAAACAAGCGTGATGATGATTGGTGAATTTGAGTATGATGCAGTGTTCAATGATCCTGAAAATAAAGTTCTATACAGAGGTCCTTCATATGTTCTGTTTGTTCTCTTCATGTTGCTGATGGCCATCATTGTCATGAATTTACTAGTAGGTCTAGCTGTTGATGATATCAAAGGGGTACAAGAACAAGCACAGCTGAAGAGGCTTGCGATGAAGGTTTGATACTTCACTTTTGCTTCCACTTTGTTGCAGTTATTTTAGTAACTTTCCTTTTTTAGTATTTTTCCAGATATTGTCACGGAAATTGCATACATACAATGAAGTGCTAAAAGTCACGGCATACGCACCTAGTATTGTATAGGACCTCCTCTAGCCCAGCGAAGTGCAGCAACCCGACGTGGCATCAATTTCACAAGTGGCCGAAAGACTTCTGGAGAGATGTTGAGCCATGCCATCTGAATAGCCGCCCATAGTTTCCTAGTATTTGTATGTGCAGGATCTTGGATATGAATGGACCTTTCCCTCGTGTCCCATAAGTGCTCTATTGGGTTCGTGTCGGGTGAACATGGTGGCCACTCCATCCATCAGAACTGTCCAGAATGCTCCTCGAACCAATTTTGGATAACTTGGGCTCGGTGACATGTTGCATTGTCTGCCTGGAAAATCCCATCGTTGTTGGGGTACATGAAGTCCATGGAGGGCTACAAATGGTCACCCAGCATAGCAACAAAGTGATTACCAGTTAATGACATGTTTATGAGAACCAGAGGACCCAAACTGTGCCACATAAAGACACCCCACATATGTATGGAACCACCACCAGCTTGCACAGTGTCTTATTGACAGCTTGCGTCCATGGCCTTATGGGGTCTGTGCCACAACCGAAAACCCTACCATCAGCTCGTGCGAACTGGTAGCGTGACGACGCCACATGGTGCCAATCTTCCGGAGTCCAAGTATTCACGAGCCCAGGCGAGGCACTGTGTCCAATGTGGTGTTAACAAAGGCACTCTGGTAGGTCTTCCGCTCCCTTACCCCATGGATGCTAAATCACGCTGCACTGATGTGATGCATGTATCTCTGGTACCTCCTGCATTGAATGTGGATGTTATTTGAGCCAGTGTTACTTGTCTGTTAGCATGGACAATCTTGGTCAGATGCCACTGGTCACTGCTATTCAGCACCAGTGGTCAGCTAATGCGCTGTCCATGGTGGGTGGTAATGCCTTCCATGAGGTATTCTCGGTATACCCATGACACCATGAATCCAGGAATGTTGAATGTTCACACAGCTTTGGAAATCAGATGTCCCATCCGTCTGGCTTCCACTACCATGCCTTGTTCAAACTCCGATTATTCACGTTGGCTTGCATAAACCTACTGGCAGTTGTTCAACCTGACTCACGAGATTACACCTCGCAGCTGATAAAATCGTGGTGAGTGCTGAAGCCTTTTTGCACTGAAGAGCAATTGAATTAGAGACAGCTGGTGTTATGCAAATGTGGCGCTGTGGGCGGCCCTGTAAACGGAAATGACATGACATATGCAGTGATCCGACAATATAAGGAGTGATGCTACAGGAATCAGTAAGAGTCTGACGCAGTATGGGTAAGACGAAGGATCTAAGCGCATTTGATCGTGGGCAAATTGTCGGGGCCAGATGAATGGGTCACTCCATCTCGGAAGTCATGCAGGCACTGGGACTTTCACGAGCCATGTGTCACAGGTGCACCTTAAGTACATCGAATCCGGTAAAACCATCTCTGCTAGGGCCAACTGCCGTGGACAACAGCATGTGGATGAGCGGGGTCATCATCGGCTAGCTCGCATTGTAACAGCGGATAGACGGGCCACAGTGCAAGAAATCACTCGGCAATTTAACGCTGCTGCACAAAAACGTGTAAGCAGCCACACCATCCAGAACCATCTCCTCGCTATGGGGTACAAAAGCCATCATCTCACAAGGGTACCGCTGTTGACTGCACATCACAGGGTGCAGAGATTAGCATGGGCACGGGAACATCACCACTGGACCCTAGACATGTGAAAAAATGTTGCCTGGACTGATGAGTCCAGATTCACGTTGGTACATGAGGATGGCAGGATATGAGTACGGCACAAACCACATGAGGCGATGGATCCTTCTTGCCAGCAGGTTACTCTTCAAGCTGGTGGGGGTGGCATTCTGGTCTGGGGACTGTCTACGTGGACTGAAATGGGACCCCTGGTATGTGTGACATCGTCCCTCACAGGTCAACGTTACCGAGATATCCTGGCCGACCATTTGCTCCCATTTGTGCATCTTCAACATCCCACTGGGGACCTCATCCTGCAACAAGATGATGCAGCTCCCGAATTGTATCCGAATGGTTGGATGAACACTCCACCGACGTGACCTGGCTTCCTTGGCCAGCTAGGTCACCTGACCTCAGCACATCTGGGATGCCATCAAGAGAGATGACACCCCTCCATCAAATCTTTGTGAACTGTGGGAGCTTGTTCAGGGGTCGTAGATCCGTATGGCTTCCCAACGCTTCTGGTGTCTTGTCGAGTCCATGCCGAGACGGATCGCCGCCGTCATCAGGGCGAAAGGTGGTGCTACATGTTACTAGACAGGTATCTCTAATTCAATTGCTCTTCAGTGTACAATGGCAGTGCCAGTTAAAAAATTTCATACTGCTGTCCCATTACTTTTGGCACTTCACTGTATACGTGTATCACGCAGCTTCTTCTCCGAGATTCAGAGGTTAGATTTTCAAAGAAAACTCATGTGTTAGGTTAAAGTTTGAAACTGATGGTGCTAGATTTTACTTAACGTTGATGTATCAAATGTCTCCATTCACAGAGATCTTTTCACACTACTCCAGCTTCACTGAAATCCATCACCTATCTCACACAGGACCTTTTGTACTTCATACTCTTGCCTCGTTGGATTATTTCTTGGTCCGGTCCATGGCCCACTTTTGTACTTCATCTTTTAGACGTCCCAATTTTGAAATTCTCACCCTCCTGAAATCCATCATGTGTCTCACACAGGACCTTTTGTACTTCATACTCATTACCAGAATCGTAGTAAGCTTTTCTTATCTAGGAGGGTGAGAATTGAAATTACGCTTCTTCGAGTTGAAATTTACACCCCTCTGAGTTCCACTTAAATAATACAGGGTTTTTACTTTCTTCCATCTCTGTTATAGGAAAGTACAGGTTGATTCATAAAGAAGTATACAGTTTCAACACACTATAAAACAAGAGCAATGTAAGATATTTTGTTACCTGTAACAGAATTGTAGGGGCATCTTTCAAGTTTTTTTAGAGACAGTCACAGATGTTCTGTGTGTGCACCATTAGTCACACGACACACATCGAGCCATTAATCCATTTCCGCCCAAACGCGAGGTAAGATATCTGAATCGAGTGCACCGATAGTGGCTGTGATACGCTGTTTCAGCTCCGCTAGATCAACAGGAAGGGGAGGGGCGAATACCTTGTCCTTTACGTACCCCCCACAGGAAAAAGTCGCAAGGTGTTAAGTCAGGACTTCTGGGTGGCCATTGGGTCAGTGGCATGTTGTAGTCCACGGCTCGTCCAATCCATCGGTGAGGAAGATGTTAATCGAGACAATCTGGTATGTCGCCTAACCAGTGCGGTGGTGCACCATCCAACTGGAGAATAAAGTTGTCACTGTCGTCCTGCAACTGTGACATCAACCAAAGACTTAACATATCCAGAAAAGAGCCTCCCGGGACAGTTTTCTCGTGAAAAAAGAAGGGGCCGTACTTTTTCTTTTTTGGACACAGCACAGAACACATTTACCTTAGGGGGTAAATCTGGGATTCTCCATTCCTTAAAAGCGAACATTGTGCTTGTTTACCTGACGACTCGTGTGAAATGTAGCTTCATCGGGGAAAACTAAGTGATCGGCAAAATCGTCATTTTCAAAACGGTGCTGCATTTCAGCGCAAAATTCAAAGCGCTTTGTCTTCTCAAGGTCAGTGAGATTTTGCAACATCTGCACTTTGTATGGAATCATTTTCAGCTTCTGTCTCGAAATTCTCCAGACAGTGGGCTGTCAAATCTGCACTTCACGACTCACCCTCCGCGTTGATTTTCCCGGGCTTCCTTGAATGGCGGTGCAAACACTATCGACGACTTCTTCCGATACACGCGGTCGTCCAGCTCTTTTAAGTTTGCACAAACAGCCCGTAGTTTCAAATTTTTTATGCCAATCGTAGATAGATTTTCTGGTTGGAGGTTCTTTTCCGAATCGTGATTGAAAATGCCGTTGCACAGCAGCTACAGATTCCGTTTTGCTCAATTCAAGAACACAAAATGCCTTCTCCACTGCAGACACTGCCATTTTGACTGACTAGTCATGTCACATGCGCACTATCGCCTACGTTACTTCCCTCAGTAGCGGGACACAAACTTTATGAGTACATCTACCTAACGGTTCACAGTTGTGGTCTGTGTCTTCAACTGTTACTGTTTTACAGCATCTGGAAACTGTATACTTCTTTATGAATCAGGGTGTATTATGATTGTTCAAAAATTGTACTTTAGGATTTTGACATAATTTTATTAAAAATGTAAAAACCTAAGAACCACAGGTTGTAAAGCATAAATATTATGTGAAAGTTGACAACACAACACGCCAGAGAAATGCGGAACGATAGGCAAACCAGCGCAGAATGAATGAGTATGGGATAGTGAATGTAACAATAGGAAAAGCTTTAGGTGAGGGCTTGGAAAAATTCCATTCAAGGTTAAACACCCAGAGAACTCTCTTCGACAGAGCACAAATGATTAATTAGCTCTTCATAGCAATGACGTGTTTGGAAACGTCATGGAGGTTAGGTATATCAGCATATTGTTTTCTATGCCTCCATTCACTGTTTTGGAAAATTCCCTTCATGGATGCGAGATGTTTCCACCTCATAGTGCAGTGGTGGGCAAACTTTTATGGGAGCGGGCCAAAAGAAAAGAATAAGCCACTTGGGCTGAATAATCCTCTTGGTAAGCATCTCATCACTCATTCTTTCAGTGTGGCCAAACTGCCTCAGAATATTTGTCTCCACCTTGCTAACAATATTCTGCTTCACATTACACATCTACACGATCTGGACGCGTCTCGCCACAGGAAACTGATAAGTAACTCATCTCTGCAGCACATGAACAACTCATATGTTTCTTCTTCAGTACCCATGTTTCACTGCCATACATCAAAGTACGAACAATTACCCTTTCATACTCAGCCATTTGAGACTTTTTTTGAGAGCCCATCATTCCTGCAAAATCCTCCTAAAGCAGCTGTGACTTTCAAAGATAAATTCACTTGCCTACTAATTTTACCATCTAATCTGTTTTCTCTGTTAATCATGCTTCCTAAATAGTCATCCAGTTAGTCTATCTCTGTACCATTTACTTGATCTTGCATCCAGTAAAAACAGTTCCTTGCTCAAAAACCGTAACTTTATTTTTTACGTAACCATTGCACCAACCAAACAAAACAAATGTTAGTTTTTTCGAACGGAAATCAGGAAATGCGGGTTTGATTCCCGCTCCAGGGTGATGAAATTTTCAAGTTTTCTGAGAGGTGTTACATGAATGACCAGTAAGTGTTACAAGCAAATTCAGAATTTATATTCTGTTTGCTTTGAATATTCTATCGATTTCCCATGTATTATGAGGAATATTTCTTCCTTCATTGATTTATCTGTGGATGACCAGTAAATGTTACAAGCAAATTCAGAATTTATATTCTGTTTGCTTTGAATCTTCTATTGATTCCCATGTATTATGAGGAATATTTCTTCCTTCACTGATTTATCTGTGGATGACCAGTAAATGTTACAAGCAAATTCAGAATTTATATTCTGTTTGCTTTGAATCTTCTATGGATTTCCCATGTATTATGAGGAATATTTCTTCCTTTATTAATTTATCTGTGGATGACCAGTAAGTGGTACAAGCAAATTCAGAATTTATATTCTGTTTGCTTTGAATATTCTATCGATTTCCCACGTATTATGAGGAATATTTCTTTCTTCATTGATTTATCTGTGGATGACCAGAATATAAATTCACAAGCAAATTCAGAATTTATATTCTGTTTGCTTTGAATCTTCTATTGATTCCCATGTATTATGAGGAATATTTCTTCCTTCACTGATTTATCTGTGGATGACCAGTAAATGTTACAAGCAAATTCAGAATTTATATTCTGTTTGCTTTGAATCTTCTATTGATTTATATTCTGTTTGCTTTGAATATTCTATCGATTTCCCACGTATTATGAGGAATATTTCTTTCTTCATTGATTTATCTGTGGATGACCAGAATATAAATTCACAAGCAAATTCAGAATTTATATTCTGTTTGCTTTGAATCTTCTATTGATTCCCATGTATTATGAGGAATATTTCTTCCTTCACTGATTTATCTGTGGATGACCAGTAAATGTTACAAGCAAATTCAGAATTTATATTCTGTTTGCTTTGAATCTTCTATTGATTCCCATGTATTATGAGGAATATTTCTTCCTTCACTGATTTATCTGTGGATGACCAGTAAATGTTACAAACAAATTCAGAATTTATATTGTTTGCTTTGAATATTCTATCGATTTCCCATGTATTATGAGGAATATTTCTTCCTTCATTGATTTATCTGTGGATGACCAAGTAAGTGTTACAAGCAAATTCAGAATTTATATTCAGTTTGCTTTGAATCTTCTAAGGATTTCCCATGTATTATGAGGAATATTTGTTCCTTCATTGATTTATCTGTGGATGACCAGTAAGTGGTACAAGCAAATTCAGAATTTATATTCTGTTTGATTTGAGTATTCTATCAATTTCCCATGTATTATAAGGAATATTTCTTCCTTCACTAATTTATCTGTGGATGACCAGTAAGTGTTACAAGCAAATTCAGAATTTATATTCCGTTTGCTTTAAATATTCTATCGATTTCCCATGTATTATGAGGAATATTTCTTCCTTCATTGATTTATCTGTGGATGACCAAGTAAGTGTTACAAGCAAATTCAGAATTTATATTCAGTTTGCTTTGAATCTTCTAAGGATTTCCCATGTATTATGAGGAATATTTGTTCCTTCATTGATTTATCTGTGGATGACCAGTAAGTGGTACAAGCAAATTCAGAATTTATATTCTGTTTGATTTGAGTATTCTATCAATTTCCCATGTATTATAAGGAATATTTCTTCCTTCACTAATTTATCTGTGGATGACCAGTAAGTGTTACAAGCAAATTCAGAATTTATATTCCGTTTGCTTTAAATATTCTATCGATTTCCCATGTATTATGAGGAATATTTCTTCCTTCATTGATTTATCTGTGGATGACCAAGTAAGTGTTACAAGCAAATTCAGAATTTATATTCAGTTTGCTTTGAATCTTCTAAGGATTTCCCATGTATTATGAGGAATATTTGTTCCTTCATTGATTTATCTGTGGATGACCAGTAAGTGGTACAAGCAAATTCAGAATTTATATTCTGTTTGATTTGAGTATTCTATCAATTTCCCATGTATTATGAGGAATATTTCTTCCTTCATTGATTTATCTGTGGATGACCAGTAAGTGTTAATATTCTGTTTGCTTTGAATATTCTGTCGATTTACCATGTATTATGAGGAATATTTCTTCTTTATCGATTTATCTGTGGTACTGCGATTTCCGACCTACTTCCGTTTCTGGATGGGAGATGGGTCAAAACACTATGAGAAAACGCTAGGGCTCCCAGGTACGTGTCCTCGATAACAGTAAAGCGAACCCTGTTACACATGGGTCTCCGGAGTCAGCTCTGCATCAAGGCGCCCATGCTAACCCAGGTTCATTAGCAACAACGTCTGCAGTTTGCATGGGACTACCGTCATTGGACAGTGGAAGAGTGGAAAATAGGTTGCCTTCTCTAATGAATCGAGGTTTCTACTCCACAGAAGTGATGTCTGGTGGCGGATATGGCATCGGACACACGAAAACCAACACCCGGACACCCTTGTTGGTTAAGTGCAGGCCGGCAGTGGCTGTGTGCACGTCTGGGGGATGTTTTCCTGGTATGACCTGGAACCACCGGATGGATCCCTGAACGTCAATTTGGGCCACCTCTCCATCCTCACTGACCGCATGCATCCTTTCATGCTGGATGTTTACCCTGGTGGTGATGGTGTCTACCAACAGGACAATGCACCCTGCCATGTCACTAAGGGGGTGCATGACTGGTTCCAGGAACATAACCAATGTCTCTATTCTCCCTTGGCTGGCAAAATGACCTGACCTCAATCCCATAGAGCACTTGTGGTACTATTTGGATCAACAGGTTTGACGTGCAGACCCACAACCACATCATCTCCAAAATCTGCATGCTCTGCTGCAGTCCGAATGAGCACATTTGCCTCGGGCAACCTTCCAGGGTCTCATTGTGTCCATGCCACGCCATCTAACTGCTGTCATTCGGGCCAAGGGGGTTATTCCCATTATTATGTAAGTGGTCATATTATTCTGATACGACTATGTATGTGCCATAAAAAATAGATTAATAAATTATCATTGTATTGGATTAAGAAAATTTGTTAAGATTTTTCAGTTTTTCAAACACTTTGTTTTTATAAGGTGTGGAATTTTATCTTGAGACATTTATTTGCCACAGTAATTTGTTTTGTAAAAGATGAATACACCTTTTTTCATACAGAAGAAATCATAATGAATATTTCTCAGTTTTTCTCAGTGTTGAATTTTTCTTCGTCTTAATGATAATGCTGTACATTGTAATTTTATTAAGAAGGCATCCCATTTTGTCTTTTTTGGGACACATTTTAATGCATTGGGATTTTGTGTGATGTTCCACACAAATCTGTAGTTTTGGAAAAAGTTGCTGAGTTATCAAGAAGTTGGGATTTTTTAAGTGGTAATCATTACCTCCAAAGCTTCAATGCAAGCCTGATATCTCATATTATCGTGCATTTTGTTAAAATTTCTCTTTCTCTGTTAAAGCTAGAAATCTGTTATCGAAAAAATCACAAAGCTTTGATGTGTCATGTTCTATAATATTTACATATATAGGTTGAACTTGTGCTTACTGTGGAGAGGATTCTTCCTATTGTGGCTCTCCGTCACTGTGTAATTAAGACCAAAGTTGCTCGCCCAAATGCATGGAAAAACTGGCCGTGGATTTTCAGATCTTTGAAGGAAAGGATACTTTCTACATACAGCACAAGGATAGAGAAGGTTTGCTTATCTTTGTATCTGAGTGCGTACTATCATACCTGCCAAGTGTTTATGTTTGCCCGTAAAATTTACAGAAATTCTATTTGTTTTGTGTTTATCTTAGAAATGACATATTTTACAGATTTTTGTTTTTGTTTTTTTGAGGTTGGTCCAATTTTGAGGGGACTTCCTGCAAATAATCGATGTCTTTCTCAACTGTTAAGTGGGGAAGGATCATCTGTTTTTATAATATAGCCACATGATTTTCTTCTGGACTTCTACTCTCTCTTCCTGCAATTAACCAATGTCTTTCTCAACTGCGGAGTGCGGAAGGGGCATCTGTTTTTATAGTATAGCCATATGATTTTCTTCCTGTAATTAACTGATGTCTTTCTCAACTAGGGTGTTGGGAAGGATCATCTTGTTTTACAGTATAGCCACATTATTTTCTTCTGGATTTGTACTCTCTCTTCCTGTAATTAACTGATGTCTTTCTCAACTGGGGAGTTGGGAAGGATCATCTTGTTTTACAGAATAGCCACATTATTTTCTTCTGGACTCCTACTCTCTCTTCCTGCAATTAACCGATGTCTTTCTCAACTGGGGAAGGTACATCTTTTTTTATAGTATAGCCACATGATTTTCTTCTGAACATCCACTCTCTATTCCTGTAGTTAACCGATGTCTTTCTCAACTGTGGAGTGGGGAAGGGACATCTGTTTTTATAGTATAGCCATATGATTTTCTTCTGGATTTCTACTCTCTCTTCCTCTAATTAACTGATGTCTTTCTCAACTGGGGAGTTTGGAAGGATCATCTTGTTTTACAGTATAGCCACATTATTTTCTTCTGGACTTTTACTATCTCTTCCTGTAATTAAATGATGTCTTTCTCAACTGGGGAGTTAGGAAGGATCATCTTGTTTTACAGTATAGCCACATTATTTTCTTATGGGCTTCTACTCTCTCTTCCTGTAATTAACTGATGTCTTTCTCAACTGGGGAGTGGGGAAGGGACATCTATTTTTATTGTATAGCCATTTGATTTTCTTTTGGATTTCTACTCTCTCTTCCTGCAATTAACTGATGTCTTTCTAAACTGGGGAGTTGGGAAGGATCATCTTGTTTTACAGTATAGCCACATTATTTTCTTATGGGCTTCTACTCTCTCTTCCTGTAATTAACTGATGTCTTTCTCAATTGGGGAGTGGGGAAGGGACATCTGTTTTTATAGTATAGCCATATGATTTTCTTCTGGACCTCTAATTAACTGATGTCTTTCTCAACTGGGGAGTTGGGAAGGATCATCTTGTTTTACAGTATATATCCACATTATTTTCTTATGGGCTTCTACTCTCTCTTCCTGTAATTAACTGATGTCTTTCTCAACTGGGGAGTGGGGAAGGGACATCTATTTTTATTGTATAGCCATATGATTTTCTTCTAGAATTCTATCCTCTCTTCCTGCAATTAACTGATGTCTTTCTCAACTGGGGAGTGGGAAAAAAACATATGTTTTTTTAGTATGGCCACATGATTTTCTTCTAGACTACCACTCTCTCTTCTTGCAATTAACTGATGTCTTTCTCAACTGAGGGGAGGAATGGGCATCTGTTTTTATAGTATAGCCACGTGATTTTCTTTTACAATCCCACTCTCTCTTCTTGCAATTATAACAGATGCCTTTTTCAATTGGAGAGTGGGGGAAAGAATATCTGTTTTTATAGTATAGCCACACGGTGTCCTTCAACCATTCGTTTTCTCTTGGAATGCTTAGAACTATCCGGTATTTGTCACAATTGGGCTGGGCTGCAATTTATTTACATTGCTCAATAAAAGTAGCCGGAAGGTACCATGTGCTAGGCAGAGGCAAAATTTTGTCATCATGGTATTTACCATCTAATATCCACAGTTCTTAAAGCTTTTCCTACATGCATGAATATCACAAACTGTTCTCTGAGCTTACTTCAAAGAAAGATAATCTGCCTAATTAAAGTTTAAAACTGGTAGAAATAGATTTTACTTGCTGTTGATGTATCAAACATCTCCATTTACAGCTGTCTCAGCACCCAACTTGAGCTTCACTGACATCCATCACTCAAGACCTTTTGCACTTCATACTCACAATCTGTTCTCATGCAGACACTCCTGAATCTGGTCCTCCCATGATTTCCTTGGCCTTTCTCTACCTTTCTTTCCTGCCACTAAGCTGAATAAATTCTCTTAGTAAGCATCTCACCACTCATTTTTTCAAGATGACAAAATCACCTCAGAATAGTTGTCTCCTCACTAACAATATTTCGCTTCACATTATACATATACAGCTCATGTTTGTTTCTGACATGATCAAAACATGTCTTGCCACAATCCTCCCCATGAGTGACTCATCTCTCCAGCACACAGACGAGTCCTATGTCTCTTCTGTAGTACCCAGTGTCACTGCCATACATTAGATTAGGAACAATTACACTTTCAGACACAGCCATTTGGGAGTTTTCTTAAAAACCCATGATTCCTGTGAAATCCTTCTAAAGCAGCTACGACTTATAAAGGTGATTTTAGTCCTCTACTAATTTCACCATCTAATTTGTTTACTCTGTCAAACATACATACATACATTTTACCAATGGGAGGGGGGGTGTTACATTGACCCAGTACCTCGACCTGAGGTCTATTGTGCATTACATACATACATACATACATACACACATATCATTAAGCTGGTACAATATTAGGATAGCTCCAAGTTTAGAGAACAAAGTTGAATTTTTTTCCCTAAAATAGTTCAAAGAGAAGAAGATATTTTAAAAATGCAAGGTGTAGTCTATGAAGTAAAATGTAGTTGTGGACTATCTTACATAGGTGAAACAGGTTGCAGACTAGAAACTCGTATAGCAGAGCATAAAGCTGCTATAAAAAAATTGCTCCAACAAGACTGGTTTAGATATAGGCATGTTGGATAAACTAGTCACAGCATGGATTGGAATTCACTTAAAGTCATCAGTTTCTAAAGCAATTTTCAAAAAGAAAGCTAAAAGAAGGAATAGAAATTGAGAAAAATCAAAATTCCATCATCAGTGACTGCGAAGGATTTTCCCTGCCTAACATCTGGCAGGATTTGAGGAAAAATAACCGTAACTGCTATAGTGACGGGATATTAAGTGACAACAAAAAGATAGCCTGAAGAAGGAGAAGAGTTTTCTCTGAAAATTTGCAATTTAAATAAAATAATTTCCTAGTAAAATTCCCATAATAGTTGTTTTTGATTAGTAATATCATTAAGCTGTTCTCTGATATTCAGAGGTTAACTCCTCAAAGAAAGACCATCTGACAAATAAACATTTAACAGATAATACAAACCACCAGATAAATTTTTAAGTGATTATTTACTTACTGTTGCCGTATCAAACTTCTCCATTTACAGCGATCTTGACACACAACACTAGCTTCAGTGGCATCCATCACACGACGTACACAAAACCTTCTATACTTCATACTCAATCTTTTTCTCATTCAGGCATACCTGAATCTGATCCTCCCATGACTTCCTTGGGCTTCCTCTGCCTTTCTTTCCTGCCACTTGGGCTGATAAAATTTTCTTAGTGAGCATCTCATTACTCATTCTTTCAACATGGCCAAACCATCAAAGCATATTATTCTCCACCTTGCTAACAACATTTTGCTTCACATTACACAACTGCAACACATCTTCGTTCCTCACATTATCTGAACGTGTCTTCCCAAGCTCCCACCCCCACACTCCCCCCACACCCCGTAAGTAACGCATTTCTCCAGCACACAAACAACTCCTATGTCTCTTCTGTAGTACCCAGGATGCACTGCCATACATCAGAGTAGGAACAATTACACTTTCATACACAGCCATTCGGAACTCTTTTGAGAAACCATCATTCCTGTAAAAATCTCCCAAAGCAGGTATGACTTTCAATGAAGAATTCACTCGCCTACCAATTTCACCATCTAATCTGTTCTCTTTGTCAAACAAGCTTCCCAAATATACAAACTCATTCACTTGGTCAATCACAATGCCATTTAGATTAATATTACATTCAGTACTATCAGTTCCTCTCTCAAAAACAATAACTTTGGTTTTTCTCGTATTTATACTTAGTTTGAATTTCATACAAACTTTGTGCATCTGCGACAACATGCTCTGCAACTTACTTTTGCTCTCTGCCAACAGGACAGTGTCATCAGCATACAGCAATCTACACACACAGGTATTACCAAGACATAAACCAGTATTGTCCATCTTGGCATCATACATGCATGCATCCATAAATGTATTAAACAGCCATGGTGACATTACACAACCTTGCCTGACTTCTGCACCAATGGAAAACCATTTTGATATGACACCATTCACTTGTACACAAGCTCTACTACTCTGTCAAACATGCTGCCTAATATATACAAATTTATTCACCGGGTCTTTCTCTGTGCCATTTGGACTGATCTTGTGTTCAGTACTAATGTGTGGGCCTATGGCATTTGCTCCTCAAGCCCAGAACAAATATCCCCACACAGACCCAGTTGTCAAAAGAATTCTCTAGTGTAATTAAAGTCTCATTTGTTAAATCATACAAAATCACAGTTAAAGAAGAAGAAGAAATTTCAGAGCTTTAGCCCAAACCTTAGTAAATATTATGCAGTCTGAGCCTGCCCAAGCTGGGTTTGGTTGGGCCCAGGCTTGGCTTTGGACTCGTGCTCAGTCCGTCTCAACACTGCCAGAAACACTTTTTCTATGGAGTTTCGCGATTCTCCTGCTAAGAGTTTAGTTCATGCGGTATAGCTACGCCTAACCAGTGCTGGCAGTAGTGCTAGTGCCATTTGAGAGTATCATATGGTGGAGATGCATGGAGTAGGTTGGTCAGTGTATGAAATAGCAATCCAAATCAGTTGTGCTTATAAGCACAGTGACACGATGTCTTTGACAGTCAATTAGAAAGGCCACCTGCACTTGTAACCATGGACCTAGTCAATGTAGATGATTCACAGAACAAGAGGTTCACCTCATCTGGAGACTAGCAACTGCGAACTCCTCTTTGACGTCTGCCACTGTTCCAACAAAATGGGGCTCCTGACATGTTCTGGTCTCTAACAGGATCATCTGATGTTTGGTGAAAAGCTGAGCTATGTGTATAACATCCAATATGTAATTCGCCTTTGACAGCCCACCATGAGGAACATCTGTTGTGCTGTTGAAAGTGGTAGGCTTGGGTACGGAAATGGTACCTAATCATGTTCCTTGAGGAGTCTCACTTCTGTTTTGATTCAGATGTCCATATAAGGGTGCAACATCACAAAAGGTTAGGCATTTAGGTATGACCGATTGCCAGCACCATCAGAGTTACAATGTCCCTGTGTTTGTGATTTAGAGAGTCAGTTACAAGAAGTGTGGGCCAATTTGTCCCAGGATAGCATACGGCATCTCTTTGACTCCATGCCGGACCGTATCACAGCCTGTATCTAAGCACGAGGTGATCCAACGCAGTACTAACACTGACCGGAATGTGTACCGTATGTCCGCGAGAAATCGTCCTGCTGCTATGATACTGTATCACTTCTCTCCTCTGTATGTATCATCTCGCTGCTAAAATCTCATTTCAATCCAATCCCTCCTTCTTGGTGCATGTATTTTTATGACAATGAGTGTATGTAGACAACGTGCCAGATAAGTTTGCTTTTGATGTTGAGCATTGTGTAACAAATATCATCAATTTGTTGAAAGCTGAGTTTGAAATATGTTTTGGTGATTTTTACAAGCATGGAAAGCCATTCCAGCTATTGCTGGACCCATTTGGTTTTACGGTTGATGATGCTGAGGAGAATTTACAGTTGGAACTATTACATGTGTAATCTAATAATAACTTGAAGCCACTGTTTAAGAGTAAAAAAATTTAACCTTTTATTCTCTTTCACCTAGAAATGGTTTTACAAATCTGAAAAGTTTTGACAGGAAGATACTTTCAGCATTTGGTAGCAAATATGTTTCATGAACAAGCTTCCTTCAAAATTAAATATGTGAAATCAAAGCTTAATTCACGATTGACCGACAAACACTTGTCAGACTTTTTAAAAATAGGATTGTCCAACCCAAAACCAAATATCAAAAATGTAACTAAATCATTCCAGAAACAATGACATTCTTCTCATTGAATTTTTTCCTGTTTTAGATGTTATTTACTAAGTTTTGTTTTGCATTTGTTTTTAGATTTTTATAAAAACCTTCAAATGTTCACATGAAAATTTTCATGTTAAATTACAGACTGTATAAAATTAGTTAGAACTTGAAAAGTATTAGTTCATTGGAAACTTACAATATCTGCATTGATTGTTCTTCGGTTTACCAATTTTTTGTTTGTTTTTTCAATCTGGCTAATTTCCCATTTGTTCCTTCTCTCCAACCCCTGCTGAGTTTGAACAATCTCCATCAAATGCACTCTATGCATGTGTCTGAAGAAAATGCCTTTGCTAAAGAGTTATGTGTGAATTATTCAGAAATATCTTTCATATACCTCTTTGTTATTCCCATAGCTGGCATACCTAAACTTCTTGTGTCTATATCATGAGCTTCCTGTTGTTGAAACCATAGCTACAACATCCATCTTCGAAGTTCAGTGGAAGATTCCCACTGCGTCTTCCACTTCTTGCTCTTTGGAGCCTTCAAACAGAGCAGCAAAGAGGGTTTTTTCTGAACATCTACCTGAGAGATTCTTAAGTTTTCTCTCAAAGGACTTCCTCCATCAGTCTCTGATGAGGAATACCGCAATGTAAGCATCTACCTGAGAGATTCTAAAGTTTTCTCTCAAATGGCTTCATCCATCAGTCTCTGATGAGGAATTCCAATGTAAGCATTATTTCAAAATAATTAAATATAAATAGTGTTTTATGTATTGATTGTGTGGAATATGAAAGCATTTCAAGAGTAATTCCACATTTATGTTCTAACTATATATTTTATACCTATATATTTTTGGGTTTTTTTTTATTCTATAATTTGCTTCAATAACTGAACTGAAGCCGAAGTAGAAAAATAAATTTTTCTCAATCAGTATAGTATAATGTAACTGAACTGAAGCCGAAGTAGAAAAATAAATTTTTCTCAATCAGTATAGTATAATGTATAAAAAAGTTTGTAGAAATTAAACCTGGTTACATTTTCAATGACAGTTTTTGTCATTTCAGTATTTATCTGTGATTTCTTATTAGCTGCAGCAGACATCTTTTTCAACATTTTGCATTAAGGGAGTTGTTTGTTGTTGGTTACAGGTTGAACAGACCTATGGTTTCACTATATTTTAAATAGGAGCGTTGAGATTGTATGTCCTGGGAAGAATCTGAAAGTCCTGGAAATGTTCTGGAAAAGTTCTGGAATTCTGTAATTGAAAAAGTCCTGGAATTCTGTGATTGAAAAAGTCCTGGAATTCTGTGATTGAAAAAGTATATGGACCATGCCAATTTCTACGATGTTTCTGGCTGAATAGGCAGTGCAGGTTCTCTCCATATATGTATGGGTGCCTGGAATCTGTGAACAAAACTTGACTTATTGCTCTTCACACCATGTGGAGTGTTCACGGCACCATTGATAGTGAGTTAGCTTGCATGCAGGGGCCAATGGATTGCACACATTTTCAGGCATGCAATCCAAAATTATTCAAATGCCTTGACACAGTTTGATGCAATATTTTGGTGCCCATGCTTGATTCCAGATGACTTAACAATCAGAAAGGCCAAACACTTACCTAAAAGCTCTTGACTTCATTCCTGTTATACACTTCGTGCATGTCAATAAGAACATTTTGTTATGCAGCTGGTCTTTTAAGGTTGAAACTTTCATCATATCCGCTCTCTTAAAATTATTAAGGGCTGTAAAAACGAAAGGCAGTTGAGAGTTGCTGAATCGGTGTTAATCGAAAAAAACAGATCAAGAGTATGTAATATTAACGAACCAAACAACTTAAATGACCATTGGAAAGCCTTAATTAAAGTAGAACAACAGTTAAGGGGAAAAAAACAACACAAAAAAAAAAAAACACTGACAATAAGATGGAGCCATAGATACAACGACGCAGAGTTCACGACTGAAGCCGGAACCTTGATGAGTTTGCTCACTTGATCTGTGGTTAGCAGAGCAGAAAGAAACATTGACCTCCTGAGAACGACAGGACAACTGTTGAAAGCACTTGGGGATTGTGTGTGACTGGCCGAATGAGGTTAGGGTTTGCTGCAGGGTATTTACGATGTATGAGGCAAATGGAACGCTACGTAAATCACAGCTGACAGTGGTCTGACTGCCGTAAAATGTAAATAGTGTAATTATGTAGATAGTGGTTTTTAATGAGTGTATGAATGTGTTGTATATAATGTACGTAAATGTGTTTGTACGAGGTATGTAAAATGTATGAGGTGAAATAGGTATTGAATTAAATATGGGTGTGATGTTATGTGAGTATTTATTGGGTGTATGGGTATGTGTTTTAAAATTGAGTGCCTTTTTTTGGAATTGTGAATTTTAGGGGCAGGTTGCTTAGGGAGGAGTGAAGGAAGGACTAAAATACAATAAAAAAAAGGACGTAATGAAAGTCGACAACACTCACGTAATAGTGAGTTTGTATCTAGTGTTGACGAGCTATCACGCATGCCAAACAGCAGTCAAAATTCAGCGTTTTTTACTGTCCTGTGAATGAAAATATGAATGTTTCATGACCTGAGGAAATATAGTAACAACAACAACCTGTGAGCGGATCTGATGAAAGTTTCAACCTTAAAGGGCTACATAACAAAATGTTCTCATTGATGTGCACGAAGTGCATAACAGGAATGAAGCCAAGAACTTTTAGGTAAGTGTTTGGCCTTTCTGATTCTTAAGTCATTAATGACTTGCACATAAATAGTGTATTTTTTGGTGATCATTGCCTATGGAGATGCTAATAATATGATTGATTCTGGATGTTTTGCTAGCTGTTATTCGGTGAGGCTTTTTAGTCATTACAACCAGATAATGATCTTGTGATGGAGTAGTTTTGCAAGATCGACCACTACTGAACCTTCTGGTAGCCATTCCATGTTCAGAAAATTGTTTCCAGATCCATGATACTATGCTCTGGAAAATTCCAAACTCCTTTGCTGCTATGTCTCTCATCGTCTGCCCTTCTTCCAGTTTAACGACAATTTGTCCTCAGGTAAAATCATCTGGATGCATTCTTTTAGATGTACTATGAGTCATCATAGCAACAAAAAGGGCAGATCCAAACCAGGGCCAGATTAAGACCTTAGTGGGCCCCTAGGCTAAGATATGTGAGTGGGCCCCCAAAGAACTTATGACGAGGAATTATTATGAAGTCTGTTAAAACACGGAACTGGCAAAGTTTTCATTATAAGTCACTGTATTTTTCATTTGTTCTCACATGAGCATGAGTTAAAAGCTGAAGATTCCTTCTTGGATTTTCTAATGATTTAGCATTGTGTACTTTTCTTAGTGCATCATTTTTTTTTTTTTTATGCAACGAGGAGCCACAGGACTCTTTGACCATTAACGGTTCCAAGTGCAAACTGGGAGGTGCGGGTGGATGGCAGTGAAAAAGCTGAAACTGTCTCGTACACAGCGACATGAAACCCTTACCCTTGGTGAGTCACTGCCTTGAAATCCGTTCGTCTTCCAGCCTCTGTTTCTGACCACATGGAAATCATATGAGACAAAAGTAAAACTGTTTTATAAACTTCTCTCCCTCTCTCTCTCTCAAAATGAGTGCTGGGCTCTTGGTCATGATGGGCCCCAAGGCTATAGACCCCACCTTAATCTGACCCTGAACCAAACGTCTACACAACAAACAATTTTCCCCCACTCACGCTTCAGCTTTTACCGCTGATCGGTAGTACACAGCTGTGACATGATCCCTGACAATTTACATATGACCAAACACACTCATATAGCTTGCTCTTATGTATTTCCATGATGTCATAATGTTTTAACTGCTAACCAATGACTTGCGAGTCCGAAATTTTGCCTTTTGTCCTTAATTTTTGGAAATGTGAGTGTATGAACTATGTCATTTAAAGTTTTATTTCTTTCTGGTTTTCATTTGTTGACATTTATTGATAGTTCCTCTGCTTACATTTCAGTCTGCTGTAGAAGAGCTGAAAGAACAGCAGACAAGTCTTGCAAGGCAGCTGAAAGAAATACAGGATTCCCTTAGAGCCCTGGCAAGAGACACTAAGAGTCTTGAAACCTTAGTTGAAACCAAACTTGGTGGAGCACAATGAAATATCTCATTGTCTGATAAGAATTCTGTCGTAATCTATGAAAGTTTGCTTCCTAGGATTTTTATAAAGGCATGACATAACAATGGTTTTCAAAAGTTAAGTGCAATTAACAAACTCGAGATTTCTCAAGAATGAATTTAATTGGTTTATTTTAGTGTCATGTAAAAAAAGATACGTTCTAAACTACCATTATTAAAATATTTTAAAATGATATGTTTAGAATCAAAGTAATGCTCTGAGTTATAATAGGGAATGAATCAGCCTGGAGTGCAAACTGGAAGAAGGCATTTTTAAAAAATAACTCAGACATTTGATTCATTTTCTATCTAAGTGCTAGTAATGCATACCTCAGGTGTTCCTATTGAACTTTCTGTATCATTCAGGATAAAATCTTGCAACAATGTGCTTGATACTGCAATTTGTATATTTCTGCTATGGCATGGCTTAAAGAGCACACACATTGCAGTTTATGTAGCATAAATTTACAGATTTGAAGCCTTTTGAAATGCAGATGTAGTCATCATGCTTATATTTGTGTGTCTTCATTTGCATTTCCCAATGAGTAGTAACAGGCTGGGTTCTGGTTATATACTATACATAAGTAGGGTCTAAGGTGAGCGTGGCATTTCCCATTCATTCAACATACTTATTGAGCGGTGGTGCAAAAGTTCAGATAATAATATCATTATCTGAAGATGTCTTAAAATCGTCACGAAAGATATGTAGGCAGTATTATCATACTGTGAGAACCGTGTGATAATATGTATGCCAACTTTGTACGATTTCTCTCGCTCATCTAAAGGTAGGCATTAAGAAATTGGATTTGCTACAGAAATATCAAGAAAGTGTGCTTTTAACTTTTGAATATCTTGTATAAGCAGCAACTATATTCATGCTTAGGTGTATCAGAGATATGTTAACCCCCACTTCTGCACATTTTATATCTGATTTTTAATGTTATGTTAAGTTTCTTCTTTAATGATTCTCTTCGACTGATTACATTAAGGAAGTGTATTGATACCCACCTATCATTAAGCAGTTCTTTTAGGTTCAGAGATGAATTCATCAAATAAAACTCATCTGCCAAATTTTTGTTTAAAACTAATGGTGCTAGACTTTACTTATTGTTGATGTGTCAAACACCTGCATTTACAGCCATCTTATTACATAGCTTGAGCTTCATTTTCATCAATCATGTATCTCACACAAGACCTTTTGTACTTCATACCCATTATCATTTTCTCATGGCAACATTCCTTAATCTGGTCCTCCCATGATTTCCTTGGCTTTCCTCTAACTTTCTTCCCTGCCACTTGTGCTGAATAAATTCTCTTAGCAAGCATCTCATCACCTATTCTTTCAACATGGCCAGACCACCTAAGAATACTGATCTCCACCCTTACTAATACATTTTCCTTCACATTACACGACTTCAGCACATCTTCATTCTTCATATGATCAGACAAATTTCAGGAAGATGGTAAAAAATCAGAAGCATACTTTTAATTCTTGGAAAATTTTGTTGTTCACTTCTGCAGCCCACTCTCAATCTTGATCTGTGATAAAAAGAAAATGTTCTTTTGTTGCTGAAGGCACTCTCTTAGGAAACATCATACAGAAAAACTAAGAGTTATGCATGTTTTTTGAGTGCACCCTGCACTCATTTTCACAGGAAAGGATGAAAGGTTGTTGTTATTTTAAACAGCTTTTTCTTATCTCTATGAAAAAAATCAAAAAATGAGATGTAAAATTCACAGGAATTAGTAAGAACCTCAATTTGGAAACAATTTAGAGACATGATAAATAAAGCAGGCATAGCACATTATGTGATGTGTTGCTCCATGAGTAATGATTTACAAGATTATAGACAACTTTTGTGACTGTGTATCTCACTGTAGGAATGGCACATTAACAAAATAAAAATACCAACAGACAGAGAAAGTCTTTTGAAGATCGTCAACGAGGACTTAGTGCCCACGTACACCTTGGAAGTTTACACTGAAGAAGGCAAAATTCTTGCCAAAACGTGTTTGGAAGTGTGTTGCGGTGATGAATTGTGTTTCAATCCATCTTTTATTCTTTTTTATTCATTTGGGTTTTAAATTTCACGTTTTTTAATCATCATTGCTTGCAAATACCTGTACAAGGGTATAGAATTTTAACTTGAAATAGTGTTTTTTTAATCCGTGAATCTTCCATTCAAGCAAAACCTGTATCTCGTCTAAATAAGCTAATGTCCATTGTGTCAAGTAGGTGCTTTGCCACAGTGACAAAAATGCTGACGTATGATAAGCCTAAATTGCTATGAGTAAGTGAAATTTTTTTACCATTAATGCTCATTTTATATTTTCATGTCATTATATGGACCTAACTACTCCACCCTACATACTTAAACAAAATATAGGTGACAAACAGTATTGTCACTGCTTTCAATAGCAGTTTTACATTAAAGACAGAGAAAGGTTTGCAGTAACTATACATAATCCGCTTTTATAGTTCTGGAATATTTTTATTTCAGTAAAAAGAAGCCAAAACAATAATATTTTTATTTCAGTAAAAGAAGCCTACCACATTCTAAGAAAAGTCACTATTATGCCGGGAAGTTTTATCCTAAGGGCTATGGGCTTCTAATCCTGTTGGGATAAATGATTAAGTGGTGAAAGTGTTATCCTAAAGGTTGTTGACTGCTAATCTCATTGGGGTAAATGGTTGGGCAATGAAAGTGTCATCCTAAGGGCTGTGTACAGCTAACCCTGTTGGGGTAAAAGGTTGGGTGGTGAAAATGTCATCGTAAGAGCTGTTGACTGCTAATCTCATTGGGGTAAATGGTTGGGCAATGAAAGTGTTAGACAAGAAATGTAAAATGAAAATAATTCTCCCCTTCCATAACCTGATGTGCTGAAAGTGTATGCAGCAAACGAGAGCATCATGTATGGCAATAATTCTCAGTTCCGTTCCTGCTTTGTGTTAGATCCATCACAAATGGTGATTTTGTCACTGTTATGAGTAAGGTGATGACTTGCCACTCCGCAGGCGCAACACTACTGGGGAGGGGGGGACACTGCGTCAGCAGAGCGGTGCAGTTACCCCCTGTTTCTTTGAGCCCCCAAAATATTTAAGCACTTAGAACACAAGGTGCCCATTTAAAATTTTAGGGAACTTAGATAACAGATAAACATATGGGAATTTTTCGGATTCACAGAAAAATTTTGTTATGTTAAAACCAGTTTGTTAAATTTATGTACTGTTCTGTTAAATGGAGGGAATTTTCTAAGCATATGTCTAAGACAGTAGTAGAATTTCAGTTAAAGTCCACCAATCCTATGTGGGATGACATAAAGAAATTAACTCCCTACTCTACTCCTAAATCCACGGCCATTCAGGAAACATTTGAGATCATTAACAACAATGAGGTCTGCAATGATAGCATCTCACTAGAGTTACCACGAATTTGGAACCAATTCTTCAAATAATTAATGCCTTTTGTTTTCCTCCAAGGATTCCACATGCAAAATGAACGTGATGCCTCGGGGTTTTATTGAATAATTACATTTGCATCTCTTCGTTTATTGTCGAGCCAAGTCGCCGTGTTCAAATTGTTGAAGCATTTTATTATCTAGTCTTACAGTTTGCTGTCTACCTTCCTTGAAAAAGCCATCTGGTTGATGTGCAAAAGCTTGGAAACTTTGATTTTATCTATGCCAGTAAATTCTAATAACTGGTATAGTTATACTAACTTATAGAATTTAAAAAAATGATACAGAGAGAGAAAGAAATATTCCTCAGATTACAAACTGAAATTCCTTCTGACTGCAAATATTAAAAAATGGTGTAAATAAAGCTAAAATTGTGAAGAAATAGTAACTTGTTAAAGGCATGGAGGTTCATACATATCTTTCTCATTACTGCATACACTGAGTGAATACTACGTGCAGTATGGACTTGAAAAACCTTTTTTTACTGGGAATAACATCATTATCAATGTTCAATAAAATTTACATGGAAGGTCGGGGATGTCTGCCAAGCACTTCAAAATTTGAGCTCCCTAACAGCCCCTCTACCCAGTTCTGAGCTGCTGGCATCACCACTGCTACTCTGACTTCTTTGTTGCTCTGTCACCCCTACCGTAAATGGTGATTTTCTCATGTTTGAAGTCACCGTTGCTTCCGCAGAACTGTTTACTTGTAACTGGAAAACCACTGTTGAGCCCACCTCTACTTTGTATGTACATCAGGATGCAGCTGAGCACAAAAGGAAATTTTAACTTCTTTTTTTGAATAAAAATATTTAGAGCTGTAAAAGCTTATTATATTTTGTTATGATTAACCTTTCCTGGTCTGTTGATGTTCTTCCTATTTTGTCATTATGAGCTTCCCTAAGCAAGATACATTGCTACAAAAGTTCTCTGTGCCGCCCCGGTGGCGCAGTGGTCTAAGCGATGGCCTCTGATCATTCGTCCGAACGGGGTCCGGGTTCGAATCTCGGTGAGGCATGGATGTTGTGTTTGTCTTACGGCACTGGCTCTCTCCCTTCCCTGGAACCAGTGACCCTAAATTAGGGACGGGCGGCTGCTTATAGCCCATTGAGTTGCTCACGGTGGTCGTTAAACCTCCAACCAAAAAAAAAAAAAAAAAAGTTCTCTGTATTCTTGTAAGTAATTATTGCTCCATATGAATCATTTGTCAGACAAGCATTCATGAAGCAATTTGAGGCTAATGAAGTGTATATAACCAGAACTTGTAGAATACACCTGGAAGCATTTTATTCATATTCACTATCATTAGTATCATTCATTGTAGCTTATTTGTTGTAATTACTTTGCATGATTTTATAATCCACTATTTTCATGATCTTTATTATCATATAACTTTAAATTTTTATCCTTTCCTCACTGTAAAATTTTGGAATTGTTTAAAAATTCCCTTTTGAACCTTTTGAAAACCAATGTTTATAATATTGCATTTCATAAACAGTTTATACAGGATGCTACTCAAAAGTAATAAAAATGTATTTACAACCCAGATTATGCTCAATATACCTCATTACCCCACCTCGAACCCTTCAAAGTACTTCCTTTTTGCAGTTATACAGTGAGTTCAGCCATTGCCATCTTTGGAAGCAAAATAAAACCTCACGACAACATCAGTTACTTCTTGTAATTTGAATTGAATCTCCTGAATGTCACCTTGGATAGGAAGTTTGGCTTTACTGTGCTGTTTTGACCACTTTGATGGCTTGCTTTTGCTTTGAAACATTTCAAATGTTAGCATGGTATGTGGCATTGCTTTATTAGAAAGCAAGATTATGAGACCTGCATTTCATATTAGCTTGTTTAATGTTCAAAAAGCATCAACCCCGTCCCCCTCCCCCTCCTAAGCTAGACAAAACATTTATTGAAAGAAGTTAAAATTTTTAGGTGAGGGATTTCTTCATTTCTTCAATTTGAGCTTGAATTTCCTTTAAGGTGATGCTTGAGTGCTGTCTCTGTGATTATTGTTGGTTACAGCATTTCTACCAGCCACTCACCATTCTGCAACATACATAGGGCATTCAATAAGTTCTAAGTCTAACATGCAAAGACAAAATTTTTAGAATATATCACTTCCATCTCGGCACAATACACAGCCCGGTAAATCAAATCAGAACTACAGCATCCGACTGATTAAAAGGTTTAATTAAAATACTATGCAATTAAAATTATGCTAGCACTTTCAGACCAACACTTGGTCAGCTTCAGGATGGGAGCAAAAGGCAGCAAACGTCGAAAACACTCGCCTTAAGTACAACAGGGAAAACAACAATTGGTTCGACAGTGTCATGAGGTGTACAAAAGTACACTAGAGTGTGAAGGGCCAAAGTTCTAAGCAGTGTCCAAAGGATATCTCTCATCACTCATGAAAGACCCAATAATACTCCTCCATGGTGTGGGTATAAACCCCGTCAGTTCATCATTGAAACAAATAGTTGTATTGTAATATATGTAGAGGCTTTCAGTAAAATAAGCTGAGTCCCTTGTTCTTGTAGACATTAGGATCTCCGTATCCCCCAGACAGGTAAATGCGTACCTCTGTTCACGAGTCTTGACAGTACAGTATTGGATGAGTGTGTTTTTATTTTGTATCTGTGTTTACTGATTCTCTGTTTCAGTGTCCTGGTTGTCGATCTGATGTATATCTTGTCTTGATCATCAGGCTCATTTGCCTTCATTGGGATCTTGTACACATCTGTCTGCTGGTAGTGGGGATAATGTCCTGATCTTTCTTGATCAGAGACATCATGGTAGGAGTTTGCAGACCAAAATCAATATTGTGTCTTCTGCAGTGATTTTTAAGAACGTTGGTAACCATAGGAAAGTATCTCATTGATGTAACATACGTAGGTTGAGAATGCTCTCTACTCAGAGCTGTGAGTGCTGACTGTCTAATTGTCTGATTTGATTTCAAGTGAGGGTCACATTGATGAAGAAATTAATCGGCGTACAAAACTTGCCTGGAGAGCTTTTGGAAGAAACAGCATAATTTTCAAGAGCAATATGCCATTATGTCTTAAAAGAAAAGTGTTTGATCAATGCATCCTTCCAGTGCTTATGTATGGTGCAGAGACGTGGACCTTAACTAAAAGAGACATACAAAGGCTGCAGACAACTCAAAGAAGCATGGAGAGGTGCATACTTGGTGTAACCAGGAGAGATAAGAAGAGGAACTCGTGGATCCGAAAAATGACAAGAGTGGAAGACATCATGATCAGAGTTAAATCCCTGAAATGGCAATGGGCTGGACATACTGCCAGAAGGACAGATCATCGATGGACAGCCGAAATTTTAGATTGGATTCCAAGGGACAGGAAAAGACCCAGAAGAAGACCACATGGGAGATGGGTGGATGAAATTCGAAAGTATGCAGGGGTGACATGGAGGAGACTGGCACAAGACAGACCGTTGTGGAGGAAACTTGGGGAGACCTTCGTCCAGCAGTGGATTGATAATGGTTGACAATGATGATGATGATGATGATATCATGCTAAGATGGAAATTATATATTCTAAGTTGTAATTTGCACGAATTTTATATATGTTTAAGACAACTTTTTTCTTCAAAAACATGCCTTTATTTTCCCTACATAGTCTCCCATGACTTGGATATACTTGTTGTACTGATCATAAAGTTGATGAATTCCTTCTGCAAAAAACGTTTTATCTTTCTCCTCAAACAAATACTGTGTTGCCTCCTTCAGTTCAGAATCATCTTCAAAACGCCTACCCCACAGATCTTTTTTAAGATTTTTGAAGAGGAAGAAGTCACTAAGAGCAAGATCAGATGAGTACGGTGGGTGGGGAAGCAGTTGGTAGCCAAATTCTATCACAGCTTGCATGGAAACACTGGCAGTGTGGATTGGAGCATTGTCCTGGAGAAGTAGAACACCCTGTTGCAATTTTCCTTGCCATTTACTTCATGCAATTGTCGCAATAGCACTATATAATAGGCAGCATTCATAATCATTTAATGAGGCAAGTATTCAATTAACAGCAACCTTTCACCCTTCTGAGTTCTAAAAAATGGTGGCCATAATCTTCCTTGCAGATGTTTGTGTTTTTAACTTTTTTGGTGGTGGTAATCTATGATGTTTCCACTGCATGATCTCTTGTTTAGTATCAGGGCCACAATAGTGAAGCAGCCACATCTCATCACCAGCCACAATGCAGGAATAGAAGTTATCTGGATTGCTAAACAGAGAAAGTGATTGCTCTTTGCATGGAAAACGTGGAAAGAGCGATGACTTTGTTTATTTACATTGCCCCCACGTATTTGGAAGATTTTCACCATTTCTCTCGCCCTTTGGATTTATTAGCTATAATTAAATTGCTTGTGCTGTTAAGCCCCACCAGATGGAGACATCTCAGTTGCTGAGCCCACTTCCCTACGGATTTGTGAAGTCAGATACTGACAGAGAAACACACATAGCTCCGTGGATTGTTGGCACCGTAGCGTAAGGTGAATGCACTCGGCTAGTTATTGAGAGATCTGGAGTTCAATCCCAGTGGTGTCAAAATGCAATTTTTCAGTTGCTGTGTGTTAATTAAAGAAAAACTTAGAAAGAGTGATGACTTTGTCTATTTACATTGTTTCCATGTATTTGGAAAATTTTCACCATCTGGATTGTTGTTAATGTGGTCAGGTTGAACCCAATATGCTTCTACATGATCATTCTTCATTTCAGGTGTCAACTTTCAAGGAACCCATCTGGCACTGACCTTTGACATCCCTGACCTCTCTTTCAAAATGGTCCAAACACTGCCAGTAATTAACTTCAGCTCCTCAGCAATTTGTTCGACATTGATTCACTGGTTTGACATCACCCTGCCCTCCACTATCTGGCACATTTCATCTGTGGTTACCTCCACTTTCTGGCACATTTCATCTGTGGTTACCTCCACTGAGCATCAAGGCCGAACTTGCAATTTTCCGAATGCTGCCCCAACATCCCCGCTTGAATTTACTTGTCATTATGTTCAAGCAAATCCTCCCTTCTGCCCCTCCCATACATACCTTAATACCAAGCTCCCAGTAAGAAAAGATAGGTACTCTTACTGTACTACAGAGAAAAATCTTGTCAAGTGTCAACAAGTATTTAGAATGCAGATAATTAAGAAATAACAAGATCTTACATGATCAATAAAAAATGAATTATATATTATATGCAGAATGCAATGCTATACAATATTCAAAGTAATGCAATAAGTGTCATTACATACACAAGAGAGAAAAAAAAAACATGACTGCATGTCAATCAGTTTTATTACAAATACAAATGCTTACACCTAGAAAGAGTTTGTATCTGTAATAAAACTGATTGACATGAAGTCTACAAACAGCTGTGTTCTTTGCAAAAATACTAGAGTTTGTATTTGCAATAAAACTGATTGGCGTGCTGTCTACAAACAGCCGTCTTCACGAAAGTACTAGAAAGATAACAATATTTGCACACTTAAGGTATTAAACACCAGCAAAGTGCACAGATTTACGTGCAATTCATTAATGGCATATTCTTGGTCAGTTTTTCCTTACCACTTCAAAGCACGTCAATTATCATCATGTAATGTAGTTAGCCTTCAAAGGTTGAAAGACACCTTGCTATGAGATTTGTTCTTCCGGGCATGAAACATCGTATTTTCCTTTTTTTTTTTTTTTTTTTTTTCTATTTTTTGTCCAGTGACTAAAATAAAAAATAGGTGGGGGGGAAGGAAAATATGATGTTTCATGCCCGGAAGTACGAATCTCATAGCAAGGTGTCTTTCAACCTTTGAGGGCCAACTACATTACATGATGATAATTGACGTGCTTGAAGTGGTAAGGAAAAAAGTGACCAAGAGCTTTCGGGTAAGTGATTGGCTATTGAATGATATGTACTAGAAAGAGTTTGTATTTATAAAAAAACTGATCGATGTGCAGTCTACAAACAGCTGCCTTCACGAAAGTACTAGAAAGAGTTTCTCTTTATAACAAAACTGATCGGTGTGCAGTCTACAAACATCTGTCTTCTTTGTGGAAATACTAGAAAGAGGGAGGGACGAAATTTCTCGCTCTCCCGCCAAATCCACGCAACAATGCCAACGAGCTCCCGCCAAGACGATGAAGTTGGCGTATTTGCTTTAATATTTATATTAAAAAAACATTTCATATTTTAAAAAAAAATATTTAAAAAAATCTGCCATGTTTAATTTAAAAGGTATGTTTTTTTTTTTAATTGTTGGCCATCGATCCGTCGAAAAACTTGTCGCCCCTTAATTTTACTGCCCTAGACATGTTCCTACGTTGTCCTGTTGGGAAATTCCGCCCTGCTGAGCATCCCTCGTGATGGTTGTTCTCTTAGGAGTCTCCTGTTTAAAGACAGCAGCCCATCTTTTTGAGTGTGGCATATGAAGTTGCACCATCGACGGACACGCGAACCATCCATTCGTGAATACTGCGTGGCGTTTTATCTCCCTTCATCAAAAATGAAATCACCACTTGGTTCTGCAATTTAATCTGTTGCTCGTCCATTGTCACCTTATAGACTTCAATGCACTGTACCCCCATCTCAAATGCTGACACAGAAATGTGGCATGTCTGTTATATAACTGAAGGATGATGCGATACTTGTGTCAGCTGCCAACCACTACTCTCAGGGTCAGGCTTAGAACTTATTGAATGTCCCTCATATTTATAGGCCATCTCACATTCTCCATACATTTAAATTAAATTAGCTATTGATGGATATCAACAGGTGAAACTTTCTTTGCTCATGAGAATCAAATTACACCTCGAACTCTCTTGTAAGAACAGTGTTCCAGCCCAATCACCACTGTGACAACCGCATTGGTCTCCAAGCTGTGCAGTGTTGTTATTAAAGTACACTATTATCTGTTGCCACCATTATTGCTGTTCTTGTTGGTAGGTGTGCTGACGGAACAATCAGCCTTGTCACTTTATTTCTTTTGCTAACCCTTGCCATTTGCTGATCTAAAACTAGATGTTTTTCCGAAATGTTTTTGTCTTCCACGATTTGATAGTTTTCCAAATCAAGAATCACAGCTTTACATTTGTGATGATGCATCTTCTTCAAGGGGAGAGTATTGCATACAGTGCTTTTGTGAATCTGTTTTACTTGTACCAAGCTTGACTTTTATGCAAATTCTTTTTCCTTTTGAATCACTCATTTTGTGAAACTCAGATCCTGTTATTCCGATCAAGACTCGACACCTCTGGGACACGTTTGAGGGAGCATAAAACAGCGGGCAAAATGGCCAGATCTTCACAAAATCACACACTGACACTACTGAACAAGAGGAAGCTGTTTTCATTACTTTTGGGTAGCACCACATACAGTACATCTTTAGTAGTTAGTGTATTCTAACATCCTCTTCCCCTTATGCTTTTTCCAAAAGCAATTTTGAGCTAACTGTAGTGAGAGTATTCTTAAATGTGAGTTTTACCTCAAGAAAAGCACTTATTAATGAAAAGTACTAACAATTAATATCTTGTCTTAATGTATTTTATATGTATAGTAATGTAATTTTTACCATTTAGGTCTGTTCTGTAATGTTTAAGTCATTGGCGTGTAGTATAAAATCAGGATGATGTGTAAGGTGATGGAAGCATTTTTCAAGGTGAGAGGTGTTCAGGCGTTACTTATGCAGAAATTAGTATGTTATACAACATTGAATCTCAAATTCTAATCTCTTGAATTAATGTACTCACCTTAATCTCATGTATTTTTCTTATGTCCATTTTCACTGCTTGTTATGTATATATGGCATTCCTGTATGCGAAACTGATAATCTTGACTTGCCGTAAGGAAATGCCTTTGACAGTTTGCAGTGTCAGAATCTAGTAAGATATTTATGACAATGAAATGAAATGCCAAATTTTTCATAGAGCATAAATTATATCTAAATAGTTTGGTGGTGAAACCAACCATATATAAGTAGTATTTTAAAATATTAAACTGTATTTTATTTTGATAGAATAACAGTGTGACTTATAAGTATTAAAGCCATTGCACACTGAAACATAAGTATTAAATTTATGATTAATTCACTCTTAAATATACTGCACAAGGAAAACATGCCAAATGCTTATTGTGAGAATGATGAAAATTTTATCGCTGAATGAAGCAATTACTTAATTTTGTTGTTTTCTAACCATTTTTTTTTTTGTGAAATGGTCTTATTAATTCTATAGTTCATGCCATTTCAAAGTATGTGTTGGATAATGTTAAGAAAGTAAATGTATGTTATATGCTTATTAATTTTAGTGTTTGTTTATCTAAGTTTTCTGTTAAGACTTTGCACCATTGGATATCTATTGAGATGGTTTATTTTTTACAGGGGTTTGAATATTAGCAAAGAGGTAATACATCACACGATGAAAAGTATCTAAGAATTAGTGTTATTACTGTTCAACATGTTGTGATTTTCAGTTAGTGGTAGTTCTTTTGCACATCAATGTGTGCAATTCCAACCACTGTGGTTGAATGCCCATTGGAGGTTGTTTACATCTTGTTATGGAACATGGACACAGTAAGAACATAATTCAAAATTTCAATTCAACAGCTGCTTCCAACAATTCAATCACAAAGATATTTCAGAAGAATATGTATTTGCGATGAAAATATCATACAATATCCATCTTATGTTTCTTACATTTCACTATATTGTTATGGTCCCGACAGAGGTGGCAATACTTTGCTTATTATTGTAATGTTCTATAATTATATAAAATTTGATACCATAGTAGCGGCTTACTGTGCACAGGTCAAAGTTCTTGAAAGGTAAACCTCATTCATGTTCAGTGCAGGTGCTTAGCTCATGGCTCTTTCTATGCCATGATACTTCTTTAAAAATTGGTTATAAAAGCCTAGGAAGTGGAATTAAAAAATGTCTAAAAAAAAATGAAATGCACTTTAACATCAAAAACAAACTCTGTAGGCCATAGTAACTTTGGAGGATACTTCATTGGCTATCTTAACTTGGGTGGATACTGCATTGGCCCACTCAGCTTTGAATGACATTTCATTTGCTGTCTTAACTTTGTAGACCATAGTAACTTTGGAGGATACTTCATTGCCCACTTTAACTTTGATGGATACTTCATTGGCTATCTGAACTTTGGAGGGTACTTCATTAGCTATCTGAACTTTGGAGGGTACTTCATTGGCCAACTCAGCTTTGAATGACACTTTATTGGCTGTCTTAACTTTGGAGAACACTTTGTAGGCATAGCAACTTTGGAGGATACTTCATTGGCCACTAACTTTAGAGGACACTTCATTGGCCACTTTAACATTGGAGGACATTTTTGAGGAACCTCTATGGATTGACTCCTAATGAATCTCCCCTTTTATCATTCATCTCTCACTTAGTTATCAGAAAAGTTTTAGAATTTTTTCACCCCACAAAACAAAACTATATTCCAATAATATGGAAATTAATTTTAAAAGAAAGTTAATAAATACAACATTGTAGATTTGGCAGCCACTTACCATCATCTATCCTTTGCCCAGTTGAGAAAGACTGAAGTTATTGGTTAAAAGCTTCCTTATTTAATCTGAATTCAGTATATTTTTAAAGTTTCAGTACCTGTTGAATTCTATGGTTACTGTAGTGTCTTAAGTACATTACAGAAAACTTATTATGTTTTCCTTACTAGAGTTTTTAAAAATTATTTCAGATTAATTCTCAGATATCAGGTCTCCTACAGTGTTTGCCTTAACCATTATAAAAGACAGTGATTCAAGACCTGATGAAGAAGTGGTGTTCATTAATATAAAAGAGTTGAAAAGACTAGTAAGAACCCATCAGTGGTGCACCGACAAGAGTCAAACAGGTCCAGACCCCCCCTCCTAATAATAATAATAATAATGGCACCAAAGTTGAAAGCGTGTTATGAAGTGTTGGATGAAATTAGAAAAAAGCCAAAGAAATTTGGTTTTGTACTATGAAACACGCATGATTTTGTTATTACACTTTTTTCTGAACTTGACAACTTCCACCTGAAACGGTTCCCCAAATATTAATTGAAGTGCACAGACGGAAAGTTGAACAAATGGAAGAAGTGCGTACATGAGGTGAGATTTATATTAGATCCTAAATGGCTATCCAGAAATTATTGAGTCTTCATCTCAAATTTCTTCCATGACATTCATTGAAAACCTAGGACGGGCAGATGAACAGACCCACAAAGTGCAATCATGGTGTGACAGTTACTCCCAGTTCTTGAAAGCCATCCAGAAAATTTTATATCTATCTGAAACATTTCCGAAGAGCCCAGTGATTTGTCAACAACAAGTGGACAACAAAATGCTGAGGTGGTACAAAGTTAGAAGCTGACAATCCGTTTTTTGGTGCAACTATGACACGGATGGTAAGTCAGATAATATCTGAAAACTTGAAAATTTCGTCGTCCTGCAGCGGGAATCGAACCCGGGTCTCCCAGATAGCGCTCAGGTATGCTAACCACTACACCACCCAGAATGACCAAGTGTCAAGTTTCCAATTAATTTGAATATAACCATCACAGGATTCGCTAGTTGAAGCAACCGGCATTCATGTTGAACAGTAAATCAGACATCTGTATTTTAATACAAGTGATCTTTCCAGCAATTTCTTTTTGTTTCTGAAACTTGAATGGAATATCTGAGTCATTTACAAAGCGTTTTCTTTTTTATTCCACGAGTATGATTTTAAAGCCATAAGTGCCTTAAGAAGGTTACATTCAAGATTTGGTATTTGAAATAAAACAAAGAAATTTAGCTTCACATCACTGTTCATTAGATCTCTTTTCAGTGTGTTGTTCCTCATTTAATGCTTGCAGTATAATCACTTAGTTTGAAAAGACATTTTATATGCTGCAGTTCTATACAACTGTTTATTAAAAGGAACTGTACAGTCTACATATGCAACTTTTTTATTGTTTGCTCTAATTTGGAATGTTTTTATTGTTATTCTTTTTAATATAATTTTTTTCCATCTTCTATTCCTTTTATATTTACAGTTATATATTAGATATACTTATGTTATTGTTTTCTTTTTTATCTTTTGTCACTTACAGTTTATAAATAGATTTACACATGTTACTTTGTAACCCCAGTTTCCATATATTGTTTATGATTTTGCATGTCATATTGATCTCAGATACATTTACATTGATTACTGATTTTTAATGCATTTTTTATCGTGTTATTTCATAGTAAATATGAGCTAATTTTCGTGGTTCATTTAATTAATTCCGGTGAAGTTATAATTCTTTTCATGTTTTATGTACTATTTTGTGCTTTGAGAAACCCCTTTTTTGTAGAAAAATGTGTATCAATCACTAATGAAAATGAAGCTTTGAGTTCATTATACATATTTATTTATATGTAATGTTAATTGGTCTGACTAACAACTTCATTGGTCACTGATATCTGTTTCATTTGAAGTTTTATTAGCTTCAGCACTGTAAATTAATTTCTGTGGTAATTTTCTAATGCAGATGAAATTGCAATTTCCCCCTGATGTGGGTTTTTTTTTATATTTTATGATTTCTTTTCTCATAAAAATATGATATTGAGGAGTTTAAGTAAAGCACAAACTGAGTCCACACTCTCTTTTCTTTTTTTTACATTTTAGATTACTGTGTTTACAGTGAGGTGAATTTACCTTCATAGTCATTTTATATTAAAAATGAAATTATGTTTTTCTGTTTCCTTGCCCTTTATGGTTTGTACCTCATTTTTCCCCCCTGAAGAGTAATGTATTTGAATTATTGAAGAATATAGGACATTACACTCATTAAAAAATTGGTTGTGTAGTTCATTATGTTGAATCAAATGCTATTGATCTTACACTGAAAAAAAAAAGAAGAAAATGAATATTTTTTTGCGTAAAGAAATTTTTAAGAAACTTGGCAAAAGGCAAAATAATTGAGTTATCTAAAAATTTTAATTATGGAAAATACAGTTTTAAAGAACTTACATCTGTCATTTTGTGCCTTACATGAGTGTTATATTTTGTAAAGAAATTTCAGAAATGACTTATTTCAGTAAAATGCATTTATGGAACTTAAATTTACATGCTCAGCTGGGCATGCTCTATTTTTATTGCGGAAGAGGGTGTCCGGAGACTTTTTCCCATATTGTGTATGTTTCTAAATTGGAAACAGTTCAGATCAAGTCCAGAAAATATGATACTTGAAACTAAAATTATAGTGTTGAACTTTAATATCTACAAATGTTATGTAAGCGATCCTTCCCGAGTTGAATTGTCTTCTTTTTTGAAGTAACCTCAGATATTCTTGTGGCGAAAGGATCTATTATTTATGGCGTGATTTTTATTGCAGTATCAAGAGGCTGTGTAATTTATCAATTTCTTCTGAACATTATTGTTCACCTTTTGATTTCCTGGCAGGTCCCACCCTCACATCTGAATTGATGTTGCCACTCATAATTTAATCGCTGTATGATATCCAGCATCATACTCTTAAATTCAGAATATTTAAATAGATGCTTTTCCTTCCTTGTACAAAAATTTTGTTAGTCAGTATGAATACCATTGTTGTTTAATAACATTTTGTTTTTAATGTTTATTGTGTTCCACATTTTCCCCCTTCCAGCTTGCTCCTTTGTTTTAAATACCTCATTTTATTTCAGGTTTTTAAATATCTGTGATGTTTTTCATCTTCTATGTTGATCTGCTTTTCCTATTCAGGTTGACAATCTTGTGGTGCCGAATTAATGATCTGAATTAGTAAGGTGGTGAATCATTTTTACAAATACAGTCGGACCTTAATAACGCAAATTACTTTTACTGCGAACTGTTTCATAATTTCCGGACCGTTTTCATATGTATTAAAGTGAAAATCCTCCAAATACGTGGCGTCAGTAAATAAATAAATACATTGCTCTTATCCACGTTCCAGAAACACATAGCAACCGAAAAATTGTTTTTCAGCCACCGCCGTGGAAATGAATCACGGAACTCTCGATATCTAGCCGAGCGCGATAACTTTACACCACGGTGGCATGTGTATTTTTAAGTCAGCTTCTGACATCATAAATCCGTAAGATGGACTCAGCTACTGAGACGTCTCCATCTGGTGGGCATTAACAGCACTGGCTATATATATTATAGCAGTTAAATCCAAAGGGCGAGATCCAAGGTGAAAATCCTCCAAATACGTGGCGTCAGTAAATAAATAAATACATCGCTCTTTCCACGTTCCAAACACCTAGCAACCAAAAAATTGTTTTTCAGCTGTCGCTGTGGAGTTGAACCACGGCTAGGTATCGAGAGTTCTGTGGTTCAATTCCACGGCGGCGGCTGAAAAAACAACAACAATTTTTCGGTTGCTATGTGTTTCTGGAATGTGGAAAGAGCGATGTATTTATTTATTCACTGACACCACGTATTTGGAGGATTTTCACCTTGGATCTCGCCTTTTGGATTTAACTGCTATAATATATGTAGCCAGTGCCGTTAATGCCCACCAGATGGAGACGTCTCAGTAGCTGAGCCCATCTTACGGATTTATGATGTCAGAAGCTAACTTAAAAATACACAATAGCACTGTGGATTGTTGGCCACTGTGGTGTAAAGTTAATGCGCTCGGCTAGATATTGAGAGTTCCGTGGTTCAATTCCACGGCGGCGGCTGAAAAACAATTTTTCGGTTGCTATGTGTTTCTGGAACGTGGAAAGAGCGATGTATTTATTTATTCATATCTATTAAGTTTAATTTTTATTCTTTTAACATGAGCATGCCTAATGTGAAATACCTGTTTAGACAGACTGATATTTCATTAGCATCGAAAAGTTCAATCTTTTAACTTTATTTTTTTACTTGTTAATGCTACTTACTTTGTCCTGTTCATTTTGAAGCCCACTTGGCTCATCTTTTTGTTCCGAATGTGCGAATGATGGAAAGGGGGCAGTGGACACGATTGCGCAAGGGTTCTTTTGCTGGAATGAGAAGGAGTGCAGTAGGCTCCTACTTCAACAAGAAATAAATAACTTCAGGAAGAGTGGGGCTTTGGGCAGAGGGTGAATCTCCTTCCCCCTCAATCACTCACATCTCAGATTGTACTGAATTCCCTCACTGCAGGAATTTCATTGTGGTAACATGAATTTTCTTTTTTTACGTCCCAGTGTATAACTGCATTGCGAAATGCTTAAGCTGATGTTACCTTTCTTGGAAACTGACATTCGCACACAGAGCCAGGGACGGTATCACCAAAAGCTAGCCCGGCAAGGTGGTTTCACCTGAGGGAACGTGAAGCTCTCTTGGAGAGGAAAAATCAGGATTGTAAGTGAAAGAGGCGTGCTCGAAAATACCTAGTCGGAGAGTAAAGCAATTGAATGAGAAAAACGTATAAGTGAGAAGCATAAGCCAGGTTTCTCTGTACTTTTTTATTTTATCGTACTGTGTAATTCTGCAAATTTCAGTGCGTATTTAGTTGTTGAGTTAATGTCAGTAATATAAAATATTTTTAATGCGAAAAAAGTTTTTTTTTTTTAAATCCCAGAACGAGGTTCTACTGTATTGTTCAATACCCTTGACAGTTTACCTACTACTCATATTTGTAGTTCCATATTTTTGTTTTTGTAAACATAGGAGTTGTGATTTATGTATAATAATAGGCTTTGTAAAATGAAATTACATATTTTATATATTTCCAAGTTTTCACTTTCAGATCCAACTGTCATCATGTACTTATTCATACTATCAAAGTCTCACTCGCATTTCTATCTCATGTTGAAAAACAGATTGGTAATGAAATTCTGTGTGCAAAAGTTTTCCCCTCTTGTTGTAGGAGGGGTCACTATTTTTTCATAGTTACTAAGAGCTACACGTAAATTTATAAGGTGCTAATAAATTTGGTATTATGTTTTGCTACAAATGCTTCTGTGTAAGTACTACAGCAAAATAATTATTGTGTCATGTTGTTGTAGCTGAATTGTGCAAATTTTTACAAACAAAATAAAACCCTGGATCTTAAGAATTTTGTTTTTGAATGATGCATGTTTTTTATTGAGTCCTAATTAATTCTTCACATACAATATCCAGGAGTTTAAGAAGGATTTATTGAAAGAGTTGTCTGATGAAATTCAGAGTGTAATCAGATAACAGGGTGATTCTAAATTCATAGGACAAACTTTAAGGGGTTGCAGGGCACACTAAAACAAACATTTTTTTTAGGCAATGTTGGGTTGTCCAAAATAATGGAAACACCTTGAAACAATAGGTGTTACGCACCTAATATGGTGTGGGAGCACCCTTGGCTTTTAAAACTACTTGAATCCTCCTTGGAATGGACGCATACAAGTCCTGGATGGTGGTAAGTGGTATGTTGCACCATTCTTCCTGCAGAAACTGCTCCAATTCCTTGAGAGACACCGGAGGAAGATAACGGGATCACACTCTTTTTTCCAACACAGACCACAGGGGCTCAATGATGTTCAAGTCCGGTGATTGTGCAGGCCAGGGAAGGTGTGCAACTTCATCCTCATGTTCCTCAAACAATGATTGAACAGTTCGACTTTTGTGAATTGGGGCATTATCATGTTGAAAGGTGCAATCCCCTGACGGGAACAATGTCCGCGCCATTGAATGCACATGGTCGGCCAAAAGAGTGACATAGTCACCGCTAGTGATCTGTCCGCGTAAGGTGATAATGGGACCTGGTGCACACCACGAGATCATGGCCCAAACCATTACGGAACCGCCCCCATGCTTCATTGTAGGAAGGAGACAGTCTGGGTTGTAGGCTTCTGCGAGGGTTCTCCACACGTAAACCTGTCCCGCGGTGGGGAATAGTGAGAAACTTGATTCATCGGAAAACAAGACATGTTTCCACTGATCCGCAGTCCACGTTTTATGCTCCTGGCACCACTGTAGTCTCCGTTTCATATTCACCTGTGACACCAGGGGTTTTGCAATCGCAGCTCTGCAGTAAATATTGTGCTTATGCAATTCCCTTCGCACGGTATGGGTCGACACTGGGTTTTGGAGATGCGCATTAAGCTCAGCAGTCACTTTCGTCGCAGAGGTCTTTCTCCTTGCGGTCGCAACCCTCTTTAATGTCCCCCTGTCTCTCACAGTGAGTTTGGTTTTCCTTCCACAGTTGTGTCTCGCAGATGATGTTGTGCCGTGAACATTGTATGCTGTCATGACCTTCGACACAGTACCTCTCGATACCCCTAATACCTGTGCCACTGTGGTTACCGATGCACCAAGCAGACGAGCTTGTATAATCTGCCCTCTTTGTAACTCCGACAGGTCACTCATTGTGTCTTCACCAGGAACGAAATTATGCTAACGATTAACAATACAATCACACAGACCTCTGAGACTATAAGCAACACTTTTTTACAGAAAAAAAAATTGTAGCTACATGTTCGTTTTACTCAAAAAGCAGCACAAACCAAAAGTCACTTTTCAGCGAGGTGTTTCCATTATTTTGGACAACACCCGTATGTCCGTAAACAAAGCGTGTAGGCACTAGAGGGCGCTGTTTGGTGAACTTGAAAATCGTTCCTCTGCTTTCACCCGTCAGTCGCAAGGCCGATTTCACACGTGATGGAGCAATTCACGAATTCCGAGAAGGCAGACATGCATCTACTGTATGGGGCTGCCAATGGAAATGGAAGAGCTGCGTAAAGAACGTACCATAAACGCTTAACTAATAAGCGAGTGTCGGATCATAAAAATTTTGAGCGTTTGCACCGCCAGTTTTGCATGTCAGCAGGTCTTGCCAGAATTGCTTCAGGATAATCCAGTAGCCGTTCGAAGTGAAATGTGCTTTCAACAGGATGGGGCGCCAGCACGTTTTAGCATTGATGTGTATAATTACCTGGATGCCACATTGAGGGACGATGGATTGGCCGAGGTGGACCTGTCGCTTGGCCATCACGATCGCCCGATTTATCAAGTCTCGATTTCTTGCTATTGGGACATCTGAAGGACCACGTGTACGAGACTCCCACTGACGACCTCGTTGCCAGACTGTTTGTCGCTACTGCAACTGTTCGAGAAATACCTGGCATCTTTGAAAAGGTACGCCAATCACTACGTCGACGCTGTCAGGCATGTATTACTGTTGGCGATCGCTCCTTTGAGCATTTATTGTAAAATGAGGTAAATAAAAAAATTTATTTCATTTTCTGAGCAATTCCTGTGTTAGCGCTTAAACGCGACACATAAGGACATACATTGTTCGACAAAAAAAAAAAAAAAAGAAAAAAAGGCTCGTTTTAGTGTGGCCTATTACCCCTTAAAGTTTGTCTTAGGGGCCATCCATAAAGTACGTCCGTAATTTTTTTTGTTATTTTTAGACTCCCCCTTACCTCATGTCACATTTTGTCCGATTGTCGACACCCCTAAAAAGCACATCAGTCTAATTCCCCGCAACCCCCTTTATTTTTGACGACTCCTTTTAGAAATCCGTTGAGAAACCGAAAGAAAACATGTAATTATCTAAAGGTAGGTTGGTTGGTTGGTTAGTAGATTTTAATGGCGCAAGGGCCATGGGTGGCCAAAGAGCGCCAAACAAAAGACATCAAAGTAGAACAAAAGCAGTAAAACACGTACACAAGGGTAAAAACAGGATGAAAGCGGTAAAACTAGATAAGATTAAAAAAGTCAATTTCCTTAAAAAATTAGAACACTGCGGTCAGATCGCAGTTCTCACCAATGAGAGTCTGCAGCGTAGCTGCTCCTTCGTCCACCAAATGGGAATGAAAATAACGAAAACGAACACAGAACATGAAGGACGGTGAGACGACATTGGCACGCCTCACACATCGGGGCACTGTCGCCACACAGCAAAAAGCGGTGAGTAAAACGACAGTGCCCAATGCGGAGACGCGCAAGAACAACCTCCTCACGTCGGTTCTTCCGCAAACTAGACTTCCATAGTCCGATCTGTAGTTTGATGGCATAGAGTTTATTGCTGCCCTGCTGAGACCACAGGGACTGCCACTCACCCATAACAAATTTCCGTATCAATGGCCGATAATCACGGAATGACAGTGGCAGCCGAGCAGGCGACATGGAGGAAACAGACCTGGCAGATAGATCTGCCAGCTCGTTACCCCGGATCCCAACATGGCCAGGAACCCAACAGAATCGGACCAGGAATCCAGCAACTTCCAGAGTTCCAAGAAGACGACGGACATCACGGATGACCGGTGAGTCCGTGTCCTCTGGAGAAGATAGGACTTGGATGACAGACTGGGAATCGGAGCAAATCATAGCGCGACGATGAGATCTAGACTGTATGTGACACAAAGCGAGGTGTACCGCACGCATCTCCGCCGAAAAGACTGTGGATTCAGGCGGAAGCCTCTCAGCATGGGAGGCATCGCCACACACGAATGCGGATCCAATAACCTCTCGGGATTTCGACCCGTCAGTAAATACAGGCACGAAATCCGGGAAGAGAGACTGTTTCTCGGCAAAGAGCTGCTGGTACACCAGAGCAGGAGCGGAAGACTTTGGCCACACACAAAGGGAAAGGTCAGCCGTTGCTTGAACCGGCTGCCAAGGCGGTTCATTGTAGAACCGGGTCAAACCAATCCTTGACAAGTCTAGACCAGCATCGCGCACTAAGGTCGACAACCGAATCCCAAACGTCGGAACACAGGAAGGCCGGTGTGAGAATAGGCAGACACATTGTGGTTGGAAAATGGAACCGTGCAGTGGATGATCAGGAAGAGACTTCAACTTGGTGAAGAATTGAAGAGACAGCTGCTTACGTCGGATGCACAACGGCGGTTCATGGGCCTCGACATACAGGCTATGCACGGGAGAGGTACGGAAAGCACCAGTGCATAGCCGCAGAGCCTGGTGATGGACAGGATCAAGAGGCCGCAACACGGAAGGACGTGTCGAACCGTACGTTATGCAACCGAAGTCTAACTTTGACCGAATCAGAGAATGGTAAATGCGAAGCATTGAGCACCTGTCAGCCCCCCCAAGATGTTCGAGAGAGGACCTTGAGGATACCCAATGACTTCGTGCACTTCAACTTCAAAGACTGGATGTGAGGTCGGAAGGTGAGTGCTCGGTCAAAAGTTAGCCCAAGGAACTTGACTTCTGACACCACAGGGATAGTAGAACACCCCAGACGGAGGCTGGGGTCCGGGTGAAGACCCGTTTGCGGCAAAAATGCACGCAAACGGTCTTCTGGGTCGAGAAGCCAAATCCATTGTGGGAGGCCCAGGTAGAGATCTTATTAATGGCAGACTGCAGCTGCCGCTCAATAGTGCGCATGTTGACAGATGCGCAAGAGATCTGCAGATAATCCACGTACATGGAGCCACGAACCGACGGAGGAAGTAGAGTGAAAATATGATTTACACGAAGGATGAACAATGTCACAGAAAGAATGGAGCCTTGAGGGACACCCTGCTCTTGTGGGTAGAACGCAGAGAGGGTCGATCCGACGCGCACACGGAAACTCCGGTCCTGGAGAAATCCGGCGATGAAAGATGGTAAGTTTCCCCGCAATCCGCACTCGTGCAGATCACGGAGAATGCCGTATCTCCAGGTGCGGTCGTAAGCTTTCTCCATATCGAGGAACACGGAGACCATGTGCTGACGCCGGACAAACGCCTCCCTGACAGAAGTTTCAAGGCGAAGATGATGATCTGAGGTGGATCGGAATTTCCGAAATCCACTCTGATGTGGTGAAAGAAGGTGACGTGATTCCAAATAAAAAAACTAAACGAAAATTGATGATGCGCTCTAGAACTTTGCAGAGGCAGCTCGTCATAGCAATTGGTCGGTAGTTCAACGGGTTAGCGGGATCTTTACCAGGTTTGAGGACAGGAACGACAATGGCAGTGCGCCAAGATTCGGGAAAGTCACACTCGTGCCAGATCCTGTTAAACAGGACCAGCAGACATTCAAGAGAGGACGGAGAAAGGTGCTTCAGCATTTCATAATGGATGTTATCCGGTCCGACAGATGTTCGGCCGGACCGATTCAGGGCAATCTTCAGTTCGACGGCAGTCAGCGGGCTGTTATAATCGGTAGCGGAAAACGGTCGAAAGGAAACCTTGGACCGTTCAAGCCGCGGCTGTACCTGCAGGAACGAAGCAGCGAAATTGCGGCTGCTGGACACCGAAGAAAATGCGGCGCCCAGACAGTCAGCAATACCCTGAGCGTCAGCAACTGTTCCTCCACCACTCTCAAGAATGGAGATTTCCCCAGAAGGGTACTTACCCAGAATCTTGCGGATCCTGTCCCAAACGATCTTAGAGCTGGTAGTGGTGTTAATCCCGGAAACGTATCGTATCCAAGATTCCCGTTGGCTACGACAACGTAACAAACGCGCGTAAGATTTGGCTCTCTTGAAAGCAAGTAGGTTCGCGTCGGTGGGGTACCGACGAAACCTATCCCAAGCCCGATGTTGGGCCTGACGAGCTGCCTTACAAGTGGAATTCCACCAAGGTCGCAGACAACGTGGAAGATTAGTCGACGTCCTGGGGACGGTAAGTTCTGCCGCTTGCACAATACAATCCGTCACCGCTGCAACAGCGTCATTGACCGTTCCTGAGGTCACCATAGCTGGAGTAACACATGCCGAAGCCGTGAATGTGTCCCACTTGGCTCGATCAATATTCCATCTAGCAGGGCGAGTAGGGTAACGGTACCCGCCACCCGCTAGACGGAGAAAGATGGGAAAGTGATCGCTGCCAAGGGGATCACCAGACACGCTCCAGCACCAGTCAAGATATAAAGATGGGGAACTCAAGGACAGATCAATGGCTGAGTACGAGCGGGTGGGTTCATGAAAGTAAGTGACTGCCCCGGTGTTGTGGAGACAGAGGGACGTGTTGGAGAGAAGGGACTCAACAACACGGCCCCTGGAGTCTCGAGTGTTAGAACCCCACAACGGATTGTGTGCATTGAAATCTCCTAAGATGAAGAAAGGAGGCGGCAGCTGGTCAACTAAATCTTCCAGATCCGAAAGGCTTACAGCTTCATCTGGTGGTATGTAGATGGAACACACTGTAAACAGTGTGTTCACAGATAGTCTCACTGCCACTGCCTGCAAAGTCGTCCGAAGAGCAACTGCAGTGGCAGGAATACCATGAGTAACAACGACGGCCACTCCTCCGCAGGCGATAACGCCGTCCAGGGGATCCTTGCGGAAAAGGGAATGTCTCCGCAGCGAAGGAGTGTCCGTCGTGCGAAGCTTTGTCTCCTGAAGACACACGCACACAGGTGTGTGCGAAGACAGTAAGCCTTTTAAATCATCAATGCGTGAACGCAGACCTCGGCAATTCCACTGAATGAGCCTGGCCATAATGAAAAAATGAAACTAAAGAATGAAGACAGACGACTAGAAAGTATCCATGTCGTCCGTCACCTCCAATCCATCGGCAGTGTCTGGAGGCAACACAGGGCTGTGTTTGCCCCCTGTGTTGAGAGGCGGTTTCTGCTTGCTCTGTTTCGGGGAGGATGAGCCGGGTTTTACCTTTTCAGGCTTCTTCTTTGCAGTGCCCTGGGTCCCTGTGATGGTAGATGTTTTCGGCGTAGAAGGTTTAGGCGACGATGTAGATGTCGCCTTGGATGCAATGCGGCGAGACTTCAGTGCTTCCAGCCCAGCAGCGACGATGTCCTCAAAATCATAAGGACAACGCGCCGGGATGGTCACCTCCGTCTGAACCGCAACAGTAGCCTTCTGCACCACAACCGAGGCATAGGAGCGCCGGCCGGATGGAATAGGAGCTATCCGCCGCCTGGCCTCAGGGTATGACAGATGTTCAGTGGTCTTCAGGCGTTGGATAGCCTGCTCTTCGATCCACTTGGGACACTGCTTAGAAGGCGCAGAGTGGTTTGGCGGACTGCTCCACCTCAGCGGAGCAGTCCGCCAAAGAGTGTTCAGTTGAACCACAGCGCCCACACTTTGCGACATTACGGCAAGACTGCTGGGAGTGACCGTAATGCTGGCACTTGAAACATCTCAGGGGGTTCGGGATGTAGGGTCGAACATCGAGACGCAAGTACCCCGCCTTGATGGAAGTTGGCAGGGTAGGTGAGTCAAAGGTCAGGACGATGTTCCGGGAGGGAATAGACTTCCCATCCCGCCTGAAAAGGATACGCCGAACCCCAGTGACATGTTGGTCCCCAAGTTCAACCAACAATTCCTCATCACTGCATTCGAGCAGGTCGCGGGAGTTCACGACACCGCGAGAGGAATTGAGGTATCCATGGGGCGAGATCTGCACAGGAATGTCCAGCAGAACGGTCGTCTCAAGCAAGGTGGCACTGTGACGTGGATGAGATGTCTCCACAAGAAGATCCCCTGACGGGAGCTTCTTAACACTCTTTGAAGAGCCCGCAACGGCCTGAAGAGCCTTATTAATCCAGAAAGGACTCTTCGAACTGAGAGACTGAGCCGGATCAACTGAATGAATCAGAAGAAACAGAGCATTGCAGTTGGTACTTAGAAGTTTCTTAGTGGAGGAGGGTGTCCCTTCCTCCACACGTCGCTTCAGATTAACAGCATGGGAAACACTTTGTGTTGCCATGAGGGAGAGAAAAAGATTCGTCCGCCAACCTCCCCACCCACTACCGAGCCCAACGAGGGAGAGCCGGAGGTCCGCAAGCCCAAGAGGACGCAGGACACGGCTCTAGGGATAGTTAGCGGATATAGCAAGTTGGTAGGGCAGACACACGCTCAGCGTGTACCCAGACTTTCCCGTGCCCGGAGAACACCCCTTTGGCATGCCCACCCTACCCCCCAACTCACCCAGCTGAACAGAACGACAAGCCGCTAGAAGTCTGGACGCAACTCGGCCACAGACTTCCTGACCAGGAGTGGGTTAGCTCCCAGCCTCCCGTTTAGGGTGAAGCAGAGGGCAAAGAGGAGTGTTGGCATCTGGAGACAAATACCTCAGCCTCCAGCATCCTCATTTCCACCTGTACGGGTCACCGCACACGGCAAACATGCAGGTAGGTCTAAGCTAACCAGCTCCGGAAAAACAGAAAATGTAACATAAAAGAGAAAAGACAGGGAAGAGAACGAGGAACAAAACCCGGAGCTGGCGCCTCATCACAACCTCAGCAGCCTACAACTGAGGCGGATACATGTCAATAAATAAACTAAAGACGGAAAAGCAAAATGATAAGAGAAAATCGGCTCGGGCCGTGGGGACGCCATCCCCCATCAGCTGGATGAACAGCTGTCCCTTCGGTTATGTATTCGTCAAAGCCGCAGAGGCAATAGAAACCGTCTCAAGGTGAGCTCGGGCCGTGGGGGCGCCGCTCCCCAAATAACTGGAAAACCAGTTATCTCCGTGCGGGGAATTATCTAAAGGAATCTTTCATATATTTACACGCTTGCTTCAGAAAATATTTATTATTTTTGGCATTAATTTATTCCCAAATGCTCCCCGAACTTTATCATTCTGAAATAAAGATCTACAAGTGAACGCACGCATTCAAGGTTGCAACACTACCGATTTTACCATCTACAAAACACGATAGATTTTGTAGTATAAATACGAGAACTTAATATTCTGATTTAACTATCATCAAAGATTTGAAATATTTCATACCCTTTTTTAACTATTAAAGAAGAAAAACCATCAGCTATATTTTTGCCGCTGGATGTCCGAATTACTAAAACTCCCCCATGTCACATTTGGTCCGGTTGCCAGGCCCCCCCCTCCCCGGTAATCTGGGACGGTACTTTATGGATGGCCCCTTATGAATTTAGAGTCACCTTGTATATGTAAAAGAAAACCTAGGTGTAATGAGCACGTTTTTTCAAGATCCAGAAGGGGGAGGGGGAAGGGTCCAAACATACACTGTTTTTTTGAAAATTGCAACACCATGAAGGACTGCTGCTATTGGCTTGAAACCAGGGGCGTACTGATAGCCCCCGCAACTCTAGAGGGAGGGGGGTCATGGTTAAAAGGGCTCCTAGCCTGAGCAAAAAGATTTTCCCGGGTACTGGCCCCCCCGGTAATAAATAGGTGCGTCTTCCTCCCCCTTTCTACTTCGCTTCCGTGTCACTTTCCTATCGGGCGCTCTAGCCCACAAATCTCCTAGTTTCCTATTTCTAAGGGTTGTTTAAGACCTGGGGTCAGACACTCCCTTCCTAAAATCCTCTACATATGATCATGATCAAAAAGATTTTACAAAACTTTTTGCGGAAACTTTGTATGAAACTGGTTAAAGAAATATCCAAAATTAAAAGAAGTTTTAAGAAGAAAAGCATTTTTTTTCTCAGTAAATCTTTAGAAATCATTTCGTTGCTTTTGTTAAAAAAACTGGATGATGAGGAAACAACTATTCAAAAAAAGAACTTGAGGCCCCTTGTAGAAGCCCCTTGCTGTTACAAGGGGCTTCAAGTTCGCAGCCCTTGCAATAGTTTCTACGCAGGTATGTTAACATGAGAATGTAAAAAAAAAATATCAGTTCAATGGGGATAAGGTGTTATATATTACAGTTGTTTGCACATAACTAAGCTTCCCTCGAATATAATAAACTGGAAGGTGTTCTTCGCGGGAGCGAAAAATCAGAGACCTGTGCCATTTTTTACGCTTTCCAACCATAGGTTGAAGAAGCGTATATGCTCCAGCTTTGTTCGTCCGCACAATAACGCGCGTAAAAAAAAGGTTTGATTTCGATGAAATTTTAGTATGTGGTAGGGGACCACGCGGACGAACCCTATTGAAAATGGGCGAAATGGGGTCAAAGGTCAGGACATAGGAGCCGGATCCATTCCATTGCCCCTATGCGCCATAACTTGCGTAAATACAGTTCGATTTCGGTGAAATTTTAATTTGCCGTAGAGGACTACCTGCGGACGAACCCTATTGAAAATGGGCGAAGTGGGGTCAAAGGTCATTACATAGGAGCGGGATCCATTCCATCGCTCTTATGCGTTATAACTTGCGTTAAAATGCTTCGATTGAGAGAAAACTTTACCATGTTGTTCCGGAAGTATACTTTACCGGTTCTATTGAATATAATCGAAATGGGGTCAAAGGTCAGGTCATAGGAGCGAGATTTATTCTACAGCCATTATCCTCATAACTTGAGTAATGATTTCTGGTATGTTGGAAAGCGTATCATAATCAATGCATTGCATGATTTTACTTACTTTTTTTATAACAGGGTCAAAACATGTGCAAAACATCGTGGCAAGTGTTTTTTTTTATATTCCAGAGTAAATAGTTTAAGTAGTTTTACGTTTTTTGGGCTACAGTTCTTAATCGTTACTTACTTATTTGCTTACTTATGTTGTGACATTTTGTATAAATCCGAAAATTCATTAGACACTCTCACACGACAGTTGTATGTTTTGTGTGCGCAATCGTGAGACAGCCGCCCTGGTGGCGCAGTGGTCCAAGCGCTGGCTTCTGACCATTCGTCCGAGATGGATCCGGGTTCGGATCCTGTGAGGCATGGATGTTGTGTTTGTCTTACGGCACTGGCTCTCTCCCTTCCCTGGAACCAGTGACCCTAAATTAGGGACGGACGACTGCTTTGAGTTGTTCACGGTGGTTGTTAAACCTCCAATCAAAAAAAAAAAAAAAAAAAAAAAAAAAAGATCGTGAGACATGAAGCAGGACTTAGTTCTTTAAAATAATAAATTAACTTGACTTCGACGAAAATATTTTGTAGTACTTTGTATCGGAAACCAGGGCAATCATTTTTATTATATGTGTTTCACGCAATAAAGTGAAATAATTTTGATTTTACGAAAAATACTCGTAGGTTCCAAAGAATTTGATTTATTAAAACACCCGTAAAGCCTAGGTAATAATATGGAAGCTAAAATTTTGAGTAATTGAAAGCTAACAGATTTTTGCAAAAGGGCCTCAAAAACATTTTTTGCGGGGGGGGGTGTCGAGTTTTTCCGGTACGCCACGGCTTGAAACTAATAAAGTATGTACAACTGGCTGGAAAATGCTAATGATTAAAATATCAGTAAAAATGCGCATCCGGTTTCGCAGCAGCGCCCTCTGAACTGTCTGGCCTTGGGCACAAAGAACTGACAAAAACGAGATGTTGCAATCAGTGAAGAGCCGGCATTGAGTCGAAAGAGTGTTTCTTGTGTCTCACTATGCCCCGTCGCAGAAGAAGGTCGCGTTATGAACACCTGACGGACTTTGAGCGAGGAAGGATTCTTGGAAAGACAGAAGCTGGATTTTCCTACCGCGAAATTGCCACTGGTACACGACGAAACATGGCAGTGACCGATCACACAGGGACATCCACGGTGTTAGCGCATGCGTGGAGCAGTGTCACAGGTCAGGATTTGTCCTCCAGTACAGTTCGACATCGTCATCTTAACAGAGAACTGGTCGCTAGCAGTCCATTGCTGCGCATTCTTTTGATACTCAACCACAGATACTTAAAAGGCTGCAATGGGGTCTTAAGTATGGTTTCAAAGCGTTTATTTAATTTGTTATAGTGAACACATTTAGTACATGAAAAGTAGCTTATAAATTTTTTACAAATAATGCTGGATACATTGTGAACACAAAGCAGATCGATACGCGAATTACCAAACGTGCTGCTCCGTCTACTTGGGCTTCTTACATTCCTCATCACTTGCTCTTGCCTCTGGTTTTGATTTTCTCCACTTTTGCTTGCGTTCATTCTGCGAATTCCGCGGCATTGTCGAAAATGTTAACCCGCTCAACCGAAAACATTTTTTTTTAAATTTTAGTTTGAACCACTGCGATATATTCTTTATATATTTGAATAGATCTCGTCGAGAGCTTTAAAAACATACCACGCACAGTCGTTCTGCACTCACGGTTGTCTAGATAAATCGAAATGTTGTCAAAAGTGTTCACCGGTTCACGAGAAAACAATTTTTAAAATATTCAGTTCAAATCACTGCGAAATGTGTTTCTTATATTTGATTTTTTTTTATTGGAGGTTTAACGACCACCGTGAGCAACTCAATGGGCTATAAGCAGTCGCCCGTCCCTAATTTAGGGTCACTGGTTCCAGGGAAGGGAGAGAGCCAGTGCCGTAAGACAAACACAACATCCATGCCTCATGGGATTCGAACCCGGATCCCTTTTGGATGAATGATCAGAGGCCATCGCTTAGACCACTGCGCCACCGGGGCGGCTTCTTATATTTGAACAGATCTCGTCGAGAGCCTTAAAACGGCACCACGCACAGTCGCGTTGCGCTCGCGGTAGCCGCGATAGACTGAGTCAAACGCGGCGGCATACCCAGAAAGCCGCCCCCGGTGGCGCAGTGGTCTAAGCGATGGCCTCTGATCGTTCGTCCGAAAGGGGTCCGGGTTCGAATCCCGGTGAGACATGGATGTTGTGTTTGTCTTACGGCACTGGCTCTCTCCCTTCCCTGGAACCAGTGACCCAAAATCAGGGACGGGCGACTGCTTATAGCCCATCGAGTTGCTCACGGTGGTCGTTAAACCTCCAATAAAAAACAAAAAAACCCAGAAATATTGCATCATCTCCCCTGCGCACAGGGAGCGTCGCACGCAGTATGAATTGCGCAGTACGCGAATTAGACTCCATGCTGTTTCCGAATATGCCAACACGATTAGTGTGCGGCACGTATTTTTAAACGCTCTAATGATTTCAATTGGGATTTTTTTTTTTTTTTTTTTTGGCACAGGCAGTCGGCTGTAAATCGCCTCACACTATCCGCGAAGTTAGGCGTAGTCCTACGTGAAAATAATTAAAACGTACAAATTAATATTCGAATTGTGCTAAATTAAATTAATATACAAACTCAACTTGCCGTGATATTAAGAATTCAATTCGAATTTTGTAGATCGAAAAAATAGAATTCGAGTCATTGATAATAATCCAATATTTTTTATCGCCTAGGCATCTCAATGTGACGTGTGCTATGTATAGCAGCAGTTACTTTGACATTTCGAGAGCACACACGAATAGATCGATGCGTGATGGCGCAACAATGCAGACGTTGCTATGACGTCAAGCATTCCAGACAGACAGAAAGCGAGAGAGAATGGCAGAGAGATCTGGCTGTTTATAATGTAAAATTTTCATCCACATCCTGTTGGAATAAAAATATGCTCTGAAAATATAAGAGATCCTTAATTTTTGACATGAGTACATAAACAGCAGTGTAATGTTTTTGTTCGTGTTTTCCGGAAACTCACAGGAATATCTCTCTGATCGATGACAAGGAAATATATACGTACGCTTACTTTGTTTTTTACGCAGTAGTAATAACAATACAATCCCAATTATATATTTGTTTGATTCTTTTCTTGTGTCTTTATTCAAGAACAGATCAAGAACTAAAATCTTGAATACATGTCAAGAATGTTGTCAAGTCAGCGATAAGTTTATTTCGGACATATGAACTGAAGAAATACCACAAACCAACAACGCTAATTTCAGGGTAAGGGGCACGAGAAAATGTCCAATGATTCACGGCAACAAATGAACCGTCCGTTAAATTCACTTTGGGGTCAGTGTCACGACCTTTCCCGACGGATCCGCTGAACTCCTTCCTTAATGGCCCATTTCGAATGTAAATTTAGTCGGATTTCCTTTGTTGATGCGTACCATCGATCAGAAAATTATTCCTGTTTTTTTTTTTTTAATGCGACGTTGCATAATGTGACTTAGACATGCGTTTCTTCCTTGTTCTGTATTTCCTTTTCTTTTCCCTATTGAAAAAGAAAATGGTTCCTGTAAATATTCTAATTTCAGCATGCCCCCCCCCCTTTTTTTGATTTGAGGTTTAACGATCGCCGTGAGCAACTCAGTGGGCTATAAGCAGTCGCCCGTCCTTAATTTAGGGCCCCTGGTTCCAGGGAAGGGAGAGAGCCAGGGCCGTAAGACAAACACAACATCCACGCCTCACCGGGATTTGAACCCGGACCCATCGCCCAGACCACTGTGCCACCGGGGCGGCCAGTATGCCCTTACACTCGTTTCTTCACGACCATTTCAGATGAGAACCTTAAAAGACAAACCCCCCCAAAAAAGGGAACTCTGGAAGAATACCTAAACATTAGAAAGCGTGAACTACAGACAGAGGATATTCTCACATTTTTAGAATGTTTTTTAAGAGAAATTAAAGAAAATAAAAGAAGTTCAAAGAATTGAAGCTGGTAACAGCTTGTTAAATGAACACGAGAGAAACATCTGCTGCAGTTAAATATCGTCTAAGAAAATGGCGCACGTAAACAAACTGCAGATAGGTTACGTTTTTGTTCTTTACGAAGAGAAGTATTCGCTATCTGGAATTAAAAAACGCTGTGAAAATCATGGAATTAACATTTCTAAATGTAAAATAAGCAATATTATTAATAATAGAAGGAAAAATTGTGAAGCATTGCTTTTAACAGGAAAACGAACACCAAACGAATATCCGAAGATGTTACGTACTTTTACGAATATCCGAAGATGTTACGTACTTTTACGACTATCTCAAAAGTAAGGTCTCTGGTCTTAAAAGAAAATTCACCTACCCAAAGAGCAATAGCTAAGTCGAAAATCATCTAAATACGTGGCGTCAGTTGAATAAATAAATCCATCGCTCTTTCCACATTAAGCAACACACAGCAACTGAAAAATTGTTAATCGGCTGCAGTCGGGGAATCGAACCCCGAATCTCTCGATATCTAGCCGGGTGCGTTAGCCTTACACCACAATTTTTTACAATTTTTCGGTTGCTGTGCGTTGCTTAACGTGGAAAAAGCGATGGATTTATTTACTCAACTGACGTCACGTATTTAGGTGATTTTCACCTTGGATTTCGCCCTTTGGATTATTGTTATAATTATATATGCTAGTGCCGTTAATGCCCACCAGATGGAGACGTCTCAGTAGCTGAGCACATCTTACGGATTTATGATGTCAGATACTGACTGAAAAAGAAAAACACGCATAGCGCCGTGAATTGTTGGCCGCTGTGGTGTAAGGCTAACGCGTTCGGCCAGATATCGAGAAATTCGGGGTTCCATTTCCCGACTGGGGTCGAATAACAATTTTTCGGTTGCTGTGCGTTGCTTAACGTGGAAAGAGAGATGGATTTATTTATTCAATAGCTAAGTCGTTAAAAATATCTATATCAACTGTAAACAAACACTTGAATCTGCAAAAAGCATTATGTTCACAGTCTTTTGCCTAAGCACGTGACTTAGCGCAGAACACGGCGTAGAATTCTTTGTGAAAATCCCTTAGCCGGAAGCAGATGGAAATTTATTGTGACTGTTGTTGAAGCATGGATATGCTTAAACGACTGTAACAAAACACTGTCAATTTACTATCGCAAAAGAGTAGGAAAAGACTTACAAACTTGGCTCCGAGAATCCAAAGAAAGTTTTAGTAAATAATTCATGATTATTTCTGATTTCTAGTGCAATGGGAAATTAAAGTTAAGAAAATTGAAAAGAATGTTTAGATCAATTCTACATATTACCAAAATAATGTTTCAACTCCTATATTTAAAGAAGAAATACCATTCCTTTATCCATAGAGTCTTCAAAGGGTAGAATTCCATCAGCATAAGACTACCAGTCATGCATCCAAATCCTCCTCTATATTCCTTGAAAAAGGAACGGGTACGAAGTCTATACCTTTTGCTCACATTCCTTCAAAGTCCCCTGATGTGTCTCCGATGGACTATTGTGCCTTCGGACTGTTAAAAAAAGAGCGCTAGACCTAAAACAATGATTGGACCATGGAAAGCAGTGGAAGAGGAGTGGAATAAAATACCGCTACCAATTTTAAGAAATGCCCTGTTAGCTTAGATATTTAGATGTAGGTTCATAGTCCGGAGAAAGGGCTATCATTTAGAACATTCTAAAACAAAGATTGGACTATGATCTAAAACAATGATTGGACTATGATCTAAAACAATGATTGGACTATGATCTAAAAGAATGATTGGACTATGATCTAAAACAATGATTGGGCTATGATCTAAAACAATGATTGGACTATGGAAAGCAGTGGAAGAGGAGTGGAATAAAATACCACTACCAATTTTAAGAAATGCCCTGTTATCTTGGATATTTAGATGTAGGTTCATAGTCCGGAGAAAGGGCTATCAGGTAGAACATTCTAAAACAAAGATTGGACTATGATCTAAAACAATGATTGGACTATGATCTAAAACAATGATTGGACTATGATCTAAAAGAATGATTGGACTATGATCTAAAACAATGATTGGGCTATGATCTAAAACAATGATTGGACTATGGAAAGCAGTGGAAGAGGAGTGGAATAAAATACCACTACCAATTTTAAGAAATGCCCTGTTATCTTGGATATTTAGATGTAGGTTCATAGTCCGGAGAAAGGGCTATCAGGTAGAACATTCTAAAACAAAGATTGGACTATGATCTAAAACAATGATTGGACTATGGAAAGCAGTGGAAGAGGAGTGGAATAAAATACCACTACCAATTTTAAGAAATGCCCTGTTATCTTGGATATTTAGATGTAGGTTCATAGTCCGGAGAAAGGGCTATCAGGTAGAACATTCTAAAACAAAGATTGGACTATGATCTAAAACAATGATTGGACTATGATCTAAAACAATGATTGGACTATGATCTAAAAGAATGATTGGACTATGATCTAAAACAATGATTGGGCTATGATCTAAAACAATGATTGGACTATGGAAAGCAGTGGAAGAGGAGTGGAATAAAATACCACTACCAATTTTAAGAAATGCCCTGTTAGCTTAGATATTTAGATGTAGGTTCATAGTCCGGAGAAAGGGCTATCAGGTAGAACATTCTAAAACAAAGATTGGACTATGATCTAAAACAATGATTGGACTATGATCTAAAACAATGATTGGACTATGATCTAAAAGAATGATTGGACTATGATCTAAAACAATGATTGGGCTATGATCTAAAACAATGATTGGACTATGGAAAGCAGTGGAAGAGGAGTGGAATAAAATACCACTACCAATTTTAAGAAATGCCCTGTTAACTTGGATATTTAGATGTAGGTTCATAGTCCGGAGAAAGGGCTATCTGGTAGAACATTCTAAAACAAAGATTGGACTATGATCTAAAACAATGATTGGACTATGATCTAAAAGAATGATTGAACTATGATCTGAAACAATGATTGGACTGTGATCTAAAATAATGATTGGACTATGATCTAAAAGAATGATTGGACTATGATCTGAAACAATGATTTTTTTTTTTTTTTTTTTTTTTGATTGGAGGTTTAACGACCACCGTGAGCAACTCAATGGGCTATAAGCAGTCGCCCGTCCCTAATTTAGGGTCACTGGTTCCAGTTAAGGGAGAGAGCCAGTGCCGTAAGACAAACACAACACCCATACCTGACCGGGATTCGAACCCGGACCCCTTACGGACGAATGATCAGAAGCCAACGCCTTAGACCACTGCGCCACCGGGGCGGCGAAACAATGATTGGACTATGATCTAAAACAATGATTGGAGTATGATCTAAAACAGTGATTGGAGTATGATCTAAAAGAATGATTGGACTATGATCTAAAAGAATGATTGGACTATGATCTAAAAAAATGATTGGACTATGATCTGAAACAATGATTGGACTATGATCTAAAACAATGATTAGACTATGATCTAAAACAATGATTGGACAATGATCTAAAACAATGATTGGACTATGGAAAGCAGTGGAAGAGAAGTGGAAGAGGAGTGGAATAAAATACCACTACCAATTTTTAGAAATGCCCTGTTATCTTGGTAATCTAGATGTAGGTTCATAGTCCAGAGAAAGGGCTATCATGTAGAACATTCTAAAACAATGATGGACCATGATCTAAAACAATGATTGGACTATGGAAAGCAGTGGAAGAGGAGTGGAATAATATACCACTACCAATTTTAAGAAATGCCCTGTTATCTTGGTAATCTAGATGTAGGTACGTAGTCCAGAGAAAGGGCTATCATGTAGAACATTCTAAAACAAAGATTTGACTATGATCTAAAACAATGATTGGACTATGGAAAGCAATGGAACAGGAGTGGAATAAAATACCACTACCAATTTTAAGAAATGCCCTGTTATCTTGGAAACCTAGATGTAGGTTCATAGTCCAAAGAAAAGACTATCAGATAGAACATTTAAGAAAGAAATAATTTTATTTTAAATATTAATTATATTGCTGGAAAACCGTTCATAGTCCAGAGGATAGAACATTTACGAAAGAAATAATTTTATTTTAAACATTAATTATATTGCTGGAAAATCGTTCATAGTCCAGAGAAAGAGCTATCAATAGAACATTTAAAAAAGAAAAAAATTATTTTAAATATTAATTATATTGCTGGAAAACCGTTCATAGTCCAGAAAAAGGGCTATCATGTAGAACGTTTAAGAAAAAAATAATTTTATTTTAAACATTAATTATAGTGCTGGAAAACCGTTCATAGTCTAGAGAAAGGGCTATCACATAGAACGTTTGAGAAATAAATAATTTTATTTTAAACATTAATTATATTTCTGGAAACTCGTTCATAGTCCAGAAAAAGGGCTATCAGATAGAACATTTAAGAAACAAATAATTTTATTTCAAACATTAATTATATTGCTGGAAAATCGTTTATGAAGGAAATAATTTTATTTTAAACATTAATTATATTGCTGAGAAATCGTTCATAGTCCGGAGAAAGGGCTATCAGATAGAACATTTAAGAAAGAAATAATTTTATTTTAAATATTAATTATATTGCTGGAAAACCGTTCATAGTCCAGAGAAACTGCTATAAGGTAGAATGTTTAAGAAAGAAATAATTTTATTTTAGACATTAATTATATTGCTGGAAACTCGTTCATAGTCCAGAGAAAGGGCTGTCACATAGAACATTTAAGAAAGAAATAATTTTATTTTGAACAATAATTATATTGTTGGAAAATCGTTCTAAAAATGTGTGAACATCCTCCGTATAAATTATATTACCAAATTTTCGAGAAGAAAAACAGGACTTTCAGCAAAAGAAGCCTGATTTAATATCTTGAACACTTAGGGTGTTCTATAAGCAGTTATTCAAATATTGAATAATTTGGTTTCTTGTTATTTCTGCACGTGCGGATACTATAATGGGTAAAATGGAAATTTTCTGTTTTGTTTCGTGTTCCGCGATTAGCCCGAATTCTAGTCCTGGGTCTGCCGTAGGTGATCGGTTTGTCTGATAGAGCTGGATATGTTCCTTCCTTGGAGCCAGTGGCCTCGAATTAGAAACAAGTGACCTAATTCTCATGTCGCACAATTTTGTTACTAGGTAGAGTAAGCGCATATTTCTGCTTACAATATACTTTAAGAGGATAGAAATCATGAGACACCTGGTTTCTAGGCAACGGGACACTGTCATCCTTCTTGCTAATGGACGAACCTGCTCCTTGGCAACAGAGCCCATTTAAGAGGGGTTGGGGAGGCTAGAAAGGATGTAGCCCCTGGCCCCGCATTTTCGTGGGGCCCCTAGTGTTACGCAGCACGCTTGAAGAATTGATAGAGTTCTACAGTTTTTTTTTGAGATAGCACAGTAAAAACCGTAAGAAGCTGCCTTGTGAATTTTTTTATTCCTCCCCCCCCTTTTTTTTAGGAGTTTCAGCAAAATGTATAGTCACCCCCAGTCCATCCTCAAACCTTTGTACACATCTGTAATTGGGAGAAATTTTCATACATTAAGAATTAGTTTGAATCTTGACATTTGGGTCATATTACGTATTTTGTCCACTACTTTGGCAAAACCACGAACCGCCGGCAAGCCGTGTTCCGTCCCCGTCTTATCGATGCTAGAGGTCAGCTAAAGCTGTCCCGTACGATACGACCCAACATTGCGATTACCGTGGTACTGCTCGCCGGCAATTTGAATGCTGGTGACGGGGGTAATGTGTCACAACACAGAGTACATCGAATCTTGCTGAAAACGGGAATGCGTAATCGCAGGCAGCCTCCGAGTGCTATTGCTAACTTCTGTTCACCTTTGAAAGCGCCTACAATAGGTATGCGAGCATCATAACTGGACCTTGAATGATTGGAAGCAGGTCATCTGGTCCGATGAATCTCGTTTCGTGTTGCACCATGTCGACGGTGGTATGTGTGCGCTTTAACTGGAGAAGTGCTGTCACACGGATGCACTCTTCGACGAAAAGAAGCCGGTGAAGGAAGTGTAAGTATTTGAGCAACGTTCTGCTAGAAAACCTTGGGTTCAGTGATTCATGTGCAAGAAACTATGACGTCTACCACCTACCTGAACATAACTGAAGACCAGGTATATCCTTTCATGGCAGCGGTATTCCCCACTAGTTGTGCTTCTGGGAAACCCTGGGTCCAGTCATTCATGTGTAGAACACTATGATGTCTACCACCTACCTAAACATCATTGCAGACCAGGTACATTCTTTCATGGCAACGGTATTCCCCTCTAGTAGTGCCTGTGGGAGACCCTGAGTTCAGTCATTCATGTGCAGGAAGCTATGACGTCTACCACCTACCTAAACATCATTACAGACCAGGTACATCCTTTCATGGTAACAGTATTCCCCTCTAGTAGTGCCTCTGGGAAACCCTGGGTCCAGTAATTCATGTGCAGGAAGCTATGACGTCTACCACCTAGCTAAACATCATTACAGACCAGGTACATCCTTTCATGGCAACGATATCCCCCACTAGTAGTGCTTCTGAGAAACCCTGGGCCCAGTAATTCATGTGCAGGAAACTATGACGTCTACCACATACATAAACATCATTGCAGACCAGGTACATTCCTTCATGGCAACGGTATTCCCCGCTAGTAGTGCCTCTGGGAGACCCTGGATCAAGTAATTCATGTGCAAGAAGCTATGACGTCTACCACCTAGCTAAACATCATTGCAGACCAGGTACATCCTTTCATGGCAACGGTATCCCCCACTAGTAGTGCTTCTGAGAAACCCTGGGCCCAGTAATTCATGTGCAAGAAACTTTGACGTCTACCACCTACATAAACATCATTGCAGACCAGGTACATTCCTTCATGGCAACGGTATTCCCCGATAGTAGTGCCTCTGGTAGACCCTGGGTCCAGTAATTCATGTGCAGGGAGCTATGACGTCTACCACCTAGCTAAACATCATTGCAGACCAGGTACATCCTTTCATGGCAACGGCATCCCCCACTAGTAGTGCTTCTGAGAAACCCTGGGCCCAGTAATTCATGTGCAGGAAGCTATGACGTCTACCACCTAGCTAAACATCATTGCAGACCAGGTACATTCTTTCATGGCAACGGTATTCCCCGCTAGTAGTGCCTCTGGGAGACCCTGGATCCAGTAATTCATGTGCAGGAAGCTATGACGTCTACCACCTAGCTAAACATCATTACAGACCAGGTACATCCTTTCATAGCAACGGTATCCCCCACTAGTAGTGTCTTGTTTCAGTAGAATAATGTGCCATGCCACACTGCTCGGTTTTTGTTCGAGAATGGCTCGCGGAACATGAGGAAGATTTCCAGGTGTTGCCCTGGCCTCCAAATTCCCCAGACATCAGTCCAATCAAGAATCTCTGGTTTGTATTGGAACAGCAGATATGATATGTTTGGCTGAACCTCTTAAAATTACAAGATTTGAAGGATCTGCTGGTAACCTGTTATACTAGAGGCTCCCAAGCTGTCCAAGTTTCCTGGTCCACAAACCTCGAACCAAAAGTGCGTCGCCGGTCTTGGTCCGGGGTGTCGCGACTATAAGGAAAAACTAAAACTTATACACCGACGAGCCATTACAGTATGACCACCACTCAGCCCAGAGAAACGAGCGCGCCTGGAGACCGAACGGTTACACAGGTGAAGTTCACAGAGCAGTATATATACAACCCGAGGACCGGCTTTCGGTTAGTAGAGTGTTCTGAGTCAGAATGGGAAAAGCTGCCGACTTATCGGAGTTTGATGAAGGACAAATTGTGATGGCACGGCGCCTAGGAACTACAATCTTTGCACCCTGTGCTGACCAAACGACGAACCGTCCTCCGCAGTTCATTAATGCCACAGGGTAGTGGAGACTGTCGGGCATTGTTCACTCCGACCGCAGGTGATGAGCAGGGCGATGTGTCACAGCACACAGTTCATCGCAGCCTTCTGCGCATGGGCTGGAGCAGCCGAAGACCTAGACTGGTTCCCATGCTCACAGCACGTCATCGCCAACAACGCATGAAATGGGCTCAACATCATCGAGATTGGACCGTGGATGATTGGAAGAAAGTGGCCTGATCTGACGAATCAAGATTCCTCGTGAATTACGTAGGCGGCCGAGCGCGGATACGCCGATTACCAAAGGAGGTTATGGTACCTGGATGCACTGTTGGGTGGAAACATGCCAGCGGCGGCGGTTGTTATGTTGTGACCGATGTTTTCTTGGAACACTTTAGGCCCCATTATCCTAATAGCACAATCGCTGACAGCTGTCATATCTGAACATCGTTGTAGACCAAGTTCACCCATTCATGGCAACTGTGTTCCCTGATGGTGATGGCCATTATCAACAGAATAATGAGCCATGCCACACTGCCAGAATCGAAATGCTGGTGACTTTCTGGTAATGCCCTGGCCTGCACATTCACCTGCCACGAACCCAATCGAACTTTTGTGGTTCGACTTTGAAAATCGAGTTCGCCCTTAATCACCTCAACCCCGAAATGTGCAGGAACCAGATACGTTAGGATGCCTATCGCTACGTCATTGAATCGATGCCTCGCCAAGTGGCCGCTGTTTTGCTGGCTAAAGTCGGTTCTACAGCTTATTAGGTAGGTGGTCATAATGTAATGGCTGATTGGTGTAATTTACACTGAAGAGCAATTGAATTAGAGATACCTGTCTAGTAACGTGTAGCAGCACCTTTCGTCCTGATGACGGCGGCGATTCGTCTCGGCATAGACTCGACAAGACACCGGAAGCGTTGGGAAGCCATACGGATCCACGACTCCTGAACAAGCTCCCACAGTTCACGAAGATTTCATGGAGGGGGTCAAAGCCTCGAACATCTCTCCCGATGGCATCCCAGATGTGCTCAATGGGATTAAGGTCAGGTGACCTAGTTGGCCAAGGAAAGCGAGGTCAGTCGGTGGAGCGTTCATCCAACCATTCGGATATAATTCGGGAGCTGCATTGTTTTGTTGCAGGATGAGGTCCCCTGTGGGATGTTAAAGACGCACAAACGGGAGCAAATGGTCGTCCAGGATATCCGGGTAACGTTGACCTGTGAGAGACGATGTCACACGTACCAGGGGGTCTCATTTCAGTCCACGTAAACAGTCCCCAGACGAGAATGCCACCCCCACTACCTTGAAGAGTACCCTGCTGGCAAGAAGAATCCATCGCTTCATGTGGTTTGCGCCGTACTCGTATCCTGCCATCCGCATGTACCAACGTGAATCTCGACTCATCAGTCCAGGCAACATTTTTCCACATGTCTAGGGTGCAGTGGCGATGTTCCCACGCCCATGCTAATCTTTGCACCCTGTGCTGTGCGGTCAGCAGCCGTAACCCCGTGAGACGATGGCGTCTGTACCCCATAGCGAGGAGATGGTTCTGGATGGTGTGGCTGCTTACACGTTTTTGTGCACCAGCTTAAAATTGCCGATTGATTTCTTGCACTGTGGCCCGTCTATCCGCTGTTACAATGCGAGCTAGCCGACGATGACCCCGCTCATCCACACGCTGTTGTCCAAGGCAGTTGGCCTTTGCAGGGATGGTTTTACCGGATTCGATGTACTCACGGTGCACCCGTGACACAGTGACTCGTGAAAATCCCAGTACCTGCACGCCATTCGTCGGACCCCGACAATTTTCCCACGATCAAATGCGCTTAGATCTTTCGTCTTACCCACACTGCGTCCGACTCTTACTAATTCCCGTCGCATCACTTCTTATATTGTCGGATTGCTGCATACGTCATGTCGTTTCCGTTTACAGAGCCGCCCACAGCACAATATTTGCATAACGCCAGCTGTCTCTAATTCAATTGCTCTTCAGTGTATAATGAAACGCAACATGCAAATTCTCAAGACGTGTGCATATTTTAAAGAAGCAGGGTTAATTAATAGACATTTCTTCAGACCCCACATTGAAAATGACATTCTCTTCCGAAACTCTGCCATTGTTTTAGAACACTGTGGCAAAGGAGAACCCAGAATAGTGTAAGAAAGCCACGAGAGCTATTTTCCCTTTTGCCACATCCTACCCTTGCGAGGCAGGATTTTCAGCTCTGGCAGTAAAAAGTTAACGTTGAGAAGAAGATCCGCGTATCTGTATCGAACATTGTCCCCAGATTCGATGTTTTGTGTGATGAGAAACAAGCTCCCCCAACCCATTAAGACGCGAATAACTCTGTCAAATAGTTTCTACAATTACTGTAAAAATATAAAAGCCAAATGAAGAGTTCTACCGTTGGGAAAATAAGCCTATTTCATCAAATTCTTCATATTCAGTTCTGTAATACAATAAAGCACACCGTCTTTGCACGATGATTTTAATGCCAAAAAATGACAGATATTTACAAATTAAAACCCATTAGAACTTTAGGGACGACAGTCGCACCCGTCTTCAGATGGAAGAGAGTAATAGCTGCTTTTGTGCTCCAATATATACATCAGAATATAGTGACGTATGAAGGTCGTGAAGCTTCTGCGCAGAAGTACCGCACTGTTGCCATCGCAACATGACTGAGTTACAAAATAAATTGGACCTAAGAGAGAACATATTAAGCCGGATGCATAATGTACAGAGTATGTGTATTTGTCAAAGTTCAAAATTTAATTATAGATGTTGTTCACGTTCATACACTGGTGTGCAAAAATTAAGGACGAAGAGGAGAAATTAGCATAACAGCGGAACGAGCAAGCAGAACGGACCGAAAGACCACTCAGAAGATAGACTAGTGTCCGGTACGGTAGGGCATGCGCATATATGCAGCATGACGTAGGGAAGGGGGTGTCGGAAGGGTATAAAGCACACGGGAGGTGTACGCTCAGCAATTCGGCCAAAGCTATTGCATGGTGTACATTGATTTGAACGACGTCGAGTTGCTGCCACCGTGTGATATGGCCAACAGGCAATCCAGTAGACGACATCTGGATGACTTTACCCGAGGGTCGCGTCATTGGGAAGAAGGTCGAACTGTGACTAGTGTGGCCGAGGAGTTCGGGATCGCTCACAGCATCGTTTCACGACCTTGGAGATCATTTCAAACGACAGGAACAGCTGTCCGAGAGTTTAGCAGTGGTCGTCCACGAGCATCCACGGCGGCGGACGACCGGTATATTGTCCTACAGGCGAGAAGAGACAGACGGCAGACAGCGGGAGAAATCGCAAGGCAAATGCAACAGACAATTGGACGTCCGTTATCGCGTTTTACCGTGGCCAGGAGGTTGCACAAAGGTGGTCTATTTGCACGACGACCAGTACGGTGTGTGCCATTAACGCCTGCTCATCGGAGATGGCGGTTTCTGTAGTGCCAGGAACACAAGAACTGGAAACATCAGCAATGAGGTCGAGTTCTCTTTACGGATGAGAGCCGATTTAGTCTGACGAGCGATTCTGGACGTATACAGATCTGGAGAGAGCAGGAAACACGCAATCACACCTCCAACCATCGAAAGGGACAGGTTTGGAGGTGGCGGAGTCCTCATTTGGGGCGATATCATGCTTGGTATCCGTACTGACCTCCACATCTTCCAAGGAGGTTCAGTCACTGGTGTCCGCTATTGTACCGAGGTTCTCCTGCCTCCCATGCGTCTGTTTAGAGGCGCTGTGGGTCCTGAGTTCCTCTTCATGGACGACAACGCTACAGCTCATCATACAGTGGCTGTCGCAGAGCTTTTGGAGAGTGAAGATATTCAACGCATGGGTTGGCCTGCAAGGTCCCCGGACCTATATCCAATCGAACACGTGTGGGACTTTCTCGGGAGACGTTTGGCAGCACGTCACCAGCCGCCAGCAACGATACCGCAGCTACGATTGGCGCTAAAAGGGGAATAGGCCGCGATGCCTCAACAGCTCCTTGACAACCTCGTTCTCAGCATGGACAGACGTTGTAAATCCTGCAACGCAATCAGGGGTGACCATATCCCCTACTAAAGATTTGGTTTTTCTTGGCAGCCGTCTGTGACATGGACGTTTCTGTCCTCTGTCCAGTTGTGCTCGAAGCTACCTTTTCAATAAAGTACTTCTGTATCCTTTGGATTCCTTGTTTGGACGGTTTTGCTCACTTGTCCCATATCCGTACATCTTGGGGATCTTATGGTATGATTTGACTCGATGTGGAGCTCTTCTGCACGACGTTACATTCGAAAAACCGTCTCGTCCTTAATTTTTGCACGCCAGTGTATGATCATCATATCGAAGCCTACGGGGACCGCTGTTGTAATGACAATAGCCCAGTTGAACTATCCAGAATATGGAAACGTCACATTGCAACTATGAACTTGAACAACATCTATAATTAACTTTTGAACTTTGACAAATAGATATACTCTGTACATTATACACCAAGCTTAATATGTTCTCTCTTAGGTCTAATTTATTTTGTAATTTAACCATGTTGCGATGGCAACAGTGCGATACTCATGCGCAGGAGCTTCACCTTCATACGTCACTATATTCTGATGTATATATTGGAGCACCAAAACAGCTATTACCTTCTTCCATCTGAAGACGAGTGCGACTGTCACCCCGAAAGTGCTAATGAGTTTTAATTTGTAAATATCTGTTATTTTTTAGCATTAAAATCATCCTGCAAAGACGGTGTGCTTTATTGTATTGTATGTAGGCACAAAAAAAAAAAAATTCACCTGTACTTCAGTTCTGTAATTGTATTCTAATTTTGTATTTTTGCATTAAAAAGAAATCAAGCTAGTGACGTAAATGACTTTTGTTTTTAAAAAAATACCACAAACTCGAATTTGGGCTTTTTTTAAAAAATTTGAGTGCTGTGGCGTCGTGCGGAAAATGTGACATGTGATTGGCAGCGCGGTCTCAAAATGGTTGGGAAACACTGTGTTATACAGATACCACAAGACACCATTATAAATCCTGTAGCGGCTGTGTGTAGCCGGGTAAGAGCTGTTTCTGCTGCACGTGGAGGACAACCATTATGCTTTTTTTTTTTGGTCATAATGTTTTGTCTATTTGGTGTACCTCCATTGAGATTTCAGTATAAAAACGGAAATATCCAGAACTCTCCGACATTTCTATAAAAAAAAAAAAACGGAATTAGAGACAACCGGAAATCTATCAAAGTACTGAATGTTTCCCTTATTTGAAACTTTTCAAAACGGCAATTTCGTTAAAAATCGGTTACCCTGCCTGTAACTTTGCTACACGTTATTTTCAGGATCTTTCTGTGAATTAACACCATCACAATGGAGACAGTGGATGTTCTGTAGCTTTATATGCCTAATAGCGGTGCAAGAGGTTACTATTTTCTCCGATTAAGTAGGGCTGACTTAATTAGTATTATTTTGGGAACATATGTACGTACGCTTAACGACGTGCTGAAAATGTTCCCATTCAGAAGAGAGTAATTGCTTATTTACCTTTTCCTGGGAAGATTTCGCAACCCGTTAATCGACCAAATCACAGCTTGGTACTACTTTACCTCGAAATGCCGCACAGCTATGTGTGAGTGAGAGAGAGAGAGAGAGAGAGAGAGAGAGAATGCCCCCTTTTGAAAGCATTAATTTTCATTGTTAGTAAAAGTAATGCTTTTAAGTCTTTTCACTATTTATGTGGTAAGTAACTGGTGCTTTCGCTTTTGAAAGCTTGGAAAGAATTCTAGAAAATGACAGGAAAGTTGCGTGCTGTTCACCTCTTCGTTGTTAATTATTGTTGCAATGCAAACCCCTCGCAGATGTTCTAGAACCGAAGAACCTTTCAGGAAGTACATCATTTTGTGTTCAGATCTGTTAGCAAAGACAACAAACCTTTATCATAAGTTATTGCTCTTAATGGATTATGTTGAAACACTGTTTTCTTCATTTGAAATACTTAGACGCTTTCAAAAAAATAATCTAGGTAAGGAGAAACGCAATAAATGTTCCAACACATTGTGTCAAATCCCATAAGGAATATAATGACGTTGTGGATAAATGTTGAAAATTATGCACGTATGCTTGGTTGAACACGAAAAAAAAAAAAAAAAAAAAAGAAGCAAAGAAAAAGTAAAACGACACATGTGTGTGTTATTTGTGCATTCCTCTTTTACATTTTCACTTTCGTTTATGCTAAACAATCACACGGCCCGACATTACCTTGGGTTCAACGAAAAACACATTAATCAGGTGATCCGACAAAATAGCCCAGACTAGATTAGCACCGTCACCACAGACCTTAACTAAAAGAGACATACAAAGGCTGCAGACAACTCAAAGCAGCATGGAGAGGTGCGTGCTTGGTGTAACCAGGAGAGATAAGAAGAGGAACTCGTGGATCCGAAAAATGTCAAGAGTGGAAGACATCATGATCAGAGTTAAATCCCTGAAATGGCAATGGGCTGGACATACTGCCAGAAGGACAGATCATCGATGGACCGCCGAAATTTTAGATTGGATTCCCAGGGACAGGAAAAGACCCAGAAGAAGACCACATGGGGGATGGGTGGATGAAATTCGAAAGTATGCAGGGGTGACATGGAGGAGACTGGCACAAGACAGACCGTTGTGGAGGAAACTTGGGGAGACCTTCGTCCAGCAGTGGATTGATAATGGTTGACAATGATAATGTATTCACAATACTTCCGCATGTACGACATTTTTAGTTTGGTAGCAATTTAAACCGATAAGCCATTACATTTTGATCACCCTCAGTCAAGAGAAATGAGCGCTCCTGGAGACCGAACGGTGGCGCAGGTGAAGTTCATAGAGCAGTATATATACGACCCGAGGACCGTCTTTCGGTTAGTAGTGTTCGGAGTCAGAATGGGAAAAGCTGCCAATTTATCGGAGTTTGATGGAGGACAAATTGTGATGGCCCGGCACCTCGGAACTGCGTTTTCGGAAACGGCGGCGCGGCCTGTTCCGGTGGCGCTGTGGTGAGTACGTATCAAAAGTGGTGCACAGATGGCCAAACGACGAACCGTCGTCCGTAGTTCATTGATGACACAGGGGAGTGGAGACTGTCGCGCATTGTTCACAGCGAGAGCAGGGCCACAGTGCGACAAATCACCAGCAGCAAAAACAGTGGCGATCGGGGCAATGTGTCACAGCACACAGTTCATCAAAGCCTTCTGCGCATGGGCCTGCGTAGCCAAAGACCCAGCCTGGTCCCCGTGCACATTGCACGTCATCGCCAACAACGCATGAAATGGGCCCAAGATCATCGGATTTGGACCATGAATGATTGGGAGAAAGTGGCCTGGTCTGACGAATCAAGATTCCTGGTGTATCACGTAGACTATGGCACTTGGATGCACTGTTGGGTTTTCTTGGGAAACTTTAGGCTCCAATATCCCAATAGCACTATCCCTGACAGCTGTCAGGTATCTGAACATCGGTGCGGACCAAGTTCACCCCTTTATGGCAACTGTGTTCCCTGCTGGTGATGGCCATTACCAACAGGATAATGCGCCATGCCACACTGCCAGAATCGTCAAGCAGTGGTTCTAGGAACATGACTTTCTGTTAATGCCCTGTCCTCCAAATTCACCTGAGAATCGAACACTTGGGGTTCGACTTTGAAAAGCGGGTTCGCGCTGAATCACCACCACCCCGAAATGTACGGGAACTGGAGAACCAGTTGTTGGCATTATGGTACCAGATATCCCAGGATACCTATTGCCACTTCAACGAATCAATGCCTCGCCGAGTGGCCGCTGTTTTGCGGGCTAAAAGGTGTACTACAGCTTATTAGGTATTTGGTCATAATGTAATGGGCCATCGGTGTATTACTTAAGCGTACGAATGATCAAATAATAATATAGGTACCTTATCACAAAATTCGCTTAAAATTGAGACCTTATACACTGAGAAAAACGTTTTGTGAAGTCAACAAAAAATTTGTCGATATACAGTCAACAGAATTTTTTTTTGAATTTGCAAAATTATTGTTGATTTAACAAAATTTATTGTTATCGCGACAAAACGTTTTGTTCATTCAACAAAAAGGATTAGGTCGATTTTTGGGAATTTGTTTGATCCAACGAAACATATTGTTATCATGACGAAATGTTTTGTTGCTGCAACAAAACATGTGTCGCGATAACAATAAATTTCGTTAAATCAACAATAATTTTCGACAAAATAATTTTGTAAATTAAAAAAAAATTGTTGACTGTATATCGATAAAATTTTTTGTTGATTCAACAAAATTTTTGTCGAATTAACAAAACGTTTTTCTCAGTGTAGCAATCAAGGGAGCAATACCTGTGCGTTCGTCTACACTACATGCCGGTTCGCTTGACTGTGCCAGCGCGACATAGTATTCTATTGAAATCGAAGTGACCAAGTCTCCCCCCCCCCTCCTACTCCGCATCGGTGCGAGACGCGGCAATGTTTTACATAAACATTTGTTGTTCATCCCCATTTTTTCATACCGTAATACACTGAAGTGACAAAATTCATGGGATAGCAGTACGTAAATTTTTAACCAGCGCTGCCGACGTACAAAGGCTTCGAACGCCCGCCACGATTTTTATCAGTTGCGAGGTGTAATCTCGTGAGTCAGGTTGAACAACTGCCAGTAGGATTATGTCAAGCAGACGTGAATTATCGGAGTTTGAACGAGGCATGGTAGCGGGAGCCAGACGGATGGGGCATTCAATTTCCAAGGTTGTGCGGACTTCAACATTCCTCGATCCACAGTGTCACGTGTGTACCGGGAATACCGCGTGGAAGGCCGTGGATAGCGCAGTGGTCGACCACGGATGCTGAATGACCGTGACCAGCGGCGTCTGATCAGGACTGTCCATGCTAACAGACAAGCGAAACTGGCTCAAATAACACCCACACTTAATGCAGGAGGTACTAGAGACATATCCATCAGGTCATTGCAGCGTAATATAGCGTCCATAGGGGTATGGGAACAGAAGACCCACCGTAGTGCCAATGTTGACACCACGACATCGGACACAGTACTTCATATTGGTTCGTGAATAAGGTAATTGGACCCTGGAAGACGTTACGAGCTGCTGGTAGAGTTCGGGTGTGGCGTAGACCCTATGTGGTCAAATAACATCCACATTCAATGAAGGAGGTACCAGGGACTTATCCATTAGGTCAGTGCAGCGTAATGTAGCGTCTATGGGGGGTATGGGAACAGAAGACCCACCATAGTGCCACTGTTGACACCACGACATCGGACACAGTACTTCATATTGGTTCGTGAATAAGGTAATTGGACCCTGGAAGACGTTACGAGCTGTTAGGGTGTGGCGTAGACCCTATGTGGTCAAATAACATCCACATTCAATGAAGGAGGTACCAGGGACTTATCCATTAGGTCATTGCAGCGTAATGTAGTGTCCATAGGGGTATGGGAACAGAAGAGCCACCAGAGTGTCACTGTTAACATCACGAAAACGGACGCAGTGCTTCACCTAGACTCGTAAACACGGTTATTAGACCCTGGAAAACTGGCAACATGTGGCGTAGTCCGATGAGTACCAGTTGTTAAGAGCTCATGCTAGGGTTCGGGCGTGGCGCAATGAGTCCATGGACCCTAGCTGCCAACAAGGCACGGTGCAAGCTGCTGGTTGTTTCATGTACGTGTGGGGTGTCTTTACATGGCCCGGTTTAGGTCCTCTGGTCCTCGTAAATACGTCATTAACCGGTACTGGCTTTGTTGCTCTTCTGTGTGACCATTTTCAGCTCTTCATGTACCCCAACAACGATGGGATTCTGCAGGCGGACAATGTACCATGTGATCGGGCACATGTTGTCCAAAATTGTTTCGAGGAGAATTCTGGACAGTTGCGACGGATGGTGTGGACACCACGTTCACCCAACGTGAACCCAATAGAACACTTATGGCAGGTGGCGGAAAGGTCCATTCGCACCAAAGATCTTGCACCTACAAATACCAAGTAACTGTGGGAGACTGTTCACACGACATAGCTCAACATCTCTTCAGAGTCTTTCACAGCTACTTGTGGAATCGAGGCCGCGTCCAGTTGCTGTACTTCGCTGGGTTAGAGGAGGTCCTGCACGATACTAGGTACGTATCCAATGACTTATGGCACTTCAGTGTGTATTTAGAACAAAAATCCTAAAAACAGTATTGCTTATGTTCAAAATTTAAGTGCGAAATTTGCAATCAAATGTTTCGTTTGCGTGCTTTTAAAATCATGCAATTTCATTCGTAAATATGCAAACGGACGATGAATAGAAGTTTCAAAACTGAGCGAATTAATCTTGAGGGAAAATAGTACACCCTGATTCATAAAGAAGTATAGAGTTTCCAGATGCAGTAAAACAGTAACAGTTGAAGACACGGACCACAGCTGCGAACCGTTATGTAGATGTACTCATAAAGTTTGTGTCTCGCTACTGAGGGAAGTGACTTAGGCGATAGCGCAAGTGTCACGTGACTAGTCAGTCAAAATGGTAGCGTCTGCAGTGGAGAAGGCGTTTTGTGTTCTTGAATTGAGCAAAACGGAATGTGTAACTGTTGTGCAACGGCATTTTCGATCACGATTCGGAAAAGAACCTCCAACCAGAAAATCTATCTACGATTGGCATAAAAAAATTGAAACTACGGGCTGTTTGTGCCAAATTTAAAGTCCTCGACGACCGCGTGTATCGGAATAAGTCGTCGATAGTGTTTGCACCGCCATTCAACGAATTCCGGAAAAATCAACTCGGAGGGTGAGCAGTGAAGTGCAGATTTGACAGCCCACTGTCTGGAGAATTTTGAGAAAGAAGCTGAAAATGATTCCATACAAAGTGCAGATGTTGCAAAATCTCAATATATCTTACCTCGCGTTTGGGCGGAAATGGATTACCTGCTCGATGTGTGTCGTGTGACTAAGGGTGCACACATAGAACATCTGTGACTGTCTCTAAAAAGCTTGAAACATTCCCCTACAATTCTGTTACAGGTACCATAAAATACAAGGGGTGTTCAAATGAAAAGGTACGAAACGACACTGTGGGTATAAATGAAGACTTTATTTAAAGTATACACCATAGGCCGTAGCACAACGGTCCCATTGATTAACAAGCCGAAGGATTCCTTGTTCCCAGAATTCCTGTGAATTCTGGGAACAAGGAATCCTTGTTCCCAGAATTCACAGAATTCACAGGAATTAACAAGCCGAAGGATTCCTTGTTCCCAGAATTCCTGTGGCCGTGACGAGACCCAGTCCTGCACAGCGTCCTTGAGTTCGTCGTCCGAGTGGAAGCGCTTCCCTTTCAGATGTTTTTCAGGGGGCTAAACACATGGAAATCGCAGGGCGACATGTCCGGGCTGTAGGGCGGATGGTCAAGCTGCTCCCACTGGAACTTGGCCAGTTCCGCGTGTGTGACCCTGGAGACGTGTGGACGCGCGTTATCATGGAGTAGAACCACACCCTCCGCGATGAATAGCGGCCGGTTTAACACCTTCCGCTGTCAGAAATCGGATAACGCCTCGCTGCTCCTCAATCGTCGAATTTTGCAATGTGAACGCCATCCTGTCCTCACACGCACTTCCGCGTCAATTGGACGGCGCTCTTTATAAGAGCCTCTGCTCTCTCCTGCGCACGCGGGCGCCCGCGCATGCTCCGATCTACGCCGGCGACTCCAATCGCATCCCTAGATGTGTCGCTACGTTCTCCCATAGCGGCATAGGCAAATATGTTAACGGTTACCTTCTTATGACGTTTCGTACCTTTTCATTTGAACACCCCTAGTATCTTACATTGTTCTTGTTTTATAGTGCGTTGAAACTGTATACTTCTTTATGAATCACCCTGCCCAGTTTTAAATAATACATGTGCTTAAAATTGCTTTTTAATTGTTTTTCAGAACATGCTGATTCTTTTGTAAGGAAAAATCTATGTATAATTTAAATTGGAATTAAATATTTACATTAAAGTTCGTCTACCTAGAGGTGTCTGATTTTTGATGCAATGCATCTTCCCCGACAGAAGTGAAGTAAATCCCAAGTAAAAATATTTTTTTGACGTAACGGAAGTGCTGAACAAAAATGATCGTGCTGCATGCTGTTCCATGAGGTGATGGAACAACAGTAAATTTCCGTTGTTACTCAACAATGTATTTCACTAAACTATCGCCGAACAGTTTTCATCACATTTTATATGAACACAACAATATCTCATTGCAATCTGCGTAAATTACTAGAACGTTGTGCTGAATATGATAAAAGCCATTACAAAAATGTATTTTTGATGCAAAGAAAACGCTGCTTCGAAGCGAAGTTTGGCCTCCTCTCAATCCCCACCAAGGGGAAGGGGGATTACCTGCTATTGAAGAGTGCTTTAAAATGACCTATGCCGCCCCGGTGGTGCAGTGGTCTAAGCGATGGCTTATGACCATTCGTCCGGAAGGGGTCCGGGTTCGAATCCCGGTGAGGCATGGATGTTGTGTTTGTCTTACGGCACTGGCTCAATCCCTTCCCTGGAACCAGTGACCCTAAATTAGGGACGGGCGACTGCTTATAGCCCATTGAGTTGCTCACGGTGGTCGTTAAACCTTCAATAAAAAAAAAAGACCTATAGCAGGATGGGATGTAATCTGTAGATATTTTAGACCAAAAGTTACCAATCCCCCTCGTGCCGCCCCGGTGGCGCAGTGGTCTAAGCGATGACCTCTGATCATTCGTCCGAAAGGAGTCCGAGTTCGAATCCCGGTGAGGCATGGATGTTGTGTTTGTCTTACGGCACTGGCTCTCTCCCTTCCCTGGAACCAGTGACCTTGAATTAGGGACGGGAGACTGCTTATAGCCCATTGAGTTGCTCACGGTGGTCGTTAAACCTTCAATAAAAAAAAAAAGGTCTATAACAGGATGGGATGTAATCTGTAGATATTTTAGACCAAAAGTTACTAATCCCCTTCGCGCTGCCCCGGTGGCGCAGTGGTCTAAGTGATGACCTCTGATCATTCGCCCGAAAGGGGTCCGGGTTCGAATCTAGGTGAGGCATGGATGCTGTGTTTGTCTTACGGCACTGGCTTTCTCCCTACCCTGGAACTAGTCACCCTATAAAAATTAGGGATGGGCGACTGCTTATAGTCCATTGAGTTGCTCACGGTGGTCGTTAAACCTCCAATAAAAAAAAAAAAATTCCCCTCGCTAACGCACTTGAGTTTTACCTTTTCTTTCTGTCACGAGGTCAGATTTTAGCTTGCGCATGCGCAGATGGATTTTCGTAGCTACATATTTCATCGGTGTCAAGGTCGTTTCTTACGTTTGTCTGAATCTGAATAATATACGTTACTAATAAAAATATTTGAAACTTTTTGAAAAACTAAGCAGTCGAAATATTTATTTTAAATATTTCTGCTGCCATAGTTTTGTACATATTTACTTTTATAACTCACATATCTTCTTTCATTGATTGTACGACAATAACGTTCTTTGACGTACTACAGAGGTGAAAACATGTGTCAAGACGACAAATCTGCAGCGAGCCATTCTGTCCCCGTAGCTCAGTTGGGAGAGCGACTTACTCCGGAGTTAGGGGACAAACTTGCGTTTTCGCATTGGCGCCCGATTGTGGAAAACAGATCCACGGACCGTTTGGTTCTTTGAAGAACGTGTGATGTTTGTTCCACATATTGTTTGGAATTAATGGAAAATTCCTACTTCGCTTCAAAAAAAAAAAAAAAAATTCAGAGATGATGTGACGTACTACAGAGGTGAAAACATGTGTTAAGAAGAGAAATCTGCAGCGACACATTCTGTCCGCGTAGCTCAGTTGGGAGAGCAACTAACTCCGGAGTGAGGGGGACGCGGCTTCGATGGTCGTCGCGGGCAAACTTGTGTTTTCACAGTTCATTAATCCACCTCCCTAAGTATCGTTCAATGTCAGGAGTTAGTAAACCTTGTTGTTTGTTGTTATGATTTAATACCGCTTAGTATGTACCAGACTGTAGCTCGATGTGGTCGTGAATGAGGCGAATAAATGCAATATAATATTGTACGTTAACGAAATCACTGGTTTTATTTCACACCCACAAATATCTCGGTATGCGAAATATGCACAGCATAAATGTTGTACAAAGAGTATCCTCGATTTTTTTTTAAAGGTCATAAGCTTCTGTAGAAAAACGCAGATTCCATTTATGGCGAAAACATTTTTTTTTTTTTTTTTTTTTTTTTTTTTTTTTGGATTCGAGGTTTAACGTCCACCGTGAGCAACTCAATGGGCTATAAGCAATCGCCCGTCCCTAATTTAGGGTCACTGGTTCCAGGGAAGGGAGAGAGCCAGTGCCGTAAGACAAACACAACATCCATGCCTCACCGGGATTCGAACCCGGACCCCTTTCGGACGAATGATCAGAGGCCATCGCCTTAAACCACTGCGCCACCGGGGCGGCGGCGAAAACATGAACTGCATTCTTATTTGCCCAAAACTATTATTAGTCATGAGCGTAGAAAAAAGAATTTAAACATCTTTTTCTTTCGGAGGTATGCGTTTCACACTTTTACCCCTATCATCTGAGTTCACGACTGACTGACACGTAATATAGAACTTACGTCTTCTACGTGTGGACTAGTTTTAAATAGATGATGCCTTTGTCTGCTGTTACTTTACTTACATTTTTCTGGTGTATTTCACTCGTCGAAGGAAGAAGATTTCTCGGAAAGAGGTAGATTAATGGATATCTTTCCCAGGAATCGGACGGTATTTAGCGATACTAGCTCAAATGGGTCACGCACTGCTCGAACATGACATGAATTTTTGTTTATCTGTTTTAGAATCACTGGTAGGTAAAGTTTGAAGAAATACTACTTTTAAATTCTTTGGCATTGTTCACTATGAAATATGGTTATATTCACGCAAAGATGCAAGAATAACATATTATTTGGTATCTCCTAGGGGCAAATATAGCAAGGCTACAGCAACAATAAAGTTGGATAACTTGGGCTCAGTTTTCAAGATACGGAAAGAAGTTAGACAGGGAGATCTACTATCTCCAAAATTATTTAATTCTGTATTAGAAGATATTTTTAGAAATTTGAACTGGGAAGAAAAGGGATTAAACATAAATGGAAGGTAACTAAATCGCTTATGATTTGCTGATGACATAGTTCATCATTGCAACTAGCAATAGAGAAAAATTCAGAATATAATAAAGGACTTATAGATCATGTGGCGTACTACAGAGGTAAATATATGTGTCAAGACGACAAATCTGCAGCGAGACATCCTGTCCGCGTAGCTCAGTTGAGAGAGTGACTTACGTTGGAGTGAGGGGATGCCCGTCGTGGACAAACTTGTGTTTCCACAATGAAATGTCTTTGAAAAGGTCTGCCAATTAACACAGCAAAAACTACACTGAAAAGCGATTGAATTAGAGATATCTGTCTAATAACGTGTAGCACCACCTTTCGCCCTGATGACGGCGGCGATTCGTCTCGGCATGGACTCGACAAGACACCGGAAGCGTTGGGAAGCCATACGGATCCACGACCCCTGAACAAGCTCTCACAGTTTACGAAGATTTGATGGAGGGGGTCAGAGCCTCGAACATCTCTCTCGATGATATCCCAGATGTGCTCAATGGGATTGAGGTCAGGTGTCCTAGCTGGCCAAGGAAGCGAGGTCACGTCGGTGGAGTGTTCATCCAACCATTCGGATACAATTCGGGAGCGATGGCACGGTGCATTGTCTTGTTGCAGGATGAGGTCCCCAGTGGGATGTTGAAGACGCAGAAACGGGATCAAATGGTCGTCCAGGATATCCCGGTAACGTTGACCTGTGAGGAACGATGTCACACGTACCAGGGGGTCCCATTTCAGTCCACGTAAACAGTCCCCCAGACGAGAATGCCACCCCCACCAGCTTTAAGAGTACCCTGCTGGCAAGAAGGATCCATCGCTTCATGTGTATCCTGCCATCCGCATGTACCAACGTGAATCTCGACTCATCAGTCCAGGCAACATTTTTCTTCATGTCTAGGGTCCAGTGGCGATGTTCCAGCGCCCATGCTGATCTTTGCACCCTGTGCTGTGCGGTCAGCAGTGGTACCCTCGTGGGATGATGGCTTCTGTACCCCATAGCGAGGAGATGGTTCTGGATGGCGTGGCTGCTTACACGTTTTTGTGAACCAGCGTTAAATTTGCGAGTGATTTCTTGCACTGTGACCCGTCTATCCGCGGTTACAATGCGAGCTAGCCGACGATGACCCCGCTCGTCCACACGCTGTTGTCCACGGCAGTTGGCCCTTGCAGGGATGGTTTTACCGGATTCGATGTGTTCATGGTGCACCCGTGACACAGTGGCTCGTGAAAATCCCGGTGCCTGCACGACTTCCGAGATGGAGTGACCTATTCGTCGGGGCCCGACAATTTGCCCATGAACAAATGCGCTTAGATCCTTCGTCTTACCCATAGTGCGTCCGACTCTTACTGATTCCCGTCGCATCACTCCTTATATTGTTGGATCGCTGCATGCGTTATGTCGTTTCCTTTTACAGGGGCGCCCACAGCGCCACATTTGCATAACGCTAGCTGTCTCCAATTCAATTGCTCTTCAGTGTAAATATATGAACAATACAGAAAACGATGGAAAAGATTTTGATAGAAGGAAAAGAAATTGAAAAAGTAGACGAATACATCTCTTTAGGAGAAGTAATCAGTTTTAAAAAAAGTCAAAAAATAGAAATCAATAGAAGAATTAATCACCCAAGGTAATAGACTCTTTTGCATAATTAAAGATCATTTAACCGGTGAGCTTTTTTTTTTTGATTGGAGGTTTAACGACCACCGTGAGCAACTCAATGGGCTATAAGCAGTCGCCCGTCCCTAATTTAGGGTCACTGGTTCCAGGGAAGGGAGAGGGAGCCAGTGCCGTAAGACAAACACAACATCCATGCCTCACCGGGATTCGAACCCGGACCCCTTTCGGACGAATGATCAGAGGCCATCGTTTAGACCACTGCGCCACCGGGGCGGCCCCGTGATCTTCCATCGTATTCACAAAGAAAAATCTTTTTTTTTTTTTTTTTTTTTTTTTTATTGGAGGTTTAACGACTGCCGTGAGCAACTCAATGGGCTATAAGCAGTCGCCCGTCCCTAATTTAGGGTCACTGGTTCCAGGGAAGGGAGAGAGCCAGTGCCGTAAGACAAACACAACTTCCATGTCTGACCGGGATTCGAACCCGGACCCCTTACGGACGAATGATCAGAGGCCAACGCCTTAGACCACTGCGCCACCGGGGCGGCAAAGAAAAATCTTCAATGTATGTATTAACCCCGTGTTTACTTATGGAAGTGAAACATGGAGTACCACAGAGCGACAATGTAAAAAAAATAAGAGTATCGGTAAGAAAGTTTGAGAGAAGAATGTTAGGAATAATAAGAAAGATAGAGTTAGAAGTGTAATTATAAGAGAAAGAACAGGAATAGCAGATATAAAAATAATAAAAGAATCAAAGTGGAGATGGGCTGGACATGTTGGAAGACAAAGATGGACACGATTAATAACAGGATGGCAACCCAGAGATGGAAGAGACGAAAGGGGGCTCCTCAGTCCCAGCATTTGAAAATCTTAACCGGTGTATAAATACGTATATTACTGTAACTATACGGCCAAGACTTTAAAGTAAAACAAGGTTGCTTACAAATCCAATCGTTTCTTATACTCAATCAGCACGTCGTTATTCAAACATACATAATTCGTTCGGAATCACAAGTCTGAGAGCTTTCAATCTCTCATAACACGGAATCGTACATTAACAGTGCAAAATAGACTGTATGTATCATTACACAAGTGCCTCTTCTATCATAACCTTACCAAGATTACGTTAAGATTGCTGAGGAATATTGAACACAAAAACTCTTATCTCTCGATTCTTATTTTACAGTTGCGCTTTGACGTGATTTCAGGACTTGACAAAGTCAAATTCATCGTTATGTAATACGTCGCATTAAGTCAAGACCGTCTAGAAAGTACAAAGCCGTGACATTAGAGAGGTGAATTCCCTCCTTAAGTGACGTCACTCGGAAACTTTTTTTTTTTTTTTTTGATTGGAGGTTGAACGACCACCGTGAGCAACTCAATGGGCTATAAGCAGTCGCCCGTCCCTAATTTAGGGTCACTGGTTCCAGGGAAGGGAGAGAGCCAGTGCCGTAAGACAAACACAACATCCATGCCTCACCGGGATTCGAACCCGGACCCCTTACGGACGAATGATCAGAGGCCAGTGCCTTAGACCACTGCGCCACTGGGGCCGCCACTCGGAAACAAAGCCTTCCGATTGGATTTCAACGCTGTCGTGTGTGACGTCAAACACGACCCTGACGTATCGAGCCGTGTAACATGAGAGTGACGTCACAAAACGAGGGAACTCATCTCACTAATGTCACGGCCTTATATTTTCAAGACGGCCTTGATTAAGCTTAGAAAATATTTAACAGAAGGAAACAAATTTATACGTGAATACAGGAACTCCAAAAAAAGGAAGGGGAAGAATAAGATAGGTATACGCTCATGGACAAAACATTAGATATTCCTACCTAATAGCGTGTTCTCCTTCCTCCAGCGTGAATAACGGCCTGTACACGCCGAGGCATCGACTCATTAACATTCCGGAGAGTTTCCGGTAGTAATGCCATCCATGCCTGTTGCAGCATTGTCCGCAACTCCACCCGAGACGTCGGTCCAGGATCCATGGATCTGATGTTACCTGCCATACCTGTTGCAGCATTGTCCACAACTCCACTCGAGACGTCGGTCAAGGATCCATGGATCTGATGTTCCCAGCCAGGATCCATGGATCTGATGTTCCTAGCCATGCCTGTTTCGACATTGTCCATGACTCCACCTGAGACATCAGTCCAGGATCCATGGATCTGATGTTCCTAGCCATGCCTGTTTCGACATTGTCCATGACTCCACCTGAGACATCAGTCCAAGATCCATGGATCTGATGTTCCCAGCCATTCCTGTTGCATCATTGTCTACAACTCCACCCGAGACGTCGGTCCAGGATTCATGGATCTGATGTTCCCAGCCATGCTTGTTGCAGCATTGTCCACAACTCCACCCGAGACGTCGGTCCAGGACCCATGGATCTGATGTTCCCAGCCATGCCTGTTGCAGCATTGTCCACAACTCCACCCGAGACGTCGGTCCAGGATTCATGGATCTGATGTTCCCAGCCATGCTTGTTGCAGCATTGTCCACAACTCCACCTGAGACGTCGGTCCAGGATTCATGGATCTGATGTTCCCAGCCATGCTTGTTGCAGCATTGTCCACAACTACACCCGAGACGTCGGTCCAGGATCCATGGATCTGATGTTCCCAGCCATGCCTGTTGCATCATTGTCCACAACTCCACCAGAGACGTCGGTCCAGGATCCATGGATCTGATGTTCCGATCCAAGGCATACCAGAGAGCTTCCACGGGGCTTAAATCTAGAAACCTTAGAAGCCACTGTCTGGTTCCAAACTCAGATGAGTTTTCACGAGCCATACTTAGGTGGTTTCATCCCCGTGGGGCAGTGCATTGTCTTGCTGGAACAGACCATCTGCCGCTGGATGCGCGAATGCCACGAAAGCGTGTTGGTGATCAGCCAGCTCATGCTGGTAGCGTGCAGCGGTTAAGGACCTTTCTCGACCACACTAAGAGACATAATCTGTTCCATGAGAAGGCTCTCCAAGCCATCACAGAGCCACCACCGCTTTGAACATGCTGTCGACGCCACACCCGCACTCTCCTGTCAGCTCGGTACAGCTGAAAACGGGACTCATCTGACCATATGACGCGGTCCCACTCTGAAGAGGTCCAGTTTGGATGTTCCCGGGACCAGGCGTAATGTCCGATAACGAGCAGTCAACAGTGGTACACGAGTAGGGGGATGGGGGTCAGCTCTCGTAGTTCAGAGTTTGTAGCGTGCTCCGTATAGTTTGGTCACTAACACTGCATGGGCCTCCGACATTTAAGCTGGATGTGATTTTTTGCCACCGTTGCCAAGCAGCCCGTCTGTACGATCCTCGATAGTCTACGTCAACCCCAGTCATTAATGGGGTGTGGTCAGCCTCCGCTTACTCTCTGGGCGCTGGTACGTCCTTCAATGGTATACTCGCGGTACATCCTTGATACGGTTGTTCTCGGGAACCACTTGGGTGATAGAATGACCCATCTGTATTGCGCCAACAAGGCGTCCACCATCAAAGTCACTCAGATCACCACGTTTACCCATGGTCGTCGATTGAGATACACTGTTGGGAAGCCCTGCTGTCTGCCTATTTATTGCCTGCTTTTAATTTGGGTCTGGATAGATGTCAACTGCCCATCACCCCTATCTCTAATGTTTTGTGTACTAAGTGTACGTAGCATAAGCCAAAGCTCTCAAAAAGGCACAGAGGGAGAGGATAAAATAGAGAGAGAGAATAAGAGAGAGAGAGAGAAAGAGAACATAAGAGAGAGACAGAGAGAGAGAGAGAGAGAGAGAGAGAGAGAGAGAGAGAGGGAGAGAAAGAGAATAAAATAGAAAGAGAAAATATAAGATAATAAGAGAAGAGAGAGAGAGAGAGAGAGAGAGAGAGAGAGAGAATAAAATAGAAAGAGAAAATATAAGATAATAAGAGAAGAGAGAGAGAAAGAGATAATAGGAGAGAGAGAATAAAATAGAGATAGAGGGAGAGGGAGAATAAGAGAGAGAAAGAGAAAATATAAGACAATAAGATAGAAAGAGAAAATAAGAGAGAGGGAATAAAATAGAGATAGAGAGAGGGAGAGAGAGAATAAAATAGAGATAGAGGGAGGGAGACAGAGAATAAAATAAAGATAGAGGGAGGGAGACAGTGAATAAAATAGAGATAGAGAGGGGAGAGAGAGAATAAGAGAGAGAGAAAAAGGGAAAATAAGAGAGATAGAGAATAAAATAGAGAGAGGGAGAGAGAGAATAAGAGAGAGAAAGAGAAAATATAAGATAATAAGAGAAGAGAGAGAGAAAATAAGAGAGAATAAAATAGAGAGAGGGAGAGAGAGAATAAAATAGAGAGAGGGAGAGAGAGAATAAAATAGAGATAGAGAGAGGGAGAGAGAATAAGAGAGATAGAATAAGGGAGAGAGAATAAGGGAGAGAGAATAAGAGAGAGAATAAGAGAGATAATAAGAGAGAGAGAATAAGAAAAAGAAAATAAGAGAGACAGAATAAAATAAAGATAGAGAGAATAAGAGAAATAAAGAGAAAATAAGACGGACAGAAAGAGGAAATCAGAGAGAGAGAATAAGAGAGAGAAAGAGAAAATAAGACAGAGAGAAAGAGGAAATAAGAGAGAAGGAGAATAAATAGTGATAGAGAGGAAGAGAGGCAGAATAAGAGAGAACTAGATAGAGATACGGATAGAGAGAAAGTTTATACATCAATTTACAGAAAGTTTATACATTAATCTCTTTGCCGATAAGTGTTGTAACGATGACGCGCCATGGACTCTGGGAAATATTTTCTTTCAAATCATTGTATATATATCATCACAACTCATAACCGTGTTTTTTGTAGTTTTTTGTTGTGACTTGCATTGTGTGTGTGTTTTTGTTGTGACTTGCATTGTGTGTGTGTGTTTGTTGAGTGCGCGTGCGTGGATTGGAACGACACTCCTCTATGCTGGTGCATTGTGGGTGCTTGCCTCCGGCTATATAATCGCAGAATTACATCCCACAGTGCCTGATGAAAGACCCATAAGTGGGTCTGAAAGATCTTGCGACGATTTTAATCTGGTTTTAATTGTAAAAAAAAGTTCATCTTTTAAAATCTGCAATTATTTCCATTTTTTGCATCGTGTCTCGACAGCATTGAGTTTTGGTGTATAGATAGAGAGAAAGAGAATAAGATAGAGACATAGATAGAGAGAGAAAATAAGAGAGAGGGAGAGAGAGCTAGAAAGAATAAGAGAGAGAGAGAGAGAGAGCTCGGAAGAGAGAGCTCGGAAGAGAAAGCTAAATGAATAATTTATGCTAGATATGTGTCATACATTTCATACACGACGTTTTATTATTCATAAAGCTGCTTTTTTAAATTCAGTCGATGCTCCTGCACGCGGTCTACAGGATGACTGAACGTAGTACTGTATCTTGTAGATCTTGAATCATAAAACAAAACGCTAAAAGTGTTTTTGTGTTTGCTGTTTTACACTCTAAGAAATGAAACAAAAGAATACATAATGAAGGAAAAGATGCAAGAAAAAAATATGGCCCCCACGATGCTGTAAATTCGTTTTCTTCCCTAGAGCTTATTCGTGAAGTGCCTTGAAATATGCATTTGTGGATGGGAATAACCAGTAAACAGCCTTTTCAGAATTAAGTATTCCAGAAAAATTATCCTGCTTCCGTACTCAAAACTGAGGTCAATCACATTTGAGAAAGATATTTATACCTGTTTTTTTTTCACGACAGGTTTTTTATGAGCATTTGAAAATACGTGGGACTTTGTATCGCAGCAAAACATTTTATTTTGCTCAAGGGATACAAACAAAACTTTCGCTTCGACTCCAACATAAAAAGTTTTTTCTACGTACTATTTCATTTCAGCCAAAAAACTAAATTTAATGGACTAGAATATCAATCAAGTGACACAATCGAGTTTTTGAGCTATAAGAACCTATATGGTGTCGAAAGCCTACTTTTTTATGAACAAATTTCAACACGATTTATTTTAGGAAGCTCAGCACTTTTGCATTTAAATTTAAAACAACGTTTTTCTTAAATAAATAAAAATGTTCATTTTGTTGAATGTACCGTCTAACCCATCCTAAATATTTGTTTCATATGATTATTTGGAGGAAATCCAAGATGGCAGTAAAAAGGAGGTTAGTGACAATGGCAACGATTCTTAAAACATTTTGGGAGAGGGATCCACACCGTAGTGCCAAAGATTATGATCAGCGAGTTTTTATTCAAATCGAAGCAACTGCAGATAAACGACAGCGGGTGTGAAGATCAAGAAACGGTATACAAACAAGTTAATAAAATCATGCAATGCATTGATTATGATACGCTTTCCAACATACCAGAAATCATTACTCAAGTTATTACTCAAGTTATGAGGATAATGGCTGAGTAATAAATCTCGCTCCTGTGCCCTAACCTTTGACTCCATTTCAATGATATTCAACAGAACTGACTCAGTATAGCTCTGGAAGAACATACTGAAGTTTTGTCGCAATCGAAGCATTTTTACGTAAGCTATGAAGCATAAGGGCAATGGAATGGATCCCGCTTGTATGTCCTGACCTTTGTCCCCATTTCGTCCATTTTCAATAGGGTTCGTCCACAGGTAGTCCCCTACCACATACTAAAATTTCATTGAAATCGAACCATTTTTACGCGCGTTATCGTGCGGGCGGACAAGCAGGCAGGCAGACAGGACAAAGATGGAGCATATTCGCTTTTTCAACCTTTGGTTAGAAAGCGTAAATAACACCTGACACCGGGTTCCGTTAATCAGTGTTATTTTTTTCTTCAGATTGGAAAGTCAGTGAGTTTGCCAAAGGCCAAGTTGTAATTGCCAGGCGTCTGGGTCAGAGAATTTCCGAGACAGCAAAGCTAGTAAGATGCTCATCGTCAGTCGAGGATAGTGCCTACAAAAAGTGGTCGTAAGAAGGAGAAACTACGTACGAACCCGGGGAGCGGGGAGATTGCATAAAAGCAGAACTGAACTGGTATCCTTTTTTCAACAATTCATTCTTTACGCTTTCCAACCGTAGATTGAAAAAGCGTATATGCTCCAGCTTTGTCCGTCTGCCTGTCCGCACGATAACTCGCGTAAAAACGCTTCGATTTCGATGAAATTTTTAGCATGGGGTAGGGGGCAACCTGGGGACGAACCCTATTGAAAATGGACGAAATGGGGTCAAAGGCAGGACATAGGAGCGGGATCCATTCCATCGCCCTTATGCGTCGTAACTTACGTAAAAATGCGTCGATTGTGACAAAACTTTGTCATGTTTTTCCGGAGGTACACTCAACCACTTCTGTTTAATAGCATCGAAATGAGGTCAAAGGTCAGGGCACAGGAGCGAGATTTATTCCACAGCCATTATCCTCAAAACTTGACTAAAAATACTTCTATTGCGACAAAATTTCAGTATGTTCTTCCAGGGCTATATTGAATCGGTTCTGCTGAATATCATCGAAATGGAGCCAAAGGTTAGGGCCCAGGAGCGAGATTTATTCCTCAGCCATTATCCTCATAACTTGACTAAAAATGCTTCGATTGCGACAAAACTAAGTATGTTGTTCCGGAGGTATACTAAACGAGTTATGTTGAATATCATCGAAATGGGGTCAAAGGTCAGGTCACAGGACCAAGATTTATTCCTCAACCATTATCCTCATAACTTGACTAAAAATGCTTCGATTGTGACAAAACTAAGTATGTTGTTCCGGAGGTATACTAAACGAGTTCTGTTGAATATCATCGAAATGGGGTCAAAGGTCAGGTCACAGGACCAAGATTTATTCCTCAGCCATTATCCTCATAACTTGACTAAAATGCTTCGATTGCGGCAAAACTAAGTATGTTGTTCCGGAGGTATACTTAACCAGTTCTGTTGAATATCATCAAAATGGGGTCATAGGTCAGGGCAAAGGAGCGAGATTTATTCCTCAGCCATTATCCTCATAACTTGACTAAAAATACTTCTATTGCGACAAAACTTCAGTATGTTCTTCCAGGGCTATATTGAATCGGTTCTGCTGAATATCATCGAAATGGAGCCAAAGGTTAGGTCACAGGAGCGAGATTTATTACTCAGCCATTATCCTCATAACTTGACTAAAATGCTTCGATTGCGACAAAACTAAGTATGTTGTTCTGCAGGTATACAAAACGAGTTCTGTTGAATATCATCGAAATGGGGTCAAAGGTCAGGTCACAGGACCAAGATTTATTCCTCAGCCATTATCCTCATAACTTGACTAAAATGCTTCGATTGCGACAAAACTAAGTATGTTGTTCCGCAGGTATACAAAACGAGTTCTGTTGAATATCATCGAAATGGGGTCAAAGGTCAGGTCACAGGACCAAGATTTATTCCTCAGCCATTATCCTCATAAATTGACTAAAATGCTTCTATTGCGACAAAACTAAGTATGTTGTTCCGCAGGTATACTAAACGAGTTCTGTTGAATATCATCGAAATGGGGTCAAAGGTCAGGTCACAGGACCAAGATTTATTCGTCAGCCATTGTCCTCATAACTTGACTAAATATGCTTCTATTGCGACAAAACTTCAGTATGTTCTTCCAGGGCTATATTGAATCGGTTCTGCTGAATATCATCGAAATGGAGCCAAAGGTCAGGGCACAGGAGCGAGATTTATTACTCAGCCATTATCCTCATAAATTGACTAAAAATGCTTCGATTGCGACAAAGCTTTAGTATGTTGTTCCGGAGGTATACTGAACGAATTAATGACTGTGGAATAAATCTCGCTCCTCTGCCTGACCTTTGACCCCATTTCAATGATATTAAATGTGTTTAATACCATCGAAAAGGGGTCAAAGGTCAGGGCTCAGGAACGAGATTTATTCCACAGCCATTATCCCTATAACTTGAGTAATGATTTGTGGTATGTTGGAAAGCGTATCATAATCAATGCATTGCATGATTTCACTAACTTTTTACATTTTCTTGCTACCACTGATTCGTCCATGAATCATGGGATACACACTTCAATATGGTTGGTATATTTTTATGGCTTCCTCATTTTCTTTTGTAAATTTTGGCGTATTTTTATTCATCTACCCATAGTGAAATCCTAGATGGACCACTAATACTGGGGCCCCAAAATGCTGTCCATCCCAGGATCCCCTGTCTCTTTAAATGTGCTGTGGATTTACTTGTAATGTGTTAGTACATCAGATTAGGCAGGGGTCGTTATGTTTTGGCTTTTCGGTGTGCATACACTATATTGACAAAAGTCACCGGGCACCTAGAAGAGAAACAAAACATAGCATTTACTGCCATACATTTATTGTCATCCATTCATTTGCTTAGCGAGAAACACGCTAAGTAAATGAATGGATCCGCTGCGTTGTTAAGATGCACGGTACAGCTGCAAACGGTATAAAAACAAGCCTGCAGCTGACCGCGATCATATTGCACTGTGAGGTTGAATGAAAATGTCCGGGCGGGAGAGAACTGACGTTGAGAAAGGAAACATTGTATAGTGTTATATTAGTGGGTTGTCCATAAGAGAAACCGGGAGGCGCTTAAACGTGCCTAAGTAAACTGTTTTGGATGTACTGAATAAGTGGAAGACACATGGCGTGCTTGAAGCGGCAAAACAAACTAGTAGACCAAAGAAATTCAGTGATAAAGGACGTTGAACCCTCAGGAGAGTCGTTACAGCTAATCAATGGAGTACTGCACAAGATCTCAGTGTGCAGGTGAGTAAAAATACTGCAACCTCGGTATGAACACGTACTATTCACAATGAACTTCATTCCATCTGTTACCGTGATCGTGCGGCTGCTCATAAATCTTTTCATCTCCACTCGGAATGCTACTCGTCGTTTAGCATGGTGTAAAGAACATTTATCATGGACCGTAGATCACGGGTTTTATGGACTGATGAATCCAGATACACGATCTATCAGTTTGATGGCCGTGTGTGGGGTACGGCGGAAGCAGGGGGAACGCTATGTACCACAGTGTACTGTTCCTACGGTCAAGTTTGGAGCTGGCAGTGTACTCGTGTGAGGGTGTTTTTCGTGGTATGGTCCAGGCCCATTGGTTATTGTGCTTGTGGAAAAACCTGTTAACTAGCACGTCTACCTCGATATTCTGGACCATTATGACCTACCAACTCTGTGTCAATACTATGGAACCGAGCCTTGTTGGTACCAGCAGGATAATGCACCGGGCCATAAAGCAAGGACTGTTACGGCGTGGTTTGACGATAAGTCCGTATCGTGTGTGGACTGGCCAGCACAGAGCCTTGATCGTAATCCCATAGAGCACCAATGGGATGAATTAGAGCGGCGCATAAGAAGTTTTAAACCAAGGCCTACTACTAAGCAACACTTAGCGGCAGCCTTATGTATTGAATGGAAGCGCATACCTATCGCTGTGTTCCGAAAGCATGTCTCGAAGGGTCAGTGCCTGCATTAAGGCCAAAGGTGGACCCACACCGTACTAATGTATGCCAATAAATGTTACGTTGTGTTTCTATTTTAGGTGTCCGATGACTTTTGTCAATATACGTAGTTTATGTCAGAGTTTGGTCATTGGAAAGCTCAGGTTGCAAAGGTATACAGTATATACCATATTTAAGTTCCTCGCACACCTTTCCACGGCATTGTTCTATCATTTTTAAGCTTTTATCTGTACGTACTAATTTTAGAATTAAATAAATACCTTTTACTTCTGAGACGCGTGTATTAGATGGAAGTGTTCTAAATCGGGCTGAGACAGCTCTGTGTTAGATAAATTCTATAGTTGCACGAGATATTATATCTCTTTACTGTTATCACTATTGATGCTAGCCATCGGCCGCAGCTTCCCTAATAGTGATAGAATACAGGCGTGATGGGTATGACGTGTGATTGAATGCCTTTAACAGAAGCCAGATAGCAGATTTCAGCAGGATGGAACCTGCTAAAACAAACACTGGAAAACTCCAGTGTGTTGAGGACTTCCATCTCGGAAGTCCTGAACAGTTTTCCCGTGCTACAGCGTTCAGAGTGTTACGAAAACTCTGGTAAAAGAACAAGATGCCGAATGAATTGCAGAGATGTACCAGCCTTGACATCTCGTGGTGTACGACTTTTGACCGCATTGTTCGAACTGATGGGCGCAAGACAATATCTGACAGTGGATCAGATCGCCATGTCAGTTCAAGGACAGTGCAACGTATTCTTAAAGGCCTAGGGGGTTCGTGACCCCCAGGCCCGCAAGAGTCCTACTGTTAACAGCACGACACCTGGCTCAGTGTCTTGCCTGCGGGTAAAAGCACACGGACACTGGGCCACAGAGAACTGGAAGTGTATAGTCTGGAGTCACGAATCTAGATTGAAACTGTATCGAGTCGAGGGGAGAGTGCAGATCTGGAGTCACCCTCATGAAGCCATGGGCTTTTCATGTCCAGTTTGAACGGTACAGGCTGATGATGTCTAAGTAGGGTCTGGGGTATCTTCAGCTGGAATGCTGTCACCTTTGGTACGTGTACAGTCAACTTTGAGTGCCCGCCAAACATGTGGACATCCTAGCCGACCACTTACACTCATTCGTGTCCAGCATACATCCCAGTGGCTATGTCGTATTCCAGAAAGATTATTTCCCCATCACACAGGTCCCACCTGGCTAATTCATGGCTACAATGTCATTGTAGTGAATTTGAAACATTTCAGTGGCCATGTAGAAGCCCGAGTTTAAGCCCCATTCAGCAGCTTTGGGATACTGTCGAACACACGTTTCGTGCATATGTCCCATCGGCTACGAACCTGAGGAAATTATGGACAGCTTTGGAGGATTCATGGCTGGTGATACCTGCAGAACATTTTTGTATGATCCTGGAGACAATGCCTCGTCTCATGGCGGTCGTCATTCGGACAAGAGGTGGCCCAATGCGTTACTAAGCAGGTATCTCTAATTCAATGACACTTCAGTGTACATGGAACCTTTCGCATTTTAATGTATCGATTGAATGTGTCCGTTTGATTACGGGTGTTTGATGAATTTACAGTTTTATGCCAGAAAGTATGATGAATAAAAGACCGCTAAATGCTTTAAAAAATCTAAAAATGTTGTTTGCCGTTTTTTCACGATTCTTTATTAGTATTCAAATTATTCGCGGCTGTGTGGCTGAAGAAGAAGAAAAAGAGGAAGAAGATGAAGAAGAAGAGGAAGAAAAATAATAGGAAGAAGAAGATGATAACGATGATGAAGAAGAAACAGAAAACTCTAGTGTAAAAGATACGTATCTTGTGAGAAAAAGCCTATTTACATCGTAAAAGCAGAGATATATCGGTCTGGTGAGAGCAAAAGGTATCTGGCGAAATTAAGAGATACTTGTCTATTGAGGGAAAAGATACCTACCTTGTGTGATCAAAGATCCATATCTAGTGAAAGCAAAAGTTATTTACCTGGTGAAAGCAAGAAGATATCAGCGTAATAAAGGCAAAAATGTGCTTCTCAAATGAGAGACTATCCATGGAATAAAAAAATTGACTGTAGAAAATATGATGAAAAGGAAGCAGAAAACTCTAATGCAAAAGAGACCTCTCTAGCAAGAGCAAAAGCACACTTATATCGTGGAGTAGAAATATACCTGTTTGATGAGAGCAAAAGGTATCTGGCGAAATTAAAAAGATACCTGTCTGGTGAGGAAAAAGACACCTATCTAGTGTGAGCAAAAAGTACCTACCTCACGTGAGAGCGAGAAGATACCTTTAGAAGCGAAAAGATGCCTATCTAATGGGAACAAAAGGTACCTCTCTAGGGAGAGCAAACAGTTAACTGTCTAGTGACAGCAAAGAGACACCTACTTAGTGAGAGCAGTGAGATATCTATACAGTAAGAACAAACGTATACCTATATTTTGAGAACAGAAATGTATTTGTCTGGGGAAAGCTAGAAGGTACCTTCAGAATGAGGGCGAAAAAGATGACTATCTAATGGGAATAAAAGGCACCTCTCTAAGAAGAGCAAACAGTTAACCGTCTAGTGAGAGCAATGAAACACCTACTTAGGGAGAGCAATGCGATACCTATACAGTAAGAGAAAACATATACCTATATTTTGAGAACGGAAATATATTTTTCTGGCGAAAGGAAGAGGGAAGGTACCTTCAGAATGTAAGAGGAATGAGATGCCTATACAGTGAGAGCAAAAATATACCTATATTGTGAGAGCAGAAATATATCTGTCTGGCAAAAGCAAAAGGTACCAACCTAGTGAAAGCAAAAATATACCTATATTGTGAGAACAGAAATATATCTGTCTGGCGAAAGCAAAAAGGTACCAACTTAGTAAAAACAAAGGTGTATCTATATTGTGAGAACAACCAACCTAGTAAAAGCAAAAGTCTACCTATATTGTGAGAACATGAATACATCTGTTTGGGGAAAGCAAAAGGTACGAATCTTGTAAAGCAAAAATATACCTATATTGTGAGAACAGAATAAATATACCTATATTATGTTACATCTGTTTGGCGAAAGCAAAAGGTACCAACCTAGTAAAAGCAAAAAGATACCTATATTGTGAGAACAGAAATACATCCGTTTGGCGAAAGCAAAAGGTGCCGATCTAGTAAAAGCAAAAGTATACCTATATTGTGAGAACACAAATACATCCGTTTGGTGAAAGCAAAAGGTACCGACGTAGTAAAAGCAAAAAAGTACCTATATTGTGAGAACAGAAATACATCCGTTTGGCGACAGCAAAAGGTACCCTACTAGTAAAAGCAAAAGTATACCTATATTGTGAGAACACAAATACATCTGTTTGGTGAAAATAAAAGGTACCGATATAGTAAAAGCAAAAGTATACCTATACTGTGAGAACAGAAATACATCCGTTTGGTGAAAGCAAAAGGAGGTACCGACATAGTAAAAGCAAAAGTATACCTATTTTGTGAGAACAGAAATACATCTGTTTGGTGAAAGCAAAAGTATACCTATTTTGTGAGAACAGAAATACATCTGTTTGGTGAAAGCAAAAGGTACCGACCTAGTAAAAGCAAAAGTATTCCTGTATTGTGAGAAAAGAAATACATCTGTTTGGTGAAAGGAAAAGGTACCGACATAGTAAAAGCAAAAGTATGCCGATTTTGTGAGAACAGAAATATATCTGTTCGGTGAAAGCAAAAGTATACCTATTTTGTGAGAACAGAAATACATCCGTTTGGCGAAAGCAGAAGGTACCGACCTAGCAAAAGTATATCTATGTATATTGTGAGAAAAGAAGTACATCCGTTTGGCAAAAACAAAAGGTACCAACATAGTAAAAGCAAAAAAGTACCTATATTGTGAGAACAGAAATACATCCGTTTGGCGAAAGTAAAAGGCACTGACCTAGTAAAAGCAAAAGTATACCTATATTGTGAGAACAGAAATACATCAGTTTGGCGAAAGCAAAAGGTACCAACATAGTAAAAGCAAAAGTATACCTATATTGTGAGAACAGAAATACATTTGTTTGGTGAAAGCAAAAGGTACTAACCAAGTAAAATTAACAAAGATACAAGTAAATCAATAAAGAAATCTACCTAGTGAAAGCAAAGGATACCTGTTTGGTGTATTCAAGTCGTTTCTACCCAGTGAGAACTGGACTATACATTTGGTGCTCAAATATCTAAGACATAGAATATACTAATCTAGTTGAGAGCAAAATATGCCTATCTAGTGAGAGAAAGGTACCTATCTGGTAGGAACTAAATGGCCGTACTAGTGGCTCCTTGATCTAAGCGCTGTCTTCTAACCTTTCGTCTGCGGTGGGTTCGGGTTCGAATCCAGTCAAGCAAGTATGGTGTGTTAGGACACAGGCTCTCTCGCTTCTGTGGTGTCAGTGGCTCTAAATTAGGGAAGGGCGATTGCTCATAATATTGAGTTACTCACGGTGGTCGTTAAACCCACAAACAAACAAAAAAGAACAAGAAGATATACTGTATTGTGAGGGTAAAGAGATGTCTATCTAATGAGAACAAAAGGTACCTATCTACTGCGAGCAAGAAGACAACTGTATAGTGAGAGCAAAGAGCTGCCTATCTGGTGAGAACAGACGGTACCTATCTACTGCGAGCAAGAAGACAACTGTATAGTGAGAGCAAAGAGCTGCTTATCTGGTGAGAACAGAAGGTACCTATCTACTGCGAGTAAGAAGACAACTGTATAGTGAGAGCAAAGAGCTGCCTATCTGGTGAGGACAGAAGGTACCTATCTAGTGCGAGCAAGAATATAGCTGTATAGTGAGAGCAAAGGGTGGCCGATCTAGTGAGAACAAAATGTACCTATCTACTGCGAGCCAGAAGATAGCTGTATAGGGAGAGCAAAGAACTGCCTATCTAGTGAGAAAGATGAGTTGCCCATCTAGTGAGAGCAAAAACGGGTATCGTTCACTTGACCGAAAATCACTTGATCGAAAGGTACATTTCACTGAAGGGTCACTTGACCAAAAAGTTCATTTCACCGAAAGGTCACTTCTCCTAAAAGTTCATTTTACCGAAGGATTACTTTACCTAAAAGTTCATTATATCGAAAGATCATTTCACCGAATGGTCATTTTATCGAAAACTTAGAATTTTGTTGTTAGAGATCTGTTGGAGTGTGGTGCTGGTTTTTGAAAAACTACATCGGGTTGTATAAAAAATACACTTTTATTTTCTATGAAACACTTCCCCATCAGTAGGTTTTGCGAAATATAACATTAATTATAAGGCCTAGATCTGTGCCTTTTTGTCAAATTTTAATCCTCCAAGATCATATTCATAAGGGTTACATAGCAAATCAAGTAAATAATGTTCCTCTTTTACTCAACCACAAAACGTTAATTTTTGGACCGTAGGCCTGGATACAGGCCATTTTAACAGATTTTAACCTTACTCATATTCATAAGCATTACATAAAATGTAAAGTAACTTTTTATGCAAACCTTATGAACATGAGCACGCACGGTAAAAATTTGCTAATAAGGCCTAAGCCGAGACCTAGGGCCCTAAAATTGCTTATTTTTGCCTGAAAAATGTGCAGCATTATTAACTTGAATTTTTATGTAAACCTTATGAACATGAGTTCGTACGATTAAAATTGGGTAAAAAGGTCTAAGATAAGGCCTAGGTGCCTGAAATTGATTCTTTTTGCCTGAAAAAATGTGCAACATTATAAAATTTACTTTTTATGTAGACCTTATGAACATGAGCTCTGAACATGACTTTTATGTAAACCAAATGAACATGATTAAAATTTGCTAAAAAGGCCTAAGCCGGGAGGCCTGGCGAATTAAAATTAATTATTTTTGTCTTAAAACCAAATCTTGGAGTTCTCTGTGACACGGAGAAATCAAAAGTGCAATTTGAGTATGATCCCTTAACGTTTCGGTGGTCTGTCTGCCGAACTTGCACCATGTTTCAACAGATCCTATAATGAAATCCAAAGCTTTCGATAAACTGACCCTTCGGTGTAATGACCTTTCGATGAAATGGACTTTTAGGTAAAGAGACCTTTCGGTGAAATGAACTTTTCGATCAAGTGACCCTTCGGTGAAATGTACCTTTCGATCAAGTGACCCTTCGGTGAAATGAACGTTTCGATCAAGTGATCTTTCGGTGAAACAATCTTTTCGGTGAAGTGACCCTTCGGTGAAGTAAACGTCGAGCAATTGAATCAGACCCAGCAAAAACATACCTACATCTTGAGGGTTAAAACATACCTGTTTGTTAAGAGCAAAGAATATCTATCTAGTAAAAGCAAGGTGATACCTATCTAGTGAGTGCAAAAGATACCTATCTAGTGAGTGCAAAAGATACCTATCTAGTGAGTGCAAAAGATACCTATATAGTAAGAGCAAAAGATTTCTATCTAGTGACAGTGCACATTTTTCATCTGCGCCCAGTCCTTTCATTACTAATATCGTTTTAAGTTAAAAAGTGTCCTTTTTTTGACTGTATGTCGTGACTTTCTATAATCCTAGCATGAAGCCTATATAAAACCTACATTTTTGATGTACAAAAAACATCACTTACACCAAGATACACTACAAACTCTCCCGTCGGATCCCACTGCCACCTGAAATCTCACCAGTCCTCAAAATGTCAAGTTCATCTTGAAGTTAAAATAAATATGATTCATAATGTAAGTGTATTTCTTGACAAATTACTTTAATTTCAGCACCTCGGGCATTGAAACTGAACAAAACCGTGAACCTTTCCCACCAGTGAACTTCCTCAACCATGTCCGAAAAAACATTTCAAAATACAATGTACATTAAAGTTAGAAACACAAACACAAAAAATGATGATGATACAATGGATCAAAAGGTAAGGGGTTAAAGGGCTCCCTGGAAATACACTGCAGATTTTATCATCTGCTTATAGTTAAGAATACCGACTTTTCAATATAAAAAAAATCTTGCTTTCTTGACATGTTACACTTCGCAAGACATTTTGAATAAAAAGCTAATTGCACCAAATGAACTTGTTTCCAAATACAATGGACAAAGAGATTGCAAACTATATTCAGATATAATTTTACGATAGAAGGGCAGAGGACAGAGCCCAAGTATTATGAAAAGGATGTAGAAGAAATATTTAAATTAGGTCCAGTTTAATTATTAAAATATAAAAGGGACATCAGTATTAAAAGAAATCCGTCTTGTTGCAAGATTTTATTTATTCAGCTAAAAAACGAAATTTATATACAGTTTAAAAAACACATGAGCACTTTCGGTGTCACATTGACACCTTCATCAGATGTGATTTCACCATGTGGTTACATGCTGGTCTTAAGTACGTAGAGTAGATGCATCATGGGAAAGGTAATGTCAATGTCACATGATATACCAGATAACAAGACAGTAAAAAAAAGCATAATTAGCCAATGAAGATCACTTAACAGAAGCAATTGCTATTGTGCCGTCCTTCCCAACAAGATTGCTTCAAGGTTCAGGTAAGGTTCAGAAGCAACAGAAGCAATTGCTATTGTGCCGTCCTTCCCAACAAGATTGCTCCAAGGTTCAGGTAAGGTTCAGAAGCAACAGAAGCAATTGCTATTGTGCCGTCCTTCCCAACAAGATTGCTTCAAGGTTCAGGTAAGGTTCAGAAGCAACAGAAGCAATTGCTATTGTGCCGTCCTTCCCAACAGGATTGCTTCAAGGTTCAGGTAAGGTTCAGAAGCAACAGAAGCAATTGCTATTGTGCCGTCCTTCCCAACAAGATTGCTTCAAGGTTCAGGTAAGGTTCAGAAGCAACAGAAGCAATTGCTATTGTGCCGTCCTTCCCAACAGGATTGCTTCAAGGTTCAGGTAAGGTTCAGAAGCAACAGAAGCAATTGCTATTGTGCCGTCCTTCCCAACAAGATTGCTTCAAGGTTCAGGTAAGGTTCAGAAGTAACAGAAGCAATTACTATTGTGCCGTCCTTCCCAACAAGATTGCTTCAAGGTTCAGGTAAGGTTCAGAAGCAATTGCTATTGTGCCATCCTTCCCAACAAGATTGCTCCAAGGTTCAGGTAAGGTTCAGAAGCAACAGAAGCAATTGCTATTGTGCCGTCCTTCTCAACAAGCTTGCTTCAAGGTTCAGGTAAGGTTCAGAAGCAACAGAAGCAATTGCTATTGTGCCGTCCTTCCCAACAAGATTGCTCCAAGGTTCAAGGTCTTTTTTTGACTGTCTTGTTATCTGGTATATCATGTGACATTGACATTACCTTTCCCATGATGCATCTACTCCACGTACTTAAGACCAGCATGTAACCACATGGTGAAATCACATCGGATAAAGGTGTCAATGTGACACCGAAAGTGCTCATGGGTTTTTTAAACTGTATATAGATTTCGTTTTTTAGCTGAATAAATATCATCGTGCAACAAGACGGATTTCTTTTAATACTAGTATTCATGCACGAATTATAGTGTCTACCATGAAAGGGACATCACTGAGGTCCCTGGTAAAGATATCTTATGATTAGAATCCGAATTATATGGAATAAAAAGACGCATTAAAATACACGAACTATGCACTTAAAATGTCAAATATGCATTTATAATGTTTTGTTATTTATCTTAAAATACGCTCACAGAATAAAAGTATTCGGACAATTCCCTATCCACAAACTCCCTGTAATAGGAAAGGAATTAATATCGACTTGCTCCATCCTTTGCTGCTATCACAGCCTCCACTCTGCTGGCAAGGCTTATAAATACGCTATCTGATCAAAAGTATCTGGACACTTGCCTGTCCACAAACTCTCTATAATAGAAAAGGAATTAATATCGAATGGGTCTAAACCTTTGCTATCATAGCTTCTACTCTGTTGGGAAAGCTTTCCATTAGATTTTGGTACGTTGCTGAGGAAATTGTTTTCCATTCTACCATAACTGCATTTTTCAGTTTGGTCACCGATGTTGGACGGTTCATCCTGGCTTGCAGTTGGCATTTGAATTCATCCCACAGGTGTACCATGGGATTGAGATCGGGACTCTGTGCAGGCCAGTCAAGTTCTGCCACAGCCATCTCATTAAACCATTCCTTCACAAACCTCGCTTTATGTACGAGGGCATTGTTCTGTTGGTAAAGGAAAGGCTTTCACCGAACTGTTGCCGTAATACTGGGAGCACAGAGTTGTCGAGAATGTCATTATAGGCAGCAGCGTTAAGAAAAAGCCTTCCACCGAACTGTTGCTGTAATACTGTGAGCACAGAATTGTGGAGAATGCCATATAGGCAGCAGCGTTAAGAAAAGGCCTTCACCGAACTGTTGCTGTAATAATCGGAGCACAGAATTGCCGTAAATGTCATTGTAGGCAGCAGCGTTAAGAAAAAGCCTTCCACCGAACTGTTGCTGTAATACTGTGAGCACAGAATTGTGGAGAATGCCATTTAGGCAGCAGCGTTAAGAAAAGGCCTTCACCGAACTGTTGCTGTAATAATCAGAGCACAGAATTGCCGTAAATGTCATTGTAGGCAGCAGCGTTAAGAAAAGGACTTCATTGAACTGTTGCAGTAAAACTGGTAGCACAGAATTGCCGAGAATGTCATTATAGGCAGCAGCGTTTAGAAAAGGCGTTCACCGAAATGTTGCCGCAATATTGGAAGCACAGAATTGTCGAGAATGTCATTATAGCAGCGTTAAGAAAAGGCCTTCACCGACTGTTGCTGTAATACTGTGAACATAGAATTGTGGAGCAATGCCATTATAGGCAGCAGCGTTAAGAAAAGGCCTTCACCGAATTGTTACCGTAATACTATGAGCACAGAGTTGTCGAGAATGTCACTATAGACAGCAGCTTTAAGATTCTCTAGGATTGGGACCAGGGAGCCCAGCCCAAGCCATGGAAAACATCATCAGAGCATGATTCCTCCTCCACCATACTTTACAGTTGGCACAACATTGTCGAGCTGATAGAGTTGCCCTGGCATCACTCAAACTCGTCCGTAGGACTTCCGGATGGGGAACTCCAGAGAATGCGTTTCACTTGATTCTGGAGCAAGTTTTATACCACTTCAACCATTACCCAGCGATGATCTTGCTAACGTTAGGCTTGTGTGCAGCTGCTTGACCACGAATATCCATTCCCTTCAGCTCTCGACGAATGGCTATGGTTCTGGTGTTGCTTCGAGAGGCATTTTGGAAATCAGTGGTGGGTGCTACATCCGAGTACAGGCTGTTTTGTCGCACCATTCATTCCCTTACGCACTCGGAGGTCCCGCTCTGTCAATTTACGTCACTAATCAGGTCGCGATTTTCCTGTTTTTGGTTCTAGGCTAATACATTTAACAGCAACATCCCTTACAGTTGATCAATGCAGCTGTAGCAGGATAGAGATTTCCCTAACTGATTTGTTGCTAAGATGGCATCCTATGATCGTGCCACGCTAGATGTAACTGAGTTTTACTGCTCTGCCCATTCTACTGTTCATGCTTGTCTGTGATGTTTGCCAGGTCACGTGAGGCTTACTATCCTTCTATGGGCCATGCCTGTGACGTATATGGGCAAATCCAATACTCAAAAGGGGTGTTCCGATATTTTTGCTCATATACACTGAAGAGAAATTGAATTAGAGATACCTGTCTAGTAAAGTGCAGCACCACCTTTCGCCCTGATGACGGTGGCGATTCGTCTCGGCATGGACTCGAGAAGAAGCGTTGGGAAGCCATACGGATCCACGACCCCTGAACAAGCTCCCACAGTTCACGAAGATTTGATGGAGGGGGTCAGAGCCTCGAACATCTCTCTCAATGGCATCCTAGATGTGCTCGATGGAATTGAGGTCAGGTGACCTTGCTAGCCAAGGAAGCGAGGTCACGTCGGTGGAGTGTTCATCCAACCATTCGGATACAATTCGGGAGCTGCATTGTCTTGTTGCAGGATGAGGTCACCAGTGGGATGTTGAAGACGCACAAACGGGAACAAATGGTCGTGTAGGATATCCTGGTAACGTTGACCTGTGAGGGACGATGTCACATGTATAAGGGGTCACATTTCAGTCCACGTAAACAGTCCCCAGACGAGAATGCCACCCGCACCAGCTTGAAGAGTACCCTGCTGGCAAGAAGGATCCATCGCTTCATGTGGTTTGCGCCGTACTCGTATCCTGCCATCCGCATGTACCACCGTGAATCTCGACTCATCAGTCCAGGCAACATTTTTCCACATATCTAGGGTCCAGTGGCGATGTTCCCGCGCCCATGCTAATCTTTGCACCCTGTGATGTACGGTCAGCAGCGGGACCCTCGTGGGACGATGGCTTCTGTACCCATAGCGAGGAGATGGTTCTGGATGGTGTGGCTGCTTACACGTTTTTGTGCACCAGCGTTAAATTGCCGAGTGATTTCTTGCACTGTGGCCCGTCTATCCGCTGTTACAATGCGAGCTAACCGACGATGACCCCGCTCATCCACACGCTGTTGTCCATGGCAGTTGGCCCTTGCTGGGGTGGTTTTACCATATTCGATGTACTTACGGTGCACCCGTGACACAGTGGCTCGTGAAAATCCCAGTGCCTGCACGACTTCCGAGATGGAGGAACCCATTGGTCGGGCCCCGACAATTTGCCCACGATGAAATGCGCTTAGATGCTTCGTCTTACCCATCACTCCTTATATTGTCGAATCAGTGCATACGTCATGTCGTTTCCGTTTACAGGGCAGCCCACAGCGCCACATTTGCATAACGCCAGCTGTCTCTAATTCAATTGCTCTTCAGTGTAGTGCAAATGCTGTGGACCCAGAAACGACTTTTCGAATATGAATTAATGGACCATACACAAATTAATAGGGGGAGAATTCAAAAGTAAAGACGACATGCCCTTTCCATGGCTTTTTTTTAGCTGGTATGTAGCGGTGCGTATACCGGTAAACTTTTTAAAGGAAGGCAGTAAAAATTCTGAAAATTTAGCAATACCAGCTGTAAGCAGCAGAAAGTTAGCACGGCAAGGAATCCCAAACTAATCGAGCCAATGACTGCGCGATAAGACGTAAATGGAATGGACGAAAGTCTTCGATACTAAATGTTGGCCACACAACATCGAGAAGAATGTATCATTCAGTGACATGGAAGTAGGAAATTTATACCGGGTGCGCCATATAAAAGAGGCCCCGAGGCCAGACTTTGTTAGGCGGGTTAAAGTTGTTTGGCGGGTTTCCAGTTAAAACCGCTTTGTTCCACTTCTAACCGCTTTCTACGTGTAAAGCTGCAAAGGAATTCTCCGGAGTGGTTAGTCACAGCCAAAGCAGTATAGGTATGCGGTCATAAGTGTAAGTGCAGAGAGAACAAAGGAAACGGAAATGGTTTTAGGTACGGAACAGCGGATTTCTATTGTGGAACAGTATTTCAGAAATAACTCATACAAGGTTTTAAACGAGTTCGTGACGTGCCTGCTAACAGGATGCTCACAACATAAAGGCAGATAGCAGTCAGAACGAACGTCCGCGTAGCTCAATTGGTAGAGTGACTCATTCCGGAATGAGGGGATCCAGGTTCGAGCCCCGGCGTGGACAAAAAATGACGGAGAAATTTACTTGGTTATAATGGCGCCCGAACTTTCTGGATGACCCGGCCGTTCAAAATCTCGCAATGGTGTGATGTTATTTCCACACAGCGGGATAGGAAAAATCAGAGAATCCGTTCTCCAGCGCTTCGAAAAATATATGTTTGTGACGTTGCATTCCACACACTAGATTGACTGGGAGTTCTCGAGTGCACGTTCTACAGCGGATGGCTGCCTGCAACGATTCATAGTCACGGCTGACCCGTGGGCCATGCCCCCGCCCTCTTTCGGGGGGAGATGTGACGTGCCTGCCAGCAGGACGCACACGACATAAAGGCCGATAGCAGTCAGAACGAACGTACGCGTAGCTCAATTGGTAGAGTGACTTATTCCGGAACGAGGGCATCCGGGTTCGAGCCCCGGAGTGGACAAAAAATGACGGAGAGATTTACTTCCTTATAAGTTCTTTACAGAAAAATTTCCGCATTGTGCAGCACTGGCGAAATCAGTGGCACAGAAGTTAGTGCAGAAATTTCGTGAAACCGGCACGGTGTGCGACAGGAAAAGAAACATACCCAAGACAATTCGTACTGAAGTCAATTAAAGCATGTGTGCACAATGATGTTACAAAGCCCTCGGAAGTCGATTCGCCGATTATCGACAGCAACGGGAATATCTGCCACGTCATGCCGTCGCATACTAAAGGTGGATTTGCATTTTCGGTCTTACAAAGTTATGGTGCTCCAAGAACTTAAAACTCCAGATTATGCAAAACGGATGCAATATTGTAAGTGGTTTCAGGAGACCATTGTAAGCGGTGAAATGGACCCAGCACTTTATTACACGACAGATGAAGCATGGTTTCATATGTCCGGGTATGTCAATGCGCAAAACAGCAGGATTTGGACCGACACAAATCCCAGACGGACAATGGAGACTCCTCTGTACGACCAAAAGATAGGCGTTTGGCGTGCTGTGTCTGAGAAGAAGATAGTTGGCCCATTCTTTTTCACTGACTCCATCAACTTGGAGTGCTATGTTCAGCAACTATTCAATCCATTTGTGGCCGCACTTACAGAAGAAGAGAGAACATGCGCTTTCTTTCAGCAGGATGGTGCAACGGCGCATACTGCACGGAAGAGTCTACGTGATGTGCATGAAGTGTTTGGGGAGGACAAAACTGTATCGAAGGGACTATGGCCACCCAGACCACCCGATCTCTCCACCTGTGACTATTATCTGTGGGGAGCATCTAAAGGGAAAGTGTACGCAACTGAACCGCACACCATTGATGAGTTAAAAATGAATATTACTGATGCCATAGCCCAGACTACTGCCGATGAGTTGTGGCGCGTTACAAACGGCATGTTCCGTCGTGTGCAGCTGTGTCTTGACGTCGGAGGACAGCACTTTCAGCAATTTTATTGTGAAACGCAGGTAAATTACGCCTGTTTTCTGTCATTTCAACTATTCTTTACCATGTATAGTAACATTGCCTGACTCTTGTCGTTCATTATACTCGGGCCTCTTTTATATGGCACACCCTGTGTAAGCAACTAGGGCTTCCAGAAAGACAGATCCCAAAAAGTTGCCCTCACTACTTAGTCGACAAGAAATTATCACTGGTCTTGGTGCCTCTTATAAAAATAACTAGCGTGAACCCCGTCCGAGAACGATGATTTTTAAGATTTAAATAAATATTACTTACTATATAGGGCACTAGCTGAATTGCCGGCGTTGCTCCGGAAAATTTGGTGATAATACGCTATCTAAATTTTGTACAAATCAAATGAAAACGGTTAATTTTTTTACGGTATGAACCGTACCTAATACTGTATTTCATTTCTTCATTAAATTTGAATTTTATTCTCTGTAGAGTCTTTAGGAACGCAGTATTTTAAGTTTTTCCGTTGGATTTTTGTTGTTTACTTACCTTCAGTTCCGATGCTGAATTGTGTTGCTGTTTTCACTGGAAAGAAAATTTTTTTTACAAAAATTTTGTATAAGGCCCCCTAGATCCCAGGCTCCGACTCGATAGTATACCAAATTTGGTGGTCCTAAATTAAAAACTGCAGATTTGCATAGCGGACAAGCCCCCTCTTCTCAATGAAGCAGGTGTTTATGCCATCCCACTAAAATACCCGGACGGCTCCAGGCGATACTACATCGGAATGACCAAACGTTCGTTTGGAATTAGAATCAGCGAACATAAAAGGGATACAAGAGACGGGAGAATAACCACTGCCATATCAAGAGAAGTCAAGTTAAAGTCCGCCGATCCCATATGGAGTGATGTAAAGAAATTAGCTTCATACTCCAAGCCCAAATCTACCGCCATTCGCGAAACCTTGGATATCTTGACCAGCTGCAAAACTTGCAATGATAGCGTTTCTCTGGAGTTGCCACGTATTTGGAATCAGTTCTTCAAATAATGCTGAGTTCTCTACCATTGCACCGCGTGCCCAACCAACGTGACCTCGTTTCTTCAAAATATCACGTTTGCTCCTAATCATTTATTGTCTAGTCAAGTCACCGCATTCAAAGTGTTGAAACGTTCTATTATTCAGTTTGCAGTTAGCTGTCTACCTTCCTTGAGAAAGCTATCTGGTTGATGTGCGAACTATTCTACGTCAAGAATTTTCGGATTTTTAGTATAGTTATACTATTTTGAGTATAATTTGGTGTACAGTTCCTACTTTTTGAATCATGCAATGCGTTGATTATTATACGCTTTCCAACATAACAGAAATCATTACTCAAGTTATGAGGATAATGGCTGTGGAATAAATCTCACTCCTATGACCTGACCTTTGACCCCATTTCAATGATATTCAACCGAACCGGTAAAGTATAGTTCTGGAACAACATGATAAAGTTTTGTCTCAACCGAAGCATTTTTACGTAAGTTATGACGCATAAGGGCGATGGAATGGATCCCGCTCCTATGTCCTGAACTTTGACCATATTTCGCCCATTTTCAATAGGGGTTGTCCCCTGATGGTCCCTTACCACATACTAAAATTGCATCGAAATCGACGCATTTTTACGCCAGTTATGACGCATAAGGGCAATTGAATGGATCCCGCTCCTATGTCGTGACCTTTGACCCCATTACTCCCATTTTAAATAACATTCCGTCCCCGGGTGGTCCTCTAGCACATACTAAAACTTCATTGAAATCGAACTATATTTACGCGAGTTATGACGCATAAGGACAATGGAATGCATCCCGCTCCTATGTTCTGACCTTTGACCCCATTTTGCCCATTTTCAATAGGGTTCGTTCCGAGATGGTCCCCTACCACATACTAAAATTGCATCGAAATCGGACCATTTTTACGTGAGTTATCATGCGGACGGACAAAGCTAGAGCATATACGCTTCTTCAACCTACGGTTGGAAAGCGTAAAAAAAAAAAAAATAACAAGTTAGTAAAATCATGCAATGCATTGATTATAATACGCTTTCCAACATACCAGAAATCATTACTCAAGTTATCACTCAAGTTATGAGAATTATGGCTGTGGAAAAAATCTCGGTCCTGTGCCCTGACCTTTGATTTCATTTCGATGGTATTCAACAGAACCGGTTTGGTATACCTCCGAAATAACATGTTAAAGTTTTGTCGCAATCGAAGCATTTTTACGTAAGTTATGATGCATAAGGGCTATGGAATAGATCCCGCTCCTGTGTCCTAACCTTCGACCCCATTTCGCCCATTTTCAATAGAATTCGTCCCCAGGCAAGACCCTACAACATACTAACATTTCATCCAAATCGAAGCATTTTTACATAAGTTATGACGCATAATGGCGATGGAAGTGATTCCGCTTCTATGTCCTCACCTTTGACCCCATTTCGCCCATTTTCAACAAGGTTTGTCGCCAGGTAGTCTTCCACCACATACTAAAATTTCACCGAAATCGAACCTTTTTTACGTTAGTTATGGTGCATAAAAGCAGTGGAATGGATCCCGCTCCTATGTACTGACCTTTGACCCCATTTCGTTCACTTTAAATAGGGTACCTTCCCAGATGATCCCCTACCAGATACTAAAATTTCATCGAAATCGAACGATTGTTACGCGAGTTATTGTGCGGACGGACATACGCACACAATGCGTGACGTAATGAGGCAGATGGGAATCGCGACCATATCTCGCCGCAAGAGTGTGACGTCATAAAACTTTAATAGGATCGCCACACAACGCGTGACGTAATAAGACAGATGGCGTGACTGCGCGCCAACATTCTCAAACGCGAGATTGTGACGTCATAAGATTTCTAAGCATTGGTAACATTAATGGAACAATAGAACAACGCCATCAATAAAAACGTTATAATTCGGGGTGGTTATTTAACCCACTGAACGAATTCTCCTAAAGTCGAGATCAAGCTAAATCGATTTCTAGTACCAGAAAACGGTAGGTTAACGACTTTCATCAAAATTCTTAGAGCCGTTTTCAAAATAAAATGTACATACATACATACAAGAATTGCTACTTTAAGGTGGACGTCAAGTAATTTTGCTTCCTATACTTCCAATGGAAAAACTTCTGTACCCATTTTCTTCACAATTAATGCGTTCCCTAGGATGAAAATTTGAACATCGATTAAAATATCTTTATTTTATAACTTGCAACACTTAATATTTTCTAAAACATAACCATAATTATGCAATTCAACATTTGTTTGTCTACTGACATCATGGAAACACAAGTCGCGCCATCTTTTTTCTGGACAATTAATGGCGTTCACAAGGATGAAAATTTGAACATTGATTAAAATAGCTTCATTTCATAACTTGGAATACTTAATATTTTCTAAACCATAACCGTAATTATGCAATCCAACATTTTTTTGTCCACTGACGTCATCAAAGTACAGGTCGCGCCATCTTTTCTCTGGTTTCAACACCACCAAAGGAAAAGTTATTGATTTTTAATATGATTATGGTTATGTTTTAGAACATATTAAGTTTTCCAAGTTATAATATGAAGTTATTTTAATCGATGTTCAAATTTTCATCCTTGGGAACACATTAATTGTGAAGGAAATGTGTACAAAACTTTTTCCATTGGAAGTATAGGAAGCAAAATTACTTGACGTCCACCTTAATAATATGGGATAAGGGTAACGAAAAGGATCGCAATCCTATGTCCTGACCTTTGACCACATTTCGTCCATTTTCAATAGGGTTCGTCCCCAGGTGGTCTCCTACTACATACTGAAATTTCATCGAAGTCGAACCATTTTTACGCAAGTTATGACGCATAAGGGCAATAGAATGCATCCCGATCTTATGTCCTGACCTTTCATCCCACTTCACCCATTTTGAATAGGGTTCTTCCCCGGGCGGTCTCCTACCACATAGTAAACTTTCATTGAAATCGAACCATATTTACGCAAGTTATGGCGCATAAGGGCAATGGAATGATTCCGCTCCTACGTCGTGACCTTTGACCCCATTTATCCCATTTTCAATAGAGTTCGTCCCCATGTGGTCCCCTAGTACCACATACTAAAATTTCATCGAAATCGAACCATTTTTACGCCAGTTATCGTGCGGAAGGACGGACAAAGCTGGAGCATATACGCTTCTTCAACCTACGGTTGGAAAGCGTAAAAAAAAATAAAAAAAATAATGGAAGTTTTTACGAAAATTTTGCATGGCGGCCCCTTGACTTGGGCTCAGACTCTTTCCAAAAGCCGTCTGCAGTCTAAGTTAGAGTACCATGATATACTATACCAATTCAAAATTTAAAAAAAAAGTAAAAAAAAATACCTTTTTACGAAAATTTTAGATAGGGGGGGGGCGCCTTGCCCCCGGGCTCCGATCCCTTCCAAAAAAAACCATCTACGCTCTAAGTTAGAGTACCATGAGATAGTTTACCAAATTTGGTGGTTCTAAATTTTAAAAATGTAAATTTGCAAAGCGGACAAACAAACAAACATTAAACTTTATGTAGTAGATGTTGCCCGTCGTATGACAGCGTGAAATTTTTTATTGAAGTAGATTGAAAACAGATCAAATAGACGCCAGATTTCTGTAAGGAAAAATAATAAAAACATATAGTAAGAACTCATTCATGTTAGAACTTAAAATTATATGCTATTTATTTCCGTTTTTCAAAATACATCGCGATAAATAACATTCTGTTTAAAATATTTGTTGTTTAACAATTGTAGATTAGAGCGTTTAGATAGATCGACATTTTGCAAAATGTGTAATATAATTAGCACTAAACTCGGAAAGTTAGTTATATTAAAAAATAGTTAAAGCGTGCAAATTAATATTCAAATTGTGCTAAATTAAATTAATACACAAATGCAACTTACCGTGATATTAAGAATTCAATTCGAATTTTGTAGATCGGAAAAAGAGAACTCCAGTCATTGATAATCCAATGTTTTTAAATTAGCACACTATCACGTTGACATCTAAAAGTGATCGCATGCTATTATATAGCAGGCAATCACTTTGACATCTCGAGAGCACACACGAATTGATCGATACGTGATGGCGCAACAATGCAGACTTTCTCTCCTTCCAGGAGTCCGATTTCAAAAAGTTCTTCTTTGTCCGACAGTGTTTCCAATAGGAAATGTTTTTCATATAAATTGAACATTTTCAAGTAAATCATAGACTTTCCGCGAGGGGGCGCAATGGTAAATTGCGTTTCCCCCAATATTTCTGCTTCTAAAACACCGCTTTGAGAAATTCTTACTGTATCGCATACACCTCCTGATGGAAAATGTTTTTCATATAATTTCTAGTATTCGATAAAGAATGGTATGGCCACCAGGGGGCATTAGTAATAATTTCTGCTTCTGATGTATTTGCAGCAAAATCTGAGCCCCTGCAACTGGACTAAAATTTGTTTTTCTTGGGCCGATACCATTTACATCGAAAACCTTTTGAGAATATTTTCTTCCTAAAATAATGCATGTTTTTCTCGCCAGGGGGCACAGAAGCATATCTTATACAGTATTTGTCCATATCTCTGCTTTGAAGTGTCTGATTTGAAAAATTCTTTCTTCGTTGGAGAACCTTTGCGCTGCGAAATGTTTCTTATATATTTTCAAATTTTTCTTAACGCACAAGTCTGCAACCAGAGGGCGTAAGCTCACAATTCCGTTTACAGCAATATCTTCGGGATTAAAAACTCGGTTGAAAAACTTTTTTCTTCGGTTAGACACTATTGTTTTCCATACCTGTTCCACTGACTTCGAATAGCTTTGTCAATTTTATTTGCTTCAGAACGGATACAAAAGACGTGCTCATTACACCCGGAAATTCGGTGTCATCTTTCTTGTTTCTTTTTAGCGTGCCTTCTTAGAAACAGTACGTACTTATTAGTATCATTTTGTCCATCCTTCCGTGGACACAATATCTCTGCAACTATTACTTCGATTTCAAAAATTCTTTTTGCATTGGAAAGCTTGAACGATGATCCTTGCTTTGCGGTTTTTTATCGATTCATAACTTCGCCGCTAGAGGGCGTAAATGCAGGTAATATTGAATTCAAAATACATTTTATTCCATATATTTGCTTTTAAATATCCGATTGAATTTTTTTCTCTTTTCGATATCATTTATAACGCAGACTATATTAGGTGCATTATCTTCGGAAGAAGTGGATATTTCAGAAGTTAACAGAAAAGTAACCAAAGCTCTAATGGAAACAGCAACAAAATTAGCTGGGTCTAAGAACAAGTTGCATGTGAACAAATTATCAGGTAAAACCAAAATGTTGATGCAAAAAAGAAGAGAGATGAGGACAACTAAAGAAGATGTGACTTCCAAAGTGGAATATATAGAGCTATGCAAGACAACACGAAAAAGTATCACTGAAGATGTAAGGAAATTCAACTGTGAGCTAGTGAGGAAAGCAATTGAAAACAACCAAAGCCTTAAGATAGCAAAGGGACATCTCAGTAAGGGAAGAAAACAGATTATGGCTCTGAGAAAAGAAGATGGTTCTATAACAAGAAATAGAGGCGAAATTTTGACAAGAGTGAAAGATTTCTACTCCAAATTATATGAAAGGGATGATACATGTACTCCAGACATCATGAAAGGTACCAGAGTTCTTCCAGTCCTCCCAGCAGAAGTTGCTCATGCAATCAAGAACATGAAGCGGAGGAAAGCTCCAGGAGAAGATGGAATTACTATAGACATCATACAAGAAGCAAGTGGAGAAATTGAAACAGTACTCGCCCAAATTTTCACTCGATGCCTTAATGAAGGGAAGATTCCTGAGGATTGGAACAATGCTACAATGATCCTGCTACATAAAAAAGGTGACATTGAGGATCTCAGGAACTACAGACCTATCAGCCTCCTATCAGTGGTTTATAAAATCTTCACTAAAGTTCTTTCACACCGCTTGAAGGTAACACTGGACATGGCTCAACCGAGAGAACAAGCTGGATTCAGGAGTGGCTACAGCACAATAGATCATATCCACGTACTGAGAGAACTAATTGAAAGAGCGAGGGAATATGAACTTCCATTGTGCATGGCTTTTATCGATTATGAAAAAGCCTTTGATTCGGTGAAACCATCAGCAGTTACCATGGCTCTGAAATCCTGCGGTATTGAAGATGCATACATTAATATTATTAATAACATCTATGAAAATGCAAGTGCAAAGATTCGGCTGTTTGAAAATACAACACACATAAAAATTGGAAAGGGAGTGAGACAAGGTGACACCATATCTCCGAAGCTCTTTAATGCCACATTGGAAAATGTCTTTCAATCACTGAACTGGGAAAACAAGGGGATAAAGATTAATGGAGATTATCTAACCCACCTTCGTTTTGCTGATGACGTAGTCATTTTTGCAACTACCCCATCAGAGCTGCAGAGTATGATCCAGGAACTTGCTGACAAGAGTAAAGAAGTGGGATTAAAAATGAACTTTCAGAAAACAAAAGTGATGTTCAATGCTTTTACAAGAAATGAAGATTTATCGATTGATGGAGAAAAACTGGAGATAACAGATACGTATGTTTATCTCGGACAGCAGATATCAAGTGAGGGTCACATTGATGAAGAAATTAATCGGCGTACAAAACTTGCTTGGAGAGCTTTTGGAAGAAACAGCATAATTTTCAAGAGCAATATGCCATTATGTCTTAAAAGAAAAGTGTTTGATCAATGCATCCTTCCAGTGCTTACGTATGGTGCAGAGACGTGGACCTTAACTAAAAGAGACATACAAAGGCTGCAGACAACTCAAAAAAGCATGGAGAGGTGCATGCTTGGTATAACCAGGAGAGATAAGAAGAGGAACTCGTGGATCCGAAAAATGACGAGAGTGGAAGACATCATGATCAGAGTTAAATCCCTGAAATGGCAATGGGCTGGACATACTGCCAGAAGGACAGACCATAGATGGACAGCCGAAATTTTAGATTGGATTCCAAGGGACAGGAAAAGACCCAGAAAAAGACCACATGGGAGATGGGTGGATGAAATTCGTAAGTATGCGGGAGTGACATGGAGGAGACTGGCACAAGACAGACCGTTGTGGAGGAAACTTGGGGAGACCTTCGTCCAGCAGTGGATTGATAATGGTTGACAATGATGATGATGATGATCTTCTTCAAGTAAAGCATACATTTTTGACTAAGGGCTGTAAAGGTAAATTACTTTCCCCCGATATATCAGCTTCTAAAAGTCCGATTTTTAAAATACTTCTGCATTTTCTTTTTCAAGTAATGCATAGATTTTCCACTAGGGGCTGTAAAGGTAAATTACGTTTCCCCCGATATATCTGCTTCTAAATGTCTGATTTTAAAAATACTTCTGCATTTTCTTCAAGTAATGCATAGATTTTCCACTAGGTAAATTACGTTTCCCCCCGATATATTTGCTTCTAAAAGTCTGATTTTTCACATACTTCTGCATTTTCTTCAAGTAATGCATAGATTTTCCACTAGGGGCTGTAAAGGTAAATTACGTTTCCCCCGATATATCTGCTTCTAAAAGTCCGATTTTAAAAATGCTTCTGCATTTTCTTCTTCAAGTAATGCATAGATTTTCCACTAGGGGCTGTAAAGGTAAATTACGTTTCCCACGATATATCTGCTTCTAAATACCTGATTTTAAAAATACTTCTGCATTTTCTTCTTCAAGTTATGCATAGATTTTCCACTAGGGGCTGTAAAGGTAAATTACGTTTCCCCCAATATATCTGCTTCTAAAAGTCCGATTTTAAAAGTACTTCTGCATTTTCTTCTTCAAGTAAAGCATAGATTTTTCACTAGGGTCCGTAAAGGTAAATTACATTTCCCCCGATATATCTGCTTTTAAATGTTAAATGTCCGATTTGAAAAATACTTCTGCATTTTCTTCTTCAAGTAATGCATTTATTTTCCATTAGGGGCCGTAAATAAATATTACGTTTTCCCCGATATCTCTGCTTCTAAAAGTCCGACTTGAGAAATACTTCCGCACCGAGTACAGCTCCTGAGAGGAAATGCTCTACATATAATTTCCAAATTTTTGTAAAGAATGATTTGGCCACCAGGGAGCGTAAGTGTTTATTACGGCTTTTGACGTATTTGCAGCAACATCTGAGCTTCTGAAAATTCGATTGAAAAAATCTTTCGTGGGCCAATACTACTCATACTCGTTAAACCATTGAGAGAAGCTATGCGAGTCGTAAAAGTTAATGTCTACTGAACTATGGCGGCGGCAATGGTAAGTATTTCGACTGTTTAGTTTTTCAAAAACAATATTTATTATCTTCTTTATTCGAAATATACGAAATGCAGTCTATGACAAACAAAATAAACAACAAAATTATCATTGACTGGTGTTGTTGAGCCGATACGAGTTTCCAGCGGAGACCCAGGGGTGCAGAATACGCCCGAACGCACGAACAAGTTTCGGGAAAAATTAATGCAGCTCTGTGGAAATTTTTGCCAGGGGTTAAAATAATAATAGTGATAATAAAACGAAAAATTAGTTTATTCACAACGAATATAACGTGAAAAATAGGAGTAATTTACTACAAGGTAATCAGGTAATCATTTTGAAAAATGTGTCATTATGAATACAAGAGGTTATGAGGGCTGTGACGTATTGACGCTCGCAAACGATTCACCGAGCCTAAACGACTTTACACTCATGCCAAGGCGGAGACATCGTGGCATGAGTAACAAGTATGACGCAACCATTAGTCACACTAATAATTATGATACACTTTCCAACATACCAGGTATCATTACTCAAGTTATGAGGATAATGGCTGTCGAATAAATCTAGCTCCTGTGTCCTGACCTTTGACCCCATTTCGATTACATTCTGCAGAACCCGTTCAGTACATCCCCGGAACAACATGATGAAGTTTTGTCGCAATCGAATCATTTTTACGTAAGTTACGACGCATAAGGGCAATTGAATGGATCACTCTCCTATGTCCTGACCTTTGACCCCATTTCGTCAATTTTTAATAGAGTTCGTCCCCAGGTGGTCCCCTATCACATACTAAACGTTCATCGAAATCGAATCATTTTTACGCAAGTTATGACGCATGAGGGCAATGGAATGAATCCTGCTCCTATGTCCTGACCTTTGACCCCATTTCGTCTATTTTCAATAGGGTTCCTCCCCAGGTGGTTCCCTACCAGATGCTAAAATGTCATCGAAATCGAACCATTTTTACACGAGTTATCTCGTGCGGACGGACGCACAGACAGACAGACTGACAAAGCTGGAGTATATACGCTTCATCAACTTACGGTTGGAAAGCGTAAAAACCGGACCTGAGCGCAAGGCAGCGAGTGTTCATCAACGGCTACTGAACGCTCGATCTGAGCGTAGAGTAGGCAGACTTGTTCAGTCCAACACACGGGCAACACTTCGTCAGATTACATATAATCTGAATCAGGGACCAAATCCAATGACCTCTCAATGTACAGTTCGCCAGACATTACATCGTATGAGCTACAAAAGCAGGCGGTTTGGCCTGTCCGTTTGCCATTACTATCTGCAGCGAACAAGAAGAAAGGCCTCCACTTTGCTCAGGAACACATTTTCTGGTGGGGCAATTTACCGCCAAACTGTTTGCACTTATTCAGATTTTTTTTCCAAGGTCCGTTTGACCATTTTATGTCGACCAATCATTATATCGACCAGTCGTTATTGTAGACCAATCGTTATGTCGATCAACCGTTTGTCGACCAACGGTTTGTCGCCCAATCGTTACATACCCACTGCAAGACAATGCTCCATGCCATACCTTTCATATTGTACGCGAAAGGTTTGAAGAGCATCACGGAGACATTTCCCTGCTGCATTGGCTTTCTCAATCACCGGATCTCAATCCAATGGAACATTTGTGGGATGAAGTCGAAAGGGCCATCAGGTAGGTTGCTCCGTTTCCAGCAAATCTTCAAGAGCTAGATGGTGCAATTTACCGCATTTGGGCTAATATACCTCAATCCACTTATCGAAATTAAATAAAGTACGAAGACGAATTCAAGTAGTATTAAGGGCAAAAGATCAGATCAGATCATATGTAGAGGATTTTGGGAAGGGAGTGTCTCTGTCCCCAGGTCTTAAACAACCCTTAGAAATAGGAAGCTAGGAGATTTTCTATAGAATGCCCGATAGGAAAGTGACACGGAAGCGAGGTACAAAGACGCCCTTATTTATTACCGGGGGGCCAGTACCTGGGGCCTGACGGCTTAACGTGCCCATACAACGCACGGCGGATATTTGGCGGTTCGGGCGTTCGTACTTGCCTGGGATCGAACCCGTGGTCTTCTCCGTGGCAGTCACGAACGTTGAATTAAAAGGGCAAAAGCTGGCAAAACAACGTAATAGGCAGGTGGTCATAAAAATTTGATCACTATGTGACGTACCACTGAGGTGACGGAAGTGAAAACGGCAAGTTGCAGCAATGAGCCTTACCGGCGTTGTTTAGTCGGTAGAACAGCCGCTAAAGAGATGTGGGTTGGAATCCCATCACCGGCAAAAAAGGGCAAATTCGCTATAGGGGTACTTACAAAATGACTCTGCCATCAGAAAAACAAAGGTAGTTTAATTGATCTCCATTTGTCGTTATCCACTTGTCTTTCCTACGGGTCGTACAAATATTGGAAAGGGATTTCTTGCCTGTACCTTACGCACTGGAAATGCGTCCTTTAGTAAAGGCAATCGCCCTGGTAAAGGAAAAAGTTCGTCCACACAGTAAGTACTGTGAGCCGCCCCGGTGGCGCAGTGGTCTAAGGCGTTGGCCTCTGATCATTCGTCTGTAAGGGGTCCGGGTTCGAATCCCGGTCAGGCATGGATGTTGTGTTTGTCTTACGGCACTGGCTCTCTCCCTTCCCTGGAACCAGTGACCCTAAATTAGGGACGGGCGACTGCTTATAGCCCATTGAGTTGCTCACGGTGGTCGTTAAACCTCCAATCAAAAAAAAAAAAGTACTGTGATCTACGACAATGGATTCTGCTCGCATGATTTAACGTTCGCTTCAGAAACCCTTTTTCCGGCTTATATTTTACAGGGTGATCCATTTAAACCAGTACCCTGAAAAAACCTTACATTTTTGCATGGGATCGCGCAAGGAACTTCTTTTTTTCAATAGAAGCAGCAACTCCTGGAGAATAAAAACCGCCACCGTAAAGATGATTGTTAACCGTAACTGTAACTCAGCTCGTGATTTGTTTGTTATTGCGTTGTCATTCACTTGCGTGCATTCAGAAACATGCAGTACTCTGTTCCAGAGCGTGTTTTTTTTAGTGAAATCGTATTAGGTAACCAATTCTGTCATCAAAACGCAACGAGCATTTCGAAGAGAGTTTGGAGTTCGAAAAGTGCCAAGCAAGTCAACAATTCTGTCGATGGCAAAAAAACTGGAGCAAACTGGTTCTCTGCTCAGCGGTAGCGGTTGACATCACCCTCCAATACCCCAAACGTGTGTGGACGATGTTCGCCAACGTTTACTTCAATCTCCGATGAAATCGTTGCGCAGATTAAGCCAACAGACAGGATATTCATACAGAACTTGTCAAAGGGCAGCAAAAAAAGCGAATATTCGACCATTTAAAGTGCACGTAATCCATCATTTGCAGGAACCGGACAAGGGAAAGAGAGTAAGTTACTGCAAATGGTATCAACATTTTCTTAATTTGCGATCTGATATTCTCTCCATCACATGGTTTACGGATGAAGCCTGGTTTCATCTGTCAGGCTACGTCAATTCCCAAAACAGCAGATACTGGGCTGCCGAAAACCCACACGTTATGTGTGAAACACCGATGCATTCACAAAAGGTTGGTGTATGGTGTGCGGTTTCGTCTACGAAAATTATTGGCCCCATTTTTTTCTCTGAGACTGTCAACACTAACGTTTATTGCCGCATATTCAATGAATTTGTGGAACAACTTGATGACATTGAATTGACAGAGGGCTACTTTCAGCAGGATGGCGCTACGTGTCACACATCGAAAGTCTCAATGGAACTCATAACCAGCTTCTTTGATGACGGATTAATTTCAAAAAACATGTGGCCTCCCCGATCTCCGGATTTAACTGCCCCTGACTTTTTTTCATGGGGCTACTTAAAGGATAGAGTTTACAAAACCCATCCAAAAACATTGGATGCATTGCGTGAAACAATCACGATGGAAATTGGCAATGTTACTGCTCGTACTCTACATATGACATCACTGAATATGGTGTGGCGTGTTCAACTGTGTTTACAAGAAAATGGAGGACACTTCCAACATTTGCTTTGATAAAATGATTCTCCAATACCACATGTATAATTCTCACTTACTGTATGATTTTGTTGTTATTTATAAAGAAGTTATAAGTAAATCACATGGTACTGGTTTAAATGGATCACCCTGTAGAATTCGCCCTATAGAATTTGTCCGGAGTAATTGTTGGAAGCTCTTTATTTACTGCGACATCATTGGCCTTATAAATGCCCTGTAGCTGTGAGAGCACGTTCTGACTGCGACGCTGAAATAAATAGAGTTCATCGGGGGTGCGAAAAGAGAATTGCTATCTCATTAGAGAACTCCCTCGTTCTAATTTAGACGATTTCATTGTCAGCAGGCGCATTTAGATAAGATAACAGTACAAGTGAATGGTAATGACGAAACGCAGATGAAAAAGATACAAAACATCATTATCTTACATGTGTTCATGTCCATATACTAACCTTATTAGATGAGTAGTGTTTTGCATGCTATACCTCCCAATGAGACCGATTTCAAATCTCATTTGATAAACGAATCACCATCTTGAATTGATTGCTCTAATTATAGATGGCTTTTCACTGAATCGCAGTGGATTCCACTGATAAACGTAATTGTTCATTGTTATTCCACTTAATCTCTTTCAGGTATCTTTTGGATAGAAAAACTTCTTGTGAGAGCCATATTTGTTCGAGATGTACAGGAGTTGTCCAAAATAATGGAAACACCTGGAAACAATAGATGTTACGAAAATAATAAGGTGTGGGAGCACCCTTGGCATTTAAAACTGCCTGAATCCTCCTTGGAATGGACCCATACAAGTCCTGGAGGGTGGTAAGTGGTATGTTGTACCATTCTTTTGCAGAAACTGCTTCAATTCCTCGAGAGACTCCAGAGGAGGATAACGGGATCACACTCTGTTTTCCAACACAGACCACAGGAGCTCAATGATGTTTAAATCCGGTGATTGTGCAGGCCAGGGTAGGTGTGCAGCTTCATTCTCATGTTTCTCAAACAATGACTGAACAGTTCGACTTGTGTGAATCGGAGCATCATCATCTTGAAAGGTGCAATCTCCTGACGGAATCAATGTCTGCGCCATTGAATGCACATGGTCGGCCAAAACAGTGGCATGGTAACCACTAGCGATCCGTCCGTGTAAGGTGATAATAGTACCTGCTGGAAACCACGAGATGATGGCTCGAACCATTACGGAACCGTCCCCAATAAAAAGGAGACAGTATGGGTTGTAGGATTTTGCGGGGTTCTCCACACTTAAACCCGTACTTTGGTGAGGAATAGTGAGAAAACTGACTCATCGGAAAACAAGACATGTTTCCATTGATCCGCAGTCCACGTTCCTGGCACCACTGTAGTCTCCGTTTGATATTCACCTGTGATACCAGGGGTTTTGCACTCGCAGCTCTGCAGTAAATATTGTGCTTATGCAATTCCCTTCGCACGGTATGGGTCCATACTAGGTTTTGGAAATGCGAATGAAGCTCAGCTGTCACTTTCGTCGCCGTGGTCTTCCTCCTTGCGGTCACAATCCTCTTTAATATCCTCCTGCCTCTCGCAGTGAGTTTGGTTTTGCTTCCACAGCTGTGTATCGCAGATGATGTTGTGCCGTGAACATTGTATGCTGTCATAACCTTCGACACGGTACCTCTCGATACCCCCAATACCTGTGCCACTGTGGCTACCGACGCACCAACCAGACGGGCTACTACAATCTCCTTATAGCTACATGTTCTTTTTACTCAAAAAAAAAAAAAAAAAAAAGCACTTACGAAAGTCACTGTTTTCAGCGAGGTGTTTCCATTATTTTGGACAACTCCTGTATCATTAACGGCATAGTAACACAATCTGAAGTAGCAAGGATCTGTTTGCTAATGGAAAGTGTCTGCTTTGTTTGCAGTGCCTCTATATATAATTATTCATTGGCTATAAATTCCTTATGCCATCTATAAATTGTTGATTTTCCTAGACATTCATCTCTATAAGCCTCTTGCATAAGACAAAGTCTCTCCAACAGACTTCTTAAGCCCACAGCAAAATTTAATGAAGCATCTTTGTTCCTTTTCCACATCCATTTTTTTCAAAAAATCACCGCGCGTACACTGTAAAAAATTGGTACTTAGAAATAAGCAAAATGTACTCGTTTTTGAGTACATTCTGGGCTTATAATAGCTCTGAGTACTTGTGTCTCATTTTTGGAAAAGACGCGCACTCATTTTTGAGTACATACAGGGATTCAGTTGTGAGTATATCTGGTATTTCTAATTTGAAATATGTGTACTTATATTTGAGTACATATATTTCAAATATACACTGAAGAGCAATTGAAATAGAGATACCTGTCTAGTAACGTGTAGCACCACCTTTCGGCCTGATGACGGCGGCGATTCGTTTCGGCATGGACTTTTTTTTTTTGATTGGAGGTTTAACGACCACCGTGAGCAACTCAATGGGCTATAAGCAGTCGCCCGTCCCTGATTTTGGGTCACTGGTTCCAGGGAAGGGAGAGAGCCAGTGCCGTAAGAAAAACGCAACATCCATGCCTCACCGGGATTCGAACCCGGACCACTTTTGGACAAATGATCAGAGGCCATCGCTTAGACCACTGCGCCACCGGGGCGGCGGCATGGACTCGACAAGATACCGGAAGCGTTGGGAAGCCATACGGATCCACAACCCCTGAACAAGCTCCCACAGTTCACGAAGATTTCATGGAGGGGGGTCAGAGCCTCGAACATCTCTCTCGATGGCATCCCAGATGTGCTCGATGGGATTGAGGTCAGGTGACCTAGCTGGCCAAGGAAGCGAGGTCACGTCGGTGGAGTGTTCATCCAACCATTCGGATACAATTCGGGAGCGATGGCACGGTGCATTGTCTTGTTGCAGGATGAGGTCTCCAGTGGGATATTAAAGACGCAGAAACGGGAGCAAATGGTCGTCCAGGATATCCCGGTAACGTTGACCTGTGAGAGACGGTGTCACACGTACCAGGGGTCATATTTCAGTCCACGTAAATAGTCCCCAGACGAGAATGCCACCCTCACCAGCTTGAAGAGTACCCTGCTGGCAAGAAGGATCCATCGCTTCATGTGGTTTGCGCCGTACTCGTATCCTGCCATCCGCATGTACCACCGTGAATCTCGACTCATCAGTCCAGGCAACATTTCTACACATGTCTAGGGTCCAGTGGCGATGTTCCCGCGCCGATGCTAATCTTTGCACCCTGTGATGTGCGGTCAGCGGCGGGACCCTCGGGGGACGATGGCTTCTGTACCCCATAGCGAGGAGATGGTTCTGCGGAAATAAAACGTCTACAGATGAAGAAGAGACGGACGGACAGACGGACGAAATGATAAAGAGGAACAACTTAGAAAAAATGGTTCACAGGATAGTACTTTTTACAAATGACATTCCAATAATCAGGTAAGTTATCATGCCTTGCTTTCGAAACTGGAAAATACTAACAAAAATTTTATAACTAGTTTCTCACCATCACTTAGTAACTAGTTTCTCACCGCTACTAATCGACGTACTATATAATTTGGGACATTTATTCCCATTGTGCCTCTGACACTCGAGAAACAACGCAGAAAAAAAAATGGTTCACTGACCCGTGAAGATGAGATTTCCTCCTTTCCGTAGAGTTGCGTAATGTCCTCTCATTTTTTTTTAAGACGTTGGGTTTTTTTCTAACGAAAGGTCAAAAGTCAGTAGGTTCTCGATATCATAAGGCACCGTCTGTTCAGAATGAGAAATAATACAAGAGTTTGATTCCCTCCAGCAATATTCTACAACAGTTCATAATTCGTGAAGAAAAAAAAAATGAATGTATTATTTCGGATATATTTTTCATTCTCTGAGCGGCTTCGTAGTTTACGCTTCCTGGGCAGGAGATTAAAGAAAAAAAAGAAGCAAAATGATGACCTGCGGCTATCCATTTGTTGGGCATAAAAAAGAAAATGAGCACCTGTCTCAAAGAAAGAAAACCACAAGAAACAAGAAAAGAGGCTAACAAATGTACGCCACTGGAATTGTATTTCTCAACAATACATAAAATATCAAAATTACAATTTCCTGTTATTACCTCCCACATGTGAGCCTTTCCTTTTGTATTTATTCGTAATTGAATTCAATTCAATGCGACTTTTATCCGAAAAGACATTCTTTACAAAATTTCGCGTTAGCTTTCAAGGTCGTCTACTGACATTAGTAGGAAAAGTAAATTTGATGTGGCGCATCTTTTCCAACACCAGTAAAGTAAATTCGAAGTAAATAAATTTGATGTAACGAAAATGGGTGACGGAAGTAGTCGGTGAGTCACCTAGGTTGGTTTCTCAGTTATCTCAAAAACGGTGCTTCGTAGCGATATTTGGCTTCCTCTCGACTAACCCCCCCCTCTAGGGGTGGTTACCTGCTATTGACGAGAGCTTTAACCCTCCAGGTGGCGGGGGCTCTGGAACAGGCAATGCGAAATTTTGTTATATATATAATAGAAGACTCCCGTAAAAGCGTCCTGTCTTTCTGTAGTATTCGTCGTAGTTAAGATGCGAATATATACGTTCTCGCCATATCTGAGAAATCAACCTAGGTGACTCATCGACTACTTCCCAGCCTGAAAATTCTTTCGACGCAATATTGCGTTCTTGCGGCTTTTGAACAGGTTTTGGTTGAACGTATTATTGCGTCAACGCCGCATTGGGCACAGAAATCTCTGAACGTTTATATGGGTGCTTGCCACCTGAAGGGTTAAAATAATGTATAACACGATAGGGTGTAACCTGTAGATGCCCTAGTTGTCATCCCCCTCACTAACACACTTACGATTCAGCTTTTCTTTCTATCTTTATATCAGATTTCCCCCTGCGCATGCGCAGATGGACTTTCGCACCGACATCACATTTCATAGGTGTCAGGGTCGTTCCTTACGTTCGTCCAAACCTCAATAATAGATATGAAAACAGGGATTTGCCGGTGATAGGAATCGAAGTCGTGTCTTCTCGCTCCGGAATAAGTTGCTCTAACCAACTATGCTACACCGACGGAATGTATAGCTGCAGATTTGTCGTCTTGACACGTGATTCACCTCCGTAGTAGGTCATACATAATAATAATAATAAATATGAGAACTGGAAAAAATGGCTAAATATAGAGACTTGACCGTAGAAGTTACCCGATTATGGACTAAACACACAACGGTAGACCCCATTGTCATCGGGGCATTTGGAACAATGCCAAAAGGTTTTATAAATCATTTTGAAAAATTGCAGTTTTCTGATATACCACCTACAGAACTGCAGAAGACAGCTTTACTTGGGACATCTTATATTTTACGCCGATTCTTGACTGATACCTAGGTCTTCGTAAGGGTGCAGAAAATGTTCAGGGCCCAATATTTCCCCAGAATACATTTTTTTTGTCTGAAATTTCCCCCAAACTGTAGTGGATCTTCATACAAGTTTAAGCGATTACTAGAGTATATGTCGATAATCAAGAACTATCCTTAAAGCCTATTACTTGAAAATTTGAAAAAAAAAAAAAAAAGAATATATATTCCAATGAATTAACTAGCTTTTTTTTTTCACGAAAAAAATTCTTTTTTTTTAACGCACGAAAGATTTGGTGTTCCAGGTGAATCTCTCCCCTCTAGCAGGTGAAAGTTTTAGACGAGACAGGAATAGGCGAATCAAGAATTTTTCCTCCCCTAAAATGGCGGAACCCATTAACTTTCGACGTACAAAGAATAGGCGAATCAAGAAGAAACCCGGAGCAGAAAGGCTGAAAAATAAACAGCTAAAAAATTTATGAAATTTAAATTCGACTTAAATCCTTTGAAAAATGCATGGGTCATTCATTCGCTTTAAAATGTCCGGAATCCCCAATAATTTTTGAAATCGGTGCCTATGACACATTCACTGCCATTATTATTATTTTTTTCTATTGGAGGTTTAACGATCACCTAGAGCAACTCAATGGGGTATAAGCAGTCGCCCGTCCCTAATTTAGGGCCACTGGTTCCAGGGAAGGGTGAGGGGCAGCGCCATGAGACAAACACAACATCCATGCCTCACCAGGATTCGAACCCCGACCCATCTCGGACGAATGATCAGAAGCCGTCGCTTAGGCCACTGTGCCATCGGTGCGGCCCATTAGTTTCGGAAACAATTATAATCAATGCGTTGCATGTTTTTACTAACTTGTTTCACTGGTGGTTCACTCTCTGTAAACTTGAACAACTGTTGCCCTCAAGCATTTTACAAGTGCAGCCATTTTATTATTGCTCGCACCAATGCTTCGACCCCCACGATCATTCCACGTTCAAAGTTCGTCAGATCGCGTTTTTTACCCATTATTTCTTGCGCAATCATTTTAGTCAGGGCAGTAATTATGTAAAAATTTAGGGCTTTTTTTCTGTAATTTCGCGAATTTCAAATATATCCGCGAATTTATGATCTTTTACCTTTTTTTTGCCTAATTTCTATTATAATTTTTTGATTACTGTGTTTTTCATAATTAAATAATTTTACTACTGCCTTCGTTAGAATTTACGCTAAAAATATACCGCAAAGTAATCCTACTCGAAATTGCAAACCGCAGCTTTAAACCTTCAATTATATCTCAAGATTGTTCGTTACGAAGATACTCTTTTCGAATAAGCTTGACGGGTAATTCAAGGTCACATGCACTCTGCTGAAGAGTGCGCGCGTGATCTTTCGTTATTTCCCCCGCTATTGTTGAATGACCTTTGCGACTTGCCGGGCTAGTAAACCGTAAACCGAATGTAGTCAGTTGTGTTAGTATTTTAGCTGGGAAAACAGATGACAGGAAAGAGTGTTTCGCAGACACTTAGCTTAGAAAATTTGTGCTTTCGTGTAAACAGTTTATGAAGTTTCTAGTTATTGTTTTTTAATTTGGAGAATGGGCCACGTGAGTAAAATGAGTGCATCTGAAAGATGCAAGCAGTGCAGCAAGGGAAAGTTTCATGTGAACAAAAATCTATTGTTCTGTTCCTGTTGCAACATACCAGTGGATTTTTCGAGAAAGGACAGTTGTGAAAAGCATTTAGCAAGCAAGCTGCATAAAAAAAAAAAAAAAAGGTGTGTCTGAACAGTCAACCGAACATAATGGAGAAATGTGTTGATGAATTAATTGAGAAAAGAACTGCACAAGAACAGCATCGCTCAATGGAACTTTTGAAATTAACTGGTGCATTTCGTGCAGCTAACATCCCACTTTCCAAACTGGATAACCCAATATTTAAAAATTACTTGGAAAATTCGTTGAAGGATATTGGTGTTATTCCAAATGCAAATTGGAGTCATTTTTAGCACGTCTTTTGTAAAAAAAGATCGTGCTTATGTTACCGGTTTGTCCGTCCGTCTGTACCCACGATATCTCTGCAGCTATTAGTCCGATTTGAAAAATTCTTTTTGCATTGGGAAGCTTGAAACATGCGAATGATGATCCTTTATTTCGTTTTTTTTTACGATGTACAATTTCGCCGCTAGAGGGCGTAAATGCAGATGATGTCGAATTCAAAAATACGTTTTATTCCACATATTTGCTTCTAAACATCCGATTGAAAAACTTCTTTTATTTTTCGATTCCATTTATGTCGAAGAGCTTTTTAGATATAGTTACTTTTTCAAATTACGCATAGATTTTCCGCTAGGGGGCGTAAAAGTAAATTACATTTTTCCCGATAACTCTTCTTCTAAAACTCCGATTTGAAAAAAAAAATCTTCAGTGGATACACCTCCTTATGAAAAATCTTTTGCATATAATTTCTAATTTTTGGTAAAGAATACTTTGGCCACCAGGGGGCGTAAGTGTTAATTTTTGCATCTGATGATTTGCCATAAAATCTGAGCTTCTAAAATATCGATTGAACAAATTCTTTCTTGGACTGATGCCACTCACATCGTTAAACATTTTCGGAATATTTTCTTCTTAAAATATTCCACAGTTTCTCTGCCAGGGGGCGTAGATGTGCATCTTATTTTTGTCAATATCTCTACTTCTAGGAGTCCGATTTGAAACATTTCTTCTTTGTTGGATAGTGTTTTCAGTATGACATTTTTTTCATATAATTTCAAAATTTTCAAGTAATTCATAGACTTTCCGCTAGGTGGCGTACAGGTAAATTGCGTTTCACCCTATGTCTCTGCTTCTAAATTTCCGATTTGAAAAATTCTTTCTGCACCGGATACAGCTCCTGATGGGAAATCGTTTGCACATAATTTCTAATTTTTGTAAAAAAATGGTTTGGGCACCAGGGAGCGTAAATCTTAATTTCCGCTTCTGATGTATTTGCAGCAAAATATGACCTTCTAAATTCCCGATTGAAAAAAATGTCGTTTGTAGACCGATACTGCTCATGTCGACAAACCTTTTAGAAACATTTTCTTCTTAAAATAATGCATGGTTTCTACTCCAGGGGGCGTAGATGTATACCTTTTGTCAATATCTCTACTTCTAGAAGTCCGATTTCAAAATTTCCTTTGTTGGATAGTGTTTCCAGTGTGATATGTTTTTCATATAATTTCAAAATTGTCAAGTAAATCATAGACTTTCCGCTAGGTGGCGTACAGGTAAATTGTCCCCCCCCCTATATCTCTGCTCCTAAATCTCCGATTCGAAAAATTCTTTCTGTACCAGATACAGCTCCTGATGGGAAATACTTTGCACATAATTTCTAATTTTTGTAAAAAATGGTTTGGCCACCAGGTGACGTAAGCCTTAATTTCCGCTTCTGATGTATTTGCAGCAAATTATGAGCTTCTAAATTCTAGATTGAAAAAACCGTCGTTTGCAGACCGATACTACTCATGTCGACAAACCTTTTAGGAACATTTTCTTCTGGAAATAATGCATGTTTTCTACGCCAGGGGGCGTAGATGTATATTTTGTTTTCGTCAATATCTCTACTTCTAGGAGTACGATTTGAAAATTTCCTTCTTTGTTGGATAGTGTTTCCAATGCGAAATGTTTTTCCTATAAATTAAAAATTTTCAAGTAAATCATAGATTTTCCGCTAGGGGGCACAAGGGTAAATTGCGTTTTTTGCGTTATTTCTGCTTCTAAAACTCCGATTTGAAAAATTATTCCTTTATCGCATACAAGACCTGACGGAAAATATTTTTCACATAATTTCTAATGTTTGGTAAAGAATGGTTTGGCCACCAGGGGCATAAGTGTTAATTTCTGCTTCTGATGTATTTGCAGCAAAATCTGGGTTCCTGAAAACTCGACTAAATTTTTTTTTCTTGGACCGATACCGCTCATATGAAAAATACCTTTTGAGAATACTTTCTTCCTAAAATAATGCATGGTTTTCCCACCAGGGGACGTAAAGTCACATCTTATTTTTGTCGATATCTCTGTTTCTAAGAGTCCGATTTGAAAAATTCTTTCTGTGTTGCAGAGCGTTTCCGGTGCGAAAAGTTTCTCATATAAATTCATGTTTTTCTTAACGCACAAGTCTGCAACCAGAGGGCGTAAGTTCACGATTCCGTTTACAGCAATATCTGAGGGATTAAAAACCCGATTGAAAAACTTCTTTCTTCCGTGAGATACTATTGTTTTTCATACCGGTTCCATTGACTTTGAATAGCTTTGATACATTTAATTTGCGTCGGAACGGATTCAAAAGATGTGCTTATTACACCCGAAAATTCGGTGTCATCTTTCTTGTTTTCTTTTGGAAATGTTAGCATATATCATCGGCCGCGAACATTTCGCGAAATTTCACAATTTCCCGCGCGAATTTTGCCTTTTATTTTTTTCGTGATAAAATTACTATCCTAATTATAGTCTCTGCGTGCCTTCAGCGTTCCCTTTTTATACTGATTTGGTCATCTTGCATCAGCAGCATCTGCGGGACAGATACTTCGCATAAAGTGATCTGGTAGTTATAATTATTTGGCCACTGAGTGTACATCCCCCCCTCCTCCCGAGAAAGACGGGTGCACGAAATCGTAGATTTCCGGGTCAGCCGACAAGACATACTTGAAGTAGCTCCCTGTAAAAAAAAAGGAATTCTGATTAATTCCAGACCAAAGAACTAATTCAGATTAATTCCAGACATATGTAGATGAAGCACCACACATTTTTTGAACCTCACTGCTGTCATGAGATTTATTTTACGTTAGGGAGGCTATATAGAGAATTCGCACCTTTTTGTCGAAGATCGCTTTCGAATCCAGGTCATCCTACTCTGGAGCGGCTGCTCTACAAACTGAACTATGCAGCCAAGGCTTATCGGTACAACTTCCCGTTTTGATTTGGGACACTTAATTGGAACGTCATCCCCCCCCCCCTTTGAAGCTGTGTATGATCCATAAACTTGCTGGCAACAGTGAAGGCCACAGTTGGAACCGGGTCAAAAATTTCGGACCCCGACCTAAACGTCACATAATTGAACCTACTCTGAAAAATCTGCATATACATTTATGTGTACATATATATATATATACACTATCTAGCAACAAGTAATTGGACACCTGTGATAGCAAAGGAAAACGAAGTTTATTCACCTTCAATAGTTGGTGGAGCCTCCACGAGCGGCGATTACAGCTGCGACCCTCCGGAGCATACTCTCAACCAGGCGTTGTACGACGGCTAGCAGTATTTTCTTCCACTCGGCTTGGAGAAGACAGGTCAGTTCCTTCACCGATTTCGGACGGTGGGGGCACCTCTTAAGTCTATGCTCCAACTCGTCCCAGAGGTGCTCGATAGGGTTAAGGTCCGGGCTCTGCACAGGCCAGTCCATCTACATATGTCTGGAATTAATCTGAATTAGTTCTTTGGTCAGGAATTGTCACCATACCAAGCCATGGTGGACCTCGCAACATGACAGGTGGCATTGTAATCCTCAAATTAACATGGGTCCTCCCCGTAAAACTGCCACAACGTAGGAAGCGCATGGTCATCCACAAAATGGTGCAGTAGGTCTCGGCGTTGAGTCTACCAGGAATTGCGACCAAGTGTTCCGTGCCATAACAGGAGAAACACCCCCATAGCATAATTCCACCACCGCCGAACTTCACAGCTGGCACAATACATTCCGGCAGGAGGTGTTCTCCAGGCAAACACCAAACCCAGAATCTGTCTGTCATCCGAACGGTAGAGGGTGAACCTTGATTCGTCGCTCCAGAGAACCTGTTTCCACTGTTCAACGGTCCACTGTCGACGTTGTTTGCACCACGTTAGCAGAGCAGCACTGTTGGACTTGCTGATCAAAGGCTTGTGGGCGGCAGCACGTCCATGATAACCGAGCAGATGGGCTTCTTTACGGATGGTATTCATCGAAAGAACACTCCCGGATGCCTGTTGAAACTCCTCGCGGATGTGGCCCATCGATTTGGTGCGGTTCTTCCGAATTTCTCTGGCTAGCACCCGTCGGTCTCTAACTCCCAGTTTTGTGGGTCTGCCGGGTCGGGGCACATTCCGACAGTCACCTCTCATCTTCCACATGCCAATCACGTAGGCCACTGTCGATTTTGGGTACTTCAACTTTGCTGGATATGTCACGTATGGATCGGCCATTTCTGCGATACCCGACGATTACACCTTTCTCGAAATCAGAGAGCTCCGAACTGCGTGGCATCTTGCATGCGACTGGTTGAGTTCTTGTTTCCCACACGATATTTAACGGCGGCGGCAATGATGTGTATCAGGACCGCAGATATCGTCTATTGCAGGGGTGTCCAATTACTTGTTGGTAGATAGTGTATATATATATATATATATATATATATATATATATATACCATATTGACGAAAGTCACCGGACACCCCTTCAAAAGAAAATGAACGGAACCGCTGCTCTGTTAAGATGTGCAGTACAGCTGCAAACGGTATGAAACAAGTCTGCAGCTGACCGCGATCATACTGCTCAGTGAGTTGAGTGAAAATGTTGCAGAACTGACTTTGAGAAAGGAAAGATTGTTGGTTGTTATATTAGAGGGTTGTCCATAAGAGAAACCGAGAGGCGTTTAAACATACCCAGGTCAACTGTTTTGGATGTACTGAATAAGTGGAAGACACGTGGCGTGCCTGAAGTAGCAAAACGTACCGGCAGACGAAAGAAAGCCAGTGATAGAGGACGTCGAAACCTCAGGAGAGTCGTTACAGCTAATCGACGGAGTATTGCACAAGACCTCAGTGTACAGGTGAGGAAAAATGCTGGAACCTCAGTATGTACACGTACTATTCGCAGAGAACTTCATTCCATGGATTACTGTGGTCGTACGGCTGCTCATAAGCCTTTCATCACCACTCGGAATGCTACTCGTCGTTTAGCATGGTGTGAAGAACATTTATCGTGGACCGTGGATCAATGGAAACGGGTCCTATGGACTGATGAATCCAGATACACGATCTATCAGTCTGATGGTCGTGTGTGGGTATGGCGGCAGATGGGGGAACGCTATTTACCACAGTGTACTGTTCCTACGGTCAAGTTTGGAGCTGGCAGTGTACTCGTGTGGGGGTGTATTTCTTGGTATGGTCCCGGCCCATTGGTTATCGTGGACAAACCAGTTAACCAGTACGTCTACCTCGATATTCTGGGCAATTATGCCCTACCAACTCTGTGGCAATATTATGGAACCGAGCCTTGTTGGTAAGAGCAGGATAATGCACCAAACCAAGAACTGTTACGGCGTGGTTTGACGATATTTCCGTATCGTGTGTGGACTGGCCAGTACAGAGTCCTGATCTTAATTGCATAGGACACCTATGGGATGAATTAGAGAGCCGCATAAGAAGTTTTGAACTAAGGCCGACTACTAAGCAACAGTTATCTGCAGCATTATGTACTGATAGGAAGTGCATACCTATCACTGTGTTCCAAAATCTTGTCGAAAGCATGTCTCGAAGGGTCAGTGCTTGCATTAAGACCATAGGTGGACCGACACCGTGCTAATGTATGTCAATAAATGCTGTGTTGTGTTTGTCTTTTAGGTGTCCGATTATTTTTGTCAATATAGTTTATAACACAATGAGGTGTAACCTGTTGATATTCTAGACCAAAAGTTACCAACTCTGCTCACTAACACATTTGCAATTCAGCTTTTTGACGCTGTGCATCTTTCCCACAGTGGTAAAGTAAATCCCAAGTAAAAATATTCGATATAACGAAAATGGTAACGGAAGTAGTCAAAACCATTCCTGAAATCTAATTTTTAAATGCTGTCCCATGAAGGGACGCAAAAATAGTTATTTTCATTATTACTCAACAAAACATTTTACTAAGCTATAACCGAACATTTTTTCATCACGTTTTGAATAGACAAAACAATATCTCGTTGCAGTCTGCATAAATTAAGAGAATCTGATGCTAAATGAGATAAAAGCTATTACAAAAATGCATTTTTGTTACTATGAAAACGGTGCGTGGTAGGAAAATTCGGCCTCCTCACGACCTCCCAAGGATGCTTTTGAAGAGAGATTTAATATGATGTGTAACATGAAGAGGTGTAACCTGTTGCTATCATAGACCAAAAATTACGGGTGAGGTTAGATTTTAGCTTTCACATGCGCAAATGGACTTTCGTAGATACAACACATTTCATCGGTGGAAGAGTTGTTTCTTACGTTCGTCTAAATCTGAATAATATATAATAATAAATATTGTTTTTGGACAACTAAACAATCGAAATATATACACAGTCGAGTCACATTATTGTGACTACCTCCTACCTTTGACGTCAACAGCCCGTAGCGAATGAAAGAAGACACGTGTCGTGGGCTGGCTTGGAGGGCATATAAGGTGTGCTGTAGGCATTCTGAAAACATGTCACTCTTTGCTGTCATGGATAAAAGGAGAGATTTATCAGATTTGCTGAAAGGGATGATTATCGGCTTTCGGACCAAGGGTGGCAGTATTTCTGAAACAGTTTGCAAACTGTTCGCGTGCTGCTGTGGTTAAAGTGTATCGTGATTAGAGAAATGGCACCATTGCGAATAAGCGGCGGGGAAACTGCAGAGCACCACGTGACATTGATGTGAGAGGTGAACGTCGGCTTCGAAGGTGCGTGAGGGCAGAACCAGGTCGAATGAACCATGGGGCTACCGAAAGTGTGTCTAAACCGACAGTTCGGCGAACCGTGTTGAGTATGGGGCTTCGATGCAGACCGATGGTCACTGCACATACGCTAACAAAAGTGCATCGGCAGAAAAGACCTACATTTCCACTGCAGTATTGGAATTGGACCTCCGCTGATTGGCAAAGGATTGCCTTCTCCGATGAGTCACGTTTCCTGCTCCATCGAACGGATGGACGTTGGCGTATAAGGTGAGAAACATCGGAGAACATACATTTCTCAACTATCGCTGGCAGAATACACCCTGCTGAGGGCAGCGTTATGGTCTGGGGGATGTTTTCGTGGTATTCTCTGGGTTCACTCATACCTGTGGAAAGCACTATGGACCGAATTCGTTATGAATCCATCCTTGCAGACCACGAACACCCATACATGCTGATTGTCTTCCCTGGGGCGGATGGGATCTTCCAGAACGACAATGCGACGTGTCACACAACTGGAAATATCCGAGAGTGGTTGGAAGAGCACGATGAAGACTTCAAAGTACTTCCTTGGCCCCATAATTCCCCAGACTTAAACCCAATTGAGCATCTGTGGGACCACCTCGATCATGTTGTTCGCGTTATGGATTCTCCATCGCGCACCCTCCAGCAGCTGTCAGATGCACTGCAGTCAGCATGGCTCCAGATACCTGTGAACACCTTGCTGAGTTACTCCCATCTCGTCTAGCTGCTGTCCGCGCTGCACGCGGTGGTTACTCTGGAGATTAGCTGGTGGTCGCGATAATGTGATGCGACCGTGCATTTACTATTGCTGCCGGCATAGTTTAGTATATATTTATTTTTATGACTCACATATATTTCATTGATTTTACGATAATATTCTTTTATTGACCTACCAAAGTACCACGCAATGTGAGGAATTAGTAAACCTTTTTGTTTGTTGTTATGATGTAATTCCGCTTAGTATGTACCGGACTGTGGCTCAGTGTGGTCGTGAGTAATGCGAATAATTGCAGTGTACGTAAATAAACGTATACTCTCGGAACACTCGTTCTATTTCACACCCACAAAGATCTTGGCGTTCGAAAGGCGAAGAGCGTAAATTATCAACAAAGGTTGCCAGGGCACTCTCTCGATTTCTTATGAACACGTGTGTGAAGCTCTTTAAAGGCAATAAACTAGGTGATATGCTCGTGAAACCTTGTTTTACTTTCATTCTCAAGCAAATGATAAAAACAATTCTGTAATAACAGTTTGAGTTTTAATGCACTTTTCTAATTTAAGACAATGATATCTCCTTGGGGACATTATTGGTGACGCCCAAGCCTGTAGCACATCAAGGCATGTTTTTCTAGTAGCTATTTTAATATCTTTAGTGAACTGAGAGAAAAAAAATGATGATAAAAGAGTGTAAATCTGACGTTTCAGGAGACACTGGCCTCTAAGGAACGTTTATGAAAGCCGAACAACTGGTTGACACAAAGTTTACCTTGAAGGTATACGTGCGCTCTTTTGGAGATAGAAGGTCATCTATCTGAAGGTGAAGGAAATATAGAGGAACAGAGATTTAGTAGGTTATCGTGCCTTGAATAAATTATTGATTTCCTTTTCGTAGCGGGACTATTGCATCTCTTTGTAACTGAAAAGCTCGATTTTTCATAACAGCGCTGCTTCTGTTAGCTTTCCTTGTTCCTCGAAGGTATCCAATTAAGATTTCGGTGTAAAAAAAATCATATACGAGCTGTACTCGTCTGATGTACGTCTATCTAGTACGTACAACTAGATATTTCTTAAGAAAAAGAGAGGTCACTTGATTTATTTTCGGGCTGTTATCCTCCCCTATTAGCACCTGAGGTCAGAAGTCGACCGACCCCGCACCTTTCATCAGAGACTCTGGTCCTGGACCATCCCAAGTCGCACCTGCGTGAACATTATGGGGCCCGGATGGAGGTGAAGAAAAATGGCTAGTAAATAGAAGTTTCCAAATAAGTTAATTTATTTTTTCTTTTACTGATTTTTTAATTATTTAGAAATATGCGCTGGCTTCTGAGCATTTATCCGAGTCCGAATTCTGGTGAGGTATGGATGTTGTGTTTGTCTTACGGCACTAGCTTTCTCTCCCTTCCCTGGTATCGGCGAAAAAGGACGAACTCAGAAATAGCTCCTGCGCAAACATTATGGGTTAAGGGATGGAGAGAAAGAGGGCCAATAAATAGAAGTTTCCGAAGAAGTTCATTTATTTCTTCTTTTATTGCTTATTTTGTTTATTTAGGAATTTTACAGCCGACCCCGTGGCGTAGTGCTCTGAGCGATGGCTGCTGACCGTTTTTTCGAGTGGGTCTGGGTTCGAAACCCGTTTAGACATAGATGTTGTGTTTATCTTACGAAACTGGCTCTCTCCCTTCTCTGGAACCAGTGGCTCCTAAATTAAGGACGGGCGATTGCTTATAGCCTATTGAGTTGCTCATGGTGGTCGTTAAACCCCCAACAACAACAACAACAAAAAAGGATTACTGGAACAAAGCAGATTCCGGTTAATTAGGCCAACGGTTAATCGGGCCAGCCGATTATTTGGAACGATTCTTGAAGAACATCCCGAATTGGCTCTTTGGGGAAAAGCTTCGAGTAATTGGGGCACCCGCTTAATAGGGCCAACGAGTTCTAGCCCCAGTGTGTACCAATTAACCGGATTCTACTGTATACTTTCTCCTTTATTTCGTTTCCCCTCAAAACGAAGACAAATGAAGATAAGCTTGAACGGCGAAAATAATACCTGTGACATGTGTCCGGACCATCGACCAAAAACGTAACTTGACATTTGACAGTAAATCTATGTGGTCTGTATCGAGTGAGAGAGAATTCGTATGATAAATAAGCGTGAGCCTCCCCGCCACGCCCGTAGTGGATTTGACCATGTGGCACGTGAGTGGTGCATTATGGGAAGCATGGGGTCTGTAGAAGCGCATTATGGGAGACATGGAGTGTGTACAGGTGCTTTATGGGAAGCATGGAGTATGTAGAGGTGCATTATGGGAAGCATGGAGTCTGTAGAGACGCATTATAAGGAAGCTTGGAGTCTGTAGAGGTGCATTACGGGAAGCATAGAGTCTGTAGAGGTGCATTACGGGAAGCATGAGGTCTGTAGAGGTGCATTACGGGAAGCATAGAGTCTGTAGAGGTGTATTATGGGAAGCATGAGGTCTGTAGAGGTGCATTATGGAAGCATGGAGTCTGTAGAGGTGCATTACGGGGAGCATAGAGTCTGTAGTGGTGTATTATAGGAAGCATGGAGTCTGTAGAGGTGCATTATAGTAAGCTTGGAGTCTGTAGAGGTGCATTACGGGAAGCATGGAGTCTGTAGAGGTGCATTATAGGAAGCTTGGAGCCTGTAGAGGTGCATTACGGGAAGCATGGAGTCTGTAAAAGTGCATTATAGGGAGCTTGGAGTATGTAGAGGTGCATTATGGGAAGCATGCAATTTGTAGAGGTACATTATGGGAAGCATGGAGTCTGTAGGGGTACATTTTGGGAAGCATGGAGTCTGTATATGTGCATTATAGGAAGCCTGGAGTATGTAGAAGTGTATTATGGGAAGCATGGGGTCCGTAGAGGTCCATTATGGGAAGCATGGAGTCTACAGAGATGAATTATGAGAAGCATGGAGTCTGTAGAGGTGCATTATAGAAAGCATGAAGTCTGTAGAGATGCGTTATGAGAAACATGGAGTATGTAGAGATGCGTTATGGAAAGCATGAAGTCTGTAGATGTGTATTATGGGAAGCATGGAGTCTGAGGGTGCATTATGTGAAGCATGGAGTCTATAGATATGTATTATGGGAAGCATGGAGTCTGTAGGCGAGGATTATAAAAAGCATGGAGTCTGTAGGCGATAATTATATGAAGCATGGGGTCTGTCGAGGTGTATTATGGGAAGCATGGAGTCTATAGAGATGTATTATGGGAAGCATGGAGTCTGTAGAGATGCATTATGGGAAGCATGAGGTTTGTAGAGGCGAATTATGGGAAGTACGGAGTCTGTAGGGGTTCATTATGGGAAGTATGGAGTCTGTAGAGGTGCATTATGGGAAGTATGGAGTCTGTAGAGGTGCATTATGGGAAGCATGGAGTCTTAGGGGTACAAAATGGGAAGCATGGAGACTGTAGAGGTGCATTATCGGAAGTATGGAGTCTTTAGACGTGCATTATAGGAAGTATGGAGTCTGTAGAGGTGCATTATATGAAGCACGGAGTCAATAGAGATGTATTATGGGAAGCATGGAGTCTGTAAGGTTGCATTATATGAAGCATGGAGTCTGTAGAAGAGTATTATGGGGAGTATGATGCAGTCTATAGGGGTGCATTATATAAAGCATGGAGTCTGCAAAGGTGTATTGTGGGAAGCGTGGAATCTGTAGGGGTACATTTTAAGAAGCATGGAGTCTGTAGAGGTGCATTATGGGAAGCATGGGGTGTGTAAGATGCATTATGGAAGCATGGAGTCTGTAGAGGCGCATTATGGGAAGCATGCAATCTGTAGAGGTACATTATGGGAAGCATGGAGTCTGTAGGGGTGCATTATGGGAAGCATGGGGTCTGTAGAGGTCCATTATGGAAGCATGGAGTCTATTATGGAAGCATGATAGACTCCATGCTTCATAAGGTACGAGTCTCTCTAGAGGTACATTATGAAAAGCATGAAGTCTGTAAATGTGTATTATGGGAAACATGGAGCCTGTTGGGGTGCATTATAGAAAGCTTGGAGTCTGTAGAGGTATATTAAGGAAAGCATGGGGTCTATATAGATGTATTATGGGAAGCATGGAGTCTGTTGGGATACATTATATAAAGCATGGAGTCTGTTGGGATACATTATATGAAGCATGGTGTCTGTAGGGATGCATTATGGTAAGCATGGGGTCTGTAGAGGCGTATTATGGGAAGCATGAAGTCTGTAGAGGTTCATTATGGGAAGCATGGAGTCTGTAGAGGTACATTATGGGAAGTATGGAGTCTGTAGAAGTGCATTATGGGAAATGTGTTGTCTGTAGAGGTACATTATGGAAGCATGGAGTCTGTAGAGGTGTCAGTGATGTGGAACAGAGTTGTGTTCCTAAATATTTTGTAAAGAAGTTGAAACCCACTGAATGCTTCCGCAAATAGCAAACCCATTATGAAGAAGGAAGTGTCTGCATGAAGGAAGTGTCTGCATTGGTACAACAGGTTTTCCCAGGGGCCAAGATGGAATAGCAGATGAACCTCATGGACTTATGTCAGCTCCTACTGTGACCGGAGTGAACATCGATCGTGTGTGAAAGATTAATTTGGAAAACAGGACGACAAATCTTGTCACACAAACTTCGTTACGGAAACGAAATGTCGGAATAGAGTTTCCGGAAAAAATTGGCAACTATTATTTTCAGTGGAAGCCCTCACATTTCACCGATTACGGCTAGGACTTTAGAAACGAACAATCGGAATCGGAATACTTGATATCACTCTCTGAGAATATTTCTCTCTCAGAGATTTTATTAGAAGCATTTGCGCATGCGTTAAGTCAAGAACATCTGCATCCGCTATTATTTTTATCGCACCGGCAGGTGTGCACGCTCTTGTAGCGATTTGAACCGTCTGCGTTTTCTGGTTCTGCCATTTCGGAAGTTATTTTATTACTAACTGATTCTTTTATAAATGTCTTTTGACGAAGAATTAATCAATGCTGTTTTTTTTTTGATTGGAGGTTTAACGACCACTGTGAGCAACTCATTGGGCTATAAGCAGTCGCCCGTCCCTAATTTAGGGTCACTGGTTCCAGGGAAGGGAGAGAGCCAGTGCCGTAAGACAGACACAACATTCATGCCTCACCGGGATTCGAACCCGGACCCCTTTCGGACGAATGATCAGAAGCCATCGCTTAGACTACTGCGCCACCGGGGTGGCAATCAATGCTGTGCAGGTAAGTTTAGTTTTGCGGGACATTGGTCATTAGCATTACAATGAAAGAAAACATGCTGGATAAAAGATGAGAAAGTTTCAATAAATCTGTAAGTAGGACTTTTTTAAAATTGTTTTCGCATAATAAAAGTATGTTTAGTTCTAATAAAATATATACATAAGAACATTAGCGTCCGTAGGTTATTGCATATGTTGCTGTAGGATTCTCTCTTAGTTTTTGTTGTTTGTTTGTTGGTACATAATTTAATTATTAGTGCTATTTCATTTTCGTTCATTAAGGTATAATTATATTATTCTAAGTACACAGTTTTTTTTGCCGACAAAGAAAACAGAAGTTTCTTTATTATATGTCTACATATTTTCACTTAACTCTGTTTTTTCTCCTTCGTCTCTTCATCCTCTCATCTTGCCAAAGTGCCCACCGGTGCGGCACTTTGGCAAGATGAGAGGTCATTGTACCGAGATGGTTCCGGTCGGGAATCCCTGGTTAGGCATGGATAGTGGGTTTGTTTCACGGCACTGTCTCTCGCCTTTGCTTGGAACTTGTGGACTGAAATTTCGAATGAGCGCCAGCTTTTATAACTCTTTGACATGCTCTCGTTAATTGTGATGTCTCTGAAAAACAAATCTTGTCTGGCTAGCCTGCCTTCTGGTGAATTGAAAAATGCTTTGAAATTTTCTTTCATTTTAAAATCTTCAAGTGTTTCATTGACGCCTACACCAGATAGGCATCACAAACTGGTTCTTGGCATTCTACGACGTAGTTCTCCGAGATGACACCATATTCCTGATATAACCTTTTCCGTGATTTTTTCGCCAATTAATGGAGCGTATTCCTGATACAACCTTTTCCGTAATTCCTCTCACAAATTAACGAAGCATGTTCCTGATACAACCTTTTCCGTAATTCCTGTCGCAAATTAACGAAGCATATTCCTGATAGAACCTTTTCCGTAATTCCTCTAACAAATTAACGAGGCATGTTCCTGATACAACCTATTCCGTCATTCTTCTCGCAAATTAACGAAGTATATTCCTGATACACCTTTTCCATGATTCCTTTCGCAAATTACTGAAGCATGTTCCTGGTACAACCTTTTCCGTAATTCCTCTCACAAATTAACGAAGCATGTTCCTGATACAACCTTTTCCGTAATTCCTCTCAAAAATTGACGATACATGTTCCTGATACAACCTTTTCCGTAATTCCTGTCGCAAATTAACGAAGCATATTCCTGATACACCTTTTCCATGATTCCTTTCGCAAATTACCGAAGCATAATCCTAGTACAGCCTTTTTCGTGTTTTTGTTTCGCAAATTAACGAAGCATATTCCTAATACAACCTTTTCCGTAATTCCTCTCGCAAATTAACGAAGTATGTTCCTGATACAACCTGTACCGCGATTCTTCTCTCAAATTAACGAAGTATATTCCTGATACACCTTTTCCATGATTCCTTCCGCAAATTACCGAAGCATGTTCCTGATACAACCTTTTCCGTTTGTTTGTTTTTAGCAAATTAACGAAGTATATTCCAGATACAAACTTTTCCGTAATTCCTTCCGCAAATGACCGAAGCATGTTACTGATACAACCTTTTCCGTTTTTTTTTTTGCAAATTAACGAAGTATATTCCAGATACAAACTTTCCCGTAATTCCTCTCACAAATCAACTAAGCATGTTCCTGATACAACCTATTCCGTCATTTTTCTCGCAAATTAACGAAGCATATTCCTGATACAACCTATTCCGTCATTTTTCTCGCAAATTAACGAAGCATATTCCTGATACACCTTTTCCATGATTCCTTCCGCAGATTACCGAAGCATGTTCCTGAAACAACCTTTTACGTGTTTTTTTTTTTGCAAATTAACGAAGTATTTTCCAGATACAAACTTTTCCGTAATTCCTCTCACAAATTAACGATGCATGTTCCTGATACAACCTTTTCCGTAATTCTTCTCACAAATTAACGATGTATGTTCCTGATACAACCGTTTACGTAATTAGTCTCACAAATTTACGATGCATTTCCCTGATACAACCTTTTCCGTAATTCCTCTCACAAATTAACGATGCATGTTCCTGATACAACCTTTTCCGTAATTCCTCTCACAAATTGACGAGACATGTTCCTGATACAACCTTTTCCGTAATTCCTCTCACAAATTAACGATGCATGTTCCTGATACAACCTTTTCCGTAATTCCTCTCAAAAATTGACGATACATGTTCCTGATACAACCTTTTCCGTAATTCCTCTCTCAAATTGACGACGCATGCTCCTGATACAACCCTTTCCGTAATTCCTCTCACAAATTAACGATGCATGTTCCTGATACAACCTTTTCCGTAATTCTTCTCACAAATTAACGATGTATGTTCCTGATACAACCGTTTACGTAATTAGTCTCACAAATTTACGATGCATTTCCCTGATACAACCTTTTCCGTAATTCCTCTCACAAATTGACGAGACATGTTCCTGATACAACCTTTTCTGTAATTCCTCTCACAAATTAACGATGCATGTTCCTGATACAACCTTTTCCGTAATTCCTCTCACAAATTGACGATGCATGTTCCTGATACAACCTTTTCCGTAATTCCTCTCTCAAATTGACGATGCATGTTCCTGATACAACCTTTTCCGTAGTTCCTCTCTCAAATTGACGATGCATGTTCCTGATACAACCTTTTCCGTAATTCCTCTCACAAATTAACGATGCATGTTCCTGATACAACCTTTTCCGTAATTCCTCTCACAAATTCACGATGCATGTTTCTGATACAACCTTTTCCGTAATTCCTCTCAAAATTAACGAAGCATGTTCATGATACAACCTTTTCCGTAATTCCTCTCACAAATTAACGATGCATGTTCGTGATACAACCTTTTCCGTAATTCCTCTCAGAAATTAACGATGCATGTTCCTGATACAACCTTTTCCGTAATTCGTCTCACAAATTAACGATTCATGTTTCTGATACAACCTTTTCCGTAATTCCTCTCACAAATTAATGATGCATGTTCCTGATACAACCTTTTCCGTAATTCCTCTCACAAATTAACGATGCATGTTCCTGATACAACTTTTTCCGTGAAACGACATAAAAAATTATTTGGATTGGTAACTTTTGTTGTCTTGGATATCTACAGGTGGCACCCGATCACGTGTTATACATAACACTGGTCTGCCAAAAAAAAAAAAAAAAAAACCTGTTTTTCTGTCCCAAATATACTTTATTAGGCAATCTTTATAGTGTTTGTCGTGTTGAATTCAATAATGAAAACCATTTTCTCTATCACGTTAGATTTTTGTGTGACAGTTACGTAAATATTTTACATTAATAACATATACACTAAGGAAATTAATTAATGTTCAACGTACCTAAAAAGTCTTAGTTGAAGATTTCCTGGAGTACTTTGCCTCAGGAAGATCCTTTTTGATAGTCTAGCAGTAATCTGCTAACATACTTGAACTCCACTTTCCTTTATATCTTTTTTAGATATGTTCCTAATGCGTTCACCGTGTTCATCACTTACGGCGCCGAGGTTTTCGGGAAAGAAATCTAAGTGAGAGTGAAGGAAGTGGATCTTCAGAGACATATTGCAGCCTAAGTCTTCATAAGCTTTCAGCATCTCATGTACTATATCCGTGTAGTTGTCAGACTTTTTGTTGCCTAAAACGTTTTTCACTAAGTTCTTGAAACCCATGCGCGTTTTTCTAAGTCATTCCACTGTCCTTCAAAATTTTCATCTTTCATTAGTTCTCTAATTTGTGGTCCTACGAAAATTCCTTCTTTAATTTTTGCATCGCTAATTTGAGGGAACTTCTCGTTCAAGTACAAAAAAAAAAAACACTTCCATTTCTGTCCGTGGCTTTTTACAAAATTTTTCATCAAACCTAATTTGATATGAAGAGGTGGGAGATAGATGTTTTTGGGATCAACTAAAAGAGCATTCATTACATGTTTTTCACCAGGTGTAAGAGATTTACGCGAAGGCCATGTCTTCCTTTTGAAACGACTTTTACAATCCCGGCTGTCCCACCCGCACAAAAAAACAGCAACATTTTGTGTATCCAGACTGGAACCCGAGCAGCATAGCGATCACCTTGAGGTCTCCACATATGTTCCAAATGAAGTTTTCGTACTGTATCTTGTTTAGAATAATCTTCATATTTTCATAGGTTTCTTTCGTATTAATAGCATTTGTTAGTGGAACTGATGGGAATTTGTTTCCATTGTGCAAAAGGACTGCCTTTAGGCTAACTTTAACTTTTGACGAATCTATAAACTAACGCCATTCCGTTGCGTTATGAGCATGTCCTAAAGTGTCCATCACTGATGAAATATCATTACAGTACACAATATCTCCTTCTTGCGAGAAAAACTCCTTGAAATCTTGACGATTTCGAAAGTAGCGTACCCTAGTTTCGCGATCAAGAAAGTTCCACCCTTTTAGTCGTGATCTCAAAAGTTCTGCCTGTTTTTTAGATAAATTTAAATCACACACTAAGTCATTTAGGTCTCCTTGCGTCAATAAATGAGGCTCATTAGAAATGTCGAAACATGCACCATGTGGATCAGCGTGATCTTCATTCTGATCCTCTTCAGGACTAGAATTTTCAATTTATATCGGTTGATACCGTGTGAGGTGGTATTGGCATATCATCACTGTGGGGAATAGGTCGCATCGCTGAAGGTAAGTTGGGATATTTCAAACTGTGTTTCGACTTACTTGTGATTCCCATTGTATTTGTTATAAAAAAATAACACTATAAAATAATTCATAGATGCTGTCACACGTACGGTCATTCACCAACATAATTTCCAAATTGCAAGTCAAGATTAAAACACTTTATTTACAATTAAAAATTAATATTTACACGCGAGATCTTTCGGGGCTGAACATAGCACCCATCATCAGGTTCAAGCGCCACGAAACACAGGAGCAGACATTATATATTGTCAACACGACCCACAATTCACTCGGTCTTCTCAATCACCGGTGATGCCATCAACAAATCGTTAAAGTCCAAAAAATCAAGTTTTAGCCACTTATCATGCAAAGTCCTCTTCTTCAGAGTTGTGTGAAGAGGGGGCAACCATCTTTCTCCACTGTCTTGGAACAAATGTCGGGAGTTAAATGTTACAGCATGTTTCTCCATATGCAATAATGAAGAGGCTTTCCGTAAGGAAAACAGTAAGCTTATTAACACTTGAGTTAAATACGCTCTTCGTTCTGGGACGGTTTCCACAGCTTTCACTCAAGCTGTTAATCAGGGAGGTTACTCCCCAGATTGGACAAATGTTAGGGTACTTAACTCAAGTGTTAATAAGCTTACTGTTTTCCTTACGGAAAGCCTCTTCATTATTGCATATGGAGAAAGATGCTGTAACATTGAACTCCCGACATTTGTTCCAAGACAGTGGAGAAAGATGGTTGCCCCATCCTCACACAACTCTGAAGAAGAGGACTTTATATGATAAGAGGCTAAGACTTGATTTTTTGGACTTCAACGATTTGTTGATGGCATCACCGGTGATTGAGAAGACCGAGTGAATTGTGGGTCGTGTTGACAATATACACTGACTGAAAAAAATCCCAACACCACGAAAAAATAGTTGTAGAATAATACAATGGCGGCAATGTATAGGTAACATATTTAATGGATTAAGGTTTCAAGATCACAGCTTATTGTAAGCGCGAGAAGAGCCATTTTAAATGTGAAATGCTGGTACATTAATAACCGGTGTAACCGCCAGAATGTTGAATGCAAGCACGCAAACGTTCATGCATTGTGTTGTACAGGTGCTGGATGTCAGTTTGTGGGATGGAGTTCCATGCCTGTTGCACTTGGTCGGTCAATACAGGGACGGTTAATGCTGGTTGGGGGTGACGCTGGAGTTGTCGTCCAATGATGTCCCATACGTTCTCGATTGGTGAAAGATTTGGTGATCTAGCGAGCCACGGCAACATGCCGACACTCTGTAGAGCATGTTGGGTTACAACAGCGGTATGCGGGCGAGCGTTATCCTGTCGGAAAACACCCCCAGGAATGCTGTTCATGAATGGCAGAACAACAGGTTGAATCACCAGACCGACGTACAACTGTGCCGTCAGGGTGCGTGGGATAACCACGAGAGTGCTCCTGCTGTCATAGGAAATTGCTCCCCAGACCATAACTCCAGGTGTAGGTCCAGTGTGTCTCGGCCGCAGACAGGTTGGTTGCAGGCGCTCACCTGGCCTCTTTCTAACCAACACACGGCCATCACTGGCACCCAGGCAGAACCGGCTTTCATCAGAAAACACAACAGATCTCCACTCCGTCCTCCAATGATCTCTAGCTTGACACCACTGACATCGCAAACGGCAGTGGTTTGGAGTAAGTGGAATGCACGCTACAGGGCGTCTGGCTCGGAGCTGTCCTTCAAGTAACCGATTTGTAACAGTTCGTTGTGTCACTGTGGTGGCAACTGCAGCTCGAATTGCTGCCGCAGACGCGGTACGATGCGCCACGGCCATACGCCGTACACGGTGGTCTTCCCTCTCAGTAGTGCCACGTGGCCGGCCGGAACCCGGTCTTCTTGAGGCAGTACCTTCCCTTGATCACCACTGCCAACAATCATGCACAGTGGCTACATTCCTGCCAAGTCGTTCTGCAATATTGCGGAAAGAAAATCCACCTTCTCGTAGCCCTATTACACGACCTCGTTCAAACTCCGTGAACTGTTGATAATGGCTTCTTCGTCTTCTTAAAGGCATTCTTGACGAACATCAACACACTACGTCGAATCTCAACGATAACTAACGCTCACGAACGTTAGAGCGCGTATTTACAGCAAACCTGCTTTGCATGTTCCGAGGGGCGCTACTAGCGCCACACGTATGCGTCGAGCGCGAAACTTGCACAGACGTCATCTTACAGATGTACTCTCACCGCCTACTAACTGTCGTTTATCTAACACAACCCCTTCTAGGTGTTGGGATTTTTTTCCGTCAGTGTATAATATCTGTTCCTGTGTTTCGTGGCGCTTGAACCTGATGATTGGTGCTATGTTCAGCCCCGAAAGATCTCGCGTGTAACTATTAATTTTTAATTGTAAATAAAGTGTTTTAATCTTGACTTGCAATTTGGAAATTATGTTTGTGAATGACCGTACGTGTGACAGCATCTATGAATTATTTTAGAGTGACCTTTCGTACGATTGATTTTTAGCATTAACAAAAATAACAGTTAGGAGAATGATATTTCGGCTCTCTCCACATCATGGGAACTGCAAATGGCATATGGCGAAAACCGTTTGCCCAAAACAACAAATATGTGGGGCCCAACATACTCTGAAAAGCAATTGAATTAGAGATACCTGTCTAGTACCGTGTAGCACCACCTTTCGCCCTGAAGACGGCGGCGATTCGTCTCGGCATGGACTCGACAAGACACCGGATGCGTTGGGAAGCCATACAGATCCACGGCCCCTGAACAAGCTCCCACAGTTCACGAAGATTAGGTGGAGGGGGGTCAGAGCCTCGAACATCTCTCTCGATGGCATCCCAGATGTGCTCGATGGGATTGAGGTCAAGTGACCTAACTGACCAAGGAAGCGAGGTCACGTCGGTGGAGTGTTTCATCCAACCATTCGGATACAATTCGTCAGCGATGGCACGGTGCATTGTCTTGTTGCAGGATGAGGTCCTCAGTGGGATGTTGAAGACGCAGAAACGGGAGCAAATGGTCGTCCAGGATATCCCAGTAATGTTGACCTGTGAGGGACGATGTCACACGTACCAGGGGTCCCATTTAAGTCCACGTAAACAGTCCCCAGACGAGAATGCCACCCCCACCAGCTTAAAGAGTACCCTGCTGGCAAGGAGGATCCATCGCTGCATCGTGGTTTGCGCCGTACTCGTATCCTGCCATCCGCATGTACCAACGTGAATCTCGACTCATCAGTCCAGGCAACATTTTCTCAAATGTGTAGGGTCCAGTGGCGATGCTAATATTAGCACCCTGTGATGTGCGGTCAGCAGCGGTACCCTCGTGGGACGATGGCTTCTGTACTCCACAGCGAGGAGATGGTTCTGGATGGTGTGGCTGCCTTCACGTTTTTGTGCACCAGCGTTAAATTGCCGAGTGCTTTCTTGCACTGTGGCCCGTCTATCCGCTGTTACAGAGCCAGCTAGCCGACGATGATCCCGCTCATCCACACGCTGTTGTCCACGGCAGTTGGCCCTTGCAGGGATGGTTTTACCGGATTCGAAGTACTCACGGTGCACCCGTGACATCGTGGCTCGTGAAAATCCCAGTGCGTGCACGACTTCCGAGATGGAGTGACCCATTCGTCGGGCCCCGACAATTTGCCCACGATCAAATGCACTTCGTCTTACCTATACTGCGTCCGACTCTTACTGATTCCCGTCGCATCACTCTTTATATTATACATACGTCATGTCGTTTCCGTTTACATGGCCGCCCACAGCGCCACATTTGCAAAACGCCAGTTGTCTCTAATTCAATTGCTCTTTAGTGTATATTTGTTGTATATGGAAAGAACCGTTTGTAACAGAACAAATATGTGGGGCCCAACTCTTGTCCTGATCTCCTACTTTGCAACCAAAGTAAAGCTGATTACACTTTCGTATTAACGGGGTAAAGTGATGCACTAGAGGAAAATTGCACTCAAAGGTTTCAGTATTACAGCTTTCAACATTCGTTTCAGCTGATGGAACAGAAAGAATATTCAAAATGTACGTATCTTCTGAATCACTGGTTTCCTCTGCTATGCTGCTTACACCGGATACTGCACCCAATTACATTTGGAATAACACCAATACCTTTCAACGAATTTTTCAAGTATTTTTTTAATGTAGTTTGGAAAGTGGGATGTTAACCGCAAGAAAAGGATCGCTCAGTTGAACGATGCTGTTCTTATTTGGTTCTTTTCTCAATATAATTCATCAACACATTTCGGCATTACTTTCGGTTGACTCTTCGGACGTACTGTTTTTATGCAGCTTGCTTGCTAAATGATTTTCACAACTGTCCTTTCTTGAAAAAATCCACTGGTATGTTGCAACTCGAACAGAACAATAGATTTCTATTCACATGAAACGTTCCCTTGCTGTACTGCTTGCATCTTTTAAAAAGCACTCATTTTGCTCACGTGGAACATTCTCAGAATTAACAAGCAATATCTAGAAAACTTTATAAACTAAATACTCACACGAAGGAACAAACATTTTCTAAGCTAAGCGCATGCAAAACTTAAACACTTTCTTCTGTGAGCTGCTTTTTCCAGCTAAAAGTACTAATACAATTGAGGACATCCGGTTTACGGTTTACTAGTGCGGCAAATCGCCAAGATCATTCAACAGTAGCGGGGAATGGAATCCCGAAAGACCGCACGTGCGTTCTTTAACAGAGTGCATGTGACCTGGAATTACCCGTCAAGCTTGTTCGATAAGAGTCTCTTCGTAACGAAAAATCTTGAGGAGTAATTCAAGGTTTAAATGAATGAAATAAGGATATATCATCATCATCATCATCATTGTCAACCATTATCAATCCACTGCTGGACGAAGGTCTCCCCAAGTTTCCTCCACAACGGTCTGTCTTGTGCCAGTCTCCTCCATGTCACTCCCGCATACTTTCGAATTTCATCCACCCATCTTCCATGTGGTCTTCTTCTGGGTCTTTTCCTGTCCCTTGGAATCCAATCTAAAATTTCGGCTGTCCATCGATGGTCTGTTCTTCTGGCAGTATGTCCAGCCCATTGCCATTTCAGGGATTTAACTCTGATCATGATGTCTTCCACTCTTGTCATTTTCGGATCCACGTGTTCCTCTTCTTATCTCTCCTGGTTACACCAAGCATGCACCTCTCCATGCTACTTTGAGTTGTCTGAAGCCTTTGTATGTCTCTTTTAGCTAAGGTCCACGTCTCTGCACCATACGTAAGCACTGGAAGGATGCATTGATCAAACACTTTTCTTTTAAGACATAATGGCATATTGCTCTTGAAAATTATGCTGTTTCTTCCAAAAGCTCTCCAGGCAAGTTTTGTACGCCGATTAATTTCTTCACTAATGTGACCCTCACTTGATATCTGCTGTCCAAGATAAACGTACGTGTCTGTTATCTCCAGCTTTTCTCCATCAATCGATAAATCTTCATTTCTTGTAAAAGCATTGAACATCACTTTTGTCTTCTGAAAGTTCATTTTTAATCCCACTTCTTTACTTTTGTCAGCAAGTTCCTGCATCATACTCTGTAGCTCCGATGGGGTAGTTGCAAAAATGACTATGTCATCAGCAAAACGAAGGTGGGTTAGATAATCTCCATTAATCTTTATCCCTTTGTTTTCCCAGTTCAGTGATTGAAAGACATTTTCCAATGTAGCATTAAAGAGCTTCGGAGATATGGTGTCACCTTGTCTCACTCCTTTTCCAATTTTTATGTGTGTTGTATTACCAAATAGCAGAATCTTTGCACTTGCATTTTCATAGATGTTATTAATAATATTAATGTATGCATCTTCAATACCGCAGGATTTCAGAGCCATTGCAACTGCTAATGGTTTCGCCGAATCAAAGGCTTTTTCATAATCGATAAAAGCCATGCACAATGGAAGTTCATATTCCCTCGCTCTTTCAATTAGTTCTCTTAGTACGTGGATATGATCTATTGTGCTGTAGCCACTCCTGAATCCAGCTTGTTCTCTCGGTTGAGCCATGTCCAGTGTTACCTTCAAGCGGTGTGAAAGAACTTTAGTGAAGATTTTATAAACCACTGATAGGAGGCTGATAGGTCTGTAGTTCCTGAGATCCTCAATGTCACCTTTTTTATGTAGCAAGATCATTGTAGCGTTGTTCCAATCCTCAGGAATTTTCCCTTCATTAAGGCATCAGTGAAAATTTGGGCGAGTACTGTTTCGATTTCTCCACTTGCTTCTTGTATGATGTCTACAGTAATTCCATCTTCTCCTGGAGCTTTTCCCTGCTTCATGTTCTTGATTGCGTGTGCAACTTCTGCTGGAAGGACTGGAAGAACTCTGGTACCTTTCATGATGCCTGGAGTACATGTATCATCCCTTTCATATAATTTGGAGTAGAAATCTTTCACTCTTGTCAAAATTTCGCCTCTATTTCTTGTTACAGAACCATCTTCTTTTCTCAGTGCCATAATCTGTTTTCTTCCCTTACTGAGATGTCCCTTTGCTATCTTTAGGCTTTGGTTGTTTTCAATTGCTTTCCTTACTAGTTCACAGTTGAATTTCCTTACGTCTTCAGTGATACTTTTTCGTACTGTCTTGCATAGCTCTATATATTCCACTTTGGAAGTCACATCTTCTTTAGTTGTCCTCATCTCTCTTCTTTTTTGCATCAAAATTTTGGTTTTTCCTGATAATTTGTTCACATGCAATTTGTTCTTTGACCCAGCTAATTTTGTTGCTGTTTCCATAAGAGCTTTGGTTACTTTTCTGTTAACTTCAGAAATATCCACTTCTTCCGATGTTAGGCCTTCTAAAGCAGAGAATCTGTTCTTCAGTTCCAATTTGAAGGTATTATGGTGTTTTTTGAGGTTGGTTATGTCAATACATTTTGTTTGTCTTATGAGCTTGCTACGTTCGAGTTTAGTGTTGAGGTGCATCTTACATCTCACCAATCTATGGTCACTGCCTGTGTTGAACTTGTTTAGCACACTGCAGTCTTCTATGACGAATTTTTTGTTACACATAATAAAATCAATTTCACTTGTCGTCCCATTTGGATGTCTCCATGTCCATTTCCTGTGTGGCTTTTTCTTGAAAAAGGAGTTCAAGATGAAAAACCCTTCTGCCTCTGCAAACTCTACGAGAGTATTTCCACGCTGGTTTCTGTTGCCGTGACCGAATTTACCTACTGAAGTTTCATTCTGTTGCTGTTGCCCTATTTTTGCATTGAAATCTCCCATAATTATCTTCAAGTGCTGCTTACCTTTATTATTTAGATCACGAATTTCCTCATAAAATTCTTCAATTTCTTCTTCAGGATGACTTGTGGTGGGTGCATAAGTTTGAATAATCTGAGCCTGGTATCTTCTCGAGAGTTGGATAACGAGTCGTGCAGCTCTGTCAGAGGAACTTTCAACTTCTACAACTTTATCCTTCAGTTTCTTGTTTATTATAAATCCAACACCACTAGTTCTGCCAGTATCTGTCCCACGATAGTAGAAGAGATGTCCACTTTTCAGTTCAATGAGATCTTCTCCTTTTCTCCTTACCTCACTTAGCCCGACGATGTCCCACTTGATCCTTTGTAGTTCCTCTTCCAATTCAAGAAGCCTTGAATCAGAAGATAGGGATCGTCCGTTGTATGTAGCCAAGGTCAGCATCAGATGGCAGCCTAGTCCGGTCCTCCGGGGATTCTTAGCACCCTCTGCCTTCATGTCGCACTGGCCGCTGCCTTGGCCAGGTACATTCCAGCTGCCGGAGACTGAGGGCCAAGATTTAAGTTGTGGAGTCATTTTGGAGGGGTTTGGCCATAACTCACCACGCTGGCCAAGCGGGTTGGTGAGTGTGGGATAGCATTTCCTCTAATCCCGATGGTATAGTTATACCGCTATTGGCGGTCGTCAGAGCCCCTTTAGTGGGAACAGGATGTACCACGAGAAGGCGGGGTTGACATTTGTCAAGGAGAGGCTGTGATGTTACGCATCACCTGACCTTACATCCCAAGGATATATAATATAATGTATTTATATGAAATATCAATACAAATTTGGGAGATGTGATACTGTTTATTGGAGTAAATATGACATGGATGTTAAGTCAGATAATATCGAAAAACATGAAAGTTTCGTCGTCCTGGAGCGGTATTCGAACCCGCGTCTCCCGGATAGCGCCCGAATATGCTTACCACTACACCACACAGAAGGACCAAGTTTCAAGTTTACGATTAATTTCAATCTAACCATCACAGGATTCGCTAGTCAAAACAACCGGCATTCATGTTTAGCGAAACTGGAGGTTTAGAATTCATTCCCGTGATTGCCCGGAGGCGCAGAATATCAATGAATGAAATACGGGATTACACCATTGTATTGAATACAAAAACAAAGTTGGAAGATGTGAATCCGTTTAAAGTTACGGTTTAGACTTTGGAGTAGGACTACTTGCGGTATATTTTTCGCGTAAATTAAATGGCAGAAATAAAATTATTTACATATGAAAAATCATCTAAAAATTATAATAGATCTAAAAATTATAATAAAATATGAAATTCGCGGATTTATTAAGAGAGAGGGAGAGAGAGAGAGAGAAAGAGAGAAAGAAAAAGAAAGAGAAAGTAAGAGAGAGAGAAAGAGAGAAGGGAGAGAGAAAAAGAGAGAGAGAGAGAGAGAGAGAGAGAGAGAGAGAGAGAGAGAGAGAGAGAGAGAGAGAGAGAGAGAGAGAGAGAGAGGGGGGGAAGAGAGAGAAGCAAGAGAGAGAGGGAGAGAGAGAAAGAGAAAAAGAGAGGGAGGGAGAGAAGCAAGGGAGGGAGAGATAAAAAGAGGGAGAGAGATAAAAAGAAAGGGAGAGAGGGAAGGGGAGAGATAAAAAGAGAGAGAGAGAGAGAGAGAGGTAAACACCGTAGCAAGTTTCAGTATTTCAGAACAAAGCTAATGAAAGAGAGAGAGAAAAAGAAAGGGAAAGAGAGAGGAAGAAAGAACTATTTCATAGGCGCAACTGCTAGTAATGGCATTTCCAAGTTTTTCTAAGCTTTGTTCTGAAATACTGAAACTATTGCTTGCGTGATTGTCTCCCCATAAATATACGATGTTTTATACATTAAATGACGTGGAATCTTGCCGTTTGTTTTGCTAAAGTGAACAAGCACTTCCCCGTAGTCTGTGTATGTGCCTGCACTGCAAAAATCAAAATTGTGATGCTGTATCGGAACCTTTGACCGAAAAGAAATCAGGAAAGACGGTGGTATCATTACGTCAAGGCATGCATCACGCGTTAAATTATGTATAATGAGCAACGCGCACGTGATATTTCTCTCGGTCAGCAGACCAAGAACTGCGATCCCAGGTTCGAAATCACTTCTTCCGGCCTGCTTCGTGCATACGAGAAAGTTTCATACCAGTTTCAGGTCAAACAGTCCACCTTAAGGTCAGTTTGTAAAGTGTTGCATTAAGAGGAAGTTCTGTTTGGCATGTAGGAGTTGTGAACTTTGTGAGTGAGGAATCAAGAGCAGTTGTTGACTTTCATTGAATGAGAAATACGATGCCTTATAATAAAGTTTCCCCGACTAATTTTTTTCTTGTTCCAAATGGCAACACCGAAATCGTCGAATGTTGCTTGGCTTGTGAGCTGGTATCTCGAAGTTGTCAGTGTCCTTTTAACGCGTGGGCCAAACTGTCAAAAATAAGCGGTGTAAATTCACGGAAAATTTCTGAAAATAACGTGCAGCGAAGTTCCGTCTTTTAACGGAATTTCCGTTTTAAAAGGTGCCCGTTTTCTTTAACTTCCGTATTTTCATAGATTTTCGGTAGTCAGTAATTCCATTTCTTTCACAAAAGTACGTATCAAGTTTTTCTGTATTTAGAAAGAAATTTCGCACAATGCAGCAGGCCTTATTTCAGCTTTTACCTTGGTGATCGAACCCAGACCGTTTGGGTTGAAGCCGCGCGTCTTAACCACTAAGCCAAAAAGTCACATGAATCAGACTCACGTTCAAGGTAAAACTAATTGGGCGATGAAGAATTGTTTTTTCATTAATGCGAGTGATTTAGTCATTTTATTTTCTATTGGAGCTTATTTTTTTAACACGTTTGTAAAAATTTATTTCTTCTGTAGGAGGTCTTTACAAATGACGTATTTTTTTCATCATAATTTTTCGATGCACCACAATGATTTGGAGTTTGAGGTGTTTATTTTCAACACACAATAAATTTCAATCATCTTTGAGAAAAGGTGCAATGTACTGTTATATAATACCATTTCACAAAACTTCGAAATATAAAATTTGCTCTTGATAGCTATAATATTTAGTTTTTGTCTTAAGGACTCCACAGACTACATGATATATAGACATCGTACAATCATCTGTACAATAAATTAAGTACCCGGTTTCTTACGGTAACACAATACATAATAGCTTTTGTACAAAATGGAGAAGAGGAGAAGAAATATCCTGTGATACAGTAACCAAAATGCATGCGATGTCATCATCATTGTCAATCATTAACAATCCACTGCTGGATGAAGGTCTCCCCAAGCCTCTTCCACAACGGTCTGCCTCGTGCCAGTCTCCTCCATGTTACTTCTTCATGCTTTCGGATTTCATCCACCCATATCCCATGTGGTCTTCTTCTGGGTCTTTTCCGGTCCCATGCAATCCAGTCTAAAATTTCGGTTGTACATCGGTGGCCCGTCCTTTTGACATAATGTCCAGCCCATTGCCATTTCAGGGATTTTACTCTGATCACGATGTCTCCCACACTTGTCATTTTACTGATCCACGAGTTCCTCTTCTTATCTCTCTTGGTTACACCAAGCATGCACCTCATGCGATGTATTATTCACAATATTCGATCTCGCTACAGAACTTCAAATATTTCAACAGACTATTGAAATTTAACAGGTAATAAACCCCCCAAGTATTCCCGTGAATCTATCCTATTACCGGAAATGTTTCGTCATATGGATATGAAAAAAGTGAGAACGGAGTTTTCCCGTTAACACGAGGTCCGATCAAAAAGTACCGAGACTAGGCCTATATACAACGAAGTACTTACGTTACTTAAGTCTGGCTATGATATCCCTCAAAGTAGTCTCCTTGGGCAGCGATACACCGCTGCCAGCGTTTTTGCCACTGTTGGAACACTCCCTGGAAGTCCTGTTCGCGAATCGGGTCAAACACCGTCTGCGATTCGCGCTGGATCTCGTCCACGGTTTCAAAACGGCGACCCTTGAGCTTCAGCTTTATCTTCGGTAACAGAAAGAAGTCGCAGGGGCTAAATCCGGCGAGTAAGGCGAGTGAGGAAGGATAGTCATGCTCAAGACATCAGGTTGTCGTCCGCTGCAAAACCACCTACACCACCTGCTGACGAAAATCTTGACAAAGTTCGACACGGAGCGCCTTCTTTTCGGGGTTCAGAATCTTTGGCACAAACTTTGCAGCAATGCGGTGCATGTTCAAAACCGACGTCATAATTTCTTGCACTGTTCCGTATGACACATTGACGATGGTACCAATGTCTTGAATGGTTCTCTGACGATCCTTATGCACCAGTTCCCTAATTTTGTCCACATTTTCGGGAGTTTCGGTCGTGGACGGTCGCCTTGACCTCTCGTTGTCTTCCAGTGCCATTCTGCCGCTCTTGGAGCGCGATTGCCACTCAAAACACAACTCGCAGGATTCGTTGCGTAAGCCAGCCGCAACATTTCACGAGTCTCAGTTCTCGATTTGCCGAGTTTGACGCAAAATTTGATGTTCGCTCTCTGCTCTAATTTGCAGTTGATACCGAAACCGCAGCTGTGTTCTGCACGTGGTCATCAAATATCATATAGCACAGCTCCCGATGTTCACAGAACGACTTCACTCGGCACAATGACTCATGAAGGTCATTACCCTCGACTGCTGTTCGAGCGTCCGCGTACTGCCATCTGTTGGCGCGTAAGATACCTAGTCTCGGAACTTTTGTATCTCACTACGTATACGAAAGGAATTACGGAAAGGTTACGTTATTTTTAATACACCACAATATGAATACTCAAGAAACGAATGTAGAGTTTCTTTAGTATTCATATATAGCGTATTAATATACGTATTAATACGCTGACGATATATTCTTCATATGGGAACATGGATTAGACGAATTAAAAGATTTCATGCATAAGACAAACAGTCTACATAATACGATCAAGTTCACCATGGAGCTTGAAGTGGATGGAACGTTCAATTATCTTGACGTCGCGCTCAGAAGAAATAGAACATCCAGCTTCGATTTTAACGTTTATTATAAACCAACCGCAGTACCGAACCTTGTCCCTCCCGACTCGCACTGCCCAAAAGAGTACACACTTTCTGCTATTAGAGCATGGTTCTATAGAGCGTATAACGTATGCCAACCCAAGTCTGGATATAAGACGGATGAAATAGACAGAATACATACACTGAAGAGCAATTGAATTAGAGACAGCTTACGTTATGCAAATGTGGTGCTGTGGGCGGCCCTGTAAACGGAAACGACATGACGTATGCAGCAGTCCGACAATATAAGGAGGGATGCAACGGGAATCAGTAAGAGTCGGACGCAGTATGGGGTAAGACGAAGGATCTAAGCGTATTTGATCGTGGGCAAATTGTCAGGGGCCCGACGAATGGGTCACTCCATCTCGAAAGTCGTGCAGGCACTGGGATTTGCACGAGCCACTGTGTCACGGGTGCCCCGTGAGTACATCGAATCTGGTAAAACCATCCCTTCAAGGGCCAACTGCCGTGGACAACAGCGTGTGGATAAGCGGGGTCATCGTCAGCTAGCTTGCATTGTAACAGAGGATAGACGGGCCACAGTGCAATAAATCACTCGCAAATTTAACGCTGGTGCACAAAAACGTGTAAGTAGCCACACCATTCAGAACCATCTCCTCACTATAGGGTACAGAATTCATCGTCCCACGAGGGTACCGCTGCTGACGGCACAGCACAGGGTGCAAAGATTAGCATGGGAGCGGGAACATCGCCACTGGACCCTAGACATGTGGAAAAATATTGCCTGGACTGATGAGTCAAGATTCACGTTGGTACATGCGGATGGCACGATACGAGTACGGCGCAAACCACATGAAGCGATGGATCCTGCTTGCCAGCAGGGTACTCTTCAAGCTGGTCGGTGCGGCATTCTCGTCTGGGGACTGTTTACGTGGACTGAAATGGGACCCCTGGTACGTGTGACATCGTTCCTCACAGGTCAACGTTACCGGGATATCCTGGACGACCATTTTCTCCCGTTTGTGCGTCTTCAACATCCCACTGGGGACCTCATTTTGCAACAAGACAATGCAGCTCCCGAATTGTGTCCGAATGGTTGGATGAACACTCCACCGACGTTACCTCACTTTCTTTGCCAGCTAGGTCACCTGACCTCAATCCCGTCGAGCACATCTGGGATGCCATCGAGAGAGATGTTCGAGGCTCTGACCCTCCTCCATCAAATCTTGGTGAACTGTGGGAGCTTTATCAGGGGTCGTGTATCCTTACGGATTTCCAACGCTTCCGGTGTCTTGTCGAGTCCATGCCAAGACGAATCGCCGCCGTCGTCAGGCCGAAAGGTGGGGCTACACGTTACTAGACAGGTATCTCTAATTCGATTGCTCTTCAGTGTAGAAGTGTAAGAAACCGTATAATGTCAACAACAACAAAAGCACCTAGTAAGACAATGAGGTACCCAGAATTCGTCTCACATATCCCAGGATTTGCATATATTAGTTAAAGAATTTGTTACGTAAATACAAAATATTAATAGCAATAAAGTCTTCGACCCTTTATCACATATAGTATTAAGCTGCAAGGAAAGACAGTGTGAAAAAGAAAAGGCGGGTGTGTACGCTATACCGTTGGTTAATCCTGACACCACGGAAAAAATATATATCGGAATGACAAAGCGATCCTTGGACATTAGACAGGACATGCAGAATACAGCCCTCGCTTAGAGAAGATATGCATTCATCGGCCATTGCTGTATGGAATGATATTAGAAGAATTGCCCTTACACGAACTTTAAAGAAATAATTATCAAAGAAATGTCGAAATCCTCTTCAGGAAAGTAGCATGCAATGACATGATCTCTACTGAACTGCCAATGGTTTGACATGCGTTATTAAATGACCGGAACACGTCGCGACGCGCCGTGTAATTACGTGCTAAAAAAAAAAAAAAAGGAAAGAAATTTCAAGAAATATGCTTGTGATGTTACCCATGTTATTTTCAAAAATCATCTTTGTTTTTTACGTGTTCCAATTCCCTGCATTTTTATGTGTACCATTGCTTTAATAATAACCTCCCAGTGGAGTGCAAGAGCTTGGCGAACCTCTGTGTTTATTACACCATAAAAATAAACGGATTTGATACGCTATATTTGTTTCTTGAGTATGCGGAAAGGTTTCTGAAAATTCAAAATTTTCCGTTAACACATCTTGACAACGGTAATTTACCGCCAATATAAGAAAGGTATTGCGGAAAGGTTTCTAAAAATACAGAATTTTTCCGGCGTACGAAAAATCTGTGAAATTCAGAGTAGAAAACTGATATATATATTCCTGACACAATTCATTTCACGGAAAAAAATTGCTCATGTTTCCTTAATTCACGAAAGAAATCGTGAAACGTGGTTCGTGAATTTGAGAATTTTTTTACAGTGCAGCACGGCCATGATTCCGAACCTTGACCGACAGGGGCTCTCAGTTCATACATTTTATTTACAGTTAACGCGTGAAGTCTTTTTTTACGCTTTCCAACCGTAGGTTGAAGAAGCGTATATGCTCCAGCTTTGTCCGTCTGTCTGTCTGTCTGTGCGTCCGTCCGCACGAAATAACTCGTGTAAAAATGGTTCGATTTCGATGACATTTTAGCATGTGGTAGGGAACCACCTCGGGGAGGAACCCTATTGAAAATAGGCGCAATGGGGTGGAAGGTCAGGACATAGGAGCAGGATCCATTCCATTGCCCTCATGCGTCATAACTTGCGTAAAAATGGTTCGATTTCAATAAACTTTTAGTATGTGGTAGTGGACCATCTGGGGACGAACTCTGTTGAAAATGGACGAAATGGGGTCAAAGGTCAGGAGAGAGGAGCGGGATCCATTTCATTGCCTTTATGCGTCATAACTTGCGTAAAAAGGGTTCGATTGAAAGGGAATTTTAGTATGTGGCAGGGAACCACCTGGGACGAACCCTATTGAAAATGTCAGAAATGGGGTCAAAGGTCAGGACACAGAACTGGGTTCCATTCCATTGCCCTTGTACGTCATAACTTGCTTAAAAATAGTTCGATTTCGATGAAATTTCAGTATGTGATAGGGGACCCCTGGGGACGAACCCTATTGAAAATGTCAGAAATGGGGTCAAAGGTCAGGACACAGGACTGGGATCCATTCCATTGCCCTTGTACGTCATAACCTGCTTAAAAATAGTTCGATTTCGATGAAATTTTAGTATGTGGTAGGGGACCATCTGGGGACGAATTCTGTTGAAAATGGACGAAATGGGGTCAAAGGTCAAGATATAGGAGCGGGATCCATTCCATAGCCCTTATGCATCATAACTTACGTAAACATGCTTCGATTGCGACGAAACTTTAGTATGTTATTCCTGAGGTATACTGAACCAGTTCTGTTGAAAATCATCGCAATGAGGTCAAAGGTCAGCAAAAGCAAGATTTATTCCACAGCCATTAAACCTCATAACTTGAGTAATGATTTCTGGTATGTTGGAAAGCGTATCATAATCAATGCATTGCATGATTTTACTAACTTGCTTTTACTAGGCACTAGAATTTGGAGAAACATATCAAGGAATAGCGCGAAACAGTAAGGACGGATTTCAAGCGAAACATTCGTTTAGTGAATTCGTCTGCAAAACTTTTAATGCCATACAGAATCATAAAAAAAAAAAAAGAAAAATACTTCGCGTCGAGATCCATTTTGATACCGAACAATGACACCTGTTGTACAGATGGTGCCGACAATAAACGCACATCCACGATGGTGCTCAGAATTAAAGAATACTTTATATATTCGCTCATAACTCGCAGCATTTATAAGGAAATTCAATAAATTTTTGAATAGAGCTTTAGATATTACTTATGTAATTCAAGCAACAGAAAATCATTGTCTTATAATTTGCATGTGGTAATATAATAATCTTGTAATTTACATGAAAGAGGAATTTATTTACACCGATTGGCCAAAACATGAAAAGTACCTCCGCGTTATGCAAATAAGGGCGCGTGCAGCCAATCAGTGTAACGTGCCAAGGTCGCGAATGATACACCGATAAGTCATTACATTATGACCACCCGTAGCCTAGAGAAATGAGTGCGCCTGGAGACCGAACGGTGGTGCAACTGAAGTTCACGGAGCAGTATATATACAACCAGAGGACCGGCTTTCGCTTAATAGAGTGTTCGAAGTTGGAATGGGAAAAGCTGCGGTTTATCGGAGTTTGATGAAGGACAAATTGTGATGGCATTGCGCCTCAGAACCACGATCTCGGAACCATGAACCACGATCTGTGAGGCTTGTGGTTTTTTTTTTTTTTTTTTTTTTTTTTTGATTGGAGGTTTAACGACCACCGTGAGCACCGTGAGCAACTCAATGGGCTATAAGCAGTCGCCCGTCCCTAATTTAGGGTCACTGGTTCCAGGGAAGGGAGAGAGCCAGTGCCGTAAGACAAACACAACATCCATGCCTCACCGGGATTCGAACCCGGAACCCATACGGACGAATGAGCAGAGGCCAACGCCTTAGACCACTGCGCCACCGGGGCGGCTGTGGGTTGTTTACGTGCCGCTATAGTGAATACGTATCAAAAGTGCTGCGAACCATCCTCCAGTCGTGTGTCGACTGGAGGACGGTTCCCAAACAACGAACCGTCCTCCAGTCGTGTGTCGGGCGCAGCTCATTGATGCCAGAGGGGAGAGGATACTGTCGCGCATTGTTCACAGCGACCTCAGGGCCACAGTGCGACAAATCAACCGCAGTTACAACAGTGGTGATGAAGGCTATGTGTCACATGCCGCCCCGGTGGCGCAGTGGTCTAAGCGCTGGCTGCTGACGATTCTTCCGAGAAGGGTCCAGGTTCGAATCCCGGTGAGGCATGGGTGTTGTGTTTGTCTTACGGCACTGGCTCTCTCGCTTCCCTAAAAAAAGTGACCCTACATTGGGGACGGGCGACTGCTTATAGCCCATTGAGTTGTTCATGGTGGTCGTTAAACCTTCAATAAAAAAAATGTGTCACAGCACACTGTTCATCGCAGACTTCTGCGCATGGGTCTGCGTCGCCGAAGACCCAGCTGAGTCATAATGATCACAGCACGCCATTGTATATAATTTTCATTCTATTACATCACCGTTTTGCTCAACTGTGCCTGTTTATTGTGCCCTCTAAGTTTGTATTATTGCTTACCTGCAAATATGTTCCTTCAGCGTCATGTTACGCGCTAGCCACCCAATGATGTGTTTCCTTCACTTGTTGTGTATTTAGCTCAACTGCAGTTTCTTCCTAGTATCAACATTTTTCATTGCATATTATTTTATCCATTGCACGAGTTGTTCCATGTTTTTCTATTATTTCGTTTAGCTATTGAGTATGTATGCGCTGTGTAATGTTGCCTCTGCATATAATTGTCATCCTATTTCATCATTGTGTTGCTCAACCTATGCCTGTGTTATCATGCGTTTTAAGTTTTCAATACTGTTTGTCTGCATATATGTTCCTTTAGTGTCATGTGACATGCTGGCCACCACTTTACGGTGTTTCGTCTACACCTGTAATGTTTTTAGATCAATTGCAGCATCTCCTTATCATTCACATTTCTCATTGTAGTATATATTTCTTCGTTGCATAAGTCATACTATGTTTTTATATCGCCGTCGTGTCGCTTCTACGTATGCCTGCGCTATGGAATGTTACCTATGTATATAATTATCATTCTATTTCATTTTTGTTTTTGCTCAACCTGTGCCTACTTTATCATGCGTTTTAAGTTTTCAATACAGTGTACCTGGAAATATGTTCCTTCAGTGTCATGTGACACGTTGAACAACTTATGGTGTTTTTCCCTACACCTGCGGTGTATTTAGCTCAATTGCAGCATATCAGTATCATCAACATTTCTCATTGCAGTGTAAATATCATTGATTTTATCAGTTTGAATTTTATCAAAATTCAAACTGAATTTTTTGATTTTATCACAAAATTCAGTTTGAATTTTGTTTGTAAGACGCTTCATGCTGAACGTCTATTTTATTTCGTTATACCAATAAAGCGATTTTGAAAAGCACGTCATCGCCAACTACGCATGAAATTTAAAATTTACTTAAGATAATCAAGATTGGACTGTGCATGATTGGAAGGAAGTGGCATGGTCTGACGAATCAAGATTCCTGGTGCATCACGTAGGCGGCCGAACGCGGATACGCCGATTACCAACGGAGGCTATGGCACCTGGATGCACTGTTGGTCGGAAACAGGCCAGAGGGTGGCGGTGTTAAGTTGTGGGCAATGTTTTTTTTTTTTTTTGATTGGAGGTTTAACGACCACCGTGAGCAACTCAATGGGCTATAAGCAGTCGCCCGTCCCTAATTTAGGGTCACTGGTTCCAGGGAAGGGAGAGAGCCAGTGCCGTAAGACAAACACAACATCCATGCCTCACCGGGATTCGAACCCAGACCCCTTACGGACGAATGATCAGAGGCCAGCGCCTTAGACCACTGCGCCACGGGGCGGCGGGCGATGTTTTCTTGGGACACTTTAGGCCCCATTATCCCAATAGCACAATCCCTGACAGCTGTGAGACATCTGAATATCGTTACGGACCAAGTTCGCGCACTATTCCATGACCAACAGGTTAAGCGCCATTCCACACTGCCAGAATCGTCAAGGAGCTGTTCGGGGAACATGCTAATGCCCTGGCCTCCAAATTCTCCTGACATGAACCTAATAGAACATTTGTGGTTGAACTTGGAAAGCGCGTTCAAGCTGAATCACCACTACACTGAAATATACGGGAATTGGATGACCTGCTGTTGACAATATGGCGCCAGATATCCCAGGATACCTATCGCCACCTCATCGAATCGATACCTCGCCCAGTGCCCGCTGTGTGGCGGGCTAAAGGCGAGACATCGATAAAGACCTCTATAACGAAGTAAATTTCTCCGTCATTTTTAGTCCACGCCGGAGCTCGAACCCTGGTCCCCTCATTCCGGAATAAATCGCTCTACCAATTCAGCTACGCGGACGTTCGTTATCGCTGCTATCTACCTTTATATCATGTGCGTCCTGCTGGGCAGGCACGTCACACCTCTGAAGGGTTCTTTGAATGTTTTTTTTTCTTTTCATAAATAAAACGGAAGTAAAACTCCTCATGGAATGATGCTTATATTCTATTACTCACCAAAGAAAAAATATCTAATTTATTTCCAGAAGCACTGTATATCCAGCCCTATCGTAAACAATTCAGTAACGATGACACTCCCACTATTTTGCCATATGTTTGGAAACAACCATTTAATAGAGTTTGTATTAAAGAAAACATTCGAGACTTAAAACCCCCACTACACACTCAGTTAACTTAACCTAATACCACCTTTCGAAGATGGAACTACGTAGCATCAGAAATTAGATGGCAAGGACCAATAATCATCAACCAATGAACATCATTGTACACCATGACGTCAAGGACACTGACAATTTATAACTTCGCACTAAGTATGCTTAAAATGTAGTCTTTCACCTGCCGATGCAAGGGTTACCCTTGTGAAAGATCGTGTGATCGTATTTTTAACTTGTAAATATTATATTCATTAAAAATTAATACAGACATTTAACGTGGACCAGGAACATCAAACAAAGATCGTCGCTCTTTCCACGTTTATAAGTGAGTCACGGAAAAATTCTAATTGGCACGATCTTTGTTTGATGTTCCTGGTCCACGTTAAATGTCTGTATTAATTATTAATTCGCCTTCTAATTATTTCTTCAGTTGCTGCTTACCATCTTTGGTGAATCCCCAGCATTGTGCGGGGCTCCAAGAAGCAACCTGCCAAATTGGCTTGGCAGTTAGCGTGTGTGATTCTGGAGGAATTCGAGGCCGCTGTGGTGTATAGCGGAAGCATATCCGGCGCGTAACTGGAAGAACCTGGGTTCGACTCCTGGTGGCGGCCAAAGAGAATTTTTCCGTGATTCACTTATAAACGTGGAAAGAGCGACGATCTTTGTTTGATATTCATTAAAGTTTTTAATTATCGTGCTTCAGACAGCAAACTATACTCAACCTTTAGTGATTTTATGTTATTTGATATGCGTAACATTTATTTTTTATTTGAAAAGCGTAAAATGTCCTGATTTTATTTCTTTAAACAAACGTAAAACAGATTTATTGTGTAGTTGTTCTCGGAAGAAAAATGACACAATTTCTTGATGAGATTAAAAGATGCGTATGATACAAAATGTTGCTCGATTTACCGGAATCTTATCCCATTGTTCTCAGTCCATTCACCTTAGAATGCCTGTGTCCTAAAAGATTTCCAACATGCTGATGAAACAGAGCCCACTGCGACCTAAGTAAACCATCCTTTTCATCAACGGCGCAATCAAACGTATGTCTGTCATTGTTGTCTAGCGAGAGATCGGTGCCATTGTATGTACGTTCGCACGTGTGGCATCGTCTCTCGTGTTGGGAAGATAATACAAATTCTAAAATATTTTGTTCTACTAGGTTAAGAGGAAACAAATATAAAATGAAAATGAATGTGTCATATAAAGAGCATCTCTCTCACTCTTCGGAAGTGGTTTATTGGAGCACTGTTTATTGATAATGGAAAGAGAGCACGAAACCTTAATCTGTCAGGTTCTAAATTATATGTTGCTTAGTTTCTGACCCTTCCGTTAAGAGAAAATGCGACCCGTAGGCATTTGATGCTTAAAGCAAAAATACATCTGCAAATGTTAGTTCCTATACCGGCATTCTAAATTACAGTACATCTGTACTAGCACAGATAATTATCTCGTAAAACCTAAATGCGAACTAGATAACCTACTCTTCCGTAAAAATATCGTAATAAGAAAATCGAATGAAAACTGCTTTTTTATTTTTGGGTTAAGCCCTTTATACGGCACATGCACCTTCTTTAAGCCTTATTCGTTAAGTCCCAGTAGCTGATTTAGCAAGTTTCCAACGAAAACGGATGTTTACTTTCTTATGGCTAAAATGTAATGGGACGAAAACGTTTGCTATGTCCCCACTAATGTCTGTCTGCTGCGTGTTGGTACTGGCATAAACCGGTTAACAACGCTTCGCTGATTGGCAAAGGAATGCTTTCATCTGGCATACACCTGATATTTTTCGGATCCGGACATAATCCCGACAGTCGCTTTCCCGACCAGCCAAAATCCCGACAACCCGAAATCCTGACGACACCAAACCCCGACAACCCAAAATCCCGACGGCACCAAATCCCGACAACACCAAAATTCCGACAACCCAAATTCCAAATTTCAGTATTTATTATTATAATAAATCTAATAATTGATCAAATATTATTATATAAATATTGTTCAAATAATGCTATTAGCTAAAAATAAAATAATGCTATTAGGTAAAAAAATGTTACGTCATAAAAATTTTGAAAGATTTCAGTATTTCTAAATTTCAGTATTTCTCATTACAATAAATCAAATAATTGATCAAATAGTACCATATAAATATTGTTCAAATAATGAAATTAGCTAAAAATAAAATAATGTTATTTGCTAAAAAATGTTACGTCAAAAAGAATTTGAAAGATTTCAGTATTTCTAAATTTCAGTATTTCTTATTATAATAAATCTAATATTTGATCAAATATTATTATGTAAATATTGTTCAAATAATGCTATTGGCTAAAGCTAAAATAATGCTATTAGCTAAAAACAAAACATTGCTATTAGCTAAAATTAAAATATCACGTTAAAAAATTTGAAAGATTTCAGTATTTTTTATTAAAATAAAACAGATAATTGAACAAATATTAATATATAAATATTGTTCAAATAATGCCATTAGCTAAAAATAAAATAATGCTATTAGATAAAAATAAAATGTTACGTCAAAAAGAATTTGAAAGGTTTCAGTATTTCTTAATTTCAGTATTTCTTGTTATAATATATCAAATAATTGATCAATTATTATTATATATAAATATTGTTCAAATAAAGCTATTAGCTAAAAATAAAATAATGCTATTATCTAAAAACAAGACATTGCTATTAGCTAAAAATAAACTATCACGTCAAAAAGAATTTGAAAGATTATCTGAGATTCCAAATGTAAGTTATATTAAGGCATGAACTTATAATGAATTAGCTTTATACTCGTTCCGCTAAGCTAATTATTATGAATGAATAATGCTCTACCTACCAGCTAGCTAATGATATACTTGTACTAAGCTTCAAAGTAGTGAATTCAAAAGGGTGTTGTTACTAGTTAATTACGAACGTAAACAAAGTCTTAACGCTGGTTATTTATGGTAAGAAACTAATTGTAAACCTAACAGCCAGACAGAGGTCTGACAAAAACTATGAATTGAGAAAAACTAACTTACACAAACTTCTTTATTATAAGACTCTTGGTCATCTAAAGCACACACACAACTTGTTTTACACTAATGAAGAATCTCTCCTCATAACAACACAATCTCTCCTCGTATTATAAACGCTCTCCGTAAACAACAACGCTCTCTCATAACAACAACAAAAGCTTCTCTTATTTTTCCTATCTCGCGGTGCGGAAATAACATCACACCAATGCGAGATTTTGAACGGTCGGGTCATCCGGGTAGTTCGGGCGCCAATTATAACGAAGTGAATTTCTCCGTCATTTTTATCCGCGCCGGTGTTCGAACCCGGGCCCATTCACTCCGGAATAAGTTGCTCTACCAATTAAGCTACGCGGACATTTGTTCTGATTGCTATGTGCCTTTATGTCGTGTGCGTCCTTCTGGCAGGTACGTCACATCTCCTGGTACGTTACAAACTCATCAGGTGTTTCACTTTCGGAATTTTGGATTGTGGGTATTTTGGATTGTCGGGATATTGGACGCGTCGGGATATTGGGTAGTCGGGATTTCGGCTGTCGGGATTTTGACTTGTCGGGATAGTGTCTGTCGGGATTCTGAACCAGATCCGATATCTTTATCTCATTACTGTTACGTCAGTTATATGGTCAGTCCGGGAACTTTTCGGGTGTAGGATTCATATAAAGGGGTTAGAGACAACAATGTGAACACCACTCTCAGAAACGTGACTTTTAATGCAGCTGCGCACGTCACAATACACAAAGGTATCCACCACTTTTGGGTTCAAATAGCTTTGTTTAGAACTTCAAGGTCCTGTTTAAATGCATTTAAAGTGTTTTGTTGCAAAATTTCTTTCAGTGTGATGACGAAATGAGCGACTTGACGGACTTTGAAAGAGGGCTAATTGTTGATGGCAGGCAAGTTGGTGCCTCCGTGACAACAGTCGCCAGGGTAGTGGGGGTATTGAGAGCAACTGTGTCTAGCATCATGACAGCATACCGTGTTCGTGGCAACACTTAGTTTTGGATCAGTATAGGCAATCCTCACTGAATATTTGGGGATACGACGTGTCGGTAACACTTGTTCTAAAAGTCCGCTCAGATCAGCAAAAGGAAACTAGACTGTCTGCAGCCACTGACTTATTGAAATTGACCAGAAATGACAACAACTTTAGGGAACAGACTATTACTGGCGACGAAACATGGGTTATGGATATGACCCAAAAATTAAGGTTCAGTCCTCACAGTGGAATAACCCCCAGCTCACCAAGACCCAAGAAAGCTCTCCAGACATATTTAGTGTAACACACCGATCAGACTAGACTAGACTAGACTAGACTAGACTAAACATCTGGCCACAGCACAAAAGGTGCTGCGCCGACAGCGTTCTCTCGGCAGGCGCACGTGCAGTAGGCTCCAACGTCACAGCCTGCCAAACGGTATTTTTGCTCTACCACTTCGTTTAATCCAGGAGTGGGGAAGCTTTGGCCTTCTAGACCATTAAGTGCGGCCTTTTGAATGAATCCAAATTTTGCAAAAAAAACAAATCCTTTTATTTTTTTACGCTTTCCAACCGTAGGTTGAAGAAGCGTATATGTTCCAGCTTTGTCCGTCTGTCTGTTTGTCTGTCTGTCTGTCCGTCCGCACGATAACTCGCGTAAAAACGATTCGATTTCGCTGAAATTTTAGTATTTGGTAGGGGACCACCTGCAGACGAACCCTATTGAAAATGGGCGAAATGGGGTCAAAGGTCAGGACATAGAAGCGGTATCCATTCCATTGCACTTATGCGTCATAACTTATGTAAAAATTCTTCGATTGCGACAAAACTTTATCATGTTGTTCCGGAGGTATACTGAACCAATTCTGTTTAATACAATCGAAATGGGGTCAACAGTCAGGGCATAGGAGCGAGATTAATTCCACAGCCATTTTCCTCATAACTTGAGTAATAGCTTGAGTAATGATTTCTGGTATGTTGGGAAGCGTAACATAATCAATGATTTTACTAACATGTTATTAATATGTTTTTTTTCGTCTTTTATTATTTTTATTTTAATTTTAAAATGACCGTATTTAAAATACCAAATAGTAAAAGAAGATTCAACGAAATAATGCTTCTGGACTGACTGCCATAATTAAAGCATTAGTAAGTCATATGGGCTATTTTGACACCTGCAGCGCTCATGATTTCCTTCTATGGCTCCTAAAGAACTACAGATGCAATTGATTGAGCTCTCAGAAGATAGATTATCAAGTCCTTATTTGATACTAAAAAAGATCCAACTGAAATATAGAAAAATGCGATAGAGTACCCACGCCATGGGCAGCTTGCACGAAAAATGCTTTCTTGCGTTTCAAGAACTTATTGCTACAAATCTACATTCTCCTACCTAACCCAAATCAAGACGCCCTTAAGATCGCAAATGACGGATACCCCATCTACAGGATCAGATAAAAGTGCGGACCTAGATGTTGAAACTAAATATTCAAATGCTTCCTTTCTTTTCAACCACTTATTGCTACAAATCTACATTCTCCTACCTAATCCAAATCAAGACGCCCTTAAGGTCATAAATGGCGGATACCCATGTTGAGGATCAGCTGAAACTGAAGACTACCACATTGCAACCAAACATTCAAATGCTTTCCAACAAAAAGCAGTGACAACAAAGTCATTAAAAGGTTAGTTAATTTTAGAAATAACATTTGTTTTTCGTTTTTTGAAGTTAGTTAGTTCATAGTAAGATTTGTACAAAATAATGTACATTTTGAAGTACAGGGTCTCCATAAAGTCTTTTCCACATTAAAAAAATTAATATAACAAAATATGTGTAAGTTAAAATGAAATGGTTGGCAACATAATGTGGTAGCACTCAAAGTTTTTTTTCTGTTCTTCAAGTTAGCGCTATTGCTGAATAAGAGGAGCATTTAATCGATAATGGCTTCCATGAAAGAAAAAGCGGCGTGCGTGTTGTGGTTCCTTGAGACCAAATTGGCAGTTACTGTCCACCGTCATTCTAGAAAAGAGTACAGACCTTAAGGGTCATTTTGTATAGAGTAAGCGTCATTCCAGAAAAGAGTACAGACACTAAGGGTCACTTTGTAAAGAGTAAGCGTCATTCCAGAAAAGAGTACAGACACTAAGGGTCATTTTGTAAAGAGTAAGGGTCATTCCAGAAAATAGTACAGACGCTAAGGGTCATTTTATGAAGAGTAAGCGTCATTCCAGAAAAGAGTACAGACACTAAGGGTCATTTCGTAAAGAGTAAGCGTCATTCCAGAAAATAGTACAGACGCTAAGGGTCATTTTGTGAAGAGTAAGCGTCATTCCAGAAAAGAGTACAGACGCTAAGGGTCATTTTGTATAGAGTAAGCGTCATTCCAGAAAAGAGTACAGACACTAAGGGTCATTTTGTAAAGAGTAAGCGTCATTCCAGAAAATAAGTACAGACGCTAAGGGTCATTTTGTGAAGAGTAAGCGTCATTCCAGAAAAGAGTACAGACACTAAGGGTCATTTTGAAAAGAGTAAGCGTCATTTCAGAAAAGGGTACAGACACTAAGAGTCATTTTGTAAAGAGTAAGCGTCATTTCAAAAAGAGTACAATAACCGGTGATTGGCCCTCCGAGAGGGCCAATCACCGGTTACACAAGATAAAGCTGCAACTGTTCAGGAGACAATTCTGCGAAGCCCCAGGAAATCCATTCGTCGTACTTCACTGGAAACTGGGATTCCCCTTGCCACCGTCAACAAAATTTTACACAAACGTCTTCATCTGTACGCTTATAAGGTACAGATCGTTCAAGCTCTTCAGCCTGATGACCGACTTCACCATGCTGCATTTGCGACGGAGATGTTGCAGCTTTAGTTTCTGGAATGTCGCATAGCTCATGATATTGATTATCTGCACCGTGTCTGTTTCTCAGATGAAGCCACATTCCACGTCTCTGGTACAGTAAAGAGGCACAATGCGCGAATCTGGGGATCAGAAAATCCCCATTATGTCATTGAACAACAGAGGGCTAACGCGAAAGTGAACGTATGGTGCGGCCTGATGCACGACAGAATCATCGGACCCTATTTTTTTACAGACCCCACGGTAATATGTACCTCAGTTGCATGCACTCCAACCTTCGGTTATTTTCCAACAAGACGATACTCCATAACATTGGTCAATAATGTCTCGTGAGTTCCTGAATGCCACATTTTCGGACAGATGGATTGGCCGCGACAGTCCCATGACATGGCCACCTTGATCACCCGACATAACTCTTCTAGGTCTTTTTCCTGTGGGGTTATGTGAAAGACCAAGCCTACAATAGCAGTGCCCTGGATGTCGAGATGTTGAAGAGCAGAATAACGGATGTCATTGGTTCTGTCTCTTCTGAGATGTTAAACAAAACATGGCGTGAAACCGAATATCGCTTAGTTGTCCTCCGGGCCACAAATGGAGCCCATGTGGAGGTGTACTGACAATAGAAAAAATCTTTACATGTGCACCATCATTGTGGTGCAATCCCTTTCTTGTACCTGTAATACATTTTTCTACGCTTTCTAACCGTAATTTGAAGAAGCGTATATGCTCCAGCTTTGTCTGTCTGTCTGCCCGTCCGCACGATAACTCACGTAAATGGTTTGATTTCGATGAAAATTTAGTATGTGGGTGTGGACCAACTGGGGACAAACCCTATTGAAAATGGGCTGAATGAGGTCAAAGGTCAGGACATAGGAGCGGGATCCATTCCATTGCCCTCATGCGTCATAACTTGCGTAAGAATGGTTCGATTTCGATGAAATGTTAGTATGTTGTAGGGGACCAACTGAGGACAAACCTTATTGAAAATGGGGGAATGGGGCTAAAGGTCACGGCATAGGAGCGGGATCCATTCCATTGCCCTTATGCTTCATAACTTACGTAAAAATGCTTCTATTGTGACAAAACTTTAGTATGTTGTTCCGGAAGTATACTGAACCGGTTCTGTTGAATATCATCGAAATAGGGTTAAAAGTCAGGGCACAAGAGCGAGATTAATTCCACAGCCATTATCTTCATAACTTGAGTAATAACTTGAGTACTGATTTTTGGTATGTTGGAAAGCGTATCCTAATCAATGCATTGCATGATTTTCATGATTTTACTAACTTGTTTACGTTAATTTTTGTAACGTGTGAAATACTTTATGGGCACCCTGCATATCTAATTGAAGTTTCTTGAATGCGGTCTTGTTAGATTAGAAATAACTTTATGCGGCCTTCCAACATGAAAAACTTCCCCATCTCTGGTTTAATAGTTGTGCAACCAGTCTGGATACTTTTTGATCACCCTTCGTATTCCCTCAAGGTGTGGCGTTTTCTGTGCTGAGCAATGTATTTATAACTGTTGTAACTCATCTGATGTTCAAGATGTTAAGCTTTCTATAACAGCGATTAACTTTAAGAATGTTGATGACAAATGCAGATAATAGTAGACTTTTCAGTGTGAGAGCTGGATTACCTATAATAAGGTTATAAAAGTGTTTATTATTCTGTGTTCATTCAAGGGGCATATTAAATCTTTTGTCATTGTCATGTTCCTGTAAGCGATCCACGAATAGAAATAGGTGCTACATTCTTTATTGTTTCTTAGTGTTTATTCAGAACACCCGATAATCGGTTTAACTTAAGACACTGGCGACTTTGAATACAGTCTGCTAAAGACATAATGGAGACAATGATCTTATCAATGCATTGTTTCCGTTAGAAAAGTTAGTCATCCGTTCGAGTCGATGACAGTAAGAACTTCATCATGTGATTTACAAAGGGATGCATTTTATCTTGAGTGAGACAGCATTCTCTTGTATTAGCTCAGAGTAATTGAAGTGTAAATGGACTGGTCCATTTACACTTCGTTAAAAGAAACGAAAATCACGAAGTGGTCTAACAATGGAGAAAATAGTTTGTTTTCAAACCGATTCACAAATCCCATTTTACAAACATACGTATGCTTGACAAAGTACGCAATAAAACATGTGCTAAAGGTTCACCGTTATATGAGCGACAAAAATCCACGACAACAGGTCGAGAAAAGTACATTACAATATGCGTATAAACGTTCATCATTGTATGTTTGACCAAAGTACGATACAAGAAAGGTGAACGAAACGTTCAACGTTATACGCTTGGCAAAAAGTACATTACAATATGCGTATAAACGTTCATCATTGTATGTTTGACCAAAAGTACACGGCTAAACGTGTGTTAAACGGTCATTATTGGATTTTTGATAAACGTGCGTGCTAACCTTTCATCATTATATGCTTGACAAAAAGTACGCTACAAACTTTTTGTTAAACGTTCATCATTATATACTGAATTGTCGTTAGTCGCCCCGGTGGCGCAGTGGTCTAAGCGATGGCCTCTGATCGTTCGTCCGAAAGGGGTCCGGGTACGAATCCTGGTGAGGCCTGGATGTTGTGTTTGTCTTACGGCACTGGCTCTTTCCCTTCTCTGGAACCAGTGACCCTAAATTAGGGAGTGGCGGCTGCTTATAGCCCATTGAGTTGCTCACGGTGGTCGTTAAACCTCCAAAAAAAAAAAAAAAAAAAAAAGCGTCGTTATACTCTTGCAAAAGCACAATACGAAATGTGTGTTAAACGTTCATCATTGCATGCTTGTCAAAAGCACACTACAAAATGTAGGGCAAACTTTTATTATTATACGTTTGGCAAAATTACACTACAAAATGTGTGTTAAGCGTTCATATTTTTACGATTGGCAAAAGTACACTACAAAACGTGTGTTAAACGGTCATCATTAGATTCTTGACAAATGTGTATTACAAAGTGTGTCCCAAAACTTTCAATATTATATGCATTTCAAAAGTATACTACAAAATTTTTGTTAAACGTTCGTCATTATATGCTCGACAAAAGAATATTCCGAAACGTGTGCGAATAGTTCATCGTTATATCCTAGGCAAAAGTATACTACGAAATGTGTATTGAAACGTACATTATATGTTTGACAAAAGCCCACTACAAAATGTGGGGCAAACGTTCATTATTATACGCTTGACAAAAGTACTCTACAAAACGTATGTTAAACGTTCATCATTATACGCTTGGCAAAAGTACATTCCAAACGTGCGTTAAACGGTTATCATTAGATTCTTAATAAAAGTGTACTAGCAAGTGTGTCCTAAAGTTTCACCATTATATGCTTTTCAAAAGTATACTACAAAATGTTTGTAAAACGTTGGTCATTATATGCTCAACAAAAGAACATTGCGAGACGTGTGCGATGCGTTCATCGTTATACGCTTGGCAAAAGGATACTAAGAAATGTGTTTTAAACGTTCATCATTACATGCTTGACAAAAGCAGTACAAAATGTAGGGCAAACGTTCATTGTAATACGCTTGACAAAAAGTACATTACAAAATGTGTGTTAAATGTTCATCGTTATACGCTTGGCAAAAGTACACTGAAGAACGTGCGTTATATGGTCATCATTAAATGCTTAACAAAAGTACACTACAATATGCGTACTAAACGTTCAACCTTATATGTTTGACAAAAGTACACTAGAAAATGTGTGTTAAATGTTTATCGTTATACGCTTGGCAAAAGTACACTGCAAAATGTACGTTAAACGGTCACCATTATATGCTTAAGAAACGTACAATACAATATGCGTACTAAACGTTCAACCTTATATGTTTGACAAAAGTACACTACAAAATGTGTGTTAAACGTTCATCGTTATATGCTTGACAAAAGTGCACTACGAAAGGTGCACGAAGCGTTCATCGTTATACGCTTGGAAAAAGTGCGCTGTAAAATGTGTTAAACGTTCATCGTTATACGCTTGGAAAAAGTGCGCTGCAAAATGTGTTAAGCGTTCATCATTAGATTCTTGAAAAAAGTGCACTACGAAAGGTGAGCTGTGCAAAGAGTTCATCATTATATGCGTGACAAAAATACAGTACAAAATACGTGCTAAATGTTCATCATTATACGTTTGACCAAAAGTAAACTACAAAATGCTTGCTAAACGTACGTTATATGCTTGACAAAAGTACTTCTTCAACCGCATCAAATGCTTCCTCAATCAAATAATTTTCTCCCGATGTTTTAAAAGTCACGAACTGTTCGTTGCCTCTTCGATACACAGATCTTCACTGACTATAATGAAATTTTTTGCATATCGTTCACTGTTTAGACGCATAATTAGATCGAAAATATCCTCTTTCGGATTGACAAAGAGTGTCACATTTTGTTTGAAAGAAGCTGTTTGCCCACTTCTAAGAAAAGATCGGCCAGATTGAAACCACAGACCAGCAGTTTTTGTAATGGAGATCTGGAAGACAAAACATACCCTATTTCCTTCAAAAGATAGTAAAAAAAATCTTTGTGGCAAAAATTCGCCGGTGCTTTTTTCCATTGAACTTTCGTAATGCGAATATGTATTTTTTATATATGCATATACACTATATTGACAAAAGTCACCGGACACCTAGAAGAGGAACACATCATAGCATTTATTGACATACATTAGATATGGTGTCAGTCCACATTTGGCCTTAATGCATGCACTGACCCTTCGAGACATGCTTTCGACAAGGTTTTGGAACACAGCGATAGGTATGCGCTTCCATTCAGTAAATAATGCTGCCGCTAACTGTTGCTTATTAGTAGGCCTTGGTTCCAAATTTCTTATTCGGCGCTCTAATTCATCCCATAGGTTATCAATGGGATAAAGATCAGGGCTCTGTGATTGCCATTCCACACGCGATACGGAATTATCGTCAAACCACGCCGTAACAGTCTTAGCTTTATGGCTCGGTGCATTATCCTGCTAGTACCAACAAGGCTCGGTTCCATAGTATTACCACTGAGTTGTTAGGGCATAATTGTCCAGAACATCGAGGTAGACGTGCTGGTTAACAGATTTGTCCACGATAACCAATGGGGCAGGACCATGCCACGAGAAACACTCCCACATGAATACACTGCCAGCTCCAAACTTGACCGTAGGAAGAGTACACTGTGGTAAATAGCGTTCCCCCGGCTGCCGCCATACCCACACACGGCCATCAGACTGATGGATCGTGCATCTAGATTCATCAGTCCATAGGACCCGTTTGCATTGATCTGCAATCCACGATAAATGTTCTTTACACCATGCTAAACGACGAGCAGCATTCCGAGTGGAGATGAAAGGCTTATGAGCAGCTGCACGACCACGGTAACCCCTGGAATGAAGTTCTCTGCGAATGGTAAGTTTACATACCGAGGTTCCAGCATTTTTACTCACCTGTACAATGAGGTCTTGTGCATTACTCTGTCGATTAGCTGTAACGACTCTCCTGTGGATTCGACGACCTCTATCACTGATTTTCTTTGGTCTGCTGGTATGTTTTGCTGCTTCAAGCACGCCATGTGTCTTCCATTTATTCAGTACATCCAAAATAGTTGACTTGGGTATGTTTAAACACCCCTTGGTTTCTCTTATGGACAACCCACTAATATAACACCCAACAATCTTTACTTTCTCAAAGTCAGTTCTGCGACATTTGCACTCAACCTCACAGTGCGATATGATCGCGGTGAGCTGCAGGCTTGTTTTTATACCGTTTGCAGCTGTACCGCGCATCTTAACAACGCAGCGGATCCGTTCATTATGCTTTTGAAGGGGTGTCCGGTGACTTTTGTCAATATAGTGTGTTGAAAGAGGCAGTTCAGGCTCTGTCAGAAACCGCATCGTCATCTTTGGAAGACAGTTTTTAAGGCAGCTACTTTGTGTCGTACTTTCCAAGAAAAGCTGCCTTCAACTTGAACAGATACAGGGTGTTTCACCAGGTAGCCCCCCCCCCCACAGATAACCAACTATTGTTTTCTTCTCACTCTACGTAGAAACACGACGTTCGGTTTACAAGTGACCTTGATGCTTGAGAAATGCGCGGGAGCGATTTTCCCGATAAAGCTATGATTCATTGTGACGTCACCCCACCAGATGACCAGGCACGCTAATTCTCTCCGGAGGCAATCTGCTTGTTTTACTGTGGCTTTGAACGTCATTCAGGATGGCTGTGTATACCGTTGCGGAGCGGGTGTTTATTATGAAAAGTTATTGAATAACAAAGCCTATAAAGGTAACACAGCGCAAATTGTCGGGGAAAGAAAAGCACCAGACAAACGTCACATCGCCAGGTAGGCGAAGAAATTTGAAAACACGGGCAGTGTTCGAATCTCCCGAAAAACGGTCGCCAGACGTTTGCATGAAGGAGGACTATACGCCCGCCGTCCTGTTGTGTGCATCCCATAGTCCAGACGTCACCGTACCGCCCGTTTGCAATGGTGCGATCAACATCGCAATTGGACTGATAACGACTGGTCTGCTGTCCTCTTCTCAGATGATAGTAGATACAGTCTATCGTCCGATTGTCGACGACAACTGATCTGGCGTGATAGTGGTACTGCATATTGTCCAGCAAACATACAGGAAAGGGACCGATATCCGACATGTAGTGTCATGGTATGGGCTGGCATCATGATCAATGGCCGTACCTCCCCTCTATGTGCTTCCAACTGGGACTATGACTGGCCAACGATACATTAATGATGTTCTGCTACCTCATGTTCCGTGGTGCTGTCGGTGATAGATTCATTTTCATGGACGACAACGCAACATGTCATCAAACAGTCGCTGTCCAGGAGTGTCTTGAGAGCGAGGATATTCAACGCCTCGTATGGCCAGCACGTTCTCCAGATCTGAATCCCATTGAAAATGTGTGGGATGCTTTGGGGAGGAGTCTTGCTGGTCGCCAATGCCCTCCAATAAACAAGGACACCCTCATCCGTGCACTAACAGAGGAATGGGATAAATTACCCCAACAGCTGCTTGATAATGTTGTGCAAAGCATGACACGACGTGTGGAATCTTGCATCGCCCTCCATGGTGGCCATATCCCGTATTGACATCTTACGCCGGAACGCCTGCGGACGGTAATTGCATTTTTTCACGTTTACGTATTCTGCACAAAATGGCCTGTTTGTCCCTTGAACACGTTCCAAAGCCTTCTGGATTTCAGAGCACAATAAATTGTCTTTCTTGTAATGTCCTGGCATTCTGACATTATTTTATTTCACTTGGCATCCAACCACACTTACTTTTTTATGCGCTATATAGCCGTTTATGATCCGTCCTTAGTAATTGTCCAGCAGTGTATAATTCTGGTTTAAAATCTGAATTTCGATATTTGAGTGTTCGGATTTTAGATTTAAGGATTTTCGAATTTCACATAACTGGATATTTGAGTGTAAGGTACTTAGATATTCGGATTTTAAATATTCGAATTCTGACATTTAGGAATTCTGATTTTAAAATTTGGATATTTGATTAGAAAATTCGGATACCAGGATATCTAAACTGTTCGGTTACTGTAAATGCAGGTTTCGGATAGGACAATATCTGAATTTTGAAAGAGTTTGTTAGAAACATGGTTCGCAATAGAAAGTTTGTATTCAATCAGTTGCATAATTTATATAGTTTTCAATTTAGAACCACCAAATTCGGTACACTATCTCATGATACTCTAAGTTAGACCGTGGGTGGATTTTGGAAAGGGTCGGGGCCCAGGGTCGGTCGGAGCCCAGGGTGAATGGGCCCCGTACAAAATTTCTGTAAAATCTGCAATTTTTAATTTAGAACCACCAAATTTGATATACTATCTCATGGTACTCTAACTTATTTTTTTTTATTTTTTTTTATTGGAGGTTTAACGACCTTCGTGAGCAACTCAATGGGCTATAAGCAGTCGCCCGTCCCTAATTTAGGGTCACTGGTTCCAGGGAAGGGAGAGAGCCAGTGCCGTAAGACAAACACAACATCCATGCCTCACCGGGATTCGAACCCGGACCCCGTTCGGACGAATGATCAGAGGCCATCGCTTAGACCACTGCGCCACCGGGCGGCACTCTAACTTAGACCGTAGACGGTTTTCGGATGGGGTCGGAGCCTGGAATCAAGTGGCTTCCATACAAAATATTCGTAAAACGTTCAATTTTTTATTTTTAAGAACTGTAGAACAATTCAGCACCCCAATACCCGATCTACGGATTAATTTAGAGACCGTAGATAACAATACAGTGTAAAATATTCATTTAATGATGTATCGAAAACACAAATGAATAAACGTTAGCTTTCACCACCAACGGGGGCTTCATCAGGAAGAAATACAATGTAATGTAAATAGAGAGTTGCAGATATTCAAAATTCAAAACGGTAAACAAAAGGATGATCAATGCCAATGTCAAGTCTCATGCACGCGACACGACATTGGTACATTGCATTTCAGTGTTACGTCATTCTCAGAACCGCACGGAAGATGGACGGTAGTTCTATAGATGTCTCCTCGTTGGCAAGTATATCCATTCCTCTTCCTTTTCTTTTTGTTCCGTAAAAGTAAATTAACTAAATAATTTTTTTTTATTTTTCACATTTGCAGCCACCCGGCTCCTTTTTTGTTTGCAGAAATATTACTGCATCAGCCAGTAATTGGCAGTGACTGGTATTAATTGGAAGGAACCCGGCTTTTCGCACGGACAACTCTATGTCGCCTGCTCAAGGGTTGGCAATCGTAAAAATCTCAACATTTTTGCTCCCAACAGAAAAACCAAAAATATTGTTTACCAAAAAGCAATAACCTGAATGAATTCAAATAAAATTTACTGGAAAATTACAAGAATATCCTTTTCATTCACTAACTTTCATCCGCTGAACTTGGTGCGAATAGCAAAATTTACCCAGGAAATACCGGGTACCCCTGCTAGTTATTTACATCCTTCAGAGAGTCGCATAAACTTGTCAGCCGAGCATTAACGCACCCACGGAGGGGCTTGGGGGGGCTTAAGCCCCCTCCAAGAAGATTAAGAGCGACGTACGTCACAAATTAAACATTCAAAAATATTATTTTACATCTTCAAAAAATTACATGTCTGGCATAATGCCTTCTATTACATGGTGTCTTCTTCCCAAAGTCCCAAAGAAATTAAGAGCGACGTACGTCACAAATTAAACATTCAGAAATATTATTTTACGTGTTCAAGAAATGACATAGTGTCTTCTATTACATGGTGTCTTCTTCCCAAAGACCCAAAGAGATTAAGAGCGACGTACGTCACAAATTAAACATTCAAAAATATTATTTTACATGTTCAAAAAATGACATAGTGTCTTCTATTACATGGTGTCTTCTTCCCAAAGACCCAAAGAGATTACGAGCGACGTACGTCACAAATTAAACATTCAAAAATATTATTTTACGTGTTTAAAAAATGACATAGTGTCTTCTATTACATGGTGTCTTCTTCCCAAAGACCCAAAGAAATTAAGAGCGACGTACGTCACAAATTAAACATTCAAAAATATTATTTTACATGTTCAAAAAATGACATAGTGTCTTCTATTACATGGTGTCTTCTTCCCAAAGACCCAAAGAGATTACGAGCGACGTACGTCACAAATTAAACATTCAAAAATATTATTTTACGTGTTTAAAAAATTACATAGTGTCTTCTATTACATGGCGTCTTCTTCCCAAATCCCCAAAAGAAATTAAGAGCGACGTACGTCACAAATTAAACATTCAAAAATATTATTTTACGTGTTTAAAAAATGACATAGTGTCTTCTATTACATGGTGTCTTCTTCCCAAATCCCGAAAGAAATTAAGAGCGACGTACGTCACAAATTAAACATTCAAAAATATTATTTTACATGTTCAAAAAATGACATAGTGTCTTCTATTACATGGTGTCTTCTTCCCAAAGACCCAAAGAGATTAAGAGCGACGTACGTCACAAATTAAACATTCAAAAATATTATTTTACGTGTTTAAAAAATGACATAGTGTCTTCTATTACATGGTGTCTTCTTCCCAAATCCCCAAAGAAATTAAGAGCGACGTACGTCACAAATTAAACATTCAAAAATATTATTTTACATGTTCAAAAAATGACATAGTGTCTTCTATTACATGGTGTCTTCTTCCCAAAGACCCCAAAGAGATTAAGAGCGACGTACGTCACAAATTAAACATTCAAAAATATTATTTTACGTGTTTAAAAAATGACATAGTGTCTTCTTCCCAAATCCCCAAAGAAATTAAGAGCGACGTACGTCACAAATTAAACATTCAAAAATATTATTTTACATGTTCAAAAAATGACATAGTGTCTTCTATTACATGGTGTCTTCTTCCCAAAGACCCAAAGAGATTAAGAGCGACGTACGTCACAAATTAAACATTCAAAATATTATTTTACGTGTTTAAAAAATGACATAGTGTCTTCTATTACATGGTGTCTTCTTCCCAAATCCCCAAAGAAATTAAGAGCGACGTACGTCACAAATTAAACATTCAAAAATATTATTTTACGTGTTTAAAAAATGACATAGTGTCTTCTATTACGTGGTGTCTTCTTCCCAAATCCCAAAAGAAATTAAGAGCGACGTACGTCACAAATTAAACATTCAAAAATATTATTTTACATGTTCAAAAAATGACATAGTGTCTTCTATTACATGGTGTCTTCTTCCCAAATCCCCAAAGAAATTAAGAGCGACGTACGTCACAAATCAAACATTCAAAAATATTATTTTACGTGTTTAAAAAATGACATAGTGTCTTCTATTACATGGTGTCTTCTTCCCAAATCCCCAAAGAAATTAAGAGCGACGTACGTCACAAATTAAACATTCAAAAATATTATTTTACATGTTCAAAAAATGACATAGTGTCTTCTATTACATGGTGTCTTCTTCCCAAAGACCCAAAGAGATTAAGAGCGACGTACGTCACAAATTAAACATTCAAAAATATTATTTTACATGTTCAAAAAATGACATAGTGTCTTCTATTACATGGTGTCTTCTTCCCAAAGACCCAAAGAGATTAAGAGCGACGTACGTCACAAATTAAACATTCAAAATATTATTTTACGTGTTTAAAAAATGACAGTGTCTTCTATTACATGGTGTCTTCTTCCCAAAGACCCAAAGAAATTAAGAGCGACGTACGTCACAAATTAAACATTCAAAAATATTATTTTACATGTTCAAAAAATGACATAGTGTCTTCTATTACATGGTGTCTTCTTCCCAAAGCCCCAAAGAGATTAAGAGCGACGGACATCAGAAATTAAACATTCAAAAATATTGTTTTACATGTTCAAAAAATTACATAGTGTCTGACATAGTGTCTTCTATTACATGGTGTCTTCTTCCCAAATCAATTTTAAACACTGCTGCCTGTACCAAAATGCACTTTTCTTATCGCCGGAGAAAGAAAAATTATACGTACCTTTAAAAAGTACGGATAATTTCTCTCCCTCCGTTTTATTTCTGCCCACGCCTTTATCTTAACTTCTGTCCTTTCTAAAAAGAAAAGAAAGAAAAAAGAATTAAATTCCGCATGCGATAATAGGCGTGTTCGTGCAGTCTATGCTACTTGAAATCTAAAGTAACACCGTGTCCAGTGAACAATTTCAAAATGAGAAGTCTTAAAATAGCAGTTGCTAACAATCATCTGGCAAAGTTATCGCTTCCGCAATCTTTATGTCTATGGATAACAGCGATTGTGTCCCCACGCAACTGCAAAACAAAACTATACTTCATTTTTTTATTTTTGCGTGAATTTGTGAATGAAGCCATTTACATGCGGGCCCTTCTCCGCATGATTTAGCGCTGTAAAGAGCTGGTATCAACCAATAAATTGCGTTCCTGCGTTGTTAAACAAAGGATGAGTTGCAAGACAGAAACAGACCGCCCTAACAGCTCGAACAATCACGACTCGCTACCGTCTTTAGCAGTAGCCGGTTGTGAACCCACGCACGCCACATGGGCGTCACTGAGGTCAAAGCGCTACCGTACTTGAAACGCAGCGTACTATGCGCATTTATATCGGCGAAGGATCAACAGCCCCACCACAGAAGTCTCTCTCGCAGTATTTGCTTGATTAGGGGCGCATCGTTGTCATCTCGACACGAACCACCAATTCAGAACTGGAAAGTGAATAGCAACAATGGAGGGATGGCTACAACTAAAAACTCCATTGTCGGAAGCTGCAACGTGAAGCTACTGACTGCGTGGCCCACATTGCTGAGCAGGCTTCCCGGAGCTCTGGGCAAGAAGTTAATAGCTTCGGCAACGCGCAAAACAAACCGAATCTTGTTCAGCGAAAGAATTAAAAACACCTTCGGCACTTCAGCAAGAAGTAAAAACAAAGACGCGTTTTCCTAATAGATGCTCTCACTGCAAAACGTGAATTTTGGAAAAGATAATATTTGAGAGCAAGCTAATAAATTGCAGCGTTAGCTGTTAGAGAACTGTTCATTGACTTCAGTAGGGCCGCGGGTGGCCTAGTGGGCAACGTTCGTGACTGCCACGGAGAGGACCTCAGGCTCGATCCACTAAATATCCGCCGTACGATTATGGGCACGTTAAACCATCGCACCCCGGGTACTGCCCCCCCCGTAATAAATAAGGGCGTCTTCCTCGCCCTTTCTACACTTCCGTGTCTCATTCCTATCGGGCACTCTAGCCCAAATATCTTAGCTTCCTATTTCTAAGGGTTGTTTAAGACCTGGGGTCAGACACTCCCTTCCTAAAATCCTCTACATATGATCATTGACTTCAGTGGCGTATCTTGGGTCCCACACCTGGGATATCTCACCCCCCCACCCAGTACTGTTTTTTTTAAGTTACGAAGTTCATTTTTTAATTGTCAATAGAAGTAACTCTTTTTCTAAATTTTAGGTACATGATACCAAATAATTATGAGGATTAGGATTTGAACACTTACTAAATTTTAGGTACATGATACCAAATAAGTATGAGGATTAGGATTTGAACACTTATTTGTACACTAGCTGTAAGGTGGCCCAGTGGTCTAAGCGATGGCCTCTGATCATTCGTCCGAACGGGGTCCGGGTTCGAATCCCGGTGAGGCATGGATGTTGTGTTTGTCTTACGGCACTGGTTCTCTCCCTTCCTTGGAACCAGTGACCCTAAATTAGGGACGGGCGACTGCTTATAGCCCATCGAGTTGCTCACGGTGGTCGTTAAACCTCCAATCCAAAAAAAAAAAAAAACCCAAAAAAAAAAAACACTAGCTGTAAAGCCCGTTCAGATAAGAATACAACAGGTTGTAGAAATCACTTATTGCTATTCAAGCGTTTATTAACTACGTTAGAAAATATCTTTGTACACGATATTTTTTGTAAATATTTTTCGGAATCTGGGAGTAGTTTTCCTTGTCCTGGCCCATGAACTACTTTAGCCGTGACATCATCAAACCGTCGAACTCTTGACAATTCAACATAAAGTTGTCCATGGCTAAGGGCTGGTTCAGGAAGGTAGATAGCTACTTTCTCCAGTGTGACCTTGAGACTTATTAATGGTCATAGCAAAGGCGAGTTTTACAGGAAATTTCTTCCTCTTAATGTGAATGGAAGGTCTATAACAGTAGGTGCGACGCCAATTCGCGGAATAAAAACAGTTTTACCACATACTGAGCCTCTCAGTACTTCTGCAATGACTAAATTGGGCTTTAGTTCTTTATTTACCAGTCTTGTTCCATTGCATACACTTCGTTGTGTATTGAGGTTTCTCAGGAGAATGATAACAGCTCCAATCTTCAGTCTGTGAAGTGGCATTCCTGATGGGGTTTGCTCATTTAAAAACTCTACAGGATAATACCGTTCAGTATTTTCTTCGCCGTCAGCATCAATTTAATCAGAGCTTAAGTAGGGCTTATAATACACTGGCGGAAAGTGAAAAAAGAACACCAAGAAGGAGACGTCTGATACCAACGAAATTTATACAGCATAATAACGAAATACAGAGGATAACGTGATCAAAACATTATGGCAAAATACAGCTGTATTTGCTGGTAAACTGAAAAATAACATTTCCATGTAACATGGTTAGTACGAGGTTGAACCGTCATGAACTGCGTCACACTGTGCAATTCTGGCATGGAGTCTGTCGTACAGATATTGGATGTATGTTTGGGCTATTGAGTTTCAAGCATCCTCAACCTGGACGCGTAAATCGGGGATGGTCGTGGCTGGCCGTGGAGACCGGATAAGTCGTTGTCCCATAAAATCCCACACGTGCTCAATGGGGGACAAATCCGGTGAACATGCAGGTCATGTAAGTTGTCTCACACCCTGAAGTGCATGTTGCGTTGTACGTGCCGTGTGTAGGCGTGCGTTATCTTTCTGGAAAACACCACGATGGACCGACCTTACAAATGGCACAACAACGGGCTGAATGATGTTGTTGATGTAGGAGGTGCTGTTTAACGTATCCGGTACAAACACTAGTTGTGTACGGGAGTGATAGCTGATCGCTCCCCACACCAGGAGACCAGGTGTAGGCCCTGTGTGTCGCTGGCGGATGCAAAAAGTGGAGACGCTCCCCTGTGCGTATGCGAACACGCATACGGCCATCGAAGGCTCCCAAGCAGAATCTGCTTTCATCGCTGAACACGACAAATCGTTGTTGCGTTCTCCAGTGCAGACGTTGGCGACACCACTGCAGCCATTTCTGACGGTGGGCTGGAGTCAGAGGTACACATGCCACAGGCACACGTGCACGTAGTCCTGCATCCAGTACACGGTTGCGGATTTTTTGCACAGTTACCTCAGGTTCAACGGCAGCTCGGATTTGCGTCACAGTGGATGCTCTGCTTGACAACGCCTCTTTTCTTATGCGTCGATCGGTCCGCTCATCAGTTCGCCTGTGACTCCCGGTTCCACGTCTTCTCGTGTGGAAATGTTCCTCGGACCATCTACTCCACCATAGTACCACCACCGATACTTCCCGTCCAATTCGCTCCGCAATACGACGATACGACCACCCGGTCTCGCGGAGTCCGACTAGACGACCTCGCTCAAAGTCCGATAACTGCTAAAATCCTACACGTCTTCCATGTCCAGGCATTGCAGCTTCTTCAGGGTCTTCGCACGTGTCCGTACGCCTGATTACATTCACTTCGCCGTACTCCTTAAATACCACCGACGATAATTTGCATATTATGCCGTGCTGTGGTGTAAGCGCTCACCGGTTGGTCCCGAAATCAACACCACACCTACGTAAACTCGACCCCATTAACATATGTAAATTTCATGATCGTCCGTCAATTCCTTCTTGGTGTTCTTTTCACTTTCCGCCAGTGTATAATAGCAACTTCATTAGATCTTGGAGCATTATAACGCCTTTGATCATTTCTACGATCTTGAATAATAGTCATTGATACCTTAGAAGGAACAGCATTATTCATTTGAGCATCTTGAATACTCTCTTGCTCGACTTCGTAAAGCATTTTATATACTTCCAGAAATGGATTATTTTCTTTCATGAATGTATTCAGTGTTTGTAACAGATCTTTATTGCCCCCACTATTTTCTCGCATTTGCACTCTTTGTGCAGCAGCCTCATCAGGATCCAACATGTACAATAGTGCGTATTTCCGCTGTTCACTATTATCAGGATGCAATGCTCCTGCACAATGATAGATGAATCCATTTATTCTAAATGGATATAAACCGGAAGCGTATAAACCGGGTGGAGGAGCCATTGGTGCTCCCATCGATGCGAATGCAAGAGAACTATTAATCGACCGTATGTTAACCATAAAGTTTTTTGAATGCTCATGCTTATTTCATAAGTTGTTCAATTAATAGGGAAGTGTGAATAGGATCTAATTTTACTGCTCCTTTTGAGCAACATTTAGAAAATTTACCATCTGAAGGTCTTTCTCCGGCAAATATTTGGTTTTAGAAAATTCACAAATTTGCTCAAGAGTGCCAATTGAGTGACTCGCTAGTCTTTTCAACGCCTTATGGTTTAAAGCCACATGACGTGTAGCATTCGTTTGTTGTTGTCGGTTCGTTAATGTCCTCTGAACCTCTCGAGCGCAGCGTTCATGCCTTTGTTCGGGGGTCGTATTTTGTGCCTCTGCAAAAAAAGCACATTTGTCATGCGCTGAGATTCAGCTTCAATACGTTCCGGCGTCATATTATTAGTACGACGATTGCGCAAACGCCGAATTTCAGAATTTCTTTCAACTGCACTGCATTTTTGTCTTTTTTTCCTGGCATGTTCGGCATTCCGGAAGTTAACATCTTGTCTTTCGACTGCAGTGCGTTGTTCGGGCCTTGCTCGATCGCAATATGCTTTTTTTCTTATTGAGGGTTTAACGACCTCCACGAGCAACTCAATGGGCTATAAGCAGTCTCCCGTACCTAATTTAGGGCCACTGGTTCCAGGGAAGGGAGAAAACCGGTGCCGTAAGACAAACACAGCATCCATGCCTCACTGGATTTGAAACCGGACCCAACACGGACGAATGAGCAGAAGCCATCGCTTTGACCACTGCGCCACCGGGGCGGCAAATAGGCTTTGCGGCGTTTTCTTTCAATCTGTTTTGACGCGGCATAGGCGAGGTTTAAAACAATAGTCAAATTCGGAAAGAACACTAACGTTCGTCCTTGCCTTACTGAAATAAAAGTCATCCACGTCGTTGAAAGTACGTATTAAAATTAATAAATTTATAAGCATTAACGGCTATTAAATATTTTTAGGAGGAAAATGCATGAAAAAATAATAATCTTGTATGTTTAAATGTATAAATAATAAACATCTTACAGCAACGGAATTTAGCCGAATTTTTCTGCTTGAAACACTGTACTGTTTTTCCGCCAAGGGTCGTACTTTTTTCCCCTCGATACCTTTGCTTCACGCTTAAGGATGGAGATATCGTTCTCTTTAAATTATGCATAATTTACCCGCTAGCAGGCGTAAATGTGAAGTCTTTTTTTACTCGCCTTTTCGAGAACATGTGCTTGAAAAATTCTTTTTTCTTTTGCTGTGAGAAATATTTTTTGTATATTTTCTACTTTTCCAGTTTTCAAAATTGTTCTGCTAGGGGGTGTCAGCGTATATTCCTACTTGAAAGAGTTAATTCGATACTAAAAATCCCTTGAAAAAATCCCTTTTTTTCGCAGAAATTCTTCATTATGAAGCGTAATTTGCTCACATTTTGTTCTTTAAGTAACGCGCAGTTTTTCCGGTAGGAGGGCGTACGGTTATATCGCGTTTTCTTCGATATCACTTATTCTAATCATTCGATTTGAAAATCTCTTTTACCTCTGATATCTTCTGCTATGAGAAATGTTTTGTGCTCAGCTTGTTAATTTTCGTAACACATTTTTCAGCCGCTAGTGGAGTAAGTTATATAGATGTTTTATCGATTGTAGTGTGGATGTTTTATCGATTGTAGTAATCTGACCGACTTTTTCTTTCTTTTTTTTTGTAAATAATTATAATTCCATTCAGAATAAATAACCCCGCTCACATAGAGTACAATAGATGCCGGTTAATTGGGCAGTCACTTAATCGGGACAGCCACTTACTTGGGACAGTTCTTGAAGAATTTGACTTTTATTTATTTATTTATTTTGATTGGAGTTTAACGACCAGGTGAGAAATTCAATGAGTTATATGCAGTCACCTGTCCCTAATTTAGTGCCACTGGTTCCAGAGAAGGGCGAGAGCCAGTGCTGTAAGACAAACACAACATCCATGCCTCACCGGGATTGGAACTCGGACTGAACCACCCCGGTGGCGCAGTGGTCAAAGCAATGGCCTCTGATCATTCATCCGGAACGGGTCCGGGTTCGAATCCCGGTGAGGCATGGATGTTGTGTTTGTCTTACGGCACTGGCTCTCTCCTTTCCCTGGAACCAGTGACCCTAAATTAGGGACGGCTGACTGCTTATAGCCCATTGAGTTGCTCACGGTGGTCGTTAAACCTCCAATCAAAAAAAAAAAAAAAAAACTCTGACTGATCTTGGACGAATGATCCGAAGCCAGGGCTTCGGATACCACTGCGCCTTCCGGTGGCAAGAACATTCGAAATTAGTTCTTTGGCATAAAGCTTCGCATAATTAGAGCAGCCACTTAATTGGGCGAAAATGTTCTAGTCGCGATATGCTCTAATTTACCGGAATTCACTGTATTTTAAAATTATACGCAGTTTTCCTCTAGGTAACGGTTTTTTTTTTGGGGGGGGGGGATTGGAGGTTTAACGACCACCGTGAGCACCTCAATGGGCTATAAGCAGTCGCCCGTCCCTAATTTAGGGTCACTGGTTCCAGGGAAGGGAGAGAACCAGTGCCGTAAGACAAACACAACATCCATGCCTCACCGGGATTCGAACCCGGACCCCTTTCGGACGAATGATCAGAGGCCATCGCTTAGACCACTGCGCCACCGGGGCGGCTAGGTAACGGTTTAAGTGTATTCTCATTTTTTTCTGAAGTTTTAGATTTTTTAAAAATCTGCTCTGACCAATTTTTTTTTTGTAGTGTCGGAAAAAAGAATTCAAAAATGTTTCCACTACAATTAAATATTTGGTGTCATCTTTCTTTCTTGCTGTCGCGCCAAACTCTATTTGTCGGCCACATTTATTCTAACCGCTTATATTCACGCACCTCACATAGCTAACTGGTTAATTTGCATTTCCAGGAAGGTCTTAAAGGTCAGGGAAAGGGAAAAAACTGATTTTTCTTACATGCGGCGTATGAGAGCGTGCGCCTTTTTTTTTTTTTTTTTTTTTTTTTGAATGGAGGTTTAACGACCACCGTGAGCAACTCAGTGGGCTATGAGCAGTCGCCCGTCTTTAATTTAGGGCCACTGGTTCCAGGGAAGGGACAGAGCCAGCGCCGTAAGACAAACACAAAATCCATGCCTCACCGGGATTCTAACCCGGACCCCATCTTGGACGAATAATCAGAAGCCATCACTTAGACCATTGCGCTGGGGCGGCTGAGCACTTTTGCACGGGTGCAAATTTTGAAGTGCTGGCCAGAAATTTTGGTAAAGAATTCAGTTTATGTAGATTTTTCCAGACGCTGAAGATGCTACTCCCAGTAAAAAATGGTTTTTGGTGGTACATACTGTGCGTAGTATTTATTCAACGTACATGTAGTACATATGCAGTACTGAGAATCATGGATACGAACTTTCGTGGCCTTTAACAAGTTACTATTCCTTTCGCAGCAAATTTAGCTTATTATTTTTGTTGTTGCAAATTTAGCTTACGATTTTTGTTGTTGTTGCCAAATCTTTTTTTTTTTTTTTTTTTTGTTGTTTTATGAATTTTAGTTTGCAACCTGACAGGGAGTATCTCTTTCACTCTCTCATCTTTTTAAACTATAATTACAAAAAGGTGTCTTTCTACTACTCTCTTAGACATTCGCTCAGAGGAATCCCTCCATTTTCGAAAAGTATAAACACTAAATTGAACAAAAAATTCATTTATGTAACAAATAATTTTTTTATTGGAGGTTTAACGACCACCGTGAGGAACTCAATGGGCTATAAGCAGTCGTCCGTCCCCAATTTAGGGTCACTGGTTCCAGGGCCGTAAGACAAACACAACACCCGTGCCTCACCGAGACTCGAACCCGGACCCTTCACGGACGAATCGTCATAAGCCGGCGCTTAGACCACTGCGCCACCGGGACGGCTGTAATGAAATCAGAAAGAAATTTAAAAATACGTCGCAATAAAAACGGATTTCGTATAAACATTTCTCGTCTTGTGCGCTTGAAATTTTTCACCGGGTAGGAATCTCCAAATCTGACCTAGCTGTTCAATTTCCCTTAGAATTTCGTTTCTGTTTTTAAAAACAGTGGCCTTACATTACAATCCAAATTTCGGCTTTCTGGGCCTAGAAACCTGAAGGTTGTCATCTTTTTCTCACAAAGATAACAGTAATTTGCCTTTTTGTCCATCTCCATTTAGTTGCCCCGTGGGGATATTCAACCTGAGTTATAAGCTTTTCTTCTATTAAACTTTGAGGTCAAGGGTTTTAACAACAATCGCCATGACTGACATTGTGAACCTCATGAATATGAACAAATTTTGTTCTTTTCTATTCGTCTGAATTCATTATTATGCTGCTAGAAAAGCAGGGTTTTAGAGACCTGTTATTAGTTAAACCCGAATTCAGAAGCTTTTTCTTCTTTGGGAACCAAGAAGAAGCTTCCGCTCCCTACGTCTCGGCATAAATTTTTACAGAGTGGATTTCTGATAAATACAGCCGGGTTAATCTAAAACCACATTTAGGCTGAGCAAAAATAAACAACAAATAAAGGGTTGGTTTGGTCACAAGAATTAGAAATGCGCACTTAAGGATTCTTCTATTTCAAGCGCAGTTTTCAAAGGGTGGTGGTGTTCGTGTCAACAGAATGTGAGACCTATTTCTCTAAACCTGTTCCCTTGCCGTCAACTCTGTGAGGAAAGTAAATTAGGATAATTTCCATTTAAAGATGATTCCCCCATCAGGAGCTGCAGCGTGTGTAAAAGGTTTCTTGCCGAACGACAGACACGAAAAGAAATTATCAAGATCATCAGTGGACTAGTGAATTCGTACAAATTTATAAATAACTTCTTCACTCATTATTGTCGGAACACGTGTGCATAAAACTAGGAAACACGTCCAGAAAGAAAGAATAAAAAACCTGAGGCATTAATTACGATACAAATTAATAAACTGAAATGTTAGGAAACATGTGCTTTTTTAATAGCTATAAAGACATAAATCAAAGAACGATGGTTTCATAACTTCAGGCCAAGCAAACAAAAAACACGCAGAACTTGCGTGTTATTAGCTACCACAAAGAAAGCAACACTTTTATGTCGCCATGAAATAAACCTTTATGTTTCTAAACGTCCGGAGTACAAAGAATAAGAAATTAACACTTTTATTACGCAAAATAAGTGAACAATAAACAAACTCGTTTCTTCTGCTAGCCTTAAGTGAATTTTGAAGATTATAGGGGTTTTATGTATTTATGCTAGAAAGTCTTTTAAATTTTACTCACCTAATAGCATTATTGACAAGAAAAATTTTAATAACTGAGAAAGAGAAACACGATGCCGAATTAACGAATACTTTCTGATGGATACTACATATATAAGAGTGTCCGAGAATTATTGGACACATTACAAATTATATAAAACAAAACATTAAACACAAACATTAAACAGATAGAAAGAAACTGACTGTACTAACTTACAATGTAGCAACACAAGTTAATAAATTTCTATGTGAAATCCCTTGGTTGCTCGTAGTACGTCCAAGCGATACTCGATTTCATGCCATCTATTGGCAAGCATCTGAGGAGTTATGGAATTAATAGCAGCTGCGATACGCTGCTTCAGTTCCTGCAAATCAGTACAAGGCGTCTGAAAGACACGATCCTTCACATAACCCCCACATGAAATAATCCAATGGAGTTAGATCTGGAGAGCGAGGAGGCCACGGAATGGGACCACCACGCCCAAATCATCTGTTGGGGAAATGCTCATTTAGGCACTTACGTACACACGTTGACCAATGCGGAGGCGCGCCCTCTTGTTGGAAAACAACGTTGTCATATCTTTTGTTCTGGGGTACAGCGAAGTAAAGGTCACAATTTATGGTTTTTTCGCAGAAGAAGAAAGGGCCAACAACTTCTCTTTTTGATGGAGCGCGCCACACATTAACTTTTGGAGAATCACGTTCCAGTTCAATAGCAGCATGAGGCGGTTCACTGCCCCATATCCTACAGTTGTGACGATTCACAATACCTGATACATGAAATGTGGATTCATCACTAAAAATTACAGTACTGAGAAAGTTTTCGTTGTTTTCCACTCGATTCAGCATATCCACAGCGAAATCGTATCGCAGAGTGTGATTATTTACATGCATCTTTTGCCCTATTTGAATTTTATAAGCATGAAACTTTAATTTCTTGTGCAAGATATCGTGAACTGTCGATTTCGGAATACACAGTTTTCTGCTTGCTTTACGAATGGATTTCCTGAGGCTTCGTCGGAAACTTTCATTAACTTGGTCAACCGTCTCACCGCTGACGCTAGGCCTACCGGCTTCTCCACGATGTTCCACATTGCCAGTTTCTTTAAACTGTTTCATCCACCGCTTAACTGAGTTCGTTGACGGAGGATTACAACCATACTCTAAACGGTACCGTCTTTTAATTTTAATTACCGACTTTAATTCCGCAAGCCATAACACACAAATCGCTATCGCCTTCTGCTGTACGGATGACATGACTACTGATTGCGCATTTCTCATACATTCCTCATCAGGCCACACCTAGCGCCATCTATCGATTTCTGGAAATAATTCTTCAAAACAAAAATATGGAAACCGTGTTAGTAATACGTGACATAGAAAAACAGACAATGCTCATAGTTTTTTTGTACATAATTTTGTAATGTGTCCAATAGTTCTCGGATACCCTGTATATGCCTATCATCATTGAAAACCATTATTTCTTACAGAATGGTCTGTCTTGAGTCAGTTTCCTCCATGTAACTCCGGCCTGCTTCGAATTTTATCCATCCCATCTCCCACGTGGTCCCCTTCTGGATCTCTTTCTGTCCCTTGGTATCAACTCGAATATATCCGTTATCCACCGATGGTCCGTTTTTCCAGCAATATGTCCAGTCCATTGCCATTTCAAGGAGTTTACTCTGATCATAATCAGTGCCGGATTTAAGGCTTTTGAGGCCCTAGGCCAAATTTTCTAAGCGCCCTCCCCCCACCAGGCCACGCATGTTTGAATTTGCTCCTATAAGATTTTCTAATAAACTTATCTTTAAGTTAAGAATATAATAATTGGTAGTATAATTTTATTGTTAAATAAGTATTATTTAAATAAAAATTATTTTGATTTAACTTGGAATTAAATTAAAGATTTAAAAAAATTGTAAACATAGACAAAGAGATTCATGCTTATCCAGGAACAACACTTTACATTTTGAAACCTTAGAATTACATTTGAAACCGACATACGATGCAATATTATAACACGAAAGTAAACAATATTATTTCTTGTTTTGATTCTTTAAAATTGCATTACAACAACAAAAATTAATAAAGTATATAAAAATTAATTATAAGGTGTTTTGGGAAATGATATAAACTGGCATATATATTTTTTTCAAGTACTCAGTTCTTGCTATACTTTATACAATTTAATAGTAAAATCATGCAATACATTGATTATGATACGCTTTCCAACATACTAGAAATCATTACTCAAGTTATTACTCAAGTTATGAGGATAATGGCTGTGGAATAAATCTCGCTCCTATAACCTGATTAACCTGATCTTTTTTTTTTTTTTTTGATTGGAGGTTTAACGACCACCGTGAGCAACTCAATGGGCTATAAGCAGTCGCCCGTCCCTAATTTAGGGTCACTGGTTCCAGGGAAGGGAGAGAGCCAGTGCCGTAAGACAAACACAACATCCATGCCTGACCGGGATTCGAACCCGGACCCCTTACGGACGAATGATCAGAGGCCAGCGCCTTAGACCACTGCGCCACCGGGGCGGCAACCTGACCTTTGACCCCATTTCGATGATATTCAACAGAACCGGTAAGTATACTTCCGGAACAACATGATAAAAGTTTTGTTCTAATCGAAACATTTTTACGTAAGTTATAACGCATAAGGGCAATGGAATAGATCCCGCTCCTATGTCCTGATCTTTGATCTCATTTCGCCCATTTTCAATAACGTTCATACCAAGGTAATTTCCTACCACATACTAAAATTTCATAGAAATCGAACTATTTTTACGCAAGTTATCGTGCTGACGGACAGACGGACAAAGTTGGATCACTACGCTTCTTCGACCTACGGTTTGAAAGCGTAAAAAATGAAACCCTTATTTCTAACATTTATAAATACAACTAAACCTAATAGACAAAAGTAGCTATGAGTGAGTTTGTACTATAATTAAACAATAAATTGACAGCATGAGCTCAGAGCTGGGTATAGATTTAACAATGATCACACATCAATTTTACGGGCTTTAATAGAAGAAAAGTCTTTAATTAGATCATCAAATTCTAAATTTTCCACTCCTCTCATGCACCTGTCACTATCAGACGTCGCATGAACTCTCTATCGCACTCGTATGAACACGGGCGTGTTCGCAATATAGCTATTATTACGTTCTTATTTCTTTAGTTATCATTCAAGATAAAATAAAAATTACCACTACTTTATTTTATTCAAATAAATTAAAATAATGGTATCTCCCTTTTCTAAGTTTTTCTGTTCTAATCTCTCCGTTTTTCTGGATTCTACACCTGCGGCCCCTAGGTCGCGGCCTAGTTGGCCTAGTGGCAAATCCGCAGTTGATCATGGTGGCTTCCACTCTTGTATTTTCCTGATCCACGAATTCCTCTTCTTATCTTCCTGGTTACACCAAGCATGCATCTCTCCATGCTCTTTCAGTTGGCTGTAGATATGTATGCCTTTTTTAGTTAAGGTCCATGGCTCTGTTCCAAAGTACGTAAGAACTGGAAGTAAGCATTGATTAAACACTTTTAAGACATAATGACATATTGGTCATGAAAATTGTACTGTTCCTTCCAAAAGCTCTCCAACCATCAATCATCATCAACCATTATCTATTCTGGATGAGGGTCTGCAAATTCTTCCACACCTTCTCTCTTGAACTAGTCTTCTCTATATCATTCCAGCAACCTTCCGAATTTTATCCACACTATTTCTCCACGACCTTCGTCTGGGTCTTTTCCAGTTCCTTGGAATCCAGTTTTGTATTGCCACCTTATCTCTCTTGCTTTCCAAAGTGTCCTCGAACAGTTGAACCTCTGCGCTTGTGTTTTCATAGATGCTATTGAAAATGCTGATGTACTCGTGCATATCTTCAGCACGGCTGGATTTCAGAGACGTTTAAACTGCTGATGGCCACCACAGAATCAGAAATCTTTTCATTATAAACAAACGCCATAAATAATGGAAGTTGATATTCATTCATTCTTTCGATTAATTCTTCTCAGTGCCGCCCCGGTGGCGCAGTGGTCTAAGGCGTTGGCCTCTGATCGTTCGTCCGTAAGGGGTCCGGGTTCGAATCCCGGTCAGGCATGGATGTTGTGTTTGTCTTACGGCACTGGCTCTCTCCCTTCCCTGGAACCAGTGACCCTAAATTAGGGACGGGCGACTGCTTATAGCCCATTGAGTTGCTCACGGTGGTCGTTAAACCTCCAATCCAAAAAAAAAAAAAAAAAAATTCTCTCAGTACATGAATTCGATCTACAGTGCTATGGCTGCTCCTAAACCCAACTTGTTCTACGGTGATTATCTTTTGTGTATCATTTCTTTATATATAATCTCTTAGGTGTGTTCCAGTGTAGTACAAGTTGTGTTCAACAGCGATTCGTACGAGTGGTCGGTGAAATGAGCGAACTGTCAGACTTCCAAAGAGGACAGATCGTGAGAGCCTGTTCAGCAGGAGCGTCTGTTACCATTACATCCACATTCATTAATGTTTCTAAGCAACAATCTCCACTATCGTGACTGCGTGCACAAAGCATGGCAAACCCTCATCGGCGAAAATGAAAACCAAGATTGAATGAGATGGGGCCGGAGAACACTAAAAAGGATTGTGTCCAAACAACACAGAACTCCTGCAGCAAAAGAGACAGCAGAACTCAATATCCACCTGGAAAAGCTTATTTCCATATAAACAGTCCGCAGAGAACTTCACAAAGCCAACATCCATGGAAGAGCTGTAATTGCTAAAGCTTTGAGAGGAAGCGTCGAACAATAACAAGGATTGTGCCCAAACAACACAACTCCTTCAGAAAAAGGGACAGCAGAATTCAATATCCACCTGGAAAATATTATTTCTACAAAAAAACAGTCCCCGGAGAACTTCACAAAGCCAACATCCATGTAAGAGCTGCAATTGCTATATCTTTGAGAGGGACCGTGGAACACTAATAAGGACTGTGTTCAAACAACACAGAACTACTGCAGCACAAGTGACAGCAGAACTCAATATCCACCTGGAAGACCCTGTGAAGCAGTTGGCTGATGTTTTGACCCACGATGGTACAACATTCCACTGGAGACTATTTAAAAGCTGTATGAATCTATTCCAAGAAGGTTGGAAGCTGTATTAAAGGCAAATGGTGGTCCAACACCTTATTAATAAAGACATAGTACAACATTCCACTAGGCACTATTCAAAAGCTGTGTGAATCTATTCCAAGAAGGTTGGAAGCTGTATTAAAGGCAAATGGTGGTCCAACACTTTATTAATGAAAGACATAGTACAACATTCCACTGGAGACTATTCAAAAGCTGTATGAATCTATTCCAAGAAAGTTGGAAGCTGTATTAAAGGAAAATAGTGGTCCAACACTTTATTAATAAAGACATAGTACAACATTCCACTGGAGACTATTCAAAAGCTGTATGAATCTATTCCAAGAAAGTTGGAAGCTGTATTAAAGGCAAATGGTGGTCCAACACTTTATTAATAAAGACATAGTACAACATTCCACTGGAGACTATTCAAAAGCTGTATGAATCTATTCCAAGAAAGTTGGAAGCTGTATTAAAGGCAAATGGTGGTCCAACACCTTATTAATAAGGACATAGTACAGCATTCCACTGGAGACTATTCAAAAGCTGTATGAATCTATTCCAAGAAAATTGGAAGCTGTATTAAAGGCAAATGGTGGTCCAACACTTTATTAATAAAGACATAGTACAACATTCCACTGGAGACTATTCAAAAGCTGCATGAATCTATTCCAAGAAAGTGGGAAGCTGTATTAAAGGCAAATTGTGGTCCAACACTTATTAATAAAGACATATTGACTACTTCCCAGATGTTCACATTTTTTTGTTCAACATATGTATTTATACAGACGTACATCCACTAAGATTATCAGATAGGATCCTGGATCTCCCACAATCCCGAAATGAAGCCCTGGCTTCATTACTGATCGATAGCATCTCTATTTAGCCCTCTAGCGGGTAATTTATGCATCGGAAAACGACCAAAAAGCAGTGAACAACGTTCTCACAGGTCAAGCTTTCTAACGTGAATATAATTTTTTAAACCTGATTAACAAAGGCACTGATATGACTTCTACATCTCTACTGACTGACTGACAGATAACATAATAATATCGTTTATTATTTCTTTTTCAAAAGAGGTGCTAAAATATAAACCATTATTTTTCTCGAGCTTTCACCTTGCCAGGAACATCTAAAATGATATCCCACCCTTAATGTAGGGTAGTCTGTTCAAGGGAGGAAAGAGAATAAGCGACTTAGTAACATTCCACCCATTTCTCATTCGGGACTGGTGTCCAACTCAGCAGCTTTTGATGGATTATACATGAACCATTTGTTCACAACAAATGACCCTTCACCGTGAATGGTTCGCTCTCGTCCCTGTGGATGATCATTCAATGTAGGAAGGTCACACAATGACGGATTGAATGATCATCCACAGGGACGAGAGCGAACCATCGAATGTAGGAAGGCCTTGAGTTCCTTGCATGAACTCCTCGGAGAACGAATAACTATTCGCCTTATGGTATTTTCATCACGTGGGGATGCTTTCCTTGGATGTCCACTTCTCTTTCGGTCGCTAAATTCACCTGTATCTCGATATTTCACGATAGTATTACGAATAGCAGTCTTGCTGATGTTCATCTTTCTACTTATGTCACGTTCGGAGGATCTTTCATATATAAAGTCACTATTTGTGCCCTCTTAATGACGCTTTTTTGCCCATTTTTTACTATATAGAAAATACGTACAAAACCTCTCAGTATGAAAACCAGAAGCAAACTGACGCTCCACGCTTCCCACAACTCTATCAACAGCTCCCACTGTAGGATGATACAACACCGACAAAAGTTGAGTAATACAGACAGTAGCTGATGCAATTGGCAGAAATTCCCTAATACCAACAGATGGTCTTAAACTCTTGCAAATGACTGTAGAGGGTGTGACGTGCCTGCAAAGCAGGACGCACACGACATAAAGGCAGATAACAGCGATAACGAACGTCCGCGTAGCTCAATTGGTAGAGAGACTTATTCCGGAATGAGGGGACCCTGGTTCGAGCCCCGGCGTGGACAAAAATGACGGAGAAATTTACTTCGTTATAAGGGGTAATGTGAAAAACCAGTGGATGGAACAGGGAGCCTCCGGCATAAGATGCTCTCTACTAGACAATGTTCCACGGACTCACTGAAAAACAGTGGTTTCGTTGCATCCTTCATCAAATAGCGATTATAGAGCTAATATGGAGTTTATGTACAGCGGAAAAGGGGTAAAACTATTGATACATTCAGGGCCCAATTTCTATAAAGATCGAGAAACAGGAATTGGCGTTGTACAATGCGCAAATGCTTGGCAAAAGTGTTCACGGACACCAGAGTGTTTTGGTTATTTTGCAATCTGATTTGTGCCACAATCATGACCCGCTAAAACTGCTGTCCAATTAAATCATATCAAATAGTGTGAAGCGAAAAGTAAAAGACGATATTTCGGGACTGCCATTAAAACAGATTAAAAATAAAACAAGTTAGCAAAATGATGCAATGCATTGATTATAATACGCTTTCCAACATACCAGAAATCATTACTCAAGTTATGAGGTTAATGGCTGTGGAATAAATCTCGGTCCTGTGCCCTGACCTTTGATCCCATTTCGATTATATGTAACAGAACCGGTTCAGTATACCTCCGAAATAACATGATAAAGTTTTGTGGCAATGGAAGCATTTCTAGGTAAGTTATGATGCAATAGGGCTATGGAATATATTCCGCTCCTGTGTCCTAACCTTTGACCCCATTTCGCCCATTTTCAATAGGATTTGTCCCCAGGTAGGCTCCTACAACATACTAAAATTTAATCAAAATCGAACCTTTTTTACGTTAGTTATGACGCATAAGAGCAGTGGAATGGATCCCGCTCCTATGTCCTAATCTTTAACCCCATTTCGTTCACTTTCAATAGGGTTCCTTCTCAGGTGATCCCCTTCCACATACTAAAAGTTCATCGAAATCGAACGATTTTTACGCGAGTTATCTTGCGGACGGACATACGCACACAACGCGTGACGTAATGAAGCAGATGGGAATCGCGACCTTCTGCTCGCAAGAGTGTGACGTCTTAAAACGTTAATAGGATCCACACACAATGCGTGACGTAATATATATATATACTGATTTCATTGTCCCGTTCCGCCAATCTGTCTTGGCTCCACGGGGACTTATTGAGCACCTTGGATGTTATTTTGACATGTTGCGACAATTATCCTGCCTTGAGACGCCGGTTCGGACCCTGGCCACCCCAATGGCCCAGAGACCAGCCCGTGGTGACGTGCTGGCAGGCGACCTAGTATACCTTGTCTGGGTTCCCGCTCTGTCTGGCGGGATAGGTCGTTTCTTACTTTATCGTTGACTGGAAGATTCCTTGCCCTCGAACTTTTTTTGGGGAATAATTTCCCTTTATTTTCTTTTTCAAAACATCTACACACATGTATGCACTGTCCTCATGCTTAGAACTTACAACATCAAGAGATAGCAAAAAAATTTATTTACAGAATATTTACATTGGTGGTCTCTTCGTCTGCTTTCCCACAGACTTCTACCCTCATTCATCTTCCGAATCGCTTTCGGTGTGCACGTTCACCTCCTGCGTTTCGGTCCCCGTTTGATTGGGGAAGATGGTATGTTGCTGGAGGGTTAGCCTTTCAACCAAGGCTATTATCCCCCTCCTGTTAACGGAAGATTGGATGAGCAGATCCAATCTTCGCGTTCTTTGCACACCTGGGATCAGTGTGTTTCTCCATTCGGCGAAGCCACTGCATTCAAGTACGCAGTGTTCTATGCTTGCCGTTCTCTTTCCACAGGGACAAGTGCAGTTCCTGATGGCAAATCTGCCTAGGTATTCAGGGCTGATGCCATGGCCACTGAGTACTTGATTCAGGAACTTATTTGTTCTGTGCTCGTTTGGTCGAGACCTTCGGAAACACTCTGTGTGTCTTCCGCCCTGTCTCTCCCGTGTCCCATCTGACCTGCCATTCGGTCATGGTCCGACGTGCTAATGCTGCGCGAGTACACCTTCGCGGCGTTCTGCATTGCACGTCGACCGTCTCTTTCAGCGTGGCTGCCTTCGCCAGCTGATCTGCCCTTTCGTTTCCTAGGGTTCCGACATGGCTTCGTACCCAGTGGAAACTAACTGCCCCATCTCCCTCTGCCCTCAAGAGGGTTTTGATCCTCTGGACGATGGGGTTTCTTCCCTGAATCTACTCAGAGCCTGCAGTGCTGCCTCACTGTCCGAGTAGAGTTTTATTCTTTCTTCACTACGCCTGGGGAGTGCCCAGGTGAGTGCCATCTCTATCGCCAGAAGTTCTGCCTGGAAGACAGAAGCGTTCTGCGATAATTTCACGCTTCCTGCAGTGGCTTCGTTCCCGTCCGAGAACGCACAGAAGCCTGCCCCCACTTGTCCCTTCAACTTTGAGCCGTCCGTGAACAGCTCATGCCCAACTCCCGTGGGTTTCTCCTTGTCCCACGGTGGGCAAATTTCCTCGGCAGGGTGGATCTGCCAGTCCACGCTTTCCATCTCCATGTCGGAGGCTCGATGCGGCGCACCGAGAAGGTAGGCGTCCTCGCCTGACCTTAGGCAGTGCATTGCTGCCTCCCTTTCCACTACTAGGTCTGCCGGCTCGCACCCCGCCAGCACTTGGAGTGCTAGGGTCGACGTTGTGCGAAAACAACCGGTTATCCCTAGTAGGGCCAACCTTTGGATTTGGTTTATCCCCTTCTTCATTCTGACTGTGGGAGTCCACCATGCTCCACTTGCATACGTCAGAATTCTTTCAATTCCTCTCTGATAGATGGCCTTTCTTGGTTTTGCCCGTTAACCTCATGCCATTCAATCTATTGAGAATCACCGTGCACCTTGTTCTAAGGTGCCTCAGGTGTGGCAGCCCTGATAGGCTCTGATCCAGGACCACACCCAAGTATTTCATTTCACGCACCGCCTTGATAGTGCACCCTTGGAATCTGCACTGGGGTGGTGTTTTCATTACTCCTCTCTTAGCTATTGCTAGCAGAGTGGTCTTCTCAGGAGCGAAGCACAGTTTGCTTTCTCTGCTCCAATTTTCTAGCACATCCAAGGCCCTATGTGCTTCTCTTTCGATCACGTGTCTCCCTGAGGCGGAGACCACGAGAACGAAATCGTCCGCATGGGCTTGAATCTCCACTGCGGGCCCCAGGTCTAGGTTCAGTGCTGAATCAGCAACTATATTCCACCAGAGCGGCCCGGAGTTGGATCCTTGCGGACACCCTCTATGGTACGAACGCGAGGATTGCCCATTCCCCGCTTCGAACTCGACTCTTCTATCAGACAGGTAGCTGCTGATCAGTTTGAACAGGTTCCTTGGACAGCCAAGTTCTTTAAGTCTGGTTAAAACCATTGGCCACCAGACACTGTTGAATGCCCCCTCACGTCTAGTGAGATGAAGCAGGTATGGAGCCCCTCCGCTTTGTTCCTCTCTGCCCTCTCTCGGAGGCTGCGAATTGCCTGCGTTGCGCAACGCCCCGGAAGGAAACCAAATTGGTTCCTGTTTAGCTTTCCCTGCTCCATGAGAAAGCCAAGCGCTCTGTTCGTTATGAGCTTGTCCAGCACCTTGCTCCACGCCGAGAGGAGGCAGATGGGCCTATAGGCTGCGGGATCATTTTTGTTCTTTCCGGTCTTGTTGAAAAGAACTAGCACCGCTGTTTTCCACAAGTCTGGGAAGATTCCCCTCCCGAGGCATTCGTTTAGGAGCGCCACAAAATACCCGGGATTTGCATAGTAGATTTCTCTGACTATGCTGAGGTCGAACCCATCCTTGCCTGGTGCTTTGCCCGTATTTAGACTGGAGAGGGCATTCTCCACTTCGTCTCTCGTGAAGGGGGGGTCCTCACCAGTGTCCGGCGGGATCCGACTTTCTTCCCTTATTTCTTTTTGTTGAGGGGAGTCCCCTTCTCCCTCGTCTCCTTGGAAGTGGTAATCCAAGAGACTTTCTACGGTACTATCAAGAGTCTTTGATAGGCTACCGTCTGCCCTTTCTACCGCTGCCAGTTTTAGCGGTTCGGTTATGGATCCCCTCGAGATCTTATAGGGGATCCCGAAAGGGTCAACCGGAGTTTGAAACTCACACAGTTTTCTCCAGTAGGAGATTTTCGAGAGATTCAGTTCTCTCCTGTATGCTGAACGAGCCTTTTTATGCACTTCTGTGCACTCCCTGTCTTGCGGAGTAGCTTTTGCTCTTTGCAGAGCTTTCCTACTCAGCCTAGCTCTCGCCCTTAGAGCTTTTAGTTTCTCCGACCACCAGGGGTGGGGGTCCTTGGCTCCCCTTTTATTTCCCCTACTACTCTCGCATAGCGTTGTTATTTGACTGGTAAGTTCTTCAAAGAGGGAGTTGAGGTTCGACACTTCTGCGGCCTCTTCTTCCCTCCTACCCCCAACAAGGTAGTTAACTTGGCTTTAAATGCCCACCAGTCTAGATTCTTCATTAAGAACCTTTTGCGCTTGGGTCGGATGAGCTTTTCCGATCCCAAAACGAAAGATAGCGCTAGGTGGTCACTGCAGCTCTCGTCGTCCAGTACTTGCCAATCCTGGACAAGGCTGCGCTTAGAGACTCTGACGAGAGTCACGTCGATCCAATAGGAGCCCCTTGGAAGGTCGGGGTGCTCTCTGGATCGTTCAAGAAACTCAGGTCTGCCGCGTTGGCAAAGTCCACTAGTAGCTGGCCGCGTTCGTCCTCGTTCTGATTGCCCCAGAGAGGACTCTTCGCGTTGAAGTCGCCTGCTATTATTATCTCATGACTGGGAATTCCCCTAATAGAGCCATTAGCTCATTCAGCGTTTCTCTCAAATTGCCTGCTGGAGAACTGTATACGTTCACCATTAAAAATTTTGCATCACCACATTCCACGCCCAGGGCGACCACGTTCTCGGAGCATTTTATCTCGAGAACCGCTAGGGACGGGTCTTTCACGACCGTGGCCACCCTGGGCTTTGCCACCCTAGGGTGGTAGATCCGGTAGGAGTTAGGGAAGCCCACCACTCTTCCCCCTGTTCGAATGGTTCCTGCAATAGCAGAATATGAGCTTTTTGCTCAGTGGCTGTTACCAGGGCCTGTGTTGTTGCTGCCCGTGCGTGGTGCAGATTGATTTGAAGCACCTTAACGCCTCTCTTTGGTTTATTATCCATAATGAGTGCGTTCTTTTAGCAGAGCCAGTTCTCTGACAAGGCTTGGGCATTCCTTGTCTAGACTCGAGTGACCTACATCCACTCGACGCCTGAATCTCTTGTTGTTTGCCAAGCAGTTAGTGCAGACCGGGCTATTGCTGCACTCCTGGCGCTTGTGCCCGGTTTCCCCACACCGGGCACACCTATCCTGCTCTTCGGTGCACCTTGACCTAAAGTGCCCGAACCCGTTACACCTGTAGCAACGGACCTCCCTCAGATATTCCCTTACTGAGTGGACGGTCCATCCCACTCCGAGCTTGCCTCGCTTCATCACTTTTTTGAAGGTCAGTGGGTCCGCCTCTGCTACCCAGTGGCGTTTCCCACCCTTCACCTTCAACGAGAACTTGAGCTGGAGGCTGCTCTCCTCCAACTCTGGGTTCTGTTCCGCGAGACATTGCTCGACCTCTTCCCTTGACAGGTTTCCGTCTATCCCGTAGACGCTAAACTTCGGATTCCTTTTAGCTGGCAATCTGGACCGAAGGTTCTCCTTCGTCACTGCATTGCTTTTTAGCTCAGAATCCAGTTTCTCTATTTCTTTGGCGGAGGAACATTCCACCATTACTCCTCCCCCATTGACCTTTCTAACTCCCTTAACCCCAATCTGGAGTTTGGCGGGGCAAATCTGAGTTTGCAGTACCGCCTTAACATCTTCTGACGAGGGAGTACCCTTGTCTGTTGCGGGGTAAACGAGAAGCACGTGCCTCTTCTCGACCCTCTTGGCTACCATCTTCTTGGCTACTTCCTTCTTAGCCGGTTTTTTGCTTAGGGGCCGTGTTCCCCTTGCCGGGCTTCGCTCGAGCCGCTTCGGCATATGTTTTTGGAGCCGCGCTAGCGTGCTCACTTCTTTCCTGTAGTCTCCTTGGATGAGACTCATTTCTATCACTTGCTTGGTGCAAGCTGCCTGTAGCGAGTTCGCTACCTTTCTTATCTTGGTTCTGGTGTTAACCAGAACCTTATTTGATGGATTCTCTAGAATCCTCTCCAACTCTTGAAAGAAGGAGTTGACTGCGCTTGCGAATTCCGACGGAATTTCTAAGCCCCAGTCTGCCTCAACGGGCTCACTGGGACCGGAGGTTGAAGTCCCCGCGTCCTCTGCCATCTCTCTACTCGGGTTGCTAACCGAGTGTAAGCCCTGGGACCTGTGTCCCTGGTCGGTCAGACTTACGTCGTTCGAAAGTCAGGTGCTCAGCGGTACCCTGGGGTTCTTCCGCTGTAACCTGCACCTGACCCTGGTTGAGTGCGGGATTTGGACTGATCCGTAGATCAGTGGGACCAGCACGGCGACGACGTACCCGCTCGTTTGTCAGAGTTGCGCACTGTGCTTTGACCGCAGCTTGGACTTTGCCCTGACAAGGACAGTTTTTCTAAGTCCAAACTGACTGCACCAAAACACTTTTTTCAAATTAATGAAAAAAATTTTTTCTTCCCTTCGTTTTGAAAAACGAAAGAGAAGAAAAATCAAGTTTTTGAGGGAGAAACAACTCCCCTCGCTCTGCTAACAGAGTCTATTGGAACAGCAGTCGATTTGATTCGCAATCAATCACACAGTACTCACTCAACCAGCCTCTGACAACGGCCGGTCAATGCGTGACGTAATGAGACAGATGGCGTGACCGCGCGCCACCATCTCAAGCGTGATATTGGGACGTCATAAGATCGTCCCGAGGTGGTCCCCTACCACATAATAAAATTTCATCGAAATCGAACCATTTTTACGCACGTTATGACGCATAAAGGCAATGGAAGGCATTCCGCTCCTATGTCCTGACCTTTGACCCTACTTCACCCATTTTCAATAGGGTTCATTCCCAGGTGGTCCCCTGCAATATACTAAAATTTTATCGACATCGAACCATATCTACGCAAGATATGACGCCTCAGGGTAATGGAATAGATCCAGCTCCTATGCCGTGACCTTTGACCCCACTTCACCCATTTTCAATAGGGTTCATCCCCAGGTGGTCCCCTACAATATGCTAAAATTTCATCGACATCGAACCATATTTACGTAAGTTATGACGCATAAGGGCAATGAAATGGATCCCGCTCCTATGCCGTGACCTTTGACCCCATTTCGTCCATTTTCAATAGGGTTTGTCCCCAGGTGGTTCCCTACAACATACTACAATTTCATCGAAATCGAATCATTTTTACGCGAGTTATCGCACGGACAGATGGAAGGACAAAGTTGGAGCATATACGCTTCTTCAACCTACAGTTGGAAAGCGTAAATAAAATGAGGAAATAAATAATAAATAACCTTTCGAGGAATGAAGAGTCAAATTCTACGTGGTATCTCCCCTGGGTAACGCTAATAAACTCTGTCTATTTTACCAGATAGAAATACCAGCGCGTGTTCTTACGGTTCTACAAGCGCAATTTTTTGACAGCTGAAAAAATGAGGGTGTGGCTGAGTGATGTAAGTCACCTACTTTGGTATTGTTAGATACTTTTCACTGCCACAATTCACTTTTGTTTCTACCTCACGCTCACACTGCATGTGTTACAGATGTAATGTTGTACTCGTGTCACACTTTTGTATTACCAGCACTTTGTTTTCTCAACGTACCAGAATGGACTTTCCTGCGCATTTTGTTTCAGAGACTTTTCAGCGCTTCCTCTTCCTACATGTTTTGAACTGTTCCTGCCGTATCTTGACTCACTGTTCTTTTCCCTGAAGCTCCTGCTCTTTTTTTTTTTTTTTTTTTTTTTTTCGATTGGAATTTTAACGACTACCATGAACAACTCAATGGGCTATAAGCAGTCGCCCGTCCATAATTTAGGGCCACTGGTTTCAGGGAAGGAAGAGAGCCAGTGCCGTAAGACAAACACAACATCCATGCCTCACCGGAATTCGAACCCGGACTATTTTCGGACGAATAATCAGAGGCCATCGCTTAGACTACTGTGCCACCGGGGCTGCCTACTGCTGTTTCTATTTGTAAATTTTCATCAATCTTTGTACATACTTCTCAATGTAAATACCATTTCATGTTTTACAATATTTTCCGCCTTCTATCACACTGCGTGTGTTGCTGGCGTGACTGGTCTCTGTGTTTCATGTGTTTTTGTAACCAATGAAGCGAATTTTGAAAGAGTGCTGTAATCTCTTACCAGGTAGAAGCTCTGGGGCGGTAGGATGTTGCAATTAGCCCATGAACCGGAAGAGGCTGCGAGCAGTGTTTCTTTCAGGAATTTTGGACAGGGAGGGGGGGGGGGCAAATGGAGCCTTTAGAAGGGGCAAAGTTTTCCATTTGCTATATAAATATATATAATTTTAACTACTATATTTATATATATAGAAGTAATTATTATATATCCCATACAGGGGCGCATTTAGAAAGTGTTTCATTTTTTCTCGTTAAAATGCGACTTACATTAGAAAAAAATGCTTTAACTTTTCTTCTATTTTTCATTAACTTTAATTTTGTTCTGGTGGATTCCCCAAAACTTCCATTTTTCGTCGCCCCCCCCCACCCCCCGAAGAATCTGTATACACACCTGATGTAGTAATTACTTCTTCAAACATTTCAAGAATAACAAACTTTCTTCAGTTAAACGAGAGGAGGTTCGGGGGGGGGGGGAGGGGGAGGCTTGAAATTTTTATCTACTAAAAATTAACACACTCTTGATCCTGAATCACGATTGTCAGAAAATTAGGTATGATTAGTTTACTTATTATATTTTGAAGAATAGCATGCGTCGTAATATACTTTTTAGCAAAATAAACTATAATACTGGAACAAATGTTAAAAATAATATAATTGGAGAAATATTTGTGGCATTGAAAAGAAACGAAAATTTCTTTTTCATCATAGCCTGAATTTATTAACACTTGGCTCGGTAACCTAAAATGTATCCGGGGGGGGGGGGGACGGTCGTTTCCGGGAGGGCTTGCTCCCCCCCCCCCAATGAGTTCAAAAAGTTTCTTATCGTTAACCCGCCCAAAGCAAAGAAACAAACAAAGGGGAAAAAAAAAAGATTGCGCTCTTTTGGGCAATTTGCCAAAATGAACTGTGGCCTTGAACGTGCTTTGGTCTTAGACACGGGATCTACGCAGGGGAGAATTTCCGACTAGGCGCACTAGGCGGGCGCCTAGGGTCTCTCTCCCTGTTTGAGGGGCCCCGAAAACATATAATTGGATTTTCAGTTTTGGTTTTCACGGACTGAAGCAAATGAATCCTTAAAGCGACTAGTTTGTATTGTCAATTGATATTTTACTTTCTCATATTAATAATATTCTTTTTTCTTGCTGTTGCTGATATTCCGAATTTTCGTGTTCTTTTCGATATACTTATTTTGAAAGGAACGGTTAAAATAATTTTGAGTTCCTTTTAGGGGTTGGTAAAGGAGGTATTCACGCTTCCCACACTTTTCATTGTTTAAGGCGAATTCTTAACTGGCCTGCTGTGCTATATATTGCTTTCATGCTACTTCCAGCCAAGGGAACAGATCTGTGTTGGAACCTTCCCACCTTCTTCCCGAGTTGCGATGAGGAGTATTTAAAGAAAACTTTCCTGATGATCAGGCGTGTTTCTTGTTAATTGTTTTTTTCCTTCGTGGTAGGATAATCAATGAAGAAAGGAATATTCTTCGTAGGATAATTCTTCTTAGTACAATCAAGTTCTTTCTCGGCCCTAATCCCTCTAAACCATTTTAAACCAAAAGAGTTATTAATATTTAGGCTGAAAAAATAAAGAAATTTGAGAATATCACACTATCTTATTTAATAGTGTTAAAAGTAATTTATATTGTATTGCAACAACATTTTCTCATTACTTTCTGCTCCCTTGGTTTAATACTGATAATTATAAAGTATTCTCACCTTTTCTATTCCTTAAATCGACTTAAAACTAGCTTTTGAAAAAGCAATAAAAAGTATAACGAAGTAAATTTCTCCGTCATTTTTGGTCTACGACGGGATTCGAACCCGAGGCCGCTTATTCCGGAACAAGTTGCTCTACCAATTAAGCTACGCGGACATGTATTCTGATTCCTATCTGCCTTTATGTCGTGTGCGTCCTTCTGGCAGGTACGTCACATCTCCTGGTACGTTACATCATCTCCCCCTTCTTTTTCTTTTTTTTTCTTTCGAAGTGCTGCTCATATTTTTCCTATCTCGCGGTGTGGAAATAACATCACACCATTGCGAGATTTTGAACGGTCGGGTCATCCGGATAGTTCGGGCGCCATTATAACGAAGTAAATTTCTCCGTCATTTTTGGTCTACGACGGGATTCGAACCAGAGGCCGCTTATTCCGGAACAAGTTGCTCTACCAATTAAGCTACGCGGACATGTATTCTGATTCCTATCTGCCTTTATGTCGTGTGCGTCCTTCTGGCAGGTACGTCACATCTCCTGGTACGTTACAAAAGTTTCAACGATACTCTTACTCAAAAACCTGTAGTTCCTACTTTTCCATTTTCAAACCTGATCTTTTGCGTTTAATTTGTATGCTTCTGTTTCTGATAACTGCAGTGCAGGTATAAATGAGATAAAGGTATTTAAAGTGCCAAACCTAACATCCATTGATTCCCTATTAACCTCAACATTTTGTTTATGATAACTGCAGTGCATGAAGTATATGAGATATTAAAAGTGGCAAACTTAATAACCATTGATTTCCTATTAGCCGCAAAAATAATTTTTGAAATATCTCTGAAATCAAAAAGTTCGATGTGCACGGGCAGACAAAATTATTACACCAGCACTGTTTCATACAGAACGTTCTAATAATAGAAAGTGATGTCATTTTAAAAAAGTGTAAAAACCTTTTTCTTGACCCCCCCCCCCCCTCCCGCCTTTTTTTTTTTTTTTTTTTTTTTTTTGTTAATCTGACGGATGAAAATTTCTGAAGGGATAAGGAGGAGGAGGGGGGCCCTGAACCTTTTAGCGCCTAGGGTCCCAAAAGATCTAAAGTCTCCTCTGAATCTACGTAACGAATTATTTACTCAGAGATCGTATTGGCAATCTGTAAATTGAATAATCATTCATTAATAACTCTTTTGTGTGAACGATACATGAACTTCCAAGAAAGAATGTTATATGCCATCCCTTTCGGCTGCGCTTTTGATCAAACGGACACCTGGTCTGCGCACCCACGGATTGAATGTTTTTCTATATGCAAACCCCTATTAAACTTTTAGGAAATATGGTTGAAAGTGAAAAGGAAGATTTTTTTTTTTTTTTTTTTCAAAAGAAGAAGAATTGAGCAGGAGGTAACCTTTCAATACTTCAAACGATGAGCATTTTTTTTTGTTTTTAAAGATTGAGAGTGCGCGCCGTGAACGTGTCCAACTAAAAAGTCATTAAATATCTCATGAATTGCGGGTAGCCAGTTTGATTGAATGATTTAGTCATCCCCGAGGCCGTGACATTGCGCGCATAGGCTATTGTGGTTGTCGCGCCCCACTTCTGTTCGCCGAGGATTTGAGTCGCTTCTTCAGCTACCAACGGCATTAAACAGGAAGCAAAGGTCAGCGTCGTAAACAGATCTGATGTAGGTCGAGCATTTCAGCTTCTTTCTCCCCCCCTCTTCCCCTACCTCCCGTTAATGTGCCTTCACGTGCTACCTGTCTCAGGTACGCTCGTGGAAGAAACGCAATAGCTTCCTCCGCCTTTTCCTTTCTTTCTTTCCTTTTTTTCCTTTCTTCACATTTGGGCACGCACCTAAACAATGGCTACCTCATATTTACGGGTCAGTAGAGCGTTGACCTATGGAATTTATTTTCAGAGAAATCCTTTTAGACTAGAACGGGAGAAAAGACTGACCCGTTACTTAATTTTAACCAAAACTATCAAAGGGGGATATGAGATTTAAAGAATGCGATTTTTAAAACCATTAAGAGATTAACAACACTACGCTGTCAGAATGCGCACGATATTCTGAAGCACAAACTTTCCTTAAAAAGTTGCATTGCGCTAGATATTTGCTCATGCTTGATAGTTTTTTTACGCCGGGATCATAGTTCCGAAATTTAGGAGAGATTTCTTTCGCATATGTTGTTCACTTCAAGGTCCTATGCCATTATCATCATCATCATCAACATGACTGTGAACCACAGTCAATCCACTTTTATGTTTGACGTAGAACTACGTCTAACGCTGCCGGATAGTACGGGGCGACTGACGGCCAACCGCGAGTGAGAAAAATGGGTCCCAATTGAAATCATTATAGCGTTAAAAATACGTGCCGCACACTAATCGTGTTAGCATATTCGTAAACAGTATGGAGTACAATTCGCGTACTGCGCAATACATCGTGCGCGGGGGAGATGATACAATATTTCTCGGTGTGCAGCCACGTTTGACTCAGCCTATCTCGGCAACCGTAGGCGCCACATGACTGTGCGTGGTATCATTTTAAAGGTCTCGACGAGATCTATTCAAATGTAAAAAGAACATATAACAATGGTTCAAAATAAAATTCTTAAAAATTGTTTTCGTTTGAACGGGTTAACATTTTCGACAATAGATACATACATCGCTCTTTCCATGTTCCAGAAACACATAGCAACCGAAAAATTCTTTTCAGCCGCCGCCGTGGAATTGAACCACGGATCTCTCGATATCTAGCCGAGCGCGTTAGCTTTTCACCACGGTGGCCAACAATCCACGTTGCTATGTGTATTTTTAAGTCAGCTTCTGACATCATAAATCCGTAAGATGGGCTCAGCTACTTAGATATCTCCTTCTGGTAGGCATTAACGGCACTGGCTATATATATTATAGCAGTTAAATCCAAAGGACGAGATCCAAGGTGAAAATCCCCCAAATACGTGACGTAAGTAAATAAATAAATACATACATCGCTCTTTCCACGTGGATTGTTGGCCACCGTGGTGTAAAGCTAACGCTCTCGGCTAGATATCTAGAGATCCGTGGTTCAATTCTACGGCGGCGGCTGAAAACAATATTTCGGTTGCTATGTGTTTCTGGAACGTGGAAAGAGCGATGTATTTATTTATTTACTTACGCCACGTATTTGGAGGATTTTCACCTTGGATCTCTCCCTTTGGATTTAACTGCTATAATATATATAGCCAGTGCCGTTAATGCCACCAGATGGAGACATCTCAGTAGCTGAGCCCATCTTACGGATTTATGATGTCAGAAGCTGACTTAAAAATACACATAGCACCGTGGATTGTTGGCCACCGTGGTGTAAAGCTAACGCTCTCGGCTAGATATCGAGAGATCCGTGGTTCAATTCCACGGCGGCGGCTGAAAACAAATTTTCGGTCGCTATGTGTTTCTGGAACGTGGAAAGAGCGATATATTTATTTATTTACTGACGCCACGTATTTGGAGGATTCTCATTTTCGACAATGCCGCGGAATTCGCAGAACGAACTCAAGCCAAATTGGAGAAAATCAAAACGAGAGACAAGAGCAAATGATGAAGAATGTAAAAAGCCCAAGAAGACAGAGCACCACGTTGGGTAATTCTTGTATCGATCTGGTTTGTGTTCGCAATGTATCCAGCATTATTTATGAAAATTACGTACGCTACTTTTCATATCATAGACCTGTGTTGGCTATAACAAATTAAATAAACGCTTTTTTTCAATGGGGGTTTATAATGACCACCGTGAGCAACTCAATGGGCTAATTCAGGACCACTATTTTCAGGAAAGGGAGAGAGCCAGTGTCATAAGACAAAAACAACATCCACGCATCACCGGGATTCGAACCCGGACTCACCTCAGACGAATGATTAGAAAGCAGTGCTTAGATCACTGCGCCATCGGGGTGGCATCAACCCACTGATGGTGAAGATCTCCCCAAATATTTTTCCACAACGGTCTGTCTTCAGCCAGACTTCTCCATCAAACATGCTTTTGAATCTTATCCACCCATCTTTCACATGGTTTTCTTCTGGATCTTGAAATCCAGTCTAAAATTTCGGTTGTCCGCTGGTGGTCTTCTTCAGCCCATTGCCATTTCAGGGATTTTACTCTCATCGTGATATCTTCTATTCTTGTCATTTTTTTTATCCACGAGTTCCTCTTCTTATCTTTCAGCATGCATCTCTCCATGCTTCTTACATGTTTCTACCTGCCCATGACCCTGTAACTACATGCCGAAGCCCATTATGCACAGTTTTCTTTATTCTCACCAAATCTGCAATTTATAATTTCTTTCTTAATCATGTCAAAGATAATCCACCTCTACCACTTCGTACCGCAAGAAAATTACTACTTCTTCAATTCCGCAAGAAAACTACTACTTCTTCAATTCCGCATTCAACCCATATCCAAATTTCAACTCGAACTTACAATGGCACGCAAAACTGCTCAACTTTCGAATTTTCAATAAACGTGGAAGACTTCTACTGGTTGGATGTCTGTTCATCGCAATCGTATCCGTCTTAGAAACTAGAACTTCGTAAATGCAGTACTTTTCGTCATTACGTTTGTTCTGAATCAAATATGACTTCTAAAGCAACCGTTTTGAAAACACTATCTTTCATTGTTTCATCAAGTATCACATTGTGTTCTTTTATATCAACTGACTTATTTTTGAGACATTTATACTCAACACTTGTGGTTTAATATCTGTTTTCTTTCATTTAAGTTACCTTATTCACGTATATTACATTGCTATTGTACAATGGAAATAAGTTATTGCTTGTAAAATGACAGAACTGCCTGATTCTCATCACAACAGTATTGCAGGTGTGTATGGATGACTTTTCAGCACTCGATGGTTTCTTCTGTTTTGTTTTAAGTGGCTTGAGTGCTTGACCTACTTTCGCGCTCCTAACACGTGTTAAGAAAACCATTCTTCATAGTTGCGTAAAATGTTTATCTTTATTTTAAGTGGCAGATAAATGTTTTTACGGACTTAATTCCTTAGCTTTTATTAATCAAAGTTTTATCTTTTCATGTCTTTATGTACTACCATTTATTTAATCTTTTAACTGCTAATACTTTGTTTTTTTTTAGCTCATTAGCACCAGTTGTCTGCAGTCTTTGTATCTCGTTTTCAGTTTTTTAGTTAAGGTCCAAGTCTCTGCTCCGTACGTAAGCACTGGAAGGATGCATTGATTAAACAGTTTTCTTTTAAGACATAATGGTATATTGCTCTTAAAAAATGTAGTTTTTTACGAAAGCTCTCAGACCAAGTTTTATACGATAATTATAGTGGTGTGCAAAAGTATTGCACCACCTGCAAAAACCGTGAAGTTTTAAGTTTTGCTCTTTTTTGAACTAACTAATTTTCATAGTTATTTCATCATTTACTTGTCATTAGATCCGAAATTAATGGATATTTCAAAAATGTCTTAGTTTTTCCTGTAGCTAATTCTGCTCTTAAGATACATCATAAACATCATGACCAAGTGGAAATTATTATGAAAAGGATCATTTATTCGATACTTAGGCTTACAGCAATAAATCGTTTTTGTAATTCATAAGGAATGAAATAACATTTAAATACAGAAATATAATGAAACAAAATAATAAAATGTACCTAATATTTTGTTGCCCAGTCTTTAGCTTTAATCAGAGCTTTGCATCTTGATGGCATACTGCGAATAAGATTTTGTAAAAGATTGGGTTAAACAATACGATTCCAAATTTGAATTTCTTCAATGAGTTGAATTTTGGTTGTCGGCTTCTTTTTTAGCACGTCTTTTGTTTAAAAAAATCGTGCTTATGTTACCGGTTTGTCCGTCCGCCTGTACCCACGATATCACTGCAACTGTTAGTCCGATTTGAAAAATTCTTTTTGCATTGGGAAGCTTGAAATATGTGAATGATGATCCTTTATTTCGTTTTTTTTTTTTTTGCGATGTACAATTTCGCCGCTAGGGGGCGTAAATGCAGATGATGTCGAATTCTAAAATACGTTTCATTTCACATATTTGCTTCTAAACATCCGATTGAAAAAAATATTTTATCTTTCGATTCCATTTATGTCGAAGAGTGTTTTAGATATAGTTACTTTTTCAAATTACGCATAGATTGTCTGCTAGGGAGCGTAAAAGTAAATTACATTTTTTTCGATAACTTTTCTTCTAAAACTCCGATTTCAAAAAAATTTTCTTCAGCGGATACACCTCCTGATGGGAAATATTTTGCATATAATTTCAACTTTTTGATAAAGAATACTTTGGCCACCAGGGTCGTAAGTGTTAATTTTTGCTTCTGATGTATTTGCCATAAAATCTGAGCTTCTAAAATATCGATTGAACAAATTCTTTCGTGGACTGATGCCACTCACATCGATAAACATTTTCGGAATATTTTCTTCTTAAAATATTCCACAGTTTCTCCGCCAAGGGGCGTAGATGTATATCTTATTTTTGTCAATATCTCTACTTCTAGGAGTCCGATTTGAAAAATTCCTTCTTGTTGGATAGTATTTCCAGTGTGACATGTTTTTCATACAATTTCAAAATTTTCATTTAATTCATACACTTTCCGATAGGGAGCGTAGAGGTAAATTGCGTTTCGCCCTATATCTCTGCTTCTAAATCTCAGACTTAAAAAATATTTCTGCACCGGATACAGCTCCTGATGGGAAATAGTTTGCACATAATTTCTAATTTTTGTAAAAAAAAAATGGTTTGGCCACCAGGGAGCGTAAATCTTAATTTCCGCTTCTGATGTATTTGCAGCAAAATATGAGCTTCTAAATTCTCAATTGAAAAAAACGTCGTTTGTAGACCGATAGTACTCATGTCGACAAACCTTTTAGAATTTTTTTTCTTAAAATAATGCATGGTTTCTACGCCAGGGGGCGTAGATATATATCTTATTTTTGTCAATATCTGTACTTCTAAGAGTCCGATTTGAAAAATTCCTTCTTTGTTGGATAGTGTTTCCATTGTGACATGTTATTCATATAACTTCAAAATTTTCAATTAATTCATAGACTTTCCGCTAGGGGGTGTAAAAGTGAACTGCGTTTCCCCCTATATCTCTGTTTCTAAATCTCCGTTTTGAAAAATTCTTGATGAGAAATCCTTTGCACAAAATTTCTAATTTTGTAAAAAATGTTTTGGCCACCAGGTGGCGTAAGTCTTAATTTCCGCTTCTGATGTATTTGTAGCAAAATATGTGCTTCTAAAATATCGATTGAAATAAAAGTGGTTTGTTGACCGATACTAATCATGTCGACAAACCTTTTAGGAACATTTTCTTTTTGAATTAATGCATGGTTTCTACGCCATGGGGCGTAGATGTATATCTGATTTTTGTCAATATATCTACTTCTAGGAGTTCGGTTTGAAAAGTTCCTTCTTTGCTGGATAGTGTTTTCGATGCGAAATATTTTTCCTATAAATTCAAAATTTTCAAGTAAATCATAGACTTTCTGCTAGGGGGCACAAAGGTAAATAGCGTTTTCTGCTCCTGAAACTCCGATTTGAAAAATTCTTCCTGTATCGCATACAAGACCTGATGGAAAATATTTTTCACTTAATTTCTAATGTTTGGTAAAGAATGGTTTGGTCACCAGGGGGCATACGTGTTAATTTCTGCTTCTGATGTATTTTTTTTTTTTTTTTTTTTTTTTTTTTTTATTGGAGGTTTAACGACCACCGTGAGCAACTCAATGGGCTATAAGCAGTCGCCCGTCCCTAATTTAGGGTCACTGGCTCCAGGGAAGGAGAGAGCCAGTGCCGGAAGACAAACACAACATCCATGCCTCACCGGGATTCGAACCCGGACCCCTTCGGACGAATGATCAGAGGCCAACGCCTTAGACCACTGCGCCACCGGAGCGGCTCTGATGTATTTGTAGCAGAATCTGGGCTCCTGAAAACTCGACTAAAATTTTTTTTTCTTGGACCGATGCCGCTCACATGGAAAAACCTTTCGAGAACACTTTCTTCCTAAAATAATGCATGGTTTTCCCACCAGGGGACGTAATGTCACATCCTATTTTTGTCGATATCTCTGTTTCTAAGAGTTCGATTTGAAAAATTCTTTCGGTGTTGGAGAGCATTTCCGGTGCGAAATGTTTCTCATATAAATTCATGTTTTTCTTAACGCACAAGTCTGCAACCAGAGGGCGTAAGCTCACGATTCCGTTTACAGCAATATCTGAGGGATTTAAAACCCGATTGAAAAACTTCTTTCTTCCGTCAGATACTATTGTTTTCCATACCGGTTCCATTGACATTGAATAACTTTGATAAATTTAATTTGCGTCATAACGAATTCAAAAGACGTGCTGATTAGACCTGAAAATTCGGTGTCATGTTTCTTGTTGATAGTTCATGCGACACTTTGAAATACAAAGTTTCAATCCGGTGACTGTGGTGGCCAATCAAGGTGCAGAACATTTTTTCTTCACTACCTTAGCACGATGACAGGGAACATTGTCATCGTAAAGTCTTCTAGATGATGGTAGCACCTTGTTTTATAATATCGAGGTGTATCTCTGGGCATGTGCTGTATAATAGACAATATGAAGTTTCTCAACGCCATGTGCACACATGCAGCTCCAAACCATGACCTTCGCTGGATGCTTAACAGTAGTCACTAAGCAACTTGGATGGAACTCTTCATGCTTGAATCTCCTTACATAGGCACTCCTCTGATTCCCATTAAGGCAAAATTCTGATTCATCACTGAAAAAAACATCTTTCCATTGCTTGGTTTTCCATGAGACATGCTGTTTTGCCCACTGAAGTATACGCTGCCTTTGATTTGCAGTTAACAGTGGGGTACGTCTGTTTTCGTAGCCCCGTAAGTCACAGTGAAGGAGCCTCCTCCTAGCACTATATGTTCTAACAGTAACATCAGTCATTGCAGACCATCTTTGAAGTAATTCAGATGAATTGAGCCTCCTGTCGGCCGCTTAGCTTCCTGAGCACACGTCTTGCCTGGTTCTAGTGGATCTGGGACTTCTACTGCGACGCATATGTTTAATATCACCAGTGTCTTTTGCATCCTTCAGTATCCTAATAACTGTAGATTGATTGCAGCCCTCTGTTTCAGCGATTTGCCTTGAAGAATACACCTCTTTATACAGAACAGCTATTTTTAATTTGTACGCTGTGGACAATTCTGCAGTTTTAACCATTATTGAGAATGTACACAGAATATACCCTAATAACAACAAGAAGCAACCGCTATAGTGCTCTAGTAGATCAGATCAGATCATATGTAGAGGATTTTAGAAAGGGAGTGTCTGACCCCAGGTCTTAAACAACCCTTAGAAATAGGAAGCTAGGAGATTTAGGCTAGAGTGCCCGATAGGAATGTCATACGGAAGCGAGGCAGAAGAAGCCCTTATTTACTAACGGGGGGCCAGTACCCGGGGTCCGACGGCTTAACGTGCCCATCCGACGCATGGCGGATATTTAGTGGTTCGAACGTTTGTACCTGCCCAGGATCGAACCAGAGGTTATCTCAATGGCAGTCACGAACGCTGACCACTAGGCCACCCGCGACCCAGTGCTCTAGTATCTCTGCGTCAACGCATATAAAGGTTAGAGTAAGATTAGGATAGCATTAGGAAGCAGCCAATCAGGTAAATGAATGTCTATGATTGGCTGTAACAACTGATACGCAGCTAACGTGAATTTCGATGTTTGTCAAACCCCAGATTTTATGTCATATCTTAAGAAGAACAGAAGCAAGCTACAGGAAAACTAAGACATTTTTTGAAATTCCTATTAAATTTTGCATCTAATGACATATAAATGATGAAATAACTATGAAAATTAGTTAGTTAAAAAAAGAGTTAAACTTAAAATTTCACGGTTTTTGCAGGCGATACAATACTTTTGCACACCACTGTAATTTCTCCATCAATGTGACCCCCGCTAGATATCTGCTACCCGAGGTAAATGTAGGTATCTGTTATCTCCAGCTTTTCCTTATTAATCGATAAATCTTTATTTCTTGTAAAAGCATTGTACGTAAGTTTTGTCTTCTGAAAGTTCAGTTTTAATATAACTTCTTTACTCATGTCAGCAAGTTTCATGTTGTTACACATGTACTGATATACAAAACTGAAACTTTCTGCCATTGCTAGATTTTGTGGCGAAAACGCGAAAAGTTTCACGCCTCTGCTAGAGCTTTGAGGGGTGGAAATCGACCATAGAAGAATCAGCAGAAAGTTTCCTTTTGTCCGTCCTCCCGTCGGTGAGGCATACATCCTCTCGGTTTTCGTGATGGTCCTCGACACATTGCATCCATTAGTGCGAAGAAATACTGAAAAGGCATGAGAACTCTCCGGTGGAAAGGCACCCCTAGCAAACACTCCACGGTCACGTCACTACAGGATATGTACAGCACGTTTTGACATACGAATGATTAAAATATCAGTCAAAATGCGCATGCGGTTTCGGAGCAGCATCCTCTAAACTATCCGGTGTTGGATGTAAAGAGCTTTGCTCAAACGAGATGTTGCAATCAGTGAAGAGCCGATATTGTGTCGAAAGGCTGTTTCTTATGTTCTCTATGTCATGTCGTCGAAGATGGTCGCATTATGTACACCTGACGGACTTTGAGCGATAAAGGATTGTTGGGATCGGAAAAGCTAGACTTTCCGACAGCGAAATTGCCCCTCGTACAAGACTGAACGCCAGTAGAGGGATGCGAATGCGACGTCCTTGGAAAGATGAGGCTCGGACGCAGAGAAATCCGGGAAATGGATCGCAAAATCGCACGACTGCATGGGATGACAGACATCTCTATCACATGGCAGTGACCGATCGCACAGCGAAATCCACGGCATTAGCGCAGCAGTGGAGCATTGCCACAGATCAGGCTTTGTCCTCCACCACATTTCGACTCGTCTACTTAACAGAAGATTTGTCGCTGGCAACCCATTGCTGTGCATTCATTTGAGCCTCAATCGCAAGCGCCTCAGGGTCTCGAACACAGATACTGATGCGCTGATTGGCAACAGGTCGTGTTTTCTGACGAGAAATGATTCATCTTGATGAACCATGATGGTCTTATAAGAGTTCGAAGATCGCGGTGAACGGCAACTTGCAGCATCACATCTGCCCAACGCCAAGCGTCATAGTGTGGGGCGCCATTGGGTTCACTTCGCGATCTCGCCAAGAGTCATGGTTTGGGGCGCCATTGGGTTCACTTCGCGATCTCGCCAACGACAAGAGTCATGGTTTGGGGAACCATTCGGTTCACTTCGCGATCCCACCAACGATAAGAGTCATGGTTTGAGGCTCCATTGGGGTTACTTCGCGATCCCTTTAACGACAACAGTCATGATTTGGGGCGCCATTGGGTTCACTTCGCGATCTCGCCAACGCCAATCGTCATGGTTTGGGGAACCATTGGGTTCACTTCGCGATCCCACCAACGACAAGAGTCATGGTTTGAGGCGCCATTGGGTTTACTTCGCGATCCCTCCAACTACAGGAGTCATGGTTTGGGGCGCCATTGAGTTCACTTCGCGATCTCGCCAACGCCAAGCGTCATGGATTGGGGAGCCATTGGGTTCACTTAGCGATCCCTCCAACGACAAGCGTCATGGTTTGGGGCGCCATTAGGTTTATTCGTGATCTCGCCAACGCAAGAGTCATGGTTTGGGGCGCCATTGGGTTCATTCGTGATCTCGCCAACGCAAGAGTCATAGTTTGGGGCGCCATTGGGTTCACTTCACGATCTCGACAACGCCAAGCGTCATGGTTTGGGGCGCCATTGGGTTCATTCGTGATCTCGCCAACGCAAGAGTCATGGTTTGGGGCGCCATTGGGTTCGCTTCGCGATCTCGCCTGATACGAATCGAGGGAATCCTCAACAGCTAGCTATACATCAGGGATGTTTCAGAGGCAGAGGTGATGCCCTTCCTTCAGAGTTGTCCTGGCGCTGTATTCCAGCAGGGCAGTGTTTGGCCACATATACCCCTGAATACCCAAGACCTCTCCCATGTACGGCAGATACCGCTTCTTCACGAACCTTCACGTTCACCGGATATGTCCCCTGTCGAACATTCCTGGGATATAGAAGCTAAGCTACTGGCGTGTCAAGTGCCTATGCCAGCCAACACAAATGAACTCTCGTCTCGTAGAGAAACAGCCTGGTAGGCCATTTCCCAGGACGATATCAAAAACCGCTTCCATTCAATTCCACGCCGTGTAGAAGATTGTTTTTCAAGGTGACTTCACACGATATTGAGTTTTGAGGCGAACAATCTTCTATGTCTCTACAAATGTAATCACTTGTCTCCTGTAGAACGAGGATTATGCGACATAAATTTCATTTGAATAACGCGATTTTTTCTTGGTGTTGCAATTTTCGCAAAGAGCAGCGTACATTAGTTTTCTTAGACACAATGCCAATAGGGGGTTAGCCACCCTAGTGGCGCAGTGGTAGAAACCCTGGCTTCTTACCATTCGTCCGAGTTTGAATTCCGGTGAGACAAGGTGTTGTTCATATCTTACGACACTGGTTTTCTCCCTTCCCTGGAACCAGTGGCCATACATTAGGGACGGGCGACGGTTTATAGCACATGGAGTCGGTCACTCTGGTCGTTGAACCCACAAACACAAAAACAAGTTAGTAAAAACATGCAATGCATTGATTATGATACGCTTTCCAACATACCAGAAATCATTACTCAAGTTATGAGGATAATGGCTGTGGAAAAAATATCGGTCCTGTGCCCTGACCTTTGACTCCATTTCGATGATATTAAACAAAACCGGTTCAATATACCTACGGAATAACATACTAAAGTTTTGTCTCAATCGAAGCATTTTTACGTAAGTTATGACGCATAAAGGCGATGGAATGGATCCCGCTTGTATGTCCTGACCTTTGTCCCCATTTCGTCCATTTTCAATAGGGTTCGTCCTTAGGTAGTCCTCTAATACATACTAAATTTTCATCGAAATCGAACCATTTTTACGCAAGTTATGACGCGTGAGGGCAATAGGATGGAACACGCTCTTATGTCCTGACCTTTGACCCCATTTCGTTGACTTTCAATAGGGTTCGTCCCCAGATTGCCTCTACGACATACCAAAATTTCATCGAAATCGAACCATTTTTACGCAAATTATGACGCATAAGGGCAATGGGATGGATCACGCTCCTATGTCTTGACCTTTGACACCATTTCATTGACTTTCAATAGGGTTCGTCCCCAGGTGGTATCCTACCACATACTGAAATTTCATCGAAATCGAGCCATTTTTACGCGAGTTATCGTGCGGACGGGCAGATAGATGGACAAAGCTGGAGCACATACGCTTCTGCAACCTACGGTTAGAAAGGTAAAGAAAAGAAGGACAAGGAAGCAAATTATAACCTGAATATTTATTTTGTTTCAATTTTTCTTTCATTCACTTGTTCATCTGTTGCGATTCATCTACCTTAATGCCTTATAAAATAGACTTGTGGCACCATAATGAATCAATGACTGGAGAATGTTAAAAATTCCTAAACACTTAAGTTGATTCATTTTATTTTGGCATGGCCTCTTTTATAGACAATCTGTATACACCAATGGGGCATTAACATTATGACGTCATACCTAATAAGCTGTAGAACCTCTTTTAGACTGCAAAACAGCGGCCACCCGGCGAGGCATCGATTCGATGAGATGGCGATAGGTATCCTGGGGTATCTGGTACCATAATGTCAACAGCAGGTCCTCCAGTTTCCGTACATTTCGGGGGTGGTGGTAATTTAGCACGAACCCACTTTTTCAAGTCGAATCCTAAATTTTCGATTAGGTTCATGTCAATTGAATTTGGAGGCCAGGGCTTTAACAGAGAGTCACCATCATGTTCCTCGAACCAGTCCTTGACGATTGTGGCCGTGTGGCATGGCGCATTATCCTGTTGGTATAATGGCCATCACCAGCAGCGAACACAATTGCCATGAATGGGTGATCTTGTTCCGCGACGATGTTCAGATACCTGACAGCTGTCAAGGATTGTGTTATTGAGATAATGCGGCCTAAAGTGTCCCAAGAAAACATCGCCCACAGCATAACACCTCCGCAGCCGCCCTCTTTCCGCCCAACAATGCATTCGTGTGCAATGGCATCCGTTGGTAATCGGCGTATCCGCGCTCGGCCGTCTGCGTGATACACCAGGGATCTTGATTCGTCACACCAGACCACTTTCTTCCAATCATCCACCGTCCAATCTCCATGATCTTGGGCCCATTTCATGCGATGTTGGCGATGACGTGCAGTGAGCATGGGGCGACCCGGCTGGGTCTTCGGCTACGCAGGCCCATGCGCAGAAGGCTCCGATGAACTGTGTGCTGTGACACATTGCCCTGATCACCACTGTTTTAGCTGCGGGTGATTTGTCGCACTGTGGCCCTGCGGTCGCTATGAACAATGCGCGACAATCTCCGCTCCCCTCTGGAATCAGGTAGCAGCGACGACGGTTCGTCGCTTCGCCATCTGTGCACCACTTTTGATACATACTCACTACAGCGGCACGTGAACAACCCACAAACCGCGCCGTTTCCGAGATCGTAGTTACGAGGTGCCATGCCCTCACAATTTGTCCATTATCAAACTCAGATAAATCTGCAACTTTTCTCATTCTGACTCAGAACACTTTACTAACCGAAAGCCGGTTCTTGGGTTGAATATATACTCCTCTGTGAACTCGTTCGGTCTCCAGGCAAGCTCATTTCTGTAGGCTGCGAGTTGTCATAATGTAATACCTCAATCGGTGTAATTTGTTCACAGTGGATACATTTTTATGGATGTTATTCAATTCTTGATTCTGTTGTGAATCCAGGAAGAAAAGTGCGGGAAATAAAATCACCCCAAGATCATCAGCGTTAAGAAATGGTTATCGTGTTCCATTAAGCATCTACAAATGGTTTCTTAGAAAACTTTATCATATGCGGAGCAAAAAGAGCATTTGGGAAAGATTTCTCAGAAAACCATTATCGTTACAAGAGCACAGAAATTTAAATGCACTAAAAAAATTCTAGTCTGTAGAAAGTTTTCCTAAGCTGAACATTCTACGTACATTTATTTTTGGCCATTGGTGTACTTTAATAACTAAAACCGAGCGGTACAATATTTTATTTCAGCTAGCAATCGTTCTTTACAAAATTAAACACGGAATCAAGCTGTTGTTACCTTTTTTGTGTTTTGAGACATTTAACTTAAAATAGGTCTTAAAGCAGGAAAACTGGCTATTCGCAATTTTCTTTAACCTGAGCAGTTTCGCACGAGAAATGACAACTTTTTTGGCAACGTTTACCACCTCAAAAAAATTATGCGAATTGTAGAGAAATGTTTGTTCTTCCTATTGTTAAGAACCGGTTTGGCGTTGAGTTAATTTAAGAACAAATGAAGAAACATTTTACTCCTTTATCGCGCAGATTGCTGGGTCAAATGGAACAAAACTCATTAAAACTGATAAACCTAGAAAAAGGATGCGTGAAATACTGTCAGTATCGGAAGTTTCACCGGAGGACTTCGGTAACGTTTTCAGAACCAGAATAGTAAAATCTCTAAACACCGAACACCCTGGGGCTTCTACGTTTGTATACTATGAGGATATGTCCGCTATTCGAAAGGTGAACTTCTGCTCACATTACAAAAAACTTCATATTAAATACGTACGTACAATATACACAAATGAAGTATACAAAGTATGCTATTGAAAAAATACAATAAATAACAACTTACTTTCAAAGTCAAAACACACTGGGCCGCGGGTGGCCTAGTGGTCAACGTTCGTGACTGCCACGGAGAAGACCTCAGGTTCGATCCCAGGCAGGTACAAAACGCTCGAACCACTAAATATCCGCCGGGCGTCGGATGCGCACGTTAAGCCGTCGGACCCCGGATACTGCCCTCCCCCTCCGGTAATAAATAAGGGCGTCTTCGTCTCCCCTTCTACCTCGCTTCCGAGTCACTTTCCTATCGGGCACTCTAGCCCAAATCTCATAGCTTCCTTTTTCTAAGAGTTTTTTAAGACCTGGGGTCAGACACCCCTTTCTTAAAATCCTCTACATACGATCTGATCTGGAGTCAAAACGCATGGTAACTGTGAAAGGTTTCTTTCAAAATGTCAGTAGGTCTCCACGTGTGTTTCGTTTATTGATCGCAGGATGTTCAAACGACAGTCCAGTTCCACCCACGTGCGCTGCAGAATGTCCTGTGTAACAAGGAGGAAGGCTTCAGTAATGCGTTCTTTGAGCTCTGTATAACCTTTTTCTTGTACACAATGCCATTAAGAAAGCCCCAAAGAGGCAAATCGCATGGGGTAATATCAGGAGAACAAGGTGGCCATGCCGACGGAACACCACGTCCAATCAAACGCCCTGGAAAATGGCGGTCTAAAAATCTTCGCACATCCGAAGACAAGTGCGGAGGTACTCCATCTTGCTGCCACGGACTTCGTTGGGACTTCTTTGAGCTCCTTAGATAAGCCTTACGCACTTCTTCCACCTTTTCGTCCGAAATGGAAGGTCTCCCAGTGCCTTTGCCTTTCAAGACACTTCCTGTTGCTTTGAATTTATTTACCCATTGTTCGATGCTCCTCCGTGTCGGGGTCTGTCTCTTGTACTTTGTTCTGAACTTAAGCTGAACTATTGTTAGAGATTTTGACTCCGCAAACCAAAACACGCACACGCTGCTTTCACCACTGGGAAAGCCATGTATGTTGTATTCCGCGTTTGACGAGATTTTTCATTCCATGAGACACCTGACGCTATCATCTGGCTTAACAGACTTTAACACTTAAACTCAAACACTAACCTTCGATGCAGTAAACATTTTAAGAGTAATACTTCGATACAGTAGCGTTAGAAAGTTAAGCTAAATTTCGCGTGACGTTGTTTCGCCGCACGCCGTTCTAAGTTTGATAACTAGTGAATAGAGAATGATAGCAATGACCTCATCTCCCGCATTCCGTAGCTAACAACAGAGTTAACGGACGTATGTGATAAAGTGGATCTAAAATTTATTTATTTTTTAGATAAAAACAATTGGTGACGAAAATTTAGAAATGCCGCGAAAATTTAAGGAAATTTGCTATAAGAACAGAAGAAAGTTGAAGAAACAGCTAGAGGAGAACGATAGATAGGAATCCGAATAGGCCCGCTAAGTCATCAACCGAAAGGTCACAGGAATGTAGAGAGCGTCAAAAATCCGCGCTCCCGGATGCGTTTCACTCGAGTTCGATTCTAAAGCCACAAACGCCCACTTCAACTGTACAAATTGTGCCTGAGCAGCAAGAACAGATGTTATCGATCCAATTTTTCAAATTTTCACACCGAGCATGGAATAACAATGTACATCGCCAGTCTTCACAACTTCACTGGATAATGAATGCATTACGTCTCAAACCTACAAGGAGTGTTCAAATGAAAAGGTACGAAACGACACTGTGGGTATAAATGAAGACTTTATTCAAAGTATACACCATAGGCCGTAGCACAACGATCCCATTGATTAACGAGCCGAAGGATTCCTTGTTCCCAGAATTCCTGTGGCCGTGACGAGACCCAGTCCTGCACAGCGTCCTTGAGTTCGTCGTCCGAGTGGAAGCGCTTCCCTTTCAGATGTTTTTTCAGGGGACCAAACACATGGAAATCGCAGGGCGACATGTCCGGGCTGTAGGGCGGATGGTCAAGCTGCTCCCACTGGAACTTGGCCAGTTCCGCGTGTGTGACCCTGGAGACGTGTAGACGCGCGTTATCATGGGGCAGAACCACACCCTCCGCGATGAATAGCCTCCGGTTTAACACCTTCCGCTGTCAGAAATCGGATAACGCCTCGCTGCTCCTCAATCGTCGAATTTTGCAATGTGAACGCCATCCTGTCCTCACACGCACTGCCGCGTCAATTGGACGGCGCTCTTTATAAGAGCCTCTGCTCTCTCCTGCGCATGCGGGAGCCCGCGCATGCTCCGATCCACGCCGGCGACTCCAATCGCATCCCTAGATGTGTCGCTACGTTCTCCCATAGCAGCATAGGCAAATATGTTAACGGTTACGCTCTTATGACGTTTCGTACCTTTTCATTTGAACACCCCTAGTATTTACATCGCCGATGCATTCTGAATCTAGACAAGAACAAGCGCAACAACAAGACGAGTACATTAGGCATGCGACGTATAGCCGAATTTATAACAAGGCAAATAAGGAATTTGAAAAATTGTTTCTGAAGAACGATTTCTTCAGAAACAATTTTAGCAATAACTATTGACAACGATGATACTACGCCTTCTACTAACATTAATTTATAATCACCATAAATTACTACGAATTGTATATAGCATAAGTTGTCTTTAAGCAGATAAAGTAAAACATTTTTTTTCGTTTTATTTGTTAAAAAGTTTATATCTGAAAAAACAAAGAGGCACAGTAACAACTGTCCCGGAACCTACAACGTAGGGCTACGCCAACTGTCCCTCGCGTAATACTTTAAGGACGTATAACTAGTGAGATAGTGCAATGAAATAGTGACAGTCAGTCTACGTTGTACATCAATTGCCCTTCGCGGAACAGTTTAAGGACGTAGAACTAGTGAGATAGTGCAATGAAATAGTGACAGTTGACGTAGTTCTACGTTGCACATCAACTGTCCTTCGCTGAATACTTTAAGGACGTAGAACTAGTGAGATAGTGCAATGAAATAGTGACAGTCGACGTTGTACATCAATTGCCCTTTCGCTGAATAGTTTAGAGACGTAGAACTAGTGACAGTTGACGTAGTTCTACGTTGTACATCAACTGTCCTTCGCTGAATACTTTAAGAACGTAGAACTAGTGAGATAGTGCAATGAAATAGTGACAGTTGACGTATTTCTCCGTTGTACGTCAACTGTCCTTCGCTGAATACTTTGAAGACGTAGAACTTGTGCGATAGTACAATGAAATAGTGACAGTTGACGTGGTTCTACGTCGTAGGCTGCGGCACAGCAGGCACTGTGCGGCTTCGATTTTTAGCACGTCTTTTGTAAAACAAGATCGTGCTTCTGTTATCGGTTTGTCCGTCCGTCCTTCAGTCCGTCCGTCCGTCAGTCCGTCTGTACCCACTCACGGTATCTCTGCAACTATGAGTCCGATTTGAAAAATTATTTTTGCATTCGGAAGCTTGAAATATGCGAATGATGATCCTTTATTTCGTTTTTTTTACGATGGAAAATTTTGCCGCTAGGGAGCGTAAATGCAGATGATGTCGAATTCAAAATTACGTTTTAATCCACATATTTGCTTCTAAACATCCGTTTGAAAAAAATTCATTTATATTTCGATTCCATTTATGTCGAAGAGTGTTTAAGATATAGTTACTTTTTCAAATTAAGGATAGACTTTCCGCTAGGGGGCGTAAAAGTAAATTACATTTTTTCCGATAACTCTTCTCCTAAAACTCCGATTTAAAAAATCTTTTTTTCAGCGGATACATCTCTTAATGGAAAATCTTGTGCATATGATTTCGAGTTTTTGGTAAAGAATACTTTGGCCAGCAGGGGGCGTAAGTGTTCATTTTTGCTTCTGATGTATTTGCCATAAAATCTGAGCTTCTAAGATATCGATTGAACAAATTCTTTCGTGGACTGATGCCACTCACATCGATAAACATTTTCGGAATATTTTCTTCCTAAAATATCCCACAGTTTCTCCGCCAGGGGCGTAGATGTATATCTTATTTTTGTCAATATCTCTACTTCTACGAGTCAGATTTGAAAAATTCCTTCTTTGTTGGATATGTTTTCCGTGTGACATGTTTTTCATATAATTTCAAAATTTTCAAGTAATTCATAGTTTTTCCGCTAGGGGGCGTAAAGGTAAATTGCGTTTCTCCCTATATCTCTGCTTCTAAATCTCCGATTTGAAAAATTCTTTCTGCACCGGATACAGCTCCTGATGGGAAATCGCTTGCACATAATTTCTAATTTTTGAAAAAAATGGTTTGGCCACCAGGGTGCGTAAATCTTAATTTCCGCTTCTGATGTATTTGCAGCAAAATATGAGCTTCTAAATTCTCGATTGAAAAAAACGTCGTTTGTAGACCGATAGTACTCGTATCAACAAACCTTTTTAGAAACATTTTCTTCTTAAAATAGTGCATGGTTTCTGCGCCAGGGGGCGTAGACGTATATCTTATTTTGTTCAATATCTCGACTTCTAGGAGTCCGATTTAAAAAATTCCTTCTTTGTTGGATAGTGTTTCTAGTGTGACATGTTTTTCCTATAAATTCAAAATTTTCAAGTAATTCATAGACTTTCCGCTGGGGGGCGTAAAGGTTAATTGCGTTTCCCACTATTTCTCTGCTTCTAAACCTCCGATTCGAAACATTCCTTCTGCACCGGATACAGCTCCTGATGGGAAATCGTTTGCACATAATTTCTAATTTTTGTAAAAAAATGGTATGGCCACCAGGTGGCGTAAGTCTTAATTTCTGCTTCTGATGTATTTGCAGCAAAATATGAGCTTCTAAAATCTCGATCGAAAAAAGTCCTTTGTTTACCGATGCTACTTATGTCGACAAACTTTCTTCTTGAAGTAATGCATGGTTTCTACGCCAGGGGGCGTAGATGTACATCTTATTTTTGTCAATATCTCTACTTCTAAAAGTCCAATTTGAAAAATTCCTTCGTTTTTGGATAGTGTTTCCGATGCGAAATGTTTTTTCTATAAATTCAAAACTTTCACGTAAATAATTTAAGACTTTCCGCTAGGGCGCATAAAGGTAAATTGCGTTTTCTGCTCCTAAAACTCCGATTTGAAAAATTATTCCTGTATCGCATACAAGATCTGATGGAAAATGTTTTTCACATAATTTCTAATATTTTGTAAAGAATGGTTTCGCCACCAGGGGTCATAAGTGTTAATTTCTGCTTCTGATGTATTTGTAGCAAAATCTGGGCTCCTGAAAAGTCGACAAATTTATTTTTTTCTTGGACCGATACCGCTCATATGGATAAACCTTTTGAGAATACTTTCTGCCTAAAATAATGCATGGTTTTCCCACCAGGGGACGTAAAGTCACATCTTATTTTTGTCGATAACTCTGTTTCTAAGAGTTCGTAAGCTCACGATTCCGTTTACACCAATATCTGAGGGATTAAAGACCCGATTGAAAAACTTTCTTTCGTCAGATACTATTGTTTTCCATACCGGTTCTATTGACTTTGAATAGCTTTGATAAATTTAATATGCGTCAGAACGGATTCAAAAGACGTGCTTATTACACCCGAAAATTCGGTGTCATCTTTCTTGTTTTTACTGTTGCCGCCATTCTCCAAAATCATTGTCGATACTTAAAGATTTTCTTCCAAGCATCCTGTTTCAAAACGTTGCCATCATGGGCTGCTGCTATGTATAAAAACAATGGGCTTGGCGATGATTTCACAGATTTCTGCTTTACATTTCCATTTTATATCTAAATGGAAAAGGCAGTCTGAAAATAATAAGGCTTAATGCGAATATCCAGTTTTTAAGTAATTTTTCTCTTTTTTTCCGTTTAACAACATCCCGTTAGCCCATGAAGCTAAAAGAAGTTACACGTCCTGATTTAGGACGACAACTCTGGAAAGTGGACTGGACCAGGGTTGCAAGGTAAACATACAACTCGTGTCTCATCTGAGACTTAAACACAGACAATTAGCAGAAAGCAATTTCTTCTCATTACTCAGCCACTTTCTAGGCTAGGGAGGGGTCTTCAAACATTCCTGAATCTCTGGCCACATGACAAAATGGAAGAAGTATTGGCTGCCACATGACCAAGTGGAATAGGATTGGCGGGCTACATGACAGAATCGAATAGGACTGTCAGGTCACCTGAGAAAATGGAATAGGACTGGAAGGTCACATGACAAAGAAGGATAGGACTGGAAGGTCACATGACAAAATAGAACAGGACTGACTGGTCACATGATAAAAAAGAATAGGAATTGCGGGACACATGACAAAATGGAAAACGACCGGCGGCATCGTGAAAATGACGGGCCACATGACAAAATGGAAAAGGATTGGCAAGCCACATGACAAAATGAAATAGGATTGGTGGGCCAAATGATAAAATGGTATAGGACTAGAATGACAAAACTGAACAGGATTTACAGGTCACATGACAAAATAGGTAGGATTTGCGGGTCACATGACAAAATAGGTGGGATTTGCGGGTCACATGACAAAATAGGTGGGATTTGCGGGTCACATGACAAAATAGGTGGGATTTGCGGGTCACATGACAAAATAGGTGGGATTTGCGGGTCACATGACAAAATAGGTGGGATTTGCGAGTCACATGACAAAATAGGTGGGATTTGCGGGCCACATGACAGATGGAATACGACAGCGGGCCGCGTGAAATAGAGGAATAGTACTGGAGGGCAACATGATAAAATAGAATAGGACTGGTAGGTCACATGACAAAATGTAAAGGACTGGCAGGCCACAGGATAAAATGGAATAGGACTGGCGGGACACATGACAAAAGGGAATAAGACTGGAGGGTAACGTGAAAAATGGTATGGGTTGATAGGTCACATGACGAAATGGAATAATACTGGAAGGCCACATGACAAAATGGAATATTACTGGAAGGCCACGTGACAAAATGGAATAGGACTGGCGGGTAACATGAAAAAAATGGAATAGGGCTAACGGGCCACATGACGAAATGGGATATTACTGGAGGATCACATGACAAAATGGAATAGGAGTGGCAGGTCACATGAACGGACAAAAATGAAATGAATGGAATAGGACTGGTGGATCTCAAGAAATGTTAAAATGTATGTGTTTGTTACGAATAGCAGTTATTTCCGAGAAGTTTTGAATCTTAAAACTTAACTTCCGTATATAGAAGCGACTTAGTCAACATGCAAAGAATTCCAAAATAGTTACCTAATGTGCTGACATTTTTAGCACTCTTTAAAAAATTTTAAATATATAATTTATTCCAACGTAGCTAATAGCACTTTTTGAAATTCAAAGTCCATCTACTAAACATATCAACTGAAATAACCGTCTTGAAAAGTTGAGCAGGTATGTAAAATAATTGCTCATAAATCCGGCACACACAGGTGATGTATCAGGAGCACAAATAAGTTTTACAGCGTTTCGAGACAACGCAACATGTAATTTGAGAGAAAAGATCAATACCCTTACGAATCAAAATATGCACCATCATTTACCCAGCAAAAACAGTCTTGCTGGGCCAGCACTAAGCCACTGTAGGCTGCCAGCAGTGCTAGCACTATATTGCCGTTACGCGAACCGTCAATAAAATGTCCCGGCGGCTAGCAGCTGTCCAACATTTGGCACCCGATATGCCAGAACACAGACATCAGTTATCCATCACAAGCTGTGGCTGCCACAAGCGGCCCTTAAGAGGTCCTGCAAGTACGTACCATAAATGATGGCTAGCCTAATGTGGTCCGTCAATGTCCCAGCAGTTGCAGCCGGCAATTGTGTGACGTAACTGATGGCTTGCCGAATGTTGTCAGTCAATTTCCCAGTAGTATTAAAGAAAAATTTAGATAATCGCAGTTCTTCAAAGGCACACACAACTCCTATATGAAGCCACGGCGCCGAGGAAATTTGCTCAATAAGACCAGCAAACCACCCGATGGATTAGCCTGTCATCGAACCAAGGACTGCTGGGGTGTGAAGCGGATGCTCTAACCACTAGACTAGTTTACCGCGAGTAACTGTCCACTTGGAGGCGAGCTTTTATCCTGCGAAATGTGGAACTAAGGGTTCACTATTTTTTTAATTTCGCAACATTGCGAGTTCGTTTTGTAAATGTACGTTTCATATAATTCATAAATTTATTTTTTCAACGTAACGATTTTATTTACTTTAAGGGAACTTCATTCACTTTCAACAAGTGTATCAACTTAAAGACGTTTTCCAAAGTTTTGTGCTGTCCTTCTGGTTTTGAAAGGCGATTGTTTAATTAATATATTTACACAGTCTTGTCACATTCTGTTACATTTTTAACGTTGTATCTTTTTTTTTTTTTTTTTTTGGGATTGGAGGTTTAACGACCACCGTGAGCAACTCAATGGGCTATAAGCAGTCGCCCGTCCCTAATTTAGGGTCACTGGTTCCAGGGAAGGGAGAGAGCCAGTGCCGTAAGACAAACACAACATCCATGCCTCACCGGGATTCGAACCCGGACCCCGTTCGGACGAATGATCAGAGGCCATCGCTTAGACCACTGCGCCACCGGGGCGGCGTATCTTTTTTTACCACGGTCCGAAGCTACATTTGTTCTAATAGGAATGATATTTTATTTTACTTTCGGTTATTTTTAGTAGCGAATTCCTCCAATCTTGTGTATTTAACGCATGGACGAGTTCATTATATTCACATAGCGTTGCGGTTTTTTTTTTCAAATGCTAGATAGTTTTGTAACGAAAATATCCATTTTGTAATCACATAATCCTTATTTTTCTCCAACACAACGATTTTTTTAATGTCTTTCCGGGACTTCTGTTTGAAGCGGTTTGGTGTACGAAGATTATACAGAAATCAATCCGTCTCTCTACATATGGCTTTTTTTTTTAACATCCGCTAAAGCAACACGATGGCAAGGGCGTTGTCTTCAACTAACTGGTACCACGAAAGACTTCACATGTTTCTTCAGACCATGCGCAGTCCCACTGCTTTCACTTCCTGTTGGGGTTGCTTCGGTTGCCAGCAACGGGCCACTAGTGGCACTTGCGTGGAGACCCGTAGTTCACGGCGATGCTGCAGAGCCATCAATGGCTGCAAACTGATGGCGTTGCCACAAACGGATCGCTACCGTACCGTGAGTGGCAGATTTCAGCCAGCAGTGAACCATCACTGCCAGCTGGTTGCCAGCAGCTTCCCAACACTTGTGGTTTTGTTGGGCATTATCTACCACCTTCCGCCATCGGTCCGGCAGCTGAAGGATTCCAGCCATGAAGACGTCGCGTGACGCGATGAAGTCGGCAACCCATTTTTGCATTTCGTCACATGTCCGGAACCGTACAGCAAGCAAACCATGTTGCATACAAACGACAGTCTGAAGGAGTTATGTAGGTACTATGCTCCGGGTGCTCCAAAACTTCACAGCCAAGCGTCAATAACGTTTTCTTGACTGATTTCGCCTTTATGTCGTGTGCGTCCTGCGGCGCAGGTACGTCACAGAAGAGAGAAAACTGGTGTTGTAGCGGCCAGTGCGTCAGGCTAATGAATGGTGGGGGACAGAAGCCTGGGGGAGGGAGAGGGTAAGCATTTTATCTTGCGTAGATACCATAGCAGGAAAACAAAAACGTAAAATGAACATTGCTTTGTAATTAATAGTGTTTGAGAAAAATAAAAATGCCTGTTCTGAGGCACATTTTTTTATTGCAGGTTTAACGACCACCGTGAGCAACTCAATGGGTTATAAGCAGTCGCCCGTCCATAATTTAGGGTCACTGGTTCCAGGGAAGGGAGAGAGCCAGTGCCGTAAGACAAACACAACATCCATGCCTCGCCGGGATTCGAACCTGGACCCCTTTCGGACGAATGATCAGAAGTCATAGCTTAGACCACTGTGCCACAGAGGCGACACCCATTTCTTCATCACTTTAAGAAGGAATGATATCGTGACTGCAGTGATAAAACCAAGAATGTGACAATTTTTCAATTGTTCACTTGACATCATGTAAAATTTTACTCACTGATGCACAATACAGATGGCCGCCCCGGTGGCGCAGTGGTCTAAGCGATGGCCTCTGATCAATCGTCCGAACGGGGTCCGGGTACGAATCCCGATGAGGCATGGATGTTGTGTTTGTCTTACGGCACTGGCTCTCTCCCTTCCCTGGAACCAGTGACACTAAATTAGGGACGGGTGACTGCTTATAGCCCATTGAGTTGCTCACGGTGGTCGTTAAACCTCCAGTCAAAAAAAAAATACAGATGTAAATGTTATGTATAGTGCTTGAACAGTCTGACGTAATTGAAAAAGTGATTCTTTGATCAAATTTAATTTTTAAATAGCGATAATTCGAACTACAAACTTTCACATTGGTGGTTCTGACATTGCGGCGACGATATGCACCCCCGAAATTAATTTCTCGGTATGCCACTGTATCAGGGAGACAATAATGGTCCTCAGGACTTCGGTTGAAGACCCCTGAGATAAGCGATTGATTATCACAAACAATGTAACTTCCTTTGTCTGAACGTTTGTCCCACTTTGATGGCACAGTGGAAAGAGTGTTTGTCAGTTTTAGTTCTTGAATCCCTGCCTCAACCAATATAAGTTTGTTTACTGTTGTGATGTTTATGAAACATACTCTCAAATTTGGACATCACAAACAAAAAGAATACCATGTTATTAAAACATTAATCTACATATCTGATTTCTCGCCGTCATTATCGACGAGCTTTCAACTAGTGGAGAGAGAAAGAGAGAGAGAGAGAGAGAGAGAGAGAGAGAGAGAGAGAGAGAGGGGGATTTTCATGCTGGAACGACGCATTAAATTAGCTGTAATCTAAAAAGTTAGTAAAATCATGCAATGCATTGATTATATGATACGCTTTCCAACATACCAGAAATAATTACTCAAGTTATTATTCAAGTTATGAGGATAATGGCTGTGGAATAAATCTAGCTCCCGTGCCCTGACCTTTGACCCCATTTTGATGATATTCAGCAGAACCGGTAAAGTATACTTACGAAACAACATGTTAAAGTTTTGTCTCAATCGAAGTATTTTTACGTAAGTTATGACGCATAAGGGCGATGGAATGGATCTCGCTCTTATATATGTCCTGACCTTTGACCCCATTTCGCCCATTTTCAATAGGGTTCGTCCCCAGGTAGTCTCCTACCACATGCTAAAATTTCATCGAAATCGAACCATTTTTAGCCAAGTTGTGACGAATAAGGGCAATGGAATGGATCCCGCTTCTATGTCCTGACATTTGACCCCATTCCGTCCATTTTCAATATGGTTCCTTCCCAGGTGTTCCTTACAACATACAAAAATTTCATCGAAATTGAACCATTTTGACTCAAGCTATGATGCATAAGGGCAATGGAATGGATCCCGCTCCTATGTCCTGACCTTTGACCCCATTTCGCCCACTTTCAATAGGGTTCGTCCCCAGGTAGTCTCCTACCACATGCTAAAATTTCATCGAAATCGAACCATTTTTAGCCAATTTGTGACGCATAAGGGCAATGGAATGGATCCCGCTTCTATGTCCTGACATTTGACCCCATTCTGTCCATTTTCAATATGGTTCCTTCCCAGGTGTCCCTTACAACATACAAAAATTTCATCGAAATTGAACCATTTTGACTCAAGCTATGATGCATAAGGGCAATGGAATGGATCCCGCTCCTATGCCTTGACCTTTGACCCCATTCTGTCAATTTTCAATAGGGTTCCGTCCCCATGTGGTCCCCTACAGCATACTAAAATTTTATCGAAATCGAACCATTTTACCCAAGTTGTGACGCATAAGGGCAATGAAATGGATCCCGCTCCTATGTCCGGACCTTTGACCCCATTCTGTCCATTTTCAATATGGTTCGTTTCCAGATGTCCCCTACAACACACAAAAATTTCATCGAAATTGAACCATTTTTGCGCAAGCTATGATGCATAAGGGCAAGGTAATGGATCCCGCTCCTATGTCCTGACCTTTGACCCCATTCTGTCTATTTTCAACAGGGTTCGTCCCCAGGTGGTACCCTACAGCATACTAAAATTTTATCGAAATCGAATCATTTTACCTAAGTTGTGACGCATAAGAGCACCGGAATGGATCCCGCTCCTATGTCCTGACCTTTCACCCCATGACGTCCATTTTCAATATGGTTCGTTCCCAGGTGTCCCCCTAAAACATACAAAAATTTCATGAAAATTGAACAATTTGTACGCAAGCTATGATGCATAAGGGCAATGGAATGGATCCCGTTCCTATGTCCTGACCTTTGACCCCATTCCGTACATTTTCAATATGGTTCGTCCCCATGTGGTCCCCTACAGCATACTAAAATTTCATCAAAATCGAACAATTTTTACGCGAGTTATTGTGCGGAGGGGCAGACGATCAAAGCTGGAGCATATTCGTCTCTTCAACCTATGGTTGGAAAGCGTAAAAAACAAAAACAAATTGCTAATTCTAAATTTAACTAACCTTTTAATGACTTCGTTGTGGGTGCTTTTTTTTGGGGGGGGGGGAGCATTTGAATATTTGTTTGTAACATGGAGGTCCGCACTTTTAGTTGATTCTCTAAGATGGGTATCCGTAATTTGTGACCTTAAGGGTGCCTTGATTTGGGTTAGGTAGGAGAATGTTGATTCGCAGTAATAAGTAGTTGAAAAGAAAAAGCATTTTTGTTCTACTGCATTTTTCCATATTTCAACTGGATCTTTCTTAGCGTCAAATAAAGTCTTTAAAATGTCATCTTCCGGGAGCTCAATCAATTTCATCTGTAGTTCTTTAGGAGCGATAGAACGAAATCATGAGATTAGCAGGTGTCGAAATGACCCTTATGACTTAGTAATGCTTTAATTGTGGCACTCAGTCGGGAAGCATTATTTCGTTGAAGCTTCTTTTACCCTTTGGTATTTTAAATACGGTCATTTTAAGATTAAAATAAAAATATAGGATGAACAAAAACGTATAAGTAAAAATAACAGGATTTTGTTCTGAAAAATTTGGATTCACTCAAACGGCCGCATTTAATGGCCTATATCATCTTGAACTCCTTCTTCAAGAAAAAGCCACACAGGAAATGGACATGGAGACATCCAAATGGGACGACAAGTGAAATTGATTTTATTATGTGTAACAAAAAATTCGTCATAGAAGACTGCAGTGTGCTAAACAAGTTCAACACAGGTAGTGACCATAGATTGGTGAGATGTAAGATGCACCTCAACACTAAACTTGAACGTGGCAAGCTCATAAGACAAACAAAATCTATTGACATAACCAACCTTAAAAAACACCATAATACCTTCAAGTTGGAACTGAAGAACAGGTTCTCTGCTTTAGAAGGCCTAACATCGGAAGAAGTGGACATCTCTGAAGTTAACAGAAAAGTAACCAAAGCTCTTATGGAAACAGCAACAAAATTAGCTGGGTCTAAGAACAAGTTGCATGTGAACAAATTATCAGGAAAAACCAAAATGTTGATGCAAAAAAGAAGAGAGATGAGGACAACTAAAGAAGATGTGACTTCCAAAGTGGAATATATAGAGCTATGCAAGACAGTACGAAAAAGTATCACTGAAGACGTAAGGAAATTCAACTGTGAACTAGTGAGGAAAGCAATTGAAAACAACCAAAGCTTAAAGATAGCAAAGGGACATCTCAGTAAGGGAAGAAAACAGATTATGGCACTGAGAAAAGAAGATGGTTCTGTAACAAGAAATAGAGGCGAAATTTTGACAAGAGTGAAAGATTTCTACTCCAAATTATATGAAAGGGATGATACATGCACTCCAGACATCATGAAAGATACCAGTACCAGAGTTCCTCCAGTCCTTCCAGCAGAAGTTGCACATGCAATCAAGAACATGAAGCGGGGAAAAGCTCCAGGAGAAGATGGAATTACTGTAGACATCATACAAGAAGCAAGTGGAGAAATCGAAACAGTACTCGCCCAAATTTTCACTCGATGCCTTAATGAAGGAAAGATTCCTGAGGATTGGAACACCGCTACAATGATCCTGCTACATAAGAAAGGTGACATTGAGGATCTCGGAAACTACAGACCTATCAGCCTCCTATCAGTAGTTTATAAAATCTTCACTAAAGTTCTTTCACACCGCTTGAAGGTAACACTGGACATGGCTCAACCGAGAGAACAAGCTGGATTCAGGAGTGGCTACAGCACAATAGATCATATCCACGTACTGAGAGAACTAATTGAAAGAGCGAGGGAAGATGAACTTCCATTGTGCATGGCTTTTATCGATTATGAAAACGCCTTTGATTCGGTGAAACCATCAGCAGTTACAATGGCTCTGAAATCCTGTGGTATTGAAGATGCATACATTAATATTATTAATAACATCTATGAAAATGCAAGTGCAAAGATTCGGCTGTTTGAAAATACAACACACATAAAAATGGGAAAAGGAGTGAGACACGGTGACACCATATCTCCGAAGCTCTTTAATGCCAGATTGGAAAATGTGTTTCAATCACTGAACTGGGAAAACAAAGGGATAAAGATTAATGGAGATTATCTAACCCACCTTCGTTTTGCTGATGACGTAGTCATTTTTGCAACTACCCCATCAGAGCTGCAGAGTATGATCCAAGAACTTGCTGACAAGAGTAAAGAAGTGGGATTAAAAATGAACTTTCAGAAGACAAAAGTGATGTTCAGTGCTTTTACAAGAAATGAAGATTTATCGATTGATGGAGAAAAGCTGGAGATAACAGACACGTACGTTTATCTTGGACAGCAGATATCCAGTGAGGGTCACATTGATGAAGAAATTAATCGGCGTACAAAACTTGCCTGGAGAGCTTTTGGAAGAAACAGCATAATTTTCAAGAGCAATATGCCATTATGTCTTAAAAGAAGAGTGTTTGATCAGTGCATCCTCCCAGTGCTTACGTATGGTGCAGAGACGTGGACCTTAACTAAAAGAGACATACAAAGGCTGCAGGCAACTCAAAGTAGCATGGAGAGGTGCATGCTTGGTGTAACCAGGAGAGATAAGAAGAGGAACTCGTGGATCCGAAAAATGACAAGAGTGGAAGACATCATGATCAGAGTTAAATCCCTGAAATGGCAATGGGCTGAGCATACTGCCAGAAGGACAGTCCATCGATGGACAGCCGAAATTTTAGATTGGATTCCAAGGGACAGGAAAAGACCCAGAAGAAGACCACATGGGAGATGGGTGGATGAAATTGGAAAGTATGCAAGAGTGACATGGAGGAGGCTGGCACAAGACAGACCGTTGTGGAGGAAACTTGGGGAGACCTTCGTCCAGCAGTGGATTGATAATAGTTGACAATGATGATGATGATATATATATATACTGTATATAAATACTTTTTTAAATAGTAAGCCTAACCAACCATCAAAGTATTTAAAACAGAAATCTTTTTTTTAAATTTAGCAATGCATCCTTGAAGAGTTTAAAGAAAACAGCCTTCACCACTTTGTAGCTTTATGTTGCGTAATCCACGGTAAAACTTTTGAAAAGCAAGGTCATTTCTCTTTTGATTGTTTAAACTGGACAGAAACATAGCGGTCATGACCCGAATACATGTATACATCAACTCACTATCCAAACAGTCAAGACATAAACTTTCTTTTCTACTAGTTTGTAATCTTTCCCTGGGGTGAAACAGCACCTCATGTTCAAGTTTGAATCACATCTTTTCTAAAGCCGACAGAAAAGGTCATCAACCTTGATTCACTAAGTGGATTCCGCCACTTCCCTATTCATATTTGATAAGAGGGAAGAACTGGAGGTTAACCGAAAAAAAAAAAAAATCGAAAACCAAGTCGGAAATAGACGTCTTGGGTCTCTGCAAAACACCATTTTCCCTCTACCATCAGCATGCGTTAAGCCTCAGGTCATAAAGAGCGAAAAGCTGGAAACACGAATCCACACAGATCGCTATCAGGGTGAAAGCAGCTGGGACTCTTACCAGCAGTAATTAAGGATCATTTTCCTTAACTGTTCATTAATTATACCCTTACGAAAATGATACAATGCATCTGATTTTAAAACTGTATTAAAATAAGAAACGCAATACATCTCCTTTGACATCTCAGCTGCCTAGTTGTCAGTGTCATCTTGTGAGTGAAGTGTTTGTCTTGAAGCAGTTGTTCCATCTCTTCCTTGGAATTGGTGGCCCTAAATCGGAAATGGGTGTTTCCTAGATGGGGTCGTTATATCATCCTCCAGCAAAATTACCTTGTCCTTTCGCGAACGACACGTGCTTAATTAAATCCTTAAATACCAGATATCCGTATTTAAGTTAAAAGTACCACCTCAGAATAGCGGAGTATGGTCCAGAAACAAGAGTAGCGGTGAGGGCTTAAAGATGCACTTACAGGAAACAAAACTGATGCGCAATGCATTTACACGAATTTAAGATTTAGCGATTGATGAAGCACATCTAAAAACAACCAATGCCTACATTTGCCTTGGACAACAGATATCAAGCGAGGACATCAAAGAAAACATTAATAGACCGTGTCAAACTTGCTGGAAAGCATTTGGAAGAAGCAGTATAGTTTCCAAGAGCAATTTACCATTACACCCACCGGAAAAAATAATCTCAACACCTGGGAAATAGGCGCTATGTTTTTATTAATGAGGTATTGGACCACCAGTTGCCCTTAATACGAGTTACCAATATTCCTGAAATAAATTGATACAACTTTTGAATATTCCACAGTGGAATAATGTACATGTCCTTGTTAATAAGGTGTTAATCACAATTTGTCTTTAATACAGCTTCGAACCTTCTTGGAATAGAATTACACAGCTTTTGAATAGTCTCCAGTGGAATGTTGTTCTATTTCTTTATTAAAAAGATGCTTGACCACCATTTGCCTTTAATATAGCTTCCAACCTTCTTGGAATAGATTCATACAGCTTTTGAATAGTCTCCAGTAGAATGTTGCACTATGCCTTTATTAATAAGGTGTTGGACCTCCATTTGATTTTAACACAGCTTCCAACCTTCTTGGAATAGATTCATACAGCTTTTGAATAGTCTCCACTGGAATGTTGTACTATGTCTTTGTTAATAAGGTGTTGGACCACCATTTGCATTTAATACAGCTTCCAACCTTCTTGGAATAGATTCATACAGCTTTTCAATGGTCTCTAGTGGAATGTTGTACTATGTCTTTATTAATAAGGTGTTGGATCACCATTTGCCTTTAATACAGCTTCCAACCTTCTTTGAATAGATTCATACAGCTTTTGAATAGTCTCCAGTGTAATGTTGTACTATGCCTTTATTAATAAGGTGTTGGACCACTATTTGTATTTAATACAGCTTCCAACCTTCTTGGAATAGATTCATTCAGCTTTTGAATAGTCTCCAGTGGAATGTTGTACTATGTCTTTATTAATAAGGTGTTGGACCACTATTTGCCTTTAATACAGCTTCCAAGCTTCTTGAAATAGATTCACACAGCTTTTGAACAGTCTCCAGTGGAATGTTGTATCACGTACAAGTAGTCACCCAAATTAGTGAACGATGCAATGAATATCAGATCCCTTTTTGTTTTCCATATATTGATTTTGAAAAAGATTTTGTCACCATAGAACATAACACAGTCTTGCAGACTCTATTAGATCATGGCAATGATCCAGGTTACATTAATCTAATCAAAGAAATTAATACCGGCAGCTCTACACAAATAACTCTATTCGATGATCCCATAACAATCTCTGTAAACCGATGTGTGCGACAAGGAGATGTTATATCACCTAACCTCTTTACATGCCCTCTGGAAAACATTTAAAGGAAAATTGACTTAAAAGGTGGCATAAATATTGACGAAACGTTACTCCAAATACTAATGTTTGCAAATGATACAATAATTATATCTCAAGATCCTCTACAGTTTTAAAAAAAATGTTTCACTAAATAAATGAGGCCTGTAACAAAATAAGTATGGAAATCCACCCTGATAAAACCAAATGGATGAGAAATAAATGGTGTCCAAATCACACCAACCAAATAAATAATTTCACACAAAAAAAAAAAAAATGTAGAATCCTACGCATACCTTGGGCAAACAATAAATATAGACAATGACATATCTGAAGAAATATGTAAAAGAAAAAAAGCGGCAGGAAGCTCCTTTTACCGTATCAAAACCACAATCACAGATCCAAAGCTAGATATCAAAATAAGAGCTGATATGTTCAACAGCTGTATCCTCCCATCTTTAACATACGACTCTGAAACATGGAGAACCACACAAAAAGACGAACTTAGTCTTCAAACCATCCAGCATTCTATGGAAAGAAGAATCCTAGAGATAAGTATTCTATGGAAAGAAGAATCCTAGGGATAAGTATTCTACGGAAAGAAGAATCCTAGAGATAAGTATTCTATGGAAAGAAGAATCCAAGGGATAAGTATTCTATGGAAAGAAGATTCCTAGGGATAAGTATTCTATGGAAAGAAGCATGCTAGGGATAAGTATTCTACGGAAAGAAGAATCCTAGGGATAAGTATTCTATGGAATGAAGAATGCTAGGGATAAGTATTCTATGGAAAGAAGAATCCTAGGGATAAGTATTCTACGGAAAGAAGAATCCTAGGGATAAGTATTCTATGGAAAGAAGAATCCTAGGGATAAGTATTCTATGGAAAGAAGAATCCTAGGGATAAGTATTCTATGGAAAGAAGCATGCTAGGGATAAGTATTCTATGGAAAGAAGAATGCTGGGGATAAGTATTCTACGGAAAGAAGAATCCTAGGGATAAGTATTCTACGGAAAGAAGAATCCTAGGGATAAGTATTCTACGGAAAGAAGAATCCTAGGGATAAGTATTCTATGGAAAGAAGAATCCTAGGATAAGTATTCTATGGAAAGAAGCATGCTAGGGATAAGTATTCTACGGAAAGAAGAATCCTAGGGATAAGTATTCTATGGAAAGAAGAATGCTGGGGATAAGTATTCTACGGAAAGAAGAATCCTAGGGATAAGTATTCTATGGAAAGAAGAATGCTGGGGATAAGTATTCTACGGAAAGAAGAATCCTAGGGATAAGTATTCTACGGAAAGAAGAATCCTAGAGATAAGTATTCTATGGAAAGAAGAATCCAAGGGATAAGTATTCTATGGAAAGAAGATTCCTAGGGATAAGTATTCTATGGAAAGAAGAATGCTAGGGATAAGTATTCTACGGAAAGAAGAATCCTAGGGATAAGTATTCTATGGAAAGAAGAATGCTAGGGATAAGTATTCTACGGAAAGAAGAATCCTAGGGATAAGTATTCTACGGAAAGAAGAATCCTAGGGATAAGTATTCTACGGAAAGAAGAATCCTAGGGATAAGTATTCTATGGAAAGAAGAATCCTAGGGATAAGCATTCTATGGAAAGAAAAATCCTAGGGATAAGTATTCTATGGAAAGAAGAATCCTAGGGATAAGTATTCTATGGAAAGAAGAATTCTAGGGATAAGTAAAAAAGATCACACCACAAACACAACAATTAGAAATTTAACTGAAAGTAGTGAAAACGATATATGACAACAAGGCTCGATGGCCAGATCATATTACCACACTCACCGACAACAGGTGAACCTACCGTGTCAGAAACTGGTATTCAAGAGAAAACCTGGTAGACCTCCAGCTAGATGGGAAGGCCTTTTAATCAGAGCGATAGGAAACAACTGAAGACTGGCCCAAGATTGCCCTATCTGGAAACTTTGCGACCTGCATTCATGGAGAAATCCCGAATGAAACAACAGATCCATCTAGGTAATCTAAGTAAACCGTAAATAAAAGTTCAGAGAGTTTACAACAACGTCCATTTTCTGAGGGGGAGGGGACTGCTTGCCCTGCGGGGGATGGGCAAGCCAAAACCGTCTCTAATAGAAAGCCTCAGAACTGCTAGGGAGAAAACTTGTGACGTCACGCACATTAGTCCGTCTCCTTGCTCGTTTAACGCGGTCATTTGAGTGTGACTGCTAACTATACCTTTGTCTTTGTGTTCAGTTTTTCACTTATTATTACTCGTGTACAATAAAATATGTAACGCTCTATCTTGACGTCACAGCAACGTCTGCATTGTTGCGCCATCACTTACCGAACAATACATGTGAGTTCTCGCGATGTCAAAATGATTGCCTGCTATATAATAGCACGGGATCACTTTTAGATGTTAATGGGATCGCATGTTAATTTAAAAACATTGGCTTATAAATGACTCGAGTTCTATTTTTCCGATCTAGAAAATTCGAATTGACTTTTTAGTATGACAGCAAGTTGAGTTTGCGCGCGATCACATTGAGATGTCAAGCTGATCGCGTTCTAATTTAAAAACATTGGGTTATCAATGACTCGAGTTCTATTTATCCGATCTACAAAGTTCGAATTATAATCTTAATATTACGGCAAGTTGCGTTTGTATACTAATTTAATTTAGCACAATTCGAAAACTAATTTGTACGCTTTAATTATTTTTCTTTTTTAATTTAACTAACTTTCCGGATTTAGTGCTGATTATATTATACATTTTGCAAAATATCGGTCTACCTAAACGCTCTAACCTACAATAAAAACTGAAATATTGAGATGTCAAAATGAGCAAGATTTCATCTAAAAGCAGGTGTCGCTCCAATAGTACATTGTCGAGAATTTAGATAGTTCCGATTTGTAATACCAGATGGCGCATTATTTTGTCGAAAAAGCTTCGGTATGAAGTTTCAAACTAACCGTCGAATAGGACAGTGTAAAACAAGCCGTGAAGCGAATAACAAGTATGCCGGAGAAGAAGTCATTTAACGCGAAAGATCAAAGAAAAAGTTATTAAGTTTGCACGAAGATAGCTTTCTGAATTTAGTGCTGATTAGATTCAAAATATCGATCTATCTAAACGCTCCAATCTACAATTGTTAAACAATAAATATTTTACACAGAATGTTATTTATCGCGAGGTCTTTTTAAAAATGGAAATAAATAGCATATAATTTTTAGTTATAACATGAATGATTTCTTACTATATAAGTTTTTACTATATTTCCTTACAGAAATCCGGCGTCTTTTTTATTTGTATTCAATCTGCTTCAATTAAAAATTTCAGTCCGTCACAGGACCTGGCAACAATCCCTATGTATTACTACTAGGGGTGTTCAAATGAAAAGGTACGAAACGTCATAAGAACGTAACCGTTAACATATTTGCCTATGCCGCTATGGGAGAACGTAGCGACACATCTGGGGATGCGATTGGAGTCGCCGGCGTGGATCGGAGGATGCGCGGGCGCCCGCATGCGCAGGAGAGAGCAGAGGCTCTTATAAAGAGCGCCGTCCAATTGACTACTTGTTGAATTCCTCCAGCACAGACGAACCATTAACTCCGATGTGTACTGTGAGACACTCCGAAGCCTACGCAGGTCCATCAAGAACAAAAGACCGGGGCTGCTCACGGAGGGTGTGGTTCTGCTCCATGATAACGCGCGTCCACACGTCTCCAGGGTCACACACGCGGAACTGGCCAAGTTCCAGTGGGAGCAGCTTGACCATCCGCCCTACAGCCCGGACATGTCGCCCTGCGATTTCCATGTGTTTGGTCCCCTGAAAGAACATCTGAAAGGGAAGCGCTTCCACTCGGACGACGAACTCAAGGACGCTGTGCAGGACTGGGTCTCGTCACGGCCACAGGAATTCTGGGAACAAGGAATCCTTCGGCTCGTTAATCAATGGGATCGTTGTGCTACGGCCTATGGTGTATACTTTTAAAAAAGTCTTCATTTATACCCACAGTGTCGTTTCGTACCTTTTCATTTAAACACCCCTAGTATTTATCTAAAGATTATAAACAACCCTCCTAGAACGGGCTATACGCCAGTTTTAGATAAAAGAAAAATGCCGTGGAAATGTGTTCTCACGTGCAAATCAAATTATGCAAAAAATCGCAAAGCATCAGCCTATGCTTTCCTAAAGGGGAGGACCTTAAGCTTAAATGAATTAACGCTTTACGTCGGAAAGATTTCAAGCCAACGGCTGCGTAGTTGCAAATAAAGTTTAAAGGCGGAATTCCTAAAGCACTCTTATACTCAGTGGTAGAAAAGGGAATTATTATTCGCTGACGGAACCCAACGTGCTAGTGATTGCCATAAAAATTTAATATGCACAAACCTATTTGCAGTAGATATAAAACCATATAAGGCTATCTCGTTATTAAACTTTGAAATACTCACATTTAAATGAAGTCAGAGCTGTTTTCGTTTCTTATTGAAAAGACCATTCGAATACGGGTGCAATTAAAAGTGTCCGCTATTAATAAACATTGGAGAGAAAAAAGTCAGTTCGTATGTCAGGTATGCAATTGTCTTGGGCGACAAAATAAAGAAACTTGGCTCTGTCTGAAATATCCATTTATCTTAACTGCAGTAAATGCGAGGTGCTGGAAGCCTCACACAAAGCTTCCTTGCCAGGCAACCCTAAACATGGCAAAACGAGAAACGGTACCCGAATAATTTTTGAAATTGTACTGTTATAGTGGCAGAGATATAGTGAAAAATAAGATACTCTAAGCACCTGGGGGAAAAACTGTGCATTGTTTTAAGCGAAAAATATGCGCAAAAGCTTTTCCACAGTGAGCGGTATGAAACAATAAAGGATTTTTTTTTTTTTCAATCGAGTTTTCAGAAGCGCATATAATGTTGCAAACACGTCGGGAACCGAATTACGCACTTACACCCCTGGTGGCAAAACATTTCATCACACTAAATTAAAAATTATATGCAGAATATTTCCGCCAGAAAATTCTATTCAAAGGATTTTTCAAATCGGAATCTCAGAAGCAGAGATATCGGTGAAATCGCAATTTAACTTTACGCCCCCTAGGGGATAAATTGCGTATCATTTAAAAAACAAACTCTAATCGAAATAGTGTTCGTATAAATAGCATCGAAGAATGTTTTCCGATCGGATGTTTAGAAGAAATGTTATAGAATAAAATGCATTTTGAATTCGATATCATCTGCAATTACGCCTTCTAATTTGTCCCAGAATGCGATGTACATCTTTTTTCACATTTCGGGCTTTCCAATGCAAAAATAATTTTTGAAGTAGCGCTAAGGGCTAATAGTTGCAGGGATATAGTGTTTACATAGGCTGACATTACCGAATAAATTACTTATCAGATGCCATTCGCAGAATGAACTTGATTGTGCCGAAATTTAAAGGCTATAAAAGGTTTTACTTACCGGAACCACTTTTATCCTGCTGTAAATGAACAATTTTATTTATCGTGCACAATACGCCATTTTTCTTTTCCGCTAGGGATATTTTTCATAGTTCATATAATGTATAGCTTGAAAATATTAGGGTTTAGAGCTATGTTATTAGGTGTGCAACTTAATTCTCGGCCACAGGCACGACACGTTGACAGCAAATTACAGCAAATCGAAAACGTACCTAATCAGGGGAATAATCCCCGTCGTGTTGGATACATTTGAGCCATCGGTCAGGAAGCTGCCGAATGCCAATGCGGAAAACAGAGAGCAGTTTTGAGTTGATAAAGTCCTCAATACTTGTGTGGACCTCCTCGACAGAACTGAAGTGCGTATCACTCAGGTGATGTTGCAGGGAGCGAAAGAGGTGATAATCCGACGGGGAGAAGTCTGGAGAATACGCCGGGTGGTACAAAATCTCCCATCCCAGGTGGATGATCGTGTTTAAAGTCGTTTTCGCGGTGCGAGCACGCGCGTTATCCTGAAGCAACAGGGCCGACCTTCTGCCTTTGCCGATGAATGGCCTTTTCGCCTCCAGTGCGTCACTCACACAAATGAGTTGCTGACAATAACGCTCAGCATTGACCGTTTCACCAGGTTTGAGCAACTCATATTGTACGACACCGCGCTGATTCCACCATATCCACAGCAACAACTTCCTGGCATGGATATTCGGTTTGGCGGTAGTGGTGGTAGGCTGACCTGGATAAACCCATGATCTGCGCCGCGTAGGATTATCGTAGAGTATCCACTTCCCATCACAGGTCAAAATCTTGTGGAGGAAATCCTTCTTCTTGAATCTGAAGAGCAAGGACACAGCAACATCGTAGCACCTAGACTTGTTCGCAGCTGTGAGTTGGTGGGGCACCCAAGGGCCCTCCTTGTGAATCCGTCCAAGCTTGTGCAGGCGCTTTGCAATGGCTTGCCGTGTTACTCGGAGTTCCTGGGCCAGCTCTGACTGTGTGCGACAGGGATCCGCGTTCAACAGTTGTTCCAGTTCCTCATCATCAACTTTCTGTGGCTGTCCCGGATGTTCTGCATCACGGAAAGCGAATCTTCCCTACTTAAATCGCTGGAACCACTTCTTACACGTACTGTAGGACACAGCAGCCTCACCCAAAGCAGCACAGATCAGTTGCTGGGCTTCCGTGGCACTTTTTTCAGCTGAAACGCGAACAAGAGGCAATGCCTCAAATGTTGCTTCTCGATTGATTTCACCGCCAACTTTCGTCCCTTCTGTCACTACAGCTGTGAGCGGTTACGGTTGCCTGGAAAGCTGTTTAATGGCGCTGCAATCAGCCATTATCGCACACAGCTATTTGCATTTGCCGACGTTCTATGATTGCTTGCGGTTAGGGGCCGAGAATTAAGTTGCACACCTAATATTTGAAAAACTTTGGAAATCAATGATTTATTGAGTTAAAATCTCTGCCCTTCGCAACTCTTAAAAATACCCCATTTCTAAGTGTAAATATAATACAGCGGAACCTTGTTTATACGTTTCTCAGTTATACTTTTTCTCTATTACACATAATTCTGCGTTGGTCTCGATATTTTACTGTGGTTTCTATCGCTTTCATAACTCGGTTATACGTAATTCGTTTATACGCTTTTGCGATCTCAATATTTGACTATCGCTTTATACCATACTCGGTTGTATATCTAATATACGTATAAAGTTGAATGTTTGTTTGTTTGTCCACTATGCAAATCTACAATTTTCAATTTAGAATCACCAAATTTGGCATACTATCTCATGGCACTGTAACTTAGACCGTAGACAGTTTTTGGAAGGAGTCAGAGCTCGGGGTCGAGGGACCCCCGTACAAATTTTTCGTAGAAAGTTCCATTTTTACGCTTTCCAACCGTAGGTTGAAGAAGCGTATGTGCTCCAACTTTGTCCGTCTGTCCGTCCGCACGATAACTCGCTTAAAAATGGTTCGATTTCGATGAAATTTTGGTATGTGGTAGGGGACCACCCGGGGACGAACCCTATTGAAAATGGACGAAATGGGGCCAAAGGTCACGACATAGGAGCGGGATCCATTCCCCTTATGCGTCATAACTTGCGTAAAAATGGTTCGATTTCAATGAAGTTTTAGTACGTGGTAGGGGATCACATGGGAACGAACCCTATTTAAAATGGGAGTAATGGGATTAAAGGTCACGACATAGGAGCGGGATCCATTCAATTGCTCTTAAGCGTCATAACTTACGTAAAAATGCTTCTATTGCGACAAAACTTTAGTATGTTGTTCCGCAGGTATACTGAACCAATTCTGTTTAATATCATGGAAATGTGGTCAAAGGTCAGAACACAGGAGCGAGATTTATTCCACAGCCATTATCCTCATAACTTGAGTAATAACTTGGGTGATGGTTTCTGTTATGTTGGAAAACGTATCATAATCAATGCATTGCATGATTTTACTAACTTGTTACTTTTTTATTTTGAATTCGAATTTAATATTTGTCGTGATAAGCGCAGGAATTGATCTTTTTGTGACAAGTGCTTTCTAATGAAGAAGTGCAACACAGTTCTGCATCGGACCTGAAGGTAAGTCTCTCTATTCTAAAAAAAAAAGGAATTTTCTGATTTTTAAGCATTTTTTAATGACGCAAAGGAAAGAAACGAGCGACTTACTCTGTCTTCAGCGTTAACCACACAGGAAAGTTCTGGTCCCGTGCCCTGCTGCCATGGTGACGCAGCTATTTTTAGCACTCTCTTCTCATTGGATAAAAGGACAGGCTACAATCAAACTGGTAATGACGCAATGCTTAATGGCGTAGCGACGCTGTTAAAGTTCGGCGTTTGTTTTCCGCCGGTATGCGTGAATAGCTATGTAAATATAGGCTTTCGCTTTGTATATAAAAAGCAAAGAGAGAAAGTGTGAGTATGCTCGTCCGCAAATTGTTCAACAACTTCTAAACGGCCTAGAGATCTGAAAATTGGCATAGTGATAGGTCTTAAGGTCCGTATACCTAGAAAAGTACAGACAATGTTCCTAAGCCACCATTTTCATTTTTTTTAAGTATCAAAAAGAAAATCAAAATGGCGGTTTTGGAACATTGTCTGCTTGAATTGTTCGCGAATTATTTGACCACTTCTAAATGACCTAGAGATCTAAAAATTGGCATGCTGGTAGGTCTTAAAATCCGGATACCTGCAAATGCACGAAAAAAACAAAACAAAAAAACAACAACAGTGCTTTGGAACATTGTCTGCTTGAATTTTTCTAGCACTAGAAAAAAGTCTAAAAACCAAAAAAATTCTAAAGGGGGCTTAACTTCACAGTTTTAAAATGCTAATAGGTTTAAAGATAATTTTGTCAGAACCATTGAAATGCTTTGAAAATTTCAAATTTTGATTTAAAACTAAGGGGTGCCAAAGCCTGCTTCGTTTTGCGTCAAACCGTATGCACTGATGTCACGACGCTTTCCTATATCGTAAAACAGTTACGGATTTTAAATTACTTTTCCTTCCCTTAATTACTTTTTCCTTTCCTTAATTTTATGTTCGAAACATGGTTTTACAGATTCACCGTTCGGAGAACGGGTACGATTGCTACTAAACAACAAAATTCAAACGATAAAACTGAAAATACTGTGTGCTTAAGACTTTACAGAGAATGAAATTCAAATTAAATGAAAAAAATGAAGTACAGTATTAGGTACGGTTTATGCCGTAAAAAATTAATAATTTTCATTTGATTTATATAAAATTTAGATAGTATATCACCACCAAATTCTCCCGCGCAACACAGGGCAATTCAGCTAGTAACACATATATATCGCCAGGCGGATATAACAAAGAGCGGTAATTGATAAGAAGGCGCTGCTCAAGCAGATGCTAATCTTTTTGCATTTCTGTGAGGACGCATTAACGGGAGACACTGTCACCTTCCCACCCACGGACCGCGCCCAAAGCTGCTTATTTTTGAAGAACCAGGTGTCTGACAGCTCATCTAAGGAGCTATTATCTTCTTTCCAGCAGTACGAATGCAGATTAAATTTTGCCCATTGAAACGTAGGCATGAAAGTGGCGCGTGCAAAGTTCATCGATTTTCAGAACCAGAATAGATAGATGCCTTTGTCCGGTATTAGTTCCTCGTTGGTTTTCTGATTCATCCACACCTCCTCACCTTTAAATTACCCTCTGTGTCCACTGCAAACAGCACTTGAAAATAACAACTTTCTCTTTAACTGTATGATTACAGGTCGTTCACAGTTCATAAGGTTTTTTTGATTTGGGTCATGTACTGACACATTACTACACCGCTTTGATCTGTCTGCTATCTAGAGTCCCTAACAATTGTTGGTGAGATCAATAAAAGTCCACATACCCTGCTTACCAAGATACATTGAACCTGTAATGTTTTTAGTGTTACTGGTTGAAGATATCTGTTAATTGCTGGTTACACCAAAATCCAAACACTACTTCACTGTAAAGTAAGTATCACTGAATTCGTGCTAAAGTTACACTAAGCAATGTAAAAATAGCTGTCTCAGCACGATACGAACTAATGCATTTTAGCTTTGCAAGCTAAAAGATGACATTTATTTACAGCTAAAAATTACACAAGATAAAATAATGAAAGGCAAGATCTTTCGAGGTTACTATAACCTTATCATCTGGCAGAGTGCTGTAAGGAACGGGCATGCGCATGCATATATACAGTATGGAAAGGCCGAAATGCAAGAGTAATCACAAAAACTGTTGTCAACAGGTACGTTCGAATTTGGGGAATAGTTCTAATTAATAATCGTGCAGTTTTGACACATCACTCATACAGGGTTGGTATGTAATCAAAAATCTCCACGGGTAAGGGATATTGAATGGCAGCCACCCCTGTGGCCTCTGATCATTCGTCCGTAAGGAGTCCGGGTTCGAATCCCAGTGCGGCATGGATGTTGTGTTTGTCTTACAGCACTGGCTCTCTCCCTTCCCTGTAACCAGTGGCCCTAAATTAGGGACGGGCGACTACTTATAGCCCACTGAGTTCCTCACGGTGGTCGTTAAACCTTCAATAAAAAAAAAAAAAAATTAAAAAAAATAAATGGCAACTCATCGTTACCTCAAGGTACTCGCTTCTGCTTTTAATAAAGATATGGTCTTATTTATAGAAAGTCTATATATCCCGAAATATCGTGATGTATGCTGTAACGATGAGGTGCCATTTAATATTCTTACCCATGGAGATCTTTGATTACGTACAAAGTGAGTGGTGTGTCAGAACTGCATGATTAAATAATTAGAACTATCCCCCAATTTTCGAACTTACCTGTTGGCAACAGTTTTTGTGATTACTATTGCGTTTCGGATTTAACATACTATATATTAATAACATCTATGAAAATGCAAGTGCAAAGATTAGGCTGTTTGAAAATACAACACACATAAAAATTGGAAAGGGAGTGAGACAAGGTGACACCATATCTCCGAAGCTCTTTAATGCCACATTGGAGGGTGTTTTTCAGTCACTGAGCTGGGAAAACAAGGGGATAAAGATTAATGGAGATTATCTAACCTACCTTCGTTTTGCTGATGACGTAGTCATTTTTGCAACTACCCCATCAGAGCTGCAGAGTATGATCCAGAAACTTGCTGACAAGAGTAAAGAAGTGGGATTAAAAATGAACTTTCAGAAGACAAAAGTGATGTTCAATGCTTTTACAAGAAATGAAGATTTATCGATTGATGGAGAAAAACTGGAGATAACAGATACGTAAGTTTATCTTGGACAGCAGATATCAAGTGAGGGTCACATTGATGAAGAAATTATTCGGCGTACAAAACTTGCCTGGAGAGCTTTTGGAAGAAACAGCATAATTTTCAAGAGCAATATGCCATTATGTCTTAAAAGAAAAGTTTTTGATCAATGCATCCTTCCAGTGCTTACGTATGGTGCAGAGACGTGGACCTTAACTAAAAGAGACATACAAAGGCTGCAGACAACTCAAAGGAGCGTGGAGAGGTGCATGCTTAGTGTAACCAGGAGAGATAAGAAGAGGAACTCGTGGATCCGAAAAATGACGAGAGTGGAAGACATCATGATCAGAGTTAAATCCCTGAAATGGCAATGGGCTGGACATACTGCCAGAAGGACAGACCATCGATGGACAGCCGAAATTTTAGATTGGATTCCAAGGGACAGGAAAAGACCCAGAAGAAGACCACATGGGAGATGGGTGGATGAAATTCGAAAGTATGCGGGAGTGACATGGAGGAGACTGGCACAAGACAGACCGTTGTGGAGGAAACTTAGGGAGACCTTCGTCCAGCAGTGGTTGATAATGGTTGACAATGATGATGATGATACACTGAAGTGCAAGAAAAACTGGTACAGAGGAGCTTATGCAAAATACATAGCAACGTCACATATGCGCGTACTCGGTTGCGTCCGCGAGTGCGTATATAAAGCGATAGACATCCCTGCAGCTGTCAGAGCTGTTTTCAGCACGAGAATGACAAGTAATAACGATTTAACCGATTTTCAACGCGGTGTCATAGTTGGCGCTCGTGAGATATGCCATAGTATTTCGGAAGTAGAAACGAAGTTCGGATTTTCACGAACATCTCTCTCGATGGGATCGAGGTCAGGTGACCTAGCTGGCCAAAGAAGCGAGGTCACGTCGATGGAGCGTTCATCCAACCATCCGGATGCAATTCGGGAGCGATGGCCCTGTGCATTGTCTTGTTGCAGGATGAGATCCCCAGTGGGATGTTGAAGACGCACAAACGGGAGCAAATGGTCATCCAGGATATCCCGGGAACGTTGACCTGTGACGGACGATGTCACATGTACTAGGGGTCCCATTTCAGTGCACGTAAACAGTCCCCAAACGAGAATGCCACCCCCATCAGCTTGAAGAGTATTCTGCTGGCAAGAAGGATCCATCGCTTTTTTTTTTTTTTGATTGGTGGTTTAACGACCACCGTGAGCAACTCAATGGGCTATAAGCAGTCGCCCGTCCCTAATTTAGGGTCACTGGTTCCAGGGAAGGGAGAGAGCCAGTGCCGTAAGACAAACACAACATCCATGCCTCACCGGGATTCGAACCCGGACCCCTTACGGACGAATGATCAGAGGCCAGCGCCTTAGACCACTGCGCCACCGGGGCGGCCATCCATCGCTTCATGTGGTTTGCACCGTACTCGTATCCTGCCATCCGCATGTACCAACGTAAATATCGACTCATCAGTCCAGGCAACATTTTCCCACATGTCTAGGGTCCAGTGGCCATGTTCCCGCGCCCATGCTAATCTTTGCACCCTTGTGACGTGCGGTGAGCAGCGGTACCCTCGTGGGACGATGGCTTCTGTACCCCATAGCGAGGAGATGGTTCTGGATGGTGTGGCTGCTTACACGTTTTTTGTGCATCAGCGTTAAATTGCCGAGTGATTTCTTGTACTATGGCCCGTCTATCCGCTGCTACAATGCGAGCTAGCCGACGATGATCCCGCTCATCCACACGCTGTGGTCCACGGCAGTTGGCCTTTGCAGGGATGGTTTTACCAAATTCGATGTACTCACGGTGCGCCCGTGACACAGTGGCTCGTGAAAACCCCACTGCCTGCACGACTTCCGAGATGGAGTGACCCATTCGTCGGGCCCCGACAATTTGCCCACGATTAAATGCGCTCAGATCCTTCGTCTTACCCATACTGAGTCCGACTCTTACTGATTCCCGTCGCATCACTCCTTATATTGTCGGATCGCTGCATACGTCATGTCGTTTCCGTTTACAGGGCCGCCCACAGCGCCACATTTGCATAACGCCAGCTGTCTCTGATTCAATTGCTCTTCAGTGTAGTCTGCACCTTCCCCGATGGATTATTACTTGTTCCGGTCCATGGCCCACTTCCTTCTTGGGCGACACTCACAACCAGTAGGTGATGGCAGCTGGGCCGCCCCGGTGGCGCAGTGGTCTAAGCGATGGCCTCTGATCATTCGTCCGAACGGGGTCCGGGTTCGAATCCCGGTGAGGCATGGATGTTGTGTTTGTCTTACGGCACTGGCTCTCTCCCTTCCCTGGAACCAGTGACCCTAAATTAGGGACGGGCGACTGCTTATAGCACGTTAAACCTCCAATAAAAAAAAAAAAGATGGCCGCTGGAGTGAAGGAGTTCTTCGCCTCGAAGGACAAGAACTGGTACCGCTGCGGATTTGAAGAACTAGCAGACAGATTGCTACAGACGGTGCAATACGATGGCCTATACTTTGAATGCCACTCATTTTTCGTTGTAAAGGTACGGATGAGGATATAAAGTGATCCAAATATTGCAAAACCTTAGACTCACGTTGAGTAGTCTCCATTAATTTTTATTCTTTTTTTTTTCTCAGTTCAATTATTTACTAGATGTTATTAGTACTTAATTTCGAAGGAAAATTGCCGATGTTTTGTGTGACAGAACTTTCGGTGAATGCATGTACACTATCTACCAACAAGTAATTGGACACCCCTGCAATCGACGATATCTGCGGTCCTGATACAAGTCACGGCCGCCGCCGTTAAATATCGTGTGGGAAACAACAACGCAACCAGGAGCATGCAAGATGCCACGCAGTTCGGAGCTCTCTGATTTCGAGAAAGGTGTAATCGTCGGGTATCACAGAAATGGCCGATCCATACTTGACATATCCAGCGAGTTGAAGTACCCAAAATCGACAGTGGCCTACGTGATTGGCAACTGGAAGATGAGAGTTGACTGTCGGAATGTGCCCCGACCCGGCAGACCCACAAAACTGGGAGTTAGAGACCAAAGGGTGCTGGCAAGAGAAAGTCGAAAGAACCGCACCAAATCGATGGGCCATATCCGTGAGGAGTTTCAACAGGCATCCGGGAGTGTTATTTAGATGAAAACCATCCGTAAGGAAGCCCATCTGCTTGGTTGTCATGAACGTTTTGCAGCCCACAAGCCTTTGATCACCAAGTCCAATAGCGCTGCTCGGCTAACGTGGTGCAAAGAACGTCGACAGTGGACCGTTGAACAGTGGAAACAGGTTCTCTGGAGCGACGAATAAAGGTTCACACTCTACCGTTCGGATGATAGGGTCTGGGTTTGGCGTCTGCCTAGAGAACGCCTCCTGCCGGAATGTATTGTGCCCACTGTGAAGTTCGGCGGCTGTGGAATTATGCTATGGGGGTGTTTATCCTTGTATGGCACGGGACCCTTGGTCGCAATTCCTGGTAGACTCAACGCCGAGACCTACTGCACCATTTTGGAGGACCATGTGCTTCCTAAGTTGTGGCAGTTTTACGGTGTGGACCCATGTTACTTTCAGGATGACAATGCCACCTGTCATGTTGCGAGGTCCACCATGGCTTGGTATGGTGACAATGGGGTTAATCGAATGGACTGGCCTGCGCAGAGCCCGGACCTTAACCCTATCGAGCACCTCTGGGACGAGTTGGAGCGTCGACCTAAGGGGTGCCCCCACCGTCCGAAATCGATGAAGGAACTGACCTGTCTTCTCCAATCCTAGTGGAATAAAATACCGTTAGCCGTCGTACAACGCCTGGTTGAGAGTATGCCCCGGAGGGTCGCAGCTGTAATCGCCGCTCGTGGAGGATCCACCAACTATTGAAGGTGAAAAAACTTCGTTTTCCTTTGCTATCACAGGTGTCCAGTTACTTGTTGGTAGATAGTGTATTAGCGTGACAATAGGGACTTAACAACAACAAGAAAAAAATTCTATATCTGAAATTATTGATTTGACTAATTTATTTAAACGCTACTCTCCCTTGAAACATTACCTAATCTATAGATGGGCGATAGTCTTCCAAGGAAAACCCGAAATGTTTGATGATAGCAACTCCGTAATTTCCATGTTATTAAATTACACGTGGATTAATCGCTTTATCAATTAGGGCAGGAAAGTCATTGTGAAAGGAAAGCTGCGAACACCATAATGTAGAACAAGTTGATGCTTGACACAAATTGCGTTGACTTCTTTCTCACGTTAATCTGAGAGGAATGAACGAGGCACCCCGTTTTCCCTTTTCACACCACAAGGTGCTGTTTTCTGAAAGCGACGGTTGTCATTTTCTTTATCAAGCTTTCATTTGTTTCTTCTTTTGTCACAATGCGACGTGTATTGAGCATCCAAGAACTGATTTTCCTCCCATAGTCTAATTAGAAGTGTGGAGGAAAGCAATTCATTCAGAGCACGGTCTTCTCACGTCTGTCCGTTCTATGGTGGTAATAAAAACTGTTTGGGTCACGAATGAAACAGCCGATGCTTTTAATATCATTCCTTAGCATTAAATGAATTTTAAAGAAACTATTAAAATTTGTTTTCTTTTAGTAGTTGACTCTGAAAACGTGTTCAGAAAATGTTCTATATAAAAAAATGTTCATAGCATTTTTTTTTCAACTTTTTGTTTTAGTTGTCTTTGATAAAAATAAGAAAACAGTACTTAAAAACAATGCATCTAAGAAAGATTACAACACCCAGCAAAAACACAAGTACTAGGAAACTGCTGGCAGTGATGGGTCACTGCTGGCTGAAATCTGCCGCAACCGGGCCGCTTTGGGGAAACTGCGGTTATCCTTCATTTTTATTCATTTTTTTTTATGGCTACTACTGGGAAATTGGCGGACGAGATTCGGCAAGCCATCAGTTACGTCACGTGGTTGCCGGCTGCCACTGCTGGCAAACTGGCGGACCACATTAGGCTAGATATGATTTCTGGCACGTGCTTGCAGGGCCGCTGAAGGGCCACTTGTGGCAGCTACTGCCTGTGATAGATAACTGATGGCCCTGTTGTGGCATATGACAACTGATGGGGGTGCCAACTGTTGGACGCCCAGACATTTTATTGACGGTTCGGCAGCGGCAACATAGTGCTGGGCCACTGCTGGTCCAGCAAGACTGTTTCTGCTGGGCAGTTCTGCCGAATAAAAAATTTTCGGTTGCTGTGTGTTGCTAAAACGTGGAAAGAGCGATGTCTTTGTTTATTCACTAACACCACGTATTTGGAGGATTTTCAGTTTTAGCTCTAGGTGAACGTTTTTTTTTTTTTTTTTTGTTTTACACACGACTACGTCTAACTCCGCGGATGGTATAGGACGACTTACGGACTACCGCATGTGACAAATATAGGTCCCAACTGAAATCATTATAGCGTTAGAGATACGTGCCACATACTAATCGTGTTAGCATATTTGTAAACAGCAAGGAGTCCAATTAGCGTACTGTGCAATACATCGCGTACGGGACTCCCCCTCGCTTCCTGTGCATGGGGGATGCAATATTTCTGGGTGTGCCGCCGCGTTTGACTCAGTCTATCTCGGCAACCATAAGCACCACACGGCAGTGCGTGGTACCGTTTTAAAGCGCTTGACGAGATCTATTCAAATATATGGAGAATATTGCGCAGTGGTTTGAATGGAACATTTTAAAAATTGTTTTCTTGTGAACCAGTGAACACTTTTTACAATATCGCGGTTTATCTGGTGCGTGTTATCGTTTTAAAGCTCTCGACGAGATCTATTCAAATATATAAAAATCAAATCGCAGTGATTCAAACTGAAATTAAAAAAAAAATTCATGTGGACGGGTTAACATTTCCGACAATGCCGCGGAATTCTCAGAATGAACGCAAGCAAAAGTGGAGAAAATCAAAACGAGAGGCAAGTGATTAGGAATGTAAGAAGCCCAAGAAGACTGTAGCCCAACGAACCAGAGAGTATCGAGAACGCCTGAAAGATCCAACACACTGATCGTAGTCCTACGTTCCAAACTGACGGCTCAATCAAAACTGAGACTTCCTGTTTTTTTTTCTTTTTTTGTTTCAGTGTTTAACGTTCACCGCAAGCACCTTTTGGGGCTAATGTGACGTATCACGGCGGTGACACACATGTCAAGACGGCAAGCAGCAGTGATAAGCACTTGTCGGTGTAGCTTAATTGGGAAAGCATTTGGCTCCGGAGCAGAAGGATGTTGATTTGAGAATCTCCACCGGGATATATGTGACGTACTACAGAGGTGAGGCACATGTCAAGGCAACAAGTAGCACTGATAAACCCTTTTCGGTGTAGCCTAATTGGAGAGGCATTAGGCTCTGAAGCTGAAGGTTGTAGATTCCGCTGCCGGCAGACAGAGGGTTTGAATTTCACATTGGCACCCGCTCGTAAAAATGGATCTACTGGCCGTTAGGTTCTTCGAAAATTATGATGTTCTTTCCACACATCGTCTGGAATTAATTAGAATTCCCCCTTGGCTTCGAAAAGACGTGTGATACGTCTTCCGCATATCGTCTAGAATTAGTGCGAATTTATTCTTCCACAGAGAGTTACTTCAAGCATGGTTTGCTGCTGACCCGAAACACCTGAGATTTCGTGCTCCCGTCTTTCTCAAAGGGGTGGGGGATATATGTGACGTAACACTGAGGTGACGCACATGTAAAGATAGCAAGTAGCAGTGGAAAGCCCTTGACGGCGTACCTTAATTGGGAAAGCATTCGGCTACCGAACATGAGGACGTAGGTTCAAGTTTCGCCACCGGTAGATACAGGGCTTGACTTTCACACTATAAGCAGTCTCTCGTCCCTGATTTGAAACCACTGGGCCTCCCCGGTGGCGCAGTTATCTAAAGGATGGCCTCTGATCATTCGTCCGCAAGGGGTCCGGGTTCGAATGCCGGTGAGGCATGGATGTTGTGTGTGTCTTACGGCACTGACTCTCTCCCTTCCCTGTAACCAGTGACCCTAAATTAGGGACGGGCGACTGCTTATAGCCCATTTTTTTTGATTGAAGGTTTAACGACCACCGTGAGCAACTCAATGGGCTATAAGCAGTCGCTCCTCCCTAATTTAGGGTGACTGGTTCCAGGGAAGGGAGAGAGCCAGTGCCGTAAGACACACACACAACATCCATGCCTCACCGGCATTCGAACCCAGACCCCTTTCGGACGAATGATCAGAGGCCATCGCTTAGACCACTGCGCCACCAGGGCGGCCTTATAGCCCATTGAGTTGCTCACGGTGGTCGTTAAACTTCCAATCAAAATCAAACAAAACCACTGGTTCCAGGGATGGAACAGAACCATCGCAAGCACACAACCCACACAGGAATGTTGAACCTGGGCCCATCTCGATGAAAGGACAGAATCCTGTGCCCAAGATTATTAGGCAACCAGGTTTCAAAAACATTGGAAACAGTACCCGTAGATGTTAGTTTTGGGGTGGATATGCTTCCATTGTATTCAAATTTCACAATTTTTTGCTATGCTATTTTTATACCTTCTCTCGCTCTAGAAGCACTTAAAGTTGTTCAAGGGTTTTCCGTACCGCAAAACAAAAAATTGAAGAACAAATTAAAATAAGAGCACTTTGGAAACGAAAACATAATTTACCAGAGGCTCGCAGGAAAGAAATCGTATACTTACAAAGAAAAAAAAGCTGCAGGAAATAGTAGAACTTCGTGTTGTGGTGAATTGTGGCATCATACCGAATTGCACTCACGGGGATGTTTTCTGCTGTATGGTTTTACACTAGAGCGTATTCATTTCTTGCTGAATAAAAAAAAATCAGAATCTGACTGCGAGTTAAAATTTTCGAGTTCGCAGCCTTGGAACGAAATACGAAGATCCTCTAAAAATTTTGAGTTGAGGGCCGTCCAACGTAACTTTAAGATCATTCGAAATTTTTAGGCTCAGTGTTCTCCAACATAATTTGAAGGATATCATCTGAACTTTTCGAGTTCAGAGATTTTCAACGTAATCTAAAAAAGATCTGAAGTTTGAGGTCACAGCCCTAAGCAACCCCAAAGATATCATCTGAAGTTTTTGAGTTCTGAGCCTTTCAGCGTAAGCCAAAGAAGAACATCTGAAGTTTTCGATTTCATAACAATCCACTGTAATACGAAGATCAGCTAAAGTTAGTGAGTTCAATACCCTCTGACGTAGTTCAAAGATAATCTAAAGTTTTTGAGTTCATAGGCCTTCAACGTAATCCGTAGATCATTTGAACTACAAGATATGTAATAATATTTTTTTTATTTTTAAAAATTATTTAAAATTTTTATTATATTTCTTCGGGTTACTTAAGGCTCTGAGTTCTGAAGTTTTTTTTTTTTTTTAGGTTTAACGACAACCGTGAGCAACTCTCTGGGCCATAAGCAGTCGCCAGTCCCTAATTTAGGGCCACGGGTTCCAGGGAAGGGAGAGAGCCAGCGCCATGAAGACAAACACAACATCCATGCCTCATCGGGATTCGAACCCGGACCCATCTCGGGGGAGTGATCAGAAATTCATAAGGTCTTTACTGCTCATAAAATGATGTTCAATAAAAAACGTCACCGGAAAAAGACGCTTCCGGTGTCACAATCAACAAACAAATAAAAAACATTAAAAAAACACTACCAATAGGCAGTATGTAACTTTCAGCACACTATACCGTGCAAATCAATTGGGACAAGCTATTTTATTCTCAGAATTGTAATGTGATCGCCAGTTGATGTCGGAAACCCATGTAAACCGGTTTTATCAGCTGTGAGGTGGTGTGACTGCTAGAACTTGATAGTAAGAATGTGGTTTGACCCGTTTTAAACAGGAAATAGGTACTTCAGCTTCAGTTGTGAGCTTTCATGTGTGACAGGTGGATGTTAGGTTTTGCTCTCTGTGAGTACGTGTTGCTTTCGTGTATTGAAAAATGGATATTTCCCCAAGGAAGCGTGTAAAAATAATTGCTCTGAAGGATCACACTTCTATGACAGTGAGAGATATCGCTTCTGCAGTTGGTGTAGGCAAATCAAGTGTATCAAGACTGCTTACGCGATACAATACATCTGGATCATCGTCTCCAAAAAGGAGAGGTAAATGTGGAAGAAAACGAAAAACAACTCTACGAACCGATGAATATCTAATCAGAAATAGTAAAATGAATCCAAAAAAAAAAAAAAAAAAAAAACCAAGCACTAACCTTTAAAGAGATTTATTGGATAGTGGTTGTGATGTTAGTGATTCAACTGTACGCCGTAGGCTTCTGGAAGTTGGCCGGAAGGCAAGAAGACCAAAGAAGAAACAATATTTGAATGCGAAAATGAAGATAAAACGTTTAGCATGGGCCAAAAAATAGAAATCATGGACTGCTGACGACTGGAAAAAGGTAATTTTCAGTGTTGAAACTCATTTATTTGTTCAGGGTTACCAAACAAATGTCGTTAGACGAAGCAACTGTGAACCCTTAAGACCTGAGCATGTCAAACAAACTGTAAAACACCCTCTGAAACAGATGTTTTGGGGTTTTTTCACATCAAATGGCACTGGAAGCTTAGTTCCTGTTCAAGGTATGATGAATTCAGCCAAGTACGTAGAAATATTACAACGTAGGATTGTTCCATTCTTGCAAACTTTTGACTGGAGATTTCAACATGACTTGGCCCCATGTCACAATTCAAAATTGGTCAAGAATTTCTTGCTGGAAAATCAAATTAATTTGCTTGATTGGCCTGGAAATTCACCAGACTTAAATCCCATAGAAACTTGTGTAATATTTTGAAGACACGTTTAGGTAAAATGGACTGTACAACCAAAGAACGCATGGATGACGAATACGATAAAAGTGTGGTTCCACGATTATGAAGTCAAAAAAACATGTGCACTCAATTAGTGGAGTCAATGCCAAAACGAATTCAAGAGGTCATTTCTGCTAAAGGAGGATATACTTCATACTAATACAGGTATTTATCAGTTTATACCAAGGCATAGAATGATATAAAGACATAGTTTTTGAAAAAAAGAGTGATGTTTTTACTTTGTCCCAATTAATTTGCACAGTGTAGTATAATCACTTGCAGTATTAAAAAGATTGTGCCTGGAAAAAAAAACATTGTAATAGAACAAAAGAAAATTGATTCAAAAAAGCATGTTGAAAAGAGTAATCCCGAGAAAATAAAACAATTTGATTTTTCGTGATAAGCCACAGAGCAGCTGGGTCATCGATGGAGTACAGAATAGAAACGGCATTCGAAATAATGGTCTTAACTGCTGGAACAAAAATTGGGTCTTTAAGAAGGGAATTATCAAAAGTCCAAGCATGAGGATGCGGGGTGACGGAAATATTAGGGAAAAAGACGAAAACAACCGGCCGATGATCTGAAGAAACGCTGGGAATATGGGAAACAGAACTAATAGCAGCATGGAAAAAATAAGAAACATAAAACCGATCTAATCTAGCAGGAACACAAAAAGAAGCAGGGGGGGATCAAGTAAATTTTTTTGCTGTAGGATAAAGTAATCTGAAAGCATCCTGAAGGTTGAAATTAGAAATAACTTGAGTAAGCAGTGAAACGAGTAAATGACGAGATTCCGTGGAACCAACTCTGTCATACGTAGGATTAAGAGTGCAGTTGAAATCACTGGCAAAAAGAATACTATCAGCTGGCGGAATAACCGTAACAATAGAAGCAACATGAGTAATAAGAGATTCAGCTTCAGTAGAGTTTTGGGGGACATGAATATTGAGCAAATGAAAATAAACGGATTGGAGACGAAAGGAAATATATTGAAAAATACCCAGCATGCTCTGTGACTCATGAATATCAGAGATTAAAGAAAGGAAACGAGTATGAGAGCCACTAGATGTACCAGAACCAATATGAGAACGGAAATTATGAAAGAACTAATATGGCCAACAGGAGGTAGTAGAGACGTTTGTCTCTTGCAACATGATTATATTGGCCTTCAAGTGTCTGACATCCTCAAAAACCAGAGCATTCGCTGCCGAAACAGCGAGACCCCGGCAATCGAAGGTAACAACAGTAATTATATGTTCGCCATTACGGTGGCTGTAAGTGACTATCAACATACTGGTTGAACACTTTTAAAACATATTTGGTGCGACGACCATACTGAACCAACCAATCTGGCAGTTCAGTATTGTCAAACAATTCATCAACAAAGGATAACTGATGAATGACTTCTGGCAAATTACTTAGATGCTTTCTAATGCATGTGGATTTGATTAGAGAGCATTTTTTGGGACAACTATGTAAAGACATATTCAGCAAGATTTAATGGTGAGATAGGAAATGTGGAACTTTCCAAATATGTAGGAAGTTCGAGGATCTCGTGGGGGGGATACATTCCCCAGTGTCTTCCTCTGGCACACTCGTTGTAAGTTCAGTATCAGAAATAACAGAAGTAACGTCCATACAATCATCAGCATCACTAAGTAGGGTAAATCTGTTTGAAGTGTTTAAGTTTGAAGAATCGCTGTCAGCTATGGAAGAAACAGAAGAACTGCGTGAAGAAGAATTAACATTGTTGCGCCTTTTTGTACCTCTGGTTCGGGACCGGGTTTGTTAGGTGAAACTGGCTGGACAGAGCATTTAGCTGGGATAACAAAAGTAGAGGTATCTCTTAGTGGAAGGAGTGGAAAGACAGTGTCCATGGAAGCAATAGGCTGCACTTCAGACGTTGGAGATAATGGTTTCGGACCCGGTTGAGGCTTTTCAAAGAAAACTTCAGTGGTGATCGCGACCTCCGTGGGCGAAGCAGTTAAAACAGGACTGGCATCATGAGCTGGTAGGGTGAAATTCTGTAGATTAGAAACTGGCTGGTCAGGAAAAAAGTTTTAGGTGCAGGGGCTGGCTTGAGGATTTTCAAAACTACTAGTTGCTGGAGAGGAACGTCGTGGGCATTCTCTTACTACATGCCCTTCAGCTTTGCAGCTGAAACATTGGACTCCTGCAAATAAATTAATTGTAAGTTTATGGGAGCCAAAATCCAACAAAAGCGACGAAGATCTCCGTAAAAAAAGGTCTTCGCTCGGTATTGTCGTCTCCTTCCCCCCTGCACGTTCGCATAGGGGGAGTCTTTCCCAACTGCTGACAAAATCTTGGTATGGCCAACAGTATGGCCCAGTGACCCCAAAGCAGTGATAAGGATAGAGTCCCGGGACGGCGGTAGGAACTGGTGAAAGCGTGACCGTAATCGGTCGCTGTATGAAAGGAATAGCTGAAAGATGAATTGGTCCAATATCAATGCCCAACAGTAAATTTTTTCAACAGCAGGTCGAACATTGAAGTGAGCAATCACTCCCCCTCCCATACGTATCACAGAAACAATACTTTCGGATGTCACATGTTGGCAAATAGCATCAAGGTATAATGGGAGGAGGGTGTCACGCATTGTAGGAAAGTATACGCTCAAAAGTAATGCATTAGAATAGCTCTTACCTTCCTCAGACATCTCTGGAACTTTGACGTTAAGTACAGCATCATCACGAGAAATAATCACAGTTGTAGAACCAGCCTTCATAGAACGCTCATTAGAAGCACTATTTTTACCAGCAGCTGCAGCATATGAAGAAACAGGGGGTGCGAGGGGAGTGTTTACACCATCCCCAACACTCAGAACTTGCGGCACAGCACTATACACAAGATTAGTAGAAGGACGAACAGTAGACATATCCACAAGCCTGACGTTGGTGGGAGCAGTAGAAACCGAAGCACTTAATGAACCACATGCAGCAGAAACACTAGACGAAGACGAAACTGGGAGCTGGGCTAAAGCCATCTCAGCCTCTAGCCCTAAGTTCAGTGTTGCAATTCGCAACAGCCACAAAAGCAAAAAAAGGAACCACGTTATTGTAGTGATCCACTAACACAACTAATGAACTATAAGGTAAGTAAAAAAACTCAAGAACGCGACGCAATTAGTATAAAACTGTCAAAAATCACGAAATCATCTCGGGAGCTCCGAAAAGTGCGACTGCTCAGTTATCAGAACTTCAAAAGAGCATTTATTTACAAAAAAACCATACAAACACAAATTTTCACCGGGAAAAAAAAATTGCACAATAACTCACCGGTAACAACAAAAACTCCACACAATCAATATCGCAATAAACAGAGAGTACTCTACAGGAAGAAGCAGACGACATCAGAGCAAGTTGAAGAATAACACACGGCAAGATAAAAAGAAAACAGTTGCACAACAAACAATACATACAGGACAGACCACTAATGAAGCAAGGCGGTAAAGAAAAGTCAGCCGAGTTTGTCAAAACTGTAAAAGAAAAAAACTCACGGTCCGACAACAAGCTGCAGCCGGAAAAAAACAACACCTGGGAGTTCGGAGAAATGCGTTGACAAATGGCTGTAAGCCGACGAACAACAAAAATTTACATTTAAAGCGTATCTCGGTCACTAAGACCGACAGCAACACAGAGAAAAAAAACAACCACTAGAAACTAACACCCCGTACCATTAACACAACACACAAAGCACAATATTCAAATAACACCAAGAAAACAATGCACAATACACAAATAGCACCATGAACACAATACAGAATGCACAATAACACCATGAAAACTTTGTGAAAAAGAACACAGGGGTTAAACTTGCAGACAAGCATCACCACCAAATAAATTCGGGTTGAAACAGCGAATACGCACTGTATGCACTGCACTAACCACAAAAATAAACACTAACTACGCAAGACAAAAACAAGAAACACGTCGGTAAGGTTCAGAACCAACACACAAAAAAAAAAACCCTCGGTACCACACGCCAGCAGTTACCCGTTCAGCAAGAAAAAAAAAATTAAAACAAAAAAAATAAAAACAACCACAACATTAAACACAAAACCGTGCGACACTAAACTGTGTGAAACCGACGAGTAATAAATATAAAATAGGTGAACGACACCAAAAGCAAACTAGAAAAAAAGCCGACACTTGAGAAAGAAAAAACAAAACAAAAACACATCAGACAATGTGCATGCCACAGCAAAAATGCAATCAACATCAACAAAACGACATAAAACACCTTGGTAAGAGTAAACAATAAACAGAAAATACCTAAACGCTTAGCCGGCACACAAAAAAGTTTGTCGACCAACGGCTTGAGGCCGACGAAAAATGAAATAAAAGAAAAGAAAAAGTCAGTAAACGCTACCGACAACAAATTAACGGGAATGTGTGCACGGAAAGCAACAAGAAGATAAACTAAAGGAGACACTAACCCACTGACACAGATCTACGGTATGTACAAAAATTATGCACTAAATAAAACAAACACCAATAAAAAAATAAATATAAATATAATAAACTCTGGCTACGGGAGGAGAGCAATAATGCCTGCAGAAACATGAAACCATGACAAATATGGAGACCAGAGAGAGAAAAAGGCAGGCACATCCTGTCGAACCCGCGGCATGTCATACTCAAGTTGGAGGACCGATCTGATGGATGATCGGTACCTCCTGCACAAAAACACCCTGGCCGGATGATAACGCCGGAGAGAAGCTCGATCCGCGCTTGAGTGGTAAAACAAATAAATCGTCAACTTCGCTTGGAGAATGATGAATGCACAAACAGAACTGTGGACATCTACAAGGGGGAGAATGGCGTCTGAGGAAATAAAAATGGAACATTGTATGAGGACAAGGGCAAACTTTGGAAAGAAGGGAAAACATAATCGAAAACAAGGGCTGCAACACCAGACAAGAATCATAGGAATGTGACACATCACCAAGTGTAGAACAAAAGAAGCAAAGCGGGGAAGCCAAATGACGGAAACGATGAAGGGTACGCGGAGTGAGCAACCGACGGTGTAGGTGTAGCCAATGAATGTCCCTGGCTTTCGGGGAAGCCAGGGAAGTCGATGGATCACTCCACGTACCTGGAAGATCTGTAGCTGAAACAGAAGGGATTGCTAATGGAGCTGTGAAATTGGTAAGAAAATGAGAATAAAGGAAGCTTGGCTGTAACTTGATGGGGTAAAAATGGAGAATAGTTTAAGTAGAGAAGAAAGGGAAGACTGAGCGTCGGGCGGAAGACGGAATGAGGCCAATAGAATTGACAAGTAAAGGATAAAGACGAATAAGACAGGACTGAATAAGACAGAACTGTGCACGATGCTGAGGGGTATCAAGTAACAGAGGGGAAAGGCGATCAAAAGTTTTCCAGTGAAGAGAAGAATCAAAAAGTTGAGAAACCTGAACGACGCCACTTGCAAACCAAGTGGAGAAGTTCAGGTACTGAGAATTTGGAGAACGAAGGGCAGAGGGGAAGAAAAGCGGTTCCGCTAGGAGATCGTTAGTCGAAGCGGGGAGGGGGATGGGAGAGGAGGCGGACTGGACATAAGGAGTGCCAGAGGGAGAAAACGGTACGGTAAGTAGCGGGAAAGTGATTGGGAATGAGTGGAAAGAGGTCCACGCGGATAAAAGTAGCCAGAGAAAGAAAAGGACTTCGTGGAAAGAGCAAAGTGTCAATTATAGTAATCGAAGAACCGCAAGGAAGGGAAAAAATCCTCAAAAAATGTTGGAGATGGAAAGCGTTCGATTTAAGGGACAAATCCGGAAGGGAAAGACCACCAAAAGAAACCGGAAAAACAAGCGTGGATCGATGAACCCAATGTACGACATCCCATATAAAATCTGTAAAAAGACATTGAACGTGACGAAGAAAGAGGGGAGGAGGGAAATGAGCAAACCAAGTATGAGAAAGGGCCGGAAGAAGAAAAGCGGAAAGAAGATGCGACCTGCTAAAAAAAGAAAGAAACGGTTTCAAACGGCGAAAAGGGGAGAGGCGTCGATTCATGTCCTGCACCAAAGGGGACCAAGTGGCGGCAGCAACCGCCACCGGGTTCCCGACGAACACTCCAAGAAGTTTGATGACCGTGGTCGACCACCGGGCACCCCAAGGGCTGTCGCCGCGGGACGACCACGAGCCAGCCCACAAGCCAACAGATTTAGAGGTATTAAGGACCGCACCTGAAATTGAAGCATACTCAGTATAGGTAGACAAAACAACACCAAAAGCCTGTTGGAAACGTAAAAAAAGAGTAAGGTCGTCCGCATACGCCGACAAAACCACGCGATGGTGCCGTGTGGAGGCCACACCACGCGGAATGCTTGCCAGCAAACGAGAGCGAAGGGAAATAAGAAGTGGTTCAAACGTGAGGGCAAACAGTTGACCCGACAGGGGACAACCCTGCCGGATACCGCTTGCAAAAGGAATAGCAGCCGTCATAAAAGAAGTGGTCCGAACACGAAAGGAAGAATGGGAATATAGATTGGAAAGTGCCTGACAGAAAAGGGAAGGAAAGCCAAAATGACGAAGAACAGAGAAAAGATAAGAATGATGGACAGAATCGAATGCTTGTTTCTGATCTAGGTTAAAAATACCGAGAGGTTCAGAAAGACGGGAAGCAAGAGAGTGTAAATCACGGATGGTAGTGATGTTAGTTACAATCGAGCGGGAAGGGATCGTATAAGTTTGGTCAGGATGAATAATAAATTGTAGAACAGGGTTAAGGCGAAGGGCCAGAATTTTTGCAAAGATCTTATAGTCGGTGTTAAGAATCGAGATGGGGCGCCAGTTAGATAGAAGACCAAGATTACCAGTTTTAGGAATTAGGCGGAGAAGAGCAAAAGCAAAGTCAGAAGAAACGAAAGTCGAAGAAGAAAAAGATCGAGTTGAAACAAGCAACGAGAAGAGGAAGCAGAGCAGGAAGAAAGGTTTTATAAAGAAAGTGGAAGACCGTCAGCCCCAGGGGCGGAGCGGTCATTCAGACTAGAAATGGCAAAACGAACTTCCGAGGGAGAGATCGGTGAAACCAAGGAGGGGGAAAAAAGACGGGACCTGAGGAAGATGTGATAATAATGGAGAATTCTCTGCAGGCGGCAGGACCCGCAATCGAAACCGATCAGTGAAGTACTGAAAAGTTCGATCACAGATCTGCACTGGATCAGAAACAGTTGAGCCATCTGGAAGCGAGAGAAAAGAAATGTTGGAACTCAGAGCACGGTGGGATTCACGATGTCGAAGGTGTTGAAACGGGTCATCATGAAAATGTAACTTGGAAAACTTTAACCGGGTAAGAGACGAAGAAGCAAAGGAAGATAGAATACTATGAAGTTGTGATTGAAGAGCTGCAAACGATGGATCTGAAGGAGAAAGGAACTGTAGTTTACGGTGAAGAGTAGTTAAATCATGAAAGCGGTGAAAACGGGACGAAAAAGAGAACTGACGTGCAAACGATAGGATAGAAAGTTTGGTGGAAAGCCACAGAGCTACTGGGTCAACCGTGAGAGGAAGTTCAGAAATGGATGAAGAAATAATCGAACGAACTTCGGCCTGAAAAGTGCGATCGGAAAGGAGAAAATCATCGAGAGACCAAACCGGGGAGGGGAGGACAGAGAAATAGGACAAAAATATTTCCAGAAGAACAGGACGATGGTCGGAAGAAACAGAAGGATGATGGGTTACGTCAACAAGAGAGAAGTGGAGGAAACTAGAAACATAAAACCGGTCGAGACGAGCCGCAGCATACGCTAAGGCGGCCGGAGGAAACCATGTGAATTCACGGGACAGAGGATGAATGGTACGAAATGCGTCAATGAGACAAAAATTACTAACTAGTTGAGACAGTTGGGAGGAAAGGTTAAGGCGACTCTCCCCGGAACCATCACGGTCAAGACCCGGTTGGAGAGTGCAGTTGAAGTCACCACCAATAAGAACGATTTCAGAAGGAGGAATTTGGGAAAGAAGGGAAATCAAATGCGAAAGAAGAGAATCGGCATCAACCGATGATTGTGGCATATGCAGATTGAAAACATGAAAACGACGGGAAAGATAACTAAAGGAGATACCTTGAAAGGAGCCCAGCAGACTCTGTGACTCAACGATATCTGAAACAAGAGAATGAAACAGAGTACGGAATGCAATCGCTGTACCGGACCCAATGTGCGTCCGGTAGTTGTGATAAAAAGCGTAGGGCCAGCGTCTCCAGCCAGAATACCCGGTCGCTAAGGAACAGTTCGTCTCCTGGAAGAGGAGGATATCTGTCCTCAGGAAACGAACGTCCTCGAAGACCAAAGCATTCGCGGCTGAAGACGCAAGGCCTCTACAGTTAAAACAGAGCACATTTAGGAAAGGCATCACTGGGGCGGTTGAATCCAACACTCCAGTTCTGCCTTCAAAACTTTAAGTAAATACGCCAACCGGCGAGCGTACTGCTCTATCCCGGAAGGCAGATCAACATTTAATAAGAACTCATGCAGGAACGTCAGTTGGGTTAGCATCTCCGGAAGGTGAGAGAGTTTACTCGCTATACATACAAGGGAGAGTAATCAATTTCGCCCGTCTGGGGCTAGCAGTCAAGGCATACAGATCTGTAAATGAGAGGGGAGTTAAGGGCACCTCAATGTCAGCAAACATAGAGGTGATGCCAACCAGAGAGGGGGCAGGAGAGTCGTCATCAGATTCAGCAAATAAAGTTTCTTCAGAATCGGAATCGGTAACGTCCATGGAATCATCGTCCGGCAAACAAGTAAAACGGTTGTAGATGGAAACTGAAGAAGTAACAGGAGCCGGTCCAGGTGAAGGTGACGAGGATGTAGCCGTCTTCCTGGATTTCTGACGGTCCGAGGAACTCGCACGACGGTTCGCTGAGCCAGGGGAGTTTTGCCTCTTGGTCCGCTGAACTTTGGGGGTGGAGGCCCCTTCAGACGCTGGCAGCGGTGGAAATTCCTGCAGGTCAGTGGATGCCGAAGCAACACGGACCACTGGAGGTGATACAGCAGAGGTGGAACCAGGAACAGCAGCTGGAACAGATTGAGTGGGGAGGGTGGGGGCAGAATCCGGAGCGGTGGGCAGAGTCTCCGCTGGAACAGCAGCATCAAGTGATTGAGTTGGAACAGTAGCAGCTGTGGAATGTGGGCATGCGGATGCAAGGTGACCTTCACCCTTGCATCGGAAGCACTGGACGCCAGCAAACTGATTGAAAATGTAGGTCCGGGTTTCAGTTATGAGTTCCAGGGTGGTTGGCCGGTTAACTATTGCTTGTGGGGTTGGAAAGATGACTCGGTATTGGCGACGACCGCCCTGAACATGTTTCAGGGGAGAGTCGCGAGCAGCAGCTGGGAGGTACTTTGTGGTACCAACCACTCTCACCATGGTGTTAAGGGCATCAATTAATACCGAGTCAGGCACAGCTGTGGGTACTGGAGACAAGGTGACAGTCACTGGTCTTTGAGCTGCTGCAACTGGTTGGAGATGTACGGAACAAATGTCCAAGCCAAAAGCCAGGATTTTGTCCACCGCTTGTTGATGAGTGAAGTGCACGACAACACCCCCTCCCAAGCGGATAATAGACACAATGCTTTCTCCGGGTATAACTTTAGAAATAGCATTTAAATACTGGGGGAGGGGGTGTCGCGCAGAGGAGGAACAAATACACTTAAAAGTAAGGCAGACGAAAGTTCCTTACCTTGAGGAAAGTCGAGTGGTAATGTTATCCTTAAAGCGGAAGCAACACGTGTAAACTCTGGTCGCGAAGACACAGAAGCACTTTCTAAAGTAGAAGTCGCACTCACAGTCACGGCGAACGAACGAGACACAGGAATAGAAGAGCTGGGTACCCCAGACCCAGCCTCCGGCACATTTGTAACCAGCGGTACAGTTGGCGACGAAACCACAACACTATTTGACTCAACACCATTCATAGTGGTCACGGAAGATACAGACGACGAAGAAAGCGCAGAGGAAGGAGATATAGACGGGTATATGGCACTCATGCTGGTGGAGGTAGTAGCCTGCCCGGCTACTAACCCTCGCGGCTCGAGCGTTGCAGCTTGCAACACTCAGGAACAGGCAAAAAACGAAAAAATAAGCACGTACAGCTTGTACGCCTCACTACTTGCGAGGAAGGAACTCAGGTAATAGCAACACACGAACTTTCAAAGAACAAACGCAAAAAAAACCCCCACAAATTTCACACGAAACTTCCAATCCTGGCAGGAGCTCGAAAAAAATGCGACTGATCAGGTAGAAGCCATCGCTTAGACCACTGCGCCACTAAAGTTTGAATTGGCTTCTGAAGCTTGAACTCAGAGCCTTAGTAACCCGAAGAATATCATCTGAAGTTTTTGAGCTTAGGGCCCTGCAATGTAATCTCAAACGGATCATCTGAAGCCTTTGTTTGGCTCTTTCACCATAATTTGAAGATGATCTGAAGTTTTAGATTTCAATACCTTTACCGTAATCTGAAGATTAACTGAAGTACATGAGATCAGGACCATTTAATGTAATCCTATGAATGCCGTTTCTTTTCTCGCTCAAAAGTTTGAAGATTTGCTTTTGAAACTGCCCTATTTTTTTTTTTTTTAGGTTCAGTCATTTTTTCTGATGACTACTTTTCAATTCATGAGGATTTTTTTCTTACGATGTCTCTTTCTTTTTTTTTGTTTTGTTTCAAAAAATTCTGTAGATTCACTGGCATGCGATTTAAGAAACAACTCTTTGAAGATTCAAGCACTACCACCGGAAGTGATGCCCTTTAAAGAACAGTTTCCTTTATAGTTTTTTTTTATTCCGGAATATATTATTTTATGATCTTCAATTCTTACTTTCCGTATGCAGCGTGGCGAGCATTGTTTTCTTGTCTTATTTTTATGTAGAACGAACAGTGGAGGCAACTGCTAGGGATAGAAGCAGTCGCCCATCCCTAACTTGGAGCTGCTGGTATCGGGGGTGGGGCGCGGGGTAGGGGTAGATTCAACGCTGTAACAGTGGCACACCACCCATGCTTCTCACGAGGCTACGGCCAGAACACAACTCGAACTAATATCCAGAACCCTTGTCTCTGACCTCTATACCTAAGAAGGTATAATTAGCTACGCGGTGCCTCGGCCATTATTGACGAAAGGGGTGGTTTATTCTTTATAATTACTTATAAAAAACAGTACCTTTGCTTAAAAGGAAGTTCATATAAATGTTATAAATTATTGCTTGATTTTTCGTTTTGATTGAAGGTTTTTTTTTTTTTTTTTTTGATTGGAGGTTTAACGACCTCGGTGAGCAACTCAATGGGCTATTTTAAAAGCAGTGCCTGTCCTTAATTTAGGGTCACTGGTTCCAGGGAAAGGAGAGAGCCAGTGCCGTAAGACAAACACAAAACTCATGCCTCATCGGGATTCGAACCAGGACCCTTCTCGAACGAATGGTCATAAGCCAGCGCTTTTGACCACTGCGCCATCACGGCGGTATATTATTGCAGAAAGTTTCGCTAAAGCCACGCATGAGTTTTTTTTTGTTTTGTTTTTGGATTGGAGGTTTAACGACCACCGTGAGCAACTCAATGGGCTATAAGCAGTCGCCCGTCCCTAATTTAGGGTCACTGGTTCCAGGGAAGGGAGAGAGCCAGTGCCGTAAGACAAACACAACATCCATGCCTCACACCGGGATTCGAACCCGGACCTCGTTCGGACGAATGATCAGAGGCCATCGCTTAGACCACTGCGCCACCGGGGCGGCCGCATGAGTTTAATACATAATTTGTTTGTTACGGATCTGGAAAATTACCCGTAATTATTTTTGATTTAAGCTTTAACGATCACCATTTTTTTTTTTTTTGATTGGAATTTTAACGACCACCGTAAGCAACTCAATGGGCTATAAGTAGTCGCCCGTCCCTAATTTAGGGTCACTGGCTCCAGGGAAGGGAGAGAACAAGTGCCGTAAGACAAACACAACATCCATGCCTCACCGGGATTCGAACCCGGACCCCGTTCGGACAAATGATCAGAGGCCATCGCTTAGACCACTGCGCCACCGGGGCGGCCGACCACCATGGGCAACTCAGTGGACTATAAGTAGTTGCTCGACCCAAATTCAAGGCCACTGGTTCCATGGAAGGGAGAGAGCCAGTGCCGTAAGACAAACACAATGCCTTATCGGGATTCGAAATCGTACATTTTTATAATTTTTTTTATTGTGGCTTTAACGACCACTGTGAGCAACTCGATGGGCTATAAGCAGTCGCCCGTCCCAAATTTAGTGTCACTGGTTTCAGTGAAAGGAGAGAGCCAGTGCCGTAAGACAAACACAACATCCATGTCTCACCGGGGTAAGAACGCGGACATTTTTACATTTTTTTTATTGTGAGTTTAACGACCACTGTGAGCAACTCGATGGGCTATAAGCAGTCTCCCTTCCCTAATTTAGGGCCACTGGTACCAGGGAAGTTAGAGAACCAGTGCCGTAAGACAATAACAACATCGCCACCCAGGCGGCGCAGTGGCCAAAGTGATGGCCTCTGATCATTTGTGCGAGATGGGTCCGTGTTCGAATTCCGGTGAGGCATTTTTTTTTTTTTTTTTTTTTGATTGGAGATTTAACGACCACCGTGAGCAACTCAATGGGCTATAAGCAGTCGCCCGTCCCTAATTTAGGGTCACTGGTTCCAGGGAAGGGAGAGAGCCAGTGCCGTAACACAAACACAACATCCATGCCTGACCGGGATTCGAACCCGGACCCCTTACGGACGAATGATTAGTGGCCAGCGCCTTAGACCACTGCGCCACCGGGGCGGCCCGGTGAGGCATGGATGTTGTGTTTGTCTTACGGCACTGGCTCTCTCCCTTCCTTGGAACCAGTGACCCTAAATTAGGGACGGGCGACTGCTTATAGCCCATCGAGTTGCTCACGGTGGCTGTTAAACTCCCAGTTAAAAAAAAATCACAACATCCATGCCTCACGGGATTCGAACCCGGACCATTCTCGGACGAATGGTTATAAGCCAGCGCGTATGATATTTTGTGTTTGACTGGGGATATAACGACCACCGTGAGCAACTCGATGGTTTGTAAGCAGTCTCCTTCCCTAATTTAGGGTCACTGGTTCCAGGAAAGGGAGAGAGCCAGTGCCGTAAGACAAACACAACCCCAATCTCTCAGCGGGATTCCAACCCAGATCCTTCTCGTAGGAATGGTCACGAGACAGCGCGAAGACCACTGCTCAAACGGGACGGCACACAAAATTTGAGCAGCATGCGTGCAAGTGAAAGCCATTTTTTTTATTAGGAGAGAAATCAACGTCTGACAAAAAAAAAAAAAGGTGTGGATATAAAAAAAGATGGCGGGAGGACGCAGTGCTCTGGGTACTAATTTCAGTGAATGCATAGAAGTTTTTTATAATCTGTGTATACAGCATTCCAGAACTTTATTTATCTTTTTTTTTTTTTTTTTTTTTTGATTGGAGGTTTAACGACCACCGTGAGCAACTCAATGGGCTATAAGCAGTCGCCCGTCCCTAATTTAGGGTCACTGGTTCCAGGGAAGGGAAAGAGCCAGTGCCGTAAGACAAACACAACATCCATGCCTCACTGGGATTCGAACCCGGACCCCTTACGGACAAATGATCAGAGACCAGCGCCTTAGACCACAGCGCCACCGAGGCGGCACTTGACGCAACTATTCAAGCGCCGTCAGGAAGGTTGAAATGGGGAAAAAATATGAAACACAAAATATTTTTCGTGCAGAACGTCGAAACCGTTGCTGCACTTCAATTCTAACATAATTTCTTTTCTATTTTTTCCTTCGCAAATGATGCAGTTACTGAAAATGAGGTGGTAGTATTTCTTACGGTTTTCACTCATACGCAATCAGCTTTCGTCTCCTGTCAGTGAACAATCAGTGACGTCATGCAGTGACGTCACCTACCTAACGGATAAATAGGAGATGAAAACTGAGGCTAACGCAAAGGCAGCATCGCCAACAGGTTTTTATTCAAGCAAGGTGTTGAAAACTTAAAGATAAAGTTGATTTAAAAGCACAATTGTACTACACGCAAGAAAAATTGACATCTGTTGGAATATTTTCCTTTTCAAGTTTCAGAAACAATGCCCACCTTCCTAAAAGAAAAAATATTACGGCATTGAAAGTTAGATTAGTTTTTTTTTTTTTTTTTTTTTTTTTTTTGGTGCTATGCATCTTTCCCGAAAGTAAATAGCAGGTACCTCGCCCAAGAAAAAAAAAACAAAAAACAAGTAAAATACCAAGCGTAAAAAATTCCCAGTAAAAACTTTCGTTATAACGAAAATGGTACCAAGTGATATTCCAAGTAAAACATTTCGATGTAATGAAAATGGGTAACGGTGCGTCATTGTCAAAATCATTGCGCAAATCTGATAGTGTCGCATGCTGTCCTATGAAATGACGCAATAATAGTTAATTTTATTGTTACTCAACAATATATTTTACTAAACTATCGCCGATATTATTTCATCACGTTTTACTTAAACATAACAATATCGCAATGTATTTTGCGTAAATTACGAGAACATTATGCTAAATGCAATAAAAGCGATTACAAAAATACATATTGATGCTAAGTGTCTTTCCCAACAGCAGTAAAGTATGCCTCGTAGCGAAATTTTACTTCTTCTCCCCCCCCCCAAGAGGCGAGGTACCTGCTAATTACGTGAGCTTTAAAATGATATATAACACGATGGAGTGGGAGCTGTTGATATCCTAGAACAAAATTTACCAATCCCTCTCACTAATTCACTTGGGATTTAGCTTTTCTTTCCATCTTGGGGTCCGATATTAGCTTGATTGACTTTCGTAACCATCATCACGGACTTTTGTAGCCGTGGACTTTCGTAGGGGTCAGATATTAGCTTTTTGGACTTTCTTGGACTATTTTGGACTTTCTTGGGGTCAGATATTAGCTTGATTGACTTTCGTAGCCATCATCATGGACATTTGCAGCCGTGGACTTTCGTATCATCATGGACTTTCGTAGGAGTCAGATTTGAACTTTCTTGGGGTCAGATATTAGCTTTTTGAACTTTCTTGGACTATTTTGGACTTTTTGGTGGTCAGATATTAGCTTGATTGACTTTCGTAGGACATTTGTAGCCGTGGACTTTCGTATCATCATGGACTTTCGTAGGGATCAGATTTGGACTTTCTTGGGGTCAGATATTAGCTTTTTGGACTTTCTTGGAGTCAGATATTAGCTTGATTGACTTTCGTAGCCATCATCATGGACTTTTGTAGCCGTGGACTTTCGTATCATCATGGACTTTCGTAGGAGTCAAATTTGGACTTTCTTGGGGTCAGATATTAGCTTTTTGGACTTTCTTGGACTATTTTGGACTTTCTTGGACTATTTTGGACTTTCTTGGACTATTTTGGACTTTCTTGGGGTCAGATATTAGCTTTTTGGACTTTCTTGGACTATTTTGGACTTTCTTGGGGTCAGATATTAGCTTAATTGACTTATCATCATGGACTTTTGTAGCCGTAGACTTTCGTATCATCATGGATTTTTATTTTGAACTTTCTTGGGGTCAGATATTAGCTTGATGGACTTTCGTAGCCATCACCATGGGCTTTCGTAGCTATCATCATGGACTTTCGTAGCCACATCACATTTCATCGGTGTCAGGGTCGTTTCTTACATTCGCCTAAATGTCAATAAAAATAGTAATAATAATAATAAAAATAAATATTGTTTTTGAAAAACTAAGCATTCTAAATACTTACTATTGCCGCCGCCATAGTTTAGTAAATATTTATTTTTATGACTCACATAACTTCTTTCATTGGTTTTAGAACAACAACTTTTATTAATTTACCTAACTAAGTAGCGCTCAATGTCAGGAATTAGCAAACCTTATTGTTTGTTGGTATGACATAATTCCACTTAGTATGTACGGGACTGTGCCTTGGTGTGGTCGTGAATGATGCGAATAAATGCAATGTGTTGTACCTAAATACTGTATATGTATACTCTCGAACCACTGGATTTATTTCACACATACAAAGATCTTAACAATGCGAAAAATGCATAGCATAAATTATCGACAAAAAGTTGCAGGGTAGACTCTCGATTTGTTTTTAAATCATCTGCTTATTGTATTAATATATCTGCCTGTTGGTCAGTCAATTTGCCTGCTGACACTTTATTTCTGGTCCTATCAGTCCAATTAGAATAAATCACAGAATTCCCGGTAGTGGCCTCTTCAAATAATGCACAGATTTTCCGTTAGAGGGCGGAGACATTATATTTTCTTCCGCTACCTCCACTTTTAAAAGTTCGAACTAACAAATTGTTTCTGCGTCGAATAGCGTAGATTGCGAAGAATACTTTACATGCAATTTCTAATTTTTCTCGTAACGTAAAATTTTTTGCCACTAGATGGCCTAAATGCATATTTCTATTTGCAACATATATTCAGTAGCATACGGACTTCTAAATATGGAAACGAGAAAAAAAGTTTTTGGTCAGGTACTATCGACTACAAGAAAACATTCTACGCATATTTCCTACGTAAAATGATACTACGGAGCGCATATGTATACTTTAGTTCTCTCAATATTTCTGCTGCCAAAATGGCGTTTATGATGGAGAACATTTCTCCTACATTTCCTGATTTGGGTCATAGAGCAGAAAATAAAGGTATAGAAGGGAGCGCTTAAAAGGAGAAAGAAGGTGTTTAAGCTACCTGTTTCTACCCAGTGGCATGATATCTGCGTCAGGGGAACTAGCCTTCCCCCATCATGCGTTGCGGGATGGAGAAGAGAATAAAGGTCTAGAAGGGAGCGCTTATATGGAGGAAGAAGATATTTGAGTTACTTGTTTCAACTCAGTGGCATAGTGTCCCTGTCAAACGGACTAATCCTTCCTCAAAATACCTTGGGTTATGGAGCAAAGAATAAAGGACTAAAAGGGAGCACTTATAAGGAGAGAGAAGGTGTTTGAGTCACTTGTTTCTACCCAGTGGCATGATGTCCATGTTAGAGGGACTAATAGCACGGACGATCCTCATCATGCCTTGGGTCATGGAGCAAAGAATGAAGGACTGGAAGGGAGCGCTTGTAAGGAGAGAGAGAGAGAGAGAGAGAGAGAGAGAGAGGATGTTTGAGTCAGTTGTGTCTACCCAGTGGCATGGTGTCCCTGTCAAGGGGACTTATCCTTCCTCATCATGCCTTGGGTCATGGAGCAAAGAATAAAGGACTAGAAGGGAGCGCTTAGAAGGAGAGAGAGAGAGAGAGAGAGAGAGAGAGAGAGAGAGAGAGAGGATGTTTGAGTCAGTTGTCTCTACCCAGTGGCATGGTGTCCCTGGCAAGGGGACTATTCCTTCCTCATCATGCCTTGGGTTATGGAGCAAAGAAAAATGGACTAGAAGGGAGCGCTTATAAGGAGAGAGAGAGAGAGAGAGAGAGAGAGAGAGAGAGAGAGAGAGAGAGGATGTTTGAGTCAGTTGTCTCTACCCAGTGGCATGGTGTCCCTGTCAAGGGAACTATTCCTTCCTCATCATGCCTTGGGTAATGGAGCAAAGAATAATGGACTAGAAGGCAGCGCTTATAAGGAGAGAGAGAGAGAGAGAGAGAGAGAGAGAGAGAGAGAGAGAGAGAGAGAGAGAGAGAGAGAGAGAGAGAGAGAGAGGATGTTTGAGTCAGTTGTCTCTACCCAGTGGCATGGTGTCCCTGTCAAGGGGACTATTCCTTCCTCATCATGCCTTGGGTAATGGAGCAAAGAATAATGGACTAGAAGGAAGCGCTTATAAGGAGAGAGAGAGAGAGAGAGAGAGAGAGGGAGAGAGAGGGGAGAGAGAGAGAGAGTATGTTTGAGTCACTTGTCTCTACCCAGTGGCATGGTGTCCCTGCCAAGGAAACTAATCCTTCCTCATCATGCCTTGGGTCATGGAGCAAAGAATAAAGGACTAGAATGGAGCGCTTATAAGGAGAGAGAAGGTGTTTGAGTCACTTGTTTCTACCCTGTGGCATGATGTCCATGTCAGAGGGATTAATGACACGGGCATCCTTATCATGCCCTGGGTCATGTAGCAGAAAATAAAGGACTAGAAGGGAGCGCGTATTAGAAGAGAGAAGATGTTCGAGTCACTTGCTTCTACCCAGTGGCATGGTGTCCGTGTCAGGAATACTAATCCTTCCTTATCATGCCTTGGGTTATGGAGAAAAGCATAAAGGACTAGAAGAGAACGGTTATCAGCCGTAACATGTTTATGGTCAGTACTGCTGAGACGAGGGAGGGTAAAGGAATTGTTTTGGCGCAATTTTCGTAAATCCACGCCGCTATGTAAACATAGTAAAAATGAAGCACGCAAGCTACGTAGGGCAGAAAAATTAAGGCATTCTGACACATAGAAACAAGAATTATAAAAGAAGAAAAGGCTGAGAAAATATAGAACAGAAATGAAATCCTTTTGGTACTCTCAAATCGTCTCACCCACCGCAGAAGATAACTCTGACGTCATGTACTAGTGAATTGAAAAGTGGGCTTTTGGAGCAATTACCTGCATTTCAGAATCATTTCCTACTTTATATCAAAAAATGGAACATAAATTTCTGCTAAGAATTCTGATGCTGCTCTAATGCGGAAAGCACGGACTTATTTCGCGAAAACAACTTTGCAGCATTGTCACGAAATCTGATAATTATCGCAGCACGCAGTAGCATTCATAAGTCCTGAAGCCATCTCTGCTCTCTTACCCTATGGAATAGCTTTTTTTTTCGTTTCTACATATTTTCCCATTTGATAAGCCAAAGGTTACGCTTAGAGAAAGAGATATAGAAATTATATTCTTCGTTCCGGGTCATTGGATCCACATTCATTTAAAAAAATATATATATTTTGAGCGCTTCAAAGTGCATTAACCGCAACACAAAGTGTTAACAGCTAAGTTAATCACTTGAACACCGTGAAATTTATTAACGCTTACCTCTTATAAGTATTCTTGCACCTTGAATCCACAGCTGGCATTTTTTCTTGCTACTTATGTGCACATTATTTCAACATTCTTCATTGTTTCTACTTCAGCTGAAATTTAACGTCCGGTAGGACTACAGACAACGTTTATACATTTTAGAACGTTTTTTATAAGAAATCACAGAAAATAAAAGAAGTTCAAGGAACTGAAACTGACAACAGCGTGTTAGGAGAACACGAAATCCAAACAGAAATAATCGCCCTTTTCCACGTTCATAAGTGAGTCTCGAAAAAATTCTCATCTGCCGCCACCGCGAATCGAATCGAACCCAGTCCTTCCAGTTACGCGCTGGACATGCTACCACTGCACCACAGCTGCCAAGAATTCTCCAGACTAACATGTGAAAAACTCCCAAACTACACTGGCGTGTAAAAAATTAAGGACGAGACGGTTTTTCGAATGTAACGTCGTAAAGAAGTGCTCCACATCGACTCAAATCATACCATAAGATCCCCAAGATGTAAGAATATGGGACAAGTGAGCAAAACCGTCCAAACAAGGAATCCAAAGGATACAAAGGCGCTTTATTGAAAAGGTAGCTTCGAGCACAACTGGACAGAAGACAGAAACGTCCATGTGACAGGCGGCTGCAGAGAAAAATCCAGTCTTTAGTAGGGGATATGATCACCCCTGACTGCGTTGCAGGATTTACAACGTCTGTCCATGCTAAGGACGGCGTTGTCAAGAAGCTGTTGAGGCATCGTGGCCCATTCCTCTTGTAGCGCCAATCGCAGCTGCGGAATCGTTGCTGGCGGCTGGTGACGTACTGCCAAGCGTCTCCCGAGAAGGTCCCACACGTGTTCGATCATATTTAGGTCTGGGGACCTTGCGGGCCAATCCATGCGTTGAATATCTTCACTCTCCAACAGCTCTCCGACAGTCACTGTACGTGTAGCGTTGTCGTCCATGAAGAGGAACTCATGACCCACAGCACCTCTAAACCGACGCACGTGAATCAGGAAAACCTCGGTAAAATAGCGGACATCAGTGACTGAACCTCCTTGGAAGATGTGGAGGTCAGTACGGCTACCAAGCATGATACCGCCCCAAACGAGAACTCGACCACCTCCAAACCGGTCCCTTTCGATGATGTTGGAGGTGTGATTGCGTGTTCCCTGCTCTCTCCAGATGTGTCAGACTAAATCGGCGCTCATCCGTAAAGAGAACTCGACCCCATTGCTGATGTGTCCAGTTCTTGTGTTCCTGGCACCACAGAAACCGCCGTCTCCGATCAGCAGGCGTTAATGGCACACACCGTACTGTTCGTCGTGCAAATAGACCACCTTTGTGCAGCCTCCTGGCCACGGTAAATTGCGATAACGGAAGTCCAGTTGTCTGTTGCATGTGCTTTGCGATTTCTCCCGCTGTCTGCCGTCTGTCTCTTCTCGCCTGTAGCACAATATACCGGTCGTCCGCCGCCGTGGTTGCTCGTGGACGACCACTGCTAAGCTCTACGGATAGCAGTTCCTGTCGTTTAAAATGCTCTCCAAGCTCGTGAAACGATGCTGTGAGCAATCCCGGACTCTTCGGCAATACTAGTCACACTTCGGCCTTCTTCCAACTTCCCAGTGACGCGACCTCGGGTAAAGTTATCCAGATGTCGTCTACTGGATTTCCTGTTGGCCACATCACACGGTGGCAGCAACTCGACGTCGTTCAAACCGATGTACACCGTGCAATAGCTTTCACCGAATTGCTGAGCGTACACCTCCCGTGTGCTTTACACTCTACCGACACTCCCCCCCACATCATTCTGCATATATGCGCATGCCCTACCGTACCGGACCCTAATCTATCTCCTGAGTGCTCTTTCGGCCTGTTCTGTTTGCTCGTTCCGCTGTTATGCCAATTTCTCCTCTTCATCCTTAATTTTTGCACACCAGTGTACATGGCAGGTTGCTTCATGGAGCCCAGCACAATGCTGGGATTCACCAAGGGACATTAACGTGGAAAGAGCGATGATTTCTGTTTGGTGTTCCTGATCCACGTCCAGTGTTTGAATTAATTATCCATTCGTCTCCTAGTTATTTGTTCAGTTGCTGCTTTCCATATTATTAACGAGACTCACTTATTAACGTGGAAAGAGCGATGATTTCTGTTTGGTGTTCCTGATCCACGTCGAGTGTTTGAATTAATTATCCATTCGCCTCCTAGTTATTTGTTCAGTTGCTGCTTTCTATATTAACGAGAATCACTTATTAACGTGGAAAGAGCGATGATTTCTGTTTGGTGTTCCTGATCCACGTCGAGTGTTTGAATTAATTATCCATTCGCCTCCCAGTTATTTGTTCAGTTGCTGCTTTCCATATTATTAACGAGACTCACTTATTAACGTGGAAAGAGCGATGATTTCTGTTTTGGTGTTCTTGATCAACGTCGAGTGCTTGAATTAATTATCCATTCGCCTCCTAGTTATTTGTTCAGTTGCTGCTTTCTATATTATTAACGAGACTCACTTATTAACTTGGAAAGAGCGATGATTTCTGTTTGGTGTTCCTGATCCACGTCGAGTGTTTGAATTAATTATCCATTCGTCTCCTAGTTATTTGTTCAGTTGCTGCTTTCCATATTATTAACGAGACTCACTTATTAACGTGGAAAGAGCGATGATTTCTGTTTTGGTGTTCTTGATCAACGTCGAGTGCTTGAATTAATTATCTATTCGCCTCCCAGTTATTTGTTCAGTTGCTGCTTTCCATATTATTAACGAGACTCACTTATTAACGTGGAAAGAGCGATGATTTCTGTTTTGGTGTTCCTGATCCACGTCGAGTGGTTGAATCAATTATCTATTCGCCTCCTAGTTATCAGTTCAGTTGCTGCTTTCCATATTATTAACGAGACTCACTTATTAACGTTTCATAAAATTATGGTTTCATAAAATTATTTGAATTTAAAGGACACTTTTTAAGTGATTTCGAAATTAAATTTCGAACTGCACTAAAACAAAACAAAATAACCTTAATTAGTTGAAGAGAAAACTTAATTTCCTTTTTGAAATCAGTTATTTCAAAGCTTCCCTAATTACATGTGTTTCTGCATGAAATTTGTGGAGTAGTAGTCAGAAGCTTGAGATTTTATCTAAACATCCGAATTTGCCCCAGATTCAAGTCCCGAACGAGATATGTGTGGTGTTTTTGTCTTACTAAACTGATGATATCTTTTCCTTGGAACCAGTGGCCCTAAATCATGCACAGTAATTGCCTTTGATGCTAGGGTAGGTTGTCGATAAAAAAAAGTCGAGAGAGTACCCTGTTACTCTTTGTAGATAATTTATGCTATGCATTTTTTGCATGCCATGATTTTTGTGAGTGTGAAAAAAACCGAGAGATTCGAGAGTATGCACTGATTTACGTAAAACGTAGTGGCTCGCGACCACACCTACGGACCACTTTCGTATTTCGCCACTAGGGGCGCTACAAGCAGGTCCAATCGATTGAGGATGGTCACTTTCTTATAGGTACACATTACATTCGTGGCGGTACGGAACCAGTCCTTGGAACTATTCCTTGAAACGGAATAGTTGTAAGGACTGGTTCCGTACCGCCATTCTATTTCCTTGGAACCAGTGGCCCTAAACCATGCACAGTAATTGCCTTCGATGCTAGGTTAGGTTGTCGATAAAAAAAAAGTCGAGAGAGTACCCTGTTACTCTTTGAGGATAATTTATGATATGCATTTTTCGCAAGCTATGATTTTGTGAGTGTGAAAAAAAGGGAGATTCGAGAGTATGCATTGATTTACGTACAACGTAGTAGCTCGCGACCACATACAGCAACAGTACGGATCAGTTCCGTATTTCGCCACTAGGGGCGCTACAAGCACGTCCAATCGATTGAGCATGGTCACTTTCCTATAGGTACACGCTACTTCCGTGGCGGTACGATACGCTGTTTAAAAGTTAGAGTGGGGGTAAACGGACTTTCTTAAGAACCATGTATACAAAGTGATGAAATGATGTTCGGCGACAGTTTAGTAAAACATATTGTTGAGTAGCAATGGATATACACTGAAGTGCCAAAAGTCATGTGATAGTGGTATGCAAATTTTTAACTGGCCCTGCTGTCGTATGAAGCCTTCAACGCACGCCATGATATTTATGAGTTGCTAGGCGGAATCTCGTGAGTAAGGTTGAATAACCACCAGTAGGATTATGGAAAGCCGACGTAAATTATCGTAGTTTGAACGAGGCATGGTAGTGGGAGCCTGACGGATGGCACATTCAATTCCGAAGTTGTTTGAACATTCAACATTCTTCGATCCACGGTGTCACGTGTGTACCCAGAATACCTCATAGAAGGCATTACCACCCACTGTGGACAGCGCAGTGGCCAACCACGGGTGCTGAATTATCGTGACCAGCGGCGTCTGAGCAGGATTGTCCATGCTAACAGACAAGCGACACTGGCTTAAATAACATCCACATTCAATGAAGGAGGTACCAGAGACATATCCATTAGGTCAGTGAAGTGTTATTTAGCGCCCATGCGGTATGAGAGCAGATCCACAGTGTCACGTGTGTACCCAGAATACATAATGGAAGGCATTACCACTCACTGTGGACAGTGCAGTAGCCGACCACGGGTGTTGAATGACCATGACCAGTGGCGTCTGACCAGCATTGTCCATGCTAACAGACAAGAGACACTGGCTCAAATGACATCCACAATCAATGCAGGAGGTACCAGAGACTTATCCATTAGGTCAATGCAGCGTAATTTAGTGTCCATGGGGTATGAGAGCAGATCCTCAGTGTCACGTGTGCACCCAGAATACATAATGGAAGGCATTACCACTCACTGTGAACAGTGCAGTAGTCGACCACGGGTGTTGAATGACCATCACCAGTGGCGTCTTATCAGGATTGTCCATGCTAACAGACAAGAGACACCGACTCAAATAACATCCACATTCAATGCAGGAGGTACCACAGACATATCCATCATGTCAGTGCAGCGTAATTTAGTGTTCATGGTGTATGAGAACAGATCCACAGTGTCACGTGTGTACCCAGAATACATACTGGAAGGCATTACCACTCACTGTGGACAGTGCAGTAGCCGACCACGGGTGTTGAATGACCATGACCAGTGGCGTCTGACCAGCATTGTCCATGCTAACAGACAAGAGACACTGGCTCAAATGACATCCACAATCAATGCAGGAGGTACCACAGCCATATCCATAAGATCATTGTAGCATAATTTAGTGTCCATGGGGTATGAGAGCAGATCTACAGTGTCACGTGTGTACCCAGAATACATAATGGAAAGCATTACCACTCACTGTGGACAGTGCACTAGCCGACCACGGGTGTTGAATGACCATGAACAGTGGCGTCTGGCCAGCATTGTCCATGCAAACAGACAAGAGACACTGGTTCAAATAACATCCACATTCAATGCAGGAGGTACTAGAGACATATCCATTAGGTCAGTGCAGCGTTATTTAGCGTCCATGGGGTATGGGAGCAGAAGACCCAACAGAGTGCCTTTGTTAACACCACAACATCGGACACAGCGCATCACACGGCTCGTGAACACGGTAATTAGACCCTGGAAGACTGGCAACATGTGTCGTGATCCGATGAGTCACGCTACCAGTTGTTACAAGCTGATGGTAGACTTGGGATGTGGCGCAGACTCCATGAGGTCGTGGACTCTAGCTGTCAACAAGACACTGTACAAGGTGGTAGTGGTTCCATACATATGTAGGGTGTCTTTACGTTGCACGGTTTGGGTTGTCTGGTCCTTGTAAACATGTCATTAAACGTTAATAGTTTTGTTGCTCTGCTGGGTGACCATTTGCAGCTCTTCGTGGACTTCATGTACCCCAACGACGATGGGATTTTCCAGACGGACAATGCACCATGTCATCTGGCCCAAGTTTTCAAAAATTGGCTAGACGAGCATTCTGGACAGTTTCGACGTATGGTGTGGCCACCACATTCGCCCGACATGAACCCCATACAGCACTTATAGGACGTAGTGAAAGCTCCATTCGTACCCAAGATCCTGCACCAGGGAATTGTGGGCGTCTCTTCAGACGGTATGACTGAACATCTCTCCAGAAGTCTTCAGGCCACTTGTGGAATCGATGCCACGCCGAGATGCTGCACTTCGCCGGTCCAGAGGCGGTCCTACACGATACTAGGTGCGCATCCCATGACTTTTGGAACTTCAGTGCAACTATTGTTGTATCGCTTCATGGGACCACATGCAGTACCACCAGTTTTCAATAATGGTTTTGATTACTTTCGTAACCCATTTCCGTTGCATCGAAATTTTTGACTTTGAGTTTACTTTACTACTGTCGGAAAAGTTACATGACATCAGAACTTCGCCTCCTCTAAAAGAATAACCAAAGAAGAAACTTCGTGAGATTGTTTGGATATTGAAAAATTTCGAAGTTTTTGATTTTTACATCATATACGGAAAAGTACTGAAGAAATCTCTTGGAGATCAATCCCGGTGGCCGAGTGGTTAGAGGTGGGAGCTTCTGATCTATCGTCTTGGATGAAGCATGGGCCAGTACCCAACTTATGAGACTGCGCCGGCTCTCTCCTCTCTGGAACCAATCACTCCAAACTGGGGAAGAACGATTCCTATAACCCTTAAAGTTTACCCTGGATGGCTGTTACCCCCCCCCCCCCCCGATTTTTTTTGGTAAGAAATGGAAAGAACAGAAAATACAGACTAGTAACGTACGCATACAAAAACTAAATCATGTTACCAACGCAATTTATTTTAGACATCTGAAGAAAAACCAAACCCATTTCTTAAGAAAGCGGCTTATACGGGGGTTGAATACGTGGCACCCTATTTAGGGGAAAAAAATACGGACATAAAAACGGTGGGATGAAGGAAAATGCCGCAAAGAAGAAGGAAGTAGGAGAAAGATCAGAGTAAATCACTTCAGAAAACAGGAAGATCAAATCTTGCACTTAACGCGATTGTTGACAAGAACTCGTACTTCAAAGCCTGGAATCTGAGAATGTGTCTGGAATGACAGATGGTCTGTGGCATCCAATTCCCCGAACTAAGTCGTAATTGGTTTGCAAATTCCATATCCACCTTCCATTGGTGAGGTTTTCAAAGGAAATCGAATTACCAGAGTGTACAACACGTTCTGTGTTTTGTTCATGCTTGACCTGAGACCGCGAATCCATAACAAAACGACATAGTAGTTTTAAAAATCGTAGTTTTCGAATGGAAAAAATCCTTTGTCTTCTGAAAGGAAAACGAAGTAAAAGTGATTCTGAAACGTATAAATAAATGTATATATATAAACATACAAAGAGAAAGAGTGTTTTTCTTATATTTTTTTTTCCTCTGACGAAAGCACGTGTTGCTGCGATTTCATTCATAACGATAAAGAGGGGGGTGGGAGGTGAAAGTTCCGAAACATAAATTTTCATGAGCACTTTCCCCCAGTCGTCTGGAATTCAGCAGTATGTGAAAAATTTTATTCAACAAGAAATACAATGGAACCCATGTTAGCAGCAACAGTAACCCATTTCCGTTGCATGGTCTGAGTTCGATCTGGGTTCGAATCCCGGCAAGGCATGGATGTCGTGTTTGTCTTAAGGCACTGCTCTATCCCTCCCTGGAACCAATGACCCTATAGTAGGGACGGGTGACTACTTACAGCCCATTAAGTTGCTCACAGTGGTCATTAAACCCCCAATAATAATAAGAAAAAAAGGTCATTTGGTTTTCAGTCATACCTTTTTCACTTTTAAAGAGAATTCTACACTGGTCCCGATATTTTACTATAGTTTCTATCGTTTTTTGCTATTATGCGCTAAAATTTGAATTCCAGATTGTCAAAAATACACGGCTATTTGATTATTTTATATGTTACCCGGTATACACTATCTACTAACAAGTAATTGGACACCTGTGATAGCAAAGGGAAACGAAGTTTATTCACCTTCAATAGTTGGTGGAGCCTCCACGAGCGGCGATTACAGCTGCGACCCTCCGGGGCATACTCTCAACCAGGCGTTGTACGACGGCTAGCGGTATTTTCTTCCACTCGGCTTGGAGAAGACAGGTCAGTTCCTTCACCGATTTCGGACGGTGGGGACACCCCTTAAGTCGACGCTCCAACTCGTCCCAGAGGTGCTCGATAGGGTTAAGGTCCGGGCTGTGCCCAGGCCAGTCCATTCGATTAACCCCGTTGTCACCATACAAAGCCATGGTGGACCTCACAACATGAGAGGTGACATTGCCATCCTGAAAGTAACATGGGTCCACCCCGTAAAACTGCCACAGCGTAGGAAGCGCATGGTCATCCAAAATGATGCAGTAGGTCTCGGCGTTGTTCTACCAGGAATTGCGACCAAGGGTACCGTGCCATACCAGGAGAAACACCCCCATAGCATAATTCCACCGCCGCCGAACTTCACAGTTGGCACAATACATTCCGGCAAGAGGCGTTCTCCAGGCAGACGCTAAACCCAAACCCTGCCATCCGAACGGTATAGGGTGAACCTTGATTCGTCTCTCCAGAGAGCTTTTTTCCACTGTTCAACGGTCCACTGTCGACGTTCTTCGCACTACGTTAGCCGAGCAGCGCTATTGAACTTGGTGATCAAAGGCTTGTGGGCGGCAATACGTCCATGATAACTGAGCAGATGGGCTTCCTTACGGATGGTATTCATCGAAAGAACACTCCCGGATGCCTGTTGAAATTCCTCGCGGATGTGGCCCATCGATTTGGTGCGGTTCTTCGGAATTTCTCTGGCCAGCACTCGTCGGTTTCTAACTCCCAGTTTTGCAGGTCTGCCGGGTCGGGGCACATTCCGACAGTCACCTCTCATCTTCCACTTGCCAATCACGTAGGCCACTGTCGAGTTTGGGTACTTCAGCTCGCTGGATATATCACGTATGGATCGACCATTTCTGTGATACCCGAGGATTACACCTTTCTCGAAATTAGAGAGCTCCGAACTGCGTGGCATCTTGCATGCGACTGGTTGCGTTGTTGTTTCCCACACGATATTTAACTGCGGCGGCCGTGACTTGTATCAGGACCGCAGATATCGTCGATGGCAGGGTTGTCCAATTACTTGTTGGTAAATAGTGTAACAACTTTGGTAGAATCGAGACAAAGTTTTCTTTTTCTTTTCAGGGATGAAATAGATATGATGCAACAAAAAGTTTACTAAATAATGTCTGACCGCAGTTTCGTTTTTCCTCTGAATTCAAGGAATTCGAAACAAGCAAAGATTCGGGAATATTTTACTCAGTACTAATTGAGCTAAGCGAGGCCGAAGGCCGAGCGGAGCTCTCTTTACCAGACTCGATACAATTAGTTGTTCGGGCATAGGTACGAGATGACACATCCGATCATCGTGAGTTTTTGCATGCGATTGGACATCGTCCATAATTAGGTTTTGACGCCTTCCAATTTCCGAAATTTCGTGTCATTCAGGAACAATCGTCCAAAAACGTGCATTTTTAGGGGATTTTCCGAGAGAAAATCCCCTAAAAAGGGGTCGTTTGTTGCCTATCTCCTCCAAAGAACTTCAGCCGATCGCGGTGACACTTCCCACAGAGAAAGAGAGAGACATGGTGAGTGACATGGGGTTGTTATCATGGTGATTGGCCATGTCGTATAGAAATAATGAGCACTACACAACTGACCAATTTAAATAATAATTGAAAAAATCCTCTCTCTGTACGAGACTTGGGACAATTATTTGTTCGGGCATAGCTACGACATGACACAACCGATCACCATGATTTTTGGCATGTGATTGGACATCGTCCATGGTCAGGTTTTGACGCGTTCCGATTCTGGAAATTCCGTGTCATTGAGGAATTTCGATTAAAACTAGATGGCCTTTCACTTGAACCATTTAACGAAAGTACGCTCACTAACATTAATTTAAAAAAATCTTTGAATTCAAAAATGAAGAAATGGAAAGATTGCGTCTGTTAGCTCAACACTTTTTTAATCTACAATAATAAAAGGAAGTTCGTGTATGTGTGTGCGTGTCTGTCTTTTGCGATACAAAATGGAAAATGTGGTTCCTTATCCGAGTGTGTCTTTCCGCTTTGTTTACATGCAGCCTGATCACAACCAACGTGAAGGCGTGAAGGAAAGTAGTTCATGATAAATTTCGGCCTTTCTTTTTTAGAATGTTTCGTATTTTGGTCTGGAAGTCATAAATTTTACGCGTTTGTGTTTTAGAATTTGTTGTAACAGACACTTAGATTAACATAGCTTAGATTTTGCAATGGCTTCGCTCAAAATTTGCCAACTCTACTCGAGTTATCCGTTACCGTTGGCGGGTTGTCCTAGTACTAAATTAACTAGTGAACAAACTCCTTTGAAAAGAGCGATTGTTCTAAGTAAAGGATATAAGATAGGGGTATTAAATATAAAACGAAATCCTATTCGGATTTACCACCTACTATTTCAAAGGTAGGTAAGGTTTTTTTTCATACATTGCAAATATGAAATCGTACAGAAATTCTTAATCTATTGGATTGGCGAAAAAGTAATTGTGTTTTTTCCTGTGTAAATGAAAGGCGAATGTTTGAATGGAAAACAAAAACTTTAGTAAACAACATATTTGTTTGATGACCTTTTGTCATCTCTTAGGCAAATTCATGATTCCGCAGTCAAAAAGATTTTTTTTTTTTTTATATCAAGAAACGGTTCAAATAACGATTTGATAGCCTCGTTAGCAGTGAAGATTTTACCATTCAAGGCTTTTTGCAACGAATAAAACAAATGGTAGGCTGATGGTGCAAACTCTGGCAAATACAGGGATTGTCCAAAATAATGGAAACACCTTGAAACAATAGCTGTTACCCACCTAATAGGATTGGGTGTATCCTTGGCATTTAAAACTGTTTGAATCCTCCTTGGAGTGGACGCATACAAATCCTGGATGGTGGCAAGTGGTATGTTGTACCATTCTTCCTGCAGAAACTGCTCCAATTCCTTGAGAGACACCGGAGGAAGATAACGGGATCGCACTCTGTTTTCCAACACAGACCATAGGGGCTCAATGATGTTCAAGTCCGGTGATTGTGCAGGTCAGGGAAGGTGTACAACTTCATCCTCATGTTCCTCAAACCATGACTGAACAGTTCGACTTCTGTGAATCGGGGCATTATCATCTTGAAAGGTGAAATCCCCTGACGGAAACAATGTCTGCGCCATTAAATGCACATGGTCGGCCAAAAGAGTGACACAGTCGCCGCTAGTGATCCGTCCGTCTAAGGTGATAATGGGACCTGTTGCAAACCACGAGATCATGGCCCAAACCATTACGGAATCGCCCCCATGCTTCACTGTAGGAAGGAGACAGTCTAGGTTGTAGGCTTCTGCGGGGGTTCTCCACACGTAAACCCGTCCTGGGGTGGGGAATAGTGAGAAACTTGATTCAACGGAAAACAAGACATGTTTCCAGTGATCCGCAGTCCACGTTTTATGCTCCTGGCACCACTGTAGTCTCCGTTTCATATTCACCTGTGACACCAGGGGTTTTGTAATCGCAGCTCTGCCGTAAATATTGCGCATATGCAATTCCCTTCGCACGGTATGGGCCGACACTGGGTTTTGGAGATGTGCATTAAACTCAGCAATCACTTTCGTCGCCGTGGTCTCCTCCTTGCAGGCATAAGAACTTGCTAATACCTCCAGAGCAGAGAAGAGCTTCGCAAGATAAAAGAACTTGCTTTCAGACACCAGAAAATCCTTCATTTTTGACAATGTTAAAAAACATCTAATTATTAGCGTAATTCTGATGTACTCTATCTACCAACAAGTAATTGGATACCCCTGCAATCGACGATATCTGCGGTCCTGATACACGTCATGGTCGCCGCCGTTAAATATCGTGTGAGAAACAACAACGCAACCAGTCGCATGCAAGATGCCACGCAGTTCGAAGCTCTCTGATTTCGAGAAAGGTGTAATCGTCGGGTATCACAGAAATGGCCGATACATACGTGACCTATCCAGCGAGTTGAAGTACCCAAAATCGACAGTGGCCTACGTGATTGGCAAGTGGAAGATGAGAGGTGACTGTCGGAATGTGCCCCGACCCGGCAGACCTGCAAAACTGGGAGTTAGAAACCGACGAGTGCTGGCCAGAGAAATTCGGAAAAACTGCAAAAAATCGATGGGCCACATCCACGAGAAGTTTCAACAGGCATCCGGGAGTGTTCTTTCGATGTATACTATCCGTAAGCCCATCTGGTCGGTTATCATGGACGTGCTGCCGCCCAAAAGCCTTTGATCACCAAGTCCAATAGCGCTATTCGGCGAACGTGCTGAAAAAAACGTCGACAGCGGACCGTTGAACAGGGGAAAAAGGTTCTCCGGAGCGATGAATCAAGGTTCACCCTCTGCCGTTGGGATGGCAGGGTCTGGGTTTGGCGTCTGCCTGGAGAACGCCTCCTGCCGGAATGTATTGTGCCAACTGTGAAGTTCGGCGGCGGTGGAATTATGCTATGGGGGTATTTCTCCTGGTATGGCACAGAAACCTTCGTCGCAATTCCTGGTAGACTCAACGCCGAGACCTACTGCACCATTTTGGATGACCATGCACTTCCTACGTTGTGGCAGTTTTACGGTGTGGACCCATGTTACTTTCAGGATGACAATGCCACCTGTCATGTTGCGAGATCCACCATGGCTTGGTATGGTGACAATGGGGTTAATCGAATGGACTGGCCTGTGCAGAGCCCGGAGCATCTCTGGGACGAGTTGGAGCGTCGACTTAAGGGGTGCCCCCACCGTCCGAAATCGGTGAAGGAACTGACCTGTCTTCTCCAAGCCGAGTGGAAGAAAATACCGCTAGCCGTCGTACAACGCCTGGTTGAGAGTATGCCCCGGAGGGTCGCAGCTGTAATCGCTGCTCGTGGAGGCTCCATTAACTATTGAAGGTGAATAAACTTCGTTTTCCTTTGCTATCACAGGTGTCCGGTTAGAGTGTAGATCATTGCAACTCATATGTAGCAGGCATTTATCTGCCTTTTTTTTCTCTTCTGAGGTTTCATAGTTTGTTTTACAATATAAAGAAAAGATAAAATTCTAGTTTATGAATTGTCTAAGATTGAAGTTATTTAATTTATAATTTTGAAAAAATACACAAACAGTTTTAGGGGGATTTTTCCTTCAATTTTTAAGCGCATTTTCCCATTTTTTTAAGGATAGTTTTTAAGAATTTTTAGATAATCAACATCCAGGCTCTGGTGATGGTAAACATTTGTGCCTAGTTTGGTTGAAACCTGAGTGTGACAAAAAAAAAAGACACTTTCATTGTGAGTGTGAAGTGTGAACGAATCATACCCAACAGCTCGCATATTGCATGGAGAAAATAAAATGAGACAGGAAGTATTAGGCTTCAAGATAATTTACATATCTGTTTAAATGCTCAGAACAGGAGGTACCGGAACTCGTTATTATTGTAGAAGTTGAGAATTTCCCCCTCATCCATAGATGGCACATCTATTTGCATTCCCACGATGTTGAACGTTGTCGTGAGGTGCAATGACTACGGTTAAATCCTTTTGACCGAATTTACCGACGTGATACTGTTATTGGTTTTTCTCGTGGAATTTCAAAGTAATAAGCTATTGTCTGCGAGCTGTGAGATGTTATCTTCACATTCAAGATAAAAGAAGACCAGAACGGTTTGCCACGACAACCATTATATTTCTTCAAATAAAAAAATGACCGTTTTACATTTGAGTAAGTGATAACCTATACAGTGGTGCACAAACAGTACTAAAACCGGATCTTGAAATTCAGCTTAATTACATTTTTTGATATGCTTGGAGATCTTAACAAATGTACTTGGAGATCTTAGCAAAAGCCAATCGAAAAATATCGAGATCTGTAAAAAGATAAGATCACAAAAGGTGAGAGTTCGCTTTTTTCAAATGGGCACTCTAACGATATGAACGTTTTATCTTAGCATTCCTTGAAATGTTGACAATTCCACAGCTGTATTTGTTTCTTTTTTGCCTGCGCTAACGCCTTTCTTTTGCATATCAATTTTTTACGCTTTCCAACCTAAGCTTGAAGAAGCGTATATGCTCCAGCTTTGTCCGTCCGCCTGTCGTCACGATAACTCGCGTAAAAAAGGTTCGATTTCGATGAAATTTTAGTATGTGGTAGGGGACCACCTGGGGACGAACCCTATTGAAAATGGACGAAATGGGGTCAAAGGTCACGGCATAGGAGCGAGATCCATTCGATTGCCCTTATGCGTCATAACTTGCGTAAATATAGTTCGATGTCGATGAAATTTTAGCATATTGTAGGGGACTACCTGGGAATGACACCTACTGAAAATGAGGGAAGTGGGGTCAAAGCTCACGGCATTGGAGCGGGATCTATTCCACTGCCCTTATGCGTCATAACTTGCGTAAATATGGTTCGATGTCGATTAAATTTTAGTATAGTGTAGGGAACCACCTGGGAATGAACTTTATTTGAAAATGGGTGAAGTGGGGTCAAAGGTTAGGGCATAGGAGCGGGATGCATTCCATTGCCTTTATACGTCATAACGTACGTAAAAATGGTTCGATTTCGATGAAATTTTATTATGTGGTAGGGGACCACCTGGGGACGTTCCTATGGCGTCACAATCTCGCGCTTGATATGTTGGCGCGCGGTCACGCCCTCTGTCTCATTACGTCACGCGTTGTGTGTAGATTCTATTAAAGTTTGATGACGTCATACTCTTCCTAGCAGATGGTCGCGATTCCCATCTGCCTCATTACGTCACGCTTTGTGTGCGTATGTTCGTCCGCACGATAACTCGCGTAAAAATCGTTCGATTTCGATGAACTTTTAGTATGTGGAAAGGGATCACCTGGGAGGAAACTCCATTGAACGTGAACGAAATGGGGTCAAAGGTTAGCACATAGGAGCGGAATCCATTCCACTTTTCTTATGCGTCATAACTAACGCTAAAAAAAGGTTTGATTTCGATTAAATTTTAGTATATGGTAGGGGACCACCTGGGGACAAACCCTATTGAAAATGGGCGAAATGGGGTCAAAGGTCAGGACATAGGAGCTGGAATCCCTTCCATCGCTATTATGCGTCATAACTTACGTAAAAATTCTTCGATCTGGATGAAATGTTAGTATGTTGTAGGAGCCTGCCTATTAAATGGGCGAAATGGGGTCAACGAATCCTATTGAAAATGGGCGAAACGGGGTCAAAGGTTAGGACACAGGAGCGGGATCTATTCCATAGCCCTTATGCATCATAACTTACGTAAAAATGCTTCCATTTCGGCAAAACTTTATCATGTTATTTCGGAGGTATACTGAACCGGTTCTGTAGAATATCATCGAAATGGGATCAAAGTTTAGGGCACAAGACCGAGATTTATACCACAGCCATTATCCTCATAACTTGAGTAATGATTTCTGGTGTGTTGGAAAGCGTATCATAATCAATGCATTGCATGATTTTACTAACTTGTTTATTTCTACTCAGGCAAAATAAAAATATCATAGTTTCGTCTGGCGAGTGAATTGGCTGTATTAATTTTGCAGCTCTTCAACTGCGAGAAATTTCCGCAGAGTGTGTGTTTAATCATCACTAACAGATTTCGTTGTGGAGTGAAAATTTTCATTTTTTAAGATTTGGCTTTCGAAACATTGGTGATCGTCTTTTTTTAAGGTGGGTGTCTTTATCGAAAAGCACAATAAATACTCAGAAGATTTTAAGAAATTACTAAAATATTTATTAATTAATAGCTGTAAGATTTGCTAGCCCCATTTTCACCTGGAATTTCTTTGTATGCGCTATTTTTGTGAAAAAATCAGCGTGTTTAAGGTGGACGCCAAGTAATTTTGCTTCCTATACTTCCAATGGAAAAACTTCTGTAAACATTTTTTCACAATTAATGCGTTCCCAAGGATGACAATTTGAACATCGATTTAAATAGCTTCATTTTATAACTTGGAATACATAATATTTTCTAAAACATAACCATCATTATATTAAAAATCAATAACTTTCCCTTTGGTGGTGTTGAAACCAGAAAAAAGATGGCGCGACCTGTACTTTGAGGACATCAGTTGACAAACAAATGTTTGATTGCATAATTATGGTTATGTTTCAGAAAATGTTAAGTATTCCAAGTTATGAAATGAAGCTATTCTAATCGATGTTCAAATTTTCATCCTTGGGAATGCATTAATTGTGAAGAAAATGTGTACAGAAGTTTTTCCATTGGAAGTATAGGAAGCAAAATTACTTGACGTCCACGTTACGCCTGTCAGATATACGTGATTAGCTGCATTACTATCGCCTTAGTACATAAGTATTTGAAATGTATTGTACCTGTCTTGTGCGGCCATGGAATTATTTCAAGGGTGCGTCAATGAAAGAAACGTTAGCTTAACGGTGTTTGCAGTAGCCTAAAGGAGGTGAGGTTTAAATCCGTTTAAGTGGGGAGGGTGATTAATGGGTGATTAATTACGCAAAATGGAAGGATGGTATTTACTTTACAATTCGCTTGATGATCAAGTACTTCTTGAAGATAAATTTGATTTGTAGTATATGACTAAAAAAAATAAAAGAATCTGAAAAATGGGGTTTAACTATGAATTCAAATAAAACAAAATATTTATGCATTGGAAGTAATGAAACAAACCTACAACTAGAAGATAACGAAGAAATTGAAAGATGTGGTCATTAAAAGTTTCTAGGTGTTAAAATCACACAAGAAGGTAGAAATGCAATGGAATTAGGAAATAGAATAACACTCTACGTGATCTTTTTAAAGCATCCATCTCTACGGCTGTTGATTTCTTTCCGTCCGCTTTTGTTAAAAACATGTGCACAGGAAAGAAAAACTGTTAAACGCCAGAATGGAATCTGGTAGAGTTAAAAAATAACCAGAAAGTATTGTTAAAAGAGCATCTTACTACACTGCCGGAAAATGAAAAAAGAACACCAAGAAGGAATTGGCGGACGATCATGAAATTTACATATGTTAATGGGGTCGAGTTGACGTAGGTGTGATGTTAATTTCGGGATCAACCGGTGAGCGCTTACGCCACAGCACGACATAATATGCAAATTATCGTCGGTAGTATTTAAGGAGTACGGCGAAGTGAATGTAATCAGTCGTCGGCGTACGGACACGTGCGAAGACTCTGAAGAAGCTGCAATGCCTGGACATGGAAGACGTGTAGGATTTCAGCAGTTATTGGACTTTGAGCGAGGTCATCTAGTCGGACTCCGAGAGGCCGGGTGGTCGTATCGTCTTATTGCGGAGCGAATTGGACGGGAAGTATCGGTGGTGGTACGATGGTGGCGTAGATGGTCCGAAGAACATTCCCACACGAGAAGACGTGGAACCGGGAGTCACATACGGACTGATGAGCGGACCGATCGACGCATAGGAAGAGCGGTGTTGTCAAGCAGAACATCCACTGCGACGCAAATCCGAACTGCCGTTGCACTAGAGGTGACTGTGCGAACAATCCGCAACCGTCTACTGGATGCAGGACTACGTGCACGTGTGCCTCTGGCATGTGTACCTCTGACTCCAGCCCGCCGTCAGGAACGGCTGCCGTGGTGTCGCCAACGTCTGCACTGGAGAATGCAATGGCGATCTGTCGTGTTCTGCGATGAAAGCAGATTCCGCTTGGGAGCCTCCGATGGCCGTATGCGTGTTCGCAGACGCACAGGGGAGCGTCTTCACCCTTCTTGCATCCGCCAGCGACACAAAGGGCCTACAATTGGTCTCCTGGTGTGGGAGCGATCAGCTATCACTCCCGTACACAACTAGTGTTTGTACCGGGTACGTTAAACAGCACCTCCTATATCAACAACATCATTCAGCCCGTTGTTGTGCCATTTGTAAGGTCGGTCCATCGTGGTGTTTTCCAGCAAGATAACGCACGCCCACACACGGCACGTGCAACGCAACATGCACTTCAGGGTGTGAGACAACTTCCATGGCCTGCACGTTCACCGGATTTGTCCCCCATTGAGCACGTGTGTGATTTTATGGGACAACGACTTATCCGGTCTCCACGGCCAGCCACGACCACCCCCGATTTACGCGTCCAGGTTGAAGGTTGAGGATGCTTGGAACTCAATACCCCAAACTTACATCCAACATCTGTACGACAGACTCCATGCCAGAATTGCACAGTGTGACGCAGTTCATGGCGGTTCAACCTCGTACTAACCATGTTACATGGAAATGTTATTTTTCAGTTTACCAGCAAATACAGCTGTATTTTGCCATAATGTTTTGATCACGTTATCCTCTGTATTCCGTTATTATGCTGTATAAATTTCGTTGGTATCAGACGTCTCCTTCTTGGTGTTCTTTTTTCACTTTCCGCTAGTGTATTTGGGGCCGAGGCAAGGCGATTAACATTATATATACATGGTGCATAGAAAAGTCCTTTTAGCCTGGAATAACTTTCAAACGAAGAGAGGTACAGTTATGCAAGTGAGATAACGGTATGGTAAAGCGACTACGCCCAATCGAATGCAACCAATAGCAGCGCCCCTAGTGGTGAAATGCGGAAGTTAGGCATTGCAAAACGAAAACGAAAAGAGATAGAGCAAAATTTTCAATTAAAAAATTGTAGAACATTAGAGACAATTTATCCTATCTGTGTGAAACAAATGTCGTTTTGTACTAATTAATTGATGCTATACAACTTTGTAATTGGAAATTTTGCTCTATCTCTTTTCGTTTTCGATTTGCAATGACTAACGTCGGCATTTCGCCACTAGCGGCGCTGCTATCGGTTGCATTCGATCAGGCGTAGTCGCTTTACTATACCGTTATCTCACTTGCATAACTGTACCTCTCTCTGTTCTCAAGTTATTCCAGGCTAAAGGGACTTTCCTATGCACCCTGTATAAATAACCACAAGTAACACCTCTCAAACATATACATGACAGCAAATGAACTCCAGACCACAGCAAAAGAAAAAGAAGTACGATAAACGATACCTGAAACCCACAGCAAAAATATAAAGATACAAATAAGGAAAAGAAAACCCCAAATGAAATATCATATCAAATGGCTCCGAACCCCCGAACCACTCTTCAGGGAAAATGACCTCCGGGAGCTTGGAGCCAAACAGGTTCGGGTTTAATGAGATAGCCTGGTACCTAATTTAAAACAAATTGCGGTTGCAACCGAATTTGGACTTGCAAAGTTTTATTAGCCATCTGTCTTTCCTACCCGAACCCTTAAGTAACACAGCAATAGATGCATAATTAAACATAACACAACAGAAATGTGTCAAATACACAGTAGTTCTTACCTTGTCTTATTAATGGACAAGACATGCTGAAGTATAGAATATAAAGGACATACACACATTATAACGAAGTAAATTTCTCCGTCATTTTTATCCGCGCCAGGATTCGAACCCGGGTCCCCTCATTCCGGAATAAGTTGCTCTACCAATTGAGCTACGCGGACGTTTTATTCTGATTCCTATCTGCCTTTATGTCGTGTGCGTCCTTCTGGCAGGTACGTCACATCTCCTGGTACGTTACAACATAACTCTAAGACAAACATAACTCACGCTCCCCTCGTATGTATCCAACGCTGTAAAAATAAACATTATAACGAAGTAAATTTCTCCGTCATTTTTTGTCCACGCCGGGGCTCGAACCCGGTCGGGTCCCCTCATTCTGGAATAAGTCGCTCTACCAATTGAGCTACGCGGACGTTCGTATCGCTGCTATCTGCCTTTATGTCGGGTGCCTCCTGCTGGACAGGCACGTCACAACATACTATACGTATAAGATAAGGTCAACATGCCATATGAGATAAGGTTACAGTTACTCTCGACACCAACTCAAGTAGATCCACTCTACAATGGTATGTTCGTAAAATCTCTGCATTCCTAATATACACGCTATCTGACAAAAGATCCAAATACGACACAGAAAACCGTCCAAAAGGAAGATCTCTAATGTGGAAGAAAGTATAACTTATTGTTATAGTTCTCCGGGGCTATTCGGAGGAAACAAAGTTTTTATTGTGGCCCTAAGAAAATGGTTAATTCGAAAAGTTTCAAGTGACTATGTTCCAAATTCTAATTTTGTATGAAGTATTTTGATTAAAAATATTTAATAACTTACTAAAATATGAAAAACAGAGCTTATGGGGATAACCATTCTTTTTTAGAGATAAAAAAATAAATTTTAACTGCTTGGTAATAATGTTTTTTGTTATTACATATCCCAGTGATCCGAAAAAATTGTGAAATTAAAATATTTTTATGTATGGATCTAGGGATTCTAGAAGACCAGGAACTTAATAAGTTAGGACAAAATGCAAAAAAAGCTCTCTTGTGATAAACATCAGTTAAAAATCTCCCTCGCCGTAATATGATTTCCATATCCAGCAAAAGAACTTTGGAGTCCTTATCGGTTTCTCTCAAAATTAGTTCCTCGGATTAACAGGACTGAATATCGAAGTAACAAAATTCCGAACAAAAACTAATAAGATCATCAATATATCTATAGTTAACAATGCCATTGATTGTAACATTATTTTCATAAAAGTGTAAATACAAGTTGACAAGTAAACTAGAATATGATGTGCCCATTGGAATTCCCTGTTTTTGTATCAGTAGTTTTTTTACCATTATAGATTTAATTATGGAATATACAAAAATTACATAATGAATCCCAATATCCACTTCTAATATCCGTATATTGTCCGTATCTCTCAAAATACCAGTCCATTGTCCTTTTTAAATCCTTTTTTAGGGTTCGGGTAGAAAAGGCAGATGGCCAATAAAATTTTGCAAGTCTAAATTCGGTTGCAACCTCAATTTGTTTTAAATTAGGTATCAGGCTATCTCATGGAACCCGAACCTGGCTGGCTCCGGGTTCCCGGATGTCTTTCCCTGAAGAGTGGTTCGGGGGTTCGGAGCCATTTGATGTGATATTTCATTCGGGTTTTTCGTTTCCTTATTAGTATCTTTATATTTTTTGCTGTGATTTTTAGGTATCGTTTATCGTACTTCTTTTTAGCACGTCTTTTGTAAAAAAAAAAGATCGTGCTTATGTTACCGGTTTGTCCGTCCGTCCGCCTGTACCCACACTATCTCTGCAACTATCAGTCCGATTTGAAAAATTCTTTTTGCATTGGGAAGCTTGAAATATGCGAATGATGCTCTTTTTTTTTTTTTTTTTTACGATGTACAATTTCGTCCGCTAGAGGGCGTAAATGCAGATGATGTCGAATTCAAAAATACGTTTTATTCCACATATTTGCTTCTAAACATCCGATTGAAAAAATTCTTTTATCTTTCGAATCCGTTTATGTCGAAGAGTATTTTAGATATAGTTACTTTTACAAATTACGCATAGATTTTCCGCTAGGGGGCGTAAAAGTAAATTACATTTTTCCCGATAACTCTTCTTCTAAAACTCCGATTTGAAAAATATTTGCTTCAGCGGATGCACCTTGTGATGGAAACTCTTTTGCATATAATTTCAAATTTTTGGTAAAGAATACTTTAGCCACCAGGGGGCGTAAGTGTTAATACTTGCTTCTGATGTATTTGCCATAAAATCAGAGCTTCTAAAATATCGATTGAAAAAATCTTTCCTGGACCGATGCCACTCACATCGGTAAACCTTTTGGGAATATTTTCTTCGTAAAATATTTCACAGTTCCTCCGCCAGGGGCGCAGACGTATATTTTATTTTTGCCAATATCTCTACTTCTAGGAGTCCGATTTGAAAAACTCCTTCTTTGTTGGATAGTGTTTTCAGTGTGACACGTTTTTCATATAATTTCAAAATTTATAAGTGATTCATAGACTTTCCGCTAGGGGGCGTAGTGGTAAATTGAGTTTTCCCCTATATCTCTGCTTCTAAATCTCCGATTTGAAACATTCTTTCAGCACCGAATACAGCTCTTGATGGGAAATCGTTTGCACACAATTTCTAATTTTTGTAAAAAAATAGTTTGGCCACCATGGGGCGTAGACCTTAATTTCCGCTTCTGATGTATTTGCAGCAAAATATGAGCTTTTAACTTTTCGATTGAAAAAAACGTCGTTTGTTGACCGATGGTACTCATGTCAACAAACCTTTTAGAAACTTCTTCTTCTTAAAATAACGCATGGTTTCTACGCCATGGGGCGTAGATGTATATCATATTTTTGTCAATATCGCTACTTCTAGGAGACCGATTTGAAAAATTCCTTCTTTGTTGGATAGTGTTTCCGATGCGAAATGTTTTTCCTATAAATTCAAAATTTTCAAGTAAATCATACACTTTCCGCTAGGGGGCACAAAGGTAAAGTGCGTTTTCTGCGTTATTTCTGCTTCTAAAACTTCGATTAGAAAAATTCTTCCTGTATCGCATATAAGACCTGATGGAAAATATTTTTCACAAAATTTCTAATGTTTGGTAAAGAATGGTTTGGCCACCACCATGGGGCATAAGTGTTAATTTCTGCTTCTGATGTATTTGTAGCAAAATCTGGGCTCCTGAAAACTCGACTAAATTTTTTTTTCATGGACCGATACCGCTCGTATGGGAAAACCTTTTGAAATACTTTCTTCCTAAAATAATGCATGGTTTTCCCACCAGGGGAGGTAAAGTCACATCTTATTTTTGTCGATATCTCTGTTTCTAAGAGTCCTATTTGAAAAATTCTTTCTATTTTGGGGAGCGTTTCCGGTGTGAAATGTTTCTCATATAAATTCATGTTTTTTCTTAACGCACAAGTCTTCAACCAGAGGGCGTAAGCTCACGATTCCGTTTACAGCAATATCTGAGAAATTAAAAACCCGATTGGAAAACGTTTTTCTTCCGTCAGATACTATTGTTTTAAATACCGGTTCCATTGACTTTGAATAGCTTTGATAAATGTAATTTGCGTCAGAACGGATTCAAAAGACGTGCTTATTACACCCGAAAATTCGGTGTCATCTTTCTTGTTTTTCTTTTGCTGTGGTCTGGAGTTCATTTGCTGTGATGTACATGTTTGAGAGGTGTTGCTTGTGGTTATATACGTATATATATAATCGCTTTATGGTGTCGGGGATGCAAGGTCATGTGATGCGCAGCATATCTAAGCCTCTCCTTGACAAATGACAACGCCGCCTTCTCGTGGTGCATCCTGTCCCCACTGAAGGGGCTCAGACGACCGACGAACAGCGGTATAACTATACCACCGGGATTTGTGGAAATGCTATCCCACACTCACCAACCCGCTTGGCCAGCGTGATGAGTTATGCCTCCCCCCTCCAAGTACACAATTTCAAACTTGACCCTCAGTCCTTGGCAGCTGGAATGTACCTGGCCAAGGCAGGGGCCAGTGCGACATGAAGGAAGTGGGTGTTAAGAATCACCAGAGGTTTGGACTAGACTACCATCTGATGCTGACCTTGGCTCCGTTCAATGGACGTTCGTTATCTTCTCATTCAAGGCTCCTTGAATTAGAGGAGGAACTCGAAAAGATCAGCTGGATCATTGTGGGGCTAAGCGAGGTAAGAAGAAGACGAGAAGAACTCATTGAACTGAAAAGTGGACATCTCTTCTACTGTACTGGCAGAACTAGCGTTGCTGCATTTATAATAAACAAAAGACTGAAGGACAATGTTCTAGAAGTTGAAATTCCTCGGACAGGGCTGCGCGACTCGTTATTCAACTCTCAAAAAGATGCCAGGCCCAGATTATTCAAGCTTATGCACCCACCACAAGTCAATCTGAAGAAGAAATTGAAGAATTTTGCGAGGAAATTCGGAATCTAAATAACAAAGGCAATCAAAACTTGAAGACCATTATAAATGCAAAAATAGGGCAACAGCAACAGAATGAAACTTCGGTTGGTAAATTCGGCTATGATGGGAACAGAAATCAACGTGGAAATACTTCACAATTGAATTCGCTTATGTCTTCAGTGATACTTTGCAGAAGCAGAAAGGTTTTTCATCATGAAGTCCTTTTCAAGAAAAAGCCACATAGGAAATGGACATAGAGGCATCCAAATGGGACAAGTGAAATTGATTTTATTATGTGTAACAAAAAATTCGTCATCAAAGACTGCAGTGTGCTAAACAAGTTCTACACAGGTAGTGGCCATGGAATGGTGAGATGTAAGATGCACCTCAACACTAAACTCTAACGTGGCAAGCTGATAAGACAAGCAAAATGTATTCACATAACCAACCTTAAAAAACGTCATAATACCTTCAAGATGGAATTGAGGAACAGATTCTCTGCTTTAGAAGGCTTAACATTGGAAGAAGTAGATATTTCTGAAGTTAACAGAGAACTCACCCAAGGCTCGTATGGAAACAGAAACAAAAATAGGTGGTACTAAGAACAAGTTACATATGAAGAAAATTTCAGGAAAAAAAAAATGTTGATGCAAAAGAGAAGGGAGATGAGGACAAATAAAGACGTAACTTCAAATGTGGTATATATAGAGCTATGCAAGACAGTGCGAAAAAGTATCACTGAAGACATAAGGAAATTCAATTGTGAGCTAGTAAGGAAAGCAAATGAAAACAACCAGAGCCTGAAGAAAGCAAAAAGACATCTCAGAAAGGGAGGAAAATAGATTATGGCTCTGAGAAAAGAAGATGAGACTGTAACAAGAAGTAACAGCAAAATTTTGACAAGAGTGAAAAATTTCTACTCTAAACAGTATGAGAGAGATGATACATCTATTCCAGACATTGCGATAGGTACCAGTACCAAAGTCCTTCCATTCCTTCAGGCAGAAGTTACACATGCAATTAAGAAAATGAAACGGGGGAAAGCTCAGGAGAAGATGGAACTATCATGGACATTATACAAGAAGCAAGTGAAGAAATTGAAACTACACTCGCCCAAGTTTTCCCCAGATGTCTCAATGAAGGGAAGATTTCTGAGGATTGGAACAATGCTACAATGATCCTGCTAAATAAAAAAGGTGACGTCGAGGATCTCGGCAACTACAGGCCCATCAGCCTCCTATATAGTTTATAAAGTCTTCAGTAAAGTTCTTTCACATCGCTTGAAGGTAACACTAGACATGGCTCAACCAAGAGAACAAGCTGGATTTAGGAGTGGCTACAGCACTGTGGATCATATCCATGTACTGAGAGAATTAATTGAAAGAAGAAGAGAATATGAACTTCCATTATGCATGGATTTTATTGATTACACTGCCCAACACACATTTTGGTGTCTTGAAAGTTAAACCTATTCTTGGATATATTTGGGACGCTGATTCCAAAATTGGCATCAGTTTAGCCCTATCAGCTCCAGTTTTGTACATAAGGTATACCCTCCCTATATGCCTATTCCACCGGTCATCTGTCGAAATTCGGGATCCTACATCGCATGATTTGCTATTTTTGACATGATCTTGACAAATATTGATACTACCCTATCTACCAACAAGTAATTCAACACCCCTGCCATCGACAATATCTGTGGTCCTGATACACGTCACGGCCACCGCCGTTAAATATCGTGTGAGAAACAACAACGCAACCAGTCGCATGTAAGATGTCACGCAGTTCGGAGCTCTCTGATTTCGAGAAAGGTGTAATCGTCGGGTATCACAGAAATAGCCGATCCATACGTGACATATCCAGCAAGATGAAGAACCCAAAATCGACAGTGGCCTACGTCATTGGCAAGTGGAAGATGAGAGGTGACTGTCGGAATGTGCCCCGACCCGGCAGACCCGCCAAACTGGGAGTTAGAAACCGACGGGTGCTGGCCAGAGAAATTCGGAAGAACCGCACCAAATCGATGGGCCACATCCGCGAGGAGTTTCAACAGGCATCCGGGAGTGTTCTTTCGATGAATACTATCCGTAAAAAACCCATCTGCTCGGTTATCATGGACGTACTGCCACCCACAAGCTTTTGATCACCAGGTCCAATAGCGCTGCTCGGCTAACGTGGTTCAAAGAACGTCGACAGTGGACCGTTAAACAGTGGAAACAGGTTCTCCGGAGCGACGAATCAAGGTTCACCCTCTACCGTTCGGATGGCAGGGTATGGGTTTGGCGTCTGCCTGGAGAAGGCCTCCTGCCTGAATGTATTGTGCCAACTGTGAAGTTCGGCGGCGGTGGAATTATGCTATGGGGGTGTTTCTTCTGGTATGGCACGGGACCATTGGTCGCAATTCCTGGTAGACTCAACGCCGAGACTTACTGCACCATTTTGGATGACGATGCGCTTCCTATGTTGTGGCAGTTGTATGGGGTGGATCCATGTTACTTTCAGAATGACAATGTCACCTGTCATGTTGCGAAGTCCACCATGGCTTGGTATGGTGACAATGGGGTTAATCGAATGGACTGGCTTACGCAGAGCCCGGACCTTAACCCTATCGAGCACCTCTGGCACGTGTTAGAGCGTCGACTTAAGGGGTGCCCCCACCGTCCGAAATCGGTGAAGGTACTTGCCAGTCTTCTCCAAGCCGAGAGGAAGAAAATACCGCTAGCCGTCGTACAACGCCTGGTTGAGAGTATGCTCCGGAGGGTTGCAGCTGTAATAGCCGCTCTTGGAGGCTTCACCAACTATTGAAGGTGAATAAACTTCGTTTTCCTTTGCTATCACAGGTGTCCAATTACTTGTTGGTAGATAGTGTATATACATACTATTGAAACAAGCACATATTACTAAATCTGTATATTTCAACACAAAAGCATATAAACTGATCAGTCATTCAACATATGAGAAACGTCTTTTATATGACTATTATTGACATGATCTTGACAAATATTGATACTCCGTATATACACACTATTGAAACAAGCACATATTACTAAATCTGTATATTTCAACACAAAAGCATATAAACTGATCAGTCATTCAACATATGAGAAACGTCTTTTATATGACTATTATTGACATGATCTTGACAAATATTGATACTACGTATATACACACTATTGAAACAAGCATGTATTACTAAATCTCTATATTTCAACACAAAAGCATATAAACTGATCAGTCATTCAACATATGAGAAACGTCTTTTATGGGACTTTCTAGAGTGAGATCTACAAGGACAGTCCCGTTGAAGGTTCCAGCAGTAATCTGCCATCGTGTGGGTATCCCACCTACCCTGGTATCTGTCTTCAACAGCTTTTACGTCCTGATGTAATCTTTCACCTTGCTCTTCGCTTAAATCACCAAGGTTTTCTGGAAAGTGATCTAGGTGGCTGTGTTGGTAATGGACCTTGATGTTTGTATTACAGCCGAGTTTATTAAAATCGGAGACCATGTCCTCAACTAATTCAGAGTAGTTGTCTGCCGTATGTTTGCCAAGAAAGTGTTTGACAACTGGAACAAACGAAGTCCAGGCACAAGACTCAATGTTGCCCATTGAATCTATGAAATATACATAGATCGTTTATAAGCTGCCTTATCTGGGGACTATCGAAAATCCCTGCTTTCAGTTTTTCCGTGCTCAGTGCAGGGACTGTACATGATAAATAGCCACAGCACAAACCTTCTGTGTTCAACGCCTTTACAAATTGTTTCACTAGGCCTAGATTGGTATGTAAAAGTGCTAGGCTGATTTTGTCTCTGCTTACCAAAGGTTCCTTAATGACATTTTGTTCTCCAACTACGATATCTTTTATGAGAGGCCACACTTTTCTTATCCAGTGGTCGTGTTTGGCTATGCTGTCCGAAAGACATATAAAGCACGAATATTTTGTGTAGCAAGGAGAAAGTTCACCATCTTTAGGTCTACACAATTCATCCGTTGATGTTCTTCATACTTCAGGTTTTCCAAGACTAGAGAGATTGTCTCGTACGTCTCTGTCGTACGGGCTGAGTGACCAATTGGAATTGAGCCATATCTGTTGCCGTTGTGTAAAAGAACATATTTTAAACTCCTCTTGGAGCTTCCAATGAAAAGGCGTCATTCATTTGGCATGTATGATGAGAAACCCATTTTCCTGAGAAGGCCACTAATATCATTGCAGAACACTATGTTGTTGTCCTTAGAGAAAAAGGGCAGCGAATCCTTTTCTCTGCTACGGTAAAACGTAATGTTGGTTCCAGATTAAAGTAAATTCTTTCCATTCAACCTGGAGGCCAGCAGTTCTGAAGACTCCTTTGAGAGGTTATAACGAAGTAAATTTCTCCGTCATTTTTGGTCTACGCCGGGATTCGAACCCGAGGCCGCTTATTCCGGAACAAGTCGCTCTACCAACTGAGCTACGCAGACATTTGTTCTGATTCCTATCTGCCTTTATGTCACATCTCCTGGTACGTTACAAGGTTCAGATCCCTGATGAGGTCATTCAGTTCATGTTGGATAAAAGGTTGAACACTTGATGAAGTTCCTACAAAATCACTGTCAATTTCTTCATTGTTGTTATCTTGTATGTGATTAGACATGCTTGATTCCTCATACTGTGGCAGCTCTGGTAGGTGGATAAAAGATGGAATGGGTACATCATTTGAGTGTGGATGCGGTCGTCTTGCTGAATCGAGGTCAGGACATGTCCAATTGCTTCGATTGTTTTGATTGATGCCCATGATGTTGACAAGACAAAAATAACAGTCATCATGGTGGTTTTTAGGTTCCCTCCACACCATTGATATTCCAAATTTCAGAGAGCTCATTTTTCCATTTGTCCACTGCTGTAAATACTCCGTGCAAGGTTTGGATACAATATGGGGAGCCCACTACTTATCTTGGTCTCCAAGTTGAACACCAAAATAACCAAGATATGCCCTCTTAACAAACTCATAAACAGGTTTCCTACTTTCTTTAAGGGTATACTAGCCACAAATGTAGCAAAAGACATCTGGACGATTCAAGCAACTTATTCGTGGGGGAGCCATGACGTCTACTCAATCTGCAAACAAAATTAGATCACATTAGATTATTTGGTTGTATAGTTGTTCACAAACTCCCAATTAGACTAACAGACACTGGCTTTACACTCATAAAACAACAATATACATTGACTTTATGCACATAAAATAACAATATTTATGCATATCAGCATATAGGGAGGGTATGTCCTATATCCAAAATAGAGCTGATAGGGCAAAATTTGATGTCATTTTTGGAATCAGCGCCCCAAATATACCCAAGAATAGGTCTAACTTCCGAGGCACCAGAAATTATTTTTATTATTATTGGGCGGTGTTATGAAAAGGCCTTCAATTCCGTGAAAATGCAAATGCAAAGGTTTGGGTATTTGAGGATACAGCACTAATAAAAATTGGAAAGGGAGTGAGACAAGGTGACACCATATCACCCAAACTCTTTAATGTCACATTGCAAAATGTCTTTCAATCATTGAACTGGGAAAACAAAGGGATAAAGATTAATGGAGATTAATTAACTCACCTTCGTTTTGTTGATGGCGTAGTCATTTTTGCAATTACCCCTTCGGAGCTGCAGAGTGTGATCCAAGAACTTGCTGACAAGAGTAAAGAAGTGGGATTAAAAATGAACTTTCAGAAGACAAAAGGGATGTACAATGCTTTCACAAGAAATTTATTGATTGATGAAGAAATTAATCGCAGTATAAAACTTGGATGGAGAACGTTTGGAAGAAACAGTACAATTTTTATTAGGTGTGCAACTTCATTCTCGGCCACAGACACGACACGTTGACAGAAAAGTTTAGAAAATCGCATACGTACCTAATCAGGGAAGTAATCCCCGTCGTGTTGGATACATTTGAGCCATCGGTCAGGTAGCTGCCGAATGCCACTACGGAAAAAAGAAGGGCTGTTTCGAGTTGATAAAGTCATCAATACTTGTGTGGACCTCCTCGACAGAAGTGAAGTGCGTATCACTCAGGTGATGCTGCAGGGAGCAAAGGATGTGATAATCCGACGAGGCGAAGTCTGGAGAACACTCCGGGTGGGACAAAATCTCCCATCCAAGGTCGGTGATCGTGTTTAAAGTCGTGTTCGCGGTGTGAGGAGGCGCGTTGTCCTGAAGCAACAGGACCGACCTTCTGCCCTTGGCGATGTATGGCCTTTTTGCCTCCAGTGAGTCACTCACACGAATGAGTTGCTGACAATTACGCTCAGCATTGACCGTTTCACCAGGTTTGAGCACCTCATACTGTATGACACCGCGCTGATCCCACCATACACACAGCAACAACTTCCTGACATGGATATTCGGTTTGGTGGTACTGGTTATGGGCTGATCTGGATAAACCCACGATTTGTGGTGCTTAGGCTTATAGTAGAGGACCCACTTCTCATCACAGGTTAAAATCTTGCACAGGAAATTCTTTTTCTTGAATCATGGAGAGCAAGGACACAGCAACATATTTGCTCCTAGACTTGTTCGCAGCTGTGAGTTGGTGGGGCAGCCAACTGCCCTCCTTGTGAATCCGTCTAAGCTTGTGCAGGCCCTTTGCAATGGCTTGCCGTGTTACTCCGAGTTCCTGGACGAGCTCTGACTGGGTGCGACAGGGATCCGCGTCCAACAGTTGTTCCAGTTCCTTATTGTCAACTTTCTGTGGCTGTCCCAGATATTCTGCATCACGGAGATCGAAATTTCCCAGCTTAAACAGCTGGAACCACTTCTTACACGAGCTGTAGGACACATCAGCCTCACCCAAAGCAGCACAGATCATTTGTTGGGCTTCCGCGGCACTTTGTTTCAGCTGAAACGCGAACAGGAGGCAGTGCCTCAAATGTTGCATCTCGAACGACAATAAAGCACCGTCAACTTTCATCCCTTCCGTCACTACAGCTGTGAGCGGTTACGGATGCCTGGAAAGTTGTTGGATGGCGCTGCAATCAGCCATTATCGCACACAGCTATTTGCATTTGCCGACGTTCTATGATCGCTTGCTGTTAGGGGCCGAGAATTAAGTTGCACTCCTAATATTTTGAATAAGGTTTTTGCCATTTTTAATTAGAAATCCGTTCTCCTCTCAGGAAAAATGTATAATTGATATCTTAAAGTTTCAGTAAGAAACTGTCTGAAATTCTTTTTTTATTTTTTTTATTTTTGATTAAAGGATTGAAGGTTTAACGACCACCGTGAGGAAGTCAACGGGTTATAAGCAGTCGCCCGTCCCTAATTTAGAGCCACTGGTACCACCAGAGAAGGGAAAGAATCAGTGCCGTAAGACGAACACTACATTCATGGCTCACCGAGATTCAAACCCGGACCCTTCTCGGACGAGTGCTCAGAAGCCGCCGCTTAGACCACTGTGCCACGGGGGGGGGGTTGGCTCATGAATATTTCCGAAGTGATCTGAAGAACGTTTTTGTGAAAGAATCTACTTTCGCGATTTTTCCCTTAGCCAATAAATTATCCAGTTCGTTTGACTAGAAGCATAAATGTTCAGCCAAAATCAGCCCCTTCCATACTGTAGGTACTTTGGTGTTAATGAATTAAAACATGGATTGTGCAATTTAAGACTTACGTGCTTTTTAAGAAAAACAATCTGCAACTGTTACCCCGAATTAGGGACGGGCGACAGTTTATAGCCCACTGAGTCGCACCAAGGCCGTCTAGAAAGTGCAAGGATAAGTTCCTCTGCTTGACATTAAAAAGATACGTTCCTTCGTTTGTGACATCATTTAATAAAGACAACTACTTATACACATCAATATGATACTAGAAATCAGCATATACTAATACCAGTTTTATCTAAAACTATTATAACCATAAAACTAAGTCTGCACTACTGTGGACCAAAATTTTGGAATTCATTACCTAGAGAACTAACAGTAATCAACAACTCTAATTTATATAAAAAAAAAATTTAAAGCACATATATTAAGCTAACTACAAAAAAAAAAAAAAAATTGAGAAGTGGTAGGTAATGGAGAGTTGAAGGGCAAGAATGATCTGTAATTGTAACGCCACGGAGATTTCATGTTATACCTATAGTAAACTACACTGCTGGCCACCCAAAATGCAACACCAAGAAGGAAGCATCTGATTGGCCTAAAATTCGCAGCATGCCTCGCCCGCGAGAGGACACGCACACGATTAGCATTGCAAGGCATATGCAAATCATAGGCGACCGGCACGCCACTGAGAATCACTATAAGAAGGGTGCACAGAAGGCGGGGTGTAAGTAGTGAAAGTGTGTTGTGCTGCCGGACCTGTGCGTGGGAAGCTTCCTGATGCCCCTTCTCATAATACGGCAGTCATTCCAGCACGTTTTGGAGTTCGACAGAGGACGAAGAGTGGCTTATCGCGACAGCGGTTTATCGAACCGAGACATCGGCGCCCGTGTGGGACGACATTCAGTCACAGTGAGGCGAGTATGGAATCGGTGGGTGCAGGACTGACGGACAGCCCGACGTGAGCGATTGCCGTAGCCGCGGCACACAACCGAACGAGAGGACCGGCATGTTGTGCGGCGAGCATTGACGGCTCGCACCACCACATCACGAACGTTAGCGCAGGAATTAGGGTGTGTTACGCAACAACCTGTGTCAGCACGTACCGTTCGACGTCGTCTGCAGCAGCGGGGACTTGTCGCACGGCGCCCATAGCTCCGATTACCATTGACGTTACACCACCGGCGAGTGCGGCGGCAGTGGGCCGTTGAACGCCGCACCTGGATTACGAAATGGCACAACATTGTCTTCTCCGACGAATTCCGCTTCTGCCTGCAACACCACGATGGTCGGTTCCGCGTGTGGCGGCACCGCGGCGAGAGACTGTATGACGCCTGCATTATGCATCGCCATACCGGTCCGGCGCCTGGCGTTATGGTTTGGGGCGCAATTGGATATGTCACCCTCACCCCTCTGGTACGCATCGCCGGTAAACTCAACAGCCACTGCTATACATCTCCGATGTTTTGGAGCCTGTAGTCCTCCCTTACCTGCAGGACCTGCCAGCGGCCACGTTTCAACAGGAAAATGCGCACCCGCACGTGGCACGCATCGTGCCGCAATTCTTCACGGCCCACCAGGTGTCAATTCTGCCGTGGCCCGCCTGTTCTCCCGATATGTCGTCCATCGAATACGTCTGGTCGCTGATCGGCAACCGAGTGGCCCGGAAAGTACCACCTGCGGCTACGCCTGATGAACTGTGGCAACGTGTGGAAGCAGCCTGGACCGACATACCGCAAGCCCACATCCAAAGCCTCTTTCGTTCGATGCCGCTGCGTGTAGCGGCCGTTATTGCCAGCCATTGTAACCACACGAACTTTTGATGTCTGCGTGTTCCGTAAGTCGCACGGGCCTGTAAGCTCAATCGTTTCATCTTTGTATCTGTTGTTATGTGTCCAGTAAATCTGGCTTTGCTATCTCGTGTCCTTGATGGTATTGCATTTTGGGTGGCCAGCAGTGTAATTTCATTTCTGTTCTATATTGTTGACTTTACTTTGGGAGCTCGGGGTTAAGTCAGGACTATGTGAAGCGTTTTTCCGGAGCTTCCTTGATGCTGTTATTAAAAAACATATACATAATATTGTAGCAATAAATCAGGAATCTGTAACAACAGAAATAATAAACGAAATGCTAAATGACGTAAGATATTGTGTAACATCAAGGAACAATGTGAAACCGCGAAATCACACTGTATTTTTTTATTGGGTTCAACGGCCACCGTGTGCAGCCAATGCTGTCTAGAAAATACAAGGCCATGGCATTAGAGAGGTGAGTTCTCTACTTTATTGACGTCATGCGGAAACTAAGACTTCTTATTGGTTTCCAACACTTTTGTGCGTGACGTCAACCACGACACCGGCGTATCAGGACGTGTAACATGAGAGTGACGTCACAAACGGAAAAACTCATCTTCCTAATGTCATGGCCTTGCATTTTCTAGACGGCCTTGGTGCGACTCAGTGAGCTATAAGCTGTCGCCCGTCCCTAATTTGAGACCACTGGCTCCAGGGAAGGCAGAGAGACAGTGCCATAAGACAAACACAACACCCATGCCTCACTGGGATCAGGGACGCTTTAAAAACCTCTGAGGCCCCCGGCGCATCGTGACACGAGCCCCCTCCTCTCTTCCGTCCCGTGTGTGCTCACACATATAATTGAATTTTATCATCTAAAACATAAAAATATTGCTATGTATATCTTTTCCATTTAATCTCAAGAAAATACGGTAAAAATGTCTTGTAGTGTACAGTATTTCAGCAATACACTTCCACGTGTAATTGATTTATACGAGTTCTATTACGTTTACGCAAAAAGTCCGTCATATAAATAAGACGATAAGAGAGAAAATAATTATTCGACATTAATCCCGGACCTTGAAACAGTGGAGGTTAAATAGAAGAACGTAGTTTATATCAAAGTCAAGTGAAATGTGAAATTCAAGGTTTTTTTTTTTTTTCTTTGGTTGGAGATTTAACGACCACCGTAGGGAACTCAAGGGGCTATAAGCAGTCGCTCGTCCCTAATTTGGGGCCACTGGTTTTAGGGAAGGGAGAGAGCCAGTGCCGTTAGACAAACACAACATCCATGCCTCACAGGGATTCGAACCCGTACCCTCCCCCCTTTTTTTAATTGGTGGGTTAACGACCACCGTGAGCAAACACAACATCCATGCCTGACCGGGATTCGAACCCGGACCCCTTACGTTCGAATGATCAGAGGCCAACGCCTTAGACCACTGCGCCACCGGGGCGGCACCCGTACCCCTTGCGGACGAATAATCAGAAGCCATCGCTTAGACCACTGGGCCACCAGGGTGGCAAATTCAAGGTATTTGGTGCATTTTTCTGATTTCCAGTAGATAAAATCACCAACGTAGGTACTTATTGTGAATAAATCAAATAAATAAAGAAATAAGTGAGTTTCTAAAAATATTATATTGAAATAATCTGTTCTAAACAATAACATCTGAAAATCTTCAAGTATGGGGCCCATTGGTGGCATGAATTACTTAGTGACCCAGACTAAAGCTATTTGAGGGAAGATAATAATGTAAGGTTCAAGAATGGCTTTAAACTTACCATTTTTGCTCGTGTTGGTGGTTTGTTTTCTTGGAGTTAACAGCGCAAGAGTCAGGGTTATCCAAAGAGCGCTAATTCTAGTCAAAAGTCTCATGGTCTGCTAGGACCGTAGGAACGCCACCCCTCTATCAGCTGGAGTACCAGCTGACCTCATGCGGCTTTGCTCATTTTCCACAATTGCCCATAGAACAATAAGCGGGGTTGCGTTGCAAAGTGGGTTTTTTTTTATTTTTTTTTATTTGCGGGAATAAGATTCCCAGTAGGCCAACAAAAAACCCGAGTATTGTGTTTAAATTTGCTTTAAACTACAAGTGTTTTTGTTTGTATTATTTCTTTTCCGTATTTCCTTTCTCTCAGCCTCTTTTAGATTCGACAAATCTTCAAAGTGAAATAGAAAACACGCTCTCTGCAGTGTGAGTCGGAGTGAGAAAATGGGGTAACACAGATATTTTAGGCGACTAAGTCAAAGCGGTATTTGACGGAGCCCCTCCTCTCCCCAGAGCCTGCGGCACGTCGCGTACGCCCATGCGATAAAACATCCCTGACCGGGATTCAAATCCGGACCCATCTCGGACGAAAGGTCAAAAGTCACCGGGGTGGAATGCCAGCTTTTAAATGTTTTTCAAATGAAATTAACATTCTTGCTTTAAGGTACAGTTTTAAAATGCGATTTTAGGTCAAAATATCGATTTCCCAATTTCGTTCTAATATTAAAGCCTGTGTTTTTGGCTTTCCAAATCCGTTTAAAATTTGTTTCTATCTTTTTTTTTAGAACATGGGTTACAGTTATTTTAATATTAGAACTCCTTTTTTCGGTACCAACCATTAGTAAAATATTATTTCTATTCACTACTGATTTATCGAAGTACACTGACTGGTTGTCTTCCAATGAATTAGTAATTAATTACAGTAAATCTAAAGATTTACTTTTTTCCAGGCAAAAACCTAACCAAACTCTTAATTTTAACTTTTCCCTTCAAAATAATCAGATATAGTTGGTTGATAATCTTACTTATCTGGGTATTGTTTTTCACAATGATTTAAAATGGAATCTGCATATGGATTTTTTATCAACAAATATTTCCAAAAATATAGGAATAATTAGTCATATACTAACAGATCTATCTGTTGAAACATTAAAATTATTATATTATACATTAATTCATCCACACCTCGATTACTGCTTACTATCCTGGGGTCGAACAACACTTACTAATATTAATCAATTGCAAATTCTTCAAAATAAATACATTCGATTAATAGATTTAAAACATAATTTAAATGGTGACAACTTACTAGGGCAAAACACTTTCAGATATTCTAGAGCCAACACGAACAAATATAATTTTCTAACAATTCAGCAAATGTTTTACTTAGGCAAAATTATGTATAAAGGAATTAAATTGAACCTTGGACAGGAGCTCATAGAAATTAATACTGTTACGTACCGTTATAATATATATATTCGTAACCAAGCTACGTAGAGGCTTACTACACCTAGAACACAAACTACTAAACAAAGCCTAGACTTTTCTGGTCCGGAATTTTGGAACTCTTTGCCTGAAAAATTAATATCTATTAATAACTTCAATTTGTTTAAAAATAAATTAAAACACTACTTACTTAACAACTGATATCCATTCATTAGTGCACGATGGGAGGTTGATTGACAGGAATTATTCGACTGAGGGGGAATGTGAGAGACTTCCCAGGTGAAGATTCAGTGACCAAGGGACGGGGGATCTATTCAATGAGGATTGGGTAGGGGGGAGGGGCAACTCATGTTTTATATTGCTTTAACATTATTTCCCCTTGATATGCTGTTAATTCAATATTATGATTAGATATTTAATTTGATATTTGTTTCCTTTTTTGATTTTGCTGCTGTTATATCAATGTTTTTGTCTTGACTTAAACCTAGGGAGATCTAGGCTGGTCAGGTCTCCTCAAGGCATTTTCCTTGGTCTTCCCTGCTGTTATTTTTATGTTTATGCTTAACTATTCAGAATTATTAATTTCAATATGTAACAGCAAGATCAATAAATGAAATGAAATGTTACTTGACAGCAACTTTTTAGAACCGGAAGTACTGTTATGCTAACCAGAAGAGAAATTAAATGTTTAATTGTGCTGCAATTTTAATAAATATGAACGCTCAAATTTGATCCTGTGCATAAATCAAAACAGAAACTAAAAATTTCGGTTATTTAAAATACTTATAAAGGATCTGGCAACACATGTTTTGTTCAAGCATCTGGCAACAAAATTATGATATGGCAGAAAATACCGAAAGCTTTCCTTTGCCTCAAAAATATGAAATCAGGCATATATCATGCTATCATATACAATTTGATGATTGTTTTCAAGGTTGTTTGAATGTTCTAGCCAAGTTGAACATTGAAAATTCAATGTTTTTCATATTGCAGGGTTATAGATGTTTAGAGAGTATTCGAATCAATGACTGGAAACGGCATGCAACCCCTGTTGCAAAAAAACGTAGAAAAGTTTTGTGAGCCCTCAGGATGAAAAAAATAACTGTTTTGCGTAGTAAAGATGGTGCAATTTATAAATCAGGGGCACTTTAACGTTTAATTTTTATTTTTAAAGTAGGATGTGTGTCTAAAAGTTATTTTTAGCTTTTTCTTGAAATGATTTTTTTATATTTTACTTTCATGCAAAACATCATAACGCAAAAAATTATGCATGAAATGCCTTGAAATTTTACAGGAATATATTGCGAGAGAATATAAAGGGAATAGACTATTCCCATGCTTGTACATCCATTAGGTTTTTTATTTATTTTGGTATGAATTATGAATTGCTATAAATTTTGAATGATTTTCTTTTCGTCAGTCTTTTAACTTTTACAGCTTTTTAAATAACTGCGTTATAATAATGGGAATAGTCTATTCCCTAGAAGATGTTATTGCCATCATAATAAAATTTACAAAATGAAAATGTATTGATTTATTTTTGAGTTATCGTGTTTTGCGGAAGTGTTAATTTTTTGCTATTTTACCTATTTTTTGAGTTAAAAATGAAAACAAAAAACAAAACTTTTCTTTTGTTATTCCATATTTTTAGCCATGTTCCATTATAAAACGCAGACAAGAAAAAAAAATCCTCTCGGAAGGTGGCAAAATCATAGATAAAGTCATCATACTCCATCATAACGCAAAAAATTATGCATGAAATGCCTTGAAACTTTACAGGGATTTATTAAGAGAATATAAAGGGAATAGACCCTTGATTGTACATCCGTTAGATTTTTTTTATTTTGGTGTGAAATATGAATCGCTATAAATTTTGAATGATTTTCTTTTCGTTAGTTTTTTAACTTTTACAGCTTTTTAAATAACTGCGTTATAATAATGGGAATAGTCTATTCCCTAGAAAATGTTATTACCATCATAATAAAATTTACAAAATGAAAATGTATTGATTTAATTTTGAGTTATCGTGTTTTGCGGAAGTTTTAATTTTTTGCTATTTTTACCTATTTTTCGAGCTAAAAATGAAAACAAAAAACAAAACTTTTTTCTTTATGTTATTCCATATTTTTAGCCATATTCCATTATAAAATGCAGACAAGAAAAAAATCAAATAATTGAAAAAAAAATCCTTTTGGAAGGTGACGGCAAAATCATCGATAAAGTCATCACACTCCAGTTTTTCATCGATTTATCACGTAATTTATTACATATCTACTGTTAAAATCGCGAGAGCCGGTTCGCTCGAACTGCCTTCACGACGGCTCCATTAGCTGAAAAGGTATCCAAAGCAAAATCTTATTCTATCTATCTACTTCTCTGACAAACTAAAGAAATTCGGAGAAATTTGAATAGAGTTTTGAAACACGCGAATCCTCACTGGCAACTGGTTTTGGCGGGTATCCTCCCGTTTTCACACCGGACGTGGAATGCATGAAAGAAATCCCCATGAGCAGAAAAGGAGAAAAATACTAATAAACAATCCAACACCTGCTATGGGAATAACCGTAGCTATTATTAGCCGCTAAGTTTTTTCCAGTCGTGACTAAACAAAGAGATGACCAGATCATTTTTTTCTTTTTTAATCCTCGTGCTCTACCGTTTGTCTTAGACTGTTAATGGCTCTTGTTCGTCGGTCATCTCTTCCTCATCCCTGTCCCCCCCCTTCATGACTCCGCACTATTTTTCTTTCCCCCCTGAGTAACATCTCGTTTTCAGTCCTCTTACCTGTCCCTTTCAAAAGCAGGCGAAACAGCGTACAATTAACCCGGTTATTCTGAAGTCGCATGCTGTCCCCCCAACGACTGCCCCTCTGTTACTTTCATTGGCAGATGACCGGATTCCAGAACGAAATAACGGGGTCTTCCTGTTCTTCCCTTTCTCAGAAGTCACTATATATATAACAGAACCACGTTGCTGGAAACACACTCACACACCGCAAGCAGCTCTGTATTGTCGGCTGCCAGTGTCCAAGCATCATGGCTTCTCTAAAGGTAAGTCAGACTTAACGAATTCTGCAGTGCGTGAAGCAGCATTGCCCGCTTCGTCTTCTTTATTGGATATTATCTCTTAATCACATGGAATAACGCCGCATAAAGAAAGGGAAAATAAAAATCGGCAAAAAAAAAAAATGACAACATCCTATGCAGTGTCTTGGACTAATTGCAGAAGACACGAAAACCATTCGTCTAATTCCTTTCAGAAGAAAGTGAGTTGCCTGCAATGGGGCACCAGAAATACCCCCCCCCAGCAAAGAATATCTTCGACGCCCTTTTGCGAAAATCTGTTATTACTAAAATTTTTAGATTCCATTTTGTTATTTAGGTTTTATGGGCCTTATAATTCAAATTCTTTGAAACCTACAGGTGGTTTTCGTAAAACCAAAATGACTGCCCTTTATTCCATGTAACACAAATGCGCACGCTTTAATTAAAATGATTCCCTAGTTTTATACCATTACTAACCGTGTCCAGGGTTTCACTCGCGTGGAAAATATCCCTCAAAAACAGGGCTATGATAACGCGTGTAATCCGATCTATCCATAAGAACTGTAATTACATTTCATAGCAACCGATGGAGGAAATCGGCCGAAAGATTAAATGCTCGGCAGTTAGTTTTCACGTGAAATAAAATTATAATTAATTTTTATATAAATCAAGTACATAACTTTTATTTTATTTTTTGAAAATAATTCATAATACCTCTGCATATACAACATTCTTTGTCTCGTTTCTAGTCCTTATCAAAATGAATTGATTGTCTGAATTGCCGGTCCTCGATAAGCTGACGTATCGGTGAGAGAAACATTCTTGACACAAATCCAATCCTACATGTTTGTAAGTTTGGCCCTGGGATTTATCGATCGTTATTGCGAAGGACAGTTTAACGGGAAACTGTAGTTTTTTGAACGTGAGAGGCAAGTCCGTCGGAATAATCGGGATCCTGGGTATATGTGCCATTTGCCCAGTTAGTATAATGGCTTCAATAATATTATTACACAGCACTTTGATCTGTAATCTTGTACCATTTCACAGGTTTGGAAGACTCAGGTTCCGAAATAATATTACAGGAATGCCAACTTTTAATTTGAGACAATGCGGCGAAAGTCCTGAGGGATTTAAATAATTTAAAAATTCATGTGGATAAGGCTCTGTATCTTCCAAAATAACCGATCGATGTGTAAATTCTGTATTTGCCGGGAAGTTTTTGCAAAATAGCATCGTTTATTTCATCAAAAGAGGCATTCCTTAGAGACACAATAGCTCGTTCACACATCCAGTTATGATTTCTTTGGAGCAAATTTTCTACATTAGGATACATTTTGTTAACGAATTCATTAATTTCTCTTACAATGCTTTCCACTTTGCTATATACTGGAATCAGTTGGAGAGCTCGCAAGCAAAATCTCAGAAGCCATTATCATTTTAATATGAATTCCGAACATCGTCGTGAACTACTTTCTTTCACGTTGGGTGTGATCTGGTTGTATGTAAGCAAAGCGGAAGGATACACGCGAAATTGGGAACTGCTTGAAAGCCTTCTGATTCGGTAGTACAGCCAAAAATAATAAAAAATAATAAAAAATAAATGACACAGCCTATGTCTACCAGAAAGAAATAAGCTTCCCAACGGTGAATGAATTATGCAAATCGGTTCAGTAGTTTTCGAGATTACCTCAAACACACAAAGTTTCTCTCTTTATATATTAGTATAGATAAAGTACACACAACACTTACGCCAAAGTTAATCATGTCATGCAAATTCAACTCTTTTAGTAAGGCCAATCTCTAATGACCTTTCCGTTTCATACTAAAATACAGAAGTAAGCAAATAAATTAGTAACAATTTGAATTGTGGCACAGAGAGTATAACCACTTAAATTGCTTACTGTTGCATACATAAAATACATAATTAACATAATGCTACAATGTTTTGCACATTAAAAAATTTTTTGCTCTTGCCTCTGTTAAAAAAAAAAGACATAGGCTCCCGCGAAGAACACCTTGCAGTCCGTTATATTCTGAAGGACCCGTAGTTATGCGCAAACAACTGTAACACATAACACCTAATCTTCATTGGTATAAAAATTTCATTCATTGAAATGATATTTCTTAGACTTTCTGTTGTTAATGTACATGTACAGGGTGGGACTATTGTAATGGCAGTGAAAAGAGAACTCAAGTCATCTAGAATAGTTGCTTTTCTGCCTTCCAGTTTTTAAAAACTAAAACCGCGAAAATGATTTCCAAATATTTTACTTGTTTATTGAAAAATATACCAAAAATTCCTTTTCTTTAATACTTTATTCAAAATACCGTAAGAATTCTTGGCTATTTCATTCTTTGACCGCTTCCTAAGGAGTTTCCGCCAAAAAATTTGTAAAATCTATTTCCTAAGGTTAGAGGCCCTGTTTATAGTTGTGAGGACATCCCCCGTTGTGCAGGGGTTGCTGGGGATATCAGTACGCCCCTGGTGGTCTGTTAAGATAATATAAGAATAATGATTCAGGAATCGCACTGTGAGCTTCAATCTACGCAGGTGTAGCGCTGCAGGTGGCGTGCGGTGGGCTTTGCCTACATTTAAGCTGTTAGAACATACGGTTGGTGCAGCCGTCAAAGATTTTAGGGAACTTGGATAAACGTACCCGGATTTTTTCGAATTCACAGAAATTTTTTTATATAAAATGAATTGTTTGTTTAATTTAGTGTTTTTGCATCTGGGAAATGGAGGGAGTCCTCTGAGCGAATTTCTAAGAGAGTAATGGAAGCACGCCATTTTTATAATTCTCCATCTCGTCCGCCCATGGAGGGTTGAGTTCCGCAAAGACGACTATGCGTCCTTGAGGATTACTAGCAAAATTAATGCAGCCCGCTTTCTATTCCTCTGCTGCATACGAGTAGGAAAGAAGTGCGTCCGGGGCCGACATTTATAATTATAGTTTAAATGACGGGAGCCACTCCGGTGGTGCAGTGGTCCAAGCGATGGCTTCTAATCATTCGTCCGAAATGGGTCCGGGTTCGAATCCCGGTGAGGCATGGATGTTGTGTTTGCCTTACGACGCTGGCTCTCTGCCTTCCCTGGAACCAATGGCCCTAAATTAGGGATGGGCGATTGATTATATAAAAAAAAGATGATGAGAAATAGGTATTCCTTCGCAGGTTAAAAACTATTATTCATAAACACCCTTATGATATAAAAAAAGAAAGAAAAAATCGACATAAGTAAGCTAAAATTGCAACTTGCCATAGATTCGTATCCATGGTTCCTGCCTTACATACGTTGAATAATTACTACCTACAGGATGCAACTTTTTTGACTTGGGATAACATTATCAGAGTCGAGTAAAATCCGCATGAACGAAATTTTTTTGTCAAAATTTCTGCCTAGCACTTAAAAATTTGGTGAAGCCGTCAAAGATACCCAACCTAGTTCTGAGGTGTTGGCGTTGCCACTGCATCTGTGACCAGTACTGCTTCGTTAGTGGGTGGGAGAAAGGACTGTTCAGCAAAAGGGAATTTTGAAGTTTTTCTTAAAGCTCCTTGAAGAGCCTAGAACATTTTAATTTCTTGCTCACTAATTAATTCACTCAAAGTGTAATTCGTAATTTGTTGTATACACACCCCACTGGATGTTTTCAATAACCTAATGAATTGCCAGTTTCAAAAATGGAAAAAAAATGGCTTGCGAATGGAGAAAACGGTTATTGAACAAAAGTGAAGTTTTCTTAATGTTCTTCGAAGAATTTAAAGCATTACAATTTCTTCCGCAGAATTCATTCTACCAAAGTGTAATTCACAAATTACAGCATTCAGACTCCGTGGGATTTTTACCCATCCAATTTCTGCAGTTAATAAGAAAAACATAACGATGTTGCTGAACAAAACGCGATTTTGAAGTTTTTCTGGATGTTTCTTGAGAAACTTAAAACAATATATTTTCTTGCTCAGAATTTACTCATTTAGAGTGTAATTCTTAATTTTTAGTGCGCACAGGATTTGTTTAACCTCCTAATGAATTGCTGGTTTTTTTTTAGTGAATTAGAAAAAAGGGCAGTTGAAGAACAGAAAAACTTGAAGTTTTTCTTAATGTTCCTTGAAAAATTTAAAACATTACGTTTCTTACTCAGAATTTATTCATTCAAAGAGTGATTTGTAATTTGCAGCATACACACTCCACAGGACTTATTTAATCACTCAATGAGTTGTGCTTTAGCGAATGGAAAAAAGAGCAGTTGAACGAAAAGGAATTTTGAGTTTTCTGTTATGTTGCTTAAACAACTTAAAACATTACAATTTTCTGTTCAGAATTAATTCATTCAAAGTGTAATTTCTAACTCGCATTATACACACTCAACAGTGTTTAACCACCACATGAGTTGTTTAAAACCAGTTTATTTACTGAATGGTAAAACAGCTATTTATTGCTCAAAAGCTGTTTTACCATTCAGTAAAATAAGCTGGTTTTAAACAAATCATGTGGTGGTTTAAAAAAACATGAGTTGTTTAAAACAGCTATTGAGCAAAAGGAAATTTTGAAGTTTTTCTTAATGTCCATTGAAGAACATAAAACATTACAATTTACAGCTGAGAATTTATTCAAAGAGTAAGTTGTAATTTGCCGTACACGTACACCAAATTTCTTTTTCCCTTATCCAGTGAGTTGATTAAAACCTTTTCTTAAAATAGTATTTTAATAACCTGAGAGGTTTATCTTTGGGGGAGGGAGGGGGTCCATAACTGACCACTGGTTCCAGGGGGAAAGGAGAAAGTACTGTAAAGCAAACACAACATCCATACCTCACGGGATTCTACCCCGGACCCATCTGGGACGAATGGTCAGAAGCCAGCACTTAGACCACTGCGCCGCCAAGGAAACCTTGAGGGGGTTTACTCAATATAGCCCCAATTTTCTTTATTTAGAAGTTTAGAAGGCACCATGAGCAACGTGAAGGGATGTAAGAAGTAGCTGTCCTTCATTCCTTTTGCTGTTCTTGTTGGAGGTTTAACTACCACCTTGAGCAACTCATTGAGGCCGCCCCAGTGGCGCAGTGATCTTAAGCGCTGGCTTCTGATCATTGGTCTGAGATGGGTCCGGGTTCGAATACCGTGAGACATGGATGTTTTGTTTGTCTTACGGCACTGACTGTCTCACTTTCTTGGAACCAGTGGCCCTAAATTAGGGACGGGCGACTGCTTATAGCCCACTGGGTTGCACACGGTGGTCGTTTAACCTCCAATAGAAAACACCAAAAAAAACCCCTCGTTGGACTATAAGCAGTCACCCGTCCCTAATTTAGAGCCACTGACTCCAGGAAAGAAACAGAGCCTGCGCCGTAAAACAAACAGACTGCTACGCCACCCAGACTGCGTCTGTATTTTAAAGCAACAGGTTCCGGAGAACGGAGAGGGCCAGCGCCATGAGACAGACACCAGACATGCTTCCGCCAAGACTCGAGCCCGGGTCCATCTTGGACGAATGACCAGAAGCCATCACCTCAGATCACTCTGGCATCGAGGGTGGCCAGTGTTTTAGGTATTTCATTTTACTGAAAGTTTAGTTAGGGCAAAATATTTGAAGTGTATACGAGGTTAATAAGTTATGGTAACTTGTTTATGAAATATTCAAAAGTTTGTTTGCGGGTTTAACGAAAATCGTGAACATTCCAATGGGCTATAAGCAGTGATGTGTGAAAGCTGGGGAGTATTGTCAAGACTAAAAATCTTTTCTCTTCCGTAAAAAGTTTAAACCGTAAAAATCAGAACTGTGCCAGCATTAGCCGCCTTTATCTTCATTTTTGAATGTAATTCTGCCCATTTATGTGTTTACATATATCATCATTCATCATCATTGTCAACCATTATCAATCCACTGCTGGACGAAGGTCTCCCCAAGTTTCCTCCACAACGGTCTGTCTTGTGCCAGTCTCCTCCATGTCACCCCTGCATACTTTCAAATTTCATCCACCCATCTCCCATGTGGTCTTCTTCTGGGTCTTTTCCTGTCCCTTGGAATCCAATCTAAAATTTCGGCTGTCCATCGATGGTCTGTCCTTCTGGCAGTATGTCCAGCCCATTGAAATTTCAGGGATTTAACTCTGATCGTGATGTCTTCCACTCTTGTCATTTTTCGGATCCACGAGTTCCTCTTCTTATCTCTCCTGGTTACACCAAGTATGCACCTCTCCATGCTGCTTTGAGTTGTCTGCAGCCTTTGTATGTCTCTTTTAGTTAAGGTCCACGTCTCTGCACCATACGTAAGCACTGGAAGGATGCATTGATCAAACACTTTTCTTTTAAGACATAATGGCATATTGCTCTTGAAAATTATGCTGTTTCTTCCAAAAGCTCTCCAGGCAAGTTTTGTACGCCGATTAATTTCTTCATCAATGTGACCCTCACTTGATATCTGCTGTCCAAGATAAACGTACGTGTCTGTTATCTCCAGCTTTTCTCCATCAATCGATAAATCTTCATTTCTTGTAAAAGCATTGAACATCACTTTTGTCTTCTGAAAGTTCATTTTTAATCCCACTTCTTTACTCTTGTCAGCAAGATCCTGGATCATACTCTGCAGCTCTGATGGGGTAGTTGCAAAAATGACTACGTCATCAGCAAAACGAAGGTGGGATAGATAATCTCCATTAATCTTTATCCCCTTGTTTTCCCAGCTCAGCGACTGAAAAACACCCTCCAATGTGGCATTAAAGAGCTTCGGAGATATGGTGTCACCTTGTCTCACTCCCTTTCCAATTTTTACGTGTGTTGTATTTTCAAACAGCCTAATCTTTGCACTTGCATTTTCATAGATGTTATTAATAATATTAATGTATGCATCTTCAATACCGCAGGTTTTCAGAGCCATTGTAACTGCTGATGGTTTCACCGAATCAAAGGCTTTTTCATAATCGATAAAAGCCATGCACAATGGAAGTTAATATTCCCTCGCTCTTTCAATTAGTTCTCTCAGCACGTGGATATGATCTATTGTGCTGTAGCCACTCCTGAATCCAGCTTGTTCTCTCGGTTGAGCCATGTCCAGTGTTACCTTCAAGCGGTGTGAAAGAACTTTAGTGAAGATTTTATAAACTACTGATAGGAGGCTAATAGGTCTGTAGTTTCCAAGATCCTCAATGTCACCTTTATTATGTAGCAGGATCATTGTAGCGGTGTTCCAACCCTCAGGAATCTTTCCTTCATTAAGGCATCGAGTGAAAATTTGGGCGAGTACTGTTTCGATTTCTCCACTTGCTTCTTGTATGATGTCTACAGTAATTCCATCTTCTCCTGGAGCTTTTCACCGCTTCACGTTCTTGATTTCATGTGCAACTTCTGCTGGAAGGACTGGAGGAACTCTGGTACTGGTATCTTTCATGATGTCTGGAGTTCATGTATAATCCCTTTCATATAATTTGGAGTAGAAATCTTTCACTCTTGTCAAAATTTCGCCTCTATTTCTTGTTACAGAACCATCTTCTTTTCTCAGTGCCATAATCTGTTTCTTCCCTTACTGAGATGTCCCTTTGCTATCTTTAGGCTTTGGTTGTTTTCAATTGCTTTCCTCACTAGTTCACAGTTGAAGTTTCTTACGTCTTCAGGGATACTTTTTCTTACGGTCTTGCATAGCTCTATATATTCCACTTTGGAAGTCACATCTTCTTTAGTTGTCCTCATCTCTCTTCTTTTTTGCATCAACATTTTGGTTTTTCCTGATAATTTATTTACATGCAACTTGTTCTTAGACCCAGCTAATTTTGTTGCTGTTTCCAAAAGAGCTTTGGTTACTTTTCTGTTAACTTCAGAGATGTCCACTTCTTCTGATGTTAGGCCTTCTAAAGCAGAGAACCTGTTCTTCAGTTCCAACGTGAAGGTATTATGGTGTTTTTTAAGGTTGGTTATGTCAATAGATTTTGTTTGTCTTATGAGCTTGCCACGTTCAAGTTTAGTGTTGAGGTGCATCTTACATCTCACCAATCTATGTTCACTACCTGTGTTGAACTTGTTTAGCACACTGCAGTCTTCTATGACAAATTTTTTGTTACACATAATAAAATCAATTTCACTTGTCGTCCCATTTGGATGTCTCCATGTCCATTTCCTGTGTGGCTTTTTCTTGAAGGAGTTCAAGATGAAAAACCCTTCTGCCTCTGCAAACTCAACGAGAGTATTTCCACGCTGGTTTCTGTTGCCGTGACCGAATTTACCTACTGAAGTTTCATTCTGTTGCCGTTGCCCTATTTTTGCATTGAAATCTCCCATAATTATTTTCAAGGGCTGCTTACCTTTATTATTTAGATGACAAATTTTCCTCATAAAATTCTTCAATTTCTTCTTCAGGATGACTTGTGGTGGGTGCATAAGTTTGAATAATCTGAGCCTGGTATCTTTTCGAGAGTTGGATAACAAGTCGTGCAGCTCTGTCAGAGGAACTTTCAACTTCTACAACTTTATCCTTCAGTTTCTTGTTTATTATAAATCCAACACCACTAGTTCTGCCAGTATCTGTCCCACGATAGTAGAAGAGATGTCCACTTTTCAGTTCAATGAGATCTTTTCCTTTTCTCCTTACCTCACTTAGCCCTACGATGTCCCACTTGATCCTTTGTAGTTCCTCTTCCAATTCAAGAAGCCTTGAATCAGAAGATAGGGAGCGTCCATTGTACGTAGCCAAGGTCAGCATCAGATGGCAGCCTAGTCCGGTCCTCCGGGGATTCTTAACACCCTCTGCCTTCATGTCGCACTGGCCGCTGCCTTGGCCAGGTACATTCCAGCTGCCGGAGACTGAGGGCCAAGATTTAAGTTGTGGAATCATTTTGGAGGGGTTTGGCCATAACTCACCACGCTGGCCAAGCGGGTTGGTGAGTGTGGGATAGAATTTCCTCTAATCCCGATGGTATAGTTATACCGCTATTGGCGGTCGTCACATATATATATATATATATATATATATATACACGGTCGAGTCACATTATTGTGACCACCAGCTAATATCCAGAGTAACTGCCGTGTGCAGCTCGAACAGCAGCTAAACGGGATGGGAGTGACTCAATAAGGTTCTGGACGGTGTTCACAGGTATGCTGAGCCATGCTGACTGTAGTGCATCTGACAGCTGCTGGAGAATCCATAGACCGAACAACACGATCGAGGTGGTCCCAGAAATGCTCAATTAGGTTTTAGTCTGGGGAATTAGGGGGCCAGGGAAGTACTTTGAAGTCTTCACCATGCTCTTCCAACCACTCTCGGACATCTCTAGCTGTGTGATACGTCGCATTCTCGTTCTGGAAGATCCCATCCGTCTCAGGGAAGACAATCAGCATGTATGGGTGTGCGTAGTCTGCAAGGATGGATTCATAACGAGTTCGGTCCATAGTGCCTCCCACAGGTGTGAGTGGACCCAGAGAATGCCACGAAACGATTCCCCAGACCATAACGCTGCCCCCACCAGCTTGTGTTATTCCAGCAGTAGTTGAAGAGTGTTTGTTCTGCAATGTTTCTCGCCTTATACGCCAACGTCCATCCGTTCGATGAAGCAGAAAACGTGACACATCCGAGAAGGAAATCCTTTGCCAATCAGTGGAGGTCCAATTCCGATACTGCTGTGCAAATGCAAGCCTTTTATGCCAATGAACCTTCGTTAGCATAGGTGCAGTGACAATCCGTCTGCATCGGAGCCCAATACGCAGGTGGGTTCGCTAAACTGTCGGTTTAGACACACTTCCGGTAGCCTCCTGGTTCATTCGGCCGGGGAGTTGCTCCACTGTGGCACGTCGATCGGCCCTCACGCACCTTCGAAGCCGACGTTCACCTCTCACATCAATGGCACGCGGTGCTCCGCAGTTTCCACATCGCTTATTCGCAATGCTGCTACTTCTCCAATCACGATACACTTTAACTATATAGTAACACGCGAACAGTTTACAAACTGCGCTATTTCAGAAATACTGCCACCCTTGGCCCGAAAGTCGATAATCACCCCATTTTGGAAATCTTATAAATCGCTGCTTTATCAATGGCAGCAATGAGTGATATGTTTTGAGGATCATGAGTAGAGGATTTTAGGAAGGGAGTGTCTGATCCCAGGTCTTAAACAACCCTTAGAAATAGGAAGCTAGGAGATTTGGGCTAGAGTGTCCGATAGGAAAGTCACACGGAAGCGAGGTAGAAGACGCCCTTATTTACTACCGGGTGGCCAGTACCCGGCGTCTGACGGCTTAACGTGCCCATCCGACGCACGGCGGATATTTAGTGGTTCGAGCGTTCGTACCTGTCTGGGATCGAACCTGAGGTCCTTTCCGCAGCTGTTACGAACGTTGCCCACTAGATCACCCGCGGCCCATAGTGTTTTCAGGATGCATACAGCACACATCTTATATACCCTCCAAGCCAGCTCACGCCACGTGCCTTCTTTCATTGGCTAAGCGATGTTGACATCAAAAGTAGGAGGTGGCCACAATAATGTGATTTGACTGTATATATAAACGGATTTTCGTAATAGTGTGTATAGGTTAAAAATGTTTTTCATGAATATTTCGCAAACGCATACTAACGCTAAAAGGTACGCGAAACTTCATAAGGTATAGTGATCATACAATTTATGAGATTTTGCTTCGCTGTGCTGTTGGCCTTGTGGCCAGAGGGATAGGTTTCTGGTGATTCATCCCAGTCGAGTTCTGGTCCCAGCACGGATAAGGCATGGGTGATAATGTACTTGTTACGCCGACGCTCTCCATTCCCTGCAGCCAATGGTCTCCAATTAAGGAAGAACGACTGCCGTTGCAATTAAAATTACTCATAATGGTCAATAAACACCGAAACAAAACGAAAAACCAACTTCACTTCAAGTGGAAAACAAAACGATTGTTTCATATAAGAAATGGCAATGGATTAGCTCCGATAGAGTAAGAAATGGCGGATTTTGAGCATAAATGCCCAACTCTTACTTTAATATTTTCTCTAAAATCTCACTCGGCAAGCATGAAAGGATGTTAAGTTTTGCTCTCAGGATTTACTGCAAATTTTATTCGTATTTCTGAAACGACTTCTTATACTCCTGCATTACTTGCGTACAGTGCACATTTTTCTTTTTTCTAACTACACCTTGATTTCAAATTTTCTAGATTTTTATGAATTTATGCCACAGTTGCACTACTTTCACATGACAGGAAATATTGTCCCACAACAGGAATTGGAATTGTCAATTTATAACATAGAATAAACATTCTAAAATCCGTGACAAAATTTGAGATGTCGATCCCTCTAGTGACAAAATTTGAGATGTAGGTCCCTCTAGTGACTTCACATGACAGGAAATATTGTCCTACAACAGGAATTGGAATTGTCAATTTATAACATAGAATAAACATTTTAAAATCCGTGACAAAATTTGAGATGTCGATCCCTCTAGTGACAAAATTTGAGATGTCGGTCCCTCTAGTGACTTCACATGACAGGAAATATTGTCCTACAACAGGAATTGGAATTGTCAATTTATAACATAGAATAAACATTATAAAATCCGTGACAAAATTTGAGATGTCGATCCCTCTAGTGACAAAATTTGAGATGTCGGTCCCTATAGTGACTTCACATGACAGGAAATATTGTCCTACAACAGGAATTGGAATTGTCAATTTATAACATAGAATAAACATTCTAAAATCCGTGACAAAATTTGAGATGTCGATCCCTCTAGTGACAAAATTTGAGATGTCGGTCCCTCTAGTGACTTCACATGACAGGAAATATTGTCCTACAACAGGAATTGGAATTGTCAATTTATAACATAGAATAAACATTCTAAAATCCGTGACAAAATTTGAGATGTCAATCCCTCTAGGGACAAAATTTGAGATGTCGGTCCCTCTAGTGACTTCACATGACAGGAAATATTGTCCTACAACAGGAATTGGAATTGTCAATTTATAACATACAATAAACATTCTAAAATCCGTGACAAAATTTGAGTTGTCGGTCCCTCTAGTGACGATCCAAAACTGAATTAGCCTAAATTCATGACCTCAAATAAACGTCAAAATTTTGTTCTAACTGAAACTCTCGGTGAAATAAGACAACTGAAATATCTAGGTGCTTTCAGAAAATCTTATCAGGAAATTAATATCACATTTTAGAAACAGGTGTTTCCAAAACTTGTGGCGAGTATGGGCTCTCCAAATTGTAAGTTACTCTTTGATTGGGCTATTTTGAGCAGGAAACTGTAATAATTTAAGTTCTCTAAAAAACATTAAGAACGAATTCAAAATTCTCTTTTGTTCAAGTGACCCTTTTCCCATCAACTAAACAAGAAAGATGACACCGAATTTTCGGGTGTAATAAGCACGTCTTTTGAATCCGTTCTGACGCAAATTAAATTTATCAAAGCTATTCAAAGTCAATGGAACCGGGATGGAAAACAATAGTATCTGACGGAAGATTAAACAAGAAAGATGACACCGAATTTTCGGGTGTAATAAGCACGTATTTTGAATCCGTTCAGACGTAAATTAAATTTATCAAAGCTATTCAAAGTCAATGGAACCGGGATGGAAAACAATAGTATCTGACGGAAGAAAGAAGTTTTTCAATCGGATTTTTAATCCCTCAAATATCGATGTAAACGGAATCGTGAACTTACGCCCTCTGGTTGCAGACTTGTGCGTTAAGGAAAACATGAATTTATATGATTTTTTTTCAAATCGGACTCTTAGAAACAGAGATATCGACAAAAATAAGATGTGACTTTACGTCCCCTGGTGGGAAAACCATGCATTATTTTAGGAAGAAAGTATTCTCAAAAGGTTTTTCCATATGAGCGGTATCGGCCCAAGAAAAATATTTAATCGAGATTTTAGAAGCTCATATTTTGCTGCAAATACATCAGAAGCGGAAATTAAGACTTACGCCACCTGGTGGCCATACCATTTTTTTACAAAAATTAGAAATTATGTGCAAACGATTTCCCATCGGGAGCTGTATCCGGTGCAGAAGGAATTTTTCAAATCGTAGGTTTAGAAGCAGAGAAATAGTGGGAAACGCAATTAACCTTTACGCCCCCAGCGGAAAGTCTATGAATTACTTGAAAATTTTGATATTATATGAAAAACATGTCACACTGAAAACACTATCCAACAAGGAAGGAATTTTTCAAATCGGACTCCTAGAAGTAGAGATATTGACAAAAATAAGATATACATCTACGCCCACTGGCGGAGAAACTGCGGAATATTTTAAGAACAAAATATTGCGAAAAGGTTTATCGATGTGAGCTGTATCAGTCCACGAAAGAAGAATTTTTTAAATCGATATTTTAGAAGCTCAGATTTTATGGCAAATACATCAGAAGCAAAAATTAACACTTACGCCCCCTGGTGGCCAAAGTTTTCCTTACCAAAAATACAACTCCTGATGGAAAATCTTTTGCAAACTATATGCAAAAGATTTTCCATCAGGAGTTGTATCCACTGAAGAAAAAAATTTCAAATCGGAGTTTTAGAAGAAGGGTTATCGGGAAAAATGTAATTTAATTTTACGCCCCCTAGCGGAAAATCTTTGCATAATTTGAAAAAGTAACTATATCTAAAATACGCTTCGACATAAATGGAATCGAAAGATAAAAGATTTTTTCAATCGGATGTTTAGAAGCAAATATGTGGAATAAAACGTATTTTTGAATTTAACATCATCTGCATTTACGCCCTCTAGCGGCGAAATTATACATTGTAAAAAAAAACACGAAGTCAAGGCTCATCATTTGCATATTTGAAGCTTCCCAATGAGAAAAGAATTTTTCAAATCGGACTAATAGTTGTAGAGATATCGTGGGTACTGGCGGACGGACGGACTGAAGGACTGACGGACGGACAAACCGGTAACATAAGCACGATCTTTTTTTACAAAAGACGTGCTAAAAATTTAAGAGCTATGGATGAAAACGCAAAATGCGATACCTGAATTATTGTTCTTTTACTATAGAATTATTACTTCTGCGGAAGGGGAGTTAAACATTTGTAAACTAGAATAAAAATCTAAAATTTGAGAACTTCAAAGAAAAGTTAAGAACAACTCCAAAGAAAATTTAACAACTTCAAAGAAAAGTTAAAAATTAAGAACAACTTCAAAATTCCCTTTTGTTTAATAGCTCCTTTTTACATCCACTAAAAGAAGTCAAGTGACATGGATGAAAGTGCAAAATGTAATCTGAACTACTGTCCTAATACCATTGAATTACACAATTACTTCTACAGATGGAGTTATACATTTATAAATTAGAATAACAATTAAAAAAAATGCGATATCGGGTGATCTTAAAGACTTTCGACAAAATAATTTTTTCTTTGTTTCGGGATTTATCGACAGCCCGGGAGCAACTTGTATGACTGTAAACAGTCAGCTCTTCCTAATTTGAAGACATTGATTCCGGGAAGGTCGGATAGCCTCAAGACGGGAATACCATCCATGCTTCAGCGGGGATTCGGGCCCGAGCCCACCTCGTACCACTCGGCCACAGGGGTGGCAGACTTTTGAATAGCCGTCCTGATTGCCAAGTGGTACGAAGCGTCGGAAATGGGTTCTGGTTCGACTCCCGAATAAGGTAGGAATTGTGTGTTTGTCTTGCGGCATTGGCTCTCATGCTTTCCTGCAACTTGTGGCCCTAACTTAAGGATATAAGGATAGGCGACTGCATACATAGGGGAAAGTTTTCCGTACTGAATTCCGCCTTAGACCTATTTTTTTTTTTTTTTTTTTTTTGATTGTGGGTTTAACGGCCACTGTGAGCAACTTGATGGGCTATAAACAGTTGCCCGTTCCTAATTTAGGGCTACTGATTCCAGGGAAGAGAAACGGCGAGTACCGTAATACAAACACAAAATTCATGCCACATCTGGATTCGAACCCATCACTTAGACTACTACGCCTCCGAAGAGGCGGGAGGGTTAACGATCACCGTGAGCAGCTCAATGGGTTATAGGCAGTTGCCCGTTCTTAATTAGGGTCACTGGTTCTATGAAGGGAGAGAGAGAGAAACACACAATCCATGCCTCACTGGGATTCGAACCCGGACCCATCTCCGACGAATGGTCAGAAACCAGCGTTTAGTGCGCCACTTAAGCGGCGTTAGAAAGCGTTATAGCGTGTTCAGAAAAAGAAAACAGATGTTTTTTTTTATATATTTTAAGTTCTAAAACGAAGTAAATTTCCCCGTCACTTTTATCCACGCCGGGTCTCGAACACGGGTCCCCTCATTCCGGAATAAGTCGCTATACCAATTGAGCTACGCGGACGTTCGTTCTGACTGCTATCTGCCTTTATGTCGTGTGCGTCCTGCTTGGAAGGCACGTCACAGTTCACCTTCACTAAACTCTACATACAATAAAAAGTGACCCAATGTAAACTTTAAACTGATGTGATTCTACTAGTCGAAAAATGGGCATGCATAGTTCATTTGTTTTTCAGTTAATAAATTCTATGGTTATAATGTTCATAAGTTACGTTTAAAGTGGGATGTGTTTCCATGCTTTGATTTGTACGTTGCTGTTATTCTCACATACTTGACTACTGGTATTTGAAATCCATTCAGTTATTAAATTAAGTTCCTTAATATCAATTACAATTTTTCTTTTACTTTTCATTGTTGCCTTTCATTATTTGATCCTTCTTGGAATTATTTCAATACACAGTTCGAACTGTGACCTTAGGTAAAGCAATTAGTGGAAAATACTCGTACTGTGACGGATTATAAACTTCAGGAAATTAGTCGAATGATGCGCTACAAGTAAAGCTGTCCAATGCTTATGTGATATATTGAAGATCGGCCGACAGGGAGGGATTATAAATGCTTTTTCTTTTCTTTTTTAAGAGAGCCAGAAAAATGTTACGTTTTCATCGATCACGCTCAACGAATGCTTTGTTCGAGTTTGAAAAGCTTTTTTGTTGTGCTTCATAACTGATGGCTACATAACTGCTCTTGTTTTCCTGCAGAACTGAGTGTGAAAGAAAAAACTATAAACTGATAGTACATAGCCCACAACTAATTTTGATTTCCTGTTTTAAATGGTGGAGGTTTTCATTTTGCGTTACAAATTTCAAGGCAAATATTATCTGATAAGAACGCACAGTGCAGAGTAACAGAAATGAGTTCTTTTTTACATCATCATCATCATCATCATTGTCAACCATTATCAATCCACTGCTGGACGAAGGTCTCCCCAAGTTTCTTCCACAACGGTCTGTCTTGTGCCAGTCTCCTCCATGTCACTCCCGCATACTTTCGAATTTCATCCACCCATCTCCCATGAGGTCTTCTTCTGGGTCTTTTCCTGTCCCTTGGAATCCAATCTAAAATTTCGGCTGTCCATCGATGGTCTGTCCTTCAGGCAGTATGTCCAGCCCATTGCCATTTCAGGGATTTAACTCTGATCATGATGTCTTCCACTCTTGTGTCATTTTTCGGATCCACGAGTTCCTCTTCTCATCTCTCCTGGTTACACCAAGTATGCACCTCTCCATGCTGCTTTGAGTTGTCTGCAGCCTTTGTATGTCTCTTTTAGTTAAGGTCCACGTCTCTGCACCATACGTAAGCACTGGAAGGATGCATTGATCAAACACTTTTCTTTTAAGACATAATGGCATATTGCTCTTGAAAATTATGCTGTTTCTTCCAAAAGCTCTCCAGGCAAGTTTTGCTCGCCGATTAATTTCTTCATCAATGTGACCCTCACTTGATATCTGCTGTCCAAGATAAACGTACGTGTCCGTTATCTCCAGCTTTTCTCTATCAATCGATAAATCTTCATTTCTTGTAAAAGCATTGAACATCACTTTTGTCTTCTGAAAGTTTATTTTCAATCCCACTTCTTTACTCTTGTCAGCAAGTTCCTGGATCCTACTCTGCAGCTCTGATGGCTCAGCTCTCATTTAGCAGAAGAACTTTGCATAATGGAAAAGTTCAAAATAGGCGAAAAGCATTCCTCATGACGAAAGCTATGTTAAGGATAACCGACTTTTCAAATACGTCTCTCCGAAGCAGAGATAGCGAGATAAAGGTTTTAACCTTTATGCTTCCTGGCGGGGAAGCTGTGCATTATTTAAAGAGGATAATGCTCCTCATCTTTATTGTAACGAATGGCATACATTAGAAAAAAGAAATATCTCAAAAGGCTTTTTTGGATGCAAAGGTGCAGCTGAAAACAAAAGAACACAAGCGCAATCTGGTGACAGAACTGTGGACTATAAAACACCTCAAATACACTATCTACCAACAAGTAATTGGACACCTGTAATAGCAAAGGAAAACGAAGTTTATTCGCCTTCAATAGTTGGTGGAGCCTCCACGAGCGGCGATTACATCAGCGACCCTCCGGGGCATACTCTCAAACAGCCGTTGTACGACGGCTAGCGGTATTTTCTCCCACTCGGCTTGCAGATGACAGGTCAGTTCCTTCACCGATTTCGGACGGTGGGGGCACCCCTTAAGTTGACGCTCCAACTCGTCCCAGAGGTGCTCGATAGGGTTAAGGTCCGGCTCTGTGCAGGCCAGTCCATTCGATTAACCCCATTGTCACCATACCAAGCCATGGTAGACCTTGCAACATGAGAGGCGGCATTGTCATCCTGAAAGTAACATGGGTCCACCCCGTAAAACTGCCACAACGTAGGAAGTGCATGGTCATCCAAAATGGTGCAGTAGGTCTCGGCGTTGAGTCTACCAGGAATTGCGACCAAGGGTCCCGTGCCATAATAGGAGAAACACTCCCATAGCATAATTCTACCGCCGCCGAAGTTCACAGGTTGCACAATACATTCCGGCTGGAGGCGTTCTCCAGGCAGACGCCAAACCCAGACCCTGCCAACCGAATGGTAGAGGGCAAACCTTGATTTGTCTCTCCAGAGAACCTGTTTCCACTGTTCAACGGTCCACTGCCGACGTTCTTTGCACCACGTTAGCCGAGCAGCGCTATTGGACTTGGTGATCAAAGGCTTGTGGGCGGCAGCACGTCCATGATAACCGAGCAAATGGGCTTCCTTACGGATGGTATTCATCAAAAGAACACTCCCGGATGCCTATTGAAATTCCTCGCGGATGTTGCCCATCGATTTGGTGCGGTTCTTCGGAATTTCTCTGGCCAGCACCCGTCGGTCTCTAACTCCCAGTTTTGTGGGTCTGCCGGGTCGGGGCACATTCCGACAGTCACCTCCCATCTTCCACTTGCCAATCACGTAGGCCACTGTTGATTTTGGGTACTTCAGCTCGCTGAATATGTCACGTATGGATTTGCAATTTCTGTGATACCCGACGATTACACCTTTCTCGAAATCAGAGAGCTCCGTACTGCGTGGCATCTTGCATGCGACTGGTTGCGTTGTTGTTTCTCACACGATTTTTAACGGCGGCGGCCGGGACGTGTATCAGGACCGCAGATATCGTCGATTGCAGGGGTTTCCAATTACTTGTTGGTAGATAGTGTACAAACCTAAAGTGTTTCTCAAGGTAAATGTTATCTGGTGTCAGAAGAATTTTTAAATCACAGTTTTAGAAGCAGAGGTATTGAGAAAAACATTCAACATCTGCGCCCTCTGGCGGAGAAAATGGGCATTATTTTGGGAAGAAAATGCATACAATGAGTTTTCGTACTTTGTAGTAACTGCCCGAATAACAATTTTTTCAGTTGGGGTTTTTAGCCCCGCAGATATTGCTGTAAATAGAAGAATGATTACGCCCTCTAGTGGCACATTTGTGTTTTAAGAAATATTTGAAATTGTATGGGAGACACAGGTTGGGGCATCAATTTAATATTCATTTTCTCCAAATAAGAAACGACAGAACATGTCGCGGAAATGGGGGAACCCACGTTGAACAAACTCGTTTCATGGCCAAATGTTCGGTTGAAATTCTGTTTGATGATACAATGCAGTTCAATAAAGTGTAGAAGTGATTTTGAAATAGCTTAAATAAAGCAACAAAATCAAGGTTCAGAGTTCCAGCGTGGACTGCTCATAGAACGTCGTTTAAATAGCGCTTCCATACGGAGTATTGCAGCTAAACTACACATACCAATATCGACTGTAAGTGATGTCGTGAACACATTGGAGCAGGATGGTACAACTTCAGCAAAAAAAAAAACCGTTCAGGAAGGCCGCACAAACAAAAAGAACGTGACAGAAGAGCCATGGTAAGAAAGATTAAGAAATCCCGTTCTTCCTTTGCCGTTTCCATCGCTGCTGAAGTAGGAAATGCTTGAAATGGCTCGGTTAGTACCATAACTATCCTTAGAGAGTTGCACAGTAAAAAGATATTACGGAAGGCAACACAAACTGACGGAAAGGGATAGAAAGCCACGGTAAGAAATATTAAAAAATCCCGTTCTTCCTCTGCCGTTTCCATCGCTGCTGAAGTAGGAAATGCTTGGAATGGCTCGGTTAGTACCATAACTATCCTTAGAGAGTTGCACAGTAAAAAGATATTACGGAAGGCAACACAAACTGACGGAAAGGGATAGAAAGCCACGGTAAGAAATATTAAGAAATCCCGTTCTTCCTCTGCCGTTTCCATCGCTGCTGAAGTAGAAAATGCTTGGAATGGCTCGGTTAGTACCATAACTATCTTTAGAGAGTTGCACAGTAAAAAGACATTACGGAAGGCAACACAAACTGACGGAAAGTGATAGAAAGCCATGGTAAGAAATATTAAGAAATCCCGTTCTTCCTCGGCCGTTTCCATCGCTGCTGAAGTAGGAAATGCTTGGAATGTCTCCGTTAGTACCATAACTATCCACAGAGAGTTGCACAGTGTGGGTTATATTGGTAGAGTAGCCGCACACAAGCCACACATCACTTCCGTGAATTCGAAGCGCCGTCTGGGGTGTCTCTCATTGTTCCTGGACTGTGGGCAACTGGAAAATCTGTTCTTTGGAGTAATGAGTCACGCTTTTCACTATTCCAATCAGATAGGCGTGTTTGTATGTGGCGCCAGCCCTGCGATAGATTTTGTCGCACTGTGTTCTTCCAAATGCTAAGTTCGGCGGAGGATCCAACATGGTATGGAGTTGTTTTTCGTGGATGGGACTCCGCCCGTTGGTTATTATATTCCTAACCATGAACTCTGAAGTGTACCTCGACGTTCTGGATAATTCTGCCCTACTAACAATGTGGCAGTATTGTAGAAATGACGGTTGTCTTTTCCAACACGATCGAGATTCCTGCCACACTGCACTGCGTGTGTAAGTCCGGTTTCTTGAAAATCAGGTGGAATTGCTTTACTGGCTTGCTCAGAGTTCTGATCTTAATCCCATAGAACACCTCTGGGATGAACTGGAGCGACGGATACGAAATGGACCACAACGACCGTCTTCACTCACCCCTATGGCAGCAAGTTTGCAAGACGAATGGCGAAACATTCCGGTAGAGACCTAGCGGAAACTGGTTGATGGTGTGCCTCGATGTGCTGCCTCTGTCATACAAGCAAAAGGTGGACTCACTAAAGACTAATTACGATAATAAAACCATTTGTCCAAAGATTTTTTGGTGTCCCAATACAATTGATAATATAGTGTATATGCCCGTACAACTCTGTGCGCTTCCTGCCCATCCAGGGTGTATCGTGCTGTCCATGATCAGAGGTGTATAGTAATAGTAATTTATTACAAAACCTATACCGCCAATTGGCTTCACAGGAATTAGCAAATTACAACACACGCGGAAAAAGTCCTCGCTAATCCAAATACACATATTGATACAATCTTTCAAAAGAAGGATGTTAAATAAAAAAAAAAAAGGTATTCAACAACACAAAACCCACATAACCACACCAATAATTGAACATCAAAATTTTCCAACTCCCAAATCAACTGACATCACACAGAAAAAAAAATAACAAATGCTATAAATTAAGTTAAAAGTCAAACTCAAAATATTATATAATCAATGATATTATAAAATCAATGATAAATTAAAATCAAACTTATGTACACCATTGAATTACTAAATCATATTAAGTAATCCATTTCACTAAAAATGACAAGATTCACTAAAAATTACAACGTAATTCACTAAAAGCTACAACATAATTCACTAAAATTACAACATAGTTCACTAAAAATTACAACATTATTCACTCCAAATTACATAATTCACTAAAAATTACAACATAATTCACTAAAATTTACAACATAGTGCACTAAAAACTGCAACATAATTCTCTAAAATTAAAAATAGTTTACTAAAAATTACAACATAGTTCACTGCAAATTACAACATAATTTACTACAAATTACAACATAACCCACTACAAATTACAACATGATTCGCTAAAAATTACAACATAATGCACTAAAAACTGCAACATAATTCTCTAAAATTACAACATAGTCACTAACAAACGCACCATAATTCCCTACAAATTACAGCATAATCCATTACATATTACAGCATAATTCACTAAAAATTACAACATAATTCACTACAAATTACAACATAATCCACTACAAATTGCAACATAGTTCACTACAAATTACAACAGAATCCACTACAAATTACAACATGATTCACTAAGAATTAGAACATAATTCGCTAAAAACTGCAACATAATTCTCTAAAATTACAACATAGTTCACTGAAAATACAACATAATTCACTACCAATTACACAATTCACTAAAAATTACAACATATTTCACTAAAAATTTCAACATAATGCACTAAAATTACAACATAATGCACTAAAATTGCAACATAATTCACTACAAATTACAACATAATTCACAACAAATTACAACATAATTCACTACAAATTACATCATTCACTAACAATTACAACATAATTCACTAGAAATTTGACTAGTCTATATCAGTGGACCGAGATAATGTTCGCATATGAAATCCGATTTAGTATTTCGTGGGATTCCAAGAAGCAGTTGATCTGAAGGGAATGTGGCGCTGCATATGATGCCACGAACGTCTTTGAACGGGGCAGATATGACGATCACGTGGTTACACTCTTGGTTTGTATCGTCGTCCATGGACATACCGAACTGCAGGTGACGTACACTGTAAAATTTATCGTGATTCCTTTCGTGAATTAACGAAGCATATTTCTGATACAACCTTGTCCGTGAAATGAGAGAAAAAACTGAATTCCACGGATTTTTCGTACGCCAGAAAAATTCTGAATTTTCAGATCAGATCATCATAGATCATATGTAGAGGATTTTAGGAAGGGAGTGTCTGACCCCAGGTCTTAACAACCCGTAGAAATAGGAAGCTAGGAGATTTGGGCTAGAGTGCCCGATAGGAAAGTGACACGGAAGCGAAGTAGAAAGGGAAAGGAAGACGCTCTTATCTATTACCGGAGGGGGGGGCAGTACCCGGAGTCCGACGGCTTAACATGTGCATCTGACGCACGGTGGATATCTAGCGGTTCGAGCGTTTAGCACCTGCCTGGGATCGATTATGAAGTTTCTCCGTGGCAGTCACAAACGTTGACCACTAGGCCTCTTAATTTTCAGAAACCTTCCACAATTCCTTTCTTATATTGACGGTAAATTACTGTTTTCAAGAGGAGTTAACGGAAAAATCTGAATTTTCAGAAACCTTTCCGCAATTTCTTTCTTATGTAAACGGGAAAACTCCGTTCTCAATCTTTCCGCATCCATATGACGAAAAAGAGGAGAGATTAACGGGAATACTTGGAGGTTTGATTAAGTGTTAAATTTAAAAAATCTGTCGAAGCCTTTGATTTAAAAATTCTTTAGCGAGATCAGATATTGTGGATAGCATATCGCATAAAATTTTGTTACGGTGGCACAGGATATTTCTCCTCCTCTTCCCTATTTTGTGCACCAGCTATAATATATTGTGTTACCGTAAGAAATCGGGTGCTTAATTTATTGTACAGGTGTTTGTACGATGCCTATGTATCAGTTGGTGGAGTCCTTAAGATAAAAGCTATATAGATATCAAGAGTAAATTTTATATATAGGAGTTTTGGGAAATAATACAATAAAACAGTACATTTCACCATTTCTTAAAGATAATTGAAAGTTATTGTGAATTTAATAAGATCTCATGTTCCAAAGCATTCTGTTGCTTCGAAAAATCACGATGAAAAGGAAACTTTGTTTTTGATAAGTTACGAAAACACAAGTTTGCCCGTGTCCCCTCACTCCGGAGTAAGTTGCTCTCTCAACTGAGTTACGCGGACAGAATGTCTTGCTGCAGATTTGTCGTCTTGACACATGTTTTCACCTCTGTAGTACGTCACAAAGTCGTCCTACAGAAAAAATAAAATTACTACGAACGTATTCAAAAAATAATAAGCTCGAAAATAAAATGACAAAATCAATCGCATTAATGAAAAAAATATCATCATCGCCCAGTTAGTTTTGCCCTGAACGCAAGTCTGGCTCACGTGACTTTCTGGCTAAGTGGTTAGGACGCGCGGATTCAACCCAAACGACCTGGGCTCGTTCACGAGCCCAAAAGGATTCTCTCGCGCAAGGGCTGAAATATTCAGCGTGTTGGATTTTGGGAAATTTCTGTCTAAATACGAAAAAACGTCAAACGGACTTTCAAAAACGAAATTACTTACTACTGAAAAGCTGTGAAAATACGGAAGTTAAAAAAAAAAACGGGAACTTTTAAAAAAAGGAAATTCCGTTAAAAGACGGACACTTACCGGCAACTTTGCTGCACGTTATTTTTTAGAAATTTTCCGTGAATTCACACTACTCATTTCTTACAGTGGATAAAGGCTGGTTGCGATACTGCTATGATGATTCCTATTCACACTACTTATTTCTTACAGTGGATAAAGGCTGGTTGCGATACTGCTATGATGATTCCTATTCACATTACTTATTTCTTACAGTGGATAAAGGCTGGTTGCGATACTGCTATGATGATTCCTATTCACACTACTTATTTCTTACAGTGGATAAAGGCTGGTTGCGATACTGCTATGATGATTCCTATTCACACTACTTATTTCTTACAGTGGATAAAGGCTGGTTGCGATACTGCTATGATGATTCCTATTCACACTACTTTTTTCTTACAGTGGATAAAGGCTGGTTGCGATACTGCTATGATGATTCCTATTCACACTACTTATTTCTTACAGTGAATAAAGGCTGGTTGCGATACTGCTATGATGATTCCTATTCACACTACTTATTTCTTACAGTGGATAAAGGCTGGTTGCGATACTGCTATGATGATTCCTATTCACACTACTTATTTCTTACAGTGAATAAAGGCTGGTTGCGATACTGCTATGATGATTCCTATTCACACTACTTATTTCTTACAGTGGATAAAGGCTGGTTGCGATACTGCTATGATGATTCCTATTCACACTACTTTTTTCTTACAGTGGATAAAGGCTGGTTGCGATGCTGCTATGATGATTCCTATTCACACTACTTTTTTCTTACAGTGGATAAAGGCTGGTTGCGATACTGCTATGATGATTCCTATTCACACTACTTATTTCTTACAGTGGATAAAGGCTGGTTGCGATACTGCTATGATGATTCCTATTCACACTACTTTTTTCTTACAGTGGATAAAGGCTGGTTGCGATACTGCTATGATGATTCCTATTCACACTACTTATTTCTTACAGTGGATAAAGGCTGGTTGCGATACTGCTATGATGATTCCTATTCACACTACTTTTTTCTTACAGTGGATAAAGGCTGGTTGCGATACTGCTATGATGATTCCTATTCACACTACTTATTTCTTACAGTGGATAAAGGCTGGTTGCGATACTGCTATGATGATTCCTATTCACACTACTTATTTCTTACAGTGGATAAAGGCTGGTTGCGATACTGCTATGATGATTCCTATTCACACTACTTTTTTCTTACAGTGGATAAAGGCTGGTTGCGATGCTGCTATGATGATTCCTATTCACACTACTTATTTCTTACAGTGGATAAAGGCTGGTTGCGATACTGCTATGATGATTCCTATTCACACTACTTATTTCTTACAGTGGATAAAGCTGGTTGCGATACTGCTATGATGTGACTCTTCATGTCTATCTTCAGTTCGTTCTGCTGTGGGCCCAGATATCATTTTAATATGTGGTAACGTCCGTTCTCACCGCACATCAGCTATTGATGAAGTATTTGCCGGTGATGATATCTGTCAGATGGGTGGCCGATACGCCCGTTGGTATCGATCCTATCGAACATGAAAGAGTGCTTTCTAGGAGGACGTTTTCGCAAAGGAATTCTCAACCAGAAACCACTTGAGCGCTTCTCAGAGCTCTCCAGCAGGAATAGGACAATTGATCCCAAGAGCTGCTCAAACACTTGATGCTAATCCCGACATACCGGTACCAAACATGCATTGTGGTAAAGGGTGGACATATTCCCAACTGCAATCTGTTTATGCAGTGCTGATGGAAGAGTGTCACTATACGACAAATGAATTTGCACCTCCCGCGTAACGTTTTGTTCCCTTTCGATATCTACGCTGAAGTGCCAAAAGTCATGCGATACGTACTTACAATTGGCGTCAAATGTCCTGCGCCAGTAGATCGAATATCAATTTTTGATGCTTGAAGTCAACTTATACAGCGTAATGGTAAAGTTAGGAATACATATTATAGATCATTTTAAAGGAAACTTTATGCTGAATTTAAATATTTATACAGAATGTAACAAAAGTGAAGTTACAAGCAAAAGTACTGGATCTATTCATAAAAAGCAAAAAATAGTCGAATTTGTGAAATTAGTGTACAATGCATTTACCGTAAAATTACTGTGCAGTACATTATTGAAACTTGCAGGGCATTGGAATAACTTACCAACAAGCAAAATACGCTTTAATATTTAATTGGATAACCACGGTTTCTTAGTAACAAAGTGCAGATTCTTGGCATGGAACTAATGAGCTTCTCCAGTTGTCCATTGGTGATAACACGGTGCCATACGGCCCTTACAGACTCAATTAACGATGTTTGAGATGTGAGTCCTTGTTTACGAATCTTTTGCTTCAATCTCACTCACATATTCTCTATGGGATTAAGATGCGGTGACTGTGCTGGCCACTGAAGTTTTCTTACGACTTTTCGATTAAACCACTGGTCAACCAACTTTGACCGATTACATGGCCTTTAAAATGATGTATAATATGTATTCCTGACTTTACCATTACGCTATACACTGATTGGCCACTTTATTATGACCACCTGACAGTTTTAAGCAAATGAGCTATGGCTACAAGCTGCTGCCGCCAGAGGGCGAGGCTAGTATAAAAAGGGAAAGCCAAGTGCTTGCGACAGTAGTAGAAGTGATTTTTGGGTGACGAGATGTGTAAAAAATGCGGTTTGACGGACTTTCAACGTGGGATGATTGTAGGAGCTGGGAGCCATGGAGCGAGCATCACCGAAACCGCCGCATTCGTGAAATGTTCCAGAGCAGCAGTTGTTAAAGTGTTTAAAGACTGGACGGTCAGCCAAAAAACTGGGTCTGTACGTGCAATGTGTGGTCGTCATCGACTAGTGACTGCTCGAGCGGAACGGAGAGTATCCAGACTGGTAACAGACAACAGAAGGGCAACAGTACAGCAAATTAAAGACCATCGTAATCAAGGATGCCCTCAAATGATCTCTGCACGCACTGTTCGTCGTACACTGCATCGGATGGGATATGGCAGTCGAAAGCCTGTTCGAACACCTTTGCTGTCTGCAGTTAACAAGAGAAAACGTCTCCAGTTCACACAGGAGCACAAGGATTGGAAACAAATTATGTGGTCCGATGAATCCCGTTTTCAGTTGCACCATGCCAATGGCCGAGTGAGAATTTGGCGGAAACAGAACGAAAGCATGGACCCCAAATGCATTGCTACAACCCTTCAAGCTGGTGGAGGCAACGTTATGGTTTAAGGAATGTTTTCCTGGCATGCTTTGGGCCCTTTAATTCGTGTTGGCCGCCCCGGTGGCGCAGTGGTCTAAGCGATGGCCTCTGATCATTCGTTCGAACGGGGTCCGGGTTCGAATCCCGGTGAGGCATGGATGTTGTGTTTGTCTTACGGTACTGGCTCTCACCCTTCCGCGGAACCAGTGACCCTAAATTAGGGACGGGCGACTGCTTATAGCCCATTGAGTTGCTCACGGTGGTCGTTAAACCTTCAATCAAAAAAAAAAAAAAAAAAGAAAAAAAAATTCGTGTTGATCAACGTCTGACTGGCACATCATACCTAAACATCGTTGCGGACCAAGTGCATCCTGTCATGCGGATGGTTTATCCCAATGGTGATGGCTACTTTCAACAAGATAATGCGTCCTGCCATAGTGCTCGTATTGTACAGGATTGGTTTCAGGAATGTGTCAGTGAGTTTATTTTGCTTAGGTGGCCTCCACAATCTCCAGATCTCAACCCCATTGAGAATTTGTGGGATGAAGTTGAACAAGCCACCGGACAGCTGGATCCACAACCTTGCAATCTCACACTCCTGGAAAGTGCTATTCATCAAGCATGGTCCCAGATTCCACAAACCACCTATCAACATCTCGTGGAGTCCATGCCACGAAGAATCGACGCAGTATTAAAGGCAAAAGATGGCCCAACGAAGTACTGAGGGGGTGGTCATAATAAAGTGTCCACTCAGTGCATAAGTTGACTTCAAACATCAAAAATTGACTTTCGTCTTCTGATGCAGGACTTTTGGCCACGACTGTAGTATCGCAAAAGACCTCTAGGCCGGGGATGTGCAGCAACTCGACGCGCAATCGATTCCTCAACTTGCCGGAAGACTTCAGGAGAGATGATGAGCCATGCCGTTTTAATAACTGCCCACGGTTCCCTGGTGCAAGATGTTGGATGCGATGGATCTTTTAACCACGTCCCATAAGTGCTCTATTGGATTCATGTCGGTCAAACGTGGTCGCCACACCAGCTGTCGGAACTGTCGAGAATGCTCCTCGAGCCAATTTTGGTCAACTTGGGCTCGATGACATGGTGCATTGTCCGCCTGGAAAATCCCATCGTTGTTGGGGTACATGAAGTCCAAAAAGGGCTGCAAATGGCCACCCAGCAAAATAGCAAAGCGATTACCAGTTAATGACGTGTTTACGAGAACCAGAGGACACAAACCGTGCCACGTAAAGGACACCCCACACATGTATGAAAGCACCACCAGCTTGCACAATGCCTTGTTGACAGCTTGGGTCCATGGCCTCATGGGGTCTCAGCCACACCCCAACCCTACCATAAGCTCGTAACAACTGGAAGCGTGACTCATCGGACCACACCTCATGTTGTCAGTCTTCCAGGGTCCAATTACCGTGTTCACGAGCCCAGGTTAGGAGCTGTGTCCGGTGTCGTGGTGTTAACAAAGGACTCTGGTGGGTCTTCTGCCCCATACCCTGGACGCTAAATTACGCTGAACTGACCTGCTGAATATGTCTCTAGGTACCTCCTGCATTGAATGTCAATGTTATTTGAGCCAGTGTTACTTGTCTGTTAGCATGGACAATCCTGATCAGACGCCACCGGTCACGGTTATTTAGCACCCGTGGTCGGCCACTGTGCTGTCCACGGTGGGTGATAATGCTTTCTATGAGGTATTTTCGGTACACACGTGACACCGTGGATTGAGGAATGTTGAATGTTCGCACAACTTCGGAAATTGAATGTCTGGTTCCCACTACATGCCTCGTTCAAACTCCGATAATTCACGTCGACTTGCCATAATCCAAATGGAGGTTGTTCATCCTGGCTCACGAGATTACACCTCGCAACTGATAAAAATCTTGGCGTGCCTTGAAGCCTTTATAGTAAGGCAGTGGCAGTTAAAAATTTGCATATTGCTATCCCATAACTTTTGGCAATTCCGTGTATTACATATAACTCACGGTTTTTTGATGTCGGGCGTTTTACTTTATTATTGCTATTACCGTTGATACCACTTATACCTGTAAACCCGCTTTTATCCATTCGATTTGTCGAGATATACCTTGTCCTTCAGTTTTGGGCAGCAGTGTACAAACTTTGATATGTCGAACAACATGGCTTATTAAGTTTCACTTCAGGTCTGAATTTGTCATCGAAGGTGTCTATAAAAGAGATGATTCTTATATTCAAAACTGTTTAGAGTCTCACCAATTCCTTCGAATATTTTTACTAAGCATGCGTTTCTCTGAGGAACCACTAATCCCCTTGCAAAACAAATTTTGTAATGAATAGATATACCAGACTTAAGGTGGACGTCAAGTAATTTTGCTTCTTATACTTCCCATGGAAAAACTTTTGTACACATATTTTTCACAATTAATGCGTTCCCAAGGATGAAAATTTGAACATCGATTAAAATAGCTTCATTTTATAACTTGGAATACATAATATTTTCTAAAACATAACCATAATTATATTAAAAATCAATAACTTTTCCTTTGGTGGTGTTCAAACCAGAAAAAAGATGGCGCGACCTGTACTTTGATGAAGTCAGTAGACAAACAAATGCTGGATTGCATAATTATGGTTACGTTTTAGAAAATATTAAGTATTCCAAGTTATGAAATGAAGCTATTTTAAGCGATGTTCAAATTTTCATCCTTTGGAACGCATTAATTGTGAGGAAAATCTGTACAGAAGTTTTTCCATTGGAAGTATAGGAAGCAAAATTACTTTACGCTCACCTTAAAAGAAAAAAAATGAGAGAGTACCCTGGCATACCTTGTAGAAAATTTATGCTAAATGGACGATATCATCACTCTTCCCACGTTATTTTTTAAACAACGCATAGCGACTGAAAAATTGTATTCCGGCACTTCTGGGATCGAACCCCAGAACTCTCGATAACTAGTCGAGTGCGTTCGAATAGTTATCGAGAGTTCTGGGGTTCGATCCCAGCAGTGCCGGAATACAATTTTTCAGTCGCTATGCGTTGTTTAAAAAATAACGTGGGAAGAGTGATGATATCGTCCATTTACATTATCTCCACGTATTTGATATATATTAAAATTTATGCTATTTTTCGCAAGATCTTTGTGGTGTGATATAAAACGATTGATTCGAGGGTTTACACTTATTTAAGGACAACACAATGCATTTATTCGGGTCCACCAAGTCCGCTACATATTAATTGGAATTAAATCATAACAACAAATAAACTTTTTCTAATTCCTGACATTTAGCGGTTCTTGTGTAAGTGGATTAATGAACGTTATTATCCTAAAACCAATGAAAGAAGGTACGTGAGTAATAAAAGTAAATATTTACTAAACTACAATGGCGGCAATAGTATTTGAACCGTTTAGTTTTTCAAAAACAGTATTTGTTATTACCATTATAAATTATTCAGATTCAGACGAACGTAAGAAACGACACTAACACCGATGCAAAGTGATGTAGCTGCGAAAATCCATCTGCGCATGCGCGAACTAAAATATGACCTCAAGATAGAAAGAAAAGCTGAATCGCAAGTGTTTTAATGAGGAGGATGGGCAATTTTGGTATAGGATATCGACAGGTTACACCCAATCGCGTTATACATCATTTTGAAGCTCTCGTCAACAGCAGCAACCCCTCCTTTGGGGGAGAGAGAGGACACCAAATTTCGCTACAGCGATTACTGTCAGGAGAGATTCATAGCATCTAAATGAATTTTTGTAATGGCTTTTATCACATTTAGTATCAGGTTCTCGTAATTCACGCAGATCGGAATGAAATTTGTTTACATTACATTACATATCACTAAGCTGTACTCTGAGACTCAGAGGTTAGCTCCAAAAAGAAATACAAACTACCGGAGAATTTTTACTTGCTGTTGTCATATCAAACTTTTCCATTTACAGCGATATTGACATACAACTCGGACTTCACTGATATCCATTGCACGCCATACACAATATCTTCTATACTTGATACTCATAGTCTTTTTTTCATGCAGACACTCCTGAATCTGATCCTCCCACGACTTCCTTGGTATTCCTCTGCCTCTCCTTCCTGCCACTTGGGCTGAACAAAAATTTCTTAGTGAAAATCTCATCACTCATTCTTTCAAAATGGCCAACCCACCGAAGCATATTGGTCTCCAAATTGCTAACAACATTTTGCTTCACATGACACAACTGCTGCAACACATCTTTATTCCTCATACAATCAGAACGTGTCTTGCCCCCCCCCGGTAAGTACCGCATTCATCCAGCACACAAACGACTTCTATGCTTCTTCTGTAATACCCAGGTTTCACTGCCATGCATCAGAGTAGGAACAATTAAACTTTCATACACAGCCATGCGGGACTCTCTTGAGAACCCATCATTCCTGTGAAAATCTTTCACAGCAGCCACGAATGAAGAATTCCCTTGCCTGCTGAATTCATCATCCAATTTGTTCTCTCTATCAAACATGCTTCCTAAATACACAAACTCACTCATCTGGTCAATCACAGTGCCATTTAGACTTACCTTACATTCAGTGCTACCAGTTCCTCTCTCAAAAACCATAACTATGGTTTTTCCCTTATTTATACTCAGTTTGTATTTCCTGCAAACTTCGTACATCAGAGACAACATACTCTGCAACTCACTTTTGTTCTCTGCCAACAGAACAGTGACATCAGCATACAGCAATCTGCACACACGGATATCACCAAGACATAAACCACTATTATCTATTTTGGCATCACGCATGCACGCCTCCATAAATATATTAAACAGCCATGGTGACATTACACAACCTTGTCTAACTCCTGCACCAATGGAAAACCATTTTGATAAAACACCATTCACTCGTACACAAGCTCTACTGCCAGCATACATGGATTTTATAATATTAAGTAGATTCCCAGTAACACCATATTCATTCAATACCTTTCACAAAAGTGTCCTATTTTCTCGGTCATAAGCTTTCTCTAAATCCCTGAAGGCAGCAAAAACGTTCTTACCAACAGCCAGATACTTTTCAATCATCATGTGTAATGTAAAAATTTGGTTAGTGCAGCCTTTACCAGGCATAAAACCACTATGAACATCCCATACTTTCTCTGATGTAAAGCACTTTTTCACTAACGACCTTACCAAACACTTTCCCTGTCACACTTAGTAGGCTGATACCAAGAGAGTTCTTGCAGTTAATCTGATCACCTTTTCCCTGTTACGTTTTGTATAAAACGTAATGAAATAATATTCGGTGAATAGACAAAGTCATCGCTCTTTCCACGTTTTCTTTAATTAACACGCAGCCATTGAAAAATTGTTATCCGGATACCGCCGGGAATCGAATCCCAGATCTCCCGATAACTAGCCGGGTGCGTTCGTCTTACGCTACGGTGGCCAACAATCCATGCACAAAATAGTGTCCGGATATTAATTTTTCAGTTGCTGTGTGTTAATGAAAGAAAACGTGGTAAGAACGATGACTTCGCCTATTCACATTGTTTTCACGTATTTGGAAGATTTTCTCTATAATATTCGGTGATAGTTTAGTAAACTATATTGTTGACTAACAAAGAAATTAACTATCGTTACGTCATTTCACGGGACAGCATTCGAAAATCAAATTACAACAGTGGTACTTCCGTTACCCATTTCCGTTACATCGAAATTTTATTGCACGGGATTTATCTTTCGAAAATCAAATTCGAAAATCAAATTGCAACAATGGTACTTCCGTTACCCATTTCCGTTACATCGAAATTTTATTGCACGGGATTTATCTTTCTGCTGTCGGGAAAAATTCGTGTAATCAAAATCGAATCTTTTTAAACAAAACTCTTGACATCCAAGCTGAGTCGTAGCAAACGTGATATTTAATTAGCATGTGCTATTTTTTTCTTTTCCTTTTCCGAGAAGAAAAGGACAATACAAAAAAAGCGTACATCAGATTCATTATAGTTGAACAGGAGTCTCAGAATCGTAGAACACGTTAACCTTTAATTCTTTTGCGTATTGCATACGTCAACAATATCTGTAAAAATATCCGCAGGGGCCTGCTTACTCGAAAAGCAGTGCGATAATAAAGTGAAAAGCAATGGATTCAACCTTTGAAATTTTCAGCTCTTGACACATAAGCTTCGGATAAGCTATTACTGTATTCTTCATTTCGTTCAAATTTCATGACGCAATGAATTTCCACTTTTGTAGAAAACAATTGCATATCACTATTTTGTTGTGCAATAAAACATTTAAAATCTATTTCTTTTCAGGTCTTGGTTCTGGGATGTCTGATCCTCGGCGCCTGCGCGAAAAGCACAAAGAAGAAGTCTGTCACCACTGATCTCGTCGCCGCTGCAACAGGATATGGCGGAGCTACAGGAGGAGGTGGAGGTGGAGGCGGTGGTTACGGAGGTGGAGGTTCAGGAGGAGGTGGTTACGGAGGTGGAGGTTCAGGAGGAGGTGGTTACGGAGGAGGAGGTTTAGGTGGAGGAGGTGGAGGTGGCTATGGAGGAGGTTATGGCGGAAGCGGCGGAGGTGGCGGAGGATACGGAGGAGGTGGAGGAGGCGGTGGCGGTGGAAAAGGAGGAACTACGATTCTTCTTGCTATCCCAGTTTCCCTAAACACAGGTGGTAAAGGAGGAGGTGGAGGTGGGGGATACGGTGGAGGTTCCGGAGGAGGAGCAGGAGGAGGAGGATATGGTGGCGGTGGAGGCAGTGGAGGTGGAGGATATGGAGGCGGTTCCCTTGGAGGTTTGGGCGGATTAGGTGGATACGGTGGTGGATCCGGCGGCTATGGTGGTGGTGGCGGTGGAAAATCCGGAGGAGGTGGAGGAGGAGGATATGGTGGCGGAGGAGGAGGAGGATATGGTGGCGGAGGAGGAGGAGGAAAGTCTGGCGGTGGTGGAGGAGGATACGGTGGTGGTCTAGGCGGCGGATATGGAGGAAGCGGTGGTCTTGGAGGTGGATACGGTGGAGGATTAGGAGGTTTAGGTGGAGGCTTGGGAGGTGGCTATGGAGGTGGCGGAGGAGGGAAAAGTGGTGGAGGTGGGGGCGGAGGATATGGCGGTGGAAAAGGAGGAGGCGGCGGAGGCGGATATGGAGGAGGAAGTGTTGGAGGTGGGTATGGCGGCGGATCTCTTGGCGGTGGTAAAGGAGGAGGAGGTGGTGGCGGATACGGCGGCGGAAGTCTTGGTGGAGGATATAGTGCCGGTGGAGGAGGAAGCGGAGGAGGTTACGGTGGGGGTGGAAGCGAAGGAGGATATGGAGGTAGTGGAGGCGGAGGTGGCGTCACACTTCTCGGCTTGAGTATTAGCAATTTAGGTAGTGCAAAGGCAGGAGGCGGCGGAGGGGGCGGATACAGTGGTGGCGGCGGAGGAGGACATGGAGGAGGAGGAGGAGGAGGAGGTGGTGGATATGGTGGCGGTGGACTTGGCGGAGGACTTGGAGGTGGACTTGGCGGTGGATACGGTGGTAGTGGCGGAGGAGGCAGTGGTGGATACGGTGGAAGCGGTGGTTATGGAGGTGGTGCTCTAGGAGGTGGAGGAGGAGGCGGATACGGCGGCGGCATCGGATCAGGTAACAGCAAAGGAGGATTTGGCGGTGTTTCAGGAGGCTATGGAGGACTCTCCTGGTGAAAGAAAACAGAAAATAGAATACACGCAAAATCAAGTAAGTAACTGGCCATTTTAAAATTTCCACACATATATTTATAAAAAATTTCCTTATATACAGTATATTTATATGTTTTTTGCATTTTACCTGACTGAACTAAATTGATTCTATTCAACACTGCGAAATTAACAGCAGTCAGTTTTTTTCTGAAATTTTATCTTATAAAATATAAATATAAAATTCGGAGGAAGAGGTTTAGGTGGATATAGTAATTTAAATTTTTTGTGAAATGTAACAAAGGTGTTTTCTAAAACGTAAAACAGTAATAAGAAGATAACATTTAAAATGAACTGGAATAATTCTATACGTTACTCAATCAAAATATGTTACTGCTTCTTTTAGATCCTTAAATCTGAGGTGCATCTTTCTCTGTAAAGCGTTTGGAAATCTTCTTAACATTTTACAGGAGTGCGATACCTGACCACATTTGCAATAAAGTATTTCCAAATATTTTTTCGCAATCGTAATTAGCAGAGATTAAATAAAATACATTTTCAAATTAAAGTATGTAAGTAATGCCGTTCAAGTTTTGGGAGATGCTGGATGAATTTAAGAATGAAGCTCAATTCTATGGATCTTGTAGGTTTGGAATCAATACAATTCCACCTGGAAAAATACGAAAGTAGAAATATCACTCTACTAATTAGAATATAAAGCTCTGAGGTTGATTCTCAAATCATAATGAAATTGCAGCACATAACACTGACGGTAGTTCATCGCATTGGGATATTCTCTTAAGCAAAATATACACTGAGTGGACCAAATTATTATGATCACCGGATCATTTTATGCAAAGTAATACACGGTCGAGTCACATTATTGTGACCACCAGTTAATATCCAGAGTAACGGCCGTGTGCAGCGCGGACAGCAGCTAGACGAGTTGGGAGTGACTCAATAAGGTGCTGGAAGGTGCTCACTGGTATGTGGAGCTATGCTGACTGCAGTGCATCTGACAGCTGCTGGAGGGTGCGTGGTGGATGATCCATAGAGCGAACAACACGATTGAGGTGGTCCCTCAGATGCTCAATTGGGTTTAAGTCTAGGGAATTAGAGGGCCAGGCAAGTACTTTGAAGTCTTTATCGTGCTCTTTTAACGACTATCGGACATTTCTGCGGTGTGACACGTTGCGTAGTCGTGCTGGAAGATCCCATCCTCCCCAGGGAAGACAATCAGCTTGTATGGATGTACGTGGTATGCAAAGATGGATTCAAAACGAATTCGGTCCATAGTGTCTTCCACAGGTATGAGTGGACCTAGGGAATGCCACGAAAACATTCCCTAGACCATAAAGCTGCCCCACCAGCTTGTGTTCTTTATAACGAAGTAAATTTCTCCGTCATTTTCAGTCCACGCTGGGGATCGAACCCGAGTCCACTTATTCCGGAACAAGTAGCTCTACCAACTGAGGTACGCAGACGTTCGTTCTTGCTGCTATCTGCCTTTATGTCGTGTGCGTCCTGCGGGGCAGGCACGTCACATCTTCCAACAGTGGTTGAAAAGTGTTCCCCGATGTTTCTCTCCTTATTCGCCAACGTCCATCCGTTCGATGAAGCACAAAACATGATTCATCGGAGAAGGCAATCCTTTGCCAATCAGTGGAGGTCCAATTCCGATATTGCCGTGCAAATGTAAATCTTTTCTGCCGATGCACCTTCGTTAGCATAGGTGCAGTGACCATCCGTCTGCATCAGGGCCCCGTACGCAGCAAGGTTCGCTGAACTGTCGTTTTGCCGCCCCGGTGGCGCAGTGGTCTAAGGCGCTGGTCTCTGATCATTCGTCAGTAAGGGGTCCGGGTTCGAATCCCGGTCAGGCATGGATGTTGTGTTTGTCTTACGGCACTGGCTCTCTCCCTTCCCTGGAACCAGTGACCCTAAATTAGGGACGGGCGACTGCTTATAGCCCATTGAGTTGCTCACGGTGGCCGTTAAACCTAAAAAAAAAAAAAAACTATCGTTTTACACACATTTCCGGTAGCCCCCTGGCTCAGTCGGCCAGTGAGTTGTACAGCGAAGTAAATTTCTGCGTCACTTTTGTCCACGCCGGTAGGCACGTCACATCTCCCCCTCCCCCTATCCCCGAAAGAGGGCCGGGGGCATGGCCCACGGCCCTCTGCGGCTCGGTGTCAAATTCGGAATACGTGTACTCCATAGATACTCATTTATTCATAGAATCAACTGGAAGTATATTATTCGATGGAACATCTGGAATAATAGACATACTCGTTGTCACATGCTGGGCAAATGGACCGCACATTTTTATGACAAATATAGTGATGAAACGACAGTATATTATTTATGAGATTAACACAAATATAGTTAATGTAAAAACGTACACAAAGATACTTTATGCATAATCAAATTACTTGTGATCAGTGACTTTTTTATGCTAATTATTTATGTGTTTGGCTTTACGCATTTATTAAACAATTTCTCTTGACATCTATAATATCTAAAATGAAGTATGCGAGATTATAATTATAATTATTGACGCAGTTATTTGTAAGTACGTACGGTTGCTTATATTTGAGCATGTCATGTACTCGATTACAATACGATTGTACTTAAAAAAAAACCCGAGAAGTTTCAGGTTCTCATGTTTAAGTAGATTTTTTTTAGCAGTGTACCCAACGACGAAGAAAGTTCCAGAATCATGAACTGACGCTAATTTAGCATGAATTCCTTTGGGAGGAACATTTTTATGAATTAAGAACTCTATAACTGATCTTTGTTTGACACAGTTGTTGAAAGAGCATCATCCATTTCTAACACAATTAAATGCGAACAAATGGATGTACGAAGTTCTATTACGCAGTAGAATGAAGTTAACGGTACAAAGAAGCGGTTGCTAGGCAACAAATCATGCGTGGATGAAGTACTTATTGAACATGCCTTGTAGTAAAACGATAAGTGTTTGATGGCTGTTGAAATACCGAGCTTAAGGCTCCTTCAAATTAAATATTATTTGTTGAGTTTAACTTCGTTCGATGAACCCTTATTCTTTAATTCGTATCGTTGCTTAAAAATCCCATAGCTGCAATATTTCAGTCTTGTAAAATTCAGTAACAAGTAAAACGGCCAGGTTCAAGAATTTAGTAGAAAAGAGTTCTTAGAAGTTTGAATATCACTTCATTTTAGGGATCAAGTCGAAGTCACAGCGGCTTAAGTCAGGAGAGTACAGCGGATGGTAGAGCACTTCTTAGCACCATCGAATGAACAACTGATCCACAGCATATGCAACATGCGCTCGAGCATTGTCATGCAAAAGGATGGATGGATTCAGCATAAAGTATATCCGCATCTTCCTCAAAGCTGGTCGCAGACTTTGTTCCAAAAGTGTAGAGTGATACTGCGTAGTGACGGTCTCGCGTTGGAGTACGGCATGCCTCAGGATAACACCATCGCACTCGTACACGGAAATAACCATAGCCTTCACACTGCTGGAGTTACAACGATGTTTCATCTAGCGTGATTTTGCGGCGAAGAAAAGCTTCAGTTTTGCGCTCGTAGCGTTCCGAGTGGATACGAGCAGACTCGTATCGTTGCCATTCTGGATCTCAGTCACAGAGTGCGGAACTAATCGCGATGCATTTTTTCTCATTTCCCGGCGTTCCTTCACAATGTGTAACACAGTTGTATGCTACACTTATGTCTGATTGGCTAACTAACGAATCGCAAAGCGCCGATCTGCCTCCAGCGACGAGGAAACAGCGCTCACTTATTCTTCTCTTGCCCTAGGATGACCTGATTGAGGCTCAGTTTTCACATTTTGGCGTCCATAATTGAAGGCTTTTACCCATCATGCAACTGTTCTGTATGGTAATGCAGATTTCCTACAAGACTCTAAAAGTCCTTGATGACACTGTCGCGCGGTACGACCTCCGGCACTTTAAATCTTTATCCAACACCGCTGCTCCAATTTCGAAAACATTGGGACTAGACCGACGGGTAGTGATAGCTCATTTTCTTCTCGTTACTGCGCAGGCGCATGCAGTTGGGTGGGCGAATCCATTTCCCAATGAGGTGTGCTAGGTATCCAACCAACGTGTGGCATGTTCCGATGTCTATCAACTGCAACGCCTGAGCATAGCAGTGATTAATATAACTCACTGAAGGATATACCAACCTAACTAGACCCACCCTTCGCTGGGAGACATCGCCCCTCGAACAAAATGGAATCAACTTGATCCTTTAATAATAAAGAAACGAAAATTACAAAGCCAAAAATTACAAACAAACAATCAGTTAAATACAATGCAAATTATCACAATTCCTTTACAAAACCCGAAATCACCAAAATTCGTAAGGGGTATGACAAAACTGATTACGCTGAATAAATATTTAACAGTCGATATCAGAAAATCACAAATTCAACAAAATAGCACAATCACTTATAACAACCAAATAACAAATACTAATAAACAATTTTTCTTAACTGCCATCAATTAAAAATGCATAGAGTAATTCCCTTAGCAAATACAAAATAGAGATACAATTTTAAATCAATTCACACTATACGAAAAACTCACAATCCCCATAAGAACAAAGTGCCGCAGATTCAAGGTACTCAACAAGATAATTGGCATTAAAACATCAGTATATGCGAACGCAAATTCATAGAACAATTAAAAAAAAAAAAAAACACACACACATTCACAAAATAACTTACGATGGTTTTACATTTCCAGAATAGTTATTTTCATTTCATTTATTGCGTTTTTGTTGTTACAGATATGGTATTACATAATCATAAATATATAACACAAATAATATATTTTTGTAACAACAGGGAATGAGGAGGGAAAAGGCCTGATAGGCCTAACCGCTTTTCTCCCACAGCATCAAAATTTACATGAAAATAAAAAAAAATAAAAAAAATCATAAACAAGGCAAGTCTCCATAATATCAAACACAGCTAGGGTGATGCTACCAATTAATAAAGGTATAATAATAGTACATTATGAGCTCTTTGGTCAGTAAGAAATGCCTGAGTTTTCCTTTAAATATATTAATATTATTAAGTGATACAATATCAGTAGGAAATGTATTCCATAATGCAGGACCAATATAATTAATGAATGATTTAAATCGTTCTGTTCGTGGAAACATGGGGATTAATGTTGTTTTATGTCTCGTGGAATAATCATGACTGTGAGTATTTATTGTAATAAAACTTTGGTAATACTAATTTATAATTCTCAAAAACATTAGTTTACCAATACTATAGATATGCAATTGTTGAATAGTTATAATAGCATCAGTATAACAATGCACAACTCAAACAAATACACCATCCCAGGTAATTCAAGACATAATCCCATCTTACTCATGAGATGAAAAATAAACAAATTAAGAACTCAAAACCATTATTATATCTCAAATTCAGAAGATGAATCCCGAAAGTCGGAGACTTCCAACACTTCCATCTCATGAAACTTAAGATATTTCATAAACTCCTGCACTTTCTTACAAACATGCGGTCTTCCCAACAACGTGTGGCATAAGCAGCATAAAATTGCTGCGTTCCGCCTCGATTCTACAGATGTGTTGCCACTATTAAAATTCGAACCGTCATAGTAAAAATCGTAATGATTTTGTAAGATGTGTTTCTGCAATTAAATCCGCAATTTTGATTTCTTTATGTGTCGAAGTTTTCATCAGCACTGGTTAGTATTACTAATTCAACATACACAGTGCGTCAAAGAATTTTTAAGACTGGCGCTAGATTTCAGCCTACGGTGGCGCCACCAGTGTAATCGCGAATGCGTTATAAACCGTGACCATCTGCTTGCTTTCTGCCAAAAGTACTGCGCAGTTGTTAAAGTAACTCAAACGAAACGGGCGTTCATTAGAGAAGTAAACTTTTTTCATGATGAATTATTAAGATGGAACAAAGGGCTGTTATTAAATTTAACACAAAACTTGGTAAAAGTTCCTCGGAAACGTACCAAATGATGAAACAAGTTTACGGTGAGTTTTGTTTAAGTAGATCAAATGTTTTCCCGTGGCACAAACGTTTTTTGGACGGAAGAGATACGCTAGAATATGATAAGCATACCGGGAGACCAAGTTCATCTAGGACACCTGAGATTATTGAAAAAGTGCGTGATTTCCTGGCAAACAATCGATGTGTGCCACTAAGAATGATGGAAGAGTCTTTAAACATCAACAAAGAAACGATTCGAACCATCCTGCATGAAGATTTGGGCAAAACAAAAGTCTGTGCTGAATTTTTTTCACACACGTTAACCAATGAACAAAAATCAAGGAGAAGTGCACATTGCAGAGACATCATTTCAGCCGCTGAAAATGATCCAAACTTCTTAAAATCGATTGTTACAGGTGATGAAACATGGTGTTTTCAATATGATGCTAAAACAAAGCGACAAAGTGCGGAATGGAAGTAAAGAAATTCACCACAAGCCAAAAAAAACAAGAAAAGTTCCATCGAAAATCAAAACAATGCTCATTACATTCTTTGATAGTATCCACAAAGAATTTGTTCCAAGTGGACAAACAATTACTGGTGAGTTTTATTTAAATGTTTTGAGGAGTTTGATGGGCAGAATTCGTCGCATTCGTCCAGAATATCGGGATGAAAACAGTTGGTGTTTGTTGCACGATAATGCACCCAGTCACACCTCACTTCTTGTTCGTAGACTTTTGGCGAAAAATAACGTCTGTGTGTTGAATCATCCACCGTATTCGCCTGATTTAGCACCCTGCGACTTTTCTTTATTCCCAAAACTTAAAATGACGTTAAAAGGGTGTTATTTTGATGATATTTCGACCTTACAAATTGCTTCGACGCGTGCTTTGGAGGCACTTCCGCAAAGTGAACTGGAACAGGCATTCGAATCAATATTAAATCGCTGTAACAAGTGTATTGAAGCCGGAGGGACTTATTTTGAATAACAAACCAAAACAAATTATAATTTCTTGTTTCTATTTCGTTTTACAGACCCAGTCTTAAAAATTATTTGCCACACTGTGTATATTTGTTTTTAACGTTTGAATTACAACAGACCCATGTTCTTCTTTTACTTACAGGTTGCTGAATGAAGGGCTGGCTACTTCCCCGAAACCGAAGTTCATCATTTTCGTTATTCGAGCGAAAAGTACTACAAACACCAGAACCAAAGGACTGGAATACTAACAACTCTAGTTCTCAGAAACACAGTCGCTTCGTTCAGCAAGCTAACAGAAAAGTGCCTTTAAATATTGTGGTCATAATACCACGAACTATACAGCAACTGTACACCTATGTATGTCTCTTCTGTGATTGAGCACATATTATGTGGAGATATGAACCTCCACCATACTGCGTACATCCTAGAAAAGAAAGTTTTACCGTCAGTTTCCATTCGTTTTGCGAGTGATCTGAAGCATTGGCGAATTCAAGAACAGGTTTTCTTCATTTGAAGAGGCGCATACTGGTTCTCCGCTGCTCCAACCTATAATCTGATTAAAATAGGATTTCCTGTACAGCTTTATTCAGTGGAGAACCATGGCTGCACCCACCATCTTCGAATGTCTAAATGTCTCTCTGTTTATATTGTGGAGTATATCGTTCAGTGTAACTGAAGCAAACGTTCCTGTAATAAAGATATTCCGTTGAAGGAAATTCGTGCTTATCATTGTTTATGTGTGTTACAAAACACAGAGCGTGTTCAGAAAGTAATGTTTCCATATTTATACACAAGCCCACTGGCAAGGTATCAAATTGAAACAAAACAAGGACAGAACTCGGAATATCTGCTTTAATTCACATATTTTAATTTTATACATAGCTTTCCCTAACGTTCAATTCACATACGCCAACGTTTTTAAAAAGTTTTTTAAATCCGTGTCTAAAAAACCTTCAGGATGTTCTGGGAACCATTTCCTCGTAGCGGCCTGAACATCTTCGTCACCGGTGAATTGAATTCCTTTCAAATGTCTCTTGAGAGCAGAAGACAACCAGAAGCAGGACGGTGTCAAATCTGGGATGTGGGTAGGGTGCTCAACAACTTCAAACTCTACGTCACAGGTGAACTGAATTCCTTTCAGATGTCTCTTGAGAGCAGAAGACAACCAGAAGTCGGATGGTGCCAAATCTGGGCTGTAGGTAGGGTGTTCAAAAACTTCAAACTCTTCGTCACAGGTGAACTGAATTCCTTTCAGATGTCTCTTGAGAGCAGCAGACAAACAGACCTACCCGAGGGCCACCACTTAACGTGCTCTTCCGCTGCACGGTGGATATTCAGCGATGTTTAGAAGTTCAAACCACCACGCCAGGTTTGAACCTGGGGTCCCTCCATCAGTAGTCTGGATCTCTAATCACTATGCCATCCGCTGCTCGGTTTCAAATTCGGAATACGTGTACTCCATACATATTCATTTTTTCATAGAATCAACAGGAAGTATATTATTCGATGGAACATCTGGAATAATAGATATACTCGTTGTCACATGCTGGGCAAATGCATCGCACAATTTTATGACAAAAATAGTGATGAAGCGACAATATATTATTTATGAGATTGACACAAATATAGTTAATGTAAAAACGTACACAGAGATACTTTATGCATAATTAAATTACTTGTGATCAGTGACTTTGTTATGCTAATTATTTATGTGTTTGGCTTTAAGCATTTATTAAACAATTTCTCTTGACATCTATAATATCTAAAATGAAGTAATACGAGATTATATTTATATTTATGGACGCAGTTATTTGTAAGTACGTACGGTTGCTTATATTTGAGCATGTCATGTACTCGATTACGATACGATTGTACTTAAAAAAAACGAATAGGTTCAGGCTCTCATTTTTAAGTAGATTTGTTTTTAGCAGTGTACCGAACGACGAACACTGCTTATGTCTGCAGTCCCAGAATCATGAACTGACGCTAATTTAGCATGAAGTCTTTTGGGAGGAACATTTTCATGAATTAAGAACTCTATAACTGATCTTTGTTTGACACAGTTGTTGAAAGAGCATCATCCATTTCTAACACAATTAAATGCCAACAAATGGATGTTCGGAGTTCTATTTCGCAGTAGTATGAAGCTAACGGTACAAAGAAGCGGTTGCTAGGCAACAAATCATGCGCGGATGAAGTACTTATTGAACATGCCTTGTAGTAAAACGATAAGTGTTTGATGGCTGTTGAAATACCGAGCTTAAGGCTCCTTCAAATTAAATATCATTTGTTGAGTTTAAACCCTTATTCTTTAATTCGTACCTTTTCTTAAAAATCACATAGCTGCAATATTTCAGTCTTGTGAAATTCTGTAACAAGTAAAACAGCCAGGTTCAAGAATTTAGCAGAAAACAGTTCCTAGAAGTTTAATATGAACCTTTGTTGTATCCGAAGGATACAAAAAAAATTGAGGAGCGCGCAGGCAAAACCAAACGTGTCACAAAAATGTGAATTATCAAGTAAGCATTGGATATGATAAAGGATGATATTCTGATTCCGTTTCTGTATCATAAACCGACCCAAACCAAACACCTACTCATTTTATAAACGAAAAATGCGCGATTCAAGCAAAAACGAACATGTACCAGTTGCAGGCTCAAGCAAAATCCAACATGTCGAGTGAACCAATCAGAGCTCCAAAATTCGGTCACGTGACGAAGCTGATAAGAGTGACGCAGTGGCATTCACGTTTTCAGACAGTCGACGTTTTCTGATCAATCGTGGTGATAATTTTTGTGCGTTTTTCATAGTTTTAGAGATATGGAAGAGGTCGGAGATGGTTTAGTAATAATGAAGGTTTAAAAGGACAAAGGAAAAGAACCAAAAGAGAAAGTGTGAAAGAAAAAGCTAAGAAAGAACGCTATGGTGCTCCAGATGATTACAAAGTTTTCATGGGTTGCAAACATGACAACACTCGGTTCTTGTGCTGTAAAATTCGTCCATGTGATGCATTATTCGTCTATGTGAACATCAGGAACAATGTGACTGCCTGGAGGAAGACTGTGGTCTACATATTTGATTTTTATTAATGCACTTGTTTTCCAATTTTTATAAAAATCCGTTCTTCTCAGTCAAGCATTTTTTTATACCACCAATTATTATTTTCGTTAATTTGTAATAAATTGAGCAAAATAAAGGCATACCAACATAGGACAGCAACTTTGGTAAATAATGAACAGAAATTATAAAAAATAAAGTAAAAAACATCAACTGAAAAGTGAAAATGCTTTATTTTCTCCATCAACTTTTTCTTTCAAACCTTGAGATTTTGTTAGAGAATAGGTATTCCATTAAAGGCAGGTTGATTATTGAACAGATAGATAGATTAAATTCAGAATATGTTCAAGCAAAACCCAACGAGTCACTAGGGCATCTGATCAAAAACAAATATGTCACTTGAAGCTCGAACAAAACAAAACATGTCAACAACAAAAAGTTTAATATTTGGTTTTTAAAATATTTTTGATCTGAACCACATCCATAGACGTGTTTAGAGCACCAAAAGGAAAGTGGCTGATAATTGAACAGTACGAAATTCATTGCGCATAACTCAATGAACGTTTTTTTCTGCCTACTGCAAATGTAGATCTGATGTACATGTTTGGTTTTGCTTGCTCGCTTCTCAATTAGTAGCTTGGCGTACACTGGTCTTCGTAATAATCAACTGCTTACAGAAATAAAGTACTTGCAGCTTTAAACTATCAACTTCAAAAAGACAACATTTATGGCTTTATAACGTAAGCCTATTTACGTTATGTAAGATGTCCGGCTGAATAGATGTTAAACTACGGGTAAATGCGATGCAACTAATTGTGCCGGATAGCTCCCGTTAGAGTAAGGCTTTTACAAAGGCCAGACGAAACATATACACAAGTCGAACTTACGTCAACTTTTTATTGGTCCAGCAACATTAGACGAAATCCAAAACACACCAATTCACATATCTTAGTCAAGAAGTCCAACTTACGTCAACTTTTGATTGGTCCAGCAACATTAGACGAAATCCAAAACACACCACTTCCCATATCTTAGTCAAGAAGTCCAACTTACGTCAACTTTTGATTGGTCCAGCAACATTAGACGAAATCCCAAACACACCACTTCAAATATCTTAGTCAAAAAGTCCAACTTACGTCAACTTTTGATTTGTCCAGCAACATTAGACGAAATCCAAAACACACCACTTCCCATATCTTAGTCAAGAAGTCCAACTTACGTCAACTTTTGATTGGTCCAGCAACATTAGACAAAATCCAAAACACACCACTTCCCATATCTTAGTCAAGAAGTCCAACTTACGTCAACTTTTGATTTGTCCAGCAACATTAGACGAAATCCAAAACACACCAATTCACATATCTTAGTCAAGAAGTCCAACTTACGTCAACTTTTGATTGGTCCAGCAACATTAGACGAAATCCAAAACACACCACTTCACATATCTTAGTCAAGAAGTCCAACTTACGTCAACTTTTGATTGGTCCAGCAACATTAGACGAAATCCAAAACACACCAATTCACATATCTTAGTCAAGAAGTCCAACTTACGTCAACTTTTGATTGGTCCAGCAACATTAGACGAAATCCAAAACACACCAATTCACATATCTTAGTCAAGAGGTTTACAAGCAAAAGTCACTGACGATCTAACATCTTCACACACACAAAGCAAATGCTGCATCGTCTTTTTATCTAACATTCTTATCCCACACATTCACACATCACTCTTCTTCCGACCTCAGTGTGTTGCCAACATCATTTTCGTTAGAGGGAAAAGACATAACGTTAAGGTTTGAAAATGTCTAAGAGAACGAACTCAAATTTACATAGAAAGCGAAACTCAAAAGGAAAGTTAAAATAGAATATACGTTAAAGCTTCTAGACGCACCAGATTTGAAGCCTTTATGCAGATGTACGTAAAAGTCACCTACACAGTGCACATGCAAAATACGGTCACGTGCATCACCACGTGATCTGGGCAACTATTTAAGACAGCTGCTCATCAGTAATCGTCAGTAGCGTTGATCACAATGGGAAAAGCAAAATATCTTTCGGAGTTCAATAACGGGATTAGTTTCCGGTACTGACAGTCGCGTGCATATACGGAAACTACTGATTTCTGCGAAGAACCGGAAAGTTCGCATTCAGCGGTTCCAGGAACACCGTGATGAGACACTGGAAAAAAGTCATGTGGTCCGACGAGTCCTATACGGAAACCACTGGTTTCTGCGAAGAACCGGAATGTTCGTCTACAGTGGTGTCAGGGACACCGTGATTGGACACTGGAAAAACGTCATGTGGTCCGATGAGTCCTATACGGAAACCACTCATTTCTGCGAAGAGCCGGAAAGTTAGTCTACAGTGGTGTCACGAACATCATGACTGGACACTGAAAAAAAGTCAGGTGGTTCGACGAGTCCTATACGGAAACCACTCATTTCTGCGAAGAGTCGGAAAGTTCGTCAACAGTGGTGTCACGAACACCGTATTTGGACACCGGAAAAAGTCATGTGGTCCGACGAGTACTATACGCAAACCACTGATTTCTGAGAAGAGCTGGAAAGTTCGTCTACAGTGGTGTCAGAAACACCGTAATTGGACAATGGAAAAAAGTCATGTGGTCCGACGTGTCCTATACGGAAAATATTGATTTCTGAGAAGAGCTGGAAAGTTCGTCTACAGTGGTGTCCGGAACACCGTGATTGGACACTGGAAAAAAGTCATGTGGTCCGACGAGTCCTATACAGAAACCACCGATTTCTGAGAAGAGCTGGAAAGTTCGTCTACAGTGGTGTCAGAAACACCGTAATTGGACACTGGAAAAAAGGCATGTGGTCCGAAGAGACCTATACGGAAACCATTGATTTTTGAGAAGAGCTGGAAAGTTCGTCTACAGTGGTGCCAGAAACACCGTGATTGGACACTGGAAAAAGGCATGTGGTCTGACGAGTCCTATTCAGAAACCACCGATTTCTGAGAAGAGCTGGGAAGTTTGTCTACGGTGGTGTCAGGAACACCGTGATTGGACACTAGAAAATAGTCATGTGGTCCGACGAGTCCAATACGGAAACCAGTGATCTCTGCAAAGAACCGGAAAGTTCGTCTAAAGTGCTGTCAGAAACATACTGACTGGACACTGGAAATAGGCGGGTGCAGGGTACTTAATAATGAAAGCAAATTATGAGCTAAGACATGTAGGAGAAAACGTAGTTCGTACCTTTATAATGACAAAACACACAGATAGTAGAGACGACAGAAAGCAAAACCCACGCAAATGTTCGAAATATCTGAACACGAGGTACACACGACCACCACACTCAGAGTTAGCTTTGTATTAGAAGCACCTACCCAATAACACGTTGGCCCACCTTTCTGTGCAATCACGGCTCGCAGACGCCTAGGAACAGATTCTACAAGGTGTCAAACATTCCCCATGTGTACACTGAGTTAGCTTTGTATTAGGAACACCAACCTAATAACACGTTGGCCCACCTTTCTGTGCAATCACGGCTTGCAGACGCCTAGGAACAGATACTACAAGGTGTCGAACATCCCCCATGCGTACACTGAGTTAGCTTTGTATTAGGAACACCTACCCAATAACACTTTGGCCCACCTTTCTGTGCAATCACGGCTCGCAGACGCCTAGGAACAGATTCTACAAGGTGTCGAACATCCCCCATGCGTTCACTGAGTTAGCTTTGTATTAGGAAACACCTACCCAATAACACTTTGGCCCACCTTTCTGTGCAATCACGGCTCGCAGACGCCTAGGAACAGATACTACAAGGTGTCGAACATCCCCCATGCGTACACTGAGTTAGCTTTGTATTAGGAACACCTACCTAATAACACGTTGGCCCACTTTTCTGTGCAATCATGGCTTGCAGACGCCTAGGAACAGATACTACAAGGTGTCGAACATCCCCCATGCGTACACTGAGTTAGCTTTGTATTAGGAACACCTACCCAATAACACTTTGGCCCACCTTTCTGTGCAATCACGGCTCGCAGACTCCTAGGAACAGATACTACAAGGTGTCGAACATCCCCCATGCGTTCACTGAGTTAGCTTTGTATTAGGAAACACATACCCAATAACAGTTTGGCCCACCTTTCTGTGCAATCACGGCTCGCAGACGCCTAGGAACAGATACTACAAGGTGTCGAACATCCCCCATGCGTACACTGAGTTAGCTTTGTATTAGGAACACCTACCCAATAACACTTTGGCCCACCTTTCTGTGCAATCACGGCTCGCAGACTCCTAGGAACAGATACTACAAGGTGTCGAACATCCCCCATGCGTTCACTGAGTTAGCTTTGTATTAGGAAACACATACCCAATAACAGTTTGGCCCACCTTTCTGTGCAATCACGGCTCGCAGACTCCTAGGAACAGATACTACAAGGTGTCGAACATCCCCCATGCGCACACTGAGTTAGCTTTGTATTAGGAACACCTACCTAATAACACGTTGGCCCACCTTTCTGTGCAATCATGGCTTGCAGACGCCTAGGAACAGATACTACAAGGTGTCAAACATCCCCCATGCGTCACTGAGTTAGCTTTGTATTAAGAATACCTACCTAATAACACGTTGGTCCACCTTTCTGTGCAATCACGATTCGCAGACGCCTAGGAACAGATACTACAAGGTGTCAAACATCCCCCATGCGTCACTGAGTTAGCTTTGTATTAAGAATACCTACCTAATAACACGTTGGTCCACCTTTCTGTGCAATCACGATTCGCAGACGCCTAGGAACAGATTCTACAAGGTGTCAAACATCCCCCATTCGTACACTGAGTTAGCTTTGTATTAAGAATACCTACCTAATAACACGTTGGTCCACCTTTCTGAGCAATCACGGGTCGCAGACGCCTAGGAACAGATTCTACAAGGTGTCAAACATCCCATCATTCGTACACTGAGTTAGCTTTGTGTTAAGAATACCTACCTAATAACACGTTGGTCCCCCTTTCTGAGCAATCACGGCTCGCAGACGCCTAGGAAGAGATTCTACAAGGTGTCAAACATCCCCCATTCGTACACTGAGTTAGCTTTGTATTAAGAATACCTACCTAATAACACGTTGGTCCACCTTTCTGAGCAATCACGGCTCGCAGACGCCTAGGAACAGATTCTACAAGGTGTCAAACATCCCCCATGCGTACACTGAGTTAGCTTTGTATTAAGAATACCTTCCTAATAACACGTTGGTCCATCTTCCTGAGCAATCACGGCTCGCAGACGCCTAGGAACAGATTTTACAAGGTGTCAAACATCCCCCATTCGTACACTGAGTTAGCTTTGTATTAAGAATACCTACCTAATAACACGTTGGTCCACCTTTCTGAGCAATCACGGCTCGCAGACGCCTAGGAACAGATTCTACAAGGTGTCAAACATCCCCCATGCGTACACTGAGTTAGCTTTGTATTAAGAATACCTACCTAATAACACGTTGGTCCACCTTTCTGAGCAATCACGGCTCGCAGACGCCTAGGAAGAGATTCTACAAGGTGTCAAACATCCCCCATTCGTACACTGAGTTAGCTTTGTATTAAGAATACCTACCTAATAACACGTTGGTCCACCTTTCTGAGCAATCACGGCTCGCAGACGCCTAGGAACAGATTCTACAAGGTGTCAAACATCCCCCATGCGTACACTGAGTTAGCTTTGTATTAGGAACACCTACCTAATAACACGTTGGTCCCCCTTTCTGTGCAATCACGGCTCGCAGACGCCTAGGAACAGATTCTACAAGGTGTCAAACATCCCCCATGCGTCACTGAGTTAGCTTTGTATTAAGAATACCTACCTAATAACACGTTGGTCCACCTTTCTGAGGAATCACGGCTCGCAGACGCCTAGGAACAGATTCTACAAGGTGTCAAACATCCCCCATGCGTACACTGAGTTAGCTTTGTATTAAGAATACCTACCTAATAACACGTTGGTCCACCTTTCTGAGCAATCACGGCTCGCAGACGCCTAGGAACAGATTCTACAAGGTGTCAAACATCCCCCATGCGTCACTGAGTTAGCTTTGTATTAAGAATACCTACCTAATAACACGTTGGTCCACCTTTCTGAGCAATCACGGCTCGCAGACGCCTAGGAACAGATTCTACAAGGTGTCAAACATCCCCCATGCGTACACTGAGTTAGCTTTGTATTAAGAATACCTACCTAATAACACTTTGGTCCACCTTTCTGAGCAATCACGGCTCGCAGACGCCTAGGAACAGATTCTACAAGGTGTCAAACATCCCCCATTCGTACACTGAGTTAGCTTTGTATTAAGAATACCTACCTAATAACACGTTGGTCCACCTTTCTGAGCAATCACGGCTCGCAGACGCCTAGGAACAGATTCTACAAGGTGTCAAACATCCCCCATGCGTACACTGAGTTAGCTTTGTATTAAGAATACCTACCTAATAACACGTTGGTCCACCTTTCTGAGCAATCACGGCTCGCAGACGCCTAGGAACAGATTCTACAAGGTGTCAAACATCCCCCATGCGTCACTGAGTTAGCTTTGTATTAAGAATACCTACCTAATAACACGTTGGTCCACCTTTCTGAGCAATCACGGCTCGCAGACGCCTAGGAACAGATTCTACAAGGTGTCAAACATCCCCCATGCGTCACTGAGTTAGCTTTGTATTAAGAATACCTACCTAATAACACGTTGGTCCACCTTTCTGAGCAATCACGGCTCGCAGACGCCTAGGAACAGATTCTACAAGGTGTCAAACATCCCCCATGCGTACACTGAGTTAGCTTTGTATTAAGAATACCTACCTAATAACACGTTGGTCCACCTTTCTGAGCAATCACGGCTCGCAGACGCCTAGGAACAGATTCTACAAGGTGTCAAACATCCCCCATGCGTCACTGAGTTAGCTTTGTATTAAGAATACCTACCTAATAACACGTTGGTCCACTTTTCTGAGCAATCACGGCTCGCAGACGCCTAGGAACAGATTCTACAAGGTGTCAAACATCCCCCATGCGTACACTGAGTTAGCTTTGTGTTAAGAATACCTACCTAATAACACGTTGGTCCACCTTTCTGAGCAATCACGGCTCGCAGACGCCTAGGAACAGATTCTACAAGGTGTCAAACATCCCCCATGCGTCACTGAGTTCGCTTTGTATTAAGAATACCTACCTAATAACACGTTGGTCCACCTTTCTGAGCAATCACGGCTCGCAGACGCCTAGGAACAGATTCTACAAGGTGTCAAACATCCCCCATGCGTCACTGAGTTAGCTTTGTATTAAGAATACCTACCTAATAACACGTTGGTCCACCTTTCTGAGCAATCACGGCTCGCAGACGCCTAGGAACAGATTCTACAAGGTGTCAAACATCCCCCATGCGTACACTGAGTTAGCTTTGTATTAAGAATACCTACCTAATAACACGTTGGTCCACCTTTCTGAGCAATCACGGCTCGCAGACGCCTAGGAACAGATTCTACAAGGTGTCAAACATCCCCCATGCGTCACTGAGTTAGCTTTGTATTAAGAATACCTACCTAATAACACGTTGGTCCACCTTTCTGAGCAATCACGGCTCGCAGACGCCTAGGAACAGATTCTACAAGGTGTCAAACATCCCCCATGCGTCACTGAGTTAGCTTTGTATTAAGAATACCTACCTAATAACACGTTGGTCCACCTTTCTGAGCAATCACGGCTCGCAGACGCCTAGGAACAGATTCTACAAGGTGTCAAACATCCCCCATGCGTACACTGAGTTAGCTTTGTATTAAGAATACCTACCTAATAACACGTTGGTCCACCTTTCTGAGCAATCACGGCTCGCAGACGCCTAGGAACAGATTTTACAAGGTGTCAAACATCCCCCATTCGTACACTGAGTTAGCCTTGTATTAAGAATACCTACCTAATAACACGTTGGTCCCCCTTTCTGTGCAATCACGGCTCGCAGACGCCTAGGAACAGATTCTACAAGGTGTCAAACATCCCCCATGCGTCACTGAGTTAGCTTTGTATTAAGAATACCTACCTAATAACACGTTGGTCCACCTTTCTGAGCAATCACGGCTCGCAGACGCCTAGGAACAGATTCTACAAGGTGTCAAACATCCCCCATGCGTACACTGAGTTAGCTTTGTATTAAGAATACCTACCTAATAACACGTTGGTCCACCTTTCTGAGCAATCACGACTCGCAGACGCCTAGGAACAGATTCTACAAGGTGTCAAACATCCCCCATGCGTCACTGAGTTAGCTTTGTATTAAGAATACCTACCTAATAACACGTTGGTCCACCTTTCTGAGCAATCATGGCTCGCAGACGCCTAGGAACAGATTCTACAAGGTGTCAAGCATCCCCCATGCGTCACTGAGTTAGCTTTGTATTAAGAATACCTACCTAATAACACGTTGGTCCACCTTTCTGAGCAATCACGGCTCGCAGACGCCTAGGAACAGATTCTACAAGGTGTCAAACATCCCCCATGCGTCACTGAGTTAGCTTTGTATTAAGAATACCTACCTAATAACACGTTGGTCCACCTTTCTGAGCAATCACGGCTCGCAGACGCCTAGGAACAGATTCTACAAGGTGTCAAACATCCCCCATGCGTACACTGAGTTAGCTTTGTATTAAGAATACCTACCTAATAACACGTTGGTCCACCTTTCTGAGCAATCACGGCTCGCAGACGCCTAGGAACAGATTCTACAAGGTGTCAAACATCCCCCATGCGTACACTGAGTTAGCTTTGTATTAAGAATACCTACCTAATAACACGTTGGTCCACCTTTCTGAGCAATCACGGCTCGCAGACGCCTAGGAACAGATTCTACAAGGTGTCAAACATCCCCCATGCGTCACTGAGTTAGCTTTGTATTAAGAATACCTACCTAATAACACGTTGGTCCACCTTTCTGAGCAATCACGGCTCGCAGACGCCTAGGAACAGATTCTACAAGGTGTCAAACATCCCCCATGCGTCACTGAGTTAGCTTTGTATTAAGAATACCTACCTAATAACACGTTGGTCCACCTTTTCTGAGCAATCACGGCTCGCAGACGCCTATTAACAGATTGTACAAGGTGTCAAACATCCCCCATGCGTACACTGAGTTAGCTTTGTATTAAGAATACCTACCTAATAACACGTTGGTCCACCTTTCTGAGCAATCACGGCTCGCAGACGCCTAGGAACAGATTCTACAAGGTGTCAAACATCCCCCATGCGTCACTGAGTTAGCTTTGTATTAAGAATACCTACCTAATAACACGTTGGTCCACCTTTCTGAGCAATCACGGCTCGCAGACGCCTAGGAACAGATTCTACAAGGTGTCAAACATCCCCATGCGTCACTGAATTAGCTTTGTATTAAGAATACCTACCTAATAACACGTTGGTCCACCTTTCTGAGCAATCACGGCTCGCAGACGCCTAGGAAACAGATTCTACAAGGTGTCAAACATCCCCCATTCGTCACTGAGTTAGCTTTGTATTAAGAATACCTACCTAATAACACGTTGGTCCACCTTTCTGAGCAATCACGGCTCGCAGACGCCTAGGAACAGATTCTACAAGGTGTCAAACATCCCCCATGCGTACACTGAGTTAGCTTTGTATTAAGAATACCTACCTAATAACACGTTGGTCCACCTTTCTGAGCAATCACGGCTCGCAGACGCCTAGGAACAGATTCTACAAGGTGTCAAACATCCCCCATGCGTACACTGAGTTAGCTTTGTATTAAGAATACCTACCTAATAACACGTTGGTCCACCTTTCTGAGCAATCACGGCTCGCAGACGCCTAGGAACAGATTCTACAAGGTGTCAAACATCCCCCATGCGTACACTGAGTTAGCTTTGTATTAAGAATACCTACCTAATAACACGTTGGTCCACCTTTCTGAGCAATCACGGCTCGCAGACGCCTAGGAACAGATTCTACAAGGTGTCAAACATCCCCCATGCGTGCACTGAGTTAGCTTTGTATTAAGAATACCTACCTAATAACACGTTGCGTCCACCTTTCTGAGCAATCACGGCTCGCAGACGCCTAGGAACAGATTCTACAAGGTGTCAAACATCCCCCATGCGTACACTGAGTTAGCTTTGTATTAGGAACACCTACCTAATAACACGTTGGTCCCCCTTTCTGTGCAATCACGGCTCGCAGACGCCTAGGAACAGATACTACAAGGTGTCAAACATCCCCCATGCGTACACTGAGTTAGCTTTGTATTAGGAATACCCACCTAATAATGCGTTGTTCCACCTTTCTGTGCAATCACAGTTTGCAGACGTCTAGGAACAGATTCTACAAGGTGTCGAACATCTTCCATGTGTACACTGATTTTGCTTTGCATTAGGGTCATTCCTTCAGTAGGAGGCCCGTTTTTTTATCGCCGGACTGATTCTCTTAGTCAAAAGAAGTAAATCAGCACATGTGTTGTGTTTTTTCGCAGCGATACATCGACATAGCCTAATACTGTGGATAATTGACTTACTTGTGTATATCTAATTGACTTTTATTTTTGCATTATTCAGCTTAGCTAGCCAAGAATATACGCCACTGACGTGAAGCTATGGACATCCCCGTAGCAACACGGACTACGAATCACAGACAGAGTTTGAAACAGGTCAAAAGTTTTGTACCCGGATGTCCCACAGCTGGACCCGAGCCGATCCGGACCTGTAACTGATCCGGAGAAATCCGCTTTGAACTATAAATGCGAAATTCAATTTATACATATGCACATATAAACGTAATCTATGTATTCATCCCAATAATTGCTTGATATTTAATAACTGAAATCCTTTTTTAATAATAAAATTTGGTTAATTGCTAAACTTTAGTGCCACTATTTTGCGTAATCCAGAAGTAATGGCTGACTATGACCGCGGCCATAGAGTATATTACAAATGGGAATCATTATTTACACTGAAGAGCAATTGAATTAGAGATACCTGTCTAGTAACGTGTAGCATCGCCTTTCGTCCTGATAACGGCGGCGATTCTTCTCGGTATGGACTCGACAAGACACCGGAAGCGTTGGGAAGCTATACGGATCCACGACCCCTGAACAAGCTCCCACAGTTCACGAAGATTTGACGGAAGGGAGTCAAAGCCTCGAACATCTCTCTCTATGGCATCCCAGATGTCCTCGATGGGATTGAGGTCAGGTGACCTAGCTGGCCAAAGAAGCGAGGTCACGTCGGTGGAGTGTTCATCCAACCATTCCGATACAATTCGGGACTGATGGCACGGTGCATTGTCTTGTTGCAGGATGAGGTCCCCAGTGGGATGTTGAAGACGCACAAACGGGAGCAAATGGTCGTCCAGGATATCCCGGTAACGTTGACCTGTGAGGGACGATGTCACACGTACTAGGGGTCCCATTTCAGTCCACGTAAACAGTCCCCAGACGAGAATGCCACCCCCACCAGCTTGAAGAGTACCCTGCTGGCAAGAAGGATCCATCGCTTCATGTGGTTTGCGCCGTACTCGTATCCTGCCATCCGCATGTACCAAAGTTAATCTCGACTCATCAGTCCAGGCAACATTTTTCCACATGTCTAGGGTCCGGTGGTGATGTTCCTGCACCTATGCTAATCTTTGCAACCTGTGATGTGCGGTCAACAGCGGTTCCGTCTTGGGACGATGGCTTCTGTACCCCATAGCGAGGAGCTGGTTCTCGATGGTGTGGCTGCTTACACGTTTTTGTGCACCAGCGTTAAATTGCCGAGTGATTTCTTGCAATGCGGCCCGTCTATCCGCTGTTACATTGCAAGCTAGCCGACGATGACCCCGCTCATCCACGAGCTGTTGTCCACTGGGAGTTGGCCCTTGCAGGGATGGTTTTACCGGATTCGATGTACTCACGGTGCACCCGTGACACAGTGGCTCGTGAAAATCCCAGTGCCTGCACGACTTCCGAGATGGAGTGACCCATTCGTCGGGCCCCGACAATTTGCCCACGAGCAAATGCGCTTAGATCCTTCGTCTTACCCATACTGCGTCCGACTCTTACTGACTCCCGTCGCATCACTCCTTATATTGTCGGATCGCTGCATACGTCATGTCGTTTCCGTTTACAGGGCCGCCCACAGCGCCACATTTGCATAACGCCAGCTGTTTCTAATTCGATTGCTTTTCAGTGTATCATTACATAAATGCATTTTTTAAAATGTATTTAGATTGTTCGCTCTTTCCACGCTTTGATGGAGGTGCAAATACTTTCATATGACCTGTTAGATTTTTTGTTCCATAATCTCTTATTACACCGTCGACATCGTTCTTTGTAATTATACACTTCATCATTTTGAACAACAAGCAAGACCAAACAACACAGAATTATTCACCGTTTCCTTAATGAGACGAAACAATTTCCAGCATTCACTCTTCCCTTTGTGGTTTTCAACAAGCACGTATTTGTTGGCCTAGACGCCTTTCTCAACCTCCTTAATATTAAATCCATCCATATTAACAAATAAGGAGTTTATTTCGACGTGATATATCATGGGAACGGGATGTTAGCACATCAATCGAAAACCTCTGAATGCTCAATGTAAAAGATGCGATGTGAAAAGTAACTCTTAGTCATACAATGAACTTCGCACGGAGAGGGTAATTCAGCTGAGAAGCAGGCGAATGGCGTTTGCCTGTACCTTGCCCTGGACAATAGCACTGTAAAAGAACGCAAAGGAAGTATAACGTGCTGCCCCACAGGGCGCACACGACATAAAGGCAGATAGCAGCAAAATCGAACGTCTGCGTAGCTCAGTTGGTGGAGCTAGAGCTACAATGACTTTAAGTTATCTTTATAAATGCTAAAATGTACTTTTTTAAACTATCATTTCATCCCTTTAAAAAAGCTCAGCCGCCCCGGTGGCGCAGTGGCCTAAACGATGGCCTCTGATCATTCGTTCGAAAGGGGTATGGGTTCGAATCCCGGTGAGGCATGGATGTTATGTTTGGCTTACGGCACTGGCTCTCTCCCTTCCCTAGAACCAGTGACCCCTAATTAGGGACGTCCGACTATTTAAAGCCCATTGAGTTGCTCGTTAAACCTCCAATAAAAAAAAAAAGAATAAAAATTATTGATGTGTTTCAGATTCGGCCAGGATTCAGATTCAAAGGAAACGGTATTAAAAACAATGTGATTATTTTAACATCTGCGATATTAAAATAATCACATTGTTTTTAATTTTTGCGAGATAATAGAATATTGAGGTTTCTTGTTAACGAATGCTTAATGCGTCATTTGTTTACATGTTTGCCGTAAAAAATACTTTCAAACGTTAAAAACTGAAATTTCCGTAATGCACAACAAGGTGAAATATCGAAACTTTTAATAAAATTAATATTTTTGAGTTACCGTTATAAATAAATCTTAATGATACAGGCAAGAGCAAGAAAGATAAAAGATTAACATTATTTCAGCTTACCTATGTACAGCACGTGGAAGCCATTACTTTTCTAATTCAAATAAATAGTTTCCTAGATTTAATAGCTACTTATTGATTCTAAAAATATTTTTCGTTTTCTTATCATTTTAAAGCTTTGCCGCATTACCTACTTTAAAATAATTTCCAGTCATTTTCCATATTTGCATACAATACTAGCTTTAAATTTATCTTGTTAACTAAAGCCTTCCCAAATATTGCTTTTTCAGCATTTAAATAAGTAAGTGCAATTATATTTTCGTCCACCAGCGCACGATTTATATTCTGATCAAGGTGTCACTGTGATTTACGCAACAACCAACTCCAAACTACCACTCGTAATATGCCTTGTTCCGATATCTTCAAGGTGGCTCAATGGTTCTCGCAGCGCAAGCGTATGTTCTTCTAGAGATGAGTTCGGGCTCGGACGGGCTCAGAATTCATTAACTACCGAAAAACCCGGGCCCGGAGTGGGCCCGGGCTCGAAATTACACGTCTTGAATTTCATTAAACACGTGTAATTCCGAACCCGGTTGAATTATACGTGTTGAATTTCATTGTGGATTTGTTACCATGGTAGAAGGATTTTCAATTTTCTAAGCTAGCTGCCATTGCAAGACAAATTTTGCTTGGCAAGACTTGCATTATGCATTGTCCAAAGCTATGGCCTAAGCAAGGATTAGTTTAAGGAGGCCTGCTATCGAAAAACTGGAAAAAAAAATCACATTCCCATTTTTTGTATTTTATTAAAAATCAAGAATCTTATCTTTAAAATGATGTATTAATTTAAAAAATTGTGCAGTTAAAAGTATTGTTAATTAGTTTTTTAAATTTCCTCACTCTCGCGGTTTTTGGGTCTCTCGCGCAGGTCGAGTTTTAGAGAAAAGAAGATCAAGTTGAAGCGCTGAGGCATTAGATGCAATTCTCTCTCTCTCTCTCTTTTCTCATAATGAACTTGATCTGGAAACTGCACACACATATGATAATATTGTGATTATTATACTATTAAGCGCAAAACTTTGTTAATGTTTCAAAATGCGGAATAATCTGGTCTGGAATGCTTTTACGTTCTTTTTTTTTAATTTTGAAAATTTCCGAACATGCTTTTTCTTTATATTCTACTACATCACTCTAAACTACCTGTACCAATTAGCATATATGTAAATTACAGTGCAAAGATTAGTTTTCTAGAGTCAAAATTTCAAACACTTGCAACTGTCTGTACGGCGTTGTACGTTTTATAATGCAAGCTATTCAAAATGAAAGTAAATTTAGAAATCAAAAAGAAATAACGAATGGAATTTTTTGTTTCTAAACGATTTTCTTTTCGTCAGCTCTTACCAAAATTGCTGATTCTCTGATACGGTCGAAAGGCACGTTGATTATTTATTTATTTTCAAATCCACATTTTAGAACATTTAGCTTTATGCGTAGTATTTCTAAAAACATATTAATATTGTGAAGTGGATTAACTGAACTAAACTTTTTAAACCAATGATTTTTAAACTAATCCTTGCTTAGGCCATATCTTTGACCAGTGTATAATGCATAAATGCAAGCCTTGGTAAGCAAAATGTTTCAATAATACGGGCCCGGGTGGGCCCGGTCTCAGCAAATACATGTAATCAAAGAAAGCGGACCGGGCCCGGGCTCCTAAAATTGAGCCTGAACTCCATGCTTTACACAAGGTGAGGATAATACTTCTGGAGATGCCCTGAATCTCTTAACCGTGAAGCAGCAATGTGTGGGAATTTGAGATTGCGTGATTCCCGTGTAATTTCAACAATTTGTATTTTGGAATTGCACAATTTTTGGTTGCAGAAATAGTGTTAATATCAAACCGGAATAATTATTCTTCACACAGGAGTGAAGTTTTTAACAAGTTTTTAATTGAGCGAAGCTCTCTTTACGAGACTCGAGACAATTAGTTGTTCGGGCATAGGTACGAGATGACACATCCGATCACCATGACTTTTTGCATGCCATTGGACATCGTCCATGGTCAGGTTTTGGCACCTTCCGATTCCCGAAATTCCGCGACATTGAGGAATAATCATCCAAAAACTTGCATTTTTAGGGTTTTTTCCGAGTTTTGAGAAGGGGTCGTTTGTTACCTATCTTCTCCAAAGATCTTCAGCCGATCGCGGTGACACTTGCCACAGAGAAAGGGAAGGACATTGTGAGTGACATGGGGTTAGTATCATGGTGATTGGTCGTGTCGTATAAAAATAATGACCATTAAAAAACTGGCCAATTTTAGTAATAATTGAAAAAATCCGCTCTCTATTCGAGACTCGGGACAATTAGTTGTTCGGGCATAGCTACGACATGACACATCCGATCACGGTGATTGTTGGCATGCGATTGGACATTGTCCATGGTCAGGTTTTGACGTCTTCCGATTCCTGAAATTCCGTGTCACTGAGGAATTTCAAATAAAATTATTAAAATTGATCAGTTTTTTAATAGTCATTATTCCTATAGGACCCGACCAATTACCATGATACCAACCCCATGTCACTAATCATTGATTTTTTCAATTCAAAAAACACGCGCGAACATTCAATTACATTTGTAATTGAATATATCAACAGTCGCAATTTTTCATGACGCAATTTGCTCGAATTTTTTTAGTTCTTTTGCCGTCAATGTGAAATTATTTTCGTTAAAACTGATAAAAAAGGAAGCAGAACGCATTATGGACACAAGAAGAACGTTAGAATTGGCACCAATAAGTCTTTTTTTTTTTTTTTTTTTGCTTTTGTTTCTTTTCTAACTGTAACTGCTGAAGTCGCGGTCGAGGCCAGCAATAAGGCGTCAATGACGTCGCTTGTCTGTTCGGTAAGTCTTGATCATTGCATTTGTCTACATTCGATAGTCGCAAGTTTTCAAAAATTTTCCTCGAGTTTTTTCGTTCTATTGTTGTCACTTATTTTTCGCTCTCGGCTTGACATATTTAGGGTTGTCGAGAGTAAAAAAACTAGATGGCATTTTACTTGAACCGTTTCACCAAAGTCGGCTCACTAACACTAATTTACAAAATCGTTTGAATTGAAAAACGAAGAAATGGAAAGACTCCGTCTGTTAGCTCAACGCTTGCTTAATCTATAATAATAAAAAGCAGTTTATGTATGTGTGTGTCTATTTGTCATTCGCGATACAAAATGAAAAACGTTGTTCCCGATCTGAGTGTGTCTTGCCGCTTTGTTAACATGTAACCTGATCACAACCAACGTGAAGGCGTGAAGGAAAGTAGTTCATGATAAATTTTAGGCATTTCTTTTTTAGAATGTTTCGTACTTTTGTTCTGGAAGTCATACATTTTACGTGTTCGTTTTTTAGAATTTGTTATAATAGCCTCCTTAATTAGCTTAGATTTTGCAATAGCTTTGTTCAAAATTTGCCAACTATACCCGAGTTATCGGTTACCGTTGGCTTCTTGTTCTGGTTGAGCGAAACTCCCTTTACGAGACGCGAGACAATTAGTTGTTCGGGCATATTTACGAGATGACACATCCGATCACCATGATTTTTTGCATGCGATTGGACATCGTCCATAGTCAGGTTTTGAAGCCTTCTGATTCCCGAAATTCCATGTCACTGAGGAATAATCATCCAAAAACGTGCATTTTTAGGGGTTTTTCCGGGTTTTTAGAAAAGGGTCGTTTGTTACTTACCTCCTACAAAAGCTTTGGCCGATCGCGGTGACACTTGCCACAGAGAAAGGGAAGGACATGGTGAGTGACATGGGGTTGGTATCATGGTGGCTGGTCGTGCCGTATAAAAATAATGACCATTAAAAAACTGACCAATTTAATAACAATTGAAAAATCAGCTTTCTATACGCGACTCAGGACAATTAGTTGACACAACCGATCACCCTAATTTTTTTCATGCGATTGGAGAACGTCCATGGTCAGGTTTTGACGCCTTCCGATTTCCCAAATTCTGTGTCTTTGAGGAATTTCAATAAAAACTAGATGGCCTGTTCCTTGAACCGTTTCACGAAAGTCGGCTCAATAACATTAATTAAAAAAATCGTTTGAATTGAAAAACGAAGAAATGAAAAGACTCCGTCTGTTAGCTTAACATTTGTTTAATCTATAATAATAAAAGGAAGCTTCAGTATGTGTGTGTGTGTGTGTTTGTCTTTTGCGATACAAAATGAAAAACGTGGTTACCGATCTGAGTGTGTCTTTCCGCTTTGTTTACATGCAGCCTGATCACAGCCAACGTGAAGGCGTGAAGGAAAGTAGTTCATGTTTAATTTTAGAAATTTCTTTTTTAGAATGGTTCATACTTTTGTTCTGGAAGTCATAAATTTGACGCGTTTCTTTTTTTAGAATTTGTTGTAATAGACGCTTTAATGAGCTTAGATTTTGCAATAGCCTCGCTCAAAATTTGCCAACTGTGCACGAGTTATCGGTTAGGTTACTCTTGTCCTAGTTTAACGTTATGTTTTGTTTTGATTCACAATAACTTTCATGTATATCAATGTAAAATAAAAATGGGAAGCAGCCTCAAAATGATTAAGAACTTTGTAAATCCAGCATTTTCTCACACATCAGCAGCAAGTTACAATGCAAACTTAGAAATATTTGTGACGAAAGAAGGCGATTCGGCCAACACAAAATGCATTGCAATAGCCTTAAAAACCACCAGCTTTCCCACAGTTTAACGGCCGTCGCTCGCGGTTATAGGCTTCACGCAAAGTCGCTGCTCCGTTATCAAAGGCATCTCCAGATATCTTATACTAACCCGCTTGGTTCTATAGAGCAGACAGCCAATCTAGTCCTTCGTATGATATCTGAGCACAAACAAAGTTCAATTTTGCTGTTGAACGCCATTTTCCAAAATGTCTACCCTATACATTTTTTGCGGGTTTTCCAGTTCTCTCTCAGTTTTAAACCTGAAAACATACAAAAAAAAAAAAAAAAAAAAAAAAAAAAAAAGGGTTAACTTTAACAAAAAAAAAAAAAGCTCTGAAGGGATTTTTGATTGTCTCCATATGCTAAAACATTTGTCTATGCAATTCTTCAAAACTGCAAAGACCGCCCCGGTGGCGCAGTGGTCTAAGCGATGGCTTCTGATCATTCGGCCGAAAGGGGTTCGGGTTTGAATCTCGGTGATGCATGGATGTTGTGTTTGTTTTACGGCACTGGCTCTCTCCCTTCCTTGGATCCAGTGGCCCTAATTTAGGGACGGGCGACTGCTTATAGCCCATTGAGTTGACCACGGTGCTCGTTAAACCTCCAATAACTTTTATCACAAATTACTGTTGGGTTTCTTTTCAGCCAAAGCTCTTCTCCCAAATACCGAACAGAAAAAAATTGGAGGAGGGGGAGATATCAGGGAAATCAAGAGCTATCAGATGGAAGAATGGGGTTGATATCCTTTCAATATGAGTTTCTGTTATCTTACACAGAGCTGAAAGAGTCGTTTGTAATTACCACAATCGTCTTTCATAGAGCTATGCTGCAAAGAAAGAACTTCAGCCTGTTATGATTAAAAGAGGGCATCGCGGTCGAAACTGTTTCAAGGGGTGTGTAATCAAATAAAGAAAATCTCTATTCAGCTACTACAGTTGTGCAGGGTGACCCGTAATGTTTCTGATAACGATGATCAAAATGAACCATCACAATGTCGATTATAAAATCTTTATCTTTCTATAGTTTAAGAGACAAACATATAGCTCTGATCCGATCTTTAGGAGGTCAAGATCTCCTTCCATGTTCTATTTACTATATAGAAAGCTACGCTGAGTTCTCGCATGGCGTTCACGCAAAATGGAACATTAACCTAACGCCTGTAATGAAAATTAAGAGAACAGCAACGTGATTGGCATTGATTTAGTAACTGCTGCTTAAAGAGGCACGTCTGAATTTATCGCCGGGGCGGCCCGGCCAGACATTATCATCTTCGTATTGTTCATTTGGGCTCTTCTTCAGTGGTGCCTATATTTGCTACGGAAGAATGCCTTTTTTTCTCCTTTTTTTTCGCATTCTATTTCTGTGAGTACGATTGCGTGTAGACTCCGCTTTCTGCATCGAACAATAAACAAAGGATACTGCGCTTAGGGCTGATGGTCGTAGACTGCATCATCTCAGCAGAGGGTTTTGTTTCGCTTGATCGGACACGCTGAACCGAAATTGCTATCTCACACTGCCGAAAAGTGCATCACCTGTCTTCTTCCTTGTCTTGTTTAACCGTCTTTTGTATAGGAACTAAGTTGTAAAGAATTCCCAACAGTTACTGCTTGTGGATTTTAGGAAGCAAACGCGCTCACTGTCATCAGCTAACTTCCTGCTTTAGTTGTTTTTATCCGCTCTTTCTAAAATGCATATACAACGAGACTAACTTTCCATTGACAAAGCAAGTATCGTTTTTTGAATGTGACCGAGATGATTTATGTCACGAATTCACCCTGGGAATTTCGTTCCTCATCATCATCATCTTACACTTGCTGTTCAACTGGAGTGTCCCACGATTATATGGAAAGGTATAAAAATAAAGTAAATGAACGATTAGTGAAAATGTACTCACCCCATTAACACAGTGGTGAAAATAAACCACATAGTCTTTGCAGATATATTTTGCGGATGAGAAAATAATAATTTCGGATATGTATTAAGGTGGGCGTCTCGTGATTTTGCTTCCAATACTTCCAATGAGCAAACTTCTGTACACATTTTCTTCCCAATTATTGCGTTCGTAAGGATGAAAATTTGAACATCGATTAAACTAACTTCGTATTATAACTTGGAATACTTAATATTTTCTAAAACATAACCATAATAATATTTAAAATCAACAACTTTTCCTTTGGTGGTGTTGAGACCAGAAAAAAGATGGCGCGACATGTACTTTGATGACGTCATGAGACAAACAAATGTTGCATTGTTTAATTATGGTTATGTTTTAGAAAACATTAAGTATTCCAAGTTATAATATGAAGTTATTTTAATCGATGTCTAAAGTTTCATCCGTGGGAACGCATTAATTGTCCAGAAAAAAGATGGCGCAATCTGTATTTTCGTGACTTCAGTAGACAAACAAATGTTGGATTGCTTAATTATGGTTATGTTTTAGAAAATATTAAATATTCCAAGTTATAATATGAAGTTATTTTAATCAAAGTTTAAAGTTTCATCCTTGGGAACGCATTAATTGCGAAGCAAATGTGTACAGAAGTTTGCCCATTGGAAGTATAGGAAGCAAAATCACTCTAGTCCACCGTGAGCAACTCAATGGGCTATAGCAGTCGCCCGTCCCTAATTTAGGGTCACTGGTTCCAGGGAAGGGAGAGAACCAGTGCCGTAAGACAAACACAACATCCATGCCTCACCGGGATTCGAACACGGACCCCGTTCGGACGAATGATCAGAGGCCATCGCTTAGACCACTGCGCCACCGGGGCGGCCAATATGGAATTTCACACAAACGCGCGAACACTAAAACGTGTTGTTATGCAAATTAACCTGGCGTCAGAGCAGGATAATTTTTAGGTAAACGTGATGAGGCTGATTCAGTTTTTACAAAGCTACGTGGGAAAGAGCTGATAGCGGAGGAGATAATTTACATTCGGGAGCTGCACGATCAAGGAATGAGTGTAAGTGCGATTTGAAACAAATTAAAGCGATCCAAATCTTCTATTCATAACGTTTTAAGTGGTAGCAAAAATATCCAGCTCAGAAACGAACTGGACTGCATAGTAATGTTTCGTCTCGAATAAAACGACATATCCGGTAGCTCGGTGTGAATGATAATCTGTCTGTACGGAGTATAAGTCAACATGGAAACGTGAAAATGTCGAAAAGTACGGTTCACAGAGTATTGCTGCAGACACCCTTCGTGAAATATGCAAGACTGTTAAAGAAACCGCCTTTAACTGCGCAGCACACACAAGCTCCATTAAACTGGGCCTAATACCATATGTCATGGAAGGACGAATGGCCCCAAGCAGCTCTGGTGCTAGGGTGTTTGGCGCCCTAGGCAGGCCATTATCCTTGCGCTTCCAAAAATTTGTTGTTGTTTTTTGTGGCCAAACATATTGCATTTATTCAATAATTATTTCAAGGTGCAAAAATACAATGCAAACTAAATAGAAAGAAACTAATGGAAAGTGCATTCATTTACTTACTGGTCCAATGAAAATAAAATTAAAATTTCCCTTTGCGTGTTCTATTTTTCGCAAAACTACTAACAAGTGTCTTTAAATCTATGCCACGGACAATTTTTTATGCGATCGATAATTCATATCACCCAACAAGGATCTTTCCCCCTGCATCTGGGCCGCGGATGGCCTAGTGGTCAACGTTCGCTACTTCGACGGAGAAAACCTCGGGTTCGATCCCAGGCAGGTACGAACGCTCGAACCACTAAATATCCGCCGTGCGTCGGATGGGCACGTTAAGCCGTCGGGTTCCGTGTACTGGCCCCCAGATAATAAATAAGGGCGTCTTCCTCCCCCCTTTTACTCCGCACTTTCCTATAGGGCACTCTAGCCCAAATCTCCTGGCTTCCTATTTCTAAGGGTTGTTTAAGACCTGGGGTCAAATACTCCCTTCCTAAAATCTTCTACATATGATCTGATGCTCCTGCGTTCCCTGATGGAGAGAGGAAAAGACAAAACGAGAAGGAAAGAGAAAATAATTCAAGCGTAAGGAATATACAGTAGTAGCAGAGCCTCTCTTACTCTTGCCCCTGTTATTACTAGAAAATAGTCCGGGTGAGACAGTTACTAACCTTTAGGCAAGCGGCTCCGGTAGCGAGCCGCTTGCCTAAAGGTTAGAAAGATGTTCGAGGCTCTGACCCCCTAAATCAAATGTTCATGAACTGTGCGAGCTTGTTCAGGGATCGTGGATCCGTATGGCTTCCCAACACTTCCGGTGTCTTGCCGAGTCCATGCCGAGATGAATCGCCGCCGTCATCAGGACGAAAGGTGGTGCTACACGTTACTAGACAGGTATCTCTAATTCAATTGCTCTTCAGTGTATACGGGACGGACTATACATTAAAGGCAAAGAAAGCGGAAAATGTTCGCACATTTTTAAAACGTTTTTGATAAGAAATTAAAGAAAATAAAAGAAGTTCAAAGAATTGAAACTGGCAACAGCATATTAGATGAATACGAAAGAAACATCTGCTGCAGTTAAATATCGCCTCTTAGGAAAATGGCCCATATAAACAAGCTGTGAATAGAAGGTTATGTTTTCGTTATTTACGAACAGAATGTAAAACAAAGACTTGAATCTGAAAAAAAAAAAAAAAAAAAAAAAAAAAAAAAAGGTGATGTTCGCCGCTTTTTGCCTAGACCTGTGGTTGAGCGAAGAAGACGGTGTAGACTTTGTGACGTGCCTGCCCCGCAGGGCGCCACGACATAAAGGCAGATAGCAGCTAGAACGAACGTCTGCGTAGCTCAGTTGGTAGAGCTACTTGTTCCGGAGTAAGTGGACTCGGGTTCGATCGCCGGCGTGGACCAAAAATGACGGAGAAATTTACTTCGTTATAATGGCGCCCGAACTTCCCGGATGACCTGGCCGTTCAAGATCTCGCAATGGTGCGATGTTCCTTCCACACCACGAGATAGGAAACATAAAAGAATACCTTCTCCGGCGCTTCGAAAAATAAATGTGTGTGATTTTGCATTCCACACACCAGATTGACTGGGAGTTCTCAAGTGCACGTTCTACAGCGGATGGCTGCCTGCAACGATACATGGTCACGGCTGACCCGCGGGCCATGTCCCGGCCCTCTTTCGGAAGATGGGGGGAGGTGTGACGTGCCTGCCCCGCAGGACGCACACTAAGTAAAGGCAGATAGCAGCGATAACGAACATCCGCATAGGTCAATTGGTAGAGCGACTTGTTCAGGAATAAGTGGACTCGGGTTCGATCCCCTGCGTGGACCAAAAATGACGGAGAAATTTACTTCGTTATAACTTCTTTATGAAAATCACTTAGCCGGTGACAGATGGAAATTTATTGTGCCTATTGTTGAAAGTTGGATCTACCTAAAAGACTGAAACACAAAAAAAAAAAGGCTGATTTACTATCGCAAGTGCAGAAAAGGACTTACAAATCTGGTTCCAAAAATCGAAAGAAAGTTTCAGTAAAGGATTCATATTCTTGTTCGCATGCGTAACAGGGTTCGCTCTACTGTTATTGGGGACACGTACGAAGTTCATTTCCGTGGTCAGTTGCTGCACTGTTGCACGTCGATTGCCCTTAGCCAATCGACGGGGGCGACGTTCTTCTCTTGGGTCGATGTCCTTTGGGGTACCACAGTTATGACGTCGGAAGGTACTCGGTGTGCCAGCGGTCCATTCTTGGTACACCCTTACTATATCACCTCGCGAACAGCCCACGAGGTCGACTATTTTTGAGATACTCCCACCTGTTGCGCGGTAATCGATGAAAATTCCTTTTAACGTCCGTCAGATCACTATCTCTGCCCATTGTGCTCATGTAACGCACTGTGGCTCATCTCCTGGCCGACCACTTATATCTCCTTCTGGTTGACCTCATCACGTGCACGCCTTAAGGTCAACCACAAGGACGCGCCTGGTTGGGTACATTGACGCCCAGGCGCGTCCTTGTGGTTTACCTGACGTGCCTGGGCGGGTCAGGTCAACACATGGACTCGTCTGGGCGGGTACATTGTGATTCCGGGGTGCGTGTGTGGTTTGTTGTCGCCATAACTCAAAAACTATTATCAAAACGAAATTAAATTCTGATGGCTTTTGTGATATCCTGTTGGGGAGGAAATGGCTGAAGTTAAAAGAGGTGTAACGTACCAGGAGATGTGACGTACCTGCCAGAAGGACGCACACGACATAAAGGCAGATAGGAATCAGAATAAAATGTCCGCGTAGCTTAATTGGTAGAGCAACTTATTCCGGAATAAGTGGACCCGGGTTCGAACCCCGGCGCGGATAAAAATGACGGAGAAATTCACTTCGTTATAATGGCGCCCGAACTATCCGGATGACCCGACCGTTCAAAATCTCGCATTGGTGTGATGTTATTTCCACACCGCGAGATAGGAAAATAATGAGCAGCACTTCGAAAGAAAAAAGAAAAAGAAGGGGAGATGATGTAACGTACCAGGAGATGTGACGTACCTGCCAGCAGGACGCACACGACATAAAGGCAGATAGGAATCAGAACAAATGTCCGCGTAGCTTAATTGGTAGAGCAACTTATTCCGGAATGAGTGGACCCGGGTTCGAATCCCGGCGTAGATAAAAATGACGGAGAAATTCACTTCGTTATAATGGCGCCCGAACTATCCGGATGACCCGACCGTTCAAAATCTCGCATTGGTGTGATGTTATTTCCACACCGCGAGATAGGAAAAATATGAGCAGCACTTCGAAAGAAAAGAAAAATAAGGGGGAGATGATGTAACGTACCAGGAGATGTGACGTACCTGCCAGAAGGACGCACACGACATAAAGGCAGATAGCAATTAGAATCAATGTCCGCGTAGCTTAATTGGTAGAGCAACTTATTCCGGAGTGAGTGGACCCGGATTCGAATCCCGGCGTAGACCAGAAATGACGGAGAAATTCACTTCGTTATAGAGGAAAGCCTTTTGTTAAGGAAGAAAAGTTGGAACTTTTGTAAAGATGAACACTGAACCACAGTATTTTAACATGTTACGTAAAATTAAGCACCCCGGACAAAAAATTACGGAATGATGTCATCCTGAGGAACAGTTGGAAACTGGTCAGGCAGAGAAACATGCGTGTATATAATGGAATGGAAAGTATTGTATGTTACTTGTTACTTTTTCAGCTTTGTAAGACGTGCATGCCTAATCAGTTTTATTGTTGCTTACAGGTAGTACCATGGATAGAAAAGGCGACGTAACAGAGTGGCAAAAGGGAGCTATCGTCTTTGGTCGTGAACATGGTCATTCGCTGAGGGAGGTGACGGAGTTCGTTGGCATGTCCAAGTCCGCAGTCAGTAATGTTCATTTAGTGTGGAAGGAGTCGGCCAGAGACAATTCCCGTCGGAGCAGCTGCGGCAGAAAAACTCATCATGAGCAACCGTGATCGTCGACGTCTGGGGCGATTATCAACCGTAAAACGGTTCCAAACCCGGCAGGAATTGCTGCAAGAGTACAATGCGGGACCCAGTCAGCCTGTTTCCGAACGAACGCTTCGACGAGAACTGCATGGTGTGAGAATATTCAGTCGTGCAGCTAGAGTACGCCCCAAGCTACCTGCCATACACAAGAAAAAGCGGATGGAATATGCGAGGGAACACCGACACTGGACCACAGAACAGCGGCGATGCATCATCTGGTCGGACGAATCCAGGTTCTGCCTGTATTCCAATGATGGTCGATCCAGGGTCATGCGGAAGGTCGGAGAAGCCTTCAACGCAGAGTGTGTGCAAAGGGCTGTACAGAAGGGGGGGGGGGTGGAAGTGTCATGTTTTGGGGGTGTATATCCAATGCTGGAGTGGGCCCCTTAGTTCACGTGTCTAATGGCATGAAAGCAGTGGACTACGTGAAACTGTTGGATAACGAGGTGTTGCCATATGTCCAGTTCCTCCAAGAAGCCTCCATTCCAGATCCACGTGATCAAGACGACACTGTCCACTGAGCTGACATTGTGCATGATTGGTTTGGAGAACATGAGGTCGACGTCCCACATCTCACCTGGCCCGCCAATTTGCCTGATCTCAATGTTATAGAGAAAATTTGGAACATGCTCGAACGGGCCGTTAAGAGGAGACAACAACACCCTCCCAATTCGACTGCTCTGCAGGACTAGTTGTTCACGGTGTAGAGCAAACTGGACAGTAATGTCATCCGCTCCAATATTGACAGCATGCTAAAGAAAATCAAGGATGTGCTTCTAGCTCGTGGTGATGTAACCCCATATTAACCAATAAAATGAGCATTCCGTAATTTTTTGTCCGGTGTGTTTAGTTAAACGTACACATTTTGAAGCCGACAATCCGGTTTTTTTTTTTTGGTGTAAATATGACAAGGATGGTAAGTCAGACAATATCCGAGAACTTGAAAATTTCGTCTTCCTGGAGCGTTAAACGGATCCGCGTCTCCCAGATAGCGCCCGGGTATGCTAACCCGGGTGTATATCCGGGCGGTATCTTGTCGCATACCCGGGCGCTATCTGGCAGACGCGGGTTCGATTCTGCTATAGAACAACCGAATTTTCAAGTTTTCGGATGTTATTTGACTTACCACCCTTGCGCTCCTAAACGAATGCCTTGGGAGGGGAATCTTCCCAGACTTGTGGAAAACAGCGGTGCTAGTTCTTTTCAACAAGACCGGAAAGAACAAAAATGATCCCGCAGCCCACAGGCCCATCTGCCTCCTCTCGGCGTGGAGCAAGGTGCTGGACAAGCTCATAACGAACAGAGCGCTTGGCTTTCTCATGGAGCAGGGAAAGCTAAACAGGAACCAATTCGGTTTCCTTCCGGGGCGTTGCGCAACGCAGGCAATTCGCAGCCTCCGAGAGAGGGCAGAGAGGAACAAAGCGGAGGGGCTCCATACCTGCTTCATCTCACTAGACATGAGGGGGGCATTCAACAGTGTCTGGTGGCCAATGGTTTTAACCAGACTTAAAGAACATGGCTGTCCAAGGAACCTGTTCAAACTGATCAGCAGCTACCTGTCTGATAGAAGAGTCGAGTTCGAAGCGGGGAATGGGCAATCCTCGCGTTCGTACCATAGAGGGTGTCCGCAAGGATCCAACTCCGGGCCGCTCTGGTGGAATATAGTTGCTGATTCAGCACTGAACCTAGACCTGGGGCCCGCAGTGGAGATTCAAGCCTATGCGGACGATTTCGTTCTCGTGGTCTCCGCCTCAGGGAGACACGTGATCGAAAGAGAAGCACATAGGGCCTTGGATGTGCTAGAAAATTGGAGCAGAGAAAGCAAACTGTGCTTCGCTCCTGAGAAGACCACTCTGCTAGCAATAGCTAAGAGAGGAGTAATGAAAACACCACCCCAGTGCAGATTCCAAGGGTGCACTATCAAGGCGGTGCGTGAAATGAAATACTTGGGTGTGGTCCTGGATCAGAGTCTATCAGGGCTGCCACACCTGAGGCACCTTAGAACAAGGTGCACGGTGATTCTCAATAGATTGAATGGCATGAGGTTAACGGGCAAAACCAAGAAGGCCATCTATCAGAGAGGAATTAAAAGAATTCTGACGTATGCAAGTGGAGCATGGTGGACTCCCACAGTCAGAATGAAGAAGGGGATAAACCAAATCCAAAGGTTGGCCCTACTAGGGATAACCGGTTGTTTTCGCACAACGTCGACCCTAGCACTCCAAGTGCTGGCGGGGTGCGAGCCGGCAGACCTAGTAGCGGAAAGGGAGGCAGCAATGCACTGCCTAAGGTCAGGCGAGGACGCCTACCTTCTCGGTGCGCCGCATCGAGCCTCCGACATGGAGATGGAAAGCGTGGACTGGCAGATCCACCCTGCCGAGGAAATTTGCCCACCGTGGGACAAGGAGAAACCCACGGGAGTTGGGCATGAGCTGTTCACGGACGGCTCAAAGTTGAAGGGACAAGTGGGGGCAGGCTTCTGTGCGTTCTCGGACGGAACGAAGCCACTGCAGGAAGCGTGAAATTATCGCAGAACGCTTCTGTCTTCCAGGCAGAACTTATGGCGATAGAGACGGCACTCACCTGGGCACTCCCCAGGCGTAGTGACGAAAGAATAAAACTCTACTCGGACAGTGAGGCAGCACTGCAGGCTCTGAGTAGATTCAGGGGAAGAAACCCCATCGTCCAGAGGATCAAAACCCTCTTGAGGGCAGAGGGAGATGGGGCAGTTAGTTTCCACTGGGTACGAAGCCATGTCGGAACAGTAGGAAACGAAAGGGCAGATCAGCTGGCGAAGGCAGCCACGCTGAAAGAGACGGTCGACGTGCAATGCAGAACGCCGCGAAGGTGTATTCGCGCAGTATTAGCACGTCGGACCATGACCGAATGGCAGGTCAGATGGGACACGGGAGAGACAGGGTGGAAGACACACAGAGTGTTTCCGAAGGTCTCGACCAAACGAGCACAGACAAATAAGTTCCTGAATCAAGTACTCAGTGGCCATGGCATCAGCCCTGAATACCTAGGCAGATTTGCCATCAGGAACTGCACTTGTCCCTGTGGAAAGAGAACGGCAAGCATAGAACACTGCGTACTTGAATGCAGTGGCTTCGCCGAATGGAGAAACACACTGATCCCAGGTGTGCAAAAAACGCGAAGATTGGATCTGCTCATCCAATCTTCCGTTAACAGGAGGGGGATAATAGCCTTGGTTGAAAGGCTAACCCTCCAGCAACATACCATCTTCCCCAATCAAACGGGGACCGAAACGCAGGAGGTGAACGTGCACACCGAAAGCGATTCGGAAGATGAATGAGGGTAGAAGTCTGTGGGAAAGCAGACGAAGAGACCACCAATGTAAATATTCTGTAAATAAATTTTTTGCTATCTCTTGATGTTGTAAGTCCTAAGCATGAGGACAGTGTATACATGTGTGTAGATGTTTTGAAAAAGAAAATAAAGGGAAATTATTCCCCCAAAAAAGTTCGAGGGCAAGGAATCTTCCAGTCAACGATAAAGTAAGAAACGACCTATCCCGCCAGACAGAGCGGGAACCCAGACAAGGGTACTAGGTCGCCTGCCAGCACGTCACCACGGGCTGGTCTCTAGGCCATTGGGGTGGCCAGGGTCCGAACCGGCGTCTCAAGGCAGGATAATTGTCGCAACATGTCAAAATAACATCCAAGGTGCTCAATAAGTCCCCGTGGAGCCAAGACAGATTGGCGGAACGGGACAATGAAATCAGTATATTACCACCCTTGTCACATTTACACCAAAAATCGGATAGTCATCTTCAAAATTTGTATTATACACTGGCGGAAAGCGAAAAAATAACACCAAGAAGAAATTGGCGGACGATCATGAAATTTACATATGTTAATGGGGTCGAGTTTACGTAGGTGTGATGTTAATTTCGGGACCAACCGTTGAGCGCTTACGTCACAGCATGGCATAATATGCAAATTATCATCGGTGGTATTTAAACAGTACGGCGAAGTGAATGTAATCAGTCGTCGGTGTACGGACACGTGCGAAGACCCTGAAGAAGCTGCAATGCCTGGACATGGAAGACGTGTACGGTTTCAGTAGTTATCGGACTTTGAGCGAGGACGTCTAGTCGGACTCCGCGAGGCCGGGTGGTCGTATCGTCGTATTGCGGAGCGAATTGGACGGGAAGTATCGGTGGTGGTACGATGGTGGCGTAGATGTTCTGAGGAACATTCCCACACGAGAAGACGTGGAACCGGGAGTCACAGGCGGACTAATGAGCGGACCGATCGACGCGACGCCTAAGAAGAGCAGTGTTGTCAAGCAGAACATCCACTGCGACGCAAATCGGAGCTGCCGTTGCACCTGAGGTGACTGTGCGAACAATCCGCAACCGTCTACTGGATGCAGGACTACGTGCACGTGTGCCTCTGGCATGTGTACCTCTGACTCCAGCCCACCGTCAGGAACGGCTGCAGTGGTGTCGCCAATGTCTGCATTGGAGAACGCAATGGCGATCTGTCGTTTTCTGCGATGAAAGCAGATTCTGCTTGGGAGCCTCCGATGGCCGTATGCGTGTTCGCAGACGCACAGGTGAGCGTCTCCACCCTTCTTGCATCCGCCAGCGACGCACAGGGCCTACACCTGGTCTCCTGGTGTGGGGAGCGATCAGCTATCACTCCCGTACACAACTAGTGTTTGTACCAGGTACGTTAAACAGCACCTCCTACATCAACAACATCATTCAGCCCGTTGTTGTGCCATTTGTAAGGTCGGTCCATCGTGGTGTTTTCCAGCAAGATAACGCACGCCCACACACGACACGTGCAACACAACATGCACTTCAGGGTGTGAGACAACTTCCATGGCCTGCACGTTCACCGGATTTGTCCCCCATTGAGCACGCGTGGGATTTTATGGGACAACGACTTATCCGGTCTCCACGGCCAGCCACGACCATCCCCGATTTACGCGTCCAGGTTGATGATGCTTGGAACTCAATACCCCAAACTTACATCCAACATCTGTACGGCAGACTCCATGCCAGAATTGCTCAGTGTGACGCAGTTCATGGCGGTTCAACCTCGTTCTAACCATGTTACATGGAAATGTTATTTTTCAGTTTACCAGCAAATACAGCTGTATTTTGCCATAATGTTTTGATCACGTTATCCTCTGTATTCCGTTATTATGCTGTATAAATTTCGTTGGTATCAGACGTCGTCTTCTTGGTGTTCTTTTTTCACTTTCCGCCAGTGTATGTGGTGTATTCCAGTATTTCATTCATGATTTATCTGTTCCTCCGTGCAATCACGGGACAGGATTCTTAACCTGCAGATTCGCTAAACATGAATGCCGGTTGCTTCGACTAGGCAATCATGTGATGGTAATATTCAAATTAATCGGAAACTTGAGACTTGGTCTTTCTGTGTAGTGTAGTGGTTAGCATACCCGGGTGCTATCTGGGAGACGCGGATTCGAGTCCAACTCCAGGGCAACGAAATTTTTAAGTTTTCGGATATTGTCTGACTTATCATTCTTGTCATATTTACATACAAAAAAAAAAAAAAAAAAAAAAAAACGGATTGTCATCTTCAAAAATTGTATTAAATGGTGTTATCCCGTATCTCATTCATGATTAGTTAATCGTACTGCTTTAATTCACATTTATGTTACGTACGGTGTAGGATCTGCTGCCGCATATCGTTAATTCCACCTCACTGAAAATTAGTTCTCTTACAGACAGTGCTAATATGGATGAAATGTACACCTGTGCCTCGTAAAACACGTTTTTTAATGTCATTTTACACTTACGATAACAGTCTTTTTTTTTACCTCTTAAACCAAACTTAAGGGAGGAAAAGGGAATTTTAATGGAAACATGGATAGTCATATTAAACATCGAACTAAAGAGCTAAATGTTCATTACATTCTAAGGATATTGGCCAGAAATAAGACCCCAATTTCTAAGCTGAATTGTAGTGTAGCATTAAGTAATATTACTTTCAAAACGATAGTTAGTGAGATTGCGCATTTAAGGTAATAAATTCATACTTGTAGATGACATACTTCTATTTCTGGCGGAATGATGCTCCCAAATCTTCCCAAACTCAGAACTTCGAATTATATCTATAACTCTTCTCTTTTTTTTAGAAGCAAAATTAAAAAAAATATATTAGGCTTTATTTTTGAGGCTTCCCAGCATCGTGGGCCTCCGCGCATGGGATTTGTTGGCTTCCCTGTAAATCCGTCCCTGAGATGGAGCCACAGGCTCTACGCTCCCTTCGTAATGTTGAAGGAGGCATTACTAAATATATTTTTTTTATGGAAAGCTTAACGACACCGTGAGCAACTCAATGGGCTATAAGCAGTCGCCCGTCCCTAATTGAGGGTCACTGGTTCCAGGGAAGGGAGAGAGCCAGTGCCGTAAGACAAACACAACATCCATGCCTCATCGGGATTCGAACTCGGACTCTTTCTCGGACGAATGGTCAGAAGACAGCGCTCTGACCACTGCGCCACTGGGGCGGCCTAACTATTTTGATTGCCCATCATCCCCCCACTCCTACCCACGTAGAGACATAGAGCACAAATCGATTTTTCGGCCGAGATGTTATGAAATCCGTGTTCTACACTGTAAAAACATTGCGCCGCCCCGGTGGCGCAGTGGCCTAAGCGATGGCCTCTGATCATTCGTCCGAAAGGGTTCCGGGTTCGAATCCCGGTGAGGAATGGATGTTGTGTTTGTCTTACGGCACTGGCTCTCTCCCTTCCCTGGAACCAGTGACCCTCAATTAGGGACGGGCGACTGCTTATAGCCCATTGAGTTGCTCACGGTGGTCATTAAACCTCCAATCAAAAAAAAAAAAAAAAAAAAAACATTGCAGGGTCAAATTACGGTAGATACACCGGCGGCTGAGTGGCCAGTCAATAAACCGTAATTTCACAGTACCATACCGTAATGTTCATTGACATGTCTAAAGACCGGGAAATAAAAACGTCTAGTGCAGTAATGTTCATTAACATGTCTAAATACCGGGAAATAAAAACGTCTAGTGCAGTAATGTTCATTAACATGTCTAATGGCCAGGAAATAAAAACTTCTAGTGCCGTAACGTTCATTAACATGTCTAATGATTGGGAAATAAATACGTCGAGTGCCGTAATGTTCATTAACATGTCTAAAGACCGGGATATAAAAACGTTGAGTGCAGTAATGTTCATTAACATGTCTAATGACCGGGAAATAAAAATGTCTAGTGCAGTAATGTTCATTAGCATGTCTAAATACCGGAAATAAAAACGTCTAGGGCCGAAATGTTCATTAACATGTTTAATGACCGGGAATGCAGTAATGTTCATTAACATGTCTAATAGCCAGGAAATAAAAACGTCTAGTGCCGTATCGTTCATTAACATGTCTAATGATTGGGAAATAAAATCGTCGAGTGCCGTAATGTTCATTAACATGTCTAAATACCGGGAAATAAAAACATCTAATGCAGTAATGTTCATTAACCTGTCTAAATACCGAGAAATAAAAACGTCTAGGGCCGTAATGTTCATTAACATGTCTAAAATAAAAATGGAAATCAAAACGTCTAGTGCAGTAATGTTCATTAACATGTCTAAATACCGGGAAATAAAGCATCACATGTCTGAATACCGAGAAATAAAAACGTCTAGGGCCGTAATGTTCATTAACATGTCTAAAATAAAATGGAAATGAAAACGTCTAGTACAGTAATGTTCATTAACATATCTAAATACCGGGAAATAAAAACGTCTAGGGCCGAAATGTTCATTAACATGTCTAATGACCAGGAATGCAGTAATGTTCATTAACATGTCTAATGGCCAGGAAATAAAAACGTCTAGTGCCGTAACGTTCATTAACATGTCTAATGATTGAGAAATAAAAACGTCGAGTGCCGTAATGTTCATTAACATGTCTAATGACCGGAAAATAAAAACGTCTAGTGCAGTAATGTTCATTAACATGTCTAATGACCGGGGAAAAAAACGTATAGTGTCATAATGTTCATTAACATGTCTAATGACCAAGAAATATAAACGTCGAATGCCGTAATGTTCATTAACATGTCTAATGACCGGGAATAAATAATATATCTACTGACCAAGAAATAAAACGGTATTGCCCATAGAGGTGTTGCCAGTTGACTGATCATACGTGAAAAAACAAGTATATAGCGTCTTTAATAAGGAGGTTGCCAGATTGTCAAGATAAAAATACAGTAACAGTTCAAACAGTTTAAACACCATGAACATGTAGTTTATCTACCGAATATTTAAAGTTGAACGCCAGGTGGCGTGCTTACGATCTGTAAACCGTCTTAATCCGGGTGAAAGATTGACTAATCACGGCAAATTTTTTACACTGTATACACATTTATCTGAAAAGAAACAACGATTTACAGGTACCGGTACATTGATCAAAATGGTAGCTCGTGAGTCAAAATAATGGCTAGATTAAAAAAAAAAAAAAGTTAGTAAAATTATGCAATGCATTGATTAAGATACGCTTTTCAACATACCAGAAAGCATTACTCAAGTTATGAGGATAATGGCTGTGGAATAAATCTCGCTCCTGTGTCCTGACCTCTTTGACCCCATTTCGATGATATTCAACAGAACCGGTTCAGTATACCTCCGGAACAACATGATAAAGTTTTGTCGCAACCAAAGCATTTTAAGTAAGTTATGACGCATAAGGGCAATGGAATGGATCCCGCTCCTATGTCCTGACCTTTGTCCCCATTTCGTCCATGTAAATTATTACAACAGTCTTTAAATAAAGTAGTGTCAACTGAACTTTTTTGTATTTTTATTTATGTAAAAAGAAACCCTACATAATTATGAATATTAATTAACAATTTTTGTTCTCACAAGACTAATATTAATAATAAAAATATTTTTAGCAAATTCTACATGTTTGCTGAAATGCTTTTCATGTATAATATACCGTATTGCTCCGAATATAGGCTCTTCCCACTACATATTGATTGTTACAAATAGGGGTGATATTAATGTGTTGCACTCGCCAATCACAGCTCAGCGCAACGTTTGAGCTTTATTATACGAAAATATAATAATTTGGTTTCCAAAATCTCATCCTAAATTTTGAAACCTTTTGTAAAACATGAAAAATTGATTTTTCATGTTTTACAAAAAAAAGTTGAAAATCAACATGAAAAATCGATTTTTTCATAGACATAATGTTGACATTTTGCTCTATATCTCGCAAGATGGGCAATCTTTACAGCTACTGTTTTGTATTTAAAGATTTCAGACATCAGCTTATCTGAAAAAAAAAATGATGGGGGTGTTATTCTGGAGGATTTCCTATGGGCCGTCGCCGTCGGTATGCAACCGAAATTCAATCTGAACCTTTCATTTTATTTATTTTTATGTAACTCAGAAAGCATGTAACGTATACTCCAGATTCAGTTTCTTTTTGATTTTACTATCTCTTGTTATTTTATTTTCCTATGCAAATTATCTTCTCACTTAACGAGATATTGTTTCTCCCGCTGAATTATATGTGGCAACGAGTGTAAGTCATGACGTGGTGGTATGCAGTATATATATAGGCGCGCTCAAGTATACCAAAGAGGTTCGTTTTATATGTGATAGGTTCTTCCTGATTATTGATATGCGATTTACCTACGTTTCTATGATATTACGATAGTACAAAAGTTCGGGTTATCAGTAGTTGTGTTATTTTGGAGTGTGTATTTGAGTAATACCAGGAGCTCCCCAATAAAAGGTTAAAAGTGAGTACGTTTTCTTAGTTCATTTTATTGTCAGACCTCTGTCTGGCCGTTAAGTCTATTTCATTGAGTGTTTACGTTAAGTTCAGGGAATATTGTGTTTACCGCTCTAATAAGGAGCCTTCAAGGTACTAATGTACTAAAACCGAAGTTATATTACTGATATTCAAGATAATGAGGAACGCTGAGTAAAAAATAAATTCCATATTCTTGGAATTTATTGCACGTGCGTGTCTTACCTAAACAAACTCTAGCACTTTGAAGATTAAAGCACACTTTAGCTACGTCAAGTAACCTTTCAATAACCCTAACGTGACTTAACGTAAGCTTTCCTGCACTACACGTCCAGCCGGAGAATTCTATTCATTATAAGCAGTGTTGTTTCTGGATAGTACAAGGGAAAGTAAAGCAAAGCGGCCAATGAATTTGCTATATTAAATTTTTATTAAAACAACTTTTCATTTTATGAAATTAGTTTCGTTTTGTATTAATGTTCAAGAAGTGCGTGTGCACCAATGAAAAAATATTTTTCGAAACGCCCCCTCCCCCTCCCCCTCAAAATAATTGTACGCGTACCGTATATACTCGTGTATAGGTCGACCCCCGATTTTTATCTGAATATTTGCAGTTTTTGTATATCCCGTACATAAGTCAACATCCCGATTTTTATGTGAATATCTGCAATTTTTGTATACCTACTTATCTTGTGTATAAATAAAAAAAAAAAAATAAAAAAATTCTTTTCCGAGGATGCGCCCGCATGCGGAAATGTGAACCTACTATTTATTGTTGCAGCTGGCTCTCGGAATGTTGCTTGCGACAGTTTCCCGCAAAATGTGTGTGGAGGCACAATTCTGGGAAGATGATTGGGCTCACCACCCAGGTTAGAGAGTTTTCAGGGGAAGGTTACACACTTTAACAATATATGAACCCACTTTTGCTCATAGTCCTCGCCCCCTTCCCTTCCACACCCTTCTCCCACTTTTTGCGAGCGAGTTTTCTGCAGTTACTTCATTCATGGAGAGTAAAGCATTTGCTCCCGCAGCAAACGAATCGTGATGCATTTACCAAACGTCGTAAGGCACATCGTTATTTAAAAAGAAAGAGAAAAAAACTTCCTGAAACATATTTGGAAAGCGTAAATAGGTCTTGATGTCAACCTGATAATTTTTTTTATCTCATAAAGAATATGCATGCCGTAAAAAATAAATGTGCAACTTTTGAAGTTTTCAGTGGATTTCTTCAAAATTTAAAATGAATCTTTATTTTGATGTATTGTGGACACGGTAAAATTTGCACGCAACTATTTAAAAAATTGAAGAAAATTTGTTCTATAAACTTTTCTCCCACTACCCTGTGCAGCGTAGCAGCTGTCAGTCAACTGCTGAGCTGGACGAGTGTGTGATTGACAGAGAGGTCGTTTATCTACTCCCGAGTTTCATCCCCCTCTCCACCGTGTTTGTGACAAACAATCGGCTTTAGTGACAAAACCAAACATCGCCCCATTCAGTAAAGATGCAATCCTTTTTGCTCGCTCTTAGTCTTTAGAAAAGGTTACTGTTTGTTTGATTTTTAGAGCCGGGGCACACTCAATTTAATAACAAACGTAAGTAGGTTCTTAAACTAATGCACTTTTTTACTATCAGTGGCAATGTTATTCTGAGCGATCGGCCAAGTTTAAACACTTTCGTTTTCGGGATGCATTGATCAAGTTAACGCTGTTCTGTAGATTGTCACGCCTCTCAGCAGGGGCAGCGCTCTCCTTTTGCAATAGTCTGTTATTTTCCTTCTTCATAACCTTCCCCCCCCAATCGAGAATAGAGCACGGTCGTGACCTTCGGCACGGTGCAACTTATAAACTACTGGCTGACACGTTCACCTATTTCCTCTGGGTAAGCTGACCACACGTCCCCAATTCTTGAGGACAGTCCTCGAATTTAGTTTACTGTCCCCAAAAACGTCTGAAATCTTTGAGGACGCAAATTGTCCTCAAATTTTATTGTTTGTCTCCAAATGTCCTCGAATTTACACTTCCTCATTAACCTCTTAGATTTCCAATGAAAAATTTTCTTAAAAGTAGTTTCCGCTGTACTAATTTTCCAATTGCGAAAACAAATTTCGACTTTTTTTTTTTCTTCTTTCTGGGTGTAACGACCACTACGAGCAACTCTAAGGACTATAAGCAGTCGCCTGTCTCTAATTTGAAGACATTCGTTCTAGGGAAGAGAGGGAGAGCAAGTGCTGTAAAACAAACACACCACCCATGCCTCATTCGGGACTCGAACCCGCACCCACTTGTACGAATGATCAGCAGCCAGCACTAGGTCAATGCATCACTAGCGCCGTCAAATTTCGACTGTATTTGTTCTGAGTTTCTTCAAAACCTTTGGCAAAATGAAAAATTCGCCATGCAATTACTATAGTGTGCAGCCTAATTTTAATTCAGCTCATGTACCTAAGGTAAGGCATTTCACTTTTGCTAATATGTTCTCGCCATCACAGTTCTGCTTTGTCAATACAAAATTACCAACATTCTACAAGATATATCCTTTTAAGACACAAATTTCCATATGTAATATCACGCTTATTGAAGCAATGCAGTTTTGTGACAAAATTATTTGCATATTTATTTTGAGTACGTATGTGTCCCAAAATGAACTACCTACCGATTTGGGGACGCCATGCTCTTTTGTCCTCAAATCGGTGTCCCGATATCTGCTCACCTTACCTCTGGGTGATTTACCAGCGGGGCAGTCAAGGCCATATTGACAGATCTAAAACGGACTTTGAGATATCCTTCGGAAATGAGTTTTTCTATTAGTGAATAAAAAAAAAACACTCGTACATATAAAATCAAGAAAATTCTTAGCAGTAACTTTCTTCTGTACCAACAACATCCGAAAAATGACTAAATATACAACTGCAAATCAACTGATGGCGCAAAGGGTATGCGCATTTTCATAAGGAATCAAAATTTTGGTTTTCAACCTATCAGAAATATTTTCCGCGTATAGTTCGACCCCCTAATTTCGACTTAAATATTTCATTGAAAAAGTCCACCTATATACGAGCATATACGGTATCATCATCATCATCATTGTCAACCATTATCAATCCACTGCTGGACGAAGGTCTCCCCAAGTTTCTTCCACAACAGTCTGTCTTGTGCCAGTCTCCTCCATGTCACTCCCGCATATTTACGAATTTCATCCACCCATCTCCCATGTGGTCTTCTTCTGGGTCTTTTCCTGTCCCTTGGAATCCAATCTAAAATTTCGACTGTCCATCTATGGTCTGTCCTTCTGGCAGTATGTCCAGCCCATTGCCATTTCAGGGATTTAACTCTGATCATGATGTCTTCCACTCTTGTCATTTTTCGGATCCACGAGTTCCTCTTCTTATCTCTCCTCGTTACACCAAGCATGCACCTCTCCATGCTGCTTTGAGTAGTCTGCAGCCTTTGTATGTCTCCTTTAGTTAAGGTCCACGTCTCTGCACCATACGTAAGCACTGGAAGGATGCATTGATCAAACACTTTTCTTTTAAGACATAATGGCATATTGCTCTTGAAAATTATGCTGTTTCTTCCAAAAGCTCTCCACGCAAGTTTTGTACGCCGATTAATTTCTTCATCAATGTGACCCTCACTTGATATCTGCTGTCCAAGATAAACATACGTGTCTGTTATCTCCAGCTTTTCTCCATCAATCGATAAATCTTCATTTCTTGTAAAAGCATTGAACATCACTTTTGTCTTCTGAAAGTTCATTTTTAATCCCACTTCTTTACTCTTGTCAGCAAGTTCCTGGATCATACTCTGCAGCTCTGATGGGGTAGTTGCAAAAATGATTACGTCATCAGCAAAACGAAGGTGATTTAGATAATCTCCATTAATCTTTATCCCTTTGTTTTCCCCGTTCAGTGATTGAAAGACATTTTCCAATGTAGCATTAAAGAGCTTCGGAGATACGGTGTCACCTTGTCTCACTCCTTTTCCAATTTTTATGTTTGTTGTATTTTCAAACAGCCAAATCTTTGCACTTGCATTTTCATAGATGTTATTAATAATATTAATGTACGCATCTTCAATACCGCAGGATATACCCTGACATATACAGAATTACCGATACAATACCGGCTACGCCCCTGCACGCACACGCCGCTTCTGAAAGCGCACGTAAATTTATCTGCGCTTTCTCGTCTGTTGGACTCGTTGAAAAATCGATAGGCGAAACATGGTTTCCGATGTCAGCATACGATAACGTATTTAAAACACCATACTGTAGCAATCAAGCAGTGATTTTTATCTTTTTCTTTATTAACCTTTGCGTAAGAGGCTCCAAAATTTACCGCAAATGTTAGTCTAAGAACTAAAGAGATTGATGCCATGTGGTGCATCCTTTCAGGAGAAATCGATCGGCAAGAATGCGTCCTTAGCTGCTGCAGTTTAGCTTTGCGAGGACAAATATCACTCCCTTTGTGCCCCCGTAACCGAGCGCCGGTGGTGTAGTGGTATCATGCAAGATTCCCATTCTTGTGACCCGGGTTCGATTCCCGGTCGGCGCATTCTTACAGGGCTTTACGCCGAGATATTTTTTCATTCGAAAACTATTTTCGCTGTGGCTTCTGATTGGAAAATTATCATACCGAAAAAATCCTGCACCAATCTATCTCTAGAAACTGACTTTTACCAAGCTCGTCCTTCAAGTTAGGTTAATTTAATTGCTCTGACTATATTCGTGGAATTGTCAGATATTTGATGCGTACCGTTAAAAAATTTCTAAAATTCACAGTGGGTTCTCAAAAAACTGCAAAATTTTTTCTAAAATTCTCGAAGCACTTTCCTCGATTTCTTTTGTGAATTAACGAAGAATATTTCTGATTCAACCGGTTCCGTAAAATGACGGAAAGAAACCTGAATTTAACGGGCTAGGAAAATTCTGAATTTTCAGAAGCGTTTGCGCAATTATTTTCTTATATTGACGGTGAATAACGGAAAATTCTGAATTTTGAGAAACCTTTCCACAACTCCTTTCAATATTAACGAAAAATTCTGAATTTCGAGAAACCTTTCCACAATTCCTTTCATATATTAACGGAAAATTCTGAATTTTGAGAAACCTTTTCACAACTCCTTTCAATATTAACGGAAAATTCTGAATTTTGAGAAACCTTTCCACAATTCGTTTCATATATTAACGGAAAATTCTGAATTTTGAGAAAGCTTTCCACAATTCGTTTCATATATTAACAGAAAATTCTGAATTTTGAGAAAGCTTTCCACAATTCCTTTCATCTATTAACGGAAAAACTATGTTCTCACTTTTTTCGGATCCGCATGACGGAAAATTTCCCGTTATAGGGGCGATTCGCGGGGATACTTGAGGTTTGATTCATAGGCGCCGACTATAGGGGGCAAGGTGAATCTTGCCCCTCCAATAATTTCACTGGAAGGGGGGGGGGGAGTGCCCACCCAATATTTTTGATCCGGTTTAATTAAATAATCACTTTAGCCTCATAAGGTGTACCCAGCTTCACCTTATTAGGCCAAAGCGATTTATTTCCAAAAAATTAATAAATAGCAAAATGAATAAAAACTTTTTTCCTAATCTTAGCATATCTGATAAGAATCTGGATTGCAGCCCCATATTACTAGAGTTTAACATGTTCTCACGATATTTGGTAAAGGTTTAAAACAATTATCAAAAATAAAATACAGAAACGTGTAATCTCTAGCGCCTTTATTTATCTATTTATTTTTAGAGGGTGCTAAGAATCCCCGGAGGACCGGACTAGGCTGCTATCTGATGCTGACCTTGGCTACACATAATGGACTCTCCCTATCTTCTGATTCAAGGCTTCTTGAATTGGAAGAGGAACTACAAAGGATCAAGTGGTACATCGTCGGACTAAGTGAGGTAAGGAGAAAAGGAGAAGATCTCATTGAACTGAAAAGTGGACATCTCTTCTACTATCGTGGGACAAATACTGGCAGAACTAGTGGTGTTGGATTTATAATAAACAAGAAACTGAAGGATAAAGTTGTAGAAGTTGAAAGTTCCTCTGACAGAGCTGCACGACTCGTTATCCAACTATCGAGAAGATACCAGGCTCAGATTATTCAAACTTATGCACCCACCACAAGTCATCCTGAAGAAGAAATTGAAGAATTTTATGAGGAAATTCGTCATCTAAATAATAAAGGTAAGCAGCACTTGAAGATAATTATGGGAGATTTCAATGCAAAAATAGGGCAACGGCAACAGAATGAAACTTCAGTAGGTAAATTCGGTCACGGCAACAGAAACCAGCGTGGAAATACTCTCGTTGAGTTTGCAGAGGCAGAAGGGTTTTTCATCTTGAACTCCTTTTTCAAGAAAAAGCCACACAGGAAATGGACATGGAGACATCCAAATGGAACGACAAGTGAAATTGATTTTATTATGTGTAACAAAAAGTTCGTCATAGAAGACTGCAGTGTGCTAAACAAGTTCAACACAGGTAGTGACCATAGATTGGTGAGATGTAAGATGCATCACAACACTAAACTTGAACGTGACAAGCTCTTACGACAAACAAAATCTATTGACATAACCAACCTTAAAAAACACCATAATACCTTCAAGTTGGAACTGAAGAACAGATTCTCCGCTTTAGAAGGCCTAACATTGGAAGAAGTGGATATTTCTGAAGTTAACAGAAAAGTAACCAAAGCTCTTATGGAAACAGCAACAAAATTAGCTGGGTCTAAGAACAAGTTGCATGTGCACAAATTATCAGGAAAAACCAAAATGTTGATGCAAAAAGAAGAGAGATGAGGACAGCTAAAGAAGATGTGACTTCCAAAGTGGAATACATAGAGCTATGAAGACAGTACGAAAAAGTATCACTGAAGACGTAAGGAAATTCAACTGTGAACTAGTGAGGAAAGCAATTGAAAACAACCAAAGCCTAAAGATAGCAAAGGGACGTCTCAGCAAGGGAAGAAAACAGATTATGGCACTGAGAAAAGAAGATGGTTCTGTAACAAGAACTAAAGGCGAAATTTTGACAAGAGTGAAAGATTTCTACTCCAAATTATATGAAAGACATGTACTCCAGACATCATGAAAGGTACCAGAGTTCTTCCAGTCCTCCCAGCAGAAGTTGCACATGCAATCAAGAACATGAAGCGGGGAAAAGCTCCAGGAGAAGATGGAATTACTGTAGACATCATACAAGAAGCAAGTGGAGAAATCAAAACAGTACTCGCCCAAATTTTTACTCGATGCCTTAAGGAAGGGAAAATTCCTGAGGATTGGAACAACGCTACAATGATCCTGCTACATAAAAAAGGTGACATTGAGGATCTCAGGAACTACAGACCTATCAGCCTCCTATCAGTGGTTTATAAAATCTTCACTAAAGTTCTTTCACACAGCTTGAAGGTAACACTGGACATGGCTCAACCGAGAGAACAAGCTGGATTCAGGAGTGGCTACAGCACAATAGTCGTATCCACGTACTGAGAGAACTAATTGAAAGAGCGAGGGAATATGAACTTCCATTGTGCATGGCTTTTATCGATTATGAAAAAGCCTTTGATTCGGTGAAACCATCAGCAGTTACAATGGCTCTGAAATCCTGCGGTGTTGAAGATGCGTACATTAATATTATTAATAACATCTATGAAAATGCAAGTGCAAAGATTCGGCTGTTTGAGAATACAGCACACATAAAAGTAGGAAAGGAGAGTGAGACAAGGTGACACCATATCTCCGAAGCTCTTTAATGCTACATTGGAGGGTGTCTTTCAGTCGCTGAGCTGGAAAAACAAAGGGATAAAGATTAATGGGGATTATCTAACTCACCTTCGTTTTGCTGATGACGTAGTCATTTTTGCAACTACCCCATCAGAGCTGCAGAGTAGGATCCAGGAACTTGCTGACAAGAGTAAAGAAGTGGGATCAAAAATGAACTTTCAGAAGACAAAAGTGATGTTCAATGCTTTTACGAGAAATGAAGATTTATCTATTGATGGAGAAAAGCTGGAGATAACAGACACGTACGTTTATCTTGGACAGCAGATATCAAGTGAGGGTCACATTGATGAAGAAATTAATCGGCGTACAAAACTTGCCTGGAGAACTTTTGGAAGAAACAGCATAATTTTCAAGAGCAATATGCCATTATGTCTTAAAAGAAAAGTGTTTGATCAATGCATCCTTCCAGTGCTTACGTATGGTGCAGAGACGTGGACCTTAGCTAAAAGAGACATACAAAGGCTGCAGACAACTCAAAGCAGCATGGAGAGGTGCATGCTTGGTTTAATCAGGAGAGATAAGAAGAGGAACTCGTGTATCAGAAAAATGACAAGAGTGGAAGACATCATGATCAGAGTTAAATCCCTGAAATGGCAATGGGCTGGACATACTGCCAGAAGGACAGACCATCGATGGACAGCCGAAATTTTAGATTGGATTCCAAGGGACAGGAAAAGACCCAGAAGAAGACCACATGGAAGATGGGTGGATGAAATTCGAAAGTATGCGGGAGTGACATGGAGGAGACTGGCACAAGACAGACCGTTGTGGAGGAAACTTGGGGAGACTTTCGTCCAGCAGTGGACTGATAATGGTTGACAATGATGATGATACACCGATGAATCATTACATTATGACTATCTACCTAATAAGCTGTAGAACCCCTTTCAGCACTCAAAACAGCGGCCATTGAGCGAGGCATCGAGTCGATGAGGTGGCGATAGGTATCTTGGGATATGTGGTACCATAATGTCAACAGAAGGTCCTCCGGTTACCAAACATTTCGGGGTGGTGATTTAGCGTGAACCCGCTTTTCCAAGTTGAACTACAAATGTTCGATTGGGTTCATGTTAGGTGAATTTGGAGGCCAGGGCATTAACAGAAAGTCACCAGCATGTTCCTCGAACCACACCTTGACGATTCTGACAGTGTGGTATGGAGTATTATCCTGTTGGTAATGGCCATCACCAGCAGGGAACACAGTTGCCATGAATGGGTGAACTTGGTCCGCAACGATGTTCGGATACCTAACAACTGTCAGGGATTGTGCTATTGGGATAATGGGGTCTAAAGTGTCCCAAAAAAGATCGCACACTGTATAGCAGTGCCAACGCTGGCCTGTTTCCGCCCAACAGTGCATCCGGGTGCCATAGCCTCCGTGGTTATTCGGCGTATCCGCGCTCGGCCATCTACGTGATGCACCAGAAATCTCGATTCGTCAGATCAGACCACTTTCTTCTAGTCATCCACGGTCTAATCTCGATGATCTTGGGCACATTTCATGCGTTGTTGGAGATGACTTGCAGTGAGCATGGGGACTCCGGCTGGGTCTTCGGCTGCACATGCCCATGCGCAGAAGGCTGCGATGAACTGTGTGCTGTGATACATAGCCCTGATCGCCACTGTTGTAGCTGCGGGTGATTTGTCGCACTGAGGCCCTGGGATAGCTGTGAACAATGCGCGGTAGTCTCCGCTCTCCCCTCTGGCACCAATGAGCTGCGGACGACACGCTGGACGACGGTTCGTCGTTTTGACCATCTGTACACCACTTTTGATACGTACTTACTACAGCGGCATGTGATCAACCCACAAGCCGCGCCGTTTCCAAGATCGTAGTTCCGAGGCTCCATGCCATCACAATTTGCCTTTTATCAAACTCTGATTAATCGGCAGCTTTTCCCATTCCGACTGCGAATACTCTACAAACCGAAAGCCGGTGCTCGGGTTGTACATACACTGAAGAGCAATTGAATTAGATATACCTGTCTGGTAACGTGTAGCACCACCTTTCGGCCTGATGCTGGCGGCGATTCGTCTCGGCATGGACTCGACAAGACACCGGAAGCGTTGGGAAGCCATACGGATCCACAACCTCTGAGCAAGCTCCCATAGTTCACGAAGACTTGATGGAATGGGGTCAGAGCCTCGAACATCTCTCTCGATGGCATCTCAGATGTGCTCGATGGGATTGAGGTCAGGTGACCCAGCTCGCCAAGGAAGCGAGGTCACGTCGGTGGAGTGTTCATCCAACCATTCGGATACGAGCGATGGCACGGTGCATTGTCTTGTTGCAAGATGAGGTCCCCAGTGGGATTTTGAAGACGCACAAACGTGACCAAATGGTCGTCCAGGATATCTCGGTAACGTTAGCTGTGAGGGACGATGTCACACGAACCAGGGGTCCGATTTCAGTCCACGTAAACAGTCCCCAGACGAGAATGCCACCCCAACAGCATGAAGAGTACCGTGCTGGCAAGAATGACCCATCGCTTCATGTGGTTTGCGCCGTACTCGTATCCTGCCATCCGCATGTACCAACGTGAATCTCGACCCATCAGTCCAGGCAATATTTTCCCGCATGCCTAGGGTCCAGTGGCGATGCTTCCGTGCGCATGCTTATCTTTGTACCCTGTGATGTGCGGTCAGCAGCGGTACTCTCGTGGGACGTTGGCTTCTGTACCCCATAACGAGGAGATGGTTCTGGATGGCGTGGCTCCTTACACGTTTTTGTGCACCAGCGTCAAATTGTTGAGTGATTTCTTGCACTGTGGCCCGTCTATCCGCTGTTACAATGCAAGCTAGGCGACGATGACCCCGCTCATCCACACGCTGTTGTCCACGGTTGTTGGCCCTTGCAGAGATGGTTTTACCGGATTCGATGTACTCACGGTGTACCCGTGAGACAGTGGCTAGTAAAAATCCCAGTGCCCGCACGACTTCCGAGATGGAGTGACCCATTCGTTAGGCCCCTACAATTTGACCACGAACAAATGCGCTTAGATCCTTCGTCTTACCCATACACCCCCGGAATCACAGTGTACACATCCAGGCGCGTCACAGAGAGCACGTGGCAAGGTAGGCCACAGGTAGGCTACACGAAGATATAAGCGGTCGGCAATGACAGATGAGCCATAGTGCGTTACGTAAGCACAATGGGCTGATACAGTGATTTGACGAACGTTCAAAAAGGAATGATGATCGGCTACCGCGCCAAGGGTGAAAGCATATCAGAAACAGCAAACTTCGTGAGCTCTTCGCGAGGTGGTGCTGTAAGGGTGTACCAAAAATGGACCACTGGCATATTGAGTACCTCTCGTCGTCATAACTGTGAAGTCCCAAAGGCCATCGTCCCCACAGGAGAACGTCGCCTCCATCGACTGGCTAAGGGCAATCGACGCGCAAGAGTGCAACAATTGAGCATTCAAATGAACGCCGGGGCACCCAGGTATGTGTACCCGATAACAGTAGAGAAAACCCTGTTACGCATGAGTCTCCGAAGTCGAGTCTGCGTCAAGGCGCCCATGTTAACCCAGGTCCATCGGTAACGACTCCTGCATGGGACTACCGTCATTGGACAGTGGAAGAGTGCAAAAACATTGTCTTCTCCGACGAAGCCAGGTTTCTACTCCACAGAAGTGATGGGCGGCGGATACGGCGTCAGGTACACGAGAACCAGCATTGGAATGCACCTATCGGTCAAGTACAGGCCGGCGGTAATAGTGAATGTCTGGGGGATGTTTCCTTGGTACCACTAGTATCACTGGATGAGGTTCCTGAACGCCAATGGCTACCTCTCCATCCTCCCTGACCATCCATCCCTTCATGTTGGACGTTTACCCTGGTGGTGATGGTGTTTACCAATAAGACAAGGCACCGTACCACATCGCTAAGTGGGTGTGTGGCTGGTTTCAGGAACAAGACAGCTATGTCTCCGTTCTTCCGTTGGCCGGAGAAATCGCCAGACCTCAATTCCATAGAACATTTGTGGGACTATTTGAATCGACAGGTTCGACGTTCCGACCCTCAACCACGTCACCTCTAGAACCCACGTGCTCTGCTGCTGTCCGGATGGGCACGTGTGCCTCGGGCAACCTTCCAGGGTCTCATTGCGTCCATTCCACACCGTCTCGCCGCGGTCATCCGGGCCAAGGGTGGTTATTCCCATGATTAAATAGGTGGTCATATTATTCTGATACGACTGTGTTTAACACAGACAAGTGACGTGGACCAGAAACATCAAACAGAAGTCATCGCTCTTTCCACGTTTTTATAAGTGAGTCACGGAAAAATTCTCTCAACTGTTTCCGTGACTCCTTATAAAAACGTGGAAAGAGCGATGACTTCTGTTTGATGTTCCTGGTCCACGTCACTTGTCTGTATTAATTATTCATTCGTCTCCTAATTATTTGTTCAGTTGCTGCTTACCATCTTTGGTGAATCCCCAGCATTGTGCGGGGCTCCAAGAAGCAACCTGCCAAGTGGCTTTTCAGTTAGTGTATGTGAGTCTAGAGGAATTCGAGGTCGCTGTGGTGTAGTGGAAGCATATCCGGCGAGTAACTGGAAGACCCTGGGTTCGATTCCCGGTGGCGGCCGATGAGAATTTTTCCCTTACTAACTTATAAAAACGTGGAAGAGCGATGACTTCTGTTTGACAACTGTGTTTGTTCTCATTTTTTGCTGAATGTTTAAATAACGTAAAAATACTCTCGAATCACTCGTTTAATTTCACACCCACAAAGATCTTGGCATGCTGAAGATGCATAGGATAAATTATATTTTCCAAGAGTACCAGGGTACTCACTCGTTTTTTTCATTTTTTTTTTCTCATCTGGATCCATCCATAATGAATAACCGCGCTCACATTGAGTATTTTTAGCACATCTTTCGTAAAACAAGATCGTGCTTATGTTACCGGTTTGTCCGTCCGTCTGTACCCACGATATCTCTGCAACTATTAGTCCGATTTGAAAAAACCTTTTTGCATTGGAAAGCTTGAAATATCCGAATGATGATCTTTCATTTCGATTTTTTTTTACGATTTACAATTACGCCGCTAGAGGGCGTAAATGCAGATGATGTCGAATTCTAAAATACGTTTTATTCCACATATTTGCTTCTAAACATCCTATTGAAAAAATCTTTTATCTTTCGATTCCATTTACGTCGAAGAGATAGTTTACCTTTCCAAATTACGCATAGATTTCTCGCTAGGGGCGTAACCGTAAATTACATTTTTCCCGATAACTCTTCTTCTAAAACCCCGATTGGAAAATTTTTTTCTTCAGTGGATACACCTCCTGATGGAAAAGCTTTTGCATATAATTTCAAAATTTTGGTAAAGAATGCTTTGGCCACCATGGGGCGTAAGGGTTAATTTTTGCTTCTAATGTATTTGCTATAAAATCTGAGCTTCTAAAGCATCGATTGAAAAACTTCTTTCGTGAACTGATAGCACTCACATCGATAAACCTTTTCGGAATATTTTCTTCTTAAAATATTCCCCAGTTTTTCCGCCAGGGTCGTAGATGTATATTTTATTTTTGTCAAAATCTCTACTTCTAGGAGTCCGATTTGAAAAATTCCTTCTTTGTTGGATAATGTTTTCAGTGTGACATGTCTTTCATATAATTTCAAAAATTTTAAGTAATTCATAGACTTTCCGCAAGGGGGCGTAGCAGCAAATTGCGTTTCCTCCTATGTATCTGCTTCTGAATCTCCGATTCGAAAAATTCTTTCTGCACCGGATACAGCTCCTGATGGGAAATCGTTTGCACATAATTTCTAATTTTTGTAAAGAAATGGTTTGGCCACCAGGTGGCGTAAATCTTAATTTCCGCTTCTGATGTATTTGCAGAAAAAATATGAGCATCTAAAATCTCGACTGAATTTTTTTTTCTTTTGTGGATCGATACTACTCACGTTGATAAACATTTTAGGAACATTTTCTTCTTAAAATAATGCATGGTTTCTACGCCAGGAAGCGTACATGTATATCTTATTTTTGTCAATATCTCTACTTCTACTAGTCCGATTTGAAAAATTCCTTCTTTGTTGGACAGTGTTTCATACGCGAAATGTTTTCCCTATAAATTCAAAATTTTCAAGTAAATCATAGACTTTCCGCTAGGGGGCGCAATGGTAACTTGCGTTTTCTGCGTTATTTCTGCTGTTAAAGCTCCGATTTTAAGAATTCTTCCTGTATCGCATACAACACCTGATGGCAAATATTTTTCATGTAATTTCTAATGTTTGGTAAAGCATGGTTTGTCCACCAGGGGGCATATGTGTTAATTTCTGCTTCTGAGGTATTTGTAGCAAAATCTGGGCTCCTGAAAACTCGACTAAATTTTTTTTTTTTCTTGGGTCGATAGCACTCATATGGAAAAACCTTTTGAGAATAATTTCTTCCTAAAATATTGCATGCCCCCCCTTAGGATGTAAAGTTACATCTTATTTTTGTCGATATCCCTGTTTCTAAGAGTCCGATTTGAAAATTTATTTCTGTGTTGGAGAGCGTTTCCGGTGCGAAATGTTTCTCATATAAATTCATGATTTTCTTAACTCACAAGTCTGCAACCAGAGCGCATAAGCTCACGATTCTGTTTACAGCAGTATCTGAGGGATTAAAGATTAAAAATCCGATTGAAAAACTTCTTTCTTCCGTCAGAGGTGCTTATTACACCCGAAAATTCGGTGTAATCTTTCTTTTTGTCTCATCTGGTTGCATCCACAATGAGTAACCTCGCTGACATTGAGTATTTTTCAATTATGCGATCGTTTTTGCCTAGGTGGTTTGAGTATTAGGTGTACAAATAAGTTTTAAAGCGTTTTTTGTGGGATGTATACCGCTAATTTGCATATCCGACATTCCCTCGCGTTGTTGTCCTGTGACCGTAACTGGTGGAGAGTATAAAATGTGACACAGAAGTTTGCCCAACAGTCAAACGCACTTGCACGTTGGTAGGTGAAAGATGGCAAGCGATACTGCATTTATTCGACACTGCATTCGTTACGAATTTCATGAAGGAAAAAGTGCTGCAAAAGCATGTGACGTACCTGCCAGCAGGACGCACACGACATAAAGGCAGATAGCAGTCAAAATGAACGTCTGCGTAGCTCAGTTGGTAGAGCGACTTGTTCCGGAATAAGCGGACTCGAGTTCGAATCCCGGCGTAGACCAAAAATGACGGAGAAATTTACTTCGTTATAATGGTGCCCGAACTATCCGGATGACCCGACCGTTCAAAATCTCGCAATGGTGTGATGTTATTTCCACACCGCGAGATAGGAAAAATCAGAGAATCCCTTCTCCAGTGCATCGAAAAATAAATATGTGTGACGTTGCATTCCACACACCAGATTGACTGGGAGTTCTCAAGTGAAGCAGGTGATTTTGATGTTTGCGATCGAGAACGTATCTGCGCCCCGCAGAAGGTTGCACATGAGGAACTGCAAGCATTGCTGGATGAAGACTCGTCTCAAACACAAAAATAACTAGCTGACCAACTGGGGGTAACTCAACAAACCATTTCCAACCGTTTACGCGCAATGGGAAACATTCAGAAGGAAGTAAAATGGGTGCCACATGACCTGAGCCAGAAGAACAAGGATGAGCGTGTCATGAAGTGTTTGATTCTCTTGAATAAACAAAACAGAAAGTCTTTCCTGTGGAAAATCGTTACGGGTGATGAAAAGTGGATATGGTACGACAATTCCAAAAGCAAAAAAACACTGGGTAGACCCACGTGAAGCAACAACTTCGACACCGAAACGCAATACTCACTCCAAGAAAGTTCTGCTGTGCATCTGGTGAGATATGAAAGGTGTGCTCTATTATGAACTATTGGAACAGGATCAAACTGTTACTGTTGATCGCTACAAGCAACAATTGCTGCGATTAAACCAGAAAATCTGTCGGAAACGTCCATTCACACATTGACAGGCAAAGGATGGCGTCGTCCCGTGAAATTATTGCATGACAACGCCAGGCCGCATGTCGCGAAATCGGTCAAGGAAACGTGATTGATGTTTGGGTGGGAAGTTTTGGAGCCCCCGACGTACAGTCCCGACATATCCCCTTCAGACTGTCATTTGTTCCGATCGATGCAACATGGTTTGTCTGCTGTACGGTTCCGGGCATGTGACGAAGTGCAGAAATGGGTTGACGATTTCATGACGTCACACGACGAAGTATTCTTCATGGCTTGAATCCGTCAGCTGCCCGACCGATAACGGAAGGCGATAGATAATGACGGCGCATATTTTGATTCGTAAAGGTATTGTTGTTTTCTCTCAAATTACATGTTGCGTTGTCTTAAAACGCTTTAAAACTTATTTGTACACTTAATATATTCCCATTTTTTGTTTAATTTTAAAATTTTCTAAAAATCTGCTCGGCTTTTTTTTCATGTCCGAACGAATTCAGAGAGCGTTGTCATTGCAACTAAAAGTTCGGGGTGATCTTTCGTTTTTTTTTTTTGTTTTTTTTTATGTCGGCTTTGTTTCCGGATGTGACAGCCACTGTGAGCATTACGTACCACTCTGAGCACCAGTACGATTTTTTTTAATAAGGCGTCGGAGTGTACTTTTGTCACGAAACCTCGTAGATAAATTCACCACTCTTCAATTATTTTTGCTTTTTTAAAATTTCAAAGCAAAAATAATCCATTTTACAAAAATAATCAGTTTGTGTGTTTCACAATAGCCATGGGCTTCACACTCAGTACAAAATAATTATAACAGTGATAGAGGTGATGGGTAGTTGATATAGACATCCCCTGCGCAAAGTAGAACAGACCCAAACCGAATGCAGGCAATAAATAGGCGGACAGCAGGACTTCCCAACAGTGTATTACAATCGATAAACATTAGTGATAGGGGTGATGGGAAGTTGAAATGGCATCCCCGCGCAGAGTGGAACAGACCCAAACCGAATGCAGGCAATAAATAGGCTTACAGCAGGATTTCCCAACAGTGTATTACAATCGATAAACATTAGTGATAGGGGTGATGGGAAGTTGACATGGGCATCCCCCGCGCATAGTGGAACAGACCCAAATTGAATGCAGGCAATAAATAGGCTTACAGCAGGATTTCCCAACAGTGTATTACAATCGATAAACATTAGTGATAGGGGTGATGGGAAGTTGACATGGGCATCCCCGCGCAGAGTGGAACAGACCCAAACCAAATGCAGGCAATAAATAAGCGGACAGCAGGACTTCCCAACAGTGTATCGCAATCAACAAACACTAGAGATAGGAGTGATGGCAGTTGACATGGGCATCCCCCGCGCAGAGTGGAACAGACACAAACCAAACGCAGATGGTAAATAGGCGGACAGCAGGGCTTCCCAACATGATATCGCAATCAACGAACATGGGTAAACGCGGTGCTCTGAGCGACTTGGATCGCGGAAGCATTGTTGGCGCAAGACAGATTAGTCATTCTATTTCCCAAGTGGAGAAAACCCTAGGGTTCTTTAGGGCATCACGTAAAATGCCATTTGGTGTACCAATGGTTTGGAGAGAACCAAAAGACCACACAACAGACTGTTACTTCTACTAAGATATCTAGAAGTACAGCTAAGGCCAAACACAAGATTCAGTATCTCAGTATTCCTTCGACCATAAGGGCTGTCCTCATTCTCCAGATCTTCCTGTTCCTATACCTCCACAGCCATGGAGTTTGGATGATTGTGAAACTGACGAAATAAGCAATCACAGCGAAGAAGACTCTGATTTCTCGGAAGTTTCTGTGCCTCACCTTATAAGCCAGGAAGAATTAAATGATCTGGTTCGTGACATTCATTTAGCAAAAAGTCAGATCGAAATATTGGCTTCAAGAATGAAGGGATGGAATCTTTTACAACCAAGTACAAAAGTATGTAGTTCTCCTCGACGACAGCAAGTGTTTGACCATTTATTTTCGAAGAGTGGGGATCTTGTGTACTGCAATGATATAGACATTGTTTGAGGCCTTAGTACAGCAACACAAACCTGAAGAATGGAGACTTTTTATAGATTCCTCAAAAATAAGCTTAAAAGCTGCGTCCTTCAAAACCGAAACATGTATCCGTCAGTACCTGTTGCATATGCTGCATACTTGAAAGAAACATATGCAAATATGAAATTGTTGCTTCAAAGTATAGTATACAAAAAACACTCACGGAATATTTGTGGCGATCTTTAAGTGACAGCTTTACTCCTTGTTCCACAACTTGTATACACAAAATACTGCTGCTTCTTCTGTGAATGGAACAGTAGGAACAGAAATTCTGATTACATTAAAAAGACCTGGCCTAAGAGCAAGTCCTTAATTCCAGTTAATAAAAATGTTGTTGTTGAGCTTTTAGTAAGTTCTCAGAACGTGTACTTACCACCTGTTCCCATCAAACTGGGTTTGATAAAAAAATTTGTAAAGGCATTGAATAAAGATGGAGAAGCTTTTCGTTTTTCTAAAGAACAAGTTCCACAAAATATCTGAAGACAACATGAAACAAGGCATTTTTATTGGTCAACAAATAAGAGACCCTATACGTGATCTTGCATTTGAACGCACTTTGAATGAGACTGAAGCTGCTGCATGGAAGTCCTTTAAAGATGTGGTACTGAACGTTTTAGGTAACCGGAAGGCAGAAAAAATTATAAAGAACTTGTTAATGAGTTTCTAGAAAACCATAATGCCATGGGATGCAATATATCCCTTTAAATACATTTCCTGCACTCGCATCTGGACTTCTTCCTACAGAACTTTGGTTCTGTAAGCGATGAGCACGCAGAACGTTTTCATCTGGACATATGAACCATTGAAAACCGCTACAAAGGAAAATGGAGCCCTAAAATGCTAGCTGATTACTATTTGACTCTAAAAAGAGATGTAGTACAACCAAAGTACAGAAGAAAATTTAAAATAACCACTTTTTAAGGTAAGTGTAATTAATTGCTTGTAGCGAAATATACATGCCAAAATGAAGGCTTATTGTACACTGAAACAACAGGTTACTCGATAACTATGCCTGACAGCACAATTTAGCAAGCAGATTCGTAATCAGCATGACAAATACTGTATGATTCGGCATATGCAATCTTCGTAACAAACAAAAAGTGTATTTGTGTTGTTCAGTGTAATGTTTGGTGTTAAATTGAAGTTTACGTTTGGTCCAATTGCAGTGCTTTTTACTTTCGTTTCGTAGGGTTTCTGATCTGAATTATGATATTTAAAGCTTAATGTAATATTTGCGAAACTAAATTAAAAAAAATATATAAAGGAATCCATTCGAGGAAATAATTTCTTTCATCATTTAGATTTTAAATTGATCAAATCCTTCTTTCAGGGTTTCTATATTTTGGCAGCCCAGGACAAGAACTACGTGTTCTCACCAGTAAATCAAGTCTGCCGGCGATATTTACTCCACAACACGATATTTCACCGAGAAAGAGAGAGAGAGAGACACAGTACGTACTTTGTCGTAAAAGCTCAACTTTTTCTCAACTGCTAATTTGATTAACTGTTGTAACACTTCAACGTGAAAAAACGTGAATATCTTATGCCTTTTCGTTTAAAATATAAATATCACGCGTGAATATAAAAGAAAGAAATCTTTCTTTACTTATTCTGAGCAACTGATGTTTCTGGTAGCATGGTGTAAATGCTATGAGGTGTAATGTAAGTGTGACCGGCGAAGCCTGAAAACGTGGAGAAAAAGGGTCATAAAAAAAGAGTGAGATTTCTTAAGATACAAATATCTTTCCGCGTCCCGATTACCCTGAGCGCCGGTGGTGTAATGGTATCATGCAAGATTCCCCTTCTTGTGACCCGGGTTCGATTCCCGGTCGGCGCAGGTGTTTGAGCTCGTTAATGAGACGTGGTTCAAGCTATTTTTTTTACTTTGGCCCTCCAATTAAAAAAAAAAAAATAAAAAAATAAAGGATTCCACAACTGCACTATCTCATCTCCAACATGGTCTTTCAGGACAGGGGTTTTTAAACCTTTTCTGAATCGTCAGCTACATCACAAAATCAAATGGAAATAGCAGGTCACATGACAAAATGGAATAGGACTGGTAGGACACATGAAAAAAGAAAAGCAGAAATGCATATGTTTATTATGAATATCAATTATTTCAGAAACGTTTTCAGTCCTAAAACTTAACCTTCGGATAAAGGCACGATGTAGATGATGATACCTTTGTTACAAAACTCCGAATAATTTTTTTTTCTTTGATTGGAGGTTTAACGACCACCGTGAGCAACTCAAATGAGATATAAGCAGTCGCCTGTCCCTAATTTAGGGTCGCTGGTTCCAGGGAAGGGAGAGAGCCAGCGCCGTAAGACAAATACAAAGGGATTCGAACCCGGCCCCTTTCGGATGAAAGATCAGAGGCCATCGCTAGACTGCGGCGGCCCCTAAGAAATTAGCTAATGTGTTTATATTTCAAGAGGACTTTTAAAAAAATTTTAATATGTAATTTATCCCAACATAGCTCATTGCAGATTTGGGAATTTAAAGTCTACAGACCCAAGGTACCTACTGAAATAACCGTCTTTATAAGTTGAAGAGATGAAAAACTAATTCATCTTAATTCTGGAAATTACAGGTGAAATAATATAGAAATATAAAATTTATTACTCAAAGTGTGAGACCATGACAACAAGGTACGTACTGAGATAAACGGTCTTTTAAACAGATATGTAAAATAATTACCCTTAAATCTGGGTCATATAGAGGGGAAAAAATAGGAATACACGATTTGTTAATCAAATTGTAAGTCCAGGGACTCAAGGTATTTACCGTCTTTAAGAGTTAAGGAGATATAAATAATACCGCAAAATCATGCAAGATTTATGGTTTCTGACTGCTTGTTCACAGTTATTTTCCGCAAATAACACCGCATAAAACTGAGAGATTTACGGGTCCTGGCACACAGTTATTTTCTGTAAATAATAACTGATAAAACTGTAAGATTTACAATTTCCTGCTGTTTCTTCACAGTTATTTTCTGTAAATAATACGGCGCAAAACTATTATTTTTCCGGTCAAATGATCGCAACCTCGTTAACATTCGAAAACTGCAAAATGGACAGTCGAATTTTTTGCATTGTACTTATGAAAACAGTTTGACTTTGTTTGTTCAGAGACAGAGAGTAATGTATTTCTATTATCTTTTTCCGACTTATTGACATATGCTAAATCCGGGTGATAAGAAATGATCATATCTTGTTTAAAATCGTTTTTTACGCTTTCCAACCGTAGGTTGAAGAAGCGTATATGCTCCAGCTTTTTCCGTTCGTCCGTCCGTCCGCCTGTCCGCGCGATAACTGGCGTAAAAATGGTTCGATTTCGAACAAATTTTAGTATGTGCTAGGGGACCACCTGGGGACAAACCCTTTTGAAAATGGGACAAATGGGGTCAAAGGTCATGACGTAGCAGCGGGATCCATTCCATTGCCCTTGTGCGTCATAACGTGCGTAAATGTTGTTCGATTTCAATGAAATTTTAGTATGCGGTAGGGGACCGCCTGGGGACGAACCCTATTGAAAATGGACGAAATGGGGTCAAAGGTCAGGACAAAAAATTGCGATCCATTCTATCGCCCTTATCCCATATTATTAAGGTGGACGTCAAGTAATTCTGCTTCCGATACTTCCAATGGAAAAACTTTTGTATACATTTCCTTCACAATTAATGGGTTCCCAATGATGAAAATTTGAACATCAATTAAAATAACTTCATTTTATAACTTGCAATACTTAATATTTTCTAAAACATAACCATAGTTATTTTAAAAATCAATAACTTTTCCTTTGGTGGTGTTGAAACCAGAAAAAGGATGGCGCGACCTGTACTTTGATGACGTCAGTAGACAAGCAAATGTTGGATTGCAGAATAATTGTTATGTTTCAGAAAATATAAGTATTCCAAGTTATAAAATGAAGCTATTTTAATCGATGTTCAAATTTTCATCCTTCCGGCTACCTAAAACGTTCAGTACCACATCTTTAAAGGACTTCCATGCAGCAGCTTCAGTCTCATTCACAGTGTCTTCAAATGCAAGATCACGCGTAGGGTCTCTTATTTGTTGACCAATAAAAATGCCTTGTTTCATGTTGGCTTCAGATATTTTGTGAAGTTCGTGTGTTTAAGAACTAAAAGGACACTATTAATCCTGAAAATGAGACGATAAGAATTGGTTTAAAAAAATTAAGGCTTGTTCCTTAATTAGTTGAAGTAATATTACATTTTATTTCTACCAGATATCAGGAAGTGCGAGAAGCATATCACAGCTACTTTGAATTTTTTTAGAATTTTGAAACACCCTGGGGTTTAAAAAGTAGCTCACTCCATTTCGGGAGAATCTAAAAAAAAAATTGTAAAGGCATTGAATAAAGATGGAGAAGCTTTTCGTTTTCTAAAGAACAAGTTCCACAAAATATCTGAAGCCAACATGAAACAAGGCATTTTTATTGGTCAACAAATAAGAGACCCTATACGTGATCTTGCATTTGAACGCACTTTGAATGAGACTGAAGCTGCTGCATGGAAGTCCTTTAAAGATGTGGTACTGAACGTTTTAGGTAACCGGAAGGCAGAAAAAATTATAAAGAACTTGTTACTGAGCTTCTAGAAAACCATGATGCCATGGGATGCAATATATCCCTTTAAATAATTTCCTGCACTCGCATCTGGACTTCTTCCTACAGAACTTTGGTTCTGTAAGCGATGAGCACGGAGAACGTTTTCATCTGGACATATGTACCATTGAAAACCGCTACAAAGGAAAATAGAGCCCTAAAATGCTAGCTGATTACTATTGGACCCTAAAAAGAGATGTAGTTCAACCAAAGTACAGAAGAAAATTTAAAATAACCCCTTTTTAAGGTAAGTGTAATTAATTGCTTGTAGCGAAATATACATGCCAAAATGAAGTCTTATTGTACACTGAAACAACAGGTTACTCGAGAACTATGCCTGACAGCACAATTTAGCAAGCAGATTCGTAATCAGCATGACAAATACTGTATGATTCGGCATATGCAATCTTCGTAACAAACAAAAAGTGTATTTGTGTTGTTCAGTGTAATGTTTGGTGTTAAATTGAAGTTTATGTTTGGTCCAATTGCAGTGCTTTTTACTTTCGTTTTGTAGGGTTTCTGATCTGAATTATGATATTTAAAGCTTAATGTAATATTTGCGAAACTAAATTAAAAAAAATATATAAAGGAATCCATTCGAGGAAATAATTTCTTTCATCATTTAGATTTTAAATTGATCAAATCCTTCTTTCAGGGTTTCTATATTTTGGTAGCCCAGGACAAGAACTACGTGTTCTCACCAGTAAATCAAGTCTGCCTGCGATATTTACTCCACAACACGATATTTCACCGAGAAAGAGAGAGAGAGAGACACAGTACGTGCTTTGTCGTAAAAGCCCAACTTTTTCTCAACTGCTAATTTGATTAACTGTTGTAACACTTCAACGTGAAAAAACGTGAATATCTTATGCCTTTTCGTTTAAAATATAAATATCACGCGTGAATATAAAAGAAAGAAATCTTTCTTTACTTATTCTGAGCAACTGATGTTTCTGGTAGCATGGTGTAAATGCTATGAGGTGTAATGTAAGTGTGACCGGCGAAGCCTGAAAACGTGGAGAAAAAGGGAGTCATAAAAAAAAAAAAAAAAAGAGTGAGATTTCTTAAGATACAAATATCTTTCCGCGTCCCGATTACCCTGAGCGTCGGTGGTGTAATGGTATCATGCAAGATTCCCATTCTTGTGACCCGGGTTCGATTCCCGGTCGGCGCAGGTGTTTGAGCTCGTAAATGAGATGTGGTTCAAGCTATTTTTTTTTTACTTTGGCCCTCCAATAAAAAAAAATAAAAAAATAAAGGATTCCACAACTGCACTATCTGATCTCCAACATGGTCTTTCAGGACAGGGGTTTTTAAACCTTTTCTGAATCGTCAGCTACATCACAAAATCAAATGGAAATAGCAGGTCACATGACAAAATGGAATAGGACTGGTAGGACACGTGAAAGAGAAAAGCAGAAATGCATATGTTTATTATGAATATCAATTATTTCAGAAACGTTTTCAGTCCTAAAACTTAACCTTCGGATAAAGGCACGATGTAGATGATGATACCTTTGTTACAAAACTCCGAATATTTTTTTTTTCTTTGATTGGAGGTTTAACGACCACCGTGAGCAACTCAAATGAGATATAAGCAGTCGCCTGTCCCTAATTTAGGGTCGCTGGTTCCAGGGATGGGAGAGAGCCAGCGCCGTAAGACAAATACAAAGGGATTCGAACCCGGCCCCTTTCGGATGAAAGATCAGAGGCCATCGCTAGACTGCGGCGGCCCCTAAGAAATTAGCTAATGTGTTTATATTTCAAGAGGACTCTTAAAAAAATTTTAATATGTAATTTATCCCTACATAGCTCATTGCAGATTTGGGAATTTAAAGTCTACAGACCCAAGGTACCTACTGAAATAACCGTCTTTATAAGTTGAAGAGATGAAAAACTAATTCATCTTAATTCTGGAAATTACAGGTGAAATAATATAGAAATATAAAATTTATTACTCAAAGTGTGAGACCATGACAACAAGGTACGTACTGAAATAAACGGTCTTTTAAACAGATATGTAAAATAATTACCCTTAAATCTGGGTCATATAGAGGGGAAAAAATAGGAATACACGATTTGTTAATCAAAGTGTAAGTCCAGGGACTCAAGGTATTTACCGTCTTTAAGAGTTAAGGAGATATAAATAATACCGCAAAATCATGCAAGATTTATGGTTTCTGACTGCTTGTTCACAGTTATTTTCCGCAAATAACACTGCATAAAACTGAGAGATTTACCGGTCCTGGCACACAGTTATTTTCTGTAAATAATAACTCATAAAACTGTAAGATTTACAATTTCCTGCTGTTTCTTCACAGTTATTTTCTGTAAATAATACGGCGCAAAACTATTATTTTTCCGGTCAAATGATCGCAACCTCGTTAACATTCGAAAACTGCAAAATGGACAGTCGAATTTTTTGCATTGTACTTATGAAAACAGTTTGACTTTGTTTGTTCAGAAACATAGAGTAATGTATTTCTATTATCTTTTTCCGACTTATTGACATATGCTAAATCCGGGTGATAAGAAATGATCATATCTTGTTTAAAATCGTTTTTTACGCTTTCCAACCGTAGGTTGAAGAAGCGTATATGCTCCAGCTTTTTCCGTTCGTCCGTCCGTCCGCCTGTCCGCGCGATAACTGGCGTAAAAATGGTTCGATTTCGAACAAATTTTAGTATGTGCTAGGGGACCACCTGGGGACAAACCCTTTTGAAAATGGGACAAATGGGGTCAAAGGTCATGACGTAGCAGCGGGATCCATTCCATTGCCCTTGTGCGTCATAACGTGCGTAAATGTGGTTCGATTTCAATGAAATTTTAGTATGCGGTAGGGGACCGCCTGGGGACGAACCCTATTGAAAATGGACGAAATGGGGTCAAAGGTCAGGACAAAAAATTGCGATCCATTCTATCGCCCTTATCCCATATTATTAAGGTGGACGTCAAGTAATTCTGCTTCCGATACTTCCAATGGAAAAACTTTTGTATACATTTCCTTCACAATTAATGGGTTCCCAATGATGAAAATTTGAACATCGATTAAAATAACTTCATTTTATAACTTGGAATACTTAATATTTTCTAAAACATAACCATAGTTATTTTAAAAATCAATAACTTTTCCTTCGGTGGTGTTGACACCAGAAAAAGGATGGCGCGACCTGTACTTTGATGACGTCAGTAGACAAACAAATGTTGGATTGCAGAATAATAGTTATGTTTCAGAAAATATAAGTATTCCAAGTTATAAAATAAAGCTATTTTAATCGATGTTCAAATTTTCATCCTTCCGGCTACCTAAAACGTTCAGTACCACATCTTTAAAGGACTTCCATGCAGCAGTTTCAGTCTCATTCACAGTGTCTTCAAATGCAAGATCACGCGTAGGGTCTCTTATTTGTTGACCAATAAAAATGCCTTGTTTCATGTTGGCTTCAGATATTTTGTGAAGTTCGTGTGTTTAAGAACTAAAAGGACACTATTAATCCTGAAAATGAGACGATAAGAATTGGTTTAAAAAAATTAAGGCTTGTTCCTTAATTAGTTGAAGTAATATTACATTTTATTTCTACCAGATATCAGGAAGTGCGAGAAGCATATCACAGCTACTTTGAATTTTTTTAGAATTTTGAAACACCCTGGGGTTTAAAAAGTAGCTCACTCCATTTCGGGAGAATCTAAAAAAAAAATTGTAAAGGCATTGAATAAAGATGGAGAAGCTTTTCGTTTTCTAAAGAACAAGTTCCACAAAATATCTGAAGCCAACATGAAACAAGGCATTTTTATTGGTCAACAAATAAGAGACCCTATACGTGATCTTGCATTTGAACGCACTTTGAATGAGACTGAAGCTGCTGCATGGAAGTCCTTTAAAGATGTGGTACTGAACGTTTTAGGTAACCGGAAGGCAGAAAAAATTATAAAGAACTTGTTACTGAGCTTCTAGAAAACCATGATGCCATGGGATGCAATATATCCCTTTAAATAATTTCCTGCACTCGCATCTGGACTTCTTCCTACAGAACTTTGGTTCTGTAAGCGATGAGCACGGAGAACGTTTTCATCTGGACATATGTACCATTGAAAACCGCTACAAAGGAAAATAGAGCCCTAAAATGCTAGCTGATTACTATTGGACCCTAAAAAGAGATGTAGTTCAACCAAAGTACAGAAGAAAATTTAAAATAACCCCTTTTTAAGGTAAGTGTAATTAATTGCTTGTAGCGAAATATACATGCCAAAATGAAGTCTTATTGTACACTGAAACAACAGGTTACTCGAGAACTATGCCTGACAGCACAATTTAGCAAGCAGATTCGTAATCAGCATGACAAATACTGTATGATTCGGCATATGCAATCTTCGTAACAAACAAAAAGTGTATTTGTGTTGTTCAGTGTAATGTTTGGTGTTAAATTGAAGTTTATGTTTGGTCCAATTGCAGTGCTTTTTACTTTCGTTTTGTAGGGTTTCTGATCTGAATTATGATATTTAAAGCTTAATGTAATATTTGCGAAACTAAATTAAAAAAAATATATAAAGGAATCCATTCGAGGAAATAATTTCTTTCATCATTTAGATTTTAAATTGATCAAATCCTTCTTTCAGGGTTTCTATATTTTGGTAGCCCAGGACAAGAACTACGTGTTCTCACCAGTAAATCAAGTCTGCCTGCGATATTTACTCCACAACACGATATTTCACCGAGAAAGAGAGAGAGAGAGAGACACAGTACGTGCTTTGTCGTAAAAGCCCAACTTTTTCTCAACTGCTAATTTGATTAACTGTTGTAACACTTCAACGTGAAAAAACGTGAATATCTTATGCCTTTTCGTTTAAAATATAAATATCACGCGTGAATATAAAAGAAAGAAATCTTTCTTTACTTATTCTGAGCAACTGATGTTTCTGGTAGCATGGTGTAAATGCTATGAGGTGTAATGTAAGTGTGACCGGCGAAGCCTGAAAACGTGGAGAAAAAGGGAGTCATAAAAAAAAAAAAAAGAGTGAGATTTCTTAAGATACAAATATCTTTCCGCGTCCCGATTACCCTGAGCGTCGGTGGTGTAATGGTATCATGCAAGATTCCCATTCTTGTGACCCGGGTTCGATTCCCGGTCGGCGCAGGTGTTTGAGCTCGTAAATGAGATGTGGTTCAAGCTATTTTTTTTTTACTTTGGCCCTCCAATAAAAAAAAATAAAAAAATAAAGGATTCCACAACTGCACTATCTGATCTCCAACATGGTCTTTCAGGACAGGGGTTTTTAAACCTTTTCTGAATCGTCAGCTACATCACAAAATCAAATGGAAATAGCAGGTCACATGACAAAATGGAATAGGACTGGTAGGACACGTGAAAGAGAAAAGCAGAAATGCATATGTTTATTATGAATATCAATTATTTCAGAAACGTTTTCAGTCCTAAAACTTAACCTTCGGATAAAGGCACGATGTAGATGATGATACCTTTGTTACAAAACTCCGAATAATTTTTTTTTCTTTGATTGGAGGTTTAACGACCACCGTGAGCAACTCAAATGAGATATAAGCAGTCGCCTGTCCCTAATTTAGGGTCGCTGGTTCCAGGGATGGGAGAGAGCCAGCGCCGTAAGACAAATACAAAGGAATTCGAACCCGGCCCCTTTCGGATGAAAGATCAGAGGCCATCGCTAGACTGCGGCGGCCCCTAAGAAATTAGCTAATGTGTTTATATTTCAAGAGGACTCTTAAAAAAATTTTAATATGTAATTTATCCCTACATAGCTCATTGCAGATTTGGGAATTTAAAGTCTACAGACCCAAGGTACCTACTGAAATAACCGTCTTTATAAGTTGAAGAGATGAAAAACTAATTCATCTTAATTCTGGAAATTACAGGTGAAATAATATAGAAATATAAAATTTATTACTCAAAGTGTGAGACCATGACAACAAGGTACGTACTGAAATAAACGGTCTTTTAAACAGATATGTAAAATAATTACCCTTAAATCTGGGTCATATAGAGGGGAAAAAATAGGAATACACGATTTGTTAATCAAAGTGTAAGTCCAGGGACTCAAGGTATTTACCGTCTTTAAGAGTTAAGGAGATATAAATAATACCGCAAAATCATGCAAGATTTATGGTTTCTGACTGCTTGTTCACAGTTATTTTCCGCAAATAACACTGCATAAAACTGAGAGATTTACGGGTCCTGGCACACAGTTATTTTCTGTAAATAATAACTCATAAAACTGTAAGATTTACAATTTCCTGCTGTTTCTTCACAGTTATTTTCTGTAAATAATACGGCGCAAAACTATTATTTTTCCGGTCAAATGATCGCAACCTCGTTAACATTCGAAAACTGCAAAATGGACAGTCGAATTTTTTGCATTGTACTTATGAAAACAGTTTGACTTTGTTTGTTCAGAGACAGAGAGTAATGTATTTCTATTATCTTTTTCCGACTTATTGACATATGCTAAATCCGGGTGATAAGAAATGATCATATCTTGTTTAAAATCGTTTTTTACGCTTTCCAACCGTAGGTTGAAGAAGCGTATATGCTCCAGCTTTTTCCGTTCGTCCGTCCGTCCGCCTGTCCGCGCGATAACTGGCGTAAAAATGGTTCGATTTCGAACAAATTTTAGTATGTGCTAGGGGACCACCTGGGGACAAACCCTTTTGAAAATGGGACAAATGGGGTCAAAGGTCATGACGTAGCAGCGGGATCCATTCCATTGCCCTTGTGCGTCATAACGTGCGTAAATGTGGTTCGATTTCAATGAAATTTTAGTATGCGGTAGGGGACCGCCTGGGGACGAAGCCTATTGAAAATGGACGAAATGGGGTCAAAGGTCAGGACAAAAAATTGCGATCCATTCTATCGCCCTTATCCCATATTATTAAGGTGGACGTCAAGTAATTCTGCTTCCGATACTTCCAATGGAAAAACTTTTGTATACATTTCCTTCACAATTAATGGGTTCCCAATGATGAAAATTTGAACATCGATTAAAATAACTTCATTTTATAACTTGGAATACTTAATATTTTCTAAAACATAACCATAGTTATTTTAAAAATCAATAACTTTTCCTTCGGTGGTGTTGACACCAGAAAAAGGATGGCGCGACCTGTACTTTGATGACGTCAGTAGACAAACAAATGTTGGATTGCAGAATAATAGTTATGTTTCAGAAAATATAAGTATTCCAAGTTATAAAATGAAGCTATTTTAATCGATGTTCAAATTTTCATCCTTCCGGCTACCTAAAACGTTCAGTACCACATCTTTAAAGGACTTCCATGCAGCAGCTTCAGTCTCATTCACAGTGTCTTCAAATGCAAGATCACGCGTAGGGTCTCTTATTTGTTGACCAATAAAAATGCCTTGTTTCATGTTGGCTTCAGATATTTTGTGAAGTTCGTGTGTTTAAGAACTAAAAGGACACTATTAATCCTGAAAATGAGACGATAAGAATTGGTTTAAAAAAATTAAGGCTTGTTCCTTAATTAGTTGAAGTAATATTACATTTTATTTCTACCAGATATCAGGAAGTGCGAGAAGCATATCACAGCTACTTTGAATTTTTTTAGAATTTTGAAACACCCTGGGGTTTAAAAAGTAGCTCACTCCATTTCGGGAGAATCTAAAAAAAATTGTAAAGGCATTGAATAAAGATGGAGAAGCTTTTCGTTTTCTAAAGAACAAGTTCCACAAAATATCTGAAGCCAACATGAAACAAGGCATTTTTATTGGTCAACAAATAAGAGACCCTATACGTGATCTTGCATTTGAACGCACTTTGAATGAGACTGAAGCTGCTGCATGGAAGTCCTTTAAAGATGTGGTACTGAACGTTTTAGGTAACCGGAAGGCAGAAAAAATTATAAAGAACTTGTTACTGAGCTTCTAGAAAACCATGATGCCATGGGATGCAATATATCCCTTTTAATAATTTCCTGCACTCGCATCTGGACTTCTTCCTACAGAACTTTGGTTCTGTAAGCGATGAGCACGGAGAACGTTTTCATCTGGACATATGTACCATTGAAAACCGCTACAAAGGAAAATGGAGCCCTAAAATGCTAGCTGATTACTATTGGACCCTAAAAAGAGATGTAGTTCAACCAAAGTACAGAAGAAAATTTAAAATAACCACTTTTTAAGGTAAGTGTAATTAATTGCTTGTAGCGAAATATACATGCCAAAATGAAGTCTTATTGTACACTGAAACAACAGGTTACTCGAGAACTATGCCTGACAGCACAATTTAGCAAGCAGATTCGTAATCAGCATGACAAATACTGTATGATTCGGCATATGCAATCTTCGTAACAAACAAAAAGTGTATTTGTGTTGTTCAGTGTAATGTTTGGTGTTAAATTGAAGTTTACGTTTGGTCCAATTGCAGTGCTTTTTACTTTCGTTTTGTAGGGTTTCTGATCTGAATTATGATATTTAAAGCTTAATGTAATATTTGCGAAACTAAATTAAAAAAAATATATAAAGGAATCCATTCGAGGAAATAATTTCTTTCATCATTTAGATTTTAAATTGATCAAATCCTTCTTTCAGGGTTTCTATATTTTGGTAGCCCAGGACAAGAACTACGTGTTCTCACCAGTAAATCAAGTCTGCCTGCGATATTTACTCCACAACACGATATTTCACCGAGAAAGAGAGAGAGAGAGACACAGTACGTGCTTTGTCGTAAAAGCCCAACTTCTTCTCAACTGCTAATTTGATTAATTGTTGTAACACTTCAACGTGAAAAAAACGTGAATATCTTATGCCTTTTCGTTTAAAATATAAATATCACGCGTGAATATAAAAGAAAGAAATCTTTCTTTACTTATTCTGAGCAACTGATGTTTCTGGTAGCATGGTGTAAATGCTATGAGGTGTAATGTAAGTGTGACCGGCGAAGCCTGAAAACGTGGAGAAAAAGGGAGTCATAAAGAGTGAGATTTCTTAAGATACAAATATCTTTCCGCGTCCCGATTACCCTGAGCGCCGGTGGTGTAATGGTATCATGCAAGATTCCCCTTCTTGTGATTCGGGTTCGATTCCCGGTCGGCGCAGGTGTTTGTGCTCGTTAGTGAGACGTGGTTCAAGCTATTTCTTTTTTTACTTCGGCCCTCCAATAAAAAAAAATAAAAAAATAAAGGATTCCGCAACTGCACTATCTCATCTCCAACATGGTCTTTCAGGACAGGGGTTTTTAAACCTTTTCTGAATCGTCAGCTACATCACAAAATCAAATGGAAATAGCAGGTCACATGACAAAATGGAATAGGACTGGTAGGACACGTGAAAAAAGAAAAGCAGAAATGCATATGTTTATTATGAATATCAATTATTTCAGAAACGTTTTCAGTCCTAAAACTTAACCTTCTGATAAAGGCACGATGTAGATGATGATACCTTTGTTACAAAACTCCGAATAATTTTTTTTCTTTGATTGGAGGTTTAACGACCACCGTGAGCAACTCAAATGAGATATAAGCTGTCGCCTGTCCCTAATTTAGGGTCGCTGGTTCCAGGGAAGGGAGAGAGCCAGCGCCGTAAGACAAATACAAAGGGATTCGAACCCGGTCCCTTTCGGATGAAAGATCAGAGGCCATCGCTAGACTGCGGCGGCCCCTAAGAAATTAGCTAATGTGTTTATATTTCAAGAGGACTCTTAAAAAAATTTTAATATGTAATTTATCCCAACATAGCTCATTGCAGATTTGGGAATTTAAAGTCTACAGACCCAAGGTACCTACTGAAATAACCGTCTTTATAAGTTGAAGAGATGAAAAACTAATTCATCTTAATTCTGGAAATTACAGGTGAAATAATATAGAAATGTAAAATTTATTACTCAAAGTGTGAGACCATGACAACAAGGTACGTGCTGAAATAAACGGTCTTTTAAACAGATATGTAAAATAATTACCCTTAAATCTGGGTCATATAGAGGGGAAAAAATAGGAATACACGATTTGTTAATCAAAGTGTAAGTCCAGGGACTCAAGGTATTTACCGTCTTTAAGAGTTAAGGAGATATAAATAATACCGCAAAATCATGCAAGATTTATGGTTTCTGACTGCTTGTTCACAGTTATTTTCCGCAAATAACACCGCATAAAACTGAGAGATTTACGGGTCCTGGCACACAGTTATTTTCTGTAAATAATAACTCATAAAACTGTAAGATTTACAATTTCCTGCTGTTTCTTCACAGTTATTTTCTGTAAATAATACGGCGCAAAACTATTATTTTTCCAGTCAAATGATCGCAACCTCGTTAACATTCGAAAACTGCAAAATGGACAGTCGAATTTTTTGCATTGTACTTATGAAAACAGTTTGACTTTGTTTGTTCAGAGACAGAGAGTAATGTATTTCTATTATCTTTTTCCGACTTATTGACATATGCTAAATCCGGGTGATAAGAAATGATCATATCTTGTTTAAAATCGTTTTTTACGCTTTCCAACCGTAAGTTGAAGAAGCATATATGCTCCAGCTATTTCCGTCCGTCCGGCCACCTGTCCGCACGATAACTGGCGTACAAATGGTTCGATTTCGATGAAATTTTAGTATGTGATAGGGGACCACCTGGGGACGAACCCTATTGAAAATGGGACAAATGGGGTCAAAGGTCATGACGTAGCAGCGGGATCCATTCCATTGCCCTATGCGTCATAACGTGCGTAAATATGGTTCGATTTTAATGAAATGTTACTATGCGGTAGGGGACCGCCTGGGGACGAACCCTATTGAAAATGGACGAAATGGGGTCAAAGGTCAGGACATAGGATTGCGATCCATTCTATCGCCCTTATCCCATATTATTAAGGTGGACATCAAGTAATTTTGCTTCCTATACTTCCAATGCAAAAACTTTTGTACACATTTCCTTCACAATTAATGTGTTCCCAATGCTGAAAATTTGAACATCGATTAAAATAACTTCATTTTATAACTTGGAATACTTAATATTTTCTAAAACATAACCATAATTATATTAAAAATCAATAACTTTTCCTTTGGTGGTGTTGAAACCGGAAAAAGGATGGCGCGACCTGTACTTTGATGACGTCAGTAGACAAACAAATGTTGGATTGCAGAATAATGGTTATGTTTTGGAAAATATTAAGTATTCCAAGTTATAAAATGAAGCTATTTTAATCGATGTTCAAATTTTCATCCTTGTGAACGCATTAATGGTCCAGATAAAAGATGGCGCGACCTGTATTTTCATGTCGTCAGTAGACAAACAAATTTTGGATTGCATAATTGTGGTTATGTTTTAGAAAATGTTAAGTATTCCAAGTTATAAAGTGAAGATATTTTAATCGATGTTAAAATTTTCTTCCTTGGGAACACATTAATTGGGAAGAAAATGTGCACAGAAATTTTTCCATTTGAAGTACAGGAAGCAAAATTACTTGACGTTCTTCTTAAAGGAGCAATTCTTGTATGTATGTAAACTTTATTTTGAAAACGGCTCTAAGGATTTTGATGAAAGTCGTTAACCTACCGTTTTCTGGTACTAGAAATGGATTTAGCTTGATCTCGACTTTAGGAAAATTCGTTTAGTGAGTTAAACAACCATCTCGAATCACCACGTTTTTTGGGTCGTGTCATGGCGTCGTCCCATTAGATGTTGGCGCGCGGTCACACCATCTGTCTCATTACGTCACGCGTTGTGTGTGGATCCTATTAAAGTTTTATGACGTCACACTCTTGCGAGCAGATGGTCGCGATTACCATCTGCCTCAGTACGTCACGCGTTGTGTGCGTATGCTCGTCCGCACGATAACTCTGGTAAAAATCGTTCGATTTCGATGAAATTTCAGTATATTGTAGGAGAACACCTGGGAAGTAACCCTATTGAAAGTGAACGAAATGGGGTGAAAGGTCAGGACATAGGAGCGGGATCCATTCCACTGCTCTTATGCGTCATAGCTAACGTAAAAAAGGTTCGATTTCGATTAAATTATAGTATGTGGTAGGGGACCACCTGGGGACAAACCCCATTGAAAATTGGCGAAATGGGGGTCAAAGGTCAGGACATAGGAGCGGAATCACCTCCATCGCCATTATGCGTCATAACGTACGTAAACATGTTTCGATTTTTATGAAATGTTAGTATGTTGTAGGGACCTGCCTGGGGACCAATCGAATTGAAAATCGGCGAAATGGGGTCAAAGGTTAGGACACAGAAGTGGGATCTATTCCATAGCCCTTATGCATCATAACTTACGTAAAATTGCTTCGATTGCGACAAAACTTTATCATGTTATTTCGGAAGTATACTGAACCAGGTCTGTTGAATATCATCCAAATGGGATCAAAGATCAGCGCACAGGAGTGAGATTTATTCCACAGCCATTTTCCTCATAACTTGAGTAATAACTTCAGTAATGATTTCTAGTATGTTGGAAAGCGTATCATAATCAATGCATTGCATGATTTTACTAACTTGTTTTTATTAGATAGTGAAAAAGAAACGCCTAGATTTTACTGTTTTAAGCCAGAAATAAATTTCCAATTTTTGACCAAAATGGCTGTCATTTTGTAAATAGCTTTTAAAAAAAGAATGACTCCATTGAATAATGACATTTACAAAGATAATTCAGCTAGTCTCTTATGAAAAAGGGAACTACATACAAGCAGTGTCCATATTTATGTTTCACAAAACAAATTTTTGTGTAATAAACAGCATATAAAAAAATAATAAGCTTTTGCAACTGCTCTTCGAAATTGTCAGTGTTGCCGAATTTTTATGAACACAACTTTGATGATAAAGTTTGGTGTTTAATTGAAATTCCTTTACTTGCAGTTTATGTATTGTCCAATTGAAGCGCTTTAGTTTCGTTTTGTAGGGTTACTCCAAAATTACAAAAAAAAAAAAAAAAAAAAAAAGGAACCTACAATAGCGAACAAAAGTATTTGGCGAAACACTTTTTCGACCATAATATTTTTTCTGCTGGACCAAATGGGGTCATTTTGGGATATGATATGTGTTATTCAGTTGTAAACATGACCCATATGCAGATGGATCGGAAACCTTAACACAGATCAGGTACCGAGCTTAATCGCAAAGATCATACAAATTGACCAACAAAGTAGGTGTGAATCACATTCATTTAATGCAACGATAACAGAAAACAAGTACGAGAAAACGACAAAACAATAACTAATACTTAGTGGGATAACCACGAGACTTAATAACAGCTGCACAACGGGCCGGCATCGAGTCCACTAGCTTCTCGACGGTGACCTGCGGAATTCGCGCCCATTCTGCAGACAGCTGGTCGAACTTCTGGGCCCTATTTCGGCAGGTTTTCTTCGCACATCGTCTCTCTAGCTCCTCCCACATGTGCTCGATGGGATTGAGGTCTGGAGATTATCTTGGTTAGTATAGAAGTGTGACCTGTTGCTGCTGGAAGGCTGCCTTCGCTAATCTGGATTTGTGCTTCGGGTCGTTGTTTTGCTGCATGATCCATCCGGGTGGCATGTTCTGGTTTGTCCATGGGAAGACATCGTTGATGAGCATGTTCGTGTAGTTCTGGCCGGTCATCATTCCGCCAATCTAGATGATGGGGCCCATTCCATTGCGAGAGAAGGCGCCGTAAACCATGAGCGATCCTCCTCCGCGCTTGACAGTCGGCTGAATGAACTGGGGTTGAATCTCTGGAAACACGGACGTCGTACGTATTGGATGCCATCACTTCCGAACAAGTTGAACTTGCTCTCGTCGATGAAAAGCACCTTACTCCAGTCCGCCGCGATCCAGTGTTGATGACGGCGCGTGAACGCGACTCTGGCTTGTCGATTCTTGCCTCCGCTGATTGGTTTCTTGGCGGGGGGGGCGTCTTCCATTCAATCCACCAGCAATGAGACGACGGAAGATGGCCATTCGAATGACGTTCACGTTGTCGCTGTCGCGGAATTCGGTGGCGACGTCCACAGCCGTCAAACTGGGATCAGCACGAGATCGACGGCGGATGCGCCTATCCTGACGCAACGTAGTGGAACGAGGCCTACCACGTCGCGGACTGTTCTCGACGGTCCCAGTCTTTTTTATAAAGTTGCAGGATAGCTGAAATGGGCTGGTGTCGGATCTTCAGGGACCTCGCAAAGTCGGTGACGCGCATTCCGGATTCCATCATCTTCACGGCCACCTGGTGAGCTCCAACAGGGATCTCCGCCTTTTTTACCCATTTCTGAAAACCTAAGATTGACTTATTATCACACTACACATCACAAAACCCAAAAAAATCACAAGATAAACATTAATACATGCAGCAAACAAATGGGTAATAATTCGCGACTCTTGAATATGGCCCATTTCGAACAAAAAATTCGCTCTGAGCGAAATACAAACTACGCGGCATTGTAACCCACGAGTTAACACATATCATATCCCAAAATGACCCGATTTGGTCCAGCAGAAAAAAAAATTATGGTCGAAAAAGTGTTACGCCAAATACTTTTGTTCGCTACTGTATATGGGAAAATAATTTCTTTCAACATTTATGTTTTTAAGTTCATCAAGTCCGTCTTTTAGGATTCCTATATTTTGGTGGCCGAAGACAAGTGACAAGCCATAAATCTGTGTCTGTCTACGACATAAGCGTAACGTCGGGGGAAGAGCACAGGGGGTAAGTGCCCCCAAAACTTAAAAAGTAAAAAATTATAATAACTAATCGTTCGCTTTTTAAATGTGGTGCTTATGAAAGGCATATATGGTCTGCGAAATCAATTCCCCTACACGGCTTTTCATCAAGTGCAACAAGTTTTCCAAATTTTAGTACCATCTAGTTACGTGTTTGGACAACTTCATTTGGTAAGTAAATATAAAGTTCAATTTTTTTGTCTTCCAGAGCACTATTTAAGAAAAGTTACCCTGTCAAAGTTTGAAACATCTGTATTAAGTACACTGAAGAGCAATTAAATTAGAGACAGCTGGCGTTATGCAAATGTGGCGCTGTGGGCGGACCTGTAAACGGAAACGACATGACGTATGCAGCGATCCGACAATATAAGGAGTGATGCGACAAGAATCAGTAAGAGTCGGACGCAGTATGGGTGAGACGAATTATCTAAGCACATTTGATCGTGGGTAAATTGTCCGGGCCCGACGAATGGGCCCCCTCCATTTTGGAAATCGTGCTGGCACTGGGATTTTCACGAGCCACTGTGTCACGGGTGCACCGTGAGTGCATCGAATCCGGTAAAACCATCCCTGCAAAGGCCAACTGCCCTGGACAACAGCGTGTGGATGAGCGGGGTCATCATCGGCTAGCTCGCATTGTAACAGCGGATAAACGGGCCACAGTGCAACAAATCACTCGGAAATTTAACGCTGGTTCACAAAAACGTGTAAGGAGCCACACCATCCAGAACTATCTCCTCGCTTTGGGGTACAGAAGCCATCGTCCCACGACGGTACCGCTGCTGACCGCACATCACAGGGTGCAAAGATTAGCATGGGCGCGGGAACATCGCCACTGGACCCTAGACACGTGGGAAAATGTTGCCTGGACTGATGAGTCGAGATTCACGTAGGTACATGCGGATGGCAGGATACGAGTATGGCGCAAACCACATGAAGCGATGGGTCCTTCTTGTCAGCAGGGTACTCTTCAAGCTGGTGGGAGTGGCATTCTCGGCTGGGGACTGTTTACGTAGACTGAAATGGGACCCCTGGTACGTGTGACATCGTCCCTCACAGGTCAACGTTACCGGGATATTCTGGACGACCATTTGCTCCCGTTTGTGCGTCTTCAACATCCCACTGGGGACCTCATCCTGCAACAAAATGCACCGTGCCATCGCTCTCGAATTGTATCCGAATGGTTGGATGAACACTCCACCGACGTAACCTCGCTTCCTTGGCCACCTGACCTCAATCCCATCAAGCACATCTGGGATGCCATCGAGAGAGATGTTCGAGGCTCTGACCCCCTGCATCAAATCTTCGTGAAATGTGGGAGCTTGTTCAGGGATCGTGGATCCGTATGGCTTCCCAACGCTCCCGGTGTCTGGTCGAGTCCATGCCGAGACGAATCGCCGCCGTCATCAGGACGAAAAGTGGTGCTACACGTTACTAGGCAGGTATCTCTAATTAAGTTTGCTCTTCAGTGTATATTAGTAGCATTAAACAAAACTATTTGGATATGAACATTTCTTTTTATCTGGAAAATTACGAGTACTTATTGGCAGAAATTTCCTGAAATTGGATTTCCAAGAAGTATTCAGGAAAACTGCCAATGTACAAATAATTAGGTTTGTATAGTTCTTTGTGTATCACAAACACAATTTAATTATTTGTCCATTAGCTATTAATCTTCGGGCAAGGTCGACCACCCACCACAGATGACCAGACCATCCTCCCCATACGTCACCCAGCTTCCGGTATTCGGTGCGCCGTCCTGTAGTTATAAGGGGTGATGGATCAGACAGGTGTATAGGAGAATTGGCCACCAGAGAAGTGGCCACAAAAGTTTTAAGGGCCGTATAAAAATTGCGTTTTTAACTGCTTCGTGGCGCGACTCCCAGAGGTTGGTTACCTGAGTCATATAAAGTTTCCGTACTTTCGTTTTTTTCTTAATTGCGAACATTAATGTAATTCTTTATAAAAATGTTTATAATCTGTCGTGTGTAATACTAAAAGTGTAAAATATAAATAATTTTCGGGTCCGATCGGGAAATTTTCAGCATTCACAAGCTACAACTCGACATATTATCTGAGGGCATGTGTTGACTCAGCAAACTTGCCCGGGGGGGGGGGGGTAAATACCAAAAGTGTAAAACATAAAAAATTCCCGGTCCGATCGGGAGATTTTCAGCTTTAAAAGCCTACAAGTCAACAAATTATCTGAGGGCATGTGGTGCCTCAGGAAACCTGCCTGGTGGTGGTGGTGGGGGGGGGGGGGGGGGTAATATATAAAATATAAAACATAAAGTTTTTCTGTGTGTAAATGCTGAAAATATCACCGATGAGACCAGAAATCTTCATATTTTACACTTTTGAAATCCCCCACCCTCTCGAGACAGGTTTTCTGCGTTCGCACATGTCCGCAGAGTTTGTTGAGATGTAGTTGGCAAACGCTCAAAATCTTCCAAAAGTGTAAAACGCAAAGCATTTCTGGTCAGAATACCAGAAATTTCTGCGTTTTACACTTTTGGTATCCCCCCTCCTCCCTCCCCGACAGGTTTCCTGAGGCAGCACATGCATTCAGATAATTTGTTGAGTTTTAGCTTGTGAACGCTGAAAAACACCCGATCGGACCGGAAATCTTTATATTTTAGGTTTTAAGCACACCCCCCCCCTCCGACATGTTTCCTGGGTTTGCACATACCTGCAGAGAATTTGTTTAGCTGTAGTCTATAGACCTTGAAAAATATCGTAAATAAGAAAATACGAAATTATGGAAATTTTTTGTGTGTCAGATAACCAGTCTCGGGAAACGTAGCCACGGAGCAGTCCCGAACGCAATTTTCATACGGCCCTTTAAAATTTGTGTGGCCAGTTCCCAGCTTTGTCTTTTGCCCGAAAATCATGGAAATGTCTAAATTTCTTACTGAAAATAAAATATTAGAAAAATAAATTATTAACAGTAGTTGCTCAAGTACTAGGGAATATAGCCACACGGAATTTGTTTATGCAGAACAATTTTATGGCACTGAAATTCCAATGTGTCCAGTTCTCCGTGTGGCCACTTCTCCGTACCCGGGATCAGACAGCTCCATACTCCGGGCCAGGGGTGTAGAAGGGCCTTAGCGTGGCTTAGCGGCGATAAGGCACTAATTTTCTAGGCTTAGCGGTGATAAGGCACTAATTTTCTAGGCTTAGCGGCGATAAGGCACTAATTTTCTAGGCTTAGCTATGATAAGGCACCAATTTTCTAGGCTTAGCGGCGATAAGGCACTAATTTTCTAGGCTTAGCGGCGATAAGGCACTAATTTTCTAGGCTTAGCTACGATAAGGCACAAATTTTCTAGGCTTAGCGGCGATAAGGCACTAATTTTCTAGGCTTAGCTACGATAAGGCACTAATTTTCTAGGCTTAGCTACGATAAGGCACTAATTTTCTAGGCTTAGCTACGATAAGGCACCAATTTTCTAGGCTTAGCGGCGATAAGGCACTAATTTTCTAGGCTTAGCGGCGATAAGGCATTAATTTTCTAGGCTTAGCGGCGATAAGGCACTAATTTTCTAGGCTTAGCGGCGATAAGGTACTTTTCGTAGGTAGGCGGTTGCAGAAGCAAGGTAAAGAACTGTTTTAGATGATCATTCATTCGAAACTAGCGAGTACTGTGTTTTATATACAAATCATAACCGAAATATTAGTATCGCAAGGATCAGATTGAACCATTGGATCCCACAGTAGGACATGTCATGGATAATAGCGGTAAAGAGAATGTTTGTTTGCCTGTTTCTGGATTCAACTTTCACCGTGAGCTACTCTAAGAGACATATGCCGTTGGCCGTCCCTAATTTACGGCGGGGGAGGCGACCATTCATGCTTAATGCCGAGCTCAGACCACTAATTGGAAGCCTACACCTCTGACCCCTCGGCCACCGGGACGGTGTAAAGAGAATACTAAGACCATTGCCTAGTCCTCCAAATTATTTCATTGCGCGGAGAAAAAACTGTTGAGAGAAATTATGCAGTCATTTAGGCTAAGTGATAGCAGTTTTATGTGTGCGAAGAATATTTTTCCTAAGCTACCCTTTCTGTTATAATATATACACTATCTACCCACAAGTAATTGGACGCCTGTGATAGCAAAGGAAAACGAAGTTTATTCACCTTCAGTAGTTGGTGGAGCCTCTACGAGCGGCGATTACAGCTGCGACCCTCCGGGACATAATATCAACCAGGCGTTGTACGACGGCTATAGCGGTATTTTCTTCCACTCGGCTTGGAGAAGACAGGTCAGTTCCTTCACCGATTTCGGACGGTGGGGGCACCCCTTAAGTCGACGCTCCAACTCGTCCCAGAGGTGCTCGTTAGGGTTAAGGTCCGGGCTCTGCGTAGGCCAGTCCATTCGATTAAACCCATTGTCACCATACCAAGCCATGGTGGACCTGGCAACATGACAGGTGGCATTGCCATCCTGAAAGTAACCAGGGTCCACCCCATAAAAATGCAACAACGCAGGAAGCGCATGGGCATCCAAAATGGTGCAGTAGGTCTCGGCGTTGAGTCTACCAGGAATTGCGACCAAGGATCCCGTGCCATACCAGGAGAAACACCCCCATAGCATAATTCCACCGCCGCCGAAATTCACAGTTGGCAAAATACTTTCCGGCAGGAGGCGTTCTCCAGGCAGACGACAAACCCAGAATCTGCCATCCGAACGGTAGAGGGTGAACCTTGATTCGTCGCTCCAGAGAACCTGTTTCAACTGTTCAACGGTGCACTGTCGACGTTCTTCGCACCACCTTAGCCGAGCAGCGCTATTGGACTTGGTGATCAAAGGCTTGTGGGCGGCAGCACGTCCATGATAACCGAGAAAATGGGTTTCCTTACGGACGGTATTCATCGAAATAACACTCCCGGATGCCTGTTGAAACTTCTTGCGGATGTGGTCCATCGATTTGGTGCCGTTCTTCCGAATTTCTCTGGTCAGCACCCGTCGGTCACTAACTACCAGTTTTGTGGGTCTGCCGGGTCGGGACACATTCCGACAGTCACTTCTCATCTTCCAGTTGCCAATCACGTAGGCCACTGTCGATTTTGGGTACTTCAACTCGATGGATATGTCACGTATGGAGCGGATATTTCTGTGATACCCGACGATTACACCTTTCTCAAAATCAGAGAGCTCCGATCTGCGTGACATCTTACATGCGACTGGTTGCGCTGTTGTTTCCCAGACGATATTTAACGGCGATGGCCGTGACGTGTATCAGGACCGAAGATATCGTCGATTGCAGGGGTGTCCAATTACTTGTTGGTAGATAGTGTATAAACTCCCACATCCGTCTGTCTCTTCGGAAGGCTTGACGTCACAGCAACGTCTGCCTTGTGCGCCATCTCTTATCGATAAATTCGTGTGTGCCCTCACGATGTCAAAATGATTGCCTGCTATATAATAGCTCGAGATCACATTGAGATTTCAAAGTGATCACGCACTAATTTAAAAACATTGGATTCTTAATGACTCGAGTTCTGTTTTTCCGATCTACAAAATTCGAACTGAATTTTTAATATCGCATCAAGTAGACTTTGCACGCGATCACATTGAGAAGTCAAGGTGGTCGCGTGCTGATTTAAAAACATTGGATTATGAATGACTCGAGTTTTATTTATCCAATCTACAATATTCGAATTGGAATCTTAATATCACTGCAAGTTGAGTTTGTATATTAATAACCACACTAAAGATCTGTAATCATGCGGAATGACAGAGTGTTAATTAAGAAAACTCCATTTTTGAAGGATATGACTAACAAACATTTTTTCCTTTATTAAAAATTGCGATTTAAATAAAAATAATTAGTAATAGAAATTTAATAAAATATACTGAACAATGAAAAAAGCAAAATAGAATTTACAGTACTTTTAGAATCTTGGAGTTTTCTTTCCAAAGCGTTTTTACGTAAGCAGTTCAACGGTAAGACGCTTTTTCAGTTAGAACTGTATCACTGCTCCGGGCGAGCCTGGAGGAAGGGCGACTATTTAGAGAATTCACTACGTCTGTATTCCATGGGAAGGGCTTGCTTGCCTCGCAAGGGTAGCTGAGACCAGTCGCTAACTGGGCCACCGGAAGAAACCCAAATTATGCTAAGAAGGCAAAATTTGTTCACGAGTTTAACGACTTGTAAAACAAACAAACAAAAGAAGCTTACGTACCAAATTTTCTGTTGAATCAAAGACGGTTTTTAATACAACTTTCTCCGTCGACTTTTGACCTTGAGCTCCGTTCCTTTCTACAGATTTCCTGTATCTCAACCCGCGTGTTCTCTAATTGCAGTTGAAGTTGAGTACACTATAATCAAATATACCATCAGAAATTTGAAATAGAACTAGAAATCCAACAGACACGTTAATTCATTGAGGTAAAATTTTTGGTTTGCTTTGCGCATATGTTTTTATTTTTAACAAGAACTGGTCTGATTTACGGGATCTATGTCTGATTTTTTAAACGAAAATTTAAATTTTTTTAAGAATTTTTTAAGGAGATCATCTAAGAATCTTTTAACGAGATCATCAAAGAACAAAATCTCCCGCTTCTCATAGAGGAGGTATCTTGTCTATTGCTTTAAAGCGGAAACAAATTTATTTTGACATTGAATTTAACTAGGGATATTTTATGTTGCTGCTCCCCAAAAATGGATAAAATAGTTAATTATTGCCTGCATAGAGACACTGCAGTAATTCGAAGACTTGTGTTGAAATGGTAACATTTGATAATCTTTTTTTCAAAAGTGGGCAATCGTTTCCTGGATAGTTTATTGGTAGCCAGTACGGGAACAATCCCCTCATAGCCCATTGCTAGCTATGGCTCTGGCAACACTTCAAAGTGAGAAAGATGTAAACATCGTAGGTCCATTCCTTCAAAAAAATAAATACCTTGCGTGAATCTAAAAGACCCTTTTTTTTTAACTTTACTTTATTTAGTCTAAGCAACTGATGTTTCTCTCCGTATACTGTAAATACTATGTAGGATCACACAGCTCCATGCACCAGGCGGGTCTGGAGGAAGGGGCATTTGTAATCAGTCAAACCCTTTTCTGAAGTCAGCGAGGGAGCGCCGGTGGTGTAATGGTATCATGTAAGATTCCCGGTCGGCGCAGCCGCTGATGCTCAATACTGTGGTGTTTTGTTTTTGCCAAAAATATCTTTTTTACCCTGCTCCCTAATAAAAAGAGATAAAGGATTCTGCAATGCATTATCACATTCCTAAAATGGTTTTTCGTAATTTTTATAAATCACCGAAATAAAAGTTTAGAGAATTTACTACGTCGGTATTTCAGGGGAAGGATTTGCTTACCCTGCAAGGGGTATGAGCACCCCCTCCCCCCATCATCTGCTATTTACGGCTCTGGTAACAATTCAACGTGAAAAAGATGTGAACATCGCAGCTCCATTCGTTTAAAAAGTAAATAGCCGCCCCGGTGGCGCAGTGGTCTAAGGCGTTGGCCTCTGATCATTCGTCCGTAAGGGGTCCGAGTTCGAATCCCGGTAAGGCATGGATGTTGTGTTTGTCTTACGGCACTGGCTCTCTCCCTTCCCTGCAACCAGTGACCCTAAATTAGGGACGGGCGACTGCTTTATAGCCCATTGAGTTGCTCACGGCGGTCGTTAAACCTCCAATCAAAAAAAAAAAAAAAAAAGTAAATATCTTGCGTGAATCTAAAAGACCCTTTTTTTTTTTTTAACTTTACTTTATTTAGTCTAAGCAGCTGATGTTTCTGGCATACTACTGTAAATACTATGTGTAATCAGATAGCTCCATACTCCGGGCAAGCCTGGAGGAACGAGGAGTTGAAATCAATCAGATTTATCCAGATCAAACCTTTTCCAGCCTCTCCGGACGCAGCGCCGGTGGTGTAATGGTATCATGCAAGACTCCCATTCTTGTGACCCGGGTTCGATTCCCGGTCGGCGCATTAGCTAATGCTTACGAGTTGTGAAGTTATTTTGTTTTGGCCAAAAATATCCTTTTCACCATGCCCCCTAATAAAAGAGATAAAGGATTCTGCAATGCACTGTCGCATTCCTAAAATGGGCTTTCCTAATTTTTATAAATCAGCGAAATAAAAGTCTAGAGAATTTACTACGTCTGTATTCCAGGGGAAGGGCTTGCTTTCCTCACAAGGGTAGCTGAGACCAGTCGCTAACTGGGCCGCCGGAATACGGGGATAAATACCGGTAGGCCGCCATTGTCTGGGCCTTATGTTAACTCGAGAGAAGTGTTTGTATATCTGACTTTCACCGTAAAGAAATCCAAATTATGCTAAGAAGGCAAAATTTGTTCACCAGTTTCACGACTTGTATATTAAACCAACAAACAAAAGAAGCTTACGTACCAAATGTTCTGTTGAACCAAACACGGTTTTTTATACAACTTCCTCCGTCGACTTTTGATCTTGTGCTCCGTTTCTTTCTACAGATTTCCTGTATCTCAACCCGCGTTTACTCTAATTGCAGTTGAAGTTGAGTACAATATAATCAAATATACCATCAGTAATTTGGATTAGAACTAGAAATTCAATAGACAGGTTAATTCATTGAGGTAAAAGTTTTGGTTTGCTTTGCGTATATGTTTTTCTTTTTAACAAGATCTGGTCTGATTTACGGGATCCATGTCTGATTTTTTTTAACGAAAATTTAAATCTTTTTAAGAATTTTTTTAACGAGATCATCGAAGAACCTTTTTAACGGGATTTGCGTCTGTTTTTTCTGATTACGTTTTTATAGCGGACTTTTAGCTGTGGAAATGTATTTAGAAGCGGAAATATGCACACACGCCCACTACCACCATAAATATGCGCAACTGAAGAAAACATAATATAATTTTCTATCACTTAATGGGAGAAACCGTAAAGCTTTTAAAATGTATACAATGCTTTTTACGCCTTACATGGATTCTTGAACTGTAGTATTGGTAAACGAACTTCAGCTACAGGAAAAATACATCTTCCACTTGAAAGTAATGAAATAAACACTACTCCTCGCATTCTTTAATTTCTTTCACTTTCTGAATTTGCACTCAAATTCTTGCAATTTTAGAAATTTAAAAATTTTCGAGATAGCCACAGCTATTTTGTTCATGAGAGGTAAGTCTTGAAAAAAAAATCATTTTAACACATTTGGGATTCCCCATCTAACTAAAAGAGTAGAAATTATTATGGTTCTTTTTTTTTTTTTTTTTTTGATTGGAGGTTTAACGACCACCGTGAGCAACTCAATGGGCTATAAGCAGTCGCCCGTCCCTAATTTAGGGTCACTAGTTCCAGGGAAGGGAGAGAGCCAGTGCCGTAAGACAAACACAACATCCATGCCTCACCGGGATTCGAACCCGGACCCCTTACGGACGAATGATCAGAGGCCAACGACTTAGACCACTGCGCCACCGGGGCGGCTATTATGGTTCAGAATTCAGCTATCGTGATAAAATTCGTAAGAATGGAAGAAAATCTGCAGCTTCTCATAGAGGAGGTACCTTTTTTTCTTTTTTTGATTGGAGGTTTGACGACCACCGTGAGCAACTCAATGGGCTATAAGCAGTCGCCCGTCCCTAATTCAGGGTCACTGGTTCCAGGGAAGGGAGAGAACCAGTGCCGTAAGACAAACACAACATCCATGCCTGACCGGGATTCGAACCCGGACCCCTTATGGACGAATGATCAGAGGCCAACGCCTTAGACCACTGCGCCACCGGGGCGGCGAGGAGGTACCTTGCCTATTGCTTTAGAACGGAAACAAATTTATTTTGACATTGAATTTAAATAGGGATATTTTATGTTGCTGCCCCTTCCCCCAAAAAAATGGATAAAATGTTTGTTAATTATTGCCTACATACAGACACTGCAGTAATTGGAAGACTTGTGTTGAAATGGTAACATTTGATAATTTTTTTTTCAAAAGTGGGTAGACTTTTTTTTTTTTCAAAAGTGCGCAATCGTTTCCAGCATAGTTTATTGGTAGCCAGTCCGCGAACTCCCCTTTTTTTTTAACTTTACTTTATTTAGTCTAAGCAGCTGATATTTCTGGCCGTATACTGTAAATACATATTATGTGTGATCAGACAGCTCTGTACTCCAGGCTCGCCTGGAGGAAGTGGGACTAGTAATCAATCAGATTTATTATGGTCAAACCCCTTTTCCGCAACCGGTTGTGGAGCGCCGGTGGTGTAATGGTATCATGCAAAACTCCCATGCCGCCCCGGTGGCGCAGTGGTCTAAGGCGCTGGCCTCTGATCATTCGTCCGTAAGGGGTCCGGGTTCGAAGCACTGGCTCTCTCCCTTCCCTGGAACCAGTGACCCTAAATTAGGGACGGGCGACTGCTTGTAGCCCATTGAGTTGCTCACGGTGGTCGTTAAACCTCCAATCAAAAAAAAAAAAAAAAAAAACCTCCAATTTTTGTGTCCCGTGCTCGATTCCCAGTCGGCGCAACAGCTGATGACAGACGTATTTCACTAAAGTTTTGTTTTTACCAAAAATATCCTTTTTAATCTGCCCCCTTAATAAAAGGGATAAAGCATTCTGCAATGCACTATCTCATTCCTAAAATGGTTTTCCGTAATTTTATAAATCACCGAAATAAGAGTTTAAAGAATTTCTTCCTACGTCTGCATTCCAGGGGGCTTGCTTGCCTTGCAGGGGGAAGGGCGGGGGGGGGGGCTGAGCTCTCTAGCCTCTTGCTAGCTACAGTTCTGATAACACTTGAACATGAAAAATATGCGAATATCGTCGTTGGTCCATTCGTTAAGAAAATAAATATCTTCCGTGAATCTAAAAGACCTTTTTTTCTTTAATTTACCTTATTTAGTCTAAGCAACTGATGTTCCTGGCCGTACACTGTAAACGCTATGTGTGATAAGGCAGCTCCGTACTATGGGAGAGCCTAGAGGAAGGTAGACTAGCAATCGATCAGATCCATTGAGATCAAAACTCTTTTCCGCCGCCGTGGAGGAGGCGCCGGTGGTGTAATGGTATCATGCAAGACTCCCATTCTTGTGACCCGGGTTCGATTCCCGGTCGGCGCAGCAGCTGATTCTGACGGCCATTGTGTTTCACAAGCGCTTTGTTTTTGCCAAAAATATCCTTTTTACCCTGCCCCCTAATAAAAGAGATAAAGAATTCTACAATGCACAATCTTATTCCTAAAATGGTCTTTCGTAATTTTTATAAATCACCGAAATAACAGTATAGAGAATTTACTACGTCTGTATTTTTTTTTTTTTTGATTGGAGGTTTAACGACCACCGTGAGCAACTCAATGGGCTATAAGCAGTCGCCCGTCCCTAATTTAGGGTCACTGGTTCCAGGGAAGGGAGAGAGCTAGTGCCGTAAGACAAACACAACATCCATGCCTCACCGGGATACGAACCCGGACCCCTTTCGGACGAATGATCAGAGGCCAACGCCTTAGACCACTGCGCCACCGGGGCGGCCGTCTGTATTCCAAGACGCTTGCTTTCCTTTCAAAGGGGAGGCTGTCCCCCCCCCATAACCTTTTGCTAGCTACCGCTCTGATAACACTTCAACGTGAAAAAGATGTGAATATCGTAGGTCCATTCGTTTAAAAAATAAATATCTTCCGTGAATCTAAAAGATCCTTTTCAGCACGTCTTTTGTAAAAAAACATCGTGCTTGTGTTATCGGTTTGTCCGTCCGTCTGTACCCAAGATATCTCTGCAACTATTAGTCCGATTTGAAAAATTATTTTTGCATTGGGAAGCTTGAAATATGCGAATAATGATCCTTTATTTCGTTTTTTTTTTACGATGTACAATTTCGCCGCTAGAGGGCGTAAATGCAGATGATGTCGAATTCAAAAATACGTTTTATCCCACAAATTTGCTTCTAAACATCCGATTGAAATTTTTTTTTTATCTTTCGATTCCATTTATGTCGAACAGTATTTCAAATATAGTTACTTTTTCAAATAACGCATAGGTTTCCCGCTAGGGGGCGTAAAAGTAAATTACGTTTTCCCCTATAACTCTTCTTCTAAAACTCCGATTTGAAAAAAAAATTCTTCAGCGGATACAGCTCCTCATGGAAAATCATTTGCATGTAATTTCTAATTTTTGGTAAAGAATACTTTGGCCACCAGGGAGCGTAAGCGTTAATTTTTGCTTCTGATGTATTTGCCATAAAATCTGAGCTTCTAAAATATCGATTGAAAAAAATCTTTCGTAGACTGATGTCACTCACATCGATAAACCTTTTCCGAATATTTTCTTCTTAAAATAATGCATGGTTTCTACGCCAGGGGGCGTGGATGTATATCTTGTTTTTGTCAATATCTCTACTTCTGGGAGTCCGATTTGAAAAATTCCTTTTTTGTTGGATAGTGTTTCCAGTGTGACATGTTTTTCATATAATTTCAAAATTTTCAAGTAATTCATAGACTTTCCGCTAGGGGGCGTAATGTTAAATTATTTTCCCCTATATCTCTGCTTCTAAACCTCCGATTTGAAAAAAAATTCTTTCTGCGTCGGATACAGCTCCTGCTGAGAAATCCTTTGCACATAATTTCAAATTTTTGTAAAAAATGGTTTGGCCACCAGGTGGCGTAAGTCTTAATTTCCGCTTCTGATGTATTTGCAAAAAAATATGAGCTTCTAAAATCTCGATTGAAAAAAAGTCGTCTGTTGACCGATGCTACTCATGTCGACAAATCTTTTAGAAACATTTTCTTCTTGAAATAATGCATGGTTTCTACGCCAGGGAGCGTAGATGTATATCTTATTTTTGTCAATATCTCTACTTCTAAGAGTCCGATTTGAAAAATTCCTTCTTTGTTGGATAGTATTTCCGATGCGAAATGTTTTCCATAAAAATTCAAGATTTTCAAATAAATCATAGACTTTCTGCTAGGGGCACAAATGTAAATTGCGTTTACTGCGTTATTTCTGCTCCTAAAACTCCGATTTAAAAAATTCTTCCTGTATCGCATACAAGACCTGATGGAAAATATTTTTCACGTAATTTCTAATGTTTGGTAAAAAAATAGTTTGGCCACCAGGGGGTATAAGTGTTAATTTCTGCTTCTGATGTATTTGTAGCAAAAATCTGGGCTCCTGAAAACTCGACTAAATTTTTTTTTCTTTGACCGATTCCGCTCATATGGATAAACCTTTTGAGAATACTTTCTTTCTAAAATAATGCACGGTTTTTCTACCAGGGGATGTAAAGTCACATCTTATTTTTGTCGATATCTCTGTTTCTAAGAGTCGGATTTGAAAATTTTTTTCTGTGTTGGAGAGCGTTCCCGGTGCGAAATGTTTCTCATATAAATCATGTTTTTTCTTAACGCACAAGTTTGCAACCAGAGGGCGTAAGATCAGGATTCCGTTTACAACAATATCTGAGGGCTTAAAAACCCGATTGAAAAACTTCTTTCTTCCGTCAGATACTATTGTTTTCCATACTGGTTCCATTGACTTTGAATAGCTTTGATAAATTTAATTTGCGTCAGAACGGGTTCAAAAGACGTGGTTATTACACCCGAAAATTCAGCGTCATCTTTCTTGTTTTTTAAGCTTTCCAACCGTAGGTTGAAGAAGCGTACATGCTCCAGCTTTCTCCGTCGGTCTGTCCGCCCGTCCGCACGATAACTCGCGTAAAAGTGGTTTGATTTCGATGAAATTGCAGTATGTGGTAGGAGACTACTTGGGGACGAACCCTATTGAAAATGGACGAAATGGGGTCAAAGATCAGGGCATAGGAGCGGTATCCATTCCATTACCCTCATGCGTCATAACTTGCGTAAAAATGGTTCGATTTCGATGAAATTTTAGTATGTGGTAGGAGACAACCAGGTAACGAACTTTATTGAAAACGGGCGAAATGGGGTTAAAGGTCAGGAGATAGGAGCGAGATCCATTCCATCGCCCTTATGCATCATAACTTACATAAAAATGCTTCAATTAAGACAAAACTTTATCATGTTGTTCCGGAAGTATAATTAACCGGTTCTGTTGAATATCATGGAAATGGGCTCAAAGGTCAAGGCACAGGAGCGATATTTATTCCACAGCTATTATACTCATAACTTGACTAATAATGCTTCGGTTGCGACGAAACGTTATCATGTTGCTCTGGTCGTATACTGAACCGGTTCTGTTGAATATCATGGAAATGGGGTCAAAGGTCAGGGCACAGGAGCGATATTTATTCCACAGCCATTATCCTCATAACTTGACTAATAATGCTTTGATTGCGACAAAACTTTGTCATGTTGCTTCGGAAGTATACTTAACCGGTTCTGTTGACCAACATCGAAATGGAGACAAAGGTCAGGGTACAGGAGCGAGATTTATTTCACAGCCATTATCCTCATAACTTGATTAATGATTTCTGATATGTTGGAAAGCGTATCATAATCAATGCATTGCATGATTTTACTAACTTGTTTTTTACTTTATTTAGTCTAAGCAACTGATGTTTCTGGTCGTACACTGTAAACGCTATGTGTGATCAGACAGCTCCACTAGTAATCAATCAGATTCGTTCAGATCAAAACCCTTTTCTGGAGGTAGCGATGGAGCGCCGGTGGTGTAATGGTATCATGCAAGATTCCCATTCTTGTGACCCGGGTTCGATTCCCGGTCGGCGCAGCAGCTGATGCTTAGGACTGTCGTTTTGCACAAACAGTATTCTTTTTGGCCCAAAATATCTTTTCTACCCTGCCCTCTAATAAAAAAGAGATAAGAGATTCTGCAATGAGCTATCTTATCCCTAAAACCGTCTTTTGCAAAGTGCCACTTTTCAGTAAAATCCCAACTGTTGCTGAAGCAAACTTATTAAATAATTGTCTTAGAACTTTTTTGAAGGGGGTCTTAAACTTTTTCTGCTTCTCAGGCCACATGACAAAATGAAATAGGAATAGTGGACAATACAACTAAATGGAATTGGACTATTGGGGCACATGAATAATAATAATAAGTACGCCAGTTTTATTTATAAGTACCGATTATTTTAGAGAACTTTTGAAAACTAAAACTTAGCTTTCGGATAAAGGCGCGATGCAGTTAACATGACACCTATGTTACAAGGAGGCTCGAAGTAGTTGCCTGGTGTGCCTCCCTTTTAAGAGCATTCTTGAAAAATTTCAAATGTGTAATTCATCCCAACTGCGCTTATTGCAGATTTGGGAACTATAGGCTCAAGATACCTACTGATTTATTCGGCTTTAAAAGTTTAAGAGGTACATAAAATGATTCCTCTTAAATCTGTGTCATATAGAGGAAATAATATAGAAATATACGATTTATTAATCAAAGTGGAAATCAATGGTCCCAAGGTATCTACTGAAATAACCGTCTTTAAAAGTTAAGGAGATATAAATAATATCTCATAAAACTGTAAGATTTAGGGTTACTTACTGTTCCTTCACAGTTATTTTCTGTAAATAACACCGCATACAAGACGGAAAGATTTACGTTTATTGTCTTTGCCTTCACAGTTGTTTTCAGTATATAATAACACATGTAATGGCAAGATTTGCGGTTCCTGGCTGTTCCTTTGCAACCACTTCCTGTAAGTAAAACCACATAAAACTGTAATTTTTACGGTCTGATAAATGGTTACCTCGTTATCGCTCCAAAAATGTAGGATGAACAGTCGAATTTTCTACATTGTACTTATAAAAGAAAGTTTGACATTGTGGGTTTAGAGACAGTCGGTAATGTATTTTTGTAATCTTGTCCCGACTTATTGATAGATGCTAAATTCGGGTGATGAGAAATGGTCATATCTTGTTTACGATTTTTTTAGACAGCGAAACAGAAATGTGTAGATTTTACTGCTTTAAGTTAAAGATAAAATTTCAATTTTTGACTAAATGGCTGTCTTTTTTACGCTTTCCAACCGTAGGTTGAAGAAGCGTATATGCTCTAGCTTTTTCCGTCCGTCTGTCCGTCTGTCCGCACGATAACTCGCGTAAAAATGGTTCTATTTCGATGAAAGTTTAGTATGTGGTAGGCCTGGGGACGAACCCTACTAAAAATGGGGTTAATGGGGTCAAAGGTCACGACATAGGAGCATGATCCATTCCATTGCCCTTATGCGTCATAATTTGTGTAAATATGGTTCGATTTCAATGAAACTTTAATATGTGGTAGGGAACTACCTGGGGACGGACCCTATTGAAAATGGGGTTAATGTGTGTCAAATATCATGACATAGGAGCGGGATCCATCCCATTGCCTTTATGCGTCAAACTGGCGTAAATATGGTTCAATTTCAATGAAATTTTAGTATGTGGTAGGGGGACCACCTGGGAACGAACCTTATTCAAAATGGGTGAAGTAGGGTCAAAGGTCAGGACATAGGATCAGGATCCATTCCGTCGCCCTTATGCGTTATAACTTACGCAAAAATGCTTCGATTCAGACAAAACTTTATCACGTTGTTCCGGAAGTATACTTTACCGGTTCTGTTGAATATAATCGAAATGGGGTCAAAAGTCAGGTCATAGGAGCAAGATTTATTCTACAGCCATTATGCTCATAACGTGAGTAATAATTGGAGTAATGATTTCTGGTATGTTGAAAAGCCTATTATAATCAATGCATTGCATGATTTTACTAACTTGTTGTAAATAGCTTTTAAACAAAGAAATGAATCCATTCAAATAAATTAATGATTTTTATGATCGATTTTTATTAATATTTTTTATTATTTTTTTTATTCTCTTAAGAAAAAGGAACTACAACTAGTGTCCGTACTCATGTTTTATAAAACAAATTTTTGTGAAATAAACAGTATGAAAAATAATAAGTCTTTGGAACTGCTCTTCGAAATTATCAGTGTTGGCAAAATTTTGTAAAAGCAATTTTAAAAATAAAGTTTAGTGTTTAATTGAAGTTCTTTTACTAGAAGTTTATGTTTGGTCTAATGGCCGTGCTTTACTTTCGTTTTGTAGGATATCCGACCGGAGTTATAAGGTCTAAAGATTAATGTAATATTCACGAGCCTAAAATAAAATAAAAAAAAGGTGTATCTAGACAGGAAAATAAGTTCTTTCAATATTTATGTTAAGTTCATCAAGTCCAGCTTTTAAGGTTCCTATATTTTGATGGCACATTGCAAGTGCCCCGTGTTACAAGCCAAAAATCAGTGTCTGGCTGCGAAATCTAATCCCCACTATGTTTCTTCATGTGCGTGTTTTGTTGTAAAAGCCCAAGTATTCCTCAAGCGCGCATTGTAATTGTTGTAAGACTTCAACGTGAGAAAATGTGAATATCATTTTTCCATTCGTTTAAAAAATTAATGTCTCGGGTGAATATGAAAACAACCTTTTTTTAGTTTGCTTTATTATATTAAGTAACTGATGTTTCTGTCTGCATAGTGTAAATGATATGTGTGATCAGACGTGTCCATTTAGGCGGGCCAGGGTAATGAGGGTTCATAATCAGTCAGGTTTGTTCAGATCAAAAGCCTATGCCGCGTGCGGGTGCAGTCAGTGCCGGTGGTGTAATGGTATCATGCAAGATTTCCATTCTTGTGACCCGGGTTCGATTCCCGGCCGGCGCAGCAAGTAGTACTACGGTGGCATTTTCAAAGATTTTGTGTTTGCCAAAAATATTCTTACTCTGTCTCCCCAATAAAAGGTGATAGAAGATTCTGCAACTACACTATGTGATTTCCAACATAGACTTTCACGAAGTGTCTCTTTTTAGTGAAATCAGAACTGTTCTCAAGTGCGCGTATTTAATGATTATTTTAGGACAGCTGGTCTTAAACCTTTTCTCAGTTGTCGGCCGCATGACTAAATATAATAATACTTGTGGGACACATGTATTGTTAATTACATTGACTGAGGTTTTTATAACGCGAATCGTAAAATACAGGGTGTCCCAGTCGGTACAGAGTCGGACACCCTGTATTTTAGTACTTATGAATCTCAGGCATATAGATGAAATGATATATATATATATATATATATATATATATATACAGTACTCATAAATCTGAGGCATATAGATGAAATAATATGGAAATAAATGATTCATAAATGAAAATAAACGAAATAAATGGAAATAAATGAAATTTTTATAGCGCGAATCGTAAAATACAGTGTGTCCCACTCGCTACCTAGTGGGACACCCTGTATTTTAGTACTTATAAATCTGAGGCATGCAAATGAAATATTATGGAAAGAAATGATTCATAAAGGGAAATAAATGAAATAAATGTATGGAAATAAATGGTTCATAAATGTATGAAATAAATGATTCATAAATATATGGAAATAAATTATTCATAAATATATGGAAATAAATGATTAATAAAATTCCAGTATATGGAAATAAATGATTCATAAATGGAAATATATGAAATGTTTTATAGCGCGAATCGTAAAATGCAGGGTGTCCCACTCCGAACCGAATGGGACACCCTGTATTTTAGTACCTATAAATCTGAGACATAGAGATGAAATGAAATGGAAATAAATGATTCATAAATGGAAATAAATGATTCATAAATATATAAAGTAAATGATTCATAAATATATGAAATAAATGATTCATAAATATATAAAGTAAATGATTCATAAATATATGGAAATAAATGATTCATAAGATTCCAATACATGGAAATAAATGATTCATAAATGAAAATAAATAAAATAAATAGAAATAAATGAAATTTTTATAGCGCGAATCGTAAAATACAGGGTGTCCCTCTCGGTACCGAGTGGTACACCTTGTATTTTAGTACTCATAAATCTGAGGCATATAGATGAAATATTATGGAAATAAATGATTCATAAATGGAAATAAATGAAATAAATGAAATAAATGATTCATAAACTTCCAGTATATGGAAATAAATGATTTATAAATGGAAATAAATGAAACTTTTTATAGCGCGAATCGTAAAATGCAGGGTGTCCTGCTCGGTACCGAGTAGGACACCCTGTATGGATCTTTCTTGCCAGCAGGGTAAGAAGGATCCATACAGGGTGGAAACCCACCCTAATAAACTTGTTAGGGGCGCGACTGATTACAATCCCAGCGAATTCCTTAGGTATCCCAGAACTAAAGCGGCGATCGTTGAACCCCCTTGAAAGACAGAGTAAGTATGTGGACACTGGTGGGTGTTAGACAGACCACCACCCCCTTCTTTTTCAGATTGGCATCGAGATGGCATCGAGTCACACCCTGGTGCGTCGGCGGCTGGTTGATGTTGTGGTTCTCTGTGATGTTGTGCGGTGCTTCGTTCCCTCCCCACCCACCCCTTCCACACGGACTGTATAATGAATTAGCTTTATTTGCTTTCCGCTAAGCTAATTATAATGAATAAGCTCTTTCTACCAGCTAGCTAATGATAATAATGAAGCTTTCCTACTGAGCTAAGTATAATGCTTCTGCTACTGAATGATATGCTTGTACTAAGCTTCAAATAGTGAATTCAAATGGTTGTTGTTACTAGTTAATTAAGAACATGAATAAAGTCTCCTGCTAGTAGTGTAGTAATAGTATTGAACAAACTTATAACTGGTAGTAATGTTGCAGCAGTAATTAGAATGAATAAAGTCTTAACGCTGGTTGTTAATGGTAATAAACTAATGATATAAACCTAACAGCCAGACAGAGGTCTGACAAAAACTATTAATTGAGAAAGACGTACTTACTCAAAGCTCTTTTATTATGTAACTCTTGGTCATCCAAAGCACACACACACAACTTGTTTCACAATAATGCAGAATCAACTAATCACATAGAACGAAACTCTGTCCTTCACAACAACAACGCTCCTCTAGTATAACAACAAACGATCTCCCTATAACAACAAAAGCTCTCCTTATAACAACAAAATCTCTCCTTATAACAACAAAATCTCTCCTTATAACAACAAAATCTCTCCTTCGCTATCGATGAACGCGCCTATATATACTGGCTACCACCACGTCATGACTTACACTCATTTCCAGATCTCATTCATCGGGTGAAATAATATTTCGTTCAGTAAGAAGATAATTTACATAGTAAAATAAAATAACCAGAGATAGTAAAATCAAAAGGAAAGTGAATATAGAGTATACGTTACAACTGGTGTCACGGATCACCCTCTCCTTTCACTACATTTTTCTGTTTATATTTCCTATTGAGTTCACTTACTCAGATCTCATAGCTTCTTATTTCTAAGGGTGGTTTTAGACCTGGGGTCAGACACTCCCTTCCTAAAACTTCTTCAAAGATTGTATCGTATCTGATATCACCTACGAGTCATTCAAAAAACGCTTCTCTTTCAAAAATCTTTTAAGGTTTGGGAACAGAAAATAGTTCGAGGGAACAAGATCTGGTGAGTAGAGTGGATGGTCAATGCACTTAAACCTCAGATCACTCAAAAAATACATTGTGCTACCAGCCTTGTGAGCCGGCGCATTGTCCAGTTGTCCTGCAGAAAGAGAACATATTTCCGCAGTTTTCCTCGTCTTCTTTCCTTCAATGTCTCCTTTAATCGGCAGAGCAAGTTGGAATAGTATTCAGCATTTGTTGTTTGGCCCTTCGGGAGATAGTCAGTCAATAAAACGCCTTCCGAACCTCCCCAAAAAAAACCATTCCCATGACCTTTCCAGGTGACCTTTGAGTCTGGAATTTCTTTGGCCGTGGAGAACCCGAGTGCTGCCACTGCAGAGACTGTTGTTTCGTCTCTGGATCGTAGCGACGTAACCACGTTTCATCAACAGTGACAAGCCGCTGACAAAAATTATCACCAGACCGCTCAAAATGCAGCAAAGCCGATTTGGTAATGTCCACTTGGTGTCGTTTCTTATCGGCGTTCAAACATGTGGGCACCCACTTCGCTGACATTTTCTGCAGATCCAAGTGCTCATGAATTATGAACCCAACTAGAGATGAGCTCGGGCCCGGGCTCGGACGGGCTCAGAATTCATTACCTACAGAAAAACTCGGGCCCGGGATGCGCCCGGACTCGGAATTACACGTCTTGAATTTCATTACTGTAATTAATTGAAACCATCAGCAGTTACCAACCATCAGCAGTTACCACGGGATTTCAGAGCCGTGGTAACTGCTGAAACCATCAGCAGTTACCACGGCTCTGAAATCCTGCGGTATTGAAGATGCATACATTAATATTATTAATAACATCTATGAAAATGCAAGTGCAAAGATTCGGCTGTTTGAAAATACAACACACATAAAAATTGGAAAGGGAGTGAGACAAGGTGACACCATATCTCCGAAGCTCTTTAATGCCACATTGGAAAATGTCTTTCAATCACTGAACTGGGAAAACAAAGGGATAAAGATTAATGGAGATTATCTAACCCACCTTCGTTTTGCTGATGACGTAGTCATTTTTGCAACTACCCCATCAGAGCTGCAGAGTATGATCCAGGAACTTGCTGACAAGAGTAAAGAAGTGGGAATAAAATTGAACTTTCAGAAGACAAAAGTGATGTTCAATGCTTTTACAAGAAATGAAGATTTATCGATTGATGGAGAAAAACTGGAGATAACAGATACGTATGTTTATCTTGGACAGCAGATATCAAGTGAGGGTCACATTGATGAAGAAATTAATCGGCGTACAAAACTTGCCTGGAGAGCTTTTGGAAGAAACAGCATAATTTTCAAGAGCAATATGCCATTATGTCTTAAAAGAAAAGTGTTTGATCAATGCATCCTTCCAGTGCTTACGTATGGTGCAGAGACGTGGACCTTAACTAAAAGAGACATACAAAGGCTGCAGACAACTCAAAGCAGCATGGAGAGGTGCATGCTTGGTATAACCAGGAGAGATAAGAAGAGGAACTCGTGGATCCGAAAAATGACGAGAGTGGAAGACATCATGATCAGAGTTAAATCCCTGAAATGGCAATGGGCTGGACATACTGCCAGAAGGACAGACCATAGATGGACAGCCGAAATTTTAGATTGGATTCCAAGGGACAGGAAAAGACCCAGAAAAAGACCACATGGGAGATGGGTGGATGAAATTCGTAAATATGCGGGAGTGACATGGAGGAGACTGGCACAAGACAGACCGTTGTGGAGGAAACTTGGGGAGACCTTCGTCCAGCAGTGGATTGATAATGGTTGACAATGATGATGATGATGAATTAATTCAACACGTGTAATTCCGAGCTAGGTTGAATTACACATGTTGAGTTTCATTGTGGATTTGTTACCATGGTGGAAGGATTTTCAATTTCCTAAGCTAGCTGCCATTGCAAGACAAATTTTGCATAGCAAGACTTGCATTATGCATTGTCCAAAGCTATGGCCCAAGCAAGGATTACTTTAAGGAGGTCTGGTATCCAAAAACTGGAAAAAAATTCACATTCCCATTTTTTGTATTTTATTAAAAATCAAGAATCTTATCTTTAAAATGATGTATTAATTTCCAAAATTGTGCAGTTAGAAGTATTGTTATTTATTTTTTAAAATTTCCTCACTCCCGCGATTTTGGGGGATGACGTTGGTTTTTAGTGCAGCAGGTCGAGTTTTAGAGAAAAGAAGATCAAGTTGAAGCGTTAAGGCATTAGATGCAATTCTCTCTCTCTCTCTCTCTTTTCACGATGAACTTGATCTGGGAACTGCACACACATATGATAATATTGTCATTATTTACTATTAAGCGCAAAGCTTTGTTAATGTTACAAAATGCAAAATAATCTGGTCTGGAATGCTTTTACGTTCTCTTTTTTTTTAATTTTGGAAATTTCCCTACATGCCTTTTTTTATATTCTACTACATCACTCTAAACTACCTTTACCAATTAACATATATGTAAATTATATTGCAAAGATTAGTTTTCTAGAGTCAAAATTTCAAACACTTGCAACTGGTCTGTACAGCGTTGTACGTTTTATAATGCAATTTATTCGAAATAAAAGTAAATTTAGAAATCAAAAAGAAATAACGAATGGGATTTTTTATTTCTAAACGATTTTCTTTTCTTCAGCTTTTACCAAAATTACTGATTCCTCTGATACGGTCGAAGGGCACGTTGATTATTTATTTATTTTCAAATCCACATTTTAGAACATTTGGCTTTATGCGTAGTATTTCTAAAAACATATTAATATTGTGAAGTGGAGTACCTGAACTAAACTTTTAAACTAATCCGTGCTTGGGCCATATCTTTGGCCAGTGCATAATGCATAAATGCAAGCCTTGATAAGCAAACTTTTCCAAAAATCCGGGCCCGGGCGGGCTCGGTCTCAGCAAACGCATGCAATCAAAGAAAGCTGGCCGGGCCCGGGCACCAGGTCTTTGGACCCGGGAGGGCCCGGGGTCCTCCCGGGTCCAAAGACCTGGTGCCCGGGCCCGGTCGGGTGTTGTCACTGTTGAAGGCCTCCCAGTTCTTCTTGCCTCTTCGGTCTCAAAAGTCTCCACGCTGAAAGTTGGTTCACCATTTCTTCACAGTGGAATATGAAGGGCACTTGTCACTTAATGTTTGCGTCATACACTCATGGATTTCCTTTGCAGTTTTCTTCTGCAGGAACAGAAATTCCATGACAGCCCGGAGTTGCGCATTCGAAAATTCAACACTTTGCATTGACATGATTCAGTTCAGGACGATAAGCATCTGCAAAAAATAGAGTTATTAGTCCGACAATTAGAACTTTACAATACAAAATAGCTCTTTCGAGCTGCGGTCGCAAACTAATGCTATTATTACACGATGTGGGTTAGGCCGAGAACTTTTCAGCATCCCCTAGTGATTGTGTTTTAAAATATACGTCGAATTTCGTAGATTACTTTTTTGCCCCCCCTTTTTTTTATTTTCCTCCTCACAAAGGAAGAGACGTGTCCTTCCTCTGTCTGGTCTCTTCACGCCTGACCCCCTCCCAAAAATTTGGTGAAGTCGGCGCAATTGCCAGAAGTATAACTTCGGGATTTTTCCGTGGGAACTTCTTTTGCGTCATAACATCACATAAAAAAAAAAAAAAAAAAAAAAAAAAAAAGGAGAAAGAAAAAAAAGACAGGTTAAAATTAAACGAAAGGAGAAGTAATCGTACAATGGAAAACCTAAATTAACCAAGAATTAGCGATTGTTGCGGTGTTACTTTCAACCAGAAAGCTCGTATTTCGGTATTATATCACGTTAGAGAAAGATAAATCTGTGATTAACGTGTGTTAGATAAAAAGGACACGCTAGATTAAAGAAGAGATTGTTGAACTGCGAGCACAAGGATTAGAGCTACATAGAAATCCAACCGCTGGCTGTCCGTCCGGAAGCTAGCTGTTAGAACAATGGGTGCGCGGGGGTCAAGTTATTAGTCACAGCAGCAGACAAGAAGACTTTAAGTGCCGAGGGTCCGGTCCACTTGGCCTGCTTACTGCTCTCTTCGCTTGCTCAATTCCATCTCTTCTTCGCCCACAAAATCATATAATGACACTCATTTTTACAACTTAAGCTCGCAGTTTCGTTATGTTCCTTCACGGGGTTCTTTTCTCTTGTTGAAAAGACGAGTAAAAAAAAAAAAAAAAAGAATCGGTTGATAAAAGAAGTTCCACTCGAAATTGGACTCGGAACCGAAAGTGATGGTGATGAGAAATTCGTCGATCCCTGACCTAAGTGTTTTCTCTCTGGGCCGATGCCCCGCCTCTCGTAGCTGGGGTTCTTCTGGATGCCCCATATTCGTCAACTCAAGGAAGTATATATAAGCCTCCGATGCTAGGGCAGGGCATGATTATCCCGAGCAGTGTGTGCAGTCTACCATTCACACCAGCGATGCTTCGTAAAGTAAGTGGATGCTTTAATCTAACCGCATGGATTTAATATTACTCTGCGACTTTGAATTAAAAAAAAATCATGGTTTCTTTCAACTTGCAAGGTTATTACACAAAGTGGTTAATTAATTTTAGAACTTATTTACAATTATTTTATTGCACACATTTAAAACTTAGTCGTGATATGAAAATGAAATACACCAGGAGAAATCTGAACGGATTGGTTGTAAGGCGATTCCCCCTATCAGATGTAAGAAAAGGAATAAAATATATACAGGCAAGTAAGATGGTTATGACAGAAGGGCCGCGGGTGGCCTAGTGGGCAACGTTCGTGACTGTCACGGAAAGGGCCTCAGGTTCGATCCCAGGCAGGTACGAACGCTTGATCCATTAAATATCCGCCGTGCGTCGGATGGACACGTTAAGCCGTCGGACCCCGGGTACTGGCCCCCGGTAATAAATAAGGGCGTCTTCCTCCCCCTTTCTACTTCGCTTCCGTGTCACTTTCCTATCGGGTGTTGTAGCCCAAATCTCCTAGTTTCCTATTTCTAAGGGTTGTTTAAGACCTGGGGTCAGACACTCCCTTCCTAAAATCCTCTATATATGATCTTATGGTTATAACAGAAGCGCCACTGATAGCAGCATTGCTTGGAACTATGGATATCAAGCATAGCTTCATTATGGAGATCAGATGATTTGCAATATAATTTTGCAGAGACCAGGAAAATTTTTTGATATTTCAGAGATCTGATGCTCTCTGGGAGATTATTCCATAGGAAAATGGCTTTATACAATATGCTATTTAAACCATAATTAAGTCTAACAGACGGTAGAAATAATTTCTTGTTAGCAACAGATCTGGTGAAGACAGCATAATCCAGATATTTGATGTCAGATTAAAAAATAGGCAGTTAAGATGCATTATTTAAAAAAAAAACATGATACCTAGTTTTAAAGTAAAAATTTCATGAATTTTTCGTTTTATAAATAATGGCTTTGAATGAGGCATTCAATCTGTGTTCAGCATATAGCGGACAGATTTCCTCTGTAATTTGAGCAAGCATAACTTATTCTTTGCACTTAATTTTGAATACCAGGATTCCAGACAATAGGAGAGGTGAGTATAAATAAATACATAGTAAAATGTTTTTACTGAAATGTAAAATGTTGGGCCGCGGGTGGCCTATAGCGTTTGTGACTACCATTGAGATGACCACAGGTTCGATCCCGGGCAGGTACGAACGCTCGAACCACTAAATACCCGCCGTGCGTCGGATGGGCACGTTAAGCCGTCGGACCCCGGGTACTGACCCCCGGTGACAAATAAGAGCGTCTTTCTCCCCCTTTCTACCTCGCTTCCTTGTGACTTTCCTATCAGGCACTGTAGCCCAAATCTCCTAGCTTCTTATTTCTAAGGGTTTGTAACGTATCAGGAGATGTGACGTACCTGCCAGAAGGACGAACATGACTTAAAGGCAGATAGGAATCAGAATACATGTCTGCGTAGCTCAGTTGGTAGAGCGGCTTGTTCCGGAATAAGCGTACTCGGGTTCGAATCCCGGCGTAGACCAAAAATGACGGAGAAATTTACTTCGTTATAATGGCGCCCGAACTATCCGGATGACCCGACCGTTCAAAATCTCGCTTTGGTGTGATGTTATTTCCACACCGCGAGATAGGAAAAATATGAACAGCACTTCGAAAGAAAAGAAAAATAAGGGGGAGATGATGTAACGTATCAGGAGATGTGACGTACCTGCCAGAAGGACGCACACGACATAAAGGCAGATAGCAATTAGAATCAATGTCCGCGTAGCTTAATTGGTAGAGCAACTTATTCCGGAATGAGTGGACCCGGGTTCGAACCCCGGCGCGGATAAAAATGACGGAGAAATTCACTTCGTTATAGGTTGTTTAAGACCTGGGGTCAGACATTTCCTTCCTAAAATCCTCTACCTATGATCTGATCTGTTTGTAAGACATTGATAAGGAAGAGATGCTTAATTTTACTAAGTAGGCAAACCTGTAGGGAAACTTTTTTAAAAACAAACTGAACATGCGTATTCCAGTTAAAGAATTAATCAAACCAAACGCCATACTGAACTTTGTCCACAATTTTAAGTGGGACATCATTAAACCTGACTGGAAAGTTATTTTTGATGTCTCTTTTATGAACATTTCGGAAATATACCAAGTTGTTTTCTAAAATATTAAGTGATAATTTGTTAGAGCATAACCAATAAGATAAATTTGATAGATCATTATTGACCATTACCTGTAGCTTATGCAAATTATGACATTTTTGAAAAATGACGGTGTCATCAGCGTATAGCAAAGCATGAGTTGATTGTAGGCACATAGGAAAATCATTATTATATAACAGGAACAGTCCCAATACCAAACCTTGAGGCACTCCACATGAAATATTAAGTAAATCAGAGTTTATATTATTATTATTTTGATTAGAGGTTTAAGGACCACCGTGAGCAACTCAACAGGCTATAAGCAGTCGCTCGTCCCTAATTTAGGGACGCTGGTTCCAGGGAAGGGAGAGAGAGCCAGTGCCGTAAGACAAACACAGCATCCATGCTACACCAGGATTCGAACCCGGACCCCTTTCGGATGAATGATCAGAAGCCATCGCTTAGACCACTGCGCTGTCGGGGCGACATATTATTTACAGAAATACTGTTTGCGATTAGAGAGGTAAACCGTATTTATGTAATTTATGTAGCAGAATATTGTGTAAACGAGACAAATTAATTATTCTTAGACATTTTTAAGGAATGTGTCAACGCCAGCTTCGGAACAAAAGCTTTTTAGAAAAGAAGGGATATTTTTTGTATGGGACCCAGTGGCGTACCTGAAAAATTCGTCCCCCTCTTCCGCTAAAAATATCTTCGAGGCCCTTTTGCGAAAATCTATTTGCTTTCAATTGCTGAATTTTTGAATTCCATATTATTAACTAGGTTTCATCGGCGTAGTATAATGAGTAGCATGCTCGACCGGAAATCGGGAGGTGCGGGTTCGATTCCCGCTCCAGGACGATGAAAATTTTCAAGTTTTCTGAAGGAAGTGGTTACGTGGAATACAGTGAAAATATGCCAATAATAGCATTACAAAATGCCTTCCATGTATTTATGAAGAATTATTTCTTCGGACAAATTGGTTTCCCAATTGTATAAGGCGTTTTAATAATTCAATTTCTCTGAAACCTACTTTGTTAAAAATTGGTACTTAGAAATAAGCAAAATGTACTCGATTTTGAGTACATTCTGGGCTTATAATAGCTTCGAGTACTTGTGTCTTATTTTTGGAAAAGACCCGTACTCATTTTTGAGTACATACAGGGCATCAATTGTGAGTATTTCTGATTTGAAATACATTCTTGAGTACCTATATTTCAGATATATGTACGTAGAAATATCCATATATATGTGCTCTAACTTCATTCAGTTCCTGTGCCCTTTCGGGCAGGGCACAGAAACAAGTTAGAGCGAATCTAGCAGGATAGTTTGGTAAATGAGAGCAACCGTACGATTTTGCACATAGAAGGCAGACATAAATTAGGGGGTGGGGGGCTTAGGAATGAATACCTTTATATGTAACCGGGGTATTCCTACCCGGGAGCTGTCACTTAACGTGCTCGTCTAATGCACGGCGGATATTTAGCGATTGCTAGAAATTCTCAACACCACGGGGAGCCCCCAGCTTCAATCCAGAGATTCAGACTACTGATGCAGGGACCCCAGGTTCAAACCAAACCTATGAGGCTAGGTTCGAACCTGGGGTCCCTCCATCAGTAGTCTAAATCTCTAACCACCAAGCCATCCGCGGCTCGATTTCAAATTTGGAATACGTGCACTCCATAGATACTCATTTATCCATAGAATCAACTGGAAGTATATTATTCGATGGCACATCTGGAATAATAGACATACTCGTTGTCACATGCTGGGCAAATTAACCGCACAACTTTCTGACAAATATAGTGATGAACCGACAATATATTATTTATCAGATTGACACAAATATAGTTAATGTAGAAACGTACACAGAGATACTTTATGCATAATTAAATTACTTGTGATCCGTGACTTTGTTGTACTAATTATTTATGTGTGACACTTTACTCATTAATTAAACAATTTCTCTTGAAATCCATAATATCTAAAATGAAGTAATACGAGATTATATTTATTTATTGACGCAGTTATTTGTATGTACGCTTGGTTACTTATATTTGAGTATGTCATGTACTCGTAAATAAGATTGTACTTTAAAAAAAAAAACAGAGTAGATTCAGGTTCTCATTCTTAAGTATATTTTTTTTTACAGAGTATAGGTATTTTTCGTAAAACTAAAATTGTTACACTTTATTGCGTGTAACATAAATGTACACGTTGCAATTGAAATGATTGCCCTAGTTTTATACCAATACAAAGTATTATAAAACACTTACAACGAAGTTAATCATACCATGCAAATTTTATTCTTTTAGAGAACTTAGGCCAGACTCTTTTATATGCCTCACGATCACACACACACATAATACATGCAATTGCCGTGTGACAGTGTTTAATAATCTTACCCGATTTATACGAAAATACCGAACATAAATAAACAAATAAAAAGTAACAATTAAGAATTGTGGCACAAAAAGTGTAAAATTACTTAAACTGTTTACTCTTGAATATCAACAAAAAACACACTTAACGTAATGTTACAATGTTTTGCACATAGTAAAAGCCTTTTCCTTTGATTCTGTTTAAAAAAAAATGACACACGTCTCTGTTTTTCCGTTCCAGCAAAGAACACTTTTCAGTTCATTGTGTTCTGCATATTCTGAAGGATGCACAGTTCTGCGTAAACAAATGTAATCATCATCATCATCATCATCATTGTCAACCATTGAGGCTAGGTTCTGCTGGATGAAGGTCTCCCCAAGTTTCCTCCACAACGTTCTGTCTTGTGCCAGTCTCCTCCATGTCACTCCTGCATACTTTCGAATTTCATCCACCCATCTCGCTGTGGTCTTCTTCTGGGTCTTTTCCTGTCCCTTGGAATCCAATCTAAAATTTCGGTTGTCCATCGATGGTCTGTCCTTCTGGCAGTATGTCCAGCCCATTGCCATTTCAGGGATTTAACTCTGATCGTGATGTCTTCCACTCTTGTCATTTTCCGGATCCACGAGTTCCTCTTCTTATCTCTCCTGGTTACACCAAGCATGCACCTCTCCATGCTGCTTTGAGTTGTCTGCAGCCTTTGTATGTCTCTTTTAGTTAAGGTCCACGTCTCTGCACCATACGTAAGCACTGGAAGGATGCATTGATCAAACACTTTTCTTTTAAGACATAATGGCATATTGCATTTGAAAATTATGCTGTTTCTTCCATAAGCTCTCCAGGCAAGTTTTGTACGCCGATTAATTTCTTCATCAATGTGACCCTCACTTGATATCTGCTTTCCAAGACAAACGTACGTGTCCGTTATCTCCAGCTTTTCTCCATCAATCGATAAATCTTCATTTTTGTAAAAGCTTTGAACATCACTTTTGTTTTCTGAAAGTTCATTTTTGATCCCACTTCTTTACTCTTATCAGCAAGTTCCTGTATCATACTCTACAGCTCTGATGGGGTAGTTGCAAAAATGACTACGTCATCAGCAAAACAAAGGTGGGTTAAATAATCTCCATTAATCTTTATCTCTTTGTTTTCCCAGTTTAGTGATTGAAAGACATTTTCCAATGTAGCATTAAAGAGCTTCGGAGACATGGTGTCACCTTGTCTCACTCCCTTTCCAATTTTTATGTGTGTTGTATTTTCAAACAACCGAATCTTTGCACTTGCATTTTCATAGATGTTATTAATAATATTAATGTATGCATCTTCAATACCGCAGGATTTCAGAGCCATTGTAACTGCTGATGGTTTCACCGAATCAAAGGCCTCTTCCTAATCGATAAAAGCCATGCACAATGGAAGTTCATTCATATTCCTTCGCTCTTTCAATTAGTTCTCTCAGTACGTGGATATGATCAATTGTGCTGTAGCCATTACTGAATCCAGCTTGTTCTCTCGGTTGAGCAATGTCCAGTGTTACTTTCAAACGGTGTGAAAGAACTTTAGTGAAGATTTTATAAACCACTGATAGGAGGCTGATAGGTCAGTAGTTCCTGAGATCCTCAATGTCCCCCTTTTTATGTAGCAGGATCATTGTAGCGTTGTTCTAATCCTCAGGAATCTTTCCTTCATTAAGGCATGGAGTGAAAATTTGGGCGAGTACTGTTTCAATCTCTCCACTTGCTTCTTGTATGATGTCTACAGTAATTCCATCTTCTCCTGGAGCTTTTCCCCGTTTCATGTTCTTGATTGCATGTGCAACTTCTGCTGGAAGGACTGGAAGAACTCTGGTACTGGTACCTTTCATGATGTCTGGAGTACATGTATCATCCCTTTCATATAATTTGGAGTAGAAATCTTTCACTCTTGTCAAAATTTCGCCTCTATTTCTTGTTACAGAACCATCTTCTTTTCTCAGTGCCATAATCTGTTTTCTTCCGTTACTGAGATGCTCCTTTGCTATCTTTAGGTTTGGTTGTTTTCAATTGCTTTCCTCACTAGTTCACAGTTGAATTTCCTTACGTCTTCAGTGATACTTTTTCGTAATTTTATTATATAACGCTTTATCCTCATTGATGCAAAAATTTCATTTATTCAACTGATATTCATGCACATTCCCTTGTTAATACAGAAAGGCTGTTCCATAAAAACAGAGAATAATGTTTTTTTTTTTTTTTTTTTTTTAGTTAGCAACAGTGCGAGGGGGAAATAACCACGCAGACGACTTACTGAATTAAGGAAGTATCTATGACAACAGTTATAAGCCGTGGCAGACAATTCTGGTTTTGTTATTGCGCAGTTGTTTAAAGTACGTCTGCATTTCGCCATACAGCTACGGAGCTGAGTGATTCAGAGTTAAGAAGTGAAATGCGTTGTGCGATATAATTTTGCTATCGTTTGTGTAAAACGGCTCCACAAACAGTTCATTTAATGAAAAAAACTCACAAAGATAAATGTTTGGGTGAGTGAACGATTTTTAGATGGCACAACTATTTTTTTTTTGGAGGTTTAACGACCACCGTGAGCAACTCAATGGGCTATAAGCAGTCGCCCGTCAATAATTTAGGGTCACTGGTTCCAGTGAAGAGAGAGAGCCAGTGCCGTAAGACAAACACAACATCCATGCCTCACCGGGATTCGAACCCGGACCCCCGTTCGGACGAATGATCAGAGGCCATCGCTTAGACCACTGCACCACCGGTGCGGCATCCCATGATTTCAAAAAAGGGCGTTTGTTGGCAGAACTCATTCCTAGGCCTGGCCGACTTGAAAGTGCTGTTACAGAGCTTATTGTTAACACTGTTTGTGCAACTCTGGAAAAAGATTGATGGCATTCGTCCGGGTTGGGTCCGGGTTCGAATCCCAGTGAAGAATGGATGTTGTGTTTGTCTTACGGCTCTGGCTCTCTACCTTCCCTGGAACCAGTGACCCTAAATTAGGGACGAGCGACTGCTAATCAAAAAACGAAAAAAAATAATCGACGAACGATGTGTGAAGACATAACGCCGCCCCAGTGGCGCAGTGGTCTAAGGCAATGGCTTCTGATCATTCGTCCGAAAGGGGCCCGGGTTCGAATCCCGGTGAGGCATGGATGTTGTGTTTGTCTTACGGCACTGGCTCTCTCCCTTCCCTGGAACCAGTGACCTTAAATTAGGGACGAGCGATAGCTAATCAAAAAACGAAAAAAAAATCGACGAATGATGTGTGAAGACATAACGGCGTGAATTAATATTTCAAAAACATCGGCATTCTGCATTATATGGGGCAAATTACTGCTGCGTCGTGTGCGTTCCAGATGGGTACCTCATCACCTGACGAGAGAACAATTGCTAGCTAGAGTTCAGGTGTGTCATGAGTGGAAACACATGATTGCAAGGAATCCAGACTTTCTTAACACAGTAATAACTGCCGATGAAACATGGGTCCACTATTTCGCACCCCTTAGGAAGTGCGCAATGAGTGTCTGGAAGCAGTGGTCTAAGCGATGGCCTCTGATCATTCGTCCGAACGGGGTCCGAGTTCGAATCCCGGTGAGGCATGGATGTTGTTTTTGTCTTACGGCACTGGCTCTCTCCCTTCCCTGGAACCAGTGGCCCTAAATTTGGGACGGGCGACTGCTTATAGCCCATTGAGTTGCTCACGGTGGTCGTTAAACCTCCATTCAAAAAAAAAAAAAAAAAAAAAAAAACACACACAGGCTCGCCTCCTGCGAAAAATGTCCGTCAAACCAAATCAACTGGGAAGGTGATAAAAATTTTCTTTGATCATAAAGGTGTAGCCTACAAAAAGAGAATTTGAAGTAATACATCATAAACGATGAGTAACTACAGAGAAATTACTTTTGAAGGTGAATTACACTGAAGAGCAATTAAATTACAGACAGCTGGCGTTATGCAAATGTGGCGCTGTGGGCGGCCCTGTAAAACAGAAACGACATGACGTATGCAGCGATCCGACAATATAAAGAGTGATGCGACGGAAATCAGTAAGAGTCCGACGCAGTATGGGTAAGACGAAGGATCTAAGCGCCTTTGATCGTGGGCAAATTGTCGGGGCCCGATGAATGGGTCACTCCATCTCGGAAGTCGTGAAGGCACTGGGATTTTCACGAGCCACTGTGTTACGGGTGCACCGTGAGTACATCAAATCAGGAACAACCATTCCTGCAAGGGCCAACTGCCGTGGACAACAGCGTGTGGATTAGCGGTGTCATCGTCGGCTAGCTCGCATTATAACAGCGGATAGGCGGGCCACAGTGTAAGAAATCACTCGACAATTTGACGCTGGTGCACAAAAACGTGTAAGCAGCCACACCATCCAGAACCATCTCTTCGCTATGGGGTACAGAAGCCATCGTCCCACGAAGGTACCGCTGCTGACCGCACATCACAGGGTGCAAAGATTAGCATGGGCGCGAAAACATCGCCACTGGACACTAGACATGTGGGAAAATGTTGCCTGGACTGATGAGTCGAGATTCACGTTGGTAAATGCGGATGGCAGGATACGAGTATTGCGCAAACCTCATGAAGCGATGGATCCTTCTTGCCAGTAGGGTACTCTTCAAGCTGGTGGGGGTGACATTCTCGTCTGGGGACTGTTTACGTGTACTGAAGTGGGACCCCTTGTACGTGTGACATCGTCCCTCACAGGTCAACGTTACCGGGATATACTGGACGACTATTTGTTCCCGTTTGTGCGTCTTGAACATCCCACTGGGGATCTCATCCTGCAACAAGACAATGCACCGTGCCATCGCTCCCGAATTGTATCCGAATGGTTGGATGAACACTCCACCGACGTGACCTCGCTTCCTTGGCCAGCTATGTCACCTGACCTCAATCTCATCGAGCACATCTGGGATGCCATCGAGAGAGATGACTCCCCTCCATCAAATCTTCGTGAGCTGTGATAGCTTGTTTCAGGGGTCATGGATCCGTATGGCTTCCGAACGCTTCCGGTGTCGAGTCCATGCCGAGATGAATCGCCGCCGCCATCAGGGCGAAAGGTGGTGCTACAAGTTACTAGACAGGTATCTCTAATTCAATTGCTCTTCAGTGTATTAGGAGTAGCTGCGCGAATGATTCTCTGTCACATGTTGACAGGGCTTGTTGGTGTTCTGAGACTTACCCTTTTTTCTGAGAAACGTAAAATTTTAAAGAACATTAGCAAGAAAAAAAAGAAAAAAAAAAAACATAAAAGGAAAGAGTGATGGAGGTGGAGCCGCAGCTGAAGAGAAGGGTCTCCTGTTTGTCATCTGCTAAGTGACTGTGAGATGCTAAGCTGTTGTTTAAAAGCTTCTAGGTAGTTCGTTGGCTACAAAGAAGTTCTGTCGTGAGAACATTTTAATTAACTGTACTCCTCTACCCGTTGGAAAATAGTGTTGGAGAGAAATCCTTGCACGTGCACGCGAGAGGAAGAACTTTCAACATTTACTTGTTCATTGTTTTTCGTACGATTTTTGTGCTAGAGAAAAGGTCTTTTTTTGGTGGGATTCTGGTTCTCTTGGATTTTGAGAGGGAAAAGGAGTTAGATTGTTGACCACGGTAAGAAGCGGCTGCCATCAAGAACCAGAGAAGGAGAATACGCAATTAAAGACAGAGAAAAAAGTGGTACCGAAGGAGTGGAAAAAGTTGAAGTATGAGATCAGTAGATCCCCCATGCCGCCCCGTTGGCGCAGTAGTCTAAACCCTGGCATATGACCATTCGTCCGAGAAGGGTTCGGGTTCGAATCCCAGTGAGGTATGGATCTGGTGTTTGTTGTATGGCACTGGCTTTCTCTCCCTTCCCTGGAACCAGTGGCCCTAAATTAGGGACGGGCGACTGATTTTAGCCCATTGAGTTGCTCACGGTGGTTGTTACACCAACTACAACAACAAAACATTCCCGATGCTATTGCGTGGATTCACGGAAAAGAAACCACAACAGTAAACTAAAAAAGGAAATCACCCCACAGTTGAGAGTTATTTTGACTCTAGCGATGGTAGAGTCAAAATAACTCTCAACTAGAGTATCAAGCATATTCAAAGAATGTGATTTATTTTTGTTTTTCAAGATAATTCTGTTTTCTTTCCCCTCTTCTTATTTCATATTTTGTATTTTATCTAATTGCTTTTATGTTGGCATAATTATTAGTTCATGAAGTATATTACCAAAAGGAGATGAAAGAGAAAGCAAAACTTTCGTCGTCCCGGTGGTGCAGTGGTCTAAGCGATGGTCTCTGATCATTCGTCCAAAAGGGGTCCGGGTTCGAAACCTGGTGAGGCATGGATGCTGTGTTCGTCTTACGGCACTGTCTCTTTCCCTTTCCTGGAACCGGTTGCCCTAAATTAGGGACGGTCGACTGCTTATTGCCCATTGAGTTGCTCACGGTGGTCATTAAACCTTCAATCACACACAAAGCAAAACTTGTGTCTGTATTCGTGGAAAAATGCAGTTTGTATCTGAATACAGAGCCTCTCCCCCAGATGAATCTTCACCCCCCCCCCCCATATTACTCGTTAGCTCCCTGCTCCCGATTACTCTTCACCCCTCCCTTGTTGTGAAGCCTAGCACTACGGCCCCGCTTCTGGCTCTGACACCTGAAATTGAGCCTGAACTCAGCACTCGAGCACACCACCCATGATTCATTAGGGACTCAGAGGCGAGTTTAGAAATTTTGGGGCTCCAGGCGCTAAGAGATTTAGGGTCCATCTCGCCTTAACCCCTCAGAAATTTTCATCAGTCAGATTAAAAAAACAAAAAGGAAAGCCAAGGAAAACTTTTTTTGCTCTTTTTAAAATGCCATTCTATCTTTATATTATTAGAATGTTTTGTAAGAAGATATTTCAAAAATTATTTCTATGACTAGGAGGAAATCAAAGGGTATCAAGTTTTTCACTTTAAATATCCCATATACACTATATTGACAAAAGTCACCGGACATCCCTTCAAAAGCAAATGAACGGATCTGCTGCGTTGTAAAGATGCGCGGTACAGCTGCAAACGGTATAAAAACAAGCCTGCAACTGACCGCGATCATATCCCACTGTAATGTTTAGTGAAAATGGCGCGGCGGGAGAAGACTGACTTTGAGAAACGAAAGATTGTTGGGTGTTTTATTAGTGGGTTGTCCATAAGAGAGAGCGAGAGGCATTTAAACATACCCAAGTCTACTGTTTTGGATGCACTGAATGAATGGAAGACGCATGGCGTGCCTAAAGCAGCAAAACGTGCCGGCAGACCAAAGAAAATCAGTGATAGGGGACGTCGAAGCTTCAGGAGAGTCGTTACAGCTAATCGACGGAGTACTGCACAAAACCTCAGTGTACAGATGAGTAAAAATGCTGGAATCTCGGGATGTACACGTACCATTCGCAGAGAACTTCATTCTATGGGTTACCGTGGTCGTGCGGCTTCCATAAGCCTTTCATCTCCACTCGGAATGCTGCTCGTCGTTTAGCATGGTTTAAAGAACATTTATCGTGGACCGTAGATCAATGGAAACGGGTGCTATGGACTGATGAATCCAGATACACGATCCATCAGTCTGATGGCCGTGTGTGGGTATGGCGGCAGCCAGGGGAACGCTATTTACCAAAGTGTACTGTTCCTACGGTCAAGTTTGGAGCTGGCAGTGTACTCGTGTGGGGGTGTTTTTCGTGGTATGGTCCCGGCCCATTGGTTATCGTAGACAAACCTGTTAACCAGCACGTCTACCTCGATATTCTGGATAATTATGCCCTACCAAATCTGTGGCAATACTATGTAACCGAGCCTTGTTGGTGCGAGCAGGATAATGTACTGAGCCATAAGGCAGGGACTGTTACGTCGTGTTATTCTGTATCGTGTGTGGACTGGCCAGCACAGAGCCCTGATCTTAATACCATAGAGCACCTATGGGATGAATTAGAGCGTCGCATAAGAAGTTTGGAACCAAGTCTACTACTAACCAACAGTAACGGTAGCATTATGTACTGAATGGAAGCGCATACCTATCGCTGTGTTCCAAAACCTTGTCGAAAGCATGTCTCGAAGGGTCAGTGCATGCATTAAGGTCATAGGTGGACCGACTCTGTGTCAATGCATGTCAATAAATGTTATGTTGTGTTTCTCTTCTAGGTCTCCGATGACTTTTGTCAATATAGTGTACTTCATGAATTTAACTCTGAGAGCTGTAAAAGTCAAAAATTCAAAAAATTAAAGTTCTGTTGCGAAGAAACTATTTAACTTAGAAGAAAAATTATTTTGGTGTCTTTCAAGTTATATAACTGTTCCTTCTCAAATATTTAAATTTTCCAATTAGTTCATTAATTTCCTGCTAGAAGCGCTGAAGGACAAAAGATTTCCTTTTCAGATTTTTCAAAAATTATTTTTGCGAATGATACGACATAAAATTGGGTAAAAAATTTTCCCATTTTAAATTTCACTGCTAATTCATAAATTTCCCTCTACGAGTTCACAACGTGGAAATTTAGCAAATTTTAGCTTTACGCTACGAAGATCATTTCAGTTACAGCAAACGTTCTTTCGAGTTTGATATGTTTGGCAAAACTGGTTACTTTAAACCTTTTCATTTGCTAGTTACCAGGTAACTGTAACGCTGAGGGCACTGAAAATGGAATTTCGCCAAATTTATCAGTACATTGAGTATAAATTGCCATAAAATTAGAAAGCGATTCAATTACAAAACGTGCTCTTTCCATTGCTTCAGCTTTCGAAAATCAGCTTGGTTTTTACGTTATGAACAGTTTAGTAGGCTTTAAGTATGGTATCCAGCAAAAATAAAATACTTGAAGACATTGGCAACCGGAATATGTCTCCACCTTACAAAATACGGGTAAAATTCAATTTGTGCACAGAAACAGAAGCATGAGAATTAAATGCAAAAGATCTGGTTTGAAAATGGAAAAGTAGGAACTATAGCTTTTTCGAGTTACAGTATCATTGAAACTTTTATTGCTTTTAAAAAAGTTAGTTTTATGTCGATTTAAGGATTAGAAAAGGTAAGAATACTTGATAATTATCAGTATTGAACCAGAGGAGGAGAAAGTAATAAGAAAATTTTGTTGCAATACAATAGAAATTTCTTTTAACACCATTAAATAAGAAGATAAATAGTGTAACATTTTCAAATTACTTTATATTTTCAGCCTAAATATTAGCTCTTTTGGTCAGGGGCACCGACTTCTCCAAATTATTGGGGGGGGGGGAGACGAAAGTGAAAAGATCAGACGTGGGAGGGGCATGTATCTTCCATTGTCAAAAGGAAAATAAAAAAAGGGGGGAGGGGGAGATAAACTATGAGATTCGACGTATATTTTAAAAAGTAGTTGCAATTGCTTATTATAGCAAATGAACAAGGAAACAGAAAAATCCTTTTGATGAATATTAATATTTTTTAAAATAAAATTCAGCCTACGATTTCTTAAAAAATAACCCAAAAAGATTGTATTTCCTAAGCTTAGTAAAAAATGAGAAATTAGCTGGGGTACTCAAACAAAAAACAAGAAGAGCAAAAAATAAATAGATAAATAAAGCCGCTGGAGATTAAAAGTTTCTGTATTTTATTTATTTTATGTTTGATAATTGTTTTAAGAATTTATCACATATCGCGAGAACATGTCAAACTGTATTAATACAGGGCTGGCAATAAAGGTTCTTATCAAATGAGAAATGCGGAGATTGGGAAAAAAGTTTTTATTCATTTTGTTATTTATTAACTTTTGGAAGTAAATCGCTTTGGCCTCATAAGGTGGAGCTGGGTCCACCTTATGAGGCTAGAGCGATTATTTAATTAAACAGGATGAAAAATATTGGGTGGGCACTGCCCATCCCCCATTAAAATTATTGGAGGGGCAAGATTCACCTTGTCGGCGCCTGTGCTTTTGTTTTCTTTTTGGTTTTGATTGTAGATTTAACGACCACCGTGAGCAACTCAGTGGGCTATATAAGCAGTCCTCATCCCTCACTTAGGGCTGCTGGTTCCTTAAAAGGGAGAGAGCCATAGCCGTAAGACAAACGCTACATCCATGCCTTACCGTGATTCGAACCTGGACGAATGATCAGAAGCCATCGCTTAAACCAGTGTGCCACCGGGGCTTCTCTTTTGGTTTAACGCTGGTTTAGGGGAATTAGGGTTGCGAAAAACATTAATTACCCTACCCCAAAGGCAATAAACAGCAAACACCCCGATCCCGATCATCGGGACAGTTTCTAAATGCACTACTCATCGCAAATCAAAGGGGAAAAGTTTCAAACACAGACGTTTTCCTTTGGCTGGAAGTAGCATGAAAGTAATTTATTGAGTCCCCAGTATTGTGCGGGGCTCCGAGAAGCAAACTGCCATGTGGTTTGGCAGTTAGTCGTATGTGAGTTTGGAGAATTCGAGGCCGCTGTGATGCAGTGGTAGCAAGTCCAGCGCGTAACTGGAAGACCCTGGGTTTGAATCGGGGTGGCGGCCGATGAGAAGTTTTCCGTGACTCACTTACTAGTATAAAAGTGGAAAGAGACTTCTGTTTGATGGTGTATATCTTACTAATATACGAAACTTATATATTGAATATATACATATATTCTATTAAATATATGTTTCAATATATATACTAATTTATATATTAAACATATATAAACGTGGAAAGAGACTTCTGTTTGATGGTGTATATCTTACTAATATAAGAAACTAATATATTAAATATCTACATATATTCTATTAAATATATAAGTTTCAATATATATACTAATTTTTATATTAAATATATATAAACGTGGAAAGAGACTTCTGTTTGATGGTGTATATCTTACTAATATAAGAAACTTATATATTAAATATCTACAAATATTCTATTAAATATATAAGTTTCAATATATATACTAATTTTTATATTAAATATATATAAACGAAGAAAGAGACTTCTGTTTGATGGTGTATATCTTACTAATATAAGAAACTAATATATTAAATATCTACATATATTCTATTAAATATATAAGTTTCAATATATATACTAATTTTTATATTAAATATATATAAACGTGGAAAGAGACTTCTGTTTGATGGTGTATATCTTACTAATATAAGAAACTTATATATTAAATATCTATATATATTCTATTAAATATATAAGTTTCAATACATGTACTAATTTTTATATTAAATATATATAAACGTGGAAAGAGACTTCTGTTTGATGGTGTATATCTTACTAATATAAGAAACTTATATATTAAATATCTACAAATATTCTATTAAATATATAAGTTTCAATATATATACTAATTTTTATATTAAATATATATAAACGTGGAAAGAGACTTCTGTTTGATGGTGTATATCTTACTAATATAAGAAACTTATATATTAAATATCTACAAATATTCTATTAAATATATAAGTTTCAATATATATACTAATTTTTATATTAAATATATATAAACGTGGAAAGAGACTTCTGTTTGATGGTGTATATCTTACTAATATAAGAAACTTATATATTAAATATCTACAAATATTCTATTAAATATATAAGTTTCAATATATATACTAATTTTTATATTAAATATATATAAACGTGGAAAGAGACTTCTGTTTGATGGTGTATATCTTACTAATATAAGAAACTTATATATTAAATATCTACAAATATTCTATTAAATATATAAGTTTCAATATATATACTAATTTTTATATTAAATATATATAAACGTGGAAAGAGACTTCTGTTTGATGGTGTATATCTTACTAATATAAGAAACTAATTTATTAAATATCTACATATATTCTATTAAATATATAAGTTTCAATATATATACTAATTTTTATATTAAATATATATAAACGTGGAAAGAGACTTCTGTTTGATGGTGTATATCCTACTAATACAAGAAACTTATATATTAAATATCTACATATATTCTATTAAATATATAAGTTTCAATATATATACTAATTTTTATATTAAATATATATAAACGTGGAAAGAGACTTCTGTTTGATGGTGTATATCTTACTAATATAAGAAACTTATATATTAAATATCTACAAATATTCTATTAAATGTATCAGTTTCAATATATATACTAATTTTTATATTAAATATATATAAACGAGGAAAGAGACTTCTGTTTGATGGTGTATATCTTACTAATATAAGAAACTAATATATTAAATATCTACATATATTCTATTAAATATATAAGTTTCAATATATATACTAATTTTTATATTAAATATATATAAACGTGGAAAGAGACTTCTGTTTGATGGTGTATATCTTACTAATATAAGAAACTTATATATTAAATATCTATATATATTCTATTAAATATATAAGTTTCAATACATGTACTAATTTTTATGTTCAATATATATATAAACGAGGAAAGAGACTTCTGTTTGATATTGTATATCTTACTAATATAAGAAACTTATATATTAAATATCTATATATATTCTATTAAATATATAAGTTTCAATACATATACTAATTTTTATATTAAATATATATAAACGAGGAAAGAGACTTCTGTTTGATGGTGTATATCATACTAATATAAGAAAGTAAAATATCAATTGCCAATACAAATAAAGTGGTCGCTTTAAGGGTTGATATGTTTCGGTCCGTTAAAACCAAAACAAAACTCGCAATCCAATTATGCGTTTTTGAGACCCCTCAAACTGTAGATCCCGTTTAGTGCACCAAGTTGGAAATCCGCCCCTGCTGGGACTCGAACCGGGACGACTAGTAAGAAACGTGCGCCGCTGACCATTCGCAAGCAGTGAAGACGATAAGCGGCGTGTCCTAGCTTCTCTAGGGAACTAGAGATCGTGAATTTAAATATTGCCAGAGTCGGACATTTTACCTGAAATTTTATTGGATCAATAGCATAATAAACAGACGGGGTACACCGATCGTGGCGCCGTGGCTTAGCTGGTTAAAGCGCCTGTCTAGTAAACAGGAGATCGTGAGTTCGAGTCTCACCGGTGCCTGCGACTAATTTTTTTTTTCCAATTAATGAACTCCGTGAGATAATGAACAGATAAATGGTGCGAGAAAAGCGGTGCCCTGATCTTAACTGTTTCAAGCGCCTGCGTGGTCAACAGGCGATTCTGAGCTGGAATTTCGCCGGTGTCTGAAGATTTTCGTACTGCAATGCGGTGTCAAACCAAAAGATGAATATTTACCAACGGAACATATCGGTTATGAGCTCCGAATTTTAATTCACGTTGTGTGTACAGAGATTGAAATCAGTCTGCGTAATTGTCTACGGAAGTTTAAGTTCTTCGAATTTCCCTCACTAATCTCCCACGTTAACTTTTTGTGTTCAAAGAAATTTCTCGGTTTGTTACCATAAATAGATATTTATAAATCGCCATTAATTCATTGCTGGGTGAAGGCGTCCCGTGGTCACTATCTTGAGCAATTATTTTGCGGGTCAGTCCGGCATGCTTATAAAATTTTCCTCACTAATCTCTCGCGTGATCTTTTTGTGTTCAAATAAATTTCTCGGTTTGTTACCATAAATACATATTCATAAATCGCCATCGATTCACTGCTGGGTGAAGGCGTCCCGTGGTCACTATCTTGAGCAATTATTTTCCGGGTCAGTCCGGCATGTTTTCAAATTTCCCTCACTAATCTCCCGCGTGATCTTTTTGTGTTCAAAGAAATTTCTCGGTTTGTTACCATAAATACATATTTATAAATCGCCATCGATTCACTGCTGGATGAAGGCCTATGCAAGTCTCTGGCTTGAGCGATTATTTTCCATGTCAGCCCGGCATGCTTTCGAATTTCCCTCATCAATTTCCCGTGTAATCTCCTTCTGTTTAAAGAAATTTCCCGGTTTGTTACCAAGAATGCATATTTATAAATCGTCATCAATTCACTGCTGGATGAAGGCCTCCTCCAAGACTCTGTCTTGAGCAATTATTTTCCAGGTCAGTCTGGCATGTTTTCAAATTTCCCTCACCAATCTCCCACATGATCTTTTTGTGTTCAAAGAAATTTCTCGGTTTGTAACCATAAATACATATTTATAAATCGCCATTAATTCATTGCTGGGTGAAGGCGTTCCGTGGTCACTATCTTGAGCAATTATTTTGCGGGTCAGTCCGGCATGCTTATAAAATTTTCCTCACTAATCTCTCGCGTGATCTTTTTGTGTTCAAAGAAATTTCTCGGTTTGTAACCATAAATACATATTTATAAATCGCCATCAATTCACTGCTGGATGAAGGCCTCCCGAAGTCTCTGGCTTGAGCGATTATTTTCCATTTCAGCCCGGGATGCTTTCGAATTTCTTTCATCAATCTCCCGTGTGGTCTCCTTCTGTTTAAAGAAATCTCCCTGTTTGTTACCATGAATGCATATTTATAAATCGCCACCAACTCACTGCTGGATGAAGACCTCCTCAAGTCTCTGTCTTCAGCTATTATTTTCCATGTCAGTCCGGTATGCTTTCTAATTGCTCTCATTAATCTTCCGTGTGGTTTTCTGGCTCTTATTTTCAAACTAGCACACGGTTATTATATATGAAATAGATAGTTTCAATTTTTTATAAAACCAAAGCTATTAAAGATACTGGCGCTCACTTTGCACCGTTATGTAGGAAAACTCTTCTAGTTTGTTACGGCAACTTAAAGATGTTCGATGTGTGCACCATTTTTCACACGGCATATATAATTATCAACGTAGTAGTCAAATTCTTGTCAAACACGAGTTATCCATCTACATCAACTGCAGCAATAGTTACTGTCATACGTTGTTTCAGATCAGCTGAATTAATAAAAAGGGCATGGACGAAGACCTTGTCTTTGCTATAGACCCATAAAAAATCACAGGGTGTTAGATCCGGACTTTGTGGTGGCCAACACGTGAGTAACATATTGTCGCCTCTTGCGCGGCTAATCCAGCGCTGTGGAACATTTTCATCAAGGAAATTTCCAACTTTCCGATGCCAGTGGGAGTGGTGCTCCATCCTGTTGGCGAACGAAGTTGTCATTGTCTTTGCACAGTTGAGACATCCACCAAATAATTAGCATATCGAGATAAGAACTTCCCGTAACAGTATTTTCTTCGAAAAAGGAGGGGCCACACACTTTTTCATGGGATAAAGTCCAGAACCAGGGCCGGGCTGGCCACAGGAGTGACCGAGCAAATGGCCGGCAGGCCGTCGCAAAACTCTGTCGTTGGACCATCGCAAAACTCTGTCGTTGGGCCGTCGGTATCAAGTTATTTCTGTTCATCAAGTCCAAACAAAATTGCGAAGAATTGAGTGATACAGCATGAGCTCAGAGATAGCATGCATAAGCAATAAGTGAGCATAAAGCTGAAGGTTAACAGCGAATTGGAAGAGTGTGAAATTGCTCCAAGGTCCACCTATGACGTGCTTTAATCTCCTTTTCAAGGGTACAGAGTTCGTGACGTAGTTTTAAGTGCTGCTGAAGTCACTGACACTGCCCTCAGGTCAGTGAAAATTGCCACAGCCGTTTACTAATAAAACAGCAACATATGTGACGTACCACAGAGGTGAAAACAAGTGTCAAGACGACAAATCTGCAGCAAGATATTCTGTCGGCGTAGCTTAGTTGAGAGAGCGACTTACTCCGATGTGAGAACTTGTGTTTTCACACTGGCGCCCGATTGTGGAAAATGGATCCACTGGCCGTTGGGTTCTTCGAAAAACGTGAAATGTTTGTTCTACACATTGTTTGGAATTAATGAAAAATTCATACTTCGCTTCAAAGACAAAAAATTAAAAGGGAGATGATGTGATGTACTACAGAGGTGAAAATGTGTGGCAAGACGACAAATCTTCAGCGGGACATTCTGTCAGCGTAGAGATTTCATTGCAATATCTGAAATGGCAATGGTATTGGTATTGGTAACTGTGGGTACCATAGTGGTACCCAGTTTATAGCTATAACGAAATACAGACATAGGAGATTCATTAAAAGCTGCAGTACAGAAAACAACAGTGCGTAAAGTCAGTATATCCACGATGCAGCACAACGTTACACAGAAAGGAAATGAATATGCACACGAACAATGAATGGCCTAACGGCATGTCAAACACTATAACACATGTGCACAAATGCATTAAATGTACTATGCTATGATAAGTCAACCGAACGGAACTGAAATGTGGTTAGAGCGCAAAACAACATTGAGTACCTCAGGAACTTTATAAAAATAACAAAGGTAACAAACGTACCACTATAATAATCCGCGATAGAGGAAAGCACTAACACAGCAAACACTCACAATTATAGGTAATTTAAAAAACAGGCCCAAATTCAGGAAACAACAGATAAGAAAATGATGAGATAATGAGGAGATCACACGAGAAACGAGACCGATTAGTTGTAAAAACACAGCAAAAACACGCAATTATCGCAAATCTAAAATACATTACTTGTGATACACAGCCAAACACACAATTAAAGCAAATTTGCAATACATTACTTGTGAATCACAGTAAAAACACACAATGAAAACATTAGAATCAACATGCACTAAGTCTGCAAAACCAGGGAATCTGCGAACGGGTTCACAAATCCCCTAGCATTGAGAGCACAAAAAGTAATCTGTGTGAAGAAGAGAGCTAAAGGTCATCGGTAAAAGGATAGAAGGTATCACATATATGCTTCTCAACGAGCTCCTTCAAGGAGGCGAGACAGCGCGTGTAACGTCTCAAAAAAGGTTGATACCGAGGATCGGTGGCACACAGAGATTTAAAAAGTGACACATAAGCTTCGAATTGCGTTACCGCTGCATACAGGTCCAGATCAGGTGAGTGAAGGAATTCTTCAGAACCAACAATCGTACGTGCAGGTTGAAAAAGACGTAAAAGTTGCTGTCTGGACAGAGGTCCTGGAACTGGAGGAAACGTATCAACGACCTGTAGAACCTCAGCATCAGAGAGAGGATTGACAGGACCTGAGCGGAGAAGCATACTGTTTGAAGAATCATCAGGTGGAGAAACACCGGAACCGGAAACCTCGGGAACACTAGATGAATCCTCAGAATGTGGCACAGAAAGTTGTTTTAACTATTTCTGTTTTACAGTGCCTTTGGAAGTTCCAATCCGCTTCGAAGAAGAAGCTGAGGCGGATGTATCCATTAGTGGATCAGGCTCACCTCCCAAGTCAGGAGACGAGGAAACGAACGTCGCCGAAGAAGCAGCACGTAGCTGAGCTGCCTTAGTGGAGACTGGTACAACAGCCGAGGCTTCAGGAAGATGTTGCAACAAGGGTATGGTAGACAAGGTTGTAAATGGAGATCCGATATCCGAGAGGCTAGGAGAAGAGCCAGACGGCCGATCTGCCAAACCACCACTCAACACACCCGGATCGGAACACTCCGCTGTAGACACATCTGTAGTTGAAGACAACTTTGTCACTCTTAAAGGTGGATGCACAATCGTACGGGTCGGGAAAGGAGGAAAGGCAGCATTGTCCGTGACGAAAATGTTCGTCTCACGGAGAAACGAAGAATTCTCGTCAGGCAAACTACCGGTAGTGGGGATAGTAGAAAGACCAATGTGGTCAGCAGTGGGATGCGAACTTGATGAACGTCCACGTCGAATGCGGTCATAGGAGGCAGTGGTGTGATTCTGTGTTAAACAGTGTGTACAATAGTGAGCAGTGAAAATCTTGAAACTGTACGTTCGTGCGCCAATTTCAACAGTAGCTTCTGTAGGGCAATCCGCCAAGGCTTTCTCGGTGGGAAAGACGACCAATAACTGACGGCGAAGTCCGGTAGCATGTGCAAATCGAGTTCCGCGGGGAGCGTCAGAGAGGCGACGGACCTTGCCAACAATTTTACAAACATGACTGACAAGGAGAGGAAGTGCAGTATCAGGCACTTCCTGTGGAACAGGATAGAACGTGATGTTCACCGGTCGCTTGGAAAGAGGCGACGGGATGAGATGGTTTGTCCCAATCGAAAGTCCGTTTGCAAGAAAAAGTCAACATCCTCCTTATGATTGAACTGTACCGAAATACCCTGAGGAGTACGGGAAATTCCTGCAATGGACGCAGACGACACATGTCCAGAGAGGCCTTCTATGTAGCGTGGTACAACGAAGTAAATTTCTCCGTCATTTTTATCCGCGCCAGGATTCGAACCCGGGTCCCCTCATTCCGGAATAAGTTGCTCTACCAATTGAGCTACGCGGACTTTTTAATCTGATTCCTATCTGCCTTTATGTCGTGTGCGTCCTTCTGACAGGTACGTCACATCTCCTGGTACGTTACATCATCTCCCCCTTATTTTTTTTTTTTCCGAAGTGCTGGAGAAGGGTTATCTTATTTTTCCTATCTCGCGGTGTGGAAATAACATCACACCAATGCGAGATTTTGAACGGTCGGATCATCCGGATAGTTCGGGCGCCATTATAACGAAGTGAATTTCTCCGTCATTTTTATCCGCGCCGGGGTTCGAACCCGAAGTCACTCTACCAATTGAGCTACGCGGACGTTTTGTTCTGATTGCTATCTGCCTTTATGTCGTGTGCGTCCTTCTGGCAGGTACGTCACATTTCCTGGTACGTTACATCATCTAATCCCAATTTTTTTTTTTTTTTTTTCGAAGTGCTGGAGAAGGGATTCTCTTATTTTTCTTATCTCGCGGTGTGGAAATAACATCACACCATTGCGAGATTTTGAACGGTCGGGTCATCCGGATAGTTCGGGCGCCATTATAACGAAGTGAATTTCTCCGTCATTTCTATCCGCGCAGGATTCGAACCCGGGTCCCCTCATTCCGGAATAAGTTGCTCAACCAATTGAGCTACGCGGACGTTTTATTCTGATTCCTATCTGCCTTTATGTCGTGTGCGTTCTTCTGGCAGGTACGTCACATCTCCTGGTACGTTACATCATCTCCCCCTTATTTTTTTTTTTTCTTTTTTTTTCGAAGTGCTGGAGAAAGGATTCTCTTATTTTTCCTATCTCGCGGTGTGGAAATAACATCACACAATTGCGAGATTTTGAACGGTCGGGTCATCCGGATAGTTCGGGCGCCATTATAACGTAGTGAATTTCTCCGTCATTTCTATTCGCGCCAGGATTCGAACCCGGGTCCCCTCATTCCGGAATAAGTTGCTCTACCAATTGAGCTACGCGGACGTTTTATTCTGATTCCTATCTGCCTTTATGTCGTGTGCGTCCTTCTGGCAGGTACGTCACATCTCCTGGTACGTTACAGTGGCAATGGAGTATTTGGTAAAGCATGAAAGAGCACACCTCTATCCAGGAGGTTATGGAACTCACGGCCAATCTGCGAATTGTCATCTATCGTTACCTTCACCTTGTGGTTGGATACCTGAATAATAGGTGTTGCTTGCAAAAGACCATCTTGTGGAGAGGAATCGGACGTAGAAGTACCGCCTCGTTGCACTTTAGAGGCAAATGACATCCTCGGAAGAGAAGTCTGTTCGGATCCGGTAGGCACAGAAGGCTGTGAGGGAAGAGAAGCACAGGCCGAAGGCAAGGCAGTAGAATCAGTAGTACCCAGGGAGGGCACCGAGGCAGATGCAGGAGCTGAAGAAGAAAGCGCAGCCAAGTCCAGTGAAGGCACCGGTGCAGGAGTACGAGAAAGCTGAGAAGGCATCTGAGCAGACACATCTGAGAACGAAAGTATGTTAACTTCCATGCACGTGGGAAGTGTGACGTGACGTGCATCCGCCACGCCCATAGATGATAACGAAATACCGGAAGCCGCCATGTTGGCAGCTTCCAAACGTAAACAAACGAGCAAACGATAAGGAAACGGATGAATATGAAATAATATGAAGATGAGAACGCTAGAAAAATAGCTCAAAGCGTACAAAGTACCTTTAGACAGCCGGGCCACGCAACAGGTGAGGGAGGGACGAGGTATTCCCCACTAAAATGCATAAAACATTGGAGCCACCAACACTACGTCTGTCAGGAACGAGCAATGGGCTGGACATACTGCCAGAAGGACAGAATATCGATGGACAGCCGAAATTTTAGATTGGATTCCAAGGGACAGGAAAAGACAAAGAAGAAGACCACATGGGAGATGGGTGGATGAAATTCGAAAGTATGCGGGAGTGACATGGAGGAGACTGGCACAAGACAGACCGTTGTGGAGGAAACTGCGGGAGACCTTCGTTCAGCAGTGGATTGATAATGGTTGACAATGATGGTGATGATGATGACATACATGAGTATTAAAAAAAAACTTGACATTTATAGATCTCACCACTAAGACTGCAACTAACTGTATCACTTTGATAATGTGTGAAATACTCATAAAATTTGAATTCGTTAGAAGTCTATAACCACAGCACGTGGAAGGTTGTACAGAACTGCTTCCTGCCAACTTTAACACGACCACAAATATACTTATAAAAAAAAAAAAAAAAAAAAGATAACACCTGACTTAGTGCTAATAAGTGAACAACTGTAAACTATTATTAACTTCAAACTTCCATTCGGCTTGGCTCAATTGTCTCGTACTTTATTGATATTTAAGGTGCGCATGCGCTAATAGCTCCACAATTCATCATAAAGGACGTACATTATATGTCCTATGAATGACATCTGATGAACGTCCAGATGTGGTAGCTCCAGAATTCGTCCATTATAAGGACGTCCACTGGACACCTATATGTGATGTCTAAGGAATGTTTATACATAGACGTCCGCTGGACGTCTATATTTCATCCATGACGTCTACTAGACCAGGTGGATGTAATATAGATGTGCATTAAACGTCGCTGGTTGTGTGGGAAGAAGTCAAAGTGGGCCACCATAATTAACAAGAAAGATGACAATGAATTTTCGGGTGTAATAAGCACGTCTTTTGAATCCGTTCTGACGCAAATTAAGTTTATCAAAGCTATTCAAAATCAATGGAACCGGTAAGGAAAACAATAGTATCTGATGGACGAAAGACGTTTTCAATCGGGTTTTTAATCCCTCAGATACTGCTGTAAACGGAATCGTGAGCTTACGCCCTCTGGTTGCAGACTTGTGCGTTAAGAAAAATATGAATTTATATGAGAAACATTTCGCACCGGAAACCTCTCCAACACAGAAAGAATGTCTCAGATCGGACTCTTAGAAACAGAGATATCGACAAAAATAAGATGTGACTTTACGCCTCCTGGTGGGAAAAACATGCATTATTTTAGGAAGAAAATATTCTCAAAAGGGTTTTCAATATGAACGGTATCGGTCCAAGAAAATAAAATTTTTAGTCGACTTTTCAGGAACCCAGAGTTTGCTACAAATACATCAGAAGCAGAAATTAACACTGATACCCCCTGGTGGCCAAACTATTCTTTACCAAACATTACAAATTATATGAAAAATATTTTTCATCAGGTTTTGTATGCGGTACAGGAAGAATTTTTCAAATCGGAGTTTTAGAAGCAGAAATAACGCAGAAAACGCAATTTACCTTTGCGCACCCCTAGCAGAAAGTCTATGATTTTCTTGAAAATTTTGTATTTATATGAAAAACATTTCACATCGGAAACACTATCCAACAGAGAAAGAATTTTTCAAATCGGACTCCTAGAAGTAGAGATATTGACAAAAATAAGATATACATTTACTCCCCCTGGCATAGAAACCATGCATTATTTTAAGAAGAAAATGTTTCTAAAAGGTTTGTCGACATGAGTAGTATCGGTCTATAAAAGACTTTTTTTTCATTCGAGATTTTAGAAGCTCATATTTTGCTGCAAATACAGCAGAAACGGAAATTAGGACTTACGACCCTGGTGGCCTAACCATTTTTTTTTACAAAAATTAGAAATTATGTGCAAACGATTTCCCATCAGGAGATGTATCCGGTGCAGAAAGAATTTTCCAAATCGGAGATTTAGAAGCAGAGATATAGGGGCAAGCGCAATTTACCTTTATGCCCCCAAGCGGAAAGTCTAGGAAGTATTTGAAAATTTTGAAATTGTATGAAAACATGTCACACTGAAAACACTATCCAACAAAGACGGAATTTTTCAAATCGGACTCCTAGTAGTAGTGATATTGAAAAAAATAAGATGTAGATCTACGCCCACTGGCGGAGAAACCATGGAATATTTTAAGAACAAAATATTCCGAAAAAGTTTATCGACGTGAGTGGCATCAGTCCACGAAAGAATTATTTCAATCGATATTTTAGAACTTAAGATTTTATCGCAAATACATCAGAAGCAAATATTAACACTTACTCCCCCTGGTGGCCAAAGTATTCTTTACCAAAAATTATGAATTATATGCAAAAGATTTTCCATCAGGAGCTGTACCCGCTGAAAAAAATATTTTTCAACTCGGAGTTTTAGAAGAACAGTTATTGGGAAAAATGTAATTCACTTTTACGCCCCCTAGAGGGAAATCTATGCGTAATTTGATAAAGTAACTAGATCTAAAATACTCTTCGACATAAATGGAATTGAAAGATAATTTTTTTTTCAATCGGATGCTTAAAACCAAATATGTGGAATAAAACGTATGTTTGAATTCGACATTATCTGCATTTACGCCCTCTAGCGGCGAAATTTTACATCGTAAAAAGAACGAAAGGAAGGATCATCATTTGCATAGTTCAAGCTTCCCAATGCAAAAATAATTTTTCAAATCGGACTAATAGTTTCAGAGATGTGTCTACAGACGGACGGACAAACCGATTACATAATCCCGCACATGTTCCACTGTTGCTTTAAGACTCTCAGTCCCCCGTATGTGAATGTTCGTAATATCGATTCGTCGCTGAAAATTAGACGTTCACTAAAACCATCTTCTTCAAAAGGCTCGAGGATTTCCGTATAGAAATCGCAACGTGCGGTTGTGTTCTGTGTTTTCCCCCTTCGAGTTCCATCCAAATAATACCTGGTTTTTACTTTCTCACACATCGCCGTTATAGGAGAGTATTATGATCGTTAAAAAATCGCACTTCAGGTTTTTGATATATTTTTATTAAAAATATAAAAATTAGGCAAATACCCAAGGACCACAGGTTTTCTATCCAAGCGAAGCGCAAACGTTATGTGAACGCCGGCAACACAACACTACACAGAAATGCAGAACAAAAAATAAACCACCCCAGAACGGATGAATGAGTGAAAGTAACATAAGGGAGAAGCTTTTGGGGTAGGGCTTAGGAAAATTTAAGGTTAAACGCTCATAGAAATTTCTTGCGACAGAGCACAAATAATTAATTAGCTCTTCATCCCAACGACATGTTCGGAAAGGTCATGGAGGTTAGGTATATCAGCATATTGTTTTGTATGTCTCCATTCACTGATTTGGAAAATTCCCTTTATGGATATGAGATGGTCACATCTCATAGAATATGTTACTTTGTATCTCGGTTGCATGGAATATTGTATGAGACTAACAAAAATCTTGAAAAAGAAAATACTGAAGGATGTAACTTTACTTTTTAGTTACATTATCTATTTTTTACATCCCCCAGAGCAGGAATTTACGCCCCTGAAATGACAATTTTATGAGGGCAACAGCCCTCCACCCCCACCCCCCCAACTCGTACAACTTTTTAGCCGGGGGAGCAAATGGAACCTTAGAGGGGGCAAATTTTCCATTTGCTATATATATATATATATATATCTATATAGAAGTAATAAATATAAATTTAGCACAGCACAGGGGCGCGTTTAGAGGGGGCTTTGCCTCCCCCACCGGGAACGTTTTTTTTTTTTCTGTTAAAATGCGACTTACATTAGAAAAAAATGCCTGAGTTTTATAAAAATATATCAACTTACATTGGAAAAAAATGCTTTAGTTTTTCTTCAATTTTTCATTAACTTTAATTTTGTTCCAGATGGTGGATTTCCAAAACATTCTTTTTTGCCCCCCTCCTCCCCTCCCGAAGAAAAATTCTATGTACATCCCTGATATAGTAACTATAAATTTTTATCTATTAAAATACATCAACACACTCTTGACCCTGAATCACGATTCCTAGACAATTAGGCATGATTAGTCTACTTATTATATTTTTAAGAATACCATGCGTCGTAATACACTTTTTAATAAAATAAACTATAACTAGTACCATTTGAACAAATATTGAAAAAAAATATAATTGGAGAAGTATTTGTAGCATAAAAAGTAATGAAACTTTCTCTTTCCTCATAGCCTTAATTTATTAAAATTCAGTTCAGTAACCTAAAATTCTCCGGGGGTGGGAATGGTCGTTTCCGGGAGGGCTTCGCCCCCTGGATGTATGCCTGAAAGAAACACTGACATCGTAGCTACGGCCCTGGTTGTTTTACATGGTTTAAATCAACACATACACTGTTTCAACAAGTTTATTCAAAATATGCACAACTCAGTTACAAGACGCAAATGATGAAAATTTTTCTAATTGAAGATGTAATACAATTTAAGGCGAAATTCGACAATCGTTTTCTATGACAAGTTGTTAAAATATTAGCTGAATATCTGAACTCAATGAGCATCCTACATTGGGTCAGTCGAAAGCTTTATTTGGATCACTTTATGTCTTCATACGTAAATTTACGACGAAAGCTGACTAGCATTTAAAGTATAGGCCATCGTGTTGCACCGTCTTTAGCCATCTGTCTGCCAGTTCTTCAATTCTACAAAGGGTGAGTCGAAAGTTTTGCAATATTTGGATCACTTTATGTCTTCATACGTACTTTTATGACGAAAGCTGACTAGCATTCAAAGTATAGGCCATCGTGTTGCACCGTCTTTAGCCATCTGTCTGCCAGTTCTTCGATTCTACAAAGGGTGAGTCGAAAGTTTTGCAATATTTGGATCACTTTATGTCTTCATACGTAAATTTACGATGAAAGCTGACTAGCATTCAAAGTATAGGCCATCGTGTTGCACCGTCTTTAGCCATCTGTCTGCCAGTTCTTCGATTCTACAAAGCGTGAGTCGAAAGTTTTGCAATATTTGGATCACTTTATGTCTTCATACGTACTTTTATGACGAAAGCTGACTAGCATTCAAAGTATAGGCCATCGTGTTGCACCGTCTTTAGCCATCTGTCTGCCAGTTCTTCGATTCTACAAAGCGTGAGTCGAAAGTTTTGCAATATTTGGATCACTTTATGTCTTCATACGTACTTTTATGACGAAAGCTGACTAGCATTCAAAGTATAGGCCATCGTGTTGCACCGTCTTTAGCCATCTGTCTGCCAGTTCTTCGATTCTACAAAGCGTGAGTCGAAAGTTTTGCAATATTTGGATCACTTTATGTCTTCATACGTACTTTTATGACGAAAGCTGACTAGCATTCAAAGTATAGGCCATCGTGTTGCACCGTCTTTAGCCATCTGTCTGCCAGTTCTTCGATTCTACAAAGCGTGAGTCGAAAGTTTTGCAATATTTGGATCACTTTATGTCTTCATACGTACTTTTATGACGAAAGCTGACTAGCATTCAAAGTATAGGCCATCGTGTTGCACCGTCTTTAGCCATCTGTCTGCCAGTTCTTCGATTCTACAAAGGGTGAGTCGAAAGTTTTGCAATATTTGGATCACTTTATGTCTTCATACGTACTTTTATGACGAAAGCTGACTAGCATTCAAAGTGTAGGCCATCGTGTTGCACCGTCTTTAGCCATCTGTCTGCCAGTTCTTCGATTCTACAAAGCGTGAGTCGAAAGTTTTGCAATATTTGGATCACTTTATGTCTTCATACGTACTTTTATGACGAAAGCTGACTAGCATTCAAAGTATAGGCCATCGTGTTGCACCGTCTTCAGCCATCTGTCTGCCAGTTCTTCGATTCTACAAAGGGTGAGTCGAAAGTTTTGCAATATTTGGATCACTTTATGTCTTCATACGTACTTTTATGACGAAAGCTGACTAGCATTCAAAGTATAGGCCATCGTGTTGCACCGTCTTTAGCCATCTGTCTGCCAGTTCTTCGATTCTACAAAGCGTGAGTCGAAAGTTTTGCAATATTTGGATCACTTTATGTCTTCATACGTACTTTTATGACGAAAGCTGACTAGCATTCAAAGTATAGGCCATCGTGTTGCACCGTCTTCAGCCATCTGTCTGCCAGTTCTTCGATTCTACAAAGGGTGAGTCGAAAGTTTTGCAATATTTGGATCACTTTATGTCTTCATACGTACTTTTATGACGAAAGCTGACTAGCATTCAAAGTATAGGCCATCGTGTTGCACCGTCTTCAGCCATCTGTCTGCCAGTTCTTCGATTCTACAAAGCGTGAGTCGAAAGTTTTGCAATATTTGGATCACTTTATGTCTTCATACGTACTTTTATGACGAAAGCTGACTAGCATTCAAAGTATAGGCCATCGTGTTGCACCGTCTTTAGCCATCTGTCTGCCAGTTCTTCGATTCTACAAAGGGTGAGTCGAAAGTTTTGCAATATTTGGATCACTTTATGTCTTCATACGTAAATTTACGACGAAAGCTGACTAGCATTCAAAGTATAGGCCATCGTGTTGCACCGTCTTTAGCCATCTGTCTGCCAGTTCTTCGATTCTAGAAAGGGTGAGTCGAAAGTTTTGCAATATTTGGATCACTTTATGTCTTCATACGTACTTTTATGACGAAAGCTGACTAGCATTCAAAGTATAGGCCATCGTGTTGCACCGTCTTTAGCCATCTGTCTGCCAGTTCTTCGATTCTACAAAGGGTGAGTCGAAAGTTTTGCAATATTTGGATCACTGTATGTCTTCATACGTACTTTTATGACGAAAGCTGATTAGCATTCAAAGTATAGGCCATCGTGTTGCACCGTCTTTAGCCATCTGTCTGCCAGTTCTTCGATTCTACAAAGGGTGAGTCGAAAGTTTTGCAATATTTGGATCACTTTATGTCTTCATACGTACTTTTATGACGAAAGCTGACTAGCATTCAAAGTATAGGCCATCGTGTTGCACCGTCTTTAGCCATCTGTCTGCCAGTTCTTCGATTCTACAAAGGGTGAGTCGAAAGTTTTGCAATATTTGGATCACTTTATGTCTTCATACGTACTTTTATGACGAAAGCTGACTAGCATTCAAAGTATAGGCCATCGTGTTGCACCGTCTTTAGCCATCTGTCTGCCAGTTCTTCGATTCTACAAAGGGTGAGTCGAAAGTTTTGCAATATTTGGATCACTTTATGTCTTCATACGTACTTTTATGACGAAAGCTGACTAGCATTCAAAGTATAGGCCATCGTGTTGCACCGTCTTTAGCCATCTGTCTGCCAGTTCTTCGATTCTACAAAGGGTGAGTCGAAAGTTTTGCAATATTTGGATCACTTTATGTCTTCATACGTACTTTTATGACGAAAGCTGACTAGCATTCAAAGTATAGGCCATCGTGTTGCACCGTCTTTAGCCATCTGTCTGCCAGTTCTTCGATTCTACAAAGGGTGAGTCGAAAGTTTTGCAATATTTGGATCACTTTATGTCTTCATGCGTACCTTTACGACGAAAGCTGACTAGCATTCAAAGTACAGGCCATCGTGTTGGACCGTCTCTAGCCATCTGTCTGTCAGTTCTTCGATTCCGCGGCGGTACCAGTTCTTGTCCTTTGAGACGAAGAACTCCTTCACCCCAGCTTCCACCTCCTCGTAGTTGTCAAAGTGCCGCTCACGAAGGAAGTGGGCTATGGACCAGAAGAAGTAGTAATCCGACGAGGCATGGCCTGGTCTATATGCTGGGTGTGTGATCAGTTCGATGCCCTCAAGTTCCTAGAGTTTTGCCCGAGTCGTTCGCGCTTTATAAGGCCTAGACTTGCCCTGCTGTAGGAGAGCGTGCTTTTTGTTCACTAGTGCCTGGTACCTCTCCTCCAAAACAGCATACATCCGCTCTACCTGTTCAGAGTAGAGGTTGGCGTGGATGGTCCTACCATCTAGGACAAATTCGCAATGGGTTATCCCCTCGATATTCCACCAGACGCAGAGCATCACCTTGTGCTCGAAGCACCCACGTTTGGCAACAGGTTCTGGAAGCGGGCACGGGCTCAAACACTGCCGTTGTGTGTTAGGATTACCAAAATAGACCCACTTTTCATCGCACGTAACAATTCTCTTGACGAAACGTACATGGCACGTGTTTTCTAGGAGTTTCGTGCACACTTCCACTCGGCAGTTTGCTTGAGCTGGCGCAAGTTCGTGAGGGAAAATTCGGCAGCTTCTGTAGACTTTGCCTAGATCGTGATGATGACGAACCACGGTGGTTTTTGTTATGCCCAGCTGGCCTCATAATCTCCGAGAGATGGTTGTTGGATTTGCCTTTACGGCCTGGCGCACGGCCTCCGATGATTCGCGGCATTTCTGACCTTGGCTGATCGGCGATGTTTCTGTCACCTGAGCAAAATTTCTTAAACCATCTGGTTGCGGTGCTGCGGTCCACGGGACTTTCCCCTTTCGCATGACAAATGTTTCGTGTTGCTTGAGCATCGTTATAGCCTAGTTCAAACTCGTAAAGCAAAAGTTCCCTAATTAGCTGGTTGTGGCTGTTCATCTTTTAGGCGTCCCAACCACAGACAGAACGACGACATGCAATGCTGTTCATAGCAATGACTATCGTTTTATATCCCTTTTCGACTGGCTGTAGTGCGCGACTTGAACTAGCTAAAACACGTGACATACCCGCCGCAGCACATGCGTTTATGCAAATTTTGCAAAACTTTCCACTAGCCTTCTGTAGTTCCGACATCAAATCCCCCAACTTATCCATCACTTGGGGAGAAACTAGAAAAATGTAAAAAAATAGTTTGCTTTTCTAAAGCAGAGAAAAATGTGAAAAGCGTACACAGACGCAAACGCCCGCTTAAAAATGTGTGTTGTTAGAGGCCATCCATTGAATGTCAGGTCTAGACTCAAATTGAAGGCAGAAATAAAATGAAGTGTTGAGAAAGGGGTTGGAACATAGTATTGGATGGCAGTGTGTCGACAAGGACTCGTTCAGAAAGCGGAATGCTTCCAGTTACATGCAGGAAATACCAAGTTACAATCAGCACATGCTGTCAGCGGGGCCGTATTAAGAGGGAATCTATAGGAGCTTTAGCCTTGGGCCCACCATTACCAACACGCTTCTGCGTGTTGATGAAGATCTTTCTCAAGGTATGTGATGCGATTTGTTGAATGTGGGTCGTTATTGCAGACTGTAGCTCTTGAAGTGTATGCATATTACCTGCGTATACCTTCTCCTTCAGTGCTCCACACAGAAAAAAAAAAGTCAGGCAGTGTAAGATCCGGTGACTGGCCAGGCCACAGTCCCCGGGAGATGATGCGATATCCGAAGAATTCCTCGAGAAGCTATATTGATGCGCCAGCGGGGTGAGCAGTTGCACTGTCTTGCTGGAACCACCCTTCGTTGATTTCTCATTCCGTGAGTTCGGATATGAATGGTTGGGTAATCCGGGCGCGGCATCGTTCTGAGTTATTGGTTTCACTGTAGAAAATGGGCACAATAATGCGGGTACGAATAAAGGTACAACAGGCATCGAACTTCTGGTTGTGAAGCGGCACTTCCTTAAATTGGTGAGGATTTTAAATACCCGAGAGAGGAGTGTTTTGGCTGTTGATGTACCCGGACAGTTGGAACCATGCCTCATCTGTAAAGAAAGACACGTCCAGTATGTCCTCATCTTCTTCAGACAGGAACTCTTGGAACCACCTGCAGTACCGAACACGAGTCACGTGGTCTGTTTCTTTCAGCTGATGCACGAAAGACACTTTGTACGGGTGGAAACGCAAATTCCTTTTCAGAATATCGTGGGCTTTACTCTTTGGTACATTAGCTTGTTGTGACAGCCTCCTCACTAACTTGAGTGGACTCCTCTGTATCCTGTCCTGGATATCCTGTATGGTCTTGTCTGCCGTTGATGGCGTACCAGGGCAGGGGGGCATCCAGAACACTGCAAGTTTTCCGAAACTTCGCTATGAGCTGACGTATCGCATTACGGTGGGGGGATGTCTGCATCACGAAATTTCTTAGCGAACTCTTTTTGCAATTTGTCCGTGTACTTCCCCTCACGGAGAAAGACGTGTTACAGAAATACACTTTCTGTTCAACCGTCAACACCATTTCCCTTGTGCCGAGATGAGTGATCAATCGACACGTCTGCCTCCGTCGACCAAGCGCTCGGGAATGACCTTTGCTCGGAATGACAGCTGCGCGCCTCGGGGTGGGGAGACATGAAGGCTACCAGACACAGAGCACTTTCACGTGGAGGGTCACTCCTACTGTAATTCCATACAAAATTTCTTTATTATTACATTACTGCAATTCGTACATTCAGTGCACAGTTATTATTCGGACACCCTGTAGATAGATAGATAGAGAGAAAGAGAGAGAGAGAGGTTCATTAAATAGTTTTATTTTTGTGTCATATGATTTCCTCTTGTTCAGAAATAGAGGCTGGAAGAGGAACATATTTCTAGGCAATGACTCACCAAGGGTAAATGTTTTATTTATACCCATCTCTCCTTTTATTTGCTTTTATTTATACCCATCTCTCCTATTGTCTGGAATCTTGGTATTCAAATATAAGTGCAAACAATAAGTTATGCTTGCTCAAATTACAGAAGAAACCTGTTCGCTATATGCTGAACACAGATTACATGTCTCATTCAAAACCATTATTTCTAAAACTAAATATTCTAAAAATTCATGAAATTTTTTCCTTGAAACTAGGTATCATGTTTTTTAAATTAATGCATCTTAAACTGCCTATTTTTCAATCTGACATCAAATATCTGGATTATTCTATCTTCACCAGTTCTGTTGCTAACAACAAATTATGCCAGCCGTGTGTTAGACTTAATTATGGTTTAAATAGCATACTGTATAAAGCCATTATCCTATGGAATAATCTCCCAGAGAGTATCAGATCCCTGGAAAATATCAAAAAATTTTCCTTGTCTCTTGCGAAATTACATTGTAAATCACCCTGATCTCCATATCGAATCTCAACCCTATCATTAAATTGTAGTTCCAAGCATGCTGCTAACAGTGGTGCTTCTGTTATAACCATCTTACTTGCTTTCATATATGCCGTATGTTTTATTCTTTTTCTTACATCTGATAGGGGGAATCGCCGTACAACCAATGTGTTCAGATTCCTCCTGGTGTATTGCATTTTCATATAACTGTAAGTTTTAAATGTGTGCAAGAAACAATTGTATTGTATTGTATTGTCGCTGTATACAGCGGCGTCGGCGAGACAGTTTCATCTTTTTCACTACCATCCACTCACACCTCCCAATTTGTACTTGGAACCGTAAATAGTTGAAGACCCCTGTGGATTCCCATTGCGTAACGAAAAAGACGCAGTAAGAAAAATACACAAAGCTGAATCATTAGAAAATCCAAGATAAAATCTAGGAATCTTAAGCTTTTAAATCATGAAAAAAATACGGGATTACACCATATATTACAAATTTTGAAGATGACAGTCCGATTTTTGGTGTAAATGTGACAAGGATGGTAAGTCAGATAATATCCGAAAACTTGAAAATTTCATCGTCCTCGAGAGGGACTCGAATCCGCGTACCCGGGCGCTATCTAGGAGACGCGGTTTCGAATATTATCTGACTTACCATCCTTGTCACATTTACACCAAAAATCGGATTGTCATCTTCAAAACTTTCTACTCATGTTCTGACGAGAACAATAGAAAATACAGTGACTTGTCATGGAAACTCATTAGTTTAAAGAATGCACTACGTATTGATTACAGAAAGTAAGTTGAAAGTTTTGCAATGTTTGCATAAACGCATGTGCTGAAAAATTTAAACAAAATTTAAACTGTTTAAACTAGTTCAAGTCCCGCACTACAGTCAGTCAAAAGGGATATAAAATGGTAGTCGTTGCTGTGAACAGCATTGCATGTCGTCGTTCTGTCTGTGGTTGGGACGCTTCAAAGATAAACACCCACAACCGGCTAATTAGGGAAGTTTTGCTTTACGTGTTTGAACTCGGCTATAACGCTTATAACGAAGTAAATTTTTCCGTCATTTTTGGTCTACGCCGGGATTCGAACCCGAGTCCGCTTATTCCGGAACAAGTCGCTCTACCAACTGAGCTACGCAGACGTTCATTCTGATTCCTATATGCCTTTATGTCGTGTGCGTCCTGCTGGCAGGTACGTCACATCCCCCCCCCCCTCCCCGAAAGAGGGCCGGGGGCATGGCCCACGGGTCAGCCGTGACCATGAATTGTTGCAGGCAGCCATCCACTGTAGAACGTGCACTTGAGAACTCCCAGTCAATCTAGTGTGTGGAATGCAACGTCACACACATTTATTTTTCGAAGCGCTGGAGAAGGGATTATCTTATTTTTTCCTATCTCGCGGTGTGGAAATAACATCACACCATTGCGAGATTTTGAACGGTCGGGTCATCCGGATAGTTCGGGCGCCAATATAACGAAGTAAGTTTCCCAGGTCATTATTGAGAGGTATTATGCAGAAAAGCAGTTGCCTTTACTGGACCGAAGTAAATTTTTAGTTCCTGATCATATTAGTGTTGGCGAGTTGATAAAGATTATAAGGTGAACAATCTACAACCAGTGAGTTATGACACAGCCTAATATTCAATGCTACTTTTGCATTGCAGACTAAATAATGAGAATTGGAATTTAGCTGTTTTGTTTTAAAAGGAGAAGAAAAAAATGACGGAGAAATTTACTTCGTTATACGCTGCTCAAGCTACACGAGACATTTGTCACGCGAAACAGGAAGGTTATGTGGACCACCGCACCGCAATTAGATGATTCAAGTAATTTTGCTCACGTGACAGAAACATCGACGATCAGCCAAGGTCAGGTAGGCCGCGAACCGTGGATTTTCAGAGGCCGTGCGCCAGGCCGTAGAGGCAAATCCGACAACCAGCACTCGGAGATTATCAGGCGAGCTGGGCATATCACAGACCACCGTGGTTCGTCACATTCAGGATCTCGGCAGGGTCTACAGGAGCTGCCGTATTGTCCCTCACGAACTGACGCCAGCTGAAGCAAACAGCCGAGTGGAAGTTGTGACGTACCTGCCAGCAGGACGCACACGACATAAAGGCAGATAGGAATCAGAATGAACGTCTGCGTAGCTCAGTTGGTAGAGCGACTTGTTCCGGAATAAGCGTACTCGGGTTCGAATCCCGGCGTAGACCAAAAATGACGGAAAAATTTACTTCGTTATAAAGTGTGCACGAAACTCCTAGAAAACCCGTGCGATGTACGTTTCGTCAAGGATATTGTTACATGCGATGGAAAGTGGGTTTATTCCCGTAATCCAAACCCACAACGGCAGTGGTTGAAACCGGGACAGCTGTGAACCTGTTGTCAAACGTGGGCGCTTCGAGCACAAGGTGATGCTCTGTGTCTGGTAAAATTTCGAGGTGATAATCCATTACGAATTTGTTCCAGACCGTCAGACCATCAACGCCAACCTGTACTCTGAACAACTGGAGCGGATGTTTGTTGTTTAGGTGGAGAAGTACCCAGCACTGGCGTACAGAAAGCGCGCTCTCCTACAGCAGGACAATGCTCGGCCTCATACCGTGAGAACGACCCGAGCAAAACTCCAAGAACTTGAGGGCATGGATTACTTCCACCGGTCCAATGGCCCACTTCCCTCGCGGGAGGCACCTCAACAACCAGAAGGAGGTGGCAGCTGGGGTGAAGGCGTTCTTCGCCTCGAAGGACAAGAACTAGTACCTCCCCGGAATCGAATAACTAATAGATGAAGACGGTGCAACACAATGGCCTATACTTGAATGCTGGTCATCTTTCGTCGTAAAGGTCAATATTGTAAAATTTTCGACTCACCCTCTGTATCACAAGCATATTGCTACAGTTTCGTGTTTTAACGGTGTTCATAATGATTCCTCGTGATACGGTTTTTTTTTTTTTTGATGCCCATTCAGACATCTTAGCCTAGGAGCCCACTCAAATGATTTAGCCTTGGGGCCCACTCAAATGTCGTAACCTAGGGGGCCACCATGGCCTTAATTCGGCCCTGGCCGTCTGAAAAATAGCTAACTTTACTGTGGGAGATGGCAAACTCGAATGCGCCGCACTTGAATGGCAAATTCGCCACTTACGCGATTGGCGACGCTAAACGTTTTTTGCAGAAATGTAAGAGAAGCTTAGACATTGTGTTGCAAAATCCCATGTGCGTTTCGCGGTTTCATGATCTTTCATTAGGTACTTCCTGGGAATGGGGGTGGGGGGGGGGGCTAGCCGGTAGATAAAACTCGCTATTGCAAACATGAAGTAGGGAACCTAATGGTAATAATTACACATTATTAATAAAAATGTTATTACATGCAATAATTAGGAAAAAATTTATCACTAAAACTGGAAGTGCAACTTAAATGCCGGAAGTGCAATTAAATCAAGATGTGCAAACATTTTGCATTTCATTTTTAGATATTCTAAACCATATGACGTTTTATTTATTTATATATAAGCCCTTACTTATCGCTCCTTGTTTCGTACATTTATCTCAAAAATCACGGAGGATGAATAAAATAAAATAAAAATTCTCGCGAATGTATGATGTAATATTTCATTTGATTTTTTTTTTTTCCTTTTTTATTGTCCAGAAGGATACAGGGCCAATGAAAAGAATGTAAGACTGAAAGACAGATAGTTTCTTGTGAATATACAAAGTCATCGCTCTTCCCACGTTTTTTGCGCTTTCCAACCGTAGGTTGAAGAAGCGTATAAGCCCCAGCTTGGTCCGTTTGTCTGTCCGCACGATAACTCGCTTAACATTGGTTCGCTTTCGATGAAATTTTAGTATCTGGTAGGGGATCACCTGGGGACAAACCCTATTGAAAATGGACGAAATGCGGTCAAAGTTCAGGTAATAGGAGCGGGATCCATTTCATTGCCCTTATGGGCCACACCTTACGTAAAAATGCTTCGATTGCGACAAAACGTCAACATGCTGTAACGGAGGTATGCTGACCCAATTCTGTTTAATATAATCGAAATGGGGTCAAAGGTCAGGACACACTGGAGCGAGATTTATTCCACAGCCATTATCCTCATAACTTGACTAAAAATGCTTCTATTGCGACAAAATTTTAGTATGTTGTTCCGGAAGTATGTACCGAACCAATTCTGTTTAATATCATCGAAATGGGGTCAAAGGTCACGACACTGGAGCGAGATTTATTCCCACAGCCATTATCCTCATAACTTGAGTAATGATTTCTGGTTTGTTGGAAAGCGTATCATAATCAATGCATTGCATGGTTTTACTAACCTGTTGTAATTAACAGACAACAATCGAAAAATTGTTATCCGGACACCGCTGGGATCGAAACGCAGATCTCTCTATAACTAGTCGAGTGCGTTCGCTTTGTGTTACGGTGGCCAACAACTGTAGCGTAAGGTGAACAGATAGTTTCTTTTTGAAAGCAATAAGAGGATCAGAGCAAGAGGAATTCATATCTACCTTATATAGCTCTTGTGTCTGCTCCCAGTGTGACTACTGATGACATCTGAGGGAAATAATAAAAGTTCCCAAAGCTGTTGACTTTACGTCCCATGCTGTATGTCGACTGCAAAACAATAAAGTGCCGAACTCCATTGTTCATTTGCTGATGTAAACCAACATCCAACAAACAATGTGCTCCTAACTGAATCCCGCAGGGACTGACACTATATTGACAAAAGTCCCCGGACACCCCTTCAAAAGCAACTGAATTGATCCGCTGCGTTAAGATGCACGGTAGAGCTGCAAACTGTATAAAAACAAGCCTGCAGCTGACCGGGATCATTTGCCCCGGGTGGCTTAGTGGTTAGCAGTTCAGACTATCGATGCAAGGTCCTCAGGTTAGAACCTGGGCTGATCTTTCAGAGATGGTGTGATTTACTAACAATCGCTGAATATCCGCCGTGCATCGGACGAGCACGTTAAGTGACGGCCCCCAGGCTGGACCCACTGGTTAAATGGGTATCCTTTCCTATGTCCCCCCTGAAATTCTCTCACCCCTCTATGTGCAATATCGTACTTGTACGGTGGCGCCATCTACTGTACTCTAATCTCACTACAAACTGTTCTGCCAAAAGTCGCTAGACTTGCTCTCATTCCTTCCGTTTCTTTATCCTGCCCAAAAGGCGATCTCGCTGTAGGTGGCTGGGACCTAAACTCTACTCACTGTGGACGGAAGTCCTACAAGAAAATGACAAATAGGCAAAACCGGGATTATATCGCACTGTGAGGTTCAGTGAAAATGTCGCGGCGGGAGAGAACTGACTTTGAAAAAGGAAAGATTGTTGGATGTTATATTAGTGGGTTGTCCATAACAAAAACCGAGAGACGTTTAAACATACCCAAGTCAATTGTTTTGGATGTACTGATTAACACATTGCGTGCCTGAAGCAGGAAAACGTACCGGCAGACCAAAAATAATCAGTGATAGAGGACGTCGAAGCCTCACGAGAATCGTTACAGCTAATCGACGGAGTACTGCTCAAGACCTCAGTGTACAGGTGAGTAAAAAACCTGGAACTTCGGTATGCACACGTACCATTCGCAGATAACTTCATTCCACGGGTTACCGTGATCGTGCTGCTTCCATAAGCCTTTCATCTCCACTCGGAATGTTACTCGTCATTTAGCATGGTGTAAAGAACATTTATCGTGGACCGTAGATCAATGGAAACGGGTCCTATGCACTGATGAATCCAGAAACATGATCCATCAGTCTGATGGCCGTGTGTGGGTATGGCGACAGCCGGGGAACGCTATTCAACACAGTGTACTGTTCCTACGGTCCAGTTTGGAGCTGGCAGTGTACTCATGTCGGTGTGTTTTTCGTGCAGGTATGGTCCCGACCGATTGGTTATCGTGAACAAACCTGTTAACCAGCTCGTTTACCTCGATATTCTGGACAATTATGCTCCACAAACCCTGTGGCAATACTATGGAACCGAGCCTTGTTGATACCAGCAGGATAATGCACCGAGCCATAATGCAAGGACTGTTACGGCGTGGTTTGACGATAATTCTGTGGACTGACCAGCACAGAGCCCTGATCTTAATCCCATAGAGCACCTATGGGATACTACGGCTTACTACTAAGCCACAGTTAGCAGCAGCATTATGTACTGAATGGAAGCGCATACCTATCGCTGTGTTTCAAAAACCTTGTCGAAAGCATGTCTCGAAGGGTTAGTGCATGCATTAAGGACAAAAGTGGACCGACACCGTACTAATGTATGTCAATAAATGCTATGTTGTGTTCCTCTTCTAGGTGTCCGGTGACTTTTGTCAATATAGTGCATTTACATACTTGGTATAATCCAAATTGGGAGGCATTCACTTTTGTTTCATTGGATAGCAGCGAGATTTTACCTTTTTGTTTACCATCCTTACCTTGCCTACGTAAAACAACGGCGTGAAGTCATCACAGCATAAGCACCGACGCTAAGGGGATGGAAGACAAAAGCCGTTTAAAACAGTACAAACTATAAACTAGGTAATAATACATACTGATCGTGGTTTTTTTTTTTTTTTTTTATGGAATTTGAGTAAATTTCTGGTTGTTCCACTGAGAGTTAAGTTTAATACTAGGAACGAAGATGGGGGAAAATAGTGCTTGGTGTGTGTGTGTGTTTTTTTTTGGGGGGGGGGGGGGATGGCACAAGCCAGGTAAGCACCATACGCGGCTGCGCCCCTGCTAGAGATATTTCGTTAAGTTTTTCAGTAGTTTTGTATTAGAAGCTCCTCCATTTTGTTTCTAGATTTCAATCCTGATCATTCCTGTTCTTAATTATGTAGATTTAAAAAAAAAAAAAAAACCCAGGAATTTTTTCTTCGGAACAATTCACTATACATTTTCTGCCTCATCGTATACAGTAACTGGGATTGAAACCCGTAGAGTATAATTCGCGTAAAAATGCTAAATATCTTTCGAATTCGAATTGATTAACGTTTGCGTCCTTACAAACAATTAATAGACGACACTTTATTGCGATACAGACTTTAATTACGTTTTTGTAACCATATTTCCTATTTTTGCATTACAGTACAGCCTTTAAGGTAAGGTTATGTGAGACCCAGTCTTGTTTCTGATTATCAAAGCCTTATAACGCTTATACAATGAATAATAACAGAAAAAATATTAGTAATAAAATTTTAAATCGATTTTAATTTATTTTTAATCGATAAAAGACCCCCAAAAATAATTTCTGGGTAATCCTCTGCTGTTGAGCGTATTTCATGTCTTTGAAGCAAAGAAACGCTCCTGACTCTTTAAGAATGAACTGGAATGAACTAAATGATTGATTATTTAGCACGTTGTTGCAAAACCTAGCACCCTAATGATTTCATAGGAAAACGATCAAACAAGATTTAGGTTTTTAAGAGCTTCCCAGTTCCTTTTGCATCTTAAATGAGAATCGTTTTAGAATTTAAATGAACCAGCGATTTATTTAGAGCTTTAATTTGCTCACTAGCGGTGGGATCAACAATCGAATGGACCTCAAACTGCGTCATATTTTATTCCGTAAACGGACCCCATGCCGTTTCTGAAGCCTCTGACCTACATATGTGTGTGTGTGTGTGTGTGTGTACAACGAAATTCCCAGATTTCGTTCTTCTTGGCTGCCACCGTATCTTGCGAAATTTTGTAATGTATTTCTTTTGGTATTCATACTTCCAGAATAACGTAGTTGCTGAGAAAGGAATCTGAGTCAAGAATGCGTTGACCGATTTTTCTTTTTCATAAACTATGAAGGGTATGCAAAAGTTCCCGCCGTTTTAAGGAGACAGGAACGATTAGGAAGCCAGTACACATTTATTCAACGAAATATTGGCCGTTAGCATGAATGACCTTTTGCCATTTTTCAGGCAACAAATGAATGCCCCGTGTGATAGAAGGACTCGGGTTTTGAGCTGAAGAACGCAGTGACGAAATTTTTCACCTGTGGAACTGTCGTGAACCGCTGTTGGGCTAGGGCATGTTGCATAGAGCGAAACCGATGAAAGTCTGAGGGTGCAATGTCCGGGGAGTAAGCCGGTTGTGGTTAAAATATCCCAGTGTAATTGTTCAAGGATTGATTTCCGGCTCGCACCGACATGTGATTTGGGAATTATCGCTTAACAGAATGACTGGGGGACGTCCTTTACTTGTCCATGGGCGTTTTTGCTCGACTGCTGCGATCAACTGATCGCCATATCGTTGTGCAGTGATTGTTTCGTCCGGTTTCAACAGTTCGAAGTACAGCACTCTATGAATATCCCACCATACACACAAAAACACCTTTTTCACGTGGATATCCTGTTTTGCAGTGGATGGCCTGGGTCGACCCAGGGTCGCTTGCGTACGGGGTTGTCGCAATTGGCCCATTTTTCATCTCCGATGACAACCTTCCACAAGAAATTCTTCCCTTGAAACCTCGTCAGCATCGATCTGCAGATGCCCAATCTTTGACCAATGTTACGCTCCGTTTAAAATATGCGGAACCCACTTACCAAATTTCTGGATCTTCCTCAAGGCCTGTAGACGCCATACCACCTTCAATTGAGCCACTTTCAAACGTTTGGCCAGTTGCGTGGTCGATTGTGTGGCATCCTCCTCGTCTGCGAGTTCCTGCGGTCTTCATGCACGTGGCTTGTCTTCCAAGCTTAGATCACCTTTGTTAAACTTGGCAAAACCATTCTTGACATGTCCGCTCACCCCTAACCGTTTCGCCATACACCTGACATATTGAACCGTATGCTTCACTTGCAGTTTTCCCTAAATTAAACATGAATAACAAACAGTGCCGCAAATGATCTTGATCGACCGCCATGCATGGCTTCATGTACGAACTGACAGCACGAGTCGCCGGCCGGTTAGACCCCTACAGCGCCCACTAGCGGCAGCGGCGGAAACTTTTGCATACCTCCAATAAATCGAAGTATTACCAGAAAATGCTATTAGAATTTCATGCGGAATTTAGTTATGAGAGTTCATCATCATAATCATTGTCAACCATTATCAATCCACTGTTCCTCAAGTTTCTTCCACAACAATCTAAGCACACCGGACAAAAAATTAATCACCCCTAACAGAAATGACAGTAGTAAGTTACCGGTTGCAGGTTGCACAGAGAGATGCCGCGATAGCATTAGTGGGAGATAAATAGCACTGACGTGATCTATAGGATCATTTCTGTCTCGTGCAGTGGTGAAGAGCAACGTGTATGTTGAATGTAGTCTGCAATATGGGTCGTATATAAGACATTACTGAGTGGCAAAAGGAGCCGCCGTGTTTGGCCGTACCAACGGAAGTCGCCCAATTTGTTGGTGCGTCGAAGCGTACTGTCCAGCGGGTCTACAAACAGTGGTGCAGTTCGCAGTCAACTGAAAATCAGCAACGTAACTGTGGCTGGAAAACGATTCTCACCAGCAGGGACTGCCGCCATGTCTCACGCCTGGTAACTGCAATTCGATTTCAAACCAGATTTGTATCCCATCTACATGAATTTTTAATTTAATTTTCCAATTTACGATATTTTTAACGATCACCCGGAATATCTCACGATGGCAACGTTTCTGACAACCAGTTTTTTTTTTGTTTTTTTTTACATGCATTCATCTGCACAAATTAACAACCTACTGCATATTCTGAGCACAATTTTTAGGATATTATTAAACGTTTTTTTTTATTATGAGCATAATTATTCTGTGATCGGGGAATACGAAATTTTCAGTTATGTGGTACGATACCACAGTACAAAGCTTTGAGTAATTTTGACTAGTCGTTTAGTAGCAACGGTCCAGGAACATGACAGAAACCAATTTAAAAACAAAGAAGAAGTTTTGTAAACGGATTTTCTAAAGTTTCATTTTTATGTTGAATTTACTTGAAAATAAATTTCGATGTTTCAACAATTTATTGCCAGCAAATTCTTAATAACAAGACTCATTCTGTTGAACATTTGTGCTGCCATCTGTCGATGATAAGAAGCACTTAACCTCTTATTTTATTGTCATAGTACAAGAAAAAAATATTGAGGAAGCTAAGTGACTACAACTGCGTTACTTTTAGCCGCACACTCTTTTAAGAAGAGAAAAAGAAGAGAAATAAAACATATTGTTTTGGTTACAATCTGTTAAAATTATAGGAAACAATTTAACGAGGACTGAGCTGCAAAGAAAAAATAATTTTGTGGAAAAGATACTTATTGAAATGAATTATTATTTTCTATCCGCAAAGAAGAAAAAAGAAAGAAAAAGGTGTTACTTAAGAATTCTTGAGATGTTTTAGAAATGTGTGTGTGTGTGTGAGTATGTGTGCACAAACCACTGTAGATGAAGAACAATAGTGCTGCCCTCTCTCGGCAGTTTGAAGCACTTCAGACTCTTTATTTTCGTGTTAATAAATAAAATCATTCCATATTGTTGACATAACCGACAAAACCAGGGGCGGATTGGCCCACCGAGATACCGGGGCATTTCTCGGTCGGCCCCTTCCGTATAATTTGTCTCTTCCTTTTTTGCTTTCTTAAAAATGTTTTCATTTCAGTTGTTTTAAAACGAAATACACATAACGTATATTATAACAAGCGGGGGGGGGGGGGCACTTCTATTTTTGATTACGGAAAAAATCCTCTCACCAGGCAACTGCTAGAATCTCAACTACAATAGATGTGCCATGTGTGTTTGCGAACTTCTGGGTTCACTTAGTAGCTGAGGAACGAGAATGTATGTACCGTATGTTGCGAGAGAGCGGGGTTGTGTACAAGATGTTTAATATATTCCCAAAGAAGGGGGGGGGCGGATGGTAGTTAATTTTACTCCCGTTAGCTGTAGGGGGCATTAGTGCTGTGCTCATAAGAGCTGAGTTCGGGCTCAATTTTAAGAGCCCAAGCCCACCCGAGCCTGAAGTATGTCAGTCCTAGCCCGAATTTTATATTGCGAGCCCAAAAACTGTGATTAATCTGTTTAGGCATTACAAAAAATCTCCTCTTTCAAACTTCCATTCCTTCCTCACCGTGCAATTAACCTATGTCTTTCTCAACTGCGGAGTAGGGAATGGATGAGTATCTATTTCTATAGTTTCTTTGACCATTCATTTAATCCAGAAATGTTTTAAGGGGCCCGGCATCAAGAAAAATTGGGAGGCACAACAATTTACATATGTTAACAGCATTGGGGTGGGGGCTGAACAGGGCTAAAAATGTTTCACTACTTTAGTTAAAGTAGTGAAAATACTCACCCATGTTTGATAAAGTTGCAGAACAATGCTAGATAATGGTCATCATGGGATGTACTATCCACTATATGACAACACAGAATTCAGAGTGAAAGCTAATAATATCAAGAACCTATTTTGAAATAACTGTAAGATTATTTGCGGGGGTGTTCATATACATGTACGATCCCTTTCCCCCGAAATGTTCTACCTACGCAGCTTACGCTCCTTGTGATAACTGACAAATGCTGCAGATGGAGGCATTTACGTTGATATTATTTCGACATGAAGTTACGAAATGTTTTGTTTACGTTATTTAGTAAGGTGTCTTTAAAATACACAACCGCAGCATAACAGCACGTTTTGCAATTAAAACACATACGAATATATGATCACTAAAGGAAGAATCTGTTAGCCACGATATTTACAAATCTTTAAATTTCTAATTGTGACTGTCCACAATAGAAAAATTACAAAAATTGCAGTACAAATAGAAAATTGAACAGTGTGAAAGTTCTGTATTTTTTTTTCATTTATTTAAATTTAAAAATCATGTCTTATGCGAAAGGATTTTTGGTACAACTACAACATAATTTTGGTAGTAGCAGTTCTCTCTCTCTCTCTCTCTCTCAAATGCTTGCTGGAATTTCAGCCGACTTCGTTGAAAATTTAAGAACTGGAAGATCAAAGGTATGAAAACGAAGTTTATTTACGATCTGTCAAACATGAAAAGGCTATATAAGCAATATAAAAAAAAAATTAATGTTCTTACTTCAGCGTTCTTAAGAGAAAATTTTAAAGAAGTATAAATATTGAGTGTGTCCAAAATTAGAAGCTTCTCCAGCGCAATTACATACATAACTAACTAAACTAGTGATTTAAACCTGGTTATTTGCTTTCTCCACGTCGATTAAATGAGTTTGCCACGATATTTAAATATCTTGAAATTTCTAACTGTGATTGTCTACAACAGAAGAATTGCAGTACAAATTTTCTCCAGTAAAATCTTGGCGTGGGCCGATGAACATTTTTCCGCAACACCCACTTCAATTTAAGAATGACGGGTGTACTTCTTTACCCCCCCTTCAGTACTATGCTTGCCAATGTTTCCAGAGCAACTTACTTTTTGTCTTGTTTCTTAAAAAAAAAGTGATTGTTCAGTTGTGATAGAATAGTACCGCAGAACTACAACTGAACGGGCCCATTTGAAAATATTTTCCTGGGCCCTTTTGCGACTGCCAATCCGCCCCTGGACAAAACCCTTGATTTTATGTTTCTTTTACTCACAGGCACTATGCTCACGTTTCTATACATAAAAAAACAACAACACGGAAATAAATACCAAGCTAATTCTCAGCTTGAGCCAGGAAAATAAAGTTCTCATGGGCGGTAGAATCCAATAAATACAAGGAAGGGGGGGGGGGGGGTCCAACTTCTCCGAGAATTCATCATCATCATCATTGTCAACCATTATCAATCCACTGCTGGACGAAGGTCTCCCCAAGTTTCCTCCACAACGGTCTGTCTTGTGCCAGTCTCCTCCATGTCACTCCCGCATACTTTCGAATTTCATCCACCCATCCCCCATGTGGTCTTCTTCTGGGTCTTTTCCTGTCCCTTGGAATCCAATCTAAAATTTCGGCTGTCCATCGATGGTCTGTCTTTCTGGCAGTATGTCCACCCCATTGCCATTTCAGGGATTTAACTCTGATCATGATGTCTTCCACTCTTGTCATTTTTCGGATCCACGAGTTCCTCTTCTTATCTTTCCTGGGTACACCAAGCATGCACCTCTCCATGCTGCTTTGAGTTGTCTGCAGCCTTTGTATGTCTCTTTTAGTTAAGGTCCACGTCTCTGCACCATACGTAAGCACTGGAAGGATGCATTGATCAAACACTTTTCTTTTAAGACATAATGGCATATTGCTCTTGAAAATTATACTGTTTCTTCCAAAAGCTCTCCAGGCAAGTTTTGTACGCAGATTAATTTCTTCATCAATGTGACCCTCACTTGATATCTGCTGTCCAAGATAAACGTACGTGTCTGTTATCTCCAGCTTTTCTCCATCAATCGATAAATCTTCATTTCTTGTAAAAGCATTGAACATCACTTTTGTCTTCTGAAAGTTCATTTTTAATCCCACTTCTCTACTCTTGTCAGCAAGTTCCTGGATCATACTCTGCAGCTCTGATGGGGTAGTTGCAAAAATGACTACGTCATCAGCAAAACGAAGGTGGGTTAGATAATCTCCATTAATCTTTATCCCTTTGTTTTCCCAGTTCAGTGATTGAAAGACATTTTCCAATGTAGCATTAAAGAGCTTCGGAGATATGGTGTCACCTTGTCTCACTCCTTTTCCAATTTTTATGTGTGTTGTATTTTCAAACAGCCGAATCTTTGCACTTGTATTTTCATAGATGTTATTAATAATATTAATGTACGCATCTTCAATACCGCAGGATTTCAGAGCCATTGTAACTGCTGATGGTTTCACCGAATCAAAGGCTTTTTCATAATCGATAAAAGCCATACACAATGGAAGTTCGTATTCCCTCGCTCTTTCAATTAGTTCTCTCAGTACGTGGATATGATCCATTGTGCTGTAGCCACTCCTGAATCCAGCTTGTTCTCTCGGTTGAGCCATGTCTAGTGTCACCTTAAAACAAGAAAAAAAAAAAAAAAAATACAGGTAGGCTGAGTTCTGATTGAGCCGTCAGTTTGAAACGTAGGACTACGTCTTGCAGATCGGAGAGTTGAAATGAGCTAGTCGACTATGATTTCAAAGCGTTTATTTAATTTATTATTGCCAACACAGATCTATGATATGAAAAGTAGCTTACATAATTTTTACAAATAATGCAGAATACACTGCTAACACAAAGCAGATCGATGCACGAATTACCCAACGTGGTGCTCTGTCTTCTTGGGCTTCTTACATTCCTCACCACTTGCTCTTGCCTCTCGATTTGATTTTCTCCACTTTTGCTTGCGTTCATTCTGCGAATTCCGCGACGTTCTCGAAAAATTTAACCCGTTCACATGAAAACAATTTTTTAAAATTTTCAGTTCAAACCACTGCGAAATGTTCTTCGTATATTTGAATAGATCTCGTCGAGAGCTTTAAAACGATACCGAGCGCCGTCGTAATGCGCTCTCGGTTGCCGAGATAGACTGAATCAAACGCGGCAGCACACCCAGATATATTGCATAGCCTCCCCCGCGCACAGGGAGCGAGGGGAGAGTCGCGCGCACCATGTATTAAGCAGTACGCGAATTGGACTCCATGCTGTTTACGAATATACTAACATGATTAGTGTGCGGCACGTATTTCTAACGCTATAATGATTTCAATTGGGGCCTATTTTTGTCGTAGGCGGTCAGGCCGTAAGTTGTCCCATACTATTCTCGGAGTAATACGTAGTCCTACGTCAAAGGAGAGAAAAAAACCGTATGATATGTATGTATATACTAAGCGGCGCAGATCGTGGCTTTATCCAGGTCAGCCTACCACCAGTACCGCCAAACCGAATATCCATGCCAGGAAGTTGTTGCTGTGCAAATGGTGGGATCAGCGCGGTGTCGCACACTATGAGTTGCTCAAATCTGGTGAAACGGTCAATGCTGAGCGTAATTGTCAGCAACTCATTCGTGTGAGTGACGCAATGGAGGCGAAAAGGCCATACACCGGCAAGGGCAGAAGGTCGGTCCTGTTGCTTCAGGATAACGCGCATCCTCACACCGCGAAAACGACTTTAAACACGATCACCGACCTTGGATGGGAGATTTTGTCCCACCCGGCGTATTCTCCAGACTTCGCCCCGTCTGATTATCAACTCTTTCGCTCCCTGCAGCATCACCTGAGTGATACGCACTTCACATCTGTGGAGGAGGTCCACACAAGCATTGATGACTTTATCAACTCGAAACAGCCCTCTTTTTTCCGCAGTGGCATTCGGCAGCTCTCTGACGGATGGCTCAAATGTATCCAACACGACGGGGATTATTTTCATGATTAGTTACGTATTCGATTTGCTATAATTTGCTGTCAACGTGTCGTGTCTGTGGCCGAGAATTAAGTTGCACACCTAATAATTTATTGTACAGATGATTGTACGATGTTTATGTAACAGTCTGTGGAGTCCGTAAAAAAAGTTATGTTGACATCAAGAGTAAATTTTATATTTAGAAGTTTTGTGAAATAATGTTATAAAACGTACATTGCACCTCTTTTTAAAATAATTGAAAGTCATTGTCAGTTAAAGGAAGATCTCAAACTCCAAATCATTCGGTTGCTTCGAAAAATCACGATGAAAAATTACGTAATTTGTAACGAGACCTCGTACAGAAAAAATAAAATTATAACAAACGTATTAAAAAGAATAAGCTCCAATAGAAAATGAAATGAGTAAATCACTCGTAATAATATAAATAAAATTCATCATTGCCTAATTGGCTTCTATCTTAAACGTTGGTCTGATTCCTGTGAACTTCTGGTTCAGTGGAGACGCGCGGCTTCAATCCTAATGACCTGGCGGGACTCGTTCCCTACAGGCGGCACAAAATGATTTTCTGGCGTAAGGGCTGAAATATTCAGCGTGTTGGATTTTGCGGCATTTCTGTCTAAATACGGAAGAACTTGGAATGGACTTTTCTGAACTAAATTGAATTACTGACTACGGAAAATCTGTGAAAATACGGAATTAAAAAAAAAAAAAAAACCCGGTACTTTTTAAAATGGAAATTCCGTCAAAAGACGGACACTTACCGTAACTTAGCTGTACGTTATTTCAGAACGCCACTTATTTTTTACGGTTTAGTGTCAATTCACTTCGAGAAACGAAGAATCATCGTTACAGAATCGGGAAAAAGTGTAACAACATTTCCCTTTTAAATTTCCAGCTCCAGATTGTTTTTCACGCTTTCCTACCGTAGGCTGAAGAAGCTCATATGCTCCAGCTTTGTCCGTCTGTCTGTCTCTCCTCAAGATAACTCGCGTAAAAATGGTTTAATTTCGATGACATGTTAGTATGTTGTAGGGGACCACCTAGGGACGAATCTTATTGAATATAGACGAAATGGGGTCAAAGGTCAGGACATACGAGCCGGCTCCATTCCATTGCCTTATGCGTCATAACTTGCATAAAAATGGTTCGATTTCGATGACATGTTAGTATGTGGTAGGGGACCACCTAGGGACGAATCTTATTGAATATAGACGAAATGGGGTCAAAGGTCAGGACATACGAGCCGGCTCCATTCCATTGCTTTATGCGTCATAACTTGCATAAAAATGGTTCGATTTCGATGACATGTTAGTATGTGGTAGGGGACCACCTAGGGACGAATCTTATTGAATATAGACGAAATGGGGTCAAAGGTCAGGACATAGCAGCCGGCTCCATTCCATTGCCTTATGCGTCATAACTTGCATAAAAATGGTTCGATTTCGATGACATGTTAGTATGTGGTAGGGGACCACCTAGGGACGAATCTTATTGAATATAGACGAAATGGGGTCAAAGGTCAGGACATAGGAGCCGGCTCCTTTCCATTGCCTTATGCGTCGTAACTTGCATAAAAATAGTTCGATTTCGATGACATGTTAGTATGTGGTAGGGGACCACTTAGGGACGAATCTTATTGAATATAGACGAAATGGGGTCAAAGGTCAGGACATAGGAGCCGGCTCCATTCCATTGCCTTATGCGTCATAACTTGCATAAAAATGGTTCGATTTCGATGACATGTTAGTATGTGGTAGGGGACCACCTAGGGACGAATCTTACTGAATATAGACGAAATGGGGTCAAAGGTCAGGACATAGGAGCCGGCTCCATTACATTGCCTTATGCGTCATAACTTGCATAAAAATAGTTCGATTTCGATGACATGTTAGTATGTGGTAGGGGACCACCTAGGGACGAATCTTATTGAATATAGACGAAATGGGGTCAAAGGTCAGGACATAGGAGCCGGATCCATTCCATTGCCTTATGCGTCATAACTTGCATAAAAATGGTTCGATTTCGATGAAATGCTAGTATGTGGTAGGGGACTAACTGGGGACGAATCCTATTGAAAAAGGGTGAAATGGGCTCAAAGATCAGCATGCTTCGATTGCGACAAAACGTTTTCATGTTGTTCCGGAGGTTGTGACGTACCTGCCAGCAGGACGCACACGACATAAAGGCAGATAGCAGTCAGAACAAACGTCCGCGTAGATCAATCGGTAGAGTGACTTATTCCGGAATGAGGAGACCCTGGGTTCGAGCCCCTGCGTGGACAAAAATGACGGAGAAATTTACTTCGTTATAAGGTATACTGAACCGGTTCTGTTTAATATCATCGAAATGGGGTCAAAGGTCAGGACACAGGAGCGAGATTTATTCCACAGCCTTTATACTCATAACTTGAGTATTGATTTCTGGTATGTTGGAAAGCGTATCATAATCAATGCATTGAATGATTTTACTAACTCGTTTTCTGTTGCCGCACTAGTTTTGCCATCTGGCGGAAAATGGACATATCCATGAGATGTAATGTCAAAACTTCAAGCTGAACCCTTTATGAACAAGAAAATACACTATCAGTTCCTTATCTCAGATTCTGCCAGGTGAGTACATCCAGAGAACAACCAACATTGCAGTTGAAACTTGCGTTATGAACTAGAAAATACGCTATCAGTTTCTTATCTGTAATGTAAAATGTATTCCTAAGTTTCGGACTAGCTAAACACTACATGTGCTAAATGTCAAGATCACCAATGATGAAATAGGCGTTTACTCCAATTAACGTCAAAGTTTGGTACTTAGAAGTATTTTATTTGTGTCCAAATTCAATATAGCATAGTGGTATACAGCGTTGTTAGTCCACAACTGGTAATCAAACAGTAGTTTAATACTCGCAACTTCACAACGTAATTATGCAGACGGCAATAAAAGTATAACTTCACATACGTTATTAGATCTCGTACAATCAATACGTTTAGCAAAGATTTAATATCTCCAAAATAAACAACTGCGTCGCAAAACCTATACACCCTGATTCATAAAGAAGTATACAGCTTCCAGATGCTGTAAAACAGTAACAACTGAAGACACGGACCACAACTGCGAACTGTTAGGTAGATGTACTCATAAAGTTTGTGTCCCGCTACTAAGGGAAGTGACGTAGGCGATAGCGCGCGTGTCACGTGACTAGTCAGTCGAAATGGCAGCGTCGGCAGTGGAGAAGGCGTTTTGTGTTCTTGAATTGAGCAAAACGAAATCTGTAACTGTTGTGCAACGACATTTTCGGTCACGATTGGGAAAAGAACCTCCAACCAGAAAATCTATCTACAATTGGCATAAAAACTCTAAAACTACGGGCTGTTTGTGCAAACTTAAAAGTCCTGGACGACCGCGTGTATTGGAAGAAGTCGTCGATAGTGTTTGCACCGCCATTCAACCAAGCGGGCTGTGAATCGTGAAGTGCACATTTCACAGCCCACTGTCTGGAGAATTTTGAGAAAGAAGCTGAAAATGTTACCATACACAGCGCAGATGTTGCAAAATCTCACTGTCCTTGACAAGCCAAAGAGCTTTGAATTTTGTACAGAAATGCAGCACCATTTTGAAAATGACGATTTTGCCGATCACTTAGTTTTCACCGATGAAGCTACATTTCACGTGAGTGGTCAGGTAAACAAGCACAATGTTCGCTTTTGGGGAACGGAGAATCCCAGATTTACAGCGCAACACGTGCGAGATTCCCCTAAGGTAAACGTGCTCTGTGCTGCGTCCAAAAAAAAAGTGTACGGCCCCTTCTTTTTTCACGAGAAAACTGTCACGGTAGCCTCTTTTCTGGATAAGTTAAGTCTTTGCTTGATGCCTGATTTGCAGGACGACAGTGACAACTTTATTCTCCAATAGGATGGTGCACCACCACACTGGTTAGGCGACGTGCGAGATTATCTCGATGAACATCTTCCTCACCGATGGATTGGACGAGCCGCGGGCTACAGCATGCCACAGACCCAATGGCCACATAGAAGTCCTGACTTAACACCTTGTGACTTTTTCTTGAGGGGGTTCGTAAAGGACAAGGTATTCTCCCCATCCCCTTCTTCTTGATCTAGCGGAGTTGAAACAGCGTATCACAGCCACTATCACTTCACTTGATTCAGATATCTTACCCCGAGTTTGGGCGGAAATGGATTACCGGCTCGATGTCTGTCGTGTGACTAAGGGTGCACATATAGAAAGTCTGTGATTGTCTCTAAAAAAAACTTGAAACATTCCCCAACAATTCTGTTGCAGGTAACATAAAATATCTTACATTGTTCTTGTCTTATAGTGCGTTCAAACTGTATACTTCTTTATGAATCACCCTTTATATCCTTTCTCGTTCTTATCAACATGCATACGTAACTTACGTACTGTCCTCAGGGGTGTTGCCAAACTTCATTCATGTGAGAGAGAAGATGTCACGTTAAGTTTGGAAAGTGCAAAAGTGAACAAACTCCAATTTACGTAGGAAAAGGAACTAAAAATGAAAGTTGAAATATAATATACGTGACATATCTTTTTTCCAGGTGAGTACATCCAGAAATCAACCAACATTGCAGTTGAAACTTGCGTTCTGAACAAGAAAATACGCTATCAGTTTCTTATCTTAAATTCTGCCAGGTGAGTACACCCAAAGACCAACTAACATTGGACTTGAAACTTGCGTTATGATTGCATGCATCCGATAATAATGTCTTGCTTCCATAACACAAGTACAATATGATAGAATTTATTACTTTGTCTGTCTTTCAGATTTGTGCGTTATTTCTCTTTGCTACATGTACTACAGTAGCGAAATCAAGGGCACCGTACCATCCGTACGCTGAGGGAACTGAATACAAAGCTGTCTACGAGACACATGTAAGTTTGCATCCAGAAAACTTTTTATTCGTCATACTGTAGTTTGATATTATGTTATTGCAGATGAAATGTCGGATTTTGCAGATTCGTGCTATTGGCAAGTAATTTAGGAATTAAAAACTCGCGCAATGTCACTTGTGATATGGAAATTTAAAGCGTCATGGCTGCTACTATAAAGCACTGGTCATTTTACCAGTGGCATCAGTTCCAACGGATTTGTGCTACAGCGAAGAGGGCGAAGTATCAGAGCCTAATTCGTGCCCTTCTTGTATATGTTTTCAAACGTGGATGGAGGCACTTCGTCACGTGTGATGACAAATGGATGCTGTTTGAAAATCACCGAAGTTCGGCGTAAATGGACGGACGACACTGAAGCAAGCCTGGAATCACAACCCGAAACTGATATTCCGTCCCCAAAAGACGATACTCAGTGTTCAGTAGTCTGCAGCTGTTGTGATCCACTCATCCTTCTTACATTCGGGTCAAATCATAACGACTCAGATGTACGGTCAAGAAAGTGACATTATGAATGGGAAACTGTCCACCAAACAGAAGGCATTATTTAATAACCATGGCCCATACTTCTCCATGATAACGCGAGACCCCACACTGCACGCCAGGGGATCCAGAAGATTGGTCAAACAATCACTGCGGAAAGATATTGTCAAGAACTTGACATTGCGCATGGAAAACTGCCCACGAAACAGCCACCATTAGTCAATCGCCATGGGTCCATACTTTTTCATGATAACGTGAGACCCCACGTTACACACCAGACGACCCAGAAGATTGGTCAAACAATCACTGCGGACAGATATTGTCGAGAACCTGGTATTATGCATGGAAAACTGTTCACCAAACAGCCGCCATTAGTCAATCGCCATGGGTCCATACTTTTCCATGATAACGCGAGACCCCACGTTGCACGCCAGACGATCCAAAAGATTGGTCAAACAATCACTGCGGAAAGATATTGTCAAGAACTTGATATTATGCATGGAAAACTGTTCACCAAACAGCCGCCATTAGTCAATCGCCATGGGTCCATACTTTTCCATGATAACGTGAGACCCCACGTTGCACTCCAGACAATCCAGAAGATTGGTGAGACAATGACTGCCGGCAGATATTGCAAAGAACTTCATATTATGAATGGAAAACTGTCCACCAAACAGCGGGCATTAATCAATTGCCCCTGGCCGATACTTCTCCATGATAACGAGAGACCCCACGTTGCACGCCAGACGATCCAGAAAATTGGTCAAACAATCATTGTGGACAGATATTGTCAAGAACTTGATATTATGCATGGAAAACTGTTCACCAAACAGCGGGCATTAGTCAATTGGCACTGGCCCATACTTCTCCATGATAACGAGAGACCCCACGTTGCACGCCAGACGATCCAGAAAATTGGTCAAACAATCATTGCTGACAGATATTGTCAAGAACTTGATATTATGCATGGAAAACTGTTCACCAAACAGCGGGCATTAGTCAATTGCCCCTGGCCCATACATCTCCATGATAACGAGAGACCCCACGTTGCACGCCAGACGATCCAGAAAATTGTTCAAACAATCACTGTGGACCGATATTGTCAAGAACTTGATATTATGCATGGAAAACTGTCGACGAAACAGCGGGCATTACTCAATTGCCACTGACCCATACTTCTCCATGATAACGAGAGAACCCACGTTGCACGCCAGACGATCCAGAAGATTGGTCAAACAATCACTGCGGACAGATATTGTCAACAATTTGATATTATGCATGGAAAACTGTCCACCAAACAGCAAGCATTAGTCAATTACCATTAACCCATACTTTCCATGATAACGAGAGACCTCACGTTGCACGCCAGACGATCCAGAAGTTTGGTCAAACAATCACTGCGGACAGTTATTGTCAAGAACTTGATATTATGCATGGGAAACTGTCCACGAAACAGCCGACATTAGTCAATTGCTATTGGCCTATACGTTTCCATGATAACGAGAGACCTCACGTTGCACGCCAAATAATCCAGAAGATTGGTCAAACAATCACTGCAGACAGATATTGCAAAGAACTTCATATTATGCATGGAAAACTGTCCACCAAACAGCGGGCATTAGTCAATTGCCCCTGGCCCATACTTCTCCATGATAACGAGAGACCCCACGTTGCACGCCAGACGATCCAGAAAATTGGTCAAACAATCACTGTGGACAGATATTGTCAAGAACTTGATATTATGCATGGAAAACTGTCCACGAAACAGCGGGCATTAGTCAATTGCCACTGACCCATACTTCTCCATGATAACGAGAGACCCCACGTTGCACGCCAGACGATCCAGAAGATTGGTCAAACAATCACTGCGGACAGATATTGTCAACAATTTGATATTATGCATGGAAAACTGTCCACCAAACAGCAAGCATTAGTCAATTGCCATTGACCCATACTTTCCATGATAACGAGAGACCTCACGTTGCACGCCAGACGATCCAGAAGTTTGGTCAAACAATCACTGCGGACAGTTATTGTCAAGAACTTGATATTATGCATGGGAAACTGTCCACGAAACAGCCGAAATTAGTCAATTGCATTTGCCTATACGTCTCCATGATAACGAGAGACCTCACGTTGCACGCCAAATAATCCAGAAGATTGGTCAAACAATCACTGCGGAGAGATATTGTCAAGAACTTGATATTATGTATGGAAAACTGTCCATCAAACAGCGGGCATTAGTCAATTGCCACTGGCCCATACTTCTCCATGGTAACGAGAGACCCCACGTTGCACGCCGGAACATCCAGAAGTAACCCATGTTGAGGTACGAAATCTTACTTCATACGCCTATTCACCTGATCTGTGCCCTACGGACTGTCACTTCTTTAAACACCTGGACCCAATTCTACACGATAAATCGTTTCCCAATCAAACGTCAGTTGAAACCGCATTTTATAAGTTTGTCGTATCCCGAAGCTCCACAATGTTTCATGACGTCATGCAAAAGCGTGTATGTCATTGGCTAAAGTGTGTCACGATGACTATTTTAATTAATAAGAAGTTCAGTTTGCACCATAATTCGTGTGCTTGAAGTTTCCATCAATATTCCGATTTCAACTGCAACCACCTAATACACTTTAGCAATGATATGTTACAGTTTCATCATTTTATAGTACTGCTACGTTTAAGTCCACTAAACAAAGTAATTCTGTTTATGATGTATATTCTTATTTAGCTTTCATTTTCAGTTGTCTTTCTCTATGCAAATTCTGAGCTTGTTCTCGTTTAGCATTTCAACCTTAAAGCTATATTTTCTCACTCGCTGAATGTTATCTGGCAACAGTCTTGATGTCAAGGGCGAATGACGTATGCATGGTTGACAAGCAAGATCGCTGTATATAGAGGCTTTGCACCGACGTCATTTTTGACGTCACGGTTACTTCCGGGAGGTTAAGAGAATGTTCGGCTGCTAAGGTTCTTTTTTTTTTTTTTTTTTTTTGATTGGAGGTTTAACGACCACCGTGAGCAACCCAATGGGCTATAAGCAGTCGCCCGTCCCTAATTTAGGGTCACTGGTTCCAGGGAAGGGAGAGAGGCAGTGCCGTAAGACAAACACAACATCCATGCCTCACCGGGATTCGAACCCGGACCCCGTTCGGACGAATGATCAGAGCCCATCGCTTAGACCACTGCGCCACCGGGGCGGCACAGAACTTTTACGCTGTGAAATTTTCTATTTGTATTGCAATTTTTGTAATTTTTCTATTGTGGACAATCACATTTAGAAATTTAAAGATTTTTAAATATCATGGCGAACAGATTCTTCATTTAGTGATCACATATTCGTATGTGTTTCAATTACAAAACGTGCTTTTATGCTGCGGTTATGTATTGTAAAGACACCTTACTGAATAACGTAAACAAAACATTTTGCAACTTCATGTTGAAATGTCTTCGTCTGCAGCATTTTCCAGTTATCACAAGGAGTGTAGGCTGCGTAGGCAGAACATTTCGGGGGAAAGGGATCACATATGAACACCCCGCAAATAATCTCACAGTTATTTCAAAATACGTTCTTGATATTATTAGCTTTCTCCCTGAATTCTGTGTTGTCATATAGTGGATAGTACATCCCATAAAGTCATCCTGAAGAAGAAATTGAAGAATTTTATGAGGAAATTCGTCATCTAAATAATAAAGGTAAGCAGCACTTGAAGATAATTATGGGAGATTTCAATGCAAAAATAGGGCAACGGCAACAGAATGAAACTTCAGTAGGTAAATTCGGTCACGGCAACAGAAACCAGCGTGGAAATACTCTCGTTGAGTTTGCAGAGGCAGAAGGATTTTTCATCTTGAACTCCTTTTTCAAGAAAAAGCCACACAGGAAATGGACATGGAGACATCCAATTGGGACGACAAGTGAAATTGATTTTATTATGTGTAACAAAAAAATTCGTCATCGAAGACTGCAGTGTGCTGAACAAGTTCAACACAGGTAGTGACCATAGATTGGTGAGATGTAAGATGCACCTCAACACTAAACTGGAACGTGGCAAGCTCATAAGACAAACAAAATGTATTGACATAACCAACCTTAAAAAACACCATAATACTTTCAAGTTGGAACTGAAGAACAGATTCTCTGCTTTAGAAGGCCTAACATCGGAAGAAGTGGATATTTCGGAAGTTAACAGAAAAGTAACCAAAGCTCTAATGGAAACAGCAACAAAATTAGCTGGGTCTAAGAACAAGTTGCATGTGAACAAATTATCAGGAAAAACCAAAATGTTGATGCAAAAAAGAAGAGAGATGAGGACAACTAAAGAAGATGTGACTTCCAAAGTGGAATATATAGAGCTATGCAAGACAACACGAAAAAGTATCACTGAAGACGTAAGGAAATTCAACTGTGAGCTAGTGAGGAAAGCAATTGAAAACAACCAAAGCCTTAAGATAGCAAAGGGACATCTCAGTAAGGGAAGAAAACAGATTATGGCTCTGAGAAAAGAAGATGGTTCTATAACAAGAAATAGAGGCGAAATTTTGACAAGAGTGAAAGATTTCTACTCCAAATTATATGAAAGGGATGATACATGTACTCCAGACATCATGAAAGGTACCAGAGTTCTTCCAGTCCTCCCAGCAGAAGTTGCTCATGCAATCAAGAACATGAAGCGGGGAAAGCTCCAGGAGAAGATGGAATTACTATAGACATCATACAAGAAGCAAGTGGAGAAATTGAAACAGTACTCGCCCAAATTTTCACTCGATGCCTTAATGAAGGGAAGATTCCTGAGGATTGGAACAATGCTACAATGATCTTGCTACATAAAAAAGGTGACATTGAGGATCTCAGGAACTACAGACCTATCAGCCTCCTATCAGTGGTTTATAAAATCTTCACTAAAGTTCTTTCACACCGCTTGAAGGTAACACTGGACATGGCTCAACCGAGAGAACAAGCTGGATTCAGGAGTGGCTACAGCACAATAGATCATATCCACGTACTGAGAGAACTAATTGAAAGAGCGAGGGAATATGAACTTCCATTGTGCATGGCTTTTATCGATTATGAAAAAGCCTTTGATTCGGTGAAACCATCAGCAGTTGCCACGGCTCTGAAATCCTACGGTATTGAAGATGCATACATTAATATTATTAATAACATCTATGAAAATGCAAGTGCAAAGATTCGGCTGTTTGAAAATACAACACACATAAAAATTGGAAAGGGAGTGAGACAAGGTGACACCATATCTCCGAAGCTCTTTAATGCCACATTGGAAAATGTTTTTCAATCACTGAACTGGGAAAACAAAGGGATAAAGATTAATGGAGATTATCTAACCCACCTTCGTTTTGCTGATGACGTAGTCATTTTTGCAACTACCCCATCAGAGCTGCAGAGTATGATCCAGGAACTTGCTGACAAGAGTAAAGAAGTGGGATTAAAAATGAACTTTCAGAAGACAAAAGTGATGTTCAATGCTTTTACAAGAAATGAAGATTTATCGATTGATGGAGAAAAACTGGAGATAACAGATACGTATGTTTATCTTGGACAGCAGATATCAAGTGAGGGTCACATTGATGAAGAAATTAATCGGCGTACAAAACTTGCCTGGAGAGTTTTTGGAAGAAACAGCATAATTTTCAAGAGCAATATGCCATTATGTCTTAAAAGAAAAGTGTTTGATCAATGCATCCTTCCAGTGCTTACGTATGGTGCAGAGACGTGGACCTTAACTAAAAGAGACATACAAAGGCTGCAGACAACTCAAAGAAGCATGGAGAGGTGCATGCTTGGTATAACCAGGAGAGATAAGAAGAGGAACTCGTGGATCCGAAAAATGACGAGAGTGGAAGACATTATGATCAGAGTTAAATCCCTGAAATGGCAATAGGCTGGACATACTGCCAGAAGGACAGACCATAGATGGACAGCCGAAATTTTAGATTGGATTCCAAGGGACAGGAAAAACCCAGAAAAAGACCACATGGGAGATGGGTGGATGAAATTCGTAAATATGCGGGAGTGACATGGAGGAGACTGGCACAAGACAGACCGTTGTGGAGGAAACTTGGGGAGACCTTCGTCCAGCAGTGGATTGATAATGGTTGACAATGATGATGATGATGATGACATCCCATAATGACCATTATCTAGCATTGTCCTGCAACTTTATCAAACATGGGTGAGTATTTTAATTACTTTAACTAAAGTGGTGGAAAAAAAATCTAGCCATGTTCAGCCCCTACCCCAATGCTGTTAACATACGTAGATTGTTGTGCCTCCCGATTTTTCATTATGCTGAGCCCCTCGAAACATTTCAGGATGAAATGAATGGCCAAAGAAACTATAGAAATAGATAGACATCCCTTCCCGACTCCGCAGTTGAGAAAGACATCGGTTAATTGCCCGGGGAAGAAGGAGTGAAAGTTTAGAAGGTGACACTTTTTTTAATACCTAAACAGAGTTTTCGGGCTCGTACGGGGCTCTATTTTGCAATACAAAATTCGGGCTCGGGCGGGCTAGCACTGACATACTTCGGGCTCGGGCTCTTAAAATTGAGCCCGAACTCAGCTCTTATGAGCACAGCACTAATGCCTCTTACAACCAACAGGAGTAAAATCAACTACGCCGCCCCGGTGGCGCAGTGGTCCATGCCTGACCGGGTTCGAATCCCGGTCAGGCATGGATGTTGTGTTTGTCTTACGGCACTGGCTCTCTCCCTTCCCTGGAACCAGTGACCCTAAATTAGGGACGGGCGACTGCTTATAGCACATTGAGTTGCTCAAGGTGGTCGTTAAACCTCCAATAATAATAATAATAAAAAAAAATCAACTACCTCCCCTTCCTTGGGGAATATATAGAACACCTTGTACACCCTCCCGCAACATGCTGTACATACATTCTCGTTCCTCATCTATCAAGAGAACCCAGAAGCTCGCAAACACACATATCCCATCTATTGCACTTGGGATTCTAGCAGTTGCCTGGTGAGGAGATTTTTTTCCCTAATTCAAATAGTTTTTTTGCCCGCTTGTTATAATTACATTATGTGTATTTCGTTTATAAAAAAAAGGGATGCGGTTCAGTTGTGTGTTTAAAACAACTGAACTGAAAACATTTTTAAGAAAGAAAGAGACAAAACATACCGAAGGGGTTAACCGAGAAATGTCCCGGTGAGCCAATCTGCCCCTGGTATTGAGTTAGGTAAAGCATAATTTTGGAAATTTCCAATATACTTGGAGAATGAGGTTCTCACTCTTAAATTTTAACTCACTAACACTCATGGAAAATTTTAATTCGCTCAGGCAGCAAATATATTTACCTAATAGTTTTTTTTTATTTTTGTGAAGTATTTCTTTCTCTTTCCCTAGAACATAATTGCAATTATTGTTCATTAAACACTCATATGCTGCCATCTGTGGGTGAAAGAAAGAAATTCTTCGTTTATAATGAAGTGAAAATTCCAACAGCTGAGCAAAGGCTTTGGAATCTTTTACGCTTATGACGCCATCTATTGGCCAATTTAATCACGAGTCGCTAGATTCAAAGAGTTAAGTCATTTATTTCAGATTCTGGCATTTATTTTTAATATAATGGGTCCTTATCAGCAGGGCAGCTCCTGCAAATGAGGACCCATTTTTTCTCGGGGCCTCCGTCAATATAAGAATTTCATTAGAAATGCGTTACATAGTTCATGAACAGTGAGACATACCGATCTATCAATGAAGATTTATAAAAATGTGTAAGGAGGTACTTACGTTGTTGTTTTTTGTCCAATCAATGCTCTCTTGAATTCTTTAGGTCGTAATCATTGCATTCCTAAATTGTGGCCTCTTTCAATGTGGACCATGCTCTCCCTAAGGATTCATATAAGAGCCATGACCCCAGGCAGTGGCGACGCCAGTCGCTTAGAACTGGGTGGGCTACTAGGGGGCTAAACATGATGGGGGGTCGGCATAAATTTTGAAGTGCTAGGCAGAAATTTTGGCAAAAAAAATCCGTTCATGAAGACTAATCATAAACACGCGATCCACGTAGCGAATTATTTACTCAGAGATCGTACTGACAATCTGGAAATTGAATAATCATTCATTGGTGACTCTTTTGCGTGAGTGATGAATGAACTTCCAAGAAGGAATGATTTCTGCCATCAGTAGTAAACACGAGATCCCTGCAACAAATGATTTACCCAGTGAGCGTAGTTATAGACTGGAAATCGAACGCCCATTCATTTGAATGATCATTCATGAATGATACTTTTGCGTGAATGATGAATGAACTACCAAGAATGCATTATTTATGCTATTACTACAAAACACGAGATCCCTGTAACGAATGATTTACTCAACGAGCGTAGTGACAACCTGGAAATTGAATGGTCATTCTTTTAAATTATCATTCGTAAATTACTCATTTCCGTGAATGATGAATGAACTCCCAAGAAGGAATGATTTATACCATCACTAGTAAACACGAGATCCCTGCAACAGATGATTTACTTACTGAGCATAATGACAACCTGGAAATTGAATAGTAATTCGTTTGAATTATCATTCGTAAATGACTCATTTCCGTGAATGATGAATGAACTCCCAAGAAGGGATGATTCATGCTATTACTAGTAAACACAAGAACCTGCAACGAATGATTAATTCACTAAGCGTAGTGACAACTTGGAAATTGAATAGTCATTCGTGAATGGCTCTTTAGCGTGAATGATGAATGAACTCCCAAGAAAAATGATCTATACTATCCCTAGTAAACATAAGATCCCTGCAACGAATGATTTGCTCACTGAGCATAATGACAACCTGGAAATTGAATGGTCATTCGTTTAAAGTATCATTCGTAAATGACTCATTTCTGTGAATGATGAATGAACTCCCAAGAAGGAATGATTTATACCATCACTAGTAAACACGAGATCCCTGCAACGAATGATTTACTCACTGAGCATAATTACAACCTGGAAATTGAAAAGTCATTCGTTTAAATTATCATTCGCAAATGACTGATTTCCGTGAATGATGAATGAACTCCCAAGAAGGAATGATTTATACCATCACTAGTAAACACGAGATCCCTGCAACGAATGATTTACTCACTGAGCATAATGACAACCTGGAAATTGAATGGTCATTCTTTTAAATTATCATTCGTAAAGGACTCATTTCCGTGAATGATGAATGAACTCCCAAGAAGGAATGATTTATACCATCACTAGTAAACACGAGATCCCTGCAACAGATGATTTACTTACTGAGCATAATGACAACCTGGAAATTGAATGGTAATTCGTTTAAATTATCATTCGTGAATGACTCATTTCCGTGAATGATGAATGAACTCCCAAGAAGGGATGATTCATGCTATTACTAGTAAACACAAGAACCTGCAACGAATGATTAATTCACTGAGCGTAGTGACAACTTGGAAATTGAATAGTCATTTGTGAATGGCTCTTTTGCGTGAATCATGAATGAACTCCCAAGAAGTATGATTTATACCATCACTAGTAAACACGAGATCCCTGCAACAGATGATTTACTTACTGAGCATAATGACAACCTGGAAATTGAATAGTAATTCGTTTGAATTATCATTCGTAAATGACTCATTTCCGTGAATGATGAATGAACTCAAAAGAAGGGATGATTCATGCTATTACTGGTAAACACAAGAACCTGCAACGAATGATTAATTCACTGAGCGTAGTGACAACTTGGAAATTGAATAGTCATTCGTGAATGGCTCTTTTGCGTGAATCATGAATGAACTCCCAAGAAGTATGATTTATACCATCACTAGTAAACACGAGATCCCTGCAACAAAGGATTTACTCACCGAGCATAATGACAACCTGGAAATTGAATGGTCATTCGTTTAAATTATCATTCGTAAATGACTCATTTCCGTGAATGATGAATGAACTCCCAAGAAGGGATGATTCATGCTATTACTAGTAAACACAAGAACCTGCAACGAATGATTAATTCACTAAGCGTAGTGACAACTTGGAAATTGAATAGTCATTCGTGAATGGCTCTTTAGCGTGAATGATGAATGAACTCCCAAGAAAAATGATCTATACTATCCCTAGTAAACATAAGATCCCTGCAACGAATGATTTGCTCACTGAGCATAATGACAACCTGGAAATTGAATGGTCATTCGTTTAAAGTATCATTCGTAAATGACTCATTTCTGTGAATGATGAATGAACTCCCAAGAAGGAATGATTTATACCATCACTAGTAAACACGAGATCCCTGCAACGAATGATTTACTCACTGAGCATAATTACAACCTGGAAATTGAAAAGTCATTCGTTTAAATTATCATTCGCAAATGACTGATTTCCGTGAATGATGAATGAACTCCCAAGAAGGAATGATTTATACCATCACTAGTAAACACGAGATCCCTGCAACGAATGATTTACTCACTGAGCATAATGACAACCTGGAAATTGAATGGTCATTCTTTTAAATTATCATTCGTAAAGGACTCATTTCCGTGAATGATGAATGAACTCCCAAGAAGGAATGATTTATACCATCACTAGTAAACACGAGATCCCTGCAACAGATGATTTACTTACTGAGCATAATGACAACCTGGAAATTGAATGGTAATTCGTTTAAATTATCATTCGTGAATGACTCATTTCCGTGAATGATGAATGAACTCCCAAGAAGGGATGATTCATGCTATTACTAGTAAACACAAGAACCTTCAACGAATGATTAATTCACTGAGCGTAGTGACAACTTGGAAATTGAATAGTCATTCGTGAATGGCTCTTTTGCGTGAATCATGAATGAACTCCCAAGAAGTATGATTTATACCATCACTAGTAAACACGAGATCCCTGCAACAGATGATTTACTTACTGAGCATAATGACAACCTGGAAATTGAATAGTCATTCGTTTGAATTATCATTCGTAAATGACTCATTTCCGTGAATGATGAATGAACTCCCAAGAAGGGATGATTCATGCTATTACTAGTAAACACAAGAACCTGCAACAAATGATTAATTCACTGAGCGTAGTGACAACTTGGAAATTGAATAGTCATTCGTGAATGGCTCTTTTGCGTGAATCATGAATGATCTCCCAAGAAGAATGATTTATACCATCACTAGTAAACACGAGATCCCTGCAACGAATGATTTACTCACTGAGCATAATGACAACTTGGAAATTGAATGGTCATTCGTTTAAATAATCTTTCGTAAATGACTGATTTCCGTGAATGATGAATGAACTCCCAAGAAGGAATGATTTATACCATCACTAGTAAACACGAGATCCCTGCAACGAATGATTTACTCACTGAGCATAATGACAAGCTGGAAATTGAATGGTGATTCGTTTAAATTATCATTCGTAAATGACTGATTTCCGTGAATGATGAATGAACTGCCAAGAAGGAATGATTTATACCATCACTAGTAAACACGAGATCCCTGCAAGGAATGATTTACTCACTGAGCATAATGACAAGCTGGAAATTGAATGGTGATTCGTTTAAATTATCATTCGTAAATGACTCATTTCCGTGAATGATGAATGAACTCCCAAGAAGGAATGATTTATACCATCACTAATAAACACGAGATCCCTGCAACGAATGATTTATTCACTGAGCGTAGTGATCTACAAGAGATTCCTGCAACTTGGAAATTGAATGGTCATTCGTGAATAATAAATGAACTCCCAAGAAGGAATTATTTATGCCATCACTAGTGAGCATGAGATACTTGCAACAAATTATTTACGCAGTGAACGTAGTAAAAGCATGGAAATTGAATTTACATTCGTTTGAATAATCATTCGTGAATGACTCTCTTGGGTGGATGATGAATAAACTTCCAAGAGGAAGTATTTATGCCATCTCTAATGACAACTACGAAAATTCAAGTGCGAAGGTTCGACTGTTAGAGAACGCAGAACTTCAAAAAAACAAAATAACAAAACAAAAAAAAAATTGCAAAAGCAGTGTGACCTAGAGTCTCAATCTCTAGTGATCTATCGTAGATTGCTTTTTAGTGTCCCATCGTAGATTGTCCTTTAATCATTTAACAAAGGAATAAGGATTGCTGTAGATTATTTTACCCTAACCCCACAGATTCTGATGACAACGTAATGACTTGTGCAATAACACCCTCAGATCTGCTGTCTATGATCTAAAAACTTGCTGACAAGAGCAATGGAGTGGATTTCAAAACGAAATTGCGGAAAACAAAATTGATATCCAATGTTTATACAAAAGTTGAAGATTTGGAAGTTCAACATGTTATAAGTCTAAAAGTAACCGATGTATATATTTGCCCTTGGGCAACAGATATCAAGCGCGAGGGCCGCGTCGATGAAAAAATAAACACGTGAATGAAATTTGGTTTGCAATGCTTAAAGGCAATTTTTCATCATGTCTTAAAAGAGAAGTGCTTAATCAATGCACCCTTTTAGTTCTTACTTATGCATCAGAGACGGACTTCAACTGCACTACTGGCCATCCAAAATGCAACACCAAGAAGGCAGCATCCGATTGGCCTGAAATTCGCAGCATGAGTCGCCCGCGAGAGGACGTGCAAACGGTTAGCATTGCAGGGCATATGCAAATCATGTGCGCCCAGCACGCCACCGAGAAGCAATATAAGAAGGGTGCAGAGAAGGCTGTTGTGGTAAGTCTGTTGTGCTGCCGGACCTGTGCGTGGGAAGCTTCCTGACGCCTCATCGCAGAATACGGCCGTCATTCCAGCACGTTTCGGAGTTCGACAGAGGACGAATAGTGGCTTATTGCGACAGCGGTTTATCGTACCGAGACATCGGCGCCCGAGTGGGACGAGATCCAGCCACAGTGAGGCAAGTATGGATTCGGTGGGTGCAGGACGGACGGACAGCCCGACGTGAGCGATTGCCGTGGCCGCGGCACACTACCGAACGAGAGGACCAGCATGTTGTGCGGCGAGCACTGACGGCTCGCACCGCCACATCACGAACGTTAGCGCAGGAATTAGGGTGTGTTGCGCAACAACCTGTGTCAGCACGAACCGTTCGACGTCGTCTGCAGGAGCGGGGACCTATCGCACGGCGCCCATTGCTCCGATTACAATTGACGTTATACCACCGGCGAGTGCGGCGGTAGTGGGCCGTTGAACGCCGTGCCTGGACAATGGAATGACACGACATTGTTTTCTCCGACGAATCCCGCTTCTGCCTGCAACACCACGATGGTCGGATCCGCGTGTGGCGGCACCCCAGCGAGAGACTGTATGACGCCTGAATTATGCATCGCCATACCGGTCCGTCGCCTGCCGTTATGGTTTAGGGCGCAATTGGATATGACACCCGCACCCCTCTGGTACGCATCGCCGGTACACTCAACAGCCACAGCTACATTTCTGACGTTTTGGAGTCTGTAGTCCTTCCTTACCTGCAGGACATGCCAGCGGCCACGTTTCAACAGACAATGCGCGCCCGCACGTGGCACGCATCGTGCAACAATTCTTCACGGCTCACCAGGTTTCACTGCTGCCGTGGCCCGCCTGTTCTCCCGATATGTCGCCCAACGAACACGTCTGGTTGCTGAACGTCAACCGAGTGGCCCGGTAAGCACAACCCGCGGCTACGCCTGATGAACTGTGGCAACGTGTGGAAGCAGCCTGGATCGACATACCCCAAGCCCACATCCAAAGTCTGTTTCGTTCGATGCCGCTGCGTGTAGCGGCCGTTATTGCCAGCCATGGGGGCCACACGAACTATTGATGTCTGCGTGTTCCGCAAGTCTCACGGTCCTGTAAGCTCAATCGTTTCATCTTTGTATCTGTTGTTATGTGTCCAGTAAATCTGGCTTTGCTATCTCGTGTCCTTCTTGGTGTTGCATTTTGGGTGGCCAGCAGTGAAAAAAGAACATCGAAAAGCTGCAAGCTACTGAAAGAAGCACGAAGAGGTGTATGCTTGGCATACGCACGAAAGATAAGAAGAGGAGATAAGGAAAATGACAAGAGTTGATGACGTCATTATTAAAGTAAAGAACCTGAAGTGGCAATGAGCAGGACATATTGTTAGAAGAACGGACTACCGTTGGACAACTGAAATACTAGAATAGATACAAAGGGACAAAAAAACCTAGAAGAAATCTACGTGGATTACTAGAACGGATACTAAGGGACCAGTAAGGTCCCAGAAGGCCGCCCCGGTGGCGCAGTGGTCTAAGCGATGGCCTCTGATCATTCGTCCGAAAAAGGGATCCGGGTTCGAATCCCGGCGAGGCATGGATGTTTTGTTTGTCTTACGGCACTGGCTCTCTCCTTTCCCTTCAAGCAGGGATCCTAAATTAGAGACGGGCGACTTCTTATAGCACATTCAGTTGCTCACGGCGGTCGTTTAACCTCCAATCAAAAAAAAAAAAAAAAAAAGACCCAGAAGAACACTACGTGGAATACCAGAATGGATACAAAGGGACAAGAAAAACCCCAAAAGAAGACTACGCGGAATACTAGAATGGACACTAAAAGACAAGTAAAGACCCAGAAGAGGATTAAGTGGAACACTAGAATGGACACTGAGACACAAGAAAAGAACCAGAATTAGACTACAGGGAATATTAGAATAGATACTGAGGGACAAGAAAAGACCCAGCATTAGACTACGCGGAATACTAGAATGGGTACTGAAACACAAGAAAAGACCCAGAACAAGGCCTCATGGAATACTAGAATGGATACTGAGACACAAGAAAAGACCCAGAACAAGGCCACACGGAATACTAGAATGGATACTGAGGGTCAAGTAAAGACTCAGAAGAGAATTAAATGGAACACTAGGATGGATACCGAGGCACATGAAAAGAACCAGAGCAAGGCTTCATGGAATACTAGACCCAGAAGAAGACTACGTGGAATACGAGAATGGATACTAATGGACAAGAAAAGACACAGAAGAAGACTACATGGAATACCAGAATGGATACTAAGGCACAAAAGGAAACGCAGAAGAAGACTATGTGAAATACTAGTACGGATAATAAGAAACAAGAAAAGATCAAGGTGACAACGTGGAACACAACAATGAAATTAAGGGACTAGAAAAAAATACACAGTAAAAGACTATGTGGAAGATGGTGGGTGAAATTTCAAAGCATGCTGGAATGACTTGGAAGAGACAGGCTCAAGGCAGAAAATTGTCACCGAGACTTAGGGACACCCTTATCGAGACTGAATTCATAATGTGTTAATGATTTATGATGATGATCTGTTTCTTCTGGCTTGCTCTTTTAAAATAATAATTAGAAGCAGTTTGTCGTAATGCCGGTTTACTGTTGTTCCATCGGAAATCACCTCAACCAAAACTACACCCTTAATGTCAAAGAAATGAATTAACACGGCCTTGAACTTCGCTAGCAGTTCTTTCTTCATCATTAGTAATGCTGGTGCTTTCTAACGAATCTACTGATTTTTCGTTTCAGGATAGTATTCGAACATCCAGGTTTCATCGCATCTACTGATTTTTCGCTTCAAGATAGTATTCGAATATCCAGCTTTCACCGCATCTACTGATTTTTCGTTTCAGCATAGTATTCGAACATTCAGGTTGGTTTAATCACAAGTGATAACAGTTTCTAAAAGGCTGGAGTTCGTCTGAATTTACCCCGTTATGTCTGCTGCACACATTAGCTTGCGATTTTTTTCTCTTTTTGTTCATGCGTGAGAAACATCGGAACCATCTTGGCACAAACCTTTGTCATATTCAGATTTTCATGTAAAATTTGCCTAACAGTCTGTGAAACCCAAATTTGTCGTTCCTTCTCCTCCGGAGTCGAATGTTTTCCCGATTAAGATACACCAACAAGGGCTTATCACTGCTACTTGCCGTCTTGACATGTGCCTCACCTCTATAGTACATCGCATATATATCTCCTTTTGAGGAATTGAAGCCCTCTCTCGGCCGGTGGTGACCTCTAAGCCACATCCTTGTACTCCGGAGACGAATGCTTTCCCAATTAAGCTATACCGACAAGGGCTTGTAACTGCTGCTTGCCGTCTTCACATGTGCGTCACCTCTGCAGTACGATACAAGTCTCGTTAATCGTATACTTTACTTTGTATTTCTTCCTTGATTTTCATATGCATCTTTTCAATAAAGGCCTTTTCATGATTCTATTTTCGTACTTTGCCCATAGTACTTGTCGCTTTACACTGAAGAGCAATTAAATTAGTGGTACCTGTCTAGCAACGTGTAGCACAACCTTTCGCCCTGATGACAGCAGCGATTCGTCTCGGCATGGACTCGACAAAACACCGGAAGCGTTGGGAAGCCGTACGGATCCACGACCCCTGAACAAGTTCCCACAGTTCACGAAGATTTGATGGAGGGGAGTCATCTATCTCGATGGCATCCCAGATGTGCTCGATGGGATTGAGGTCAGGTGACCTAGCTTGCTAAGGAAGCAACGTCACGTCGGTGGTGTGTTCATCCAACCATTCGGATACAATTCGGGAGCAATGGCACGGTGCATTGTCTTGTTGCAGGATGAGGTACCCAGTGGGATGTTGAAGACGCACAAACGGGAGAAAATGGTCGTCCAGGATATCCCGGTAACGTTGACCTGTGAGGGACGATGTCACACGTACCAGGGGTCCCATTTCAGTCCTCGTAAACAGTCCCCAGACGAGAATGCCACCCCCACCAGCTTGAAGAGTACCCTGCTGGCAAGAAGGATCCATCGCTTCATGTGGTTTGCGCCGTACTCGTATCCTGCCATCCGCATGTACCAACGTGAATCTCGACTGATCAGTCCAGCAAACATTTTCCCACATATCTAGGGTACCAGTGGCGATGTTCCCGCTCCCATGCTAATATCTGCACCCTGTGATGTACGGTCAGCAGCGGTACCCTCGTGGGACGATGGCTTCGGTACCCCAAAGCGAGGAGATGGTTCTGGACGGTATGGCTGCTAACACGTTTTTGTGCAGCAGCATTAAATCGCCGAGTGATTTCTTGCACTGTGGCCCGTCCATCCGCTCTTACAATGCGAGCTAGCCGACGATGACCCCGCTCATCAACACGGTGTTATCCACGACAGTTGGTCCTTGCAGGGATGGTTTTACCGGATTCTATGCACTCACGGTGCACCTGTGGCACAGTGGCTCATGAAAATCGCAGTGCCTGCACGACTTCCGAAATGGAGTAACCCATTCGTCGGGCCCCGACAATTTACCCACGATCAAATGCGCTTTGATCCTTCGTCTTACCCATACTGCGTCCGACTCTTAATGATTCCCGTCACATCACTCCTTATATTGTCGGATAGCTGCATACGTCATGTCGTTTCCGTTTACAGGGCCGCCCACAGCGCCACATTTGCATTGCGCCAGCTGTCTCTAATTCAATTGCTCTTCAGTGTATATAATGCCTAGGATTTATATAAAATGCCTACGAAAGGTATATACAACATCAAAATAACATAAATATTTCATGCTTTGCCTAAAAAAGTCACACATTCTATAGATTTCCTAGGTATTCCGTACAATACCTGTTTTTCACACATCACCGATCAGCTGACACAAAATGGCCACGACAAACCTAGAGAAATGAGCGCGCCTGGAGACCGAACGGTGGCGCAGGTGAAGTTCACAGAGCAGTATATATGCAGTCCGAAGGCTAGCTTTCGATGAGTATAGTGTTCCGAGTCAGAAAGAGAAATAATGCCGGTACGTCGAAGTTTGATAAAGGACAAATTGTGATGACACAGGGCCTTGGGACTACGATCTTGGAAACGGCGAGGTTTGTGGGTTGTTCACGTGCCGCTGTAGTGAGTACGTATCAAAAGTGGTGCACCGATGGCCAAACGACGAACCGTCGTCCAGCGGTGTGTCGTCCGCAGCGCTCATTGATGCCAGAGGGAAGCGGAGACTGACCCGCATTGTTCACAGCAACAGCAGGACCACAGTGCGACAAATCACCCCCAGCTACAACAGTGGTGATCAGGGCAATGTGTCACAGCACACATGTTCATCGCAGCCTTCTGCGCATGGGCCTGCATTGCCGAAGACCCAGCCAGGCCCCAATGCTCGCTGCACGTCATCGCAAACAACGGATAAAATGGGCCCAAGATCATCGAGATTGGACCGTGGATGATTGGAAGAAAGTGGCCTGCTCTGATGAATCAAGATTCCTGGTGCATAACGTAGACGGCCGAGCGTGGATACGACGATTAACAATGGAGTCTATGGCACCTGGATGCAATGTTGGGCGGTAGCATGAGGGTGGCGGCGGTGTTATGCTGGCGATGTCTTCTTGGGGCACTTTAGGCCCCGTTATCCAAGCAGCATAATCCCTGACAGCTGTCAGGTATCTGAACATCGCTGCAAAACTAATTCCCCCATTCATGGCAACTGTGTTCCCTGCTGGTGATGGCTATTACCAACGGGATAATGCGCTAAGAAGTGGTTCGAGAAGCATGCTGGCAACTTTCTGTCATTGTCCTGGCCTCCAGATTCACCTGACATGAACCCAATCGAACATTTATGGTTCGAAAAGCGTGTTCGCGCTAAATCACCAGCACCCCGAAATGTACGGGAACTGGAGGATCTGTTGTTGACATTATGGTACCAGATTCCCCAAGATACCTACCGCTACCTCTTCGAATCGATGCCTCGCCGAGTGGCCTCCGTTTTGTGGGCTAAAGGAATCCCTACGTCTTATTAGGTAGGTGGTCATAATGTAATGGATCATCGGTGTATATTGCGTATTACACGTTTTACCCGGTTTGCACCGGGAATAATTCGGATATTTGTTTATCTAGTGATTGATATACCTTTTTCTTTTGTATTGAATTTCAGGAAAATCCACATCCTTTCAATTTCGGATATGAAGTTTTGGACGAATACGGAAATAAACAAGAACGGCAAGAACACGGCGATGAGCATGGCAATGTAAAGGGAAGTTATGGTTACACGGACGCACACGGAGTCTATCGCCACGTGGATTACGTTGCAGACAAAACTGGTTTCCGAGCCCTTGTGAAGTCAAACGAGCCAGGCTTATCGAACGAAGATCCGGCTGATGTGCATATAACTGCCAAAGACCCTCCACAGCACGTATTGGAACAGAGTTATGCAGGAGGAGGAGTAAAGGCCTTGGGAAGTTACAGTGAACCAAAAGTTTACCTCAAATCCAGACCATCGTCTTCCTACGTCCCTACCTACAAGGAATCCTACGCTCCATCCGTTCTTCTTCCGGTAGCCGTGAAACCCTATACAGACAGCGTCTCATCTCGTAAAGGAAAAAAAGGAAAATATCGTGCAAGATACTATTAGGACTTTAATATTCGCCGCCATTTTTGTGTGTAATTAATATATGTGTAAATTATAGAAACAGTAAAAATAAAAAACAAGGTCAATACAAACCTTTCTCTTGCGTATTTCCTTTTCAATTATTTTAAAGACATCATAGGTACAATGCTTTATATATTGGGTTGTCGGAAAAGTCATGACGTATTTTGGCACCCTATGGTGGTTGGGTGGTTTTAGAAGTGCTAGAAGCATGCGCAGTTCTGTTATCGCTATGGCATTCGACAGGTGCTAGTTCTAGCTGCAGTCTAAAAGGAACAGTGAGCGATTTGGTTGATTTGCGGAGATTTGACATCAAGTTGAAGATGGAAGACCAAACGGTGCATTTTCGTCATAATTTACTGTTTTACTTCCGTAAAAGAAAGAACGTGGTCAAGCTTGTGAGAAGTTGCGTAAAGTGTACGGTGATAATGCTCTACAAGAACGTTAGTGCCAGCGGTGGTTCGCAAAATTCCGTGCTGGTGATTTTGACCTCAATGATGCTCCTCGATCCGGGAGGCCAACCGAGGTTGATGACGACCAAATCAAGGCATTGCTCGAGCAAAACCCACGTTGCTCGACACGAGAGATTGCAGACACATTGTACATCCATCATTCAAGCGTTCACGACCACCTGAAGAAGCTGGGATACGTAAGCAAGCTCGATGTGTTTAATTTAAACGTGAGGAAAACGATCCTTTTTTGAAGCGACTGATGACTGGTGACGAAAAGTGGATTGTGTACAACAATGTGCTGCGCAAACGGTCTTGGTCCCGACGTGCTGCTTCGCCTCAAACGATATCCAAAGCAGACATTCATCAGCTGAAGGTTCTGGTCTTGGTGTGGTGGGATCTTAAAGGTGTCGTGTTTTTCGAGCTCCTACCACGAAACCAAATAATCAATTCGAACGTGTACTGTCGGCAATTGGAGAGTTTGAACGAATCCATCATCCAGAAACGTCCAGAGCTCGTTCATCGTAAAGGTGTTGTGCTCCATCACGACAACGCAAGACCACACACAAGTTTGATCACCCGCCAAATATTATTGGAGCTTGGGTGGGATGTGTTGCCACACCCAGCATACTCGCCTGACCTTGCGTCGTCAGACTTCCACTTGTTTCGCTCTTTTCAACAGTCTCTGCATGGTATAATGTTCAATTCAGATGAGGCTGTAAATCAGCACCTTGTACAGTTTTTTGCCGCGAAAGACAGGTCCTTCTATGAACGAGGCATTCTGCAGCTCACTGAAAGATGGCAAAAGGTTATCGAACAAAACGGGCATTATATCATTGATTGTTCTTTGTTCTTTCTATCAATAAATGACCTTTGCAAAACATGGCTAAAATACGTCACGACTTTTCCGACAACCCAATAGGATGCCCCACTCGCTACGAGGGGATGCTGATAAGTTCTCGGCCACGCCAAGAAGGAAATGGGCTAGAGCCGTGAAGCTTACAGACTATTCCACATATTCACCCCGAAGTTCAACCAGTGTTTCTGGAGTTTCTTTAACCCTTCTAAAAAAATTCTGATGTCTGATCACTCAAATACTGCTGTGCCTTTTCAAACCGTTTTTAAGGTTTTAGAAGGTTGAAATAGTCCGATGGAGCTTGGAGTAGGATGGATGGTTTTAAAACCTAGATTCCTCAAAACATCCATTGTCTTGTCAGCCTTCTCAGCCGGCGCATTGTTCTGCAAAAGGAGAACACCATTCCGCAGTTTTCCTCACCTATTTCCCTTCAACGCCTTCCTTAATCGGCACAGCAAGTTGGAATAGTATTCAGCATTTATTGTTTGGCCCTTCGGAAGATAGTCATTCAGTGAAACGCCTTCCGAATCCCAAAAAAAAAAAAAAAAAAAAAAACCGTTGCCATAACCTTTCCTGCAAACCTTTGAGTCTTGAATTTCTTTGGCCCTGGAGAACCCGAGTGCCGCCACTGCAGAGACTGTTGTTTCGTCTCTGGATCGTAGTGACGTAACCACGTTTCATCAACAGTGACAAGTCGCTGCAAAAACTTATAACCAGATCGCTCAAAATGCGGCAAACCCGATTTGGAAGTGTCCACTCGTTTTCGTTTCTCATCGGCGTTCAAACATTTGGGCACTCACTTTGCTGACATCTTCTGCATATCCCAACAGGTATGAACTAGAGCTGAGTTCGGGCTCAATTTTTGGAGCCCGAGCCCGTGGTATATCAGCCCGAGCCCGTGGTATATCAGCCCGAGCCCATCCGAGCCCGAATTTTATATTGCAAGATAGAGCCCGGGACCGAACGAGCCGGAAAACTGGCTAACCTGTTCAACTATCAATAAAAAAAAATCTCCTTTTCCACACTTCCACTCTCTCCTCCTCCCAAAATTAACCAAAGTATTTCTCAAATAGGGAATGGTTGGAAGGGACCTCTATCTATTTTTACAGTGTCACTGGACGATTTTCTTTGACCGTTCGTTTCCACCTTAAGTGCTTCGGGTGGCCGGACATCCAAAATGATCGGGCGGTGCTGCAATTGTATGTTGCTCAAATAATGCTAATATTATCACGCCTTAATGCGCTACAACATGTACGCTGCTAAATAGAATTAACAGGGAGCTACTGCGTACAGATAGGCGATAAATGATGGTCGGCATGCTGTGAACTATCCAAAATCTATAGTTCTTGAAAACGCTTTTTCTTCTCGGCAGACACACACTAATGCGCGGCCTATGGCATTTTTTACCCAAGCCTGGAATAAATGGCCATCTTGAATGCCAGCTCCCTAACCAGAACCAGTTGCCGAAATTCCATTTACCGATTATAAAGTGTCTCATGTGCTAAATCATATAAAATCACATTTATATATACAAAAATTATCTCGCTCTCCTTCTGTCTAAGAGCCCGAGCCCGCCCGAGCCCGAACCGCAGTAAATACTCTACAGCCCGAGCCCGATTCGGACACAGGCTCTGCTTCGGGCTGTTGGGCTAGGGCTCAGCCCTTCTCAGCTCTAGTAGCGGTGGCTGTTGAGTGTACCGGCGATGCGTACCAGAGGGGTGCGAGTGTCATATCCAATTGCGCCCCAAACCGTTACGCCAGGCGACGGACCGGTATGGCGATGCATAATGCAGGAGTAATACAGTCTCTCGTCGCGGTGCCGCCACAGGCGGATCCAACCATCGTGGTGTTGCAGGCAGAAGCGGGATTCCTCGGAGAAGACAATGTCGTGCCATTCCGTAGTCCAGGTGCGGCGTTCAACGGCTCACTGCCGCCGTACTCGCCGGTGGTATAACGTAAATGGTAATCGGAGCAATGGGTGCCATGCGACAAGTCCCCGCTCCTACAGACGCGACGTCGAACGGTACGTGCTGACACAGGTTGTTGCGCAACACACCCTAATTCCTGCGTTAACGTTCGTGATGTGGCGGTGCGAGCCGTCAATGCCCGCCTACACAACATACCGGTCCTCTCGTTCGGTGGTGGGCAGCGGCTGCGGCAATCTCTCACGTCGGTCCGTCCGTCCCTCCTGCACCAACCGAATCCATACTCACCTCAGTGTGGCTGGATGTCGTCCCGCACGGGCGCCGATGTCTTGGTACGATAAACCGCTGTCGCGATAAGCGACTATTCGTTCTCTGTCGAACTCTGAAACGTGCTGGAATGACTGCCGTATTCTGCAACGAGGCATCAGGAAGCATCCCACGCACAGGTCCGGCAGCAGAACACACTTCCACAACTTACACCCCGCCTTCTGTGCACCCTTATTATAGTGCTTCTCGGTGGCGTGCCGGGCGCACATGATTTACATATTCTCTGCAATGATAATCGTTTGCATGTCCTCTCACGGGCGACGCGTGCTGCGAATTTCAGGCCAATCGGATGCTTCCTTCTTGGTGTTTTATTTTGGGTGGCCAGCAGTGTAAGATAAATAGCTGGTGTGCAAAATAGGTAAGAGGTGAAGAAATATCCTGCACCACAATAAACAAAATTCATGTGATATGCTATCCGCAATATCCAATCTCGCTACGTAACTTCAAAATTTGATAGACGATTGAAATTTAAAAGTTAATCAAACCTCAGTTATTTTCACCAATTGCTCCTATTACAGGTAATTTCTCGTCATACGGATAAGGGAAAAGTGAGAACGGAGTTTTTCCGTTAATATACGAAAGAAATTGTGGAAAGGTTTCTGAAAATTAAGAATTCTCCCGTGGTATAAGAAATCCGTGAAATTCAGGTTTCTTTCTGTCATTTCACGGATAAACTTGTGAGAGAAATGTGCTTCGTAATTCACGAAATAAATAAATTTATTTTTTACCCAACATAAGAATATTACAATAATTTATGCATACAAAGGCTATTGAGCAGCATTGGGAACAAGAGGAAAAGCCTCTTAGTAGTCCTGACATAGCCCTTAGTTCCCTCAAAAGTATGAAACAAGTGAATTTGGCCTTATCACGAATCATTTTTAGTAAATAATTAATATTATTATTTTGATTTAATTAAAGAAGGTATCTTTTATTTTTTAACTCAGTAGGTATTTTCTAAGTGCTTTATTAAAAAGATTTTGGTCATTAATATTTGTTAAATCCGAAGGTAATGAATTCCAATAATCTGGCCAGCATACACTGAAAAGCAATTGAATTAGAGATACCTGTCTAGTAACGTGTAGCACCACCTTTCGCCCTGATGACGGCGGCGATTCGTCTCGGCATGGACTCGACAGGACACCGGAAGTCTTGGGAAGCCGTACGGATCCACGACCCCTGAACAAGCTCATACAGTTCACGAAGATTTGATGGAGGGGGTCAGAGCCTTGAACATCTCTCTCGATGGCATCCCAGATGTGCTCGATGGGATTGAGGTCAGGTGACCTACCTGGCCAAAGAAGCGAGGTCACGTCGGTGGAGTGTTTATCCAACTATTCGGATACAATTCGGGAGCTGCATTGCCTTGTTGCAGGATGAGGTCCCCAGTGGGATATTGAAGACGCACAAACGGGAGCAAATGGTCGTCTAGGATATCCCGGTAACGTTGACCTGTAAGGGATGATGTCACACAAACCAGGGGTCCCATTTCAGTCAACGTAAACAGTCCACAGACGAGAATGCCACCCCCACCAGCATGAAGAGTACCCGGTTGGCGAGAAGGATCCATCGCTTCATGAGGTTTGCGTCGTACTCGTATCCTGCCATCCGCATGTACCGACGTGAATCTCGACTCATCAGTCCAGGCAACACTTCCCCACATGTCTAGGGTACAGTGGCGTTGTTCTCGCGCCCATGCTATTCTTTGCACCCTGTGATGTGCGGTCAGCAGCGGTACCCTATAGTGGGACGATGGCTTCTGTACCCCATTGCAAGGAGATGGTTCTGGATGGTGTGGCTGCTTACACGTTTTTGTGCACCAGCGTTAAATTGCCAGAGTGATTTCTTGCACTGTGCGAACTAGCCGACGTTGATCCCGCTCATCCACACGCTGTTATCCACGGCAGTTGGCCCTTGCAGGTATGGTTTTACCGGGTTCGATGTACTCACGGTGCACCCGTAACACAGCGGCTCGTGAAAATCCCAGTGCCTGCATGACTTCCGAGATGGAGTGACCCATTCGAAAGACCCCGACAATTTGCCCACGATCAAATGCGCTTAAATCCTTCTTCTTACCCACACTGCGTCCGACTCTTACTGATTCTCGTCGCATCACTCCTTGTATTGTCGGATCGCTGCATACGTCATGTCAATTCCATTTACAGGGCCGCCCACAGAGCCATATTTGCATAACGCTAGCTGTCTTTAATTCAATTGCTCTTCAGTGTAGTTCAAACTTTGTTTTAAACGCTCAGTTTTAGGTCGTATTGGGCGAAGCGGTAATCTATTTCTTGATTAGTAGTTGTGCCTATTACAATTAATTTCAGTTAAATCTATATGTAAATTGTTCTTAAAGTCTCTGAAACATGATTTTGCCAAGGTTAAAATAGAAAAGATGATGTATTGTTAGCATTCGAAAATCATTCGTGTGAACTGGAGAATGTATAATAGATGTGGATGTATGTGGGTAGTCATAGTGTACTACACTGTAGTGATAGTGTACTACACTGGTAGTCATAGTGTACTACAGTACTTTGTTTTGAAAGTAGGTCTATTAATCTAATATATTTATTTTGTAATATTTAATTAAATTTGTTCTACTTGTTTGACCCCGAGATAAAAAGCAGTAGTTAATGTGAGCCCGAATTGATGAGTAGTACAAGAAAATTAGTGTTATAACTGAAAGAGTTGTTAATATTGTACTAATGAGGCCAATATTTCTAGATCATTTATTCGAAAGTATTTAGATATTTTAGTTCATCGTAAGCCAGAGGTAAAATTTACTCCTAAATAGTTAAAATATGGTACTATATCAATTATTTTATTTTCTAGTAATAAATTTATAGTAAGGACCCATTTAGATCTCTGCCTGGCGAAGACCATAACTTTAGGTTAGAAGTATTAATTATCAGTTCATTAGCAGCTAGCCAATTTGAGTATAGCTGTAACTGAGTGTTAGCTTTAGTAATAATGTCATTTATATTGTGTCCCCTAAAATGTAATGCTGTGCAATCAGCATATATGTAGTATGACATCATTTTCTGATGTTATGCTAAATATATCATTAATATATAAATTGAATAACAAGGGTCCCAAAATCTAGCCCTGCGGGACTTCATAATGCGATTGCTGTAAAGTGGATTGGAATTGAGTAATTTGTGCATATTATTGTCTTTTTGTTAAATAATTTTTAAATAAAGTATGAGACGTTCCCCTTATTCCCAGAGTAGGTAATTTGTGAAGGAGGATTTCATGATTTATAGCGTGAAATGCTTTTGTTACATCTAAAAAGATAGCAAGTGTCATAATATTAAATGCAAAATGTTTTTGAATAATGTTTTGTAAATAATGCAATGCAATTTCAATAGATTTGTCGGGTTGGATACCGAATTGATTTTTGCTTATAATATTGTATTTTAGAGTAAATGTTATTAATCTCGTGCATATCAATTTTTCTAAAATTTTACAAATACGTCGGACAAGTTTGCAATAGTGCGATAATTATTATTAGCATAATGTTTGGAGCCTGATTTATATTTGGCAGTAATCTTTGTTATCTTAAGTGCATCAGGAAAAATTCCTGTGCGGAATACCAAATTAAAGATTTTTAAGGCTCTACGAGACCCGCCATCTTGTATTGTGCCTTCTCTTGTTAACCAACGGGCAAGCGTATTTCACAAATTGCTCGGGCAATTTTGCACATTTTGGAACACCGTTTGTGGCTAACGCAAGATATATGATAAATAAAGAGTTTTCAGATTTTCATTTTGGACTCTTTAAGTATTTTTTATTAATTAATAAAACTATGGAAGACGCCTTGGTACGACTTTCGCTGCAGATAAAAAATGAACGGAAAGGTCAATAAAAATTCTGAAACCAGGGAACTCTTTATTTATCATATATCTTGCGTTAGCCACAAACGGTGTTCCAAAATGTGCAAAATTGCCCGAGCAATTCGTGAAATACGCTTGCCCGTTGGTTAACAAGAGAAAGCAGCAATACGAGATGGCGGGTCTCGTAGAGCCTTAATAACGGTTTCATTATTATTTCGGCAACATGTTTTATTGTAGTAAGGTGAATGTCATCATGGCCAGGATCGGTATTCGTCTTAATTTGTTTTAATATGAGCACAAGTTCAGAATATGTAATTTCTGTAAGAAAACAATAATTAGAAAGGTGTGCTTTATTCACTGCGAAAAAAAATTGTTTGAAACAACAAAATAGTTTTCTTAAGCTGTTTTGTCGATTTATTTTGTTGCTTTAGCCAAACTCCATTGGAATTGTTCTGTTGGCAACACAAAGTTATTTCGTTGGCTATATTTTGTTATATTTCATTGGCTATATATTGTTATATTTCGTTGGCTATATTTTGTTATATTTCGTTGGCTATATTTTGTTATATTTCGTTGGCTATATTTTGTTAATTCAACTAAACGTTTTATCACGATAACAATATATTGTTGGATCAAACAAATTCCCAAAAATCGACCTATGCATTTTGTTAAATGAACAAAATGTTTTGTCGTGATAACAATAAATTTTGTTGAATCAAAAATAATTTTCAGCAAAATAGATTTGTAAATTCAACAAACATTTTTGTTGACTGCATATCGACAAAGTTTTTCGGTTGATTCAACAATTTTTTTGTCGAATTAACAAAACGTTTTTCTCAGTGTAGGTATTCTGGAGTTATTATCCCAGTTTGATTACCAAGTAAAATGTTTAAGTGTTTCCATGCCGATTTAGAAGAATTTTGAGCAAATATATGTGCATAATTGTTTCTTTTTGCTGTTCGAATAGTGAAATTTAAACAATTTCGAAAGGTTTAAAATTTGTTAAAATCACTTTGTAATTTTGTTTTAATAAATTTTGAATATAATAAGTTTTTTCTTGTTTTTATTGTTTTAAGGGATGGGAAGTAAATCAAGGTTTGCGAAAATAAAAATGGTTCTCCATCTTGTATTATTTGAGATAGTCGGAAAGACTTTATCATAAATTTCTTTTAAAGTAAAAAAAAATTCTAAAATTTACGGGTCACATCTCTAAAATTCACGATAACGTAAAATGCCTCGTGAATTTCTGAAATCTTTTTACAGTGTAGTATCGCAAAACATGTCTAGAACATGATTACAACGATGCAAATTTTAAGTCTCGTTTTTGTGCTTTAATCCCACAACATTCATGCCTGAATAAGCAAACATTACGATTCACACTTCAAAAAACTCGTTGTTGTCTCCGTGTAAACACCCATGTTTTCGCATGGGTATCTCTCCAAAAATACTCCTAAATAGTTAAAATGAGTTTGGAAGCCGTGAAAGTAAAGTTTTCTCATTGGTTTCTCGCGTTCGACAGCATTTCGTGTGAGTAAATCGCGTTGAACAAGAGCTTTTCACGGATCATTGGCTTCGCAGATCTTTCCACTTCGTTTCACAGCAACGACGACTTAGTCTCACGCAAAAAGAGAATTCACAACCTGAAATAGCGAATTTCGAACATGGACACAAGCATCGCTGTCGGTAGAAAACATCTCGGTTTTTACTTCCTCATTAAAACAAAGACGTTACACATTTCCTTTTCGAAAAAAAAAAAAAAAAAAAAAGAAAATCCAATTAGATCACCTGGAGACGCGTCTCCCAGGAAACTTTTGGTTTTTCAGGAACTGATATTACAGGAAATTTTCCTCGGTGATAAACTGCTGGGTATTTCTTTGAGCTTCATTTTTAAATAATGTATGTTTTTAAAAGGAGAACTGCAATTATTTGGAGAAAAATCTCAAGAATACTGCGGCTAGTTTCTCCCCAAACTAGTACTAAAAAATTGAGCACATAATTTTCCGCAATTGCTTAAACTTTACTCAAAGAATAAATGAATCAAGTACAACCGTTTTGAATGAAGCGCATTTGTTTTTCAGATGTGTTAGTAACATTCTCTATGTAATGCTTTTTTTGCATTTCTGGTTCTTCGTTCTTCCCAGAAAAAAATGTTCTTAAGAACGACTGAACCTAGACAGATGATATGTAATTAATGTCAACGTGTTTCAAGAAACACTTCTCTGTTTTTATTTTGTTGGGATTTTCTAGCCCTATCTGTACATTTTATTAACCTGTTTGTTCAGCATGAGCGGATGAAAAGAAATTCATTTTTATATGCGGAAATTTCAGTGTTCTCAAAAGATGGTAACATGGAAATATCGACGGAAATGCATGCGTTGTTCTCGTTTCCTGTTAAGGAAAGCGTATCGACAGAAGAATAACTTATTGGAGATTTTTGACATGAGCTGCTATGTAGTGAAGCTTGCATTAACGGACACCTCCAAACAACGGTATCCTCGGAGCAACGGCAAGTTTTGATTGGTACAAAACAGCCGTCGTAGGATTAACATTAACGATAACCTCCGAACAACGAAACCTCTTAACAGCGGTCAACGGATACCATAATCAGTCCCGAAAGGGATTTAACGGACACCTTACCTTTTAGAATTGGAGTCATTTCGATGATTCAGCGAGAGGAATAAGATAGACACAAATTCATATTGCTGTAGGAAATAAGTCTCGAGCTCGATGGGCTGGATTACGGCGAGTACAGTGATGTCATTAAGTGAAAAGAAAATAGTTGAAGATTAGTTCGATATGAGGCGAGCTACAGCTCCTGTGTATATTTCAGTCGCAACCTGGTTGTGGTGGTAAGGGGCTGGGGTGTTGTTACCTGAAATGTTTTCCGTTGGCGATGGTACATCGTTGTTTGGTCCCTGTGGGTTCTGTTCCTATTCCCCAGATAACTGAGCAGTTCGACTTCCCTCCCTAGCATTTTCCTTCTTTCTTCTTTTTCTTAGCGTAAAAAAATGGGACCTTAGGGACCTAACGTGTCCCATTAACCTCTAAACTTGCTATTTCCAAGTTTAAGACAACGGGTCAGACACCAGTTTCCTAAAGTCCCATGCACCATGTTTTTTTTTAATTCTTATTTTGAGATTCTTTTTTTTTTGGAGGTTTCACGACCACCGTGAGCAACTCAATGGGCTATAAGCGGTCGCCCGTCCCTAATTTAGGGTCACTGGTTCCAGGGAAGGGAAAGAGCCAGTGCCAAAAGACAAACACAACATCCATGCCTCATCGGGATTCGAACCCGGACCCCTTTCGGACGAATGATCAGAGGCCATCGCTTAGACCACTGTGCCACCGGCGACTGGTTACAGGGAAGGGAGAGAGCCAGTGCCAAAGACAAACACAACATCCATGACTCACCGGGATTCGAACCCGGACCCCTTTCGGACGAATGATCAGAGGCCATTGCTTAGACCACTGCGCCACCGGCGACTGGTTACAGGGAAGGGAGAGAGCCAGTGCCGAAATACAAACACAACATCCATGCCTCACCGGGATTCGAACCCGGACACCTTTCGGGCGAATGATCAGAGACCATCGCTGAGATTACTGCACCACCGGCGACTGGTTACAGGGAAGGGAGAGAGCCAGTGCCGAAATACAAACACAACATCCATGCCTCACCGGGATTCGAACCCGGACACCTTTCGGGCGAATGATCAGAGACCATCGCTGAGATTACTGCACCACCGGCGACTGGTTACAGGGAAGGGAGAGAGCCAGTGCCAAAGACAAACACAACATCCATGCCTCACCGGGATTCGAACCCGGACCCCTTTCGGACGAATGATCAGAGGCCATTGCTTAGACCACTGCGCCACCGGCGACTGGTTACAGGGAAGGGAGAGAGCCAGTGCCGTAATACAAACACAGCATCCATGCCTCACCGGGATTCGAACCCGGACACCTTTCGGGCGAATGATCAGAGGCCATCGCTGAGATTACTGCACTACCGGCGACTGGTTACAGGGAAGGTAGAGAGCCAGTGCCGAAATACAAACACAACATCCATGCCTCACCGGGATTCGAACCCGGACCCCTTTCGGACGAATGATCAGAGGCCATCGCTTAGACCACTGTGCTACCGGCGACTGGTTTCAGTGAAGAGAGAGAGCCAGTGCCGAAAGACGAACACAGCATCCATGCCTCACCGGGATTCGAACCCGGACCCCTTTCGGACGAATGATCAGAGGCCATCGCTTAGACCACTGTGCCACCGGCGACTGGTTTCAGTGAAGGGAGAGAGCCAGTGCCGAAAGACGAACACAGCATCCATGCCTCACCGGGATTCGAACCCGGACACCTTTCATGCGAATGACCAGAGGCCATCGCTGAGATTACTGCACCACCGGCGATTGGTTACAGGGAAGGGAGAGAGCCAGTGCCGAAATACAAACACAACATCCATGCCTCACCGGGATTCGAACCCGGACCCCTTTCGGACGAATGATCAGAGGCCATCGCTTAGACCACTGCGCCACCGGCGACTGGTTACAGGGAAGGGAGAGAGCCAGTGCCGAAATACAAACACAACATCCATGCCTCACCGGGATTCGAACCCGAACCCCTTTCGGACGAATGATCAGAGGCCATCGCTTAGACCACTGTGCCACCGGCGACTGGTTACAGGGAAGGGAGAGAGCCAGTGCCAAAGACAAACACAACATCCATGACTCACCGGGATTCGAACCCGGACCCCTTTCGGACGAATGATCAGAGGCCATTGCTTAGACCACTGCGCCACCGGCGACTGGTTACAGGGAAGGGAGAGAGCCAGTGCCGAAATACAAACACAACATCCATGCCTCACCGGGATTCGAACCCGGACACCTTTCGGGCGAATGATCAGAGACCATCGCTGAGATTACTGCACCACCGGCGACTGGTTACAGGGAAGGGAGAGAGCCAGTGCCGAAATACAAACACAACATCCATGCCTCACCGGGATTCGAACCCGGACACCTTTCGGGCGAATGATCAGAGACCATCGCTGAGATTACTGCACCACCGGCGACTGGTTACAGGGAAGGGAGAGAGCCAGTGCCAAAGACAAACACAACATCCATGCCTCACCGGGATTCGAACCCGGACCCCTTTCGGACGAATGATCAGAGGCCATTGCTTAGACCACTGCGCCACCGGCGACTGGTTACAGGGAAGGGAGAGAGCCAGTGCCGTAATACAAACACAGCATCCATGCCTCACCGGGATTCGAACCCGGACACCTTTCGGGCGAATGATCAGAGGCCATCGCTGAGATTACTGCACCACCGGCGACTGGTTACAGGGAAGGTAGAGAGCCAGTGCCGAAATACAAACACAACATCCATGCCTCACCGGGATTCGAACCCGGACCCCTTTCGGACGAATGATCAGAGGCCATCGCTTAGACCACTGTGCCACCGGCGACTGGTTTCAGTGAAGGGAGAGAGCCAGTGCCGAAAGACGAACACAGCATCCATGCCTCACCGGGATTCGAACCCGGACACCTTTCGGGCGAATGACCAGAGGCCATCGCTGAGATTACTGCACCACCGGCGATTGGTTACAGGGAAGGGAGAGAGCCAGTGCCGAAATACAAACACAACATCCATGCCTCACCGGGATTCGAACCCGGACCCCTTTCGGACGAATGATCAGAGGCCATCGCTTAGACCACTGCGCCACCGGCGACTGGTTACCGGGAAGGGAGAGAGCCAGTGCCGAAATACAAACACAACATCCATGCCTCACCGGGATTCGAACCCGGACACCTTTCGGGCGAATGATCGGAGGCCATCGCTGAGATTACTGCACCACCGGCGACTGGTTACAGGGAAGGGAGAGAGCCAGTGCCGAAATACAAACACAACATCCATGCCTCACCGGGATTCGAAGCCGGACCCCTTTCGGACGAATGATCACAGACCATCGGTTAGACCACTGCGCCACCGGCGACTGGTTACAGGGAAGGGAGAGAGCCAGTGCCGCAAGACAAACACAACATCCATGCCTCGGCCGCCCCGGTGGCGCAGTGGTCTAAGCGATGGCCTCTGATCATTCGTCCGAACGGGGTCCGGGTTCGAATCCCGGTGAGGCATGGATGTTGTGTTTGTCTTACGGCACTGGCTCTCTCCCTTCCCTGGAACCAGTGACCCTAAATTAGGGACGGGCGACTGCTTATAGCCCATTGAGTTGCTCACGGTGGTCGTTAAACCTCCAATCAAAAAAAAAAAGAAAAAAAAATCCATGCCTCACCGGGATTCCAACCCGGACACCTTTCGGGCGAATGATCAGAGACCATCGCTGAGATTACTGCACCACCGGCGACTGGTTACAGGGAAGGGAGAGAGCCAGTGCCGAAATACAAAAACAACATCCATGCCTCACCGGGATTCGAACCCGGACCCCTTTCGGACGAATGATCAGAGGCCATCGCTTAGACCACTGCGCCAACGGCGACTGGTTACAGGGAAGGGAGAGAGCCAGTGCCGAAAGACGAACACAGCATCCATGCCTCACCGGGATTCGAACCCGGACACCTTTCGGGCGAATGACCAGAGGCCATCGCTGAGATTACTGCACCACCGGCGATTGGTTACAGGGAAGGGAGAGAGCCAGTGCCGAAATACAAACACAACATCCATGCCTCACCGGGATTCGAACCCGGACCCCTTTCGGACGAATGATCAGAAGCCATCGCTTAGACCACTGCGATACCGGCGACTGGTTACAGGGAAGGGAGAGAGCCAGTGCCGAAATACAAACACAACATCCATGCCTCACCGGGATTCGAACCCGGACACCTTTCGGGCGAATGATCGGAGGCCATCGCTGAGATTACTGCACCACCGGCGACTGGTTACAGGGAAGGGAGAGAGCCAGTGCCGAAATACAAACACAACATCCATGCCTCACCGGGATTCGAAGCCGGACCCCTTTCGGACGAATGATCACAGACCATCGGTTAGACCACTGCGCCACCGGCGACTGGTTACAGGGAAGGGAGAGAGCCAGTGCCGCAAGACAAACACAACATCCATGCCTCGGCCGCCCCGGTGGCGCAGTGGTCTAAGCGATGGCCTCTGATCATTCGTCCGAACGGGGTCCGGGTTCGAATCCCGGTGAGGCATGGATGTTGTGTTTGTCTTACGGCACTGGCTCTCTCCCTTCCCTGGAACCAGTGACCCTAAATTAGGGACGGGCGACTGCTTATAGCCCATTGAGTTGCTCACGGTGGTCGTTAAACCTCCAATCAAAAAAAAAAAAGAAAAAAAAAATCCATGCCTCACCGGGATTCCAACCCGGACACCTTTCGGGCGAATGATCAGAGACCATCGCTGAGATTACTGCACCACCGGCGACTGGTTACAGGGAAGGGAGAGAGCCAGTGCCGAAATACAAACACAACATCCATGCCTCACCGGGATTCGAACCCGGACCCCTTTCGGACGAATGATCAGAGGCCATCGCTTAGACCACTGCGCCAACGGCGACTGGTTACAGGGAAGGGAGAGAGCCAGTGCCGAAAGACGAACACAGCATCCATGCCTCACCGGGATTCGAACCTGGACCCCTTTCGGGCGAATGATCAGAGGCCATCGCTGAGATTACTGCACCACCGGCGACTGGTTACAGGGAAGGGAGAGAGCCAGTGCCGAAATACAAACACAACATCCATGCCTCACCGGGATTCGAACCCGGACCCCTTTCGGACGAATGATCAGAGGCCATCGCTTAGACCACTGCGCCACCGGCGACTGGTTTCAGTGAAGGGAGAGAGCCAGTGCCGAAAGACGAACACAGCATCCATGCCTCACCGGGATTCGAACCCGGACCCCTTTCGGACGAATGATCAGAGGCCATCGCTTAGACCACTGTGCCATCGGCGACTGGTTTCAGTGAAGGGAGAGAGCCAGTGCCGAAAGACGAACACAGCATCCATGCCCCACCGGGATTCGAACCCGGACACCTTTCGGGCGAATGACCAGAGGCCATCGCTGAGATTACTGCACCACCGGCGACTGGTTACAGGGAAGGGAGAGAGCCAGTGCCGAAATACAAACACAACATCCATGCCTCACCGGGATTCGAACCCGGACCCCTTTCGGACGAATGATCAGAGGCCATCGCTTAGACCACTGCGCCACCGGCGACTGGTTACAGGGAAGGGAGAGAGCCAGTGCCGAAATACAAACACAACATCCATGCCTCACCGGGATTCGAAGCCGGACCCCTTTCGGACGAATGATCACAGACCATCGCTTAGACCACTGCGCCACCGGCGACTGGTTACAGGGAAGGGAGAGAGCCAGTGCCGCAAGACAAACACAACATCCATGCCTCGGCCGCCCCGGTGGCGCAGTGGTTTAAGCGATGGCCTCTGATCATTCGTCCGAACGGGGTCCGGGTTCGAATCCCGGTGAGGCATGGATGTTGTGTTTGTCTTACGGCACTGGCTCTCTCCCTTCCCTGGAACCAGTGACCCTAAATTAGGGACGGGCGACTGCTTATAGCCCATTGAGTTGCTCACGGTGGTCGTTAAACCTCCAATCAAAAAAAAAAAAAAGAAAAAAAAATCCATGCCTCACCGGGATTCCAACCCGGACACCTTTCGGGCGAATGATCAGAGACCATCGCTGAGATTACTGCACCAACGGCTACTGGTTACAGGGAAGGGAGAGAGCCAGTGCCGAAATACAAACACAACATCCATGCCTCACCGGGATTCGAACCCGGACCCCTTTCGGACGAATGATCAGAGGCCATCGCTTAGACCACTGCGCCAACGCCGACTGGTTACAGGGAAGGGAGAGAGCCAGTGCCGAAAGACGAACACAGCATCCATGCCTCACCGGGATTCGAACCCGGACACCTTTCGGGCGAATGACCAGAGGCCATCGCTGAGATTACTGCACCACCGGCGACTGGTTACAGGGAAGGGAGAGAGCCAGTGCCGAAATACAAACACAACATCCATGCCTCACCGGGATTCGAACCCGGACCCCTTTCGGGCGAATGATCAGAGGCCATCGCTGAGATTACTGCACCACCGGCGACTGGTTACAGGGAAGGGAGAGAGCCAGTGCCGAAATACAAACACAACATCCATGCCTCACCTGGATTCGAAGCCGGACCCCTTTCGGACGAATGATCACAGACCATCGCTTAGACCACTGCGCCACCGGCGACTGGTTTCAGTGAAGGGAGAGAGCCAGTGCCGAAAGACGAACACAGCATCCATGCCTCACCGGGATTCGAACCCGGACACCTTTCGGGCGAATGATCAGAGACCATCGCTGAGATTACTGCACCACCGGCGACTGGTTACAGGGAAGGGAGAGAGCCAGTGCCAAAGACAAACACAACATCCATGCCTCACCGGGATTCGAACCCGGACCCCTTTCGGACGAATGATCAGAGGCCATTGCTTAGACCACTGCGCCACCGGCGACTGGTTACAGGGAAGGGAGAGAGCCAGTGCCGTAATACAAACACAGCATCCATGCCTCACCGGGATTCGAACCCGGACACCTTTCGGGCGAATGATCAGAGGCCATCGCTGAGATTACTGCACCACCGGCGACTGGTTACAGGGAAGGTAGAGAGCCAGTGCCGAAATACAAACACAACATCCATGCCTCACCGGGATTCGAACCCGGACCCCTTTCGGACGAATGATCAGAGGCCATCGCTTAGACCACTGTGCCACCGGCGACTGGTTTCAGTGAAGGGAGAGAGCCAGTGCCGAAAGACGAACACAGCATCCATGCCTCACCGGGATTCGAACCCGGACACCTTTCGGGCGAATGACCAGAGGCCATCGCTGAGATTACTGCACCACCGGCGATTGGTTACAGGGAAGGGAGAGAGCCAGTGCCGAAATACAAACACAACATCCATGCCTCACCGGGATTCGAACCCGGACCCCTTTCGGACGAATGATCAGAGGCCATCGCTTAGACCACTGCGCCACCGGCGACTGGTTACCGGGAAGGGAGAGAGCCAGTGCCGAAATACAAACACAACATCCATGCCTCACCGGGATTCGAACCCGGACACCTTTCGGGCGAATGATCGGAGGCCATCGCTGAGATTACTGCACCACCGGCGACTGGTTACAGGGAAGGGAGAGAGCCAGTGCCGAAATACAAACACAACATCCATGCCTCACCGGGATTCGAACCCGGACCCCTTTCGGACGAATGATCAGAGGCCATCGCTTAGACCACTGCGCCACCGGCGACTGGTTTCAGTGAAGGGAGAGAGCCAGTGCCGAAAGACGAACACAGCATCCATGCCTCACCGGGATTCGAACCCGGACCCCTTTCGGACGAATGATCAGAGGCCATCGCTTAGACCACTGTGCCATCGGCGACTGGTTTCAGTGAAGGGAGAGAGCCAGTGCCGAAAGACGAACACAGCATCCATGCCCCACCGGGATTCGAACCCGGACACCTTTCGGGCGAATGACCAGAGGCCATCGCTGAGATTACTGCACCACCGGCGACTGGTTACAGGGAAGGGAGAGAGCCAGTGCCGAAATACAAACACAACATCCATGCCTCACCGGGATTCGAACCCGGACCCCTTTCGGACGAATGATCAGAGGCCATCGCTTAGACCACTGCGCCACCGGCGACTGGTTACAGGGAAGGGAGAGAGCCAGTGCCGAAATACAAACACAACATCCATGCCTCACCGGGATTCGAAGCCGGACCCCTTTCGGACGAATGATCACAGACCATCGCTTAGACCACTGCGCCACCGGCGACTGGTTACAGGGAAGGGAGAGAGCCAGTGCCGCAAGACAAACACAACATCCATGCCTCGGCCGCCCCGGTGGCGCAGTGGTTTAAGCGATGGCCTCTGATCATTCGTCCGAACGGGGTCCGGGTTCGAATCCCGGTGAGGCATGGATGTTGTGTTTGTCTTACGGCACTGGCTCTCTCCCTTCCCTGGAACCAGTGACCCTAAATTAGGGACGGGCGACTGCTTATAGCCCATTGAGTTGCTCACGGTGGTCGTTAAACCTCCAATCAAAAAAAAAAAAAAAGAAAAAAAAATCCATGCCTCACCGGGATTCCAACCCGGACACCTTTCGGGCGAATGATCAGAGACCATCGCTGAGATTACTGCACCAACGGCTACTGGTTACAGGGAAGGGAGAGAGCCAGTGCCGAAATACAAACACAACATCCATGCCTCACCGGGATTCGAACCCGGACCCCTTTCGGACGAATGATCAGAGGCCATCGCTTAGACCACTGCGCCAACGCCGACTGGTTACAGGGAAGGGAGAGAGCCAGTGCCGAAAGACGAACACAGCATCCATGCCTCACCGGGATTCGAACCCGGACACCTTTCGGGCGAATGACCAGAGGCCATCGCTGAGATTACTGCACCACCGGCGACTGGTTACAGGGAAGGGAGAGAGCCAGTGCCGAAATACAAACACAACATCCATGCCTCACCGGGATTCGAACCCGGACCCCTTTCGGGCGAATGATCAGAGGCCATCGCTGAGATTACTGCACCACCGGCGACTGGTTACAGGGAAGGGAGAGAGCCAGTGCCGAAATACAAACACAACATCCATGCCTCACCTGGATTCGAAGCCGGACCCCTTTCGGACGAATGATCACAGACCATCGCTTAGACCACTGCGCCACCGGCGACTGGTTTCAGTGAAGGGAGAGAGCCAGTGCCGAAAGACGAACACAGCATCCATGCCTCACCGGGATTCGAACCCGGACACCTTTCGGGCGAATGATCAGAGACCATCGCTGAGATTACTGCACCACCGGCGACTGGTTACAGGGAAGGGAGAGAGCCAGTGCCAAAGACAAACACAACATCCATGCCTCACCGGGATTCGAACCCGGACCCCTTTCGGACGAATGATCAGAGGCCATTGCTTAGACCACTGCGCCACCGGCGACTGGTTACAGGGAAGGGAGAGAGCCAGTGCCGTAATACAAACACAGCATCCATGCCTCACCGGGATTCGAACCCGGACACCTTTCGGGCGAATGATCAGAGGCCATCGCTGAGATTACTGCACCACCGGCGACTGGTTACAGGGAAGGTAGAGAGCCAGTGCCGAAATACAAACACAACATCCATGCCTCACCGGGATTCGAACCCGGACCCCTTTCGGACGAATGATCAGAGGCCATCGCTTAGACCACTGTGCCACCGGCGACTGGTTTCAGTGAAGGGAGAGAGCCAGTGCCGAAAGACGAACACAGCATCCATGCCTCACCGGGATTCGAACCCGGACACCTTTCGGGCGAATGACCAGAGGCCATCGCTGAGATTACTGCACCACCGGCGATTGGTTACAGGGAAGGGAGAGAGCCAGTGCCGAAATACAAACACAACATCCATGCCTCACCGGGATTCGAACCCGGACCCCTTTCGGACGAATGATCAGAGGCCATCGCTTAGACCACTGCGCCACCGGCGACTGGTTACCGGGAAGGGAGAGAGCCAGTGCCGAAATACAAACACAACATCCATGCCTCACCGGGATTCGAACCCGGACACCTTTCGGGCGAATGATCGGAGGCCATCGCTGAGATTACTGCACCACCGGCGACTGGTTACAGGGAAGGGAGAGAGCCAGTGCCGAAATACAAACACAACATCCATGCCTCACCGGGATTCGAAGCCGGACCCCTTTCGGACGAATGATCACAGACCATCGGTTAGACCACTGCGCCACCGGCGACTGGTTACAGGGAAGGGAGAGAGCCAGTGCCGCAAGACAAACACAACATCCATGCCTCGGCCGCCCCGGTGGCGCAGTGGTCTAAGCGATGGCCTCTGATCATTCGTCCGAACGGGGTCCGGGTTCGAATCCCGGTGAGGCATGGATGTTGTGTTTGTCTTACGGCACTGGCTCTCTCCCTTCCCTGGAACCAGTGACCCTAAATTAGGGACGGGCGACTGCTTATAGCCCATTGAGTTGCTCACGGTGGTCGTTAAACCTCCAATCAAAAAAAAAAAAAGAAAAAAAAATCCATGCCTCACCGGGATTCCAACCCGGACACCTTTCGGGCGAATGATCAGAGACCATCGCTGAGATTACTGCACCACCGGCGACTGGTTACAGGGAAGGGAGAGAGCCAGTGCCGAAATACAAAAACAACATCCATGCCTCACCGGGATTCGAACCCGGACCCCTTTCGGACGAATGATCAGAGGCCATCGCTTAGACCACTGCGCCAACGGCGACTGGTTACAGGGAAGGGAGAGAGCCAGTGCCGAAAGACGAACACAGCATCCATGCCTCACCGGGATTCGAACCCGGACACCTTTCGGGCGAATGACCAGAGGCCATCGCTGAGATTACTGCACCACCGGCGATTGGTTACAGGGAAGGGAGAGAGCCAGTGCCGAAATACAAACACAACATCCATGCCTCACCGGGATTCGAACCCGGACCCCTTTCGGACGAATGATCAGAAGCCATCGCTTAGACCACTGCGATACCGGCGACTGGTTACAGGGAAGGGAGAGAGCCAGTGCCGAAATACAAACACAACATCCATGCCTCACCGGGATTCGAACCCGGACACCTTTCGGGCGAATGATCGGAGGCCATCGCTGAGATTACTGCACCACCGGCGACTGGTTACAGGGAAGGGAGAGAGCCAGTGCCGAAATACAAACACAACATCCATGCCTCACCGGGATTCGAAGCCGGACCCCTTTCGGACGAATGATCACAGACCATCGGTTAGACCACTGCGCCACCGGCGACTGGTTACAGGGAAGGGAGAGAGCCAGTGCCGCAAGACAAACACAACATCCATGCCTCGGCCGCCCCGGTGGCGCAGTGGTCTAAGCGATGGCCTCTGATCATTCGTCCGAACGGGGTCCGGGTTCGAATCCCGGTGAGGCATGGATGTTGTGTTTGTCTTACGGCACTGGCTCTCTCCCTTCCCTGGAACCAGTGACCCTAAATTAGGGACGGGCGACTGCTTATAGCCCATTGAGTTGCTCACGGTGGTCGTTAAACCTCCAATCAAAAAAAAAAAAAGAAAAAAAAATCCATGCCTCACCGGGATTCCAACCCGGACACCTTTCGGGCGAATGATCAGAGACCATCGCTGAGATTACTGCACCACCGGCGACTGGTTACAGGGAAGGGAGAGAGCCAGTGCCGAAATACAAACACAACATCCATGCCTCACCGGGATTCGAACCCGGACCCCTTTCGGACGAATGATCAGAGGCCATCGCTTAGACCACTGCGCCAACGGCGACTGGTTACAGGGAAGGGAGAGAGCCAGTGCCGAAAGACGAACACAGCATCCATGCCTCACCGGGATTCGAACCTGGACCCCTTTCGGGCGAATGATCAGAGGCCATCGCTGAGATTACTGCACCACCGGCGACTGGTTACAGGGAAGGGAGAGAGCCAGTGCCGAAATACAAACACAACATCCATGCCTCACCGGGATTCGAACCCGGACCCCTTTCGGACGAATGATCAGAGGCCATCGCTTAGACCACTGCGCCACCGGCGACTGGTTTCAGTGAAGGGAGAGAGCCAGTGCCGAAAGACGAACACAGCATCCATGCCTCACCGGGATTCGAACCCGGACCCCTTTCGGACGAATGATCAGAGGCCATCGCTTAGACCACTGTGCCATCGGCGACTGGTTTCAGTGAAGGGAGAGAGCCAGTGCCGAAAGACGAACACAGCATCCATGCCCCACCGGGATTCGAACCCGGACACCTTTCGGGCGAATGACCAGAGGCCATCGCTGAGATTACTGCACCACCGGCGACTGGTTACAGGGAAGGGAGAGAGCCAGTGCCGAAATACAAACACAACATCCATGCCTCACCGGGATTCGAACCCGGACCCCTTTCGGACGAATGATCAGAGGCCATCGCTTAGACCACTGCGCCACCGGCGACTGGTTACAGGGAAGGGAGAGAGCCAGTGCCGAAATACAAACACAACATCCATGCCTCACCGGGATTCGAAGCCGGACCCCTTTCGGACGAATGATCACAGACCATCGCTTAGACCACTGCGCCACCGGCGACTGGTTACAGGGAAGGGAGAGAGCCAGTGCCGCAAGACAAACACAACATCCATGCCTCGGCCGCCCCGGTGGCGCAGTGGTTTAAGCGATGGCCTCTGATCATTCGTCCGAACGGGGTCCGGGTTCGAATCCCGGTGAGGCATGGATGTTGTGTTTGTCTTACGGCACTGGCTCTCTCCTTCCCTGGAACCAGTGACCCTAAATTAGGGACGGGCGACTGCTTATAGCCCATTGAGTTGCTCACGGTGGTCGTTAAACCTCCAATCAAAAAAAAAAAAAAAAGAAAAAAAAATCCATGCCTCACCGGGATTCCAACCCGGACACCTTTCGGGCGAATGATCAGAGACCATCGCTGAGATTACTGCACCAACGGCTACTGGTTACAGGGAAGGGAGAGAGCCAGTGCCGAAATACAAACACAACATCCATGCCTCACCGGGATTCGAACCCGGACCCCTTTCGGACGAATGATCAGAGGCCATCGCTTAGACCACTGCGCCAACGCCGACTGGTTACAGGGAAGGGAGAGAGCCAGTGCCGAAAGACGAACACAGCATCCATGCCTCACCGGGATTCGAACCCGGACACCTTTCGGGCGAATGACCAGAGGCCATCGCTGAGATTACTGCACCACCGGCGACTGGTTACAGGGAAGGGAGAGAGCCAGTGCCGAAATACAAACACAACATCCATGCCTCACCGGGATTCGAACCCGGACCCCTTTCGGGCGAATGATCAGAGGCCATCGCTGAGATTACTGCACCACCGGCGACTGGTTACAGGGAAGGGAGAGAGCCAGTGCCGAAATACAAACACAACATCCATGCCTCACCTGGATTCGAAGCCGGACCCCTTTCGGACGAATGATCACAGACCATCGCTTAGACCACTGCGCCACCGGCGACTGGTTACAGGGAAGGGAGAGAGCCAGTGCCGCAAGACAAACACAACATCCATGCCTCGGCCGCCCCGGTGGCGCAGTGGTCTAAGCGATGGCCTCTGATCATTCGTCCGAACGGGGTCCGGGTTCGAATCCCGGTGAGGCATGGATGTTGTGTTTGTCTTACGGCACTGGCTCTCTCCCTTCCCTGGAACCAGTGACCCTAAATTAGGGACGGGCGACTGCTTATAGCCCATTGAGTTGCTCACGGTGGTCGTTAAACCTCCAATCAAAAAAAAAAAAAAGAAAAAAAAAATCCATGCCTCACCGGGATTCCAACCCGGACACCTTTCGGGCGAATGATCAGAGACCATCGCTGAGATTACTGCACCACCGGCGACTGGTTACAGGGAAGGGAGAGAGCCAGTGCCGAAATACAAACACAACATCCATGCCTCACCGGGATTCGAACCCGGACCCCTTTCGGACGAATGATCAGAGGCCATCGCTTAGACCACTGCGCCACCGGCGACTGGTTTCAGTGAAGGGAGAGAGCCAGTGCCGAAAGACGAACACAGCATCCATGCCTCACCGGGATTCGAACCCGGACCCCTTTCGGACGAATGATCAGAGGCCATCGCTTAGACCACTGTGCCACCGGCGACTGGTTTCAGTGAAGGGAGAGAGCCAGTGCCGAAAGACGAACACAGCATCCATGCCTCACCGGGATTCGAACCCGGACCCCTTTCGGACGAATGATCAGAGGCCATCGCTTAGACCACTGTGCCACCGGCGACTGGTTTCAGTGAAGGGAGAGAGCCAGTGCCGAAAGACGAACACAGCATCCATGCCTCACCGGGATTCGAACCCGGACACCTTTCGGGCGAATGACCAGAGGCCATCGCTGAGATTACTGCACCACCGGCGACTGGTTACAGGGAAGGGAGAGAGCCAGTGCCGAAATACAAACACAACATCCATGCCTCACCGGGATTCGAAACCGGACCCCTTTCGGACGAATGATCAGAGGCCATCGCTTAGACCACTGCGCCACCGGCGACTGGTTACAGGGAAGGGAGAGAGCCAGTGCCGAAATACAAACACAACATCCATGCCTCACCGGGATTCGAACCCGGACACCTTTCGGGCGAATGATCAGAGGCCATCGCTGAGATTACTGCACCACCGGCGACTGGTTACAGGGAAGGGAGAGAGCCAGTGCCGAAATACAAACACAACATCCATGCCTCACCGGGATTCGAAGCCGGACCCTTTTCGGACGAATGATCACAGACCATCGCTTAGACCACTGCGCCACCGGCGACTGGTTACAGGGAAGGGAGAGAGCCAGTGCCGCAAGACAAACACAACATCCATGCCTCGGCCGCCCCGGTGGCGCAGTGGTCTAAGCGATGGCCTCTGATCATTCGTCCGAACGGGGTCCGGGTTCGAATCCCGGTGAGGCATGGATGTTGTGTTTGTCTTACGGCACTTTCTCTCTCCTTCCCTGGAACCAGTGACCCTAAATTAGGGACGGGTGACTGCTTATAGCCCATTGAGTTGCTCACGGTGGTCGTTAAACCTCCAATCAAAAAAAAAAAATAAAAAAAAAAATCCATGCCTCACCGGGATTCCAACCCGGACACCTTTCGGGCGAATGATCAGAGGCCATCGCTGAGATTACTGCACCACCTGCGACTGGTTACAGGAAGGGAGAGAGCCAGTGCCGAAATACAAACACAACAGCCATGCCTCACCGGGATTCGAACCCGGACCCCTTTCGGACGAATGATCAGAGGCCATCGCTTAGACCACTGCGCCAACGCCGACTGGTTACCGGGAAGGGAGAGAGCCAGTGCCGAAAGACGAACACAGCATCCATGCCTCACCGGGATTCGAACCCGGACACCTTTCGGGCGAATGATTAGAGGCCATCGCTGAGATTACTGCACCACCGGCGACTGGTTACAGGGAAGGGAGAGAGCCAGTGCCGTAATACAAATACAGCATCCATGCCTCACCGGGATTCGAACCCGGACACTTTTCGGGCGAATGATCAGAGGCCATCGCTGAGATTACTGCACCACCGGTGACTGGTTACAGGGAAGGGAGAGAGCCAGTGCCGAAAGACGAACACAGCATCCATGCCTCACCGGGATTCGAACCCGGACACTTTTCGGGCGAATGATCAGAGGCCATCGCTGAGATTACTGCACCACCGGTGACTGGTTCCAGGGAAGGGAGAGAGCCAGTGCCGAAAGACGAACACAGCATCCATGCCTCACAGGTATTCGAACCCGGACCCCTTTCGGACGAATGATCAGAGGCCATCGCTTAGACCACTGCGCCACCAGGGCGGCTGAGTTTTATTCAACGTTCTTCATTTGGTGAAAGTTCTGAAACCGTTTTCAGAACTTTCACCAAATGAAAAATTATTCTCCTATTGCAAAATTATTCTCCTATTGTTCCAAAGCAACGGTCTAGCAATAACTTAAGCCTAATCTCCGAACAACGACACCTCTCAACAATGGGGGGGGATACATAGTTGATTGATTCCGTTTTCCCTTCTGATGTATTACATTCCTGTAGAGTGGTAAAAAAAACCCAGCATGAACTTATGTATCAGCCCAATACACGGGAAATCGATAGAATATTCGAAACAAGCAGATAATAAATTCTGGATTTGTTTGTAAGCAGAGCCGGATGGAGCTTTTGAGGGGGCCGGGGCGAAATTTCATTGCGGGGCCGCGGAGTAAAATTTCATTTCTGGCTCCAGGAAATAAATCTCATATTTTAATAAAGTTGTTGCGTGAAAAATGCCCCTAAAGAGCACACACGATGTGAAATTCACAAATTTCGCTGTGACAACAGTGAACCCTCATTCCTCTACTCCGGAGCCGAATGCTTTAACAATTAAGGTAACCGACGGAATTTATCGCTAGAACTTTTCCGTCTTGCCATGTGCTAACGAAAACTATCATAAAGACAAAATGTTTATCTCAAAAAAAAATATTTGCTTTAAGCTTAAGAAAAAGACCATGATATGGATTGAAAGTTCCGAGTGAGAGAGAGAATAAAAACTTAAAATATACGATTTTCTTTCAAGGAAGATGGTATTGAGGTTGTATTATGACTCTTATAAAAAACTTCTTCACAAAATGATAAAAAGATCCCTGCGTAGCGAAAAATTTTGTATTGTGAATACTTCAGTGTAGGAAATAATCAGGATCCCTCTAAAATAAATTCATATAAATAGTTTTTTCCCCTGATACATGTTTTAGTGATTGAGTTTTAATGCAAAATGGCATAAAAATCAATCAGGGATCTTGATTGATTTTTAAAACTTTTTTGAAACTTTTATTCGCGCTCACATATGAATTTTGTTTTTTTAATTTCTAGTAATGTTTTTAAAGTCACTGAATAAATGGTCTCCATGTGTAGCCCGAAACCAACTTTGATAATGCTCTTTTTATTTCTCTAAATTTAAGTATCTAGGTTTGCACGCAAATCGTGAAATATATAAAAGTAAGGGCCACAAAATGATGAAATTTAATTTGCTGTTTTGTGAATTTGCTATTTTGTGAATGAAATTTAATTTGCTAATTTGTGAATACAAAAATAATCACTTGAAATCTAAAAATCTCAGTATTTGTACGGAGAAAGGCGATATTTTATTGGAAAATGAGGGGATTGGAAACAATAAAAAAAAAAAACCAACATCTTTTTAAGGGCCTCGAACCTGAAAACTTACACACAAAAAATATTGATTGTAAAATCATCATCCTCATCATTGTCAACCATTATCAATCCACTGCTGGACGAAGGTCTCCCCAAGTTTCCTTTACAACGGTCTGTCTTGTGTCAGTCTCCTGCATGTTACTCCCGCATACTTTCGAATTTCACCCACCCATCTCCCATGTGGTCTTCTTCTGGGTCGTTTCCTGTCCCTTGGAATCCAATCTAAAATTTCGGCTGTCCATCGATAATCTGTCCTTCTGGCAGTATGTCTAGCCCATTGCCATTTCAGGGATTTAACTCTGATCATGATGTCTTCCACTCTTGTCATTTTTCGGATTCACGAGTTCCTCTTCTTATCTCTCCTGGTTACACCAAACATGTACCCCTCCATGCTGCTTTGAGTTGTCTGCAGCCTTTGTATGTCTCTTTTAGTTAAGGTCCACGTCTCTGCACCATACATAAGCACTGGAAGGATGCATTGATCAAACACTTTTCTTTTAAGACATAATGGCATATTGCTCTTGAAAATTATGCTGTTTCTTCCAAAAGCTCTCCAGGCAAGTTTTGTACGCCGATTAATTTCTTCATCAATGTGACCCTCACTTGATATCTGCTGTCAAAGATAAACGTACGTGTCTGTTATCTCCAGCTTTTCTCCATCAATCGATAAATCTTCATTTCTTGTAAAAGCATTGAACATCACTTATGTCTTCTGAAAGTTCATTTTTAATCCCTCTTCTTTACTCTTGGCAGCAAGTTCCTGGATCATACTCACTCTGCAGCTCTGATGGGGTAGTTGCAAAAATGACTACGTCATCAGCAAAACGAAGGTTGGTTAGATAATCTCCATTAATCTGTATCCATTTGTTTTCCGAGTTCAGTGATTGAATGACATTTTCCAATGTGGCATTAAAGAGCTTCGGAGATATGGTGTCACCTTGTATTCTACCGTAAATGATTTTTTTCCTAAACTACGGGGCCTCTCGAAGGCACGGGGCCCAGGGCGACTTCCCCGATTGCCCCTATAGTCAAGCCGGCCCTGCTTGTAAGTAATACTGGTCATCCATGTAACATCTGTCAAAAAACTTGACAACGGTTAGCATAGTCGAACGGAAATAATGAGATGGGGGTTCGGTTTCCGCTCCAGGGAAATGAAGTCTTCAGGTTTTCTCAGAGATGCTACATGGATGACCAGTGTGAGTTACAAGCAAATTCAGAATTTATTATTTGTTTGCTTTGAATAAACTTTAAAACAATTTTAAATGAATAACTTTGAATTATTTTTTTCGTCTCAGAAAGGATTTAAAAGACTTACAACCGAAAATTCGGTGTCATCTTTTTTTTTTTTTTCCTTCTAACCTTACTGCCAGGAGATTCCCTTTTTACCTTTGGGGGCACCAATGTGAAGACCCCCTACACCCCCTTTTTTTTTTTTGCGGGTGATGGAATTCGAGTCTTCCCTCTCTGTAGTATCACTGTAACTTATCCCTGCAACTCGCCATTTCGACACTTGCTTTACCGCAATGGTATGGCACAATATGTGTGTGCCATAAGCTCCGTAAATGGTGCTGCGCGCGTTTTCCATTTTATTTTTTTATTTTTGACTAAGCTAACAGAGTAATGGACTTACGTCGTATTGCATCATGTTGCCGCCTCGGTGGCGCAGTGGTCTGCGCGACGGCTTATGACCATTCGGCCGAGTATGATCCGGGTTCGGATCCCGGTGAGGCATGGATGTTGTGTTTGTCTTAGGGCACTGGCTCTCTCCCTTCCCTGAAACCAGTGACCCTAAATTAGGGTCGGGGATTGCTTATATCCCATTGAGTTGCTCACGATGGTCGTTAAACCTCAAATAAAAAAAAATAAATAAATAAAAAATGAAGGGACTGGGTTCGAATCCCGTGAGGCATGGATGTCGTGTTTCTCTTACGGCACTGGCTCTCTCCCTTCCCTGGAACCAGTGACCCTGAATTGGGGACTGGCGACTGCTCATAGCACATTGAGTTGCGAACGGCAGTCGTTAAACCTTCAATAAAAAAAACAAGAAAGATGACACCGAATTTTCTGGTGTAATAAGCGCGTCTTTTGAATTCGCTCTGACGCTAATTAAATTTATCAAAGCTATTCAAAGTCAATGGAACCGGTATGGAAAACAATAATATCTGACAGAAGAAAGAAGTTTTTCAATAGGGTTTTTAATTCCTCAGATATTGCTGTAAATGGAATCGTGAGCTTACGCCCGCTGGTTGCAGACTTGTGCGTTAAGAAATACATGAATTTTTATGAGAAACATTTCGCACCTGAAATCCTCTCTAACAGAGAAAGAAGTTTTCAAATCGGACTCTTAGAAACAGAGATATCGACAAAGATAAGATGTGACTTTACATCCTCTGGTGGGAAAGCCATGCATGATTTTAAGAAGAAAGTATTCTCAAAAGGTTCTTCCATATAAGCGGTATCGGTCCAAGAAAAAAACAAAACTTAGTCGAGTTTTCAAAAGCCTAGGTTTTGCTACTAATACATCAGAAGCAGAAATTAACACTTATGCCCCCTGGTAGCCAAACAATTCTTTACCAAACATTAGAAATTATGCGAAAAATGTTTTCCATCAGATCCTGTATGCGATAGAGGAAGAATTTTTCCAATCGGAGTTTTAGAAGGAGACATAATGTAGAAAACGCAATTTACCTTTGTGCCCCCTAGCGAAAACTCTATGAATTACTTGAAAATTTTGAAATTATATGAAAAACATGTCACACTGGAAACACTATCCAACAAAGAAGGAATTTTTCAAATCGGACTCCTAGAAGTAGAGATATTGACAAAAATAAGATATACATCTACGCCCCCTGGCTTAGAAACCATGCTTTATTTCAAAAAGAAAATGTTTCTAAAAGGTTTGTCGACATGAATAGTATCGGTCTACAAGCGACGTTTTTTTCAATCGAGAATTTAGAAGCTCATATTTTGCTGCAAATACATCAGAAGTAGAAATTAGGACTTACGTACGCACCCTGGTGGCCAAACCATGTTTTACTAAAATTGGAAATTATGTGCAAAAGATTTCCCATCAGGAGCTGTATCCGGCGCAGAAAGAATTTTTCAAATCGGAGATTTAAAAGCAGAGATATAGGGGGGAAAGCAATTTACCTTAACGCCCCCTTGAGGAAAGTCTGTGAATTACTTGAAAATTTTGAAATTATATGAAAAACATGTCGCACTGAAAATTCTATCCAACAAAGAAGAAATTTTTCAAATCGGTCTCCTAGAAGTAGAGATATTGACGAAAATAAGATATACATCTACGCCCCCTGGCGGAGAAACTGTGGAATATTTTAAGAAGAAAATATTCCGAAAAGGTTTATCAATGTGAATGGCATCAGTCCATGAAAGAATTTTTTCAATGGATATTTTAGAAGCTCAGATTTTATGGCAAATACATCAAAAGCAAACATTAGCACTTACGGCCTCTGGTGGCCAAAGTATTCGTTACCAAAAATTTGAAATTATATGCAAAAGATTTTCCATCAGAAGGTGTGTATCCTCTGAAGAAAAGAATTTTCAAATCGGAGTTTTAGAAGACGAGTTATCGGAAAAAATGCAATTTACTTTTAGGCCCCTAGCGGAAAATCTATGCGTAATTTGAAAAAGTAACTATATCTAAAATACTCTTCGACATAAATGGAATGGAAAGATAAAATAATTTTTTCAATCGGATGTTTAGAAGGATATATGTGCAATAAAACGTATTTTTGAGTTCGAGATCATCTGCATTTACGCCCTCTAGCGGCAAAATTGTGCATCGTAAAAAAAAGAAAAAGAAATAAAGGATCATCATTTGCATATTTCAGTCTTCCCAATGCAAAAAGAACTTTTCAAATCGTACTAATAGTTTCAGAGATATCGTGGGTACAGACGGACTGACGGACGAACCGGTAACATAAGCACGATCTTTTTTTACAACGGACGTGCTAAAAAGTGGCATGATGCATTTTTTTTTCACTTCAAAATGGCTCTAATGCGAATACACAAGACTATGTGGGCAGCCATCATTAAAAATGGCAGGTCTGTTTTTTCTTCTCTCAATTAGTTTCGTCTCCCTCTTGAGAAAGTTTTTTGCCTACGTTGTTTTGGTTCAGAGTTTTGTGTAAGCGATGAGAAACGCGCACGTTCGCACAATTGTGATGCTTTGTTTTACAGTGAAAGTTACTGCTACGAAATCTCAGTACCGATCCTTCACAAGAAACAAAGAAACATTCTTATCAGGAAAGATAACCTTTACTTATGCTTTGTTTTTCTTCTGAAATCAGGTGACTGACGTTAAATTATACGCGATCTTCACTTTGATCTCGAAAATGTGGGTTCACAAATGCATAGCGTAAAGTTTACTTTGTTTTTTTTCGAGGATAAATACCCGAATGACCAAGTCTGCTGCATTTGTACCAAATCGTGTCAAACATGATCCTAGAAACAGTAATCTGAGTACGCACTTTCTTTGTCTAATGGCACGAAGTTCTAATCGTTGATGCTTACAAAAGGAGCTCGATGTATTACGCAATAGCCTTCTAAAACCAGTTTGAAAGGTGTGCTTTTGCACAGTAAATAGACATTTTCTTTAGCGTACGCCGCTAAAATGAAAGAATCTTACGAAAATATGAAATTCTTTTCGGGAAAAAATACAGTATGACAAGTACAATTGGAAAATCTGTGGCGATTTAAAAGTCATTGCGCTGTTACTTGGTTTGCAGCTCGGCTACACTGAATTCTGTTGTTTCTTGCGCGAGTGGAACAGTTGAGACAAGAAAAGTCATTACATAAAGAAGAAATGCTCAAGGCGTGAATCACTTACTCCTGGACAGAAAAATGTTGCCCAACCCCACTGGTCAACCCTGAAAATATTTTTTCATCTCTACATCATATAAAATTAGGGCTTTTTAAAACCTTTGTTAAAATATTTCTGCCTAAAATCTCTGCCTTATGTTTCCAATGGTAAAACTTCTTTACACATGTTTTTCGCAATTAATGCATCCCCAAGAATGAAAATTTACACATCGATAAAACTTACTTTAAGTTATAGCATGGGCTATTTAATACTTGCTAAAACATAACCATAATCATATTAAAAAACAATCATTTTTCTTTGGGTAATGTTAATCAATCATTTTTCTTTGAGTAACAAACAAATGTTGGATTGCTTAATTATGGCTATGTTTTAGCAAGTACACTGCTGGACAATTGCTAAAGACAAATCATAAACGGCTATATAGCGCATAAAAAAGTAAGTGTGGTTGGATACCAAGTGAAATAAAATAATGTCAGAATGCCAGGACATTACAAGAAAGACAATTTATTGTGCTCTGAAATCCAGAAGGCTTTGGAACGTGTTCAAGGGACAAACAGGCCATTTTGTACAGAATATGTAAACGTGAAAAAAATGCAATTACCTTCCGCAGGCGTTCCGGCGTAAAATGTCAATTCGGGATATGGCCACCATGGAGGGCGATGCAAGATTTCACACGTCGTGTCATGCTTTGCACAACATTATCAAGCAGCTGTTGGTTTAATTTATCCCATTTCTCTGTCAGTGCACGGATGAGGGTGTCCTTGTTTATTGGACGGCATTGGCGACCAGCAAGACTCCTCCCCAAAGCATCCCACACATTTTCAATGGGATTCAGATCTGGAGAACGTGCTGGCCATACGAGGTGTTGAATATCCTCGCTCTCAAGACACTCCTGGACAGCGACTGTTGGATGACATGTTGCGTTGTCGTCCATGAAAATGAATCTATCACCGACAGCACCACGGAACATGCGAACATGAGGTAGCAGAACATCATTAATGTATCGTTGGAAGCACATAGAGGAACGTACGGCCATTGATTATGATGCCAGCCCATACCATGACACTACATGTCGGGTATCGGTCCCTTTCCTGTATGTTTGCTGGACAATATACAGTACCACTATCACGCCAGATCAGTTGTCGTCGACAATCAGACGATAGACTGTATGTACTCTCATCTGAGAAGAGGACAGCAGACCAGTCGTTATCAGTCCAATTGCGATGTTGATGGCACCATTGCAAACGGGCGGTACGGTGACGTCTGGACTATGGGATGCACACAACAGGACGGCGGGCGTATAGTCCTCCTTCGTGCAAACGTCTGGCGACAGTTTTTCGGGAGATCCGCTTGCCAGTAGCAGCCATAAACTGATTTGCTACCTCACTAGCTGTGCTGCGCCGGTGTCTTTTTGTTGATAGCAATATGTACCAATCTTCTGCAGGTGTCGTACTGCGAACACGACCTCCCCCGTGACGTTTGCTACACTCTCCATTTGTTTGAAATGATTTCCAAAGCCTTGAAACAACACTGTGGCTGACGTCGAACTCCCTGGCAACATCTGTTATTTTTCGCCCTTCTTCAATCTTGCCAATAATACGGCCAGGGGTAATAATCATCTAGGTGATGTCGGGAAGACATACTGAAAATTGCAAGTTCGTCAATTGATTCTTTCTCTTTCAACTTTGCGTTTGAACAACAACGGTCAATACGCGTCAAATCCTTTTTATCTCTTATCTGCGCTATGACGTCACGAACAAGTTCGGCAATCCAAAATTTGCATACGCCCTACACGTCTTAATGTATCCCGCACTTATGCTAATTTCCACATTTTCCTGCCTTCCATTTTATGGTTGCTATCGTTGCTATTGTCATCAGTCCTTAGCAATTGTCCGGCAGTGTATTAAGTATCCCATGCTATAACTTAAAGTTAGTTTTATCAATATTCAAATTTTCATCCTTGGGAATACATTAATTACGAAGAAAATATGTAAAGAAGTTTCACCATTGGAAACATAAGGCAAATACTGTATTTTAGGTGGAACCCCCTTCAGGCCATGGACAAAAATGGTGCTGAGTTGAAAAAAAAGTTTCCTCGAATAAGTGATGCTAAATTAGAGAAGCCGTTCTTGTGGGCCCTGTAATACGAGATTTGATTCAAGATGGAAAAGTTTACGATATATTAGGAAGTGGGGGGTGGAACCCAGAAAGTAATATCAATTTTGGGGGGGGCTGTTTGGGGAGCAGTCGTGAGGTGTTTATATACGTTCAACGTAAAATATGTGTATCTACACGTGAATGAACTATTCACCTTTAACTTATGTAGGTGTTTTTGTCATCCAGATTTGCAGAACAAAAGGAGTGACATAAAACCCGAGGAGATTCATGTTCGTCATTGTATGCTGTTGTGAATTTCACAAGGGAAACAATGCAACCGTAGCCACCAATAACATTTGCGCTGTTTATCCGAATGAATTATATGTCCTCAAGTGACAGTGTTGGTTCGCCCAATTCCGGTCGGTCAATTTTTTTTTTATTGGGGATTTTTTTAAATGATTTATTGGACCTGGTGGCTCAGAAACATGACAAACAGGCAGCCACAGAAAGGCTACAGATGTTTCACATCAACAAGTACATATCAAACTTTTTTACAGTATGCTAAATGACTAATGTCCAAAAAGAGCCGGTGTTAATCAAGTAACACATTAAGAGCCAGTGACAAAAAATAAATACAACCATCCATGCCTCACCGGGATTTGAACCCGGACCCTACTAGGTCGAACGGTCACAAGCCAGCGCCTTAGACCACTACGCCATCGGGACAGCCTGTGAACTTTGACCTCTCGGATACCCCTCATGCAGGAAGGCCCATGGAGCTGGACAATGACCTGCTGCGAGCAGCCGTTGAGGCAGATCCTCGTCAAACCGTTGATGGATTATCCCAACATCATAATGCATCATGGTCTACTGTTCAAGAGCACCTGCAACAGATAGGGAAGGTCTATAAACAAGGAGAATCCCACACCACCACCTGACAACAAAGCTCAGCGTTCCATCATCTGCAACTCTTTGCTCAGCGGACAGGAAAATGATCCATTTCTTCATCAAATTGTCACTGGAGATGAAAGTGGGTTCTTCACGTAAACAAGAAACGCAAAAACCAGTGGATTCCTCCAGATCAGACACCAGTAACTACGCCAAAAGCAAGCCTACACCCCAAAAAGGTTTTGCTCTGTGTTTGGTGGACTACCGCTGTCATAGCTCACTTTGAGCTCTTGGAACCTGGACACACTGTAACGGCAGATCTCTATTGTCAACAACTCTTGGAACCTGTACAGACTGTAACAGCAGACCTCTATTGTCAACAAATCTTGAAACCTGGACAGACTGTAACGGTAGACCTCCATTGTCAACAACTCTTGGAACCTGGACAGACTGTAACGGCAGACCTCTATTGTCAACAACTCTTGGAACCTGGACAGACTGTAACGGCAGACCTCTATTGTCAACAAATCTTGGAACCTGGACAGACTGTAACGGCAGACCTCTATTGTCAACAACTCTTGAAACCTGGACAGACTGTAACGGCAGACCTCTATTGTCAACACCTCTTGGAACCTGGACAGACTGTAACGGCAGACCTCTCTTGTCAACAGGTCTTGGAACCTGGACAGACTGTAACGGCAGACCTCATTGTCATCAACTCTTGGAACCTGGACAGACTGTAACGGCAGACCTCTATTGTCAGCAACTCCTAGTACCTGGACAGACTGTAACGGCAGACCTCTATTATCGACACCTCTTGGAACCTGGACAGACTGTAACGGCAGACCTCTCTTGTCAACAGGTCTTGGAACTTGGACAGACTGTAACGGCAGACCTCTATTGTCAACAAATCTTGGAACCTGGACAGACTGTAACGGCAGACCTCATTGTCATCAACTCTTGGAACCTGGACAGACTGTAACGGCAGACCTCTATTGTCAGCAACTCCTAGTACCTGGACAGACTGTAACGGCAGACCTCTATTATCGACAACTCTTGGAACCTTGACAGACTGTAACGGCAGACCTCCATTGTCAACAACTCTTGAAACCTGGACAGACTGTAACGGCAGACCTCTATTGTCAACAACTCTTGGAACCTGGACAGACTGTAACGGCAGACCTCTATTGTCAACAACTCTTGGAACCTGGACAGACTGTAACGGCAGATCTCATTGTCAACAACTCTTGGAACCTAGACAGGCTGTAACGGCATACCTCTCTTGTCAACAGCTGTTGGAACCTGGACAAACTGTAACGGCAGGCCTCTATTGTCAACAACACTTGGAACCTGGACAGACTGTAACGGCAGACTTCATTGTCAACAAATCTTGGAACTTGGACAGACTGTAACGGCAGACCTCTATTGTCAACAACTCTTGGAACCTGGACAGACTGTAACGGCAGACCTCTTTGGCAACAAATCTTGGAACCTGGACAGACTGTAACGGCAGACCTCTATTGTCAACAACTCTTGGAACTTGGACAGACTGTAACGGCGGACCTCTATTGTCAACAACTCTTGGAACCTTGACAGACTGTAACGGCAGACCTCATTGTCAACAAATCTTGGAACCTGGACGGACTGTAACGGCAGACCTCTTTGTCAACAACTCTTAGAACCTAGACAGACTATAACGGCAGACCTCTATTGTCAACAACTTTTGGAACCTGGACAGACTGTAACGGCAGACCTCATTGTCAACAAATCTTGGAACCTGGAGAGACTGTAACGGCGGAACTTTATTGTCAACAACTCTTGGAACCTGGACAGACTGTAACGGCAGACCTCTATTGTCAACAACTAGGCCATTTGAAGCAAGCTCTTACTGTAAAACATCCAGCACTAGTGAACAGGAAAGGTGTAATCCTCCAGCATGACAACGCGAGGCCTCTCAAAACGAGGCGGACCTAGCAGACGATCAGAGATTTTATTTGGGAAGTTCTGCCCCATCCCCCTTATTCCCCTTACGTTGCACCATCTGATTACCATTTGTTCAGATCTCTGCAGAAGTTTCTAAATGGGAAAAGATTCCACAATATTGATGATGTCAAAACGGGGCTTTTGGACATCTTTGTATCACAGGCAACCTGTTTTTATAAAGACGGCATTAAAAGTTTGGTTTCACGATGCGCAAGTGTGATCGATAATGATGGCGGTTATACATTGAGTGGCCACTTTATTATGACCACCCCTAAGTACTTCGTTGGGTCACCTTTTACCTTTAATACTGCGTCGATTCTTCGTGGCATGGACTCCACGAGATGTTGATAGGTGGTTTGTGGAATCTGAGACCATGTTTGTGAATAGCACTCTCCAGGAGTGTGGAATTGCTATGTCGTGGATCCAGCTGTCTGATGGCTCGTTCAACTTCATCCCACAAATTCTCAATGGGGTTGAGATCTGGAGATTGTGGGGGCTACCTACGAAAATTAAACCCACCGTCATGTTCCTGAAACCAATCCTGTACAATAAGAGCACTATGGCAAGACGCATTATCTTGTTGAAAGTAGCCATCGCCATTGGGCTAAACCATCCACATGATAGGATGCTCTTGGTCTGCAACGATGTTTAGATATGATGTGCCAGTCAGACACGAATTAAAGGGCACAAAGCATACCAGGTGAACATTCTCCAAACCAAAACGTTGCCTCCACCAACTTGAAGGGTTGTAGAATACATTTGGAGTCCATGCTTTTGTGCTGTTTCCTCCAAATTCTCACTCGGCCATCGGCATGGTGCAACTGAAAACGTGATTCATCGGACCACATAATTTGTTTCCAATTATCGAGAGTCCAATCCTTGTGCTCCTGTGCGAACTGGAGACGTTTTCTCTTGTTGACTGCAGACAGCAAAGGTGTTCGAACAGGCCTTCGGCTGCCATATTCCATCCAACGCAGTGTACGGCGAACAGTGCGTGCAGAGATCATTTGAGGGGATCCTTGATTAAGATGGTCTGTAATTTACTGCACTGTTGCCCTTCTGTTGTCTGTTACCAGTCTGGACACTCTGCGTTCCGCCCGAGCAGTCACTAGTTGATGACGACCACACGTTGCACGTACAGACCCAGTTTTTGGCTGACCGTCCAGTCTTTAAACACTTTAAAAACAGCTGCTCTGGAACATTTCCTGAATGTGACGGTTTTGGTGATACTCGCTCCATGGCTCCGAGCTCCTACAATCATTCCACGTTGAAAGTCCGTCAAATCGCATTTTTTACCCATCTCGTTACCCAAAAATCACTTCTCCTACTGTCGCAACACTAAGCTTTCCTATTTTGTACTAGCCTCGCCGTCTGGCGGCAACAGCGTGCAGCCATAGCTCATTTGCTAAAATCTGTCAGGTGGTCATAATAAAGTGGCCACTCAGTGTATAATTGATTAAGAAATAAATGTCTTCTGTTACAAACAGTGTTTCTTTTCTTTTATAAAAACATTGCTTCCCGGTTCCCCCAATATTCCAATATTAAGCCAAACTGAAAAAATAGCGTGGAAATCGTTCAAAAGTGTTACGGAAAAGCATTTCGGAAAATTTTAAGCTCAGAACTATCGTGACACTACTCAGAGTGAATTCTTACATTCATTCAAAGATACTGGGTGTAATATGTTCTTAAAATTAATTTCATGGACTTCCACCTTGAGAATCTCGGTGCCGTCATCGACGAACATGGTGAGCGATTTTCCCAAACGTCTCGATCACGAAAAAGAGGTACCAGGGAAAGTGGACTTCTGTTTTTTTTTTTTTTTGTTGCAAGCTTAACGATCACTGTGGGCAACTCAGTGGACTATAAGTAGTCGCGCGTCCCTGGTTTAGGCCCATGGGCCGTGGGTGGCCTAGTGGTCAACGTTCGTGACTTCCACGGAGAAGACCTCGGGTTCGATCCCAGGTAAGTACGAACGCTCGAACCACTAAATATCCGCCGTGCGTCGGATGGGCACGTTAAGCCGTCGGACCCCGGGTACTGGCCCCCAGGTAATAAACAAGGGCGTCTTTCTCCCCCTTTCTACCTCGCTTCTGTGTCACTTTCTTATCGGGCACTCTAGCCCAAAGCTCCTAGCTTCCTATTTCTAACGATTGTTTAAAACCTGGGGGCCGCCCCGGTGGCGCAGTGGTCTAAGCGATGGCCACTGATCTTTCGTCCGGAAGGGGTCCGGGTTCGAATCCCGGCGAGGCATGGATGTTTTTGTTTGTCTTACGGCACTGGCTCCTTCCCTTCCCTGGAACCAGTGACCCTAAATTAGGGACGGGCGACTGCTTATAGCCCATTGAGTTGCTCACGTTGGTCGTTAAACCTCCGATAAAAAAAAAAAAAAAAAAAAAAAAACCTGGTGTCAGACACTCCTTTCCTAAAATCCTCTACTTATGATCTGATCTGATTTAGGCCAATGGTTCCAGGAAAGGGAGAGAGCCGGCGCCGTAGACCTCTACCAAACACACACAACATCCATGCCTCACCCGGATTCGAAACCGGACCCATCTCGGATGAATGATCAGAAGCCATCGCTTAGACCACTGCGCCACCTGGGGGGCAAAAGTGGAGTTCTAGCATGCTTGCTGACTATTTGTTTGACACTTAAGATGGGTTTAACGACCACAGCGAGTCACTCAGTGGGCTATAAGCAGTCTCCCGTCCCCCATTTAGGTCCACTGGTTCCAGGGAAGCGAAAGAGCCAGCGCCGTAAGACAAACGCAACATGCATGCTTCACCGGGATTCGAACCCGAGACCCAACTCGGACGAATGACCAGAAGCCATCGCTCAGACCACTGCCTCACCGGGGCGGCAAAAGTAGAGTTCTAGCATGCTTGCTGACTATTTGTTTGACACTTAAGAGGGGTTTAACGACCACAGCGAGTCATTCATTGGGCTATAAGCAGTCTCCCGTCCCTAATTTAGGGCCACTGGTTCCAGGGAAGGGAGAGAGCCAGCGCCGTAAGACAACACACAACATACATGCCTCATGGGATTCGAACCCGGACCCAACTCGTACGAATGGTTGGTCGGAAGCCAGCGTTTAGACTACTGCGCCACCGAGGCGGCCTTTGTAGGTTTAGCGACCACTGTGAGCCGCCCCGGTGGCGCAGTGGTCTAAGCGATGGCCTCCGATCATTCGTCCGAACGGGGTCCGGGTTCGAATCCCAGTGAGGCATGGATGTTGTGTTTGTCTTACGGCACTGGCTCTCTCCCTTCCCTGGAACCAGTGACCCTAAATTAGGGACGGGCGACTGCTTATAGCCCAATGAGTTGCTCACGGTAGTCGTTAAACATCCAATAAAAAAAAAAAAATCACCGTGAGCAGCTGAATGGGCTATAAGTAGTCGCATGTCCTTAATTTAGGGCTACTAAATCCAGGGAAGGGGAGACCCAGTGCGTGTGACCCAAACACATCCATGACTGACTGGGATTCGAACCCGGAGCCATCTTGGACGAATGGTTAGAAGTCAGGACTTAGACCACTGCTCCATTGGAGCTGCAAGAGGGACGTACCAGATGCTGAATACAGAAGAAAATGACCAGCTGTCACTTTTTTGGTAATACGAATAGTGTTGTAAATGTATGTAAATATACGATGTTTTTTTTTTTTTTTTTTTTTGATTGAAGGTTTAACGACCACCGTGAGCAACTCAATGGGCTATAGGCAGTCGCCCGTCCCTAATTTTGGGTCACTGGTTCCAGGGAAGGGAGAGAGCCAGTGCCATAAGACAAACACAACATCAATGCCTCACCGGGATTTGAACCCGGACCCCTTTCGGATGAATGATCAGAGGCCATCGCTTAGACCACTGCGCCATCGGGGCGGCACAATTTTTTCAGACTTAACCTGTATGTTACTAAAAGTTCCTGCGTGATAGACAAAAACTAAAATTATTATTAGGATCAGTTCTTGTATGCCAAAAATTTGGTTTTATTTTGTAAACCTGCGTAATTTTCCGCTAGAATGTATTGTGTGCAAATCTGAATATGATTTTTTCGATTTTCAAAATTTGCTTTGCGCGCTTGATGCGTACAACGTTGATTTTCTTATGTAAACAGATCGTTCCTTACTAACTTTAAATGTACCTTGGCAAAACAATACACCAAGGCTTCCTATTGTGGAGATAATAATACTAATTTTACGGCTAATTTTAATTGGATTTTCCAAAATGAACACACGTCTCTTCTACGTGATGAAAGCAACCACAAACGTTTGCATCATTACGTTTTTATACGTGCAGGAATTCAGATATAAACTATCCGAAAACTCCCCCCCCCCTCGCCACCAGTTCTTTTCGCCTCCTACCTTTTTCCCAACACGCCCTTCAAAGCCGTCTTAATCTGGCCAGAGAATTGGTACCCGTTCAGAAAAGCGTTTTTCAGCTAGCTCTGAGAAGTGCGTTGTTCTTTCAGGAAATAAGGTCACCAGGAAAACGAGTTTTGAATGAATAATAAAAAAGCTGCAGTCGCTTTGGATTTTTCTGATCTGTTTAGGAAGTTTCACGTGCTTTTCTTTTTCTTTGCTGAATTTCGAAAAAAAAAACAAACTAGGGAATGGCATCACAGAGCAAAATCAAAAGGCCGGTCCAGGAAATGCGCGTTAACCAGTCACGATTAAATAGATATTACTCTGACAAAACGCAGTGCTAGAAATCTTCATTTCTTGTAATACTAGAAAAAAATTCTCACCTGATTTTAGGTAACGTGACCTTTTCTTTTATGGGGACTTTAATTAAATTTGGCGCATGTATCTCTGAGATTGAATAAAGAGATCTGCATAATAATTGGTATTTTTTGGAGGGTTAACAGAAAACGTTTTCTTTTTAGGACAGCGGTTAGTATTAAGGCTACAGAATTTAGGTAAACAGATAGAGCTCGCAGAAAATGATTCCATTTTTTTTTATGTCAGTTTGTAAGCTAATAAAATTCTCCTGTTAGTGACACCGATTTAACTCGGTTTTAAGGAATACTTCGTTACGGCATAAATAATTTTTCAATTTGTGATTGTGAGTTACTACCACAGTTGTCTTTTTTACTTCATTAAAATACAATTGCAATAGAAAACAACCAATTATATTTAATTTATTAGATTCATTAGCAATACAAAACAACTAGTTCTACTTTTTATTAGGTTCAATTCCAATACAAAACAACTAGTTCTACTTTTTTATTAGATTCAATTGCAATACAAAACAACCAATTCTACTTTATTTATTAGCTTTAATTGCAATACAAAAAAAAATTCTACTTCATTTGTTAGGTTCAATTGTAATATAAAACAAGGTTGACGTATAAAAAAATATAAAAAAAGCCTAAAAGTTTATATAAAAAATATAAATAAAAAATAATATGAAAATAAAAAAAAAATATAAAAAAGGCTTTTGTGCGAAAGCTTGGAAACTTTTATTTATATTCTACACCAAGAAATTCGGATCACTAGTACTATTCAGTATAATTGGTGTACAGTTTCTTGTTATTAATTATTAAATAAATAAAACACCAAATTCGATTTAATTTGTTAAGTTTAATTACAATACGAAACTACCAATTCTACTTAATTTAATAGGTTCAATTGCAACAGAAAACAACTAAGTCTATTATTTTATTAAGTTCAATTGCAATACAAAACAACCAATTTTAATAGCCACTTAACGTTAGATTACCTTTCACTGATGACCTCGGCTGCTTGAAAAGTTGGTATTCGAGAGACCAACTTTTGCGCTGCGCTATGCAAAATGGAAACGAGCATCTTGAATTTATTTCCTAAAATTATATATTCACTAGGAACCCCTGTCAAAATTATATGATAACTGCATTAAATCTATGAGCAAAATTGTTTAAAAATTTTGTCCTGAAAATGATTTCATGCAAATAAAAATTTCATTTTGTTCCAATTTTTTCCCAGGTAAATTAAATCGCTTTTACAAATAAAGAGACGAATTTGAAAATAAAGTCGGAGAGTTCTTGCATTTACAGTTTTTACAAAAGCAAATTTTAAATGGATTTTTACAGGGGCGCCACTAAGACGTTTTAGATTATATGTATATACATGTACATATATTGTACGAGGGTTGTACCGAAAGTAATGCAAAAGTGGCCACAACTTTTTTATTAACTGACAGAGGTCGTTCAAATTGCACAGGTTGGTAGAGTAACTCTTCCTCTATAGTAACCCTTCTTCTTCATTGCAGGTAAATACGAGGGTTGTACCGAAAGTAACGCAAAAGTGGGCACAACTTTTTTATTAACCGAAAGAGGTCGTTCATATTGCACATGTTGGTAGAGTAACTCTTCCTCTATAGTAACCCTTCTTCTTCATTGCAGGTAAATACGAGGGTTGTACCGAAAGTAACGCAAAAGTGGGCACAACTTTTTTATTAACCGAAAGAGGTCGTTCATATTACACATGTTGGTAGAGTAACTCTTCCTCTATAGTAACCCTTCTTCTTCATTGCAGGTAAATACGAGGGTTGTACCGAAAGTAACGCAAAAGTGGGCACAACTTTTTTATTAACTGAAAGAGGTCGTTCATATTGCACATGTTGGTAGAGTAACTCTTCCTCTATAGTAACCCTTCTTCTTCATTGCAGGTAAATACGAGGGTTGTACCGAAAGTAATGCAAAAGTGGGCACAACTTTTTTATTAACTGAAAGAGGTCGTTCATATTGCACATGTTGGTAGAGTAACTCTTCCTCTATAGTAACCCTCCTTCTTCATAGCAGGTAAATACGAGGGTTGTACCGAAAGTAATGCAAGAGTGGGCACAACTTTTTTATTAACTGAAGGAGGTCGTTCATATTGCACATTTTGGTAGAGTAACTCTTCCTCTATAGTAACCCTTCTTCTTCATTGCAGGTAAATACGAGTGTTGTACCGAAAGTAATGCAAAAGTGGGCATAACGTTTTTATTAAATGACAGAGGTCGTTCAAATGGCACATGTTGGTAGAGTAACTCTTCCTCTATAGTAACCCTTCCTTTTCACTGCAGGTAAATACGAGGCTTGTTCCGAAAATAATGCAAAAGTGGGCCTAACGTTTTTATTAAATGAAAGAGGTCGTTCAAATAGCACATGTTGGTAGAGTAGCTCTTTCTCTATAGTAACCCTTCTTCTTCATTGCAGGTAAATACGAGGGTTGTACCGAAAGTAATGCAAAAGTGGGCATAACGTTTTTTTTAAATGACAGAGGTCGTTCAAATGGCACATGTTGGTAGAGTAACTCTTTCTCTATAGTAACCCTCCTTCTTCATTGCAGGTAAATACGAGGGTTGTACCGAAAGTAATGCAAAAGTGGGCATAACGTTTTTTTTAAATGACAGAGGTCGTTCAAATGGCACATGTTGGTAGAGTAACTCTTTCTCTATAGTAACCCTCCTTCTTCATTGCAGGTAAATACGAGGGTTGTACCGAAAGTAATGCAAAAGTGGGCATAACGTTTTTTTTAAATGACAGAGGTCGTTCAAATGGCACATGTTGGTAGAGTAACTCTTTCTCTATAGTAACCCTCCTTCTTCATTGCAGGTAAATACGAGGGTTGTACCGAAAGTAATGCAAAAGTGGGCATAACGTTTTTTTTAAATGACAGAGGTCGTTCAAATGGCACATGTTGGTAGAGTAACTCTTTCTCTATAGTAACCCTCCTTCTTCATTGCAGGTAAATACGAGGGTTGTACCGAAAGTAATGCAAAAGTGGGCATAACGTTTTTTTTAAATGACAGAGGTCGTTCAAATGGCACATGTTGGTAGAGTAACTCTTTCTCTATAGTAACCCTCCTTCTTCATTGCAGGTAAATACGAGGGTTGTACCGAAAGTAATGCAAAAGTGGGCATAACGTTTTTTAAATGACAGGGGTCGTTCAAATGGGACATGTTGGTAGAGTAACTCTTTCTCTATAGTAACGCTCCTTCTTCATTGCAGGTAAATACGAGGGTTGTACCGAAAGTAATGCAAAAGTGGGCATAACGTTTTTTTTAAATGACAGAGGTCGTTCAAATGGCACATGTTGGTAGAGTAACTCTTTCTCTATAGTAACCCTCCTTCTTCATTGCAGGTAAATACGAGGGTTGTACCGAAAGTAACGCAAAAGTGGGCACAACTTTTTTATTAACTGACAGAGGTCGTACAAATTGCACAGGTTGGTAAAATAACCCTTCCTCTAGAGTAACCCTTCTTCTTCATTGCAGGTAAACAATGGATTCCAAGCAGAAGCAACGTGTCTCATTGAGTTCTTGACGAAGGAAGGGTGAAGGCTGTCCGATGTCCACAGAAGGCTACAGAATGTTTACGGAGAGGACACCATTGACAAGAGCAATGTGCACCGATGGATGAAGAACTTTAAAGATAGAGAAACTAGCATTGAAGACAAACTACGCAATGGGAGACCATCGTCTGCGACCATTGGTACTAATCGTCAGGGAGTGGATGAATTGATTCGCGGGGAGAGACGAGTCACAATCCATGAGCTTGTTGCACAACTGGACTGTGGTCACAATGCCATACAGAAGAGAGTGAAAGACATAGGGTATCGGAAAGTGTGTGAAAAGTGAGTAACCTCGGCAGTTGACACCTGATTTGAAGAGAGAAGGGTGTAAGTCTGCTCTAATCTGCTAGAAGCGTTTGGAGCTAATGAAGACAACTTTTTTCCGATCTGGTGACAAGGGGTGAAAGGTGGGAATATCTTTACGATCCGGAAACGATGAATCAATCAATGGAATGGCGTCACACCTCTTCACCGAGGCCTAAGAAGTTCAAGAGCCAGCGATCAGCACAGAAAGTCACTGTGACTGTGTTTTGGGATGACAGGGGTGTCATTCTCCTTGATTGTCTGGAACGTGGCTGTACCATGACCAGCGAGAGGTACATTGAGACACACAAGAAGCTTAGAGAAGCCATAAGGAGGAAGAAACAGAACAAGAATCTGAAAAGGATTCACATTCACCATGACAATGCGAGACCACACGCATCTTTGGCAACAAATCAGGCGATCAGCAAATTAGGCTTGTCTGTTTTTCCCCATACACCGTACAGCCCATATCTGGTGCCCTCCGACTTCCACCTTCTCGGTACAATGAAGGAAAATCTCCAAGGACAACGATTTTATGACACGGACGAGATGAAATCGGCTGTGAAGAAGTGGGTACAACAGTCCACACTTGAATTTTTTCAAAGAGGTTTCGAGCGTTGGGTTCAACGATGGCACAAATGCATCGCTTGTGATGGAGACTATGTTGAGCAGTACCTTTGTATAGAGAAAGAGTTACTCTACCAACATGTGCAATCTGAACGATCTCGTTAGTTGATAAAAAAGTAATTCCGACTTTTGAATTACTTTCGGAACAACTCTCGTATATATATACCCTCAGTAAACAAAATATTAGAGATAGGGGCGATGGGCAGGTGACATGGGCATACCTCGCACAGAGTGGGAGACCCAAACCAAACGCAGGCGATAAATACGTGGACAGCAGTGCTTTCCACCAGTGTATCGCAATCGACAAACATTAGTGACAGGGGTGATGGGCAGTTGACATGAACATACCCCGCGCAGAGTGGAACAGACCCAAACCAAACGCTGGCGATAAATAGACGGACATCAGGGCTTTCCAGCATTGTATCGCAGTCGACAAACTTTAGTGATAGGGGTGATGGTCATTTGACGTGGGCATCCCCTGCGTAGACCCAAACCGAAAGCAGGCGACAAATAAGCGGACAGCAGGGCTTCCCAACAGTGTATCGCAATCGACAAACATTCGTGATAGGGGTGATGGTCATTTGACATGGGCATCCCCTTCACATAGTGGAACAGACCCAAACCAAACGCAGGCGATAAATAGGCGGACAGCAGGGCCTCCCAGCAGTGTATCGCAGTCGGCAAACATTAGTGGTAAGGGTGGTGAGCAATTGACATGGGCATCCCCCGCGCAGAATGAAACAGACCCAAACTGAACTCAAGCGATAAATAGGGGTACAGCAGGGCTTCCCGATAGTGTATTGAAATCGATAAATATGGATAAGCATGGTGATTGGAGCGACTTTGGTCGTGAATGCATTGTTGGCGAAAGGTAGTAGGTCATTCCATCGATCAAGTGGTAAGAACTCTAGGTTTCCCGAGGGCAACCATATCAAGGGTGTACCGCGAGTATTCTATTGACGAGCACACCAGCGCACAGAGAGCAAGGGGCGGACGACCGCACGCCATCGACGAACGGGATTGATGTAGATTATCCAGCCTCACACAGATTGACCGATTGGCAACGGCTGCGCAAATCAAGTGCAGATTAAATGTCAGAGACCCAAGTATCGTCTGCGTCAAACAGTACGGCGCACGTTGCATCCCCGGGCAATGTGCGCCGTTGCCTAGGGATAACTTTCTCTATGCGAAGGTACTACTCAACATAGTCTCCATCACAAGCGATGTATTTGTGCCATTGCTGAACCCAACTCTCGAATACTCTTTGAAAATATTCAGCTGCGGGCTGTGGTACCCACTTCTTCACAGCCACTTTCACCTCATCGTTCGAATTCCGGGATCCATGGATGCTGTGTTTGTATTACGATCTTCAATTTCTTCCTTCCCTGGAACCAGTTGCCCTAAATTAAGGACGGGTGACTGCCTATAGCCTATTGAGTTGCTCACAGTGATCGTTAAACCTTCAATCAAAAAAAAAAAAAAAAAAAGGAAAAAGAAACCCTATGAACCATGTATGGCCAGTGCATACACCAAATGAAAGAGAGAATCTTCAAGTTTTCGTAGGTCACAATGCTAGTAAGGTGGCCTCAGCTGTCGCTTTGAGGCCACCTCACTAGCATTGTGCTGTTCACCGTTTACTCAACAAAATGCTCCCCTGCCATCGGATTGGTTGCAGTGGTAACCATGACTGAGTTCTGTACAGCTGGTCAACAAGATCACCAGAACTTACACCCTGCAACTTCTTCTTTTGGGTATATGTTACAGATACTGTGTACAAGCCACCGTTGCCTACAACCTTGGATGAGCTGAAAAAACACTTTGTTACACCGGTAGAGTCATTAACAATAGACATTTTGCAGCGAGTATGGGAGGAAAGAAACTATCGTCTCGGCGCGTTTGCTAGTGTAACTAAGGGAAGTATCACACAGAGCTCTTATAAAATGAAGAAGACTCGGACAGTTTTTCTTTTGATTGATGTATCATAACTCACTCTGTATTTGTAAACTTCGAAAATACAGAGGATGAGTCGAAAATTTTGCAATATTTGGATCACTTTATGTCTTCATACGTACCTTTACGACGAAAGCTGACTGGCATTCAAAGTATAGGCCACCTTGTTGCATTGTCTTTAGCCATCTGTCTGCAGTTCTTCGATTCTACAGAGGGTGAGTCGAAAGTTTTGCAATATTTGGATCATTTTATGTCTTCATACGTACCTTTACGACGAAAGCTGATTAGCATTCAAAGTATAGGCCATCGTGTTGCACCGTCTTTAGTTATCTGTCTGCCAGTTCTTCGATTCTACAGAGGGTGAGTCGAAAGTTTTGCAATATTTGGATCACTTTATGTCTTCATACGTACCTTTGCTGACTAGCATTCAAAGTATAGGCTATCGTGTTGCACCGTCTTTAGCCATCTGTCTGCCAGTTCTTCGATTCTACAGAGGGTTAGTTGAAAGTTTTGCAATATTTGGATCACTTTATGCCTTCATACGTATCTTTACGACGAAAGCTGACTAGCATTCAAAGTATAGACCATCGTGTTGCACCGTCTTTAGTTATCTGTCTGCCAGTTCTTCGATTCTACAGAGGGTGAGTCGAAAGTTTTGCAATATTTGGATCACTTTATGTCTTCATACGTATCTTTACAACGAAAGCTGACTAGCATTCAAAGTGTAGGCCATAGTTTTGCACCGTCTTTAGCCATCTGTCTGCCAGGTCGGCGATTCCGCTGCGGTACCAGGTTTTGTCCTTCGAAGCGAAGAACTTCTTCACCCCAGCTACGCCCTCCTCCTCGTTGTTGAAGTGCCGCCCGCGAAGGAAGTAGGCGGACTGGAACAGGTAATAATCCGACGGGACAAGGTACGGATTATATGCTGGGTGTGGAATCAGTTCGATGCCCTCAAGTTTGTGGAGTTTTGCCAGGGTCGTTCACGCGGTATGAGGCCGAGCGTTGTCCTGCTGTAGGAGAGCGCGCTTTCTGTTCACCAGTTCCGGATACTTCTCCTCCAAAACGGCATACTTCCGCTCCAGCTATTCAGAGTAGAGGTTGGCGTTGATGGCCCGTCTGTCTGGAACAAATTTGTAATGAATTATCCTCCTCGAAATTCCACCAGATGCAGAGCATTACCTGGTGCTCGAAGCATTAACGGTTGGCAACAGGTTCTGGGAGCTTGCCCGGGCTCAACCACTGCCGTTGTGTGTTAGGATTGCGGAAATAGTCCCACTTTTCATCGCACGTAACAATTCGCTTCATGAAACGTGCATCGCGCGGGTTTTCTAGGAGTTTCGTGCACACTTCCACTAGGCGGTTTGCTTCAGCTGGCGTCAGTTCGTGAAGGACAATACGATAGCTCCTGTAGACCTTGACGAGGTCCTGAATGTGACGAACCACTGTTTTCTGTGATATGCCTAGCTTGCCTAATAATCTCGGAATGTTGGTTGTCGGACTTGAGTCTACGGCACAGAATCCACGGTTTGCTGGCTACCTGACCTTGGCTGATCGTCGAGGTTTCTGTCACCTGAGCGGAATTTTTTTAACCATCTGGTTGCAGTGCTATGGTCAACGGAACCTTCCTCTTTCGCATGACAAATGTTTCGTGTTGCTTGAGTAGCATTATGGCCGTGTTCAAACTCGTAAAGCAAAATTTCCCTAATTAGCTGGTTGTGGCTGTTCTTCTTTTAGGCGTCCCAACCACAGACAGAACGACTACGTGCAATGCTGTTCACAGCAACGACTACTACTTTATATCCCTTTCGACTGACTGCAGTGCGCGACTTGTACTATACTTAAGCTGACCAGAAGTCTCCACTTCTTGAGGACAGTCCTCAAATTTAGTTTACTGTCCTTAAAAACGTATGATGCCTTTAGGGACGTAAATTGTCCTCAAATTTTGATGTTTGTTCTCAAATGTCCTCGAATTTACACTTCCTCATTAGCTTGTTAGATTTCTAATGAAAAATGTTTTATAACGAAGTACATTTCTCCGTCATTTTTGTCCACGCCGGGGCTCGAACTCGGGTCCCCTCACTCTGGAATAAGTTGCTCTACCAATTGAGCTACGCGGACGTTCGTTATCGCTGCTATCTGCCTTTATGTCGTGTATCTCCTGCTGGGCAGACACGTCAGATCTCCCTCCCCCCGAAAGAGGGCCGGGGGCATGGCTCACGGGTCTGCCGTTACCATGAATCGTCGCAGGTAGCCATCCTCTGTAGAACGTACTTGAGAACTCCCAGTCAATCTAGTGTGTGGAACGCAACGTCACACACATATATTTTTCGAAGCTCTGGAGAAGGGGTTCTCTTTTTTTTCATATCTCGCGGTGTGGAAAGATCATCACACCATTTCGAGATCTTGAACGGCCGGGTCATCCGGAAAGTTCGGGCGCCATTATAGCGAAGTAAATTTCTCCGTCACTTTTGTCCGCGCCGGGGCTCTAACCCGGGTCCCCTCATTTCGGAATAAGTCGCTCTACCAATTGAGCTACGCGGATGTCGTGCGCGTCCTGCTGGGCACGCACGTCACAGTTCTTAAAAGCAGGTTTCGTTGTACTAATTTTCCGACATGCTTCTTGTGAAAACAAATTTTGACTTTTTTTTTTTTTTTTTTTTGCTTCTTTCCGAGTTTAACGACCACGGCGAGCAACTCTCAGGACTATAAGCAGTCACCTGTCTCTAATTTGGAGACATTCGTTCTAGGGAAGAGAGAGAGAGAGAGAGAGAGAGCAAGTGCTGTAAGACAAACACACCATCCATGTCTCAGTCGGGATTCGAATCCGTACCCACTTGTACGAATGGTCAGTGGCCATTACTAGGACACTGAACTACTGGTGCGGTCAAATTTCAAGTAAAAATTTCAGCAAACAGTCGACGTTTCTCCAAAAACTTTGGCAAAATGAAAAATTCGCCATGCAATTAGTTTGGTGTGCAGCTTGATTTTAATTCGGCACATATACAAGGCAAAGCATTTCATTTTTGCTAATATGTTCTCGCCATCATAATTCTACTTTGTCAATACAAATTACCAACATTCTACAAGATATGTTCCTTTAAGACACAAATTTGAATGTGTAATATCACACTTATTGAAGCAATGCAGTTTTGTGAGAAAAAGATTTGCATAATTATTTTTAGTACGTATACGTCCCCATATAAACTGCCGATTTGGGGACGCCACGCCCTTTTGTCCTCAAATCAGTGTTCCGATATCTGGTCACCTTAACTATACTCCAAGTCACTCTAATGGTGTACTGTTGTTGAAGGCTAGGAGCCTTATCACGACCTATGTGTAGAAAGCAAGAACGGTATCACTCCGCGTTACGCTGAACTCCTGCTTTTCCCTCTCTGTCAAACAATTACTCTTGCATTTTCTCCACACGCGCCCCACTGACGGATTTATGACCCAACCTAAAATAACTGCACAATATTTTTTCCTTTTCTTTCTTCGACTGCCTGATGCTATACTTTGATATCTTTAAATTCAGCAAAGCATAAATTAAAGCTGAATCACGAAGTTAATCTTAACACCACAATGAACTAAAAAACAGGAATCCGTTTCAAGAGAAGCAGTGTCGGTTGTGAATAGGGGTGTGGTGGATTCCAAACGTATCCCCTACTGCCTGTTTAAGTAACATATCCCCTTGAGTTCCCCCGATTGCCAATTTATTTTTCGCTGTGTTGGGAGAAGTTATCTCCCCCCCGCCTCTTCAAATCGGTCTCGTTCATTTCGTCCACAGGTACATTTCGTCGACACTCATTTCGTCGACATTTACATTTCCATTTCGTCGACACTTGATATGTATATGCATACACTCGATGCCTCAAAATATTCGTAAAATCTACAGTTTCCAATTTAGAACCACCAAATTTTTTATACTATCTCATTGTACTCTAACTAAGACCGTACACGGTTTATGGAAGGGGTCGGGGCCCGGGGTCAAGTGGGTCCCATACAATATTTTCGTAAAATCTACAGTTTCCAATTTAGAATCACTAAATTTGGTATACTATATCATTGTACTCTTACACCAACTTAGACCATACACGGAAGGAGTCGGGGCCCGGGGTGAAGGGGGCCCCATACAAAATTTTCGTAAAATCTACAGTTTTAAATTTAGAATCACCAAATTAGGTTTACCATATCATGGTACTCTAGAACTGTGTTGCAGTTCTTAAGTAAAAAATGGAAATTTTTGAGAAAATTTTGTATAGGGATCCCTTTACTCCGGGCCGCGACCCCTTCCAAAAACCGTGTACGGTCTAAGTTAGAGTACCATGAGATAGTATACCAAATTTGGTGGTTCTAAATTGAATACTGTAGATTTTACGAAAATTTTGTATGGGGCCCCTTGATCCCGGGCCCCGACCCCTTCTGTCTATGGGCTAAGTTGGTGTAAGGGTATAATGAGATGGTGTACCAAATTTGGTGGTTCTAAATTGAAAACTGTAGATTTTACGAAAATGTTGTATGGGGCCCCCTTGACCCCGGGCCCCGACCTTTTCCATCTATGGTCTAAGTTGGTGTAAGAGTACAATGATATAGCATACCAAATTTGGTGGTTCTAAATTGAAAACTGTAGATTTAACAAAAATGTGGTATGGGGGCCCTTCACCCCAGGGCCCGACCCCTTCCGTCTGTGTTCTAAGTTGGTGTAAGAGTACAATGAGATAGTATACCAAATTTGTTGGTTCTAAATTGGAAACTGTAGATTTTACGAAAATGTTGTATGGGTCTCCCTTGACCCCGGGCCCCGACCAATTCCAAAAATCACGGACGGTGTAAGTTACAGTACCATGAGATAGTACACCAAATTTGTTGGTTCTGAACTTTTTTCGGTTTTTTAGGAATCGGTTGTTTGTATATACTGTATAGTGTCGACGAATTGAGTGTCGACGAAATGTACCTGTCGACGAAGTGAACCAGACCCCTTCAAATCTGTACAGCGTCAGCCGAAAGTGCGAGGCTCTTGATTGAGTTACTTAGATCAAATTAATATCTGAAAACTCTGACTTTTTGAAAATCTGTTTTAGATAGCAATTTGTCCAGTAAACTGCTAAGCAAACCAAACTCGATTCTGAGCAATAGTTCTGTTGCTTTTGCCTCTTAACATTAGGGACTATTTTTCGTAGCGGAAGTAGCTATTTCGTACCTTCAGTAGTGGTACACTCTCAGGTTGACTCGGAGTACAGTTTAAACACGTGACATACCCGCCGCAGCACATGCGATTATGCAAATATTCCAAAACCTTCGTATCACGTTATGTATACTCTTTTGAAATCGGATGTATCATTTTGAATTGCCTTCCTCATCTCGTAACAGTACGAGCTGCTGTTTTACCACAATCTTGTGTATTTTCCTCCACACCAATGCCGAGGCAGCTGCATGAACAATTACTAATTGGAAAAGTTAAACGCAGCAAAGTGTTGAATGGTGTTCTCTAGATTTCCTCGAGTCCCGCTTGGAAGAGGAAGTTTATTCTGGAATATAAACATATGACCTTGTTCTAAATTAGATTTCGTGGCTCTAATTGCTCATTCTGAAGTGTGACCGCTGAATACAGATACGCGAGATCAATTAGAAATCAACGTGCGCTGATACATTAAATCCTGTTTCCGACTGTGACAACGGAAACTATCGTGTGGGTATATGACCTGTTTTTAGAGAAGAAAGCAGACTTGTTACTTCTCCGAAATTTTATTTTTTACTCTCCTTTCAAGACGACCGTTTTGATTGCCTTCAAAAATTATCAGTGATTTCTGTGACACCTTTGGAACATCTTCTGGGAAACGGAGTGCATGAGCAATCGGTGCTAGTAGCCCTGGTAAGTCTGTCAGTCCGTCCGTTTGTGGTCCCCATAACCTTGTAGGCTTTACAGAGGATGATCAGAAAGAAATGCCACCATACACTGAAGGGCAAATTGAATTAGAGATACTGTCTAGTAACGTGTAGCACCACCTTTCGTCCTGATGACGGTGGCGATTCGTCTCGGCATGGACTCGACAAGACATCGGAAGCATTGAGAAGCCATACGAATCCACGACCCCTAAACAAGCTCCCACAGTTCACGAAGATTTGGAATCCCAGATGTGCTCGATAGGATTGAGGTCAGGTGACCTAGCTGGCCAACGAAGCGAGGTCACGTTGGTGGAGTGTTCATTCAACCATTCGGATACAATTCGGGAGCTGCATTGTCTTGTTGCAGGATGAGGTCCCCAGTGGGATGTTGAAGACGCACAAACGGGAGCAAATGGTCGTCCAGGATATCCCGGTAACGTTTACCTGTGAGAAACGATGTCACACGTACCGGGGGGTCCCATTTTAGTCCACGTAAACAGTCCCTAGACGAGAATGCCACCCTCGCGAGCTTGAAGAGTACCCTGCTGGCAAGAAGGATCCATCGCTTCATGTGGTTTGCGCCGTACTCGTATCCTGCCATCCGCATGTACCAACGTGAATCTCGACTCATCAGTCCAGACAACATGTTCCCGCGCTCATGGCGATGTTCCCGCGCCGATGCTAATCTTTGCACCCTGTGATGTGCGGTCAGCAGCGGTATCCTCGTGGGACGATGGCTTCTGTACCCCATAGCGAGGAGAAGGTTCTGGATGGTATGGCTGCTTACACGTTTTTGTGCACCAGCGTTAAATTGCCGAGTGATTTCTTGCACTGTGGACCATCTGTCCGCTGTTACAATGCGAGCTAGCCGACGATGACTCCGCTCATCCACACGCTGTTGTCCACGACAGTTGGCCCTTGCAGGGATAGTTTTACCGGATTCGACGTACTCACGGTGCACCCGTGACACATTGGCTCGTGAAAATATCAGTGTCTGCACGACTTCCGAGGTGGAGTGACCCATTCGTCGAACCCCGACAATTTGCCCACGATCAAATGCGCTTAGATCCTTCGTCTTACCCATACTGCGTCCGACTCCTACTGATTTCCGTCGCATCACTCCTTATATTATCGGATCACTGCATACGTCATGTCGTTTCCGTTTACAGGGCCGCCGACAGCGCCACATTTGCATAACGCCAGTTGTCTCTAATTCAATTGCTCTTCAGTGTATTTTTATTTGTAACCGATAATGTGTGAAAAACAGACATTGTACATAATGCCTAGGAAATCTATAGAATGCGTGACTTTTTTAGGCAAAGCATGAAGTATTTATGTTATTTTAATATTGTACATGCTTTTCCTACTAGGCATTTTATATAAATACTAGGCGTTATATAAAACGACAAGAACTATTTACGCGAAGTATGAAAATAGAATCATGAAAAGGCTATTAATAAAACGTATATGAAAATCAAGAAGGAAATACAAAGTAAAGTATGCGACTTCCTTACTGAAAGAACAAGAAAAAAGACAAGCACTGACCTACTTGTTCAATAAGGAAGGCTAGATAGGGATTTGAATTACATTTAACCCTTTAAGCGGCGGATACACCCAGGCCAAAATTTTCCTGCGCTCCTCAAACAGAAGTGTTCTCTAAGTGACTGGGTTATATGAACTCTTAGGCTAAACAATTACTCTCCCTCTTTCATCTCAGGAACATCGACTATGAATCTGTCGCTGGTTCTAAGTGCTCTCTTACAGTCCTTAGTCTTACAGCATGTAGTCTGATTCCCTTATAGTCCTTTATTCTCTGTTACATCACCCAAGGAGTAATTCAGAAGGAGCAGTCCCCCGGACATGGACATCATGCCACAGGGTAGAAACAAGTTATTCAAACATCTTTCCTCTTCTTTCCCAGGTTGGTCGCCTTTTTTATAGCATTCTTAGCGGAAAATATAATCAGACAGGAAGGATTAATGATAATCATATTCCTAAATGTCCACTTAGAATGCCAAACCTTAGGGAAAAGCATCGCCTTCTGATGCGCAGGCACACTCGTTTCTGTCGCGTTCGGCCGACTTCTGGGACAGCGAATATATTCGTTCGAGCTGATTTCAGCCCATTTTGTTTACCCCGAGTTAATTCGTTCCAGCCATTTGAAGGGTGACTTGTCTTTTTCACAATTAGCACTTCATGTTTTGGCCCTTGGTCTTGCATATCACACCTCACGAATCCTTTACCACTTACTCTGGCCTGAGCGACAGTAGCTGATCTAAGAGTCACGTGGTTCCTTCTTAGTGGTCATCTTAGCCTTTTTCACATAGCTCACTAACTTTTGGTAAGTGGTTTCGGTTAGAAGAAACAGGGTTTTCAGCTGCATTGACTCGCACTTGAGATAATTCTTCGTAGAATCGTCGTTGCATGTTAACATGCATTGAAAATCGTGAAAATCCTCCATGCCAAACATGCCGTGATTCCTTTCCTGACACTACACTTTACTCCGTCATTCTCAAACAACGCAGTGTGGGCTAACGTCTGCTGCGCAAATTGGAACTCGCGTGTTTCGTCACTGCTGAACAAAGACAGAATTGCAAATGGCGTTAATACTAAATACTGTCCGCTTGAACCGAGAGGTGAAAAGTGAATAAAAAAAAACGTCATAGGCGGCACTTAACGCGAGCATTGAAAGTCACGTGCCTCTCCACGTGAGAAAAAAGTCCCTGGTGGGAGTATATTATATTTTGCCGATTTGCCTTTCAACATTTTTTTTTTGGTTGAAGGTTTAACGACCATCGTGAGCAACCCAATGGGCTATAAACTGTCGCCCGTCTCTAATGTGGGGCCACTGGTTCCAGGGAAGGGAGAGAGCTAGTACCCTGAGACAACACAACATCCATGCCTCACTGGGATTCGAACCCGGACCCTCCTCGGACGAATGGTCATAACCCATCGCTTAGACCACTGCGCTACCGGGCGGCCTTGGCATTGCATAGAATGGATATAGAATGATATTGCATTGTATAGAATTGCACATTTCCGCTGCTGTATGTTGCTTAAAGAAAAACGTGGAAAGAGAGATGACTTTGTTTATTTACATTGTCTCTACGTATTTGGAAGATTTTTACCATTTCTCTCGCCCTTTGGATTTATTAGCTATAATTAAGTAGCTTGCGCCGTTAAGCCCCACTAGATGGAGACGTCTCAGTTAATGAGCCCATCCCTACGAATTTGTGAAGTCAGATGATGACTGATAAACACACATAGTGCAGTGGATTGTTTTTTTTCTTGTTTTTTTGTTTGGAGGTTTAACGACCACCGTGAGCAACTCAATGGGCTATAAGCAGTCACCCGTCCCTAATTTAGGGTCACTGGTTCTAGGGAAGGGAGAGAGCCAGTGCCGTAAGACAAACACAACATCCATGCCTTACCAGGATTCGAACCCGGACCCCGTTCGGACGAATGATCAGAGGCCAGCGCCTTAGACCACTGTGCCACCGGGGCGGCTCAGTGGATTGTTGGCACCGTAACGTAAAGCGAACGCATTGGGCTAGTTATCGAGAGAACTGGGGTTCAATTCCAGCTGTGTGTTGGTTAAATAAAAACGTGGAAAGAGCGATGACTTTGTCAATTTACATTGCATAAAATGCCTAGGAAATGTGCGAAACGTTAAGCGTTTTGATGTCCCATTTTTGGCATTCTACAGATTTCCTAGGCATTCTGTACAATGCCTAATTTCGCACATTGCCGGTAACTTTACAAGCTCAGTGGCAATGCACCAAAATGAAACAAACAAGAATAAAGCTCAGAATTTCTGCTTTAATTCAAGTAAAATGCTTGTTAAACGTTGGAGTATCTATATCGAGATACACCAACGTTTAACAAGTGTTTATAACTGGCCTCTGTAAAAATCTTTCGATTGTTCTCGGAACCATTTCCTCGTGGCGGCACGAACATCTTTGTCACAGGTAAACTGAATTCCTTTCAGACGTCTCTTGAGAGCAGAAAACAACCTGGGCTGTAGGTAGGGTGTTCAAGAATTTCAAACTCTTCGTGACAGGTGAACTGAATTCCTTTCAGATGTTTTTTGAGAGCACAAAACAACAAGAAGTCGGACGGTGCCAAATCTGGGCTGTGGGTAGGGTGTTCAAGAACTTCAAGCTCGATTTTGTGTATGGCCTCTGAAGCACTGGCGTGGGGTTTGGCGTTGGTGTGTTGCAGTATCATTTGTTTTTTTCCACATGCACGCAGTTTATTCTTTGATTTAACATTTTTAAGGTATGCTCGTAGCTCTCAGAGTTGATAGTCGTTCCTTCGACCATGTACTCTTGATGAATAATGCCTCTGTAGTCCCAGAACACAGTGAGCATGAGCTAACTGGCAGGCATTTGATGTTTGAAATTTTTCGCTCGAGGAGAAGATGGGTGTCGGGATTTCAAGGATTGATTTTTCCTTTGTGGGTCATAATGGTGAATCCAGTTTTCATCACCAGTCACAATGCTTCGGAGAAAATCCCTTCCATATTTTTGATAGTGAGAAAGCAACGTTTGACATGTTTCAAGTTTTGATTTCTTCATTTCAGAAGGTACCGTCACTATTATCTCCATAACTAATTGGAACTGGAAAAAGATACTTAGACAGTTCGTGTAGTTTGTAAAGCTATACAAGACTATCCCCTTTAATTCGGAATCGCTGATTTAGTTTTTCAGCAAATTGCGTTGGTATAGTTTTTAGCAATATTTTCGCGTTTTTGGTGTAAAAACAGCTTCCAAAAAGATTCCCTCGCAGTTATCTCCGTAACTAATTGGAACTGGTAAACGGTACTTGCCTAGTTTGTTTAGTTTCTGAAACAAAAAAAAAATTCCCTTTAATTCGGAATAACTGTCTTAGTGTCTGAGCAAATTGCATTGGTATCAATCAGACATCTTACACTAAAAAGTATTTTTTATGGTCTTATATCCTGAAGCTGTAAGATCAGGCAAGATGCAATTACAGCACCAACTACTGTAAAAAAAGGTTTGCGAAAACCAAAAGATATGTGGTTAATATGGGTTATGGTTGCGCAATTCCACAATATTAAAACAAATTTTTTCTACTGGCCACCCTGGTTAAAATTGTGCGTGAGAGGTTTGAAAATGCTTTTCATACATACAGTACAAAGACCGTTCGATGAAAACTAAGAGTAATTTTTTTGAGTTGGCAATATTGCGAAGGGGGAAAATATCCAGGCAGACGACTAACTGAATTAAGGAAGTATCTATGAAAACAGTAATTAACGGTGGCAGACGATTCTGGTTTTATTATTGTGCAGTTGTTTAAGGTACTATAACGAAGTAAATTTCTCCGTCATTTTTGGTCTACGCCAGAAATTGAACCCCAGTCCACTTATTCCGGAACAAGTCGCTCTACCAACTGAGCTACGCAGACGTTCGTTCTTGCTGCTATCTGCCTTTATGTCGTGTGCATCCTGCTGGCAGGCACGTCACATCTCCCCCCCCCCGAAAAAGGGCCGGGGGTATGGCCCACGGGTCAGCGTGACCATGAATCGTTGCAGGCAGCCATCCGCTGTAGAACGTGCACTTGGGAACTCCCAGTCAATCTGGTGTGTGGAATACATCGTCACACACATTTATTTTTCGAAGCGCTGGAGAAGGGATTATCTTATTCTCGCGGTGTGGAAATAACATCACACCATTGCGAGATCTTGAACGGCCGGGTCATCCAGAAAGTTCGGGCGCCATTATAACGAAGTAAATTTCTCCGTCATTTTTGATCCACGCCGGGAATCGAACCAGAGCCCACTTATTACGGAACAAGTCGCTCTACCAACTGAGCTAGGCAGACGTTCGTTTTCGCTGTTATCTGCCTTTATGTCGTGTGCGTCCTACGGGGAACGCACGTCACAGTATGTCTGCATTTCGCTATACAGCTATGGAGTTAAGTGATTCAGAGTTAAGAAGGGAAATGCGTTATGCGATAAAATTTTGCTACCGTTTGGGTAAAACGGCTCTGGAATCAGTTGATTTAATGAAAAGAGCTTACAAAGATAAATGTTTGAGCGAGACAACGAGTTTTACATGGCACCATGATTTCAAAAAAAGGGGGCGTTTGTCGGCAGAACTCGTTCCGAGGTCTGGTCGAGTTAAAAGTGCTGTAACGGAGCGTATTGTTGACATTGTGCGATCCTGCAAGAAGATCGACGAATGACACGTGAAGACATAGCGGTGTCAACTAATATTTAAAAAACGTTGCCATTCCGCATTCTACGCGACAAATTACTGCTTCATTGTGTGTGTTCTAGATGGGTACCTCATCACCTGATGAGAGAACAATTGTTAGGCAGAGTTCAGGTGTATCATGAGTGGAAACAAATGATTTCAAAGGATCCAAACTTTCCAAACACAGTAACAACTGCCGATGAAACATGGGTCCACTATTTCGACACTCTAAATGAAGCACGCAACAAGTGTCTGGAAATACACAGGCTCGCCTCCTCCGAAAAAAATCCACCGAACCAAATCAACTGGGAAGGTGATGATGACAATTTTCTTTGATCATAATGGTGTAGTCTACTAGCATGCCGTTTCTCCACAAATTACTGTCAATGCTGAGAATTACATTTCAGTGTTGAAGCGTCTGCGACGACACATATCGATTAAGCGACCGGGACTGGTGGGCAAGTGGACCCGTCACCATGGTAACGCCCGCCCACATGTGGCAGCTTATGTTCAACAGTTTCTTACAAAATGCGATAGGGAAATCATGCCACAACCTACCTACAGTCCTGACCTCACCCCATGCGATTTCTGGTAGTTTCCAACAATGAAGGAGAAGTTCCGTGGCGCAACATTTAACACAGATCCTGACGTTGTTCAAGCTGTGCAGGTGTCGTTAAAGCAGCTTCCCCAAAATGCCTTCGCCACGTGCTTTGAAAAGTGAGCTGAACGATGGAACCGTTGCATATCATCCGAGGAAAGATACTTTGAGAAAGAATAGCATATATTTTGTTATACCTATATTCCTTCATTTTGTTCGATATTACTCTCTATTTTTGCCGTTGTACAATACTAAACAGTCATATTTACGAAACGCATATAGCGTATGAAATCCGTTTATTTTCGTGGTGTAGTAAGAACAAATATTCGCCAAGCTTTCGCACTCCACTGGGAGGCTTTTTCAAGGCAATGATAGACACAAAAATGAAGAGAATTGGAACATGTAAAGAGCGAAGATGATTTTTTGAAAATAACGCGGGTGACATCACGAGCATATTACATGAATTTTTTATCACATAATTATACAGAGCGCCGTGATGTGTTTCCATCTTTTAATAATGCATGCCAAACCATTGGTAGTTCCGTAGAGACTATATCATTGCATGCCACTTTGTTGGATAGGATTTCCACCGTTTCCCTGATGGCAGTCTCTTTGAAATTCGTGTAAGGGGCAATTCTTTTAATATTATTCCATACAGGAGCGGCCGAGCAATGCATGACTTCTCTGGCGAGGGCTGTATTCTGCATGTCTTGCTTCCACTTCGTACGTGTTCTTTACATCTAGTGTCCAAGGATCGCTTTGTCATTCCGATATATATCTTTTCCGTGTTGTCAGGATATACCAACGGTATAGCGTACACACCCGCCTTTTCTTTCTCACACTGCCTATCCTTGCAGCTTGATATTATATGTGATAACGGTGTCGGGGACTTCATTGCTATTAATATGCTGTATTTGCGTAACCAGATATCAAGTGAGGGTCACATTGGTGAAGAAATTAATCGGCGTACAAAACTATTAATATGCTGTATTTGCGTAATAAATTCTTCAACCAATATGTAAAGCCTGGGATATATGTGTTGGATCCTGCGTATCTCATTGTCCTACTAGGCGATTTTTCTATTGCTGATATTATACGATTTCCCACAGTCTTATGTACTCTGTCTATATCATCCTTCTTATATCCAGCCTTTAGACCTTTGCTATAGATATTCTCAACTTCTTTATTATTTAGATAGTCGGGTTTGCATACTTTGTACGCTCTATGGAACCACGCTCTAAATGCGGAAAGTTTGTACTCCTTTGGGCAGTACGAATGAGGAGGGACAAAGTTCTGTACTGCGGTCGGTTTATAATAAGCGTTAAAATCGAAGCTGGATGTTCTATTTCTTCTGAGCGCGACGTCAAGAGAATTCAACGTTCCGTCTTTTTCAAGCTCCACGGTGAACTTTATTGTATTGTGTAGGTTGTTTATTTTGCCCATGAAATCATTTAATTCATCTACTCCATGTTCCCATATGAAGAATATGTCGTCTGCATAGCGGATCCAAACTCGGGGTTTCTTTATACAATTTAAAGGGATGCGACCTTCTAGCGGTCTAAGTACTGCATCCGCAAGGACTGCAGATAAAGGTGAACCTATCGGTGCTCTTTTAGTTTGTTCGTAGATGTTTCCATCCAACTTGAAGTAGTTGTGGTTAGTAATGAGATTTAAGGCGGCCATAATTTTCTTTGTTTGGGTTGGTGTGAATTCACGGGAAGTGACGATTATTTCTTCAGGGTTTGCGAAAGCTTCTGGTATAGGTATAGAAGGATATAAAGCCACTGTGTCGAAACTTCCCATTATATCATTATCAAATATATTTAACCTTCTTGCGCGCTCCACAAATTCTTTTGTTGACTTGATTACGTAATCAGAGTTTTTTAAACGTTCAGAGAAGAATTTAGCTACGGATTTTTCTAATATGTACGTAGGAGCTTTGTTTTTTGCAACTATAGGTCTAAGGGTAGATCCAGGTTCATGATTCTTTAAGCGTCCAAAGAGTGGTGGAATTGTAAGGCCTGGTGGAAGCTTTGCTGACATTCTAATAATTTCCGGTAGATCTTTGTCCCTGGCTAGAGCTTGAACTTTCCGTATTATGTTGTTTAGAGGATTCTTCGACTGCGGAACTGAGTCCGATTGATCAACAAATTCCTTAAGTTTTCCAATATAATTAGACCTGTTCATAATGGCAATCTGATTCGACTTGTCGGTTAGGGTAATCGATATTCTAAGGTCATTGCGTAGGTTCTTCAAAGCTCTAGCCAGGGACAAAAATCTACCGGAAATTATTAGAATGTCAGCAAAGCTTCCACCAGGCCCTACAATTCCACCACTCTTTAGACGATTAAAGAATCATAAACCTGGATCTACCCTTAGACCTATTGTTGCAAAAAACACAGCTCCTACGTACATATTAGAAAAATCCGTAGCTAAATTCTTCTCTGAACGTTTAAAAATCTCTGATTACGTAATCAAGTCAACAAAAGAATTTGTGGAGCGCGCAAGAAGGTTAAATATATTTGATAATGATATAATGGGAAGTTTCGACATAGTGTCTTTATATCCTTCTATATCTATACCAGAAGCTGTCGCAAACCTTGAAGAAATAATCATCGCTTCCCGTGAATTTACACCAACCCAAACAAAGAAAATTATCGCCGCCTTAAATCTCATTACTAACCACAACTACTTCAAGTTGGATGGAAACATCTACAAACAAACTAAAGGAGCACCGATGGGTTCACCTTTATCTGCAGTCCTTGCGGATGCAGTACTTAGACCGCTAGAAGATCTTATCCTTTTATTTTTGTATTAAGAAACCCCGAGTTTGGATCCGCTATGCAGACGACATATTCTTCATATGGGAACATGGAGTAGATGAATTAAATGATTTCATGCGCAAGATAAACAACCTACACAATACAATAAAGTTCACCACGGATCTTGAAAAAGATGGGACGTTGAATTATCTTGACGTCGCGCTCAGAAGAAATAGAACATCCAGCTTCAATTTTAACGTTTATTATAAACCGACCGCAGTACCGAACCTTGTCCCTCCTCATTCGTACTGCCCAAAGGAGTACAAACTTTCCACATTTAGAGCGTGGTTCCATAGAGCGTACAACGTATGCAAACCCGACTATCTAAATAATAAAGAAGTTGAGAATATCTATAGCATAGGTCTAAAAGCTGGATATAAGAAGGATGATATAGACAGAGTACATAAGACTGTGAGAAATTGTATAATATCAGCAATAGAAAAATCGCCTAGTAGAACAATGAGATACGCAGGATCCAACACATATATCCCAGACTTTACATATTGGTTAAAGAATTTATTACGCAAATACAGCATATTAATAGTTTTGTACGCCGATTAATTTCTTCACCAATGTGACCCTCACTTGATATCTGCTTACGCAAATACAGCATATTAATAGCAATGAAGTCCCCGACCCCATTATCACATATAGTATTAAGCTGCTAGGAGAGACAGTGTGAGAAAGAAAAGGCGGGTGTGTACGCTGTACCGTTGGTATATCCTGACAACACGGAAAAGTTATACATCGGAATGACAAAGCGATCCTTGGACACTAGATGTAAAGAACACGTACGAAGTGTGAAGCAAGACATGCAGAATACAGCCCTCGCCAGAGAAGTAATGCATTGCTCGGCCGCTCCTGTATGGAATAATATTAGAAGAATTGCCCCTTACACGAATTTCAAAGAGACTGCCATCAGGGAAACAGTGGAAATCCTATCCAACAAAGTGGCATGCAATGATATAGTCTCTACGGAACAACCAATGGTTTGGCATGCATTATTAAAAGATGGAAACACATCACGGCGCTCTGTATAATTATGTGATAAAAAATTCATGTAATATGCTCGTGATGTCACCCGCGTTATTTTCAAAAAATCATCTTCGCTCTTTACATGTTCCAATTCTCTGCATTTTTGTGTCTATCATTGCCTTGAAAAAGCCTCCCAGTGGAGTGCGAAAGCTTGGCGAATATTTGTGCTTACTACACCACGAAAATAAACGGATTTCATACGCTATATGCGTTTCGTAATTATTCAACTCTGGTGTATTTAAAAATAAAGTTACTAAACAGTCATAGCAACATTTCACAACTTTGTCTGACTCCTGCACCAGTAGAATAATTGGAAATATCCAATTCACTACGAAGTTTGTCCGTCAGTCTCAGAAATATTTTTCCGAATGCAGGTAAACATTTACGACACTCAATGGAACCACTGTAGGTCAGAAAAGGTCAAACAACAAGTTAGTAAAATCATGCAATGCATTGATTATGATACGCTTTTCAACATATCAGAAATCATTACTCAAGTTTTTACTCAAGTTATGAGGATAATGGCTGCGGAATAAATCTCGGTCTTGTGCCCTGAACTTTAATCCCATTTCGACGATATTCTACAGAACCAGTTCAGTATAACTCCGAAACAACATGATAAAGTTTTGACGGAATGGAAGCATTTTTACGAAAGTGATGATGCGTAAGGGCTATGGAATAGATTCCGCTCCTGTGTCCTAACCTTTGACCCCATTCCGCCCATTTTCAATAGGATTCGTTGGCTCCATTTCGCCCATTTAATAGGCAGGCCCCTACAACATACTAAAATTTCATCCATATCGAAGAATGTTTACGTAAGTTATGATGCATAATGGCGATTGAAGTGATTCCGCTCCTATGTCCTGACCTTTGACCCCATTTCGCCCATTTTCAATAGGGTTTGTCCCCAGGTGGTACCCTACCACATACTAAAATTTAATCGAAATCGAACCTTTTTTACGTTAGTTATGACGCATAATAGCAGTGAAATGGATCCCGCTCCTATGTGCTAACCTTTGAGCCCGTTTCGTTCACATTCAATAGGGCTCATTCCCAGGTGATCCTGTTCCACATACTAAAAGTGCATCGAAGTCGAACGATTTTTACGCGTTATCGTGCGGACGAACATATGCACACAAAGCGTGACGTAATGAGGCAGATCGGAATAGCGACCATCTGCTCGCAAGAGTGTGACGTCATAAAACTTTAATAGGATCCACACAGAACGCGTGACGTAATGAGGCAGATGGCGTGACCGTGCGCCAACATATCAAGCGCGAGATTGTGATGTCATGAGATCGTCCCCAGGTGGTCCCCTACCACATAATAAAATTTCATCGAAATCGAACCATTTTTACGCACGTTATGATGCATAAAGGCAATGGAATGCATCCCGCTCCTATGTCATGACCTTTGATCCCACTTCACCCATTTTGAATCATTCTCAGGTGGTCCCTTACAATATACTAAAATTTCACCGACATCGAACCGTATTTACGCAAGTTATGATCAATAAGGGCAATGGAATGGATCCCGCTCCTATGCCGTGACCTTTGACCCCACTTCACAAATTTTCAATAAGGGTCATTCCCAGGTGGTCCCCTACAACATGTTAAAATTTCATCGACATCGAACCATATTTACACAAGTTATGACGCATAAGGGCAATGGAATGGATCTCGCTCGTATGCCATGACCTTTGACCCCATTTCGTCCATTTTCAAAAGGGTTCGTCCCCAAGTGGTCTCCTACCACATACTAAAATTTCATCGAAATCGAACCATTTTTACGCGAGTTATCGTGCCGACAGACAGACAGACGGACGGACAAAGCTGGAGGATATACGCTTCTTCAACCTACTGTTGGAAAGCGTAAAAACGAGGGGAAGTTTTTGTTTATGGACACAGTCATCCCATGCAGAAGAATTATTTGTACCGCAATTTCCCGCAGTTAATATACATCGTCAAACACAAACATCTCTACGCTAATAAGCGGAAAGAATTAATCCTCCGGAAAAGGAAAACAACCCCATGAATCATCATCCTTCTGATTCTAATAATCGGATGCAAGGATTGTTTTTCAAGCCGACTAATATGCAGTAGCTTTAGTATAGACAGACAGAGCAAAGAGGAAATGTTGTACTGGTTGAACATGCTTTATCCGAAATTTCGAATTATTTTAGGTTTTTGCAGTATTTGCATAAGGTATATTTATTCAATTAGATAGCTTCAGGATGGAATGAAGTCTAAACATTAAATGCATTTTTTTTCTCATTAAACTAAAGTCATTTTGTGAATGATTCGTTCAAGAAGGACGGATTAGCAAACTGAGTCGTTTACGGATGATTCTTTAATGAAAAGCATCGACTCTGAAAAAGCAAGTTAGTAAAATCCTGCAATGCATTGATTATGATACACTTTCCAACATACCGAAAATCATTACTCAAGTTATTACTCAAGTTATGAGGATAATGGCTGTGAAATGAATCTGGGTCCTGTGCCATGACCTTTGATCCCATTTCGATGATATTAAACAGAGTTGGTTCAGAATACCTCCGGAACAACATACTAAAGTTTTGTCGCAATAGAAGCATTTTTAGTCAAGTTATGAGGATAATGGCTGTGGAATAAATTTCGCTCCTGTGTCCTGACCTTTGATCCCCTTTTTTCCGCGATATTCAACAGAATTGGTTCAGTATTCCTCCGGAACAACATGATAATGTTTTGTCTCAATCGAAACATTTTTACGTAAGTTATGACGCATAAGGGCAATGGAATGGACCCCGTTCCTATGTCCTGACCATTGACATCATTGCGCCCATTTTCAACAGGGTTCGTCCTCATGTAGTCCCCTACCACATACTAAAATTTCATCGAAATCCAGCGATTTTTACGCGAGTTGTTGTGCGGACGGACAAAGCTGGAGCATATACGCTTCTTCAACCTACGGTTGGAAAGCGTAAACAAAAAAGCCGAATTCCTCAAAAAGTCGGTCAGATTTTCTTTTCACTCGACTAAAATGTTCAAAAGGGTGTTTCGGTGAGGCCGGTCAGAAAATGTAAAATATCAAAAATGCAATAAATTTGATGAACGCTTTGGAACCAACTTATCAAAATACTAAGAAAATATTTTTCCTAGAGGTTTAAAAATAAATTTTTATTGAATATCGTTCACTAAACCGTAATGGTCAACGAACGGCACAAACGGATTCGACTCTGAACCGATTCGCGAGAGTCATGCCATAGGGAAATCATTCACCGGAAGTGTCAAGGAACGAATCAGTGCGAGGAAATGATTTTAGTGAAGTAGAATAAAAATAATTGCAAATATATACGAACGATGAAAAAAATGGGTTTCTGTACGCCAAATTAATGAGAAAGACGATAAAAACTGAACTCCGTTTATCAGGCGTGTAAAATAAAGTGTCTGATGAAGCTACCTCCGGGTAGCTTCATCAGGCACTTAGTGGCTAAAGATTGCAGAAGCAACTGGAAGAAATATTGGTTTACCAATTGTTACAACAGAACAGAGCCCCACTCAGGGTACTTGAGGTCACGTGTCGTAACTGTCCGGGTGCGTAGAGACCTGAGTAACGCTTAGTAACCTCCGCTGAACCTTCAGAAATTATCCATAGTGGCGTCATATCGGCGCTCGAAAAAAAATCGGATTTTGAAGGTTTTCGGTTTTGAGTTATTCAGATAACGATTTTTTTGGTTTTTCAGATAACGTGTTTTGAGGTTTCAGATAAGGTTTTGAGATTTTCACATAAATTTTCTACTAGGGTGCTCAATTCACGCAAAAGTCATCAACGAATGACCGTTCAATTTCCAGGTTGTAATTACGCTCACTGAGTAAATCATTTGTAGGAGGGATCTCGTGTTTACTGATGATGCCATAAATCATTCTTTTCTGGGATCGTTCACGCAAAAGAGGCATTCACGAATGATCATTCAAAAGAACGACCATTCAATTTCCAGATTGCCACTACGCTCACTGAGTAAATCATTCGTTGCAGAGATCTGGTGTTTTCTGTTAATGACATAAATCATTACTTCCTGGGAGTTCATTCATCATTCACGCAAAAGAGGCATTCACGAATGATCATTCAAACGAATGACCATTCAATTTCCAGGTTGTTACTACGCTCACTGAGTAAATCATTCGTTTCACAGATCTGGTGTTAGCTAGTGAGGCATAAATCATTGCTTCATGGGAGTTCATTCATCATTCTCGTAATAGAGTCATTCGCGAATGATCCAATTTCCAGGCTGTCACAACGCTCACTGAGAACATTATTTATTAGAGAAATTTCGTTTTTCGCTTTCAAGGCAGCAGCTGTTTTTGACAAAATGACAAAAGAGCGCGAGCTCTCCAACCATTCACAAAGAACGATTTGCCTCGAGCGAACGATTCCAGCACACCATTCAAATGAATGGTACTCACGTGCCATTGCCTTTCTTCCCATTATTTTCTAACTGACTTCTCACTCACATAACGTTTGACACTTATTGATTCTGGACATTACACTAAAAAATAGGTGATGCGAATTCACGGAAATTTCTTGAAAATAACGTGAAGCAAAGTTACCGTTAGAGTCTATCTTTTAACAGAATTTCCGTTTTAACAGTTTTTGTTTCTTCTAACTTCAGTATTTTGACAGAATTTTTATAGTCAGTGACTCTGTTTCGAAAACATCCGTTTCGGATTTCCCGTATTTAGGCACAAATTTCGCGAAATCTAAGACTTTGGCACTTCTACAACCGGATCCTTCGCTCCCGGGTAGTAAGTCGCTCCAGTGGCGCCGTGGTCTTGGCACTGGATTCTGACCATTCGTCTGAGATGGCTCCGGGTTCGAATCCCAATGAGGCATAAATGCAGTGTTTGCCTTACGGCACAGGCTCTCTCCCTTCCCTGGAGCCAGTTACCCTAAATTAGTGACAGGCGGCTGATTTTAGCCCACTCAGTCGCTAACGGTAGCAGTTAAACCTCCGATCAATTACTCGTAATTAATCTAGCATACTAAGCGAACGAGCTCTTTCCTTTCGTCTCTGGTGTGATAACGGGACCGTTACGTGCCAGAAAGGCACGTAAAGTCCGTATGAAGTAGAAATATGGTCGATGATGAAGCTTTTTGATTACTATTAATTTGGGTGACTTTATCGTTTTATTTTCTGTTGGAGCTTTTGTTTTTGTAATAATTTTTTTTTGAAGGATGACTTCTTACAAATTTCATATTTTTTCTTCATCGTGAATTTTTAAGCATGAGAGCACTTTTTTAAAACTGCCAAAGCCGCCCCCAATGGCACAGTGGTCTAAGCGATGGCTTCTGATCATTAGTCCAAAAGGGGTCAGGGTTCGAATCCCGTGAGGCATGGATGTTGTGTTTCTCTTACGGCACTCGCTATCTCCCTTCCCTTGAGCCAGTGGCCCTAAATTAGGGACGGCCGCCCCGGTGGCGCAGTGGTCTAAGGCGTTGGCCTCTGATCATTCGTCCGTAAGGGGTCCGGGTTCGAATCCCGGTCAGGCATGGATGTTGTGTTTGTCTTACGACACTGGCTCTTTCCCTTCCCTGGAACCAGTGACACTAAATTAGGGACGGGCGACTGCTTATAGCCCATTGAGTTGCTCACGGTGGTCGTTAAACCTCCAATCAAAAAAAAAAAAAAAAAAAAAAAATTAGGGACGGGCGCCTGCTTATAGCCTACTGAGTTTGTAACGTACCAGGAGATGTGACGTACCTGCCAGAAGGACGCACACGACATAAAGGCAGATAGGAATCAGAATAAAACGTCCGCGTAGCTCAATTGGTAGAGTGACTTATTTCGGAATAAGGGGATCCGGGTTCGAATCCCAGCATAGACCAAAAATGACGGAGAAATTTACTTCGTTATAATGGCGCCCGAACAATCCGGATGACCCGACCGTTCAAAATCTCGCAATGGTGTGATGTTATTTCCACACCGCGAGATAGGAAAAATCAGAGAATCCCTTCTCCAGCGCTTCGACAAATAAATGTGTGTGACGTTGCATTCCACACACCAGATTGACTGGGAGTTCTCAAGTGCACGTTCTACAGTGGATGGCAGCCTGCAACGATTCATGGTCACGGCTGACCCGTGGGCCATGCCCCAGGCCCTCTTTCGGGGGGGGGGGATGTGACGTGCCTGCGAGCAGGACGCACACGACATAAAGGCAGATAGTAGTCAGAATAAAACGTCCGCGTAGCTCAATTGGTAGAGCAACTTATTCCGGAATGAGGGGACCCGGGTTCGAATCCTGGCGCGGATAAAAATGACGGAGAAATTTACTTCGTTATAATGGCGCCCGAACAATCCGGATGACCCGACCGTTCAAAATCTCGCAATGGTGTGATGTTATTTCCGCACCGCGAGATAGGAAAAATAAGAGAATCCCTTCTCCAGCACTTCGAAAAAAAAAATAATAATAAGGGGGAGATGATGTAACGTACCAGGAGATGTGACGTACCTGCCAGAAGGACGCACACGACATAAAGGCAGATAGGAATCAGAATAAAACGTCCGCTTAGCTCAATTGGTAGAGTGACTTATTCCGGAATGAGGGGATCCGGGTTCGAATCCTGGCGTGGACAGAAATGACGGAGAAATTTACTTCGTTATAAGTTGCTCACGGTAGACGTTAAACCTCCAATAAAACAACAACAACAACTGCCAATGACTTTCAATTGTCTTTAAGAAAAGTTAAATGTACTATTATTGGGTGAAGCGAGGTCGAAGGCCGAGCGGTGTTCTCTATACAAGACCCGAGACAATTCGTTGTTGGGGCATAGGTACGTGATGACACATCCGATCATCGTGACTTTTTGCATGCAATTGGACATCGTCCATGGTTAGGTTTTGACGCCTTCCGATTCCCGAAATTCCGTGTCATTAAGGAATAATTGTCCAAAAACTTGAATTTTTGGGGTTTTTTCCGGGTTTTGAGAAGGGGTCGTTTATTATCTATCTCTTCCGAAGGTCTTCAGCCGATCGCAGTGACACTTGCCATGGAGAAAGGGAAGGACATGGGGAGTGACATGAGGTTTTTAACACGGGTGATTCGTCGTGTCGTATAAAAATAATGAACAATAAAAAACGAACAATTTTAATAAAAATTGAAAAAATCAGCTATGTTGCGAGTGACGTCATTGTATTTTGAACTCAAGTGAACTGAACTGTATATGTGAACTCAACTCAAATAAACTGTATAGCAGAGAATCGAAAAGATCGTAACGGTTTCCCAAATTATATAGCGTTTTGGTTCTATTTTGATTGTGTGTGTGTGTGTCCTGTGATGTTGACAGTTGTAAATAAGCTAGGACAAGCCGCCAACACTAACCGATAACTCGGGTACAGTTGGCAAATTTTGAGTGAAGCTGTTGCAAAATGTAAGCTCATTAAAGCGTCTATTATAACAAATTCTAAAAAACGAACGCGTAAAATTTATGACTTGCAGAACAAAAGTAAGCCTATGAAACATTCTAAAAAAGAAATGCCTAAAATTTATCAGGAACTACTTTTCTTCAGGCCTTCACGTTGGTTGTGATCAGGTTACATGTAAACAAAGCGGAAAGACACACTCAGATCGGGAACCACGTTTTTCATCAAGACTCACCGAACCGGAAGGTGACGTCATTGATGCTGTATTGCTGGCCTCGACCGCGACTTCAGAAGATACAGTTAGAAAAGAAACAAAGCAAAATAAAAACAAAAAACAAAAAACAAAACAAAAAAGCTTACCGGTGCCAATTCTAACATTTTTCTTGCATCTACAATGTGCTCCGCTTCCTTTTTTATCAGTTCGAACGAAAATAATTTCAAATTGACGGCAAAAGAACTAACAAACTCGAGCAAATTGCGTCGTAAAAAATTGGTACTATGGAATGTAAACAAATATAATGGAAAGTTCGCGCGTGCTTTTTTAATTGAAAAAATCTATGATTAGTGTATCATTCCACTGCTGGACGAAGGTCTCCCCAAGTTTCTTCCACAACGGTCTGTCTTGTGCCAGTCTCCTTCATGTTACCCCCGCATACTTCTGAATTTCATCCTCCCATCTCCCATGTGGTCTTCTGGGTCTTTTCCTGTCCCTTGGAATCCAGTCTAAAATTTCGGCTGTCCATCGATGGTCTGTACTTCTGACAATATCTCCAGCCCATTGCCATTTCATGGATTTTACTCTAATCATGATGTCTTCCACTCTCCTATAGGAATAATAACCATTAAAAAACAGACAAATTTTAATAATTTTAATTGAAATTCCTCAATGACACGGAATTTCGAGAATCAGAAGGCGTCAAAACCTGACCATGGATGCTTTTCAATCGCATGCCAAAAATCAGGGTGATCGAATGTGCCATGTCGTAGCTATGCCCAACATCTAATTGTACCGAGTCGCGTATAGAGAACGGAATTTTTCAATAATCCTTAAAATTGGTAAGTCTTTTAATGGTCATTATTTTTATACGACACGACCAATCACCATGATACCAACCCCATGTCTCTTACATGTCCTTCCCTTTCTCTGTGGCAAGTGTCACCGCGATCGGTTAAAGATCTTTGGAGGAGGTAGGTAACAAACGACCCCTGAAAATGCAGGTTTTCGGACGATTTTTCCTCAATGACAAGGAATTTCGGGAATCGAAAGGCGTCTAAACCTGACCATGGACGATGTCCAATCGCATGCCAAACATCACGGTGATCGGATGTGTCATGTCGTACCTAAGCCCGAACAATTAATTGTCCCGAGTCTTGTATAGATTTTCGACTTCAGTTTCAAAACGTTAATGCAAAATTCCTGCCTTGCGATGACTCTAGATATCCTCGGCTAGTCAGCTTTCGTGCTGAGTATTATTTATTTCACAAAAGTACTAAATATAAAATTTACTCTCATAGATTCAATAGCTTTTCACATAAGAGGCACACAGGCTCACATGTAGACATCCTGCAATCACTTGTACAGTAATTTAAGTACCGGGTTTCTTACGGTAACACCATGTACGACAGCTGGTGTTCAAAAATGGAAAGAGAGTAAGGAATATTCTGTGTCACAATAACAAAAATTTCATACGATATGCTATCCACAATATCCGAACTCGCTACAGAACTTCAAAATCAGGTCCTCCGACACTACTCAGAGAACGACTGAAGGAGCTGAAGTCTTGGAGAGGGATGTAGAAAAGAAGTTGAAATGTTTTAAGAACTGTGTTGTCACTGCTGCTGAAGAGGTCTGTGGCACCACAATAATGGGTAACAAAAATGGTGATGCTTGGTGGAATAGTGAGATTGAAAAGGTAGTAAAGAGAAAGAAGGAAGCCTATTTGGTGATGTTGCAAGGTAGAGTTTCTGTGGATGAATATCGCTGTAAGAAGCGTGAAGCCGCCAGGCTGTTTCGCCAGAGTAAGGCAAAAGATGGGAAGGAGAGGGTTGAAAGGCATGAATTGACTTTTTGGAAAGATAAGAAGTCTTTCTGGAAGTACATGAGAATCAGGAAAAATAGGGGAAACAAAGTTGTAAGTTGTGTGAAGAATAGGATCGGGGAAATAATATGAGAGCCCAATGAGTTAAGTGAAAGATGGGGTTAATACTTATGTGAATTATTAGATCGAGAAAGCAAAGGTGATTCCAAGGCAGAAGCATATGATGTCACAGGGAAGGATGGAAGCACAGGAGGAATCTCAAGCGAAGAGGTGTGTACAGCTCTAAAATCTCTTCAGAATGGTAAGGCTCCCGGAGTTGATGGCATAACTGCCGAGATGTTGAAATATGGTGGTGTCTCTGTAATTGACTGGTTAACTGAAATTTGCCAGTTGTTCTGGGAGTTAGGAATGGTCCCTCGAGATTGGAAACATACGTGAAGTAAATCGTGATGTTGGCTGTCCTGGCTCTTTTATCTGGTAACACATTTAGGAAGATAAATGCTGAAGTAAAACATGATGTTTGGCTATCCTGGCTCTTTAATCTAGTAACACATTTAGAAGGATAAAAGCTAAAGTATATCATGATGTTTGGCTATTCTTTCTCCTCAGGTGGATGAAAATTGGACAAAATTATGATGTTGGATATCCTAGCTGAATAAACGTATAACCGCATTTCAATGGACGAATGCTGAAGTAAATCATGATGTTGGCTATCCTGGCTTATTAATCTGGTAACTCATTTAGGAAGACGAAAGCTGAAGTAAATCATGATATTGACTACTTTGGCTTCTAACCTAGAATCCAATAAAATGGATAAAAATGAAACTAAACCATGGTGTTGGCTACCCTGGCTCCCAATCTAGAACCCAATAAGATGGATAAAAATTAAACTCAGTCATGATGGATATCCTTGCTATTAATCTGGTAACCTATTCAGGTGAACGAAAGTTGAGCTAAATCTAGATGACAACCATTAATTCGTGGTTCTGAGCGGGTTGAAAGGTATGAAATAAACAGCAAAAAATAAGTCTTTTACATGTTGTTAACGTTACAAATGTCTTGTAAAGTAAGAGCTTTCTTCGTCGTTGCTTATTATGGCATTCGGAAACACGCCGAACACTCACTCGGACGCTTCCAGGAAAGTAAGCAATAGAATTTTTGATACAATTCTTTTACGTACTTATTCACAAAAAGAGATTTTTTTAAATAGCTTTCGGGGTTAATAACAGAAATCACCTGAAAATGAAGGTGTGTTTTTTTAACTAACATCTTTTGTGAGACTTTTGTGAACGAAAAATAGGAAGTGCCTGCATATTTTGCTTTGCATCTCAAGCAAAGCAATGTATGTACATAACCTACGGCTCATGTCATGAAATTGTTGGTAATTGTTTCTATAGTAAAAGATCTTGATCCTGATGTAAATGCCGGAAACGTATTAAATAAATGATCAGTCAGTTGTATCAAGCTTGTTACGAAAGGGATCATCCCGTGTTCAATTTCCTTTCTCCTTTTCCAAATTCCGCCACCGCAACCAGGCTTCACGAATTCGTTTAAACTTCTTTTTATCCTCTGATCACAGTTCAGTCGTTTCGTGAAATGCAATACGCAATCGAATTTCCCGGTGTTGAATGTTTCATTAAAACGTAACATTTAGGGGAAGCATGTTAAGTAGACAATTTTAAGAGTATCCTTAAGCAAGCTCTTTTTCCAGCTTAAAAAAAATGAGAATCAAATAACTTAAACAGCAGAAAGGAAGTTGTGCAAGTTAAAGATATTTCAGCCAAGAAATCGAGCATGTCGTTTTATAAGAATTTAACCTTTAAAAAATGTTGCGTATTAAGTTCCATTTTATTATCTTTCAGTCTTGTCTCAAGTCTTTACGACGCCACACAAAGATGTTGTTAAATATTTAATAATATGTATGACATTCTCGCACATCATGCAAAGGTCAAAAACTGTTGGAAAAGGAGCGCTTGTAAAGCAGCACTGAAAGTTATTTGAACTGGAAAAATCCTAACACACACACACACAGACTTAATACAATGAAACCTGTTCATACATAGGCGTGCTGATTAGTCTTTGGCTTTTTTCATCTTACACATACTGATAATTATCGTACTTTTGTCATATGAAATTTGATTTTAATATATGTGTCTGACCAAATTTCATTATTGCAGCCTGATTATTTCTTTTTTTGGGAAAGTCTGAAGTGACAGTGATGCAAAACAGCACAGATTTCACCTCAAAATAGTGCCAAAGAGTGATGAAATATCTTTCCCTAAAAGGGAACTCTGCCAAACAAATTTACGACGTCGTTTACATTAGGTGATAAGTGCCCTTCCTACTCCACAGTCATGAACTGGGTTGCTAGGTTTAGATGAAACATCTGTTACATTAGGTGATAAGTGCCCTTCCTACTCCACACTCAAGAACTGGGTTGCTAGGTTTAGATGAAACATCTGTTATTTTAGGTGATGAGTGCCCTTCCTACTCCACTCTCAAGAACTGGGTTGCTAGGTTTAGATGAAACATCTGTTACATTAGGTGATAAGTGCCCTTCCTACTCCACACTCAAGAACTGGGTAGCTAGGTTTAGATGAAACATCTGCTATTTTAGGTGATAAGTGCCCTTCCTACTCCACACTCAAGAACTGGGTAGCTAGGTTTAGATGAAACATCTGCTATTTTAGGTGATGAGTGCCCTTCCTACTCCACACTCAAGAACTGGGTTGCTAGGTTTAGATGAAACATCTGTTATTTTAGGTGATGAGTGCCCTTCCTACTCCACTCTCAAGAACTGGGTTGCTAGGTTTAGATGAAACATCTGCTATTTTAGGTGATGAGTGCCCTTCCTACTCCACACTCAAGAACTGGGTTGCTAGGTTTAGATGAAACATCTGTTATTTTAGGTGATGAGTGCCCTTCCTACTCCACTCTCAAGAACTGGGTTGCTAGGTTTAGATGAAACATCTGTTACATTAGGTGATAAGTGCCCTTCCTACTCCACACTCAAGAACTGGGTAGCTAGGTTTAGATGAAACATCTGCTATTTTAGGTGATGAGTGCCCTTCCTACTCCACACTCAAGAACTGGGTTGCTAGGTTTAGATGAAACATCTGTTATTTTAGGTGATGAGTGCCCTTCCTACTCCACACTCAAGAACTGGGTTGCTAGGTTTAGATGAAACATCTGTTACATTAGGTGATAAGTGCCCTTCCTACTCCACAGTCAAGAACTGAGTTGCTATGTATAGATGAAACATCTGTTACATTAGGTGATAAGTGCCCTTCCTACTCCACAGTCAAGAACTGGGATGCTAGGTTTAGAACAGGACATTTGAGAGTCGAAGAAGAAGAACCTTCTGGGAGACCGACTCAAGTGACAATTTCAGAAAACGCAGATGACATTCATTCCATGATGCTGGATGATCAAAGAATATCTACTAAAAGGATACCCTGGCGATATTCCGAGAACGAGTACGCTATAATATTCACGTTGACTTTAGACATGATAAAGCTCTCAGCCAAGTGGGTTCCCAAATATTCAATGCTAACCAGAAGGGTTATCGAATGAATGCGTCACAAGCCTTTTTGGACCAATTTCGGCGGAATCCTCTGGGACTTTTGTACCGTCTCGTAGCTATGGATGAAACGTGGATCTACATATATGATCCAGAGACAGAAGAGCAATCCAAATAATGGAGACTCAGTGATTCCCAGCATCCAAAGAAGTTCAAGACACGGAATCATCAAGCAAGGGTTTGGCGTGTGTCTTCTGGGACAAAGATTGAATGTTGCTTGTCGATTATCTGGAAAAGGGTACAACTATGACGGCAAAGTACTACGGTGCACTTCTCGGCAAACTGAAGCAGCAAGTGGTCTCCAAATGTCGAAGAAAGATTTCGAAAGGGATCTTGTTTCTTTAAGACAATTCCTCTCCTCACAAAGCTGCCATTAAAAAGCAGAAATTGGCTGATCTTTACTTTGAAGTTCTGAAACAGCCGGCATACTCAGTGGATTTGGTCCTTTTCGCCTTTAAGACCACTGCTGTTTCTTTCCTCACCTGAAAAAGAAAGGGGGAAATTTTCAAGCATTGAGGAGGCCACAGAAGCTGCGGGCGAATGGTTTGCAGCACAACCGAAATATCTTTTTTTTTGATGGGTTAAAAAAGTTAGAACAACTAAGTCATAGGTGCGTGGAGCTCAGGGAAGAATATTTAGGGCAAATATTTTTTTTCAATCCTGTAGCTTGTTTTCTCGTAAGAAAAGTAATGTAGAGAACCTCTCGTAAGGAAAGTAATGTTGAGAATTAATAAGTGTCCACCGTTAGTAATGTGCGTGAGCAATCAGCCAGGAAATAATGGTAAAGCGCCTAGGTAGTAATTGACATTGAATCTAATAGAACTAAAGAAAACAAATCGATGCGAAATATTGCAGTTGTTCATTAGCTCACTGAGAGTACTAGGGGGGAACACTCGGCCAAGCTAGGTGTATTAAGTGGTTACAATCACACTCAGTAATCACTAACTTGTAGGAAACTTGACCGTTGGCGTCGATTATTTAAATTTAAGATGTAGTGCAGGGCGCAATCGGAGATATAAACAGTGTTGAAGCCTAACCAACTGTTCAGTTACTATCAATGGGGGCTCGTTCTGTCCTACCATCTCTGGGGCGGCCTCTGGCCCAGGGCGCTGCGTCTTGAGGAGCGTCAAAAATTTTGGAAATTCATGTGACGAAAGCCGTGTTACCATTTTCGATAACAAAAGGATTTCGCATTGCTACCAATAAAGCTGAGTAGTACACTGCGTTAGCTTTGTATTAGGAATACCCGCCGTTTTACATATTCGAAGCGAAAAGTACCACGTGGTATCAACTTCACGTGAAGCTACTATATTAGGGGTATGCAAAAGTTTCCGCCGTTTTTAGGGAGAAAGGAGACAGGAACAATCAGGAAACTAGTACACATTTATTCAACGAAATATTGAGACTCGGGTTTTGAGCTGAAGAACGTAGTGACAAATTTTTCTACCCCTGGAACAACGGTGAACCGCTGTTGGGCTAGGGCATATTGCACAGAGCTAAACAAATGAAAGTCTGAGGGTGCAATGTCCGGGGAGTAAGCCAGGTGCGGTAAAACCTCCCAGTGTAATTATTCAAGGGTTGATTTCGTGGTGGCACCGATATGTGGTCTGGCATTATCATGTAACAGGATGACTGGGACGCGTACTTTACCTGTCAATGTGCGTTTTTGCTCGATCGCGGTATTCAGTTTCATCAACTGATCGCTATATCGTTGTTCAGTGACTGTTTCTCCCGGTTTCAACAGTTCGAAGTACAGCACTCCGTTCGTATCCCATCACACACACAACAGCACCTTTCTCCTACTGGATATCCTGTTTTGGAATGAAATCTTGATGGCTGGCCTGGGTCAGTCCAGAATCGCTTGCGTACGGGGTTGTCGCAAAAGACCCATTTTTCATCCCCCTGCACAATCTTCCACAATAAATTATTCCCTTGAAACCTCTTCAGCAACGACATCGTTGACCAATATTACGTTCCGTTAAGTTATGAAGAACGCACTAACTTAACGGAACGTAATATTGCTCAATCTTTTGGATCAAGGCCTTGTCAATCTTTTGGATCAAGAACTTAACGTGTCAATCTTCTGGATCAAGAACTTAACGGAACGTAATATTGGTCAATCTTTTGGATCAAGGCCTTGAGACGTATATTCTAAATTAACTTTCCTTTTTAGTTTCTTTCTCTATGTAAATCTTGAGTTTGTTCTCAGTTATACTTCACACTTAACGTAATATCTTTTCTCTCAAACGAATACTGTTGGCAACATAATTGAGGTTGAATTAACGTGACGTATGCCTGTTTTGAAAAGAACGAGAGATATAAACTACGAGTAAACTGTTGCTTAGAGAGCGTTGTGTTGTGGAGGTGTGTGGTGTGTGGAGCGTTTAATGCGAAGTGCTATGTCATGTTACGATGTGTTGGAGAAAACCTTGAATAAAGCATCTTTTCCGTAAGTTTGACTTCTGCTGTTTACATGTTTCGTCTGGCCGTTAAGGTTTAATTTAGGAACTATTTCATCGTATGGTTATGTTTTTAAAATAACGTAGAAGTACGAAAAGACTTCTACGTTATAGGCTATAGACGCCATATCGTCGTCGATTGAGCCACTTTCAAACGTTTCACCAGTTGCGTGGTCGATTGTGTGGCATCCTCTTGCAACAGCGATTCCAGCTCCTCGTCTGCGAGCTCCTGCGGTCTACCTGCACGTGGCTTGTCTTCCAAGCTTAGATCACCTTTGTTAAACCTGGCAAACCATTCTCGACATGTCCGCTCACCCCTAACCGTTTCGCCATGCGCCTAACATAGTGAACCGTATGCTTCACTTGCATTTTTCCCTAAATTAAATATGAATAACAAACAATGCCGGAAATAAACTTTATACACCGCCATGTTTGGCTTCATGTACGAATTAACAGCATGGGTCGCCGGCCGGTTATACCTTTACAGCGCCCGCTAGCGGGGACGGCGGAAACTTATGCATGCCCCTAATAAATTGTGCACACCTGTCCTCTGTACTTAGTAAACGTTTGCTAGTAATGGGAAACGTGGCGACGTAAGCTAATTTGGCTTAATAATCAGATATTTGGGGCCAAGACGGCAGGTGAATGTATTTCGGAAACAGCCCCACTTGTTGGCTGCTCCCGTACTACTATATCAAAGGTGTATCAGTAGTGGATTAACCATGCACACACATCCAGCAGAAGGGCTCACATTGGTCAGACACGCGTGGTTGATGCTAGAGGAGTGCGTCGGGTATCACGTCTGGTATTTTAGCAACGACAAGAAACAGTCACCAAGCACACCCGTTTCCAATTGCGCCGTACCTTGCTTTGCCTGGAGTCCCACAACCGGAGTTCAACGAGGGTACCAATGATTACGCCTAGTCATCGCAAACAATACGCTGCATGGGCCAAAGTACGACCCCACTGCTTCCTTGCTGTACATTGTTTCAACTGAAATTTCTGTAACACTGTATTTTTTTTTTTTTTTTTTTGGCTTAGCAAAATAAATGAATTGAATTGAAAATTGAATTGAAATTTTTAAGAGCAGTATGCCATTATGTATTAAAAGAAAAATGTTTAATCAATGCATCCTGCCAGTGTTTACATATGAGACATGGACCTTAACCAAAAAAGACATACAAAGACTGCAGACAACTCAAAGAGGCATGGAGAGATGCATGTTTGGTGTAATCAGGAAAGATAAGAGGATGAACTTGTGGATAAGGAAAATGACAGGAGTGGACGACATCATGACCAGAGTGAAATCACTCAAATGGCAATGGGCTGGACATGTTGCCAGAAGAACGGACCACCGATGGACAGCCGGAATTTTAGACTGGATTCCAAGGGACAAGAAAAGACCCAGAAGAAAACCCCATGAGAGATGGATGGATGAAATTCGAAAGCATGCCGGAGTGACATGGAGAAGGCAGGCTCAATACAGACAATTGTGGAAGAAACTTGGGGAGACCTTCATACAGCAGTGGATTGATAATGGTTGACAATGATAATGACGATGATTTTTAATATACTACGCTGTAAAAAAACTGCTATGAATATACGGAAAATTCCAGAAAATAAAGTGCTGCAAAGTTGCTTGTAGATGTCAATCTTCTAACGGAATTTTCGTTTTAAATATTTCCGTTTCTCATAACCAGTATTTTGACCGGTTTTTCTATAGCTAGCAATTTATTTTTCTTCAGAGTAATTCGTTTTTGGTTTTCCGGTATTTGTTCAGAAATTTGACCTTTTCAGATCTTTTATAAGATTCTAGCTTCACTACCCGGCTTTGCCCGGGATTTGGGCTTATTAATTTCATATTCCCTTATATGTCACTAGAAAAATCGGGAAAAAAATTGATGCTTGCAAGAAAGAAAAAAGTTGATTTCACAAATTCGGTCATTACAAATTATTTATTCATAGTGTGATTATTTCAGCACTTGGCGGTACACAGACAGCATTTTTGGTTTCTCCTTCATCGGCGACAATAAATAATTTTGTTGGATCCTTTGTTCTTGACATTCCAACATACAGTTGTCTGTAGAGTCAAACGAACCAAAAGCGTTACGAATGATTTAACACGCGTCCAGGAGACACAGCATTAGAACACTGACTGAACGAAATTCGTTAACAATTTGTTATCGACGATCAAATGCATCACGTGCTTTCAGTTCCAGACGTCTTTGAGGGGCGAATCTCTGGGATAAAAAATTTGAAAACCTGTCTTTGCGAATATTTTATGAAACTGGCTGAAATTTTTAATGAACACCATAAATCATCAATAGGAACATGACCTCTAAATTTCGCCCGAATCGGTAAATAACTTTTTAAATTAGCCGTCAAAATTTTATTAACCGTTTCTGCGTACATGTTTCTTAAAATTTTAAAATGATTTAACCGGATTCCGGTGAAAGTTTGAGGGACTCCTCTTATTAACAATTCATATTGTTGATAAAAATTTCAGCCCGTTTTGTTAAGATTTCGCAAAGTTCGTCTGCATTTATTTATGCACAGTTCTCAAAGAATAGAAACACTTGTGGATGTGCCGCGGCGATGAATGCAGTCACGTGCTTTCAAATTTGGAACAGGATAAAAATGAAATTCTAGTATTAATAAGCTAGGATGCCACAGTTCGGCGTTCGAGTTTTTTCTGCTTCAGACAAACAGACGTTTTGTGTTTTATATATGAGATTCTTCTTTGAGCAACTCAGGGGGCAACTCAGGGGCTATAAGCAGTCGCCCGTCCCTGATTTAGGACCAGTGGTTCCAGGGAAGGGAGAGAACAAGTACCGTAAGACAAACACAACATCCATGCCTCACCGGCATTCGAACCCAGACCCATCTCAGACGAATGGTCAGAAACCAGCGCGTACACCGCTGCAACAACCGGATGGCTAATGCTCTTCTTTCGTGGTACACAAAGTTAAGCAAGCCCTTCGCTTTCGACCATGGTGGGTTTCAACGAGGGACCTTTTCAACGGCAGCCCGGCCCAGAAAGACAAGTAACACACAACTACGTATAAAGTAGAGCTCTAATCAGGAGATAATAAAATGCTTTTTCCCTATTAATGTGGGCGAATTAGTTATTTTATTTTCTGTAGGAGCTTATTTTTTTCTGAATACATTTGTAATAATTTTATTTTTTCTGGAGCAGGACTTATTACAAATTACATGTTTTTGTAACCGTGTTTTTTCGAAATAAGTTGAATGCTTTGGAGCTTGAGATTTTTCTTAAAGAAATATTGAAATGTGCTACTTCAGAGTATTACTTAACAAAACTCCTGAATATAAAATTTACTTTTGATAGCTACAATAGCTTTTGTCTTAAGGAGTCCAGAGACTGATGAATAGGTATCATACAGCCACCTGTACAATAATTTTAGTACTCCGTTTGTTACAGTAACACAATGAATAATATCTGGTGCACAAAATGGGAGAGACAGGGTAAGGAATTTCCGGTTCCATAATAAGTAAAATCTCATGCGGTATTCGATCCGCAATATGCGAACCCGTTACAGAAATTCAAAATCAGGTCCTCTAACAGACATTTGAAATTTAATAGTTAATAAAACCTAAAGTACTCCCACGAATCGCTCTTATTACGGAATATCTTTTATAAACATTTTTAAAAAATTTTTATAAAAAATTTTTTTCTGCGGAAAATCACTCTTATTATTATCATGAAAATTGCTCTTATTACGGATTTTTTTTTTTTTTACGCGAAAAAAGTGAGAACAGGATTTTCCCGTTAATATACGAAAGGTATCACAGAAAAGTTTCTGGAAATTCAGAATTTTCCGGGTGTTCGAAAAATCCGTGAAATTCGGTATATATATATATATATATATATATCATCATCATCATCATTGTCAACCATTATCAATCCACTGCTGGACGAAGGTCTCCCCAAGTTTCCTCCACAACGGTCTGTCTTGTGCCAGTCTCCTCCATGTCACCCCTGCATACTTTCGAATTTCATCCACCCATCTCCTATGTGGTCTTCTTCTGGGTCTTTTTTCTGGGTATATATATATATATATATATATATATATCATCATCATCATCATTGTCAACCATTATCAATCCACTGCTGGACGAAGGTCTCCCCAAGTTTCCTCCACAACGGTCTGTCTTGTGCCAGTCTCCTCCATGTCACCCCTGCATACTTTCGAATTTCATCCACCCATCTCCCATGTGGTCTTCTTCTGGGTCTTTTCCTGTCCCTTGGAATCCAATCTAAAATTTCGGCTGTCCATCGACGATCTGTCCTTCTGGCAGTATGTCCAGCCCATTGCCATTTCAGGGATTTAACTCTGATCATGATGTCTTCCACTCTTGTCATTTTTCGGATCCACGAGTTCCTCTTCTTATCCCTCCTGGTTACACCAAGCATGCACCTCTCCATGCTTCTTTGAGTTGTCTGCAGCCTTTGTATGTCTCTTTTAGTTAAGGTCCACGTCTCTGCACCATACGTAAGCACTGGAAGGATGCATTGATCAAACACTTTTCTTTTAAGACATAATGGCATATTGCTCTTGAAAATTATGCTGTTTCTTCCAAAAGCTCTCCAGGCAAGTTTTGTACGCCGATTAATTTCTTCATCAATGTGACCCTCACTTGATATCTGCTGTCCAAGATAAACGTACGTGTCTGTTATCTCCAGCTTTTCTCCATCAATCGATAAATCTTCATTTCTTGTAAAAGCATTGAACATCACTTTTGTCTTCTGAAAGTTCATTTTTAATCCCACTTCTTTACTCTTGTCAGCAAGTTCCTGGATCATACTCTGCAGCTCTGATGGGGTAGTTGCAAAAATGACTACGTCATCAGCAAAGCGAAGGTGGGTTAGATAATCTCCATTAATCTTTATTCCCTTGTTTTCCCAGCTCAGCGACTGAAAAACACCCTCCAATGTGGCATTAAAGAGCTTCGGAGATATGGTGTCCCCTTGTCTCACTCCCTTTCCAATTTTTACGTGTGTTGTATTTTCAAACAGCCTAATCTTTGCACTTGCATTTTCATAGATGTTATTAATAATATTAATGTATGCATCTTCAATACCGCAGGTTTTCAGAGCCATTGTAACTGCTGATGGTTTCACCGAATCAAAGGCTTTTTCATAATCGATAAAAGCCATGCACAATGGAAGTTCATATTCCCTCGCTCTTTCAATTAGTTCTCTCAGCACGTGGATATGATCTATTGTGCTGTAGCCACTCCTGAATCCAGCTTGTTCTCTCGGTTGAGCCATGTCCAGTGTTACCTTCAAGCGGTGTGAAAGAACTTTAGTGAAGATTTTATAAACTACTGATAGGAGGCTGATAGGTCTGTAGTTTCCGAGATCCTCAATGTCACCTTTCTTATGTAGCAGGATCATTGTAGCGGTGTTCCAATCCTCAGGAATCTTTCCTTCATTAAGGCATCGAGTGAAAATTTGGGCGAGTACTGTTTCGATTTCTCCACTTGCTTCTTGTATGATGTCTACAGTAATTCCATCTTCTCCTGGAGCTTTTCCTCGCTTCATGTTCTTGATTGCATGTGCAACTTCTGCTGGAAGGACTGGAGGAACTCTGGTACTGGTATCTTTCATGATGTCAGGAGTGCATATATCATCCCTTTCATATAATTTGGAGTAGAAATCTTTCACTCTTGTCAAAATTTCGCCTCTATTTCTTGTTACAGAACCATCTTCTTTTCTCAGTGCCATAATCTGTTTTCTTCCCTTACTGAGATGTCCCTTTGCTATCTTTAGGCTTTGGTTGTTTTCAATTGCTTTCCTCACTAGTTCACAGTTGAATTTCCTTACGTCTTCAGTGATACTTTTTCTTACTGTCTTGCATAGCTCTATATATTCCACTTTGGAAGTCACATCTTCTTTAGTTGTTCTCATCTCTCTTCTTTTTTGCATCAACATTTTGGTTTTTCCTGATAATTTGTTCACATGCAACTTGTTCTTAGACCCAGCCAATTTTGTTGCTGTTTCCATAAGAGCTTTGGTTACTTTTCTGTTAACTTCAGAGATGTCCACTTCTTCCGATGTTAGGCCTTCTAAAGCAGAGAACCTGTTCTTCAGTTCTAACTTGAAGGTATTATGGTGTTTTTTAAGGTTGGTTATGTCAATAGATTTTGTTTGTCTTATGAGCTTGCCACGTTCAAGTTTAGTGTTGAGGTGCATCTTACATCTCACCAATCTATGGTCACTACCTGTGTTGAACTTGTTTAGCACACTGCAGTCTTCTATGACGAATTTTTTGTTACACATAATAAAATCAATTTCACTTGTCGTCCCATTTGGATGTCTCCATGTCCATTTCCTGTGTGGCTTTTTCTTGAAAAAGGAGTTCAAGATGAAAAACCCTTCTGCCTCTGCAAACTCAACGAGAGTATTTCCACGCTGGTTTCTGTTGCCATGACCGAATTTACCTACTGAAGTTTCATTCTGTTGCCGTTGCCCTATTTTTGCATTGAAATCTCCCATAATTATTTTCAAGTGCTGCTTACCTTTATTATTTAGATGACAAATTTCCTCATAAAATTCTTCAATTTCTTCTTCAGGATGACTTGTGGTGGGTGCATAAGTTTGAATAATCTGAGCCTGGTATCTTTTCGAGAGTTGGATAACAAGTCGTGCAGCTCTGTCAGAGGAACTTTCAACTTCTACAACTTTATCCTTCAGTTTCTTGTTTATTATAAATCCAACACCACTTTTTTGTGAAATAACAATATATATATATATATATATATATATAAATCCAGTGGTGTTGGATTTATATATATATATATATATATATATATTGTTATTTCACAAAAAAGGTTGTATCAGGAATATGCTTAGTCAATTCAGGAAAGGAATTACATTATTAATTCATGCGGGCGAGATCCAGGTGAAAATACTCCAAATACGTGGCGACAGTTAATAAATAAATAAATATATCGCTCTTTCCACGTTCCAGAAACACAGAGCATCCGAAAAATTGTTTTTCAGCCAACTGCTGTGGAATTGAACCAACAGAACTCTCGATATCGCGAGTTCTGTTGGACCGCGATATCGAGAGTTCTGTTGGTTTAATTCCACAGCGGTTGGCTGAAAAACAATTTTTCGGATGCTGTGTGTTTCTGGAACGTGGAAAGAGCGATGCATTTATTTATTAATTAATTCATGCGCTCGACGTGGATCAGAAACACCAAACAGAAGTCATCGCTCTTTCCACGTTAATAAGTGAGACACGGAAAAACTACCATTGGCCTCCACCGGGAATTGAACCCAGGGTCTCCCAGTTACGCGCGGGACATGCTACCACTGCACCATAGCGACCTCTAATTCTGCAGACTGGTGGATCACCAGCATTGTGCGTGGCTCCATGAAGCAACCTGCCATGTGGTTTGACAGTTAATCTCATGTGAGTCTGTAGAATTCTAGGCCGCTGTGGTGCAGTGGTAGCATGTCCGGCGCGTAACTGGAAGATCCTGGGTTCGATTCTCGTTGGCGGCTGATGAGAATTTTTCCGTGAGTCACTTATTAACGTGAAAAGAGCGATGACTTTTGTTTGGTGGAATTACAGAAAATGTTCACAGTGCATATTGGAAGGCATGAACAAATAATTGGTAGAGAGAATTCCACGAAAACCAGAGGTCGTCAAAAGGTGCAATACGTACAAAAAAAGGGTTATTTGTAGAAATGCGGATGTGCGAATGTAAATGGGCGGACAGTGTGTTGTATGCAACAATACATAGGCGCCAACTGGGGGGGGGGCAAGATGAATCTTTCCCCTCCAATAATTTTACTTGGGGGCAGTGCCCAACTAATATTTTGCATTCTGTTTAATTAAATAAAAACTTTAGCCTCATAAGGTGCACCAAGCTTCACCTTTTGAGGCCAAAGCGATTTATTTCAAAAAAAGGTAATAAATAACAAAATAAACTTTTCGACATATTCAGCTTTGCTCATTCGATTACAAACTAGATTGCCAGTCCTGTATTGTGTTTAGCATGTTCTCGTGATGTGTGGTAAATGCTTAAAACAATTATCAAAAATAAAATTAAAATAATACAGAAATGTATAATCTCTAGCGCCTTTATTTACCTATTTTTTGCGCTTCTTGCTCTTCGTTTAACCATTTAACGACCGTAGCGCCCAAAACGCCCGAACGGATAGTCGCCCGAAACGCCTGTAGGGAGTGAATCAGATTTCGTACCCTTGCCTGTTTTTCAAATTTTCTCGATCAGAAGAAGTCACCCTCAGTCACTATTGTTGTTATTGAACAAAGAAGTGAAACAACAGACAGTTTCGGGCGTTATGGTATAGAGTGATATAAGATTTTTGGGTCATGGTCGTTAAAGGGTTAAGAAACCCAGCTAATTTCTCTCTCTCTCTCTTTTTATTTTTTATAAACGCTTGGAAATGAAATCTCTCTGGGTGTTTTTAAAAAAATCACAGGTTGAATTTTATTTTTAAGAATATTAATGTTCTGCAAAAAAAAAAAAAAATATTTCAGTTTCCTTGTTCATTTACTGATGAGCAATTACCAGGGGCGCGCCAAGAGCATTTGCCGCCCACTTGTACGAGAATATTTTTCAATTTTTATTCATTTTCACATGAAATAAATATCTTTAACAACATCAAACAAAGATCTTCGCTCTTTCCATGTTTATAAGTGAGTCACGGAAAAAATATAATTGGCAGCCACCCCGAATCGAACCCAAGGTCTTCCAGTTACGCGATGGACGTGCTACCACTGCATCACAGCGGCCTCGAATTCTCCAGACTCACGTACGACTAATTGCCAAACCATATGACAGGTTGCTTCTTGGAGCCCCGCACAATGCTCGGGATTCAGCAAAGATGGAAAGCAGCAACTGCAACTGCAAGACCCTGGGTTCGACTCCCGGTGGCGGCCAATGAGAATTTTTCCGTGACTCACTTACAAACGGGGAAAGAGCGAAGATCTTTGTTTGATGTTCCTGGTTCACGTTAAATGTCTGTATTAATCTTTAGCAACATTATTTTCTATTTCCGGTAAATTGAGATTTTCCATAAAACACCACTGTCTCATATAAAACTGAAGAAAAACAAATCTGTAAAACTCTAGTTCAGATGACGCTAGGAATAATTCAAGAAGTCAGCTTCCTCTCTCTCTCTCTCTGTCAATTTACACAAAAGTCTGCATTAGGGGTAAAAAAAGTTTCGTCATGTACGATGATAAACATATTACAGCTTCTCGATGGATACACACACACACACACACACACATATACAGTATATATAACTAAGCAAGATAAGATGAGGAACCCGTGGGTAAGAAAAATGATAAAGTATGGAAGACATTATGATCAGAGTAAAATCCCTGAAATGGTAATGGGCTGGACATATTGCCAAGAAAACGGGCCATCGATGAACAACCGAAATTTTAGATTGGATTCCAAGAGACAGGAAGCGACCCAAAAGAAGACCACGTGAAAGATGGGTGGATGAAATTCGAAAGCATGCGAGAGTCAGAGGAGACTGGTCCAAGACAGACCGTTGTGAAAGAAACTTGGGGAGACCTTCATCCAGCAGAAAATTGATAATGGTTGAGGAGGGTGATGATATATATATCATCATCATCATTGTCAACCATTATCAATCCACTGCTGGACGAAGGTCTCCCCAAGTTTCCTCCACAACGGTCTGTCTTGTGCCAGTCTCCTCCATGTCACTCCCGCATATTTACGAATTTCATCCACCCATCTCCCATGTGGTCTTTTTCTGGGTCTTTTCCTGTCCCTTGGAATCCAATCTAAAATTTCGGCTGTCCATCTATGGTCTGTCCTTCTGGCAGTATGTCCAGCCCATTGCCATTTCAGGGATTTAACTCTGATCATGATGTCTTCCACTCTCGTCATTTTTCGGATCCACGAGTTCCTCTTCTTATCTCTCCTGGTTATACCAAGCATGCACCTCTGCATGCTGCTTTGAGTTGTCTGCAGCCTTTGTATGTCTCTTTTAGTTAAGGTCCACGTCTCAGCACCATACGTAAGCACTGGAAGGATGCATTGATCAAACACTTTTCTTTTAAGACATAATGGCATATTGCTCTTGAAAATTATGCTGTTTCTTCCAAAAGCTCTCCAGGCAAGTTTTGTACTCCGATTAATTTCTTCATTAATATATATATATATATATATATATATACATGTAATATTAAACATGACGGGCGTCTCTTTAACTATTCTAACCAAAATATCTAATATTATGGAATACATCGAAATTGTACTCCAGTGCTCGTTACCCGGATTGAATCGATCCTATAATATTTCTCCACTCTGTTTTTACGGTCAACGCTGGAAGCTCTGTCTTGAAAGTTTGCCAACGATAAGGTAATTCAGAAAAGTAAGCATATATTTTTTTAACAATGCTGAACATATTCACAATCGGTAGGGAAATTTTTTCGTCGTCATTTACGACCAGATTTTAAAGTATGAGCCGCTCAAAATACATAAAATGCGTAAGGGTTTTAAGTCGACAAATTATGCCTTTTGAAGTCCATTGTGTTTTTCCTACATACTGGCCCCATTTGTCATAGCGCTGGGCCACGCACGCATTCATGAATGCTGAAATCTTCAAGATTAAAAAAAAAATTAGAAAAGGGTTTTCAATATTTTTCCCGCGGTATCCCTTACTGAACAAAACAGTAAAAATTATTCTCTGATTTCAAGACGTTTTCTGTTGATATAAACGAGTTATTTTTACTAAAAAGTAAACGTTTCACTTAGCATTACGATTTCTCACAATACAACGTTTTCATAACTTCTCCCACGTCACAGATATTAATTTATCAACCGAAAAAATTGATTGTGGGTCCTTCCGCCCCCGGAATCAGGCACCCGGGTGCTTAGCTCCCGTTGAACCCCCGCTTGGCGCGTCCCTGGCAATTACAATTGTATTTTAAAATATACGTTGAATTCCGTAGTCCACCCCCCCACCTTTTTTTTTAATTTTCTTCCTTGTTATATGGAAGACATATGTCCCTCCCACGTCTGATCTCTTCACGTCTGCCCCCTCAATAATTTGGTGAAGTCGGCGCCCATGCAACAATATGCTCCACATAATATTATACATTTTCTCTGTGTATGATAAAGCTTGTCCTGATCTGTTCAAAACCATGAAAAGTGTAAAACCCCATTTTTGTCTAAATAATTTTTTTACAGGTTCTCAGCCCGTAATTTTACGGTAGTTTCGGGTGCATAATATCCAATTTAAGTAAAAGTAAATGCTTTTCAGTTAATTCTAAAATTCACAAACCGTTTACGTCCGAATGGCTTGCACAAGACCCCTCGAAACATCCCTCCGACAGTGATGAAAGTAAGTCAGGGAATTCCTTGAAAAGTTACAAATTTGCCATTTGGGTGGTTAAGTGGCATTTCGCTTTCCCCCTACAGGTTCCCAACCTGTTTAATTTTATTTATAGCAAAACCATGGGAGTCGATCGGTTTCACACATTCTTCGCATTTGATACCTGGGCGTCGTCCGGCATGTGGATCATAACAGGTTTTTTTGTTACGGGAAGTGAAACTTGTCGACAAGATCAAAGACAAGGCGATGAAAGCATAGAGCTCTGTCTCCGTTTCAGAACTGCGCTTTGTAGCTCGCAAAAGAAAATACAATAACGCTTCACGGCCAGAAAGGAACCGGTAATGCTCTGTGGCCGATTAGAAAATGTTTCCCCCGGATAAGGGGGTCATTTGAGGGCGGCGCTTGCCCTCCGAAGGACACCTCTTGCTTACCCTAGCATGAAACCTATAAAACTGGAAACTTCTTCGGTTTCAAGTCTTTTAGGGTTTCTGTGAGGAATAAATGATCAAAATGATGCCTAAGGTAAGTTTGCTTCCTTCCCCTTTTCTGAATAAAATGCGTTTCGTATTTCCTTTACTTTGCCTTTTTTTTTTTTTTTTTACCTGATTCATTTCATTTTTTTTCTTTTTCGGCAGAGCGCATCTTAGCTGTAGGCGAAAGCTTTTTACTTTTCTCTCAGATTATTGCCATTTCTTAAAATTTGGGAATAATTTTGAATCGAAAATGTTATAGTAAAATATCGTACTTATATTCTACGGGTGATGAATATTTGCCCACCGGCAAGATGCCCACCGGACAGTTGTCCACTGAATAGTTGCCCACCGGACAGTTGTCCACTGGACACCACCCCACCGAACTTGAGCACACTTTGCACAGTAACTTTAGGAATAATCGCTACCAAATTTTCGAAATTTAAGCGTCATGACCTGCTTTGATTTTGGGAGACGGTGTACACCTACCGAAATTTGTATTTATTTATTTATTTGTTTATTTTATTTCAGCTGTTTTAATGCAAATGCATTTAAAATAATTGACATTATTACATATATTAATACAAACAGCTAGGAAGACAGGGGGAAAGGCCATAGGACCAGTCTCCTTATATACACACAGCCAGTCAAACTCCATAGAGACAGCAATCAGAAATCATTAAATGTAAGTTAGTAAACATGTTAAAGTAATTAAGGAAGGAAAAAAAAAGATGTAAATGCAAAGACCAGTCCCCCTCCACCACACATAACTTTCACCTGATCGCCCACAATTTCCCTACCTTCCCATATTAACAAATTAACCCCGTCCCCTAGAACAATCCTCCTCATTTATGATTTTTAATTAATACCTGAAGTTTTAATTTCCTCTTAAAATATTCAATTTGTTCAAAAATCTCACGAGGCAATGGATTTCAGTGTTGTGGTCCTATGTAATAAATACTTTGCATTATACATTTAGTTCTGGGAAAGACCGGTTTCAGTAAGTTCCGATTCCTGGTATAGTAACTATGCACAGATTTAGAAACAAGTAAAAATGCATTGTTTATATTATTTTTAATCCTTTTGTACAATATCTTACCTAAGTTAAAATTATATAACTGGCTAGTACTTAAAAAAACATATTTCCCAGGCTGTACTCTAGCAAAATGTCGAAAACTGAATTGTGCTTCATTTGTAGGTCTGAAATTATTTTTTATTTCCAAAAGTCTAACAAATTTATTTATTTTGTGATATTTGAAGTCTGGAAATATAAATTTGCATGCCAATTTTGTATTCATTTTGTATGCCGTGTGACCCAACGCACGTTTGGGACATGATGTACACCCATCGGATTTGTACTCTCGTGGTTGGTCTATAGGAGCCTAAATAGTCTACGTCAACTCGGTCACCAATGGCGTTTGGTCTGCCGCCGCTTCCTCTTTGGATGTTGGTGGATTGGTCGATGGTATACTCGCGATACAGCCTTGATACTGTTGCCCTAGAGAATCCTAGGGTTCTTACCACTTGGATGACGAGGCGGCGCTTTGTACCGTGGAACAGAGTCTTACACCCACAATGTCTCTCTTGCATCGACAATGCGTCCACGATCAAAGTCTCTCAGATGCGTCCACGATCAAAGTCTCTCAGATGCGTCCACGATCAAAGTCTTTTAGAGGCGTCCACGATCAAAGTCTCTCATATGCGTCAGCGATCAAAGTCTCTCAGATCACCACGTTTGCCCATGTTCATCGATTGCGATATATGTTGAGAAGCCCTGATGTCTACTTATTTATCGAATGCATTCGTTTTGGGTCTGTTCCACTCTGCGCGAGGGATGTCCCTATCAATCCTATCTCTAGTGTTTTGCCTACTGAGTGTATATCGATAATTTCAGCTCTTTGTTCAATATATCAAAAATATCTGATCTCTACACAATATATCTACTACATGCTTTTCATCTCTCCACCAGATACGTAACACAAAATTTTCGCCTTTCCACCACATGCTGCATGTACTACAAGTTTTTCGTCTCTCATCCATATATCTAATACACGTTTTTCATCTTTTCGCCACGTTTGCCCCACGTGTTTTTCATCTCCCCACTGTGACGTACTACAAAGGTGAAGCACGTGACAAGACGACAAACCTTCAGCGGTACATTCCGTCGGTGTAGCTTAGTCGGTTGTGAAAGCAACTCGCTCTGGAGCGAGGAGACGCCAGTTCGAAAATCGTCACCGACAAATTCCTTTTTTCACATACTTAATGCATGTTTTCCATCTGACCACAATGCCTATACTACACATTTTTCATTTCGCCACCATATACCTAATCTAACGCACGTTTTTCATCTTTCCACCACATATCTACTACTACACGTTTTACATCTCCCCTCCATACACCTAATGCAAGTTTTTCATTTTTTCACATACTTAATACATGTTTTTCATTTTTTCACATACTTAATACATGTTTTTCATCTGTCCACGATATCTATACTACACATTTTTCATTTCACCACCGTTTACCTAATCTAATGGACGTTTTTCGTCTTTCCACCACATATCTACTACTACACGTTTTACATCTCCCCTCTATACACCTAATGCAAGTTTTTCAACTTTCCACACATATCTAATGTATGGTTTTCATCTCCTTGCCTTATACCTAATACACGTTCTTCGTCTTTTCACTATAAATCTACTACACGTCTTCCGTCTCTCCACCACATACCGGAAACACGTTTTTTGTCTCTCCACCATATCTTTACTGCCAGGTATTGTTAGTTCTGAATGCAAGATCAGACTTAATGACACAGAGATTGACCAGGTGAATGAGCTTGTACATTTAGGAAACGTGTTCGATAGAGAAGAAAAATTAGATGGCAAAATTTGTGGGGGAGTGAATTCTTCATTGAAAGTCATAGTTGTCTTCGGAGGATTTCATAGAAATGATAGGTTCTCAAGGAAGTCCCGAATGGAAGTGTATGAAAGTGTAATTGTTCTTACTCTGATGTACAGCAGTGAAACCTGGGTCCTGGAGAAAAGACATCGGAGGTGTTTATGCGCTGGGGAGATGCGTTATTTACGGGGGTTTGTGGTAAGACATGCTGTGATCATGTGAGGAATGAAGATGTGTTGCAGATATGTAATGTGAGGCAAAATGTTGTTAGTAAGGTGGAGACTAATATTCTTAGGTGGTTTGGCCATGTTGAAAGAATGAGTGATGAGATGCTTACTAAGAAAATTCATTCAGACTACGTGGCAGGACAGAAAGGTAGAGGAAGGTCAAGGAAATCATGGGAGGACCAGATTCAAGAATGTCTTCATGAGAAAAAGGTTATGAGTATTAAATACAAAAGGTCTTGTGTGCGGCGTGTGATGGATGTCAATGAAGCTCGAGCAATGTGCAGACATCGTTGTAAATGGAGATATTTGATACACCACCTTTAAGTAAATATTAGTTCCATCAGTTAAATGAGTACTTGGTACAAGGTCTTTCTTTGAGGAGCTAACCTCTGAATATCAGAGAGCAGCTTAATTATATGTATGTGTATGTACCATATGTTTACTGCACGCGGGGTATGTGTATGTAACATATGTTTGGGCCGCGGGTGGCCTAGTGGGCAACGTTCGTGACTGCCACGGAAAGGACCTCAGGTTCGATCCCAGGCAGGTACGAACGCTCGATCCACTAAATATCCGCCGTGTGTCGGATGGGTACGTTAAGCCGTAGGACCCCGGGCACTGGTCCCCCGGTAATAAATAAGGGCGTCTTCCTCCCCCTTTCTACTTCGCTTCAGTGTCCCTTTCCTATCGGGCACTCTAGCCCAAATCTCCTAGCTTCCTATTTCTAAGGGTTGTTTAAGACCTGGGGTCAGACACTTCCTTCCTAAAAAATCCTCTACATGTGATATGTTGTTTACTGCACCCACCTTATACACTAACCATATGTCTTCTATACATTTTACATATATCCACCACATACCTAATACACGTTTCCCAACCCTCCACCATATCTTTACTGCACGTCATATCTCTCCATCACATCTTTACTTCACGTCATATCTCTCCGTCACATCTTTACTGCACGTCATATCTATCCGTCACATCTTTGCTACACGCTTCTTACCTCTTCACCTGTCTTCTACACGTTTTACTTATCTTCACCATACACATGATGCACTTTTTTCATCCCTCTACCACATACCTAATACACGTTTCCCAACCCTCCACCATATCTTTACTGCACGTCATATCTCTCCATCACATCTTTATTTCACGTCATATCTCTCCATCACATTTTTACTGCACGTCTTATCTATCCGTCACATCTTTGCTACACGCTTCTTACCTCTTCAACTGTCTTCTACACGTTTTACTTATCTTCACCATACACATGATGCACTTTTTTCATCCCTCTGCCACATACCTGATACACGTTTTTCATCCCTCCACCATATCTTTTCTGCACATTTTTTATCTCTCCAGCATATCGTTACTACACGCTTGTTATCTCTTCACCATATGTCTTCTACACGCTTAACATATCTCCACCATATAGCTGATACACGTTTTCCATCTTTCCGCCATATATATACTACACATTTTTCATCTTCCCATAATATACCTGACAAACGTTTTTCATCCCACCACAATATCTTTACTGCACGCTTTTTATCACTCCATCACATCTTTACAACACGCTTCTATTCTCTTCACCATATACACTGACAGAAAAAAAAATCCCAACAGCACGAAAAAATAGTTGTAGAGGAATGAATTGGCGGCAATACATTTGCATAGGTAACATATTTAATCGATTAAGGTTTCAAGATCACAGCTTATTATAAGCGCGAGAAGAGCCATTTTAAATGTGAAATGCTGGTACACTAATAACCAGTGTAACCGCCAGAATGTTGAATGCAAGCACGCAAACGTTCATGCATTGTGTCGTACAGGTGCTGGATGTCAGTTTGTGGGATGGAGTTCCATGCCTGTTGCACTTGGTCGGTCAATACAGGGACGGTTAATGCTGGTTGGGGGTGACGCTGGAGTTGTCGTCCAATGATGTTCCATACGTGCTCGATTGGTGATAGATCTGGTGATCTAGCAGGCCACGGCAACATGCCGATACTCTGTAGAGCATGTTGGGTTACAACAGCGGTATACGGGCGAGCGTTATCCTGTTGGAAAACACCCCCTGGAATGCTGGTCATGAATGGCAGCACAACAGGTTGAATCACCAGATCGACGTACAACTGTACCGTCAGGGTGTGTAGGATAACCACGAGAGTGCTCCTGCTGTCGTAGGAAATTGCTCCCCAGACCATAACTCCAGGTGTAGGTCCAGTGTGTCTCGGCCGCAGACAGGTTGGTTGCAGGCGCTCACCTGACCTCCTTCTAACCAACACACGGCCATCACTGGCACCCAGTCAGAACCGGCTTTCATCAGAAAGCACAACAGATCTCCACTCCGTCTTCCAATGAGCTCTAGCTTGACACCACTGACGTCGCAAACGGCAGTGGTTTGGAGTAAGTGGAATGCACGCTACAGGGCGTCTGGCTCGCAGCTGTCCTTCAAGTAACCGATTTGTAACAGTTCGTTGTGTCACTGTGGTGGCAACTACAGCTCGAATTGCTTCCGCAGACGCGGTACGATGCGCAACGGACATACGCCATACACGGTGGTCTTCCCTCTCAGTAGTGCCACGTGGCCGACCGGAACCCGGTCTTCTTGAGGCAGTATCTTCCCTTGACCACCGGTGCCAACAATCATGCACAGTGGCTACATTCCTGCCAAGTCGTTCTGCAAAATTGCGGAAAGGAAATTCACCTTCTCGTAGCCCTATTACACGACCTCGTTCAAACTCCGTGAGCTGTTGATAATAGCTTCTTCGTCTTCTTAAAGGCATTCTTGACTAACATCAACACCCTACGTCGAATCTCAACGATAACTAACGCTCACGAACGTTACAGCGCGTATTTACAGCAAACCTGCTGTGTATGTTCCGAGGAGCGCTACTAGCGCCACACGTATGTGCCGAGCGCGAATATTACATAGACGTCATCTTACAGATGTACTCTCACCGCCTAGCAACTGTCGTTTATCTAACACAACCCCTTCTTGGTGTTGGGATTTTTTTCCGTCAGTGTATGTTCTGTACGTTTCAGATATCTCCACTATACAGCTAAAACACGTTCTTCATCTTCCTGCGTTCTACACGTTTTTATCTTCCCATCATATACCTAACACATGTTTTCATTCCTCCACCATATGTTGTCTGCACGTTTTTTATCTCTTCATCATATCGTTACTACACGCTTGTTATCTCTACACTATATGTCTTCTACGCGTTTTGCGTGTCTCCACTATATTTTACTACGTGTTTTTAATTCATATCTGTTCTACACGTTTTTCATCTGTCCACATAATACACGTTTTTCATTCCTCCACCAGATCTTTTCTGCACGCTCTTTATCTCACCACCATATCTTTACTACATACTTCCTATCTCTTCACCATGTGTCTTCTACACGTTTTACGTATCTCAACTACATTTTTGCTGCGCGTTTTTCATCCCTATCTGTTCAACACGTTTATGTCGTGTCTGTCAGCAGGACGCACACGACATAAAGGCAGATAGCAGTCAGAACGAACGTCCGCGTAGCTCAATTGGTAGAGTGACTTATTCCCGAATGAGGGGACCCGGATTCAAGCCACGGCGTGGACAAAATGGCGGAGAAATTTACTTCGTTATAGACTATAATCTTTGTTAAGTCCTTTTTTTTACGAGAAAGTTAAAAATTTAATTTACGAGGAAGTTAAAAATTTATTTTACGAGGAAGTTAAAGCCTGTCAGCAGGACGCACACGACATAAAGACAGATAGCAGTCAGAACGAACGTCCGCGTAGCTCAATTGGTAGAGTGACTTATTCCGGAATGAGGTGACCCGGGTTCGAGCCACGGCGTGGAAGAAATGACGGAGTAATTTACTTTGTTATAGACTATAAACTTTAAGTCCTTTATTTTACGAAAAAGTTAAAAATTGCTGTGAGCCAGTTTATTTCATCTCAAATACGAGTATTAGTCAACGTTCTTAAAAACATAATTGGCGCATCAAGCAAGTTTTTTTTTAAAGAAAGTAACATAAGAAATTACAATGATTAGGGATTAATGGGTGTTCTTACTGATAACAGTTTCTTAAATTAAATACGTTTTAGGCATACATACATGCACGCACGCCTACTGGTGGGAGAACCGTATCCTGAAACAGAGGATTATAATGAGCCTTATTACGTGCGATGGCGTTTAAGCAACTTTGTTTTTGAACATGGGAGGAGCTGATGTTGTATCAGATAATTACTTGTCTGAAACAGGACCTATAAAGGCGTGCGAATTATCATAACGAAAAGAATGATAGTGTAAACAATCGTCGTAAAGGTAAACTTCACTTGCAAAGTACATGAATCTTAAAAAGACAAGATGATTAAGTGGGAAGCATTCAAGGGTGCATTGTTTGAAATGAGAGAGTAAAAGACAGGGAAGATATAAACGCATTAGGAGTGTTTACGAATGTTTAGAAAACCATTAAGCAAATGAAAAATAGAGATAATAGGTATGAGAGATTCCTATCGGTTGCAAATTGACATATCATAGGCCTAATAAATGCGGTCGTTCCTTACAGGTGAAGTACGCCTGCGAACCATTACATTTTGACCACTCCCAGTCTAGAGAAATGAGCACGCCTGGAGACCGAAGGGTGGCGCATTTGAAGTTCAGACAGCAGTATACACTGAAGTGCCAGAAAAACTGGTACAGACGAGCTTATGCAAAATACATAGCAACGTCACCTATGCGCGTACTCGGTTGCGTCCGCCAGTGCGTATATAAAGCGATAGACATCCTTGCCACCTGTCAGAGCTGTTTTCGGCATGAGAATGACAAGTAATAACGATTTAAGCGATTTTCCACGCGGTGTTATAGTTGGCGCTCGTGAGATTGTCCGTAGTATTTCGGAGGTAGAAACGAAGTTCGAATTTTCACGGACGACCATTGCAGGGGTGTACCGTGACTACAAGAATTCCGGCAAAACCTCCAACCTATGATACCAGTGTGGCCGTAAAAAGACATTGGGTGAACGTGACCATTGTCGGCTGTCAAGAATCGTTTCACGCGATAAGCGTGCAACACTCTCGCAGGTATCATCGGCATTCAATGCTGGAGCATCAATAAGCATCAGCGTCCGGACTGTGCAACGTACCCTGCACGATATGGGCTTTGGGAGCCGACGCCCAACTCGAGTCCCCTTGATGGGTGCACTACACAGAGCTATGCGCCTCGCTTAGGCACGGCAACACCGCCACTGGGCCATGGATGCCGCCATTCAACAGGAAACTGTACCGGCTATTGGGGAGGGGGTCCGTAATGGTATGAGGTGTGTTTAGCTGGACTTCACTGGGACTCCTGGTACGTCTACAAATGTCTGTGTCCGGCCAACACTATGTGTGCATCCTTTCTGGTACACCAGTTCCTGTCCTGCATTTATGCTCATGGGTTGGGCTTGTTCTGACAGGACAATGCACCTCCACACAAGTGTCGGGACGCCACATTACGGTTAGAGGAGCATCATCTGAGTTTTGGGTGTTGCCATTCCCACTCAAGTCCCCATATCTGAACGTGATAGAACACATTTGGGATGCCATGCAACGCGCTATCGAACACAGGTATCCAAGACCACGGAATACACCCGAATTGTGGAACGCTCTGCCGGAAGTATGGTGTGCATTGCCTACAGCATATTTCCAGAAGCTAGTGGAGTCCATGCCCCGTCGCATTTCTGTAGTCCTGCGCTCCCGTGGGGGACCTACCAAGTATTAGACTGGTGTACCACTTTTCAGGCACTTCAGTGTATGTAAAACCCGAGCACCGGCTTTCCGTTAGTAGAGAATTTAGAGTCAGAATGGGAAAAGCTCTGCCCATTTATCGGAGTTTAATAAACGGCCAATTTTGACGGCACTGCGCCTCAGAATTACGATCTCGGAATCGACGCGGCTTGTGAGTTGTTGACGTGCTTCTGCAGTAAGTAGGTATCGAAAGTGGTTCACAGATGGTGAACGACGAACCGTCGTCCAGCCACGTGTCGTCCGCAGCTCTGTGATACCAGAGGGCAGCTGAGACTGTCGCGCACTGCTCACAGCGACTATAGGGCCCCAGTGCGATAAATCACCCGCAGCTACAACAGTGGTGATAAGGGCAATGTGTCACAGCACACAGTTCATCGCAGCCTTCTGCGCATGGGCCTGCGTAGCCGAAGACCCAGCTGGGTTTCCATGCTCACTCCACGTCATCGCCAACAACGCATGAAACGGGCCCAAGATCATCGAGATTGGCCCGTGGATGATTGAAATAAAGTGGCCTGATATGACGAAACGAGATTCCTGGTGTATCACGGCCGAGCGCGGATACACCGATTACCATATTACCAACGAAAGCTATGGCAACTGGATACACTGTAGGGCGGAAAATGGCCTGCGGCAGCCGTGTTATGATGTGGGGACGTTTTTTTGGGACACTTTAGGCCCTCGTACCCCAATAGCAGAATCCCTGACAGCTGCCAGGTATCTGAACATCGTTGCGGACCAAGTTCACCCATTCGTGGCAATTATAGTCCCTGCTGGTGATGGCCATTACCAACAGGATATTGCAACATGCCACACTTATTCCGGAATGCTTTCCATAGTCCAATCATTGTTTTATAATGTTCTACCTGATCGCCCTTTCTCTGGACTATGAACCTACATCTAGATTTCAAAGATAACAGGGCATTTCTTAAAATTGGTTGTGGTATTTTATTCCACTCCTCTTCCACTGCTTTCCATAGTCCAATCATTGTTTTTGATAATAGTCCAATTATTGTTTTAGATCATAGTCCAATCATTGTTTTAGATCACAGTCTAATCATTGTTTTAGATCATAGTCTAATCATTGTTTTAGATCATAGTCTAATCATTGTTTTAGATCATAGTCTAATCATTGTTTTAGATCATAGTCCAATCATTGTTTTAGATCATAGTCCAATCATTGTTTTAGAATGTTCTACCTGATAGCCCTTTCTCTGGACTATGAACCTACATCTAGATTTCCAAGATAACGGGGCATTTCTTAAAATTGGTTGTGGTATTTTATTCCACTCCTCTTCCACTGCTTTCCATAGTCCAATCATTGTTTTTGATCATAGTCCAATTATTGTTTTAGATCATAGTCCAATCATTGTTTTAGAATGTTCTACCTGATCGCCCTTTCTCTGGACTATGAACCTACATCTAGATTTCCAAGATAACAGGGCATTTCTTAAAATTGGTTGTGGTATTTTATTCCACTCCTCTTCCACTGCTTTCCATAGTCCAATCATTGTTTTTGATCATTGTCCAATTATTGTTTCAGATCATAGTCCAATCATTGTTTTAGATCATAGTCCAATCATTGTTTTAGAATGTTCTACCTGATCGCCCTTTCTCTGGACTATGAACCTACATCTAGATTTCCAAGATAACAGGGCATTTCTTAAAATTGGTTGTGGTATTTTATTCCACTCCTCTTCCACTGCTTTCCATAGTCCAATCATTGTTTTTGATCATAGTCCAATTATTGTTTCAGATCATAGTCCAATCATTGTTTTAGATCATAGTCCAATCATTGTTTTAGAATGTTCTACCTGATCGCCCTTTCTCTGGACTATGAACCTACATCTAGATTTTCAAGATAACAGGTCGTTTCCTAAAATTGGTAGTGGTATTTTATTCCACTCCTCTTCCACTGCTTTCCATAGTCCAATCATTGTTTTTGATCATAGTCCAATTATTGTTTCAGATCATAGTCCAATCATTGTTTTAGATCATAGTCCAATCATTGTTTTAGAATGTTCTACCTGATCGCCCTTTCTCTGGACTATGAACCTACATCTAGATTTTCAAGATAACAGGTCGTTTCTTAAAATTGGTAGTGGTATTTTATTCCACTCCTCTTCCACTGCTTTCCATAGTCCAATCATTGTTTTTGATCATAGTCCAATTATTGTTTCAGATCATAGTCCAATCATTGTTTTAGATCATAGTCCAATCATTGTTTTAGAATGTTCTACTTGATCGCCCTTTCTCTGGACTATGAACCTACATCTAGATTTTCAAGATAACAGGTCATTTCTTAAAATTGGTAGTGGTAATTTAATCCACTCCTCTTCCACTGCTTTCCACAGTCCAATCATTGTTTTAGATCTGCGTTTAGAAAGCGCTCTTTTTCGCAGTCCTAAGGCACCTAGAGTGAAAATCATGCTCTAAATTTGGTACGGGCGACAGCTTACAGCCCGTTGAGTTGTTAACGGTGTCCCTATGCCCTCAATAAAAGAAATCGCTATTTCATTGTTGACTCACCAGGGAACTTTGTAGGAATATGAGCAAGAGGTACAGATGTCTGTTTTTTCATTTTTTTTCAAGAAATAGAAAGGCAGATTTGTTTGTATGACTCGTAGCCTTATCCTGACGGAGTTCCACTATTTGAAGGCTCAGTGGATAAAGGAATGGTATTTCCTCTTTAAATGTAGGAGTTAAAACATTATTTTGTCAATATGTAGAATTGATTTTAACATGCTTTTCAATTTTTCTCAATTTAATTTCCCGTTGTAAGAGAAACCAGCAATAATCATGAATTCTTTTCTGAAACATTCTTTGGATTTTTGGAACCAAATTTGTAAGTCTTTTTCTACTCCCTTGCGATAGTAAATCGACCTTTCCTTGTTACTCATTCAGGTAGATCCATGCTTCATCATATTCACTATGAATTTCCATCTGTCTCCTACTAAGTGAGTTTCTTAAAGACATCTGCACTGTGTTCTAAGCTCAGCTACGTACCTAAGCAAAAGGAGGTGAACCTCATCTTTCTGTTTTATTTTCTGATTCAAATCCTTGTTTATTATCTTTTTTGCGGTTAATACAGAGGTTTGTAATGACTTAGCGATTGCTCTTTGGGTCGACGGATTTTCTTTTAAGACCAGAGACCTTACTTTTGAAACTGTCATAAAATTACGTACCTTATTTGGATATTCGTTTGGTGTTCGTTTTCTTGTCAAAAGTAATGCTTCACGATTTCCCCTTCTATTATTAATAATATTGCTTATTTTACATTTTGAAATGCAAATTGCATGATTTTCACAGCGTTTCTTAATTACAGGATACGAATATTTTTCTACGTAAAGAGCAAAAACATAAACTTCTATCCACAGATTGTTTATGTGCGCCATTTTCTTACCAGACGATATTTAACTGCAGCAGATGTTTCTTTCGTGTTCATCTAACACGCTGTTACCAGTTATAATTCTTTGAACTTCTCTTATTTTCTGTAATATCTTCCCAAAGACGTTCTAAAAGGGTGGAACATCCTGTGTACAAAGTCAGTGTTTCTCGAACATGTTTTAAAAGAGCATTACTGATGGATTCATCTATCCCGGCGGCGCATTGGTCTAACCTCTGACTGTTGCTCCCAGTGGGACCAGGTTCAAGTCCCAGATGAAGCAATGTTGTTCGTTTGTCTTGTGGCCCTGGCTGTTTGCCTTCCCTGAAACCAGCTGCTCTAAATTTCGTACGGGCGACTTCTTACAGCCCGTTGAGTTGTTCACGGTGTCCCTCAGCCCTAAATAAAGGAAATCGCTATCTTACTGAATGTGTTTCTAAAATTAAATATGAGAAAAGTACGCCCAATTCTTGGCCGAAACGAAATTCAAAAGTAAGCAGTTATGAAGATTTTGTTTATATCATGAAGTATACACCAATGAGCTATTACAATACGACCACCTACCTAATAAGCTGTAGAGCCCACTTAAGCTCGCAAAACAGCGGCCACTCGGCGAGGCATGGAATCGATGCTGTGGCAATAGGTATCCTTGGGTATCAGGTACCAAAATGTCAACAACAAGCTCTGCAGTTCCTGTACTTTTCGGGGTAGTGTTGATTTAGAGCGAACCCGCTTTTCCAAGTAGAACCACAAATATTCGATTGGGTTCATGGCAAGTGAATTTGGAGGCCAGGACACCAGCATGTTCCTCGAACCATTCCTTGACGATTCTGGCAGTGTGGCACGGCGCATTATCCTCTTGGTAATGGCCACCACCAGCAGCGAACACAGTTGCCATGAATGAAGGAAGTTGGTCCGCAGCGATGTTTAGATACCTAACAGCTGTCAGGGATTTTAATATTGGGATAATGCGGCCTAAAGTGTCCCAAAGAAACATCGCCCACAGCATAATACCGCCGCCGCCGGCCTGTTACCGCCCAACAGTGTATCCAGGTGCCATAGCCTCCGTTGTTAATCGGGGCATCCGCGCTCGCCCGTCTAAGTAATTAACCAGGAATCTTGAATCATCCACGGCCAATCGGTGTTTCCGCGCTCGGCCGTCTAAGTGATGCAACAGGAATCTTGAATCATCCACGGCCAATCGGTGTATCCGCACTCGCCCGTCTAAGTGATGCACCAGGAATCCTGATTCATACACGGTCAATCGGTGTATCCGCGCTCGCCCGTCTAAGTGATGCACAAGGAATCTTGAATCATCCACGGCCAATCGGTGTATCCGCGCTCGCCCGTCTAAGTGATGCATAAGGAATTTTGAATCATCCACGGCCAATCGGTGTATCCGCGCTCGCCCGTCTAAGTGATGCATAAGGAATTTTGAATCATCCACGGCCAATCGGTGTATCCGCGCTCGCCCGTCTAAGTGATGCACCAGGAATCTTGAATCATCCACGACCAATCGGTGTATCCGCGCTCACCCGTCTAAGTGATGCACCAGGAATCCTGATTCATGCACGGTCAATCGGTGTATCCGCTCTCGCCCGTCTAAGTGATGCACAAGGAATCTTGAATCATCCACGGCCAATCGGTGTATCCGCGCTCGCCCGTCTAAGTGATGCATAAGGAATTTTGAATCATCCACGGCCAATCGGTGTATCCGCGCTCTCCCGTCTACGTGATGTACCAGGAATCTTGAATCATCCACGGCCAATCGGTGTATCCGCGCTCGCCCGTCTAAGTGATGCACCAGGAATACTGATTCATACACGGTCAATCGGTGTATCCGTGCTCGCCCGTCTAAGTGATGCACAAGGAATCTTGAATCATCCACGGCCAATCGGTGCATCCGCGCTCGTCCGTCTAAGTGATGCACCAGGAATCTTGAATCATCCAAGCTCGCCCTTCTAAGTGATGCACCAGGTCACTCTTTCAATCATCCACGGTCCAATCTCGATGATCTTGGGCCCATGTCATGCGTTGTTGGCGATGACGCACCGTGAGCATGGAAATCCTGCTGGGCGCTAAGCAGGCTCATGCACAGAAAGCTGCGATGAACTGTGTATTGTGACACGTTGCCCTGATTACTACTGTTGCAGCTGCCGGTGCTTTGTCGCACTGTGGCCTTGCAGTCGCTGTGAACAATGCGTGGCAGACTGCGCTCCCCTCTGTCATCAATGAGCTGCGGACGACACACGGATGTACAAGGGTTCGTTTTTTTGTCACCTGTCTATCATTTTTGATACGTACTCACTACAGCGGCATGTGACCAACCCGCAAGCGGCGCCGTTTCCGAGATTGTAGTTCCAAGGCGCAGTGCCATCGCAATTTGCCTTTTATCAAACTCCGATAAATCAGCAGCTTCTCCCATTTTGACTCCGGACACTGCACTAACCGAAAGCCGGTCCTCGGGTTGTAGGCTATACAGGTTAATTCAAAACTCATTGGACAAAATTTAAGGGGTGGTAGAGCACACTGCAACAAAGATTTTTTGTATAGGAATGTATGGGCGAAAGTTACGCGTTGAGGCACTAACACAAGAAATAGACATGAAAGGAAACATAAATTGTGTTCTTACACTGAAGAGCATTTTGAATTAGAGATACCTGTCTAGTAACGTGTAGCACCACCTTTCGCCCTGATGACGGTGGCGATTCGTCTAGGCATGGACTCGGCAAGACACCGGAAGCGTTGGGAAGCCATATGGATCCACGACCCCTGAACAAGCTCCCACAGTTCACGAAGATTTCATGGAGGGGGTAATCTCTCTCGGTGGCATCCCAGATGTGCTCGATTGGATTGAGTTCAGGTGACCTAGTGGGCCAAGGAAGCGATGTCACGTCGGTGGAGTGTTCATCCAACCATTCGGATACAATTCGGGAGATGCATTGTCTTGTTGCAGGATGAGGTCCCCAGTGGGATGTTGAAGATGCACAAACGGGAGCAAATGGTCGTCCAGGATATCCCGGTAACGTTGAACTGTGAGGGACGATGTCACACGTACCAGGGGTCCCATTTCAGTCCACGTACACAGTCCCCAGACGAGAATGCCACCCTCACCAGCTTGAAGAGTACCCTGCTGGGAAGAAGGATCCATCCCTTTATTTGGTTTGCGCAGTACTCGTATCCTGCCATCCTCATGTACCAACGTGAATCTCGACATCAGTCCAGGTAACATTTTCCCACATGTCTAGGGTCCAGTGGCGATGTTCCCGCGCCCATGCTAAACTTTGCACCCTGTGATGTGCGGTCAGCAGCGGTACCCTCGTGGGACGATGGCTTCTGTACCCCATAGCGAGGAGATGGATCTGGATGGCGTGGCTGCTTACACGTTTTTGTGCACCAGGGTTAAATTGCCGAGTGATTTCTTGCACTGTGGCCCGTCTATTCGCTGTTACAATGCGAGCTAGCCGACGATGACCCCTCTCATCCACACGCTGTTGTCCACGACCGTTGGCCCTTGCAGGGATGGTTTTACCGGATTCGACGTACTCACGGTGCACCCGTGACACATTGGCTCGTGAAAACCTCAGTGCCTGCACGACTTCCGAGGTGGAGTGACCCATTCGTCGGACCCCGACAATTTGCCCACGATCAAATGCGCTTAGATCCTTCGTCTTACCCATACTGCGTCCGACTCTTACTGATTCCCGTCGCATCACCCCTTATATTGTCGGATCGCTGCATACGTCATATCGTTTCCGTTTACTTGGCAGCCCACAGCGCCACATTTCCATAACGCCAGCTGTCTCTAATTCAATTGCACTTCGGTGAACAGTATCGTTGACAAGTGCTTCTTTGCAGCAATGTTTGCAATAATTGCTCATATTTTCATCCGCCAACAGTAATACATGCGTGGGAGCGTCGGCGGAGTGATTGGTACGTTCCAAGAACGTTTCTCTGTGAATGTGTGGGCGGGTGTTGTGAACGACTTCCTGCTAGACTTATTTCTACTACCAACGCGACTCGATGGCAGATGTTATCGTATTTTTCTGGAAGAGGTTTTACCAGAATTGCTTCAAGATGTACCACTGGCCGTCCGACAAGGACTGTGGTTTCAGCATGATGGGGCGCCAGCCCATTTCAGCATTAATGTGCGCAATTACCTGGATGCCACTTTTGGGGCGCGATGGATTGGCCGTGGTGAACTAGTCCGTTGGCCACCCCGATCGCCCTCTTTATGGAGCCTTGACTGCTTCTTATGGGGGCATCTGAAGGCCCTCGTTTACGAGACTCCAGTTGACTCTGTTGAGGACCTCGTTTACGAGACTCCAGTTGACTCTGTTGAGGACCTCACTTACGAGACTCCAGTTGACTCTGTTGAGGACCTCGTTTACGAGACTCCAGCTGACTCTGTTGAGGACCTCGTTTACGAGACTCCAGTTGACTCTGTTGAGGACCTCGTTTACGAGACTCCAGTTGACTCTGTTGAGGACCTCGTTTACGAGACTCCAGCTGACTCTGTTGAGGACCTCGTTTACGAGACTCCAGTTGACTCTGTTGAGGACCTCGTTTACGAGACTCCAGTTGACTCTGTTGAGGACCTCGTTTACGAGACTCCAGTTGACTCTGTTGAGGACCTCGTTTGCGAGACTCCAGCTGACTCTGTTGAGGACCTCGTTTACGAGACTCCAGTTGACTCAGTTGAGGACCTCTTTTACGAAACTCCAGTTGACTCTGTTGAGGACCTCGTTTACGAGACTCCAGTTGACTCTGTTGAGGACCTCGTCTTTCGAATATCCGTTGCGGCTGCACGTGTGCGAGAAATACCTGGCATCTTTGAAACTGTACACGCCAATCACTTCGTCGACGCTGCCACGCATGCATTACTGTTGGTGGACGCAATTTTGAGTAATTATTGTAAACATTGCTGTAAAGAAGCACTTGTCAGCGATGGTGTAAGTAGACAATTTATGTTTCATGTCTATTTCTTGTGTTTGTGCCTCAACGCGTCACTTCAGCCCATACATTCCTATACAAAAAATATTTGTTACAGTGTGCTTACCACCCCTTAAAGTTTGTCCCATGAGTTCTGAATCACCCTGTATATACTGCTCTGTGAACTTCACCTGCACCACCGTTCGGTCTCAAGGCGCGGTAATTTCTCTAGGCTGGGGATGGTCATAATGTAATGGCTCATCGGTTTAATTTATGCTATACATCTTTGGCATGCCAAGATCTTTGTGGATGAAAAATAAAACGAGCGATTCGAGAGTGTACATTTATTTACGTACAATATATTGCATTTATACGCGACACTCAAGGCCACAACGAGACACACTTCGGTACATACTAAATGGAACTAAATCATAACAACTGTGAAGTGCCTGCACCGCAGGACGCACATGAGATAAAGGCAGATAGCAGTGAAAGCATACGCCCGCGTAGCTCAGTTGGGAGAGCGACTTACTCCGGAGTGAGGGGACCCGAATTCGATGTCCGGCGTGGACAAAGATGATGGAGAAATTAACTTCGTGGACAAAGATGATGGAGAAATTAACTTCGTCATACAACACGCAATAAGGTTTACACATTCCTGACACTGAGCCATACTTAGGTAGTTGGATTAAGGAATGTTATTGTCGTAAAATCTGTGAAAGAAGATATGTGAGTCATAAAAGTAAATATTTACTAAACTATGGCGGCGACAGTAGTTAGTGTTTCGACTGTTTAGTTTTTAAAAAAAACAATATTTATTTTTGTTATTACATATTATTCAGATTGAGATGAACGTAAGAAACGACCTAGACACCGATTAAATGTGATGCAGCTGCGAAAGTCCATCAGCGCATGCGCAAGCTAAAATCTGGCCCCAAAGTTAGAAAGAAAGGCTGAATCGCAAATGTGTTAGTCAGGGAGATTGGTAACTTTTGGTCTAGGATATCTCCCGGTTACACCCCATTGTATTATACATCACTTCAAAGCTCCGGCAGGTAACCTCCCCTTCGGGAGCTCTAGAGGAAGAGAAAGTTAGCTACGACCCACCGTTTGTATGGTATCAAAAATGCATTTTCGTTTTCGCTTTTATCACATTTTTCATCTGGTTCTCCAATGCAAATTGCATTGGGATAGCGTTATGTTTATGAAAAACGTGATGAAATATTATTCTACAACAGTTTAGTAAAATATACTGTCGAGTAAGAATGAAATTAACTATTGTTGCATCACTTCATGGGACAGCAGGCGGCATGATCAGATTTCAACAATCGTTTTGACAATGACGCACCGCTACCCATTTTCGTTACATCGACATTTTTCACTTGGGGTTTACTTTACTCCTGTCGAGAAAGGTTCATAGCATCACGGAAAGAAACAGAAATAAAAATTATTTTATAACCAAGCTCTGTGCCCGGGCTAGAGCAAGGGCCGCAATACATGCATCTCCGATAGCATCAAGTGCTGCATAATTATTATTATTGATATTCAAATCATTACTGAATATGCGAGATGTAAAAAAGAAATTAGAATGAGACTGGGGAGGGCAAAAACGACTTTTAGAGAGAATCAAAGACTACTGACAGCCAAAAATATAGATCTGAAACTGAAGAAGAGAATTTTAAAGGCCAGTAGCCTTTAAAATTCCTCTGAGAGCTACTGTTTAGCCAGTAGCACTTTAAAATTCCTCTGAAAGCTACTGTTTAGCCAGTAGCACTGAGAGCTACGTGGAGAGCTACTGTTTGGCCAGTAGCACTGAGAGCTACGTGGAGAGCTACTGTTTGGCCAGTAGCACTGAGAGCTACGTAGAGAGCTACTGTTTGGCCAATAGCACTGAGAGCTACGTAGAGAGCTACTGTTTAGCCAGTAGCACTGAGAGCTGCGTAGAGAGCTACTGTTTGGCCAGTAGCACTGAGAGCTACGTAGTGAGATACTGTTTAGCCAGTAGCACTGAGAGCTACGTAGAGAGCTACTGTTTGGCCAGTAGCACTGAGAGCTACGTGGAGAGCTACTGTTTGGCCAGTAGCACTGAGAGCTACGTGGAGAGCTACTGTTTGGCCAGTAGCTCTCTACGGTTCTGAGACATAGACATTGACCATGAGAGAAGTGAACAGGCTGGAGACATTTGAGATGTGGAGCTATAGAAGAATGGAGAGAATAAGCTGGCTGGATGGAAAGACTAATGAGGATGTCCTGGAGAGAGTAGGAGAACCAAGGAATGTGATCAACATGTCAAAACGAAGAAGAATGTTATGGATGGGACACAGATTGCGCCATGGAGGCCCGATTCTGAAAGTTTTGGAATGGATAATTCAAGGTAAGAGAGGAAGAGGACAGCCAAGAAAAAGTTTTGTGTCACAGTTACTTCAAGACACTAATACTAGGACATACTATGACTTGAAGAGAACGGCGGAGAATAGAGAAATGAAGAGACAGAGTATATCTACTGAACAATCAGTCCTTGGACTAAGTAACCGAGAAGAGGAATTGCACCTAGCCTCATATGCTTCCTTAGAAGCGCCTTAAAGGAGAGATTCCTAGATATGGGCATCCAGACGACAACTTCTTCAACTATGAATCAACCTTGCCAGGAGGAAAGCTGATACAAGGGGGAAAGGTAGGCGTATATACTGTACCATCTGTTCGAGGGTCTCTACGGCTCATTTATAATTACGGTACCTAAGTTACTTTCTCATGCGTGTGCATGTGTATGTATAGACGAGTTTACCGATACGTGCATTATGGTGCTTCCTTTTGTAAGAACTGCTCTGAAAAAGTAGTTTATATTAACAATATAAAGGAAAATTAATTTTATTTGTGACGTATTAATTCCACGGAAAAGCGGTTTTGCCTGTAGCACGCTCCTTTATGGATACTACAACGAAAATTCTAACGAAATATTTGACGTAGGACTACGTCTAACCCTGCGGATTATATGGGGCGACTTACGGCCGAATGCCTGTGACAAAAATAGGTCCCAATTGAAATCATTATAGCGTTAAAAATACGCGCCGACCTCTAATCGTGTTAGCATATTCGTAAACAGCATGGAGTCCAATTCGCGTACTGAGCAACACATTGTGCGCGCGGCGCGCCCCCTGACTCCCCTGTGCGCGGGGGAGATGGTGCAATATTTCTGGGGGTGCCGTCGCATTTGACTCAGTCTATCTCGGCAACCGTAAGCGCAACACGACTGTGCGGGGTATCGTTTTAAAGTTCTCGACGAGATCAAGATTTGGCACTGGTTTGAACTAAATTTTTTATAAATTGTTTTCTTGTGAACCAGTGAACACTTTTGACAATATTGCGGTTTATCTCGACAATCGTGAGTGCAAAACGACTATGCGTGGTATTGTTTTAAAGCTCACGACGAAATCTATAGAAATATACACTGCTGGCCACCCAAAATGCAACACCAAGAAGGACACGAGATAGCAAAGCCAGATTTACTGGACACATAACAACAGATACAAAGATGAAACGATTGAGCTTACAGACCCATGCAACTTGCGGAACACGCAGACACCAATAGTTCGTGTGGCCACCATGGCTGGCAATAACGGCCGCTACACGCCGCGGCATCGAACGAAAGAGGCTTTGGATGTGGGCTAGGGGTATGTCGGTCCAGGCTGCTTCCACACGTTGCCACAGTTCATCAGGCGTAGCCGCGTGTGATGCTTGCAGGGCCACTTGGTTGCCGATCAGCGACCAGACGTATTCGATGGGCGACATATCGGGAGAACAGGCGGGCCGCGGCAGCAGTGACACCTGGTGAGCCGTGAAGAATTATTGCAAGATGCGTGCCACGTGCGGGCGCGCATTGTCCTGTTGAAACGTGGCCGCTGACAGGTCCTTCAGGTAAGGAAGGACTAAAGGCTCCAAAACGTTGGAGATGTAGAATGTACCGGCGATGCGTACCAGAGGAGTCTGGGGGTCATATCCAATGGCGCCCCAAACCATAACGCCAGACGACGGACCGGTATGGCGATGCATAATGCAGGCGCCATACAGTCTCTCGCCGCGGTGTCGTCACACGCGGGTTCGACCATCGTGGTGTTGCAGGCGGAAGCGGGATTCGTCGGAGAAGACAATGTCGTGCCATTCCGTAATCCAGGTGCGGCGTTCAACGGCCCACTGCCGCCGCTCTCGCCTGTGGTGTAACGTCATGGGTAATCGGAGGAATGGGCGACGTGCGTCAAGTCCACGCTCCTATAGACGCGATGTCGAAAGGTACGAACTGGCAGAGGTTGATGCGCAACACACCCTAATTTCTGCGCTAACGTTCGTGATGTGGCGGTGCGAGCCGTCAATGCCCGCCACACAACATGCCGGTCCTATCGTTTGGTGGTGTGCCGCGGCTGCAGCAATCCCTCGCGTCGGTTCGTCCGCCCCTCATGCACCACCGAACGATAGGACCGGCATGTTGTACGATAAACCGCTGTCGCGATAAGCCACTATTCGTCCTCTGTCGAACTCCGGAACGTGCTGAAATGACTGCCGTATTCTGCGACGAGGCATCAGGAAGCTTCCCACGCACAGGTCCGGCAGTACAACACACTTCCACTACTTACACCCCGCCTTCTGTGCACCCTTCTTATAGTGCTTCTCGGTGGTGTGCCGGGCGCACATGATTTGCATATGCCCTGCAATGCTAATCGTTTGCATGTCCTCTCACGGGCGACGCATCCTGCGAATTTCAGGCCAATCGGATGCTTCCTTCTTGGTGTTGCATTTTGGGTGGCCAGCAGTTTATAAAGAAAAAATTACAGTGGTTAAAACCAAAATTTTTAAAAATTGTTGTCTTGTGAACGGGTTAAAATTTTAGACAATGCAGCGGAATTTGCAGAATGAACGCAAGCAAAAGAGGTGAAAATCAAAACAAGAGGCAAGAGCAAGTGATGAGGAAGAAGCCGAAGAGGAGTGCAGCTCAACGAACTAGAGAGTATCGGGAACGCCTGAAAGCAACCGCCACCAAACAAAAATCCTACACACCAATCGTAGTCCTGCGTTCCAAACTAACGGCTCAGTCACAACTGAGTCCACCTGGTTGTTTTTTTTTTTTTTTGTTTTTTTGTGGTTTTTCACCCTTAAAAATTGTGTGGTAGGTTGAAACGAAAAGTGGTGCTACACAAGCTGCACCACTTTCTTAGAAATGATACATCATTCTGTAGTGCAAACAAACCCAAAGAACATGGTGCAACTTTGCACTATGTTATGGTACAACATCTCGCCACAATATGATGCAAGGCTGCATGATGATGTTGTTCACACCAGTCAATGGTGCATCTTTCCTAAAAAAGGGATGCAGCTGGTGTAGCACCACTTTTTGGTGCAACCTAAAACAAAATTTTTAACACCGTAGGAACTACAAAAGTAATTTTTCTTAGCACTGCTTACGCACATGTTAAAATTATGTAGCGATAAATTGTCAAAGATATCTCTTCGGATTCTATGATTTTTTTTTAATATGAATTTTTTTACGCGTGAAAACTGTTCTATATTGCACACGAATCTAGATAGTAAGATAAATAATTAGGTGATTAAACTCATGTTTTCAGAATGGCAGAACAGTAAGCCTAAGAATGTGATCCTCATGCTGCCAAAATGCTTCCAATGAAACCCAAAGACAGCCAAGTTAACTGCTGCGGTAATAGAGTAATTCTAGGGCGATTGGCAAGACTGGGTGTGCTATGACCACGGAAGCTTTTGAGGAATGATTAAATGGGATGCCCTAAGATCATAGATGCTTCTGATAGGAGGAATGTGATTCTGTTTTTAAGGATCGCCTATAGCCTTTCCTCAAAGGAAATGCTAGACAATGTGCCCATCGTCAGACGAATGACCCTGGATGCTCTTCTATCAGAAATGCTCGAAGAAGGGAGGTTGCAACTAAATTTTTTTTTATCAGAAATTTTTTCCGGAGGAGGATTCAGAAGGTATGTCTTGAGATCATAGACGCTTTCCAGAGATGGGATTATGTTCGATGCCCTGTGATCTAATGAACTTACGTAAATGGGGAATGACACAAATCCTGCATTCTTCTGAAAGGGATGATCTTGAATGTCGTACAACTATATATGCAGGCATCTGGTAGGAAATCGACACTGGTTGTCTTTTGTTCATAGAGACTTCTTCCACGTGAGATTAAACTGGGTGTATTATGACAGTAGACGCTTTTGGGAGAAGGGATAAGATTCGCGTCCCTTTTTCAGAAATGCTTCTGCGAGAAGAAATAACACTGGACATTCAGCAGTTGTTGATGCTTTTGGAAGGAAGATCAGGCTGAAAGTCCCTCAATATAATGAAAGTTTCTGGAAAGAAGATCAGGCTGAAAGTCCCTCGATATAATGAAAGTTTCTGGAAGGAAGATCAGGCTGAAAGTCTCTTGATATAATGAAAGTTTCTGGAAGGAAGAATGACCATACGTGTTTTGTGAGCACAGACACTTCCGAGAGGGAGGATAAATCTGGCAGTCCATCATCCAAAATATGCTAGACATTGAAATTGGAGGATATTCTACGCGATTCTATGCGTTCAATATCCATCCCTTTCAATATATTAACCCATCAGGTGAGCGGTTGTCTTGAAGAAATTATAGTCTCTTAAAATATTCTCATATTATTACCCTGTTACTCTCATCCTGCTCTCATCAGTAGACATAAGCATCTAAATCTGTTTTTTTGCCAAGAGCACTGAAATCTAATGATTCTTAAATTCGCCACGAGTCTAGATACCAACTGTATTACGCAGAAGGTAGCGTAAGATTTGCTAACCCCTAATTCAGAAAAAAATATATATATAAGTAAATATGTACACATATCCTTTCCCACGTGGAATTTCTTTGTTTGCGCGATTTTAAGGCAGAGCGGACGAATTAAGCATGTATTAAGGCTGTTGGTCTCTGATACATGAGATTAGTCGCATTACAGTCGGCTTAGTACATAAGTACGTCTTGTGTGGCATGGGAATGTTTCGTAGGGTGCGCCAATAAGAGAGGCGCGAACTCAAGGGTGTTCAGAGATAGCCTGTGAGGATAAACTCCGGAAATCCGATTCAGAGTAATGGAGATTTTCTCGAGGTAATTAAGAACAGAGACTTTGAAAGTAAAAGGGGGAGGGACGAGGACCTTCAGTTCAGAGAGGTCGGGTCGTGGATTTGGCGTCGGAGTACACGAAATGTTTTCGAAAAGCGTTGTTGATCTTGCTTCGGCGTAGTTGCAGCAGAGTTATACGAAAAGCACGACATGCTGGTCTAGGGTCTATAGCACGGACGGAGATTAAGTCAATCAAGTCTTCCACCAACCTGCCCGGCGATAAGTCCCAAGCCACATAGATATGTTAAAATAATCTTTTTTTGTTATTGTTGAAATGGAAGGTTCCGAACTCTATATCTTTCATGGTGTGATCCTATCGATCGAACCAACAAACTTATGTGACGGCTCTTGCTCGATCACAACTATATTAAGAAAGAGGTGGAAAGGGCGGGGGCTTTAACAGGAGGATTCCAAGCTTGAAGAAGAGAACAGGAGGAGCAGAAACAAGTGCACAGCGTTCAAGCAGGTGGCAGGCATATTCCTGCGCAGAGTTTCTTCCGGTGTGTGCGTGTGCGTGCGTGTGTGCGTGTGCGTGTGTGCGTGTGCATGTGCGTGTGTGTGTGTGTGTGTGTGTATGTACGCTCTCTGGTGCATGCCGTAAGTCGCTTGAGTGGTGACGGTAGTTACGAATTGATTGTGATTTATTTGATTCCTGCCTGTGACGTTCACCTTAAGAGACGGTGTGTTCCAACAAGCCAGTGCCACATGAGACCGTGTCTGATGTGTCCAGGCATAGCTGGGATATCACTCGGAGGATATTAGTATTCAGTCTTAACTCCGAACTCTGAAGGCTGCATGCAGTCTTCGAAGGCCATTATGTGTGGCCCTTTGAGTAAATTCACAAATCCAGAACAAATCCTTTTATTTTTATGACTGTGGTTTTGCTCGTCTTTTATTGTTTTTATTTTAATCTTAAAATGACCGTATTTAAAATACCAAAGGGTAAAAGAAGCTTCAACGATATAATGCTCCCTTACTGACGACCACAATTAAAACATTAGTAAGTCATAAGGGCTATTTTGACACCTGCTACGCTCGTGACTTCCTTGTATGGCTTCCAAAGAACTACGAATGGAATTGATTGAGCTCTCAGAAGATAACATTTTAAAGTCCTTATTTGACACTAAGAAAGATCCAGTTGAAATATGGAGAAATGCAATAGAATACCCAAGCCCTCGGCAACATGCACAAAAATGCAATAGAATACCGACGCCCTCGGCAACATGCACGAAAATGCAATAGAATACCCACGCCCTCGGCAACATGCACGAAAAATTCAATAGAATACCGACGCCTTCGGCAACATGCACGAAAAATACAATAGAATACCCACGCCCTCGGAAACATGCGCGAAAAATGCAATAGAATACCGACGCCCTCGGCAACATGCACGAAAAAGGCAATAGAATACCCACGCCCTCGGGAACATGCACGAAAAATGCAAACGAATACCGACGCCCTCGGCAACATGCACGAAAAATGCAATAGAATACCCACGTCCTCGCAACATGCATGAAAAATGCAATATAATACCGAGGCCCTCGGCAGCATGCACGAGAAATGCAATAGAAAACCCACGCCCTCGGGAACATGCACGAAAAATGCAATAGAATACCCACGCCCTCGGCAACATGCACGAAAAATGCTATCTTTCTTTTTAACCACTTATTGTTGCGAAACTGCATTCTCCTACCCAACCCAAATCAAGACGCCCTTAAGGTTACAAATGACGGATACCCATCTAGAGGATCAGATAAAAGTGATGACCTCCATTTTGAAACCAAATATTTAAATACTTTTCAACAAAAAGCAGTCACAACTAAGTCATTGAAAGGTTAGTTAGATTTAGAATTAGCAATTTGTTTTCCATTTTTGAAGGTAGTACACAGTTGGATTTTTACCAAATAATGTACATTTCGAAGTACATATATCTAATTGAATTTTCTTGAATGTGGCCTTGTTAGATTACAACAAAGTTAATGCTGCCCTCCATCATGAAGAGGTTTACCACCTAAGTCCTAGACCAAAAGTAACCAACCTCCCTCACTAACGCACTTGCGATTCAGATTTTCTTTTATTTTGAGGTAAGCTTTTTAATTGGTGAACTTTCGCAGGTACATGACATTTAATCGGTGTCTAGGTCGTTTCTTACGTTCGTCTCAATCTGAATAATATGCAATAATAAAAATAAATATTGTTTTTGAAAAACTAAACTGTCGAAACGCTAACTATTGCCTCTGACATAGTTTAGTGAATATTTACTTTTTGACTCACATATCTTCTTTCATTGGGTTTACGACAATAATATCCATTAATCCACCTACCTAAGTATCGCGCAATGTCAATAATTAATGAACCTTACTGTTTGTTGTTTTGATTTAATTCCACTTAGTATATACTGGACTGTAGCTCAGTGTGGCCTTGCGTGACGCGAATAAATGTAAATAAATGTATACCATCAAATTACTGGTTTTATTTCACACCCACAAAGACCTTGGCATGCTAAAAACGCATAGCATAAATAATCTGCAAAGGATTACTATAGCACTATCTCAACTTGTTTTTGTTTGTACTTTCTGGCTTTGATGAAATAATATAATAGTGAAAGTCAACATTCCTCTTTAAGCATGTAATGAAAAAAGATTTCATTTATTCGTGGTCATGAGTTTCAAATAGCAAAAAATAAAAGTGCCTTGTCCAGCATGTAAAGTACCAAACCTAAATATTGAATACAAACTGCACATGTCTGTCACGCTACACAACTTGAATGAATTGGGTCAAGAAACTGCTAACAAAGGAATAACTGAAAACATGGATTTTACTGAGTAGGCAGTTTGGTTTATTATTAGACCACATATTGTGAAATACAATGATTAAGCAACGCATTTTAACCTTGCAAGTCATGGACAAGTTGGTTTAAAAAGAGAAGGTTTGAATAAGAGAAATCATTATAGGCTTTAGTTTGTAGCAGGCTTTCAAAATCAATTTCACGGAGTGAAATAGGAGAAAAAAGTTATCAACGCTTCATTGGTTGGACTTGAAAGGGCATACTGAACGTTTCAGTCTCTCTTGAATGATTTTGCTGTGTACGTGAAATATTAGAAATTCAGGCGAAAGCTACAGGCAAACAATGTACTATTATTCCTCATAATATCTTATTTCTTTTCAATTCTTCATGCCGTTTTTGTTTCTAAATTATGGTATGAAAAACTGAAAGAAAGAAGAAAAAAGACAAACTATATACAGAAAGAGTATTTTATTATTTACTTGAGAATTTGAGTAAAGAATTTTAAGCGGACGCTTCGAGTAAAGAATTTTAAGCGGATGCATGGTAAATTTAACCCCATGTACCAATTATTTTAGGAAAGCTATTTCCGAATGGTAATTCATAAAAAAGACTAGAATAATTCCACAAATTTTTCTAATGCAATGATAATGTTTTTTGACTTAAAAAAAGTCGATAATTAAAAATGTAGAAATAATTAAACTTTTTGGTCTCAGATTCTAATACAGAGAGTGAATCGAAAGTTTTGCAATATTTGCATGAACGCATGTGCTGTGGCAGGTATGTCACGCGTTTAAACTAGTTCAAGTCACGCACTGCAGTTAGTCGAAAGGAATATAAAGTGGTAGTCGTTGCAGTGAACATCACTGCATGACGTCATTCTGTTTGTGGTTGGGACGCCTAAAAGATGAACAGCCACAACCGGCTAATTAGGGAACAAGGTGAAAATCCTACAAATACGTGGCGTCAGTAAATAAATAAATACATCGCTCTTTCCCCGTTCCAGAAACACATAGCAACCGAAAAGTTGTTTTTCAGCCGCCGCCGAGGAATTCAACCACGAAACTCTCGATAACTAGCCGAGCGCATTAACTGTACATAACGGTGGCCAACAATCCACGGTGCTATGTGCATTTTTAAGTCAGCTTCTGACATCATAAATCCGAAAGATGGGCTCAGCTACTGAGACGTCTCCATCTGGTGGGCATTAACGGCACTGGCTATATATACATTATAGCAGTTAAATTGAAAGGGCGAGATCCAAGTTGAAAATCCTCCAAATACGTGGCGTCAGTAAATAAATAAATAAATCGCTCTTTCCACGTTCCAGAAATACATAGCAACCAAAAAATTGTTTTTCAGCCGCCGCCGTGGATTATGATGTCAGAAGCTGACTTAAAAATACACATAGCACGTGGATTGTTGGCCACCGTGGTGCAAAGTTAACGCGATCGGCTAGTTATAGAGAGTTCCGCGGTTCAATTCCACGACGGCGGCTGAAAAACAATTTTTCGGTTGCTATGTGTTTCTGGAACGGGGAAAGAGCGATGTATTTATTTATTTATGTAATTAGGAAACACTTGCTTTACGCGATTTAACTCCGCCATAACGCTGCTCAAGCAACACGAAGCATTTGTCATGCGAAAGGGGAAGGCTCTGTGGACCATAGCACCACAACCAGATGGTTCAAGAAACGATCAAGCAAAGCCAGATAGGCCGCGAACCTTGGATTCGGTAGCCGTGCGCCAGGCCGTAGACGCAAAACCGAAAACCAGCTCTCGGAGATCATCAGGCGAGCTGGGCATATCACAGACCACAGTGGTTCGTCACCTTCAGGACCTTGGCAAGGTCTACAGGAGCTGCCGCATTGTCCCTCAAGAACTGACGCCAGCTGAAGCAAACCGCCGAGTGGAAGTGTACACGAAACTCCTAGAAAATCCTCGCCACGTACGTTGCATCAAGAGAATTGTTACATTCGATGAAAAGTGGGTATAATTCCGTAATCCTAACACACAACAGCAGTGGTTGGGCCCAGGCCAACTTCCAGAACCTGTTGCCAAACGTGGGCGCTTCGAGCACAAGGTGATCTGGTGGAATTACGAGGGAATAATCCATTACGAATTTGTTACAAACGGTCGGACCATCAACGCCAACCTCTACTCTGAACAGCTGGAGTGGATATATGCTGTTTTGGAGGAAAAGTACCGGGTACTGGTGTGCAGAAAGCGCGCTCTTCTACAGCAGGAAAACGCTCGGCCTCATACCGCACGAAGGACCAAGGCAAAACTCCGGGAACTTGGGGGCATCGAAGTGACGTCACACCCAACATATAGTTCGGACCCTGCCCCGTCGGATTATTACTTGTTTCGGTCCATGGTTCCTTTCCTTCGCTGGTGACACTTCAACAACCAGGAGGAGGGGACAGCTGGTGTAAATCAGTTCTTCACCTCGAACGACAAGAACTGTTACCGCCGCGAAATCGAAGAACTGGCAGACAGATTACTAACAAGTTAGTGAAATCATGCAATGCATTGATTATGATACGCTTTCCAACATACCAGAAATCATTACTCAAGTTATGAGGATAATTGCTGTGGAATAAATCTCGCTCCTGTGTCCTGACCTTTGACCCCATTTCCGTGATATTCAACAGAACCGGTTCAGTACACTTCAAGAATATCATACTAAAGTGTTGTCGCAATAGAAGCAATCTTACGCAAATTATGAGAATAATGGCTGTGGAATAAATCTTGTTTTTGTGCAATGACCTTTGACCCCATTTCGTTGATATTCAACAGAACCGGTTCACTATACCTCCGGAACAACATGATAACGTTTTGTCGCAATCGAAACATTTTTTGGTAAGTTATGATGCACAAGGGCAATGGAATGGATCCCACTCCAGTGTCCTGACCTTTGACCCCATTTCCCCCATTTTCAATAGGGTACGTCCCCAGTGGCTCCCCACCACATACTAAAATTTCATCGAAATCGAACCATTTTTACGCAAGTTATGACGCATAAGGGCAATGGAATAAATACCGCTTTTATGCCCTGCCTGACCTTTGACCCCATTCGCCCATTTTCAATAGGGTTCGTGCCCAGTGGTTCTCTACCACATACTGAAATTTCATCGAAATCGAACCATATTTACGCATGTTATGACGCATAAAGGCAATGAAATGGATCCCACTCTTATGGCGTGTCCTTTGAACCCACTTCACCCATTTTCAATAGGGTTCGTCCCCAGGTAATCCCCTACCAAATACTAAAATTTCATTGAAATCGAACCATATTTACGCAAGTTATGACGCATAAGGGCAATTGAATGGATCCTGCTCTTATGGCGTGACCTTTGACCCCACTTCACCCATTTTCAATAGGGTTCGTCCCCTTGTGGTCCCCTACCACATGCTAAAATTTCATCGAAATCGAACCATTTTTACGTGAGTTATCGTGCCGACAGACAGACAGACGGACGGAAAAAGCTGGAGCATATACACTTCTTCAACTTACGGTTGGAAAGCGTAAAAAACGGTGCAACACGACGGCCTATACTTCGAATGCTAGTCAGCTTTCGTCGTAAGGGTACGTGTGGAGACATAAACTGATCCAAATATTGTAAAATATTCGACTCAGCCTTCTAGCTAACTACACTGGCGTCCTAGAAACTGAAATCCGATGCAAAAAAGAAATTTCTTTGGCCGGTCTTCTCAAAGAGGTTATAAGATAGCAATTAAAAATATACACTTAATCCCCCACACAGGAAAGTTGTCCATCATTATGAGTTCGAAGATTTTTTGTCATAGAGACTGGTATCCGATCCCTAACATATACGCACGACAGAATTTCCCATTAGGTTTGTTTGAGGAGTAGATACCATTAAGAGCATCAAACAGAAGTCATCGCTCTTTCCACGTTTATAAGTGAGTCACGGAAAAATTCTCATGGGCCACCACCGGGAATCGAACCCAGGGTCGTCCAGTTACCCGCCGGACATGCTACCACTGCAGCACAGCGGCCTCGAATTTTCCAGACTCACATGAGATTAACTGCCAAACCACATGGCAGGTTGCTTCTTGGAGCGCCGTACAATGCTGGGGATTCACCAAAGATAGAAAGCAGCAACTGAACAAATAACTAGGAGGAGAATGAATAATTAATGCATACCACTGACGAGGATTAGGGTCTCCCAGTTGCGATATTGACGTGGATTAGGGTCTTCCAGTTGCAATGGTAGCTTATAAACGTGGAAAGAGCGATTACTTCTGTTTGATGTGCCTAATCCATGTCAATAGTGTGTATTAATTATTCATTTGCCTCCTAGTTATTTATTCAGTTGCTGCTTTCTATCTTTGGTGAATCCCCAGCATTGTGCGGGGCTCTAAGAAGCAACCTGTCATGTGGTTTGACAGTTAGTCGTATGTGAGTCTGGAGAATTCGAGGCTGCTGTGGTGCAGTGGTAGCATATTCGGCGCGTAACTGGAAGACCATGGGTTCGATTCCCGGTAGCGGCCGATGAGAACTTTTCCATGACTCACTTATAAACGTGGAAAGAGCGATGACTTGTTTGATGTTCCTAATCCACGTCAATTGTGTGCATTAAGAGCAGAAAAAATATATATGCTTACCCACCTAGCGGCAGAACTATATGCCATGAAAAAATGCATAAAATATATGCGAAATTTTTTCTCATGGAGGAAGATATCTGATGTAAAACTTAATTCCAAATCAGACATTTAGGCGCAGACATACCGAGGCAAACGGAATGCATATTGATTACAAGCTTAAACTGAATGTTTAGTGATAACGATCTAGGATTTTTTCATTTGGATGTATGCTCTCAGCAACAAAATTGTTTGCATCTTAAAATTGCAGAAATTAGGCCCAAAATATTTTTCATAGTCGAAGGTATTCCGAGAAAAATATCTTTCTTAATCGAATTTTCAGAATCAGAGACAGCGAGAGATACGGAATATGCATCTGTGAACACTTAGAGGTAAAACTCCGCATTATTTTAAGGAACAAATATTCGTAAAGTGTTCTTCATGAAAAAAAGTATCTGACAAAAAATTTTGTTTTCTGTTGAATGATTGTTTTTTCAGTTCGGGCATTTTATCTAATTCCTAGTGAAGGTCAAACTTATGTGTGTCTGTTATTCTCGGTTTAGCATCTAGAGCGGTAAGAAATCACAATCACTCAACTTCAATTTAGAACTCCCATTAGCATCTAAGGCCGTAACAAATTGCCCATCCTTAATTTAGAACGCCCATTATCATCTAAGACTATAAGAAGCCGCCAATCCTTAATTTAGAGCTCCCATTAGCATATAAGGTAACAAGAAATCGCCCGTCCTTAATTTAGAAATCCCATTATAAGCTAAGGCTATAAGAAATTGCCCGTCCTGAGTTTAGAAATCCCATTAGCATCTAAGGCTACAAGAAGTAGCCTATCATTAATTTAGAACTTCCATTAGCATCTAGGGCTATAAGAAATCGTTCATCCTCAATTTAGAACTTCCATTAGCATCTAGGGCTACAAAAATCGTTCATCCTTAATTTAGAACTTCCATTAGCATCTAGGGCTCTGACAAATCGTTCATCCTCAATAAAGAACTTCCATTAGCAACTATGGTTATACGAAATCGTTCATCCTCAATTTAGAACTTCCATTAGCATCTAGGGCTATAAGAAATCGTTCATCCTCAATTTAGAACTTCCATTAGCATCTAGGGCTACAAAAATCGTTCATCCTTAATTTAGAACTTCCATTAGCATCTAGGGCTCTGACAAATCGTTCATCCTCAATTAAGAACTTCCATTAGCAACTATGGTTATACGAAATCGTTCATCCTCAATTTAGAACTTCCATTAGCATCCAAGGTTATAAGAAATCGCCCATCCTTAATTCAGAACCTCCATTAGCATCTAGGGCTATAAGAAATCGTTCCTCCTTAATTTAGAACTTCGATTAGCAGCCAAGAGTATAAGAAATCGCCCATCCTTAATTTAGGCCTCCTATTAGCATCTAAGGCTTTAAAAAAGTCGCCTATACTTAATGTAGAACCACAAGCTCCTGGGTTAGAAAAGAGCCAGAAACTCTATAAGGTATACTGACCACTCTTAGTTTTAGAACAAGTTTTGGTTTTAAATGCTTTTACAGTAATTTTCAGTTTTTCTGATGCACACAGATTTTTGGGATTTTCGTACGCACCTATGAATCAAAGTATCTGTGGGATTGAAATAATTTGGAGGCCAACTTTAAGAATTATAACGTAATGTCTTTTCGTACTTGAACTTTTATCGTTCTTCTTACGTTATTTCAAAACATAACCATACGATGAAAAAGCTCCTAAATTAAACCTTAACGGCCAGACGAAACATTTAAACAGAAGTCAATCTTACGCAAATTGGCTTTTATTCCAGATGGTTTCATCAATACAACATAGCACTTCACATTTTACTTAACAAATCAGTATGAACCACATTCAACACCCCACACTAGCAACTGTTGTCTCGTAGTTTATATCTCTGGTTCTTACGCACCAGGCATACGTCACGTTTATTCAGACCTCAATTGTGTTGCTAACAGTATTCGTTTGAGAGAGAAGATATCACGTTAAGTGTGAAGTATAACTGAGAACAAACTCAAACTTTACATAGGGAAAGAAACTAAAAAGGAAAGTTAATTTAGAATATACGTCACAGAATCGAATGAAGGCTCTTTGTTTTTATTAGTCACCTGAATAAATAAATGATTGCAAAATGTACCTACGTAAATTTGCTTCTTCTTTTTCTAATTGTAAGCCATTTAATCTGCATTACGTTTAAATTAGATAAAGTGCCAAACTCTTGTAACATCATTTGTAATAAAACAGTTTTGTAGTCAGAAAAATGCCGTTTTTTTCTTGTTTTTAAGTATGTTGAACATAATACAGAGTTTCCTATGTTTCAGTGTGTCCTGTTCATAGTCGCAGTGGTGGTAGTTGTCTTCGCCAAAGAGGAACCGTTTTCTATTGGACTTGGTGTCCTGTCTCCGTCGTACTCGCAGACGGTTGGTAAAGAAGGCGTTAAAGTAAACTTTGAACAGAAGGACAATGGTGCTTTCTCCTACAGCATTGGTGATCAGTCCCGGGGAGTCAGTCAGTATCATCACCTAGGAGATGCTGCCAAGGCCAGCATTGCTGCATCTCCAGAACTGCAAAAAGGACCCGAGCCAGCTGTACACTCCTTCCATGGTGCCCCTGCTGGAGTTCACCATCCCCAACCAGCTCACCATCCCCAACCAGCTTACCATTCCCAACCCTTTCACCATCCCCAACCAGTGCACCATCCCCAACCAGTTCACCACCCCCAGCCTGTTCACCATCCTCAACCTGTTCACCATCCTCAACCTGTTCACCATCCCCAAGCCGTGCCGTATGCAGCAGGTGCAGGACATGGCTTCTCTGCTCACGCCCACCAAGTCCCAGCTGGACACCATGGAGGAATCCCACAACTTGCATCTCATAATGCCGGCCATGCTGCCCCTGCTGCTCACAATTTTGCCTTTTCTTCTGCTTTAGGCGGTGGTTCTGCGCATGCTCAACCTCAGCCTTATAATGGCGTTCCTCAAGTGTCCTATTACAATTCTATAGGTGGTCATGGGTTCCAAACCGCTCATCAGTTTGATCCTGCACCAGCTCGTGCCTTGGCTGGAGCTCACGCCCCAGCTCACGGAGTTGCACCAGCCGTACATTCTTACGCAGGAGCAGGACAATACAACGCCCAACCTTTTCATGGAGCACCTAGTGTTCAGATAGGACAAGGTCTCGGTCTTCAAGGACAAGGAGGTTACGCTCATGGTGGAAGAGAACATGGAGGACACTCTCACGAAGATGTAGCTCAAAATCATGGACATTTAGGATATCAAGGTTAAATTTTCTTGTAGTGGCCTTTCAAAATGGTGCTTCCAAAAGTGACTGGAAACGATTGGGCACACAAATAATTCCGCCGATTCTGCTGGTGTTTCATTTGGACATTCCTTAAAGGACAGCAAAAACAAGAAATCTTATGTGGACTTTATTTATTGCTATACCAAAGAATTAGCGCCTGCTTCCACAGTGACGAATAATAATAGAATGTGTTCTTTCCCTTGATTGTTATGTAAAAATTTAAGAAGAGCGAATTTATAGGGAAAGAAAGCTTATGATGTAATCAGATGTCGAGTGTTGTCTGATGTTTCACTAGAAAAAAAATAAAGTTTTCAAATTTCATCTTTGTCTTTCAAATATTTCTTCAAACTATATTTAAATACGTGCTATACAATTAAGAAGCGAATTTCTCCGAGGAAATAATTTTTAATAAATACATGATAGGCATTGTAATGCTATTTTGACATATTTTCATTGTATTCCATGTAACCACTTCCTTCAGAAAAAAAATGTAAACACTGTAAACAAATTAATAACAAGGAACTGCACACCAATTACACTTAAAATAGTACTAGTGATCCGAATTTCTTGGCGTAGAATATAAATAAAAGTTTCCAAGCTTTCGCACATTAACCAGATGGCCTTTTTCAAGGAAAGTAGACAGCTAACTGCAAACTGGATACTGGAATACTTCAACAATTTAAGCGTGGTGACATAAAAGGGATACAAAAGACGGTAAAATAACCACTTCCCTATCAAGAGAGGTCAAGTTCGCTGATCCTATGTGGAATGATATTAAGAAATTAGCTTCATACTCCACACCTAAATCTACTGCCATTCGCAAAACCTTGGAAATCTTGACCAGCAGCGAGGCTTGTAATGATAGCGTCTCTCTCGAGTTGCCACGCATTTGGAATCAGTTCTTTAAATATTGCTGTGTTTCCTACCACAGTACCGCGCGCCCAACCAACGTGACCTCGTTTCTTCGAATGACTGATCACATTTGCGCCTATTCATTTATTGTCTATTCAAGTCACCACGTTCAAACTGTTGAAGTGTTCCATTATACAGCATAAAGGAAGGATCTACAGAGTGGAAACAGACATAGGAGCCCATGGAAATTCCTCACATAGAAAGTGGCGCCCCCACGGACCTAAAACAGAAGCAAAATGTGACGTCCCTGTGACGTCGGCAATTGTAACGTGTCGCCGTTCAAATCCATCAGGAATGCACAGTATTGAAGAAAAAGTACTTCTTACCTTACATTCAATTTTTGAACGACGGTTCTTGGGTGCCGTGTGTTGAGATCGTTAAATCAATTAACAATAGCAAATTAATCCACATTCCTCCGAAGTTGACACGAATCACTCAAGAGGCAGTAATAAACATCAAACCTACATTTAATACATGACACAGATGGCCGACCGCACACATACTAAAGATACATAACATAAAACACCGGCGTTTTTTTCATCGTGAGTTCCATCGTGTTCAAAACACTCGAGTTCTCTTTTTCCACGGGGCGACAGCGCCCTCTATCAGAAACAGTTTTTTTTTTGTTTTTTTTTGTTGGAGGTTTAACGACCACCGTGAGCAACTCAATGGGCTATAAGCAGTCGCCCGTCCCTAATTTAGGGTCACTGGTTCCAGGGAAGGGAGAGAGCCAGTGCCGTAAGACAAACACAACAACCATGCCACACCGGAATTCGAACCCGGACCCCTTACGGACGAATGATCAGAGGCCAGCGCCTTAGACCACTGGGCCACCGGGGCGGCCAGAAACAGTTTTGACAGCTGCTCGGATTTTTTTTTCTTTTTTTTTTTTCTTTTCGGGAGCTGTTCATCTTCCGACAGCAATAGTTGCTACGGCAACCCAGCGCTCGGAGATCATCAGTTGAACAACAGACACGTAAAAACCCAAAAGTTATGAATTCTGTAAGTAAAAGAATACGATCAGTAAGTAATAAGCAAAATAATACCCCTTATTAGAACGCTAGAGGAATTGAAAACCAAAAAGAATCTTAAAATTAATAAAGTATTGCGTGTATTCGTCTTAAACACTGCCGGATAGCAAGCCAAAGTCAAAGTAAAAGCATTCGTTCGGACAAAAATCACGTGGTTCGTGGGTGTTCCCTGGGAAACCAGCTGTCAATCAACTGTAGTTCTGTTTTAGGTCGCTGGTGCGCTGCAGTCGGCTTCATGACGTCATGAGTTTCAGCTTTATACAGCCAGTGTCTTCTCCATATATCCTTCCTTTGTGATTATACAGTTTGCAGTTAGCTGTGTACTTTCCTTGAAAAAACCAACTGGTTGATGTGCGAAAGTTTGGAAACTTTGATTTATATTCACGCCAAGAAATTCGGATCACTAGTACTATTTTACTGTAAACAAGTTTCATTGTCTCTCGAATGACGCAGCAGATGACACTAAAGAAATTACACGTTTTGCACGTCGCAGGATTTTAGATATTTTTATTGAGCTGCTCGTAACACACGTAACGGACCTTCATGGGATGTCTGAAGTGGATTTCTGCAGACCAACATGGCTGCTGTTTCAATGTTATCGCTATTAGATCGTACCTTACTGATAGACAATTTTTTTAATTTTAACGTTTTGGAGTATGCCAACGAATTAATCGAGCTATAGCGTGAAGAAGGAGAAATCACATTCTTAATGGAACAAATAAAGGTTGCAAAAAACAAACCAAGACAATTTTGTGTCCGTTATTTATTTTAAAGACATGCAGGACAACATTGCCGTTAGTCATGCTGATATTTTTAATGAAGCGTACGATGTATTAAATTTTTACGTTCTTATTGTCAGAGTTGGTGAAACATCTGAAACATAAACATAGGACTTCTTTTTGCAAAAACGAAATATTTAGAAGCCCAGACAAATACATAATATGTAAAAAAAATCTGGGATTGAAATAAGCAACAATAACTAAAACTAATTAACAAAAAGAAACTGTGCACCAACTGTACATAAAACAGTATAACCATACCAGTAATCCGAATTTCTTGCTGTAGAAAAGAAATCATTGTTTCCAAACTTCCGCACATCAACTAGATGGCTTTTTTCAGACCTTTCCTGTTATCTGCCCGCCACTATTTGACTTCCGAATAAGAACGCAATGAAGTAGTTCCCGATTTCCAAAGTAGAACACAAAGCCTTTGGCAGCAGATGCGCGGCGATCACATGCTTCTCTAGTCGTACTACCTATGCGCAGTGATCACATTCTTTTGACCGTTTGTCTGCGCTTATGTGTGGTCATTCGGAAGGAATGTTCTTTCCACCGTTTGTCTGCGCTGTGGAATTATGTGGATTTATGTGGCGAAAAAAAATTGAAAACTAGTAACAATTCATTTTTAGAAATTATGAAATATATCGTAGCTTATTGCTCCCCCCCCGCCGGAATGATATTGGTAACTAATTTGTATCTACCGGTTTTCATTTGTTTTCTTATACTTTTTCTTTTATATATTTCTTAAACAGTTAAAATTTTATTAAAAAGTGAATAAGTAGGTTTTTGTTATTTATAGTGTCATTTTATATACCAATAAAAATTCCCATAACATTTATCGTGAACTACTTTCTCTCATGTTGGGCAGGATCAAGTTTCATGTAAACAAAGCGGAACGATACACTCAAAATCGCGAACATCTTGAATTTATGTGGCGTATATGTAACGCACTCGGCTAGATATCGAGAGTTCTGTTGGTTCAATTCCACAGCGGCGGCTGAAAAACAATTTTTCGGTCGCTGTGTGTTTCTGGAACGTGGTTAAGAGCGATGTACTTATTTATTTAGTATTTTCATCTTTAAAGTGTTCTTTTTCGGAAGTCAAATGGTGCCATTTTACATAACAATGAACAAAAGCAAACAGTTGCGGGCAGATAACAGGAAAGGTCCGCTTTTTCAAGGAATGTAGACAGCAAACTGCAAACAGAATAATAGAACCCTTCAACAATTTGAACGCTGTGACCTAACTTGACAATAAACGAACAGATGCAAATGTAATCATTCATTCAAAGACCCAAGGCGTCATATTCGTTTAGTACGCGGATTCGTAGAAGGAAAACAAAAGGCAATCACTATTTGAGAAACTGGTTCCAAACTCGGGGCAACTCCAACTAGAGGTTATCATTGAATGACTCGATGTTAGTAATTATCTCCAAAGTTTCTAGAATGGCAGTAGATTTTGGGGTAAAGTAGAAAGCAAATTTTTTTACGTCATTGCCGTGGTTACTTTACCGTTCTTTACGTCCCTTTTACGTTCTTTGACTCTAATTCTAAACGAACGCTTGGTCATTCCAATGTAGTATTTAGACCCGTCTGGATATTTTAGAGGGATGGCATAAACACCTGCTTCATTGGAAAGTGCAGGATTGTCAGTGTTCCTTTTAAGCTTGGCATACAAAGATACCGGAGACCTGATGACGACTCCAAGGTTTATTTCTTGAGCACGTTCTTGAACTGATAGGAAGCAGTTGGTATGTAGGGAATTGAGCCCAGGAAGCGTAGCTGCGGCATGGAAAGATTAATATCGCTGGTTCTGGTTCGTAGTTATGTACCAGGTTCGGGGTTTATCCTGCCTTAGTGGCCCATTCGGTAACGTTCTTTAATTTGCGTTGTCTAGAAAGAACATCGAAGGAGACCGCAAGTGGTCTTCTGATTCGAGACCGGAAGAAAACTGTTTTGTAATCAGCCGAGCAGAATGAGCTGCGGAGCCTCAGGTTTGGAGCGGATGTGGGTTTATAATAGATGGCTACACACGGTGTAACGTATACTCTAGCTTCAGTTTTTTTTTATTTTACTATCTCTTGTTATTTTATTTTCCTATGCAAATTATCTTCTCACTTAGCGAGATGTTGTTTCTCCCGCTGAATTATATGTGGCAACGAGTGTAAGTCATGACGTGGTGGTATGCAGTATATATCATCATCATCATCATCATTGTCAACCATTATCAATCCACTGCTGGACGAAGGTCTCCCCAAGTTTCCTCCACAACGGTCTGTCTTGTGCCAGTCTCCTCCATGTCACCCCTGCATACTTTCGAATTTCATCCACCCATCTCCCATGTGGTCTTCTTCTGGGTCTTTTCCTGTCCCTTGGAATCCAATCTAAAATTTCGGCTGTCCATCGATGATCTGTCCTTCTGGCAGTATGTCCAGCCCATTGCCATTTCAGGGATTTAACTCTGATCATGATGTCTTCCACTCTTGTCATTTTTCGGATCCACGAGTTCCTCTTCTTATCTCTCCTGGTTACACCAAGCATGCACCTCTCCATGCTGCTTTGAGTTGTCTGCAACCTTTGTATGTCTCTTTTAGTTAAGGTCCACGTCTCTGCATCATACGTAAACACTGTAAGGATGCATTGATCAAACACTTTTCTTTTAAGACATAATGGCATATTGCTCTTGAAAATTATGCTGTTTCTTCCAAAAGCTCTCCAGGCAAGTTTTGTACGCCGATTAATTTCTTCATCAATGTGAATTAATTAATTTCTTCATCAATTTCTCCATCAATCGATAAATCTTCATTTCTTGTAAAAGCATTGAACATCACTTTTGTCTTCTGAAAGTTCATTTTTAATCCCACTTCTTTACTCTTGTCAGCAAGTTCCTGGATCATACTCTGCAGCTCTGATGGTGTAGTTGCAAAAATGACTACGTCATCAGCAAAACGAAGGTGGGTTAGATAATCTCCATTAATCTTTATCCCTTTGTTTTCCCAGTTCAGTGATTGAAAGACATTTTCCATTGTGGCATTAAAGAGCTTCGGAGATATGGTGTCACCTTGTCTCACTCCCTTTCCAATTTTTATGTGTGTTGTATTTTCAAACAGCCGAATCTTTGCACTTGCATTTTCATAGATGTTATTAATAATATTAATGTATGCATCTTCAATACCACAGGATTTCAGAGCCATTGTAACTGCTGATGGTTTCACCGAATCAAAGGCTTTTTCATAATCGATAAAAGCCATGCACAATGGAAGTTCATATTCCCTCGCTCTTTCAATTAGTTCTCTCAGTACGTGGATATGATCTATTGTGCTGTAGCCACTCCTGAATATATATATATATATATATATAGGCGCGTTCAAGATTCCGAAGAGCTTCGTTTTATATGTGATAGGTTCTTCCTGATTATTGATATGCGATTTACCTACGTTTCTACGATAGTACGAAAGTTCGGGCTATCAGTAGTTGTGTTATTTTGGAGTGTGTATTTGAGTAATACCAGGAGCTCCCCAATAAAAGGTTAAAAGTGAGTACGTTTACTTAGTTCACTTTATTGTCAGACCTCTGTCTGGCCGTTAAGTCTATTTCATTGAGTATTTACGTTAAGTTCAGGGTATATTGTGTTTACCGCTCTAATAAGGAGCCTTCAAGGTACTAATGTACTAAAACCGAAGTTATATTACTGATATTCAAGATAATGAGGAACGCTGAGTAAAAAAATTAATTCCATATTCTTGGAATTTATTGCACGTGCGTGTCTTACCTAAACAAACTCTAGCACTTTGAAGATTAAGCACACTTTAGCTACGTCAAGTAACCTTTCAATAACCCTAACGGGACTTAACGTAAGCTTTCCTGCACTACACGTCCAGCCGGAGAATTCTATTCATTATAATGGGTGTAGGAAGACGATTTTCAGGCAACTTGCTTAGTAAAACATCCAGATAGGGCAAGACACCAGTGGGTTCCAGCTCCATATTGAAATTGATAATAGGGTGGATATCATTGATTTTATCTAAGAAAAGCGGGATAGCCTTCTTTCCATGAGGCCATATGAAAAATATATCGTCCGCTATATTAGCCATGTGGTAGCCTTGGGGAGATGTTGGTGCCAAGATGGGCGAATTATTGCTTCCGCGAGAACGGCGGAAAGCGACGATCCCATTACAGCACTAGTTATCTATTTGCAGATTTGTCCTTGGAAACCGAAGTGGCTGAAATTTGAGACCAAGTTCATTAGCTTGAAGATGTTGAGGCAAGACTCCGGAAAATAAAGCGCTGAATTAGATATGGCATCCTTTAACGTTCTGATCGCTTCCGGCACAGGGACCGAAGGGTGAAGAAAACCCACGTCACAACTGCTGATGATGCTGCGTTGTTGAACAGAGATATGCTTGATTTTCGTGATAAAATCTAGAATGCAAGTTATTAGAATGTCCGATTCAGGCAGACGCTTAGCCTCTCTTCTAATTGATTACCTGCTAAAAATGTTAGAAGAACGGTGATGAACCTAAGAAGGAACAGGAATGTTGGAGTCACTTATTTCTACCCAGTCGCATGATGTTCGTGTCAGGAGACTAGCCCTACCCTATCATGCCTTCGGTCTTTTCCCTTAGCTCTGTTATATAAATTAGAACTGTAATTCATTCTAATTGATTACCTGCTAAAAGTGTTGAAACAATGGTGAGGCTGAGAAGGGAGAGGGAAGTTTGAATCAATTGTTTCTATCCAGTGGCATGATGTACGTGTCAGGGGGACTAACCCTTCCCTATCTTTCCTTGGGTCTTCCCCTTAGCTTTGTTATTCAAAGTGGTCATTTAGGGGGTTGATTGACTCAAATCGCTTCTAATTGATTACCTGCTAAAACTGTTGAAACAATGGTGAGGAACTTAAGAAAGGAGAGGGATGTTTGAGTGACTCATTTCTACTCAGTGGCATGATGTCCGTGCCAGGGGACTAGCACTTACCTATCATGCCTTGGGTCTTTCCCCTTAGCTTTGTTATTCAAAGGGGTCACTTAGGGGGATGATTGACTCCAATCCTTTCTGACTGATTACCTGCTAAAAGGGCTATAACAATGGCGACGAACCTAAGAAGGAAGATAAATGTTGGAGTCACTTATTTCTACCCAGTGTCATGATCTCCGTGTCAGGGGGACAAGCTCTTCCCTATTATGGCTTGGGTCTTTCTCCATAGCTTTGTTATATGCATAAAGTGGTCATTTAGGGTAATGATTGACTCTAATAGCTTCTAATTGATTACCTGCTAAAAGTGTTGAAACAATGGTGAGGAACCTAAGAAGGGAGAGGAATGTTTGAATCACTTATTTCTACCCAGTGGCATGATGTCGAAGTCAGGGGGACAAGCTGTTCCCCATCATGCCTTGGGTAATTGAGCAGAGAATGAAGGACTTAAAGGGAGCGCTTATGACTGCAGGTTTATGGTCGGTACTGCTGAAATGAGAAAGGGATAAGAATTGACAGAGACTGGGACGCGTTCTTCTAAATAACTTTCCTTTTGAGTTGCTTTTTTTTATTAATTACGTTTAGTTGCGCCTTGATTAAACAATTTCTAACTGAATGAAACATTACTTTTCCGAAGACCTTCTTCTATTTAACCAGGCAGATAGTGCGTCATAACACGATAAAACGATAAGATAACATTAAGGACAGACTGTAAAGACAGTAGATTGTAGAGTTGTCTAGACCTCAGTACGTGGGATAGTACTAATTACAAGTAGATGTTAAAGGTTGAGAATGTAGAACTTTGATACAAAGCTTGCTGAGTTATACATTGTTAAACAAAAAATTAGGGATATTGCGGTTTTGAAGGGAAAATGTGGGGATATGCAAATTTAGAGACTACTGCAGATCGGTTATCAGCTTGGGTAGCTACGTCATATATAAATTAGCATCATGACAAAACAGCACGTGGCCTCCGATAAAAGTATCATGCCATGAGAAAAGAAGAAAACGGGCCGTTTCACTGCTAGACCTAGAAGTTTGCTGAAGGTATTACCTTCAGCATGGGACTAACGTAAAATGATGTCCGTACGACGTTTAAGCATTGACAACAGAAATAGGGTTGCTGGCATGTTACAGTCAGGTGTAAGGCAGATGTATGTGGCTGCTGCTTTAGGTGTTTCGCAACATGTAGTAAGTCGGCTACACACCAGATTTCTACGGCATGGAAATGTGGCAGATTGACACAGGCGCCCGAGGATAACCACCAGGAGGGAAAGATCGCTACCAGAGAGTGAGTGCGTAGAGAAGACCTAGTACCACCAGTAGCCAAATCCGGGAATCACTTCGAGCTGCTTCTAATGTCACAGTATGTGCGCAAACGCCTTCGCTAGTACGGACCCAGAGCAAAGACCCCGCTGAGATGTATAGCACTGACATGAGCTCACGTCGTCAAATATGTATTCGGGAGATATAGTACATCTCATGGAATATAGATTGGCACTAAATACCTTTCGCAGACGAATCTCGTTTCACTCTCTATTCTGATACTCTTTTACAGACGAATCTCATTTCATTCTTTATCCTGATACTCTTTCATCAGACGAATCTCGTTTCATTCTTTATCCTGATACTCTTTTACAGACAAATCTCGTTTCATTCTTTATCCTGATACTCTTTCACAGACAAATCTCGTTTCATTCTTTATCCTGATACACCTTTCACAGACAAATCTCGTTTCATTCTTTATCCTGATACTCTTTTACAGACAAATCTTGTTTCATTCTTTATCCTGATACTCTTTCACAGACGCATCTCATTTCATTCTTTATCCTGATACTCTTTCATCAGACGAATCTCGTTTCATTCTTTATCCTAATACTCTTTCACAGACAATCTCGTTTCATTCTTTATCCTGATACTCTTTTACAGACAAATCTCGTTTCATTCTTTATCCTGATACTCTTTCACAGACGAATCTCATTTCATTCTTTATCCTGATACTCTTTCACAGATGTATCTCGTTTCATTCTTTATCCTGATACTCTTTCACAGACGAATCTCGTCTCACTCTTTATCCTGATACTTTTTTACAGACAAATCTCGTTTCATTCTTTATCCTGATACACCTTTCACAGACAAATCTCGTTTCATTCTTTATCCTGATACACCTTTCACAGACAAATCTCGTTTCATTCTTTATCCTGATACACCTTTCACAGACAAATCTCGTCTCATTCTTTATCCTGATACACCTTTCACAGACAAATCTCGTTTCATTCTTTATCCTGATACACCTTTCACAGACAAATCTCGTTTCATTCTTTATCCTGATACACCTTTCACAGACAAATCTCGTTTCATTCTTTATCCTGATACACCTTTCACAGACAAATCTCTTTTCATTCTTTATCCTGATACACCTTTCACAGACAAATCTCGTTTCATTCTTTATCCTGATACACCTTTCACAGAAAAATCTCGTTTCATTCTTTATCCTGATACACTTTTCACAGACAAATCTCGTTTCATTCTTTATCCTGATACGCGATAATGACACGTGTGGAGCAGGTCCGGCACGCAAATGCAACCACACTATGTGCAGTCCGTGATCCCTTACCAGGGGCAGTCAGTTCTGGTATGGCCAGGAGTGTGTTTTAATGGCTGTTTTGCCTTGTATGTTTGTCAAAGCAACATGAATGCCTCAGTGTACCGAAACGAGATAATTGAGCCTATTGTGACATAGGTCTACAGTGCCATTTCAACTGCATTCCGTTTTCTCGATATCAATGCAATCAGTCGCCGTTCCTGGAGGGGGCTTCAGGAGCTGAAACATTACGGAATTGAATCGTTAGAGTGGCCACCGCGGGTGCCTGACCTCAATTCTATTGAGAACATTTGGGATGCTGTGCAGAAACTCATGGACAACTACGCTCCATAACCCAATATACTGGGAGACCTCCGTAACGTGTTGCCTGTAATATAGGATGATCTTCCCCAGACATTCATCAATAACATAATTGCAAATATCCCTCGTAGGAGTAGGGACGTTCTCCGACACATAAGTGGTGTTGCGGGTACTGAAATCCAGTGGTATGGACATTTTCCGAATTTACCATTTTGTCTACATTGCAGTGCTACTTTGTTGTGTGCAGAAATGGCACAATAAATTGTTTCTGCAACGCACTGTTTGTCGTTTGTGTTACGGAGCCTCACTAATGTTATTTCAATGCCTGTTACTTGGCTCAGATACGTACACCCTTCATTTCATGCAATACCACTAACCTTTTGGAACCAGTGTATGTTACCGGCTGTTTCGGTCATTGAATCGAATTCTATGTGAACACTGAGAGCCAAGATGCCTTACCGGATTGAACCTTTCAGTGAGTGAAGAAATAAATTAGTGGAAATAATGTTAAGATTATTATCTCATGCTGATTCTTATTGCTGGCGGTTTGGTAGCTTTATTACAAAGCGTGATTTATATGCAGACGCTAGTCAATTAAAAAGTTAACCAACTAAATTAAAACTAAGGCCATCAAGAGTTAAAACTCCACATGGGTGTATTGAATGTTTTTAAATTCGTTCGTGCGTTGCAATAATTCTAAATCCTTAACACAACACTTAGATCGATATAGCAAGAAACAACCAGCGGAAACTTTTAACGATTTTATTCGCTTCACGGTTGTTGACTTATAGCCAAAGGATCGATATAGCAAGAAACAACCAGATTTTATTCGCTTCACGGTTGTTGACTTATAGCCAAAGGATCGATATAGCAAGAAACAACCAGCGGAAACTTTTAACGATTTTATTCGCTTCACGGTTGTTGACTTATAGAGTGCAATTACAACTCATCTTTGAAATACTCACAGAGCTCCTTTGACTTAATCACAATATTTGAAAAATTCACAGGTCTTCGTTCACTTGATCATTTGAACAATTCACAGGTCTTCGTTCACTTGATCATTTGAACAATTCACAGGTCTTCGTTCACTTGATCATTTGAACAATTCACATGTCTTCGTTGACTTACAATTTTGGAGCAATGCACAGTGCTCTTTGACTAAATCACAATATTTGAACAACTCACAGTGCTTCGTTGGTTTGATCACACTATTTGAAAAATTTGAGTTTCGACTTAATAACAATATTTGAACATCTAATATAGCTTCGTTGATTTAATCACAATATTTGAAAAATTCCTATACCTTCCTTCATTTAATTGCAATATTTAAATTATTCACATGCTTCGTTGACTTAATCACAGTATTGGAACAACTCACAAATCTTCGTTGGCTAAATAACAATATTTGAATATATCACAAAGCTTCGTTAACTTAATCACAATATTTAAAAACTACCAGAGCGTCGTTGACACGATCACAAGTTTTGAACGACTGATAGAGTTTCATTGACGTAACCACAAAGTATTTAAAACGAATTAACAACATTATATTTGAACAACTCACAGTCCTTAGGCGACCTAATTACAATATATGAACAACTCACAGTGTTTCGTTGACTTAATCACAATACTGGAGAAACTCACAAAGCTCCGTTGACTGAATAACAATATTTGAATATTTCGCAAAGCTTCGTTGACTTAATCACAACATTTGAACAACTTTCAAAGCTTCATTGACTTCATCATACTATCTGAAAAACTTTCGACGTAGTGATTTTCGACATAGGGATTTTTGAACACCTAAGGGAGTTTCGTTGACTTAATAAAATATTTGAATAACTCACAATGCTTCCTTCACTTAATCACAATATTAGAGCAACGCACACAAAAATCACAATATTTAAACAACTTGCAGTGCTTCGTTGACTTGATCATACTACAGTACTTGAAAAACTAACTGAGCTCCGTTGACTTGATCACACTATTTGAAAAACTAACAGCGCTTTGTTGACATGAACACAAGTTCTGAACAATTCAGAGAGCTTCGTTGACATAACCCCAACATTTGTAAAACACAGAGTTCCGACTTAATAACAATAATTCAACAACTCACAGTGCTTTGTTGATTTTATGCTTGAACAACTCACACACATTTGTTGATTTAATCATAATATAGGAACAGCTCACGAAGTTTCGTTGACTGAATAGCGATATTTTTACAACTTTTAGAGATTCACTGACTTGATCACGTTATTTGAAAAACTTGACTTAATGACAATGTTGGAGCAACGCCTAGAAAAAATAACAACATTTGAACAAGTAACAGATTTTCGTTGACTTAACAACGATATTTGAAAAACCAACAGATCTTCGTTCATCTGAACACAAGTTTTGTATAACTCCGAGAGCTTCGTTGCGCAACTACAAGATTTGTAAAACTCAGAGTTTCGACTTAATTACAATATTTGGACAAATCACCGAGTTTCGTTGACGATAACAATATTCGGATAACTCATAGATTTTTGCTGATTTAATCACAATATTTGAACAACTTATAGAACTTCGTTGATGTAAGCACAATATTTGGACAAAATCACATTCCGTCGTTGACTAAATCACAGTATCAATCTCGCAGATGAAACTTAGAGCAGCGTTCATCGAGATACAAGAGTTAGACAGTAATGTGAACACCACGCTCAGAGACGTGACTTTTTACCCTTTAAGCGGCGGATGAATATGAACCAAATGGTGCCAAAAATTTGCCGTCCTCCTCAAACAGAAATGTTGACATAGTGGCCGAGTTATACGAAAGCTATAGCAATACTATTCCTTTCCCTCTCTCATCTCAGCAGATTCGACTATATGCAGTATCTGTCTCTGGTAGTAAGTGTTCCCTTATGGTCCTTCTTAATCTTATAGTTTATAGTCTGATTCCCTTATAGTGCTTCATTCTCTGCTGCATGACCCAAGGAATGATTGGGAAGAGCTAGTCCCTCTGAAACGGACATCATGCCACTGGGTAAAAGCAAGTTTCTCAAATATCTTTTCTCTTCTTTCTTAGGTTATTCGCTATTTTTGTAGTATTTTCGGAAGAAAAGGTAATATAATAGGAAGGCTTAAGGAAAATCCTTCTCCGTAAAGACAAACTTAAGGGAAAAGCAACGCTTCCTGCTGCACAGGTTCTTGCTTCTGTTGAGTTCGGCCCACTTCTTAGTCAGCGAACTGTATGTATTTGTTCGAGCTGATTTCAAACCATTTTGTTAACACCGAGTTAATTCGTTCCAGCCAGTTAAAGGGTTAATACAGCTGTATACGTCGCAAAGCTGAAAGGTATCTACCACTTTTTGGTTGTAGTAGCTTTTGTTTAGAACCTCAAGATCAGGTTTAAGAGCATTTAAAATGTCTTGTCGCAAACTTTCTTTCAGGGTGACGACGAAATGAGCAACTAAGGGACTTCGAAAGAAGGCTAATTGTTGGTGGCCGGCTAGTTGGTGCCTCCGAGACAACAGTCGGCAAGGTAATGGGGGTATCGAGAGCTACCGTGTCTGACGTCACGACAGCATACCATGTTCGTGGTAAGACCTCGTCTACAAAACACCAGATGGGCTGGGAAACGACCCTGACTGATAAAGACAGGAGAGCATTAAAGAGGATTGTTACCCGTCATAAGAAGACCACGGTGCCTAAAATTAGTGCGCAGCTCAATCTGCATCTCCAGGCCCCAGTATCAACGAAAACAGTGCGCAGGGAACTGCATAAACAAGATATTCATGGCAGAGCTGCTATTGCAAATCCTATAGTGACCTGGGTGAATTCACAACGGCGACGTCAGTGGTGCCAGGAGCATACAACATGAGCTACTGATGCATAGAAGCGTGTAATCTGGTCGGATGAATCCACATTCTCACTGTCTCCCACAGCAGGACGTGTTTACGGGTGGAGAACACCATCAGAAGTGTACAACCTAGAATGTCTGCTCCCAAGAGTGCAGCACGGTGGTGGTTCTCTCATGCTCTGGGCGGTCATATCGTGAACTTCGTCCGGTCCCCTGATCACCTTGAAATGACGGATGACTCGCAGGACGTATGAAACCATTTTGGCCGACCAAGGCCATCCAATGTCTCACGCATTACTTCCTGCAGGGGATGCCATCTATCAAGATAATAACGCCCTAATTCACAGAGCTCGGAATGTCCAGTCTTGGTTTGAGGAACATGAGGACGAACTTTCACACCTTCCTTGATCTCCACAATCAGCAGACTTAAACATCATCGAGGCGCTGTGGTCTGTGTTGGAAAACAGAGTAAGATTCCATTATCCTTCACCTGCATCTCTCAAGGACCTGGAGTAGTTTCTGCATGAAGAATGGTGCAACATACCACTAGCCACCATCCAGGATTTGTATGCGTCCATTCCAAGGAGAATTCAGGAAGTTTTGAATGACCAAGGTGGTCCCACAGCCTATTAGGTATGTAAAACCTTCTTTTCCTAGGTGTTCACATTATTCTGTCCAACCCTTTGGCGCATGCGTCATATCATCACCACATCGTTTAGACTCTGTGTGACTTGTTATTTGCCTTTGACTCACAGTGAGTCGTTACCAAAATGTACAAGGATTTTCTAAGAAGCGACGTATTTTTCAAAAAGAAAATCAAAAATTGAAACAACATAATTTACATGAGAATGGAAACTTAAAAAAGAAAGTTAAACTTGATACTTTGTGTGAATTTTTGCTAAATTTATGAACTGTCTATTTTCTTTTCTGTTTCGAAAACAAAAGAAGAGGATTAACAGCGTGCAGGTATTAACTCAATGAAAAGAGAATATTTTCTTGTTCGTGATAGGTACAAGATCTAAAAAATCTGTTTTTTTGCCGCTTCTGACTCGCATTACAAGCACTGAAAAGATAAAAAGGACTGTAAATGATAGGTTTAAAAAAAGTGTTAGTTTTTCAACTGCGATGATTCTCAAAAAAAGGCTTAAATATTTTCTTTATAAAAATTGTTCTAAAGATATATAAGGACATTTCTGTATTTGTGTGTGTTAAAGTACTTCAGGACACAGCCGCTAAACGTTACAAACGAAACAAAAGTAAATATTTTACGGAACTCTAACGCACTAGAGTTATTCAGTGATGCGGTTGATTGAATCCCTTCCTTATTTTTAAATGAGAGACTCTTTCGGTTAATTGCAGCCGGAAGTCTTTGTTTTGATGTCTTAATTAAATAAATTAAACGTGTGTTTTACTGGCTAAGTTCTTTGCTTCTTTCTTTGCTTTTCTCCAATGGATTACTGTGTCAGGTAAACAACTAAGATTTTTTCTTTTGAGTAGGTTGACGTTTGCAAATTAAATGCCGGAGAAGAAGAGGTAAGAAAGAAAACAAACCAGGAAAAATGTAGAAAACAAATGTTTATTGCGTTTCATTCGAAATCGAATAATCAAAACAACTTCTTTTAAGATCATTGTGTACATGAACAAAGATTCGTAAGGTACTTAAACGTAGTATTCAAGAGTTCTGATATGGGAGAGAAGATGTTTGTAAGTCATAGTTTTCATCCCAATTATGATAGAAGTAGGTGAAAGCTCAATGATGACAGAGAAACATATATGTAGAGTAATTTTTAAGTGATTTATTTATTGAGTATTTCTTTGATCGCAACATTTTTCATGAACGTCCGTTCATCATAGAAAAAAATGTCCTACACGTAGCTCAATGATGGCAGAAAAAAATATATATAGAATAATTTTTAAGTAATTTATTTATTGAGTATTTCTTTGATCGCGGCATTTTTCAAGAACGTCCGTTCATCATAGAAAAAAAAATGTCCTACACGTAGCTCAATGATGACAGAAAAAAATATATGTAGAGTAAATTTTAAGTGATTTATTTATTGAGTATTTCTTTGATCGCAACATTTTTCATGAACGTCCGTTCATCATAGAAAAAAAAATCTCCTACACGTAAGCAACGGAAAGGTGACAGTTCTTAGGCTTAAATATACCGGTAATACAACAATGTCGCATTTTCCCAACGTTCGTTCGCCGCACATCAGATGTTTCTATAGGCAGCTGATGAAATATCGCAAACAAATCACAGCAACCAATTACAATATTTCCGATATGGTTTTACTTTCATAAAATCGTTAGAAAGCAAGCTATGTAAGTGGTTCCCATCCTTCAAACCCCCTCAAAAAATGCATTATGGCCCTAAAACGCGCATTTTCCCATTTACTGCAAAAAAATAAAAAATAAATCACGCAAACGTCAAACAACAGCGTTCACTTGTTCACTTACCAAATAGCAGAAAAGCTTCATGATAGTAAAAACATTTTTGGAGACTTAAAATTGCACTGTTAAAAATGTTAAAATGTTATTGTTATGATAGTTCATGCGAAGAAGCACAAACAGTATTTTTTCTTTTCTTTTCTTTCGTTTTCATTCCTTACACAAACATAAATAAAAGAACAGCTGGTTGAATTCTGCGAAGAAAAAAAAATTAGTTATATTCTGAGAATTTCGTGGTTTAAGGAAAAAGAAAGTTCCCAAATCATATTTCTTCAGCATATGAATCACATAATAACACACTGTTACCTACTGTATTGGAAATCCCAATTTTTAGATTAAAATGAGAAAAAAACTGGTTTGAAAATCTAAAATAATCATTTTAGGTTTACAAGGAATTTTATAACTCAATTTCACATGATATGATTCTAAATGAAAGATTCTGTATGTCGTTTATGAAGGACAAAGTAGAACCAAAATTCTTGGCAGCTCCGGTGGCGCAGTGGTCTAAGGCGATGGCCTCTGATCATTCGTCCGAAAGGGGTCCGGGTTCGAATCCCGGTGAGGCATGGATGTTGTGTTTGTCTTATGGCACTGGCTCTCTCCCTTCCCTGGAACCAGTGGCCCTAAATTAGGGACGGGCGACTGCTTATAGCCCACTGAGTTGCTCACGGTGGTCGTTAAACCTCCAATCAAAAAAAAAAAAAAAATTCTTGAGGTAACGTCTCTCTGTTTCTGAAGAGTTGCTGAAACGATTTTAATCGTGTGACGTAACGCATCTCTGACGTAATGCCAGAGTGATTTGTAGGAGATGGCGTCACACCAGCAGCTCTGAAAAATCTGTGTTTGCTGCTATAACAACAAAACAAAGTGGTACACGAGCGTGCTGTTTTGATCGACTGTTTCCACTGAGCCAACAAAATGGGACAAGTGTTCAAGCAAAGGAAATTTTATTGTTTTATTATTAGATTAGATTAGATCAGGTTAGACTAGGTGAATGCCCGTCAATAGTGAAGGGGAAAAATAAGATGCGTAGAGCAATTGTTTAACAACCACGTATTCTTTTTGTTTGTGATGCCCAAATGGGAAAGTATGTTTCATGAACATTCCAACAATAAAGAACAAGAAAGATGGCACCGAATTTTCGGTTGTAATGAGCACATCTTTTGAATCCGTTCTGACGCGAAATAAATTTATCAAAGCTATTCAAATTCAATGGAACAGGTTAGGAAAACAATCAACTGGTTCCTACAATCGATAAGACATCTGGAAATAGAAACATCTACTTAGCTCCACCAGCAGTTAAAAGGCATGGTACGAAACTTAACAAATGGAGCACAAAAAGTTTCTCATAGCACAAGGAAAGTACCAACGACCAAAAGATTTTCAATTCGAACAGAAGGAAACATGATATAAGTTTACGTCTGCTAGCTGAAGACTTTTGCCTAATGGAAAGTTGAAAATAGGCGAAAATATTGTTCGTGGAAAGGCTGGTATGCTAAGGAAAAATAATTTTTCAAATACATCTCCCGGAAGCACAGATAGCGAAAATCAAAGTTTCGATCTTTACGCACCTACCTGGAAATCTTTGCATTATTTAAGGAGGATAACGCTTCACATCCCTATTGTAACGAATGACATACAGTAAAAAAGAAATTTCTCAATAACGTTTTCAGAAGTAGCGGCAAACTGGAGTACACAAACACCACCTACCGACAAAAATATGAACTACAAAATTCCTCAATACTAGCCAAAAGTTTTCTACAAAGTAAATGGCATCCGGTGTTGAAAACATTTTTTAAATCGGACATGTAGAAGAACAGATATTGTGAAAAACAGATATAGCTTTTGCGCCCCTAGTGACCAAATTGTGCATTATTTCGGGAAGGAAATGCGCTCACAGGGTTTGCTTAGTTAGTGAGATCTGACGGAAGAAAAAACTTTTTCAGTTGGGTTTTTTGTCCCGAAGATATTGCTGTAAACGAAAACGTGAATTTACGCCCTCTGGTGGCAGACTTGTGGGTTAAGAAAAATTTGAAATTATATGAGGAACAGTTTTCAGCGGAAACGTTCTCCGACAAAGAAATAATTTTTCAAATCGGACTCTTAGAGGCAGAGTTATTTACAAAACTAGAATATGCATCTATGACCTCTGGCTGAAAAAACCATGCATCATTTTAAGAAGAAAGCATTCTCGAAAGGTTTCTCGACGTGAGCTGTATCGGTCCACGAAAAAAAAAATTTAATAAAATTTTTAGGAGCTCACTTTTTGCTAAAAATACAGTACATCAGGAGAAGAAATTAACACTTATTTCACCTGGTGGCCAAACCACTCTTTACCAAATATTAGAAATATATGCAAAGTATTCCCATCAGGAGCTGTATGCGATAGAGGAAGAATTTTTCAGATCGGAGTTTTAGAAGGAGAGACATCGGAGAAAACGTAATTTACCCTTACGCCCTCTAGCGGAAGTATATGAATTACTTGAAAATTTTGAAATTATACGAAAAACATTTCCCACCGGAAACTCCATCCAATAAAGAAGAATTTTTTCCAAAACAGACTCTTAGAAGTAGAGATATTGAAAAAAATAGGATATACATCTACGTCCGCTGGCGGAGAAACCATGCGTTATTTTAGGCAGGAAATATTCTGAAACGGTTTATCGACGTGAGTGTTGTATGTTCACGGAAGATTTTTTCAATAGTGATTTTAGAAGTTCAGCTTTTGCTGCAAATGCATCCGAAGCAGAAATAAATACTTACGACCTCTGGTGGCCAAACTATTTTTGGCAAAAATTAGAAATTGTATGCAAACGATTGCACATTAGGAGCTGTATCCGTTGCAGAAAGCAGTTTTCAAATCCGAGTTTTAGAAGCGGAGATATCAGTGTTTTTCCCGATACGTTTACGTTCCCTAGCGGAAAATTTATGCTTTACTTGAAAAAAAAAATATTCGACATGAATGCAATCGAGAGATAAAATCGTTTTTTCTATTGAATGTTTAGAAGCAAATCTATAGAACAAAATGCATTTTAAATTCATCATCTTCATTTACGCCATCTAGCGGCGAAATTGTGCATAGTATAAAAAAGATTAATATTATTAATAACATCTATGAAAATGCAAGTGCAAAGATTCGGCTGTTTGAAAATACAACACACATAAAAATTGGAAAGGGAGTGAGACAACGTGACACTATATCTCCGAAGCTCTTTAATGCCACATTGGAAAATGTCTTTCAATCACGGAACTGGGAAAACAAAGGGATAAAGATTAATGGAGATTATCTAACCCACCTTCGTTTTGCTGATGACGTAGTCATTTTTGCAGCTACACCATCAGAGCTGCATAGTATGTTTCAGGAACTTCCTGACAAGAGTAAAGAAATGGGATTAAAAATGAACATTCAGAAGACAAAAGTGATGTTCAATGCTTTTACTAGAAATGAAGATTTATCGATTGATGGAGAAAAGCTGGAGATAACAGACACGTACGTTTATCTTGGACAGCAGATATCAAATGAGGGTCACATTGATGAAGAAATTAATCGGCGTACAAAATTTGCCTGGAGAGCTTTTGGAAGAAATAACATAATTTTCAAGAGCAATATGCCATTATGTCTTAAAAGAAAAGTGTTTGATCAATGCATCATTCCAGTACTTACGTATGGTGCAGAGACGTGGACCTTAACTAAAAGAAACATACAAAGGCTGCAGACAACCCAAGGCAGCATGGAGAGGTGCATGCTTGGTGTAACCAGGAGAGATAAGAAGAGGAACTCGTGGATCCGAAAAATGACAAGAGTGGAAGACATCATGATCAGAGTTAAATCCCTGCAATGGGCTGGACATACTGCCAGAAGGACAGACCATCGATGGACAGCCGAAATTTTAGATTGGATTCCAAGGGACTGGAAAAGACCCAGAAGAAGACCACGTGGGAGATGGGTAGATGAAATTCAAAAGTATGTGGAAGTAACACGGAGGAGACTGGCACAAGACAGACCGTTGTGGAAGAATCTTGGGGAGACCTTCGTCCAGCAGTGGATTGATAATGGTTGACAATGATGATGATGATAAAAAAAAAAGACATGAAGGAAAGAGCTCGAATATTTACTCTTTCAAGTACAGTAAATCGCATTGCTATATTCGTTTTATGTACAGTTGTCAATCGAAACCCATAGGAGACGTTTCGTCCACACTGTATAACCGAAAGATGATGCAAAACGTTGCAATACTTGTGTTAGCCGCCAGCCACTGCTGGTAAGGTCTGGCTGAGAACTTACTGAACGTTCTTCGTATGTAAGGGAAAAATTTGACTTTACAAACATTTAAGATGTTTGATATAAACGCATGTACGAAATGAAACGTATTAAACACTTAATTGACCACACTCTAAATCGCGCGAAGACCACGTATCGAAACGATAAAGAACTTTGTAATGGAAACCCAAATACAATTACTCTTGCAGCGGAAGAAAGTAAACAAACCTTGTACTCTACCAGAAAGATTAGTTCGGCTTCCACTGGCTACACGTTAGTGGCGCTGCTGTCAGTTCCACTCCGCGCATGCGTTTAACGTTTCAGTGATGGCGCTAATTTTCTATTCGTTTTGGTGAGAAGTTTGAAAAACTGTATTATGTATATTATAGTACTTCCACTGGACCAAGGTTTGGCAATAGCGTTTCCTAAAACACTTACGTCCCGTAGATTTGCTTATATGTGTTTAGGATATAAAATTCCGAATCAATTTATTTTTCGCATTTTAAAAGTCAAAGGCATCGTTTGCTAAATGTTCTCAACATGCAGAAGGCGAGATTTGTGATTTTAAAGTAAAATACCTTGCATAATATTTCGACAAGTTATACAAACACGAAGTGTCAACATAAACTCTCTAAATTTTATTTACATTCTCTTTACCAGCCATTTATAAATAATATGTGTCAAATACATTATCGTATTTTTGGTGTATAAGAGATTTTTTTCTTCAGAAATCTGAGCCTGTGCGTATATGCCACATCAGCTTACCTATTAAAATTTCTGAATAAGAAAAAAAAATCTCTTAAATTCGGTTGTTATCCAAGCACATTTTGAAGGCGAACAAAATAAATATCATATTCTGTTCACAAAGAACTTAAAACTGTTGAAACCGATATTTATGGTCGACAGAAATATTAAAATTACCGTTACCGAATTTTAGTGGCAGCTGTCGTATGTTAATCGCGTCCCTCTAGAGATCCCGTCAACACCCGTGGGTTGCATTCGTCTGTGGGTTTGCCAAGCCGCCAGAACTACAACGGGTGCATCTCACTTTTCTCGCAATAATTTAACTTCTGAAACCCATCGCTACTCTCAGTTGATCGGCTGGTAATGCTTGTACCGACAGTCGATGATGCGTGCGCTTTAAGATCAGCAATGACCAGCTGCAAGCGAAGGCAGCTTTTTTTTCTTTCGGTCAGTCTCTTAAATGTATCTCTCAACTGAATAAAAGACACATATTGCTTTCACTTTTTTATCCCCTAATTTATTCATGTTTCCAATTGAAATCAAAAGCTCTTTTGATTTCTGATTTTAATAGGAGTCTCTAAGAGAGCAGCGAACCATGACTCACGCTGTAAGTACCATCCTTATTTGACACACGTGTGACACCTTCTGTGGGGGTTTTTTTTTTCGCTTTTGCTCAGAGGCTTCTCTGACTGTTCGGTCGGAGGGAAGTGATACGGTAGAGTCAGTTTGTAAGAAAATAAAATAAACTCACGAAATTCAACTTTTTTTTAAAAACTGCGGAAGTTTCTTCACTTCCTTTTTAATATTTTCTGATGCATTAAACGTGGTTACAGAATTCCGAAAAACTAATTATATACGCTCTAACTTCGTTTAATGATCAGAATCGACTTTTTTTTTATGAATGAAGACAAGAAAATTGAGAAATATAACCCATTCGACTTTTACTCCATATCGACTAATAAGCCGGAATTTCGGAACACTAACTACACTGGCGGAAAGTGAAAAAAGAAAACCAAGAAAAAGACGTCTGATACCAACGAAATTTATACAGCATAATAACGGAATACAGAGGATAACGTGATCAAAACATTATGGCAAAATACAGCTGTATTTGCTGGTAAACTGAAAAATAACATTTCCATGTAACATGGTTAGTACGCGGTTGAACCGCCAGGAACTGCGTCACACTGTGCAATTCTGGCATGGAGTCTGTCGTACAGATGTTGGATGTAAGTTTGGGGTATTGAGTTCCAAGCATCCTCAACCTGGACGCGTAAATCGGGGATGGTCGTGGCTGGCCGTGGAGACCGGATAAGTCGTTGTCCCATAAAATCCCACACGTGCTCAATGGGGGACAAATCCAGTGAACGTGCAGGCCATGGAAGTTGTCTCACACCCTGAAGTGCATGTTGCGTTGCACGTGCCGTGTGTGGGCGTGCGTTATCTTGCTGGAAAACACCGCGATGGACCGACCTTACAAATGGCACAACAACGGGCTGAATGATGTTGTTGATGTAGGAGGTGCTATTTTACGTACCCAGTACAAACACTAGTTGTGTACGGGAGTGATAGCTGACCGCTCCCCCACCTGGAGACCAGGTGTAGGCCCTGTGTGTCGCTGGCGGATGCAAGAAGGGTGGAGACGCTCCCCTGTGCGTCTGCGAACACGCATACGGCCATCGGAGGCTCCCAAGCAGAATCTGCTTTCATCGCTGAACACGACAGATCGCCATTGCGTTCTCCAGTGCAGACGTTGGCGACACCACTGCAGCCGTTCCTGACGGTGAGAGGTACACATGCTAGAGGCACACGTGCACGTAGTCCTGCATCCAGTAGACGGTTGCGGGTTGTTCGCACAGTCACCTCAGGTGCAACAGCAGCTCGGATTTGCGTCGCAGTGGATGTTCTGCTTGACAACGCCGCTCTTCTTATGCGTCGATCGGTCTGCTCATCAGTTCGTCTGTGACTCCCGGTTCCACATCTTCTCGTGTGGAAATGTTCCTCGGACCATCTACGCCACCATCGTACCACCACCGATACATCCCGTCCAATTCGCTGGGCAATACGACGATACAACCACCCGGCCTGGCGGAGTCCGAATAAACGACCTCGCTCAAAGTCCGATAACTGCTGAAATCATACACGTCTTCCATGTCCAGGCATTGCAGCTTCTTCAGGGTCTTCGCACGTGTCCGTACGCCGACGACTGATTACATTCACTTCGCCGTACTCCTTAAATACCACCGACGATAATTTGCATATTACGCCGTGCTGTGGCGTAAGCGCTCACTGGTTGGTTCCGAAATTAACTTCACACATACGTAAACTCGACCTCATTAACATATGTAAATTTCATGATCGTCCGCCAATTCCTTCTTTGTGTTCTTTTTTCACTTTCCGGTAGTCTGTATACTGTATGTTCTAGCCTCGTCTTACGCTCAGTATCAATTTTTCATGCATAAAGACAGGGAAATAGAGAAATTTTCCCCATTAGATGGAATTTCGGAACGCTAACTATATTTATTTTAGCCTCGTCTTATGCTCATGATCGACTGCTTTACGAATGAAGACAGGGAAATTGAGAAATATAAACCATTCGACTTTTATTCCATATCGACTTATAAGCCGGAATTTCGGAACACTAAATATATTTGTTCTAGCCTCATATTATGCTCAGTATCGACTTTTTTTATTAATGAAGACGGGAAAATTGAGAAATTTAATCCACTTCACTTTTACTCAATCTCGACTTATAAACCGAAAAATATGGTAATAAAGATTATTGAATCTCATGCAAAATGAGGTAAAAAATTGTTTATTTACATTTTTAAGGGAAACAATAAGCATATAAAAAATATATAGTACATTTAGTTACATTTTTATTTTAGGAATTGCTGAAGAATTTCACAAAACATATTTGGAGTGATTTAAACAGTGCGATTCTAATCACGTTCTTCATCATTTTCTTCATACGGAGGCCCTGCGAATTCTTTTCCAACGTAGTGTTTCGCTCCCCATTTGAATGTTCCTCCTGATTCCGTTTTAACATGCGTATAAAGTGGTCCAATATGTCCTCCGGTCCTTAGAGCATTTCGTCGCACTCGAATATTAGGCAAACCAAAACTCACGTCATCCATTGGAACATCTCTAAAGCATAAGCAGGCTTCAATGAAGACGGCAGCCAGAATTAAGGAGGCTATGTTGAAAGTCTAGAAATGAAATCAGAGTAAAAAAATATGCGTTAAACAAAATTCAAGACAAATTGTAGTTATTTTTCAGACAGATTAACTACATCAGTGATAAGAATGACATATACAGTGAAATGTCAAAAAACAAACAAACTGAGATACCTTTCTAATACGGGAGTTCGTCCTCCTCACGATTGAGTAATGGCAGCAGCCCAAAGGGACATGGACTCCACGTACTGTGGAAACACTGCACACAATGCTTCCTGAAGAGCATTCCACAATTCCTCTCACTGCACTGGTGTGCAAAAATTAAGGACGAAGAGGAGAAATTAGCATAACAGCGGAACGAGCAAGCAGAACGGACCGAAAGACCACTCAGGAGATAGACTAGGGTCCGGTACGGTAGGGAATGCGCATATATGCAGCATGACGGGGGGAGGAGTCGGAAGGCTATAAAGCACTAAAGCACACGGGAGGTGTGCGCTCATCGATTCGGTGAAAGCCATTGCACGGTGCAAATCGGTTTGAACGACGTCGAGTTGCTGCCACCGTGTGATATGGCCAACAGGTAATCCAGTAGACGACATCTGGATGACTTTACCCGAAGTCGCTTCATTGGGAAGTTGGAAGAAGGTCGAAATGGGACTAGCGTGGCCGAGGAGATCGGGATCGCTCACAGCATCGTTTCACGAGCTTGGAGAGCATTTCAAACGACAGGAACAGCTGTCCGAGAGTTTAGCAGTGGTCGTCCACGAGCAACCACGGCGGCGGACGACCGGTATATTTTCCTACAGGCGAGAAGAGACAGACGGCAGACAGCGGGAGAAATTGCAAGGTACATGCAACAGACAACTGGACGTTCGTTATCGCGTTTTACCGTGACCAGGAGGCTGCACAAAGGTGGTCTATTTGCACGACAACCGGTACGGTGTGTGCCATTAACGCCTGCTCATCGGAGACGGTGGTTTCTGTGGTGCCAGGAACAAAAGAACTGGACAAATCAGCAATGGGGTCGAGTTCTCTTTACGGATGAGAGCTGATTTAGTCGGACGAGCGATTCTGGACGTAAACTCATCTGGAGAGAGCAGGGAACACGCAATCACACCTAATAACACCATCATCGAAAGGGGCCGGTTTGGAGGTGGCGGAGTTCTCGTTTGGGGCGGTATCATGCTTGGTAGCCGTACTGACCTCCACATCTTCCAAGGAGGTTCAGTCACTGGTGTCCGCTATTGTACCGAGGTTCTCCTGCCTCTCGTGCGTCTGTTTAGAGGTGTTGTTGGTCCTGAGTTCCTGTTCATGGACGACAACGCTACACCTCATCGTACAGTGGCTGTCGCAGAGCTGTTGGAGAGTGAAGATATTCAACGCATGGATTGTCCCGCCAGGTCCTCGGACCTAAATCCAATCGAACACGTGTGGGACCTTCTCGGGTGACGCTTGGCAGCACGTCACCAGCCGCCAGCAACGATTCCGCAGCTGCGATTGGCGCTACAAGAGGAAGGGGCCGCGATGCCTCAACAGCTCCTTGACAACCTCGCCCACAGCATGGACAGACGTTGCAAATCCTGAAACGCAGTCAGGGGTGATTATATCCCCTACTAAATACTGGATTTTTCTTGGCAGCCGCCTGTTACATGGACGTTTCTGTCTTCTGTCCAGTTGTGCTCGAAGCTACCTTTTCAATAAAGTGCCTTTGTATCCTTTGGATTCCTTGTTTGGACGGTTTTGCTCATTTGTCCCATAGTCTTATATCTTGGGGATCTTATGGTATGATTTGAGTCGATGTGGAGCACGTATGCACGACGTTACATTCGAAGAACCGTCTTGTCCTTAATTTTTGCACGCCAGTGTAGTACTGTGAGAAGAATTGTCTTACGGCTCTGACACTATTCCTATACTATTCCACTATTCCTATATAACACTATTCCTATATAACACTATTCCTATACTATTGTAACCTATAATTATCCTTGATCAAAAGTTACAAATAGTGTCACTATTCCGATAGCGACACTATTCCTATATTATTGTAACCTATAAATATCCTTGATCAAAAGTTACAAATAGTGTCACTATTCCTATAGCGACAATATTCCTATACTATACTCTGACACTATTCCTATACTCTTCCACTATTCCTATTCCTATACTCTTCCACTATTCCTATTCCTATACTCTTCCACTATTCCACTATTTCTATAGTATTCCACTATTCCTATACTATTCCACTATTTCTATACTATTCCACTATTCCTATATTATCCCACTATTTCTATACTATTCCACTATTCCTATATTATTCCACTATTCCTATTTTCTGACACTATTCCTATACTATTCCTCTCACTAGTACGTTCCACAATTCTTCTCACTAGTACCTTCCACAATTCCTCTCACTAGTACTGTACTAAAAAAAATTCAGGACATATTTTAGGAGATTTTTGAGACCCATTAACTACATCAGTGATACGAATGGCATATACAGTGAATTGCCAAAACAAACTGAGATGCCTTTCTAATACAGAGTTCGTCCTCCTCGCGATCAGGTAATGGCATCAACCCGAAGGGGCATGCACTCCACGAGCTCTCACTAGTACTGTAGAAACAATGCACACCATGCTTCCTGAAGAGCGTTCCCCAATTCCGTATGGCATACGCCGGTGGAGGATTTCTGGCATTGAGAGCACGTTGAACAGCATCACCAATATGTTCGATGGCGTTTAAATCCGGCAAATGAGGGGGCCAAGTCAGGATGTCACACCCTGTGGAATGTTCCTCGAGCCATAATCCGCGACTGTGGGCGTGTACAGTGACGCATCCTCGTGTTGAAAGAGGTCGCACCCGTCGAAGCGGTGGTATGATATGAAAGGGTGCAAATGATTCTCAAGGATGGTTACGTAGCCTGCGCCAGTTAGAGCGGTCTGCAGACGTACGAGGGATCCCAATGCGTGCCAGGTGAAAGCACCCCAAACCATAACCGATCCACCTCCTTCCTGCACTGTCTCTTTCAGACATGCAGGATCCATTGCCTCATGGGGTTGTCGCCACACCCGGAGGTGGTCATCTGTCCGAAACAGTTGGTACCGCGATTCGTCGGACCAGGTACTGGTTTCAAGTGATGTCACGTCCAATGGCGGTGTTTTCAAGCCCGAGCAAGATGCACAGCCTTATGTCGTCAGGTCAGTAATCGCACCCGGGTAGGCAATCGGCTCCGGAACCCCTTACAACACAAGGAATGTTGTACGGTCCGAATGCTGATGCTACTACTGGCCCCAGAATTGAATTGCGCTATGATTTGCGGCATTGTTGCACGCTGGGTTCGTGATCTAGTGGACTTAATTCCTCCACGTGTGACTGCCCTGATCCTCCCCCAGGAATGCGACGGAATTATAGACAGCGGTGCAGCAAGAATGGGTGGAGATACCTTTGGAACGCTTTCGTAACCTAGTGGACTCAATGCCTCGCCGTGTGACTGCCCTTATCCTCCACCCAGGAATGCGACGGAATTATAGACAGCGGTGCAGCAAGAATGGGTGGAGATACCTTTGTAACGCTTTCGTGACCTAGTAAACGCAATGCCTCGCCGTGTGACTGCTTTTATCCCCCACCCAGGAATGCGACGTAATTATAGACAGCAGTGCAGCAAGCTTAAGTGGAGATGCCTTTGGAGAACTTTCGTGACCTAGTGGACTAATGCCTCCCCGTGTGACTGCCCTGATCCTCCCCCCAGGAATGCGACGGAATTATAGACAGCGGTGCAGCAAGAATTGGTGGAGATACCTTTGGAACGCTTTCGTGACCTAGTAAACACAATGCCTCGCCGTGTGACTGCTTTTATCACCCACCCAGGAATGCGACGTAATTATAGACAGCAGTGCAGCAAGCTTAAGTGGAGATGCCTTTGGAGAACTTTCGTGACCTAGTGGACTAATGCCTCCCCGTGTGACTGCCCTGATCCTCCCCCAGGAATGCGACGGAATTATAGACAGCGGTGCAGCAAGAATGGGTGGAGATACCTTTGGAACGCTTTCGTGACCTAGTGGACTCAATGCCTCGCCGTGTGTCTGCTTTTATCCCCCACCCAGGAATGCGACCTAATTATAGACAGCAGTGCAGCAAGCTTAAGTGGAGATGCCTTTGGAGAACTTTCGTGACCTAGTGGACTAATGCCTCCCTGTGTGACTGCCCTGATCCTCCACCCAGGAATGCGACAGAATTATAGACAGCGGTGCAGCAAGAATGGGTGGAGATACCTTTGGAACGCTTTCGTGACCTAGTAAACACAATGCCTTGCCGTGTGACTGCTTTTATCCCCCACCCAGGAATGCGACCTAATTATAGACAGCAGTGCAGCAAGCTTAAGTGGAGATGCCTTTGGAGAACTTTCGTGACCTAGTGGACTAATGCCTCCCTGTGTGACTGCCCTGATCCTCCACCCAGGAATGCGACGGAATTATAGACAGCGGTGCAGCAAGAATGGGTGGAGATACCTTTGGAACGCTTTCGTGACCTAGTGGACTCAATGCCTCGCCGTGTGACTGCCCTTATCCTCCACCCAGGAATGCGACGGAATTATAGACAGCGGTGCAGCAAGAATGGGTGGAGATGCCTTTGGAACGCTTTCGTGACCTAGTAAACGCAATGCCTCGCCGTGTGACTGCTTTTATCCCCCACCCAGGAATGCGACCTAATTATAGACAGCAGTGCAGCAAGCTTAAGTGGAGATGCCTTTGGAGAACTTTCGTGACCTAGTGGACTAATGCCTCCCTGTGTGACTGCCCTGATCCTCCACCCAGGAATGCGACGGAATTATAGACAGCGGTGCAGCAAGAATGGGTGGAGATACCTTTGGAACGCTTTCGTGACCTAGTATACACAATGCCTCGCCGTGTGACTGCTTTTATCCCCCACCCAGGAATGCGACCTAAATATAGACAGCGATGCAGCAAGCTTGGGTGGAGATGCCTTTGGAGAACTTTCGTGACTTAGTGGACTAATGCCTCCCCGTGTGACTGCCCTTATCCTCCACCCAGGAATGCGACGGAATTATAGACAGCGGTGCAGTAAGAATGGGTGGAGATACCTTTGGAACGCTTTCGTGATCTAGAGGAATCAATGCATCGCTGTGTCTTTCGCCCCGATAAGGAGAAGGTATCTCATGATTTCTACCCACTCAGTGAGCTAAACATTATAGCGCAATACAAGCGAATGCAGTGCAACATTAAAGGAAAACTGGTCGCTGATTAAAGAAGACAAGTTCTAATTTTGGGTTTAAAATTTCATGCCATGATTAAATACAGGCTTTAAATAAATTAAAATTTTCTATGAGTACTCATGATTAAGTAACTATGATGACAGTGACGCGACCGACAACCGCTGAGTACTTTGAAAAAGCAAATTCTTTGAAACAACCAATGGCAATCAAACACGCGTCATCTTCACACACGCACGCAACTGTGACGTTGGGAAGCTTTATAAGACACACTGCCTGACAGAGAAAATGTCACACCACGAAGACCGAAAAGCAACGGTATGTTGGAAAACGTATATAATCAATGCATTGCATGGTTTTACTAATTTGTTACGCTTTCCAACCCTAGGTTGAAAATTGTAACGAGGTAGAGATTTATGTAGAGGATTTTAGAAAGGGATTGCCAGATAGGGTGCTAGGAGATTTGGGTTAGGATTTTAGGAAGGGCGTGTCTGACCCCAGGTCTTAAACAACCCTTAGAATCACTGTTTTCACTACCAGTACCAATTTTAAGAAATGCGCTGTTATCTTGGAAATAACAGGATATTTCTTAAAATTGGTAGTGTCATTTTATTCCACTCCTCTTCCACTGCTTTCCATAGTCCAATCATTGTTTTATATCATAGTCCAATCATTGGTTTAGGTCATAGTCCAATCATTGTTTTAGATCATAGTCCAATCATTGGTTTAGGTCATAGTCCAATCATTGTTTTAGATCATAGTCCAATCATTGTTTTAGATCATAGTCCAATCATTGTTTTAGATCATAGTCCAATCATTGTCCATTGAAAGGGCTATCAGGTAGAACATTATAGAGTGCCAGATAGGAAAGTCACACGAAAGCGAGGTAGAGATTTATGTAGAGGATTTTAGAAAGGGAGTGGCTGACCCAGGTCTTAAACATCTCTTAGAAGTAGGAAGCTAGGCGATTTCCGCTGGAGTGTCCGACAGGAAACTCACACGGAAGGGAGGTAGAGATTCATGTAGAAGATTTTAGGAAGGGAGTGTCTGATCCAAGGTCTGAAGCAACCCTTAGAAATAGGATGCTAGGAGATTTGGGTTAGAGTGTCAGATAGGAAAGTCACACGGAAGCGAGGTAGAGATTCATGTAGAGGATTTTAGGAAGGGATTGTTTGATCCAAGGTCTGAAGCAACCCTTAGAAATAGGATGCTAGGAGATTTGGGTTAGAGTGTCAGATAGGAAAGTCACACGGAAGCGAGGTAGAGATTCATGTAGAGGATTTTAGGAAGGGAGTGTTTGATCCCAGGTCTGAAGCAACCCTTAGAAATAGGATGCTAGGAGATTTGGGTTAAAGTGCCAGATAGAAAAGTCACACGGAAGCGAGGTAGAGGTTTATGTAGAGGATTTTAGAAAGGGAGTGTATGAACCCAGGTCTTAAAAAACCTTTAGAAGTAGGAAGCTAGGAGATTTGTGGCAGAGTACACGGCAGGAAAGTCACACGGAAGCGAGGTAGAAATTCATGTAGAGGATTATAGGAAGGGAGTGTCTGATCCCAGGTCTGAAGCAACCCTTAGAAATAGGATGCTAGGAGATTAGGGTTAGAGTGCCAGATAAGAAAGTCACACGGAAGCGAGGTAGAGATTTATGTACAGGATTTTAGGAAGGGCGTGTCTGACGCTGGGTCTTAAACAACCCTTAGAAGTGGGAAGCTAGGAGATTTGGACTAGAGTGCCCGACGGGAAAGTCACACAGAAGCAGAGGATTTTAGGAATGGAGAGTCAGACCCCAGGTCTGAAACAACCGTTAGAAGTAGGAAACTAGGAGATTTGGACTAGAGTGCCCGATAGGAAAGTGACATTGAAGCGAGATAGAAAGGAGAAGGAAGACGCCTTTAGTTATTTCTGGAGAGGGGGTAGTATCCCGCGTCGTGCCCATCCAACACACAGCGGATATTCAGTGGTTTGAGCGTTCGTTCTTGCCTGGGATCGAACCTGGGATTTCTCGGTGACAGTCACGAACATTGACCACTAGGCCATCCGCGGTTCGAAAAACCAAAACATCTTTATACAAAGCGACGCAACTCCAGCTAAACAACGACGCGTCTTAAGGTCATGAACAGGTATAAATAACACCTGATACTGAGCTCTGTTAATAACTGTTTCTTGTTACTGGATCAGAGCGTTTACGTGATGGCAAGGCTTCTGGGGAAGTATTTTAAAGAGTGTTCACGAACCACCGGCAAGGTGTGTGCGGAGAACAGCTCATTATACCCAGAGGTGAACGAAAGCTATCCCGTGTTATGCGAATCAAGAGAAGGGATACCGTGACGTAATTTGTATACTGGTGACGTGAGTAATGTATCACAACACTCAACACATCGAACCCTACTGAAAATAGGGCTGCGTAGCCTCAGGCCGCTCCGAGTTCCTATGTTAACTTCGGTTCACCATCGAGAGCTCCTACAATCGGCACGCGTGCATCAAAACTGGATTTTGAATGATTTGGAAAATGTCGTCTGGTTGGATGAATCTCGTTCCCTGTTGCAGCATGTGGACGGCCGGTACCTGAGAGTCATTTATCTGGAGAAGTGTTGGAAGTTGAATGTACCTTGGGACGAAAAGAAGTCGGTTCAGGAAGTACACTGAAGAGCAATTGATATAGAGACAGTTGGCGTTATGCAAATGTGGCGCTGTGGGCGGCCCTGTAAACGGAAACGATATGACGTATGCAGCGATCCGACAATATAAGGAGTGATGCGACGGGAATCAGTAAGAGTCGGCCGCAGTATGGGTAAGACGAAGGATCTAAGCGCATTTGGTCGTGGGCAAGTTGTCGGGGGTGGACGAATGGGTCACTCCATCTCGGAAGTCGTGCAGGTACTAGGATTTTCACGAGCCACTGTGTCACGGGTGCACCGTGAATACATCGAATCCGGTAAAACAATCCCTTCAAGGGCCAACTGCCGTGGACAACAGCGTGTGAATGAGTGGGGTCATCGTCGGCTAGCTCGCATTGTAACAGCGGATAGAGGGGCCACATTGCAAGCAATCACTCGGTAATTTAACGCTGGTGCACAAAAACGTGTAAGCAGCCACACCATCCAGAACCATCTCCTCGTTATGAGGTACAGAAGCCATCGTCCCACGAGGGTACCGCTGTTGGCCGCACATCAGAGGGTGCAAAGATTAGCATGGGCGCGGGAACATCGCCAATAGACCCTAGGTTTACGTTGGTACATGCGGAAGGCAGGATACGAGTACGGCACAAAACCACATGAAGCGATGGATTCTTCTTGCCAGCAGGGTACTCTTCTAGCTGGTGAGGTGGCATTCTCGTCTGGGGACTGTTTACGTGGACTGAAATGGGACCCTTGGTACGTGTGACATCGTCTCTCACAGGTCAACGTTACCGGGATATCCCGGACGACAATTTGCTTTCGTATGTGCGTCTTCAATATCCCACTGTTGACCTCATCCTGCAACAAGACAATGCATCTCCCGAATTGTATCCGAATGTTTGGATGAACACTTCACCGACGTGACCTCGCTTCCTTGGCCAGCTAGGTCACCTGACCTCAGTCCCATCGAGCACATCTGGGATGCCATCGAGAGAGATGTTCCCCCTCCATCAAATCTTCGTGAACTGTAGGAGCTTTTTCAAGCGTCGTGGATCCGTATGGCTTCCCAACACTTCCGGTGTCTTGTCGAGCCCATGCCGAGACGAATCGCCGCCGTCATCAGGGCGAAAAGTGGTGCTACACGTTACTAGACAGGCATCTCTATTTCAATTGATCTTCAGTGTATAGTGCTTTGTGCAATGTTCTGCTGGGAAACCCTGGGTACAGTCATTAATTTTCAGGAAATTATGACGTCTAACACGTGCCTAAACATTATTGCAGACCATATACATTCTTTCACGGCAACAGTATTCTCCTGTTGTAGAGTCTTCTTTCAGAAGAATAACACTCCATGCCACACTGTTCATGCCCATTGTTCATGCCCACTTCTCCATGCCCATTGTTCATGCCCACTTCTCCATGCCCATTGTTCGAGATCGTTTCGCTGAGCATCAGGAAAACTTCCCTGGCCTCCAAATTCTCCAGAAATTAATCCAATCAAGAATCTATGGTTTGTGTTGGAACAACAAATCCGATCTCCGGCGCTTAACCATGTAACTCGCCTTTAGATTTTGACGCGGATGCGTCTTTAAAATCAGTTCCATGGTGGTACCCTCTAGGAAAACTTGACTGAGATAATTTCTTACAATTGATCAAATGCTTATAATATCTAAATTATAACAAATAGCTAAAATCTAATAGCGGACATAAAAAGAGTTATAACCAATGATTCTAAAAATATCAACTTCAAGGTCATGCGCATGCGCGGAGAGAGGGAAAGGCGTCCGCCATTTTCGGGCCGAATACACTGAGTCAAGCGCCTTGGAATCAGTATAACTCGAGATCACGTAGAGGTAGGATCATGATATTAGTCCCAAACGTTTTGTCTAGATGAGATCTATCTAAAAACTAATAATTCATAAACATTTAATAAGTACACTGCTGGACAATTGCTATGGACGGATCATAAACGGCTATATAGCGCATAAAAAAGTAAGTGTGGTTGGATGCCAAGTGAAATAAAATAATGTCAGAATGCCAGGACATTACAAGAAAGACAATTTATTGTGCTCTGAAATCCAGAAAGCTTTAGAACGTGTTTAAGGGAAAAACAGGCCATTTTGTGCAGAATACGTAAACGTGAAAAAAATGCAATTACCGTCCGCAGTCGTTCCGGCGTAAGATGTCAATACGGGATATGGCCACCATGGAGGGTTCCACACGTCGTGTCATGCTTTGCACAACATTATCAAGCAGCTGTTGGGGTAATTTATCCCATTCCTTTGTCAGTGCACGGATGATGGTGTCTTTGTTTATTGGAGCGCATTGGCTACCAGCAAGACTCCTCCCCAAAGCATCCCACACATTTTCAATGGGATTCAGATCTAGAGAACGTGCTGGCCATACGAGGCGTTGAATATCTTTGCTCTCAAGACACTCCTAGACAGCGACTGTTCGATGACATGTTGCGTAGTCGTCCATGAAAATAAATCTATCACCGACAGCACCACGGAACATGCAAACATGAGGTAGCAGAACAGCATTAATGTATCGTTGGCCAGTCATAGTCCCAGTTGGAAGCACATAGAGGGACGTACGGCCATTGATCATGATGCCAGCCCATACCATAACACTACATGTCGGTTATCGGTCCCTTTCCTGTATGTTTGCGGGACAATATGCAGTACTACTATCACGCCAGATCAGTTGTCGTCGACTATCAGACGATAGACTGTATCTACTCTCATCTGAGAAGAGGACAGCAGACCAGTCGTTATTAGTCCAATTGCGGTGTTAATGGCCCCATTGCAAACGGGCGGTACGGTGACGTCCTGTTGGTGCACACAACACGACGGCGGGCGTATAGTCCTCCTTCATGCAAACGTCTGGCGACAGTATTTCGGGAGATCCGCTTGCCAGTAGCAGCCATAAACTAATTGGCTACCTCACTAGCTGTGTTGCGCCGGTGTCTTATTGTTGATAGCACTATGTACCGATCTTCTGCAGGTGTCGTACTGCGAACACGACCTCCACCGTGACGTTTGCTACACTCTCCATTTGTTTGAAATGATTTCCAAAGCCTTGAAACAACACTGTGGCTGACGTCGAACTCCCTGGCAACATCTGTTATTTTTCGCCTTTCTTCAATCTTGCGAATAATACGGCCACGCGTAAAATCATCTAGGTGATGTCGGGAAGACATACTGAAACTTGCAAGTTCGTCAACTGATTCTTTCCCTTTCAACTTTGCGTTTGAACAACAACGGTCAATACGCGTCAAATCCTTTATATCTCTTATCAGCACTATGGCGTCACGAACAAGTTCGGCAATCCAAAATTTGCATACGCACAACACGTCTTACTGTATCCCGCACTTATGCTAATTTCCACATTTTCCTGCCTTCCATTTTATGGTTGCTATTGTCATCCGTCCTTAGCAATTATCCGGCAGTGTACTTTATAAGTTACGTGATAAACGAAAAAAATATTTGTGAGAAAATCAAAATATCTAAATGTTTGAAGCAAGAGTTCGACTCAAAATACTACAAACGTATATTAGAAGAAAGAAGAACTCATAAGGAAACGAATAAGCGTAGAAGTACTAATGCAGAATAATGTAGGACTTATAGACAGAAGAATAAAGCCGAAGAGGCGCAACGCGTACAGTCACAACCAAGCACTTCTACAGATAGCACATGTGAACCAATGGACTACTTGGCCGTGAGTGGAACTTGGATGGATTATTCTAGTCCATACATTTGCCCGTTTTGAATTCAAGGCGAAAATAAATAGGGTAATAGTCCAACACAAACCATCCACTACCAAACGTACTATTGGATTGTCGGGAAAATCATGACGTACTATGGCATTCGACAGGTGCCAGTTCTAGCTGCAGTCTAAGAGGAATAGTGAGCGATTTGGTTGTTTCGCGGAGATTTGACATCAAGTTGAAAATGGAAGACCAAACCGTGCATTTTCGCCATATTTTACTGTTTTACTTCCGTAAACGGAAGAACGGGCTTCGAGCTTGTGAAAATTTGCGTAAGGTGTACGGTGATAATGTTCTACAAGAACGTCAGTGCCAGCGGTGGTTCGCAAAACTCCGTGCTGGTGATTTTGACATCAACGATGCTCACAACCAACCGAGGTTGATGATGACCAAATCAAGGCATTGATCGAGTCAAACCTACGTTACATGAGACGAGAGATTGCAGACACATTGCACATCCATCATTCAAGCGTTCATGACCACCTGAAGAAGCTGGAATACGTAAGCAAGCCTGATGTGTGGGTTCCTCATGAACTCAAAGAAGCTCAATTGACGCCGTGTATAAATATCTGCGATATGCTCATTAAACGTGAGGAAAACGATCCTTTTTTGAAGTGACTGATAACTGGTGACGAAAAGTGGATTGTGTACAACAATGTGCTGCGCAAACGGTCTTAGTCCCGACGTGCTGCTTTGCCTCAAACGACATACAAAGCAGACATTATCAGCGGAAGGTTCTGGTCTCAGTGTGGTGGGATTTTAAAGGTGTGTTTTTCGAGTTCCTACCACGGAACCAAACAATCAATTCAAATGTGTACTGTCGGTAATTGGACAGTTTGAACAAATCCATCATCCAGAAATGTCCAGAGCTTGTTCATCGTAAAGGTGTTGTGTTCCATCGTACAACGCGAGACCCCACACAAGTTTGATCACCCGCCAAAAATTATTGCAGCTTGGATGGGATGTGTTGCCACACACAGCATACTCGCCTGAAATTGCGCCGTCAGACTTCCACTTGTTTCGCTCTCTTCAACAGTCCTTGCGTGGTATAACGTTCAATTCAGACGAGGCTGTAAATCAGCACCTTGTATAGTTTTTCGTCACGAAAGACATGTCTTTGTATGAACGAGGCATTCTGCAGCTCACTGAAAGATTGCAAAAGGTTATTGAACAAAACGGGCATTATATCATTGATTGATCTTTGTTCTTTCTATCAATAAATGACCTTTGCAGAACATTTCTAAAATACGTCATGTCTTTTCCGACAATTCAATACTTCGCCCACAAAACGAACTGCGGGGGAGTTTCCATTTGCAGAAACATCAATATTCTAGCAGATTGCCCACTCGTAAATGTCTCAGTCAACAACAGATTGCCGCCCCGGTGGCGCAGTGGTCTAAGCAATGGCCTCTGATCATTCGTCCGAACGGGGTCCGGATTCGAATCCCGGTGAGGCATGGATGTTGTGTTTGTCTTATGGCACTGGCTCTCTCCCTCCCTTCCCTGGAACCAGTGACCCTAAATTAGGGACGGGCAACTGCTTATAGCCCATTGAGTTGCTCACGGTGGTCGTTAAACCTCCAAGCAAAAAAAAAAAAACAGATTGAGAATTAAAGATGCCTATGTGGGTGACATGTGGCTAGTTGATGTGACAGTGTCTGCTCAAACTCGCTTCATACTTGGTTCGGTTTACATTCATCCCAACGTTTCACAAACATCACTAGAGGTCTTTATGTTCCGGATGCTATGAGATTACTCTGAAAACATCAAGAAAATCATACCAAGTATGGTACTGGATACCCAAGTGCCTATCTTTTCACGGGTGATATTAACATGAATGTGCAACAAAATACCAACTTACTCAAGTTCATGAAAGACAATTTCTGCTTGACTTATATAATTTCCCCACTAACAACCTATGGTAATACTTGTGTCGACTTAACCTTCGTACGAAACATAGATGTAAATTGTATGCCATATGTTTGTTACTTCTCATATCATCGCCCTTTAATAAATAAAATTATAGTCTAACTGCATTCCTCTTTCATTTATCAACCGACTTCAACCTCAAACCCCTTACTGTCAAACACTTATATACGTAAATAAAACCCGCGGGTGTGTCCCGGACACAGCCTACCCCCATTTTTGTTTTCCATTGTAGGTTTAACGATCACCGTGAGCAACTCAATCTTATATATAAAACACAAAACATCTGTTTGCCTGAAGCAGCTCGAACACCTGGAATTAGCTTATTAATACTGGAATTTCTAGGTCAACGCAACTGTTTTAAGATCTCTACGTTGTTTCTTTTATTTATTTATTTATTTTTTTGATTGGAGGTTTAACGACCACCGTGAGCAACTCGATGGGCTATAAACAGTCGCCCGTCCCTAATTTAGGGTGACTAGTTCCAGGGAATGGAGAGAGCCAGTGCCGTAAGACAAACACAACATCTATGCCTCACCGGGATTCGAACCCGGACCCATTACGGACGAATGGTCATAAGCCAGCACTTAGTCCACTACACCACCGGGGAGGCTCATTATAAATCTTGTAACGTTAAGAGCTGTTTTAGAAGCACGCGGAGGACCAACATGATGCTAAGCAGGTGGTCATAATGTTTTTGCTCCCGGTGTATTTACAGATCACTTGAAATACTTCGTTCAACCATAACAACCGACCCCCCCTCCCCAACCTTGAGGAAAAGTCTACCTCCATTACTTCTTACGCTGATGATTCTCCATCCCTGGAGAGAGTTGTTATGTTAAAAGTTAAGTACTCCTAAAAATCTTAAAAGTTTATGTCCCCGAGAAGAAATAGCTGTACGTTAACAGCAACTTGTAGACAAACCACGTTTTATTAACTGCAAAGAACTCGCAAACCTTATTGTGTATGCGTTTCTTCAGTCATCAAGGCACGTTGAATTTAGGCACAGACGCATCGAAGCGGAGCAAGAAACTTGAATGAAGGTCATTACATTCCTGCTTCCTTCGATTTGGAGCCTAAAAGCATTTTTAAAGAATGCGATATATGTCATAAATCATTCCGTCAACAACTTTTGAAACTCTATTTCATATGCTTGTGGGTGCTTGCAGCTTGAGCTGCATAAAAATGTCCTTTCGTTACAGACCAGTAGTTCACGGACTGGATTTTTTCGTCACAATGAAGTTTTTAAATACTTTCATTCATGAACGTGATATTTCTGTGTTTATTTGGGGCGGTTTTTGGAAGCAGGTTTTCGTGCTTCAGTAGAAAGGAAAAACATAGTACGTTACCTTCGTGGGAAAAGTACTTTCGTTTCGTTTTTTTTAAAGAAGGGGTGGAGACGAAAGTTTTCTTTCTCATTAATTAGTTTTTGTTTCTTTTAGCGAGTGTTGTGAATAATGAGATATTTCACGCAACGTAACTGAACTTTTTAAAAACTGAAAGATCTTTCTTTTTCACGATCATTTTTTTTTATTTTTCCCCCGATCAAAGTAATTATATGTGCTTTAGTGTTTCTCTTTCTTCCTTTGAACAAGGAAATTGGAAGTGTGATATAAGATAAGCTGCTTGATTGTGATTGTTACAGCCCCAAATGAAAAGAAATCATTTTTTATAATACAATTACGTAGTTTTCACGGGTTCATTTGAAAGTAAAGAAAACGCTTTATGAGGAAGTCGGGTAGGTTCTTTATTCACCCGTAAACTACCATTAATGCTGATTTTTTTATCTATTTCAAAGAGCGAAGAAAACTTACAGAACTACCAGGTCGTTCGGAAAATAATGGCCGATTTGGAGGGTAATGAATGAGGCATGCCTCATAGCACGCAATCTTGCTTTTTCCGAAATACGGGACATCAGCAGCTGCGCACCTCAGCCAGCGAGTGACAACTGCTTCAATAGGTGCCATCAGTAGCTGCGCACCTAAGCCAGCGAGTGACAACTGCTTCAATAGGCGCCATCAGCAGCTGCGCACCTCAGCCAATGAGTGACAACTGCTTCAGCGAGTGAGAACTGCTTCGCACCTCAGCCAGCGAGTGACAACTGCTTCAATAGGCGCCATCAGCAGCTGCGCACCTCAGCCAGTGAGTGACAACTGCTTCAATAGGCGCCATCAGCAGCTGTGCACCTCAGCCAGTGAGTGACAACTGCTTCGCACCTCAGCCAGCGAGTGACAACTGCTTTGCACCTCAGCCAGCGAGTGACAACTGCTTTGATAGGTGCCACCTCAGCCAGCGAGTGACAACTGCTTCGCACCTCAGCCAGCGAGTGACAACTGCTTCAATAGGCGCCATCAGCAGCTGCGCACCTCAGCCAGTGAGTGACAACTGCTTCAGCGAGTGAGAACTGCTTCGCACCTCAGCCAGCGAGTGACAACTGCTTCAGTAGGTGCCATCAGCAGCTGCGCACCTCAGCCAGCGAGTGAGAACTGCTTCAATAGGCGCCATCAGCAGCTGCGCACATCAGCCAGTGAGTGACAACTGCTTCAATAGGCACCATCAGCAGCTGCGCACCTCAGCCAGTGAGTGAGAACTGCTTCGCACCTCAGCCAGCGAGTGAAAACTGCTTTGATAGGTGCCACCTCAGCCAGCGAGGGACAACTGCTTCAATAGGCGCCATCAGCAGCTGCGCACCTCAGCCAGCGAGTGACAACTGCTTCAATAGGCGCCATCAGCAGCTGCGCACCTCAGCCAGCGAGTGACAACTGCTTCAATGCCAGTCCGGAAGAAATCTGGCTCGCTGGATGCAAGAAAGTCCCAGAATGCAGTATCGACCTCCTCTCGGTTCTGAAGGTAATTGGTAAAGGTTAAAATAACTGGTAACTGCTAAAATGCCGGAATAGATGAATGGAAATTGGTCGGTGCCAGGTCAGGCGAGTAGGCTGGATGTGGAAGGCTTTCGAACCTCGGTTCGTGTAGTTTCTGATTCATCATTTGTGTCACGTGTGGACTCGCATTATCATGGAGGACGATGGGACCCTTCCTGTTCGCCAAAGATGGATGTTTGGAACACAACTTCTGGTGCATTGAGTCAATTTCTTCACAGTATGTGACTGAGGTAATGCTTTCACCAGCATTCAAGAACCTGTAGTGTATAACACCGTGAACAGTCCACTACACTGTCAGTAAAACCTTCTTTGGCATCAACATTGGTTTTAGAAGTTACTTCGGTGGTACACCATGGTTCAGCCGCTGTACAGATCGCTTACAGTTGTCGTATAGCACCCACTTTTCATCACAGGTTACATACGAACAAGTAGGAGCTCCTTTTCGTTGCGAAACAGAAGGTTATTGCACATCTCAAACCGTTGCTGTACTGAACCTTTTAAAAACTGAAAGACCTTTCTTTTTCAGTATTCATTTCTTATTTTTTCTCACTATCAAAAAGTAATGATATCAGCTTTGATGTTTTTCTTTCTTTCTTCATTTAACCCTTTAACGACCATGACTCCAAAATCTTGTATTACACTAAATACCATATGCCCGAAATTGTCCGTCTGTTGGTTCAACTCTTTGTTTGATAACAACATTAGTGACTGAGGGGGACTATTGTTGATACCTCATAAGTCGTTCAAATTTGAAAAACAGGTAAAGATAGGAAATCTGACTCACTCTAGGTGTTTCGGGCGGCTATGACCATTTGTATGTACGGCCGTTTCGGGCGCTATGGTCGTTAAAGGGTTAAACAAGAAAACTGGAAGTGTGATAAAAGATAAAGCAGTTTGATTTGTCATATTGGTAGCCCTGGACGAATTTTTTTGTAGTACAGTTAACGTAGATTTTAGGCGTTCATTTGAAAATAAAGAAAACGCTGCATGAGGAAGTTGGGTAGGTTTTTTATTCCCCCATAAACTACCGTTAATACTGATTTTTTAACCTATTTTGGTAGAGAGAGCAAAGAAAACTTACAGAACGATGATTTGGAACTATAATGAGTCTCAAAGTGCAACTAGAGTGCAGAAGTTACAACTACAGCGTACAGGGTGTACATAAAAATGTGTACAGCCGCTTCACAGGCAAGCATAGGATCATGACGATATGAAGTGCTAGAAGCGGGATACATAAGCTCGACTTCAGCACACCTGGCTGTGAGTTCGCGAACTCAGCTCGCCGAAATGTGATAGATCGATCATAAATGCTAACTGGCAGTGGAAGAGCATTTCCTTTTCATGCTACAAATATGTCATGAAAAGCGGGAGTCAACGGTGTAATTTACGCTGCTCATTGAGTAAACCAATGTACACATGTACACTGCTTGACATAGAAAAAACACACCAGGCAGCATTTGTCGGAGTGCCACAAAAATTAATGGGTGTGTATCGACTGTTGGGATATGTAAATGATTACAGTTGCGGACCAATCACGTGGCAGATGGGAAAAACGCTTCGGCTTAGCTATGCTTGGTTTTTCTCCCGTGAGCGTATGAACCATTACATCGACAAAAGCTCTTGAATAGAACCAGAATGCCCGGGCGATGTCATCGTCAATCTTGCGATCACACAGTCATCTTAGCCAGAGGCTTCACAATAGTGCTTGTGGCATCCTATCACACGGCCACCTTCATAATAGTGCTTGTGACGCACTTTCACCCTGAAACTTTCAAAATAGTGCTTGTGACGTACTATCCCACGGGCACCTTCGCTAAAAGCTTCACAATAGTGCTTGTGACGTACTATCACATGGGCACCTTCACCAGAAGCTTCACATTAATGCTCGTGGCATACTATCACACAGACACCTTCACAATAGTGCTTGTCACGTACTATCACGGACACCTTCCCCATAAGTTTCACAATAGTGCTTGCGAAGCACTATCACACGGACACCTTCACCAGAAATTTCACAATAGTGCTTGTGACGTACTACACTGGTGTGCAAAAATTAAGGACAAAGAGGAGAAATTAGCACAACAGCGGAACGAGCAGGCAGAACGGACCGAAAGACCAATCAGGAGATAGACTAGGGTCCGGTACGGTAGGGCATGCGCATACATGCAGCATGACGTAGGTAAGCAGGGGGGTAAGCTCAGCAATTCGGTGAAAGCTATTGCACGGTGTACATCGATTTGAACGACGTCGAGTTGCTACCACTGTGTGATATGGCCAACAGGCAATCCAGTAAACGACATCTGGATGACTTTCGCTGAGATCGCGTCTTTGGGAAGTTGGAAGAAGGTCGAAGTGTGACTAGTGTGTCCGAGGAGTTCGGGATCGCTCACAGCATCGTTTCACGAGCTTAGAAAGCATTTCAAAAGACAGGAACAGCTATCCGAGAGTTTTAGCAGTGGTCGTCCACGAGCAACCACGGCGGCGGAGAACCGGTATATTGTCCTACAGGTGAAAAGAGACAGACAGCAGACAACGGGAGAAATCTCAAGGCACATGCAACAGACAACTGGACGTTCGTTATCGCGTTTTACCGTGGCCAGGAGGCTGCACAAAGGTGGTCTATTTGCACGACGACCAGTACGGTGTGAGCCAATAAAGCCTGCTCATTGGAGACCGCGGTTTCGTTGGTGCCAGGAACACAAGAACTGGACACATCAGCAATGGGGTTGAGTTCTCTTTACGGATGAGAGCCGATTTAGTCTGACGACCGATTCTGGACGGTATACACATCTGGAGAGAGCAGGGAACACGCAATCACACCTCCAACATCATCGAAAGGGACCGGTTTGGAGATGGCGGAATTTTGGTTTGGGGCGGTATCATGCTTGGTAGCCGTACTGACCTCTACATCTTCCAAGGAGGTTCAGTCACTGGTGTCCGCTATTGTACCGAGGTTCTCCTGCCTCACGTGCGTCTCTTTAGAGGTGCTGTGAGTCCTGAGTTCCTCTTCATGGACGACAACGCTACACCTCATCGTACAGTTGCTGTCGCAGAGCTGTTGTAGAGTGAAGATGTTCAACGTATGGATTGGCCCGCAAGGTCCCGGGACCTAAATCTAATCGAACACGTGTGGGACCTTCTCGGGGATACGCTTGGTAGCACGTCACCAGCCGCCAGCAACGATTCCGCAGCTGCAATTGGCGCTGTAAAAGGAACGGGCCGCGATGCCTCAACAGCTCCTTCACAACCTCGTCCTCAGCATGGACAGACGTTGTAAATGCTGCAACGCAGTCAGGGGTGATCATATCCCCTACTAAAGACTGGATTTTTCTTGGCAGCTGCCTGTCACATGGACGTTTATGTCTTTTGTCCAGTTGTGCTCGAAGCTACCTTTTCAATAAAGTGTCTTTGTATCCTTTGAATTCCCTGTTTGGACGGTTTTGCACACTTGTCCCATATTCTTACGTCTTGAGGATCTGATGGTATGATTTGAGTCGATGTGGAGCACTTCTGCACGACGTTACATTCGGAAAACCGTCTCGTCCTTTATTTTTGCACGCCAGAGTATTACATGGACACCTTCGCAATAGTGCTTGCGATGTACTATCACACGGACACTTTCACCAGAAGCTTCAGAATTGTTCTTGTGACGGGCTGTCTCACGTACACCTTCAGCAGAGACCACAATAATGGTTATGACGTACTATCACACGGATACCTTCTTCAGAAGCTTCACATTAATGGCTGTGGCATACTATCTCACGCACAGCTTCACAATAGTGCTTGTGACGTACTATCACATGGACACCTTCGCCAAAATCTTCACAATAGTGCTTTTGGTGTACTATCACACAGACACCTTCACAATAGTGCTTGTGACGTACTACAGAGGTGAGGCACGTGTTGAGACGACATGTCTGCGGCGATATATTCAGTCGATGTGGTTTAGTCAGTTAGAATAACAGACTCCGGAGCAAGGAGGCGCTGAGTTTATCCCCGTTAGCGAAAAATTCGTGTTTCCACATGCTACGTACGGCTGATTGGTTCCTACCTGGCATCACTATCTGATGATATTTCTATTCGATGCCACGCCGTGTTCCTGAATGTATAGCAGAGCATGACGGTCATACGACCTACTGAATAAAGTCACATTCTGCTGTCCCCTCGCTCAACCATCATACTGGTGTAATCCCACTGGAATTAATGCACTTTTGTCCCTCTTTCTTTTTTTTTTTAGATTGGAGTTTTAAAGACCACCATGATCAACTCAATGGGCTATAAACAGTCGCCCGTCCCTAATTTAGGGCCACTGACTCCAGAAAGAGGGGAGCCAGTGCAGTAAGACAAATACAACATCCATGCCTCACCGGAATTGGAACCCGGACTCATCTCGGATGAATAGTCAGAAGCATCGCTTAGACCATAGCGCCACCAGGGAGGCCTCACCTACTTGAGTACATGTGTTGTAAGGTTCGTCTCATTTTATGCGTTTCTTGATGGCGTGTCTATGTCAAGTAATTTAGGAAAGAGCCTATACCTAAGAACTCTCTCTCTCTCTTAGTTCTGTCTTTGCTCTCTCTTAAGCGAGAAAGCAAGCATACCATCAGGTGAGCGCTGTTTTTTTATTGGAGGTTTAACGACAACCGTGAGCAATTCATTGGACTATAAACAGTCACCCGTCCCTAATTTAGGGCAACTGGTTCCAGAGAAGGGAGAGAGAGCCAGTGCTTTAAGACAACCACAACATCCATGCCTCACGGAGATTCGAACCCTGATACAATTCAGACGAACAGTCAGAGCTTTAATCACTGCGCCAGCGGAGAGGCTTTAAAACACTCGTTGTGGAAACAACTTACGCATGCAAACACGTTCTGCGAGATGTAACTGACACAGAAGCGCCAGTTTGTTTATTAAAAGAAACATGCACCGTAGAGACGAATCATTATGACCACCTGTTGAACATAATGTTGGTCCTCCATGTGTCGCTAAATCAGGTCTAACCTGCCGAGAGTCGGATTCAACAAGATTTCTAAAGATATCTTGTGGTATCTGGTACCAACACGGTAGTAGCAGATCTTTTAACTCTTGTAAATTACGTTTTTGAGCCCCCGGAGATCGAATTTGTTGCTCCAACACAAAATACAGATACTCGATTGGACTGATGTGTGTTGAGTATGTGCATGCCAGGCCAATACTTGGAAGTCTTCCTCATGTCCTCCGAACCATTATCAAATAATCCGGGCAGTGTGAAATGGCACACAATCCTACTGAAACAAGGCACTACTAGAGGGTAATACCGTTGCCACGAAAGGATGTACCTGGTCTGCAATGATGTTTAGGTAGATAGTAGATGTCATAGCTTCTTGCACATGAATGACTGAACCCAGGGCTTCCCAGAAGCACTACTAGTGGGGAATACCGTTGCAATGAAAGGATGTACCAGGTCTGCAATGATGTGTAGGTAGATGGTAGATGTCATAGTTTCCTGCACATGAATGACTGGACCCAGGGTTTCCCAGAAACACTACTAGTGAGGAATACCGTTGCCATGAAAGGATGTACCAGGTCTGCAATGATATGTAGGTAGATGGTAGACGTTATAGTTTCCAATAACTGGACCCAGGGTTTCCCAGAAGCACTACTAGTATGGAATACCGTTGCCATGAAAGGATGTACCAGGTCTGCAATGATGTGCAGGTAGATGGTAGACGTCATAGTTTCCTGCACATGAATGACTGGACCCAGGGTATCCCAGATGCACTACTAGTGGGGAATACCGTTGCCATGAAAGGATGTACCTGGTTTGCAATTATTCTTTAGGTAGGTGGTATACGCCTTAGTTTCCTGCACCCGTATGACTGAAACCAGGGTTTCCCACAGGCACTACTCGTGGAGAATGAAAGGATGTACCTGCTCTGCAATGATGCTTTGGTAGGTGGAAGACGTCATAGTTTCCGGCATATAAATGACTGTACCCAGGGTTTCCCAGAAGCACTACTAGTGGTTAATACCGTTGCCATGAAAGGATGTACCTGGTTTGCAATTATTCTTTAGGTAGGTGGTATACGCCTTAGTTTCCTGCACCTGTATGACTGGACCCAGGGTTTCCCACAGGCACTACTCGTGGAGAATGAAAGGATGTACCTGCTCTGCAATGATGCTTTGGTAGGTGGAAGACGTCATAGTTTCCAGCATATAAATGACTGTACCCAGGGTTTCCCAGAAGCACTACTAGTGGGGAATACCGTTGCCATGAAAGGATGTACCTGGTCTGCAATGATGTTTAGGTAGGTAGAAGATGTCATAGTTTCCTGCATATGAATGACTGGACCCAGGGTTTCCCTGCAGAACATGGCCTGAAGTATTACATTTCCTCCTCCAGTTTGTTTTCATCCCATGGTGATTCCTATTGCAAACACTTCCCCTGGAAAACGATGCACACGTAATTCTCGCTTCCCACGGTGCAACACGATACGAGGTTCATCGAACCAGACGCTCTTCTTCCAAACATTCAATGCCCAGTTTTGATGCTTGCATGCCCGTTGTACGCTCTTTAGACGGGGAGCCGATGCCAGAAGGAACACGTCCAGAGGTCTGCGGCTACACTGCCTCATTTTTAGCAGGGTTCGATGTGCTGTGTGTTGTGACATATTACTCTCGTCACTAGCGTTCAAACCAGCGAGATACACAAGTGTGTCCATTCTGTTGGCTTGTAACATATGGGATCGCTCCCCTCTAGTATTCTTGAGCTGTGTTCTACATACACCTTGCTGTCTGTTCGCGCTTTTCCCCTCCTTCGACCAGTTTTTTGAGGTACTAACCACAGAGGACAGTGAGCATTACACAAGCCTCGTCGTCTCGGAAATGCCCTGAACCAGTTGTCTGGCCATAACAATTTGTCCTTTGTCTAACTTGCTAAATTCTGCTACCTTTTCCATCTAAAGAACAAGAATAACGCTGATTAACAGCGGCTAACTGGGATCATCAGCTGTTGGTGTTACTGCTCAAGGCTCCGTCAGTCTTTATCCGTCAACGTACAGACAGTGTTTCATATTTCTGCCACCGTGGCGCTGAACGCCAACCCCAACTATTCCTGTCGTCCATAGTTTATATACTGTGTACGTACGATTCAAACATTAACTTTCATTAAAAGTCTTAATATAAACCAAGGGATAACTTATTAGAATCACTTAGCAAATTCTGGGGCAAATACTACATTTAGAAGAACACGTTATGCAAAATACTTGTGCACAATATTTATATAGAATTTGAATTCCGACATTAGAATTACATAGAATTCAATTCTATGGAACCATTTTCACAGAATTTTGAACTGAATTTTCAGGGCAAAAAGAGTGTATTCTTTTCAAACATGGAACTACTGCTCAAAATTATGGCCTAACATATTGTCATGATTTGGGCCAACAGAACGTAGGCAACAGTCTTCTTTTAAAGGTAATAAATATGTAAACAGTTGAAATTCTTGGCTATCCTTAAGCTATACTTCTGAGAAACATAACGAGAAACTAGTGACGATCAGCAAGAAAAAACAAATCTCTGACTGGGGTTGGCTTCTACATCCTCGAGCGAATAAAAGTGGCATTTTTCCTGTATGCGAATTCCCATAGAGATCGCCGAAGTGACAGATCCTCTTAAGCAGTTAACAATTGATGATCTCAATTAGCCGTGGATCAACAGAGCTCACTATCAGGTGTTATTTATATCATTATATGACCTTCACACGCGTCGTTGTTTACCTGCAGTTGCTTCGATTTGAGTAAATACGCGCTGGTAATAATATTTTGCCTCTTCAGTGTAGAACTGTGATATATAATACCTGATGCTCATGATTTTCTATCTCAAACCTCGTGAGGCAGCCCCGGTGGCGCAGTGGTCTAAGCGCTGACTTACGACCATTGGTCCGAGATGGGTCCGGGTTCGGATCCCGTGAGGTATGGATGTTGTGTGCTGTCTCACGGCGCTGGCTCTCTCCCTTCCCTGGAATCAGTGGCCCTGAATTAGGGACGGGAGACTGCTTATAGCCCACTGAATAACTCGCTGTGGGTCGTTAAACCCCTCTTAAGTGTCAAACAAATAGTCAGCAAGCATGCTAGAACTCCACTTTTGCCGCCCAGGTGGCGCAGTGGTCTAAGCGATGACTTCTGATGATTAGTCGGAGATGGGTCTTGGTTCGAATCCCGTTGAAACGTGCTGTTGTGTTTGTACGGCACTGGCTCTGTCCCTGCCCTGGAACCAGTGAGCCTAAATTAGGGACGGGCAACTGCTTATAGCCCATCCAGTTCCTCACCGTGGTCGTTAAACCTACAAAGGCCGCCCCGGTGACGCAGTGTTCCAAGCGGTGGCATCTCATCATTCGTCCCAGTTGGATCCGGTTTCAAATCTCGTGAGGCATGGATCTTGCGTTTGTCTTACGACACTGACTCTCTCCCTTCCCTGGAATCAGTGGCCCTAAATTAGGGACGGGAGACTGCTTATAGCCCATTGAGTTGATCGTTGTGGTCGCTAAATCCCTCAAACAAAAAAAATCCTTTTAAGTGTGAAACAAATAGTCAGCAAGCATGCTAGAACTCCACTTTTGCCGCCCAGGTGGCGCAGTGGTTTTTTTTTTTTTTTGATTGGAGGTTTCACGACCACCGTGAGCAACTCAATGGGCTATAAGCAGTCGCCCGTCCCTAATCTAGGGTCACTGGTTCCAGGGAAGGGAGAGAGCCAATGCCGTAAGACAAACACAACATCCATGCCTGACCGGGATTCGAACCCGGACCCCTTACGGACGAATGATCAGTGGCCAACGCTTTAGACCACTGCGCCACCGGGGCGGCGGCGCAGTGGTTTAAGCGATGGCTTCTGATGATTAGTCGGAGATGGGTCTCGGTTCGAATCCCAGTGAAGCATGTTGTTGTGTTTGTACGGCACTGGCTCTATCCCTTCCCTGCAGCCAGTGGCCCTAAGTTAGGGACGGGTGACTGCTTATAGCCCATTGAGTTGCACACGGTGGTCGTTACACCTCCAATCAACAACAAAAAAAAAAAAAAAACCCTACAGCAATTAAAAAAAAAACCTTCGTGAGCATGCTGATTTGCTCAGTGAAATTAAAATCTTTCTATTGTGAGGAAGACCTCAATACATTTAGCATACAGGAAAGACGAAATTTTTGTCTGAATGCAGCATTAACTAAAAGAGGGTAAGTGCATTTTTTTCTGTAAACTATTTGGATGTTCTCAATTTAAGTAGGTTACGCGCACGTGCGTACACAAACTCTAGATTTCTTTTTCTTTTTTGTCTATTTTTTAGCCGAAATTTATCAGACGCTATTGAGGACATCCAGATATCACTTAAAAAATAAGTAACTGCGCACCACAGTGTTTTTACCTTTCTTTGTAGTACCATGATGCCGATTTAGTGTTTGCTCCGTGCTCTTGGCTCTTTCTGTCACTAAACGAAATTTTTATTTCATCATACTGGTTTTAAATCGAATGAAACACTGCTTTGCCTAATCGACTGAAGTATTTGTTTCTCGAAATGCAAATGATTTTCAAATTGGTTTCGCAAGACTAAATAAATCCTAAAACCAGCGCCTTGTGTGCGTTCAGCAGCTGTGTAATGACGGATTCATTGGACCGTTGAAAAGCACATTTTTTATTCTCTCCTTATCGTAAACCTCGTTATGCGTGATTAGTCTAAGCGAAACCGAAAGCATAAGAAACACCTGAAGGTATTAAAATCAAAACATGTGGTTTACATGTGTTGTGGTTTTAATGGATCACGATACATTTTACTTCGTGTTTTTAGCATCACTATAAAGTTCCGATGCAATTGGAATCCTGTTGTTAAAACTGAAAGAATTTAGTAAAATCATGCAATGCATTAATTATGATATGCTTTCCAACATACCAAAAATCATTACTCTAGTTATTACTCAATTTATGAGGATAATGACTGTGGGAAGAATCTCGCTCCTGTGCCTTGACGTTTGACCCCATTTCGATGATATTCAACAGAACCGGTTCAGTATACTTTCGGAACAACATGATAAAGTTTTTTAGCAATCGAAGCAATGTTACGTAAGTTATGACGCATCAGGGCGATGGAATGGATCCCGCTCCTATGCGCTGACGTTCGAGCCCCATTTCGTCCATTTTCAATAGTCCGTTCTCATGTTGTGCCCTACCACATGCTAAAATTTCATCGAAATCAAAACATTTTTAGGGGAGTTACCATGCGGATAGAAAGACAGACAGACAGACAGACGGACAAAGCTGGAGCATATACGCTTCTTGAACGTAACGTTGGAAAGCGTAAAAAAAAAAACCTTCATTTTATTTTTTCGAGTCCTGATCGACAATTCTGATGCTATGCGTCTTTTCCAGTAGCAGTAAAGTAAATCCCATGAAAAAAAAAATCGATTTAACGGAAATGGGTAACGGAAGCAGCAAAAACCATTGTTGGAATGTGATCGTGCCGCATGCTGTCACATGAAGGGACGAACAATAGTTGATTTCGTTGTTACTCAACAATGTATCTTACTAAACTATCACCGAACACTATTTCATCATATGTTACATAAACGTAACAATATATCATTGGAATCTTCGTAAATTACAAAAACCTGATGCTAAATGTGATAAAAGCTCTCACAAAAATGCATTTTGATGCTATGGAAATAGTGCGTCGTTGCGAAATTTGGTTTCCTGTCGACCGCCTGCCGCGCCCAAGGACGGGTTTCCTGCTAGTTTTAAAATGATGTAATGTATTATATAACACGATTAGGTGTAACCTATAGATTTCTTAGACCAAACGTTGCCAATCCGCCTTACTTACAAACTTGCGATTCTGCTTTTCCTTCTATCCGCATGCCATATTTTAGCTTGCGCATGCGCAGACAGACTTTCGTAGCTACATCACATTTCATAGAGGTCAGGGTCGTTTCTTACGTTTGTCTCAATCTGAATAGTAATAATAACAATTGTGCTTTTGAAAAACTAAACTGCCGCCCCGGTGGCGCAGTGGTCTAAGCGATGGCCTCTGATCATTCGTCCAAACGGGGTCTGGGTTCGAATCCCGGCGAGGCATATATGTTGTGTTTGTCTTACGGCACTGGCTCTCTCCCTTCCCTGGAACCAGTGACTCTAAATTAGGGACGGGTGACTGCTTATAGCCCATTGAGTTCCTCACGGTGGTCATTAAACTTCCAATCAAAAAAAAAAAAAAAAAAAAAAAAAAAACTAAACACTCAAAATATTTACTATTGTCACCACCATAGTTTATAAATATTTACTTTTATGACTCAGATATCTTTTTTCGTTGATTTTAGGACAATTACATTCAATAATCCATCTACCTAAGTACCGCAGTTGTCTAAGCGCTGGCATATGGTCATTCGTCAATGCAGGGTGCGGGTTCGAATCCCGTTAGGCATAAATATGAGAAATCGAAAGCTGCTGGACTGGAAACACCTAAGAAAGGAGAATTTCGCCCAGACCTGGAACTTCTGCTTTCTTAGGTGTTTCCAGAACCGAACCAGAGGCACATCAGAAGATTCAATGTTTAAATGGTTCTAAATTTAAGATTCATGAGTGAATTTCATTGGATATACATTTCATATAAGTAAAGATATCCTTTAAGAACTTTCCCCTTTGGGATAGTTTTTTTTTTGATTGGAGGTTTAACGACCACCGTGAGCAACTCAATGGGTTATAAGCAGTATAACGAAGTGAATTTCTCCGTCATTTTTATCCGCGCCGGGGTTTGAACCCGGGTCCACTCATTCCGGAATAAGTTGCTCTACCAATTAAGCTACGCGGACATGTATTCTGATTCCTATCTGCCTTTATGTCATGTGCGTCCTGCTGGCAGGTACGTCACATCTCCCCCCGAAAGAGGGCCGGGGGCATGGCCCACGGATCAGCCGTGACCATGAATCGTTGCAGGCAGACAACCACTGTAGAACGTGCACTTGAGAACTCCCAGTCAATCTGGTGTGTGGAATGCAACGTCACACACATTTATTTTTCGAAGCACTGGAGAAGGGATTCTCTGATTTTTCCTATCTCGCGGTGTGGAAATAACATCACACCAATGCGAGATTTTGAACGGTCGGGTCATCCGGGTGCCATTATAACGAAGTGAATTTCTCCGTCATTTTTATCCGCGCCGGGGTTCGAACCCGGGTCCACTCATTCCGGAATAAGTTGCTCTACCAATTAAGCTACGCGGACATGTATTCTGATTCCTATCTGCCTTTATGTCATGTGCGTCCTCCTGGCAGGTACGTCACAGCAGTCGCCCGTCCCTACCCTAATTTAGAGTCACTGGTTCCAGGGAAGGGAGAGAACCAGTGCCGTAAGACAAACACAACATCCATGCCTCACTGGGATTCGAACCCGGACCCCTTACGGACTAATGATCAGAGGCCATCGCTTAGACCACTGCGCCACGGCTGGGCTAGATTTTTATTGTTGTTTTGGAGGACAAGAATATGACTTGTCTTTTCTTTTTTTTTTTTTTTTTTTTTGATTAGAGGCTTAACGACCACCGTGAGCAACTCAATGGGGTATAAGCAGTCGCCCGTCCCTAATTTAAGGTCACTGCTTCCAGGGAGGAAGAGAGCCAGTGCAGTAAGACAAAAACCATATCCAGGCCTCACCGGGATTCAAACCCGGACCCCTTTCGGAAGAATGATCAGAGGCAATCACTTAGACCACTGCGCCACAGAAGCGTCCGCTCCCTTTCCAATTCTTTCTTGTGCTGTAACGTCAAATATCCGAACCTTTGCACTTGTATTTTTATAGATGTTATTAATAATGTTAATGTATGCATCTTCAATACCGCAGGATTTCAAAGCATTGTTACTGCTGATGGTTTCACTTTAGGGCCACTGGTTCCAGGGAAGTAAGACAAACACAGCATCCATGCCTCACCGGGATTCGAACCCGGACCCCTTTCGGACGAATGATCAGATGCCATCGCTTAGACCACTGCGCCACCGGGGCGGTTGATTTGTCTTTCTTAGTGAATGAATAAGTTTTCTTTTTTTTTCTTTATAAATCGCTTTGGAGCTTGGTTTACCTTGAGGTCCACTTACTGCAGCTGGCCTGTCTTTTGGATTTTCTGCGTACGAAAGAGGGTGAAAATGTGAGAATGTAATTTTAGTCTGTTTTCCTTGGTTTTGAATGGGATCAACTATGCTGATGGATTTATCAGGAAGCGCAACCTGATCCTCTTATTTGTGTGAAAGTGATGAGTGTTTGAAGTGGTGACTGACTTTCGAGACCGTTCCTAATTAGTTCAATGGTTGATAAAATTCTCTATCAGTTCACAGTAATAATCTCTGTGTTCCCCTCGACTTTGGGAGGGGGGGTGATACAGGGACTTGAGAGATCCCACTTGGGACACACTCTTTATAGTGTGCCTCATTAAGGATCCTTATTCTCTGAAGACAAGGCATAGATGTTGTGTTTGTCTTACGCCAATGGCATCCTTCCATCCCTGGAACCAGTGACACTGAATTAAGGACGGGCGACTCTTAATAACATAATAAGTTGCTCACAGTGGTCGTTAAACACCCAATAAAATGTACAGCTGATTGTCCGAAATAAAGACTATGGCTTTCGTATCTGAATCTGTGGTGCCAGGAACACAAGAACTAGACACATCAGCAATGGGGTCGAGTTCTCTTTACGGATGAGAGTCGATTTAGTCTGACGAGCGATTCTGGACGTACACACATCTGGAGAGAGCAGGGAACACGCAATCACACCTCCAACATCATCGAAAGTGACCGGTTAGGAGGTGGCGGAGTTCTCGTTTGGGGCGGTATCATGCTTGGTAGTCGTACTGATCTCCACATCTTCCAAGGAGGTTCAGTCACTGGTGTCCGATATTGTACCGAGGTTCTCCTGCCTCACGTGCGTCTGTTTAGAGGTGCTGTGGGTCCTGAGTTCCTCTTCATGGACGACAACGCTTACACCTCATCGTACAGTGGTTGTCGCAGAGCTGTTGGAGAGTAAAGATGTTCAGCGCATGGATTGGCCCGCAAGGTCCCCGGACCTAAATATAATCGAACACGTGTGGGACCTTCTCGGGGATACGCTTGGCAGCACGTCACCAGCCGCCAGCAACGATTCCGCAGCTGCAATTGGCGCTACAAGAGGAATGGGCCGCTATGCCTATACAGCTCCTTGAGAACCTCGTCCTCAGCATGGACAGACGTTGTAAATCCTGCAACGCAGTCAATGGTGATCATATCCCCTACTAAAGACTGGATTTTTCTTTGCGGCCGCCTGTCACATGGGCGTTTCTGTCTTCTGTCCAGTTGTGCTCGAAGCTACCTTTTCAATAAAGTGCCTTTGTATCCTTTGGATTCCTTGTTTGGACGGTTTTACTCACTTGTCCCTTATTCTTAGATCTTGGGGATCTTATGGTATGATTTGAGTCGATGTGGAGCCCTTCTGCACGACGTTATATTCGAAAAACCGTCTCGTCCTTAATTTCTGCACGCCAGTGTATTTACGATTCTCTTGAAAGGCCTCCCAGTGGAGAGCAAGAGCTTGGTGAATCTATAAGAGTATCATGCCAGCAAATAAATGGATTTACTATCCTATCAGCTTCTTGACTCACTAGCCAAAATATCATGACTACAGAACCATTTTGTGCAAAGCATCTATATCGCAGATGCTGCTGATGCAATAGGGCTGAATTGGTGTATACAAAGGGAAAGCTGAAGGCATGCGATGACTAATGAAGTGAATTGCGCAAGAAATAAAGGGTAAAAGACACAATCTAACGGACGGAATGATAGTGGGTGCTCGAAGCACTGGTGTGAGCATCAGCAAAAGAGCTGCACTTATGAAATGTTCGAAGGTAGGAGTTGTTAAAGTGTACAAAGAATGGACAACCAGTTCAAAAATACAAGCCTGAGTGCTAGGCGTGTGGTCACCAGCGTGTACTGGACGCTCGAGCTAAGAGGAGAGTAGGCACACTTGTTCAGTCCAACAGACAGGCAACACTTCTTCAGATTACAGATAATCTGAATCATGGACAGTTTGATGGCCCATCAACGAACAGTTCGTCGCACTTCGTATGGGTTACAGAAAAGGACGGCCTGTCCGTAAGCCATTGCTATCTGCAGTGAACAAGACGAAACGCCTCCAGTTCGCTCAGGAATACAAGAATTTGTCACTAAATGAGTGGGAAAAGGTAACGTGGTCCGACGAACTACATTTTCAACTACATCATGCAGATGAATATGGAGACAATAGCACGAAAGCATGGACTCTAAGGTGGATCGAAAAACAGTTTTTTTATATTTGAAACGTCCCCATGTGCAGTAGTTGCGATTTTATTACTGAAAAGAACCCCGAAATATGGATGACAATATTCGATATATTGGGCTTCGCCAAGAACCTCGAAGTTTGAAAGTTATAGGGGAAAATGGTTTAAAAACCGCCGCTTTCTCCATTTTGTAAATATAAAAAAATACTGTGCTACCATGTTATTTAATATTACTATTGAGTGTATAAACACGGGCAAAAATTCAGCATACATGAGTTAATTTCTTAGGCTTCCCTAGATCCTTTAAAGTATGTAAATTTTCATTTTTCGCCAAAAATGGCATGATAAAGTTTGACAGCAGCCTTATTGTTACTAGGCTTAACATTAACAACCCCCCCCCTCTCATACTTTCTGGAAACCTTGTGTTGATTTTCAGAAGCATAGCTAGCTATTTTGCGCTCTCCTTTGTTTTTGTTACCTACTTAACCTCACCCCACCCTTCCCTCACAGCGGAGCTCTCTTTGCGAACTCGCTGAGTCATATCATCACAGTCGCACAGATCCTTTTGGGAGAGAGTGTTGGCGGATTTGCGTCATAATGATGCAACAGTTTTTTCACTCGTAGTGACGTTGATTGAAGCGTACCGGCATTTTCGTTTTGTCTTTCAACTACTTAAGATGGCTGAAATAAAAAATAAAGCTGATTGCCCTATCGTCGGGAGTTATAAAGAGATGCATGAAAATGTGTTGCCAACGTACGAAGCTGTGATGCGCCATTACTACCTTGTGAGGAATACTCTTAGGCAGGAAGGTGCAAATTATGAGCCTGCTGCAGCAGAAATAGCAAGTACTGTCGCGGACAAAGTGCTGAGTATATGGAAGAAAGCATCTATTCCGACATCACTCCACAAATCAGTTGTAAAGCGCATTACTGCATACAACACTGAAATACAAAAGCTGAAAAACCACGCTGCAAGAATGGAAGGAACCTACCGAAAGAAGGTTGAACAATTTCGTGTAGATTCTCAACGTATCTTTGACATATGCTGATGCAAGTGCAAATGTTTTAGAACCTACACATGCAGCTCGGCAAAAAAGGTACACGTGAAAGAGCGAGGCTTTCAAATGGACCAGAGAATAAAACAGAAGAATGATAGTAGGTAGGCTTGACGCAAAAACCACCAGTGTACTGAAGAAAAGATCAGCTCAAAATAGTGCTGGGGAAGAGCATATCCGTAGGGCCGCCCCGGTGGCGCAGTGGTCTAAGCGATGGCCTCTGATCATTCGTCCGAAAGAGGTCCGGGTTCAAATCCCGGTGAGGCATGATGTTGTGTTTGCCTTATGGCACTAACTCTCTCCCTTCCCTGAAACCAGTGATCCTACATTAGGGACGGGCGACTGCTTATAGCCCATTGAGTTGCTCACGGTGGTCGTTAAACCACCAATCAAAAAAATATCCGTAGGAAATTACAGAAAACTGCATCACTGAAATCGGCCCTGCGAGTCGAGGATGATCCTTCGGAAGATGATGCAAATACTAATTCTGCAGGAAAGCCAGACGAGCCGGGTCCTAGTCATTTGTTGGCGTTGGAGAAAGATTACGATTTCACTCTACGTCACTCTCCAAAACCTAGGCGTCAAATGACACTGTCTGCATTTTCTGTAAAGCGCGATAGGCGAGGCATCAGCGATTGAGCGGCAGCTGATCTTGCGTCGGCGTTGCTTCATGATGTAAGTGAACCGGTTCAGTCGAAAGAATGTAATGTATCTGTTATTGACCGGCATAAAGTACGACGAGAAAGGAAAATGACCCGTCAAACAATTCAAGATGAGGTAAACTTGACTGGTCGCAAGATTGTAGCTGTATTTTGGGACGGAAGATGGGATAAAACTCTTACGAATACATAGACAAATGATGGCAAATGGCAGAAGCGAAAAGAATGGGAGGAGCATAGTACACTAGTTGAAGAACTGGGTTCGGTCTATTTGGGACATTTTTCACCGAAGAGCAAGAGTGCAAAGGACATTTCCGACGGCATCTTCTGCTTATTGGACCAGAAGGCTTATGACTTGTCGGAGTTAGTCTTTATTGAAAGTGACAGGAAAGTGACTAATACCGGCACGAATGCAAGTATATTTAGGCGCTTCGAAGAGAAGCTCAATTATCCCGTGCACTGGATTATGGCCGCCCCGGTGGTGCAGTGGTCTAAAGCGTTGGCCTCTGATCATTCGTCCGTAAGGGGTCCGGGTTCGAATCCCGGTCAGGCATGGATGTTGTGTTTGTCTTACGGCACTGGCTCTTTCCCTTCCCTGGAACCAGTGACCCTAAATTAGGGACGGGCGACTGCCTATAGCCCATTGAGTTCCTCACGGTGGTCGTTAAACCTCCAATCAATCAATCACTGGATTATGTATCAACTTCATTTTAATGAACTGCCTTTACGCCATCTCACTAAAGCACTCGACGGCAAAAACATCAGGTCCAAGAGGATTTAGTGTATTGATTGGAAAGCGCCTAAAGACGTGCGCAAACCTTCCTATCGTTAATTTCCAAAAAAATTAATTTTCGCTTCAGTCCGACATTAACGTTGGAGATCTTAGCTCGGATCAACTTTATTTGTGGAAAATTTGTAAGGCAGTCGCTGCAGATGATTGCCCACAAGATCTGGCAAATCGGGATCCTGGAACTCTTGCACATTCCCGTTGGCTGACCCTCGCAAATCGCACTCTGTGTTTGTATGTTGGAACTAGTAATCCAACACCACAACTTGTGTCATTAGCAAGCTTCATAATGAAAGCATATGCACCATCGTGGTTCACGATCAAATGTAACGGTGCCAGTAAAGATGGTCCAATAAATTTTCAGCTTTTTATATCTAGGTTTCAGTATCTTCCAGATAATTTAAAGGTTATTGTAAAAAGAGGCGTCCAAGACAACGCGTATTTTGCCCATGCAGAAAACTTGCTCACTGCAATGTTTGATGACAGAAGGTATGTCCGTGAGCTTGCTGTTCGACGCATCACGAAGGCCAGGAAATCTTCCGAACAAACAACTACCATTAGGAAGTTTCGGATCCCTAAGCTGAATGTCCAGAGCAATGATTACATCGACCTAATTGACTGGCAAGAGTGTAATGTGACTGAGCCTCCCATCACATGGAAATGGAAAGACGATGAGCTTCTGGAATTACTACAGTCGGATAAATATCCAAGTTCTTGCCACGAATTTACAAGAATACCCTGCCGTTCTCAGGCAATAGAGAGCATGGTTAAGATTGTAACAAATTCTTCTGCTCATGTGTGCGGCCTTCTTGCAAGAGATGGATTCATCAGAGCAAAAATTTTGGATAGGAAGCTGATGCCAAGTTTTGAAAAAAAATCTGATTTCCAAGTGAAATAAACTCACTCCTCAAGTTATGCTACTAGGTAAGGCTGGTGTCTATCACATTTACATAACTTGTGCCATTTTCGGAGAAACATGACAAATTTTGAGCTCTTTGGGAAAGCCTAATAAATGACCTCACGTCTGCTGGTTTTTTACCCGTGTATATACACTCAGAGGGGATATTAAATAGCACGGTGATACAGTATTTTTTTATATTTACAAAATGGAGAAAGTGGGTGTTTTTAAACCATTTTTTCCTTATAACTTTCAAACTTCGAGGTTCTTGGGGGAGCCTAAGATATCAAACAATGTCATCCATATTTCAGGGGGTCATTTCAGTAATAAAATCGCAACAATCGCACATGGTGAAGTTTCAAATTAAAAAAAAAATGTTTTTGGCTCCACTCTAATGGACCCATCTTGCATCGTCACTACTCTTTAAACAGATGAGGCAACGTTAAGGTCTGGGGCAAGTTCTCGCGAGACTGCTTGTTCCCTTTGGTTCGTGTGGAGCAGCGTCTGACAATATTTAAATATCGTTGCCGACCAGTTATGTTGGTGGTTTATCCCAATGAAAATGAATATCTCCAGGAGAACAATGCTCCATGTCGTAGTGCTCACATTGCACATGAATGGTTTGAGAATCATCACGGAGACTTTTGTCTGCTACATGGCATCCTCAATCACCGGTTCTCAATCCAATGAAGAATTTGTGGTATGAAGTCCAAAGGAGCATCAGAGAGCTGGATCCGCTACGATCCAATCTTCAAGAGCTTGAGGCTGCAGTTCTTAGCATTTAGGCTAATATACTACAAGCCACTTACCGACATTTAATTGAGTCCATATCAAGAACAACTGGTGTAGTCTTAAGTGCAAAAGGTGGCCCAACAACGTGCTAACCAGGTGATCATAATAATTTGGCTGCTCAATTTATATTTGAACCTATCTGGCGCACATCTTAAAATTTACGGAACGTTGCGATAAGAAGACTGTTTATTTTGATGTATGCCAGGGTTTGGTTTAACATACACAATTAACAGATGTCTTCAACCAATTAAACTAAAAACATTACAACTTATGCTTAAGAGTTCCGCCACACTTTCCTTCAGAAAAAAAACCGCTGTATGTACACGGAGGAGGGCGGTAAGAAAAATCTAGTAAGTAGCTAAAATTGTATATCAAATAAAGTCTAGAAACAAGCGTTAAATGGAACAGAAAGCTGTATTCTTTGAATTTAATGAAGTGTACGACATAGCTTGAGCCAAATGAATTCTTATGAAAACTTACATAATTTGAGACAAATGAAACCTGCTAAAATACTATATGCTTTACATGAATAACATCTGGTCAATAGCTGTATTTTTGCTCATATAATGCCTAGTAGACAGCTATGTAATTTAGTTCAAATACGTTCCATTAAACAGGTATCAAATGAAAGCTATACATTTGGGTCAAACAAAACTTGTTGAAAAACTATAAATTTTCGGTTAACTGAAATCAAGTTAATATTTCTATACTTTGTATTAACTAAGCTTATTGTACAGCATATAGTTTAATTTAAATAAATCTGTTAATTAAATTTGCATTCTCTTTTTCACATAAAACCTCCCCCGTGCGAAGGTCCATAAAAAAAACGGAAATCTAATAAACATAATTTTCTTCCACATTTTGAACTTACTTTCATTATCCCAGTTATGTGAAGACAAATTCCTTTCAATCCGTTGTCTCTCCTGAAATGGTGTTGGATCGAAATCGTCAGTCGAGGGATGTTCTTTATACGCAACGAAGAGAGAAGTGTTTGAAGACGAACCTCGTATAAGGAAAAGTTCATTCCTCAATCACGAAGTGTGTCGGCCGGGGTCAACGGACTGCTGAAATGTCCAGTCATCGGCGAACTTCTGTTTCTATTTGCGCTCATAAAGAAAGAACGGACGACATGCTCTAGTGAAGCCGTAACTGACTTTTGAAAGCCTTTGACACTTTTGTTCCTTGGTGTACAAGCAAAGGATATGCATCCCAGCTGCAATGAAACTATCATTTTCAGCAGATATTGAAAAATACCATGGCCGTTTCCCATCCAAAGGAAATAGCAGTAATACTAAAGTGACAAAGGAAACATGAATCACTGTATCACGGAAGTGAACGGATCTACAAACTTATGATTAAAGCCTGGATGTTCAGGCATAGAAAACCTTTAAAATTAGCAAGCATTTATGAACTAAAAAATCAAGAGTTGTGTGCTAAAATTAGAAAAAAATATATATTCAACATACTTGAAAGTTTTACTGCAGGATTTATATATGGAATCTGATCAAAAGTACCCGGACACTTGCCTTTCCACAAATTACCTGTAATAGGAAAGGAATTAATATAGACTTGTTCCACCCTTTGCTGACATCACAGCCTCCACTCTGCTGAGAAGGCTTTGATATACAAAAGTATCCGGACACTTGCCTTTCCTCAAACTACCTGTAATAGGAAAGGAATTAATATAGACTTGTTCCACTCTTTGCTGATATCACAGCCTACATACTGCTGGGAAGGCTTAGATATACGCTACCTGATCAAAAGTATCCTGACATTTGCCTTTCCACAAACTACCTGTAATAGGAAAGGGATTAATATAGACTTGTTCCACCCTTTGCTGATATCAAAGTCTCCACTCTGCTGGGAACGCTTTGATATACAAAAGGATCCGGACACTTGCCTATCAACAAATTCCCAGTAATAGGAAAGGAATTAATATAGACTTGGTCCAACCTTTGCTGATATCACAGCCTCCATACTGCTGGGAGGGCTTAGATATACGCTACCAGATCAAAAGTATTCTGACACTTGCCTTTCCACAAACTACCTGTAATAGGAAAGGAATTAATATAGACTTGTTCCACCCTTTACTGATATCACAGCCTCCACTCTGCTGGGAACGCTTTGATATACAAAAGTATCCGGACACTTTCCTATCAGCAAATTCCCAGTAATAGGAAAGGAATTAATATAGACTTGGTCCACCGTTTGCTGATATCACAGCCTCCATACTGCTAGGAAAGTTTAGATATACGCTACCTGATCAAAAGTATTCTGACACTTGCCTTTCCACAAACTACCTGTAATAGGAAAGGAATGAATATATACTTGTTCCACCCTTTGCTGATATCACAGCCTCCACTCTGCTGGGAACGCTTTGATATACAAAAGTATCCGGACACTTTCCTATCAGCAAATTCCCAGTAATAGGAAAGGAATTAATATAGACTTGGTCCACCGTTTGCTGATATCACAGCCTCCATACTGCTAGGAAAGTTTAGATATACGCTACCTGATCAAAAGTATCCGGACACTTGCCTTTCCACAAACTACCTGCAATAGGAAAGGAATTAATATAGACTTGTTCTACCCTTTGCTGATATCACAGCTTTCATACGGCTGGGAGGGCTTAGATATACGCTACCTGATCAAAAGTATCCGGACACTTGCCTTTCCAGAAACTACCTGTAATAGGAAAGGAATTAATATAGACTTGTTCTACCCTTTGCTGATATCACAGCCTCCACTCTGCTGGGAACGCTTTGATATGCAAAAGTATCCGGACACTTGCCTATCAACAAATTTCCTGTAATAGGAAATGAATTAATATAGACTTGGTGCAACCTTTGCTGATATCACAGCCTCCATACTGCTGGGAGGGCTTAGATATACGCTACCTGATCAAAAGTATCCGGACACTTGCCTTTCCACAAACTACCTGTAATAGGAAAGGAATGAATATATACTTGTTCCACCCTTTGCTGATATCACAGCCTCCACTCTGCTGGGAACGCTTTGATATACAAAAGTATCCGGACACTTTCCTATCAGCAAATTTCCTGTAATAGGAAATGAATTAATATAGACTTGGTCCACCGTTTGCTGATATAACAGCCTCCATACTGCTAGGAAAGTTTAGATATACGCTACCTGATCAAAAGTATTCGGACACTTGACTTTCCACAAACTACCTGCAATAGGAAAGGAATTAATATAGACTTGTTCCACCCTTTACTGATATCACAGCCTCCATTCTGCTGGGAACGCTTTGATATACAAAAGTATTCTGACACTTGCCTATCCGCAAATTCCCTGTAATAGGAAATGAATTAATATAGACTTGGCCCACCCTTTGCTGATATCACAGTCTCCATACAGCTGGGAAGGCATAGATATGCGCTACCTGATCAAAAGTATCCAGACAATTGCCTATCCACAAACTCCCAGTAATAGGAAAGGAATTAATATCCAGTTGGTCCAGCCTTTGCTGCTATCACAGCCTCCGCTTTGCTGTGAAGGATTAGATATGCGCTATCTAATGAAAAGTATCCTGAGACTTGCCTGTCCCCAAACTCCATGTAATAGGAAAGGAATTAATACCAAAACCCTTTTCTGCTATCACAGCCTCCACTCTGCTGGGAAGGCTTAGGCATACACTATCTGATCAAAAGTATCCGGACACTTTCCTATCCACAAACTCCCAGTAATAGGAAATGAATTAATATAGACTTGGTCCACCCTTTGCTGATATCACAGCCTCCACTCTGCTGGGAAGGCTTAGGCACACACTACCTGATCAAAAGTATCCGGACACTTTCCTATCCACAAACTCCCTGTAATAGGAAATGAATTAATATAGACTGGGTCCACACTTTGCTGATATTCCAGCCTCCACTCTGCTCAGAAGGCTTAGATATACACTATCTGATCAAAAGATTCCGAACACTTGCCTATCCACAAACTCCCTGTAATAGGAAATGAATTGATGTAGACTTGGTCCACCCTTTGCTGATATCACAGCCTGCACTCTGCTGGGAAGGCTTAGATATACACTATCTGATCAAAAGTATCGGGACACTGGACTATCCACAAACTACCTCTAATAGAAAAGGAAATAATTTAGTCTTGTTCCACCCTTTAGTGCTATCACAACCTCCACACTGCTGAAATAGCTTTCCACTAGATTTTGGTACATTGTTGCGGAAATTGTCTTCCAATGTATCATAAAAGAGCAGAGAATTAGTCAGATCGATCACCAATGTCACGAGGTTCGCCCTGGCTCACATTTGCATACCGATTCATCCCAAAGGAGTTCCATGGGATTGAGGTCGGGGTTCTGTGCAGGGCAGCCAAGTTTTTCCACAATCGTCTGATCAAACCATTCATTCTTTTATTGGGGGGGATGGGGCGGAGGGAGTTTAATGACCACCGTGAGGAACTCGATGGACTATCAGCAGTCGCCGGTCCCTAATTTAGGGCCACTTGTTCCAGGGAATGGAGAGAGCCAGTTTAAGACAAACACAACATCCGTGCCTCACTGGATTCGAACCCAGACCATCTTTTTTCTTTTTTCAAACGCCTCTCAAAATAATTTCTTATTTATTGGAGGACCCCAAAAAGTGGCTTTTAAAAGGACATATTGTGTGCTGGAAAAAAAAAGTAAAAAATGAGGAAATTGGTGTCTTATCTTACGAACACAACATTACCTCTTTAGTAGGCATTTTGTTTGTTGGGGGGAAGAGGGAGGGGGGTAACGACTACCATGGGCATGTTCACAGGCTATAAGCAGTCACCTGTTCTTAATTTGGGGCCACTGGTTCCAGGGAATGGAGTGAGTCAGTGCCGTACGACAAACACAACGCTCATGCCTCTTCGGGATTCGTACCCGGGCCCATCTTGGACAAGTAGTCAGAAACCAGCTGTTACACCGCCGCGGCATTGTATCGGCTCAAACCACTCATAGACTTTTCTCACTTAGTAGGCGGAGGCATTGTCCTGTTGTTAAACTAAAGGGACGAACTGTTGTCCTAACGCTGGGAACACGGAATTGTCAAGAATGTCATTATAGGCCGCAGTGTTAACATTCACGAGCACAGGAACTAGGGATCCCACTCCAACGCATGAAAATCAGTCCCAAAGCAGGATGCTTCCTCTTCGTTTAGTGCAGGGTAGTCTAAACATCTGCCTGTTAATTGGAAGTGGATTCGTTTCAGTACCGCCATTTTGTAGTGGTGGAGAATTTTTAAACAAGTGATTTCATTGTTGTACCACGATGCTGTTAAGAATTAAGGCGGTTCCACCTAAAATCTCTGCCATATGTTTCCAATGGTAAAACTTCTTTACATATTTTCTTCGCAATTAATGTATTCTCAAGAACGAACATTTGCACATCAATAAAACTAACTCTAAGTTATAGCATGGGATGCTTAATACTTGCTAAAACAAAACCATAATTACATTAAAAATCAATCACTTTTCCTTTGAGTAATGTTCAGACCTGTTAATAGATGGCGCCACCTGTACATTGATGACGTCAGTAGATAAGCAAATGTTGGATTGCCCAGTTATGGTTATGTTTTAGCAAGTTTTAAGTATCCCATGGTATAACCTAAAGTTAGTTTTATCTATATGCAAATTTTCATCCTTGCGAATACATTAATTGCGAAGAAAATATGTAAAGAAGTTTTACCATTGGAAACATAAGGCAGAGGTTTTAGGTGGAACCACGTTAAATCTAAAAAACGATAATCAAGTTTTTTTTTCAAAAGTTCTTTCCTAGAGAATTTTCAGGATATATGCAAAAATATGCAGTAAATGTGAAAATATGCTTTTATTCCTTAGAATGGCTAAATATGTAAAATATGCATTTTACTTGAACATCCAAGCTTTGCTTATTAGTCGTTTTTTAGAGGGAATTATTAGTTTAGTAAGGGAAGTTTTACTTCATTCCTGCCAATAATGCCCTGCGTTTGATTTTTGCTGCGTTGTGTTCTTAGCGTGATTCCGTTAGTAAATGATCATTCAACACAACGGATAGATTGGTCTGTCAAAGTACATTAAAAATTCAGCAAACGCTTAACGCAACAGCGTCCTCAGAAAGTTTTCTTCAAGAAAGTGCCAGAGAAACCCTGTGCAAGACACATTCAATGACATTTTCTTTAAATTTCTGCAATAGGACGATAGCAGAATGTTTTCTCCATATTTGTTTAATGTATTTCTTGTCTCAATTTGGTTATCAAAAACAGGAATGAATCCATGCTGCTCTTCTTATACGTTCATCCTATTTAGTCGCATCACTCCGTTCTTGATTCTTAACGCAATATACACTATACTGACAAAAGTAATCGGGCACCCCTTCAAAATCAAATGAACGGTTCCGCTGCGTTGTTAAGATGTGCGGTACAGCTGCAAACGGTGTAAAAACAAGCCTGCAGCTGACTGCGATCATATCGCACTGTGATGTTGAGTGAAAATGCCGCGAAGAGAGAGAACTGACTTTGAGAAAGGAAAGATTGTTAAGTGTTATATTACTGGGTTGTCCTTAAGAGAAACCGTGAGGCATTTAAACATACCAAAATCAACTATTTTGGATGTACTGAATAAGTGGAAGACACACGGCGAACCTGAAGTAGCAAAACGTACCGGCAGACCAAAGAAAATCAGTGATAGAGGACGTCGAAGCCTCAGCAGAGTCGTTACAGCTAGTCGACGGAGTACTGCACAAGACCTCAGTGTATAGGTGAGTCAAAATGCTGGAACCTCGGTATATACACGTACCATTCGCAGAGAACTTCATTCCATGGGTTACCGCGGTTGTGCGGCTACTCATAAGCTCTTCATGTGCACTCGGAATGCTACTCCCCGTTTAGCATGGTGTAAAGAACATTTATCGGGGACCGTAGATCAATGGAAACGGGTCCTATGAACTGATGAATCCAGATACACGATCCATCAGTTCGATGGCCGTGTATGGTAACTCTATTACCCATAGTGTACTCTCCCTACGGTCAAGTTTGAAGCTGGCAGTGTACCCTTGTGGCGGTGGTTTTCGTGGTATGGACCCGGCCCATTAGTATCGTGGACAAACCTCTTAAACCTCGATATTCTGGACAATTATGCACTACCAACTCTGTGGGACAATAGTATGGAACCGAGCCTTGTTAGTACCAGCAGATAATGCACCGAGCCATAAAGCAAGGACTGTTACAGAGTGGTTTGGCGATAATTCCGTATAGAAGTGCCCCCCCCCGGAGCATGGGAACCGCACATTCAGGAGGATAAATCAAGAGCAAAGCTAGCAGCAGGGACAATTGTGACAGCGGATTGCGGTTGCATTAACTTCTACGGACTGTGAGGATGCCTCGACGTCGGATCCGTGCACAATAGGAGTAGATGAACGAGTTTGAGAGAGGACGTATAATTTGCTGAGAGATGCCGGTTTATTTGTGTCGGAGCGACGCGGCAATCGGGCAATGGGTCGCGGCTTGGCACCACCCAGAGTCACGTGGGCAGTGGACGGCGAGGGAAACGACAGAACTCGAGGATCGAGCGATTGTGAGAGACGCACAAATGGAGCCAAAATCTTTGCTCTCAACCATCCGTAGCCATGTTGCGTCGTCCACAGTACGGAAGTGGCCATGTGGACCGTTGTCAGAAGACTTGCGGCAATGGGACAACATTGGAGAACCACGACAGTAAATTGTCCGACGACCGAAAATTATATTTAAACTTTTAAATATCAACATTCACCCCAATACTGCCACAGACAACACACGCAAGTATTTTGAGATGGTTCAAACGATCGACATTGGAGGAGGCCACTCGTCACCACGACAGTAAATTGTCGAACGACCGATGATTTTATTTAAATTTTAAACCATCAACATTCACCCTAATACTGCCGCAGACAATACGCGCAAGTATTTTGAGATGGTTCAAACGATCAACATTCGAGCAGGCCACTCTCTACTCTACGACATTAGAGGAGGCCACTCGCCACTCTACGACGTTACCAGTCATTGGAGGAGGCCACTCGCCCCTCTACGACGTTACCACTCATTGGAAGAGGCCACTCCTCACCACGACAGTAAATATTTGGACGGCCGACAATTTTATTTAAATTTTAAACCATCAACATTCACCCCAATACCGCCACAGACAATACGAGCAAGTATTTTGAGATGGTTCAAATAATCGACATTGGAGGAGGCCACTCGTCACCACGACAGTAAATTGTCTGACGACCGACAATTATATTTATACTTTAAACCATTAACATTCACCCCAATACTGCCACAGACAACACGCGCAAGTATTTTGAGATGGTTCAAACGATCGACAATGGAGCAGGCCACTCGCCACTCTACGACGTTAGAGGAGGCCACTCGCTACTCTTCGACATTGGAGGAGGCCACTCGCCACTCTACGACATCAGATGAGGCCACTCGCCACTCTTCGACATTGTAGAAGGCCACTCATCACCACGACAGTAAATTGTCGGACGCCTGACAATTATATTTAAACTTTAATTCATCAACATTCACCCCAATACTGCCACAGACAATACGCGCAAGTATTTTGAAATGGTTCAAACGATCGACATTGGAGCAGGCCACTCGCCACTCTACGACATTGGAGGAGGCCACTCGCTACTCTACGACATTGGAGAAGGCCACTCGCCACTCTACGACATTGGAGGAGGCCACTCGCCGCCTCCAGTGACCAGCGAGCATAGCCGGCACGGGCTACAGTAGTGTCGGGTCAGATCAAAGTGGTATAGTGTCCAGTGGCGTCGGGTTGTCTTCATTGATGAGACACGGTTTGTACGTGGCACCGATGACGAGCGCACACGTGTCTGTAGACGAGTCGGCCAGAGAACGGATCCTGCCTTTATCGTTGAATGGTACACAGCTCGCACAATAGGAGTAACTGTCTCTGGAGCCATTTCCTACAATAGTTGGACACTCATGGTAGTCCTCCGTACCGCCCTCACTGCTCAACGGTGGGTCGAAGATATTCTACGATGTGTTGCGTTGCCATTCCTGTTGCACCATCACCGAGCAAATTTTCAACAGGATAATGCCCGGCCACACACGGCACGGCTCTTCCAGGTCTGTCTCCGTAATGTTGACGCCCTACCATGGCCAGCTTGATCGCCCGATCTCTTACCGGTTGAACATGTATTGGGCATAATGGGATTCCACCTACGCCCATCCCGTAATGCCGGCGAACTGGCCCGCAATTTGGACGGTATATATCATGCTATACCACAGTACAGTATCCGTGAACTGCATACGTCTATGCCATGCCGGGAAATCGCTTATATCCGAGCCAGAGATGGCGCTACAATCGTACTGATTTGCTCCACTCGTGTAGCTGTTTTATCGGAATAAATGGCCCAACTACTCTAGAATTGCGATCATGTCCTTTTCTACGTATGTACACTGCACATGCTGAATTTCATCACGATCGGATGATTCCTTTTGGGTTATTTTTTTTTTTCGGCAAAGAGTGTATTTTAATTTGTATCCTCGGCCTGTCTCTTTGATAACCACTATTATTTACAAAGTAAGTTCTCCACCTCGTCATTATGCAAAAGACCGTCTTGTAACAGCCTCTTTTGTGATGAACCTTCGCATTTTATTTGTACCTTTTATCACACCTACTGACGCGACCGTGTAATCTCTCTCTGTCCCACGCTACCCCCGTATTTCCTCATTGTACTTTCAAATTGACTGCGTTTTAATTTTCATAACCTTTTTAGCTTTCTTTGACAAGGCCTCAAGTAACTTTTTCTATTCAATCCGCAAGGTCGTGCCAACGCGCATCTTTTAATTTATTGATAATTTTACTGCAGATATGCGTACTTCAGTCATTTTATAAACCTCTAACTTTCACCTGTTTTTCCATTTTTTGGACCTCCCGACGTAAATACAAATGAAGTGGCCAACGTAGGGAAATTTTGTGTAGGGAAATTTTTAAAAAAAATAAAGCAGTAAAATAAAAAGTTGCATAGAAATTTCATTTTGAAGTAGACCTAGAATATTTAAGATTTTCGCTTATTTTCCATAATTAAAATTCTTTGGGTTAGGAGCAGTGTCGAAAAATGACAAAATGGGATATGATGCCATTGCTGTTCTTAAAAAAAAAAAAAAAAAAAAGCATACGGCAGTTCGAAAGCTAGAACAAAAGCATATGGTAGTCCATTTTTCTTGGCCACCAAATAAAATAAATATATACATCTGCTGGCCACCAAAAATGCAACACCAAGAAGGAAGCATCCGATTGACCTGAAATTCGCAGCATGCGTCGCCCGCGAGAGGACATGCAAACGATTAGCATTGCAGGGCATATGCAAATCATGTGCGCCCGGCACGCCACCGAGAAGCACTATAAGAAGGGTGCACAGAAGGCAAATTGAATATGGATATAAGTAGTGGAAGTGTGTTGTGCTGCCGGACCTGTGCGTGGGAAGCTTCCTGATGCCTCGTCGCAGAATACGGCAGTCATTCCAGCACGTTTCGGAGTTCGACAGAGGACGAATAGTGGCTTATCGCTACAGCGGATTATCGTACCGAGACATCGGCGCCCGTGCCGGACGACATCCAGCCACAGTGAGGAGAATATGGATTCGGTGGGTGCAGGAGGGACGGACGGACCGACGTGAGCGATTGCCACAGCCGCGGCACACCACCGAACGAGAGAACCGGCATGTTGTGCGGCGAGCATTGACGGCTCGCACCGCCACATCACGAACGTTAGCGCAGGAATTAGGGTGTGTTGCGCAACAATCTGTGTCATCACGTACAGTTCGACGTCGCCTGCAGGAGCGGGGACTTGTCACATGGCGCCAATTGTTCCAATTACCATTGACGTTACACCGCCGGCCAGTGCTGTGGCAGTGGGCCGTTGAACGCCGCACCTGGACTACGGATTGGCACGACATGGGCTTCTCCGACGAATCCCGCTTCTGCCTGCAACACCACGATGGTCGGATCCGCGTGTGGCGGCACCGTGGCGAGAGACTGTATGACGCCTGCATTATGCATCGCCATACCGGTCCGTGGCCTGGCGTTATGGTTTTGGGCGCAATTGGATATGACACCCGCACCCCTCTGGTACGCATCGCCGGTACGCTCAATAGCCACTGCAATATATCCGACGTTTTGGAGCCTGTAGTCCTCCCTTACCTGCAGGACCTGCCAGCAGCCACGTTTCAACAGGACAGTGCTGGCCCGCACGTGGCACGCATCGTGCACTAATTCTTCACGGCTTACCAGGTGTTACTTCTGCCGTGGCCCGCCTGTTCTCCCGATATATCTCCCAACGAGCACGTCTGGTCGCTGATCGGCAACCGAGTGTCTCGGCAAGCACCACCCGTGGCTACGCCTGATGAACTGTGGCTACGTGTGGAAGCAGCCTGGACCGACATACCTCAAGCCCACATCCTAAGCCTCTTTCGTTCGATGCCGCGGCGTGTAGCGGCCGTTATTGCCAGCCATGGGGGCCACACGAACTATTGATGTCTGTGTGTTCCGCAAGTCGCACGGGCCTGTAAGCTTAGTCGTTCATCTTTGTATCTATTGTTATGTGTCCAGTAAATCTGGCTTTGCTATCTCGTGTCCTTCTTAGTGTTGCATTTTGGGTGGCCAGCAGTGTAGTTTAAAATCGAAAATTGCAGTGGGCGGTTTATGTAACCTATTCTGTTACTTCTGAAAAGGGTTATGAAAAGATTGATTAATTGACTGGAGGTTTAACGACCACGATGACCAACTCAATGGGCTATAAGCAGTCGCCCATTCCTAATTTAGGGTCACTGGTTCCAGGGAAGGGTGAGAGCCAGTGCCGTAAGACAAACACAGCATCCATGCCTCATCGGGATACGAACCCGGACCCTTTTCGTACGAATTATCAGAGCCCATCGCTTAGACCACTGCGTTACAGGGGAGCTGGTTATGAAAAGAAATACCAGAACCAGGCGCTGATTGTTCTACCAGGAAAGTTCCTGGTGGGCTGCTCAATTCCAGAGTTGGAAACGGGCCAAAAATTTGGGACCTGGACCCGACCGTCACATAATTGGGCCTGACCCGGGCCTAACCAGGACAAATCTTCTTTGAGCTATAAACTCGAATATATCATCATCATCATCATCGCCAATCATTATCAATCCACTGCTGGATAAAGTCTCCCCAAGAAAACAAAAAGCTCTCATGCAGTCCAATAGCATCCGTTAAACGGAAGTTCCCGGAAGTGTGTAGCAGTGTTACGCACGTCCGATTGTGTTTGTTAGTACTAGAGATGACAATATGGCCCATCGAGAACACCTTGACTATTTTACTCGTTGCCGAATAATTGGGAGGATCAAGGAGGGTCCAGCTGTGATGAGTGCGGCCCAAGAGTCCGGTATCGCTCATAGCATCGTTTCGATTGTTTTTGTTGTGTGTTAGAGACAACGAAATGGCCCATCAGGAACATCATGATGGTTTCACTCGTTGCTGAATAATCGGAGGATTCAGGAGGGTCCAACTGTGATGAGTGTGGCCCAAGAGTCCGGTATCGCTCACAGCATTGCATTGACTGGGATTGTTGTGCTCTAGAGACAACGAAATGATCCGTGAGGAACATCTTGATGGTTTTACTCGTGGTCGAATAACTGCGAGGATCCAGGAGGGTCCAACTATGATGAGTATGGCCCAAGAGTCCGGTATCGCTCATAGCATCGTACCGATTGTGTTCATTGTGTGCTTAAAACAAACAAATGGCCCGTCAGGAACATCTTGATGATTTTACTCGTGGACGAATGATTGGGAGGGTCAAGGTGAGTCCAACTATGATGAGTGTGGCCCAAGAGTCCGGTATCGCTCACAGCATCGTACCGATTGTGTTTATTGTATGCTAGAGACAACGAAATGGCCCGTCTGGAACATCTTGATGATTTTACTCGTGGTCGAATGAATGGGAGGATTGAGGATGGTCGAACTATGATGAGTGTGGTCCGGTATCGCTCAAAGCATCGTATCGATTGTGTTTTTTGTGTGCTAGCGACAACGAAATAGCCCGTCAGGAAGATCTTGATGATTTTACTCGTGGCCAAATGATTGGGAGGATCGAGGAGGGTCCAACTGTCACCCTTGAGTCCGGTATCGCCCATAGCATCGTACCGATTGTGTTCATTGTGTGCTAGAAACAACGAAATGGCCCGTCAGGAAGATCTTGATGATTTTACTCGTGGCCAAATGATTGGGAGGATCGAGGAGGGTCCAACTGTCACCCTTGAGTCCGGTATCGCCCATAGCATCGTACCAATTGTGTTCATTGTGTGCTAGAGACAACGAAATGGCCCGTCAGGAACATCTTGATGGTTTTACTCGTGGTCGAATGATTGGGAGGATCGAGGATGGTCCAACTATGATGAGTGTGGTCCGGTATCGCTCAAAGCACCGTATCGATTGTGTTTTTTGTGTGCTAGCGACAACAAAATGGCCCATCAGGAAGATCTTGATGATTTTACTCGTGGCCGAATGATTGGGAGGATCGAGGAATGTCCAACTGTCACCCTTGAGTCCGGTATCGCCCATAGCATCGTACCGATTGTGTTCATTGTGTGCTAGAAACAACGAAATGGCCCGTCAGGAAGATCTGGATGACTTTTACTCGTGGCCGAATGATTGGGATAATCGAGGAGGGTCCAACTGTCACCCTTGAGTCCGGTATCGCCCATAGCATCGTACCGATTGTGTTCATTGTGTGCTAGAGACAACGAAATGGCCCGTCAGGAACATCTTGATGATTTTACTCGTGGTCCAATAATTGGGAGCATCGAGGAGAGTCCAACTGTCGCCCTTGAGTCCGGTATCGCCCATAGCATTGTATCTATTGTGTTTGCTGGCTGCTAGAGATAACGAAATGGCCGGAACGGAACATCTTGAAGGTTTTACTCGTTGCTGAATAATTGCGATGATAGAGGAGGGTACAACTGTGATGAGCATGACCCTCGAGTCCAATATCGCCCATAGCATCGTATCGGATGTGTTCATTGTATGCTAGAGACAACGAAACGGCCCGTGAGGAACATCTTGATGATTTTACTCGTGGTCGAATGTTTGGGAAGATCGAGGAGGATCCAACTACGATGAGTGTGGACGAAGAGTCCGGTATCGCTCGTATTGATTGTGTTTGTTGGGTGCTAGAGACAACGAAATGACCCGTCAGGAACATCTTGATGATTTTACTCGTGATCGAATAATTGGGAGCATCGAGGAGGATCCAACTTTGATGAGTGTGGCCCAAGAGTCCGGTATGGATCATAGCATCGTACAGATTGTGTTCGTTGTGTGTTAGAGACAACAAAATGGCCCGTCAGGTAAACCTGACGATTTTACTAGTGATCGAATAATTGGGAGACGGGGGTGAGGGGGGTCCAGGATTGCAGATACAGCTATGCGAAGGACCCGTGCTGGTCGTTCACCAAAAGCTACCTCGGCGAGCACCTTTATCTGCTCCCATAAGTGAAGAGGAATCGACACCAGACATCAAGTGACTGAACAACTGAACATGAGCACAAAATGTACAATATTGCAATTTGCAGTGGCCAGGTGATTACACAAAGGCGGACTGTTTGTCCGATGACCAGTACGCTGTGTTCCATTAACAACTGCTCACCGGAGACACCGCTTAAAATGGTCTAAAGAACATAAGGACTGGACGGCAGAACAGTGGAGTACGGTACTCTTTACTGATAGCTGTAGATTTAGTCTCTCAAGCGATTCTGGACGTCAGCTAATCTGGCGTACGAAAGATATTCGGTATCACCCGAAAACATAAATGAAAGGGATAGATATAGCGGCCACAGTGTTCTCGTATGGGGAGGCATTCTGATCGATGGACATATGGAGCTCTAGACACTGAAAATGGTATTGTAACTGGTGCACGTTATTGTAATGAAGTTATCCTTCCCCATATTCGTCTGTTCTGAGATGACATTGGCCCACAATTCTTGTTAATGGACGATAACGTCATACACCATAGCACGGTGACTGTTGATGAGACACTGGAAAGCAAAGACATTCAGGTGATGGATTGGCCAGTACGTCCCACCCCCAAAATCCCATAAAACACATGTGGGACGCATTGGGGAGACGCGTTGCGACACGTTAACTCGTACACTGGAAACTGTTGAAGAGCGAGAAGACAGAGCTGACGGAAAAATGGGCGATGTCACCGAAAAAACTCATAAACAACCTAGTGCAAAGTATGGACATATGGTGTAAATCATGCATCGACGTTAAGGGTAATAACATCCCCTACTGAGAACCTCCTTTTCCCCTCGTACAGTATTTGGCAGTGATGCACCTGCATCATGACATCCAATGCTTTGTAACCACGTCTGAATGAAGTTCCACTATATCCTTTAGTATCTGCAGTAGCGTCGGGTGATCATATCCCTTACTGAGGATCTCCTTTCCCTTTGTACTGTGTTTGACAGTGATGCATCTCTATCATGGCACCAAGTGCTACGTAGTCAATTCTGAATAAAGCCCTACTATATCCTTTAGTTTAGTTTAGTTCAGTAGGTAAATTCGGTCACGGCAACAGAAACCAGCGTGGAAATACTCTCGTAGAGTTTGCAGAGGCAGAAGGGTTTTTCTTCTTGAACTCCTTTTTCAAGAAAAAGCCACACAGGAAACGGACATGGAGACATCCAAATGGGACGACAAGTGAAATTGATTTTATTATGTGTAACAAAAAATTCGTCATAGAAGACTGCAGTGTGCTAAACAAGTTCAACACAGGCAGTGACCATAGATTGGTGAGATGTAAGATGCACCTCAACACTAAACTCGAACGTAGCAAGCTCATAAGACAAACAAAATGTATTGACATAACCAACCTTAAAAAACACCGTAATACCTTCAAATTGGAACTGAAGAACAGATTCTCTGCTTTAGAAGGCCTAACATCGGAAGAAGTGGATATTTCTGAAGTTAACAGAAAAGTAACCAAAGCTCTTATGGAAACAGCAACAAAATTAGCTGGGTCTAAGAACAAATTGCATGTGAACAAATTATCAGGAAAAACCAAAATGTTGATGCAAAAAAGAAGAGTGATGAGGACAACTAAAGAAGATGTGACTTCCAAAGTGGAATATATAGAGCTATGCAAGACAGTACGAAAAAGTATCACTGAAGACGTAAGGAAATTCAACTGTGAACTAGTAAGGAAAGCAATTGAAAACAACCAAAGCCTAAAGATAGCAAAGGGACATCTCAGTAAGGGGAAAAACAGATTATGGCACTGAGAAAAGAAGATGGTTCTGTAACAAGAAATAGAGGCGAAATTTTGACAAGAGTGAAAGATTTCTACTCCAAATTATATGAAAGGGATGATACATGTACTCCAGACATCATGAAAGGTACCAGTACCAGAGTTCCTCCAGTCCTTCCAGCAGAAGTTGCACATGTAATCAAGAACATGAAGCGGGCAAAAGCTCCAGGAGAAGATGGAATTACTGTAGACATCATACAAGAAGCAAGTGGAGAAATCGAAACAGTACTCGCCCAAATTTTCACTCGATGCCTTAATGAAGGGAAAATTCCTGAGGATTGGAACAACGCTACAATGATCTTGCTACATAAAAAAGGTGACATTGAGGATCTCAGGAACTACAGACCTATCAGCCTCCTATCAGTGGTTTATAAAATCTTCACTAAAGTTCTTTCACACCGCTTGAAGGTGACACTGGACATGGCTCAACCGAGAGAACAAGCTGGATTCAGGAGTGGCTACAACACAATAGATCATATCCACGTACTGAGAGAACTAATTGAAAGAGCGAGGGAATACGAACTTCCATTGTGCATGGCTTTTATCGATTATGAAGAAGCCTTTGATTCGGTGAAACCATCAGCAGTTGCAATGGCTCTGAAATCCTGCGGTATTGAAGATGCATACGTTAGTATTATTAATAACATCTATGAAAATGCAAGTGCAAAGATTCGGCTGTTTGAAAATACAACACACATAAAAATTGGAAAAGGAGTGAGACAAGGTGACACCATATCTCCGAAGTTCTTTAATGCCACATTGGAAAATGTCTTTCAATCACTGAACTGGGAAAACAAAGGGATAAAGATTAATGGAGATTATCTAACCCACCTTCGTTTTGCTGATGACATAGTCATTTTTGCAACTACCCCATCAGAGCTACAGAGTATGATCCAGGAACTTGCTGACAAGAGTAAAGAGGTGGGATTAAAATGAACTTTCAGAAGACAAAAGTGATGTACAATGCTTTTACAAGAAATGAAGATTTATCGATTGATGGAGAAAAGCTGGAGATAACAGACACGTACGTTTATCTTGGACAGCAGATATCAAGTGAGGGTTACATTGGTGAAGAAATTAATCGGCGTACAAAACTTGCCTGGAGAGCTTTTGGAAGAAACAGCATAATTTTCAAGAGCAATATGCCATTATGTCTTAAAAGAAAAGTGTTTGATCAATGCATCCTTCCAGTGCTTACGTATGGTGCAGAGACGTGGACTTTAACTAAAAGAGACATACAAAGGCTGCAGACAACTCAAAGCAGCATGGAGAGGTGCATGCTTGGTGTAACGAGGAGAGATAAGAAGAGGAACACGTGGATCCGAAAAATGACAAGAGTGGAAGACATCATGATCAGAGTTAAATCCCTGAAATGGCAATGGGCTGGACATACTGCCAGAAGAACAGACCATCGATGGACAGCCGAAATTTTAGATTGGATTCCAAGGGACAGGAAAAGACCCAGAAGAAGACCACATGGAAGATGGGTGGATGAAATTGGAAAGTATGCGGGAGTGACATGGAGGAGACTGGCACAAGACAGACCGTTGTGGAGGAAACTTGGGGAGATCTTCGTCCAGCAGTGGATTGATAATGGTTGACAATGATGATGATGATGATGATATCCTTTAGTATGTGCAGTTGTGTCGGGTGATCATATCCCCTACTATTCTCAACAGTGGTGCATCTCAATCATGGCATTCAGAATTATGTAGCCAATTTTGGCTCCTCTTCCCTTCGTACCGTCTTTTGCTGTGATGCAGCGGTATTTAGGCTCCCAAGGCTATGTAGCCAATTCTGAATAAAGTTCCACAATATCCTTTAGTATCTGGAGTTGTACCGGGTGATCATATCCCCTACTGAAGAAATCCACTTCCCTTTGTACCGTCTTTGGCTGTGATGCATTCGCATCATGGCACCCAGTGCTAGTTAGCCAATTCTGAATAAAGTTCCACTATATCCTTTAGTATGTGCAGTTGGATCGGGTGATCATATCTCCTACTATCATCTACAGTGGTGCATCTCTATCATGGCACCCAGGGCTATGCAGCCAATTCTGAATCCTCTTCCCTTCCTATCGTCTTACGCTATGATGCATCAGTATCATGGCAGCCAGTACTATGTAGGCAATTCTGAATAAAGTTCCACTATATCATTTAGTATCTGCAGTTGTATCGGGTGATCATATCCCCTAATGAGGACCTCCTCTTCCCTTCGTGCCGTCTTCGGCTGTGATGCATCGGTATCATGGTACCCAGTGCTATGTAGCCAATTCTGAATAAAGTTCCACTATATCCTTTAGTATCTGCAGTTGTGTCGGTGATCATATGCCATACTGAGGACCTCCTCTTCCCTTCAGATCGTCTTTGGCAGTGAAGCATCTGTACCATGCACCCAGTCTATGTGAATAAAGTTCCACTACATCATTTAGTATCTGTCGTTGTGTCGAGGGATCATATCCCCTACTGAGGACCTCACTTTCCGTTTGTACCGTCTTCGGTTGTGATGCATCTGTGTCATGGAACCCAGTGCTATGTAGCCAATTCTGAATAAAGTTTCACTATATCCTATAGTATCTACAGTTGTGTCAGTGTTGTTTCCGTCATTCTTTCGATAAGTAATGCAGTCCCTATGGTTTGAATTTCAGATATCCAGGCCACTGCTGTTCTTTGCTACAGGTCAAAACCAGGCTCGAAATTTAGTTTCGCATACCGGTGTATTAATGTGCGCATCCACGGAGCAGCCCCTAGTGGTGCAGTGGTAAGCGCTTGCTTTGGGCTATTCGTTGGAGATGAGTCCGGGTTCGAATCCCGGTGAGGCATAAATATCGTGTTTTTATTGCGGCAGCGTCTCTCTCCCTTACGTGGAAACAGTGTCCCTAAACAAGGGAGAGGCGATTGCTTGTAGCCCACTAATTTGCTCACGGTGGCACGGTGGTCATTAAGCTTTCAACCAAAAAAAAAAAAAAAAAACAAAGAGAAGAAAAAGAAAAAAGAAGGAATACCGCGGGTTTTAAAACAGGTCAAACCAAACTGCTGATGATTTCACGAAAATAAAAGTCTTTTAGTCATCAATAAAAATCATATACACTGAGTGGCCACTTTATTATGACCACGTGCACAGTTTTAAGCAAATGAATTATGGCTGCACGCTGTTGCCGCCAGATGGCGAGGCTAGTATAAAAAGGGAAAGCTTATTGCTTGCGACAGTAGTAGAAGTGATTTTTGGGTGACGAGATGGGGAAAAAAATGCGATTTGACGGACTTTCAACGTGGGATGATTGTAGGAGCGAGTATCACCGAAACCGCCGCATTCGTGAAATGTTCCAGAGCAGCTGTTGTTAAAGTGTTTAAAGACTGGACTGTCAGCCAAAAAACTGGGTCTCTACGTGCAACGTGTGGTCGTCATCGACTAGTGACTGCTCGGGCAGAACGGAGAGTGTCCATACTGGTAATAGACAACAGAAGGGCAACAGTGCAGCAAATTACAGACCATCTTAATCAAGGATCCCCTCAAATGATCTCTGCATGCAATGTTCGCCGTACACTGCATCGGATGGGATACGGCAGTGGAAGACCTGTTCGAACACTTTTGCTGTCTGCAGTTAACAAGAGAAAACGTCTCCAGTTCGCACAGAAGCACAAGGATTGGACAGTCGATAATTGGAAACAAATTATGTGGTCCGATGAATCACGTTTTCAGTTGCACCATGCCGATGGCCGAGTGAGAATTTGGCCGAAACAGCACCAAAGCATGGACCCCAAATGCATTGCAACAACCCTTCAAGCTCGTGGAGGCAACGTTATGGTTTGGGGAATGTTTTCCTGGCATTCTTTGGACCCTTTAATTCGTGTTGATCAACGTCTGACTGGCACATCATATTTAAACATCGTTGCGGACCAAGTGCATCCTGTCATGTGGATGGTATGGCAATGGCTACTTTCAACAAGATAATGCATCCTGCCATAGTGCTCGTATTGTACAGGATTGGTTTCAGGAACATGCCGGTGAGTTTACTTTACTTAGGTGGCCCCCACAATCTCCAGATATCAACCCCATTGAGAATTTGTGGAATGAAGTTGAACGAGCCATAAGACAGCTGGATCCACAACTCTGCAGTGCCACACTCCTGGAAAGTGCTATTCATCAAGCATGGTCTCAGATTCCTCAAACCACCTATCAACATCTCGTGGAGTCCATGCCACGAAGAATCGACGCAGTATTAAAGGCAAAATGTGGCCCAACGAAGCACTAAGGGGTGGTCATAATAAAGTGGCCACTCAGTGTATATGTAAATTTGTTGTTCACACTCATCCGCTCTTTCAATCAGTTCTCTCTGTTAACGGGCATGATCTGTTATGCTGTAGCTACTCCTGAATCTATCTTGTTACTTTAGTTTACCATCATAGCTATGCATCGGAAAACAAACTAAAAGGGATAGATCTTCGTTCCCGCAGACGATGTTTTCGTTTTGCGAAAACAATTTTTGAAACCCGATAAACAGATGCAAAGATATGGTTCCACAGACGAACGTGCAGTCACAGTGATACTACAAGTACTCACTGTGTTTCAGAAAACTTGGTAAAAAGTGATAGAACACGCGAGCGACTGAGAAAATATTCAGTTCTGTCGGTTGGGGAAAATCTTTTTTTTTACCTGCAGAAAAAGACAGAAAGGAAAAAAATTACTATTCGCGTATTTGATATAGAGTGGAATGAGGAATGAGAAATTAAAAATGTTTTGAAAAATTTTGTTCTACAAAAATCTGGAAACGCGTTTTTGTTGGGGCAGTTTCACGTCCTACACGTGCTTTTACATTTAGCGGAATCATATGTGACTGAGAAAATGTTAAGAAAGTGGAGTGAAAAAATAAGAAAAGAGAAACAAAGAAGCAATTAATATGTCAAGTGTTGATAAATTAGCTTTGGTACCAAGAATGGAAAAAGAAAAGTAAATTGCGTCAAGAATATCAACCTCCTTATGTCATCGTGAGTGGTAAATAATACAAATAAGTAAAGAGAAGGCGTTGAGGAGATAGAAAGCTTCAATCTTCACTGAAGAGAAGATTGAAGCTTTCTCTTCAGAAGAGATGTCTTTTTCTTTCACACATTTTTTCGAGAACGGGTTTTTTTACTACTTAGAGAAAGTTCCGAAACATATACATTCCAGTAGTAGAGTAACTGTTCTTTCTATGGTTTTGCTCACAGGCACAACTTTTTTTAATTTTATGAGATTGTTGATTTACACAAAAAACTCTTAGGCGTAGTTTTGAATGGTTAAATGGCTAATTAACAGATTGGCTAATGTTCTTAAATCGCTTCGTTGTACATAAATCAAACATATAAATAAATAATGAAACAGCCAAAGAAAGAGAATCAGTAAGTCCCGGTATACTACGAACTCATTCTATAAACGCTTGCACATCAGGACATCGGGATAATCTCTCGCTAGAATATAAGTCCGATGGCTTTAATGGAGACGGATCGCTTAGTCCGTTTTCATTTCGTCCACGTTCACTTGTCCCAGTTCATTTCGTCCACAGTTCACTTTGTCCACTGTTCGCTTTGTTATCTGTTCTTTCCGCTGACAGATAATTTTGTCCGGGTTCATTTTCTCCAAGTTCACTTGTCCCAGTTCATTTCGTCCACCGTTCACTTCGTCCACCGTTCACTTTGTCCGTGTTCATTTCGTCCACGTTCACTTGTACCAGTTCATTTCGTCCATGCTCACTTGTATCAGTTCATTTCGTCAGCTATTCTTACCTGTGACAGATCATTTTGTCCTTGTTCATTTCGTCCACGTTCCCTTGTCCCAGTTCATTTCGTCCACAGCTCACTTTGTCCACCGTTCACTTTATCCACCGTTCACTTTGTCCGTGCTCGTTTTGTCCACGTTCACTTGTCCCAGTTCATTTCGTCTACAGTTCACTTTGTCCGTGTTCATTTCGTACACGTTCCCTTGTCCCAGTTCATTTCGTCCACGTTCCCTTGTCCCAGTTCATTTCGTCCACAGCTCACTTTGTCCACCGTTCACTTTATCCACCGTTCACTTTGTCCGTGTTCGTTTTGTCCACGTTCACTTGTCCCAGTTCATTTCGTCTACAGTTCACTTTGTCCGTGTTCATTTCGTCCACGTTCCCTTGTCCCAGTTCATTTCGTCCACAGTTCACTTTGTCCACCGTTCACTTTATCCACCGTTCACTTTGTCCGTGTTCGTTTCGTCTACGTTCACTTGTCCCAGTTCATTTCGTCCACAGTTCAATTTGCCCACCGTTCACTTTGTCAGCTGTTCTTTCCTGTGACAGGTCATTTTGTCCGTGGTCATTTCGCCCACGTTTACTTTGTCCACCGTTCACTTTTTCAGTGTTCATTTCGTCCACGTTCATTGCACCAGTTTATTTTGTCCGTGTTTATTTCGTCCACGTTCACTTGTCCCAGTTCTTTTCGTCCACAGTTCACTTTGTCCGTGTTCATTTCGTCCACGGTCGCTTGATCCAGTTTATTTCGTCCACAGTTGACTTTGTCCGTCTTCATTTCATTCACGGTCACTTGATCCAGTTTATTTCGTCCACAGTTGACTTTGTCCACCGTTCACTTTGTCAGCTGTTCTTTCCGGTGACAGATCACTTTGTCCGTGTTCATTTCGTCCACATTCACTTCGTCCAGTTCATCTTGTCAACGATTAACTTTTTCCGCTGTTCATTTAGTCCACTGTTCACTTTCTCCGTCGTTCACTTGGTCCACATTCATTTCGTCCACTGTTCACCCGGTCAATTTCATTTCGTCCACGGTTCACTATGCCCACCGTTCACTTTATCAGCTGTTCTTTCCTGTGACGGATCACTTTGTCCGCGTTCATTCGGCCCACGTTCATTTGGTCCAGTTCATTTCGTCCACAGTTCATTTTTTCAGCTGTTCTTTCCGGTAACAGATTACTTTGTACATGATCATTTCGTCCACGTTCAATTTGTCCGAGTTCATTCCGTCGACTGTGGACGAAATCTAGTTCATTTTGTCCACAGTTCATTTTGCGCACAGTTCATTTTGTCAGCTGTTTTTTCCGGTTGATCTGCCGGTACGTTTTGAAGCAGCAAAACGTACCGGCAGACCAAAGAAAATCAGTGATAGAGAACGTCGAAGCCTCATGAGAGCCGTTACAGCTAATCGACGGAGTACTGCAGAAGACCACAGTGTACAGGTGAGTAAAAATGCTGGAACCTCGGTATGTACACGTACCGTTCGCAGATAACTTCATTTCATGGGTTACCGTGGTCGTACGGCTGCTCATAAGCCTTTCATCTCCACTCGGAATACTACTCGTCGTTTAGCATGGTGTAAAGAATACTTATCGTGGACCGTAGATCAATAGAAACGGGTCCTATGGACTGATGAATCCAGATACACGATCCATAAGCCCTCTGGGTGTGTGTGGGTATGGTGGCAGCCGGAGGAACGCTCTTTACCACAGTCTACTCTTCCTACGGTCAAGTTTGGAGCTGGCAGTGTACTCGTGTGGGGGTGTTTTTCGACGTATGGTCCCGGCCCATTGAGTATCGTGGACAAACCTATAACCTGCAAGTCTACCTCAATATTCTGGACAATTATGCTCTACCAACTCTGAGGCAATGCTATGCAACCATGCCTTGTTGGTACCAGCAGGACAATGCACCGAGTTATGAAGCAAAGACTGTTGCGGCGGCGTGGTCTGACGATTATTCCGTATCGTGTGTGGACTGGCCAACACAGAGTCCTGATCTTAATCCCATAGAGCACCTATGTGAGGAATTAGAGCGCAGCATAAGAAGTACGGAATAAAGGCCTACTACTAAGCTGCAGTTAGCGACAGCATTATGTACTGAATGGAAACGAACACCTATCGCTGTGTTCCAAAACCTTCTTCAAAGGTCAGTGCATGCATTAAGGCCAAAGGTGGACCGATACGGTACTAATGCATATCAATAAATGCTCTGTTGTGTTTCCATTCTAGGTGTCCGGTGACTTTTGTCATTATACACTGGCGTGCAAAAATTAAGGTCGAGACGGTTTTTCGAATGTAACGTCGTACAGAAGTGATCCACATCGACTCAAATCATACCATAAGATCCCCAAGATGTAAGAATATGGGACAAGTGAGCAAAACCGTCCAAACAAGGAATCCAAAGGATACAAAGGCACTTTATTGAAAAGGTAGCTTCGAGCACAACAGGACAGAAGACAGAAACGTCCATGCGACAGGTGGCTGCGAAAAAAAAATCCAGTCTTTAGTAGAAGATATAATCATCCCTGACTGCGTTGCAGGATTTACAACGTCTGACCATGCTGAGGACGAGGTTGTCAAGGAGATGTTGAGGCATCGCCGCCCATTCCTCTTGTAGCACCAATAGCAGCTGCGGAATCGTTGCTGGCGACTGGGGACGTGCTGCGAAACGTCTCTCTCAAAAAGGTCACACATGTGTTCGATTGGATTTAAAACATCTCTCGAAACGTCTCTCGAGAAGGTCCCACATGTGTTCGATTGGATTTTTTCGATTGGATCCAACAGCTCTGCGACAGTCACTGTACGATGAGGTGTAGCGTTGTCGTACATGAAGAGGAACTCATTACCCACAACACCTCTAAACAGACGCACGTGAGGCAGAAGAACCTCGGTACAATAGCGGACACCAGTGACTGAACCTCCTTGGAAGATGTAGAGGTCAGTACGGCTACCAAACATAATACCGCCCCAAACGAGAACTACGCCACCTTCAAACCGGTCTTTTTCGATAATGTTGGAGGTGTGATTGCGTGTTCCCTGCTCTCTCCAGATGTATATACGTCCAGAATCGCTTGTCAGACTAAATCAGCTCTCATCCGTAAAGCGAACTCGACCCATTTGCTGATGTGTCCCGTTGATGTGTTCCTGGCACCACAGAAACCGCTGTCTCCGATGAGCAGGCGTTAATGGCACACACCGTACTGGTCGTCGTGCAAATAGACCACCTTTGTGCAGCCTCCTGGCCACGATAAAACGCGATATTGGACGTCCAGTTGTCTGTTGCATGTGCCTTGCGATTTCTCCCGCTGTCTGCCGTCTGTCTCTTCTCGCCTGTAGGACAATATACCGGTCGTCCGCCGCCGTGGTTGCTCGTGGACGACCACTTCTAAACTCTCGGACAGCTGTTCCTGTCATTTGAAATGATCTCCAAGCTCGTGAAACCATGCTATGAGCGATCCTGAACTCCTCGGCCACACTAGTCACACTTCGACCTTCTTCCAACTTCCCAATGACGCGACCTCGGGTAAAGTCATCCAGATGTCGTCTACTGGATTGCCTGTTGGCCATATCACACGGTGTCAACAACTCGACGTCGTTCAAACCAATGTACATCGTGCAATCGCTTTCACCGTTGCTGATCGTACACTCCCCGTGTGCTTTATACCCTTCCGATACTCTCCTCCCCCTATGTCATGCTGCATACATGCGCATGCCCTACCGTACCGGACCCTAGTCTATCTCCTGAGTGGTCTTTTGGTCCGTTCTGCCCGCTCGTTCCGCTGTTATGTTAATTTCTCCTCTTTGTCCTTAATTTTTGCACACCAGTGTACTAAACAACAGTTAGTGGCAGCATTATGTACTGAATGAAAGTGCATACCTATCGCTGTGTTCCAAATCCTTCCGGAAAGCATGTCTCGAGGGGTCAATGCATGCATTAAGTCCAAAGGTGGACCGATACCATACTAATGTATGTCAATAAATGCTATGTTGTGTTTCTCTCCTAGGTGTCGGGTGACTTTTGTCAATATATTATATTTATGAATGCATACGTGCGTGTTGCCAAAATGGACAATATTGGTTTATGTCTTGTTAATGTCCGTGAGTGTAAATTGCTGTATGCTGACGACGCAGTCCTGTTGGCAGACACCGAAAGGGAATTGCAGAGTATGTTTTCCCGGATGTACGAAGTTTGCATGAATTTCAAACTTATAAATAAATAAGGGAAGGACCAAAGTTATGGTTTTTGAGAGAGGAACGGAAAGTAGATAAAGTTGCAAGAGAAGAATTTTAAGAACCAAAGTTATGGTTTTTGAGCGGTGTGCCAGGAAAGTTTTAATAAGTTGAAAAAGAAGAATTTTTAAGAACCAAAGTTACGGTTTTTGAGAGAGGAACGGAAAGTAGATAAAATTGCAAGAGAAGAATTTTAAGAACCAAAGTTATGGTTTTTGAGCGGTGTGCCAGGAAAGTTTTAATAAGTTGAAAGAGAAGAATTTTTAAGAACCAAAGTTACGGTTTTTGAGAGAGGAACGGAAAGTAGATAAAGTTGCAAGAGAAGAATTTTAAGAACCAAAGTTATGGTTTTTGAGCGGTGTGCCAGGAAAGTTTTAATAAGTTGAAAGAGAAGAATTTTTAAGAACCAAAGTTACGGTTTTTGAGAGAGGAACGGAAAGTAGATAAAGTTGCAAGAGAAAAATTTTAAGAACCAAAGTTATGGTTTTTGAGCGGTGTGCCAGGAAAGTTTTAATAAGTTGCAAGAGAAGAATTTTTAAGGACCAAAGTTACGGTTTTTGAGAGAGGAACGGAAAGTAGATAAAGTTGCAAGAGAAGAATTTTAAGAACCAAAGTTATGGTTTTTGAGCGGTGTGCCAGGAAAGTTTTAATAAGTTGAAAGAGAAGAATTTTTAAGAACCAAAGTTACGGTTTTTGAGAGAGGAACGGAAAGTAGATAAAGTTGCAAGAGAAGAATTTTAAGAACCAAAGTTATGGTTTTTGAGCGGTGTGCCAGGAAAGTTTTAATAAGTTGAAAGAGAAGAATTTTTAAGAACCAAAGTTACGGTTTTTGAGAGAGGAACGGAAAGTAGATAAAGTTGCAAGAGAAGAATTTTAAGAACCAAAGTTATGGTTTTTGAGCGGTGTGCCAGGAAAGTTTTAATAAGTTGAAAGAGAAGAATTTTTAAGAACCAAAGTTACGGTTTTTGAGAGAGGAACGGAAAGTAGATAAAGTTGCAAGAGAAGAATTTTAAGAACCAAAGTTATGGTTTTTGAGCGGTGTACCGGGAAAGATTTAATACGTTGCAAGAGAAGAATTTTTAAGAACAAAAGTTATGGTTTTTGAGAGAGGAACGGAAAGTAGATGAAGTTGCAAGAAAAGAATTTTAAGAACCAAAGTTATGTATGGTTTTTGAGCGGTGCACCAGGAAAGTTTTAATCAGTTGCAAGAGAATAATTTTTAAGAACCAAAGTTACGGTTTTTGAGAGAGGAACGGAAAGTAGATGCAAAGTAGTTGCGAGAGAAGAATTTTAAGAACCAAAGTTATATTTTTTGAGCTGTGTGCCAGGAAAGTTTTAGTAAGTTGCAAGAGAAGAATTTTTAAGAACCAAAGTTATGGTTTTTGAGAGAGGAACGGAAAGTAGATGCAAAGTAGTTGCGAGAGAAGAATTTTAAGAACCAAAGTTATGGTTTTTGAGCTGTGTGCCAGGAAAGTTTTCATAAGTTGCAAGAGAAGTATTTTAAGAAAGTTGCAAGAGAGGAATTTTTAAGAACCAAAATTATGGTTTTTAAGCGAGGAACGGAAAGTAGATAATGTTGCAAGAGAAGAATTTGAAGAACCAAAGTTGTGGTTTTGGAGCGGTGTGCCAGGAAAGTGTTAATAAATTGCAAGAGAAGAAGTTTAAAAAAGTTGCAAGAGAAGAATTTTAAGAACCAAAGTTATGGTTTTTGAGCGGTGTGCCAGGAAAGTCTTAATAAATTGCAAAAGAAGAACTTTAAGAAAGTTGCAAGAGAAGAATTTTTAAGAACCAAAGTTATGGTTTTTGAGCGGTGTGCCAGGAAAGTTTTAGTAAGTTGCAAGAGAAGAATTTTTAAGAACCAAAGTTATGGTTTTTGAGAGAGGAACGGAAAGTAGATAAAGTTGCAGGAGAAGAATTTTAAGAACCAAAGTTATGGTTTTTGAGCGGTGTGCCAGGAAAGTTTTAGTAAGTTGCAAGAGAAGAATTTTTAAGAACCAAAGTTATGGTTTTTGAGAGAGGAACGGAAAGTAGATAAAGTTGCAGGAGAAGAATTTTAAGAACCAAAGTTATGGTTTTTGAGCGGTGTGTCAGATAAGTTTTAATAAGTTGCAAGAGAAGAATTTTTAACAACCAAAGTTATGGTTTTCGAGCGAGGAACGGAAAGTAGATACAAGAGAAAAATTTTAAGAACCAAAGTTATGGGATTTGAACGAGGAACGGAAAGTAGATAAAGTTGCAAGAGAAGAATTTTAAGAACCAAAGTTATGGCTTTTGAGCTGTGTGCCAGGAAATTTTAATAAGTTGCAAGAGAAGAATTTTTAAGAACCAAAGTTATGGTTTTTGAGAGAGGAACGGAAAGTAGATAAAGTTTCAAGAGAAGAATTTTAAGAACCAAAGTTATGGTTTTTGAGCGGTGTGCCAGAAAAGTCTTAATAAATTGCAAAAGAAGAATTTCAAGAAAGTTGCAAGAGAAGAATTTTTAAGAACCAAAGTTATGGTTTTTGAACGAGGAACGGAAAGTAGATAAAGTTGCAAGAGAAGAATTTTAAGAACCAAAGTTATGGTTTTTAGCGGTGTGCCAGGAAAGTTTTAATAAGTTGAAAGAGAAGAATTTTTAAGAACCAAAGTTATGGTTTTTGAGCGGTGTGCCAGGAAAGTTTTAGTAAGTTGCAAGAGAAGAATTTTTAAGAACCAAAGTTATGGTTTTTGAGAGAGGAACGGAAAGTAGATAAAGTTGCAGGAGAAGAATTTTAAGAACCAAAGTTATGGTTTTTGAGCGGTGTGTCAGGAAAGTTTTAATAAGTTGCAAGAGAAGAATTTTTAAGAACCAAAGTTATGGTTTTCGAGCGAGGAACGGAAAGTAGATACAAGAGAAAAATTTTAAGAACCAAAGTTATGGGCTTTGAACGAGGAACGGAAAGTAGATAAAGTTGCAAGAGAAGAATTTTAAGAACCAAAGTTATGGTTTTTGAGCTGTGTGCCAGGAAAGTTTTAATAAGTTGCAAGAGAAGAATTTTTAAGAACCAAAGTTATGGTTTTTGAGAGAGGAACGGAAAGTAGATAAAGTTTCAAGAGAAGAATTTTAAGAACCAAAGTTGTGGTTTTGGAGCGGTGTGCCAGGAAAGTGTTAATAAATTGCAAGAGAAGAAGTTTAAGAAAGTTGCAAGAGAAGAATTTTAAGAACCAAAGTTATGGTTTTTGAGCGGTGTGCCAGGAAAGTCTTAATAAATTGCAAAAGAAGAACTTTAAGAAAGTTGCAAGAGAAGAATTTTTAAGAACCAAAGTTATGGTTTTTGAGCGGTGTGCCAGGAAAGTTTTAGTAAGTTGCAAGAGAAGAATTTTTAAGAACCAAAGTTATGGTTTTTGAGAGAGGAACGGAAAGTAGATAAAGTTGCAGGAGAAGAATTTTAAGAACCAAAGTTATGGTTTTTGAGCGGTGTGCCAGGAAAGTTTTAGTAAGTTGCAAGAGAAGAATTTTTAAGAACCAAAGTTATGGTTTTTGAGAGAGGAACGGAAAGTAGATAAAGTTGCAGGAGAAGAATTTTAAGAACCAAAGTTATGGTTTTTGAGCGGTGTGTCAGGAAAGTTTTAATAAGTTGCAAGAGAAGAATTTTTAACAACCAAAGTTATGGTTTTCGAGCGAGGAACGGAAAGTAGATACAAGAGAAAAATTTTAAGAACCAAAGTTATGGGATTTGAACGAGGAACGGAAAGTAGATAAAGTTGCAAGAGAAGAATTTTAAGAACCAAAGTTATGGCTTTTGAGCTGTGTGCCAGGAAATTTTAATAAGTTGCAAGAGAAGAATTTTTAAGAACCAAAGTTATGGTTTTTGAGAGAGGAACGGAAAGTAGATAAAGTTTCAAGAGAAGAATTTTAAGAACCAAAGTTATGGTTTTTGAGCGGTGTGCCAGAAAAGTCTTAATAAATTGCAAAAGAAGAATTTCAAGAAAGTTGCAAGAGAAGAATTTTTAAGAACCAAAGTTATGGTTTTTGAACGAGGAACGGAAAGTAGATAAAGTTGCAAGAGAAGAATTTTAAGAACCAAAGTTATGGTTTTTAGCGGTGTGCCAGGAAAGTTTTAATAAGTTGAAAGAGAAGAATTTTTAAGAACCAAAGTTATGGTTTTTGAGCGGTGTGCCAGGAAAGTTTTAGTAAGTTGCAAGAGAAGAATTTTTAAGAACCAAAGTTATGGTTTTTGAGAGAGGAACGGAAAGTAGATGAAGTTGCAGGAGAAGAATTTTAAGAACCAAAGTTATGGTTTTTGAGCGGTGTGTCAGGAAAGTTTTAATAAGTTGCAAGAGAAGAATATTTAAGAACCAAAGTTATGGTTTTTGAGAGAGGAACGGAAAGTAGATAAAGTTGCAGGAGAAGAATTTTAAGAACCAAAGTTATGGTTTTTGAGCGGTGTGCCAGGAAAGTTTTAGTAAGTTGCAAGAGAAGAATTTTTAAGAACCAAAGTTATGGTTTTTGAGAGAGGAACGGAAGTAGATAAAGTTGCAGGAGAAGAATTTTAAGAACCAAAGTTATGGTTTTTGAGCGGTGTGTCAGGAAAGTTTTAATAAGTTGCAAGAGAAGAATTTTTAACAACCAAAGTTATGGTTTTCGAGCGAGGAACGGAAAGTAGATACAAGAGAAAAATTTTAAGAACCAAAGTTATGGGATTTGAACGAGGAACGGAAAGTAGATAAAGTTGCAAGAGAAGAATTTTAAGAACCAAAGTTATGGCTTTTGAGCTGTGTGCCAGGAAATTTTAATAAGTTGCAAGAGAAGAATTTTTAAGAACCAAAGTTATGGTTTTTGAGAGAGGAACTGAAAGTAGATAAAGTTTCAAGAGAAGAATTTTAAGAACCAAAGTTATGGTTTTTGAGCGGTGTGCCAGAAAAGTCTTAATAAATTGCAAAAGAAGAATTTCAAGAAAGTTGCAAGAGAAGAATTTTTAAGAACCAAAGTTATGGTTTTTGAACGAGGAACGGAAAGTAGATAAAGTTGCAAGAGAAGAATTTTAAGAACCAAAGTTATGGTTTTTAGCGGTGTGCCAGGAAAGTTTTAATAAGTTGAAAGAGAAGAATTTTTAAGAACCAAAGTTATGGTTTTTGAGCGGTGTGCCAGGAAAGTTTTAGTAAGTTGCAAGAGAAGAATTTTTAAGAACCAAAGTTATGGTTTTTGAGAGAGGAACGGAAAGTAGATGAAGTTGCAGGAGAAGAATTTTAAGAACCAAAGTTATGGTTTTTGAGCGGTGTGTCAGGAAAGTTTTAATAAGTTGCAAGAGAAGAATTTTTAAGAACCAAAGTTATGGTTTTCGAGCGAGGAACGGAAAGTAGATACAAGAGAAAAATTTTAAGAACCAAAGTTATGGGCTTTGAACGAGGAACGGAAAGTAGATAAAGTTGCAAGAGAAGAATTTTAAGAACCAAAGTTATGGTTTTTGAGCTGTGTGCCAGGAAAGTTTTAATAAGTTGCAAGAGAAGAATTTTTAAGAACCAAAGTTATGGTTTTTGAGAGAGGAACGGAAAGTAGATAAAGTTTCAAGAGAAGAATTTTAAGAACCAAAGTTATGGTTTTTGAGCGGTGTGCCAGGAAAGTTTTAATAAGTTGAAAGAGAAGAATTTTTAAGAACCAAAGTTACGGTTTTTGAGAGAGGAACGGAAAGTAGATAAAGTTGCAAGAGAAGAATTTTAAGAACCAAAGTTATGGTTTTTGAGCGGTGTGCCAGGAAATTTTAATAAGTTGCAAGAGAAGAATTTTTAAGAACCAAAGTTATGGTTTTTGAGAGAGGAACGGAAAGTAGATAAAGTTTCAAGAGAAGAATTTTAAGAACCAAAGTTATGGTTTTTGAGCGGTGTGCCAGGAAAGTCTTAATAAATTGCAAAAGAAGAATTTCAAGAAAGTTGCAAGAGAAGAATTTTTAAGAACCAAAGTTATGGTTTTTGAACGAGGAACGGAAAGTAGATAAAGTTGCAAGAGAAGAATTTTAAGAACCAAAGTTATGGTTTTTAGTGGTGCGCCAGGAAAGTTTTAATAAGTTGAAAGAGAAGAATTTTTAAAAACCAAAGTTATGGTTTTTGAGCGGTGTGCCAGGAAAGTTTTAGTAAGTTGCAAGAGAAGAATTTTTAAGAACCAAAGTTATGGTTTTTGAGAGAGGAACGGAAAGTAGATAAAGTTGCAGGAGAAGAATTTTAAGAACCAAAGTTATGGTTTTTGAGCGGTGTGTCAGGAAAGTTTTAATAAGTTGCAAGAGAAGAATTTTTAACAACCAAAGTTATGGTTTTCGAGTGAGGAACGGAAAATAGATACAAGAGAAAAATTTTAAGAACCAAAGTTATGGGCTTTGAACGAGGAACGGAAAGTAGATAAAGTTTCAAGAGAAGAATTTTAAGAACCAAAGTTATGGTTTTTGAGCGGTGTGCCAGGAAAGTCTTAATAAATTGCAAAAGAAGAATTTCAAGAAAGTTGCAAGAGAAGAATTTTTAAGAACCAAAGTTACGGTTTTTGAGAGAGGAACGGAAAGTAGATAAAGTTGCAAGAGAAGAATTTTAAGAACCAAAGTTATGGTTTTTGAGCGGTGTGCCAGGAAAGTTTTAATAAGTTGAAAGAGAAGAATTTTTAAGAACCAAAGTTACGGTTTTTGAGAGAGGAACGGAAAGTAGATAAAGTTGCAAGAGAAGAATTTTAAGAACCAAAGTTATGGTTTTTGAGCGGTGTGCCAGGAAAGTTTTAATAAGTTGAAAGAGAAGAATTTTTAAGAACCAAAGTTACGGTTTTTGAGAGAGGAACGGAAAGTAGATAAAGTTGCAAGAGAAGAATTTTAAGAACCAAAGTTATGGTTTTTGAGCGGTGTGCCAGGAAAGTTTTAATAAGTTGAAAGAGAAGAATTTTTAAGAACCAAAGCTACGGTTTTTGAGAGAGGAACGGAAAGTAGATAAAGTTGCAAGAGAAGAATTTTAAGAACCAAAGTTATGGTTTTTGAGCGGTGTGCCAGGAAAGTTTTAATAAGTTGCAAGAGAAGAATTTTTAAGAACCAAAGTTACGGTTTTTGAGAGAGGAACGGAAAGTAGATAAAGTTGCAAGAGAAGAATTTTAAGAACCAAAGTTATGGTTTTTGAGCGGTGTGCCAGGAAAGTTTTAATAAGTTGAAAGAGAAGAATTTTTAAGAACCAAAGTTACGGTTTTTGAGAGAGGAACGGAAAGTAGATAAAGTTGCAAGAGAAGAATTTTAAGAACCAAAGTTATGGTTTTTGAGCGGTGTGCCAGGAAAGTTTTAATAAGTTGAAAGAGAAGAATTTTTAAGAACCAAAGCTACGGTTTTTGAGAGAGGAACGGAAAGTAGATAAAGTTGCAAGAGAAGAATTTTAAGAACCAAAGTTATGGTTTTTGAGCGGTGTGCCAGGAAAGTTTTAATAAGTTGAAAGAGAAGAATTTTTAAGAACCAAAGTTACGGTTTTTGAGAGAGGAACGGAAAGTAGATAAAGTTGCAAGAGAAGAATTTTAAGAACCAAAGTTATGGTTTTTGAGCGGTGTACCGGGAAAGATTTAATACGTTGCAAGAGAAGAATTTTTAAGAACAAAAGTTATGGTTTTTGAGAGAGGAACGGAAAGTAGATGAAGTTGCAAGAAAAGAATTTTAAGAACCAAAGTTATGTATGGTTTTTGAGCGGTGCACCAGGAAAGTTTTAATCAGTTGCAAGAGAATAATTTTTAAGAACTAAAGTTACGGTTTTTGAGAGAGGAACGGAAAGTAGATGCAAAGTAGTTGCGAGAGAAGAATTTTAAGAATCAAAGTTATGGTTTTTGAGCTGTGTGCCAGGAAAGTTTTCATAAGTTGCAAGAGAAGAATTTTTAAGAACCAAAGTTATGGTTTTTGAGAGAGGAACGGAAAGTAGATGCAAAGTAGTTGCGAGAGAAGAATTTTAGGAACCAAAGTTATGGTTTTTGAGCTGTGTGCCAGGAAAGTTTTCATAAGTTGCAAGAGAAGTATTTTAAGAAAGTTGCAAGAGAGGAATTTTTAAGAACCAAAATTATGGTTTTTAAGCGAGGAACGGAAAGTAGATAATGTTGCAAGAGAAGAATTTGAAGAACCAAAGTTGTGGTTTTGGAGCGGTGTGCCAGGAAAGTGTTAATAAATTGCAAGAGAAGAAGTTTAAGAAAGTTGCAAGAGAAGAATTTTAAGAACCAAAGTTATGGTTTTTGAGCGGTGTGCCAGGAAAGTCTTAATAAATTGCAAAAGAAGAATTTTAAGAAAGTTGCAAGAGAAGAATTTTTAAGAACCAAAGTTATGGTTTTTGAGAGAGGAACGGAAAGTAGATAAAGTTGCAGGAGAAGAATTTTAAGAACCAAAGTTATGGTTTTTGAGCGGTGTGCCAGGAAAGTTTTAGTAAGTTGCAAGAGAAGAATTTTTAAGAACCAAAGTTATGGTTTTTGAGAGAGGAACGGAAAGTAGATAAAGTTGCAGGAGAAGAATTTTAAGAACCAAAGTTATGGTTTTTGAGCGGTGTGTCAGGAAAGTTTTAATAAGTTGCAAGAGAAGAATTTTTAAGAACCAAAGTTATGGTTTTCGAGCGAGGAACGGAAAGTAGATACAAGAGAAAAATTTTAAGAACCAAAGTTATGGGATTTGAACGAGGAACGGAAAGTAGATAAAGTTGCAAGAGAAGAATTTTAAGAACCAAAGTTATGGTTTTTGAGCTGTGTGCCAGGAAATTTTAATAAGTTGCAAGAGAAGAATTTTTAAGAACCAAAGTTATGGTTTTTGAGAGAGGAACGGAAAGTAGATAAAGTTTCAAGAGAAGAATTTTAAGAACCAAAGTTATGGTTTTTGAGCGGTGTGCCAGGAAAGTCTTAATAAATTGCAAAAGAAGAATTTCAAGAAAGTTGCAAGAGAAGAATTTTTAAGAACCAAAGTTATGGTTTTTGAACGAGGAACGGAAAGTAGATAAAGTTGCAAGAGAAGAATTTTAAGAACCAAAGTTATGGTTTTTAGCGGTGCGCCAGGAAAGTTTTAATAAGTTGAAAGAGAAGAATTTTTAAGAACCAAAGTTATGGTTTTTGAGCGGTGTGCCAGGAAAGTTTTAGTAAGTTGCAAGAGAAGAATTTTTAAGAACCAAAGTTATGGTTTTTGAGAGAGGAACGGAAAGTAGATAAAGTTGCAGGAGAAGAATTTTAAGAACCAAAGTTATGGTTTTTGAGCGGTGTGTCAGGAAAGTTTTAATAAGTTGCAAGAGAAGAATTTTTAACAACCAAAGTTATGGTTTTCGAGTGAGGAACGGAAAATAGATACAAGAGAAAAATTTTAAGAACCAAAGTTATGGGCTTTGAACGAGGAACGGAAAGTAGATAAAGTTGCAAGAGAAGAATTTTAAGAACCAAAGTTATGGTTTTTGAGCTGTGTGCCAGGAAAGTTTTAATAAGTTGCAAGAGAAGAATTTTTAAGAACCAAAGTTATGGTTTTTGAGAGAGGAACGGAAAGTAGATAAAGTTTCAAGAGAAGAATTTTAAGAACCAAAGTTATGGTTTTTGAGCGGTGTGCCAGGAAAGTCTTAATAAATTGCAAAAGAAGAATTTCAAGAAAGTTGCAAGAGAAGAATTTTTAAGAACCAAAGTTACGGTTTTTGAGAGAGGAACGGAAAGTAGATAAAGTTGCAAGAGAAGAATTTTAAGAACCAAAGTTATGGTTTTTGAGCGGTGTGCCAGGAAAGTTTTAATAAGTTGAAAGAGAAGAATTTTTAAGAACCAAAGTTACGGTTTTTGAGAGAGGAACGGAAAGTAGATAAAGTTGCAAGAGAAGAATTTTAAGAACCAAAGTTATGGTTTTTGAGCGGTGTGCCAGGAAAGTTTTAATAAGTTGAAAGAGAAGAATTTTTGAGAACCAAAGTTACGGTTTTTGAGAGAGGAACGGAAAGTAGATAAAGTTGCAAGAGAAGAATTTTAAGAACCAAAGTTATGGTTTTTGAGCGGTGTGCCAGGAAAGTTTTAATAAGTTGAAAGAGAAGAATTTTTAAGAACCAAAGCTACGGTTTTTGAGAGAGGAACGGAAAGTAGATAAAGTTGCAAGAGAAGAATTTTAAGAACCAAAGTTATGGTTTTTGAGCGGTGTGCCAGGAAAGTTTTAATAAGTTGCAAGAGAAGAATTTTTAAGAACCAAAGTTACGGTTTTTGAGAGAGGAACGGAAAGTAGATAAAGTTGCAAGAGAAGAATTTTAAGAACCAAAGTTATGGTTTTTGAGCGGTGTGCCAGGAAAGTTTTAATAAGTTGAAAGAGAAGAATTTTTAAGAACCAAAGTTACGGTTTTTGAGAGAGGAACGGAAAGTAGATAAAGTTGCAAGAGAAGAATTTTAAGAACCAAAGTTATGGTTTTTGAGCGGTGTGCCAGGAAAGTTTTAATAAGTTGAAAGAGAAGAATTTTTAAGAACCAAAGCTACGGTTTTTGAGAGAGGAACGGAAAGTAGATAAAGTTGCAAGAGAAGAATTTTAAGAACCAAAGTTATGGTTTTTGAGCGGTGTGCCAGGAAAGTTTTAATAAGTTGAAAGAGAAGAATTTTTAAGAACCAAAGTTACGGTTTTTGAGAGAGGAACGGAAAGTAGATAAAGTTGCAAGAGAAGAATTTTAAGAACCAAAGTTATGGTTTTTGAGCGGTGTACCGGGAAAGATTTAATACGTTGCAAGAGAAGAATTTTTAAGAACAAAAGTTATGGTTTTTGAGAGAGGAACGGAAAGTAGATGAAGTTGCAAGAAAAGAATTTTAAGAACCAAAGTTATGTATGGTTTTTGAGCGGTGCACCAGGAAAGTTTTAATCAGTTGCAAGAGAATAATTTTTAAGAACGAAAGTTACGGTTTTTGAGAGAGGAACGGAAAGTAGATGCAAAGTAGTTGCGAGAGAAGAATTTTAAGAACCAAAGTTATGGTTTTTGAGCTGTGTGCCAGGAAAGTTTTCATAAGTTGCAAGAGAAGTATTTTAAGAAAGTTGCAATAGAGGAATTTTTAAGAACCAAAATTATGGTTTTTAAGCGAGGAACGGAAAGTAGATAATGTTGCAAGAGAAGAATTTGAAGAACCAAAGTTATGGTTTTTGAGCGGTGTGCCAGGAAAGTCTTAATAAATTGCAAAAGAAGAATTTTAAGAAAGTTGCAAGAGAAGAATTTTTAAGAACCAAAGTTATGGTTTTTGAGCGGTGTGCCAGGAAAGTTTTAGTAAGTTGCAAGAGAAGAATTTTTAAGAACTAAAGTTATGGTTTTTGAGAGAGGAACGGAAAGTAGATAAAGTTGCAGGAGAAGAATTTTAAGAACCAAAGTTATGGTTTTTGAGCGGTGTGCCAGGAAAGTTTTAGTAAGTTGCAAGAGAAGAATTTTTAAGAACCAAAGTTATGGTTTTTGAGAGAGGAACGGAAAGTAGATAAAGTTGCAGGAGAAGAATTTTAAGAACCAAAGTTATGGTTTTTGAGCGGTGTGTCAGGAAAGTTTTAATAAGTTGCAAGAGAAGAATTTTTAAGAACCAAAGTTATGGTTTTCGAGCGAGGAACGGAAAGTAGATACAAGAGAAAAATTTTAAGAACCAAAGTTATGGGCTTTGAACGAGGAACGGAAAGTAGATAAAGTTGCAAGAGAAGAATTTTAAGAACCAAAGTTATGGTTTTTGAGCGGTGTGCCAGGAAAGTCTTAATAAATTGCAAAAGAAGAATTTCAAGAAAGTTGCAAGAGAAGAATTTTTAAGAACCAAAGTTATGGTTTTTGAACGAGGAACGGAAAGTAGATAAAGTTGCAAGAGAAGAATTTTAAGAACCAAAGTTATGGTTTTTAGTGGTGCGCCAGGAAAGTTTTAATAAGTTGAAAGAGAAGAATTTTTAAAAACCAAAGTTATGGTTTTTGAGCGGTGTGCCAGGAAAGTTTTAGTAAGTTGCAAGAGAAGAATTTTTAAGAACCAAAGTTATGGTTTTTGAGAGAGGAACGGAAAGTAGATAAAGTTGCAAGAGAAGAATTTTAAGAACCAAAGTTATGGTTTTTGAGCGGTGTGCCAGGAAAGTTTTAATAAGTTGAAAGAGAAGAATTTTTAAGAACCAAAGCTACGGTTTTTGAGAGAGGAACGGAAAGTAGATAAAGTTGCAAGAGAAGAATTTTAAGAACCAAAGTTATGGTTTTTGAGCGGTGTGCCAGGAAAGATTTAATACGTTGCAAGAGAAGAATTTTTAAGAACAAAAGTTATGGTTTTTGAGAGAGGAACGGAAAGTAGATGAAGTTGCAAGAAAAGAATTTTAAGAACCAAAGTTATGGTTTTTGAGCGGTGTGCCAGGAAAGTTTTAATCAGTTGCAAGAGAATAATTTTTAAGAACCAAAGTTACGGTTTTTGAGAGAGGAACGGAAAGTAGATAAAGTTGCAAGAGAAGAATTTTAAGAACCAAAGTTATGGTTTTTGAGCGGTGTGCCAGGAAAGTTTTAATAAGTTGAAAGAGAAGAATTTTTAAGAACCAAAGCTACGGTTTTTGAGAGAGGAACGGAAAGTAGATAAAGTTGCAAGAGAAGAATTTTAAGAACCAAAGTTATGGTTTTTGAGCGGTGTGCCAGGAAAGTTTTAATAAGTTGAAAGAGAAGAATTTTTAAGAAACAAAGTTACGGTTTTTGAGAGAGGAACGGAAAGTAGATAAAGTTGCAAGAGAAGAATTTTAAGAACCAAAGTTATGGTTTTTGAGCGGTGTACCGGGAAAGATTTAATACGTTGCAAGAGAAGAATTTTTAAGAACAAAAGTTATGGTTTTTGAGAGAGGAACGGAAAGTAGATGAAGTTGCAAGAAAAGAATTTTAAGAACCAAAGTTATGTATGGTTTTTGAGCGGTGCACCAGGAAAGTTTTAATCAGTTGCAAGAGAATAATTTTTAAGAACGAAAGTTACGGTTTTTGAGAGAGGAACGGAAAGTAGATGCAAAGTAGTTGCGAGAGAAGAATTTTAAGAATCAAAGTTATGGTTTTTGAGCTGTGTGCCAGGAAAGTTTTCATAAGTTGCAAGAGAAGAATTTTTAAGAACCAAAGTTTTGGTTTTTGAGAGAGGAACGGAAAGTAGATGCAAAGTAGTTGCGAGAGAAGAATTTTAGGAACCAAAGTTATGGTTTTTGAGCTGTGTGCCAGGAAAGTTTTCATAAGTTGCAAGAGAAGTATTTTAAGAAAGTTGCAAGAGAGGAATTTTTAAGAACCAAAATTATGGTTTTTAAGCGAGGAACGGAAAGTAGATAATGTTGCAAGAGAAGAATTTGAAGAACCAAAGTTGTGGTTTTGGAGCGGTGTGCCAGGAAAGTGTTAATAAATTGCAAGAGAAGAAGTTTAAGAAAGTTGCAAGAGAAGAATTTTAAGAACCAAAGTTATGGTTTTTGAGCGGTGTGCCAGGAAAGTCTTAATAAATTGCAAAAGAAGAATTTTAAGAAAGTTGCAAGAGAAGAATTTTTAAGAACCAAAGTTATGGTTTTTGAGAGAGGAACGGAAAGTAGATAAAGTTGCAGGAGAAGAATTTTAAGAACCAAAGTTATGGTTTTTGAGCGGTGTGCCAGGAAAGTTTTAGTAAGTTGCAAGAGAAGAATTTTTAAGAACCAAAGTTATGGTTTTTGAGAGAGGAACGGAAAGTAGATAAAGTTGCAGGAGAAGAATTTTAAGAACCAAAGTTATGGTTTTTGAGCGGTGTGTCAGGAAAGTTTTAATAAGTTGCAAGAGAAGAATTTTTAAGAACCAAAGTTATGGTTTTCGAGCGAGGAACGGAAAGTAGATACAAGAGAAAAATTTTAAGAACCAAAGTTATGGGATTTGAACGAGGAACGGAAAGTAGATAAAGTTGCAAGAGAAGAATTTTAAGAACCAAAGTTATGGTTTTTGAGCTGTGTACCGGGAAAGATTTAATACGTTGCAAGAGAAGAATTTTTAAGAACAAAAGTTATGGTTTTTGAGAGAGGAACGGAAAGTAGATGAAGTTGCAAGAAAAGAATTTTAAGAACCAAAGTTATGTATGGTTTTTGAGCGGTGCACCAGGAAAGTTTTAATCAGTTGCAAGAGAATAATTTTTAAGAACGAAAGTTACGGTTTTTGAGAGAGGAACGGAAAGTAGATGCAAAGTAGTTGCGAGAGAAGAATTTTAAGAACCAAAGTTATGGTTTTTGAGCTGTGTGCCAGGAAAGTTTTCATAAGTTGCAAGAGAAGTATTTTAAGAAAGTTGCAATAGAGGAATTTTTAAGAACCAAAATTATGGTTTTTAAGCGAGGAACGGAAAGTAGATAATGTTGCAAGAGAAGAATTTGAAGAACCAAAGTTATGGTTTTTGAGCGGTGTGCCAGGAAAGTCTTAATAAATTGCAAAAGAAGAATTTTAAGAAAGTTGCAAGAGAAGAATTTTTAAGAACCAAAGTTATGGTTTTTGAGCGGTGTGCCAGGAAAGTTTTAGTAAGTTGCAAGAGAAGAATTTTTAAGAACCAAAGTTATGGTTTTTGAGAGAGGAACGGAAAGTAGATAAAGTTGCAGGAGAAGAATTTTAAGAACCAAAGTTATGGTTTTTGAGCGGTGTGCCAGGAAAGTTTTAGTAAGTTGCAAGAGAAGAATTTTTAAGAACCAAAGTTATGGTTTTTGAGAGAGGAACGGAAAGTAGATAAAGTTGCAGGAGAAGAATTTTAAGAACCAAAGTTATGGTTTTTGAGCGGTGTGTCAGGAAAGTTTTAATAAGTTGCAAGAGAAGAATTTTTAAGAACCAAAGTTATGGTTTTCGAGCGAGGAACGGAAAGTAGATACAAGAGAAAAATTTTAAGAACCAAAGTTATGGGCTTTGAACGAGGAACGGAAAGTAGATAAAGTTGCAAGAGAAGAATTTTAAGAACCAAAGTTATGGTTTTTGAGCGGTGTGCCAGGAAAGTCTTAATAAATTGCAAAAGAAGAATTTCAAGAAAGTTGCAAGAGAAGAATTTTTAAGAACCAAAGTTATGGTTTTTGAACGAGGAACGGAAAGTAGATAAAGTTGCAAGAGAAGAATTTTAAGAACCAAAGTTATGGTTTTTAGTGGTGCGCCAGGAAAGTTTTAATAAGTTGAAAGAGAAGAATTTTTAAAAACCAAAGTTATGGTTTTTGAGCGGTGTGCCAGGAAAGTTTTAGTAAGTTGCAAGAGAAGAATTTTTAAGAACCAAAGTTATGGTTTTTGAGAGAGGAACGGAAAGTAGATAAAGTTGCAGGAGAAGAATTTTAAGAACCAAAGTTATGGTTTTTGAGCGGTGTGTCAGGAAAGTTTTAATAAGTTGCAAGAGAAGAATTTTTAACAACCAAAGTTATGGTTTTCGAGTGAGGAACGGAAAATAGATACAAGAGAAAAATTTTAAGAACCAAAGTTATGGGCTTTGAACGAGGAACGGAAAGTAGATAAAGTTGCAAGAGAAGAATTTTAAGAACCAAAGTTATGGTTTTTGAGCTGTGTGCCAGGAAAGTTTTAATAAGTTGCAAGAGAAGAATTTTTAAGAACCAAAGTTATGGTTTTTGAGAGAGGAACGGAAAGTAGATAAAGTTTCAAGAGAAGAATTTTAAGAACCAAAGTTATGGTTTTTGAGCGGTGTGCCAGGAAAGTCTTAATAAATTGCAAAAGAAGAATTTCAAGAAAGTTGCAAGAGAAGAATTTTTAAGAACCAAAGTTACGGTTTTTGAGAGAGGAACGGAAAGTAGATAAAGTTGCAAGAGAAGAATTTTAAGAACCAAAGTTATGGTTTTTGAGCGGTGTGCCAGGAAAGTTTTAATAAGTTGAAAGAGAAGAATTTTTAAGAACCAAAGTTACGGTTTTTGAGAGAGGAACGGAAAGTAGATAAAGTTGCAAGAGAAGAATTTTAAGAACCAAAGTTATGGTTTTTGAGCGGTGTGCCAGGAAAGTTTTAATAAGTTGAAAGAGAAGAATTTTTAAGAACCAAAGTTACGGTTTTTGAGAGAGGAACGGAAAGTAGATAAAGTTGCAAGAGAAGAATTTTAAGAACCAAAGTTATGGTTTTTGAGCGGTGTGCCAGGAAAGTTTTAATAAGTTGAAAGAGAAGAATTTTTAAGAACCAAAGCTACGGTTTTTGAGAGAGGAACGGAAAGTAGATAAAGTTGCAAGAGAAGAATTTTAAGAACCAAAGTTATGGTTTTTGAGCGGTGTGCCAGGAAAGATTTAATACGTTGCAAGAGAAGAATTTTTAAGAACAAAAGTTATGGTTTTTGAGAGAGGAACGGAAAGTAGATAAAGTTGCAAGAAAAGAATTTTAAGAACCAAAGTTATGGTTTTTGAGCGGTGTGCCAGGAAAGTTTTAATAAGTTGCAAAGAGAAGAATTTTTAAGAACCAAAGCTACGGTTTTTGAGAGAGGAACGGAAAGTAGATAAAGTTGCAAGAGAAGAATTTTAAGAACCAAAGTTATGGTTTTTGAGCGGTGTGCCAGGAAAGTTTTAATAAGTTGAAAGAGAAGAATTTTTAAGAACCAAAGTTACGGTTTTTGAGAGAGGAACGGAAAGTAGATAAAGTTGCAAGAGAAGAATTTTAAGAACCAAAGTTATGGTTTTTGAGCGGTGTACCGGGAAAGATTTAATACGTTGCAAGAGAAGAATTTTTAAGAACAAAAGTTATGGTTTTTGAGAGAGGAACGGAAAGTAGATGAAGTTGCAAGAAAAGAATTTTAAGAACCAAAGTTATGTATGGTTTTTGAGCGGTGCACCAGGAAAGTTTTAATCAGTTGCAAGAGAATAATTTTTAAGAACGAAAGTTACGGTTTTTGAGAGAGGAACGGAAAGTAGATGCAAAGTAGTTGCGAGAGAAGAATTTTAAGAATCAAAGTTATGGTTTTTGAGCTGTGTGCCAGGAAAGTTTTCATAAGTTGCAAGAGAAGAATTTTTAAGAACCAAAGTTATGGTTTTTGAGAGAGGAACGGAAAGTAGATGCAAAGTAGTTGCGAGAGAAGAATTTTAGGAACCAAAGTTATGGTTTTTGAGCTGTGTGCCAGGAAAGTTTTCATAAGTTGCAAGAGAAGTATTTTAAGAAAGTTGCAAGAGAGGAATTTTTAAGAACCAAAATTATGGTTTTTAAGCGAGGAACGGAAAGTAGATAATGTTGCAAGAGAAGAATTTGAAGAACCAAAGTTGTGGTTTTGGAGCGGTGTGCCAGGAAAGTGTTAATAAATTGCAAGAGAAGAAGTTTAAGAAAGTTGCAAGAGAAGAATTTTAAGAACCAAAGTTATGGTTTTTGAGCGGTGTGCCAGGAAAGTCTTAATAAATTGCAAAAGAAGAATTTTAAGAAAGTTGCAAGAGAAGAATTTTTAAGAACCAAAGTTATGGTTTTTGAGAGAGGAACGGAAAGTAGATAAAGTTGCAGGAGAAGAATTTTAAGAACCAAAGTTATGGTTTTTGAGCGGTGTGCCAGGAAAGTTTTAGTAAGTTGCAAGAGAAGAATTTTTAAGAACCAAAGTTATGGTTTTTGAGAGAGGAACGGAAAGTAGATAAAGTTGCAGGAGAAGAATTTTAAGAACCAAAGTTATGGTTTTTGAGCGGTGTGTCAGGAAAGTTTTAATAAGTTGCAAGAGAAGAATTTTTAAGAACCAAAGTTATGGTTTTCGAGCGAGGAACGGAAAGTAGATACAAGAGAAAAATTTTAAGAACCAAAGTTATGGGATTTGAACGAGGAACGGAAAGTAGATAAAGTTGCAAGAGAAGAATTTTAAGAACCAAAGTTATGGTTTTTGAGCTGTGTGCCAGGAAATTTTAATAAGTTGCAAGAGAAGAATTTTTAAGAACCAAAGTTATGGTTTTTGAGAGAGGAACGGAAAGTAGATAAAGTTTCAAGAGAAGAATTTTAAGAACCAAAGTTATGGTTTTTGAGCGGTGTGCCAGGAAAGTCTTAATAAATTGCAAAAGAAGAATTTCAAGAAAGTTGCAAGAGAAGAATTTTTAAGAACCAAAGTTATGGTTTTTGAACGAGGAACGGAAAGTAGATAAAGTTGCAAGAGAAGAATTTTAAGAACCAAAGTTATGGTTTTTAGCGGTGCGCCAGGAAAGTTTTAATAAGTTGAAAGAGAAGAATTTTTAAGAACCAAAGTTATGGTTTTTGAGCGGTGTGCCAGGAAAGTTTTAGTAAGTTGCAAGAGAAGAATTTTTAAGAACCAAAGTTATGGTTTTTGAGAGAGGAACGGAAAGTAGATAAAGTTGCAGGAGAAGAATTTTAAGAACCAAAGTTATGGTTTTTGAGCGGTGTGTCAGGAAAGTTTTAATAAGTTGCAAGAGAAGAATTTTTAACAACCAAAGTTATGGTTTTCGAGTGAGGAACGGAAAATAGATACAAGAGAAAAATTTTAAGAACCAAAGTTATGGGCTTTGAACGAGGAACGGAAAGTAGATAAAGTTGCAAGAGAAGAATTTTAAGAACCAAAGTTATGGTTTTTGAGCTGTGTGCCAGGAAAGTTTTAATAAGTTGCAAGAGAAGAATTTTTAAGAACCAAAGTTATGGTTTTTGAGAGAGGAACGGAAAGTAGATAAAGTTTCAAGAGAAGAATTTTAAGAACCAAAGTTATGGTTTTTGAGCGGTGTGCCAGGAAAGTCTTAATAAATTGCAAAAGAAGAATTTCAAGAAAGTTGCAAGAGAAGAATTTTTAAGAACCAAAGTTACGGTTTTTGAGAGAGGAACGGAAAGTAGATAAAGTTGCAAGAGAAGAATTTTAAGAACCAAAGTTATGGTTTTTGAGCGGTGTGCCAGGAAAGTTTTAATAAGTTGAAAGAGAAGAATTTTTAAGAACCAAAGTTACGGTTTTTGAGAGAGGAACGGAAAGTAGATAAAGTTGCAAGAGAAGAATTTTAAGAACCAAAGTTATGGTTTTTGAGCGGTGTGCCAGGAAAGTTTTAATAAGTTGAAAGAGAAGAATTTTTGAGAACCAAAGTTACGGTTTTTGAGAGAGGAACGGAAAGTAGATAAAGTTGCAAGAGAAGAATTTTAAGAACCAAAGTTATGGTTTTTGAGCGGTGTGCCAGGAAAGTTTTAATAAGTTGAAAGAGAAGAATTTTTAAGAACCAAAGCTACGGTTTTTGAGAGAGGAACGGAAAGTAGATAAAGTTGCAAGAGAAGAATTTTAAGAACCAAAGTTATGGTTTTTGAGCGGTGTGCCAGGAAAGTTTTAATAAGTTGCAAGAGAAGAATTTTTAAGAACCAAAGTTACGGTTTTTGAGAGAGGAACGGAAAGTAGATAAAGTTGCAAGAGAAGAATTTTAAGAACCAAAGTTATGGTTTTTGAGCGGTGTGCCAGGAAAGTTTTAATAAGTTGAAAGAGAAGAATTTTTAAGAACCAAAGTTACGGTTTTTGAGAGAGGAACGGAAAGTAGATAAAGTTGCAAGAGAAGAATTTTAAGAACCAAAGTTATGGTTTTTGAGCGGTGTGCCAGGAAAGTTTTAATAAGTTGAAAGAGAAGAATTTTTAAGAACCAAAGCTACGGTTTTTGAGAGAGGAACGGAAAGTAGATAAAGTTGCAAGAGAAGAATTTTAAGAACCAAAGTTATGGTTTTTGAGCGGTGTGCCAGGAAAGTTTTAATAAGTTGAAAGAGAAGAATTTTTAAGAACCAAAGTTACGGTTTTTGAGAGAGGAACGGAAAGTAGATAAAGTTGCAAGAGAAGAATTTTAAGAACCAAAGTTATGGTTTTTGAGCGGTGTACCGGGAAAGATTTAATACGTTGCAAGAGAAGAATTTTTAAGAACAAAAGTTATGGTTTTTGAGAGAGGAACGGAAAGTAGATGAAGTTGCAAGAAAAGAATTTTAAGAACCAAAGTTATGTATGGTTTTTGAGCGGTGCACCAGGAAAGTTTTAATCAGTTGCAAGAGAATAATTTTTAAGAACGAAAGTTACGGTTTTTGAGAGAGGAACGGAAAGTAGATGCAAAGTAGTTGCGAGAGAAGAATTTTAAGAACCAAAGTTATGGTTTTTGAGCTGTGTGCCAGGAAAGTTTTCATAAGTTGCAAGAGAAGTATTTTAAGAAAGTTGCAATAGAGGAATTTTTAAGAACCAAAATTATGGTTTTTAAGCGAGGAACGGAAAGTAGATAATGTTGCAAGAGAAGAATTTGAAGAACCAAAGTTATGGTTTTTGAGCGGTGTGCCAGGAAAGTCTTAATAAATTGCAAAAGAAGAATTTTAAGAAAGTTGCAAGAGAAGAATTTTTAAGAACCAAAGTTATGGTTTTTGAGCGGTGTGCCAGGAAAGTTTTAGTAAGTTGCAAGAGAAGAATTTTTAAGAACCAAAGTTATGGTTTTTGAGAGAGGAACGGAAAGTAGATAAAGTTGCAGGAGAAGAATTTTAAGAACCAAAGTTATGGTTTTTGAGCGGTGTGCCAGGAAAGTTTTAGTAAGTTGCAAGAGAAGAATTTTTAAGAACCAAAGTTATGGTTTTTGAGAGAGGAACGGAAAGTAGATAAAGTTGCAGGAGAAGAATTTTAAGAACCAAAGTTATGGTTTTTGAGCGGTGTGTCAGGAAAGTTTTAATAAGTTGCAAGAGAAGAATTTTTAAGAACCAAAGTTATGGTTTTCGAGCGAGGAACGGAAAGTAGATACAAGAGAAAAATTTTAAGAACCAAAGTTATGGGCTTTGAACGAGGAACGGAAAGTAGATAAAGTTGCAAGAGAAGAATTTTAAGAACCAAAGTTATGGTTTTTGAGCGGTGTGCCAGGAAAGTTTTAATAAGTTGAAAGAGAAGAATTTTTAAGAACCAAAGTTACGGTTTTTGAGAGAGGAACGGAAAGTAGATAAAGTTGCAAGAGAAGAATTTTAAGAACCAAAGTTATGGTTTTTGAGCGGTGTACCGGGAAAGATTTAATACGTTGCAAGAGAAGAATTTTTAAGAACAAAAGTTATGGTTTTTGAGAGAGGAACGGAAAGTAGATGAAGTTGCAAGAAAAGAATTTTAAGAACCAAAGTTATGTATGGTTTTTGAGCGGTGCACCAGGAAAGTTTTAATCAGTTGCAAGAGAATAATTTTTAAGAACGAAAGTTACGGTTTTTGAGAGAGGAACGGAAAGTAGATGCAAAGTAGTTGCGAGAGAAGAATTTTAAGAACCAAAGTTATGGTTTTTGAGCTGTGTGCCAGGAAAGTTTTCATAAGTTGCAAGAGAAGTATTTTAAGAAAGTTGCAATAGAGGAATTTTTAAGAACCAAAATTATGGTTTTTAAGCGAGGAACGGAAAGTAGATAATGTTGCAAGAGAAGAATTTGAAGAACCAAAGTTATGGTTTTTGAGCGGTGTGCCAGGAAAGTCTTAATAAATTGCAAAAGAAGAATTTTAAGAAAGTTGCAAGAGAAGAATTTTTAAGAACCAAAGTTATGGTTTTTGAGCGGTGTGCCAGGAAAGTTTTAGTAAGTTGCAAGAGAAGAATTTTTAAGAACCAAAGTTATGGTTTTTGAGAGAGGAACGGAAAGTAGATAAAGTTGCAGGAGAAGAATTTTAAGAACCAAAGTTATGGTTTTTGAGCGGTGTGCCAGGAAAGTTTTAGTAAGTTGCAAGAGAAGAATTTTTAAGAACCAAAGTTATGGTTTTTGAGAGAGGAACGGAAAGTAGATAAAGTTGCAGGAGAAGAATTTTAAGAACCAAAGTTATGGTTTTTGAGCGGTGTGTCAGGAAAGTTTTAATAAGTTGCAAGAGAAGAATTTTTAAGAACCAAAGTTATGGTTTTCGAGCGAGGAACGGAAAGTAGATACAAGAGAAAAATTTTAAGAACCAAAGTTATGGGCTTTGAACGAGGAACGGAAAGTAGATAAAGTTGCAAGAGAAGAATTTTAAGAACCAAAGTTATGGTTTTTGAGCTGTGTGCCAGGAAATTTTAATAAGTTGCAAGAGAAGAATTTTTAAGAACCAAAGTTATGGTTTTCGAGAGAGGAACGGAAAGTAGATAAAGTTTCAAGAGGAGAATTTTAAGAACCAAAGTTATGGTTTTTGAGCGGTGTGCCAGGAAAGTCTTAATAAATTGCAAAAGAAGAATTTCAAGAAAGTTGCAAGAGAAGAATTTTTAAGAACCAAAGTTATGGTTTTTGAACGAGGAACGGAAAGTAGATAAAGTTGCAAGAGAAGAATTTTAAGAACCAAAGTTATGGTTTTTAGCGGTGTGCCAGGAAAGTTTTAATAAGTTGAAAGAGAAGAATTTTTAAGAACCAAAGTTATGGTTTTTGAGAGAGGAACGGAAAGTAGATAAAGTTGCAGGAGAAGAATTTTAAGAACCAAAGTTATGGTTTTTGAGCTGTGTGTCAGGAAAGTTTTAATAAGTTGAAAGAGAAGAATTTTTAAGAACCAAAGTTACAGGTTTTTGAGAGAGGAACGGAAAGTAGATAAAGTTGCAAGAGAAGAATTTTAAGAACCAAAGTTATGGTTTTTGAGCGGTGTGCCAGGAAAGTTTTAATAAGTTGAAAGAGAAGAATTTTTAAGAACCAAAGTTACGGTTTTTGAGAGAGGAACGGAAAGTAGATAAAGTTGCAAGAGAAGAATTTTAAGAACCAAAGTTATGGTTTTTGAGCGGTGTGCCAGGAAAGTTTTAATAAGTTGAAAGAGAAGAATTTTTAAGAACCAAAGCTACGGTTTTTGGGAGAGGAACGGAAAGTAGATAAAGTTGCAAGAGAAGAATTTTAAGAACCAAAGTTATGGTTTTTGAGCGGTGTGCCAGGAAAGTTTTAATAAGTTGCAAGAGAAGAATTTTTAAGAACCAAAGTTACGGTTTTTGAGAGAGGAACGGAAAGTAGATAAAGTTGCAAGAGAAGAATTTTAAGAACCAAAGTTATGGTTTTTGAGCGGTGTGCCAGGAAAGTTTTCATAAGTTGAAAGAGAAGAATTTTTAAGAACCAAAGTTACGGTTTTTGAGAGAGGAACGGAAAGTAGATAAAGTTGCAAGAGAAGAATTTTAAGAACCAAAGTTATGGTTTTTGAGCGGTGTGCCAGGAAAGTTTTAATAAGTTGAAAGAGAAGAATTTTTAAGAACCAAAGTTACGGTTTTTGAGAGAGGAACGGAAAGTAGATAAAGTTGCAAGAGAAGAATTTTAAGAACCAAAGTTATGGTTTTTGAGCGGTGTGCCAGGAAAGTTTTAATAAGTTGAAAGAGAAGAATTTTTAAGAACCAAAGTTACGGTTTTTGAGAGAGGAACGGAAAGTAGATAAAGTTGCAAGAGAAGAATTTTAAGAACCAAAGTTATGGTTTTTGAGCTGTGTGCCAGGAAAGTTTTCATAAGTTGCAAGAGAAGTATTTTAAGAAAGTTGCAATAGAGGAATTTTTAAGAACCAAAATTATGGTTTTTAAGCGAGGAACGGAAAGTAGATAATGTTGCAAGAGAAGAATTTGAAGAACCAAAGTTGTGGTTTTCGAGCGGTGTGCCAGGAAAGTCTTAATAAATTGCAAAAGAAGAATTTTAAGAAAGTTGCAAGAGAAGAATTTTTAAGAACCAAAGTTATGGTTTTTGAGTGGTGTGCCAGGAAAGTTTTAGTAAGTTGCAAGAGAAGAATTTTTAAGAACCAAAGTTATGGTTTTTGAGCGGTGTGCCAGGAAAGTTTTAGTAAGTTGCAAGAGAAGAATTTTTAAGAACCAAAGTTATGGTTTTTGAGAGAGGAACGGAAAGTAGATAAAGTTGCAGGAGAAGAATTTTAAGAACCAAAGTTATGGTTTTTGAGCGGTGTGCCAGGAAAGTTTTAGTAAGTTGCAAGAGAAGAATTTTTAAGAACCAAAGTTATGGTTTTTGAGAGAGGAACGGAAAGTAGATAAAGTTGCAGGAGAAGAATTTTAAGAACCAAAGTTATGGTTTTTGAGCGGTGTGTCAGGAAAGTTTTAATAAGTTGCAAGAGAAGAATTTTTAAGAACCGAAGTTATGGTTTTCGAGCGAGGAACGGAAAGTAGATACAAGAGAAAAATTTTAAGAACCAAAGTTATGGGCTTTGAACGAGGAACGGAAAGTAGATAAAGTTGCAAGAGAAGAATTTTAAGAACCAAAGTTATGGTTTTTGAGCTGTGTGCCAGGAAATTTTAATAAGTTGCAAGAGAAGAATTTTTAAGAACCAAAGTTATGGTTTTCGAGAGAGGAACGGAAAGTAGATAAAGTTTCAAGAGGAGAATTTTAAGAACCAAAGTTATGGTTTTTGAGCGGTGTGCCAGGAAAGTCTTAATAAATTGCAAAAGAAGAATTTCAAGAAAGTTGCAAGAGAAGAATTTTTAAGAACCAAAGTTATGGTTTTTGAACGAGGAACGGAAAGTAGATAAAGTTGCAAGAGAAGAATTTTAAGAACCAAAGTTATGGTTTTTAGCGGTGTGCCAGGAAAGTTTTAATAAGTTGAAAGAGAAGAATTTTTAAGAACCAAAGTTATGGTTTTTGAGAGAGGAACGGAAAGTAGATAAAGTTGCAGGAGAAGAATTTTAAGAACCAAAGTTATGGTTTTTGAGCTGTGTGTCAGGAAAGTTTTAATAAGTTGCAAGAGAAGAATTTTTAAGAACCAAAGTTATGGTTTTCGAGCGAGGAACGGAAAGTAGATACAAGAGAAAAATTTTAAGAACCAAAGTTATGGGCTTTGAACGAGGAACGGAAAGGAGATGAAGTTGCAAGAGAAGAATTTTAAGAACCAAAGTTATGGTTTTTGAGCTGTGTGCCAGGAAATTTTAATAAGTTGCAAGAGAAGAATTTTTAAGAACCAAAGTTATGGTTTTTGAGAGAGGAACGGAAAGTAGATAAAGTTGCAAGAGAAGAATTTTAAGAACCAAAGTTATGGTTTTTGAGCGGTGTGCCAGGAAAGTTCTAATAAATTGCAAGAGAAGAATTTTAAGAACCAAAGTTATTGTTTTTTGAGCGACGAACTGTTAGTATTGAATGCAAGATAAGTCTAAATGGCACCGTTGTTGATCAGGTAAGCGAGTTTGCATATTTACGAGGCATGTTTAACAGATTGAACAAATTAGATGGTGAAATTAGTAAGCGAGTGATAACTTTATTAAAAGTAATTGCTGCTTTAGAAGGATTTCACAGGAATGATGTGTTCTCAAGACAGTCCCGAATAACTGTGTGTGAAGGTGTAATTATCTTTAACTGATTGTTCTGTGTCTGGCGCTCTTTGGCCAAACCTGGCCCTTGCGCCACTAAAATCAATTAACTAACTAACTAACGAAGGTTTAATTGTTCTTACTTAGATGTACGGCAGCGAAACCTGGGTACTGCAGAAAAAACAAAAGTGTCCCTTGTGTGCTGGCGAGATGCGTTACTTCCGGAGGGTTTGTGCTTATCACGTGCTTATCATGCGAGGAATGAAGATGACTTGCAGATGAGGCAAAATGTTGTCAGTAACGTGGAGACAAATATTCTTAGGTGGTGTGGCCATGTTTAAAGAATGAGTGATGAGATCATGAATGGAATACGGGAGAACACCATACAGTACAAATTTTGAAGAATACAATCCGTTTTTTTACACCAAAAAGACGGATTGTCATCTTCGAAATTTCAGCGATGAGATGCTTACTAAGAGAATTTATTTAGCCCATGTGGCAGGAAAGAAAGGTAGAGGAAGGCCAAGGAACTCATGTGAAGACCAGATTCAGGAAAGTCTGCATGAGAAATAGGTAATGGTAAGAAATACAAAAGGTCTTATCTGCGGCGTGTGATGAATGTTAATGAAGCTCGAGCTGTGTGCCGAGATCGCTGTAAATAGAGAGATCTGACACAGCAAGAGCATTTTGTTTATGTGAGGAGTTGACTTCTGAATAACAGAGAACAGCTTAGTGATATGTAGGTATGTACGTCCTTTGCTAACAGCGGGAATCAAACCCTCCGGATGCTTCACGGATGAAATTTGTCGCTGCAATTTTGCCGTCTTGACAAGTGAGTCTCCTCTGTGATAGGTACGTCACACAGTTTAACAACAAGCGAATAAAATCCCTTTCAAACATTATAAGATGTATCATTATGGAAAAAAACAGCAAATAATATGATCTGGAAGACAATTAATAGTGAATGATATATTCTAAAAGTCCTTATGAAGCAGAAATGAGGCAGACAACACAAAGCATCCCTGTGCATTGGAAGGAAAGTTAGAGAAAAGGAGCATAAAAGACGCAGAGGAAGAAGAAAATGAATGATTGCCTGAGAAAGAAATAGGCAGAAAAGATAGGTCAGACAAAGATGCAGAAGGTTGATTAGGATGGTAATTTACATCCAGACTGGATACATCATTCGAAAATAAGAAATATCTTTAATCTAACGCACAATAAAAATGCGCGACAAGGAACCCTCATCAGGAAATTATTTCTTTTATTTGTTTTAGAGAGCGTGAAATTCCCGAAGAATTTACCTTCGTATTAACAATGAGAGGTATTATTCACTTTATAAGAATGGCGAGGAAGGTCTCAAAGCACTTTTCAGCCGGAAGCGACAACGCCTTTCATCCTGGAAGAACATCAATGACATACGTTTTTAAACTCTGCTATGAAATGACGCCGGAGGGTTTGCAAACAAGGACAGAAGTTCTTAATCATATCCTTTTGTTTTTGCATAAACAGAACCTTTCCTCAACTTCTGTCGTCGTCTAGGATGCCTTCTAGCAAAATGCATGAACTATTTTTTCCTTAAGAGTAACGGGGAATTTATAACGGTCCTTAAGTTTTTTCATAGAGTTCTAATCTGCGTTGATGTTCAAATATACATCAGAATTTTTCCATTGTCTGAAAAATACAACAGCAGACATAATGTTTCATGTATTTCAATAATAAAGGCCATGAACGTAGTAATCTTATCTTATCTGGGGGCACGGACGTCGCTAGACTTCGAAATCAGGATGGGAGATGGGTGAGTGTGCTTGATAACAACTTTTGTTTTTACGAAACAATGAATAAATGAATTTTTAATGTTTTTTTTTTTATTGAAGGTTTAACGACCACCGTGAGCAATTCATAGGGGAGGAGAGCTGGCTGTAAGCAGTCGTCTGTCCCTAATTTAAGGTCACTAGTTCCAGGGAAGGGATAGAGCTCGTGTCGTAAGGAAAAAACAACATCCACGCCTCACTGGGATTCGAACCCGGACCCTTCTCGGACGAATGGTCATAAGCCAGTGCCTGCGTCCCAAGGGCGGCTTTAATGTTTTTCAGCAAAGGAATTCGTGCAATCCCCCCACCCACGCACACACCTGGACATACATACATACATACACGGAACTGACTAGTTACGCCATTAGTGTAAGATAGAAGTTTTGGTGGAATGTCGCTTTCTACTTTTTGCTTGCTAAATGCATTATCTTAAATTGCTTTCCAAAATTTTCATTTTTGCTTACGGAAAAAGAACTGTTCTTGAACAATTTATTTAAAAGATAATGTCGTTTTTCTTTATCTAAATCAAATTTTAACGTCGTGCCCCGTAGACTCAATACCTCCACACACACACACACACCCTCCTTAATTTCCTTCCTTCAAGCCAGCGACTTCGTCTTGCACTGCTTTCATGCAAAGCAGTCGTCAGCCACTTTCTGCAATTTCACTATCCCGGAGGAGTCTTAAGAGCGCTAGTGTACCGTTGGACTCCACTTTCCGTGTTGGAATCCCCTATTTTGTAAAGAAAACAAACAGAGCAATCAGTAGTGACCCCTGAGTGAATTCCTATTTACCTTTCTCATTAACGCCGTGGTCATACAAACATGACAAGTTAGTAAAATCATGCCATGCATTGATTATGATACACTTTCCAACATACCAGAAATCATTACTCAAGTTATGAGGATAATGGCCGTGGAATAAATCTCGTTCCTGTGCCCTAACCTTTGACCCCATTTCGATGATGTTCAACAGAACCGGTTCCGGAACGACGTGATAAAGTTTTGTCGAAACCGAAGCATTTTTACGTACGTTATGGTGCATAAGGGCAATGGAATTGATCCCGCTCCTATGTCCTGACCTTTGATCCCGTTCCGTCCATTTTCACTAGGTTTGGTCCTCAGGTGGTTCCCTACCACATACTAAAATTTCATTGAAATCGAACCATTTTAGTCAAGTTATGATGCATAAGAGCAACGGAATGGATCCCGCTCCTATGTCGTGACCTTTGACCAATTTTCGCCCATTTTCAATAGGGTTGGTCTCCTACGATATAGAAAAATTTCATCGAAATCGAACCATTTTTAGTCAAGTTATGACGCATAAGAGCAATGGAATGGATCCCGCTCCTATGTCGCGACCTTTGACCCCATTTCGTCCATTTTCAACAGGTTCGGTCACCAGGTGGTTCCCTACCACATACTAAAATTTCATCGAAATCGAACCATTTTTACGCGAAATATCGTGCGGACGGACAAAGCTGGAGCATATATGCTTCTTCAACCTACGGTTGGAAAGCGTAAAAAAAGAGGTTCAAACTAAGGAATTGGACGAATGGAGAACAATTAAAATTTCATGGCCCTTCTTGATGCTATTTTGATAACCTTTTTTGGTGACGTAAACATCACACATCCTAAGGGAAGATACGAAGCCAACCCGGTGGCGCAGTGGTCTGAGGCGCTGGCTTCTGATCATTCGTCCGTAAGGGTTCCGGGTTCGAATCCCGGTCAGGCATGGATGTTGTGTTTGTCTTACGGCCCTGGCTCTCTTCCGTCCCTGGAACCAGTGACCCTAAATTAGGGACGGGCGACTGCTTATAGCCCATTGAGTTGCTCACGGTGGTCGTTAAACCTCCAATCAAAAAAAAAAACTACAAATATTTTTGCCGCACCTGTGGCGCAGTGGTCTAAGGCGCTGGCCTCTGATCATTCGTCCGTAAGGGGTCCGGGTTCGAATCCCGGTGAGGCATGGATGTTGTGTTTGTCTTACGGCACTGGCTCTCTCCCTTCCCTGGAACCAGTGACCCTAAATTAGGGACGGGCGACTGCTTATAGCCCATTGAGTTGCTCACGGTGGTCGTTAAACCTCCAATCAAAAAAAAAAAAAAAAAAAAAAACTAGAAATATTTTTGCCGCCCCTGTGGCGCAGTGGTCTAAGGCGCTGGCCTCTGATCATTCGTCCGTAAGGGGTCCGGGTTCGAATCCCGGTGAGGCATGGATGTTGTGTTTGTCTTGCGGCACTGGCTCTCTCCCTTCCCTGGAACCAGTGACCCTAAATTAGGGACGGGCGACTGCTTATAGCCCATTGAGTTGCTCACGGTGGTCGTTAAACCTAAAATCAAAAAAAAAAAAAAAAAAAAAAAAAAACTAGAAGTATTTTTGCCGCCCCTGTGGTGCAGTGGTCTAAGGCGCTGGCCTCTGATCATTCGTCCGTAAGGGGTCCGGGTTCGAATCCCGGTGAGGCATGGATGTTGTGTTTGTCTTACGGCACTGGCTCTCTCCCTTCCCTGGAACCAGTGACCCTAAATTAGGGACGGGCGACTGCTTATAGCCCATTGAGTTGCTCACGGTTGTCGTTAAACCTCCAATCAAAAAAAAAAAAAAAATACGAATGGCTGCATGAAATAAAACTTATTACTTTGCAAAGTGTAGATTGCATTTTAAATTATGCGGAAAAAATGACACATTTTGAACTGGGTGAGCGAGACAAATTTCATGCCCACCCTACCCCCTATGTGACGCCCCTGTCTGAGGGTAGGTACTTGAAATTACGCCTCTTTGTGTTCAAAAGTTCCTTATTTCCACTCAAATGGGTATTTTCTCATACCTTCGTTATAGTAAAGTATTATGATCGTTAAAAAATCTCACTTCCAGTTTTCGACATACCTAAAATTTAAAAAATTAGGTGAGTACCCAAGAGTCAACGGTTTTAAATATCAAGTGAAACGTAAGAGTTATGTGGACAACACAACACGTGCAGAAATGCAGAATGAAAACGAACCATCACAGAATGAATGAGTATTTTTATTCATTTTCATTTATTTTTATTTTATTTATTTATTTGTCATGTTACACGCAGTTAATTCCGTAGCAACCTAGCAGGGAACCAGAGGAAAAGGCTAATATTTGGCTGACTAGGCCCTGAAATAAGAAAAATGTCAAGTAATTACATGTACATATTTTTCAAATAATATACACACATTTGCAATATACGATGTAACTAAAATTAATCAAATTTAACTACTAACATAGTATTCCTTTAGTGCTTTTTTAAATGATACAAAACTGGCAAATGATTTTATATGAATCGGCCACCCGTTCCAAGGTCAATGTGCATTAATATTGAAATAAAGCGCATTAGTACGAGCTCTTGGAATTAAAAAGTTATCATACCCACGAGTTTGATAACTGTGAACAGAATAACATAAATTTATTACACTGAGATGTTTGTTGGTATAAACACTCTCATGCATTGACAACATCAGTCGATAATTGTATAATATCTCAAAGATCAATTAACGACTGAACAGGATATCCACATTTTCCAGTGGATTCAACAAACGAACGATTTTTTTTTTGTTTGTAAAGAAAACATTCTATTAATGTTACATTCAGTTGTCGTACTCCAAGCAAGCAGACAATATGACAGGTCGGGATAAATGAAAGAATAATAGAGTGCTAATTTAATATTTAATGGCAATAGAACTGAAACTCTAGATAAAACTACTATTCCAGACCTCAAGTCCCGCGAAATAGCTTCAGATCAGATCATATGTAGAGGATTTTAAGAAGGGAGTGTCTGACCCCAGGTCTTAAACAACCGTTATAAATAGGAAACTAGGAGATTTAGGCTAGAACACCCGATAGGAAAGTGACACGGAAGCGAAGTAGAAAGGAAATAGCTTCAACATGGTCATCCCACTTTAAATACTCCTGAGACAAAACACTTAAGAACTTAACCCTATCTTGAAACATCAAAGGAATATTATTCAAAATCCCTTCCGGTAGAGCCTGAACTCGAGCTTTTCGCCCAGAAAGAAAACAGACATGTAGTTTTTGTGGTATTAAGAGTTGACAAATTGTAACGAAAATAAGTCTGAAATTCCTGTAAAGCGTTGTTAACACGAGGTATTAAGTCATACACCGTATCACCAGAAAAAAAAGGTAGTAAACGTAACAAAAAGAAGATGCTTTCGGAGTAGGGCTTGAAAAAATTCCGTTCAAGGTTAAACGCTCAGAGGGGCTTTCTGCAGTAGAGGACAAATGTCCATTTACTTCTTCATCCCTACGACGCATTCGGAAAGGTCACGGAGATTATGCGTATCCCTATATGGTTTTACATACCTCCATCCACTGCTTCGGACGATTCCATTCACCCATAAGAGGGGGTTCACAACTCACAGTGTAACTTATTATTATCGTTGTTAGTTGCGCGTAATAATGTGTGCGGTTAACTAAGGTATTTACAAAAGAAGATACTAAAGTGTATAACTTTGTTTTTGAGTTAAAATGTCCGGCAAATTTATTCACGTTCTGTTGACTTCTATTTCTTACGCTTCTCAGAGTAAGAAATTACGCCCTTGGTATGACCATCCTGGGAGGGCAACAACCCTTTCTACCCTCCAGGTAGCTACGGCCATGATGAATAATCATGTATTTACACAGTAGCGTCACATTATTGTGACTACCTCCTACTTTTGACGTCAACAGCGCGTAGCCAATGAAAGAAGGCACGTGTCGTGAGCTTGCTTGGAGGGTATATAAGGTGTGCTGTAGGCATTCTAAAAACACATCACTCGTTGCTGTCATGGATAAAAGGAGCGATTTGTCAGATTTGCAAAAGAGATGATTATCAGTTTTCGGGCCAAGGGTGGTAGTATTTCTGAAATAGCGCAGTTTGTGAACTGTTCGTGTGCTGCTGTGGGTAAAGTGTATCGTGATTGAAGAAATAGCACCATTGCGAATAAACGACGTGGAAACTGCGGAGCTCCACGTGTCATTGATGTGAGAATTGAACGTCGGCTGCGAAGGTACGCGAGGGCCGATCGACACGCTACAGTGGAGCAACTCACTGGCCGAATAAACCAGACAGCTACGTAAAGTGGGTCTAAAACGACAATTCCGCGAAACCTGCTGCGTATGGAGCTGCGATGCAGATGGATGGTCACTACACCTTCATTAACGAAGGTGCATAGGCAGAAAAGGCTTACATTTGCACGGCAGTATAGGAATTGGACCTCCGCTGATTGGCAAAGGATTGCCTTCTCCGATGAGTCACATTTTCTGCTTCAAAGAATGAATGGACATTGGCGTATAAGGCGAGAAACATCGGACAACAAACACTGTTCAATCATTGGTGTCAGAACACAAGCTGGTGGCGGCAGTGTTATGGTCTGGGGAATGCTTTAGTAGCATTTTCTAGGTCCACCCATACCTGTGGAAGACACTATGGACTGAATTCGTTATGAATCCATCCTTGCAGACCACGTACACCCATACATGCTGATTGGCTTCCCTGGAGCAAATGGGATCTTCCAGAATGACAATGCGGAATGTCACACAGCTAGAAATGTCCAAGAATGGTTCGAAGAGCACGATGAAGATTTCAAAGTTATTTCCCGGCCCCCAAATTCTCCAGACTTAAACCCAATTGAGCATCTGTTTGACCACCTCAATCGTGTGGGCTCCACATACCTGTGAACACCTTCCAGCACCTTACTGAGTCCCTCCCATCCCGCCTAGCTGCTGTCCGCGCTGCACACGGCGGTTACTCTATATATCAGCTGGTGTGCACAATAATGTTTACTCGACCGTGTATGTATGCTATTGTCGTTTGTAAATTGCTTAAACCAAAGACTGGAAAACGCAATGCGCACAGTTCTGCAACGGCGGGGACCAATTAAAAGTGAAACGCCATCTATGAACGGGAGGGGGGGGTTAGCAATTAACAATGCTTACCGGAAAACAAGAGTTTCTGATTCAATTCATAATGCACTGCAGAAATTACATAGAAAGAATGTTCACGTACGACCCTAGAACTTTCTATGTCATACCCTGCTGGACAATTGCTAAGGACGGATCATAAACGGCTATATAGCGCATACAAAAGTAAGTGTGGTTGGATGCCAAGTGAAATAAAATAATGTCAGAATGCCAGGACATTACAAGAAAGGCAATTTATTGTGCTCTGAAATCCAGAAGGCTTTGGAACGTGTTCAAGGGACAAACAGGCCATTTTGTGCAGAATACGTAAACGTGAAAAAAATGCAATTACCGTCCGCAGGCGTTCCGGCGTAAGATGTCAATAAGGGATATTGCCGCCATGGAGGGCGATGCAAGATTCCACACGTCGTGTCATGCTTTGCACAACATTATCAAGCAGCTGTTGGGGTAATTTATCCCATTCCTTTGTCAGTGCACGGATGAGGGTGTCCTTGTTTGTTGGAGGGCATTGGCGACCAGCAAGACTCCTCCCCAAAGCATCCCACACATTTTCAATGGGATTCAGATCTGGAGAACGTGCTGGCCATACGAGGCGTTGAATATCCTCGCTCTCAAGACACTCATGGACAGCGACTGTTCGATGACTTGTTGCGTTGTCGTCCATGAAAATGAATCTATCACCGACAGCACCACGGAACATGCGAACATGAGGTGGCAGAACATCATTAATGTATCGTTGGCCAGTCATAGTCCCAGTTGGAAGCACATAGAGGGACGTACGGCCATTGATCATGATGCCAGCCCATACCATGACACTACATGTCGGATATCGGTCCCTTTCCTCTATGTTTGCTGAACAATATGCAGTACCACTATCACGCCAGATCAGTTGTCGTCGACAATCAAACGATAGACTGTATCTACTCTCATCTCAGAAGAGGACAGCAGACCAGTCGTTATCAGTCCAATTGCGATGTTGATGGCACCATTGCAAACGGGAGGTACGGTGACGTCTGGACAATGGGATGCACACAACACGACGGCGGGCGTATAGTCCTCCTTCATGCAAACGTCTGGCGACAGTTTTTCGGGAGATCCGCTTGCCAGTAGCAGCCATAAACTGATTTGCTACCTCACTAGCTGTGCTGCGCCAGTGTCTTTTTGTTGATAGCACTATGTACCGATCTTCTGCAGGTGTCGTACTGCGAACACGACCTCTCCCCCGTGACGTTTGCTACACTCTCCATTTATTTGAAATGATTTCCAAAGCCTTGAAACAACACTGTGGCTGACGTCGAACTCCCTGGCAACATCTGTTATTTTTCGCCCTTCTTCAATCTTGCCAATAATACGGCCACGCGTAAAATCATCTAGGTGATGTCGGGAAGACATACTGAAAATTGCAAGTTCGTCAATTGATTCTTTCCCTTTCAACTTTGCGTTTGAACAACAACGGTCAATACGCGTCAAATCCTTTATATGTCTTATCAGCGCTATGACGTCACGAACAAGTTCGGCAATCCAAAATTTGCATACGCACAACACGTCTTACTGTATCCCGCACTTATGCTAATTTCCAGATTTTCCTTCCTTCCATTTTATGGTTGCTATCGTTGCTATTGTGATCCGTCCTTAGCAATTGTCCAGCAGTCTATTAAACGAGAGTTGTACCTAAAGTAATGTAAAAGTGGGCATAACATTTTTATTAAATAACAGATGTCGTTTAAATTGCACATGTTGGTAGAGTAACTCTTTCTCTATACAAAGGTACTACTGAACATAGTCTCCATCACAAGCGATGCATTTGCGCCATCTTTGAACATAACGCTCGAACCCTCTTTGAAAAAATTCAGGTGTGGATTGTTTCACCCAATTATTCCCAGCTACTTTCAATTCGTCTGTATCATCGAATCGTTGTCCTCGGAGACTATTCTTCATTAGATCGAACAGGTGGAATTCGGAGGGGGCCAGATCTGGGCTGTACGGTGGATGGGGGCCACCGGCCACCCTAATCTGCTGATCACATGATTTACTGTCAAAGACGTGTGTGGTCTCGCATTGTCATAATGAATGTTGATCCTTTTCATATTCTTTTTCGGTCTCTTCCTTCTTATGGCTTCTCTAAGCACGAAAATATTAATCCACATCCATTTAGTAAGCACGAAAATGTCAGTCCACATCCATTTAGTAAGCACGAAAATATCAGTCCACATCCATTTAGTAGGCACGAAAATATCAGTCCACATCCATTTAGTAAGCACGAAAATATCAGTCCACATCCATTTAGTAAGCACGAAAGTATCAGTCCACATCCATTTAGTAAGCACGAAAATATCAGTCCACATCCATTTAGTAAGCACGAAAATGTCAGTCCACATCCATTTAGTAAGCACGAAAATATCAGTCCACATCCATTTAGTAAGCACGAAAATATCAGTCCCCATCCATTTAGTAAGCACGAAAATATCAGTCCCCATCCATTTAGTAAGCACGAAAATATCAGTCCACATCCATTTAGTAAGCACGAAAATATCAGTCCACATCCATTTAGTAAGCACGAAAATATCAGTCCACATCCATTTAGTAAGCACGAAAGTATCAGTCCACATCCATTTAGTAAGCACGAACATATCAGTCCACATCCAGAACGTCCGGCTATACTTCAGATTTCATGCTTTCCTGTGTAATAACCAACTGGCCGAGTCCCATCCAGTAAAACCAATTCCATACCATGATGGAGCCTCGTCTGAACTTAACAGTTGGAAGAACACAATTCGACCAAAATCGTTCGCTGGGCTATCGACAAATCGAAACACCCTAATCTTATTGAAAGAGTGAACGCGAGACTCATCACTCTGAGGAACAGCTTTCCAGTAGCCCGCAATCCAGGAACGACGGGAGACGCACCATCCCAAACGGCGTTTCGCAATCACGGTACTGATGTGTGGCTTGTGTTCAGCTGCTCTACTATACACTGAGTGGCCACTTTATTTTGACCAGCCCCTCAGTACTGCGTTGGGCCACCTTTTGCCTTTAATACTGCGTCGATTCTTCGTGGCATGAACTCCACGAGATGTTGATAGGTGGTTTGTGGGATCTGAGACCATGCTTGATGAATAGCACTTTCCAGGAGTGTGAGATTGCAGGGTTGTGGGTCCAGCTGTCTGATGGCTCGTTCAACTTCATCCCACAAATTCTCAATGGGGTTGAGATCTGGAGATTGTGGTGGCCACCTAAGCAAAGTAAACTCACCGGCATATTCCTGAAACCAATCTTGTACAATACGAACACTATGGCAGGACGCGTTATCTTGTTGAAAGTAGCCATCGCCATTAGGATAAAACATCCACATGACGGGATGCACTTGTTCCGCAACGATGTTTAGATATGATGTGCCAGTCATACACGAATTAAAGGGCACAAAGCATGCCAGGAAAACATTCCCCAAACCATAACGTTGCCTCCACCAGCTTGAAGGGCTGTAGCAATGCATTTCGGGTCCATGCTTTCGTGCTGTTTCCGCCAAATTCTCACTCGGCCATCGGCATGGTGCAACTGAAAACGTGATTCATCGGACCCTAGAATTTGCTTCCAATTATCGACTGCCCAACGCTTGTGCTCCTGTGCGAACTGGAGACGTGTTCTCTTGTTAACTGCAGACAGCAAAGGTGTTCGAACTGGCCTATCCCATCCGATGCAGTGTACGGCGAACAGTGCGTGCAGAGATCATTTGATAGGATTGATTAAGATGGTCTGTAATTTGCTGTACTGTTGCCCTTCTGTTGTCTGTTACCAGTCTGGACACTCTCTGTTCCGCCCGAGCAGTTACTAGTCGATGACGACCACACGTTGCACGTAGAGACCCAGTTTTTTGGCTGACAGTCCAGTCTTTAAACACTTTAACAACAGCTGCTTTGGAACATTTCACGAAGTGCTGCGGCTTTGGTGATACTCGCTCCATGGATCCGAGCTCCTACAATCATCCCACGTTGAAAGTCCGTTAAATCGCATTTTTTAGCCATCTCGTCACCAAAAAAATCACTTCTACTACTGTCGCAAGCACTAAGCTTTCCCTTTTTATACTAGCCTCGCTTTCTGGTGGCAACAGCGTGCAGCCATAGCTCATTTGCTTAAAACTGTCAGGTGGTCATAATGAAGTGGCCACTCAGTGTATAATAACCCACACTGTGTAACTTTTCTGCAGATAGTTATGGCACTAACCGAGCCATTATAACCATTTCCTACTTCAGCAGTGATGAAAATGGTAGAGGAAGAACGGAATTTCTTACCATTTCTTAACATGGCTCTCCTCTAACGTTCCGTCAGTATGTGCGACATTCCTGAAAGTTTTTTGATGTAGTTGCACCCTAACCAAGCAAACAAATTTTTATCGGTTTTAGTAAGTTTAGTTTAACTACAATGATCCATATGAAAACGTTACTTAAATGAAATCCTTTGACCACGCCACGCTGAAACTTAGAAAGTTCAAGTCCAACGTGGCATTTCCTGTTCAAAGTTACTAATCTGTACATATAAAACTAAAACCCTTCACTAACTCATCACCGTATCTCAGAAACTACTGAACTTAGAACTTTCATATTTGGCAGGAATGTTTCTTTTACAACATAGACGCGCACTAACAAACTATTTTTCCCGCGCCAACTTTAAGTGGGTCGAAACGGATTTTTTAAATAACCCAGCTTTGATAAGGCTAGGACGTTTTGCAATGATCGAGACATTGTTTCACAGCAACTGAAGCCCCGCCGTAAGTTTTGAATGACTTGAGTTGACCTGCTCAGTGTATATTTTGTTCTAAATTTATTTGTTCTGAATGTATTTAACAAAAAACCTTAAAAATCACGTAAAAAGTGCTATATCAAAATGTGCTTTGCATTTAAACATTTATATTATCTTTTAACATATCGAATGTCAAGGCTTTTTGAGTCAAAATCAAATTACCAACATTCGTTTTCACCGAAGCAACGGTGACGTCATGTAAGCGGTAAGGTGACTGCAATAAATATAAATATGCGGGTAGATTTTCATAATTGAAATTTGATATTAAAAAAGTTTTCCCCTTGAGATGTTAGCGATGGCAACACAATTTTGTTCACGCTTCCAAAAACATCTGATTTGCTAGCTTCCACTTAAAATCCTTGTCTTGTATTTCCAATGAGCGAACTTCTGTAGCCATTTTCTCCACAATTATACGTTCCCAAGGATGAAAATTTGAAAATCAATAAGCCGCCCCGGTGGCGCAGTGGTTTAAGCGATGGCCTCTGATCATTCGTCCGAACGGGGTCCGGGTTCGAATCCCGGTGAGGCATGGATGTTGTGTTTGTCTTACGGCACTGGCTCTCTCCCTTCCCTGGAACCAATGACCCTAAATTAGGGACGGGTGACTGCTTATAGCCCATTGAGTTGCTCACGGTGGTCGTTAAACCTCCAATCAAAAAAAAAAAAAAAAGAAAAGAAAATCAATAACAATAACTCCATATTACATACAGCATATTATACTTAATATTTTCTAAAACGTAACCATAATTATATTAAAAATCAATAACTTTTCCTTTGATTGTGTTGAGACCAAAAATAGATGGCGCGACGTGTACATTGATGACGTCAGTAGCCAAACAAATGTTGGATTGCTTAGTTATGGTTAAATTTTCGAAAATATAAAGTATACTAGGGTATAATATGAAGTTATTTTTATCGATGTTCAAATTTTCATATTTGTAAACGCATTAATTATGAAGAAAATGGCTACAGAAGTTTACCCATTGGAAATACAAGGCAAAGATTTTAGGTGGATCCACCTTGAATGTACCGTTTCGAACGAAAATATTTCCGAAATTGTTTATTTTCACGTTCGAAGAACGGGTATTTAGCTAGTAATACTATATATCTCAAGAATCGAAGATTCAAAACTATTGAAGCTAAGCTTCAATAGTTTTGAAAACAAACTTCGATTGCCGCTTTTTTCAAAAGATTTAGTCGCTTGCATGCAATTCTCACGAATCTTAACAGACTGAGAAAGACGTGACTCCGTAGGTCAAACCGTCTTGAAAATAGAAATGAATAAATTTTCAGATAGAAAAGCTTTAAAATAAAACTGATGAAAACTTAGTCATAGAGTTTATGCATTGTCATTGTATAATGAATAGGATTCTCCGGCTGGACGTGTAGTGCAGGAAAGCTTACGTTAAGTCACGTTAGGGTTACTGAAAGGTTACTTGACGTAGCTAAAGTGTGCTTAATCTTCAAAGTGCTAGAGTTTGTTTAGGTAAGACACGCACGTGCAATAAATTCCAAGAATATGGAATTTATTTTTACTCAGCGTTCCTCATTATCTTGAATATCAGTAATATAACTTCGGTTTTAGTACATTAGTACCTTGAAGGCTCCTTATTAGAGCGGTAAACACAATATTCCCTGAACTTAACGTAAACACTCAATGAAGCAGACTTAACGGCCAGACAGAGTTCTGACAATAAAATGAACTAAGTAAACGTACTCACTTTTAACCTTTTATTGCGGAGCTCCTGGTATTACTCAAATACACACTCCAAAATAACACAACTACTGATAGCCCGAACTTTCGTACTATCGTAGAAAAGTAGGTAAATCGCATATCAATAATCAGGAAGAACCTATCACTTATAAAACGAAGCTCTCTGGTCTCTTGAGCGCGCATATATATATATATATATATATATATATATATATATGTGTATATAGGATGTAAGGTCATCAGGTGATGCGTAACATCACAGCCTCTCCTTGACAAATGTCAACCCCGCCTTCTCGTGGTGCATCCTGTTCCCACTAAAAGGGCTCTGACGACCGCCAATAGCGGTATAACTATACCATCGGGATTAGAGGAAATTCTATCCCACACTCACCAACCCGCTTGGCCAGCGTGGTGAGTTATGGCCAAACCCCTCCAAAATGACTCCACAACTTAAATCTTGGCCCTCAGTCTCCGGCAGCTGGAATGTACCTGGCCAAGGCAGCGGCCAGTGCGACATGAAGGCAGAGGGTGCTAAGAATCCCCGGAGGACCGGACTAGGCTGCCATCTGATGCTGACCTTGGCAACGTACAATGGACGCTCCCTATCTTCTGATTCAAGGCTTCTTGAATTGGAAGAGGAACTACAAAGGATAAAGTGGGACATCGTGGGGCTAAGTGAGGTAAGGAGAAAAGGAGAAGATCTCATCGAACTGAAAAGTGGACATCTCTTCTACTATCGTGGGACAGATACTGGCAGAACTAGTGGTGTTGGATTTATAATAAACAAGAAACTGAAGGATAAAGTTGTAGAAGTTGAAAGTTCCTCTGACAGAGCTGCACGGCTTGTTATCCAACTCTCGAAAAGATACCAGGCTCAGATTATTCAAACTTATGCACACACCACAAGTCATCCTGAAGAAGAAATTGAAGAATTTTATGAGGAAATTTGTCATCTAAATAATAAAGGTAAGCAGCACTTGAAAATAATTATGGGAGATTTCAATGCAAAAATAGGGCAACGGCAACAGAATGAAACTTCAGTAGGTAAATTCGGTCACGGCAACAGAAACCAGCGTGGAAATACTCTCGTTGAGTTTGCAGAGGCAGAAGGGTTTTTCATCTTGAACTCCTTTTTCAAGAAAAAGCCACACAGGAAATGGACATGGAGACATCCAAATGGGACGACAAGTGAAATTGATTTTATTATGTGTAACAAAAAATTCGTCATAGAAGACTGCAGTGTGCTAAACAAGTTCAACACAGGTAGTGACCATAGATTGGTGAGATGTAAGATGCACCTCAACACTAAACTTGAACGTGACAAGCTCATAAGACAAACAAAATCTATTGACATAACCAACCTTAAAAAACACCATAATACCTTCAAGTTGGAACTGAAGAACAGGTTCTCTGCTTTAGAAGGCCTAACATCGGAAGAAGTGGACATCTCTGAAGTTAACAGAAAAGTAACCAAAGCTCTTATGGAAACAGCAACAAAATTAGCTGGGTCTAAGAACAAGTTGCATGTAAATAAATTATCAGGAAAAACGAAAATGTTGATGCAAAAAGAAGAGAGATGAGGACAACTAAAGAAGATGTGACTTCCAAAGTGGAATATATAGAGCTATGCAAGACAGTACGAAAAAGTATCACTGAAGACGTAAGAAAATTCAACTGTGAACTAGTGAGGAAAGCAATTGAAAACTAAAGATAGCAAAGGGACATCTCAGTAAGGGAAGAAAACAGATTATGGCACTGAGAAAAGAAGATGGTTCTGTAACAAGAAATAGAGGCGAAAATTCGACAAGAGTGAAAGATTTCTACTCCAAATTATATGAAAGGGATGATACATGCACTCCAGACATCATGAAAGATACGAGTACCAGAGTTCCTCCAGTCCTTCCAGCAAAAGTTGCTCATGCAATCAAGAACATGAAGCGGGGAAAAGCTCCAGGAGAAGATGGAATTACAGTAGACATCATACAAGAAGCAAGTGGAGAAATCGAAACAGTACTCGCCCAAATTTTCACTCAATGCCTTAATGAAGGAAAGATTCCTGAGGATTGGAACACCGCTACAATGATCCTGCTACATAAGAAAGGTGACATTGAGGATCTCGGAAACTACAGACCTATCAGCCTCCTATCAGAAGTTTATGAAATCTTCACTAAAGTTCTTTCACACCGCTTGAAGGTAACACTGGACATGGCTCAACCGAGAGAACAAGCTGGATTCAGATGTGGCTACAGCACAATAGATCATATCCATGTGCTGAGAGAACTAATTGAAAGAGCGAGGAAATATGAACTTCCATTGTGCATGGCTTTTATCGATTACGAAAAAGCCTTTGATTCGGTGAAACCATCAGCAGTTACAATGGCTCTGAAAACCTGCGGTATTGAAGATGCATACATTAATATTATTAATAACATCTATGAAAATGCAAGTGCAAAGATTAGGCTGTTTGAAAATACAACACACATAAAAATTGGAAAGGGAGTGAGACAAGGTGACACCATATCTCCGAAGCTCTTTAATGCCACATTGGAGGGTGTTTTTCAGTCACTGAGCTGGGAAAACAAGGGGATAAAGATTAATGGAGATTATCTAACCCACCTTCGTTTTGCTGATGACGTAGTCATTTTTGCAACTAGCCCATCAGAGCTGCAGAGTATGATCCAGGAACTTGCTGACAAGAGTAAAGAAGTGGGATTAAAAATGAACTTTCAGAAGACAAAAGTGATGTTCAATGCTTTTACAAGAAATGAAGATTTATCGATTGATGGAGAAAAGCTGGAGATAACAGACACGTACGTTTATCTTGGACAGCAGATATCAAGTGAGGGTCACATTGATGAAGAAATTAATCGGCGTACAAAACTTGCCTGGAGAGCTTTTGGAAGAAACAGCATAATTTTCAAGAGCAATATGCCATTATGTCTTAAAAGAAAAGTGTTTGATCAATGCATCCTTCCAGTGCTTACGTATGGTGCAGAGACGTGGACCTTAACTAAAAGAGACATACAAAGGCTGCAGACAACTCAAAGAAGCATGGAGAGGTGCATACTTGGTGTAACCAGGAGAGATAAGAAGAGGAACTCGTGGATCCGAAAAATGACAAGAGTGGAAGACATCATGATCAGAGTTAAATCCCTGAAATGGCAATGGGCTGGACATACTGCCAGAAGGACAGATCATCGATGGACAGCCGAAATTTTAGATTGGATTCCAAGGGATAGGAAAAGACCCAGAAAAAGACCACATGGGAGATGGGTGGATGAAATTCGAAAGTATGCAGGGGTGACATGGAGGAGACTGGCACAAGACAGACCGTTGTGGAGGAAACTTGGGGAGACCTTCGTCCAGCAGTGGATTGATAATGGTTGACAATGATGATGATGATGATGATGATATATGTATATATATATATATATATATATATATATATATATATATATATTATATATATATATCATCATCATCATAGACCTTCGTCCAGCAGTGGATTGATAATGGTTGACAATGATGATGATGATGATGATGATATATATCATCATCATCATCATTGTCAACCATTATCAATCCACTGCTGGACGAAGGTCTCCCCAAGTTTCCTCCACAACGGTCTGTCTTGTGCCAGTCTCCTCCATGTCACCCCTGCATACTTTCGAATTTCATCCACCCATCTCCTATGTGGTCTTCTTCTGGGTCTTTTCCTGTCCCTTGGAATCCAATCTAAAATTTCGGCTGTCCATCGATGATCTGTCCTTCTGGCAGTATGTCCAGCCCATTGCCATTTCAGGGATTTAACTCTGATCATGATGTCTTCCACTCTTGTCATTTTTCGGATCCACGAGTTCCTCTTCTTATCTCTCCTGGTTACACCAAGCATGCACCTCTCCATGCTGCTTTGAGTTGTCTGCAGCCTTTGTATGTCTCTTTTAGTTAAGGTCCACGTCTCTGCACCATACGTAAGCACTGGAAGGATGCATTGATCAAACACTTTTCTTTTAAGACATAATGGCATATTGCTCTTGAAAATTATGCTGTTTCTTCCAAAAGCTCTCCAGGCAAGTTTTGTACGCTGATTAATTTCTTCATCAATGTAACCCTCACTTGATATCTGCTGTCCAAGATAAACGTACGTGTCTGTTATCTCCAGCTTTTCTCCATCAATCGATAAATCTTCATTTCTTGTAAAAGCATTGAACATCACTTTTGTCTTCTGAAAGTTCATTTTTAATCCCACTTCTTTACTCTTGTCAGCAAGTTCCTGGATCATACTCTGCAGCTCTGATGGGCTAGTTGCAAAAATGACTACGTCATCAGCAAAACGAAGGTGGGTTAGATAATCTCCATTAATCTTTATCCCCTTGTTTTCCCAGCTCAGCGACTGAAAAACACCCTCCAATGTGGCATTAAAGAGCTTCGGAGATATGGTGTCACCTTGTCTCACTCCCTTTCCAATTTTTACGTGTGTTGTATTTTCAAACAGCCGAATCTTTGGACTTGCATTTTCATAGATGTTATTAATAATATTAATGTATGCATCTTCAATACCGCAGGTTTTCAGAGCCATTGTAACTGCTGATGGTTTCACCGAATCAAAGGCTTTTTCATAATCGATAAAAGCCATGCACAATGGAAGTTCATATTCCCTCGCTCTTTCAATTAGTTCTCTCAGCACGTGGATATGATCTATTGTGCTGTAGCCACTCCTGAATCCAGCTTGTTCTCTCGGTTGAGCCATGTCTAGTGCTACCTTCAAGCGGTGTGAAAGAACTTTAGTGAAGATTTTATAAACTACTGATAGGAGGCTGATAGGTCTGTAGTTTCCGAGATCCTCAATGTCACCTTTCTTATGTAGCAGGATCATTGTAGCGGTGTTCCAATCCTCAGGAATCTTTCCTTCATTAAGGCATCGAGTGAAAATTTGGGCGAGTACTGTTTCGATTTCTCCACTTGCTTCTTTTATGATGTCTACAGTAATTCCATCTTCTCCTGGAGCTTTTCCTCGCTTCATGTTCTTGATTGCATGTGCAACTTCTGCTGGAAGGACTGGAGGAACTCTGGTACTGGTATCTTTCATGATGTCTGGAGTGCATATATCATCCCTTTCATATAATTTGGAGTAGAAATCTTTCACTCTTGTCAAAATTTCGCCTCTATTTCTTGTTACAGAACCATCTTCTTTTCTCAGGGCCATAATCTGTTTTCTTCCCTTACTGAGATGTCCCTTTGCTATCTTTAGGCTTTGGTTGTTTTCAATTGCTTTCCTCACTAGTTCACAGTTGAATTTCCTTACGTCTTCAGTGATACTTTTTCTTACTGTCTTGCATAGCTCTATATATTCCACTTTGGAAGTCACATCTTCTTTAGTTGTCCTCATCTCTCTTCTTTTTTGCATCAACATTTTGGTTTTTCCTGATAATTTGTTCACATGCAACTTGTTCTTAGACCCAGCTAATTTTGTTGCTGTTTCCATAAGAGCTTTGGTTACTTTTCTGTTAACTTCAGAGATGTCCACTTCTTCCGATGTTAGGCCTTCTAAAGCAGAGAACCTGTTCTTCAGTTCTAACTTGAAGGTATTATGGTGTTTTTTAAGGTTGGTTATGTCAATAGATTTTGTTTGTCTTATGAGCTTGCCACGTTCAAGTTTAGTGTTGAGGTGCATCTTACATCTCACCAATCTATGGTCACTACCTGTGTTGAACTTGTTTAGCACACTGCAGTCTTCTATGACGAATTTTTTGTTACACATAATAAAATCAATTTCACTTGTCGTCCCATTTGGATGTCTCCATGTCCATTTCCTGTGTGGCTTTTTCTTGAAGAAGGAGTTCAAGATGAAAAACCCTTCTGCCTCTGCAACTCAACGAGAGTATTTCCACGCTGGTTTCTGTTGCCATGACCGAATTTACCTACTGAAGTTTCATTCTGTTGCCGTTGCCCTATTTTTGCATTGAAATCTCCCATAATTATTTTCAAGTGCTGCTTACCTTTATTATTTAGATGACAAATTTCCTCATAAAATTCTTCAATTTCTTCTTCAGGATGACTTGTGGTGGGTGCATAAGTTTGAATAATCTGAGCCTGGTATTTTTTCGAGAGTTGGATAACAAGTCGTGCAGCTCTGTCAGAGGAACTTTCAACTTCTACAACTTTATCCTTCAGTTTCTTGTTTATTATAAATCCAACACCACTAGTTCTGCCAGTATCTGTCCCACGATAGTAGAAGAGATGTCCACTTTTCAGTTCGATGAGATCTTCTCCTTTTCTCCTTACCTCACTTAGCCCCACGATGTCCCACTTTATCCTTTGTAGTTCCTCTTCCAATTCAAGAAGCCTTGAATCAGAAGATAGGGAGTGTCCATTGCAAGTAGCCAAGGTCAGCATCAGATGGCAGCCTAGTCCGGTCCTCCGGGGATTCTTAGCACCCTCTGCCTTCATGTCGCACTGGCCGCTGCCTTGGCCAGGTACATTCCAGCTGCCGGAGACTGAGGGCCAAGATTTAAGTTGTGGAATCATTTTGGAGGGGTTTGGCCATAACTCACCACGCTGGCCAAGCGGGTTGGTGAGTGTGGGATAGAATTTCCTCTGATCCCGATGGTATAGTTATACCGCTATGGGCGGTCGTCAGAGCCCCTTTAGTGGGAACAGGATGCACCACGAGAAGGCGGGGTTGACATTTGTCAAGGAGAGGCTGTGATGTTACGCATCACCTGACCTTGCATCCCTTGCAGTGTATATATATATATACACTGCATACCACCACGTCATGACTTACACTCGTTGCCACATATAATTCAGCGGGAGAAACAATATCTCGTTAAGTGAGAAGATAATTTGCATAGGAAAATAAAATAACAAGAGATAGTAAAATCAAAAAGAAACTGAATCTGATTATACGTTACAATTGGCTAAAGGCTAAGTAGTTGAAGAGCTAAGTTACATATTCTGATTTAAAGGAATTGTTGTATGTTTTTAATTTGGCGTTTTAAGTAATTAGTTTGCATGACAATTAATTGTCAGGTCTGATTTTAACTGAATTAATTTTACTTACAATGTGTTGGAAAGATGATACTTTGTGAGCTTCGTGTATCATATGCTTAAAAGCTGCCTGCCCTTTGCAAAGCAAGTAAATCCTACAATTTGACTCTCATTGCGTTTGCATTGGGTAACTTACACTTCTAAATCTGCCCTTTGCAAAGCAAGTAGAATACTGTTAATGACAGCTGCAAATAAATGAGAAGTAAGAAGAGGGAGCATTAGAATTGTCAGAATGCGCGGGAAAGCTTAAGAAGGTAGGGTGCCTTAAATCCACAATCAGCATGAAAGAGCCCCCACCCCTTGGACATAGGCATCAGTCAATCAGGGGGCGAGAAGAGTGGAGCGTACTGGTAACACTATATAACATCTTGTACTGGTAACATTCTAGAACATCTCAATATAACATCTTGTACTGGTAACATTCTGGAACATCTTTTATATGTACCTACCCACTCATCTTCCTGCGCAACCGTTCTTTGCATTTATGCAAATATTTTGTGGTATCTGAAAACTTTTGATAATGTAGTGTAGGTGTCTTTGGGGGTAAGATAACGCATTAGCTTTTAACGCTTTGATTACTTAGTTCCTTTGTTTAGGTGTACACGTGTCTTTAGGGTAAAGTTAAGCATTAAATTTCTTTGCTTTGATTATTAAGTTTCTTTAGTTAGGCACACATTTCTTTACGGCAATGTTAAGCATTAACCTTTTTCCCTGTCATTATTAAGTTCCGTTATTTATATATTTGCATTTTTAGAACGATATTAAGAATTCTACTTCCGCAACTTGGTTATTTGATTTCTTAATTTAAGTACATGCATTTTTAAGTTTTTATGCATTGTTTTAACTTTTCTTACTGTTTCTAGAAGCGTCTCACGAGAGGAACAGGAGGAAATCGTCACACTAGTGAAATTGAGAGAGCTAGGTGCGGTGCAAGAATTTGACCATGGTTTTGAATAAAAGTTACCCGAATATCTTAGAGCTGATCAAGCGTTTTAAAAAGGAAGCAGATACTTCGTATACCGAGAAACGTCCTTGAATTTAGAAACTAAGAAGAGGAAAAAAGCAATTGTCAATTTGGACGAAAGAACTAACCCATACAGCACAAAACGTTTCGGATATGTATCAGAAATGTTACAATCTCTCATTTTCGTTACACTTTCAGAGATATCATTACAGTAATTACGTCTCAGCAGCATCTACACTGAAGAGCAATTGAATTAGAGATACCTGTCTAGTAACGTGTAGCACCCCCTTTCCCCTGATGACAGCTGCGATTCGTCTCGGCATGGACTCGACAAAACACTGGAAGCGTTGGGAAGCCATATGGATCCACGAACCCTGAACAAGCTCCCACAGTTCACCAAGATTTGATGGGGGGGGGGGGGGGGGGTCAGAGCCTCAAACATCTCTCTCGATAGCATCCCAGATGTGCTAGATGGGATTGAGGTCAGGTGACCTAGCTGGCCAAGGAAGCGAGGTCACGTCGGTGGAGTGTTCATCCAACCATTCGGATACAATTCGGGAGCTGCATTGTTTTGTTGCAGGATGAGGTTCCCAGTGGGATGTTGAAGAGGCACAAAAGGGAGCAAATGGTCGTCCAGGATATCCCGGTAACGCTGACCTGTGAGGGACGATGTCACACGTACCAGGGGTTCCATTTCAGTCCACGTAAATAGTCCCCAGACGAGAATACCAGCTTGAAGAGTACCCTACTGGCAAGAAGGATCCATCGCTTCATGTGGTTTGCGCCGTACTCGTATCCTGCCATCCGCATGTACCAACGTAAAACTCGAATCATCAGTGCAGGCAACATTTTCCCACATGTGTAGGGTCCAGTGGTGATATGTTCCCGCGCCCATGCTAATCTTTGCACCCTGTGATGTGCTGTCAGCAGCGGTACCCTCGTGGGACGATGGCTTCTGTACCCCATAGCGATGAGATGGTTCTGGATGGTGTGGCTGCTTATACGTTTTTGTGCACCAGCGTTAAATTGCCAAGCGATTTCTTGAACTGTGGCCTGTCTATCCGCTGTTACAATGCGAGCTAGCCGACGATGACCCCTCTCATCCACACGCTGTTGTCCACGGCAGTTGGCCCTTGCAGGGATGAATTTACCGGATTCAATATACTCACTGTGCACCCGTGACACATGCAGTGGATGCAGTGGCCCGACGATTTACCCACGCTTAGATCCTTCTTCTTACCCATACTGCGTCCGAATCTTACTGATTCCCGTCGCATCACTCCTTATATTGTCGGATCGCTGCATACGTCATGTCGTTTCCGTTTACAGGGCCGCCCACAGCGCCACATTTGCGTAACGCCAGCTGTCTCTAATTCAATTGCTCTTCAGTGTATTTTGGAACATAACACTTTGTACATTACGGTTACGTGAAAAATAGCATTCACCGATACTACTGTTTTATAGTTTCCATTGTACATGATTTCTACCTTGATCTTACATTCCGGCGATATTTAAGATTTTTGGTGTAGCAACGGCGTGGATGCACATGCGCATTAATGCCATTTCTCCGAAGCACTCTCGTAGTCGTATTTTCGTGTGATACTGGGATGTTCTTTGGTGATACTCGAGTTTGCTAGTTAGTTGATTTAATATTTCATTCTTTTTTTTTTTTTTTTTTTTTTGTGATTCAGGATCATCTGAAAGTAAATAATTGTTTTGATTATTATTATTCTCAAATTCTAAAAAGCATTTTATAAAATCTAAGTAGATGGCTGTGTTGTTGTATTACTATACTATACCAGCATGTTTTTTTTTGTTTACTTGAAGCTGAGAAATTTCATTTCGGTAGGTATTTGGAGAAATGACGAATTTGATTTTCTTTCTTTTTTTCGCTGAAATACAGTCTATTCCACATGTAGAATGGAAATTCTACACCCTCATTTGGGACTGATTTTTATTTCTTTTGTTATCAATATATAAACGCCGCCACTGTTCCGAATGGACAGCGGATTGCGTTGAACCTGTGAAAACGTAAACAACTCGTAATACGACTGTTGTTGCTTTTGAAACAGGTGTGTGATTTTACAAAGTTTATTAGAACTATAATGTTTAACGTAGTAAATACGTAACAGTAATATGATGATGTCACAAATATCTTACAAATATGTAAAGGTAATGTAACGAAGTTACAAGTATCTTTCAAATACGTAACACTAACGTGAAGTTGGTATGTTGAAGTTACAAAGACATTTCACTGTAACGTATCGGTGATGTTTCAAAGATATGTAACGTTAGAGGACATTTTGACGTAACCGTAAGGTTTCTGAAACATTACTGTTACATTGCGCAACGTATCTGAATAGTCTCAATGTTTCAGTGCTACGTACTTGTAACATATACGAAATATTCTGTATGGTGTGGGAATATATATCTTAATGAAACGGAAGCCACTGGAGATATTAGAAAAAGTATACACACGATTTCCTACGTTCATAAAATAGAATAACACAGGACTGAATTGCATACGTATCATACTGTTCCATACATAAATTACTGTATGTAAATACTGTTTAGAACAAAACGTAAAATAAGTTACATAAATTGCTGCTTAGAACAAAATGTAAAATATAAATTATATAAATCTGATACTTGAAAAGTCACACATGTCATTAAAATTTATATATTTGAACTGAGATTGATCAGTGAAGAGCTACTTTTTTGGGTAACTTAGAAAGCCGCCGCCGCCGCAGCCAACTGCTCCGGCTGCTTTCCTTGGTTCCACCATTGGGACGGTTTTCCATTTCTTTTTTTTTTTTTTTTTTATTAGAGTTTTAACGACCACCGTGAGCAACTCAATGGGCTATAAGCAGTCGCCCGTCCCTAATTTAGGGTTTCCACTGTTGGAATTCCATTCGTGGCATTAACTCTTCAACACTCGGGGCAAAGCTAAACTGATTGCACTGTTAATACGGTTAAACCGATTCACCGACAAGGTATCTCTTCCCACACAGCACAGAATATTTCTTATATGTCACAAGTTCGTAGCACTGAAACATTGAGAATTTTCAGATATGTTGCGCAATGTAACAGTAATGTTTCAGAAACCTTACGGTTACGTCAAAATGTCCTCAAACGTTACATAACTATAAAACATAACCGATACGTTACAGCGAAAGGTCTTTGTAACTCCAACATACCAACTTCATGTTACTGTTACGTACTTCTAAGATATTTGTAACTTCTTTACATTACTGTCACGCATTTGAAAGACATTTGCGACATCATCATATTACTATTACGCATTTACTACGTTGGACATTATAGTTTTAATAAACTTTGTGAAATCACAACAAAAAATATTACACTCGACAGCTGTTTCAAAAGCAACAACAGTCGTATTACGAGTTGTTTACGTTTTCACAGGTTCAACGCATTCAGCTGTTCATTAGTCACAGTCACAGTATTTGTCATTTTCTTGTAGGACTTCCGTCCACAGTGAGTAGAGTTTAGGTCCCAGCCACCTACAGCGAGTTCGCCTTTTGGGGAGGACACAGAAACGGAAGGAATGAGAGCAAGTCTAGCGACTTTGACAGAATAGTTTGTAGTGAGATTAGAGTTCAGTAGATGGCGCCACCGTACAAGTACTATGTTGCACATAGAGGGGCGAGATAATTTCAGGGGGCATAGGAAAGGATACCCATTTAACCAGTGGGTCCAGCCTGGGGGCCGTCACTTAACGTGCTCGTCCGATGCACGGCGGATATTCAGCGATTGTTAGTAAATCACACCATCTCTGAAAGATCAGCCCAAGTTCGAACCTGAGGACCTTGCATTGATAGTCTAACTCGCTAACCACTAAGCCATCCGCGACTCCCAGCTGTTCATGAGGAACTGTGGCGGCGTTTATATATTGATAACAAAAGAAATAAAAATGGGTCCCAAATGAGGGTGGCGAATTTCTGTTACACATGTGGAAATGACTATATTTCAGCGAAAAAAAGAAAGGAAATCCAATTCGTCATTTTCCTAAACACCTACCAATATGAAGTTTCTCAGCTTCAAGTAAAAAAAAAAATTTGCTGGTATAGTATATTAATACAACAACACAGCCACCTACTTAGATTTTATAAAATGCTTTTTAGAATTTAATAATTATAATAATCAAAACTTTCAGATGATCTCGAATCACAAAAAAAAAAAAGAAAAGGATGAAATATTAAATCAACAAACCAGCTAACTAGAGTACGACAGTATCACCAAAGACTATCCCAGTAGCACATGAAAATACGACTACGAGAGTGCTTCGGTGAAATGGCATAAATGCGCATGCGCATCCACGCCGTTGCCAAACCAAAAATCTTAAATATCTCCGGAATGTAACATCAAGGTAGCAGTTATGTACAATGGAAACTATAAAACAACAGTATCAGTGAATGCTATCTTAACGTAAACGTAATGTACAAAGAGTTATGTTCCAAAATAGAAGTTGCTGAAACGTAATTGTAAGATATCTCTGAAAGTGTAACGAAAATGAAAGATCGTAACATTATTGATACATATCTGAAACCTTTTGTGCTGTGTGGGCTGTGTATCAGTATTTCTCCGCGCATTAAAGGGGTGCCATGTGGCGCGGACGCTTCTCCCTAAGGGTGACTTAAGGCAATACAAAAGGAAACTTTCCGCGTTCCATCATGATGTCCCCCTTCAAATCTCACACCTTCGCAATCTTGCCGACCACCAGACAAAGGATTTCTGAATGAGTATTTTAAAACAGTAACCACGAAGAAAAGACCAATCCATTATCTCCCCCATACTCTCAGGCTAATACATTTCTCCACTCCCGCTCGCATTAAATATCCCCCGTGTATATTGTATATGAAGCAAAACAAAAGGTGACAATGACGTCGCCAAAATGCGAATATTTGTATTTTTTAGAAACGCGACCGAAACTAAGATCTTCGTTTTTTTACGCTTTCCAACCGTAGGGTGAAGAAGCGTATATGCTCCAGCTTTGTCCGTCTGTCTGTCCGTCCGTCCGTTCGCACGATAACTCGCGTAAATATGGTTCGATTTCGATGAAATTTTGATATGTGGTAAAGGACCACCTGGAGACGAACCCTATTGAAAATGGACGAAATAGTGGTCAGGACATAGGAGCGGGATCCATTCCATTGCCCTTATGCGTCATAACTTACGAAAAAATGTTTCTATTGCAAGAAAACGTTATTATGTTGTTCCGGAGGTATACGGAACCAATTCTGTTTAATTTAATCGAAATGGGGTCAAAGTTCAGGGCACAGCAGCAAGATTTATTCTACAGCCATTATGCTCATAACTTGACTAAAAATGTTTCTATTGCGACAGAACTTCACTAATTGTTCCGGAGGTATACTGAAACAATTCTGTTTAATATCATCGAAATGGGGTCAAAGGTCAGGACACAGGAGCGATATTTACTCCACAGCCATTATCTTCATGACTTGAGTAATGATTTCTGGTATGTTGGAAAGCGTATCATAATCAATGCATTGCATGATTTTACTAACTTCTTTATATATATACACAAAATGCCCGATACTGTTTTCAAATTTTCAAAAAAGTTTCATTCGATGAACCAGCTCATTAAGACACCAAACAAAAATGTCAAGTTCTATGCACTTCTCAAGAAAACTCCTTAAAATGCAGTTTTAAAAAAAAAAATGTTTAGAAATTCCAACCTTCATTAATCTTAATTCCAGGTTGTCTAAACTTCCAAAAAAAAAAAAAAACATCCTGGGTAGTAATCATCCAATAATCCAAACCGTTGCAGGCCTTTCGTATCAACTTCGTGTACATCGTCCGAAATTCCCAACTCCACACTGTCTCAATTCGAGCACATGTTCCCTGGGCGATCACGGTCTTACTAAGGGTTTCTTTTCTGTCTCCACGGGCATGTAGACAGGCGGTGTAAATTGTGTAAATACTGTTGGAATTAAACTGAATAAAAATTGGAAATACAATAGTGTGAACCTGGGAATAGTGACATTTTCAGAGTTCCAAATTTATGAAATTTTACACCAATAATGTGTAAAAAGGCAGAGTGTTGATATTGGAAATCTCTATGGTGGAGAAATACCAGAAACACTTTAAGCAGATAATTCATGTATTTTGTGGTGTGCATATGGATATGTGCAGTTTGCCAAGATTTGGTAAATGTGTATATTATATAATTATAAAGACCAATTCATTATCTCCCCCATTACCATCATAGGCTAGTACAATTCTGCTCTCCCGCTCGCAGTAAATATCCCTCGTGCATACTTTATAGTCTCTCTGAAGCAAAACAAAAGGTGACAATGACGTCGCCAAAATGCGAATGCTTGTATCTTTTAGAAACGCGACCGAAACTGGGATTTTCGTTTATATTGTGCACGTACGTACGTCATTTAGAATATCTATACATCCATGTGCTTTCTTAGGTCTCAGTTCAAGCTCGAACACGGCTTTTAAACTGGAACTACATTATGCAGTGGAAGTACACACACACTCCGTAACTTTAACTCCGTAGTCAGGTTAGCTTTGCCCCAGGTATAGACACGTACGGTTCTCATTTTCAAGACTTCAACAAACTGAATATTCCTATTGACGCGTAGTTTTTACTAAAGTACATAATTTAACAGCACGCGTTTGTTGAAAGTCACGATGAAAGGACTACAGCCCTGTTACCGAAAAAAATCCGTTTTGTTTCCTTACAATTCTTGATAAAGAGGCGTCCTTCGTCGTCTTTATTTCCTCTAGTACTATCATTAGAAGTGCAAACCCATCTCTCTTTCTTGGTTGAACTTTGTTCAAGACAATAACATGACAACGTTTAATACTAAAACAATTCCCCTCCCCGACGCTATCAGTAATTGATCCTTCCATAACAACAGATACTCACAATGGGCATTTTACCTTAAATTATTCGTCTGAGGATTAAACAACGGCCCATTGTATCTGCTATGCGAAAAGCCTTCCTACTGAAGGCTCCGCCTTGCCTACAGGCAAGGTTATCTAAGCATTGGGGTATTCCGTCTAGAAAAAGGTCTATTCGTCAGCGAACTTAGTAATATCGCTAAGACACAGTAACCTTTGTGGGGCTTAATGACCCTGGGGAGTAAAAATGCTTCTTTGTTCTACGGGAAATCTCGATATTCTTGTTCCTTTCCCGTATTATTTTGTTTTGTGGGCAGATCCAGCAACAGCACGTTTTCTTATCCCTAACTCTTTCAGTCTATGACCTTTTTACGTAAATGCAGTTCTTGCTGGAAAACCATTCAAACCGGATCTTATAATTGTTTCAGAATAATCAGATTAAGATACATCGCGTCAAACAGAAATAAATGAAAGGAAAAGAATGGAAATATTTCGGAAATCCTTTCGCACCACTATTCAAGCTGAGCAAATTACATCAGATTTATTTTCAACGCTTAATTCACCAAGCGTCTTCTAAATAAAAATAAACACATTTAGTTTCGCTGGAGACGGTGTCGCCCAACGCGTAGACGATGATTGATTTAACGTCATTACCATGAAGGAGCCATAGGGCAAACATTTCTGTCTCTGATTTATTTTATTCAATGGCGAAGATTGAAGAATTGCTGTTCTTACTTGCACAGAAATCAATAACGATTATTCTGAACTTTATGTGGTGTGTAATAGATAACAGAATAAAATGTGTAATGAAGAGAATAATTATTTTATGAAATCAGTGAAATTCAATGCCTATTAAAGAAATTCGTTCATTTGTGAGAACATTATGAGACATGGCATCAGGGGTCAGGGATGTACCCTGTAACAGAATCGGGTGACGTACGTCGCAGTTTTTATGTTGCCACTGCAAGGGCCGAATTTATGCAGAACAAAAGGTTCAATTGTTCCGCCCCCTCCAAATGGGTTCCCTTCAGACGAAAATGTAATACTATACTGTGCAAATTAATTAGGACAAAATAAAAAATTACTCTTTTTTTCCAAAACTATGCCTTTATATCATTTTATGCCTTGATATACACTGATAAATACCCATATTAGTATGAAGTATGTCCTCCTTTAGCAGAAATGACCTCTTGAATTCGTTTTGGCATTGACTCCACTAATTGAGTGCACATATTTTTAACTTCATAATCTTGGAACCACACTTTTATAGCATTCGTTATCATGCGTTCTTTGGTTCTACAGTCCATTTTACCTAAACGTCTCTTCAAAATATTCCACAAGTTTTCTATGGGATTTAAGTCTGCTGAATTTCCAGGCCAATCAAGCAAATTAATTTGATTTTCCAGCATAAAATTCTTGACCAATTTCGAATTGTGACATGGGGCCAAGTCATGTTGTAATGTCCCGTCAAAAGTTTGCAAGAATAGGACAATCCTACGTTGTAATATTTCTACGTACTTGGCTGAATTCATCACACCTTGAGCAGGAACTAAGCTTCCAGTGCCATTTGATGTGAAAACCCCAAAACATCTGTTTCAGAGGGTGTTTTACAGTTTGTTTGACATGCTCAGGTCTTAAGGGTTCACAGCTGCTTCCTCTAACGACATTTGCTTGGTAACCCCGCACAAATAAATGACTTTCATCACTGAAAATTACCTTTTTCCAGTCGTCAGCAGTCCATGATTTATATTTTTTGGCCCATGCTAAACGTTTTATCTTCATTTTTGCATTCAAATGTTGATTTTTCGTTGGTCTTCTTGCCTTCCGGCCAACTTCCAGAAGCCTACGGCGTACAGTTGAATCACTAACATCACAACCACTAGCCAATAAATCTTTGAAGGTCGGTACTTTTTTTTTTTTTTTTTTTGTTGTTGTTCATTTTACTATTTGTGATTAGATATTTATCGGTTCGTGGAGTTGTTTTTCGTTTTCTTCCACATTTACCTCTCCTTTTTGGAGACGATGATTCAGGTGCATTGTATCGCGTAAGCAGTCTTGATACACTTGATATCAAGAGAGATATCGCCTCTGCAGTTGCCTACACCAACTGCAGAGGCGATATCTCTCACTGTCATAGAAGTGTAATCCTTCAGAGTAGTTATTTTTGCACGCTTCCTTGGGGAAATATCCATTTTTCATTACACGAAAGCAACACGTACTCACCGAGAGCAAAAATTAACATCCACCTGTCACACTCGAAGCTGAAACGCCTATTTCCTGTTTAAAACCGGTCAAACCAGTTTCTTACTATCAAGTTCTAACAGTCACACCACATCACAGCTGATGTAACGTACCAGGAGATGTGACGTACCTGCCAGAAGGACGCACACGACATAAAGGAAGATAGGAATCAGAATAAAACGCTCACGTAGCCCAATTGGTAGAGCAACTTATTCCGGAATGAGGGGATCCGGGTTCGAATCCTGGCGTGGACAGAAATGACGGAGAAATTCACTTCGTTATACTGATAAAACCGGTTTGCGTGGGATTCCGACATCAACTGGGGCCGCGGGTGGCCGAGTGGGCAACGTTCGTGACTGCCACAGAAAGGGCCTCAGGTTCGATACCAGGCAGGTACGAACGCTCGATCCACTAAATACCCGCCGTGCGTCGGATGGGCACGGTAAGCCGTCGGACCCCGGGCACTGGCCTCCCCGGTAATAAATAAGGGCGTCTTCCTCCCCCATTCTACTTCGCTTCCGTGTCACTTATAACGAAGTAAATTTCTCCGTCATTTTTTTGGTCTACGCCGGGATTCGAACCCGAGTCCGCTTATTCCGGAACAAGTCGCTCTACCAACTGAGCAACGCAGACATTTATTCTGATTCCTATCTGCCTTTATGTCGTGTGCGTCCTGCTGGCAGGTACGTCACATCTCCCCCCCCGAAAGAGGGCCGGGGCATGGCCCACGGGTCAGCCGTGACCATGAATCGTTGCAGGCAGCCATCCACTGTAGAACGTGCACTTGAGAACTCCCAGTCAATCTGCTGTGTGGAATGCAACATCACACATTTTTATTTTTCGAAGCGCTGGAGAAGGAATTCTCTGATTTTTCCTGTCTCGCGGTGTGGAAATAACATCACACCAATGCGAGATTTTGAACGGCCGGGTCATCCGGATAGTTCGGGCGCCATTATAACGAAGTAAATTTCTCCGTCATTATTTTGGTCTACGCCGGGATTCGAACCCGAGGCCGCTTATTCCGGAACAAGTCGCTCTACCAACTGAGCTACGCAGACATTTATTCTGATTCCTATCTGCCTTTATGTCGTGTGCGTCCTGCTGGCAGGTACGTCACACACTTTCCTATCGGGCACTCTAGCCCAAATCTCCTAGTTTCCTATTTGTAAGGGTTGTTTAAGACCTGGGGTCAGACACTCCCTTCCTAAAATCCTCTACTCATGATCATGGTCCGACATCAACTGGCGATCACATTACAATTCTGAGAATAAAATAGCTTGTCGCAATTAATTTGTACGGTATAGTAAGTAAAAGATTATTTCATTAAAGCAAATAAAAATAAAAATTGTGAGGAACAGTTTTTAACAGGAGCGTAACTTCCGAGGAGTAGTTAGAGCACTATAGCTCTAGGCGCAAGACTTTGGTGGGCGCAAACGTTTTTGTATTAAAAAAAATAATCAAAATGCGAAATGTTAAAAAAAAATTGCTCCAGCCAAGGTTAAAGAATTTTGTATTAAAAAAAATCAGTAAATGTTAAAAAAAAATAAAAATAAAGAATAGTTCAAGTTCTCCGCAACCCAGCTACCAACAACTACTTGACCGATGTACCGAAGTGATGGGCTAGCTGCAACGTATCCGCCAAAAGCTCTCAAACGTTCGAGACCTTACCGAATTGACACTGATACGTAGTCAAGCGTCCAGCAACTTTCTGCGTGTTATAACTAGATGTTTAATTTTTCTCACATTGCCAGTGACTAATGCAGCGGCTGAGAGATCTTTCTCCAAATTAAAGATATAATACATTTTATTCCATGTATTGGCTAAGTTTTTTTTAGGTATAGTCACTTTTTCAAGTTACGCATGGATTTTTCACTAGGGGGCGTAAAAATAAAATGCGTTTCCCCCGATATCTCTGCTTCTAAAACTCCGATTTGAAAAATTATTTCTGCAGCGTATACAGCTCCTACTTTGCATATAGTTTCTGATTTTTCGTATACGGTTTTGCCACGAGAGGGCGTAAGTGTTAATTTCTGCTTCTGATGTATTTGCAGCAAAATATGATCTTCTAAAATTTCCATTGAAAAATTCTTTCCTGGACCGATACTACTCATGTCGGCAAACTTTTTCGGAATATTTTCTTCTTTAAAAAATGCATAGTTTCTCCACCAGGAGGCGTAGATATATATCTTATTTTTGTCAATATCTCTGCTTCTAAGAGTCGGATTTTAAAATATTCTTCTTTGTTGGATAGCGTCCCCGGTGTAAAATTCTCTCATATAATTTCGAAATTTTCAAGTAGTTCATTGACTTTCCGCTAGGGGGAGAAAATGTAAATTGAGCTTTCCTCGATATCTCTGCTTCTAAAACTCCGATTTGAAAAATACTCCCAGCACCGGATACAGTTCCCGTTGAGACATGTCTTGATTGTAATTTCTAATTTTTTTATAAAATATGGTTTGGCCACCAGGGAGCGTAAGCCTTAATTTCTGCTTCGTAGGCATTTCCAGCAAAATCTTAATTTCTGAAAGCCCGACTGAAAAAATCTTTCGTGGATCGATACCGCTCATGTCGATAAACATTTGAGAATATTTTCTTTCTTAAAATAATACATGGTTTCTCCGCCAGGGGCGCAGATATATATCCTTTTTCTGTCAATATCTCTGCTCCTAAGAGTCGGATTTGAAAAATTATTTCTTTGTTAGATAGCGTTTCCGGTGTGAAATACTTTCATATGATTTCAAAATTCTCAAGTAACATAGACTCTCTGCATGGGAGCGTTAAGGTAAATTGCGTTTTACACGATATCTCTGCTTCTAAAATTCCGATTAGAAAAACTCTTTCTGCATCGGATACAGCTGCTGATAGGAAGAATTTCTATTATTTGATAAAGAATGGTTTGGCCACCAGGGGGCGTAAGTGTTAATTTCTGCGTCTCATATATTTGTAGCAAAATATGAGCTACTGAAAACTTGATTGAAAAAATTCTTTTGTTGACCGATACCGCTAACATCGAAAAAACCTTTTGAAATATTTTCTTCTTAAAATAACACATGGTTTTTACGCCAGGGGCGTAAACGCATATCTTATTTTTGTAGATATCTTTGCTTCTAAAAGTCCGATTTGAAAAATTCTTCCTTTGTTGGAGAGCGTTTCTGTGGGGAAATGTTTCTCATATACTTTCAAATTTTTCTTAGCGCCCAAGTCAGCCACCAGATGGCGTAAGTTTAAGTTTATGTTTACAGCAATATCTGCGAGACTAAAAACCCGATTGAAAAACTTTTTTCTTCGGTCAGATACTATTAACTATGTAAACTGGGTGTGTATTTTCTTTCCAAAACAGTGCACAATTTCGCCACTACGGGCGCATATGCTTATTCTGTTTTTCTCAATATCACTGCTTTTACATGTGCGATTTAAAAAATTATTTCAACACCGGATGCCATTTATGTTGTAGAACACTTAAGGCTAATATATGAAGAATTTTGTAGTTCACAGTTCTGTCGATAAGTAGTGCTTGTGTACTTCAGTTTGCAGCTGTATCGCCACTTCTAAAAACGCTATTGAGAAATGTCTTCTTCACTGTATGCCATTCGCTACAACAGAAATGTGGAGCAGTATCCTCTTTAAGTAACGCAAAGATTTCCCACTTGCTGCGTAAAGGTCGAACGCTTTTTCCATGAACAATAATTTCCACCTATTTTCAACTTTTCTGCTATGCAAATTTTTTACGCTAGCAGATATAGACTTGTATCATGTTTCTTTCTATATTTCTCCTTTTAACTGTTTGCTTTAGAAATCTCTTTGCCTCTGATAGTTTTCTTGTAGTACGGGAAACTTTTTGTTCGCCATTTGTTAATCTTCGTAAAATGCTTTTTAGCCGCTAGTGGAACTACGTAGATGTTTCTATTTCTGGATGTTTTATCGATTGTTGGAACCAGTTGATTGTTTTCCAAACAGGATCCATTGACTTCGAATAGCTTTGACCCATTTAATTCGCGTCAGAACGGATTCAGAAGACGTGCTTATTACATCCGAAAATTCGGTGTCATGTTTCTTCTTTTTTCTCGCGATGATCCGCTCTGATCAGTATGGTAGTGTAAAGACATGCGATTGCAGTTGCGGTATCAGTGGGGATAATTCGTGAGCGTTTATTGTACGAATTTAAACTCGGTTCATCTGCTACAGAAAGAAGTTGCATTTGTTTAGCATTCGGGGCAGATGCTGTGAAACAACGCACAACTCGGAATTGGTTTGGAAAGTTCAGAGACGAAAATGAATCCCATCAAGACAAGTCCCGGAGTGGTCGTTCTATCCCCTTTGACACAGAAGCCCTGAACGCTGATATTGAGGTAGGACCGGTGTTGGTACAAAGGTCGTCAATAAGTAACGCACAATTGCCTGTAACTCCCCAGTTTTCAAAGGTTGAATCATAAAAGTGTGTGGGTAGCCACCTTGGTCCTTTGACTTTAGAGATAAGTCACTCAATGTAGGATCCATTAGCTTCACAGTTTTCAAAGGTTGAATCATGAAAGTTGGTCGGTAGCAACCATGGACCTTTGACTTTAGAGATAAGTCACTCAATGTAGGATTCATTAGATTCACAGTTCTCAAAGTTTGAATCATGAAAGTTGGTGGGTAGCAACCTTGGACCTTTGACTTTCGAGATAAGTCACTCAATGTAGGATCCATTAGCTTCACAGTTTTCAAAGTTTGAATCATGAAAGTTGGTGAGTAGCAACCTTGGACCTTTGACTTTAGAGATAATTCCCTCAATGTAGGATCCATTAGCTTCACAGATTTCAAAGTTTGAATCATGATGTTGGTGGGTAGCAACCTTCGACCTTTGACTTTCGAGATAAGTCACTCAATGTAGGATCCATTGGCTTCACAGTTTTCAAAGTTTGAATCATGAAAGTTGGTGGGTAGCAACCTTGGACCTTTGACTTTAGAGATAATTCACTCAATGTAGGATCCATTAGCTTCACAGTTTTCAAAGTTTGAATCATGAAAGTTGGTGCGTAGCAACCTTGGACCTTTGACTTTAGAGATAAGTCACTCAATGTAGGATCCATTGGCTTCACAGTTTTCAAAATTTGAATCATGAAAGTTGGTGGGTAGCAACCTTGGACCTTTGACTTTAGAGATAGGTCACTCAATGTAGGATCTATTAGCTTCACAATTTTCGAAGTTTGAATCATGAAAGTTGGTGGGTAGCAACCTTGGACCTTTGACTTTAGAGATAAGTCACTCAATGTAGGATCCATTGGCTTCACAGTTTTCAAAGTTTGAATCATGAAAGTTGGTGGGTAGCAACCTTGGACCTTTGACTTTAGAGATAGGTCACTCAATGTAGGATCTATTAGCTTCACAATTTTCGAAGTTTGAATCATGAAAGTTGGTGGGTAGCAACCTTGGACCTTTGACTTTAGAGATAAGTCACTCAATGTAGGATCCATTGGCTTCACCACATTGCAGCCAAAGTTGTTTCCATGACAACAACGCACGTTGGTAAAACTCCGGAGGTTGGTCATTACACCGCTTCCGGACCCACGCAATGAGTTCTGCGTCACTCTGAAATGCTTTCCCACGTAGATGTGCCTTCAGACGGCTGAACAGATAAATATCTGATGGTGTCAAGTCTGGGCTGTACGGTGGTCGTGGCACCAGCGTCCAGCCCAGTCGAGTCACTTTCTGCAGTGTCATCTGTGCAGTCTCGCATTATCGTGGTGCAGTTTGATGTCCTGGGATTGCAAGTGTGGTCTCTTAGTTCTGATGGTACGCCTGAGATTCTCCAAGGATGAACAATAACGCTCTTTGGTAAGGGTAGTCCCACTTTCCAGGAAGTCGACGAAGATGATGTCTTGACGATCCCCCAAAAATGTGGCCATCCACATTTTTGGGCGTCTTCCTCCCCTTTTCTACTTCGCTTCCGTGTCACTTTCCTATCTGGCGCTCTAGCCCAAATCTCCTAGTTTCCTATTTCTATGGGTTGTTTAAGACCTGGGGTCACACACTTCCTTCCTAAAATTCTCTACATATGATCATGATTTTGCTTCTTATATTTCCAATGGAAAAACGTTTGTACACATTTCCTTCCCAATTAGTGTGTTCCCAAGGATGAAAATTTGAACATCGATTAAAATAACTTCACATTATAAGTTGGAATACTTAATATTCTCTAAAACATAACCATAATTATATTAAAAGTCAATGATTTTTCCTTTGGTGGTGTTGAAACCAGAAAAAAGATGGCGCGACCTGTACTTTGATGACGTCAGTAGAAAAACAAATGTTGGATTATATAATTATGGTTATGTTTTAGAAAATATTAAGTATTCCAAGTTATAAAATGAAACTATTTTAATCGATGTTCAAATTATCATCCTCGGGGACGCATGAATTGTAAAGAAACTGTATACGGAAGTTTTTCTATTGGAAGTATAGGAAGCAAAATTACTTGACGTCCACCTTAACACTCGAATACTTGTGACTTCCTCGTCCTGGGTGGGGTAACGGATAGCATACTCGATCGGTAATCGGGAGATACGGGTTTGATTCACACTACAGGGCGATGAAATTTTCAAGTTTCCTGATGTGATTGGTATTACATGAAGAACAACAGTAAGTACAGTCAATTCAGAGATGCCTCACTTCTGTGTTAATTATCATGACGTATAAATCTAAATTTCATGGTTATTTCCGAGATGGATTAACTGATTTCCGGGGCGCCGACTATCATACCACATTCAAAATCGCTTAAATCCTGATAAGCTGCAATCTGAAGTGCAAATGCTACTACTTAGCTTGCGGTGATTTCTGTTTCTATATAAAGTTCGTTTCGGACGATGTCGTTTACTCCATGGGTGTAGTGGCATGTAACGGAAATGGTAGCTCCCTTCCCAGTTTTTTTCTGGCACCTCAGTGTATATTTCGTGTCAAAGACTCATCAAACTGCTGTTGGGTTTATCAACTGACATTAAACAGAGTAAATTATTAGCGCTGCAACAAATTAGTTCTTCATGAGTATTGGAATATCCGAGTGAAGTATTTATGGAATATTGACGGAATAAAAGAACTGTAAGAAACTCTTCCTTGTACTTTATTTGAGTGACTCCTGTTTTACTTAAATTGAATAAATAAGAACAACAAATTTTACGTAGTGTTCCCAAAGCTACATATATACACTGAAGTGCCAGAAAAACTGGTACAGCCGCCCCGGTGGCGCAGTGGTCTAAGGCGTTGGCCTCTGATCATTCGTCCGTAAGGGGTCCGGGTTCGAATCCCGGTCAGGCATGGATGTTGTGTTTGTCTTACGGCACTGGCTCTTTCCCTTCCCTGGAACCAGTGACCCTAAATTAGGGACGGGCGACTGCTTATAGCCCATTGAGTTGCTCACGGTGGTCGTTAAACCTCCAATAAAAAAAAACTGGTACAATAGTCTAATACTTGGTAGGTCCCCCGCGGGAGCGCAGGACTGCAGAAATACGACGGGGCATGGAATCCACTAGCTTCTGGAAATATGCTGTAGGCAATACACACCATACTTTCTCGCAGAGCGTTCCACAATTCGGGTGTATTCCGAGGTCTCGGATTCTTGTGTTCGATAGCGCGTTGCATGGCATCCCAAATGTGTTCTATCATGTTCAGATCTGGGGACTTGGGTGGGATGGCAACATCCCAAACTCAGATGAATGCTTCTCTAACCATAATGTGGCATCCCGACACATGTGTAGAGGTGCATTGTCCTGTTGGAACAGGCCCAACCCATCAGCACGAATGCAGGACATGAACGGGTGTAGACTTATCAGGGGTCCCAGTGAAGTCCAGCTAAACACATCTCATACCATTACGGAACCCCCCCCCCCCCCACCAGCCGGTACAGTTCCCTGTTAACAGGAGGAATCCCTGGCTTCATGGGGTTTGCGCAACACACGAATCTTTCCATCTTCCCGATACAGTTGGAAACGCGACTCGTCAGACCAGGCTACTTGTTTCCAGTTATCAAGTGTCCAGTGGCGGTGTTGCCGTGCCCAAGCGAGGCGCATAGCTCTGTGTCGTGCACCCAACAAGGGGACTAGAGTTGCGCGTCGGCTCCGAAAGCCCATATCGTGCAGGGTACGTTGTACAGTTCGGACGCTGATGCTTGTTGAGGTTCCAGCATTAAATTACGATGATACCTGCGAGAGTGTTATACGCCTATCGCGTGAAACGATTCTTGACAGCCGACGATGGTCACGTTCACCCAATGTCTTTTTACGGTCACACTGGTATCGTAGGTTGGAGGTTTTGCATGATTTCTTGTAGTCACGGTACACCCTTGCAAAGGTCGTCCGTGAAAATTCGAACTTCGTTTCTACCTCCGAAATACTATGCCCATCTCACGAGCGCCAACTACGACACCGCGTTTATCAAATGATCATATGTAGAGAATTTTAGGACGGGAGTGTCGGACCCCAGGTCTTAAACAGCCCTTAGAACTAGGAAGCTAGGAAATTTGGGCTAGAATGCCCGATAGGAAAGTGACACGGAAGCGAAGTTGAAAGGCGGAGGAAGACGCCCTTATTTATTACCGGGGTGCCAATACCTGGGGTCCGATGACTTAAAGTGCCCATCCGATGCACGGCGGATATTTATTGGATCGAGCGTTCGTACCTGCGTGGGATCGAACCTGAGGTCCTTTCCACGACAGTCCCGAACGTTGCCCACTAGGCCACCCGCGGCCCCGACACCACGTTGAAAATCGCTTAAATCGTTATTACTTCTCATTCTCATGCCAAAAACAGCTCTGAAAGCTGGCAAGGATGTCTATCTCTTTATATACGCACTGCCGGACGCAACCGAGTAAGCGCATAGGTAACGTTGCTATGCATTTTGCATAAGCTCGTCTGTACCAGTTTTTCTGGCACTTCAGTGTACTTCTTAAATACTGAGGAACGTTACAAGGGCCTCACCAGTGGAGCAGTGGTTTACGCGATGACTTCTGATAATTCGTTCGAAAGGGTTCGAACCCTGGTGACGCATGGATGTTATGTTTGTCTTACGGCACTCGCTCTGTCCCTTCCGTGGAACCAGTGGGCATAAATTAGGGACAGGCGACTGCTCACAACACATTGAGTTGCTCACGGTAGTCATTCAACCTCCAAGTTACAGGGGATGTTAGGTGCTATAAACCATAGCTTTAAAATGATGTATAACAAGATGGCGTGTAACCTCTAGATATCCTACACCAAAAGTTACCAATCCTGCTCACTAACTCATTTGCGATTATTATTTCTTTCTATCTCTGCGTCACACGTAAGCTTGATGGACCTTCGTAGCTACATCACATTTCATCGGTATCAGGGTCGTTTCTTACGTTCGGCTAAATCTGAAAAATATGTCGTAATAATACACAGGGTGAGTCAAAACTTGCGCAATATTTGGACCCCTTTATGTCTTCATGCGTACTCTTTACGACGAAAGCTGACTAGCTTTCAAAGTATAGGCCATCGTGTTGCACTGTCTTTAGCCATCTGTCTGCCAGTTCTTCGATTCTACAGAGGGTGAGTAGAAAGTTTTGCAATATTTGGATCACTTTATGTCTTCATACGTACCTTTACGACGAAAGCTGACTAGCATTCAAAGTATAGGCCATCGTGTTGCACCGTCTTTAGCCATCTGTCTGCCAGTTCTTCGATTCTACAGAGGGCGAGTCGAAAGTTTTGCAATATTTGGATCACTTTATGTCTTCATACGTACCTTTACGACGAAAGCTGACTAGCATTCAAAGTATAGGCCATCGTGTTGCACCCTCTTTAGCCATCTGTCTGCCAGTTCTTTGATTCTACAGAGGGTGAGTCGACAGTTTTGCAATATTTGGATCACTTTATGTCTTCATACGTACCTTTACGACGAAAGCTGATTAGCAGTCAAAGTATAGGCTATGGTGTTGCACCGTCATTAGCCATCTGTCTGCCAGTTCTTCGATTCTACAGAGGGTGAGTGGAAAGTTTTGCAATATTTGGATCACTTTATGTCTTCATACGTACCTTTACGACGAAAGCTGATTGGCAGTCAAAGTATAGGCTATGGTGTTGCACCGTCATTAGCCATCTGTCTGACAGTTCTTCGATTCTACAGAGGGTGAGTGGAAAGTTTTGCAATATTTGGATCACTTTATGTCTTCATACGTACCTTTACGACGAAAGCTGACTAGCATTCAAAGTATAGGCTATGGTGTTGCACCCTCTTTAGCCATCTGTCTGCCAGTTCTTCGATTCTACAGAGGGTGAGTGGAAAGTTTTGCAATATTTGGATCACTTTATGTCTTCATACGTACCTTTACGACGAAAACTGATTAGCATTCAAAGTATAGGCCATCGTGTTGCACCGTCTTTAGCCATCTGTCTGCCAGTTCTTCGATTTCGCGGCGATGCCAGTTCTTGCCCTTCGAGACGAAGAACTGCTTGACCCCCCCCCCCCGCTGCCTGTTCCTCCTGGTTGTTGAAGTGCAGCCCGCGAAGGAAGTGAGCCATGGGCCGGAATAGGTAATAATCCGACGGGGCAAGATCTGGACTATGTGCTCGGTGTGGCACCAGTTCGATGCCTTCAAGTTCCTGGAGTTTTGCCTGGGTCGCTCGTTAGTTATGAGGCCGAGTGTTGTTCCTCTGTAGGAGACCGCGCTTTCTGTTCACCAGTGCTGGGTACTTCTCCGCCAGAATGGCATACTTCCGCTCCAGCTGTTCAGACTTGAGGCCGGTGTTGATGGTATGACCGTCTGAAAGAAATTCGCAATGGATTATCTCCTCGAAATTCCACCAGACACCGGCCGTCGTTTTGTGCTCGAGGGGCCCACGTTTGGCACTTTGTTCAGAGCTGTCCCTTGCACAACCACAGCCATTGTGTGCTTGGATTACAGAAATAATCCCACTTTTCATCGCACGTAACGATTCTCTAGATGAAACGTACATTGCGCGGGTTTTCTAGGAGTTTCGTGCAGGCTTCAACTCTGCGGTTTGCTTCAGCTGGCGTCAGTTCGTGAGAGACAATGCGGCAGCTCCTGTAGACCTTACCGAGGTCCCGAAGGTGACGAACCACGGTGGTCTGTGATATGCCCAGCTCGCCTGATAATCTCCGAGTGCTGGTTGTCGGATTTGCCTCTACGTCCTTGTGCACGGCATCCGAATCAACGATTAGTGGCCAACCTGACCGTGGCTGATCGTCGAGGTTTCTGTCACCTGAGCGAAATTTTTTTAACCATCTGGTTGCGGTGCTGTGGTCCACGGAACCTTCCCCTTTCACGCGACAAATGTTTTGTGTTAATTGAGCAGCTTTATGGCCAAGTTCAAACGCATAAACCAAAAATTAGCCTATTGTGGCTGTTCATCTTTCAGTCGTCCCAACAACAGATGACATGCAATGCTGTTCATAGCAAGGACTAGGACTTCATATACCTTTCGACTCACTGCAGTGCGTGACTTGAAGTAGTTTAAATACGAACCACGCTCGCCGCAGCTACATGCATTTATGCAAATATTGCAAAACTTTCGACTCACGGGTGTAATGATAAATATGGTTCTAAGGGGAAAGACCCTAGAGTAGGTAGGTAAAGGCTAATCCCGCTGACCCGGACATCATGCCACTGGGTAGAAACAAGTGACTTAAACATCTCTCTCCTTTCTTAGGTTCGTCGCCATTGTTATAGCCCTTTTAGCAGGTAATCAGTCAGAAAGGATTAGTATCAATCATCCTCATAAATGACCACTTTGAATAAGAAAGCTAAGAGGAAAGACCCAAAGCATGATATAGAAGGGCTAGTTCCCCTGACGCGGACATCAGGCCACTGGGTAGAAACAAGTGACTCAAACATCTCTCTCCTTTCTTAGGCTCGTCGACATTGTTACAGCCCTTTTAGCAGGTAATCAGTCAGAAATGATAATGTCAATCATCCCCCTAAATGACCACTTGGAATAACAAAGCTAAGGGGAAAGACCCAAGGCATGATAGGGAAGGGCTAGTCCCCCTGGCACAGACATCATACCACAGGGTAGAAACAAATGACTCAAACATATATCTCCTTTCTGAGGTACGTCGCCATTGTTATGGCCCTTTTAGCAGGTAATCAGTCAGAAAGGATTAGTATCAATCATCCTCATAAATGACCACTTTGAATAAGAAAGCTAAGAGGAAAGACCCAAAGCATGATATAGAAGGGCTAGTTCCCCTGACGCGGACATCAGGCCACTGGGTAGAAACAAGTGACTCAAACATCTCTCTCCTTTCTTAGGCTCGTCGACATTGTTACAGCCCTTTTAGCAGGTAATCAGTCAGAAATGATAATGTCAATCATCCCCTAAATGACCACTTTGAATAACAAAGCTAAGGGGAAAGACCCAAGGCATGATAGGGAAGGGCTAGTCCCCCTGACACAGACATCATGCCACTGGGTAGAAACAAATGACTCAAACATATATCTCCTTTCTTAGGTTCGTCGCCATTGTTATAGCCCTTTTGGCAGGTAATCAGTCAGAGAGGATTAGTGTCAATCATCCCCCTAAATGACCACTTTGAATAACAAAGCTAAGGGGAAAACCCAAGGCATGATATGGAAAGTCCCCCTAACAGGACATCAGGCCACTGGGTAGTAACAAGTGACTCAAACATCTCTCTCCTTTCTTAGGTTCGTCGCCATTGTTACAGCCCTTTTAGAAGGTAGTCAGTCAAAAAGGATCAGTGTCAATCATCCTTCTAAATGACCTCTTTGAATAACGAAGCTAAGGAGAGAGCAACGCATTCTCATGTTTAGGTTTACTCGTTCCAGCCGTTTTCGGCCGTTCCTTAGGCAACTAATATACTCGTTTCAACTGATTTCAGCTGATTTTTCCAACCCTGAGTTAATTCGTTTCACCCGGTTTAAAGGTTAAATTGGCATATTTTTAATCGCCGCAGTTTGCCTTGCAGTTGAGCTCATAATTCTCTTGTTTTTCCTCCTCACTTCCGTAAAAAAATGTTAGAGACATAGTTTCAGAGAACTGTGTCTTTGTCTAAATACGATTCCCTGAAAATATGACTTCACATACCAGTGAACTTCATTTTTTTTTTAGAAATTAAGCTCCTTGGAAAATGTCTCCGCACTGTCTGAACAACGTACCCCTGAGAGCTGAGTTGTTGTCTGTGTTCAACGTGTCGTGTTTTGTTTTGGTCATTTGTTGTCAGGTTGGTGCATTCGTGCGGGTAACTCGCCTTGGCCGTCTAAATAGAGATACAAGGTGAACGAAATGAAAAAAAGTAAAATAAAAACAAAGCAGCACCCTATTCTGCTTCGCTGAGAATTATCAATAGATCTCTATCACTTGCTTCAGTTTCCTTATCCTTGAAGAAATCCGCGTTCATGACCTTCTGCTTAGAATACCTAAGTTCCAGCATGGATGTGTCCCTGTGTATGCTTGCTACTGCTGAATTAAGCGTTGTTTTTCTTCTTTTTTGTCTTTCTTTGCACCCAGAAGGAAATTTATTCCGTTTTTCCCATTCCACTTCTTCCTTAGAGATACTATTCGTGCCACAGGGCGTTTCGCACCATAAATGAAGTAAGTTCACACACACACAAAATCACGCAGACATGATACGAGAGTTCAACCGAAAGTAAAGTAAAAGTGGGCATAACTTTCTTATTAATTGAGAGAGGTCGTTCAAATTGCACATGTCGGTAGAGTAACTCTTCATCTATACAAAGGTAGTACTCAACATATTCTCCATCAGAAGCGATGCATTTGTGCCATCGTTGAACCCAACTCTTGAACCCTCTTTGAAAAGATTCTGGTGTGGACAGTTATACCCACTTCTTCACAGCCGCTTTCACCTCGTCTGTGTCATCAAATCCTTGTCCCCAGAGACTGTACTTCATTGAACGAACAGGTGAAAGTCGCAAGGAGCCAGATCTGGGCTGTCCGGTGGATGACAAACCGCAGACCAGACTAATTTGCTGATCGCCTGATTTGCTGCCAAAGATGCGTGTGGTCTCGCATTGTCATGGTGAATATGGATCTTTCAAATTCTTGTTCGGACGCTTCCTCCTTATGGCTTCTTGAGTGCTTCAATGTACCGCTCGCTGGTCATAGTACGGCCACATTCCAGAAAATCACGGGGAATGACACCTCTGTCATCCCAAAAAACAGTCACCATGACTTCCTGTGCTGATCGCTGGCTCTTTAACTATAACGAAGTAAATTTCTCCGTCATTTTTGGCCTACGCCGGGATTCGAACCCGAGTCCGCTTATTCCGGAACAAGTCGCTCTACCAACTGAGCTACGCAGACGTTTATTCTGATTGCTATGTGCCTTTATGTCGTGTGCGTCCTGCTGGCAGGTACGTCACATAACTTCTTAGGCCTTGGTGAAGAGGTGTGACGCCATTCCACAGATTGATTCTCCGTTTTCGGATCGTAAAAATAGGGCCACGTTTCATCCCCTGTAACCAGATCGGAAAACAACGTGGTCTTCATTGGCTTCAAAAACCCTTCCAGGAGATCAGAACAGACTTCCACCCGTCTCTCCTTCAAATCGGGTGTTAACTGCCGAGGTAGACACTTTCCGATACCATAAGTCTTCCACCATCTTCTGTGTGGCATTGTGACCATAGTCCAGTTGTGTAACAAGCTCACGGATTGTGACTCGTCTTTTCGCAAGAATCAATTCATTCACTCGCTGAAAACTCGTGTCAGTGGTCGCAGATGATGGTCTCCCACTGCGTGGTTTGTCTTCAATGCTGGTGGCCCCTTCTTTAAACTTCTTCATCCATCTGTGCACATTGCTCTTGTCAATAGTGTCATCTATGTAAACATTCTGTAGCCTTCTGTGGATGTCGGACAGCCTGCACCTTTCCTTCGTCAAGAACTGGATGACGGTGCGTTGCTTCTGCTTGGAATCCATTGTTTACCTGCAAAGAAGAAGAAGGGTTACTATAGAGGAAGAATTATGCTTCCAACATGCGCAATTTGAACGACCTCTGTCAGTTAATAAAGAAATTATGCCCACTTTTGCATTATTTTCGGTACAGCCCTTGTACTACAATGCGCTATCACTTTGTGAGGCTAATTTCGTCCGTTGTTCGTTTCGTCCACTGTTCGCTTCGTCCACATTCATTTCTCCCTCAGAATGGATTAAATTATTGCTTTTAATACCAAGGAGGTTATATTACTGGAGACACCACTCCTATCCACGCAGCGTTGGCCGCCGTAAGTCAACGTCTGTGCTGCAAATGACGTCATGAGCAGGCACGACGCAGCCGCAGAAGAGAAGCTGCTTGGAAACCAATGGAACAAAAGCTTCTAAGCGTATAAACAGATAAAATGAGTAATTCAATAATCTTTATCAATGATACACAAGCTTACTGTTTCATCAACGGTATAATTTAGTTCATTTTTGCCTGCTTGTGACGTCACACAACAGATTAGCTGGGACCTATGGCGGCAGAACCAGTGGTGTCTCCAGTAATATAACCTCCTTGGTTAATACTACGCTAGAAAAAAGGGTTAAATTCCGATTAGAAAAAAATCATTCACTCCATCCTCAGTCATTCATTTAATCATTTCAGTTTCTTTTCACCGAACTTTCTCCCCTTCTGTCTGTCCTTATTAACGCTTATTAGTACCAGTGACGCACTAGCAGAAGGGTCCAAAGGGTCTGGACCCTCCGAAATAATAATAATGAACTTAAGTTTAAAGGTATGTGATATAAGGAATTGGACGAAATGAGAAAAGAACAAAAAGACTTCTTTTTGTGGTGTAAACACGGCTAATTTTTATTATTACACATCTTTATGAATACGATAACTTTTACCCGAAACATTTTCTCCGATATTAAGCGAAGTGCACGGACCGAGAAATGACGATATCATCAGCATCATCGTCTACCATTATCAATCCACTGCTGGGTGAAGGTCTCTCAAAGTTTCTTCCACAACGGTCAGTCGTGCGCCAGTCTCCTCCACGTCACTCCGGCATTCTTTCGAATTTCATCCACCTATCTCCCTTCTCTTCTTCTTCTGGGTCTTTTCCCGTCCTTTGGAATCCAGTCTAAAATTTCGGTTGTCCATCGGTGGTCCGTCCTTCTGGCAACATGTCCAACGCATTGCCATTTCAAGGATTTTACTCTGGTCATGACGTCTTCCGCTCTTGTCATTTTCCTTATCCGCGAGTTTCTCTTCTTACCTCTGCTGGTTACACATTTCCATGCTTCTTTCAGTTGTGTGCAGTCTTTGCATGTCTTTTTTTAGCTAAGGTCCCCGTCTCTGTTCCATACCTAAGCACTGGAAAAATGCATTGACTAAAAACTTTTCTTTTAAGACATAATGGCATATTGCTCTTACAATTGTACTATTTCTTCCAAAAGCTCTCCAGGCAAGTTTTATACGCCGATTAATTTCTTAATCAATATGAACCCTCCCTTGATAACTGCTGTCCAAGGTAAATGTAGGAATCGGTTTTGTCCAGCTTTTTCCCATTGACTGATAAATATTCATTTCTTGTTAAAGCATTGCACATCCATTTTTGTCTTCTGAAAGTTCTATTTTAATGCTTCTTCTTTACTGTTGTCCACAAGTTTTGGATCATACTCTGCAGCTCTGAAAGCGCAGTTGCAAATGCAGTATGTCAAAGTCATCAGCAAAGCGAAGGTGAGTTCAATAATCTCCATTAATCCTTCTCCGTTTATATTCACAATTCAATGATTGAATGATACACTATCTACCAACAAGTAATTGGACACCTGTGATAGCTAAGGGAAACGAAGTTTATTCACTTTCAATAGTTGGTGGAGCCTCCACGAGCGGCGATTACGGCTGCGACCCTCCGGGGCATACTCTCAACCAGGCGTTGTACGACGGCTACGATATTTTCTTCCACTCGGCTTAGAGAAGACAGGTCAGTTCCTTCACCGATTTCGGACGGTGGGGGCACCCCTTAAGTCGACGCTCCAACTCGTCCCAGAGGTGCTCGATAGGGTTAATGTCAGAGCTCTGCGCAGGCCAGTCCATTTGATTAACCCCATTGTCACCATACCAAGCCATGGTGGACCTCACAGCATGATAGGTGGCATTGTCATCCTGAAAGTAACATGGGTCCACCCCGTAAAACTGCCACAACGTAGGAAGCGCATGGTCATCCAAAATGGTGCAGTAGGTCTCGGCGTTGAGTCTACCAGGAATTGCGACCAAGGGACCCGTGCCATACCAAGAGAAACACCCCCATAGCATAATTCCACTACCGCCGAACTTCACAGTCGGCACAATACATTCCGTAAGGAGGCGTTCTCCAGGCAGACGCCAAACCCAGACCCTGCCATCCGAACGGTAGAGGGTGAACCTTGATTCGTCGCTCCAGAGAACCTGTTTCCACTGTTTAACGGTCCACTGTCGACGTTCTTTCACTGCGTTAGCCGAGCAGCGCTATTGGACTTGGTGATCAAAGGCTTGTGGGCGGCAGCACGTCCATGATAACCGAGCAGATGGGCTTCCTTACGGATGGTATTTATCGAAAGCACACTCCCGGATGCCTGTTGAAACTCCTCGCGGATGAGGCCCATCGATTTGGTGAGGTTCTTCAGAATTTCTCTGGCCAGCACCCGTCGGTCTCTAACTCCCAGTTTTGTGGGTCTGCCGGGTCGGGGCACATTCCGACAGTCACCTCTCATCTTCCACTTGCCAATCACGTAGGCCACTGTCGATTTTGGGTACTTCAACTCACTGGATATGTCACGTATGGATCGGCCATTTCTATGATACCCGACGATTATACCTTTCTCGAAATCAGAGAGCTCCGAACTGCGTGGCATCTTGCATGCGACTGGTTGCGTTGTTGTTTCCCACACGATATTTAACGGCGGCGGCCGTGACGTGTATCAGGACCCCGGATATTTTCGATTGCAAGTGTGTCCAATTACTTGTTTGTAGATAGTGTATTTTGCAATGTGACATTAAAGAGTTTGGGAGATATAGTGTCACCCTGTCTCACTCCCTTTCCAGTTTTTGTTAATGCAGTATCCTCAAATAACCGAATCTTTGCACTTTCATTTTCATAGATGTTATTAATAATGCTAATGTATGCATCTTCAATACCGCAGGATTTCAAAGCCATTGTAACACTGCTGATTGTTTTGATGGTTGACGATGAGTGTCTGTGTGTGCATATATATATGAAGTTATATATGTAAAACCCTTAAAGTAAAGTTGGTTAAGTTTACATAGCTAACTACTTTAAAGTTTGATATCTTGAGACATGCAAATGATTCAAGTATCACACTCGGCCGCGCATGTGACGCAAGCAAAGAGGGGTCATAGCGCTGTGCCTGACCGGCTATATAAAGTCGTACAGTTGCTCGTGCTTGCCATTCTCATACTTAATGTTGTGTTGGCTGCATCCTTTGCAAGTGAAGTACACTGAAGAGCAATTGAATTAGAAAAGCTCGCGCTATGCAAATGTGGCGTTGTGGGCGGCCCTGTAAATGGAAACGACATGACGTATGCAGCGACCCGACAATATAAGGAGTGATGCGACGGTAATCAGTAAGAGTCGGACCCAGTATGGGTAAGACGAAGGACCTAAGCGCATTTGATCGTGGGCTAATTGTCGGGGCCCGACGAATGGGTCACTCCATCTCGGAAGTCGTGCAGTCACTGGAATTTTCACGAGCTACTGTGTCACGGGTGCACCGTGAATACATCGAATCCGGTAAAACCATCCCTGCAAGGGCCAACTGCCGTGGGCCACAGCGTGTGGATGAGCGGGGTCATCGTCGGCTAGCTCGCATTGTAACAGCGGACAGACGGGCCACAGTGCAAGAAATCACTGGGCAATTTATCTCTGGTGCACAAAAACGTGTAAGCAGCCACACCATCTAGAACCATCTCCCCGCTATGGGGTACAGAAGCCATCGTCCCACGAGGGTACCGCTGCTGACCGCACATTACAGGGTGCAAAGATTAGCATGGGAGCGGGAACATCGCCACTGGACCCTAGACATGTAGGAAAATGTTGCCTGGACTAATGAGTAGAGATTCACGTTGGTACATGCGGATGGCAGGATACGAGTACGGCGCAAACCAAATGAAGCCATGGATCCTTCTTGCTAGCAGGGTACTTTTCAAGCTGGTGGGGGGTGGTATTCTCGTCTGGGGACTGTTTATGTGGACTGAAATGGGACCCCTGGTACGTGTGACATCGTCCCTCACAGGTCAACGTTACCGGGATATCCTGGACGGCCATTTGCCCGTCTTCAACATCCCACTGGGGACCTTATCCTGCAACAAGACAATGCACCGTGCCATCGCTCCGGTATTGTATCCGAATGGTTAGATGAACACTCCTCCGACGTGACCTCGCTTCCTCGGCCAGCTAGGTCACTTGACCTCAATCCCATCGTGCACATCTGGGATGCCATTGAGAGAGATGACCTCCTTCATCAAATCTTCGTGAACTGTGGGAGCTTGTTCAGGTGTCGTGGATCCGTATGGCTTCCCAACGCTTCCAGTGTCTTGTCGAGTCCATGCCGAGACGAATCGCCACCGTCATCAGGGCGAAAGGTGGTGCTACACGTCACTAGACAGGTATCTCTAATTGAATTGCTCTTCAGTATATACCTCTGAGAACAGTTTGGAAGCAATTTGAGCAGTTGGAGGAATTCGAGAGGAGCCGCATCGCCGGGCTCCGGGAAGCCGGATGGTCTTATCACCGTATTGCGCGCGATATCAGTCGTGCGAATATCACCATAGCACGCTGTTGAAGGCAGTGTAGAGAACAAGGCACGCAGCAAGGGCAGGAAGGGTCTGGGAGACCTAGACGAACCGCGCAGAGAGAGGACCGAGGGTTGTCCGACATGCGCGGAGTGACCGGACAGCCACTATTGCGGATATTCAGCGAGCAGTGGTGCCCTCCATTCATCGTCCTATTAGTGCCAGCACCATTGACAGACGACTGCACGACGCAGGACTACACGCACACAGACTGTTGCGACGATTGCCCTAAACACTATTGCATTATAGCCAAAGATTGCAATGGTGTTGTGCCAGACTCTCATGGAGCCACTCAGAATGGCAGCTGGTGATCTTCAGTGACGAGGCCCGCTTTTGTCTTGGAGGAGACGACCGATGAATCTATGTGTGGAGGCACCGTAGTCAGCGCCAAGTTGAATGGTTTGTTGTCGAGCGTCACACGTCCAGAAGGCCTGGTGTCATGGTGTGGGGTGCAATTGCTTACCGTGCCAGATCACCTTCGGTGTTCATTACAGGCAATTTGACAGTCCAACGTTACGTTAATGAGGTCCTGTAACCAGTGGCCCTACCTTTTCTGAACGCTTACCCTGGTGCGATTTTCCAACAGGACAACGCTCGTTCGCATACTGCTACTCTCTCGAGGGCTTACCTTCAAGGCACTGACACTCTGTCATGACCAGCCGCAACACCAGACCTATCGCCGATTGAAAATGTATGGGAAGCTATTGGAAGCGCTATCCACACCCCACCCCTACCGCACAATCTGCAGGAACTGCGTGAGAAGATTCAAGATACATGGGATGGCTTATCGCAGGACACCATTAGGAACCTGTACAACTCCATGCCGAGATGTCTGGCATGCTGTGTGAGGAAACATGGCGGCCCGACGCCATACCGAGAGACACTACTTATTGGCGTGTAGCTCAATAAATACTGCCCATATCAGTCTCAAGGTTAGGACACAGGAGCGGGATCTATTCCCATAGCCCTTATGCATCATAACTTACGTAAAAATGCTTCTATTGCGACAAAACTTTATCATGGTTTTTCGGAGGTATACTGAACCGGTTCTCTTGAATATCATTGAAGTGGGATCAAAGGTCAGGCCACAGGAGCGAGATTTATTCCACAGCCATTATCCTCATAACTTGAGTAATGATTTCTGGTATGTTGGAAAGCGTATTATAATCAATGCATTGCATGATTTTACTAACTTGTTTATGCTTTCCACCCGTAGGTTGAAGAGGCATATATGCTGCAGCTTTGTCCGTCCGTCTGTCTGTCGGCACGATAACTCGCGTAAAAATAGTTCGATTTCGATGAAATGTTAGTATGTGGTACGGGACCCCTTGGGGACGAACCCTACTGAATATGGACGAAATGGGGTAAAAGGTTACGACATAGGAGCGGGATCCATTCCATTGTCCTTGTGCGTCATAACTTGCGTAAATATGGTTCGATGTCGATGAAATTTTTATATGGGGTAGGGAACCATCTAAGAAGGAACCCTATTCAAAATGGGTGAAGTGAGGTTAAAGATCAGGACATAGGAATGGAATGCATTCCATTGCTCTTATGCGCCATAACTTGCGTAAAGATGGTTCGATTTCAATGAAATTGTAGTATATCGTAGGAGACCACCTGGGGACAAACCCTATTGAAAATGGACGAAATGGGGTCAAAAATCAGTACATAGGATCGGGATCCATTCCATCGCCCTTATCACATACTATTAAAGGAGCACTTCTTGTATGTGTGTAAATTTTATTTTGAGAACGGCTCTAAGGATTTTGATGAAAGTCGTTAACTAACCGTTTTCTGGTACTAGAAATCGATTTAGCTTGATCTCGACTTTAGGAAAATTCGTTTAGTGGGTTAAATAACCACCTCGAATTATAACGTTTTTAGTGTCATGGCGTCGTTCCATTAATGTTACCCCTGCTTAGAAATTTTATGACGTCACAATCTCGCGTTTGAGAATGTTGGCGTGCGGTCACGCCCTCTGTCTCATTACTTCACGCGTTGTGTGTGGATCCTATTAAAGTTTTATGACGTCACACTCTTGCGAGCAGATGGTCGCAATTCTCATCTGCCTCATTACGTCACGCGTTGTGTGCGTATATCCGTCCGCACGATAACTCCCGCAAAAATCGTTTGATTTCGATAAAATTTTAGTATGTGGTAGGGGAACACTGGGAAGGAACCCTAATGAAAGTGAACGTTATGGGGTCAAAAGTCAGGACATAGGAGCGGGATCCATTCCACTGCTTTTATGCGTCATAACTAACGTAAAAAAGGTTCGATTTCGATGAAATTTTAGTATGTGGTAGGGGACTACCTGGGAACAAACCCTGTTGAAAATGGGCGAAATGGGGTAAAAGGTCAGGACATAGGAATGGAATTACTTCCATCACCATTATGCGTCATAACTTACGTAAAAATGCTTCGATTTGGATGAAATGTTAGTATGTTGTAGGGGCCTGCCTGAGGACGAATCCTATTGAAAATGGGCGAAATAGGGTCATAGGTTAGGACACAGCAGCGAGATCTATTCCATAGCCTTTATGCATCATAACTTAGGTAAAAATGCTTCGATTGTCACAAAACTTTATCATGTTATTTCGGAGGTATACTGAACCGGTTCTGCTGAATATAATCGAAATGAGATCAAAGGTCAGGGCACAGGACCGAGATTTATTCCACAGCGATTATCCTCATAACTTGAGTAATGATTTCTGGTATGTTGGAAAGCGTATTAGAATCAATGCATTGCATGAGTTTACTAACTTGTTTAAGGTATTCACATAGCTTTCAGATTTTATAGCCGTACCTTTGACCATGTAATCCTGATGAACAATTTCTATGTAGTCCCAGAACACAGTGAGTATGCGCTTACGGGCCGAAATTTGAGTTTTGAATTTTTTCGTTGGAGGAGAAGATAGGTGTCGGTATTCTAGCGATTGATCTTTCATTTCTGCATCATAATTTCGAACCCAACTCTCATCATTTGGTCACAATGCTTTGGATAAAACATTTCCATATTTTTCGTGGAGAGTAAGCAAAAGGCATGTTTGAAATCTCAATATTTCATTTCAATCGTTAGGTGACGCGACCCGCAAAGAGCACACGCACTTTTTGATGAATCCTAAAACGTAAACATTCTCATTGACACTACGTGATCTAATGTTCAGCTTACCTACTATAGTTCTATGAGTTATTTTTCGAATTTCCCCTATGAGCTCATCGACATTTTGCCTGTTCAAATTGCAAGTTGCGATTGCGGGCGTCCCATTCCGCGGCTGATCCTTTACGGCCGACATTCATCCACTTAATTTTCTTACTAAACAACGAGCAGGGCTTATGCCCAACGTTCCAGAACCATAAACTGCCACTAATCTGGCGTGAATTTCTTTGGAAAGTGCAATTTCAGGAGGTAAAAACTCTATAACTGATCGCTCTTTGACACCTGTCGACACAGTTGAAAAAGAACCATCCATTTTAAACACAGTTTTTCTTTTGATCGGAGTTTAACGACCACCGTGAGCAACTCAACGGGCTATAAGCAGCCGCCCGTCCCTACGTTAGGGCAACTGACTCCAGGAAAGGGAGAGAGCTTGTGCCGTACGACAAACACAACATCCATAGCTCACCGGAATTCGAACCCGAACCCATCGCGGACGAATTATTAGAAGTAATCGCTTCGACAACTTCGACACCGGGAGGCTAAACACAATTAAATGCGAACAAATAGATCAATGGAGTGCAACTGCGCAGTAAAATGAAACTAGACAAAGAATTGTTTGCTGCCTTTCTGGTTGCTAGGCAACAAGTCATGGGCGAGAGACTTGCGCGGAGGCAATAGTTATTGAACATACCTCGTAGATCTATGCACTTGTTTGGGGCGACATAGGGGAGGCTGGGGGTGGGGGAGAAAACAGTTTTCAGCGGTTGAGAGGTACACTGGAACAAGAGCGATTGATTTTTTTAGATTAAAAGCTGCAGGCGCAACCTTTAATCTTAAAAAAAATTATGACTTCCTTATTCTGCATTTTCCTATGTCAATTTTATTTGGGGGGATTCCAATTTCCATTGAGTCATTTGACCCACCTCAAACCTCGATGTGGACGCCCATGACTCAATATTTTCGTAAAATTCACATATACACTGCTGGCCACATAAAATACAACAGCAAAGCTAGATTTACTGGACACATAACAACAGATACAAACACGAAACAATTGAGCTTACAGACCCCTGCGACTTGCGGAACACGCAGACATCAATAGGTCGTGTGGCCACCGTGGCTGGCAATAACGGCCGCTACACGCCGCGGCATCGAACGAAAGAGGCTTTGGATGTGGGCTTGGGGTATGTTGGTCCAGGCTGCTTCCACACGTTGTCACAGTTCATCAGGCGTAGCCGCGAATGGTGCTTGCCGGGCCACTCGGTTGCCGATCAGCGACCAGACGTGTTCGAAGGGCGACATATCGGGAGAACAAGCGGGCCACGCCAACAGTGACACCTGGTGAGCCGTGAAGAAATGTTGCACGATGCGTGCCACGTGTGGGCGCGCATTGTCCTGTTTAAACGTGGCCGCAAGCAGGTCCTGCAAGTAAGGGAGGACTACAGGCTCCAAAATGCCGGAGATGTAGTGGTGGCTGTTGAGTGTACCGGCGATGCGTACCAGAGGGGTGCGGGTGTCTCATTCAATTGCGCCCCAAACCATAACGCCAGGCGACGGACCGGTATAGCGATGCATAATGCAGGCGTCATACAGCCTCTCGCCGCGGTGCCGCCACACGCAGATCCGACCATCGTGGTGTTGCAGGCAGAAGCGGGATTTGTCGGAGAAGACAATGTCGTGCCATTACGTAGTCCAGGTGCGGCGTTCAACGGCTCACTGCCGCCGCACTCGCCGGTGGTGTAACGTCAATGGTAATCGGAGCAATGGGCGCCGTGCGACAAGTCGCCGCTCCTGCAGACGACGTCGAACGGTACGTGCTGACACAGGTTGTTGCGCAACACACCCTAATTCCTGCGCTAACGTTCGTGATGTGGCGGTGCGATCCGTCAATGCCCGCCGCACAACATGCCGGTCCTCTCGTATGGTGGTGTGCCGCGGCTGCGGCAATCGCTCACGTCGGTCCGTCCGTCCCTCCTGCACCCACCGAATCCATACTCGCCTCACTGTGGCTGGATGTCATCCCACACGGACGCCGATGTCTCGGTACGATGAACTGTTGTCGCGATAAGCCACTATTCGTCTTCTGTCGAACTCCGAAACGTGCTGGAATGACTGTCGTATTCTGTGACGAGGCATCAGGAAGCTTCCCACGCACAGGTCCTGCAGCACAACACACTTCCACTACTTACACCCCGCCTTCTGTGCACCCTTCTTATAGTGCTTCTCGGTGACATGCCGGGCGCACATGATTTGTATGTGCCCTGCAATGCTAATCGTTTGGATGTCCTATCGCGGGCAACGCATGCTGCGAATTTCTGGCCAATCGGATGCTTCCTTCTTGGTGTTGAATTTTGGGTGGCCAGCAGTTTATATGGAAATTTATTAAGCAAACATTCAGTTCAATGCTGTGTTAATCGAATTTCATTGCGGTTCGAATGGCGCAAAGAAGTCTTTACGGTAATTTAATTGTTAGCACTCTTTTCTCTGATTGTATAGGATTGGTGGTAGACAGCAGTAGTGCGCATGTGCTGATGTCACTCATTTGTACTGAGAGACCGACAGAATGGTATTAAATGTGAGTAACTGTGCGGTGAAGAAGTTGTAGATTTTGATCTAAATTGCTGTAGAATAAATGAAAATGTGTACATTAGCGTTATCCCGGGAATGCCACGAGAAAGGTTAGTTCTTCACCTGCTTTTTTTTTTTTTTTTTTCATTTTGGTTTTTATTTTATTTTATCATGCACTTGAAAGTAACTTTAGGTCTTGATAGTAGTTTCGATGACGTTTGATACTAGTTTCTATAGGCAGTCAATCGTTTCCAATTGCAGATTACCGTTGGGTGTACATTTCTTTAAGATAAAATAAATAAATAGTCAAGATGAGGTGTGGAAAATGCGCCAACGGAAGATAGCAATCTTAAGCTTTAAAGAAATGAAATGCGAAAAAAAATCACATTTTGTGTTTCATTGAAATATATTTCCTTTCTGAAAGAATCGGGGAACTACTGTGATTTACATAGTGGAACTCTTTATATCTCGTAGTAACATATAGGGGGCAGTAATGTGAAGCGTCAACAAACCCGCCGGCAACTGCTGCAAAGGCAGACTCAACGCTTGGGATGTCTAACTCAGTAAGCAACAATATCAATTTTCAAATTGTAAATCGCGCGCTCTATGTAATATTCGAAACAATGTTATATATAATTTATGACTACTAAGCTTGTGGTGTTAAGATAGAATAAAAAGAGTAACTGTTCTCACAATAAAATGTTTCTTATACATCGACTATAGCTTCGTACACTATAGTCTCGGCATCTTCAGGACTTTCGTCCTGAAGATGCCGAGCCAAACGCTCTACGAAACTACAGTCGATGAATAAAAACATTTTATTGTGAGAAAAGTTGCTATCTTTATTCTACTCGAAACAACACTTCAATTAACCTAGTCAAAATCTTCTCATGAAAATAGCTTGGAACTATTTATAGATAATAGTAACACACGGAAAACCGGGGTCTGAAACTTAAAGAAAACGCACCTGAACCTGCGGAAAAAGTATACATTTAATACTTCGAAAGTGCATTCTAAAAGATTTCGACACAATATATTAATATCGTTGCTTCTGTTTTCCCATAAGCGTTCTCCAGAATAGGTTAGTAGTATTTTCAAAATTTCGACACAATCTATTAATATGGCCACTTCTGTTTTCCCGTAGGTGCATAGGTGTGTAATAATTTATAAACTTCGACTTAATCTATTAATATCGTCGCTTCTGTTTTCCCATTGGTGTTCTCCAGCATAGGTTTGTAATAATTTATAAATTTCGACACAATCTATTAATATCGTCGCTTCTGTTTTCTCATAGGCGTTCTCCAGAATAGGTTAGTAGTATTTTCGAAATTTTCTACTTATATCATCGCTTCTGTTTTCCCGTAGTTGCTATCAAGCATAGGTGTGAAATAATTTATAAACTTCGACTTAATCTATTAATATCGGAGCTTCTGTTTTTCCATAGGTACTGTACTCTCCAACATACGTTTGCAATAATTTATACTGTAAATTTCGACACAATCTATTAATATCGTCGCTTCTTTTTTCCCATAGGTGCTCTCCAGCACAGGTTTGTAATAATTTATAGATCTCGATGCAATCTATTAATATCGTCGCTTCTGTTTTCCCATAGCTGCTCTCCAGCATAGGTTTGTAATAATTTATAAATTTCAACACAAACTATTAATATCGTTGCTTCTGTTTTCTCATAGGCGTTCTCCAGAATATGTTAGTAGTATTTTCGAAATTTTCTACTTATATCATCGCTTCTGTTTTCCCGTAGTTGCTATCAAGCATAGGTGTGAAATAATTTATAAACTTCGACTTAATCTATTAATATCGGAGCTTCTGTTTTTCCATAGGTACTGTACTCTCCAACATACGTTTGCAATAATTTATACTGTAAATTTCGACACAATCTATTAATATCGTCGCTTCTTTTTTCCCATAGGTACTCTCCAGCACAGGTTTGTAATAATTTATAGATCTCGATGCAATCTATTAATATCGTCGCTTCTGTTTTCCCATAGCTGCTCTCCAGCATAGGTTTGTAATAATTTATAAATTTCAACACAAACTATTAATATCGTTGCTTCTGTTTTCTCATAGGCGTTCTCCAGAATATGTTAGTAGTATTTTCGAAATTTTCTACTTATATCATCGCTTCTGTTTTCCCGTAGTTGCTATCAAGCATAGGTGTGAAATAATTTATAAACTTCGACTTAATCTATTAATATCGGAGCTTCTGTTTTTCCATAGGTACTGTACTCTCCAACATACGTTTGCAATAATTTATACTGTAAATTTCGACACAATCTATTAATATCGTCGCTTCTTTTTTCCCATAGGTGCTCTCCAGCACAGGTTTGTAATAATTTATAGATCTCGATGCAATCTATTAATATCGTCGCTTCTGTTTTCCCATAGCTGCTCTCCAGCATAGGTTTGTAATAATTTATAAATTTCAACACTAACTATTAATATCGTTGCTTCTGTTTTCTCATAGGCGTTCTCCAGAATATGTTAGTAGTATTTTCGAAATTTTCTACTTATATCATCGCTTCTGTTTTCCCGTAGTTGCTATCAAGCATAGGTGTGTAATAATTTATAAACTTCGACTTAATCTATTAATATTGGAGCTTCTGTTTTTCCATAGGTACTGTACTCTCGAGCATAGATTTGCAATAATTTATACTGCAAATTTCGACACAATCTATTAATATCCTCGCTTCTGTTTTCCCATAGGTGCTCTCCAGTACAGGTTTGTAATAATTTACAGATTTCAATGCAATCTAATAATATCGTCGCTTTTGTTTTCCAATAGGTGTTCGCCAGCATAGGTTTGCAATACTTTATAAATTTCGACACAATCTATTAACATCGTCGCTTCTGTTCTCCCGTAGCTGCTCTCTAGCATAGGCTTATAAAAATTTATAAATTTCCACACAATCTATTAATATCGTCGTTTCTGTTTTCCCATAGGTGTTCTCCAGCATAGGTGTGTAATACTTTATAAACTTCGACAGAATCTATTAATATCGTCGCTTTTGTTTTCCCATAGGTGCTCTCCAGCACAGGTGTGTAATACTTTATAAACCGACAGAATCTATTAATATCGTCGTTTCTGTTTTGCCATAGGTACTCTCCAGCATATTTTTGTAATAATTTATAAATTTCGACACAATCGATTAATATCCTCGCTTCTGTTTTCTCATAGCTGCTCTCCAGCATAGGTTTGTAATATTTTACAGATTTCGACGCAATCTAAAAATATCGTCGTTTCTGTTTTCCCGTAGGAGTTCTCTAGCATAGGCTTGTAATATTATTCTGTCTCAATAAAGCCACCAATCAGCATGCGAAATTTTGGCCCGTATAAGATACCACGCCAATAAAAAATGGATTTTTGTAACACCTCCTATCACGTTTGGTATGAGGTTCACGTAATTTGCCAAGAATGCAATGAGATATTGTTATGTTTATGTAGAATGTAATGAAATAATGCTGGGGAATTGGCAATGAAATATTATTGCGTAACGGTGAAAGAAACTCTTTTTGCGTCAGCTCATGAGACAACATAGCGCAAGAACAGATTTTAACAATGGCTTCTTTGACAATGTTGAATGATTCCTGCAACAATGTTTTTTGCTACCAGAATACAGCGTACCCAACCAACATGACGCCGTATGTCTTTGAATAAAAATCACATCGTATCTATTTGTTTATTTCAAAGTCAAGTCACGCGCTGAAATTGTAGGAGTATTCTATTATTCAGATTGCAGTTTCAATTTATCTTCGTTGAAAAAGCCATCTGGCTGATGTGCGAATGCTTGGAAACGTTTATTTATATATGCTTACGCCAATAAATCGAATTACTGGTATATTTTTACTATTTTCCTGATGATTTGAAAATTAGTACCTAAATATAAATCAGGAACAAAACATGATATTGATAATTATCGACCCATTGCGAAACTTTCCATATTTTCCAAAATTTTGGAAAAACTGCTTTATAACAGAATGGTTACATATCTAGAAAAATATCAAATTATTAATCAAAATCAATTTGATTTTCAACTAAATAAATCTACTGAATTAGCGTATTGCACATTCAGCAAATAATACAAAAAAAAAAGTTTGAAAATAACCTCATTACACTAGCTATCTTTTTGAACCTTACTAAAGCATTTGATACACTAAAATATAACATTTTACTGCGAAAATTACATAATCTAGGTTTTCAAGGTTAAACTTATATTTTGTTTAAGAACTTTCATTTAGTAATAGATCACAATATACTCAAATTGATTCATTTATTTTACCCAGGAGTTCCACAAGGATCTGTACTTGGTCCACTATTATTTAATATATATATTAATGATATCTTTAATATTGAATCTAACTCAAACCTTATTCTTTACGCCGATGATGCAACAGTCCTCTATTTGAAACCAACTATTAGTGAAATAATATTTCTATCCATTACTGAATTATCGAAGTTCACTGACGGTCTTCCAAAGAATTAGTAATTAATTACAATAAATCTAAAGCCTTACTTTTTTCCAGACAAAAAATCTAATCAAATTATTAATTTTAACTTTTCCATTCAAAATAATCAGATTGAGTTAGTTAATAATCTTACTTATCTGGGTATTGTTTTTCATAATGACTTACAATGGAATCTGCATATAGATATTTTATTTAAAAATATCCAGAAATATAAGAATAATTAGCCATACACCAACAAATCCATCTGTTAAAACATTAAAATTATTATATTATACATTAATTCATCCACACTTCGATTGCTGCTTACTATCCCGGGGTCAAACAACACTTACTAATATTAATCAATTACAAATGCTTCAAAATAAATACATTCGATTAATATATTCTAAACGTAATTTAAATGGTGACAATTTACTACGTTCAGATATTCTAGAGCCAACCCGAACAAATATAATATTCTAACAATTTAGCAACTGTTTTTCTTTAACTTAGGCAAAATTATGTATAAAGGAATTAAATTGAACCTTGGACAGGAGCTCATAGAAATTAATACCGCTACGTACCGTTATAATATTCGTAACCAAGCTCTGTTGAGGCTTACTACACCTAGAACACAAACTACTAAACAAAGCCTAGATTATTCTGGTCCGGAGTTTTGGAACTCTTTGCCTGAAGAATTAATATCTATTAATATCTTCAATTTACTTAAAACACTACTTACTTAACAACTGACATCTGTTTATTATTACAAGATGGGAGGTTGATTGACAAGGATTATTCGACTGAAGGGGGAACGCGAGGGACTTCCCAGGTGAAGATTCGGTGACCAAGGGACAGGGGATCTATACAATGAGGATTGGGTAGGATGGGACAACTCATGTTTTTCATTACTTTAACATTATTTTCCCCTTGATATGCTGCTAATTCAATATTATGATTAGATGTTTAATTTGATATTTGTTTCCGTTTTTAGCACGTCTTTTGTAAAAAAAGATCGTGCTTCTGTTATTGGTATGTCCGTCCGTCCGTCTGTACCCACGGTATCTCTGCAACTATTAGTCCGATTTGAAAAATTATTTTTGCATTCGGAAGCACGAAATATGCGAATGGTGATCCTTCATTTCGTTTTTTTTTTTACGATGTACAATTTCGCCGCTAGAGGGCGTAAATGCACATGATGTCGAATTCAAAATTACGTTTTATTCCACATATTTGCTTCTAAACATCCGATTGAAAAAATTCTTTTATCTTTAGATTCCATTTATGTCGAAGAATATTTTAGATATAGTTTCTTTTCAAATATTGCAGAGATTTTCCGCTAGGGGGCGTAAAAGTAAATTACATTTTTCACGATAACTCTTCTCCTAAAACTCTGATTTGAAATAATTTTTTTTCAGCGGATACATCTCCTGATGAAAAATCTTTTGCATATAACTTCGAATTTTTGGTAAAGAACACTTTGGTCACCAGGGGGCGTAAGTGTTAATTTTTTGCTTCTTATGTATTTGCCATAAAATCTGAGCTTCTAACATACCGATTGAAAAAATCTTTCGTGGATTAATGCTACTCACATCGATAAACCTTTTCGGAATATTTTCTTCTTAAAATATTCCACAGGTTCTCCGCCAGGGGGCGCAGATGTATATCTTATTTTTGTCAATGTCTCTATTTCTAGAAGTCCGATTTGAAAAATTCCTTCTTTGTTGGATAGTGTTTTCCGTGTGACATGTTTTTCATATAATTTCAAAATTTTCAAATTATTCATAGACTTTCCGCTAGGGGGCGTAAAGGTAAATTGCGTTTCTCCCTATATCTCTGCTTCTAAATCTCCGATTTGAAAAATTCTTTCTGCACCGGTTACAGCTCCTGATGGGAAATCGTTTGCACATAATTTCTAATTTTTGTAAAAAAATGGTTTGGCCACCAGGGGCGTAAATCTTAATTTCCGCTTTTGGTGTGTTTGCAGCAAAATATGAGCTTCTAAATTCCCGATTGAAAAAAACGTCGTTTGTAGACCAATACTACTCTTGTCGACAAACCTTTTAGAAGCATTTTCTTCTTCAAATAGTGCATGGTTTCTGCGCCAGGGGATGTAGATGTATATCATATATTTGTCAATATCTCGACTTCTAGGATTCCGGTTTAAAAAATTCCTTCTTTGTTGGATGGTGTTTCTAGTGTGACATGTATTTCCTATAAATTCAAAATTTTCAAGTAATTCATAGAATTTCCGCTAGGGGGCGTAAGGGTAAATTGCGTTTCCCACTATTTCTCTGCTTCTAAATCTCCGATTTTAAATATTCTTTCTGCACCGGATACAGCTCCTGATGGGAAATCGTTTGCACATAATTTCTGATTTTTGTAAAAAAAAATGGTTTGGCCACCAGGGAGCGTAAGTCTTAATTTCCGCTTGTGATGTATTTGCAGCAAAATATGAGCTTCTAACATCTCGGTTGAGAAAAATATCTTTTGTTGACTGATGCTACTCATGTCGACAAACCTTTTAGGAACATTTTCTTCTTGAAATAATGCATGGATTCTACGCCATAGGCGTAGATATATATCTTATTTTTGTCAATATCTCTACTTCTAAAAGTCCGATTTGAAAAATTCCTTCTTTGCTGGATAGTGTTTCCGATGCGAAATGTTTTCCCCATACATTCAAAATTTTCACGTAAACCATAAACTTTAAGCTAGGGCGCATAATGATAAATTGCATTTTCTTCTCCTAAAATTTCGATTTAAAAAATTCTTCCTGTATCGCATACAAGACCTGATGGAAAATATTTTTCACATAATTTCTGTTTTGTGAAGAATGGTTTGGCCACCAGGGGTCATAAGTGTTAATTGCTGCTTCTGATGTATTTGAAGCAAAATCTGGGCTCCTGAAAACTCGACTAATTTTTTTTTTCTTGGACCGATACCGCTCATATGGATAAACCTTTTGCGAATACTTTCTTCCTAAAATAATGCATAGTTTTCCCACCAGGGGACGTAAAGTCACATCTTATTTTTGTCGATAACTTTGTTTCTAAGAGTTCGTAAGCTCACGATTCCGTTTACAGCAATATCTGAGGGATTAAAGACCCGATTGAAAAACTTCTTTCTTCCGTCAGATACTATTTTTTTCCATACCGGTTCCATTGACTTTGAATAGCTTTGATAAATTTAATTTGCGTCAGAACGTATTCAAAAGACGTGCTTATTACACCCGAAAATTCGGTGTCATCTTTCTTGTTGACTTTGTTGCTGTTATATCAATGTTCTTGTCTTGACTTAAACCTAGGGAGATCAAGTCTGGTCAGGTCTCCTCGAGGCCTTTTCCTTGATCTTCCCTGCTGTTATATTTATGTTTCTGCTTAACTATTCATAATTATAAATTTTAATTATAAATTTCAAGATCACTAAATGAAATTTTATGCATATTTGGTGTAAAGTGATTCGTTATTAATTTATTGATTTAATTAAAAAACTAAATTAATTAATTAAAAATCTGAAAATTAGAATAAAAAAGGGGGCTTCGAGGTACACACCCCTCTGCTCCCCTACTTGTTTGTCCCAAATTTCGAATATCTACGTTCAGTAGTTTCTTCTGTAGAAAGACGGACAGACACAATAATTTGATTATTATAGATTCTTCTTGGATTCTGCGTAATATGGGGGAGAAATCTAGTGCGTTGAACCACGACGTGGACAAACTTTCATCCACTTGAAGATAGTTCAAAGTAATTGACTTTTGTAGTGAAGAAATTCCTTAAAAGAAAAAAAGGTTATAACAATACACCGTGAAGAACTCATGAAGATCTGAGAAAAACGTTTGACATGATGACAAATGGAAGGAGTTAATCAGAGATGTGGGAAGAGAGATGGGATTTCCCCACCAACCTGATTTCACTCTCGATTTGCGCGCGGCGAGGAAGGTGTGATGACCACACCTTTTCTATATAGAAAAAGTTCGTGGGGGTGGCCCAGATATACACAAGAATAAAAGAAAATGTCCCGGAGGAGTATAAGAGTTGTCTCGATAGTCTGACCTTATCAGGGGATAGGAACAACTTTCGTTTGTGCTGTTCCCGCCAAGGTCGTTCTTGTTTATTGAATCAGTCGTCGGTCGAATGTGGATCAAGGCTGTCCGAAATCTTGTCTCCAGGCTTGAGGAGCAGAAAGGAAGATGACGGATCTCAATGAGGGGAGGGGTGAGGGCAGAATTTTTATTCGAACGGAGGTCGAAGATGATCTAAGTAACACGTGATCAGAAATAAGGTAGCCAATGAGGAGGGAGTGACCAGTAGGTAGAACGATGCTTCCTATAAATTCTGAGCTACCACCTCTGAGAATTATCTTTGTGTTCAGCTACCCTATCCTCTTGGTGTTCACGGAAACAGAAACATCATGAAGGTAAGTGGATTACCCCTCTTTTACGTCTGCATCGACTCACAACATCTCTGAGATCAGGAAAGCAATGGATTGAATGCGACATTCTCAGTTCCCTCGTTCCACCTTCGTTAAGGCAACATCAACAGGAAATGCCAAATATTCAGATGCAATATATGAAAGTAAAAAACTTGTGTTTTAGAAATAAAGGGGTAATTAATGCTTTAAAGAACGGTTATTTTCAATTTAGGGATTTAACAACCCTAATGGCCTCTTACAACTATGAGGAGTCATGCATCGCTGTCTAAGAGCTGTTGACGCCAGGGATGGGAGAAAGCCAGAGGCACGCTATTTCCGTCTTTCCTTGAGTTTTCAGTCCAGACACAGCAGTTCGAGCCTCGATCCCACTCGACTGCAGAGCGAGTGAGAAAAGAAGGCCGCCCCAGTGGCGCAGCGGTCTAAGAAATGGGTTCTTAGAATTCGTCCGAGATGGGTCCGGGTTCGAATCGCGGGGAGGCAAGGGTGTTGTGTTTGTCTTACGGCACTGGTTCCCTCCCTTCCCTGGAACCAGTGGCCCTAAATATATGTTCATATGTAGAGGATTTTAGGAAGGGAGTGTCTGACCCCAGGTCTTAAACAACCCTTAGAAATAGGAAGCTAGGAGATTTGGGCTAGACTACCCGATAGGAAAGTGGCACGGAAGCGGAGGAGGAAGACGCGCTTATTTATTACCGGGGGCCAGTACCCGGGGACCGACGGCTTAACATGCCCATCCGACGCACGGCGGATATTTTTTAGTGGATCGAGCGTTTGTACCTGCCTGGGATCGAACCTGAGGTCCTTTCCGTGGCAGTCGCGAATGTTGCCCACTAGGCCACCCGCGGCCCCAGTGGCCCTAAATTATGGACGGGCGACTATTTATAGTCCACTGAGTTGCTCACGGCGGTCATTAAAACCACAATCAAAGAAAGAAAAAAAAAAGGAGAAGCTTGCTCAGGGCCTGTTTCAGGGAAGAGCAGGAATAGCATCGTTACACTGAGAAAAACGTTTTGTTAATTCAGCAAAAAAAAAAATGTTGAATCAACCAAAAAACTTTGTCGATATGCATGTTTGTTGAATTTACAAATGTATTTTGCTCAAAATTATTGTTGATTCAACACAATTTATTGTTATCATGACAAAACGTTTTTTTCATTTAAAAAAATGCTTAGGTCGATTTTTGGGAATTTGTTTGATTCAACAATATGTATTGTTATAGTGATAAAACGCGTTGTTGAATTAACAAAATATAGCCAACAAAATAATTTTGTGTTGCCAACAAAGCAATTCCGATAGAGTTTGGCTAAAACAACAAAATAAATCCACAAAACCAGCTCAACAAAACTATTTTGTTGTTTCAAACAAACTTTTTTTCTCAGACGAGGTACAGGTGATATGACTATAGGTACAAATGCCTATTGGCATATCACCAGCACCTCATCTAAGGAATCAAACCTTATTTCAAACTCGTGAAATTTATCAGAAGCCTGCGCTTCTGACCACTCAGATACAAGAATGGTAGTTATTATTTAGCACAGAAAAGGGTATATTCATTAAATTAATTATGAAATAGTTGAAACTATTATTCATTAATTACTACATGTAGTTCTTAAGAATTTATAATTATATTACAATTACATGTGCTTATTAAACTGTTCAATGCCTTTTACGCAGATCTGATCATGGTTTCTGCAGTTAATAATTATTCCTTTTTTACTTATTTATTTATTTATTTAATAAAGTGTTCAAACCCAGTTCATATCCTCTTATCAAAATTGATGTAAACTTAAGAAAATGTAGCTCGAAAATAAATTTTAAAAGTATTTTAAAAATTTCTTTTTTATTATGAATGTGATTAACAACTTAAAAATATTATTCAAAAATGTGAAAAGCTTTCCCGATTGTTTAAGGAAAGCGATTTGTTTAAAAATAGTGCAGTTCTTTTCTAATCAATTCAGGCAACGTTGATGTCTTCATGAATTTATCCGAGATAGTAAATTCATCGCTTTAAATATCAGAATCATCATATTCTGAATCAAGTTGTGTATTGTATTTCTAACTATAAGAAAAATAAATTTTGAATTAAGGTGTAAAGTGCTAGCTTTCGTGATCCTGTAATCTGATGATGATGTAATTTTTTTCTCTTATTCATTTCGCTCACAATAACTGTCATTGGCACAGTTTTCCATGAGCTCCTGATTCAGGAAACTGATGCAGTTTAAATATGCTTCATCGTATACAGAACGCAGAATGTTGGCAACATGCTGTGTTAACAAAGGAAGAGGCGAAGACAAGTGAGCAAACAATAGCAACGGAAGCAGAACAGAAAATTAAATATATATATATATATATATATATATATTCAGACAACAAAAAATAGCAAAATAACCGAAACAAGCTTTCGACATGAGCTGAAAATTGAGGAATTTTTTTAATTAGCAGAAGCTTTCTACGATGACAAAATAAATGCAGTAAAAAACGTAGTTCTCCAGATTAAAATCGCTTTGATGAATGCATGGATATTGTAGTTTTTCAGTTTAAAAATCACCTGAATAAACCTATAAACGCCACTCTTCCTCTTAATTTTATTTCATGAGCATCCGCATTTAATACCTCAATTTCGTATTTCTTACCTGATGAAAAATATACGTAAAAAATAGAAGAAAAGTGAAAATGAATGAATATGAAAGAAACACATGTTAATCATTCTTTAGATTGCTTTTATAGAAATAATTTAATAAGTAATCAGAAACGTGACTTGTTAACAACAGTATGGATTTTTTGCGTTTGCACTCCCTAGTGATTAGATTACAATTTTTCAGAAACACATTTTTTTTTGTCGCTCTTGGGAAATGAAAAGCTAAGCATTATGATGCATGTAGGCTAATATTAGGTTATTGCCTTTTACGCTGGTTTTAATACATCCCTTTTAAAATCCTGTCGCAAATTCGCTTTAACGGCGGCGATAGTCATACTCTGTGATTCTACTGTAACTAGTACTTTATCGAATGCCTGCGAATCTTCGAAACTCATGATTGAGCTAAATTCACTTTTCATACGTTTCTTTCAGCATTTGTTATATTTTATTTTTACGTATTTTAACCCAGAAGCGAAATAACAACATTAAAAGTCTACTCGTAATCATGAAAAGATTTGTTTTATCTAAATCACTTAGCTTTGAAAAAATACTGTGCGTTTCATGATAGAAAAAAGTTCCAATATTCGTTTCATGATAATAAAAAGATCCAATATTCAGTAATTTACTTTTTTTAGATTTTTAAAGTTCCAATATTCGTTTCATGATAATAAAAAGATCCAATATTCAGTAATTTACTTTTTTAGATTTTTAACATATGTATTCATCACTCAGTTTAATCTAAAGTTCCAATATTCGTTTCATGATAATAAAAAGATCCAATATTCAGTAATTTACTTTTTTTAGATTTTTAAAGTTCCAATATTCGTTTCATGATAATAAAAAGATCCAATATTCAGTAATTTGCTTTTTTTAGATTTTTAACATATGTATTCATTACTCACTTTAATCTAAAGTTCCAATATTCGTTTCATGATAATAAAAAGATCCAATATTCAGTAATTTACTTTTTTTAGATTTTTAAAGTTCCAATATTCGTTTCATGACAATAAAAAGATCCAATATTCAGTAATTTGCTTTTTTAGATTTTTAACATATGTATTCATTAGATTTAATTAAAGTTCCAATATTCGTTTCATGATAATAAAAAGATCCAATATTCAGTAATTTACTTGTTTTAGATTTTTAAAGTTCCAATATTCGTTTCATGAAAATAAAAAGATTCAATATTCAGTAATTTACTTTTTTTAGTTTTTTAAAGTTCCAATATTCGTTTCATGATAAAAAGATCCAATATTCAGTAATTTACTTGTTTTAGATTTTTAAAGTTCCAATATTCGTTTCATGATAATAAAAAGATCCAATATTCAGTAATTTACTTTTTTTAGATTTTTAAAGTTCCAATATTCGTTTCATGATAATAAAAAGATCCAATATTCAGTAATTTACTTTTTTTAGATTTTTAACATATGTATTCATTACTCAGTTTAATCTCAAAAATGAAAATGATAACTTAACAACAGCCTTAAAACAAAAATAGCTTGTAATATTATAACAATCAATTGCAGATAACAAAATAATTTCAACGGTTCATTTTGTTTGAACTTACATATTTTAGACTAAATCAGTAAAGGAAACAGCAATTGCTGAAACCTGTAAAATTTTGGTTTTTGGTAAAAATGCGACTTACACTTAAAAAAATGTATCAACTTAATAAAAATGCATCAACTTACATATTAAAAAATGCTTTAGTTTTTCTACTATTATTCATTAACTTTTATTTTGTTCTGGTGGATGTTCCGGCCCCTCCTCCCCACAAAAAAAAAAAAAAATTCCATATAAGCCCTTGCCTCTCCCGTAAAACATTTTAATATATATCTATTTCAGCTTAATTACAGATCTGTGGCATCGGCCTTAATATGCTATAAGTCTTAATGCTATCACTGCACGAAATGCCTTACAATGAAAAAGTCACAAATGTAATTAAGTGAATTTTTAGGTCTCACGCAGGTTTCATTTTAAGAAATCAATCAAAATGAAGTAAAGCATGATTAAAATATTGACACTAACATTGAAACTTAACAGAATTTATTCCTCATTGCTTAGGATCATTTTATGTAAAATAATTTAAGAAAAATTGGAAACAGTAGTAGACAATAGAAAAAAAGAAAAAAAAGAAAAAAAAAAAAAAAAAGGAGACAAGAAAGCATTTCCAGAAGGAAAATTTTCCATTGACATTTTCATTCCGTTCTACAAATTTTCACGAACATTAGCATTTCTGAAATGAAATTTTTCAAAAACAATTTTCCCTCTGGGTTTCAAAGTCGTCTTTACTTTCTTTATTCAGCTAAAAGCAATATAAATCTAATTTTCTGCTAGTTATAATTTTAGGTTAAAAAAAGAAAGAAATTGAGATAAAAAGCCGTGATTGTTTACCTTACAAACAGTATTATTATGTAACATTAATATTAATGTTACATGACCATATTATTCTGCGTTTCCATATTTGTCTGTGCAATAAGTAAAACAGTGTTTCTTTCACCTGCGATGTTTTTGTTTGAGATCGTTCATTTGCAAAATAAAAAAAGGGGGGGGGCACGACTTATGTCAGTGATGCTCTACTAGTTGGCTGCTGTTTAAAAGACTTTATCAACTTTTCTTTTGTATCAAAGAGCGCAAAGGTCAAACTTTTTCGCCATTCTATTAAATGCCCTTGTTTTATATATTAAAAAACTGTGGTACCCATACTTTTTTTTTCTTGTTTTGAAAACGCTTTGATTTTGTACACTTTCCAACAGATGGCAGCACAACACAGACAAAACTTTTTGGATTTGAATAAAGCTCATATTGAGAAATGGCTTTCCTAGTTTAATTGAATTAATAATCTAAAAGCAACTTATGGGAATTTACTAGGAAATGTTTTCATTTATAGCAAATTTTCGGAGAAAACTCTTCTCCTTCTTCAGGCTCTCTGGATTTGTTTAGTACAGTATCCATAATATTTGTTTGGCTTATCTTCCAAAATCATCCTGCTTAACATAATACGTACAGATACACTGATAGATGGCAGCAGGTTAGCGCTTCTTCTTTAACCTCGAAAGGGATCCCGTGAACTTCCCATGTCATGTTTTTGTGTGGAATGATTGTACTACCAGTCAGGCACGTTTCCAAGGAAGGGTTCCAGGTCCTCCCAAAGGTTTCCCAACAACAACAAAAATGTGTATTACTATTATTTTTTTTAGTAATTGTCCACAAAATTATTTTAGAGGAAGCGATAGACAAATTTGTAACTGGGAAGGGGCACCGGCGCACATGCGCCCTTCGCATATGCCTCTACCCTGAAATCTTGCCAAGGCCTACGGCTACCTACATATTAAATAAAGGCAGTAAAGAACTTCTTAAGCTTCTTTATGTAGTCTATTAAAATGAATGAATGAATATAGAATGGTTTGTTTATGAATAATCTTCAAGGCAAATTTCATGGCAATTTACATTGTCAGTTTAATACATTTCTATATATTTCGCATTTGGTCTTTTCATTTATTCCTAGTAGCAACACTATTTTATTATTTTATTTCCATTATATCAGTTTAAAATTTTTTGTCTCTATAATCTCAGAGTTCCCCCTCCCTCCAATATTGATATCAGAGTTTGAAATAAAAAAAAAAAAGTGTTTTAAAATACGTGTAAAGTAATGGATTTCAGAATTTTGTCAGCATGTTTACAACTGGTCTCATGCTTACATATCTATGTATTTTGTCAGTGTATAAACGTGTTGCAGTAGTTTGCAGTTGGAAGATCACAGTTTAATCCTTTGACCAGTTGGAACGAATTCACTAGGGGTGGCAAAATGGGCATAATCAGCTCGGACGAATATATTCGTTATCTAAGATGTGTGCCGGACGTGACTGGAATGCGTGAACCTGAGTATTAGAAAGCGTCGCTTCCCTCTTAGCTTTGTTATTCAAAGTGGTCATTTACGGGAATGATTGACATTAATCCTTTCTGACTGATTACCTGTTAAAAGGGCTATAACAATGGCGACGGACCTAAGAAAGGAGAGAGATGTTTGAGTCACTTGTTCCTCACAGTGGCATGATGTCTGCCTCAGGGAAACTAGCTTTTCTATTCATGCCTCGGGTCTTTCTCCCTCAGCTTTGTTATTAAAGTTTTAGTTTAGAGGATGATTGACACTCATCCTTTCCGAATGATTACCTGCTAAAAGGGCTATAACAAAGGGAACGAATCTAAGAAAGAAAAAGAGAGAAGATGTGTAAGTTGTTTCTACCAGTGGCATGATGTCCGTGTTGGGGACACTACCCCTTCCCCATCACGACTTGGGTCTTTCGCCTTAGCTTTATTATTCAAAGTGGTCATTTACGGAAATGATTGACACTAATCCTTTCTAACAGATTACGTGCTAAAAAGGATATAACAATGGCGACGAACCTGAGAAGGGAGAGAGAAATGATGTCTGAGTCACTTGTTTCTAGCCAGTGGCACGATGTCCATGTCAGGAGGACTAGCTTTTCTTTATAATGCCCTGGGTTAGTTGTTCAAAGTGGTCCCTTTTGCTTTGTTGTTCAAAGTGGTCTTTTAGGGTAATGATTGACACTAATCTTTTCTGACTGTTTACCTGCTAAAAGGGCTATAACAATGGCTATGAACCTAAGAAAGGAGAGAGATGTTTGAGTCACTTGATTCTACCCAGTGGCATAATGTCCGTTTCAGGGAGACGAGCTTTTCCCTATCATGCTTCGAGTCTTTCCCCTCAGCTTTGTTATCAAACTGTTCATTTAGGGGGTGCTTGACACTTTCTGACTGTTTATCTGCTAAAAGGGCTATAACAATGGCTATGAACCTAAGAAAGGAGAGAGTTGCTTGAGTCACTTGTTTCTACCCAGCCGCATGATGTCCATTTAGAGAGAATTGTTTCTTTCCCATCATGTGTTAGTCCATGGTGCAGAGAAGAAAGGGCTGCAAGAGAACGCTTTCTACAAAGTGGTGCCCCGGATGGCCTAGGAGTCAACGTTCGTACAGCTACGGTAAAAGTCTCATCATCGATCTCTCAGGCAGATGTCGAACCATTAAATATCTGCCGTGCGTCGAATGGGCCCGTTCAGCCATCGGACCCCAGGTACTGGCCTCCTGGTTATAAATAAGGGCATCGTCATCCCCCTTTCTACCTCTCTTCCGCGTGACTTTCCTGTCGGGCACTCTAGCCTAAAACTTTCTACTTGTAAGAGTTGTTTTAAGAAGGGGGTCGAACGCGGCTGGAGCGAGTGAACATGCACATCAAAAAGCTTTGCTTTCCCTTAGCTTTGTTATTCGAAGAGGTCATTCAGGAATATATTATCTGTCTAAGAAGTGGGCCGAACGCGGCTAGAAGGAGAGAACATGCCCATCAGAAAGCTTTGCTTTACCTTAATTATTCAATGTTGTCATTTAGGGAATGATTGACACTTATCCTTCCTGACTGATTGCCAACAAGAATAGTGACGAAAGAGAGAGGAGGCGTTTGAGTCACTTGTTTCTTCCCAATGACGCGATGTCCATGACAAGAAAACTAGCTTTTCCTCATCATGCCAGATCAGAAAATAGATCACAGATCATAAAATAGAGGACTAGAATGGATCGTTCATCTCCTTGACAATTTATGATCGGTACTGCTGAGATCAGAGGGGGAAGGGAATTATTTTGCTGTAGCTTACGTGAAACCTGGACGTTATGTGAACATTCCTGTTTGGGGATAGCAGTAAATTTGGGGCAGCATTTAATACGGGTACATGGACCTCTCAAAGGGTAAATTTATGATAATGAGAAGAACATTTCCGTAATAACAATACAATTTTTCAATAAAAATTACCGGACAAAAGAAAAGAAACGTTTGCAGAAAATATTCATCTTTTTTAAATTATGAAGGTCAATTCGTATATCATTAAGTGTATCTTTCCTTACAGGTTTTCCTGGTGTTAACTTTGGCAGTGATGGTAAGAGGAACGGCTATCCGTTACGTTCCAGCAGCAGGCATTGTTGAAACTGGTGACAGTGCACAGTTCCGAAGTGAAGACGTAAGTACCAACTGAAGTTTTTGCATCCATAACCTATAACCTTTTGCCTGTGTGTGTGGGGGGGGGATTCGAACCCACGCCTCCGGAGCCAACTGTACTCCCATTTGAACCACGCCAGGAGAGTTATCATTGCTTCTTTGACGATTTGATTTATACTTCTCTGCAGTAGTACGTCATCTACGTCATGTCACGTGGTAGGCTACGTAATTCCCCCACGTTGGGAAAAGCGGGGACACAAAATTCGCAGTCTACGACAACAACAACGCTCAAAGGAGCAGCTCACAGTAGTAGACGGAATTTTCTTTTTATAAATTCCGTACGTCGTGAGGAAGAATCACCACTCAAACTTTCGAATCTTGTGGCGAGGTGAATCAATTTCATTCGAACGGGAATGTAACATGCGACTATTTTACCGGTGAATCCATGTCTACCTACTCTGGAGAGGTTGTTCTCCCAACTGAACTACGCCGACAGGCTTACCGCATTGCAACTTTGACACGTTAACGTATAGTAATACGTCATCTACTTCAGTATTTCCCAACCGCCGGTCCGCGAGGTTTTTTCTGCCGGTCCGGGAGAAACGAGTGAATTTATTTTTATTTTGGATCAAAATGGAATCCAAATAAAAGGATATCTATATCTAAAAATTTTTTAACACCTGTGGCGGAAGATTTAAGAAAGCTTGGATTGCTAATCTCTTCACAGAAGATCTGAACTCATGCAGGCTAATTCACCAAAACAATCTTATTTGGACTTCCTTCTGATGCCGGGCTGGTATCGATATTCAGATACAAACCACTGACTCAGTTTTGGGGTATTACAAGAAAAGAATATACCAGACTCAGCGACAAAGCTCTAAAATCATTGGTAATTCTTTCGACCACGTATTTATTGCGAGAAAACATTCCCAGCCGTTTGGGCAATCAAAACAAAGCGCACGAACATAATTCACATTAATGGGCCGAGGGTGGCCTAGTGGGCAACGTTCGTGACTGCCACAGAAAGGACCTCAGGTTCGATCCCAGGCAGGAACGAACGCTCGATCCACTAAACATCCGCCGTGCGTCGGATGGGCACCTTTAGCCGTCGGACCCACGGGTGCTCCCCCCGGTAATAAATAAGGGTGTCTTCCAACCCCTTTTTACCTCTCTTCCGTGTCACATTCCTATCGGACACTATACCCCAAATCTCCTAGCTTCCTATTTCTGAGGGTTGTTTAAGACCTGAGGTCAGACACTCCCTTCCTAAAATCCTCTACATTTGATAATATGATCATCATAATGGACATTAATGCTGCACCTCGCCTTGGAAAATCGACCGTGGAACGACGCTCGAGAAGATTATCGCGAAGCAGCAGCAACAGACGTCGCATTGACCCCAGAAAATATTATATTAATGGTAAGAAGAATAACTTTGTGTACTTATTATGGATCGCACTTATTAATCATTAAAGAATATTAACAGATTAAATGATAATAGCTGTACGTAGGTGACATGGAATAATCTGGTACATAAATTATGGATTATACGCAGTGATAATTATACACTGAAGAGCAATTGAATTAGAGATATCTGTCTAGTAACGTGTAGCACCACCTTTCGCCCTCATGACGGTGGCGATTCGTCTCGGCATGGACTCGACAAGACACCGGAAGCGTTGGGACGCCATACGGATCCACGACCCCTGAACAAGCTCCCACAGTTCACGAAGATTTGATGGAGGGAAGCCATCTCTCTCGATGGCATCCCAGATGTGCTCGATGGGATTGAGGTCAGGTGATCTAGCTGGCCAAGGAAGCAAGGTTACGTCGGTGGAGTGTTCATCCTACCATTCGGATACATTTCGGGAGCTGCATTGTCTTGTTGCAGGATGAGGCCCCCAGTGGGATGCTGAAGACGAACAAACGGGAGCAAATGGTCGTCCAGGATATCCTGGTAACGTTGACCTGTGTGGGACGATGTCACACGTACCAGGGGTCCCATTTCAGTCCACGTAAACAGTCCCCAGACGAGAATGCCACCCCCAATAGCTTCAAGAGTACCACGCTGGCAAGAAGGATCCACCACTTCATGTGGTTTGCGCCATACTCGTATCCTGCCATTCGCATGTAGCAACGTGAATCTCGACTCATCAGTCCAGGCAACATTTTTCCACATGTCTAGGGTCCAGTGGCGATGTTCCTGCGCCCATGCTAATCTCTTTGCACCCAGTGATGTGCGGTCAGCAGCGGTACCCTCGTGGGACGGTGGCTTCTGTACCCCATAGCAAGGAGATGGTTCCGGATGGTGTGGCTGCTTACACGTTTTTGTGCACCAGCGTTAATTGCCGAGTGATTTCTTGCACTGTGGCCCGTCTATCAGCTGTTACAATGCGAGCTAGCAGACGACGATGACCCCGCTTATCCACACGCTGTTGACCACGGCAGTTGGCCCTTGCAGGGATAGTTTTACCGGATTCGATGTACTTACGGTGCACCCATGACACAGTGACTCGTGAAAATTCCAGTGCCTGCACGACTTCCGAGATGGAGTGACCCATTCGTCGGGCCCCGACATGCCCGCGATCAAATGCGCTTAGATCCTTCGTCTTACCCATGCTGCGTCCGACTCTTACTGATTCCCGTCGCATCACTCCTTATATTGTCGGATCGCTGCATACGTCGTGTCGTTTCCGTTTACAGGGACGCCCACAGCGCCACAGTTGCATAACGCCAGCTGTCTCTAATTCAATTGCTCTTCAGTGTAAATGTTCACGTGGTTATTAAAATGATTGCCTTTGTTTTACACTAACAAAAAGTACGGTAAAACAGTTACGCCAAAGTTAATCATATCATGCAAGTTTTATTCTTTTTGTGAACTAAGGCAAGGCAAAAGATTTTGTAAAATCTTTATCGCGAGACTAGAAACTCTTTTAGCGGGGGTCGCGGGGCTTTTAGTACTCTCCTCTCTCGGTATCTGCAAATCTCATCGCAAAATCCTTTTTCATGTCAGACTGGAGTACGAGAGATTAAAACTATTAATGCATTTATACTTTTCCTGATGAAGAGATTTATTACTGGATTTTAAAATTGCACACTATTTCCATTGCCAAACTGGAAAAAGATCGTGGAAAATGCGCCAAATGTTTTACATATTCTGAAAGAAGACCTGAAAGAGCACTTGATATAATTAAACAAATTCCTTTTCCTCCTCTCTCTCTAATGAAGGACACGGAAACAACAGAGACCGTTGATGAAATGTGCGTGCTTGCTCATAAAAAGGCGCGGGCGGGAGAGGATATACGGAAATTTAAAATATCAGATAATTATTTTACAATCATGGGCTACTTTCTGGAAAATTGCAAGTCAAGGTTGGCACCGCGTGCTCTTTTTTTTTTTTTTTTTTTCTCTGGTGTGCTTTGCACATAATTTAAAAAATTATATGCCGAGAAAAAACTGAAAAATCTCGATTTTCATTATTTTTCAAATTAAAAAACCTTACCATATCGTCTTCCCGAAACAGTGGCAAACTTGGATTACAGCAATGTACGTACTCATACTCTGACCAGTGGAAAGACTTTGCACTTGCAATAAAAAAATAACTCTTTTTAGCTTTTTGGTCATTTGGTCATAAAAATCCACCAACCTAGGTTTTGAAACTTTCTGGTCATCAAAGATGAAAATGACAAAGCTATCAAAGAACAAAAAGGAAAATCAATGACTTGGTGAAAAAATATAACATATACTATATTGACAAAAGTCACCGGGCACACTTTCAAAAGCAAATGAACGGATCCACTGCGTTGCTAAGAAGCGCGGTACAGCTGCAAACGGTATAAAAACAAGCCTGCAACTGACCGCGACCATATCGCACTGTGAGGTTGAGTTAAAATGTCGCGGCGGGAGAGAACTGACTCTGAGAAAGGAAAGATTGTTGGGTGTTACATTAGTGGGTTGTTCGAAAGAGAAACCGAGAGGCGTTTAAACATACCCTAGTCAATTGCTTTGGGTGTACTGAATAAATGGAAGACATATGGAGTGCCTGAAGCAGCAAAACGTACCGACAGACCAAAGGAAATCAGTGATAGAGGACATCGAAGCCTCAGGAGAGTCGTTACAGCTAATAGACGGAGTACTGCACAAGACCTCAGTGTACAGGGGAGTAAAAATGCTGGAACCTCGGTATGTACACGTACCATTCGCAGATAAGTTCATTCCATGGGTTACCGTGGTTGTGCGGCTACTCATAAGCCTTTCATCTCCACTCGGAATGCTGCTCGTCGTTTAGCACGGTGTAAAGAACATTTATCGTGGACAGTAGATTAATGGAAACGGGTCCTATGGACTCATGAATCCAGATACACGATCCATCAGTCTGATGGCCGTGTGTGGTTATGGCGGCAGCCGGGTGACCGCTATTTACCACAGTGTACTCTTCCTGCGGTCAAGTTTGGAGCTGGCAGTGTACTCGTTTGGGGGTGGTTTTTCGTGGTATGGTCCCGTCCTATTGCATATCCTGGACAAGCCTGTTAACTAGCACGTCTACCTCGATATTCTGGACAATTATTCCCTACCAACTCTGTGGCAATACTATGGAACCAAGCCCTGTTGGTGCCAACAGGATAATGCGGCTAGCCATAAAGCAAGGATCGTTACGGCGCGGTTTGACGACAATTCCGTATCGTGTGTGGACTGGCCAGCACAGAGGCCTGATATTAATCCCATAGAGCGTCTATGGGATGAATTAGAACGCCGCATAAGAAGTTTGGTACCAAGGCCTACTACTAAGCAACAGTTAGCGGCAGCATTATGTACTAAATGGAAGCGCATACCTATCGCTGTGTGGAAAGCATGTCTCGAAGGGTCAGTGCATGCATTAAGGCCAAAGGTGGACCGACACCGTACTAATGTATATCAATAAATGCTATGTTGTGCTTCTCTTCTGAGTGTCCGGTGACTTTTGTCAATATAGTGTATGTTACCCAGGACCAATGGTGACGTCAGAATTCCGCAACTGGGTAAAATGGGGGCAGGGTAAGGAGAACTAAGTATAACACGAGAGAGGCATCAATTTTGAAATGCTTGTATCTCACTCGCCAGCTGAAAATGGCAGCCATTTTGTTTTGTGTTTTAAAGTTTAATTTGTTAAAAAATTATACACATCTCTCGAGTAATAATTTATCGCTAACCTGATTTAAGCGATTAACCGTTGTATAATAACCAAACTCAGTTTTCTCCCTCTAGAGTAAATGATGTAAGAATCATTCACATTTTTTTACAACTTTCCTAACCGCTCCGCGGAAACACGGATTCCCTTTTTGCCCTTTGATCTACGACAGCAACTGACTTAGTGACAGCACGTGAGGCTCATGTGACTCTTATACTGCCTATTTTTTCACACAGCGTTTGGGGAAATCATTCTAAGGAGCCTCTTGCCTCATGCTCCTTGTTAAGCGCACCGTACCCAGATGTTTCGACTCACGGCATTCGCTGTCCAATTTCTTTTGCGGAGAAACCGATTTCCCATGCTCGCGCACAATCACGCATCACTTGTGTGAAAATAAGCTTTATTAAGAAACTGATTGTTTTACGTATCCAACAATAGTCATAATAACGTTTAAATCATTTCCGATTGAATTTAAACTGCTCTACTGAATTTTTTACTCGTCAACTGAAACTTTTCACTAGTCACACAACAACAGCATTTTTCAAGCCCTGTATGTACACATTCGAGTCACATTAGTGTGACCACCTCCTACGTTTGACGTCAACACCGCGTAGCCAATAAAAGAAGGTACGTGGCGTGAGCTGGCTTGGAGGGTATATAAGGTGTGATGTAGGCATTCTGAAAACGTATCACTCGTTGCTGTCATGGATAAACGGGGCGATTTATCAGATTTGCAAAAAGGGATGTTTATCGGCTTTCTGACTAACTGTGGCAGTATTTCTGAAACAGCGCAGTTTGTGAACTGTTCGCCTGCTTCTGTGGTTAAAGTGCATCGTGATTGGAGAAACGGCACCATTGGGAATAAACTACGTGGAAAGTGCGGAGCACCACGTGCCATTGATGTGAGAGGTGAACGTTGGCTTCGAAGGTGCGTGAGGGCCGATCGACACACTACATTGGAGCAACTCACTGGCCGAATGAACCAGGCGGCTACCGGAAGAGTGTGGAAAACGACAGTTAGCGAACCCTGCTGCGTATGGGGCTCCGACGCAGACCGATGGTCACTGCACCTATGCTAACGAAGGTACATCGGCAGAAAAGGCTTACGTTTGCACGGCAGTATCGGAAGTGAACCTCCGCTGATTGGCAAAGAATTGCCTTCTCCGATGAGTCACGTTTTCTGCTTAATCGAACGAATGGACGTTGGTGTATGCGTAAGGCGAGAAACATCGGAGAACAAACACCCTTCAACCATTGCGGGAAGAACACAGGTTGGTGGGGGCAGAGTTATGGTCTGAGGAATGTTTTCATGGCATTCCTTGGGTCCACTCATACATGTAGAAGGCACTATGAACAGAATTCGTTATGAATCCATCCTTGCAGACCACGTACATCCATACATGCTGGTTGTCTTCCCTTGGGCGGATGGGATCTTTCAATACCACAATGCGAGGTGTCACACAACTAGAAATGTCCGAGAGTGGCTGGAAGAGCACGATGAAGATTTCAAAGTATTTCCCTGGCCCCTAATTCCCCAGACCTAAACCCAACTCAGCAATCTGTGTGAATACCTCAATTGTGTCGTTCGCTGAATGGATCCTCCACCACACACCCTCCAGCAGCTGTCAGATGCACTGCAGTCAGCATGGCTCCACATACCTGTGAACACCTTCCAGCACCTTATTGAGTCACTCTCAACCTGTCTGGCTGCTGTCCGCGCTGCACACGGCGGTTACTCTGGATATTAGCTGGTGGTCACTATAATGTGACTCGACTGTGTATATATATATATATATCTACCATTTCTATTGCATGCCCCTACACCTTGCATGCCCCTACACCCATGAGGTAAAAGGTATCGTTCGCAAACGACGTATATATAAATAAAGGTAGATATCTACGTAATCTGTAAACTCGAGTAGTAACTTTCGCAGTTCAGATAGCTGCTTATCAGGATTTAAGTGGTTTCGAACGTGGTATGATAGACACGCCAGGAAAATGGCTCCCTCTATCTCGGAAATTACCACGAAATTTGGATTTACACGGTCAACATTTCAAATCATATCATATGTAGAGGATTTTAGGAAGGGAGTGTCTGACTCCAGGTCTTAAACAACCCATAGAAATAGGAAGCTAGGAAATTTGGGGTAGAGTTACACGGAAGCGAGGTAAAAAGGGGGAGAAAGACGCCTTTTTTACTACCGGGGCGGCCAGTAGCGGTGCCCGACGGCTTAACGTGCCCATACGACGCACGGCGGATATTTAGTGACTCGGGCGTTCGTACCTGCCTGTGATCGAACGTGAGGTTCCCCTGTGGCAGTCAAGAACGTTAACCACTAGGCCATCCCAGGCCCAGTCAACATTTCAAAGATTGCTCGGAGTACATATACTCAGGGAAAGCATCCGGATTTCGGCCGTGGAAAAGCCCTAGGGCAATCGTAGACAGTGGCGTCTGTTACGCAACGTAGCATCTATCCGGCGTGCAACATTGTCGTAGATCACAGCGCAATTTAATGCTGGAGCCAGTAGTAGCATCAGATATTGAACAATGCAACGTTCCCTGTGTTCTACAGGGTTCCATGGCTGACGGTCCACCCGGGTGCTATTGCTGACCCGACGACACAAGACTGTGCGCTTTGTCTGGTCACTGGAACACTGCCATAGGACACAAGATAACTGGAAACGTGTAGTCTGGTCCGACAAATCGCGGTACGAACTGTTTCGGGCAGATGGACGACTCCGGGTGCGGCGATAACCTCATAAGGCAATGCATCCCGCTTGTCTAGAAGGGACAGTGCAGGCCGGCGATGGTTCTGTTATGGTGCGGGGTGTTTTCCAGCTGGTACGCATTAGGTCTCCTCATACGTCTTCAGCAGTGTCTGACGGGTGGCGGCTATGTAATCTTCCTTGGGGATCGTTTGCACCCGTTCATGTCAAGCCACCAGTCCGACGGGTGCGACCTCTTGCATCACGACAATGCGCCACCGCACACGTCCACAGCCGCCCGATTATGGCTGGAGGAACATTCCACGGAGTTTGGCATCCTTACTTGACCCCCTCGTTGGCCGGATTTAAACGTCATCGAATACGTTTGTGATGCTGTTCAACGTGCCGTGAATGCCAGAAATCCTTCACTGGCGAATATTACGTTATTGTGGGACGCTCGTGAAGAAGCATGGTGTGCGCTCTCTCCACGGCACTACAGAGAGCTCGTGAAGTCCAAGCCCCGTCGCGTTTCTGCCGTTATCCGATAGCGATGACGACCAACGCGGTTTTAGAGAGGTGTGCTATTTTTTTTTTTGTTTTTTTTTGGCACTTCAGCGCATATATTTATTGTCATAAGGCTATTTATGAATCTTAATTTTTAACCTGACATAGAATTTCTCTATGGTCTTTTAAAACTGTAATTATGAAAATGGTGCTTTTCTACTACTCAGCCACATATTCTCCAGAGGATGCCCTCCATTTCACCAAATACTTCAACACTAAATTTAATAAAAACTTTTTTTACATACCATATTTCTGTGAGTTAATTCGAAAGCAGTAACATGGGGGAGACTGCCACAAGACAGACCGTCGTGAAAGAAACTTGGGGAGACAGCCGTGGATTAATATGGTTGTGCCGCCCCGGTGGCGCAGTGGTCTAAGCGATGGCCTCTGATCATTCGTCCGAAAGGGGTCCGGATTCGAATCCCGGTGAGGCATGGATGTTGTGTTTGTCTTACGGCACTGGCTCTCTCCCTTCCCTGGAACCAGTGACCCTAAATTAGGGACGGGCGACTGCTTATAGCCCATTGAGTTGCTCACGGTGGTCGTTAAACCTCCAACCAAAAAAAAAAAAAAAAAAAAAATATGGTTGACATTAATGATGATGATGATTTCTGTGAATTAGAATTCACATTTAAGTTTCCAAGTTCCCTAAATCTTAGTGGGTTACAGTCGCCATGTGTGCTTATTGCTTAAATATTGAGGAAGGGGAGGGGGCGGTAAATGGTGAGCACAAAGAAATGCTGTATGGTCTGAAGCCACCCAAGCCCACTCGTAAAATGTATGAAATCCAGATGGAAAGTGCAATTATTAATTCTTATTTCTCATAGATGGCAGCACATGAGAGACAAATAAATTTTTCTGAGCAACTGTTGTGACTTAATTTTTTTTAAATCTTTTAAAGACGGAAGCAAACCAAGGCCGCACCCAGAAATTCAAAATGGAGGGGGAAGGGGGAGGGGGCTCGGCAAGAAAAGATGCTCATGTATGTATACTTACGCGACGTGACTGTTTTAATGTTTTGATCTCTGATAGAATTTAATACATTGTATTCATGAATTATCCAGCTGCAAATGGTGTTTTCATTGTTGTTTTTACTTTTAATAAAAATACATATTTCAGAAAAGGAGTTAACCACAAATGTAATTATTTTATCTATTGCTATATTATAGATTCAGAGAATGCATTTTAGAACAAATTCTATAATGCGTTATTTCAGCAGTTACGAAAATTGAAATTCACCGATTAGGAAATTTGGAGAATAGTTAGAGGTTTAGGAATCTCTCGTGTCAGACACCGATGGTGTTGGAATCATATTGCAAAACACTTGGTCTCAGCCTCATGGAGGGGGGGGTATGGACCCGGGGACCCCCTCTTGGGTGCGTCCTTGGAGAAAACATTCTTTTGTCACGAATTTAATGGTAAGCCTTTGTCAAGAAAAAAAAAAGCAGAAAAATCGTTTTTCATTTTGGAATATTGGGGGAGGGGGGAGGTGCCTTCAGCTTTTTTAATTGGGGAGCATGGACTCAAGTTTACGGTGCCCCTATTGATAACAAAGCAAAACTAAATGTAACATTAAAAAAAAATCTGCAAAACATCTACGGATAGAACAGTTAAACACCAATAGAACTTTCGCGTTCATTTTGCGGAAGTTCCACCATGAATGAAAAACACTCATGGAACTTTCGCGTGTTCTAATAGTACTAGCCGCCCCTGTGGCGTAGTGGTCTCAGTGACGGGTCCGGGTTCGAGTCCCGATGAGGCATGGATGTTGCTTTGTCTTACGGCACTGGCTCTCTCCCTTCTTTGGATCCAGTGGCTCTAAATTAGGGACGAACGACTGCTTATAGCTCATTGAGTTGCTCACGGTGGTCGTTAAACCCCCAATAAAAAAATGGCTACTAGAGGCGGGCCATCCCTAATTTAGGCCTATTGCTTCCAGGTAAGGAAGTGAGCCCGCGCCGTAGCAACACCCTGTGGAGATGGTCCTACGTTAGGGATGCTGGACTACTTATAAACTTAGATGCCTACGGTCGTTAAACCCTAATACGAAACAAACAAAACCAAGACCTCAACGTCTGCTTTTTCTTTTCATTTTGAGTGATGTGAATGCCCAAGGTTTTTTTTTTTTTTTTTTTTTGATTGAAGGTTTAACGACCACCGTGAGCAACTCAATGGGCTATAAGCAGTCGCCCGTCCCTAATTTAGGGTCACTGGTCCCAGGGAAGGAGAGAGCCAGTGCCGTAAGACAAACACAATATCCATGCCTCACCTGCCGCCCCGGTGGCGCAGTGGTCTAAGCGATGGCTTCTGATCATTCGTCCGAACGGGGTCCGGGTTCGAATCCCGGTGAGGCATGGATGTTGTGTTTGTCTTACGGCACTGGTTCTCTTCCTTCCCTGGAACCAGTGACCCTAAATTAGGGACGGGCGACTGCTTATAGCCCATTGAGTTGCTCACGGTGGTCGTTAAACCTCCAATAAAACAAAAAAACAAACATGCCTCACCGGGATTCGAACCCGGACCCCTTTCGGACGAATGATCAGAGGCCATCGCTTAGACCACTGCGCCCCCGGGGCGGCTGCCCAATGTTGTCCTGGTGGCACTGTGGTCTAAACACTGGCTTCTGACCGTTGGTTCGAGATGGGTCCGGGTTCGAATCCCGGTGATTCACGGATGTTGTGTTTGTCTTACGGCACAGGCTCTCTCCCTTCCATGGAGCCAGCGTTCCTGTATTAGGGACAGGCGACTGCTTATAGCCCATCGAGTTGCTTATGGTGGTTTTTAATCCCCCCCCCCCCAAAGAAAATTTGCTGAGCAACATTCTCATGACATTGGAGATTTTGTATGAGTCAGTTCCATAACATTTCACAAATTTCTTCTTCATTACTAAAGGAAAGGTGGCCGCCCCGGTGGCGCAGCCTCTGATCATTCGTCCGTAAGGGGTCCGGGTTCGAATCCCGGTGAGGCATGGATGTTGTGTTTGTCTTACGGCACTGGCTCTTTCCCTTCCCTGGAACCAGTGACACTAAATTAGGGACGGGCGACTGCTTATAGCCCATTGAGTTGCTCACGGTGGTCGTTAAACCTCCAATCAAAAAAAAAAAAAAAAAAAACCTCCAATCAAAAAAAAAAAAAAAAAAAAAACCTCCAATCAAAAAAAAAAAAAAAAACCACCAATCAAAAAAAAAAAAAACCTCCAATCAAAAAAAAAAAAAACCTCCAAAAAAAAAAAAAAAAACCCTCCAATCAAAAAAAAAAAAAAAAAACCTCCAATCAAAAAAAAAAAAAAAAAAAACCTCCAATCAAAAAAAAAAAAAACCTCCAATCAAAAAAAAAAAAAAAAAAAACCTCCAATCAAAAAAAAAAAAAAAAAAAAGGTGTTAAAGCAATCACTTCCGCGCCGCCCCGGTGGCGCAGTGGTCTAAGGCGCTGGCCTTTGATCATTCGTCGGTAAGGGGCCCGGGTTCGAATCCCGGTCAGGCATGGATGTTGTGTTTGTCTTACGGCACTGGCTCTCTCCCTTCCCTGGAACCAGTGACCCTAAATTAGGGACGGGCGACTGCTTATAGCCCATTGAGTTGCTCACGGTGGTCGTTAAACCTCCAAAAAAAAAAAAAAAAAAAAAAAAACAATCACTTCCGCCATCTTTCTCTGCATGTCAGTTTTTTTTACGTTCGAATGCTGGTGAGGCTTGTTGTGCTTGTCTTACGCTCTTCAATTGGTGGATTAATCGCGTGAAAAAAAAAACCCCCAAATCCTGAATTTTAAGCAGTATTGAGATTTTGTGCAATGGAGTAGACAAATGGGTAAATTCGCATGGGTAAATTCTCTCACTAGTTCTCGACAAAATGGCTCGTAAATAGCTTAACAACATTTTCTGCGCTTACGGGCGTAAAAACGTATGGAGACAGAAATCAGGTGGATACGTATGCTCGTCCACTTTTTCTTAAGTAGGAACCGCACTTCACAGCATTCGACTGCAGTTTGCCACCCGACATACTGTGATTCCCAAATATTTCGAATTTCAAGAGCCCACTATATCGAGGAAAGAAATTAAAATTCAGAATAATCGAGTACTAGTACTACATTTTGCTTTCACCAATGTATCCTTGTGAGATAATTTTTACCTTAATAACTGTGTGTGTATGTGTAATGTAACCGTATGGGAACGCGATTTGCTTTATGACGAGGATGGACAGGGCATGAGTCAAGCTCTGAAGCTTAGCTCTCTTGCATTATACCCTTCCCAATCCTCCTTGCTTACTCATGATGTCTTACGCAATCTGCAGGCTAACATTTTTTATGTCCTCCGTTTGACGATCTTCTCACAGCTAACAACAAAGAGAATGATCTGAGGCCATAGTGGCCATTTTCACTCTTTCTTGAAAAAATTATTATAAATATATATGATATAAAAATAATTCGTTAATGAGAAATAATTACATATACCATCCCAGCTTACCGGTTCCACGCGAGATGGAACCGGTAAGCTTTTGAAATCGATATCATCATCATTGTCAACCATTATCAATCCACTGCTGGACGAAGGTTTCCCCAAGTTTCCTCCACAACGGTCTGTCTTGTGCCAGTCTCCTCCATGTCACTCCCGCATACTTTCGAATTTCATCCACCCATCTCCCATGTGGTCTTCTTCTGGGTCTTTTCTTGTCACTTGGAATCCAATCTAAAATTTCGGCTGTCCATCGATGGTCTGTCCTCTGGCAGTATGTCCAGCCCATTGCCATTTCAGGGATTTAACTCTGATCATGATGTCTTCCACTCTTGTCATTTTTCGGATCCACGAGTTCCTCTTCATATCTTTCCTGGTTACACCAAGCATGTACCTCACCATGCTAGTTTGAGTTGTCTGCTGCCTTTGTATGTCTCTTTTAGTTAAGGTCCACGTCTGTGCACCATACGTAAGCACTGGAGGGATGGAGGAGACATACGTAAGCACGGGAGTGACATGGAGGAGACTTTCTTTTAAGACATAGTGGCATATTGCTCTTGAAAATTATGCTGTTTCTTCCAAAAGCTCTCCAGGCAAGTTTTGGACGCCGATTAATTTCATCATCAATGTGACTCTCACTTGATATCTGCTGTCCAAGATAAACGTACGTATCTGTAATATCCAGCTTTTTTCCATCAATCAATAGATCTTCATTTCTTGTAAAAGCATTTACCATCACTTTTGTCTTCTGAAAGTTCATTTTTAATCCCACTTCTTTACTCTTGTCAGCAAGTGCCTGGATCATACTCTGCAGCTCTGATGGGGTAGTTACAAAAATGACAGCGTCATCAGCAAAACGAAGGTGATATATATATACACTGAAAGGACAAATTATTACGTACACCCACCTCATAGCGTGTAGCACCACCTTTTACACGCATGACAGCATCCAAACGTCGTGGTACGGACACAATGAGGTTCCCAAACACAGATTCAGGAAACACTGATCAACAATTTAAGAGTTGATCACGTAAAGTTCATTTCGTACTGAAATCTTGTCGTTCTTACGTAATGTCTATATCATTAGGTATGAATACGATGGAACACTTCGTTAATTAAACCTTTTACGGCCAGACGAAACATTTAAACAAGTCAAACTTACGGAAATTGGCTTTATTCCAGGACTATATCAATAGATCAGATATCACATTTCAACATAATTCACATATCACATCTCCAACACACATCCAACATCCCACGCGAGCAACTGTTGTATCCTAGTTTTTATCTATCGTTCTTATCTCATACAGTCATACGTCACGTTCACTCTGACCTCAAATGTGTTGTCAACAGAATTCGTTTGAGAAAGAAGATGGCACGTTAAGTTGTGGAGTATAACTGAGAACAAACTCAAAATTTTCATAGGGAAAGAAACTAAAATGGAAAGTTTATTTAGAATATATGTCACAAGTTCTTGGCGTAGAACAGGCAATGGTCTGTGGAGTTGATGTCCTGTGAGCGAGGGGGCCATACGAGTGTAGTAAGCTCACTGCTATGCTCCTGAAGCCAGTCGGTCGCTAGCCGGGACCGATGAGGTGGAACGTCGTCCTGTTGAAAAATCGGAATTTGGTTCGGACAGAGGCACTTAATGAAAAGATGGAGATTATCGGCCAGGAGCTGCACATAGCTGGAACCAGTGACGGAAGACTCAAGAGGTACCAAGGGACCCAGGCCGGACCACGTGAGAGCTGCCAAACAGTTAAACCTTTCCACCGGCCTATAGTACCCCAAGTTGGCATGCGGGGTCTATAGGTTCGTGTGGCTTACACCACACATGCCGCCTGTCATCGACACTATACAGTGTGAGACGGGATTCGTCAGTCCATATGACACGTTTTCAATCATCCATGCTCCAGTTTCGATGAGCCTTCGCAAACGGCAGCCGAATCATGCGATGCTGTGCCGTTAACATGCTAACACGAATGTGATAATCGACTGCACCAGCCGAGTTGTGCCATGTGTCGACAGATTGTCTTTGAGCATAGGCTTGTAGATTCTCCTTCACTAAATTGTGACGTGATTTGCTGCAAACAAGCCTTCCGATTGGTCTGTACAATGCGGGCCAACTAACGGCGCCCTCGATCATCCAATACGGCCACATTTCACCCGACTGTCTTGCCGGATTTCACGTACTCCTGGTACACACTTGCTACGGTTTGTCGTGGAATTCCTACCAGTTTTTCTCTAATGTTCAATTGAAGGCCGGATATTCAATTCTATCGCTGATTGACGATCCGGTCTTCCTGCCTCCCACGACTTGGCCTCTATCAAACTCACTTAAGTCTCGTCCTCGACCCATGCTGGCACCTGAAGAAATGCATTCCTGTGCGTACCGACACATTATAGTTCCAGCCGGTTTTCCTGCACACTGCGATTTGCTGCTGTCCTGCTGCATTGCGTGTTTTCACCGGGGTGTATGTAATAATTTGTCGTTTCAGTGTGTATACACCGATAAGTCATTACACTATGACCACCCCCAGCCTGGAGAAATGAGCGCACCTACAGAACAAACGATGGCGCAGGTGAAGTTTCAAGAGTAGTATATATACAATCCGAGGACCGGCTTTCGGTTAATAGAGTGTTTGGAGTCAAAATGCGAAAAGCTGCCGATTATTATAGGACTCACAGCGCACAAAACAATCAAACAGCAAGTTCAACAATACACAAGTGCCAATTCAAACTTCTACCTCGTGGTTTCCACTTACAGTTGTCGTACAGACCAAAAGAGGGCGTTGGATTTTGTTTTGTGAAAGGAACTGGAAATGAATTCAGGAAATATAATATGATATCTGCAGAAAAATTGAGGGTCTTTAAACAAATTTACATTCTTTTAAAATTTATTACTTATTTAAAAAAGTTGTCACTTTCTATTAACATTAGAGGGTCTGTAAAAGTGCGTGTATCATTAGTTTTAATTTTTGCTGATAGATGGCGTTGAAAGCTGAGCCTGATCAAAATCGTTTTAAAATTCCCACGATTTGAGCGCATACATATAAACTTTATCTGTCCACTGTTTCGACATATCAACTAAACGTCCACTGTTTCGACATATCAACTAAACGTCCACTGTTTCGACGTACACTATTAACTATATATCAACGTTTTAAAAACGTTCTGAACCAACCAGAAACCAAATCATCAACAACCGAAACCAAATTGCAACGTTTTAAAAACGTTTCTTTGCTACATAGGGTGCTTTAATTTGCAGTTTGCGACGTAAGATGCCGCCACATCTAAAGTTCTCGTCTTTACTGTTCGCCAACAATGTGCAAAGGTCAGCTCGTCAGCTTCTTTAACTATATATAAATATTTTTTTTTTAATTTCGAACGTTTCTTGGCAAGATTTAGATTACAAAAAAGTCCCCTCTCTCAGGAATTGTTTCTATGCCACAGGATGCCGATTGTCTTCGACCAGGGTCATCTTACACATCAGCCATGCTGGGAGGATGACCATCCGAACCAATAAAGCAGGCCATTGGCTGTATGAAGGTGTGACGTCACGGTAACAATCTGCAGCGCATGTACGCCATTGCCTGATGGATTGAACGGTGTTTTTATACGTTGTTTTCATCCGACGTAACGCACATTGCTAATTTCGCAATGTCGCTGTTCTTACGCATAAAATGTTATTCTTTTTCTTAATAAAAATCCTTAAAATGCCATATAATTTTTTTTCTTAAATTTTTCTCAAAAATAAGGGTGCGTTTTACATTCTGAAAAATACGGCACGTATTGCATATATAGCAGATAACTTGAAATATTTTGTTTAATCACAAGTTCTCCCCAACTTTTGGGACATACATTCATAATTTAATTTTTGCTCATATTTAATTTATTCGTGAATATTCTAGTTTACTTTCACTTTTAACGAAGCTTGTCGTCTAGTCTTATCTAAAATTTAATTTTACATTTCTGAGAAAATTGAATTTCGTATATACAACGCTGTCGCGTATCACGTGAAACACGACACCGACTTATCAGGCCGTGTGACATGAGAGTGACGTCACAGACGGAGGGAACTATGAAAATTCTATGAGAGGCAGTCCCAATTATATATAAACTCTATGAGAGGTTAACAACACGCACAATTCTCCGCATTTCTTGCTCATACAATGGATCAGTTGCTTACGTTTACATTTGCGAGCTCAAAATTACAAAAAAGAGCAAAAAAAAAGCAGCAGCTCTACAAGAGATATACTCAGATTGGTATCTGCTCCCCGCTTACCTTGTAAGAATACGATTAGCCGGACATCCAGCTACTGGATATAATGGTCGCCCAGATCCATCGCTTGCTCTTAGCATTGAGTGACTGCTTATCGATCTTTAGCACCGCGCTTATTCGTGGTACCCATCACTTTGTTCTTGGCTAAAATAATAATGATGAAAGATTATTTCCTCTGCATATACAAATCTACTTATTTTGTACTCTTGCTTATAATAGTAACTATAATGTGAGCACGAATCTTTTACTTATTCCTTTTTTCAGAATCTCGGGAACTATAACTTCGGGTACAATGAGGATCACACTTCAGGAGGCTCCTTCCGACGTGAAGCAGGAGATGCCTACGGAAATGTCGCTGGCTCATATGGATTGAGAGACGCTGACGGAAGGCTACGCATTGTCAATTACGTAGCTGACGACACTGGGTTCAGAGCCGACATCAAGACCAACGAACCAGGAGTTGAACCCAAGGATCCTGCCGACGTCGCCATCAATAAAGGCTCAGCTATAGTGGTCGAAAGCGCAGCTCCTGTCGCCATTGTAGCTCCTGCTCCTGTATCCGCTCTTACCATTGAGCAAGTTCCAGTTGCTGCAGTTCCAGTAGCCAAGAGTGCACATGTCTTTCCAGCCCCTGTAGCTGCTCCAGTTGCTAAAACACACACTACCACAGTTGAAGTTACCAATGTAGCTCCTGCTGTCGCAGCATTTCCAGTAGGCAAGAGTGCAAGCGTTTTCCCTGCTCCCCTTGCTGTTCCTGTAGCTCAAAACACACACCACTGCAGTTGAGGTGGCTCCAGCACCTATTGTTGCTGCTCCAGTACCTATAGCCAAGAGTGCATACGCTTTTCCAGCTCCTGTTGCTGCTCCTGTAGCTAAAACCCACTATACCACAGTTGATGTAGCCCCAGCACCTATTGTTGCTGCACCAGTACCTGTAGCCAAGAATTCTTACGTCTTCCCAGCACCCTTAGCTGCTCCAGTTGCTAAGACGCAGACTACTACTGTTGAAGTAATCAATGCAGCTCCTGCTGTGCCAGCACCTGTTGCTGTCAAAAGTGGCTATGCATTTCCTCCTCCAGCAGCAGTCCCAGTCGCTAAGACAGCTATAGCTACCGTACCTGCCGCAGTTGCCGTTGCCGAACCCCTCACTTACACTTCCCATGTTGCCATCCCCGCCACTGACTATGAGCCATTGGCCATTGAAGCTGCAGGCCCTGCCTTGTATGCAAACCCTATAGCCATTGAGGCAGGTGCACCAGCTTTGACCTATGCATCGCCAATTGCTATTGAAGCAGGCGCACCAGCATTGTCCTATGGCATCGCACGCCCAGCAGCACCTTTGTCTTCCCATTTGGCCATCAATCACCTTGCCCTTGCATCTCCAGCTCACTACACACATCCCTATTATGGACCGGGAGCAGTATCACTTAAGTCCTCAGGTATTCGCTATGCTGGAATCCATTCACCATGGTTCCACAGATTTCATTCTCCTGCTGTTTCTGTTGTGGGAGCTTCAGCCTACCTGAACCCATACCATTACAATGGAATCACATATGTGAAAAAGTGATCATGTGAACATGTCAAACATTTTGTCTTGTGCCGAGATATGTGTTTCTGTGTTCATTAAAGTCCTATTTAAAACTGTTCTGAAACTCAGTTGTTTAATTTACTTCTTTTGTGATTGAACTTTATGCATTTGGGATTGTATAAATCACTCATTCTTGGGAAATCATTCAGTTTTCACGCGAAAGAGTCATTCGCGAATGATCATTCAAACGAATGACCGTTCACTTTCCAGTTTGTTAGGCTCTCCGACTAAAGCATTCGTTGTAGGAATATCGTGTTTACTAGTGATGGCATAAGTCATTCTTTCTTGGGAATTTATTCATCATTCAAACAAAAGAGTCATTCACGAATGACCAATCAATTTTCAGGTTGTCACTATGTTCACTAAGTACGTCATTCGTTGCGGGGATCTCGTGTTTACTAGTGATGGCATAAATCACTCCCTCTTTGGAGTTCATTCAACATCCACGCAAAAGAGTAATTCACGAATGATCATTCAAACGAATGACCATTCAATTTCCGGGTTGTCACTACAGTCACTGAGCAAATCATTCGTTGAAGGGATCTCGTGTTTACTAGTGATGGCATAAATTCTTCATTCTTGGGAGTTCATTCATCATTCACGCAAAAGGGTCATTCACGAATGATCATTCACTTTACAGTTTGTCACTAGGCTCACTGAGTAAATCATTCGGTGCAGGAATCTCGTGTTTACTAGTGATGACACAAATCATTCCTGCTTGGGAGTTCACTCATCGTATGAGTGAAAGAGTCATTCACGAATGATCATTCTAACGAATGGCCATTCAATTTCCAGGTTGTCACTACACTCACTGAGTAAATCATTCGTTGCAGAGATCTCATGTTTGCTAGTGATGGCATAAATCATTTCTTCTTGGGAGTTCATTCATCATGCACCCAAAAGAGTCATTCACGAATGATTATTCAAACGAATGACCATTCAAGTTACAGGTTGTCACTACGCTAACTGAGTAAATCATTCGTGGCAGAGATCTCGTGTTTACTAGTGATTGTATAAATAATTCCTTCTTGGGAGTTCATTCATCATTCACCCAAAAGGGTCATTCACGAATGATTATTCAAAGGAATGACCATTCAAATTCCAGGTTGTAACTATGCTCACTGAATAAATCATTCGTTGCAGGGATCTCGTGTGTACTAGTGATGGCATAAATCATTCCTTCTTGGGAGTTCATTCATCATGCACCCAAAAGAGTCATTCACGAATGATTATTCAAACGAATGACCATTCAAATTCCAGGTTGTCACTACGCTCACTGAGTACATCATTCGCTGCAGGGTACTACCAAGAAGGAACGATTTATACCATCACTAGTAAACACTAGTGAAGGTATAAATCAATCCTTCTTGAGAGTTCATTCTTCATGCACCCAAAAGAGTCATTCACGAATGATTATTCAAACGAATGACCATTCATATTACAGGTTGTCACTATGCTGACTGAGTAAATCAATCGTTGCAGCAATCTCGTGTTTACTAGTGATGGTATAAATCATTCTTTCTTGAGAGTTCATTCATCATTCACCCAAAAGAGTCATTCACGAATGATTATTCAAAGGAATGACCATTCAAATTCCAGGTTGTCACTACGCTCACTGAGTAAATCATTCGTTGCAAACATCTCGTGTTTACTAGTGATGGTATAAGTCATTCCTTCTTGGGAGTTCATTCATCATTCACCCAAAAGGGTCATTCAGGAATGATAATTCAAACGAATGACCATTCAGATTCCAGGTTGTCACTACACTCACTGAGTAAATCATTCGTTGCAGGATCTCGTGTTTACTAGTGATGGTATAAATCATTCCTTCTTGGGAGTTCATTCATCATGCACCCAAAAGGGTCATTCACGAATGATTATTCAAACGAATGACCATTTAAATTCCAGGTTGTCACTACGCTCACTGAGTAAATCATTCGTTGCAGGGATCGCCTGTTTACTAGAGATGGCATAAATCATTCCTTCTTGGGAGTTCATTCACGCGAAAGTCATTCACGAATTATCATTCCATTTCCAGGTTTTCACTAGGCTCGCTGAGTAAATCATTCGTTGTAGGTGTGAATCGTTCCGTCTATAGTGAAGGCATAAGTCATTTCACTTCTTGGAAGATCACTCATCGTTAACGCGAAAGAGTCGTACATGAATGACACAATTTCCTGGTTGTCACTACGGTTACGGCACTGAGTAAATAATTCGTTGCTGAGATCACGTGCTGACCTTTCAAGGCCACAGCATCTTTTTAGAAAACTGCCCAGAACAGCACTAGTTCTTCAACTCACCATTCAATATGAATTAACTTCCACGAGCAAACAATTTGGGCACACTATTCAAATGAATGGCATTTTTTTATTGTGGGTTAAACGACCACCGTGAGCAACTCAATGGGCTAGAAGCAGTCGCCCGTCCCTAATTTGGGGCCACTGGTTCCAGGGAAGAGAGAGAGCCAGTGCCGTAAGACAAACACAGCATTCATGCCTAACGCGGGATTCGAACCCGGACCTATCTCAGGCGAATGATCATAAGCCAGCGCTTAGACCACTGCGCCCCCGGGGCGGCTGAATGGCATTCAAGTATGATTCATGTTATTAAGTTTCACCATTATTATTTCCTAGCTGGCTGCTGGGCGCTCACTCACATAACGGTTACCTCTTATTAAATCTCGACATTACTTTTGTTACTGGGAATTTGTTTCCGAACTCATGCGGGCGAAATAAAATTACACGCGCGAAGATTTCAATGCGTGTGCTGTAGTAAAGGGCGGATTTCATTACCCTTCACAGGAGTGACAGCGAGCCATTCACAATTCAATAAGAAGAGTCATTCGTTACGAAAGGATCATTCAGGAATGGTCCAGCACTTATACATCCAAATCGATAACTTCACGAAACAGCCAATTGAAGTAAATCTACTATCCTATCAAACGTTCAGAAAAGAGGAGCGGATTGGAACGACCAATCTAGGCTGAGAATTTGAGTTTTACGGTCCACTAAAACAACACGCGTATTCTTTTTTTGTGGTTAAACGCCTACCATCAGCCACTCGATAAGTTATAAGCAGTCGCTCCTCCATTATTAAGAGCCACTGGCACCAGGGAAGAGAGAGAACCAGTACTGTAAGATAAACACAACTTTCATGCCTCTCCGATATTGGAACCAGGACCCATCTCGCATGAATGGTCTGAAGTCATCGCTTAGTCCACTGCACAATCGGGCGGCCGTTTCTTTGTATGAGTAATTACATTTCCATCTATTCATTTATAGCTTAATCAAATCATCGTGTTCAAATTGTTGATGCCTTCTAGTATTCAGTTTGCAGTTTGCTGTCTACCTTCCTTGAAAAAAAACCCCATCTGGTTGATGTGCGAAAACTCAAAAACTTTGATTTCTATTTTCCTCTTCTCCTTTCTCCTCCGCTCATTGTGGGTTGAGTTCCCCAAAGACGAATTTTCGCCATTTCTTTCTGTCTGCTGTCCTTTGGCGTAGTTCTATTACAGAGATTTAGTTGGTGATTTCTTTAATGTTGTGAATCCATTTCTTTCTTAGTCTTTCTCTAGTGGGCTGTCCTCCAAATCTACCATTTAATTATACACTATATTGACAGAAGTCACCGGACACCCCTTCAAAAGCAAATGAACGAATTCGCTGCGTTGTTAAGATGCGCGGTACAGCTGCAAATGGTATAAAAGCAAGCCTGCAACTGACCGCGACCGTATCGCACTGTGAGGTTGAGTGAAAATATCGCGGCGGGAGAGAACTGACTTTGAGATAGAAAAAATTGTTGGGTGTTATATTAGTGGGTTGTCCTTAAGAAAAACGCAGAGGCGTTTAAACATACCCAAGTCAACTGTTTTGGATGTACTGTATAATTGGAAGGCACGTGGCATGTCTGAAACAGCAAAACGTACCGGCGGACCAAAGAAAATCAGTGATAGAGGACGTTGAAGCCTCAGGAGAGTCGTTACCGCTAATCGAAGGAGTACTGCCCAAGACTTCAGTGTACAGGCGAGTTTAAATTCTGGAACTTCGGTATGTACACATACCATTCGAGAAAATTTCATTCCATGGGTTGCCGTGGTCGTGCGGCTGCTCATAAGCCTTTCATCTCCATTCGGAATGCTACTCGTCGTTTAGCATGGTGTAAAGAACATTTATCGTGGACCGTAGATCAATGGAAACGGGTGCTATGGACTGATGAATCCAGATACACGATCCATGAGTCTGATGGCCGTGTTTGGGTATGGCGGCAGACGGGGAAACACTATTTACCACACTGTTTTGTTCGTACGGCCAAGTCTGGAGTTGGCAGTGTACTCGTGTGGGGGTGTTTTGCGAGGAATGGTCCCGGCCCATCGGTTATTGTGGACAAACCTCTTAACCAACACATCTACCTCGATATTCTGAGCAATTATCCCCACCAACTCTAAGCCAATACAATGGAACCGAGCCTCGTTGGTATCAGCAGAATAATGCATCGAGCCATAAAGCAAGGACTGTTAAGGCGTGGTTTGACGATAATTCCGTATCGTGTGTGGACTGGCCTGCACAGAACCCTGATCTTAATCCCATAGAGCACCTATGGGATGAATTAGAGCGCCGCAAAAGAAGTTTGGAACCAAGGCCTACAACAAAGCAACAGTTAGCGGCAGCATTATGTACTGAATGAAAGCGCAAACCTATCGCTGTGTTCCAAAACTCTGTCGAAAGCATGTCTCGAAGGGTCAGTGCATGTATTAAGGCCAAAGGTGGTTTCAGAATCGCTTTAATGTAACAAAACAGAGGAGACGAGCAACATGGAATCGTTTCAAAGAAAAAAAAGAACAGGAATGATACAAACTGATAAAAGCGATGATATGTACATTGAATGAGTAATGACAAATTTACAACGTGATGCAAACAGAGCAATGCTTGAGGAAGAGCAAAATTATCACAGGCGGGGCACCGCAGTGCGAAAGAACATCAAAAAGTTAACCCCCATAAGTGCTCTATGGCATTGAGACCGGCCGATTTCGTCACCCAAGGGAGAACGGAGACATCGCTGCCGTGTTTCCGGAACCAGTCACGAACCCCCTTAGCAACGTGGTACGGCGCATTGCCCTGTTGGTACATTCCATCACCACCAGGGTTGCGTGTGGTCAGCGGGGATGGACAGGTAGCCATTGGCGTTGAGGGACCTATCTAGTGGTGCCAGTGGTCACATGTCATACCAGGAAAATATCCCCCAGACATGCACACTGCAACCGCCGGCCTGTACTTGAATGACAAGCGCGTACGTGTGTAGGTTCTCGTGTGTCTGACGTCATATCCGCCACCGCCGGTCACTTCCGTGGAGTAGAAACCTCGACTCGTCGGAGAAGGCATCCTTTTTCTACTCCTCCACTATCCAATGACTGTAGTTCTATGCGAACTGCAGGCGTCACTGCCCGTGGACCTACTTAACTTGGGCGCCTTGACGCAGCGTCCAGACGCCCAATTTAAGCAGGGAACTAGAGTAGACGTTAAGTTATGAATAATTGTAAACTGCCTGACAGAGAAAATGCTACACCACGAAGACATGAACGCAGCGCCATTCAAATTGCGGGGTGGGTGCACACGTGCAAGTTATGCAATTGATTGGAATTGCAGGTCAATAGCAACGAACGGCAAGCGGGATGTAAGCGGACAACCAGCCCGTGAGGCCACTAGTCGAGACGTCGTCCTGGCAGCGAGAAGTTAGTGGTTCTGCTGTAACCGTGTCTGCAGAACGAAGAAATGGTGAAAATGCCGTTAAGAGGCCGTCGTACGCGATTTCGTTAGACGGATAAGTTCACGAGAGGTGTCATCGTAGGCCTTCGTACTGACGGATGGCCCTTGCGTTGTAATGCGGAAGAAACGCAACGTGATGCCACAACTGTCGGTCACATTTAGAGACATTGGTCTCAGGAGGGATCTGTGCAACGTCGTAAGAGGACTGGAGCACGGAGACGTCCGAGCACACCGATCTTCGCATCTGACGTCATGCCTTAGCGGACCCACGGGCCTCAACGGGCGACATTTTGCGGAGTGCACGGGGAATCTTGGATGCTCCGATATCGACGCGGACAGTGTCGCGCGCCGATTGGCTACGTCTGGTTTGCTGTTCCATTCGTCCGTTGCGAAGGGTACCCTTAACAGCAAGCCATCGTCGTCACCACTTAGCGTGGTGTCGCTCTAGAGCTGCGTGTGATGCCGAATAGAACAATGACAAATTGCTGTCCTGCCTCACCACGCACGATCGCCGTGTGAGAATCTGGAAGCAACAGCAGCTTACCGCTGGTACGCATTACGGGCACATTGACGGCACGCCGCTATGTTGACAAGGTGCTGCGACCCGTGGCACTACCCTATCTGCAGGGCATCCCAAACGCCATTTTTCAACACGATAACGCCAGGCCGCATACCGCTCGGATCAGCCTGAATGCTCTACACCGTGTGCGGATGCTTCCGTGGCCAGCACAATCCCCCTACCTTTCGCCCATCGAGAATCTGTGTGACACGCTTGGACGTCGATTGAGTACCCTTCCACCCCCGTAAAAAGGAAATTGAACGTTTTAAAGCTTAATTCGTGTATGAGCCAATATAAACAACACTTGCCGTTTTTACACGATATTACTGTATAAAAGTCGATGATGCTGATTATAAAACTTTAATCTAAAGGTTGTAATACATTAGTATTTTGGGGTCTACTATAGACCCATCTTCAAATTTGAATTAATCGAACTCTAAGATTACATATGGTTATATCAAGAACAATGCCAGATTACAACTTAAAGCTTGAGAAGTGAAATGCATATGTGACGTAGTCAATCAAAAAACCTGTGCACGAGAGTCAACGTTTGTCAATTCTGGCATCTCCGTTATGTAAATCAAATTTGTTATTTACAGAAAGTGTATTTATACTTAAGAACTTTGACTCTTGTTGCAATGATGATTTACCTAATTACATTCCGGGGGTTTGTAAGCACCTTATTTTGAACAAACAGTATCCCCTTCCACAAGACATTGACTCTCGTGGACAGGTTTTTTGATTGACTGCGTCACATATGTGTTTTACTTCTCAAGTTTTAAGTTGTAATCTGACATTGTTCTTGATATAACCATATGTAATCTCAGAGTTCGATTAATTCAAATCTGCAGATGGGTCTATAGTAGACCCGAAAGTACTAATGTATTACAACTTTTTGATTAAAGTTTTATAGTCAGCATCATGGACTTTTATAATATCGTGCAAAAACGGCAAGTGTTGTTTATAAAGGAAATTGAACTGTGGACTCGGATCAATGCCACTTAGCCACTTAGTCCACGATACCCCAGAACCCCATTCGGACTCTCATTGCCTTGATGCCACGTCGGATTCGACGCTGTATCGCCCAAAATGTGGGCCACACTCCTAATTGATGATCCTGTATATTCGACCACTGGAGCCCAGTCTGCATGTGACAATTAAATCATTTGTTCAGGACCTACTTGTCGATATGTGTGTGCAGTTTGGTCTGTTTTCAGGCATTTTCTCTGTTAGGTAATGTATTTGTATACGTTGTTTATTTATATTAAAATGAAAAGTACACTGAAGTGCCAGAAAAACTGGCACACCAGTCTAATACTTGGTAGGTCCCCCACGGGAGCGCAGAACTGCAGAAATATGCTATAGGCAACGCACACCATACTTCCTGCAGAGCGTTCCACAATTCCGGTGTATTCCGAGGTCTCGGATTCCTGTGTTCCATAGTGCGGTGCATGGCATCCCCAATGTGTTCTATCACGTTCAGATCTGGGGAATTGGGTGGGAATTCCAACACCCCAAACTCAGATGAATGCTCCTCTAACCATAATGCGGCGTCCCTACACTTGCGTTGTCCTGTTGGAACAGGCCCAACCCATCAGCATGAATGCAGGACATGAACGGGTGTACCTCGTCAGAAAGGATGCGCACATAGCGTTAGCCGGTCACAGACGTTTGTAGACGTACCTGGGGTCCCAGTGAAATCCAGCTAAACACACCCGATACCATTACGAACCCCCCACCAGCCGGTACAGTTCCCTGTTGACAGGCTGGATCCATGGTTACATGGTGTTCGCGCCACACACGAATCCTTCCATCTGCCCGATACAGTTGGGAACGCGACTCGTTAAACTAGGCTACTTGTTTCCAGTCATCAAGTGTCCAGTGACTGTGTTGCCGTGCCCAAGCGAGGCGCGTAGCTGTGTGTCGTGAACCCATCAAGGGGACTCGAGTTGGGCGTCGGCTCCCAAAGCCCATATCGTGCAGGGAACGTTGAACATTCCGGACGCTGATGCTGGCTGAGGCTCCAGCATTGAATTCCGATGATACCTGCGAGAGTGTTGCACGCCTATCGCGTGAACCGATTCTCGACAGCCGACGTTAACCACGTTCGCCGCCCCGGTGGCGCAGTGGTCTAAGCGATGGCCTCTGATCATTCGTCCGTAAGGGGTCCGGGTTCGAATCCTGGTGAGGCATGGATGTTGTGTTTGTCTTACGGCACTGGCTCTCTCCCTTCCCTGGAACCAGTGACCCTAAATTAGTTTTTTTTTTTTTTTTTTTTTTTTGATTGGAGGTTTAACGACCACCGTGAGCAACTCAATGGGCTATAAGCAGTCGCCCGTCCCTAATTTAGGGTCACTGGTTCCAGGGAAGGGAGAGAGCCAGTGCCATAAGACAAACACAACATCCATGCCTCACCGGGATTCGAACCCGGACCCCTTTCGGACGAATGATCAGAGGCCATCGCTTAGACCACTGCGCCACCGGGGCGGCCTTAAATTAGTTAAACCTCCAATAAAAAAAAAAACACGTTCATCCAATGTCTTTTTACGGCCACATTGGTTGGAGGTTTTGCCGGAATTCTTGTAGTCACGGTACACCCTTGCAATGGTCATCCGTGAAAATCCGAACTTCGTTTCTACCTCCGAAATACTATGGCCCATCACACGAGCGCCAACTATGACACCGCGTTGAAAATCGGTTAAATCTTTATTACTTGTCATTCTCTTGCCGAAAACAGCTCTGACAGCTGGCAAGGACGTCTATGGCTTTATATACGCGCTGGCGGACGCAACCGAGTACGCGCATTGGTGACGTTGCTATGTATTTTGCATAAGCTCGTCTGTACCAGTTTTTCTGGCACTTCAGTGTGTACTATGTTAATGCAATGCCTGTAATTTATCATTTTAAATAAAACGTTTATTATTATTATTTCTTGTTTCGTCGACTTTCTCGGCCAGAGTCTGTGAGCAAATGACGGAGATATTCATCTCAAGCCAGGAAATTCAGAAATTTTGTACTGGTATGACAGGTTTGTAGAATGACTGCCTTTTGGATTGGATGACGCTGTCTCTGTGGCAAACCTAATTCCTCGACAATTTTCAGAAAGTTATTTATTTCCACTGAGGCTGCCGAAATGACAACTGATACAATCCGTGTTATGCTTTGATTTCAGATCCTTTGGATTTCCATTTACAGGTTCTCATATTTTAAAATTTTCTCAGATACTATTCTTTGAATAAGTTTTCTGGAAGTAGGAGTTCAACATCTACAGTAAACTGTTAAAAAAATCTACTTAAAAATGAGAACCTGAACCTACTCGTTTTTTCTTTAAATATAATCGTGTCGTAAACTAGTACATGACATGCTCAGATATAAATAATTATATGAAAGGGATGATACATGCACTCCAGACATCATGAAAGATACCAGTACCAGAGTTCCTCCAGTCCTTCCAGCAGAAGTTGCACATGCAATCAAGAACATGAAGCGAGGAAAAGCTCCAGGAGAAGATGGAATTACTGTAGACATCATACAAGAAGCAAGTGGAGAAATCGAAACAGTACTCGCCCAAATTTTCACTCGATGCCTTAATGAAGGGAAAATTCCTGAGGATTGGAACACCGCTACAATGATCCTGCTACATAAGAAAGGTGACATTGAGGATCTCGGAAACTACAGACCTATCAGCCTCCTATCAGTAGTTTATAAAATCTTCACTAAAATTCTTTCACACCGCTTGAAGGTAACACTGGACATGGCTCAACCGAGAGAACAAGCTGGATTCAGGAGTGGCTACAGCACAATAGATCATATCCACGTGCTGAGAGAACTAATTGAAAGAGCGAGGGAATATGAACTTCCATTGTGCATGGCTTTTATTGATTATGAAAAAGCCTTTGATTCGGTGAAACCATCAGCAGTTACAATGGCTCTGAAATCCTGCGGTATTGAAGATGCATACATTAATATTATTAATAACATCTATGAAAATGCAAGTGCAAAGATTAGGCTGTTTGAAAATACAACACTCATAAAAATTGGAAAGGGAGTGAGACAAGGTGACACCATATCTCCGAAGCTCTTTAATGCCACATTGGAGGGTGTTTTTCAGTCACTGAGCTGGGAAAACAAGGGGATAAAGATTAATGAAGATTATCTAACCCACCTTCGTTTTGCTGATGACGTAGCCATTTTTGCAACTAGCCCATCAGAGCTGCAGAGTATGATCCAGGAACTTGCTGACAAGAGTAAAGAAGTGGGATTAAAAATGAACTTTCAGAAGACAAAAGTGATGTTCAATGCTTTTACAAGAAATGAAGATTTATCGATTGATGGAGAAAAGCTGGAGATAACAGACACGTACGTTTATCTTGGACAGCAGATATCAAGTGAGGGTCACATTGATGAAGAAATTAATCGGCGTACAAAACTTGCCTGGAGAGCTTTTGGAAGAAACAGCATAATTTTCAAGAGCAATATGCCATTATGTCTTAAAAGAAAAGTGTTTGATCAATGCATCCTTCCAGTGCTTACGTATGGTGCAGAGACGTGGACCTTAACTAAAAGAGACATACAAAGGCTGCAGACAACTCAAAGCAGCATGGAGAGGTGCATGCTTGGTGTAACCAGGAGAGATAAGAAGATGAACTCGTGGATCCGAAAAATGACAAGAGTGGAAGACATCATGATCAGAGTTAAATCCCTGAAATGGCAATGGGCTGGACATACTGCCAGAAGGACAGATCATCGATGGACAGCCGAAATTTTAGATTGGATTCCAAGGGACAGGAAAAGACCCAGAAGAAGACCACATGGGAGATGGGTGGATGAAATTCGAAAGTATGCAGGGGTGGCATGGAGGAGACTGGCACAAGACAGACCGTTGTGGAGGAAACTTGGGGAGACCTTCGTCCAGCAGTGGATTGATAATGGTTGACAATGATGATGATGATGACTTACAAATAACTGCGTCAATAAATATAAATATAATCTCGTATTACTTCATTTTAGATATAATATATTTTAAGAGAAATTAATTAATAAATGTGCAAAGTGACACACATAAATAATTAATACGGCAATGTCACTGATCACAAGTAATTTAATTATGCATAAAGTATCTTCGTGTACGTTTTTAGTTTTTACATACTCTATACTTGTGTCAATCTCATAAATAATATATTTTCACTTCATCACTATATTTGTCATAAAATTATGCGGTCCATTTGCCCAGCATGTGACAAGAAGTATATCTATTATCCCAGATGTGCCATCGAATAATATACTTCCTGTTGATTCTATGAATAAATGAGTATGTATGGAGTACATGTATTCCAAATTTGAAATCTAGCAGCAGATGGCTTAGTGGTTGCAGTTTCCGACTGCTGATGGAGAGATCCCAGGTTCAAACCTAGTCTGGTAGTGTAAATTTCTAACAATCGCTGAATATCCGCCGTGCATCAGAAGAGCACGTTAAGTGACGGCCACCCGTTTAAAGTTCCTACCCTCCCTTGATTTGTCCCTGCAAAAATCGTACGCTTGTACGGTGGCGCCATCTAGTGTGCTCTCTCTCACTTACAAACTATCCTGCTAGATTAGCTCTAACTTCTTTTAGTTTCTGCGCCCTGCCCGAAAGGGCACAGAAACTGAAGGAAGTTAGAGCACGTATATTTGAAATATATGGATTTTTTGAGTACGTATATTTGAAATATATGTACTAAAAATGAGTACATATTTTTCAAATTAGAAACACCAGATATGCTCTCAAATGATTCCATGTACGCACTCAAAATGAGTACGTGTCTTTTTCAAAAATGAGACACAAGTACTCGGAGCTATTATAAGTCCAGAATGTACTCAAAAAGGAGTACATTTTGCTTATTTCTGCCAATTTTTAGCAGTGTATAAATTGTGTCTTCAGTTTTTTATCTACAATTAGAATATCAGGTTGACTATGGTCAATGGTGTTGTCTGGTTTGTCCCAGTACATGTTGTAATTTTCATTTTCGAGAATATGTTCTAGTTGGTACTTGTAATTACAGTAGGTGAAGTATGGCCTTCGATAAGGCCATATTTAACGCCGAGTTCTTGATATAGTATATTGGCTACATGGTCGCTTTGTGTTTAGGTACTGTTTAGAAGTGGGACTGCTACATCTATCAATCGTGACTTCAGTTTTCTGTCTACAATTACAATATCAGGTCGACTGTGGTCAATGGTGTTTGGTTTGTCCCAGCGCATGTTGTAATTTTCATTTTCGAGAATAGATTCTGGTTGGTACTTGTAATTAGTTGAAGTATAGCATTCCATAAGTCCATATTTAACACCGTGTTCCTGATGTAGTATCTTAGCTACATGGTCACTTTAGGTACTGTTTTGAAGTGGGACTACTACATCTATCAATTGTGTCTTCCTCAGTTTTATGTCTACAATTACAATATCAGGTCGACTGTGGTCAATGGTGTTTGGTTTGTCCCAGTACATGTTGTAATTTTCATTTTCGAGAATAAGTTCTAGTTGGTACTTGTAATTACAGTAGGTGAAGTATGGCTTTCGATAAGGCCATATTTAACGCCGAGTTCTTGATATAGTATATTGGCTACATGGTCGCTTTGTGTTTAGGTACTGTTTTGAAGTGGGACTGCTACATCTATCAATCGTGACTTCAGTTTTCTGTCTGCATTTACAATATCAGGTCGACTGCGGTCAATGGTGTTTGGTTTGTCCCAGAACATGTTGTAATTTTCATTTTCGAGAATAGATTCTGGTTGGTACTTGTAATTAGTTGAAGTATAGCATTCCATAAGTCCATATTTAACACCGAGTTCCTGATGTAGTATCTTAGCTACATGGTCACTTTAGGTACTGTTTTGAAGTGGGACTACTACATCTATCAATTGTGTCTTCCTCAGTTTTATGTCTACAATTACAATATCAGGTCGACTGTGGTCAATGGTGTTTGGTTTCTCCCAGTACATGTTGTAATTTTCATTTTCGAGAATAGGTTCTGGTTGGTACTTGTAATTAGTTGAAGTATAGCATTCAATAAGTCCATATTTAACACCGAGTTCCTGATGTAGTATCTTAGCTACATGGTCACTCTGTGTTTAGGTACTGTTTTGAAGTGGGACTGCTACATCTATCAATCGTGACTTCAGTTTTTATTCTACAATTACAATACCAGGTCGACTGTGGTCAATGGTGTTGTCTGGTTTGTCCCAGTGCATTTTGTAATTTTAATTTTCGAGAATAGGTTCTGGTACTTGTGATAAGGTGATGTCTGGCCTTCGATAAGGCGTATTTAACGCCTAGTTCTTGATGTAGTATCTTGGTTACATGATCGCGTCTGTTTAATGACTGCCTTTAAGCAAGAAGAGAGCAGCCTATGTAACGTATGTATATGTATAGCTGACTGAACCTACATAAATCAGTTCTCCAAAACTTCACCTGTAGTGAAACAGGTGTCATTCAAGGAAACGTCGAGAAAAATTACTTTGTCTTTATTCAGCCAAAACTCCTTTGGTACAACTCACTCTTCAAAAATATTATTGACGTAATCCAATTAATGTGAAGGAACTTGATTAATAAAAAACAAAACATCAACGCAAAAGATGCTGTCGTCAAGAAATCAGAATTTCAAGTAACTCAACTTCCACAACTAATATTATACACTCATAGTCAAAAAATTCGTGGACCAAGAAAAAACAGTGCGATTAACGCGAAACTTTGCAAATAGCTACGGGAAGGGCAGGCATGCAAAAGATTAAAGTTTCGTGCGATTCCGCATACCCCGCGTCCAAGACCGGCGATGCAATCGCAGTTCTTAAGGCTTATGAGGCGCCGCACAGGGGGACTCCACATTCGTGCCGAAGTGCAAGGTAAGAGTCATTTGAGATCCCTGAGCGATAGACATGCCGAGGAGCCGCCGTAGATGTGCGTACGGGCTACTGACGGAGTCTGAACGAGGCCGTATCGTCAGGATGAGAGAGGCAGGGTGGCCGGAGCGCGGAATCGGTCGCCATTTGAGTCTGTCGGACAGTACAGTGCGATCGTGTTGGGAGCAATGGACACGGGAAGGCACCCAGACACGGCGGACAGGCTCTGGACTACCCAGACACACCACCAACAGAGAGGGCCGTGGGATCGTGAGAGCGGCACGCACAGATGCAACGACGTCCTTGTCCAGTATCCAGAGACATGTGGCGGCTGTACAAGGGACTTCCGTGTCCGCCCGAACCATTTCCAGACGCTTGGAAGAGGCGAGTCTGCACTCTCGACGGCCCTTACCTTTTTCTGCCAATAACATCTCACCATCATCGGCATCGATTATAGCAGTGTCATCAGGAACCAACGTGGAATGCTACGGACTGGCGAAGTATAGTGTTCAGCGACGTGTGGTGTTCAGCGATGAATCGCGCTTCTGTATGAGAACGGACGACCACCGTGTCGGAGTGTGGGGGACCGCAGGTGAGCGCTACCATCCCAACCACCCTGTACAGCGGCACACGTCCTGAACTGCTGGCATGGTGGTCTAGGGAGCCTTCGCGTATGACAGCCGGACTTCCTCGCATTGATCCATTGACAGCCCAGCGCTTGGCGGGGCTGCCCGGAGCCATTTTCCAACAAGCTAAGGCCCGTCCGCACACGGCTCGGGTTTCCCAGGACTGCCTACGTCATGCTTCGACGCTTCCGTGTCCTGCCACATCGCCTGATCTCTCGCTCATTAAGCACGTGAGGGACCAGATGGGACGCCAACTTTCTCCATGTCCCAGTGTTCGTGATTTAGAGCGTCAGTTCGAAGAAGTGTGGGCCAATCTGCCCCAGGATAACATACGGCATCTCTTTGACTCCATGCTGGACTATTTTATTGCATGTATCCGAGCACGAGGCGGTCCGACGAAATACTAACGCTCACCGGAATGTGTACCTTATATCCGCGGGAAATCGTCCTGCTGCTGTGATATTGTAATCACTTCTGTCCTTCGTATGTATAATCTCACTACTAAAATCTGATTTCAATCTGACGCCTCCTTGGTGCGTGTATTTTTATGAAAATGAGTGTTTCATCATACAGTATTACCATCTTCAACCCTATTTGCTGTTGCTCACACATTAAATATCTTCCAGTTCTCATCGGACCATGCACACGTCATACGTTTCGACTTCGAGGTGTTGCCAACCATTCTCTTGCAAGAGAGAAAATATAGCGTTAAGTAAAACGCTAAGGCGAAGGAACTCAAATTTACATAGAGAAAGTAACTTACAAAGACAGTTAAATTAGAGTATACGTCACACTTATTATTATTATTATTATTTTATTATGAGGAAATAACTGTCTAGACAGAAATAAAGCTCAAATGAAATTAACGATTACTCTGGTCTGCATTTTGAATTCAGTTTCCTGATATTTTCAAAGTAATAGATGACTAGACGAAACCCGGAGGCATCGAAAGTTAGTTTTTTTTTTTTTTTGAAAAGAATTAACTCATTTGAAACAACAAATGTAAACTTTATTTGATTGACAAATTCATTCAACCACTTCAGTAAAGACAATAATCCAGGTTCGTGATTTTTTTTTTTTTTTTTGGCTGAAGGTTTAACGACCACCGTGAGCAACTCATTGGGCTATAAGCAGTCGCCCGTCCCTAATTTAGGGTCACTGGTTCCAGGGAAGGGAGAGAGCCAGTGTCTCAAGACAAACACAATATCCATGTCTCACCGGGATTTAAACCCGGACCCCTTTCGGACGAATGATCAGAGGCCGTCGCCTTAGACCTCTGCGCCACAGGGGCGGCAAGACTGGATTGCGAGGTACAGGAAAAGACCATATGGAACATGGATGCTAAAATTCGAAAGCATGCCGGAGTGACATATAGGAGACTGGCTCAAGACAGACAATTCTAGAAGAAATTTGAAAGGCCTCCATCCAGCAGCGGATTGATAATGGTGCATGATATATATATACAGGGTGACTCAAGGGTCGCAGGGCACCCTTGTATTTGCCGCCCCGGTGGCGCAGTGGTCTAAGCGATGGCATCTGATCATTCGTCCGAAAGGGGTCTGGGTTCGAATCCCGGTGAGGCATGGATGTTATTTGTCTTACGGCACTGGCTCTCTCCCTTCCCTGGAACCAGTGACCCTAAATAAGGGACGGGCGACTGCTTATAGCCCATTGAGTTGCTCACGGTGGTCGTTAAACCTCCAACCAATAAAAAAAAAAAAAAAAAAAAAAAAACACCCTTGTATTTCAGAAACAGGTGGGAAAATAAAATATCTAATATCTAAGTACCCCAGCAAAGATTCGGTGGCCGCCCCGGTGGCGCAGTGGTCTAAGGCGATGGTCTCTGATCATTCGTCAGTAAGGGGTCCGGGTTCGAATCCCGGTCTGGCATGGATGTTGTGTTTGTCTTACGGCACTGGCTCTCTCCCTTCCCTGGAACCAGTGACCCTAAATTAGGGACGGGCGACTGCTTATAGCCCATTGAGTTGCTCACGGTGGTCGTTAAACCTCCAATCAAAAAAAAAAAAAAAAAAAAAAGATTCGTTGAGGGGGCCTAACATTTTGGCTATTTCCGGAACATGGCCACAATCGTGAAATCCACCGTACTGGATCATACTCAAATTTTTCAAATGTTAAGGGAAACCATGTTGCATTTCAAATAAGACCAGAATTTTCTCAAAAATTGATTGCCGTAATCATATTTGACATGCGTTATATTGACAAAAGCCACGGGACACTCCTTCAAAAGCAAATGAACGGACCCGCTGTGTTGTTAATATGCGTGGTACGGCTGCGAACGGTATAAAAACAAGCTAGCAGTTGACCGCGATCATATCGCACTGTGAGGTTGATCGAAAATGTCGCAGCTGGAGAGAACTGACTTTTGAGATAGGTAGGATTGTTGGGTGTTATATTAGTGGGTTGCCCGTAAGAAAAGCCGAGAGGCGTTTAAACATACCCAAGTCAACTGTTTTGGATGTACGGAATAAGTGGAAGACATATGGTGTGCGTGAAGCAGCAAAATTTACCGACAGACCAAAGAAAATCAGTGATAGAGGACGTCGAAGCCTCAGGAGAGTCGTTATAGCTAATCGACGGAGTACTGCACAAGACTTCAGTGCACAGGTGAGTAAAAACGCTGGAACCTCAGTATGAACTCGTACCATTCGCAGAGAACTTCATTCCATGGGTTACCGTGGTCGTACGGCTACTCATAAGCCTTTCATCTCCACTCGGAATGCTACTGCTCGTTTAGCATGGTGTAAAGAACATTTATCGTGGACTGTAGATCAATGGAAACGGGTCCTATGGACTGATGAATCCAGATACACGATCCATAAGTCTGATGGCTGTGTGTGGGTATGGCGGCAAGCGGAGGAACGCTATTTACCACAGAATACTGTTTCTACTGTCAAGTTTAGAGCTGGCAGTGCACTTGTGCGGGGGTGTTTTTCGTGGTATGGTCCCGGCCCATTGGTTATCATGGACACACCTGTTAACCAGCACGTCTACCGCAATATTTTGGACAATTATGCCCTACCAACTCTGTGGCAACACTCTGGAACCGAGCCTTGTTGGTAACAGTAGGATAATGCACCAAGCCATAAAGCAAGGACTGTTATGGTGTGGTTTGAGGATAATTCCGTATTGTGTGTGGATTGGCCAGCACAGAGCGCTGATCTTAATCCCATAGGGCACCTATGGGATGAATTAGAGCGCAAGTATACTAAGATACAGTTAGCGGCAGCATTATGTACTGAATGGAAACGCATACCTATCGCTGTGTTCCAAAACCTTGTCGAAAGCATGTCTCGAAGAGGTCGTGCATGCATTGAGGCCAAAGGTTGACTGACAACGTACTAATGTATTTCAATAAATCCTATGTTGTGTTTCTCTTCTAGGAGTCCGGTGACGTTTGTCAATATAGTGTATTTGTTGTGATTCACAAGTTATCAACACAGAAAGTTAAAGTACCCTGTGATGCACACTCAGTTGTTCAATGTGTTGCCCCTGTTGCTGAACACAGAGCTGAAAGCTTGGCCCAGTCGTTTTGCACCAGCACGAGAATATCGGTAGAAATGCGGTCACAGGCTTCCAGGATGCGTTGCTGAAGGTGATGTTTGTAGCGGATTTTCTCAGCATACACCAGGTGTTTCAGATGACCCCCACAGATAAATGTCGAGTGGTGTGAGGTCGAGAGATCTGTATAGCCATTCTACAGGACCACGGCTGCCAATCCAATGACCAGGGAATTGAACACCTAGCCATTGACGAACAGTTGTTTCGTAGTGTGGTCTTCCTGTGTGAAATTGGTGGTCTTTCTAGAAGTCGGTTTTTGAAGTCCTTGGCGATGATACGGCAGCTGCGTTCTTTAGACATTAGGATCATCTCAATCCTCTCGTCTTTCGTCAATGTCGTCTTCAGTTACCTGCAACAAACAATGGTGATTTCAAGTTTCTGCGTCGATAACTTGTGGACCACAACACATATGTCAAATCTGATTACGGCAATCAATTTCTGAGAAAATTCTGGTCTTGTTTGATATGCAACATTACCCCCTTACCATTTGAAAAATTAGACGATATGGAGGATTACAAGATGGCGACCATGTTCCGGAAGTAGCCAAAAAGAATTGCCCCTTTCACCGATTCTTTGCTGGAATATTCAGATATTTCATTTTCCCTCTTATAACGAAGTAAATTTCTCCGTCATTTTTGTCCACGCCGGGGACTCGAACCCGGGTCCCCTCATTCCGGAATAAGTCACTCTACCAATTGAGCTACGCGGACGTTCGTTCTGACTGCTATCTGCCTTTATGTAGTGTGCGTCCTGCTGGGCAGGCACATCACACTCTCGTTTCTGAAATACAAGGGTGTCCTGCGACATTCGCCTGAGCCTGTATATTTGAAAGCATATGCTCCTAGACAAAAAATTAGCCAGGCAGGTGACCATTACTCAGCTCGTTTTATTTTATCAGTCATTTTAATTATGCCATGTAACTCGGAAGTGCATCTCCGATTATTATTGTTACTACTTGTTGTTTTAACCTAATACACAGGTTTTAATTCTAATTGAATTTCCTTGGCTTGCTTCGTCGAACAAAGACAGGAATTTGATCAGAATTGGTCAGGATTAAAACTTATTCTAATACTACAAAACTCTCAGAAAAAAACCGCGTATACATTTATAGAAGAAGGCTAAAATATGTACTATCCACAAACATTTTCCCTAGTACGGCAGTAAAGTAATGTAGGTCAAACGGCATTACTCTTTAGTTCATCCTCGTACGCATAAACTACCTTGGCTTATTTTTCCTTACTAATACTGATTTATTAGATATTTATGGTGAAACAAGAAAATAGAATTGTCCTTTATTTACCAACAAGGTAATTTATCGCTCAAGAAAATGTGCTTCCAAAGTATAAAATAACAATCAACCATTCGTCATGCGTTAAAGCAGTTTCATCTGCGAGTAAGAACAATAGTTTTCCGTTGCCTCTGCTAATGACAACCAAAATAGAAAATACTTCAGATAGCTGAAGGTTAGAGACATGGCTGGTATACAATTCCGAAAGCGAAATGCTTCACCAGTGAGAGAATATTCACATGCACGACTGCTTTGGAAAATAGTTTGATGATGATATGCACGCTGTGTAAATGACTAATTTAAATATAATGATGTATTATTAAGAAACTGAAAACAATCATTTTCCAGCAAATTTTTATACCTATCGGAGGTGATTTACACACAGAAATTATTGTAAAGCTAAAAAAGAAGAATGTATAGATTAAACTTTTCCTTTTTTCATCATTTTACTTTCACTTTTTCTCTTTACTTGAGAAAACAAGTCCTTTCTCATCTAAGGTAGCAAAAATACTTGGCCTTACTTGGACTGTCCCTTCTTTCTTTCATAAACGCTTGGTATAACTTGGTCTGTCCGTTCTTTCATAAATCATCATCATCATCATCATCATCATTGTCAACCATTATCAATCCACTGCTGGACGAAGGTCTCCCCAAGTTTCTTCCACAACGGTCTGTCTTGTGCCAGTCTCCTCCATGTCACTCCTGCATACTTTCGAATTTCATCCACCCATCTCCCATGTGGTCTTCTTCTGGGTCTTTTCCTGTCCCTTGGAATCCAATCTAAAATTTCGGCCGTCCATCGATGTTCTGTCCTTCTGGCAGTATGTCCATCCCATTGCTCGTTCATGACAGACGTAGTGTTGGTGGCTCCAATATTTTATGCATTTTAGTGTGGAATACCTCGTCCCTCTCTCACCTGTTGCGTGGCCCGGCTGTCTAAAGGTACTGTGTACGTTTTGAGCTACTTTTCTAGCGTTCTCATCCTCATATTAGTTCATATTCATCCGTTTTCTTATCGTTTGCTCGTTTGTTTACGTTTGGAAGCTGCCAACATGGCAGCTTCCGGTATTTCCTTCTCATATATGGGCGTGGCGGATGCACGTCACGTCACACTTCCCACGTCCATGGAAGTTAACATACTCTCGTCCTCAGATGTGTCTGCTCAGATGCCTTCCCAGCTTTCTAGTACGCCTGCACCGGTGCCTTCCCTGGACTTGGCTGCGCTTTCTTCTTCAGCTCCTGCATCTGCCTCGGTGCCCTCCCTGGGTACTACTGATTCTACTGCCTTGCCTTCGGCCTGTGCTTCTCTTCCCTCACAGCCTTCTGTGCCTGCCGGATCCGAACAGACTTCTCTTCCGAGGATGTCATTTGCCTCTACAGTGCAACGAGGCGCTACTTCTACGTCCGATTCCTCTCAACCAGATGGTCTTTTGCAAGCAACACCTATTATTCAGGTATCCAACCACAAGATGAAGGTAACGATGGATGACAATTCGCAGATTGGCCGTGAGTTCCATAACCTCCTGGATAGAGGTTTGCTCTTTCATGCTTTACCAAATACTCCATTGCCACGCTACATGGAAGCCCTCTCTGGACATGTGTCGTCTGCGTCCATTGCAGGAATTTCCCGTACTGCTCGGGGTATTTCGGTACAGTTCAATCACAAGGAGGATGCTGACTTTTTTCTTGCAAACGGACTTTCGATTGGGACAAACCATCTCATCCCGTCGCCTCTTTCCAAGCGACCGCTGAACATCACGTTCTATCCTGTTCCACAGGAAGTGCCGGATAATGCACTTCCTCTCCTTGTCAGTCATGTTTGTAAAATTGTTGGCAAGGTCCGTCGCCTCTCTGACGCTCCCCGCGGAACTCGATTTGCACATGCTACCGGACCTCGCCATCAGTTATTGGTCGTCTTTCCCACCGAGAAAGCCTTGGCGGATTGCCATACAGAAGCTACTGTTGAAATTGGCGCACGAACGTACAGTTTCAAGGTTTTCACTGCTCACTATTGTACACACTGTTTAACACAGAATCACATCACTGCCTCCTGTGACCGCGTTCGACGTGGACGTTCATCAATTTTGCATCCCACTGCTGACCACATTGGTCTTTCTACTATCCCCACTACCGGTAGTTTGCCTGACGCGAATTCTTCGTTTCTCCGTCAGACGAACATTTCCGTCACGGACAATGCCGCTTTTCCTCCTTTCCCGACCCGTACGATTGTGCATCCTCCTTCAAGATTGGCAAAGTTGTCTTCGACTACAGATGTGTCTACAGCGGAGTGTTCCAATCCGGGTGTGTTGAGTGGTGGTTTGGCAGATCGGCAGTCTGGCTCTTCTCCTAGCCTCTCGGATATCGGATCTCCATTTACAACCTTGTCTACCATACCCTTGTTGCAACATCTTCCTGAAGCCTCGGCTGTTGTACCAGTCTCCACTAAGGCAGCTCAGCTACGTACTGCTTCTTCGGCGACGTTCGTTTCCTCGTCTCCTGACTTGGGAGGTGAGCTTGATCCACTAATGGATACATCCGCCTCAGCTTCTTCTTCGAAGCGGATTGGAACTTCCAAAGGCGCTGTAAAACTGAAAACGTTAAAACAACTTTCTGTGCCACATTCCGAGGATTCATCTAGTGTTCCCGAGGTTTCCAGTTCCGGTGTTTCTCCACCTGATGATTCTTCAAACAGTATGCTTCTCCGCTCAGGTCCTGTCAATCCTCTCTCTCTGATGCTGAGGTTCTACAGGCCGTTGATACGTTTCCTCCAGTTCCCGGACCACTGTCCAGACAGCAACTTTTACGTCTTTTTCAACCTGCACGTACGATTGTTGATTCTGAAGAATTTCTTCACTCACCGGATCTGGACCTGTATGCAGCGGTGACGCAATTCGAAGCTTATGTTTCACTTTTTAAATCTCTGTGTGCCACCGATCCTCGGTATCAGCCTTTTTTGAGACGTTACACGCGCCGTCTCGCCTCCTTGAAGGAGCTCGTTGAGAAGCATATGTGTGATACCTTCTATCCTTTTACCGATGACCTTTAGCTCTCTTCCTCACACCGATTACTTTTTGTTCTCTCAATGCTAGGGGATTTGCTAACCCGTTCGCAGATTCCCTGGTTTTGCAGACTTAGTGCATGTTGATTCTGAGGTTTTCCTTTTCCTCGTGTGATTTTACTGTGATTCACAAGTAATGTATTGGAAATTTGCTTTATTTGTGTGTTTGGCTGTGTCTCACAAGTAATGTATTTTACAGTTGCGATAATTGCGTGTTTTTGCTGTGTTTTCACAACTAATCGGTCTCGTTACTTGTGTGATCTCCTCATTATCTCATCATTATCTTATCTGTTGTTTCCTGAAATTATGCCTATTTTTTTCAATTACCTATAACTGTGAGTATTTGCTGTGTTAGTGCTTTCCTCTATCGCGGATTATTATAGTGGTACGTTTGTTACCTTTGTTATTTTTATAAAGTTGCTGAGGTACTCAATGTTGTTTTGCGCTCTAACCACATTTCAGTTCCGTTCGGTTGATTTATCATAGCATAGTACATTTAATGCATTTGTGCACATGTGTTATAGTGTTTGACATGCCGTTAGGCTATTCATTGTTCGTGTGCATATTCATTTCCTTTCTGTGTAACGTTGTGCTGCATCGTGGATATACTGACTTTCCGCACTGTTGTTTTCTGTACTGCAGCTTTTAATGAATCTCCTATGTCTGTATTTCGTTATAGCAATAAACTGGGTACCACTATGGTACCCACAGTTACCAATACCAATACCATTGCCATTTCTGGGATTTAACTGTGATCATGATGTCTTCCACTCTTGTCATTTTTCGGATCCACGAGTTCCTCTTCTTATCTCTCCTGGTTACACCAAGCATGCACCTCTCCATGCTGCTTTGAGTTGTCTGCAGCCTTTGTATGTCTCTTTTAGTTAAGGTCCACGTCTCTGCACCATACGTAAGCACTGGAAGGATGCATTGATCAAACACTTTTCTTTTAAGACATAATGGCATATTGCTCTTGAAAATTATGCTGTTTCTTCCAAAAGCTCTCCAGGCAAGTTTTGTTCGCCGATTAATTTCTTCATCAATGTGACCCTCACTTGATATCTGCTGTCCAAGATAAACGTACGTGTCTGTTATCTCCAGCTTTTCTCCATCAATCGATAAATCTTCATTTCTTGTAAAAGCATTGAACATCACTTTTGTCTTCTGAAAGTTCATTTTTAATCCCACTTCTTTACTCTTGTCAGCAAGTTCCTGGATCATACTCTGCAGCTCTGATGGGGTAGTTTCAAAAATGACTATGTCATCAGCAAAACGAAGGTGGGTTAGATAATCTCCATTAATCTTTATCACTTTGTTTTCCCAGTTCAGTGATTGAAAGACATTTTCCAATGTGGCATTAAAGAGCTTCGGAGATATGGTGTCACCTTGTCTCACTCCTTTTCCAACTTTATGTGTGTTGTATTTTAAAAACAGCCGAATCTTCGCACTTGCATTTTCATAGATGTTATTAATAATATTAATGTACGCATCTTCAATACCGCAGGATTTCAGAGCCATTGTAACTGCTGATGGTTTCACCGAATCAAAGGCTTTTTCATAATCGATAAAAGTCATGCACAATGGAAGTTCATATTCTGTCGCTCTTTCAATTAGTTCTCTCAGTACGTGGATATGATCTATTGTGCTGTAGCCACTCCAGAATCCAGCTTGTTCTCTCGGTTGAGCCATGCCCAATGTTACCTTCAAGCGGTGTGAAAGAACTTTAGTGAAGATTTTATAAACCACTGATAGGAGGCTGATAGGTCTGTAGTTCCTGAGATCCTCAATGTCACCTTTTTTATGTAGCAAAATAATTGTAGCGTTGTTCCAATCCTCAGGAATCTTCCCTTCATTAAGGTATTGAGTGAAAATTTGGGCGAGTACTGTTTCAATCTCTCCACTTGCTTCTTGTACGATGTCTACAGCAATTCCATCTTCTCCTGCAGCTTTTCCCCGTTTCATGTTCTTGATTGCATGTGCAACTTCTGCTGGGAGGACTGGAAGAACTCTGGTACTGGTACCTTTCATGATGTCTGGAGTACATGTATCATCCCTTTCATATAATTTGGAGTAGAAATCTTTCACTCTTGTCAAAATTTTGCCTCTATTTCTTGTTACAGAACCATCTTCTTTTCTCAGTGTCATAATCTGGTTTCTTCCCTTACTGAGATGTTCCTTTGCTATCTTTAGGCTTTGGTTGTTTTCAATTGCTTTCCTTACTAGTTCACAGTTGAATTTCCTTACGTCTTCATTGATACTTTTTTGTAGTGTCTTGCATAGCTTTATATATTCCACTTTCATAAATACTTGGTATAATTTTCCCGCTTTTTCATAAATACTTGGTGTTACTTGATCTGTCCGTTCTTTCATAAAGACATGGTTTTACTTGGCCTGTCCTTTCTTTCATAAATACTTGGTCTTACTTGGCCTATCTATTTTTTCATAAATACTTGGTTTTACTTGGTCTGTCCTCTCTTTCCGAAATATTTCGTCTTACTTGGCCTGTCCGTTCTTTCATAAATATTTGGTCTTTCCGCTTTTTCATAAATACTTGGTTTTACATGGTACGTCCATTATTTCATAAATACTTGGTCTAACATGGTCTGTCCGCGTTTTCATAAATACTTGGTTTTACATTACGGTCTATCCGTTCTTTCATAAATACTTGGTATTATTCGGTCTGTAGGTTCTTTCATAAATACTTGGTATTATTCGGTCTGTAGGTTGTTTCATAAATACTTGGTATTACTCGGTCTGTAGGTTGTTTCATAAATACTTGGTATTACTCGGTCTGTAAGTTCTTTCATAAATACTTGGTCTTTCCGTTCTTTCATGATAATTGGTCTTACTTGGTCTTCCCGTTCTTTCATTAATACCAAACAGAAATCATCGCTCTTTCCACGTTAATAAGTGAGTCTCTGAAAAATAAATACTTGGTTTTACTTCGTCTCTCCGTTCTTTCATAAATATAGGGTTTTACATGGTCTGTCCGCTTTTTCATAAATACTTGGTTTTACTTGACGTGTCCGTTCTAAGAAAAAAATACTTGAGTTTCATAAATACTTGGTTTTACTTAACGTACCCATTCTTTCAAAAATGCTTGAAATTCTCGGTCTATCCGTTCTTTCATAAATACCAAACAGAAATCATCGCTCTTTCCACGTTAATAAGCGAGTCTCGAAAAAATAAATACTTGGTTTTACTTCGTCTCTCCGTTCTTTCATAAATATATCGTTTTACATGGTCTGTCCGCTGTTTCATAAATACGTGGTTTTGCTTAACGTATCGGTTTTAAAAATAAATAAATACTTGGTTTTACTTCGTCTCTCCGTTCTTTCATAAATGTATGGTTTTACATGTTCTGTCTACTCTTTTATAAATACTTGGTTTCACTTCGTCTATCCGTTCTTTCATAAATACAGGGTGCATAGGAAAGTCCCTTTAGCCTGGAATAACTAGCGAACGGAGAGAGGTACAGTTACGCAAGTAAGACAACGGCATAATAAAGCGACTACGCCCTATCGAATGCAGCCAACAGCAGCGCCCCTAGTGGCGAAATGCGGAAGTTAGCCATTGCAAATCGAAAACGAAAAGAGATAGAGCAAAATTTCGCTTTACTATACCGTTATCTCACAGAGGCTAGGTAGAGATTTCTGTACAGGATTTTAGGAAGGGAGTATCTGACCACAGGTCTTAAACAACCCTTAGAAATAGGAAGCTAGGAGATTTGGGCTAGAATGCCGGACAGGAAAGTCACACGGAAGCGAGGTAGAGATTTATGTACAGGATTTTAGGAAGGGAGTGTCTGACCCCAGGTCTTAAATAACTTTTAGAAATAGGAAGCTAGGAGATTAGGGCTAGGGTGCCCGACAGGAAAGTCACACGGAAGCGAGGCAGAGATTTATGTACAGAATTTTAGGAAGGGCGTGTCTGACCCCAGGTCTTAAACAACTCTTAGAAATAGGAAGATAGGAGATTTGGGCTAGAATGCCCGACAGGAAAGTCACACAGAAGCGAGGGAGAGATTTATGTACAAGATTTTAGGAAGGGAGTGTCTGACCCCAGGTCTTATACAACCCTTAGAAATAGGAAGCTAGGAGATTTGGGCTAGAATGCCCGACAGGAAAGTCACACGGAAGCGAGGGAGAGATTTATGTACAGGATTTTAGGAAGGGAATGTCTGACCCCAGGTCTTAAACAACCCTTAGAAATAGGAAGCTAGGAGATTTGGGCTAGAGTGCCTGACAGGAAAGTCACACGAAAGCGAGGTAGAGATTTATGTACAGGATTTTAGGAAAGGAGTATCTGACCCCAGGTCTTTAACAACCATTAGAAGTAAGAAGCTAGGAGATTTGTGCTAGAGTGCCCGATAGGAAAGTGACACGGAAGCGAAGTAGAAAGCGGGAGGAAGACGCCCTTGTTTATTACCGGTGGGAGGAGGGGAGGGGCAGTACCCGGGGTCATACGGCTTAACGTACCCATCCGACACACGGCGGATATTTAGTGGATCGAGCGCTCATACCTGCTGGGATCGAACCTGAGGTCCTTTCCGCGGCAGTCACGAACGTTGCCCACTAGGCCACCCGCGGCCCTTTAAACACACCTAAACAGGACCTTAAGGTTCAAAACAAAGTTATTACAACCAAAAAATGGTCGATAGCTTTGCGTATTGCGACGTACATTAGAGTTACGTGTCTGAGCGTAGTGTTCACATTATTCTGCCCAAATCCCTGTATTCGCGTTTATTGCCTATAACTGTCTCATCATAAAATTCGAAATATTTTGGTCGATTTGTATAGAAGTGATTTATCAAGTGAATATTCTTTTATTCATACATGCTCCTTTACTTTCGAGATCCCTTTTCTGGTTTATTCGTTCAGGCACAAAGAGCGACTTTGATATCCTTTTTTCCTTTGGAAAGAAAGGCAATAAATAAATTGGTTTATCGGAAGTAATGGTCATTCGGGTATTGCCATTTACGTGACCTTTCAACAGCATGCGTATCATGCAGCAGTTTTTCCTTGAAGAACTGGAACAAGTTTCTTCGTCCAGCAGCATATTTTGATAGGTTAATTTGACAACTAAGGTAATTGATAACTGCAAACAGCTGCTGATCTTCGAAGCGTTACGAAACTCTCATTAAGTCAAAATAACTGAATTTAATTGTCTAATGACTTGGTAAACACATAACAAAACACCTAGTGATCAGATAAATACATTCTTTTATTTAACACTACTGCACTCTTGACGGTTGGTATTTTAATTGACCTTGATATTCGTCGTGGGGTTTGTTTGTTTCCTTGTAATTTTCTGGATAAACAGTCTTCTCCTTCTAAAAGTCAATTACGGTTTTAGCATATATTCTTGATTCGATTCTTACGATAATTTAATCATATCAATGATGATAATTTGAAGTGGAATATGTTGCATCAAGTTGCTAAAACGGAAATTGATGTAAAATCAATTGCAAAAGTTTCAGACCATTTAAACAATTTTTCACAGGATGGGAAAACAGAAATTTTTCGGTGACAACTATCGAAATCGCGTGTTCTCGCTCCGGAGTTAGGTGCTCTAAGATAATAAGCTACACCGACGGAATGTATCTCTGCAGATTTGTCGTCTTGACACGTGCTTCACCTCTACAATACGTCATATCATCAACCCCTTAATTATATATATATATAGTTTTTTGGGGGAAACGAAGAAGGAATTTTTCATCAACCCTATAACCGGTTGGGACGCATTAACTCGGGGTCAGAAAAGTGGGCTAAAATCAACTCCAACAAATATATTCTCTTTCCAGGAAGAGACTGCAACAAGTGAACGTGCACGTCTCAAAATGCTACTTAACCCTTAACTTTCTTGTTCAAAGCAAATGGATATTTACGGGGAGGATTGATACTAATCCTTTAAGACTGATCACCTGCTAACAGGGCTAAAACAATGGCGACCAAACTCAGAAAGGAGAGATACGTTTGAGTCACTTGTTTCCACCCTGTGGCATGATGTCTGTGTCAGGGGACTAGCCCTTCTCTATCATGCCTTCGGTCATTCCCCTTAGCTTTGTTATTCAAGGTGTTCATTTAGGGGGATGACTGACACTAATCCTGACTATTACCTGCTAACGATGGTGACGAACCTAAGAAAGAAGAGACAAGATGTTTGAGTCAGTTACTTTTACCCAGGGACGTGATGTCCCCATCAGGAGGACTAGCCCTTCCGTATCTTTCCCCTTAGCTTTGTCATTCAAAGTGGTCATTTTGGGGAATGATACTGATCTTTTCTGACCGTTTACCTGCTAAAAGAACTATAACAATGGCGATTAACCTAAGAAAGGAGAAAGATGTTGAGTCACTTGTTTCTACCCAGTGGCATGATGTCCTTGTCAGGGGGAATACCTCTGGCCTATCATGCCGTGGGCCTTTCTCCTTAGCTTTGTCATTCAAAGTGGTCATTTAGGCGGATAATTGGAACTAATACTTTCAGACTGATTAGCTGCTAAAATGGCTATAAGAATGGCGACGAACCAAAGAAAGGAGAGAGATGTTTCAGTAACTTTTTCCTACCCAGTGACATGACGTCCTTGTCAGACGGACTAACTCTGACCTATCATGCCTTGGGTCTTCCCCCTTAGCATTGTTATTCAAAGTGCTTATTTGGGGTATGATTGACATTAATCCTTTCTGACGGATTTCCTGATAAAACAGCTATAACAATGGCGACAAGCCTAAGAAAGGAGAGAGATGTTTCAGTCACTTGTTTCTACCCAGTGGCATGATGTCCTTGTCAGGAGGACTAACTCTGACCTATCATGCCCTGGGTCTTTCCGCTTAGCTTTGTCATTCAAGTGGTCATTTAGGGGAATGATTGGCACTCATAATTTCTGACTGATTACCTTCTAAAACGGCTATAGCAATGGCGACGAACCTAAGAAAGGATAGAGATGTTTGAGTCACTCGTTTCTACACAGTGGCATGATGTCCATATCAGGGGGACTAGCTCATTCCTATCATGCCTTAGGTCTTTCCCCTTAGCTTTGTTCTTCAATTTGATTATTTATGGGCATGATTGTCACTAACCCTTTTTGACTGATTACCTGCTAAGAGGACTATAATAATGGAGAAAAACCCTAAGAAATGGGAGGCGATGTTTGAGTTATTTGTTTCTACCCAGTAGCATGATGTCCGTATTAGGGGGACGAGCCTTCTCCGATAATGTCTTTAATAATGGAGCAAAGAATATAAGACTGGAGGGGATATCTTCTCACGAATGAGAGGTTTATTGTCCGTAACGCTGAGATCAGTGGAAAAAAGGAATCGTTTTGACATAGTTTTCGTAAAACCCGACCACTTTTTGAAAATTTCTGTTTGGAAACTGCGGAAATATTTGGGCATTATCTAGTTCAGGTACTTTGGCCGCTAAAAGCGTAAATTTCAGACGTTGTAAGGAACAAACATCTAACATTTTTCATAGAATACGAAAGCTAGTAGATAAATTTTTACTTTTGGGGTGCCTATGAGAAAACGGGAATTTGTCGGTGACGATATCGAATCCGCGTGTCCTCGACGGAACGTGTCGCTGCAGATTTGTCTTCTTAACACGCGCTTCACCTCTATAGTACGTCACATCATCTCCCTCTTAGATCGAACCCACGTCTCTTCTCTTCGGAGTGGGTTGCTCTAACCGACTAAGCTACACCGACGGAATGTAGCGCTGTAGATTTGTCAGCCGCCCCGGTGGCGCAGTGGTCTAAGGCGATGGCCTGTAATCATTCGTCCGAAAGGGGTGCGGGTTCGAATCCCGGTGTAACATGGATGTTGTGTTTGTCTTACGTCACTGGCTCTCTCCCTTCCCTGGAACCAGTGACCCTAAATTAGGGACGGGCGACTGCTTATAGCTCACTGAGTTGCTCACGGTGGTCGTTAAACCTCCAATCAAACAAACAAATAAACAAACAAACAGATTTGTCATCTAAACACGTGCTTCACCTCTGTAGTACGTCACATCATCTCCCTCTTAGATCGAACCCACGTCTCTTCTCTTCGGACGGGGTTGCTTTAACCGACTAAGCTACACCGACGTAAAGTATCGCTGCAGATTTGTCGTCTTAACATGTGATTCACCTCTATAGTACGTCACATAATCTCCCTCTTAGATTGAACCCACGTCTCTTCTCTTCGGAGTGGGTTGCTCTAACCGACTAAGCTACACCGACGATATGCATCACTGCAGATTTGTCCTTTTCTGTAGTACGTCACATCATCTCCCTCTTAGATCGAAACCGCGTCTCTTTTCTTCGGACTGGGTTGCTCTAACCGATTAAGCTACACTGACGGAATGTATCGCTGCAGATTTGTCGTCTTGACACGTGCTCCACCTCTGTAGTTTTTCACATCATCTCCCTCTTCGATTGAACCCACGTCTCATTTCTTCGGAGTTGGTTGCTTTAACCGATTAAGCTATACCAATGGAATGTATCGCTGCAGATTTGTCGTCTTCATACGTGCTTAACCTCTGTAGTACGTCACATAATCTCCCTCTTACATCGAACCCACTTCTCTTCTCTTCGGAGTGGGTTGCTCTAACCGACTAGGCTACACCGACGGAATGTATCACTGCAGATTTGTCCTTTTCTGTGGTACGTCATATCATCTCCCTCTTAGATCGAAACCGCGTCTCTTTTCTTCGGACTGGGTTGCTCTAACCGACTAAGCTACACCGACGGAATGTATCGCTGCAGATTTGTCGTCTTGTCACGTGCTTCATCTATGCAGTACGTCACATAATCTCCCTCTTAGGTTGAACCCACGTCTCTTCTCTTCGGAGTGGGTTGCTCTAACCGACTAAGCTACACCGACGATATGTATCACTGCAGATTTGTCCTTTTCTGTAGTACGTCACATCATCTCCCTCTTAGATCGAACCCACGTATCTTCACTTCGGGGTAGGCTGTTCTAACCGACTAAGCTACACTGACGTTATGTATCACTGCAGATTTGTCCTTTTCTGTAGTACGTCACATCATCTCCCTCTTAGATCGGAAACCGCGTCTCTTTTCTTCGGACTGGGTTGTTCTAACCGACTAAGCTACACCGACGGAATGTATCGCTGCAGATTTGTCGTCTTGACACGTGCTTTACCTCTGTAGTACGTCACATCATCTCCCTCTTAGATGGAACCCACGTCTCTTTTCTTCGGGGTAGGTTGCTCTAACCGACTAAGCTACACCGACGGAATGTATATCTGCAGATTTGTCGTCTTGACACGTGCTTAACCTCTGTAGTACGTCACATCATCTCCCTCTTAGATCGAACCCACGTCTCTTCTCTTCGGAGTGGGTTGCTCTAACCGACTAGGCTACACCGACGGAATGTATCACTGCAGATTTGTACTTTTGGGACGTACTTCACCTCTGTAGTACGTCATATCATCTCCCTTTTAATTATTTCAGTTTTGTTTTTGAAACGAAGAAGAAACCGGTAATTAATTCCAGACGATGTGTGGAGCAAACGCTAAGCATTTTTCGATGAACCCAACTTCTAGTAGATCCATTTTTTCGTTAGGGTGTCAATGTGAAAACAATAATTTTTCTGTGACGAAGATCGGATCCACGTGTCCACTCTCGGGAGTGAGTTGCCCTAATTGACTAAGCTACATCGATGGAATGTATCGCTGCAGAGTGCTTAGCCTTTGTAGTACGTCATATCGTGTCGCCTCTTAATTTTTTTTTTTTCAATTTTAAAGCGAAGATTGAACCTTTCATTAATTCCATACGATGCGTGGGACGAACATCACACATTTTTCGTAGAACCCAAAGGCCAGTAGATCCATCGTTTACAATCGGACACCAATATGAAAACAGGAATTTGTCGATGACAGAGATCGAAACCGCATCTGCTCGCTCCGGAGTGAGTTGTTCTAACCAACTAAAATACACTGACGGAATGTACCGCTGCGATTTGTTGTCTGAACACGTGCTTCACCTCTGTAGCACGTTGCAAGGTATATTTAAGCAAATTATAATTTTTTTTAAAATTAGGGTTTCAACGATCACGGTGAGCAATTTTACGGTATACAAGCAGTTTCCCGTTTAGGGCCACTTGTTCCAGGCAAGAGAGAGAGACAGCGTCGTGAGACTAGCGCAACATCCAAGCCTCAGGGGGATTCGGCCCCGGACCCATCCAGTAAGGAGCCAGGGCTTAGACCACTGCGCCCATTTAAGAGGGGGCTAGTCGGGATGCAGCCCCGAGCCCTTCATTTTCAAGGGGCCCCAGAATTATGTAGAACTGACAGAGTTCTACAGTTTTTTTTCTTTTGCAGATAGCACAGCAAGATCTATAAGAAACTACCTTGTGAAAAAAAAATTCTATATTTTTTTCCGCTTTTTTTAGAAGTCCGCAAAAAGTATAGTCGCCTCCAGTCCATCCCCAAATCTTTCGAAAGCATTACAGATGGTTTTTGTACACATCTGTAATTGGGGGAATTGTTTCATACATTTAGAAATCGTTTGCATCATGATATTTGGATCAAATTATTTTGCCCAGTACATCGAAGTACTGGGCAAAATAATATGATTGCCTTAATCCTAATATATAATTTGCTAGAGTCCTCTTCCTCCGTGACACTTTTTAAGTCGTCACATCAACAACCGAGAAACAAATGTTTGTGACGTCACACTTTGCTTTTCGTGTAGGTGACGTCATCACACACACACCATACACGCCCACAGTCTACGCGTATATGACTTAGTTTTGTTGTCATAGCAACAAAGAACACAGCTGCTGCTCTGACGCCATCTAATCCAAATCATTCTCACATGACGTCAGATGTGCCTTACGTCACACGGTCAACTCTTTAGAGATTCGAAAACTTTACGTCAGGAATTTTGGTTCTATTTTATATAGGGTATATAAATAATAATAATAATAATACATTTCATTTTTTGCAGCCTACAGTGTAACAGCAAAAAATAAAATTCATTATTATTATTATTTATACACACTTGATATGCTTTATTGCGCTGTTTAACAGAAAAAGACGAACATTTATATTCCAGTGTTCAAACTGTGTTATCCGTAACGATTCCTATTAAATGTTTTGAAATATTTAATATATATTGTTGTTCATTTGTCTTAAAATATCGACTTTGTTTTGCGTGAGATTTAACAACAACACTGCAAATATGCCTCCTAAACGGAAAAGCCGCCCCGGTGGAGCAGTGGTCTAAGGCGCTGGCCTCTGATCATTCGTCCGTAAGGGGTCCGGGCTCGAATCCCGGTCAGGCATGGATGTTGTGTTTGTCTTACGGCACTGGCTCTCTCCCTTCCCTGGAGCCAGTTACCCTAAATTAGGGACGGGCGACTGCTTATAGCCCATTGAGTTGCTCACGGTGGTCGTTAAACCTCCAATAAAAAAAAAAACAAAAAAAAAAACGGAAAAAAATCTGCTGAGTAAGAAGCTTTCAATTAAGGAAGCAGCAAAAAGACAAAAGGCGGAGCAAGAAAGGGCCCGTCGCGAAAATATGTCTGCCTTGCAAAGAGAATGCGATCGGAATCGCCATCGCGTAGCAAATGTAACTCCTCAGCAAATTGAACGAATTCGGGAACAACACCGAATTGCAAACATGACGTCTGAACGAATCGCGTCAGTTCGCCAACGACATGAGATTGCAGACATGTCACAATCGCAAATATTACGCTAGAGACGTAGTGTTACAATCCGCCGACGAAATACACGAACTAGAAACCAAGCTGTTCATGACGCAGTTAACGTTTTAGAACCAAATGTAGAAGCTCATAACTGTGGTTCCATGGACAGTATTTGCGAATTTTGTCATGGAAAACATTTTGCGGCAGAACAGCGATCTGACAAACTTTTTACGCAGTGCTGTCATAAAGGCAAAGTAAAATTAAATGCTATAAGATTAGCCCCTGTCATTCAGCAGTTAACGAAAGAACAGCATCAACATTCGAAAAATTTCATGGACAACATAAGATCAATAAATAGCGCTTTGGCGTTTGCGTCCATGGGAGCTAACATTGCTCCGTCTTCTGCATACGGTTCCTATATTTAGTGGATCGAGCGTTCGTACCTGTCTGGGATCAAACCTGAGGTCCTTTCCGTGGCAATCCCGAACGTTGCTCACTAGGCCATCCGCTGCCCTTGGGACCAGAGAAAGTTTGCTCAACTGTATATATTGGACTCGGAAGAGGCTGGTGATCAAAGATTGCGCATTAGAGAAAACGCCCCGTGCAATCTAAGTCTGATGCAAGGTTAAGCACTTTCATGTCTCAAAATAATCCTTTTGCTGCCGCATGCAAAATGCTTTATGAAGTTGAACAAGAAAGCATTAATAATGCCGCTCTGCATGGTGTTGAGCCGGCAAAAATAGTTCACGGAAAAGAACAGGGGAAATTGATACAAGGTTCACAGTCAGTGTATTTGAAGAATGTTGTGCTCCAGGAAGTGTTGATGAAAGAGAGATTAAAAGTTTTACAAAACACATAGCAGACAATTCGTCGTATCAAATTTCATAACCGACTGCTTGGGAAATTTTCAGAAAGCTGTAAGCTAACGTCGCCTTCTATTGACGTGGAACTCAAAAACTCTAAATAAATGTCAATAATTTCTGTAAAAATAATTTTATTTTCCCCGTCATTAGTGACGGGCTTTCATCTAGTATTATAATATTTTAGTTTAATGCCCCGCAGTACAAGCTGACCCCTGGGGGCCATTAAACCAAAACAGAAATGGTATCCGCTTTTCAACCATGCATTTTCACATTTTCTTGCTACCACTGATTCGTCCATGAATCATGGGACTCACACAAAGGCATTCCAGTTCCATACTCAATGGACGCTAAATTACTTTGCACTGACTTGATGGATACCTCATCAAGTCACTGGACGCTAAATTACTCTGCACTGACTTGATGGATATCTCATCAAGTCAGTGGACGCTAAATTACTCTGCACTGACTTGATGGATACCTCATCAAGTCACTGGACGCTAAATTACTCTGCACTGACTTGATGGATATCTCATCAAGTCAGTGGATGCTAAATTACTCTGCACTGACTTGATGGATATCTCATCAAGTCAGTGGACGCTAAATTACTCTGCACTGACTTGATGGATATCTCATCAAGTAAGTGGACGCTAAATTACTCTGCACTGACTTGATGGATACCTCATCAAGTTACTGGACGCTAAATTACTCTGCACTGACTTAATGGATATCTCATCAAGTCAGTGGACGCTAAATTACTCTGCACTGACTTGATGGATATCTCATCAAGTCAATGGACGCTAAATTACTCTGCACTGACTTGATGGATATCTCATCAATTTAGCATCCACTGACTTGATGGATATCTCATCAAGTCAGTGGATGCTAAATTACTCTGCACTGACTTGACTTTCACTGGACGCTAAATTACTGTGCACTGATTAGATGGATATCTCATCAAGTCAGTGGACGCTAAATTACTCTGCACTGACTTGATGGATATCTCAAGTCAGTGGACGCTAAATTACTCTTCCCTGACTTGATGGATACATCATAAAGTCAGTGGACGCTAAATTAGTCTGCACTGACTTAATGGATATCTCATCAAGTCAGTGGACGCTAAATTACTCTGCACTGACTTGATGGATATCTCATCAAGTCAGTGGATGCTAAATTACTCTGCACTGACTTGACTTTCACTGGACGCTAAATTACTGTGCACTGATTAGATGGATATCTCATCAAGTCAGTGGACGCTAAATTACTCTGCACTGACTTGATAGATATCTCAAGTCAGTGGACGCTAAATTACTCTTCCCTGACTTGATGGATACATCATAAAGTCACTGGACGCTAAATTAGTCTGCACTGACTTAATGGATATCTCATCAAGTCAGTGGACGCTAAATTACTCTGCACTGACTTGATGGATATCTCATCAAGTCAGTGGATGCTAAATTACTCTGCACTGACTTGACTTTCACTGGACGCTAAATTACTGTGCACTGATTAGATGGATATCTCATCAAGTCAGTGGACGCTAAATTACTCTGCACTGACTTGATAGATATCTCAAGTCAGTGGACGCTAAATTACTCTTCCCTGACTTGATGGATACATCATAAAGTCACTGGACGCTAAATTAGTCTGCACTGACTTAATGGATATCTCATCAAGTCAGTGGACGCTAAATTACTCTGCACTGACTTGATGGATATCTCATCAAGTCAGTGGATGCTAAATTACTCTGCACTGACTTGACTTTCACTGGACGCTAAATTACTGTGCACTGATTAGATGGATATCTCATCAAGTCAGTGGACGCTAAATTACTCTGCACTGACTTGATGGATATCTCAAGTCAATGGACGCTAAATTACTCTTCCCTGACTTGATGGATACATCATAAAGTCAGTGGACGCTAAATTAGTCTGCACTGACTTAATGGGTATCTCATCAAGTCAGTGGACGTTAAATTACTTTGCACTGACTTGATGGATATCTCATCAAGTCAGTGGACGCTAAATTACTCTGCACTGACTGGACTTAATGGATACCTCATCAAGTCAGTGGACCCTAAATTACTCTGCACTGACTTGACTTGATGGACACCTCATCAGGTCAGTGGACGCTAAATTACTCTGGTACCTCCTGCATTGAATGTGGATATTGTTTTAGCTAGTATCGGTTGTCTGTTAGTATGGACAATCCTGGTCAGACGCCGCTGGTCACGGTGATTCAGCACCCGTGGTCGGCCACTGCGATGGTAATGCCTTCCATGAGGCATTCTCGGTACACACGTGACACCGTGGACCGAGGAATGTTGAATGTTTGCACAAATTCGGAAATTGAATGTCGCATCCGTCTGGCTCCCACTACCATGCTTCGTTCAAACTCCGATAATTTACGTCGCCTTGCCACAATCCTTCTGGAGGTTGTTCAACCTGTCTCACGAGATTACACCTCGCAGCTGATCAAAATTGTGACGTGCGTCGGAGCCTCTATTCGTCGGCAGCGCTTTTTAAAAATTTGCATACTGCTATTCCATGCGCCAGTCTTAAAAATTCTTTGACACACTGTGTATTTCTTCATTTTGTGCGATTTTACTCTAAGTTGTTATGGAACGGCCGTTGTAAGTACCTCAGGGCCGAATGTGAAATTGATTAAAAATAACGACTAATGACTGAATAACGAGCCACCATGGCGCATGGGAGCCACGCATCGAGAATGGTATATCATGAGAAAATATCGCACGTAGAGATAATTGTGACAGCGTATTGCAGTTGCATCAACATCTTCGGGCTGTCAGGATGCCTCGTTTTCTGATCCATGCACACCACGAGCAGTTTAGCCAGTTTGAGAGAAGATGTATAGCTAGACTGAGAGATGCCGGTTGGCCTAGTCGCCCTATCGCCAAGCATTTGTGTCGGAGCGACGCGGTAATCAAGCGTTGGGTCTAAGAGGTCACAACCCAGTGGCAGTGCACGGCCGAGGGTGACGACAAAACGCGAGGATGGAGCGATTGTGAGAGCCACACGAATATACCCGAATTAATCGCTCTCAATTATCCGTAGCCATGTGGCCTCGTGTGCAGGTGCGGAAGTGGTCATCGAACGTTGTTAGATGACTTGTGGCACGGGGACTGCATTCCAAGAGACCACTCCGCCACTGAGCAGAGTTGCAGTGAAGTCGTTCCCAATCAAAGTAGGATATGTCCTGTGGCTACTGTAAAGGGGGATATGTCCATTGAAACAATGAACATATCCCTGTGGCTACTGAAAAGTGGGATATGTCCATAGGAACAAAACAAAGTGGGATATGTAAGTGGGATATGTTCAGAGGAACAAAGTGGGATATGTCCAGTGGCTAGTCGTTCCCGATCAAAGTGGAATATGTCCAGTGTAAGTGGGATATGTCCAGAGGAACAAAGTGGGACATGTAAGTGGGACATGTAAGTGGGATATGTCCAGAGGAACAAAGTGGGATATGTCCAGAGGAACAAAGTGGGATATGTCCAGTGGCTAGTCGTTCCCGATCAAAGTGGGATATGTCCAGAGGAACAAAGTGGGATATGTAAGTGGGATATGTCCAGAGGAACAAAGTGGGATATGTCTAGTGGCTAGTCGCCCCGATCAAAGTGGGATGTGTCCAGTGTAAGTGGGATATGTCCAAAGGAACAAAGTGGGATATGTCCAAAGGAACAAAGTGGGATATGTCCAGTGGCTAGTCGTTCCCGATCAAAGTGGGATGTGTCCAGTGTAAGTGGGATATGTCCAAAGGAACAAAGTGGGATATGTAAGTGTGATATGTCCAGAGGAACAAGTGGGATATGTAAGTGGGATATGTCCAGAGGAACAAAGTGGGATATGTAAGTGGGATATGTCCAGTGTAAGTGGGATATGTCCAGAGGAACAAAGTGGGATATGTCCAGTGGCTAGTCGTTCCCGATCAAAGTGGGATATGTCCAGTGGCTAGTCGTTCCCGATCAAAGTGGGATATGTCCAGTGTGTACTGTAATATGGGATACGTCCAGTGTAAGTGGGATATGTCCAGAGGAACAAAGTGGGATATGTCCAGTATCTAGTCGTTCCCGATCAAAGTGGGATATGTCCAGTGGCTATTGTAAAGTGGGATGTGTCCAGTGTAAGTGATATATGTCCATAGGAACAAAGTGGGATATGTAAGTGAGATATGTCCAGAGGAGAAAAGTGGGATATGTCCAGCGGCTAGTCGTTCCCGATCAGAGTGGGATATGTCCAGCGGCTACTGTAAAGTGGGATATATCCAGTGTAAGTGGGATATGTCCAGAGGAACAAAGTGGGATATGTCCAGTGTAAGTGGGATATGTCCAGAGGAACAAAGTGGCATATGTAAGTGGGATATGTCCAGAGGAACAAAGTGGCATATGTAAGTGGGATATGTCCAGAGGAACAAAGTGGCATATGTAAGTGGGATATGTCCAGAGGAACAAAGTGGCATATGTAAGTGGGATATGTCCAGAGGAACAAAGTGGCATATGTAAGTGGGATATGTCCAGAGGAACAAAGTGGGATATGTCCAGGGACTAGTCGTTCCCGATCAAAGTGGGATATCTCCAGTGGCTACTGTGGTGCCGTCAGTGATGATTTACAGTTTCTGTTTGGTACCGATGACCAGCGCATACGTGTCTAGAGACGAGCCGACCAGCGCACGGATCCTGCCTTGACCGTGGAACGGCTCACGACTAGACACCTGGAGTAACTATCTGAGGAGCCACTTCCTACGATAGCCAGATACCCTCGATAGTCCTCCATACCAGCCTCATGATTCAACGGTACGTCGACGATATTCTGCGACCTGTTGTGTTGCTATTCCTGCCCGAGCAATTTTTTCAACAGGATGATGCCCGGCCACACATGGCACGGCCCTCTTAGGCCTAAGGACATCCCGATCGTCCAACTTCTTACCGATTGAACATGTTTGTGACATGATGCGACGCCACCTTCCCTCATTCCGAAATGTCGGCGAACTGAATCGCAATTTGGACACCATCTGGTATGCTATACCTCAGGATAGCATCCGCGAACTGTATGTGTCTATGGCACGCCGGGTAATTGATCCTAGACAGAGATGGCGCTACAACGTACCGACTTTTTCCCCTCATGCAGATACTTTGTCTGAATAAATGGCTCAACCGCTCTGGAATTGCAATCATTTCCTTTCCAATACATGTCCATTCCACATACTAATTTTCATCTCGATTGGGTACCTTCTGGGTGCATCGTTTTTCTTTTTCTTTTCTTTTTTTTTTTGTTTTATGGCATGAAAAAAAAATTCTTGTTGCAGGTAATGTGCATTAATGAGAGATTTTCCGCGTATAAAGCTTTATGTTTCACCACCAGCTAACGTACATGTGTATTTGGGTTCCATTAAAAAGTTGCAGCAGAAGACTTCCAGGGTAACATTTGCGGTGACTATCCCCTCCTCCATATGGAGCAAATTAATCATAAACCGATGAGCCCTTACATTATGACCAACCCCAGCCTAGAGAAATGAGCGCTCCTGAAGACGGAACGGTGGCGCAGGTGAAGTTTACAGTGAAGTATATATATAACCCGAGGACTGGCTTCCGTTTAGTAGAGTGTTCGGAGACAGAATGGGAAAAGCTGCCGATTTATCGAGGTTTGTAAAAGAACAAATTGTGATGGCACTGCGCCTGGGAACTACGATCACGGAAACGGCGCGGCTTGGGGGATGGTCACGTGCCGCTGTAGTGAATCCTTATCAAACGTGGTGCACAGATGGCCAAACGACGAACCGTCGTCCGCAGCTCACTGATGCCAGAGGGGAGCGGAAATGGCCCCGCATTGCTCACATGTAGGCCACAGTGCGACAAATCGCCCGGAGCTGCAGCAGTGGTGATCAGGGTAATGTGTCACAGCACACAGTTCATCGCATCCTTCTGCGCATGGGCCTGAGTATCCGAAGACCCAGCTGTGTCTCCATGCTCACTGCACGTCATCGTCAACAACGCATGAAATGGGTCCAAGATCTTCGAGATTGGACAGTGGATGATTGGAAAAAGTGGTCTGGTCTGACGAATCAAGATTCCTGGTGCATCACGTAGACGGCTAGCGTAGGTAGGCCGATCACAAACGAAGGCTATGGCACCTGGACGAACTGGTGGGCGGAAACAAGCAAGCGGCGGCGGTGATATGCTGTGGGCAATGTTTCCTTGGGACCCTTTATACCCCATTATCCCAATAGCACAATCCTTGACAGCTCTCAGGTATCTGAGCATCGTTCCGAACCAAGTTCACCCATTCATGGCAACTGTGTTTCCTGCTGATGGATGGCCAACAGGGTAATGCACCATGCCACACTGCCAGAATTGTCAAGGAGTGGTTCGAGGAACATGATGGTGACTTTCTGTTAATGCCCTGGCCTCCAAATTCATCTGATATGAACCCAGTCTAACATTTGTATTTCGACTTGAAAAAGCGGGTTCGCGTTAAATCACCGGCACCCCGAAAGTACGGGAACTGAAGAACCTACTGTTGACATTATGGTAATCGCTACCTCGTCGAATCAATGCCTCGCCGAATGGCCACTGCTTTGCGGATCCTACAGCTTTGTGAGTCCTACAGCTTATTAGGTAGGTGGTCACAATTTAATGACTCTTCGGTGCATATTTGTCTCAGTTTTTGATAGAAGGACTAAAAAATTGTTTTGTTGGAAAAACAGGATCAAAGTTTTTCATGCATTTCGCGCTTTTCCAGGTAGACAATTTTCTCTCGAAATGCCTAAATATGCAGGGTGATCATAAAGTCGAGCAACCCAGAAAAAAATATGAGGTTAACTACAATTGTTAAAAAAATAAACATCGTCAAATATAGGTTACAATCTCACCTTTAGTATAACAACAAAAGAAAGGGGAACCTAATAATAACATATGTTCAAAGTGGGCTCTGTGTTCGCGAATGCAAACGCGCACTCTTTTTAACAAGTTTGATGACACTTTGTGAAGCACCTCCACACTGATGTTTTCAATCGCTGTTGTGATGTTCATTTTAAGTTCATCCAGGGTGTGAGGATTATTGTGATACACAAGACCTTTGAGTTACCCCCAAAGAAAGAAATCGAGCGGCGATAAATCTGGGGATCTGGGAGGCCACAGGTCTTTGGAGATGAGGCGTTCACTGAAACAAATCTCGCAAAAAAAAATTGACAGTACTAACCGACGTGTAGCATGTGGCATTATCTTGTTGGAGCCAATAATGTCGTTCGCTGACATCAAGCAGTGCCACAAAATGTGTGACAATGTCCTGGTGAACGAAACTATCCACAGTCGTTTCGGGAAAAAATCGGACCCACTATGTGACGGCGCGATATCGCACACCAAACTGCAAGTTTTTCGAATGCAAACCTTCTTCAAGAAAAACATGAGGATTTTCACATGACCAAAATCCTATTGTTCTGACTATTGACGTAACCTCCGAAATGAGAGCAGGCCTCTTCACTGAAAAAACAACTGTATCCAAACTCTGTATACCACGTTGTTCAAGGAATGAGCAGAACCATCGGCACAAGTGTATTCGTTTGCCTGCATTCGGGGCCTTGAGTTCATGCACTGCGCGAATACGATGTGGACGAAGATGTAACGATCTCTCAGCTTTATGAGCACTAACGTATGAGACTGATAATTGAATCGCGAGATTCCGGTTGCTTTTATGTGGCGACAGCTGCAGTGCTTCCTCTATCTCATCCTCTTTATGGTCAGTCAAAATGGAAGGTCTCCCGGAGCGTTTTTTTTTCATCCGTAACAGATCCAGTGTCCCGAACACATCCGTATGACATCATACATACATATCACTAAGCTGCTCTCTGAGATTCATAGGTTAGCTCCAAAAAGAAATACAAACTTCCAGATATTTTTACTTATTGTTGTCGTATCAAACTTCGCCATTTACAGCGATCTTGACATACAACTCGTGCTTCACTGACATCCATTACACGCCGTACACAAGATCTTTTATACTTCATACTCATAATCTTTTTCTCATGCAGACACTCCTGAATCTGATCCACCCATGCCTTCCTTGGCCTTCCTCTGCCCTTCCTTCCGGCCACTTGGATTGAAAATATTTTCTTAGTAAGCATTTCATCACTCATTCTTTCAACATGGCCAAACCACCGAAGCATATTGGTCTCCACCTTGCTAACACATCCGTGTGAACGAGTTGCAAAATAACTTTCCAGAATGAAAATTCGCTGCGTCTGGGAAAAAGACATTTCATCTCCACAACGAACGAAACTACATTACGAACAACCTGTACACATCACAGTGACCTCGGCTTCACTGATACTTCCTAAGAGTATAGTAGTGACATCTAGTGGCAGAAAGAATGATTATAACGATTTAGCAACAATTCAAACTTTGGGTTGGGCGAGTTTACGATCATTGCATCTTATTTTTCTTTGTATACAATTAGGATATGTGATAAAAAGAACATGCTTCACAAAATCTCCTATGAGATTGAACAGAAAGAATATTCACATGAAATGAGCAGAGATCATCCATAGTTTTTAGATATTTATTTTAACATCAAGGAATCATCACCAAGACGAGATAAAGTATAAATCTCATGTTTTGGTTTGAACAACTATTTGTACATAACAAGACAAGCTCTCAAGAACATTATTTTCCTTTTAACATGGCCAACCATGCAGCATTAACAGAACACTCGGCAAAAAAGTCCCTTCACGGAAACAAGTTCCGTTACTTTTCGAATAAATATTCCTTTGTTCTTCCAAAACAATGAATTCTCATTCCTCTGTCGTTTAGAAATGGTGAGCGTACAAACCATGGCCCGCCAAGTGTAGCCCATGGGCGTAACCCAAGGACAGAGGTGCTGCTGCAATACCGTAGGCGATTGGAGCATTATAGTGCACTGTGGTGGCTGCGGCGACGGGAGCTGCGTAGGTTACAACAGGTGCTGGAGCAACAGCTACAGCCTTGTTGATAGTAACTGAAGCAGGATCCTTGGGTTCGACTCCAGGCTCGTTGGTGTGAACGTCGGCGCGGAATCCAGCTGCATCAGCGACGTAGTTCACCACACGAGCACGACCATCGGCCTCGGTTAAGCCGTACGAGCCGATTTTATTCCCGAAGGCATCGCCAGCCTCTTTCCTGAAGGTACCTCCTGAAAGATGTCCTTCGTTGTACCCAAAGTTGTAGTTTCCTATGCTCTACAAGGAAGAGAAAATACATTGTTAAGGTGTTAAGCTTTGATTATCAAGAAACCAAATGGAACGGCTAAAGAACTTCTGAAACTACAAACAATTAAAAAAAAAGCTGCACTATTATACACTGAGTGGCCACTTTATTATGACCACCCCCTCAATACTTCGTTGGGCCACCTTTTGCCTATAATACTGCGTCGATTCTTCGTGGCATGGACTCCACGAGATGTTGATAGGTGGTTTGTGGAATCTGAGATCATGCTTGATGAATAGCACTTTCCAGGAGTGTGAGATTGCAGGGTTGGGGATCCAGCTGTCTGATGGCTCGTTCAACTTCATCCCACACATTCTCAATGGGGTTGAGATCTCTAGATTGTGGAGGCCACCTAAGAAAAGTAAACTCACCGGCATGTTCCTGAAACCAATCCTGTACAATACGAGCAGGACGCATTATCTTGTTAAAAGTAGCCATCGCCATTGGGATAAACCATCCACATGACAGGATGCACTTGGTTCGCAACAATGTTTAGATATGATGTGCTAGTCAGACGTTGATCAACACGAATTTAAGAGCCCAAAGCATGCCAGGAAAACATTCCCCAAACCATAACGTTTCCTCCACCAGCTTGAAGGGTTGTAGCAATGCATTTGGAGTCCATGCTTTCGTGCGGTTTCCGCCAAATTCTCACTCGGCCATCGGCATGGTGCAACTGAAAACCTGATTCATCGGACCACATAATTTGTTTCAAATTATCGACTGTCCAATCCTTGTGCTCCTGGGCGAACTGGAGACGTTTTCTCTTGTTAACCGCAGGCAGCAAAGGTGTTCGAACAGGCCTTCGGCTACCATATCCCATCCGGTACAGTGTCCGGCGAACAGTGCGTGCAGAGATAATTGGAGGGGACCCTTGATTAAGATGGTCTGTAATTTGCTGCACTGTTGCCCTTCTGTTGTCTGTTACCAGTCTGGACACTCTCCGTTCCGCCTGAGAAGTCACTAGTCGATGACGACCACACGTAGATACCCAGTTTTTTGGCTGACAGTCCAGTCTTTAAACACTTTAACAACAGCTGCTCTGGAACATTTCACGAATGCGGCGGTTGCGGTGATACTCGCTCCATGGCCCCGAGCTCCTACAATCATCACACGTTGAAAGTCCGTCAAATCGCATTTTTTACCCATTTCGTCACCCAAAAATCACTTCCACTACTGTCGCAAGCACTAAGCTTTCCCTTTTTATACTAGCCTCGCCCTTTGGCGGCAACAGCGTGCAGCCATAGCTTATTTGCTTAAAACTGTCACGTGGTCATAATAAAGTGGCCTGTTTATATATTAAGATAATACAACGTAGTTTGTCACAAACGTTTATTTTTCAAGCCGACCATGGTTTCGCTGGGTATTGACCTAGCTTCATCAGGACGAACGGCACGTAAATATTCAAATTGTGTATGGCATCATAAATGGTATTTACAGTCACGTGTTTTGGTTAGATGCTTCCACGCGCTTGATAGAATTGGGGTGGATGCCATGTCATTAACAAGTTGCGAAGACTTCTGAATGCATGGAAAGCTTCCAAAATATCAAGTTTGGTGGTTGAATCTGGCTTGTCAATTAATTTTGCTTCTTCAAGGAGAAATTTGCGGTCCTTTTCGTAACAGTGTTTACTCATCAATGACTTATTTAGGTCATAGTTCCAAATGTAGGTCTTGTGCTCCTTCAATCCAAAACGCAAGGCCCTGCGGGTCTTCTATACACGAAACGCCACATTCACATGCAATTTGATAAATTCCCCACGAGTTTTTGTCTTCAACATAGTCCTTTGATCTTAACAATCTCATGTTCTTTATGGGTTTAAAAATCGTCTTAAAATGAAAGGTTTTGAGAATTTTTGAAATTTTGAAGGCAATGTCACGGGAAAATGGAATAATGGCAAAATTCTCTCGTAATGAGTGCATCACAGGAGTTAACGTGGAGATAATTAATATAGTGGAAGGGTTGTATCCTCGCTGTACTGCAACACGTTTAGCACTTTAACAACCATAACGCTCAAAAGGCCCGTACATACAAACGACCACAGCCGCCCGCAACGCTTATCTAGAATGCGTCAGATTTCCTACTCTTACCTGTTATTTAAATTGGCACGAGCTCTGAGGGATCAACAGGAGTCACCGTCAGTCACCATTGTTGTTACTAAGCAAAGAAATGAAATAGCAGAGAGTTTCTGGTGTTGTGGTATTTAGAGTGATACCAGATTTTAGGGTCATGGTCGTTAAAGGGTTAAGTAAATAAAGTTCTTTTTCCAAACTGTTTTTATCTGAATATATATGTATCGCGCAATATACGCAACTGTAAAAGGCGCTGAGTTATTGTTGCCACGGGTGATTGAACTTGGCATGTGGTCGGCTTGAAAAAATGAATATTTGTGGCAAACTACGTTGTATTATCTTAATATATACACACTATCTACCAACAAGTAATTGGACACACTTGCAATCGAAAAGATCCGCGGTCCTGATACACGTCACGGGCCGCCGCCGTTAAATATCGTGTGGGAAACAACAACGCAACCAGTCGCATGCAAGATGCCAGGCAGTTCGAAGCTCCCTGATTTCGAGAAAGCTGTAATTGTCGGGTATCACAAAAATGGCCGATCCGTACGTGACATATCCAGCGAGTTGAAGTACCCAAAATCGACAGTGGCCTACGTGATTGGCAAGTGGAAGATGAGAGGTGACTGTCGGAATGTGTCCCGACCCGGCAGACCCACAAAACTGGGAATTAGAGACCGACGGGTGCTGGCCAGAGAAATTCTGGAGAACCGCACCAAATCGATGGTTCACATCCGCGAAGAATTTCAACAGGTATCCGGGAGTGTTCTTTCGATGAATACCATCCGTAAGGAAGCCCATCTGCTCGGTTATCAGGGACGTGCTGCCACCCACAAGCCTTTGATCACCAAGTCCAATAGCGCTGCTCGGCTAAGGTGGTACAAAGAACGTCGACAGTGCGCCGTTGAACAGTGGAAACAGGTTCTCTGGAGCGACGAATCAAGGTTCACCCTCTACCGTTCGGATGGCAGGGTCTGGTTTTGGCGTCTGCCTGGAGAATGCCTCCTGCCGGAATGTATTGTGCCAACTGTGAAGTTCGGCGGCGGTGGAATTATGCTATGGGGGTGTTTCTCCTGGTATGGCACGGGACATTTGGTCGCAATTCCTGGTAGACTCAACGCCGAGACCTACTGCACCATTTTGGATAACCATGCGCTTCCTACGTTGTGGCAGTTTTACGAGGTGGACCCATGTTACATTCAGGATGACAATGCGACCTGTCATGTTGCGAGGTCCATCATGGCTTAGTATGGTGACAATGGGGTTAATCGAATGGACTGGCCTGCGCAGAGCTCGGATCTTTACCCTATCGAACACCTCTGGGACGAGTTGGTGCGTCGACTTAAGGGGTGCTCCCACCGTCCGAAATCAGCGAAGGAACTGACCTGTCTTCTCCAAACCGAGTGGAAGAAAATACCGCTAGCCGTCGTACAACGCCTTGTTGAGAGTATGCCCCGAAGGGTCGCAGCTGTAATCGCCGCTCGTGGAGGCTCCACCAACTATTGAAGGTGAATAAACTTCGTTTTCCTTTGCTATCACAGGTGTCCAATTACTTGTTGATAGATAGTGGATATATAATCGTCACAAGACTGTAGTCTTTGAGATCAAGAAGCTGCGCCATTGTTCGGTTTTACATATAACAAGTTAAACAAGAGATAGCTGTTCCATCTTGAAACGAACAGAAGGCAACAAGCCTACACCGCCCCTGCGGCCGAGTTGTTAGAGGAGCAGATTTCTAGCTAATTGTTGCAGTAGTGCTTAGGTTCGAGTCCCAAATGAGGCATAGGGGATGTGCTTGTCTTACAGTGCAGTATCTGTTGCTTCAGTGGAATCAGCGGCCCTACATTAAGGAAGGGAGACTTCTCATAATCCTTCTTCTTCTTGGTTACTCAATCCAAGGACTGGTTGTTCAGTAGCTGTACTCTGTCTCTTCATTCCTCTCTATTCTCCGACGTTCTTTTCAAGTCATAGTATGTCCTAGTATTAGTGTCCTGGAGTAATTGTGGCACAAAACCATTCCTTGGTCGTCCTCTTTTTCTCTTGCCTTGAATTTTACCTTCCAAAAATTTCAGAATCGGGCCTCCATGACGCAATGTTTGTCCGATCCATAACATTCTTCTTCTTTTTAACATGTTGATTAGATTCCTGGGTTCTCCCACTCTCTCCAGGACCTCCTCATTAGTCTTTCTATCGAGCCAGCTTATTCTCTCCATTCTTCTATAGCTCCACATCTCAAATACCTCCAGCCTCTTCACTTCCCTCTTGGTCAATGCCCATGTCTCAGAACCGTAGAGAGCTACTGACCAAACATATGCCTTTAAAATTCTCTTCCTCAGCTTTAGATCTATATTTTTGGATGCCAGTAGTCTCTGATTCTCTATAAAAGCCGTTTTTGCTATCCTCAGTTTCATTCTAATTTCCTTTTCACATCTCGCATCTTCAGTAATAATTTGACCCAAATAGCGGAATGATTTAACTTGTTCGATTGATTGTCCTTCAATTTTAAGGAAAGCCTGTTTTGAATCCTTCCCTATTACCATATATTTTTGTCTTATTTTTATTTATCTTCATTCCATAGATATCCGCATTTTTGTGTATTTTTGACATCATTCGCTGTAATGACTTGGCTGATCCTGAATATAATCTTTAGTGTTGTTAAAAATTCTGAAAGTTGTAAACTTACTTCACTTCGTTGCGGGACTATTATGCACCAGCGCCATTGCGGAAACTCCGATCTGTGTGTGCAAATTGGGAGAAATGTGTACATTCTATAAACATTTAAACAATGTTTATTTTTTGTTTTTATCTTGTAGAAGTTATATCTATGCACTGAAACCGTTCGACTGTGAACGATTGATGTTAAACATCTTATGTTTTGTCATTATGCATAGTGCTCAATAGAGTTTCTTCGTTCTCCTGGAACTGATTAGTGACTAAATGACATATGGATGAGACCTTTTGCTCCTAAAATGTTATGATTTCCGTTACTCACAGTCAAAAGTCGGGTTCTCAGCTTCATAAAAGATATCAATTTGGCGCAAAAATTCCTATTTTGAGTTCCGTTGCTACAGCGATATCAAATGACTCATACCTAATCATCATGATCATCATTGTCAGCCATTATCAATCCACTGCTAGACGAAGGTCTTTCCAAGAGCCTCTTCCACAACGGTCTGTCTTGTGCCAGTCATCTCCATGTTACTCCCGCATACTTTCGAATTTCATCCTCCCATGAGGTCTTCTTCTGGGTCTTTTCCTGTCCCTTGGAATCCAATCTAAAATTTCGACTGTCCATCAATGGTCTGTCCTTCTGGCAGTATGTCCAGCCATTGCTATTTCAGGGATTTTACTCTGATCATGATGTCTTCCACTCTTGTCAGTTTTCTGATCCACGAGTTCCTCTTCTTATCTCTCCTGGTTACACCAAGCATGCACTTCTCCATGCCTCTTTGAGTTGTCTGTAGCTTTTGTATGTCTCTTTTAGTTAAGGTACACGTCTCTGCACCATACGTAAGCACTGGAAGGATGCATTGATCAAACACTTTTCTTTTAAGACATAATGGCACATTGCTCTTGAAAATTATGCTGTTTCTTTCTTCATTCGGGTTATCGTGAAAACTTTTGGAAAGCGACAAAACTGAGCTTAATTTTTTTTTAAAATCTGTAAAATCAAAAGAACAACAACAACAAAAAAAACGACAAATGATGATGCAATGATATTTTATGTAAAACATGGAGATGTGCCATTTTCCCCGAAATATACGTCATCAGAGAAACAGAACAAAACTTTCAAAAAATATAAAGAAAAACTTCTTGAATCAAGCAAAAAATAAGTGAAACAGAGACAAAGACTTGTACTTACATCTTGTGCTCTGTACTGTGTACTGGCTCCTGTACTAATGAGCGCTGGATGATGCAACAGTACTGCAGCCTGGGAAGCAGCAATTACGGCACACAGAATAAGGACCTAATAAAATCCGAAAACATTTAGGTCAATCATGCACATCTTAGGACAACGTCGTGAAAGCTGAAAATTATGTGGATCACAAGCACGACGCAAAAAATTGACAAATTCAGTTTAACTTGCATATCATATTTTCCTTGATGCTTGTAGTGTTTTAATGTACACTCTGAAATTCAATGTAATGTTCTAACTGTAGCTATCCATATTATCTTTTGCAACAGTAGATATTTGGAAAAACGCAATAAATATGAATTCTACATTAAAAATATGTTGATTATATGTGAAAATAATGACAATACACAGACTGCATGTCTCACTCGTTTATAGAGAGTTCTAAACACTGTGAGCCGACCAGATGGCACCGGGATCGAAGCGCTGGCGTATGACAATACGTCCGAGATGAGTCCGGGTTCGAATCTAGTGAGCCATGGATCTTCTGTTTGTCTTACGTTACTGGCTCTCTCACCTCCTCGAACCAGCGTCCCGAAAAATAAGAGATTTAGAGGTTTACGTAGAGGATTTTAGGAAGTTAGTGTCTGAACCCAGGTCTATAACAACCCTGAGAGGTAGGAAGCTAGGAATTTAGGCTAGACTGCCAGACAGGAAAGTCACACGGAAGCGAGGTAGAGATTTATGTAGAGGATTTTAGGAAAAAAGATTCTAATCCCAGGTCTTGAGCAACCAATCCCAGGTCTTGAGAAGTAGGAAGCTAGGAGATTTGGGCTAGAGTGCCCAATAGGAAAGTCACGCGGAAGCGAGGTAGAGATTTATGTAGAGGATTTTAAGAAGGGAGTGTCTGAACCCAGGTCTTAAACAACCCTTAGAGGTAGGAAGATAAGAGATTTGGGCTAGTGTACCTGACAGAAATGACACACGGAAGCGATATAGAAAGGTAGAGGAACTCGGCCTTATTTAAAAACGGGGGCCAGTACCCGGGGTGCTACGGCTAACATACCCATCTGACGAATGGCGGATATTTAACGATTAGAGCGTTCGTACCTGCCTGGGATCGAACCTGAGAGTTTTCCGTGGTTGTCAAAACCGTTGACTTAAAATTAGTGAGGAGCGAATACATATAGACCATTAAGTTGCTCACAGGGTTCGTCAAACCCCTTCCCCAAAATATACGAACACGATTACGTTTTTAGTTGGAATACAGCAGATGAGTATCATCCGCTGAAAGGTTAGTAGATGACAAGGTTATGCTCATCCTGCACTTCCGTAATTGCTTTGTGACGTCACTGTCCAAATCATCATCGTAAGACTACCTAATCGTCGCGTTTCTGTGTATCTGCACCATAGCAGCGTGTGGGAATTATTATTCGTATACCAGCTGGAATAATCTTCATAAATTCTGTCAGATTTTTTAATGCATAATGTTTTCAAATTTCATTTTAAAAATCTGGGGAATGTTGTCGAGATGCTGTTCTTATTCCTCATAAAGATATTCAGAAAAGAAGAACATAAAAACATGTTAATTCAATGGTGCCCTTGATAGAAAATATCGCGATTGGCGGCTACGTTTATTCCAGCGTCAGTGACTGGTGAATTTTAGCGTCACTGTCAGTCACTTTTAGTTGGCACCAGTACGATTCCGTCCGAAGCAGACAGAACGCTTTGCTCACAGTGTAAACATTTTTAACTTGCTGATTAACAGTCAGCATTTATTACTCGCTGTAATAACTTCAAAATTGATTCCATTAAGGTGAATATTGATTCCATTATTATTTTATTAATAATGGAAGCATTTTTCTATTGTTTTGTATATTTTTTTATTATTGTATAATTTATATCTTTTTTTTTTTTTTTTTTTGATTGGAGGTTTAGAGACCACCGTGAGCAACTCAATGGGCTATAAGCAGTCGCCCGTCCCTAATTTAGGGTCACTGGTTCCAGGGAAGGGAGAGAGCCAGTGCCGTAAGACAAACACAACATCCATGCCTCACCGGGATTCGAACCCGGACCCCTTACGGACGAATGATCAGAGGCCAGCGCCTTAGACCACTGCGTCACCGAGGCGGCATAATTTATATCTCATTGATTATTATTTATTATAAAAATGATGTTTTGTGCAGTACTGATTCCATTATTGTTTTATTAATATTGGAATAATTTTTTTATTATTTTATATATTGTTCGTTATTATTGTATAATTTATATCTCCATTGATTATTATTTATTATAAAAATTGATTCTATTATTATTTTATTAATAATGGAATCATCTTTTTTATTATTATTTTATTATTACATTATTATTTATTATTATTTTTATATTATTTTATTATTATTTTTTTCATTATTATTATTTTTTTAAAATTATTATATACTTATAATAATATTATTATTTTTTATAACATTTTATATTATTTTATTAATATTTTATATATATTATTGAAAATTTATTATTATTTTTTATTATTATCTAATTATTTTGTATTTTTTATTATTATTTAATTATTTTGTATTTTTTATTATTGTATATTTATATCTCCATTAATGGTTATAAAAAATGATTCCATTATTATTTTATTAATAATGGAATCAATTTTTCATTATCATTATTTTTTATTATTGTATAATTTATATCTCCATTTGTTTATTATTTTATTCCAAATTATTCCTTAAGGTGCATAAATATTGATTCCAAAATGTTTTCCAAGGTGCATACATCGAGGGTGTCCCATAATCCCCGTTCACATTCAACAGAGCCGAATATGAACGGGGATAAAGAAATATGGGAGAATAAACTGATAGCTGAAACTATTTCACACTTAATGAAGGCCTCACCAAATATTGTACATATGCCAAACCTGATACACTTACTGCAGTGTAAAACCTTTCTTTAGCCAATACTGGGATTGGAACCGGCATCTTTTTACTCCGCAGCTGCTGTTTTCCCAATTGAACTACGTCATCAAACTTTTCGCTGCGTCATTGTTCATTTAACTTATACGTAACAAGTGAAAGTATGAATCAATCAGGTGCAAAAACAAGAATTGCTGCTACATAGCATGTTATGACGAAGTAAATTTTCCGTCATTTTTGTCCACGCCGGGCTTCGTAACCGGGTCCTCTCACTCCGGAGTAAGGCGCTCTACCAACTGAGCTACGCGGACGTATGCTATCACTGCTATCTGCCTTTATCTCATGTGCGTCCTGCAATGCAGGCACGTCACAACGTTCACAAATTTTTAGAACGTTTTTGATGAGAAATTACAGAACATAAAAGAAGTTCAAAGAATTAAAAGTGGCAACGGCGTGTTAGATGAACACGAAAGAAACATCTGCTGCAGTTAAATATCGTCTGCTAAGAAAATGGCGCACGTAAACAAGCTGTGGATAGAAGGTTATGTTTTTGCTCTTTACGAAGAGAAATATTCTTTAGATGAACACGAAAGAAACATCTGCTGCAGTTAAATATCGTGTGCTAAGAAAATGGCGCATGTAAACAAGCTGTGGATAGAAGGTTATGTTTTTGATAAGAAATAACAGAAAATAAGAAAATCGAAAGCGGCAACAGCGTGTTTGATGAACACGAAAGAAACATCTGCTGCAGTTAAATGTCGTCTGCTAAGAAAATGGCGCACGTGGATAGAAGGTTATGGTTTTGCACTTTACGAAGAGAAATATTCGTATTCTGTAATTAAAAAATGCCGTAAAAATCATGGAATTAGCATTTCTAAATGTAAAGTAAGCACTGTTTTTTGTAATAGAGGGGGAAATCGTTAAATTTCGCTTTTTAACAGCTATAACGTACAAGTTTGTCCTCGCCTGGTATCGAACGCGAGTCGCCTCACTCCCGAGTAAGTTGCTCTCCCAACTGAGCTACGCGTGCATGTGCTCTCACTGTTATCTGCCTTCATCTCAGGTGCGTCCTGCAGTACAGGCACGCCACGTGATCTAATGTCCACGATAAATGTTCTTTACACCATGCTAAACCACGAGTAGCATTCCGAGTGGAGATGAAAGGCTTATGAGCAGCAGCACAACCGCGGTAACCCATGGAATGAAGTTCTCTACGTGTACAAACCGAGGATCCAGAATTTTTACTTACCTGTACACGGATGTCTTGTGCAGTACTGCGTCGATTAGCTGTAACGACTCTTCTGAGGCTTCGACGTCCTCTATCACTCATTTTCTTTGGTCAGCTGGTACGTTTTGCTGCTTCAGGCACGCCATATGTCTTCCACTTATTCAGTACATCCAAAACAGTTGACTTTGGTATGTTTAAACGCCTCTCGGTTTCTGTTATGGACAACCCACTAATATAACAACCAACAATCTTTCCTTTCTCAAAGTCAGTTCTGCGACATTTTCACTCAACCTCAGAGTGCGATATGATCGTGGTCAGCTGCAGGCTTGTTTTCATACCATTTTCAACTGTACCGCGCATCTCAACAACGCAGAGGATCCGTTTATTTGCTTTTGAAGGGATGTCCGGTGACTTTTGTCAATATAGTGTATGTTAGAATGAAGAATGAAAAAGAAGTGGATTTTCTTAAACGTGTTGCAGCACAGAAAGGATATAACATTTCCATTATAGATGAGGATCTTACTAAATTCTAGAAACCGAAGCTTCTCTACGTTAACCCCAACTGTGCGTGCATTACGAAAGAATTTTGCCATTGTTCTGTTTTTTCGTCACTTTACCTTCAAATTTCAAAAGTCCTTTAATTTTAGATTGATTTTTAAACCCTCAAATAAAATGAACTTTTTTGGATCAAAGGACAATGTTGACTCGTGAGGAATTTAGCAAATCCCATGCGATTGTGACATTTCGTATATAGGATGCACCTGTAGCGCCTCGCGTTATTGACTGAGAATTGTGACCTAAAGAAGTCGCGGATGTCAAAACGTTTGGAATTGTGACATAAAGAAGTCGTGGATGTCAAAACACTGTCATGGAAATGACCGTAGATTTCTCTTTAAAGAAGCGAAACTAATCGACAGGCCGGATTCAACCACCAAACTTGATATTTTGAAAGCTTCCCATATATATCAAAATTCCTCGCAACTTGGCAACGACATTGCATTTACACCATTTTTATCAAGCGCGTGGAAGCACCATGAAGGGTCTTTGTTTGAGTCTTTGTAATCAGGGAAATACATCAGTGCGGGGGATTAGTTCACAACTGACGTTTCCAGTTGGCCGTTCCACCTAAGGATTCAGGAACACAACCAGTAAGTTGGAATCTTTTCCCCAATGTCACACAGAACTAGCTGGTACACCAACAGTAAGCAATTCGTAGTTCTATGAGTTAAATGTGTACTTGGCATGTGGTCTTTCTTTGAGGAGATAGCCTCTGAATCTCAGAGAATAGCTTAATTATACTAGGGGTGTTCAAATGAAAAGGTACGAAACGTCATAAGAACGCAACCGTTAACATATTTGCCTATGCCGCTATGGGAGAACGTAGCGACACATCTAGGGATGCGATTGGAGTCGCCGGCGTGGATCGGAGCATGCGCGGGCGCCCGCATGCGCAGGAGAGAGCAGAGGCTCTTATAAAGAGCGCCGTCCAATTGACGCGGCAGTGCGTGTGAGGACAGGATGGCGTTCACATTGCAAAATTCGACGATTGAGGAGCAGCAAGGCGTTATCCGATTTCTGACAGCGGAAGCTGTTAAAGCGGCCGCTATTCATCGCGGAGGGTGTGGTTCTGCTCCATGATAACGCGCGTCTACACGTCTCCAGGGTCACACGCGCGGAACTGGCCAAGTTTCAGTGGGAGCAGCTTGACCATCCGCCCTACAGCCCGGACATGTCGCCCTGCGATTTCCATGTGTTTGGTCCCCTGAAAAAACATCTGAAAGGGAAGCGCTTCCACTCGGACGACGAACTCAAGGACGCTGTGCAGGACTGGGTTTCGTCACGGCCACAGGAATTCTGGGAACAAGGAATCCTTCGGCTCGTTAATCAATGGGATCGTTGTGCTACGGCCTATGGTGTATACTTTGAATAAAGTCTTCATTTATACCCACAGTGTCGTTTCGTACCTTTTCATTTGAACACTCCTTGTATATTTGTATGTTAGTATGTATGTATGTGTGTCTGCGTGCGCATGTGTTGGTGTATTGATGCAGGCGTGGAAGCAACTAGCAAAAACCCGTGACCGTAAACACGTTGATGATGTCACATGCGACTTGAATATTTAGGTGCCATTTGTCCCGAAGTAGCTGAACCAGAGCACAGGGAAACCTTGGTTGATACGGAAAAATATAATACCGTATATACTCGTGGATAGGTCGACCCCCTGATTTTTATCTGAATATTTACAGTTTTGGTATATCCCGTGTATAAGTCGACCCCCCCCTCGATTTTTATGTGAATATCTGCATTTTTTGTATAAAAAACTATCTTGTGTATAAATAAAAATCTTTTTTTTTCCTTTCCCAGGATGCGCCCGCATGCGGAAATGTGAACCTACTATTTATTGTTGCAGCTGGCTCTCGCAATGTTGCTTGCGGCAGTTTCCCGCAAAATCTGGGTGGAATTGAGGCACAATTCTGGGAAAATGATAGGGCTCACCACCCTGGTTAGAGAGTTTTCAGGGGAAGGTTACACACTTTAACAATATATTATCCCACTTTTCCACCCTTCTCCCACTTTTTGCGAGCGAGTTTTCTGCAGGTACTTCATTCATGGAGAGTAAAGCACGTGCTCCCACAGCAAACGAATTGTGATGCATTTACCAAACTTCGTAAGGCAAATCGTTATTTAAAAAGGAAAAAAAAAACGGTTCCTGAAACATATTTGGAAAACGTAAATAGGTCTTGATGTCAACCAGAAAGTTTTTTTTATCCCATGAAGAATATGCATGCCATAAAAAATAAATGTGTAACTTTTGAAGTTTTCAATGGATCTCTTCAAAATTAAAAATTAATCTTTATTTTGATGTATTGTGGACACTGGAAAATTTGCACACAACTATTTAAAAAATTGAAGAAAATGTTCTTCTACTACCCTGTCCAGCGTAGCATCTGTCGATCAACTGCTGAGCTGCAAGAGTGTGTGATTGACAAAAAGGTCGTTTATCTACTCCCGAGTTTCATCCCCCTCTCCACCGTGTTTGTGACAAACAATCGGCTTTGGTGACAAAACCAAACATCGCCCCATTCAGTAAAGATGCAATCCTTTTTGCTTGCTCTTAGTCTTCAGAAAAGGTTACTGTTTGTTTGATTTTTAGAGCCGGGGCACACTCAATTTAATAACACACGTAAGTAGGTTCTTAAACTAATGCACTTTTTTACTATCAGTGGCAATTCTAGTCTGAGCGATCGGCCAAGTTTAAACACTTTCGTTTTTGGGATGCATTGATCAAGTTACCGCTGTTCTGTAGATTGTCACGTCTCTCTTCTCCGCCGTCGCTAAGCAGAGGCAGCGGTCTCCTTTTTCAATCGTCTATTCTTTTCTCCCTCTTCATCCCCCCCTCAAGAATTGAGCACGGTCGTAGGTCACGGCACGGTGCAACTTAAACTATTGGCTGGCGCGTTCACCTCTTTCCTCTGGGTGATTTACCAGCAGGGTAGTCAAGGCGATATGGACAGTTCCGAAACGGACTTTGAGACATCCTTGAGAAATGAGTTTTTCTATTAGTGAATAAATAAAACTCGTACATATAAAATCAAGAAAATTCTTAGCAATAACTTTCTTCTGTACGAGTAACACCCGTAAATGACTAAATATACAACTGCAAATGAACTGATGGCACAAATGGCTAAGTATGCGCATTTCCATAAGGCATCAAAATTTTGGTTTCAACCTATCAGAAATATTTTCCGTGTATAGTTCGCGACCCCTAATTTCGACCTAAATATTTCATTAAAAAAAGTCGATCTATACACGAGTATATACGGTAATTGTGAACTAACGTTGTTTTTCTTGATATTAGAAGTGGCATCCTGAAAGTAATGCCTCCTCCTTAATAACTTTCGAAATTTTGGAGTGATTTTAATGAAACTGCACTGACATGTACTATGATATGTTACCAATGTGGGAACATATTTTTTCCAGAATCGGAAACAAAGATCATGAATGACAGAGAAAAACAGCGAGCCGTAATTGAATTCCTGGAAAAAAGAGGGATGTGAGGCTCCAGAAATCCACAGAAGACTCCCGGCGGTGTATGGAGCTGCCACAATCGATATCAGTAATATCAGAAGATGGATGAAGAAGTTTCGGGAGAGAGAAAGTTCTATGTCGGACAAACAACGGAGTGGAAGACCCGCAAGTGCAGTGACAGATGACAACAGGCAACGAGTGAAAGATCATATCACAGCTGATCGTCGTGTCACCATTAAGGAGATACAACAATAAACAGTGCTCACAATAAGCAGATATTGAAGAAACTAAAACTAAAGGAAGCTGTCAGAAAATAGAGACGTAACATTCCACTTCATAGTGTTGTTTTACACCATGATAATGCACGTCCCCACACCTCAATAGAGACTTCACAGGCCATTGCCAAAATGGGGTGGACGGTGATGCTCCAACCCCTCTACAGTCCTGATTTGGCTCCTTCAGACTTTTTCCTGTTCTCCCCTTTGAAAAACACTCTTCGTGGGGAACGTTTCGACGATGTGACGGACATTAAACTGGCTGTTTTCAATGGGTGAAACAACTGCCACAGGAATTTTTCCAAAATGTATTTCACCAATGGGTTCAAAGATGGCGGAAATGTATAGAGGGTGATGGACAACACTTTGAATAGGCTACAATATGTCCAAGTGTTTTGCCACCAAGTTTTACATTTTTGCAGCTACAAATAAAAATCTTATGAGGGACGAGGCATTACTTTCAGGATGACCTTTGTACAATCTTCACAATGCTTGTAGTATACAATGTGTAGAAAGATCTCTGGTTTCATTTCATTTGTTAAATTAAGTTTTCGCTACTGGAGAAATAAAAGCTTACCTTCATTTTCAGAAGATGAGAAATGTTGTCTTCAGCGAAGTGATACAAATATCTGATATAACTCGCTCGTGAAATTGTGCTATTTATATGAGATTCTCCCGGAATCAGAAGATTTTGGTAAATTCATCAATATCCATTGCAAAGGCGGTCGGGAAATGCCCACGTTGGGATGCGAAAACGAGATCTGGAAGGTCACCACGCCAAACCGAAAACGCCTGGAGACGGGGTGGAGATCTTGAGGTCATCGGCGACCTTTCTTTGTAAGAACCGTTGTTTGATGAATCAAACGAAAACGCATTAATCTGTCAGAACGCTTGATGAATGCCGAAATTTCACTCCTCCAAGGAAACGGGTAATTGCTCATCCCAAAGAAAAGCTGGCGATGTCTTTTGTATTTTAATTTTCCCTAATTGTCCTTGCGTGAAGTAAAGAGATCGCAATTTTTGAAAAATCTTAGATGTAACAAGCAGTTAACACTTTCAGCAGAAGGTTAAAACATTTACAATTCAATTCATTTTATTGGCGTCTGTGTTCCTAAATAAAGGTAAATTATAACAACAACAGTTCAAGTTTCTGATTTCTAGTTGGATTCATGATAACGATATATGTTTATCTGCCTGAAGAAAAGTGTGTGGAGATATTTCGGAACGAAAGAGTAAAAAATTAGTAATTGAAGAATGATGTTATTTTCCTAAATCGACATTAAGCAAAACTGCTATCGCGTACGTAAAACATTTAAAGAAAATTTATCTGATGACGAAGTAGTTTTAGCAATGAAACTTATTCATGTGACGTCAGAAGTGGCTTTCTGCGGACCAACAGGGCTGCTGATCAATGCTCGAAGTGAAAATTTTAAAATACCGGCACGCTCATATTTAGGGTAAAAATCATCTGGAAAAAGTGCCTTCGCCAGAAAATCTCCAAACTGAAAAAGTAAAAAAAAATCCCTCGAAGAAAAGCACCTTTGTGTGAAAATGTAATTGGCAATTCCGTGGAATACTATTGTACCATAACTCAGAAACGATGGCGGTCTATTACAATTGGTTGGTTTGTGGATCCAGAGATCACTACTTATGCTTCACCGAGGACTGGGGTTAGCCTTGTTTAAAACGAGGAGTCTCTACCCCGCGACCAACGGATTTGCGAGACTTCCGAACCTCGGCTAATCGTTAGTGATTCAGTTGGACTTGAACCCAGAACTTTAAGACCCTGAGACGAGAAGGCAGCAGCCTTTCAGTAGGGACTTTCATGAAGTAGAAAGTCGGGCGATTAGAATCTCCGCAATCAGAATGAATTATTCAGTCTTAAATTAAATATAGTAATATTTTTATATATAACACTACACTTAAAAAAAAAAAAAAAAAAAAAAAAAAAAAAAAGATAGAAAGGAAGGAAAAAAAGCCCGAAGTGGAAAAAGTTTGTACTCATTGCTGCAAAACTAAAGTTTGTGTTTAATCTATTACTCCCAATTCCTCATTCTAAAAAGTTCTTTAAATTGAATACATTAAATTGATAACATGATCAAAATTATAGACATCTTTAGTAGGAGGATCTTGGGCTTGGGCAAGATGTGATCATTCGCTATGAGTAGCTTCATTTCATCCTTTGAAGGATTGAACTTATACCTCATGTGTACACCACTCCCGAACTCTTTATCCCACAACAATTTGTCAATGGCACGAGGCACATAAGGTCTATGTTTAAGAACGCGCGCTCGTAAGTCATGGATAAGAAAACTATTTCTGCAGTTCTGTCTGCAAAAATTAGTGTCGATATGTAAATTCCAGTTAAAAATAGGCCGGTATGAAATACTATGAAAAAAGAAGTGCCGGTATGAAATACACCATGAAGAAAGAAGTGTCGGTATGAAATACACCATGAAAACAGAAGTGTCCGTGTGAAACACTAGGAAAGAAGTGCCGGTATGAAATACTAGGAAAACATAAGTGTCGGTATGAAATACTAGGAAAACAGAAGTGTCGGTATGAAATACTACGAAAAAAGAAGTGTCGGTCTGAAATACTAGAAAGATAAAGAAGTGACGGTATGAAATACTAGAAAGATAAAGAAGTGACGGTATGAAATACTAGAAAGAAAAAGAGGTGCCAGTGTGAAATTCTAGGAAAAACGAAGTGTCGGTATTAAATACTAGGAAAAGAGAAGTGTCGATATGAAATACTAGGAAAACAGAAGTGTCGATATGAAATACTAGGAAAGCACAAGTGTCGGTATGAAATACTACGGAAAAAGAAGTGTCGGTCTGAAATACTAGAAAGAAAAAGAAGTGCCGGTGTGAAATACTAGGAAAAAATAAGTGCCGGTATGAAATACTAAGGAAATAGAAGTGTCGGTATCAAATACTAGGAAAACAGAAGTGTCGGTATGAAATACTAGGAAAAAAGAAGTGTCGGTATAAAGTACCAGGAAAACAGAAGTGTCGGTATGAAATACCAGGAAAAAGAAGTGTCGGTCTGAAATACTAGAAAAAAAGAAGCGCCGGTATGAAATACTACGGAAAAAGAAGTGTCGGTCTGAAATACTAGAAAGAAAAAGAAGTGCCGGTGTGAAATACTAGGAAAAAATAAGTGCCGGTATGAAATACTAAGGAAATAGAAGTGTCGGTATCAAATACTAGGAAAACAGAAGTGTCGGTATGAAATACTAGGAAAAAGAAGTGTCGGTATAAAGTACCAGGAAAACAGAAGTGTCGGTATGAAATACCAGGAAAAAGAAGTGTCGGTCTGAAATACTAGAAAGATAAAGAAGTGACGGTATGAAATACTAGAAATATAAAGAAGTGTCGGTCTGAAATACTAGAAAGAAAAAGAAGTGCCGGTGTGAAATACTAGGAAAAAATAAGTGCCGGTATGAAATACTAAGGAAATAGAAGTGTCGGTATCAAATACTAGGAAAACAGAAGTGTCGGTATGAAATACTAGGAAAAAGAAGTGTCGGTATAAAGTACCAGGAAAACAGAAGTGTCGGTATGAAATACCAGGAAAAAGAAGTGTCGGTCTGAAATACTAGAAAAAAGAAGCGCCGGTATGAAATACTACGGAAAAAGAAGTGTCGGTCTGAAATACTAGAAAGAAAAAGAAGTGCCGGTGTGAAATACTAGGAAAAAATAAGTGCCGGTATGAAATACTAAGGAAATAGAAGTGTCGGTATCAAATACTAGGAAAACAGAAGTGTCGGTATGAAATACTAGGAAAAAAGAAGTGTCGGTATAAAGTACCAGGAAAACAGAAGTGTCGGTATGAAATACCAGGAAAAAGAAGTGTCGGTCTGAAATACTAGAAAAAAGAAGCGCCGGTATGAAATACTACGGAAAAAGAAGTGTCGGTCTGAAATACTAGAAAGAAAAAGAAGTGCCGGTGTGAAATACTAGGAAAAAATAAGTGCCGGTATGAAATACTAAGGAAATAGAAGTGTCGGTATCAAATACTAGGAAAACAGAAGTGTCGGTATGAAATACTAGGAAAAAAGAAGTGTCGGTATAAAGTACCAGGAAAACAGAAGTGTCGGTATGAAATACCAGGAAAAAGAAGTGTCGGTCTGAAATACTAGAAAAAAGAAGCGCCGGTATGAAATCTAGAAAGAAAAAGAAGTGCCGGTTCGAAATACTAGGGAAAAAAGATGTGCCGGTGTGATATACTAGGAAAAAGAGAAGTACCGGTACGAAATACCGGCCAATTTCGAGCACTGCTGCCGTTTTAGTGTTATCGCTATTAGATTACCCCTTACTGTTGGCCAATTTTTAAAATTTCAGCGTCTTGGTGTATGCCAATGAATTAATATGGCTGCAGAGCGAATATGGAGGACAACATCATCGTTAGTCATGGTGAAATATTAATGTAACATTTCTTATATACGGTATATTCATTTTACGTCTTTGTCGTCAGACATTGGCAAAAAATCTGAAACACAAACTTGGATTTTTTTTTTTTTTATTTGCAGAAACAAAATATTTAGAAGCCCGGACAAATACGAAATGTTGAAACAAACTGGAATTAAAACAGCAACAACAACTAAAAACTTCTCATTGTCACAATCTACTTAGGAATACATGTTAGTAAAATCATGCAATGCATTGATTATCATGCTTTCCAACATACCAGAAATTATTACTCAAGTTATGAGGATAATGGTTGTAGAATAAACCTCGCTCCTATGTCCTGACATTTGACCCCATTTCGATGATATTTAACACAACCGGTTAAGTATACTTCCATAACAACATGATAAAGTTTCGTCTCAATCGAAGCATTTTTACGCAAGTTATAACGCACTAGGGCGATGGAATGGGTCCAGCTGCTATGTTCTGACCTTTGCCCCATTTTGCCCATTTTCAATAGGGTTCGTCCCCAGGTAGTTCTCTAACGCATACTAAAATTTCATTGAAATCGAACCAGTTTTGCGCAAGTTATGACGCATAAGGGCAATGCAAGGATCCCACTCCAATGTCCTGACCTTTGACCCCATTTCGCCCATTTTCAATAGGGTTGGTCCCCAGGTGGTTCCCTACCGCATACTAAAATTTCATCGAAATCCAACCATTTTTGCGCAGGTTATAACAGATAAAGGCGGTGGAATGAATCCAGCTCGTATGCCCTGACCTTTGACCCCATTTCGCCCATTTTCAATAGGGTTTACCCCCAGGTGGTTCTCTACCGCATACAAGAATTTCATTGAAATTGAACGATGTTTGTGTAAGTTATGACGAATAAGAGCAATGGAATGGATTCCCGCTCCTATGTCCTGACCTGTGGTCACATTTTGATCATTTTCAATAAGTTTCGTTCCCAGGTGGTCTCCTACCTCATACTAAATTTTCATCAAAATCGAACCTTTTTTACGCGAGTTATCGTACGAACACGCAGACAGACAGACGGTCAAAGCTGAAGCATATACGATTCTTCAACCTACGGTTAGAAAGTGAAAATTAGGGACGGGCGACTGCTTATAGCCCATTGAATTGCTCATGGTGGTCGTTAAACCTTCAATCGAAAAAAAAGAAAAAAGAAACGTTCTTTAACCTGCTTCGTAGTGTGAAATGGAGCATTGTCTTGTTAAAAGACGCCATCTCCGTCAGGGAATACAGTCGCCATTAAGAGGTGTACTTGGTCAGCCACGATGTTCAGGAACGTGTCAGCTATCAGAGTTCTCCCTCCAGGAAAAATGGGTCAGAGTTTTACCCAAGAAAATATTGTCCAGACAATCACATTCCATCCAGCTGTCTGGATCAGTCCCACCGTGCATCCAGGTGAAAAGGCTTCCTTGGGTAAACGACGCACACGGGCTCGTCCGTCGACATGGTGTAACAGAAAACGGCATTCGTCCGTCGAAATGGTGTAACAGAAAACGGCATTCGTCCGTCGACATGGTGTAACAGAAAACGGGAGTCGTCCGTCGACTTGGTGTAACAGAAAACGAGATTCATCCGTCGACATGGAGTAACAGAAAACGGCATTCGTTCGTCGATATGTTGTAACAGAAAACGGGATTCGTCAGTCGACACTAACAGAAAACGGCATTCGTCCGTCGACATGGTGTAACAGAAAACGGGATTCGTCCGTCGACATGGTGTAACAGAAGACGGCATTCGTCCGTCGACATGGTGTAACAGAAAACGACATTCGTCCGACGACATGGTGTAACAGAAAACGGGATTCGTCCGTCGATATGGTGCAACAGAAAACAGGACTCGTCCGTCGACATGGTGTAACAGAAAACGGGATTCGTCCGACGACATGGGGTAACAGAAAACGGCATTCGTCCGTCGACATATTGTAACAGAAAACGGGATTCGACCGTCGACATGGTGTAACAGAAAACGGCATTCGTCCGTCGACATGGTGTAACAGAAAACGGGATTCGTCCGTCGATATGGTGTAACAGAAAACGGGATTCGTCCGTCGACATGGTGTAATAGAAAACGGGATTCGTCCGTTGACATTGTGTAACAGAGAACAGTATACATTTATTTTGTATTGGTGTGCTTTTCGTCTTTTTTGTTTTTGCTTCCTTTTCAATCCTTTTCTAAAAGAATAATGAAAAGAGAGAATAAGCAAATCAATCTATATCGGTTACATGACAAAATTACACAGGAAAAAAATACACGGAATGAAATTACACAAGGAAGAAATTACACGAAGAAAAAATACACAAGTCGGAAATTACACATAGAAAAAATTACACAAATCGGAAATTACACATAGAAAAAATTACACGAGTCGGAAATTACACATGGAATGAATTTTACAACAGATTATACAAAATTTGTAGCCATGATTATACAAAATTTGTAGCCATGATTATACAAAATCATTAAACTCTAAATTAGACTGTAGACGGTTTTTAGAAAGGGTCGGAGCCCGGGGGTCAGGGCCCCCATACAAAATTTTCGTAAAATCTACAGTTTTAAATTTAGAACCACCAAAGTTGGTATACTATCACATGAAACTCTAACTTAGACTGTAGACGGTTTGGGGAAGGGGTCGGAGTCCGGAGAGTTACAGCCCCCCCCCTCCTTATCCCTTCCACAAAATTTTCGTGAAACCTACAGTTTTTAATTTAGAACCACGAAGTTTGGTATACAATCTCATGGTACTGTAATTTAGACGGTAGACGGTTTTTGGAACGGAAAGGGAAGGGCTTCACAGCCCCCACCCCACAAAATTTTCGTAAAATTACAGTTTTCAATTTAGAACCACCAAATTTTTTAACAGTTTACCACATTTGGTGGTTCTAAATTGAAAACTGTTGACTTTACGAAATTTTTGTATGAGGGGCTCTGACCCCCGGGCGCGCCGCCTTTGAAAACCCGTCTACCGTCTAAGTACCATGAGATAGTACACCGAATTTGGTTGTTTTAAATTGAAAACTGTAGATTTTATGAAAATTTTGTGTTTAGGAAGGGTCAGAGCCCTGATCCCCGGGCTCTGACCCCTTCTAAAAACCGTCTACAGTCTAAGTTAGAGTTTCATGAGGTAGTATACCAAATTTGGTGGTTCTAAATTGAAAACTGTAGATTTTACGAAAATTTTGTATGAGGGGCTCTAACCCCCCCTTCCCCGTTCGGTTCTAAAAACCGTCTGCCGTCTAAGTTAGAGTACCATGAGATAGTATACCAAATCTGGTGGCTTTTAATTGAAAACTTGTACAGTAAATTTTGTACGGGGTGACCAGACCCTAGAGCTCCGACCCCTTCCAAAAACATACTTGTAAATTTTGTACGGGGTGACCAGACCCTAGGGCTCCGACCCCTTCCAAAAACAATCTACACTCTGAGTTAGAGTTTCATGATTTTGTATAATCATGGCTACAAATTTTGTATAATCTGTTGTAAAATTCATTCCATGTGTAATTTCCGACTTGTGTAATTTTTTCTTCGTGTCATTTTTTCCTTGTGTAATTTTTGCTGTGTAATTTCATTTCGTGTAGTTTTTCGCTGTGTAATTCAGTCCTGACATCATCTATAACTACTATTTACAGTAGCAAAATACTGTCCTTCACGTGTTTATATTAGCAATTTTAAGCAGAAGTCAACAGGTTCCTGGTAATATTAACAAAAAGCAAACTACAAGCAGAACAATCGAAAGGACTTACCCCAACTTTGAAAAGTAGGCCTACATCCATTGTCGTCGGGCTTCCTCTGCTAGTGAACGTATATCAGCAGTAGAAAAGACATATATCGCAACTAACAGTAAAAACTTCTGCTAGTGAACGTATATCAGCAGTCGAAAAGACATATATCACAACTAACAGTTAAAACTTCTCCTAGTGAACGTATATCAGCAGTCGAAAAGACATATATCACAACTAACAGTAAAAACGTCTGCTAGTGAACGTATATCAGCAGTCGAAAAGACATATATCACAACTAACAGTAAAAACTTCTGCTAGTGAACGTATATCAGCAGTAGAAAAGACATATATCACAACTAACAGTAAAACCTTCTGCTAGTGAACGTATATCAGCAGTCGAAAAGACATATATCACAACTAACAGTAAAAACTTCTGCGAGTGAACGTATATCAGCAGTCGAAAAGACATATATCACAACTAACAGTAAAAACTTCTGCTAGTGAACGTATATCAGCAGTCGAAAAGACATATATCACAGCTAACAGTAAAAACTTCTGCTAGTGAACGTATATCAGCAGTCGAAAAGACATATATCACAGCTAACAGTAAAAACTTCTGCTAGTGAACGTATATCAGCAGTCGAAAAGACATATATCACAACTAACAGTAAAAACTTCTGCTAGTGAACGTATATCAGCAGTCGAAAAGACATATATCACAACTAACAGTAAAAACTTCTGCTAGTGAACGTATATCAGCAGTCGAAAAGACATATATCACAACCAACAGTAAAAACTTCTGCTAGTGAACGTATATCAGCAGTCGAAAAGACATATATCACAACTAACGGTAAAAACTTCTGCTAGTGAACGTATATCAGCAGTAGAAAAGACATATATCACAACTAACAGTAAAAACGTCTGCTAGTGAACGTATATCAGCAGTAGAAAAGACATATATCACAACTAACAGTAAAAACGTCTGCTAGTGAACGTATATCAGCAGTAGAAAAGACATATATCACAACTAACAGTAAAAACTTCTGCTAGTGAACGTATATCAGCAGTCGAAAAGACATATATCACAACTAACAGTAAAAACTTCTGCTAGTGAACGTATATCAGCAGTCGAAAAGACATATATCACGACTAACAGTAAAAACTTCTGCTAGTGAACGTATATCAGCAGTAGAAAAGACATATATCACAACTAACAGTAAAAACTTCTGCTAGTGAACGTATATCAGCAGTCGAAAAGACATATATCACGACTAACAGTAAAAACTTCTGCTAGTGAACGTATATCAGCAGTAGAAAAGACATATATCACAACTAACAGTAAAAACTTCTGCTAGTGAACGTATATCAGCAGTAGAAAAGACATATATCACAACTAACAGTAAAAACGTCTGCTAGTGAACGTATATCAGCAGTCGAAAAGACATATATCACAACTAACAGTAAAGACTTCTGCTAGTGAACGTATATCAGCAGTCGAAAAGACATATATCACAACTAACAGTAAAAACTTCTGCTAGTGAACGTATATCAGCAGTCGAAAAGACATATATCACAACTAACAGTAAAAACTTCTGCTAGTGAACGTATATCAGCAGTCGAAAAGACATATATCACAACTAACAGTAAAAACTTCTGCTAGTGAACGTATATCAGCAGTAGAAAAGACATATATCACAACTAACAGTAAAAACTTCTGCTAGTGAACGTATATCAGCAGTCGAAAAGACATATATCACAACTAACAGTAAAAACTTCTGCTAGTGAACGTATATCAGCAGTCGAAAAGACATATATCACAACTAACAGTAAAAACTTCTGCTAGTGAACGTATATCAGCAGTCGAAAAGACATATATCACAACTAACAGTAAAAACTTCTGCTAGTGAACGTATATCAGCAGTCGAAAAGACATATATCACGACTAACAGTAAAAACTTCTGCTAGTGAACGTATATCAGCAGTAGAAAAGACATATATCACAACTAACAGTAAAAACTTCTGCTAGTGAACGTATATCAGCAGTCGAAAAGACATATATCACGACTAACAGTAAAAACTTCTGCTAGTGAACGTATATCAGCAGTCGAAAAGACATATATCACAACTAACAGTAAAAACTTCTGCTAGTGAACGTATATCAGCAGTCGAAAAGACATATATCACAACTAACAGTAAAAACTTCTGCTGGTGAACGTATATCAGCAGTCGAAAAGACATATATCACAACTAACAGTAAAAACTTCTGCTAGTGAACGTATATCAGCAGTCGAAAAGACATATATCACAACTAACAGTAAAAACTTCTGCTAGTGAACGTATATCAGCAGTCGAAAAGACATATATCACGACTAACAGTAAAAACTTCTGCTAGTGAACGTATATCAGCAGTCGAAAAGACATATATCACAACTAACAGTAAAAACTTCTGCTAGTGAACGTATATCAGCAGTCGAAAAGACATATATCACAACTAACAGTAAAAACTTCTGCTGGTGAACGCATATCAGCAGTCGAAAAGACATATATCACAACCAACAGTAAAAACTTCTGCTAGTGAACGTATATCAGCAGTCGAAAAGACATATATCACAACTAACAGTAAAAACTTCTGCTAGTGAACGTATATCAGCAGTCGAAAAGACATATATCACAACCAACAGTAAAAACTTCTGCTAGTGAACGTATATCAGCAGTCGAAAAGACATATATCACAACCAACAGTAAAAACTTCTGCTAGTGAACGTATATCAGCAGTCGAAAAGACATATATCACGACTAACAGTAAAAACTTCTGCTAGTGAACGTATATCAGCAGTAGAAAAGACATATATCACAACTAACAGTAAAAACTTCTGCTAGTGAACGTATATCAGCAGTCGAAAAGACATATATCACGACTAACAGTAAAAACTTCTGCTAGTGAACGTATATCAGCAGTCGAAAAGACATATATCACAACCAACAGTAAAAACTTCTGCTAGTGAACGTATATCAGCAGTCGAAAAGACATATATCATAACTAACAGTAAAAACTTCTGCTGGTGAACGCATATCAGCAGTCGAAAAGACATATCACAACGAACGGTAAAAACGACAAATTCAATAAAACGTGAATGAAACGGCACTAAACCAAGTACGAAATGGGGAAATTCGAATTAAATGAAAACATTAAAATCGATTGAAAAGTAAAACCAACAAAGTTAAAAGTTGAAAATGACAAAACCACGGAACCTATCTACATTCTACCCATGCTACCAGCATCCATACATGTTTCGGCAAATATTATGCCTTCATCAGTGGAAGAGTTCACAAGTGCCTAATCCTCTGCAATCGACTCAGTTGTAATATGACATGCCTGAATGAAAAGACAGTATGTTAACTTCGTCGCATAAGCTATGAACACCTATATTCTATCACGCGGTTCTTGTATAGCGCCATCTGTGGGGACTTCACCGACGTATTCGTTCTGCTGATCAACCAAGCCAAGCAAGCAGAGTTTATCTGACTTCCGTTGAATATTACGTTGCTTTTCAGAATGTAACAGGTATCTCCATGCGTGTGAAATGTCGATAGGTGAATTACTGTTACAACATTTCCCTTTATATTTTTCAATAATTAGAGCCTCAGAAGTGAGAATTTGTTTATGAGATCGAAGTGATGTTAGAATTTTGACATTTTCCCAATCGGGTACAGCATTGTGTTCGATGCAATATTGAATGAGTGCTGTTTTGGGTCTTTTCTTTTCCCAATCGCATACATGTTCTTTTAATCGAGTAATAAGGAGTCTCTTAGTACTACCTATGTACATAGAATCTTTGTGATTTGGGTTCGTTATTATCGGGATACAATATACGCACGATTTATCGAAGATTGACTTGTTGTCATTGTAAGTCAATAAGGCACCATTATAGGTGATAGTTTGAGCCAAAAATATTTGATGCTCTGCACATTCTCTCTTTAACAAATTGGTAAGAAAGATGACTCCGAACTTTCGGGTGTAATAAGTACGTCTTTTGAATCCGTTCTGAAGCAAATTAAATTTATCAAAGCTATTCAAAGTCAATGGAACCGGTATGGAAAACAATAGTATCTTACGGAAGAATAAAGTTTTTCAATCGGGATTTTAATCCCTCGGATATTGCAGTAAACGGAATCATGAGCTTACGAACTCTTAGAAACAGAGATATCGACAAGAATAAAATGTGGTTTACGTCCCCTGGAGGGAAAACCATTCATTATTTTAGGAAGAAAGCATTCTCAAAACGTTTTTCCATATGAGCGGTATCGGTCCAAGAAAAAAAAAAAATTAGTCCAGTTTTCAGGAACCCAGATTTTACTACAAGTACATCAGAAGCAGAAATTAACACTTATGCCCCGTGGTGCCCAAACAAATATTTACAAGCATTAGAAATTATTTGAAAAATGTTTTCCATCAGGTCTTGTATGGGATAGAGGAAGAATTTTTCAAATCGGAATTTTGGAAGCAGAAATAACGCAGAAAACGCAATTCTCCTTTGTGCCCCCTAGCGGAAAGTCTATGATTTACTTGAAAATTTTGAATTTATGGGGAAAACGTTTCGCATCGAAAACACTATCCAACAAAGGGATTTTTTTGAAATCGGACTCTTAGAAGTAGAGATATTAACAAAAATAAGATATACATCTACGCCCCCTGGACTAGAAACCATGCATTATTTCAAGAAGAAAATATTCCTAAAAGGTTTGTCGACGTGAGTAGTATCGGTCAACATACAACTTTTTTGCAATCGAGATTTTAGAAGCTCGTATTTTGCTGCTAACATATCAGAAGCGGAAATTAAGACTTGCGCCACCTGGTGGCCAAATCATTTTTTACAAAAATCATAAATTATGTGCGAAGGATTTCCCATCATGAGCTGTATCCAGTGCAGAAAGAAGTTTTCAAATCGGAGATTTAGAAGCAGAAATATAGGGGGGAAACTATTTACCTTTACGCCTCCTAGCGGAAAGTCTATGAATCACTTGAAAATTTTGAAATTATATGAAAAATATGTCACACTGGAAACACTATCCAACAAAGAAGGAATATTTTCAGTCGGACTATTAGAAGTAGAGATATTAACAAAAATATGATATACATCTACGCCCCCAGGCATAGAAACCATGCATTATTTTAAGATGAAAATGTTCCTAAAAGCTTTGTGGACATGAGTAGTATCGGTCTACAAACGACGTTTTTTTTCAATCGAGATATTAGAAGCTCATATTTCGCTGCAAATACATCAGAAGCGAAAATTAAGGTTTACGCCCTCTGGTGGCCAAACCATTTTTTTACAAAAAATTGAAATTATGTGCAAACCATTTCCCATCAAGACCTGTATCCGGTGCAGAAAAACTTTTTCGAATCGGAGATTTAGAAGCAGAGATATAAGGGGAAACGCAATTTACCTCTACGCCCCCTAGCGGAAAGTCTATGAATAACTTGAAAATTTTGAAATTATTTGAAAAACGTGTCCCACTAAAAACACTATCCAATAAAGAAGGAATTTTTCAAATCGGACTCCTACAAGTAGAGATATTCACAAAAATAAGATATACATCTACGCCCCCTGGCTGAGAAACTGTAGAATATTTTAAAAAGAAAATGTTCCGAAAAGGTTTATCGATGTAAGTGGCATCAGTGCACGAAAGAATTTTTTCAATCGATATTTTAGAAGCTCGGATTTTATGGCAAATACATCAAAAGCAAACATTAACGCTTACGCCCCCTGGTGGCCAAATTATGTCTTACGAAAAATTAGAAATTATTTGAAAAAGATTTTCCATCAGGAGAAAATCTTTGCAAATAATTTCTAATTTTTCCCGATAACTCTTATTCTGAGAAGAAGAGTTATCGGGAAAAATGTAATTTAGTTTTACGCCCACTAGCGGAAAATCTATGCGTAATTAAAAAATGTAAGTACACTGGCGGAAAATGAAAAAAACACCAAGAAGGAACTGGCGGACGATCATGAAATTTACATATGTTAATGGGGTCGAGTTTACGTAGGTGTGATGTTAATTTCGCGACCAACCGGTGAGCGCTTACGCCACAGCACGGCACAATATGGAAATTATCGTCGGTAGTATTTAAGGAGTACGGCGAAGTGAATGTAATCAGTCGTCGGCGTACGGACACATGCGAAGACCCTGATGAAGCTGCAATGCCTGGACATGGAAGACGTGTACGATTGTAGCAGTTATCGGACTTTGAGCGAGGTCGTCTAGTCGGACTCCGCGAGGCCGGGTGGTCGTATCGTCGTATTGCGGAGAGAATTGGACGGAAAGTATCCGTGGGGGTACGATGGTGGCGTAGATGGTCCAAGGAACATTCCCACACGAGAAGACGTGGAACCGGGAGTTACAGACGGACTGATGAGCGGACCGATCGACGCATAAGAAGAGCGGCGTTGTCAAGCAGAACATCCACTGCGACGCAAATCCGAGCTGCCGTTGCACCTGAGGTGACTGTGCGAACAATCCGTAACCGTCTACTGGATGCAGGACTACGTTCACGTGTGCCTCTGGCATGTGTACCTTTAACTCCATCCCACCTTCAGGAACGGCAGCAGTGGTGTCGCCAACGTCTGCACTGGAGAACGCAATGGAGATCTGTCGTGTTCAGCGGTGAAAGCAGATTCTGCTTGGGAGCTTCCGATGGCCGTATGCGTGTTCGCAGACGCACAGCGGAGCGTCTCCACCCTTCTTGTATGCGCCAGAGACACACAGGGCCTACACCTGGTCTCCTGGTGTGGGGGGCGATCAGCTATCACTCCCGTTCACAACTAGTGTTTGTACCGGGTACGTTAAACAGCACCTCCTACATCAACAACATCATTCATCCCGTTGTTGTGCCATTTGAAAGGTCGGTCCATCGTGGTGTTTTCCAACAAGATAACGCACGCCCACACACTGCACGTGCAACGCAACATGCACTTCAGTGTGTGAGACAACTTCCATGGCCTGAACGTTCACCGGATTTGTCCCCCATTGAGCACGTGTGGGATTTTATGGGACAACGACTTATCCGGTCTCCACGGCCAGCCACGACCATCCCGATTTACGCGTCCAGGTTGAGGATGCTTGGAACTCAATACCCCAAACTTACATCCAGCATCTGTACGACAGACTCTATGCCAGAACTGCACAGTGTGACGCAGTTCGTGGCGGTTCAACCTCGTGCTAACCATGTTACATGGAAATGTTATTTTTCAGTTTACCAGCAAATACCGCTGTATTTTTCTATAATGTTTTGATCACGTTATCCTCTGTATTCCGTTATTAAGCTGTATAAATTTCGTTGGTATCAGACGTCTCCTCCTTGGTGTCCTTTTTTCACTTTCCGGCAGTGTAATATCCATTGTTTTCAATAAGAATAACTCTTATTTTGTTATTTTCTCAAATTTGAAAATTTTCATATTTTGAAATACGATAACAGTGATATCTCAATAAAAAATAGTTCAATCTCAATATTTTTTGTTGTATTTCATCTCTATTATGTCTGTTGTGCAATGAACAATGGCTTTGCTTTGGAACAAATATATTTGGAGATATGCCGTATATACTCGTGTATAGGTCGACTTTTTGTAATGAAATACTTAGGTGGAAATTAAGAGGTCGAACTATACACGGAATATATTTCTGATAGGTCGGAAACCAAAATTTTGATGCCTTATTGAAATGCGCATACTTTGCCCTATGTGCCATCAGTTCATTTGCATTGTATATCTAGTCGTTTACGGGTGTTACTATTACAGAAGAAAGTTATTGCTAAGCATTTTCTTGATTTTATATGTACGAGTTTTATTTATTCACAAATAGAAAAACTCATTTCTCAAGGATGTCTCAAAGTCCGTTTCGGAACTGTCCATATCGCCTTGACTACCCTGCTGGTAAATCACCCAGAGGAAAGAGGTGAACGCGTCAGCCAATAGTTTAAGTTGCACCGTGCCGTGAGCTACGACCGTGCTCAATTCTCGACGGGATGAAGAGGGAAAAGAACAGACTATTGAAAAGGGAGACCCTGCTTAGCGACGGCGGAGAAGAGAGGCGTGACAATTTACAGAACAGCGGTAACTTGATCAATGCATCCCGAAAACGAAAGTGTTTAAACTTGGCCGATCGCTCCGAATAGCATTTCCACTGTTAGTAAAAAAAGGCATTAGTTTAAGAACCTACTTACGTTTGTTATTAAATTGAGTGTGCCCCGGCTCTAAAAATCAAACAAACATTAAACTTTTCTGAAGACTAAGAGCGAGCAAAAAGGATTGCGTCTTTACTGAATGGGGCGATGTTTGGTTTTGTCACTAAAGTACATTGTTTGTCATAAACACGGTGGAGAGGGGTATGAAACTCGGGAGTAGATAAACGGCCTCTCTGTTAATAACATACTCGTCCAGCTCAGCAGTTGACTGACAGCTGCTACGCTGCACAGGTTAGTGGGAGAAAATTTCTTCAATTTTTTAAATAGTTGCGTGCGAATTTTCAAGTGTCCACAATACATCAAAATAAAGATTCATTTTAAATTTTGAAGAGATCGATTGAAAACTTCAAAAGTTACACATTTATTTTTTATTGCATGCATATCCTTTATGGGATAAAAAAACTATCAGGTTGACATCAAGACCTATTTACGTTTTCCAAATATGTTTCAGGAACCGTTTTTTTTTTTTTTTTTTTTTCAATAACGATGTTCCCTATGAAGTTTGGTAAATGCATCACGATTCGTTTGCTGCGGGAGCAAATGCTTTACTCTCAATCCATGAATGAAGTAACTGCAGAAAACTCGCTCGCAAAAAAGTCAGAGAAGCGTGGGGGGAGGTGCAATGTGCAAAAGTGGGTTCATATATTTGTAAAGTGTGTAACTTTCCCCTGAAAACTCTCTAACCAGGGTGGTGAGCCTTATCATCTTCCCAGAATTGTGCCTCAATTCCACCCAGATTTTGAGGGAAACTGCCGCAAGCAACATTGCGAGAGCCAGCTGCAACAATAAATAGTAGGTTCACATTTCCGCATGCGGGCGCATCCTGGGAAAATAATTTTTCTTTTTTATTTATGCACAAGATAGGTTGGTATACAAAAACTGCAGATATTCACATAAAAATCGGGAGGTCGACTTATACACGGGATATACAAAAACTGCAAATATTCAGATAAAAATCAGGGGGTCTACCTATACACGAGTATATACGGTATGATATCGAATGTAGAATTTCGACATTTTTTTCATTTTTTTCATTAAATATTCAGAAAAAATTATATCACTTTGAATAACTGTGTCACAACTACGACTCTAGTTCATTGCATAGTAAGTATCTTGATTTATTGTTTAAATAAAGAATTATTATTCTGCATTAAAAATTTCTCAAGTTATTAGTGTTACAAAATACCATTAATTAATTAATTATTTAATTAATTAAAATTAATTAGCTGCACACTTTCTAACATTTTTTAACAAATATTACTAATTAGATGCTTAAATTCTTGTGTTCCAAATATTGTAAAGATATTTTTAAAAATGAACAAAAAATTCTTTAGGATGTCCACTTACCTTACATCAGTGGCAGTTAGCCGCCAGAAGGCGAAGAGTGTGAGCACAAGCTAATATGGAAGTGGACAATGAGATTTTACTCCTTGTCCACTTCCAAATGAGAATTTTTCCGTGACTCACTTATAAACGTGGAAAGAGCGATAACCTGTGTTTAATGTTCCTGGTCCACGTCAAATGAGAATTTTTCCGTGACTCACTTATAAACGTGGAAAGAACGATAACCTCTGTTTGATGCTTTTCGTCCACGTCAAATGAGAAGTTTTTCCGTGACTCACTTATAAACGTGGAAAGAGCGATAACCTCTGTTTGATGTTCCTGGTCCACGTCAAATGAGAATTTTTCCGTGACTCACTTATAAACGTGGAAAGAGCGATAACCTCTGTTTGATGTTCCTGGTCCACGTCAAATGAGAATTTTTCCGTGACTCACTTATAAACGTGGAAATAACGATAACCTCTGTTTGATGTTTTTGGTCCACGTCAAACGAGAATTTTTCCGTGACTCACTTATAAACGTGGAAAGAGCAATAACCTCTGTTTGATGTTCCTGGTCCACGTTAAATGAGAATTTTTCCGAAACTCACTTATAAACGTGGAAAGAGCGATAACCTTTGTTTGATGTTCTTGGTCCACGTCAAATGAGAATTTTTTCGTGACTCACTTTATAAACGTGGAAAGAACGATAACCTCTGTTTGATGCTTTTCGTCCACGTCAAATGAGAAGTTTTTCGTGACTCACTTATAAACGTGGAAAGAGCGATAATCTCTGTTTGATGTTCCTGGTCCACGTCAAATGAGAATTTTTCCGTGACTCACTTATAAACGTGGAAAGAGCGATAACCTCTGTTTGATGTTCCTGGTCCACTTCAAATGAGAATTTTTCCGTGACTCACTTATAAACGTGGAAATAACGATAACCTCTGTTTGATGTTTTTTGTCCACGTCAAATGAGAATTTTTTCGTGACTCACTTACAAACGTGGAAAGAGCGATAACCTCTGTTTGATGTTCCTGGTCCACGTCAAATGAGAATTTTTCCGTGACTCACTTATAAACGTGGAAAGAGCGATAACCTTTGTTTGATGTTCCTGGTCCACGTCAAATGAGAATTTTTCCGTGACTCACTTTATAAACGTGGAAAGAGCGATAACCTCTGTTTGATGTTCCTGGTCCACGTCAAATGAGAATTTTTCCGTGACTCACTTATAAATGTGGAAAGAGTGATAACCTTTGTTTGATGTTCCTGGTCCACGTCAAATGAGAATTTTTCCGTGACTCACTTATAAACGTGGAAAGAGCGATAACCTCTGTTTGATGTTCCTGGTCCACGTCAAATGTCTGTATTAATTAACCTGTATATCATTTACTGTACGAGTTTCGTCGCGGTAGTATCCTCGCATGTGCTATATAGAAGATTAACCATGTGTACCCGAATGCCATATCACATTGTCAGTGCTGCCGTTGGTTCGAACGGTTCCGAGAGGAAGGTTTTGGCCTGTCGGACCATCCCAAAGCCGGAAGACCAGCAACAGTCGATATGGACATTCTGAAGACCTTAGACCCATGTGTGGCATCATAGGAATTGGCCGAACAGTTGGGGACTACCCACATGAGCATTAAGAGGCATACGCATCAACTTGGGAAGGTGCACAACAGAGGAGTTTGGGTACCCCATCAACTCACAGTTCAGCAGAAGGTAAACCGCACCGGTGCATGGGTTTCCCTTCTTGCACGTGACCAAATTGAACGGTTCCTTTACGCATTGAGATAGATGACGATAAATAGCTCTTGTATGAAAATTTCAGCGCCCGAAAATAGGTGGCGTAAGTTTTAATTTCCGCTTCTGATGTATTTGCAGCAAAATATGAGCTTCTAAAATCTCGATTCCAAAAAAGTCGTTTGTTGATACTACTCATGTCGAGAAATATTTTAGGAACATTTTCTTCTTGAAATAATGCATGGTTTCTACGCCAGGGGCGTAGATGCATATCTTAATTTTGTCAATATCTCTACTTCTATGCGTCCGATTTGAAAAATTCCTTCTTTGTTGGATAGTGTTTCCGATGCGAATTTTTTCCCTATAAATTCAAAATTTTCAAGTAAATCATAGACTTTCCGCTAGGGGCACAAAGGTAAACTGCGCTTTCTGCGTTATTTCTGCTCCTAAAACTGCTATTTGAAAAATTCTTCCTGTATCGCATACAAGACCTGATGGAAAATATTTTTCACATAATTTCTGAAGTTTGGTAAATAATGGTTTGGCCACCAGGTGGCATAAGTCTTAATTGCTACTTCTGATGTATTTGTAGCAAAATCTGTGCTCCTGAAAAATCGCCTAAAAATTATTTTTTCTTGGACCGATACCGCTCATATTGAAAAACTTTTTGAGAATACTTTCTTCCTATTGAATGCATAGGTTTCCCACCAGGGGATGTAAAGTCACATATTATTTTTGACGATATCTCTGTTCCTAAGTGTCCGATTTGAAAAATTCTTTCTGTGTTGGATAGCGTTTCCGGTGCAAAATGTTTCTCATATAAATTCATGTTTTTCTTAACGCACAAGTCTGCAACCAGATGGCATAAGCTCGCGATTCAGTTTGCAGCAATATCTGAGGGATTAAAAACCCGATTGAAAAAATTATTTTTTCTATCAGATATTATTGTTTTCCATACCGGTTCCATTGACTTTGAATAGCTTTGATGAATTTAATTTGCGTCAGAACGGATTCAAAAGACGTGCTTATTACACCCAAAAATTCGGTGTCATCTTTCTTGTTTCATGTGCAATCAGTCGACCGGCAACATCTGTGCGGGCAACGCGTGTTTATTTCCCGGTCAGTAGACATATTATTTGTTGCCCATCATTAGGCATGTTAATGAACATTACGGCATTAGACGGTTTTATTTCCCATTAGACATGTTAATGAACATAAAATGTATTATTATCTACTTGTCATTAGACATGTTAATAAACATTACGGTCATTAAAAGTTTTTATTTCCCGGTCATTAGACATGTTAATGAACATTATGGTCATTAGACGTTTTTATTTCCCCGTTATTTGATATGTTAATGAACATAAGATGTATTATTATTTATTTTTAATTAGACATGTTAATGAACGTTACGGTATGGTACTGTAAAATTACGGTTATTGACTGACCACTCAGTTGCCGGTGTCTCTACCGTTATTTGATCCTGCAATGTTTTACAGTGCATCTCTTACAATGCATCTCTGCTATCAACAATATTTTAGTGCCAATTTTTTTTTTTTTTAAACCAAGGTTGCGCTTCCCGAATGTAAGGCTTCCTCGAATAAAAGACGACCAGCTAAAATTATATAGTGTTTGTAAGAAAAAGTATTTATTCAAGTGTTTGTAGGGAAACGCATTCCTTAAACATTTTTGTAGGAAAAGGCATTCACTAGAGTGTTTTTAGGAAAGAGCATTCATAAGAGTGTCTGTAGGAAAAAGTATTCATTGTAGTGTTTTTTAGGAAAAAACATTTATTAGAGTGTGTGTGGGAAAAAACATTCATTAAAGCGTTTGTAGGAAAAAGCATTTGCCGGCCCGGTGGCGCAGTGGTCTAAGCGCTGGCTAATGACCTTTCGTCAGCGGAGGGTCCGTGTTCGAATCCCGGTAAGGCATGAATGTTGTGTTTGTATTACGGAACTAGCTCTCTCTCTTTCCTGGAACCAGTGACCCTAAATTAGGGACGGGCGACTGCTTATAGCCCATTGAGTTGCTCATGGTGGTCGTTAAACCTTCAATCCAAAAAAAAAAAAAAAAAAAAAAAAAAGCATTCATTAAAGCGTTTGTAGGAAAAAGCATTTATTAGAGCATTTGTAGGGAAATAATTCATATGGGTGTTTGTGGGGAAAAGCATTCATAAAAGTATTTGTGGGAAAAAGTATTAATTAGAGTGTTTGTGGGAAAAAACATTCATAAGGGTGTATGCGGGGGAAATAATTTATTAGAGAGTTTGTAGGAAAAAACATTCATTAGAGCGTTTGTAAGAAAAAGAATTCATCAAAGTGTTTGTACGGGGGTCATAATAAAATTTCTGCACGCTGTCCATTTTTGAGAAAAGTGTGAAGTAACGAAAAAATCTTTCCTTATTGCCGTTCAGTGTATTTCCCTCCGCTGCTAATAACAGCTTGCCAGCGGTGAGGTAGGTCCCGGATGCTCCGTAGTACGCCATCTTTGTTTAGCTGTCGTATTACTCGGGTCACGTCCAATGACAGTTCGTCCAGCGATTCGTAGCGGATGCCGCGGAGCCGATTTTTTAACTTTGGAAAAGATCAAAGTCGGGTGGATTGAGATCAGGGCTGTATGGTGGGTGGGATAAAGTTTCCCAGCTATATTTCGACAAAGGCCCCCGTACCGACGCTACACCGTGACACGGTGCGTTGTCATGCAACAAGATCGCTCCCGTGTCCAGCAAGTTGGGGCGGTTTTGACGCATTTTTGGTCTCAACTTTGTCCTCAGAAAGGAATTGTTCTTCGATGAAGAGTTCCTTCCCCATAAACTTCTTGCAAGGCAGTGTGGATCTGTGTCGGAGTTTTCCCCCCGCAGAGTTTCTATTTTCACGTACCAGCTCTGGTCTGATGCGATGAATCGACCTGAGGAGCTGCACGCTTCCATTTCCAAACACTCTCACATCCACACAGCAAATGATAGCGCGTAGGTCTGACACCACTGCGTTGCTGAGAGTCTGACCTTGATATATCAGCCCGAGCCCGAATTTTATATTGCAAGACAGAGCCCGGGCCCAACGAGCCCGAAAACTGGCTAACCTGTTCAACTATCAATAAAAAAAACTACTCATTTTCCCCACTTCCACTCTCCTCCTCCTCCTGCAATTAACCAATGTTATTTCTCAAATGGGGAGTAGGGAAGGGACCTCTATCTATTTTTATTGAATAACTATTCGATTTTTTTTACCGTTCGTTTCCACCTGAAGTGCTTCGGGCGGCCGGGAATCCAAAATGATTGGGCGGTGCTGCAATTGCATGTCGCTCAAGAAATGCTAATATTATCCCGTCCTAATGAGCTTCAATATGTACGTTACTAAACCATAATTAGTAGGGAGCTATCGCAAGGAGATAGGGGTAAATTATCGTCGGCAAGCTATCAACTATCCAATATCTATAGTTCTTGAAAAAACTTTTTCTTCTCTGCAGAAACACACTAATGCGCAGCCTATGGCATTTTCTGCAAAAGCCCGAAATAAATTGCCATCTCGAATGCCCGTTCCCCAGCCAGAACCAGTTGCCGAAGAATTCCCTTTACCAACTATAAAGTGTCTCATTTGCTAAATCATATAAAATCCCATTGATATATAATTTTTTTTATCTCCCTCTCCCTCTCTTAAAGAGCCCGAGCCCGAACCACAATAAAAATTCTATAGCCCGAACCCGAGCCCGAACACGATTCGGGCCCAAGCTCTGCTTCGAGCTTTCGGGATCGGACTCAGCCCGTCTCAGCTCTGGATCACACCAACTTAATTAATAAATTAAACCGCAAACTCAAATCACAAAAAATCAACCAAACGTATTGTAAATGAAAAAAAGTTCTATTTGTAAAAAAGGATGTCATTTGAATATCCAATTGCAATTTTGTCTCTCTCAGAAACCAGGAGTCAGTAGTTATTTTGTCGCTATCATACGTAAAAATATTGACGCCGACGGAATGTTTCTTAGAATGAGAATATAAAATGACCTGTGGTTTTGGAAGGACTAATTGTGGAAAAAACACTAGTCTTATACATTCAGATGAGTATGGTATATCATGTACACATCCAGATATTTTACGATATAGAATAGCTCAATATTCCAATAACAGCACGAAATTTTTCTCCTTTAGCGAATGTATAATTTTTGAAAGAAATATGTTTTACTTTCCCTTTTTCTTATGACAGAAAAATCATTGAAAATACAGTGTTGGAGATCATGCTGAAGCTTCACAACATAAACATTTCGAACAGGTTTAATGACTTACATTACAGATTATGATTGTTCTATTTTTTTCTCTGCACTGAGGAAGAAAAAAAGACTCCGCCCTGATCTTTTAATCTGCATTTAGGAGGTCGCAGCTTGGAGGTCAATGGAATTTCGCCGATCAATCGTCCTTCTGGAAATTAAATAAGAATTCTTCCGAAGATGAAGGCCTTGCCGTGACGTCATAACATAACGCGGAGTTTCCAATATCTTTTGTTCGGAATCCAGTATAAATACCGAGCAGAGCTGTCACAAATTATCAGAAAACTGAAATAACTCTTCTGTGGTCGTTTTGACCGATACCCAGCGAAACAAGTATGAAGGTAAAATGCAATATTTCCCTATATTATTTGCTGTTCCTTAGCTAAATTTGTTGATATTGTTTTTCGCAGTTTGTTGGCATTTTAAAATACTGCTAGCTAGATATTTTAATATTTTTGTTAAAATGCACGTGACTGCCTCTATATAAATGACATGAGTTTGCAGTAATCGTAACAAAATGTGGTCAAAAAATCTACAGAATTAATCTTAAACAATTCGAGGAGTGCATGATTTTAGCTAATACTTTGTAAGTTCTAATTTTACTTTCTTCACTTTCCGTTGGCAAACCGCCATGCAATGGTTTCATGATTCGAAATTTAATCAGTAACAAAATTTTTAGTAGGAAGATGGAAAATTATTTCTTTTTCTTCTCTGTCAGTAATTTCGATGCCACCCGTTTCGAAATTTGGCAGCAACGCCACAAACGTTATGCTCGCATGTAGAAAGAATGAAAAAAAAAACAACAACAAAAACAGATGCTAGTTAATAAGTGACATTTGAACACCAATGAATGAAATACAGGATTACACCATGGTACAATACAAATTTGGAAGATGTGAATCCGTTTATTGGTGTAAATATGACACGGATGTATAACGCAGTAAATTTCTCCGTCATTTTTGGTCTACGCCGGGATTCGAACCCGAGGCCGCTTATTCCGGAACAAGTCGCTCTACCAACTGAGCTACGCAGACGATTATTCTGATTCCTATCTGCCTTTATGTCGTGTGCGTCCTGCTGGCAGGTACGTCACAGATGTTTAAGTCAGATAATATTTGAAAACTTGAAAAAACTCGGGCGCTATCCAGGAGACGCCGGTTCGATTTCCCCTTCACGACGACAAACTTTTCCAGTTATCGGATATAATCTGACTTAACATCTATGTCATATTCACACCAATAAGCGGATTCATATCTTCCAAAATTTGTATGGGCATTTGAACAACTTGAATGATTGCAATTCAACTCATATCTTTAGCATATACATGTGTATATTCGACAACACACTAGCCAGTGATCTAAGCGCTGGCTTCTGATCGTTCGTCCGAAAGGGGTTCCTTGTTCGAATCCCCGGTGAGGAACGGATGTTGTGGTTATCTTACGGCACTGGATCTATCCCTTCCCTGGAATCAGTGTCCTTAAATTAGAGATGTATGACTGCTTATAGCCCATTGAGTTGCTTACACATGGTATTGCGTGACATTCCTATGCCGAAAATTACAATATATATAAACTGAAGAGCGATTGAATTTGAGACAGCTGGCGTTATGCAAATATGGCGCTGTGGGCTGCCCTGTAAACAGCAAAGACAGGACCCATGCAGCGATCCGACAATAGAAGGAGTCATGCCACGGGAATCAGTAAGAGTCGGACGCAGTATGGGTAAGACGAAGGATCTAAGCGCATTTGATAGTGTGCAAATTATCGGGACCCGACGAGTGGGTCACTCCATCTCGCATGTCGTGCAGTCACTGGGATTTTTACGAGCCACTATGTCACGGGTGCGCCGTGAGTACATCGAATCCGGTAAAACCATCCCTGCAAGGGCCAACTGCCGTGGACAACAGGGTGTGGATGAGCGGTGTTATCGTCGGCTAGCTCGCATGGTAACAGCGGATAGACGGGCCACAGGGCGAGAAATCACTCGGCAATTTAACGTTGGCGCACAAAAACGTGTAAGCAGCCACACCATCCAGAACCATCTTCTCGCTATGGAGTACAGAAGCCATCGTCCAACGAGGGTACCGCTGCTGACAGCATATCACAGGGTGCAAAGATTAGCATGGGCGCGGGAACATCGCCACTTGACCCTAGACATGTGGAAAAATGTTGACTGGACTGATGAGTCGAGATTCACGTTGGTACATGCAGATGGCAGGATACGAGTACGGCGCAAACCGCATGAAGCGATAGATCCTTCTTGCCAGAAGGGTACTCTTCAAGCTAGTGGGGGTGGCATTATCGTCTAGGGACTGCTTAAGTGGACTGAAAGAGGTCCCCTGGTACGTTTGACATCGTCCCTCACAGGTCAACGTTACCGGGATAACCTGGACGACCATTTGCTCTCGTTTGTGCGACTTCAACACCCCACTGGGAACCTCATCCTGCAACAAGACAATGCACCGTGCCATCGCTCCCGAATTGTATATGAATGGTTGTATGAACACTCCACCGACGTGACCTCGCTTCCTTGGCCAGCTAGGTCACCTGACCTCAATCCCATCGAGCACATCGTGATGCCATCGAGAGAGATCAGCCCCTCCATCAAATCTTCGTGAACTGTGGGAGCTTGTTCCGGAGTCGTGAATCCGTATGGTTTCCCAAGGCTTCCGGTGTCTTGTCGAGTCCATGCCGAGACGAATCGCCGCCGCCATCAGGGCGAAAGGTGATGCTACACGTTACTAGACAGGTATCTCTAATTCAATTGCTCTTCAGTGTATATATATATATATATACATATCGGGATGTAAGGTCAGGTGATGCGTAACATCACAGCTTCTCCTTGACAAATGTCAACCCCGCCTTCTCGTGGTACATCCTGTTCCCACTAAAGGGGCTCTGACGACCGCCAATAGCGGTATAACTATACCATCGGGATTAGAGGAAATGCTATAACACACTCACCAACCCGCTTGGCCAGCGTGGTGAGTTATGGCCAAACCACTCCAAAATGACCCACAACTTAAATCTTGGCCTTCAGTCTCCGGCAGCTGGAATGTACCTGGCCAAGGCAGCGGCCAGTGCGACATGAAGGCAGAGGGTGCTAAGAATCCCCGGAGAACCGGACTAGGCTGCCATCTGATGCTGACCTTGGCTACGTACAACGGACGCTCCCTATCTTCTGATTCAAGGCTTGAATTGGAAGAGGAACTACAAAGGATCCGGTGGGACATCGTCGGGCTAAGTGAGGTAAGGAGAAAAGGAGAAGATCTCATTGAACTGAAAAGTGGACATCTCTTCTACTATCGTAGGACAGATACTGGCAGAACTAGTGGTGTTGGATTTATAATAAACAAGAAACTGAAGGATAAAGTTGTAGAAGTTGAAAGTTCCTCTGACAGAGCTGCACGACTCGTTATCCAACTCTCGAGAAGATACCAGGCTCAGATTATTCAAACTTATGCACCCACCACAAATCATGCTGAAGAAGAAATAGAAGAATTTTATGAGAAAATTCGTGATCTAAATAATAAAGGTAAGCAGCACTTGAAGATAATTATGGGAGATTTCAATGCAAAAATAGGGCAACGGCAACAGAATGAAACTTCAGTAGGTAAATTCGGTCACGGCAACAGAAACCAGCGTGGAAATACTCTCGTAGAGTTTGCAGAGGCATAAGGGTTTTCATCTTAAACTCCTTTTTCAAGAAAAAGCCACACAGGAAATGGACATGGAGACATCCAAATGGGACGACAAGTGAAATTGATTTTATTATGTGTAACAAAAAATTTGTCATAGAAGACTGCAGTGTGCTAAACAAGTTCAACACAGGCAGTGACCATAGATTGGTGAGATGTAAGATGCACCTCAACACTAAACTCGAACGTAGCAAGCTCATAAGACAAACAAAATGTATTGACATAACCAACCTTAAAAAACACCATAATACCTTCAAATTGGAACTGAAGAACAGATTCTCTGCTTTTGAAGGCCTAACATCGGAAGAAGTGGATATTTCTGAAGTTAACAGAAAAGTAACCAAAGCTCTTATGGAAACAGCAACAAAATTAGCTGGGTCTAAGAACAAATTGCATGTGAACAAATTATCAGGAAAAACCAAAAATGTTGATGCAAAAAAGAAGAGTAATGAGGACAACTAAAGAAGATGTGACTTCCAAAGTGGAATATATAGAGCTATGCAAGACAGTACGAAAAGGTATCACTGAAGACGTAAGGAAATTCAACCGTGAACTAGTAAGGAAAGCAATTGAAAACAACCAAAGCCTAAAGATAGCAAAGGGACATCTCAGTAAGGGGAAAAAAACAGATTATCGCACTGAGAAAAGAAGATGGTTCTGTAACAAGAAATAGAGGCGAAATTTTGACAAGAGTGAAAGATTTCTACTCCAAATTGTATGAAAGGGATGATACATGTACTCCAGACATCATGCAAGATACCAGTACCAGAGTTCTTCCAGTCCTTCCAGCAGAAGTTGCACATGCAATCAAGAACATGAAGCGGGGAAAAGCTCCAGGAGAAGATGGAATTACTGTAGACATCATACAAGAAGCAAGTGGAAAAATCGAAACAGTACTCGCCCAAATTTTCACTCGATGCCTTAATGAAGGGAAAATTCCTGAGGATTGGAACAACGCTACAATGATCTTGCTACATAAAAAAGGTGACATTGAGGATCTCAGGAACTACAGACCTATCAGCCTCCTATCAGTGGTTTATAAAATCTTCACTAAAGTTCTTTCACACCGCTTGAAGGTGACACTGGACATGGCTCAACCGAGAGAACAAGCTGGATTCAGGAGTAGCTACAGCACAATAGATCATATCCACGTACTGAGAGAACTAATTGAAAGAGCGAGGGAATATGAACTTCCATTGTGCATGGCTTTTATCGATTATGAAAAAGCCTTTGATTCGGTGAAACCATCAGCAGTTGCAATGGCTTTGAAATCCTGCGGTATTGAAGATGCATACATTAATATTATTAATAACATCTATCAAAATGCAAGTGCAAAGATTCGGCTGTTTGAAAATATAACACACATAAAAATTGGAAAAGGAGTGAGACAAGGTGACACCATATCTCCGAAGCTCTTTAATGCGACATTGGAAAATGTCTTTCAATCACTGAACTGGGAAAACAAAGGGATAAAGATTAATGGAGATTATCTAACCCACCTTCGTTTTCCTGATGACATAGTCATTTTTACAACTACCCCATCAGAGCTACAGAGTATGATCCAGGAACTTGCTGACAAGAGTAAAGAAGTGGGATTAAAAATGAACTTTCAGAAGACAAAAGTGATGTACAATGCTTTTACAAGAAATGAAGATTTATCGATTGATGGCGAAAAGCTGGAGATAACAGACACGTACGTTTATCTTGGACAGCAGATATCAAGTGAGGGTCACATTGGTGAAGAAATTAATCGGCGTACAAAACTTGCCTGGAGAGCTTTTGGAAGAAACAGCATAATTTTCAAGAGCAATATGCCATTATGTCTTAAAAGAAAAGTGTTTGATCAATGCATCCTTCCAGTGCTTACGTATGGTGCAGAGACGTGGACCTTAGCTAAAAGAGACATACAAAGGCTGCAGACAACTCAAAGCAGCATGGAGAGGTGCATGCTTGGTGTAACCAGGAGAGATAAGAAGAGGAACTCGTGGATCCGAAAAATGACAAGAGTGGAAGACATCATGATCAGAGTTAAATCCCTGAAATGGCAATGGGCTGGACATAGTGCCAGAAGGACAGACCGTCGATGGACAGCCGAAATTTTAGATTGGATTCCAAGGGACAGGAAAAGACCCAGAAGAAGACCACATGGAAGATGGGTGGATGAAATTCGAAAGTATGCGGGAGTGACATGTAGGAGACTGGCACAAGACAGGCCGTTGTGGAGGAAACTTGGGGAGACCTTCGTCCAGCAGTGGATTGATAATGGTTGACAATGATGATGATGATGATATACATATCAGAGGCTTTGTTGTATATATATATATACATATACATATCAGAGGCTTTGTTGTATATATACATTTTAGATGCCTTGATATGTGTGTGTGTACACATAAAAACTTTTCCTAACGGAGTTTAAATCCTTTTTGTACATATATTCGTAGAAATAGAATACATGGTCTGAATAAACAAATTAATGAAGACAAGGAAACGAAGACTATCTAATAACATGTATGTACTTATTTTAAACTGCAAAAAGTTTCGTAATTGTGGTTCGCCCAGAATTCCTATAAAAAGCGTTTTGTCCATAAAACAAACATTTTTCAGACCAACTAAAACTCTTTTGGGGACCAACTATTAGTGAAATAATATTTCTAACCACTACTGAGTTATCGAAGTACACTGACTGGTTGTCATCCAATGAATTAGAAATTAATTATAATAAATCTAAAGCCTTACTTTTTTCCAGACAAAAACCTAATCAAACTATTAATTTTAACTTTTCCATTCAGAAAAATCAGATTGTGTTAGTTAATAATCTTACTTATCTGGGTATTTTTTTTCATAATGATTTAAAATGGAATCTGCATATAAACATTTTATCAAAAACATACTTAGAAATATCAGAATAATTAGTTATATACTAACAAATTCATATGTTAAAACATTCAAATTATTATATAATACATTAATTCATCCACACTTCCATTACTGCTTACTATCCCGCGGTCAAACAACACTTACTAATATTAATCAATTACAAATTCTACAAAATAAATATATTCGATTAATAGATTTTAAACATAATTTAAATGGTAACAACTTACTAGGGCAAAATACGTTCAGATTTCAGAGCCAACCCGAAAAAATATAATATTCTAACAACACAGCAACTGTTTCACTTTATTTTAGGCAAAATTATGTACAAACGAATTAAACTGAACCTTGGACAGGAGCTCATAGAAATGAATACTGCTACGTACCGTTATAAAATTCGTAACCAAGCTTTGTTGTGACTCACTACACCTAAAACACAAACTGCTAAACAAAGCCTAAATTATGCTGGTCCGGAGTTTTGGAACTCTTTGCCAGCAGAATTAATATCTATTAATAACTTCAATTTGTTTAAAAATAAATGAATACACTTAACAACTGATATCCATTTATTAGTACAAGACGGGTGGTTGATTGACAGGATTATTTGACTGAGGGAGGAATGAGAGGGACTTACCAGGTGAAGATTCAATGATCAAGGGACGGGGGATCTATACAATGAGGATTGGGTAAGGGGCGGAAACTCATGTTTTTCATTACTTTTACGTTATTTTTCCCTTGATGTGCTGTTAACTCAAAATTATTATTAGATGTTCATTTTAATATTTGTTTCCTATGTTGACTCTGTTGCTGTTATATCAATGTTCTTATCTTGTAAGTAAAGAACGATAAAATCCGTTTATTGGCATAAGACAGCTATAACGAAGTAAATTTCTCCGTCATTTTTGGTCTACGCCGGGATTCGAACCCGAGTACGCTTATTCCGGAACAAGTCGCTATACCAACTGAGCTACGCAGACGTTTATTCTGATTCCTATCTGCCTTTATGTCGTGTGCGTCCTGCTGGCAGGTACGTCACATCTCCCCCCCCCCGAAAGAGGGCCGGGGACATGGCCCACGGGTCAGCCGTGACCATGAATCGTTGCAGGCAGCCATCCACTGTAGAACGTGCACTTGAGAACTCCCAGTCAATCTGGTGTGTGGAATGCAACGTCACACACATTTATTTTTCGAAGCGCTGGAGAAGGAATTCTCTGATTTTTCCTATCTCGCGGTGTGGAAAGAACATCACACCATTGCGAGATTTTGAACGGTCGGGTCATCCGAATAGTTCGGGCGCCATTATAACGAAGTAAATTTCTCCGTCATTTTTGGTCTACGCCATGATTCGAACCCGAGTCCGCTTATTCTGGAACAAGTCGCTCTACCTAACTGAGCTACGCAAACGTTTATTCTGATTCCTATCTGCCTTTATGTCGTGTTCGTCCTGCTGGCAGGTACGTCACACAGCAAACAGTCGAGAGGGGTCGCTATGGGCTCCCTGATGTCCTCTGTGCTTGCTGAGGCTGTGTTAAGGCCGCTAGAATCACATATCCTAAATAGAACCGGACTGGTACCTGCATTACGGCTACGTTATGTAGACGATATATTTTTTATTTGGCCTCACGGTTTGGAAGAATTGGACGATTTCTTCTCCTTCATCAATTCCCTCCATAATGACATCAAGTTTACTATGCTTTGCGCCAATGATGATCCCCTTCCTTATCTGGACGTCTTCGTCACTAAACCGCTTTATGGAACTTTTTCGACTGAGGTTTATTATAAGCCCACTTATACCCCAAATCTAATTTTACCCTCATCTTTTGGGCCGGCTACCCACAAATTGGCATTTTTCAGACATCGTGCTAAGCGAGCGTTTCCCCACTCTTCAAATGACGCCTCCAGGATTGCGGATGATTAACAATATTAAATCGTTGGCCTCAGCTGCAAGCTATAAAGAGTATGTAATTGATGACATCTTTAGGAGCTCCGAACTTGAGTTTTTTAATCAACGTCGTCATATCAAGGAACCCAGTCAGAGGTTCATCGGCTCCTTTTCGTACGTACCGGGACTTTCCTACTTCATCTGGAATGCATTTAAGAAGTTAGGGCTTGGAGTTGGAATTTGCCACCCCAGGTCAATATCACAATTCCTTCTTTCATTCGGAAGCCGCAGCACTTTACTTGCTAACGCAGGGGTATATTCCATACCCCTTCGATACCAGGATAGAAATACCAAATTTTATATTGGCATGACAAAGAGGTCCTTTGCGACTCGTTCGTCCGAACACAAAAGAGACGTCTTGAAGAATAAATTGTCCACTGCCCTATCTAGGGAGGTCATGACATCTTCTGCCGCTCCACAATGGGCCGATTTGCAACAGGTTGCTCCGTACACTACCGCCAGAGGTACAGCCATCAGGGAGTCTCTGGAGATCTTGTTTAGCAATGATGTCTGCAACGATGACGTGTCAATGGAGCTACCTTTGATATGGCGCATGTTCCTGCGTGCCTCTCGTGAAAAAACCTGATTCCTCTGTTTCCGCACGTGCCGTGCTGTCACGTTTTTATACATTTTATATTTCACATGAATATTTAAATTTTTCTGTACATTCATTTAGATTACCAACGTTGTTCCAAAACCACGTCTAAGCCTGAAGAAGGCACCCGTAGGTGCTGAAAGCTTGCAACCTGTTGTTTGCTGTCTTATGCCAATAAACGGATTTTATCGTTCTTTACTTAGTTGTTTGGCGTATTACTACCCGTTTTTATCTTGTTCTTATCTTGACTTAAACCTTGGGAGATCAAGGATGGTCAAGTCTCCTTCAGGCCTTTTCCTTGATCTTCCCTGCTGTTATTTTTATGTGTATACTTAACTATTCAGAATTATTAATTTTAATGTCTAACAGGAAGATCAATAAATGAAATGAAATAAAATGAAAAAGTTCCACGCTTTTTGTAAACATCGGAACATTTCATCTGGAAGACTTTCTTGAAACTGTAATCCTCGTTGAATCGTATCGAATGCTTTAGCATTTCTTCATGTCAATTTTTTTATAGCTATTCAACATCTTCACTCACTGTACACTGAAGAGCAATTGAATTAGAGATACCCGTTTAGTAACTTGTAGCACCATCTCTTGCCCTGATGACGGCGGCGATTCGTCTCGGCATGGACTCGACAAGACACCCGAAGCGTTGGGAAGCCATACGGATCCACGATCACTGAACAAGCTCCCACAGTTCACGAATATTTCATGGAGGGGGGGGGGTCATAGCCTCGAACATCTCTCTCGATGGCATCCCAGGTGTGCTCGATGGGATTGAGGTCAAGTGACGTACCTGGCCAAGGAAGGGAGGTCACGTCGGTGGAGTGTTCATCCAACCATTCGGATACAATTCGGGAGCAATGGCACGGTGCATTGTCTTGTTGCAGGATGAGGTCCCCAGTGGGATGCTGCAGACGCAGAAACGGGAGCAAATGGTCGTCTAGGATATCCCGGTAACGTTGACCTGTGAGGGACGATGTCACACGTACCAGGGGTGCCATTTCAGTCCACGTAAACAGTCCCCAGACGAGAATGCCACCCCCACCAGCTTAAAGAGTACCCTGCTGGTAAGAAGGATCTATCGCTTCATGTGGTTTGCGCCGTACTCGTATCCTGCCATCCGCATGTATTAACGTGAATCTCGACTTATCAGTCCAGGCAACATTTTTCCACATGTCTAGGGTCCAGTGGCGACGTTCCCGCGCCCATGCTAATCTTTGCACCTTGTGATGTGCGATCAGCAGCGGTACCCTCGTGGAACGATGGCTACTGTACCCCATTGCGAAGACATGGTTCTGGATGGTGTGGCTGCTTACACGCTTTTGTGCACCAGCGTCAAATTGCCGAGTGATTTCTTGCACTGTGACCCGTCTATCCGCTGTCACAATGCGAACTAGCCGACGATGACCCCGCTCATCCACACGCTGTTGTCCACGGCAGTTGGCCCTTGCAGGGATGGTTTTACCGGATTCGATGTACTCACGGTGCACCCGTGACACAGCAACTCGTGAAATACCAGTGCCTGGACGACTTCCGAGATGGAGTGACCCATTCGTCGGGCCCCGACAATTTTCTCACGATCAAATGCGCTTAGATCCTTCGTCTTACCCATACTGCGTCCGACTCTTACTGATTCCCGTCGCATCACTCCTTATATTGTCGGATCGCTGCATACGTCATATAGTTTCCGTTTACATGGCCGCCCACAGCGCGACATTTGCATAACGGCAGCTGTCTCTAATTTAATTGCTCTTCAGTGTACATTTTACTTGCATATTTATACTTATATAACTATGTTTCTATTGCACAGTATTGACACCGTTCCTTGAAGAATATGTGATTTAATGTCGTACAGGTTTCTGAAAGCTATTTTGCTTCATTTCAGGTTTTCGTGTTGTGCGCTCTTTTTGCTGTTTCCCAGGCAGCTGCAATAATTCCAACACTTCTCAGCACAGGCGCAAGTACGCAGTACAGGGCACAAGATGTAAGTACAGTAATGTCAAGTTCATTTTATGAAGAAAGGTTTTTGTAAAAATTCATGGAGAGGTTACCATTGCAACCGGTGCCACAGCAAAGTAATTTCTAACATTTTCAGTCAACTACAGAGTGACAATCTTCTTATTTCTTTACGATGCACAAATATCCTCAAAGTGGTTTTAAAATACTTTCTTATTTGTTTTCCATCCTTCCTGTAGTAGCTTTTTATGCTTTGAATAGGAACTTTCTACCATTTCTGTATCTCCCAGTTGTAAATGATTTAGCTATCTATTTATTTATTTAATTTAGTTGTCGCATCCAAATACATATCATAGTTGTATTGTTGTGACAATTAATGATTGTTGAAACAACTTGGAAGAGAGAGAGGGGAAAGTCCATTAGGCCTGATATAGCCCTGTTCTCCCTGAAGGGAAAGTTACAAAAAAACATTTAATAAAAGGCAAACCAGCATGCGACGACATTTAAATCTATGGAAATAATTAATATTAGTTACTCTTCCCCCATCTTTCACCCCTCCGTAGTCCGCTTCCCCACCATTCACTTGTCCCCTATTTTTCTCCGTGCCAGAACAGTCCAATTGGCGATAGTTCAGGGGGTTATAATATGAAAAGTGAAGCAACATTCGCCAGATTTCCATCAATTTAAAATATTACACTGATTTGATCTGTGAGTTAGGTTCAATTCAGAATCATACTCTCCCAGATCCGGACAACTCAACCAGAGATCATATTAGTATAACATATCATAACGTGTTGTTTGACATTTTCTGTGTTTTCCTCCAAAATTATTGTTAGTTTAGATTTTTCTCATGAGATACAATTTTGTTTTAGTTTTTTCTTGAATAGGTAGATATTGTTTATAGATGTTAGGTCAGGCAATGAGTTCCATAGTTTGGGACCAGAAGAGTTTATATTTGTCTTAACCGATATCTCCTGGGGAAACATTGGAATAAGTATTGTCCTGTTTCTAGTTTCATGTTGGTGTGTACGGATATTTAATGATATTAAATCATGATAGAGATCATTTCTGATTCTTTTAAACATCATTTTAACCAGATTATATTCATATACACTATCTACCTACGAGTAATTACACACAGCTGCAATCGACGATATCTGCGGTTAAATATCGTGTGGGAAACAACAACGCAACCAGTCGCATGCAAGATGCCACGCAGTTAGGAGCTCTCTGATTTCGAGAAAGGTGTAATCATCGGGTATCACAGAAATGGCCGATCCATACGTGACATATCCAGCGAGTTGAAATACCCAAAATCGACAGTGGCCTACGTGATTGGCAAGTGGAAGATGAGAGGTGCCTGTCGGAATGTGCCCCCACCCGGCAGATCCACAAACCTGTGAGTTTGAAACCGACGGGTGCTGGCCAGAGAAATTCGGAAGAACCGCACCAAATCGATGGGCCACATCAGCGAGGAGTTTCAACAGGCATCCGGGAGTATTATTTCGATGAATACCATCCGTAAGGAAGCCCATCTGCTCGGTTATCCTGGACGTGCTGCCACCCACAAGCCTTTGATCACCAAGTCCAATAGCGCTGCTCGGCTAACGTGGTGCAAAGAACGTCGACAGTGAACCGCTGAACAGTGGAAACAGGTTCTCTGGAACGACAAATCAAGGTTCACCCTCTACCGTTCGGATGGCAGGGTCTGGGTTTGGCGTCTGCCTGGAGAACGCCTCCTGCCGGCATGTATTGTGCCAACTGTGAAGTTCGGCGGCGGTGGGATTATGCTGTGGGGGTGTTTCTCCTGGTATGGCACGGGAGCCTTGGTCGCAATTCTTGGTAGACTCAACGCCGAGACCTACTGCACCATTTTGGATGACCATGCGCTTCCTACGTTTTGGCAGTTTTACGGGGTGGACCCAGGTTACTTTCAGGATGACAATGCTACCTGTCATGTTGCAAGAGATCCACCATGGCTTGGTATGGTGACAATTGGGTTAATCGAATAGACTGGCCTGCGCAGAGCCCGGACCTTAACCCTATCGAGCACCTCTGGAACGAGTTGGAGCGTCGACTTAAGGGGTGCCCCCACCGTACGAAATCGGGGAGGGAACTAACCTGTCTTCTCCAAGCCGAGTGAAAGAAAATACCGATAGCAGTCGTACAACGCCTGGTTGAGATTATGCCCCGGAGGGTCGCAGCTGTAATCTCCGCTCGTGGAGGTTCCACCAACTATTGAAGGTGAATAAACTTCGTTTTCCTTTGCTATCACTGGTGTCCAATTACTTGTTGGTAGATAGTGTAGTTGTTTTATGGTAAGAATATTATAATCATTCCGGTTTACTTTAGTCGTTGAAACATGTAGGGTTGATAGTTATTATGGAATTTTAAATTTATTAATCCAAATATTTGATTCTTTTGTTTTGCAGCACTTGGAGTTTGTAAATATTATATTTAGGGCAAGAATTTCTGGGATCGTCTTGCCAACTTTGATTTGTTTTTCGATGCACGCAACGGTTCACGCAATTCGCTGAATCATATGGCCTACGTAAGGATTGAACAATTCCTCCCAAGTGCTTATCGAAATAGAATGGTTCTATAAAGGAATCAACATTAATAGACTTAAATTGATAACCTATGATTTGCTGATGGCATTCTTATTATTGCAAACAATATGGAAGATTTAAAAGAAATGATAGAAGATTTAGTAACTAAATCAAGATAAATTGGATTACAATTTAACTTTGAGAAACCAAATTAGTGAAAAACCGAAAAGGATGCAATGAAAGAGATAATATTATTAAGGTAAACAATAAAGAAATTGAAATAGTAGATGAGTATGTATAGTTAGGTAAATTGGTAACAATGAAGAAACAGGGAGTCATATGGAAGAAGTGAAAAGAAGAACAGAAATGAGATCGTCAGCTTTTGAAAAAATTGAAGAGATTTTTAAATAGTAATATAAAGCCTGCAAATAGAGTAAGACTCTTCAACCAATTTGTATTAGCTGTTATGATATACGGAGCAGAAACCCGGCAAATCCAAAAAGAAATGATAGACAAAACGCAAGAAGCAGAAAGAAGAATGGAAAGAAGTCTGCTAAACACTAGACTCAAAGATAAAATCAAAAATGAAGAAATAGGAGCTAAAACAAATTTTTTAGATATTGGAGAAGACATACTTCGAAAGAAACGGAAATGGTCTGACTGCATTGCAAGGCTGAAGGACAATACATTGACAAAAGTTATAGTGGAGTGGCGGCCACATAAAGGTTAAAGTTCAGCTGGAAGACCTGAAAGAAGATGGTTACATGATATGAGGAAAACAATTGGAATTCTTTGGCACCAACAAGTTCAGGATAGGAAAAGATGGAAAGAATGGGGAGATACCTTATAACGAAGTAAATTTCTTCGTCATTGTTGGTCCACGCCGGGGATCGAACCCGAGTCCACTTATTCCGGAACAAGTCGCTCTACCAACTGAGCTACGCAGACGTTCGTTCTTGCTGATATCTGCCTTTACGTCGTGTGCGTCCTGCGGGGCAGACACGTCACATCTCACCCCCCCCCCCAATCTCCCGAAAGAGGCACTCGGATCAGCCGTGACCATGAATCGTCGTAGGTAGTCATCCGCTGAAGAACGTGCACTTAAGAACTCCCAGTCAATCTGGTGTGTGGAATGCAACGTCACACACATTTTATTTTTCGAAGCGCTGAAGAAGGGATTCTCTTATTTTTCCCATCTCGCGGTGTGGAAAGAACATCACACCATTACGAGATCTTTAACGGCCGGGTCATCCAGGAAGTTCGGGCGCCATTATAACGAAGTGTCTTTTCGTACTGAACTTTTATCGCTTTTCTTACGTTATTTTAAAACATAACCATACGATGAAAGAGTTCCTAAATTAAACCTTAACGGCCAGACGAAACATTTAAACAGAAGTCAAACTTACGGAAATTGGCTTTATTCTATATAATTTCATCAATACAACATAGCACTTCACATTTTACTTAACCAATCAGTATCAACCACATCCACATTCAACACCCCACACTCCACACTAGCAACTGTTGAATCGTAGTTTTTCTCTCTGGTTCTTATCTCATAACAGGCATACGTCACGTTTATTCGACCTCAATTGTATTGCCAACAGTATTCGTTTGAGAGAGAAGATATCACGTTAAGTGTGAAGTATAACTGAGAACAAACTCAAAATTTACATAGGGAAAGAAACTAAAAAGTAAAGTTAATTTAGAATATACGTCACAACCTGTAGGCAAAAGTGGCTATAAAAAGGAAAGTTAATTTAGAATGTATGTCACAACCTATAGGCAAAAGTGGCTATAAAAAGTTTAAAAAAAGGAGAAGGAAGAAAGCTCATGGAAATCAACAGATTTTTTTCATTAGGAGTTAAATCACTATCATTAGCATCTAAGGATAAAAGCAATCTTCTGTCCCTAATTTAGGATCACTGGTTCCAGAAAAGAGAGAGTTTCTGCGCTGGGACCAACGAAACACTCGTGAGTCACCTGGAACTAGAGCTCGGACCAAACTCGTGTGGTTTGCTCGACGTCCGCAATTCAGACCACTCGGCATTTTGAGGGGAGGTCGTCAGACTATAATTGTTCTTAAAATAGCGTGCATTTCCCATTGCTATCCAGACCACTCCACATTTTGAGGGGAGGTCGTCAGACTGTAATTGTTCTTAAAATAACGTGCATTTCCCATTGCTATTCTCGAGGTGCCACTATATTTTCCTTAATTGCATTGAACGCGCAGTCTATAAGTAAGACTATCTAGAAGGTACTGGCTAAGTACTTTTCTATGAAAAGGAACAGCCATTTTCTATTAAAAACCATGCAGTTTCTTCGAGAATAACTGTATCTAATAAATGAGCATATAGTTTGAAGATATGTATTGAGAAACGATTAAATAGGTGCAAAATGAAGCGCAGAAGTGACTGCCAAGCTTCAATTCGCACACCAGCAGCTTTTTCAACACGCTATATTAACGACAAATTCTAAATAAAACAAAAGATAAAATTAAAGTGAGCAATGCACACGCTTCTACACTGGCGTGCAAAAATTAAGGACGAGATGGTTTTTCGAATGTAACGTCGTGCAAAAGTGCTCCACATCGACTCAAATCATACCATACGATCCCCAAGATGTAAGAATATGGGACAAGTGAGCAAACCGTCCAAACAAGGAATCCAAAGTATGCAAAGGCACTTTATTGAAAAGGTAGCTTCGAGCACAACCGGACAGAAGACAGAAACGTCCGTGTGACAGGCGGCTGCCAATAAAAATCCAGTCTTTAGTAGGGGATATCATCACCCCTGACTACGTGCAAGATTTACAACGTCTGTCCACGCTGAGGACGAGGTTGTCAAGGAGCTGTTGAGGCATCGCGGCTCATTCGTCTTGTAGCGCCAATCGCAGCTGCGGAATCGTTGCTGGCGGCTGGTGATGTGCTGCCAAGCGTCTCCGAGAAGGTCCCACACGTGTTCGATTGGACTTAGGTCCGGGGACCTTGCGGGACAATCCATGCGTTGAATATCTTCACTCTCCAACAGCTCTGCGACAGCCACTGTAAGATGAGGTGTAGCGTTGTCGTCCATGAAGAGGAACTCAGGACCCACAGCACCTCTAAACAGACGCACGTGAGGCCGGAGAACTTCGGTACAATTGCGGACACCAGTGACTGAACCTCCTTGGAAGATGTGGAGGTCAGTACGGCTACCAAGCATGATACCACCCCAAACGAGAACTCCGCCACCTCCAAACCGGTCCCTTTTGATGATGTTGGAGGTGTGATTGCGTGTTCCCAGCTCTCTCCTGATGTGTATACTTCCAGAATTTCTCTTCAGACTAAATCGGCTCTCATACGTAAAGAGAACTCGAGACCCATTGCTGATGTGTCCAGTTCTTGTGTTCCTGGCATCACAGAAATCGCCGTCTCCAAGGAGCAGGCGTTAATGGCACACACCGTACTGGTCGTCGTGCAAATAGACCACCTTTTTGCAGCATCCTGTCCACGGTAAAACGCGATAACGGACGTCCAGTTTTCTGTTGCATGTGCCTTGCGATTTCTCCCGCTGTCTGCCGTCTGTCTCTTCTCACCTGTAGGACAATATACCGGTTGTCCGCCGACGTGGTTGCTCGTGGACGACCACTGCTAAACTCTCGGACAGCTGTTCCGGTCGTTTGAAATGCTCTCCAAGCTCGTGAAACGATGCTGTGAGCGATCCCGAACTCCTCGGCCACAGTAGTCACACTTCGACCTTCTTCCAACTTCCGAATGACGCGACCTCGGGTAAAGTCATCCAGATGTCGTCTGCTTGATTGCCTGTTGGCCATATCACACGGTGACAGCAACTCTACGTTGTTCAAACCGATGTACACCGTGCAATAGCTTTCACCGAATTGCTGAGCGCACACTGCCCGTGTGCTTTGTACCCTTCCGACACTCCTCCTACCGACGTCATGCTGCATATATGCGCATGCCCTACCGTACCGGACCCTAGTCTATCTCCTGAGTGGTCTTTCGGTCCGTTCTGCCTGCTCGTTCCGCTGTTATGCTAATTTCTCCTCTTCGTCCTTAATTTTTGCACACCAGTGTGTAATCAAACGTAACAGCTCGCGATGCAGTTTTTGATGAAGTAATTCAAATATAGATTATTTTGTCCAAGTTTAACAAAATAGTCCATACACGTGATATTAATAATTCGGTTCAGAAGTAATCGTTACAAATCTGGTATGAAATTTCTTCAACAATATCTGTTACACTGCTCCACATGGAAATTGCCCCACTCAGAAGGAGTGATAATAGATGGGTGAAATTGAGCAAGCAAATAGGAATGCATAAGGGTTTACCTTAATGTTATTTTCAGCCGCGTATAATTATTATCAGATAAGATAATGCAGTGCAATTAGTACGCTAAGTGGTTGCATCGCCGAGAACGGCTTTTTTTTTTTTTTTTTTTTTGATTGAAGGTTTAACGACCACCGTGAGCAACTCAATGGGCTATAAGCAGTCGCCCGTCCCTAATTTAGGGTCACTGGTTCCAGGGAAGGGAGAGAGCCAGTGCCGTAAGACAAACACAACATCCATGCCTCACCGGGATTCGAACCCGTACCCCGTTCGGACGAATGATCAGAGGCCATCGCTTAGACCACTGCGCCACCGGGGCGGCCGAGAACGGCTATACAGGCAGCAATACGACATGGCAATGAGTCATGCTGTCGACGGTTTACGTCCTGAGGAATCAGCGATGCAATTATTCTTTTTATAATTTTCAAAAAATAGGGTAAGACTTTTGTGCTATCCTGCATAAATACATTTAGCTCAGTTTCGTTGTTTAGATTTCATCATGTTTAACTTTTATTGACTTTTGGAAACACAATATTTCCTTCTGTTTTATTTTACAGAGCATTGGAAATTACAACTTCGGATACAATGAAGGACATCTGAGTGGTGGAACCTTTCGCAAAGAAGCCGGTGACGTCTTTGGTAACAAGATTGGTTCCTATGGTTTGACCGATGCCGACGGAAGATCCCGCGTTGTCAACTACGTTGCTGATGCTGCTGGATTTCGTGCTGACATCCACACCAACGAACCCGGAGTCGAACCCAAGGATCCGGCATCTGCCACTATCAACAAGGCCATCGCCGTAGCTCCAGCTCCAATTGTTGCCTACTCAGCTCCTGCCGGAGTTGTTGCAGCACCCGCACCAGTTGTTGCAGCTCCAGCAGTCGTTTCAGCTCCTGTTGCTTCTACAACTACAGTACACTATACAGCTGCAGCTCCAGTGCATTACGGCGTTGCAGCTCCAGTGCATTACGGCATTGCAGCTTCACCTCTGGCTTTGGGATACGCTCACGGGCTGCCTCTTCTCAATCACGGCATTCTTGGAGCTCATCTGATCTAAAAGCACAAAACTAAAACAGTCATATATCATACACTAAGTTCTGTGAATTTTCAAACCACCATTAGCAATGCTAGTCAAGTGCTGGCTCGAAGCAGTGAAAATTTGAAATAAAATACATCGATATGAACTTGTGTCTAGTGGTTCTGTTTATTTAGTTTCTTTTCTTTGCGAATTTCTGTTTTGTCCTTCATCTCTATTCATTCTTTATTTTTTATATTAAGAGATTTCTTCTTCCAACAGGATAGACTTGAATTGCAGCTTTTCTGTGGTTGATGTTATTTCTAAAATTAACAGTGAACGTTGTTCTACACTATCTACCAACACGTAATTGGACACCCCTGCAATCGACGATACCTGTGGTCCTGATACACGTCACGGCGGCAGCCGCTGTTAAATATCGTGTGGGAAACAACAACGCAACCAGTCGCATGCAAGATGCCCAGCAGTTCGGAGCTCTCTGATTTCGAGAAAGGTGTAATCGTCGGGTATCACAGAAATGGCCGATCCGTACGTGACATATCCAGCGAGTTGAAGTATCCAAAATCGACAGTGGCCTACGTGATTGGCAAGTGGAAGGTGAGAGGTGACTGTCGGAATGTGCCCTGACCCGGGAGACCCACAAAACTGGGAGTTAGAGACCGACGGGTGCTGGCCAGAGAAATTCAGAAGAACCTCACCAAATCGATGGGCCTCATCCGCGAGGAGTTTCAACACGCATCCGGGAGTGTGCTTTCGATAAATACCATCCGTAAGGAAGACCATCTGCTCGGTTATCATGGACGTGCTGCCGCCCACAAGCCTTTGATTACCAAGTCCAATAGCGCTGCTCGGATAACGTGCTGCAAAGAACGTCGACAGTAGACCGTTGAACAGTGGAAACAGGTTCTCTGGAGCGACGAATCAAGGTTCACCTTCTACCGTTCGGAGGGCAGGGTCTGGTTTTGACGTCTTCCTGGAGAACGCCTCCTGCCGGAATGTATTGTTCCAACTGTGAAGTTCGGCGGCGGTGGAATTATGCTATGTTGGTGTTTCTCCTGGTTTGTCACGGGGACCTTGGTCGCATTTCCTGGTATACTCAACGCCGAGACCTACTGCACCATTTTGGACGACCATGCGCATCCTGCGTTGTGGCAGTTTTACAGGTGGACCCATGTTACTTTCAGGATGACAATGCCACCTGTCATGTTGCGAGATCCACCATTTCTTGGTATGGTGACAATTGGGTTAATCGAATGGACTGGCCTGCGCAGAGCCCGGATCTTAACCATATCGAGCACCTCTGGGAGGAGTTGGAGCGTCGACTTAAGGGGTGCCTCCACCGTCCGAAATCGGTGAAGGAACTGACCTGTCTTCTCCAAGCCGAGTGGAAGAAAATACCGCTAGCCGTCGTACAACGCCTGGTTAAGAGTATGCCCCGGAGGGTCGCAGCTGTAATCGCCGCTCGTGGAGGCTTCACCAACTATTGAAGGTGAATAAACTTTGTTTTCCTTTGCTATCACAGGTGTGCAATTACTTGTTGGTAGATAGTGTATATTCATGAGAATATTAGATGTATCCGCGTGTTCATGTGTCTACATCGGAAAGGAAAAAATATTCATTGAATAATGTGTTTACATCTAGTGTACGAAAAACGAATTTATATATATATATATTTTTTTGCGCATAAATAAATTCAGAGAGGAACTTAACAATGTTTTGAAAATATCAGATTCTTCATCCAAGATGACGGACTTTAAAGAGTAGATGAAGGTATGGGGTGATTCATAAGTCTGGAACCATCCCAAATATGTTTTAGACATTTAACAGCACATGAGAGTATCCATGCGTAATATAAACACATTGGACAAAGTATTACACCTCTGACACATGTTACACCACCCATCCGCCATACTGGATTCAACTTCAGTTTCTCAAATGGCAATAGGGTCATGTGACCACTCAAAGGTATGCGAAATTTTCTCAGAATAAAACTTAATGAGGTTTTGAAAATATCAGATTCTTAATCTAAGATGCCAGACTTTTAAAAGTAAATCAATGTACATTTGCCAGATGCGAGATTTACAACGTAAATGTGTGTCTTCAGCAGATCAGAAGTTCCATCTCATCGACTACTATTTCTACATTCGTCTATTAAATATATATATATATATGGGATGTAAGGTCAGGTGATGCGTAACATCACAGCCTCTCCTTGACAAATGTCAACCCCGCCTTCTCGTGGTGCATCCTGTTCCTACTAAAGGGGCTCTGACGACCGCCAATAGCGGTATAACTATACCATCGGGATTAGAGGAAATTCTATCCCACACTCACCAACCCGCTTGGCCAGCGTGGTGAGTTATGGCCAAACCACTCCAAAATGACTCCACAACTTAAATCTTGGCCCTCAGTCTCCGGCAGCTGGAATGTACCTGGCCAAGGCAGCGGCCAGTGCGACATGAAGGCAGAGGGTGCTAAGAATCCCCGGAGGACCGGACTAGGCTGCCATCTGATGCTGACCTTGGCAACGTACAATGGACGCTCCCTATCTTCTGATTCAAGGCTTCTTGAATTGGAAGAGGAACTACAAAGGATCCGGTGGGACATCGTCGGGCTAAGTGAGGTAAGGAGAAAAGGAGAAGATCTCATCGAACTGAAAAGTGGACATCTCTTCTACTATCGTGGTTCAGATACTGGCAGAACTAGTGGTGTTGGATTTATAATAAACAAGAAACTGAAGGATAAAGTTGTAGAAGTTGAAAGTTCCTCTGACAGAGTTGCACGGCTTGTTATCCAACTCTCGAAAAGATACCAGGCTCAGATTATTCAAACTTATGCACCCACCACAAGTCATGCTGAAGAAGAAATTGAAGAATTTTATGAGGAAATTCGTGATCTAAATAATAAAGGTAAGCAGCACTTGAAGATAATTATGGGAAATTTCAATGCAAAAATAGGGCAAAGGCAACAGAATAAAACTTCAGTAGGTAAATTCGGCCACGGCAACAGAAACCAGCGTGGAAATACTCTCGTTGAGTTTGCAGAGGCAGAAGGGTTTTTTATCATGAACTTCTTTTTCAAGAAAAAGCCCCACAGGAAATGGACATGGAGACATCCAAATGAGATGACAAGTGAAATTGATTTTATTATGTGAAACAAAAAATTCGTCATAGAAGACTGCAGTGTGCTAAACAAGTTTAACACAGGTAGTGGCCATAGATTGGTGAGATGTAAGATGCACCTCAACACTAAACTCGAACGTGGCAAGCTCACAAGACAAACAGAATGTATTGACATAACCAACCTTAAAACACACCATAATACCTTCAAGTTGGAACTGAAGAACAGATTCTCTGCTTTAGAAGGCCTAACATCGGAAGAAGTGGATATTTCTGAAGTTAACAGAAACGTAACCAAAGCTCTTAGGGAAACAGCAACAAAATTAGCTGAGTCTAAGAACAAGTTGCATGTGAACAGATTATCAGGAAAAACCAAAATGTTGATGCAAAAAAGAAGAGAGATGAGGACAACTAAAGAAGATGTGACTTCCAAAGTGAAATATATAGAGCTATGCAAGACAGTACGAAAAGGTATCCCTGAAGACGTAAGGAAATTCAACTGTGAACTAGTGAGGAAAGCAATTGAAAACAACCAAAGCCTAAAGATAGCAAAGGGACATGTCAGTAAGGGAAGAAAACAGATTATGGCACTGAGAAAAGAAGATGGTTCTGTAACAAGAAATAGAGGCGAAATTTTGACAAGAGTGAAAGATTTCTACTCCAAATTTTATGAAAGGGATGATGCATGTACTCCAGACATCATGCAAGGTACCAGTACCAGAGTTCTTCCTGTCCTCCCAGCAGAAGTTGCACATGCAATCAAGAACATGAAGCGGGGGAAAGGTCCAGGAGAAGATGGAATTACTGTAGACATCATAAAAGAAGCAAGTGGAGAAATCGAAACAGTACTCGCCCAAATTTTCACTCGATGCCTTAATGAAGGGAAGATGCCTGAGGATTGGAACAACTCTACAATGATCCTGCTACATAAAAAAGGTGACATTGAGGATCTCAGGAACTACAGACCTATCAGCCTCCTATCATTGGTTAATAAAATCTTCACTAAAATTCTTTCACACCGTTTGAAGGTAACACTGGACATGGCTCAACCGAGAGAACAAGCTGGATTCAGGAGTGGCTACAGCACTATAGATCATATCCACGTACTGTGAGAACTAATTGAAAGAGCGAGGGAATATGAACTTCCATTGTGCATGGCTTTTATTGATTATGAAAAAGCCTTTGATTCAGTGAAACCATCAGCAGTTACAATGGCTCTGAAATCCTGCGATATTGAAGATGCATACATTAATATTATTAATAACATCTATGAAAATGCAAGTGCAAAGATTCGGCTGTTTGAAAATACAACACACATAAAAATTGGAAAGGGAATGAGGCAAGGTGACACCATATCTCCGAAGCTCTTTAATGCCACATTGGAAAATGTCTTTCATTCACTGAACTGGGAAAACAAAGGGATAAAGATTAATGGAGATTATCTAACTCACCTTCGATTTGGTGAAGACGTAGTCATTTTTGCAACTACCCTATTAGAGCTGCAGAGTACGATCCAGGAACTTGCTGACATGAGTAAATAAGTGGGATTAAAAATGAACTTTCAGAAGACAAAACTGATGTACAATGCTTTTACAAGAAATAAAGATTTATCGATTGATGGAGAAAAGCTGAATATAACAGATACGTACGTTTATCTATGATAGCAGATATCAAGCAAAGGGTCACATTGATGAAGAAATTAATCGGCATATAAAACTTGCCTGGAGAGCTTTTGGAAGAAACAGCATAATATTCAAGAGCAATATGCCATTTTGTCTCAAAAGAAAAGTGTTTGATCAATGCATCCTTCTAGTGCTAACGTATGGTGCAGAGACGTGGACCTTAACTAAAAGAGACTTACAAAGGCTGCAGACAACTAAAAGCAGCATGGAGAGGTACATGCTTGGTGTAACCAGGAGAGATAAGAAGAGGAACTCGTGGTTCAGAAAAATGACAAGAGTGGAAGACATCATGATGAGAGTAAAATCCCTGAAATGGCAATGGGCTGGACATATTACCAGAAGTGCAGACCATCGATGGACAGCCGAAATTTTGGACTAGATTCCAAGGGACAGGAAGAGACCCAGAAGAAGACCACATATGAGATGGGTAGATGAAATTTGAAAGTATGCGGAAGTGACATGGAGGAGACTGGCACAAGACAGACCGTTGGGGAGGAAACGTGGGGAGACATTCGTCCAGCAGTGGATTGATAATGGTTGACAATGATTATGATGATGATGATGATGATGAATGGGTTAATTGGTATGTATATATATATATACCTATCACGTATGGCTTTAATTGATTATGTAAAGGCCTTTGATTCAGTGAAACCATCAGTTCGCAAAGCCTTTGAAATCCTGCGGTATTGACGATGCGTAGTATATTTACATTATTAGTAACATCTACATAAATGCAAGTGCTCAGTTTCGGCTGTTTTAGGATGCAGCAGGAATGAAAATTGGAAAGGGAGTGAAAATGTGTAACACCATATTTCCTAAACTCTTCAATACCCCACTGCAGAATGTCTTTCAATCAGTGAACTGGTAAACCAAGGGGATAAAGATTAATGGGGATTATTTAACTCATCTTCGTTTTGCTGATGACATAGTCATTTTTGTAACTACAACTTCAGAGCTGCAGAGTATGATCCAGGAACTTTCCGACAAATGTAAAGAAATGGGGTTGAAAATGAACTTTAAGAAAACAAAGCTTTTACAAGAAATGGAGATTTAGCGATTGATGGGGAAAATCAAGAGTTAACCGATATCTATATGTTTACTTCCAGTAACAGATATCAAGCGACGGCCACATAGACGAAGAAATTAATCAGCGTATAAAACTTTGCTAGTGAACATTTAGAAGAAACAGTACAGTTTTCAAGAGCAACATACCTGAATGTAAAAGTGTTTATACAATCAATGCATCATTGCAGTTCTTACGTACGAAGCAAAGACATGGACGTTAACTAAGAAAGATATACAAAGGCTGCAAACAACTGAAAGGGTATGGAGAGATGCGTGCTTAGTGTTACCAGGACAGCTAGGAAAGGGAACCCGCGTGGATCAGGAAAATGACAAGAGTGGATGACATCATGATCAGAGTAAAATTACTAAAATGGCAGTGAGCTGGATATATTGCAAGGAGAGGGGATCACTGATGGACTACAGAAACATGAGACTGGTTACCGAGGATAGAAAAATACTCAAAAGACGACCGCGATGAAATTCGAAAGCATGCCGGAGTGACATGGATGAGGTTGGCTCTAATAAGACTGTTGTGGTAGAACAATGGGGAGACCTTCGTCCAGCAGTGGATTGATAATGGTTAACAATTATATGTACAGTATGTTCGCTGTATAAGAAGTAGGCCGATTGTGGCTTGAACGAGTGAATGTTCGCATCAGAAAGCATAGGTGACCCTTAAGCTTTGTAATTCAAAGTGGTCAGTCCTGGGAATATTTGACACTATGGCGTATAAACTGGAGAGCAATTGAATTAGAGATGCCTGTCTAGTAACGTGTAGCACCACCTTTCTCCTTGATGACGGCGGCGATTCGTCTCGGCATGGAATCGACAAGACACCAGAAACGTTGGGTAGCCATACGGATCCACGACCCCTGAACAAGCTCCCACAGTTCACGAAGATTTGATGGAGGGGGTCAGCGCCTCGAACATCTCTCTCGATGGCATCCCAGCTGTGCTCGATGGGATTGAGGTCAAGTGACCTAGATGGCCAAGGAAGCGAGGTCACGTCGGTGGAGTGTTCATCCAACAATTCGGATACAATTCGGAAGCGATGGCACGGTGCATTGTCTTGTTGCAGGATGAGGTCCCCAGTGGTTTGTTGAAGACGCACAAACGGGAGCAAATCGTCGTCCAGGATATCCCGGTAACGTTGACCTGTGAGGGTCGATGCCACACGTACCAGGGGTCCCATTTCCTCCACGTAAACAGTCCCCAGACGAGAATGCCAACCCCACCAGCTTTAAGAGTACCCTGCTGGCAAGAAGGATCCATCGCTTCATGTGGTTTGCGCCGTACTCGTATCCTGCCATCCGCATGTACCAACGTAAAACTCGACTCATCAGTCCAAGCAACATTTTTCCACATGTGATGTGCGGTCAGCAGCGGTACCTTTGTGGGACGATGGCTTCTGTACCCCATAGCGGTTCTGGATGGTGTGGCTGCTTACTCGTTTTTGTGCACCAGCGATAAATTGCCCATTGATTTCTTGCACTGTGGCCCGTCTATCCGCTGTTACAATGCAAACTAACGGATGATGAACCCGCTCATCCACACGCTGTTGTCCACGGAAGTTGGCCCTTGCAGGGATGGTTTTACCGGATTCGATGTATTCACGGTGTACCCGTGACACAGTTTCTCGTGAAAATCCCAGTGCCTGCACGACTTCCGTGATGGAGTGACCCATTCGTCGGACCCCGACAATTTGCCCACGATCAAATGCGCTTACATCCTTCGTCTTACACATACTGCGTCCGACTCTTACTGATTCCCGTCGCATCACTCCTTATATTGTCGGATCGCTGCATACGTCATGTCGTTTCCGTTTACAGGGCCGCCCACAGCGCCACATAACGCCAGCTGTCTCTAATTCAATTGCTTTTCAGTGTAGAGAATGCTAGTAGGAAATGAGCTTAGCGAAAAAAAGTCTTCCCAGAAATAGTAATGTTGGCGATTTTATAAATGAACGATTATTCAACCGATTAATCGGCTAACGAATGCTGATTAATCAGTTAAAAATTTTAGTCCATTAACACTTCAACAATGACGTATACGCAATCTTAAACGTTAAAAATAAACAATGCCCCCATTGCGTATGAAATGTTTATATCCTGACTTCAAAGTGAATTCGACGTGCTGTTTTGGATAGTTCATCAAGTACTGCATGAGTTGTAATCGTGATATCTCTATGTACACTATATTGACAAAAGTCACAGACACCTAGAAGAGAAACACAACATAGGATTTATTGACATACATTAGTATGGTGTCGGTCAACCTTTGGCCTTAATGCATGCACTGACTCTTCGAGACATGCTTTCGACAAGGTTTCGGAACACAGCGATAGGTATGCGCTTCCATTCAGTACATAATGCTGCAGCTAACTGTTCCTTAGTAGTAGGCCTTAGTTCCAAACTTCTTATGCGGCGCTCTAATTCATCCCATAGGTGCTCTATGTGATTAAGATCAAGGCTATGTGCTGGCCAATCCATACACGATACGGAATTATCGTCAAACCACGTTGTAACAATCCTTGCTTTATGGCTCTGTCCATTATCTTGCTAGTAGCAACCAGGCTCGGTTGCATATTAGTATTGCCGCAGAGTTGGTAGGGCATAATTGTCCAGAATATCGAGGTAGACGTGCTGGTTAACAGGTTTGTCCACGATAACGAAAGCGCAGCGACCATACCACGAAAAACGCCCACACACGAGTACACTGCCAGCTCCAAACTTAACCGTAGGAACAATGCACTATGGTAAGTAGCGTATCCCCGGCTGCCGCCACGCCCACATCCGGCCATCAGACTGATGGATCGTGTATCTGGATGCATCAGTCCATAGAACCCGTTTCCATTGATCTACGGTCCACGATAAATGTTCTTTACACCATGCTAAACAAGGAGTAGCATTGCGAGTGGAGATAAAAGTCTAATGAGCAGCCGCACGACCACGGTAACCCTTGGAATGAAGATATCTGCGAATGGTACGTGTACATACCGAGGTTCCAGCATTTTTACTCACCTGTACTAAGGTCTTGTGCAGTACTTCGTCGATTAGCTGTAACGACTCTCCAGAGGCTTCGACGTCGTCTATCATTGATTTTCTTTGGTTTGCCGATACGTTTTGCTGCTTCGGGCACGCCGTGTGTCTTCCACTTATTCAGTACATCCAAACCAGCTGACTTGGGTATGTTTAAACGCCTCTCGATTTCTCTTATGGAAAACCCACTAATATAACACCCAATAATCTTTACTTACTCAAAGTCAGTTCTCTCCCTCCTCGAAATTTTCACTCAACCCCATAGTGCGATATGATCGCTGTTAGCTGGCTTGTTTTTATAGCGTTTGGAGCTGTACCGTGCATCTTAACAATACAGCGGATCCGTTCATTTGCTTTTGAAGGGGTACCCGGTAACTTTTGTCAATATAGTGTATATTTAATACTGCTAATCCATTTAACGACTTTCACTGATTGTGTTTCCGTACGTTTTCAGTCGTCGTAACTTTCAGAATGATCGTTCATTCACTGCGGTAATTACTGGCCATGTTGCGAGCATTTGTAAGTGTTTTCTTACTGTTGAAAATACATTTTCATCGCATATGAAAAATGCGTCATGACCATTTCTCGGAATATTTTAAATATATTTTAATCGTCATGACCATTTCGAGAAATGGTCATGACGATTAAATATTTTTTTTTCATTTCATTTTATTATTTCTGCTGTTACAGGTTATTGAATAATGATAACAATTATTGACAGTTATAAAATAACAGCAAGGAAGCTCCAGGAAAAGGCCTCATTGAGTCCTGTCTAAGCCCGGAGCTCCCTGAAGGAAATTTACAAGTCAAGTACAGCAATGTTCACCACCAGCCATTAGTATAACTCTTTCTCCCCCCCCGCACCCTGTTATTCCCTTAAATAGTTAGCTTAATAGGTATGCTTTTAATTTTTTCTTATAGAGATTAAAGTTATTAATGAATGTCAGTTCTCTGGGCAATGAATTCCAAAACGCCGGCCCACAATAATTTAAACTTTGTTTCATAGTTAAAGTTTTAGGGAGCAATGGTATAAGTGCCTGTTGATTTCTTGTATTATGTTGATGCGTAAATGTAGATATTTTAATTAATTCCTGCTCTATGTTATTTTTTACTCTTTTGTACATGATTTTACCCAAGTTAAAATTATATAGTTGTTTAATAGTCATTATGTTATATTTGTTAGGGTCAACTCTTGTATATGTATGTATACATGATTGAGAAAAAATAACATTATTACAACTATATTTTAAATCTAATAATCTAATATACTTGTTTTGAAGTATTTGTAAGTTTTTAATATTAGATTGAGTTGTTTGACCCCATGTTAATATTCAGTAGTTAAGATGTGTATGAACTAAAGTAAAATATATTAATTTTAATGTTTTAACAGTAAGATTTGTCAGGACATGACTTACAATTCCTATATTTTTTGATAATTTATTCAAGAGATTATCAATGTGTTTATTCCATTTTAAATCATTATTAAGTTTAATACCTATGTAAGTAAACTCATTTGCTAGTTCAATTGATTTCTTGTAGAGAAGTAATGGTATATTAATAAGTTGATTTGTTTGTTGTCTTGAAAAAAAAACTGCTTTAGTTTTATCTGTATTTAATACAAGTTCATTAGCAGCCAACCAATTTGTGTATTTTTGCAATTCAATATTACTTAGTAAAATGATTTCTTTTAGATTAGTACCCTTAAATAACAATGTAGTGTCATCTGCATAGAGGATAATACTGGATTCAGATTCGATGTTAAAAATGTCATTAATGTAGATATTAAATAATAATGGTCCAAGTATTGAACCTTGGGGTACACCCAGTTTAATATTTTCCTTTGTTGAGTAATAATCCCCCAGTTGAGTAAACTGAATTCTGTTTGATAAGTAATTTGTAAAGACTGCATGAGCAGTACCCCTTATTCCTATATTATGTAGTTTTGATAGTAATATGTTATGGTTTAATGTGTCAAAAGCCTTTGTTAAATCCAAAAAAATAGCAACAGTTAAGTTTTTTTCCTCAAAATTTTTCTGAATTATATCATGAATATGGAGAAGAGCAAGATCTGTTGATTTATTTGATTGAAATCCAAATTGGTTTTTTGTCAATAACTTTATATTTCTGTAAATAGGATAACAATTTATTGTAAATTAATTTTTCAAGTAATTTTGCAAAGATTGATGTCTTAGATATTGGGCGATAATTATTTTCATCATTGTGTGATCCTGCTTTATATTTAGGGGTAATTTTTGTAATTTTCAGCTTATCAGGAAAAATTCCTGTATCAAGAACAGAATTAAAAATTTGAAGTAAAGGATCAGATATCTCATCTGCAATATATTTAATTGCCCGTGAATTAATTTCATCAGATCCAGAACCTGATGATATTCTTATGTTCTGAAATTCCACTAACAATTCAGTTTTTGTAATATCTGTAAAATGAAAATTATTAGGGAGATATGCTTTTTGTAAATAACTAGAGTAATGTGTATTAACCCTTTTTAACTTTTGTTTTATTGTAACTGGGGTAGTTGTAAAATGATGATTCAGTTGTGTAGCAATGTCCTGTTGATTACTTATTTTCATATTATTTATAGTTAGATGAGATGGTAATATCGTTTTAGGTGTCCTACCAAGTAATTGATTAAGATGCTTCCATGTTAGTTTAGATGAATTTTGGGAGAATATATTAGCATAATAATTCCTTTTAGTAGTTCTTAATTCAGAGTTCAGCCTATTTCTATATTGTTTAAAATAATTAAAATCTGATTGTTGTCTAGTTTTAAGGAATTTAGAACATAACTTATTCCTTTTTTTAATGCACTTAAGTAATGTATCTGTAATCCATGGTTTTCGAAAACTTTTTCTGGATTTATTGCTTAGTAATGAAATAGGAAAACATATGTCATAGATATCTTTTAGTTTTGTAAAAAATATTTCATATTTTAAATTAGGTGATGAATATGTGTCCAATTCACTCCAGTTTAAATTCTTTAATTTATTTTTAAAGATTTCTAGATTTTTTTTGTTTATAAGTCTCATTTTAGAAACTTCATGTATTTGAGCCTTTTTAAGTATGTGTTTATGAATAATAAAAATAGGTAAATGATCACTAAAATTAAACTCCAATATTCCCGCAATAATTGGATCTTGTTGAATGTTAGTAATACACAAATCCAAAATTGTTTTAGAATGGGTAGTTATTCTGGTTAGCAATGTGATGGTATTTACAAAACCTGATGAATTTAAAATATAAATTAATTGATTAGTTATAGAATTATCCTGGGAAATATCAATATTTAAATCTCCCATGATAATAATTTTTTTCTTAACAAGGTTAGCATAGTTTAGAAATTCACCTAATATATTTAGACATATATTATAATCAGATTTAGGTTGTCTATAACACACCATGATTATGTAGAATTCATTTTGAATAGTTAATATTTCTATGTTAGAGTTTGTTATAGTAAAGTTGTTAACAGTTGAAAAGTCCCTATATTGATTATTAACATATATTGCAATGCCTCCTGTTCTTGAGCAATTTCTATTTAGGTTGAGTATGGTATAATTAGTTAACTGTGTTGAATAATCCCCACTTGGAAACCATGTTTCAGTTATACAGACAATATCTAACCCTGACTTAATTAAGTGTAATAAAGACTCCAGAAGTGTAATTTTGTTTGTTAGTGATCCTGCATTAATATGTATAATTTTTAATGAATTATTTAGGTTAGTTGTTATTAAGTGGTTCAACTGTTCAACTGAATAATAGCCATCCATCTTGTCCCCCACATCCCCCATTTCAGCCCTAATAATTTAGAATTTAATCAAGTCATTAAGAGGAGTTCATAAATTCATGTAGTTCCTCAATAGTCAGTATTTTCCCTTTTTGAGCTTCTTCATTTTTTTTTTATGAATAAGTTTCCATTCCATGTCCATGCGTACTTGATCCTTGACTGCTGCACCAGTGTCCTTTGCTTCCCAGTACAGAAGTTTATTTTAAGGGGTAAGATTTTCGTTTAAGTAGATTCTTGTTGCCCCTAAACCAGGCATTAGATCATTATTATAGGTAAGAGGTTTTTTCTTGGACATCCAAATGTTCCTAGTTGTTCTTGATTTGAACTGGATGAGCACTACTGAGTCTTGAGTCCTTTTATGCTTAGTTGGTAAAGGGTGAACAATATCAATACCTTTTGATAGATCCTTATCTATTTGTAATTTAGTTGCTAAGAGATCAACAAGGTTATTAAGATCTTCCTGAGATGCAACATTTGAAAGATCAATTCCATGTATTTCTATGTTTCTCAGCCTTTGATATTGATTCAGTTCATTTAATTCTTTATTTAATAATTTATTCTGTTGAAAATTATTCCTTTCCTGTATTTGAAGAGATTCTAATTTACTTTTTAGATCTTCATTACTGTGTCCTAGTGCAGTACATTTCAAAAGAACACTATCATACTGTTAACTCAAAAACTCAACAGAACGTTTGATATCTCTTAATTCCTCCCTGAGTTCTGGAATATGGTTTTGTTTAATTTCACTTATTTCCGTCCTGAGTTTCAGCAATAGAATCAAGCTTTAAACTGATATCTGTTAAAGATTGCTTAGCCGCCCCGGTAGCGCAGTGGTCTAAGCGATGGCCTCTGATCATTCGTCCGAACGGGGTCCGGGTTCGAATCCCGGTCAGGCATGGATGTTGTGTTTGTCTTACGGCACTGGCTCTCTCCCTTCCCTGGAACCAGTGACCCTAAATTAGGGACGGGCGACTGTTTATAGCCCATTGAGTTGCTCACGGTGGTCGTTAAACCTCCAACCAAAAAAAAAAAAAAAAAAAAGATTGCTTAATAAAATTCATATCAAAGTCATTAGAGTCAGTTTTAGCTTTACTTGTGTTTATTGTACCTTGGTCTTTTTTGGGACCCATGACAGTAAGTTTCAATTAATTTTTACTCAATAACAGTAATTTTCACTGAATTTTGTCCTCAGTTTCTGCAGCTGTGCAACAGGTGGCAGCAGCACACTATCTCATCACCTAAATTTCTTTTTTTTATTTATTTTTATCAAATTTTCAATATATTTTTGTTTCAGTTGTCACCCATTTTTTTTTACTCAATAACCCAGTCATGTGGTATTAAGGTACACAGTCCACAAAAGTCCATAGAAAATCAATCAATAATTTCAAAGTTGAAGAAGTAAGAATATACCTTTAACTCACGAAACATCAATATCCATTAGTTTGCAGACCAAATTTTTTTTTTTTTGATTGGAGGTTTAACGACCACCGTGAGCAACTCAAATGGGCTATAAGCAGTCGCCCGTCCCTAATTTAGGGTCACTGGTTCCAGGGAAGGGAGAGAGCCAGTGCCGTAAGACAAACACAACATCACAACATCCATGCCTGACCGGGATTCGAACCCGGACCCCTTACGGACGAATGATCAGATTCCAACGCCTTAGACCACTGCGCCACCGGGGCGGCAGTTTGCAGACCAAAACAGAAAATGCAGACAGCAATCCCGAACAAGAGCAAACACCTGAAGACAAGACGACGTAGAACAACACAATTTTTTTGGCTCCCCTAATTTTTTTTTTTTTTTTTTTTTTTTTTTTATTGGAGGTTTAACGACCACCGTGAGCAACTCAATGGGCTATAAGCAGTCGCCCGTCCCTAATTTAGGGTCACTGGTTCCAGGGAAGGGAGAGAGCCAGTGCCGTAAGACAAACACAACATCCATGCCTCACCGGGATTCGAACCCGGACCCCAGATGGACGAATGATCAGAGGCCACGCCTTAGACCACTGCGCCACCGGGGCGGCCCCCTAATTTCATGTGATAGCCACAAATCCACAGCCTATCAACCTGAGTGACCTGCCTCCAGTAATTACCGCAATTTCCGGAGCTCTTATCTTGCATATGGGTACACAGAACACTCATGAATCTGCAATGAACTTCTAAAACACCTAAATACTACATCGAAAAACACTTCAACCAACAAAATATCATTAGCTTGAGCATAGTTGTATGTCAACATCGTGACTTGACTTGAAATGCGTCATGACAATTTCTCGAATGCGTCATGACCATAAATTTTAATCGTCGTGACCATTTCTCGAATGCGTCATGACCATAAATTTTAATCGTCATGACCATTTCATGCCCATTTCGAGAAATGCGTCATGACCATAAATTTTAATCGTCATGACCATTTCATGCCCATTTCGAGAAATGCGTCATGCCCATTTCTCGGAATATAGCTCACAGCCCTTGCAAAGCACGGGTGAAAAATCTGTGACTGAAATATTTATAACACCAATCGCAAACCAAAACTACTGTTTGTGGAAATTACAACACCATGGAAGGGCGATGGTAATCACGTGCAACTTACAGGATATGCAGAGCAGGGTAGGACAAGAAAATAATTAGAAGTGCAGAGTCATTGCGCATGTCTGGTTCCAGCAGCGCTCTTTGAACAGTCGAATGCGAGGCATAAAGAGAGGGCTGTTTAGGATACACACCAGTTGTGCATCAGTTGTAAAAGGGTCTCCAGGATTCAATAATGTCTCGGCGACGACGAAGGCCGCAATATCACCACACGACAGATTTTGAACGGGGACGAATGATTGGTTTGCGTGAAGGTGCATTTTCGTACCGCGACATTGCGGCTCGGACGGGATATAAAGACTCGATAGTGACGCACGCGCGGCGGCCGTGGACGGAGGAGAACCAGACGCATCGACAATCCGGCAGTGGACCGAGAAATGTGACCACACCGGGGTATGACCGCTCCCCCACCCCTCTCACCGCATGGTAGTGACGAAACGTTCCTCATGTTCGCAAGTGTCAGCACAACCCTGGAGCACTGCAACAGCTGTGGCATTGTCTGCCTGCACAGTTCGACGCCGTCTTCTGCACAGAGGACTGGTTGCACGAATCCCTTTGCGGCGAATTCCTTTGACCCTGAACCATGGACACCTCAGATTGGAATGGAGTTTTCAGTACAGACAATGGCGAGTTAATTGACAACATGTCGTGTTTTCGGATGAGTCCCGATTCAGCTCGGACTACTATGATGGCCGCATACGCATTGTACCGTACTGTGGTGAGCGCCTTTTTTCCGCACGCACTGTCGAACGTCATACAAACCGAACGCCAAGTGTGATGGTGTGGAGTGCCATTGGGTACAATTCGCGATCTCGGCAGCTACGACTTTAGAGCAATCTCAACAGCGACCGCTACATCAACGAAGTTGTACTGGCAGAAGTGATATCCTTCCTTCAGAGCACTCCTGACGCTATATATTCCTGCAAGACAATTTGCTGCAACATGTTGCCAGGAATGTTGGAAGCTCTCTTCGCAGCACAGCATATGCCGCTTCTTCCCTGGCCTGCACGTTCGCCAGATATGTCGCCTATTGAACATGACTGGAATATGGTCACTCGGCAACTGGCCCATCATAGTCCTCTAGCGATCAGTACCAATGATCTATGGACTCGGATACATGTCGCTAGGCAAGCAATTATCCAGGACATCATCCAACGCCTTTTCGATTCAATGCCACGCCGTGTAGAAGCTCTTATTTCAGCTCGTGGAGGCTTCACAAGATAGTGATGTTTGCAGGTAAAAACTGTTGTATTGTTCGGAAAATAAAATCACTTATGTACAGTCATATCCGTAATGTGTGGTATAAATTTCATTTGAATCCCATGGTTCCTTCTTGGTGCTGCAATTTTCACAAACAATAGTGTACACATACACTGAAGAGCAATTGAATTAGAGGTACCTGTCTAGTAACGTGTAGCACCACCTTTCGCCCTGATGACGGCGGCGATTCGTTTCGGCATGGACTCGACAAGACACCGGAAGCGTTGGGAAGCCATACGGATCCACGACCCCTGAACAAGCTCCCACAGTTCACGAAGATTTGATGGAGGGGGTCATCTCTCTCGGTGGCATCCCAGATGTGCTCGACGGAATTGAAGTCAGGTGACCTAGCTGGCCAAGGAAGCGAGGTCACGTAGGTGGAGTGTTCATCCAACCATTCGGATACAATTCGGGAGCTGCATTGTCTTGTTGCAGGATGAGGTCCACAGTGGGATGTTGAAGACGCACAAACGGGAGCAAATGGTCGTCCAGGATATCCAGGTAACGTTGACCTGTGAGGGACGATGTCACACGTACCATGGGTCCCATTTTAGTCCACGTAAACAGTCCCCAGACGAGAATGCCACCACCCCACCAGCTTGAAGAGTACCCTGCTGGCAAGAAGGCTCCATCGCTTCATGTGGTTTGCGCCGTACTCGTATCCTGCAATCCGCATATACCAACGTGAATCCCGACTCATCAGTCCAAGCAACATTTTCCCACATATCCAGGGCCCAGTGGCGATGTTCCCGCGCCCATGATAATCTTTGCACCCTGTGATGTGCGGTCAGCTGCGGTACCCCCATGGGAAGATGGCTTCTGTACCCCATAGCGAGGAGATGTTTCGGGATGGTGTGGCTGCTTACACGTTTTTGTGCACCAGCGTTAAATTGCCGAGTGATTTCTGGCACTGTGGCCCGTCTATCCGCTGTTACAATGCGAGCTAGCCGACGATGAACCCGCTCATCCACACGCTGTTGTCCACGGCAGTTGGCCCTTGCAGGGATGGTTTTCCCGGATTCGATGTATTCACGGTGCACCCGTGACACAGTGGCTCGTAAAAATCTCAGTGCCTGCACGACTTCCGAGATGGAGTGACCCATTCGTCGGGCCCCGAAAATTTGCCCACGATCAAATGCGCTTAGGTCCTTCGTCTTACCCATACTGCGTCCAACTCTTACTGATTCCCGTCGCATCACTCCTTATATTGTCGGATCGCTGCATACGTCATGTCGTTTCCGTTTACAGGGCCGCCCACAGCGCCGCATTTGCATAACGCCAGCTGTCTCTAATTCAATTGCTCTTCAGTGTGAATAACTATAATAAACGATTGAATTATTAATGGGCAGTATAATATTGATAACCAACAATAAATGTTTGGAATATTCCCACGACAGAAGCCTATTATATAGGTCAAAAGATTTTAACCCGTCGTTTGACGGTCACACTACGTTAAATATCACATAATGTAAAAATTTAGGTAATAAAAATGATGTTAATTAAAGATTATGAAATACTTCTTGTGTTTATGTCATTTGATTGCTCAAAAGATATTTGTGCAGTTCATTGTGTTTGACAAAAGCTTTCACGCCCTTCGCCGTTGTCCTCTATTTAAGGGGCGTCTTCTTTCAGCTTTATCTCCATCCATTTTGTACTACAAAGAAAAAAATCCACGGAACCAATGATTCTTTGAGTTTCCATCATAGTGAACCAAAACTACGCCTGCAGTTATTTTCTTACAATTGTTACTTTTTATGAAATAAAATAACGCTGATTTCTTTTTAGGAATTCCTTTTTATGAAACAAAATGACGGTGATTCCTCTTTATGAAATGACTCTGCAATTTTATTCCTTTTTATCAAATCACTCTGTAATGCGAAGAAAATGAAATAAAGCACGACATAACATCTGCGTAACAGAACAAATGTCGTAGACAATTGCTCGAGCACGTACGTGTTGCCATAGATGAAGTCGTTTGTCTTACTAACTTTATTTTATTTTTCGGTATTTCTCCTTGATTTTACGTATAGTGCTATAGTGGTGAGCTTGGTTACGATTTCGGCCGCCGGATAAAAACAGATGGCGCTGCACGTACTGAAGGACATCGGAGCTTTAGGGACAGGTTTGGCCTGTTATATAGGTTTTATGCCAGCATCATAGCTTTAGTTTTCCGATAATTTCTTCTACAATCAGGAATAAATCCGTATTTTCCGATAAGTCTTTTCGGCCCTATTTTCTTGCTTTATGGTAAAACCTGACTTATTTGGCAAAAGACACATAAAACTTTGCAAAATCGTTTTGTGCTTGAGTAGTCGCCCGTGAATTTGGTTTGTGACAGAATCAAGAAAAGGAATGAAGATTGAGATGCAATAATTTCCCTTCGGACTAATATGCCAGTAATATTCCTTAGGAGTAATATTCCAGTAATATTTCTTAGCAATATTACAAAGACGGATTTTCTTTCCAGTACGGCGTGGAATACGTAGCTCTGCAGCTTGGTGGAACTCCCACTTTTCCGCTACTCCACAGATTAAAAAAATTCAAACTGAATTTTTTTTTTAACGCTTTCCAACCGTAGGTTGAAGAAGCGTATATGCTCCAGATTTGTCCGTCTGTCCGCACGATAACTCGCGTAAAATGGGTTCGATTTCGAAGAAATTTTAGTATGTGGTAGGGGACCACCTGGGGACGAACCCTATTGAAAATGGGTGAAATGGGGTTTAAGGTCAGGACATAGGAGCGGAATCCATTCGTTCGATCGTACTTATGCGTCATAACTTCAGTAAAAATGCTTCGATTGAGACATAACTTTATCATGTTGTTCCGGAAATATACTGAACCGGTTCTGTTGAATATCATCGAAATGGGGTCAAAGGTCAGGACACAAAAGCGAGATTTATTCCACAGCAATTATCCTCATAACTTGAGTAATAATTGGAGTAATGATTTCTGGTATGTTGGAAAGCGTATCATATTCCATGAGTTGCATGATTTTACTAATTTGTTTTTTATATTTTTTACTTTAGTTTAAACTGAGTTGCATTCGTGAAAATTGGTGTGAACTTTACATTTCCACCAAACAGTAAAGCTTTTTGAAATTTAAATCTCATTTTTTTTGTCTCTCAACACTTTTATTTTCTTTAAATAAAAACGCCAAGTTGTATGTAGGCCACGGGACGTCTAACTTTTAAGTGCATACGTCACTGCTTGACACTAATATTGTACGACGGTTTACTTGCTACAAGTGCTAAAAAAAGCTTACGTAGAACGTAAGGAAGGAGAGAGAACATATTTGAACCAATTATTTCTATCCCAGTGACATGATCTCCATGTCAGGGGGACTAGTTTTAAAATTGCAGGGCTACCACGCACCCCTGATTTATTCAAGTAGATATCGTGAATAGAAAATTAACAATAAATATATTATAAAATAAGTAATAACACTACCTACACAGCACAGAATATTTCGTATATGTTACAAGTACGTAGCACTGAAACATTGAGAGTTTTCAGTTACGTTGCGCAATTTAACAGTAATGTTTCAGAAACCTTACGGTTACGTCAAAATGTAGTCAAACGTTACATAACTTTGATACGTTACAGCAAAAGGTCTTTTTAATTTCAACATACCAACTTCATGTTGCTGTTACGTATTTGAAAGATATTTGTAACTTCGTTACATTACTGTTACGTATTTGAAATATATTTGTAACTTCGTTACATTACTGTTACTTATTTGAAATATATTTGTAACTTCGTTACATTACTGTTACATATTTGAAATATATTTGTAACTTCGTTACATTACTGTTACGTATTTGAAAGATATTTGTACCTTCGTTACATTACTGTTACGTATTTGAAAGATATTTGTACCTTCGTTACATCACTGTTACGTATTTGAAAGATATTTGTAACTTCGTTACATTACTGTTACGTATTTGAAATATATTTGTAACTTCGTTACATTACTCTTACGTATTTGAAATATATTTGTAACTTCGTTACATTGCTCTTACGTATTTGAAATATATTTGTAACTTCGTTACATTACTGTTACGTATTTGAAAGATATTTGTAACTTCGTTACATTACTGTTACGTATTTGAAAGATATTTGTAACTTCGTTACATTACTGTTACGTATTTGAAATATATTTGTAACTTCGTTACATTACTGTTACGTATTTGAAAGATATTTGTAACTTCGTTACATTACCGTTACGTATTTGAAAGGTATTTGTAACTTCGTTACATTACTGTTACGTATTTGAAAGATATTTGTAACTTCGTTACATTACCGTTACGTGTTTGAAATATATTTGTAACTTCGTTACATTACCGTTACGTATTTGAAAGACATTTGTAACTTCGTTACATTACTGTTACGTATTTGAAAGATATTTGTAACTTCGCTATATTACTGTTACGTATTTGAAAGATATTTGTAACTTCATTACATTACTGTTACGTATTTAAAAGATATTTGTAACTTCGTTACATTACCGTTACGTATTTAAAAGATATTTGTAACTTCGTTACATTACTGTTACGTATTTGAAAGATATTTGTGACATCATCATATTACTGTTACATATTTGTTACGTTGAACATTATAGTTTTAATAAACTTTGTAAAATCACAATAAAAAATACTACCCTAGACAGCTGTTTCAAAAGCAACAACAGTCGTATTACGAGTTGTTTACGTTTTCACATGGTCAACGCAGTCCGCTGTCCATTGGGAACAGTGGCAGCGTTTATATATTGGTAACAAAAGAAATAAAAATCGGTCCTAAATAAGGGTGTCGAATTTCTATTATACATGTCGAATAGACTATATTTCAGCGAAAAAAAAAGAAAGAAAATCAAATTCGTCCTTTCTCTGTATACCTACGAATATGAAATTTCTCAGCTTCAATAAAAAAAAAAAAAAAAACACGCTGGTATAGTATGCTAATACAACAACACAGCCATGTACTTATATTTTATAAAATGCTTTTTAGAATATAAAAATTATAATAATCAAAACAATTACTTACTCTCAGATGTGTCAGTCATCTGCGACCACTGACACGAATGATCAGTGGGTGGATGAATTGTGTCGCGCGGAGAGATGAGTCACAATCCGAGTGAGTGTTGCGCAACTGGACTGTGCTCAGAATGTCATACAGAGGATGGTGGAAGACTTAGAGCATCGGAAAGTGTGCGCAAAGTGCGTAACCTCGGTAGTTGACACCCGATTTGAAGGAAAGAAGAGTGGAAGTCTGCCCAGATCTGCTGGAAGCGTTTGAAGCCAATGAAGATACATTTTTTTTGATCTAGTGACAGGGGATGAAACGTGGACGTATCTTCATGAACCCGAACCGAAGAATCAATCCATGGAATGGCGTCACACCTCTTCACCAAGATCTAAGAAATCCAAGAGCCAGCGATCAGCACAGAAAATCGATGTGACTGATTTTTGGGATGACAGGGGTATCATTCTCCTTGATTTTCTGGAACGTGGCCTTACCGTGACCAGCGAGCGGTACATTGAGACACCCAAGAAGCTTAGAGAGGCCATAAGGAGGAAGAGACAGAACAAGAATCTGAAAAGGATTCACATTCACCGTCACAATGCGAGACCACACACTGCTTTGGCAACAAATCAGGCGATCAGCAAATTAGGCTGGTCGGTCGACCTCCATCCGCAGCACAGCCCAGATCTGGCGTCCTCAGATTTCCACCTGTTTGGTCCAATGAATGACAGCCTCCGTGGGCAACGATTTGATGACACAGACGAGGTGAAAGTGCCAGTGAAGAAGCGGGTACGACAGTCCACACCTGGATTTTTTCAAAGAGGATTCGAGCTTTGGGTTCACCGATGGCGCAAATGCATCGCTTGTGATGGAAACTATGTCGAGTAGTACCTTTGTATAGAGAAAGAGTTGCTCTACCAACATGCGCAATTTGAACTACCCCTGTTAATTGATAAAACGTTATGCCCACTTTTGCATTACTTTAGGTACAACACTCGAATTATACAACACTACATTGGACCAGGGATTTCGCCAAGGGGGTGTAAGGGTGGGCTCTTGTCTTGCCCACCCTGCCGCCCACCCAGTTCAAGACGTGTCAAGCAACGTTTTAAAAACTATATTCAAACATAGTTTTTAATACGTTGCTTGACACGTAATATATTTATCGATGTTAACAAACCTTTCACGAGATATGATGTCCATCACGAGCAGGTCACAATATCAAGAAAACCACATAACATTAATGTATTTAAATCATACTCAGTTCCATTCTGCTAATAACATCTAAAGATGGGTCCGTTGCGGGCCTGAATGTTCTAATGTTTTCTTATATGAATTTAATAATTAAATTCATCACATTAAATCATCTAAACAGTCCAATGTCTTATTTGAATCTGTTATTAGAATAATGATCGTGTAAAGACGGCGGAAATCAACATAGAAAGATGTGAATTCGTTTTTTGGTGTAAATATGACATATATGTTAAGTCAGATGATATCCGAAAACTTGAATCGTTGTTTTGGAGCGTGAATAGAACCCGGATCTCGCGGATAGCACCCGAGTATGCTAACCACTATACCACCCAGAATGACCAAGTTTCATGTTTCCGATTAATTTGAATGTAACCATCATAGGATTCGCTGGACGAAGCAAGCGGCATTCATACATAGTGAATCCGAAGGTTTTGAATTCATTCCCGTGATTTCCCCAAGACGCAGAATATCAATGAATAAAATACGGTATTACACCATTGTACAACACAAATTTGGAACATGTGAATGAATTACAAACCTCCAGATTCTCTCTATATATGAGTGCCGGTTGCTTCGACTAGTGAATCCTGTGATGGTTTTATTCAAATCAATCGGAAACTGGAAAATGCGTCGTTCTGAGTGGTATAGTGGTTAACATACTCGGGCGCTGTCCGGGAGACGCGGGTTCGATTCCCGCTCCAGGACAGCGAAATTTTCTAGTTTTCGGATATTATCTGACTTAACATCGAAGTCATATTTACAAAAATAAAGAGATTCACATCTTCCGAAATTGAATTGTATTATTCTTTCACAAAACTTCTAAATATAAAATTTAATCTTGATAGTTATAACAGCTTTTCTCTTAAGCACTCCACTGGCCACTACATAGACATCGTACCATCACCTGTACAATAATTTAAATACCCAGTTTCTTACGGTAACACAATGTATGTTGCTGCACAGAATGGGGGAGAAGAGAAGAAATATCCTGTGGCACAATAACCAAAATTCATAGGATATATACTATCCACACTATCCGATATCGCTACAAAATTTCAAAATCGGGTACTCCGACAGACGATTGAAGTTTAACACTTCATGAAACCTCAAGTATTCCCACGAATCGCTCCTATTACCGGAATGTTTTCGTCATATGAATACGACAGAAGTTGGGAATGGTGTTTTTCCGTTAATATACGGAAAGAATTGCGGAAAAATTTCTGAAAATTCAGAATTTTCCGTTAATACATCTCGAAACGGAAATTTACCGTCAATATAAAAAAATGAATTGCGAAAAGGTTTTGAAAATTCAGAATTTTCCGTTAACACATCCCCAAATCGGAAATTTACCGTCAATATAAGAAAGGATTTTCAGAAAGGTGTCTGAACATTTCAGAATTTTCCGTTAACACGTCCTAAAAACTGAAATTCGCTGTCAATATGAGAGAGGAATTACGGTAAGGTTTCTGAAAATTCAGAATTTTCCGTTAACACATCCCCGAACTGGAAATTTACCGTCAATATAAAAAAAGAATTGCGGAAAGGTTTAAAAAAATTTCAGAATTTTCCGGTAACACATCTTAAAATCGTTTTTTTTACAGTCAATATAGAAAGGATTTGCAGAAAGTTTCTGAAGATTTCAGAAGTTTCCGTTAACACATCCTAAAAACTGAAATTCGCTGTCAATATAAGAAAGGAATTGCGGGAAGGTTTCTGAAAATTCAGAATTTTCAGTTAACACATCCCCAAACTGGAAATTTACCGTCAATATAAAAAAAGAATGGCGGAAAGGTTTCTGAAATTTCAGAATTTTCCGTTAACACATCTTAATATCGTTTTTTTACCGTCAATATAAGAAAGGATTTGCAGAAAGGTTTCTGAACATTTCAGAATTTTCCGTTAACACATCCTAAAAACTGAAATTCGCTGTCTATAATATAAGAAAGGAATTGCGGAAAGGTTTCTAAAAATTCAGAATCTTCAGTTAACACATCCCCAAATTGGAAATTTATCGTCAATATAAGACATGATTTTCAGAAAGGTTTCTGAAATTTCAGAATTTTCCGTTAACACATCTTAAAATCGTTTTTTTTTACCGTCAATATAAGAAAGGATTTGCAGAAAGGTTTCTGAACATTTCAGAAGTTTCCGTTAACACATCCTAAAAACTGAAATTCGCTGTCTATAATATAAAAAAGGAATTGCGGAAAGGTTTCTAAAAATTCAGAATTTTCCGTTAACACATCCCAAAACGGATATTACCGTCAATATAAAAAATAAAGGAATTGCGGAAAGGTTTCTGAACATTTCAGAACTTTCCGTTAACACATCCCCAAATTGGAAATTTATCGTCAATATAAGACAGGATTTTCAGAAAGGTTTCTCAACATTTCAGAATTTTCCGTTAACACATCCTAAATACTGATATTCACTGTCAATATAAGAAAGGAATTTCGGGAAGGTTTCTGAAAATTCAGAATTTTCAGTTAACACATCCCCAAACTGGAAATTTACCGTCAATATAAAAAAGGAATTGCGGAAAGGTTTCTGAAATTTCAGAATTTTCCTTTAACACATCTTGAAATTGTTTTTTTTTACAGTCAATATAAGAAAGGATATGCAGAAAGGTTTCTGAACATTTCAGAAGTTTCCGTTAACACATCCTAAAAACTGAAATTCGCTGTCTATAATATAAAAAAGGAATTGCGGAACGGTTTCTGAAAATTCAGAATTTTCCGTTAACACATCCCCAAATCGGAAATTTACCGTCAATTTTAAGAAAGTATTTTCAGAAAAGTTTCTGAACATTTCAGAATTTTCCGTTAACACATCCTAAAAACTCAAATTCGCTGTCAATATAAGAAAGGATTTGCAGAAAGGTTCCTGAACATTTCAGAATTTTCCGTTAACACATCCTCCAAACGGAAATTCGCTGTCAATATAAGAAAGGAATTGCGGGAAGGTTTCTGAAAATTAAGAATTTTCAGTTAACACATCCCCAAATCGGAAATTTACCGTCAATATAAGAAAGGATTTGCAGAAAATTTTCCTGAACATTTCAGAATTTTCCGTTAACTCCTCCTAAAAACTGAAATTCTATGTCAATGTAAGAAAGGAATTGCGGAAATGTTTCTGAAAATTTAGAATTTTCCCGTGGTACGAAAAATCCGTGAAATTGAGGTTTCTTTCCGTCATTTCACGGAAAAGTTTGTTTCAGAAATATGCTTCCTTATTTCACGAAAGAAATGAAGGAAAGTAGCTCGTGAATGTCAGAATTTTTTTTACCGTTAACCTATCTAACTGACGCTCAGTGTCAAGAATTAGTAAACCTTATTGTTTGTTGTTATTATTTAATTCTTAGTATGTACCAGACTGGCTAGGTGCGATCATGAATCACGCAAATAAATGCAATGTGTTGTAAGTAAATAAATGTATACCCTCGAATCACTTGTTTTATTTCACAACCATAAAAATCATGGCAAGGAAAGATGCATAGAGTAAATTATCTACAAAAAGTACCAGAATAATCTCTCGATTTTTTTTTACTGGAACGCATCTCTACTTTACTCATGTTGAAATTAATTCACTTTTCCTAGGAGTTTGTCGGAATGAATTAATCACGTAATATGAAAAAAAAAACTCCATTAAAAGCATTAAAGTTATTTAGCTTTGACACAAGTATGAAATCTGAAATTATATCGTTTCACTCTCGGTTTTCTTTGGAAAAAAAAAAAAGAGAGTAACATCTCATGTCGCACTTCGTTATAAAAATTAGATAAACAGGTTTGATATCTGACGCTACTGATAGTAGCAATTGTTCCATTTTTTTCTCTACAGAAGCGATGAAAAAGCCCCCCCCCCGATCTTCTTAATCCGCTTTTCGGAGGCTGCAGCGTGGAGGTCAGTGGAATTTCTCCGGTCAATCGTCCTTGTTCAACGGAAATATGAATCCCTTCAAAGCAGACCATGTCATGACGTCATAATATACCTCGGAATTTCCTATCTGTTTTGTCCGGACTTAAGTATAAATAGGAAGCCAAATTTCTCTGGAAATTATTATAAGATACCTGACAGACGTGCCTTTTAGCCATTTCGACAGACAGTAGAAGAAGGAAAATGAAGGTAAGTTCCAAAAACTTATATTTTTAGCAAGTCTTTTGTAAAAACGATCGTGATTATGTTACCAGTTTGTCCGTCTGTCCTTCTGTGGACACCATATCTCGTCAACTATTAGTCCGATTTGAAAAATTCTTTTTGCATTTGGAAGCTTGAACTGTATGAATGATGATCCTTTATTTCGTTTTTTTTTTTGTTTTTACGATGTACAATTTTGCCGCTAGAGGGCGTAAACGCACATGATATCGAATTCAAAATACATTTATTGCATATATTTGCTTCTAAACATCCGATTGGAAAAATTCTTCTACCTTTCGATTCCACTTATCTCGAAGACTATTTTATGTATAGTCAATTTTTCAAGTTACGCATAAATTTTCCGCTAGGGGCGTAAAATTAAAATGCGTTTTCCTCGGTCTCTCTGCTTCTAAAATTCCTATTTCAAAAATTCTTTCTGCACTGGATACAACTCCTGATGAGAAATATTTGGCACATAATTTCTAATTTTTGGAAAACAATGGTTTGGCTACCAGGTGACGTAACTCTTAATTTCCGCTTTTGATGTATTTGCAGCAAAAGCTGAGCCTCTGAAATCGCGACAGAAAAAAAAATCCTTCATGGACCGATACTACTCACGTCGATAAACCTTTTCGGAATATTTTCTTCTTAAAATAACGCATGGTTTCTCCGCGAAAGGTGTAGACGTGTATCTTATTTTTGTCATCATCTCTACTTCTAAGAGTACAATTTGTAAATATTCCTTCTTTGTTGGATAGCGTTTCCGGTGCGAAATGTTTTTCATTTAATTTCGAAATTTTCAGGTAATTTATAGACTTTCCGCTAGGAGGCATTAAGGTAAATTACGTTTTCACCGATGTCTCTGCTTCCAAAACTCCGATTTGAAAAATTCTTCCTGTATCGCATACAGCTCCTAATAAAAAATGTTTTGCATATGGAAGAGTCGCGTAAATGGACGTCTCTGGCGTCTACCCGGCATTCTTGTCACTCTGTACTCGGCCGGTGCTTTTCGCTTTTCATGGGGCATCGACTACACGCCGGTTTATAAGGCTGCCGGTTCGTGCTTGCAGCGCCATCACATGGTGTGTGGTAATGCGCAATCGCACCAAACGTGGATCATTTGCATACCGGCAGGCACTCTAGCTATTTGCAAAGTTTCGCGGTTGCAGCATGTTTTCTTCTAGGTACGCAAATTTCATTGTCCGTGAGTGTTAAAAGCTACGATGTTCTGTCGTGTTAACAGTAACTTTGAAGCGGATATGCCGTGTGGACGTGAACTTTCCGAGTCCCAACGTGGGCTGGTTATAGGATGTCATTTGAGCAACGTTTCCATACAGAGCGTTACAGCTAAACTAAACATCCCGAAATCGACTGTAAATAATGTCGTGAACACATGAAAGCAGAGCGGTGCAACTACAGCAAAAAAAAAAAAAAAAAAACTAGTTAGTAAAATCATGCAATGCATTGATTATGATACGCTTTACAACATACTAGAAATTATTACTCAAGTTATGAGGATAATGGCTGTGGAATAAATCTTGCTCCTGTGTCCTGACCTTTGACCCCATTTCGATTATATTCAACAGAACCGGTTGACTATACCTCCGGAACAACATGATAAAGGTTTGTTTCAATAGAAGCAGTTTTACGCAAGTTATGAGAATAATGGCTGTGGAATAAATCTGGCTTTTGTGCAATGACCTTTGACCCCATTTTTCTTGATATTCAACAGAACCGGTTCAATATACCCCCGGAACAACATGATAAAGTTTTGTCGCAATCCAAGCATTTTAGGTAAGTTATGAAGGGCAATGGAATGGATCCCACTCCAGTGTCCTGAACTTTGACCCCATTTCGCCCATTTTCAATAGGGTTCGTCCCCATGTGGTTCCTTACCACATACTAACTGTCATCGAAATCGAACCATTTTTACGCAAGTTATGACGCATAAGAGCAATGGAATAAATCCCGTTCTTATGCCCTGCCTGACCTTTGACCCCATTTTCAATAGGTTTCGTACCCAGGTGGTTCCCTACCACATACTAAAATTTCATCGAAATCGAACCATATTTTCGCATGTTATGATGCATAAATGCAATGGAATGGATCCCGCTTATTTGTCCTGACCTTTGACCCTATTTCGTCCATTTAGTATGTGGTGTTCCCTACCACATACTAAAATTTCATCGAAATCGAACCATATTTACGCATGTTATGGCGCATAAAGGCAATGCAATGGATCCCGCTCTTATGCCCTGCCTGACCTTTGACCCTATTTCACCCATTTTCAATAGGGTTTGTCCGCAGGTGGTTCCCTATGACATACTGGAATTTCATCGAAATCGAACCATTTTTACGCAAGTTATGACGCATAAAGGCAGTGGAATGGATCCAGCTCCTATGTCCTGACCTTTGATCCAATTTCACCCATTTTCAATAGGGTTCGTCCCCAAGTGGTCCCCTACCACATACTAAAATTTCGTCGAAATCAAACCATTTTCACGTGAGTTATCGTACGGACGGACGGACGGACGGAAAAAGCTGGAGCATATACGCTTCTTCAACCTACGGTTGGAAGCGTAAAAAAAGAAAGAAAAGAAAAGAAACGTTCCGGAAGGACGCACATGCTGACGGGACGTGACAGAATAGCTATGGTAAGAAATGCGAAGAAACCCGTTCTTGTTCGGCCGTTCCCATCGCCGCTGAAGTAGGAAATGCTTGGAATGGCTCGGTTAGTATCATTATTATCCGCAGAGAGTTGTGCAGTGTAAGTCATTATGGCAGCTCAGTTGTACACAAGCCATACATCACCATCGTGAATGTGAAGCGCTATTTGAAGGGGTGTGTCTCCTGTCGTTTCTGGACTGTGGCCAACTGGAAATCTGTTCTTTGTAGTGATAAGTTGCGCTTTTCACTCTTTCAATCTGATGGGCGTGTTTGGATTTGGAGACAGCCCGGCGAATGATTTTCGTCGGACTGTGTTCATCTAGTTCTAAGATCAGAGGAGGCTGCATCATGCCACAAGGGCTCTTCGGGACTGAGCTCGGGCGATTTTGTCAGCCAAGGGAGAACGGAGACATCGCTGTCCTGTTCCTGGAAACAGTCACGCATCCCCTTAGCGACGTGGCAGGATGGTGTCTGTCCTGTTGGTGATAGTGTCTGTCCTGTTGGTACTGTTCCTGGTGGTGGTGGTGTCTGTCCTGTTGGTACTGTTCCTGGTGGTGATGGTGTCTGTCCTGTTGGTACTGTTCCGCATGGTGATGGTGTCTGTCCTGCTGGTACTGTTCCTGGTGGTGATGGTGTCTGTCCTGCTGGTACTGTTCCTGGTGGTGATGGTGTCCGTCCTGTTGGTACTGTTCCTGGTGGTGATGGTGACTGTCCTGTTGGTACTGTTCCTGGTGGTGATGGTGTCTGTCCTGTTGGTAGACACCATCGCCACCAGGAAAAATGTCCAACATGAAGAGATGCATGTGATAAGCGAGGATGGATAGGTAGCCATTGGTGTTCACGGACCCATCCAGTGGGACCAGCGGAAAAGGAATATATCCCCCAGACATGAACACTGCCCCTGCCGGCCTGTACTTGACCGACAAGCGTGTGCTGCTGTTGCTTCTCGTGTGTCTGTCGCCGTATCCGCCACCTCCCGTCATTTCTGTGTGGAGCAGAAACCTCGGCCGCCCCGGTGGCGCAGTGGTCTAAGGCGTTGGCCTCTGATCATTCGTCCGTAAGGGGTCCGGCTTCGAATCCCGGTCAGGCATGGATGTTGTGTTTGTCTTACGGCACTGGCTCTCTCCCTTCCCTGGTACCAGTGACCCTAAATTAGGGACGGGCGACTGCTTATAGCCCATTGAGTTGCTCACGGCGGTCGTTAAACCTCCAATCAAAAAAAAAAAACTCGATTCGTCGGAGAAGGCAACCTTTTCCCACTCTTCCACTGTCCAATGATGTTAGCCCCATGCGAACTGCAGGCGTCTTTGTGGGTGGACCTGGGTTACTCTGGGTGTCTTCACGCAGCGTCGACTCCTAAGACCCATGCGCAACAGGGTTAGCTCTACTGTTATCGGGGAGTGCCCCAGCGTTCATTTGCGTGGTCAATTGCTGCACTGTGACTCGAAATTGTCCTTTACCAGTCGACGGAGGCGACGTTCTCCTCTGGGGTCACTGGCATTTGGGGCTGCACAGTTATGACGCCAGGAGGTACTCCGTGTGCCGGCGGTACATTCTTTGGACACCCTTACTACAGCACCTCGCAAACAGGCCTCGAATTCTGCTGTTTCTCAGATGCTTCCACGCTTGGCGCGTTAGCCGATGATTATTCCTTTTGAACGTCCGTCAGATCACTACCTCTGCCTATTGTACTCCCATAACGTACTATGGCTCGCTTGTCCTGGCCGGCCGCGTATACACTATCTACCAGCAAATAATTGGACACCTGTGATAGCAAAGGAAAACGAAGTTTATTCACCTTCAATAGTTGGTGGAGCCACCACGAACGGCGATTACAGCTGCGACCCTCCGGGGCATACTCTCAACCAGGCGTTGTACGACGGCTAGCAATATTTTCTTCCACTCGGCTTGGGGAAGACAGGTCAGTTCCTTCACCGATTTCGGACGGTTTGGGCACCCCTTAAATCGACGCTCCAACTCGTCCCAGAGGTGCTCGATAGGGTTAAGGTCCGGGCTCTGCGCAGGCCAGTCCATTCGATTAACCCCATTGTCACCATATCAAGTCATGGTGGACCTCGCAACATGACAGGTGGCATTGTCATCCTGAAAGTAACATGGGTCCACCCCGTAAAACGGCCACAACGTAGGAAGCGCATGGTCATCCTAAATGGTGCAGTAGGTCTCGGCGTTGAGTCTACAAGGAATTGAGACCAAGGGTCCCGTGCCATACCAGGAGAAATATCCCTAATGTATAATTCCACCGCCGCCGAACTTCACAGTTGGCACAATACATTCCGGCAGGAGGCGTTCTCCAGGCAGACGCCAAACCCAGACCCTGCCATCCGAACGGTAGAGGGTGAACCTTGATTCGTCGCTCCAGAGAACCTGTTTCCACTGTTCAACGGTCCACTGTCGACTTTCTTTGCACCACGTTAGCCGAGCAACGCTATTGGACTTGGTGATCAAAGGCTTGTGGGCGGCAACACGTCCATGATAACCGAGCAGATGGGTTTCCTTACGGATGGTATTCATCGAAAGAACACTCCCGGATGCCTGTTGAAACTCCTCGCCGATGTGGATCATCGATTTGGTGAGGTTCTTCGGAATTTCGTAAGCCAGCACCCGTCGGTCTCTAACTCCCAGTTTTGTGGGTCAGCGGGGTCGGGGCACATTCCGACAGTCACCTCTCATCTTCCACTTGCCAATCACGTAGGCCACTGTCGATTTTGGGTACTTACACTCGCTGGATATGTCACGTATGGATCGGCCATTTCTGTGATACCCGACGATTACACCTTTCTCGAAATCAGAGAGCTCCGAACTGCGTGGCATCTTGCATGCGACTGGTTGCGTTGTTGTTTCCCACACGATATTTAACGGCGGCTGCCGTGACGTGTATCAGGACCGCAGATATCGTCGATTGCAGGAGTTTTTTTTGGTTGAAGGTTTAACGACCACCGTGAGCAACTCAATGGGCTATAAGCAGTCGCCCGTCCCTAATTTAGGGTCACTGGTTCCAGGGAAGGGAAAGAGCCAGTGCAGTAAGACAAACACAACATCCATGCCTCACCGGGATTCGAACCCGGACCCCGTTCGGACGAATGATCAGAGGCCATCGCTTAGACCACTACGCCACCGGGGCGGCCGATTGCAGGAGTGTCCAATTACTTGTTGGTAGATAGTGTAGTACCAGCTATTAAAGTAACTGTTGGATCGATTGCATTGTGTGGCACTGATTATTATTAAAATAAAGTTGCATGGATTATGTTATGTGACATTAGTTACTAAAATCCGTTTGTTTTATTTCAGGCTTTCGTTCTTCGCGCTCTTATTGCTGTTTCCCAAGCAGCTGCCATAGTTCCTACCCTTCTTAGCACAGGATCAAGCGCACAGTACCGTGCACAAGATGTAAGTAAAGAAGCATTATTTTATTAAGAAAAACTCGTAAGTAATATTCTCTTTCCATTCCAAATGCAATGGACAAGAATTGTGCTACTGCATGCAGAGAGTGAGATATGCTTTGAATATTAGCAAACAATAATATAAAAATAGCCTGCAATTCAACATTGGTGGTAAGAACTCTGAAATTTTAATTAAATACCGAACGTCTAGTATTTCTAATAATAAAATAACCTTGTCTTCCTGAGAGTCACATATACACTATATTGACAAACGTCACCGGACACCTAGAAGAGAAACACAACATAGCATTTATTTACATACATTAGTACGATGTTAGTCCACTTTTGGTTTAAATGCATGCACTGACCATACGAGACATGCTTTCGACTAGGTTTTGGAGCACAGCGATAGGTATGCGCTTCCATTCAATACATAATGCTTCCTTTAACTGTTGCTTAGTAGTAGACCTTGGTTCCAAACTTCTTATGCAGCACTCTAATTCATCCCATGGGTGCTCTATGGGATTAAGATCAGGGCTCTGTGCTGGTTACTCCACACACGATGCGGAATAATCGTTAAACCACGCCGTAACAGTCCTTACTTTATGACCCGCCCACATTACTCGAGTAAGGCAGCGTGTAACCTCCTGGAGACAGAAAAGCGGGGTCGTAGATGCAATCCAAGAATGCTTGCAGATGGACAGAAGGTATGTCCTGGTGAGATTTGCACGCTGGTAGTAGGACGTACAGAACTGCGCACGACACCAGAATGCAGCTGTGCGGAGGAGGCGAGGATGGAGTTCCGAGCGAGTTGCACTGGATGTAGCTTGTGGTGCGCCTAAGTGCACACCCAGGAAGCGTTGGGTAGTGGATGACCATGCGGCCCCCCATGGAGCATCCAAGCGATTGGACCACGACCCGCACCACAATCCAGTGCTCTTAGACGTATTCAGTTCAGCTGCAGAACATGAAGCATATGCGGAGAACAAACGACGAAGCAGTTGGAACTGTGAGTCGCTACGAATGCAGGCGGTGATGCCATCTGCATAAGCAGAGTAAATGACTGAATGATGCCGTGAGCTGGCAACTGGTAGTGGAAGTTGTGCTAGAAGAGATGTTTGCAGAGAGCGTAGAAAAGGCTCGACGGCAATCGCAAACAGTTGACCAGAAAGCGGGCAGCCCTGACGAACTCCCCGCTTGAAGGGAACATGTGCTGTGAGAAAAGATGCCGTCTTGACATGGAAAACGGCGTCCCGGTAGAGGGAGAGAAGAACGGAGAAAAATTGTGGAGGAAAGCCAAAGTGTAGCAGGGTTTGTGTTAAATAGGCGTGTGAGATATTATCGAAAGCGGAACGGAGGTCTAAGGAAAGGAGAGCAAGAGGTTCAGAATGAGTCTTGGCAAGATGAATGAGATCGCGAAGAAGTTGAACATTGGAGGAAAGAGAACGGCCAGGAACAGTATAGGTTTGAGAGTCAGCAAGGATGTGAGGGAGGATAGAGTTTAGTCGACGGGAAAGAAACTTAGTATAGAGTTTATAATCTTGATTGAGAAGAGAAATGGGGCGCCAATTTCCCAAGTCAAGAGGGTCACCCTTCTTGGGAAATAGGACCACATGTGCGTCCGTGAAACTCCTCGGGAGGGGGAGCAGTTAAATGCAGCAGAAAAAGCGGAGAGGAGAAAAGGCAACAAAAGAGGCAAGAACGCACGGTAAAAAGGAAAAGAGAGGCCGTCCGGACCCGGAGCGGCATGGGGGTTAAGGGAAGAGAAGGTGTCGGACACCTCCGTGGATGTGGGTGCAAGAGACAGGGTGTGAGCAAGATGAGACGGAACTTGAGGTAGGTTATTGAGAAGATGGGGGAGAGCAGAGGGAGAAGGGGAGGAGTTTCACTGAACTTGGTGGTATAGAACTGACGAACGTGAGAGAAAATCGCTGCCGAATCGGATGTGATTTCGCCAGAGGGGAGGCGAAGATGACGAAGCGAGGTAGAAGACTTACGTGCAGATTCCATTGATGTTAGAAAATCATAGGTGCATTCCTCCGGATTGAGATGTTTAATGCGCAGACGTAAAAGTGCTTGCTGCGCAAGAGGTTTGTGGGCGGGTCATCACTGGATTAACGTCCACAAGCTCTGTGCTCCTCCCTCCTATGGTGGTGCTGGCCTACCTGATGTCCCGCTGTGCTACAAAGCAAGCCGAGTGATCAACTTCATTCACCTCTTCACGGCTCCAGTGGCTTCCGCAGTTCAGGTACGTGACGTTCTTACTTCCTTGCGTAACCCACATTTTTCCTTTCTTTCTTTAGTTCTCATGGATTGCTGTCCTTTCCCCCCTCCAAACTCCCACCTGCATATTCTGAAGCCCTCATTCACCTTCGCTCTCTCCCCCTCATTCGCTCCCCTCCCTCTTCAACTCTAGAGCTTCTTTCTGAACCCCTCTTCTTCAACTCCCTTGTTCATCCCCCCATCTCCCCTGTTTTTCATTCCCCTCTTGGCTCCGAGCAGGTGTAGTAACTGTACAAGACCTCACTAACTCGGATCTATCCTGGCGCCCTCTCTCTGGCCTCCCCCTGCTATTCTCTCGTCCCCATCCGCCCATTTGGTCTATGACTCTCTGCTAACTGCACTTCTTTCGCTTTTCCCTGATCTTGTCTCCCCCACCGGTCTCGTCTCTGTCTTTTCTGCCCCTCTTCCGCTGCCGTTTTTCCTCCGACTCACAAACTCAGTTCTTCCTCTCTCCTCTCTCTCCTCTAAATCTCTTTATCGTTTTCTAGTGCACCTTGCCACCCCTTCACCGCTTTCTATTCTGGAGGTTCCCCCTGCTTCTCTTCCTCTTGTCTGGGCCGGTGCCCGCTCACCCTTATCTGCCCCTCTTGAAATTAATACCCACTGGCTCTTTTTGCATAATCGCCTCCTGTTCCGTATTTTCTCTTTCGCATGTCTCTTCTCTCCTCCCCTCTCTGCTCCTTCTGCGCACAGGAGGCAGACGTTTCTCACGTCTACCTTTACTGTCCCATCCTGATGCCTCTCCTCCACCAGGCTTTCCGGATTGCCAGTCGCTCTTGTTCTCAAGATCTTCCGTTCACTGCCTACAGACATCTTCTTCTGCGGGCTCATCCACCTACAACTCTTCCTTCAGTATGTGCCTATCTTTTCGTGCTGGTTAAACACGTTATTTACGTATACCTTCAACAACTCCGCAGCATTTCCTCGCCGGTCTCTTTACACCAGGCCAGCGCAGCACTTTTGTGCCATTTTCAAGATCGATTGCTTTCTCGACTCCGCCTGGAGTACCAGTCGGCTTCTTCCAGTCGTCGAGAAGCCACCTTCTATGCTACCTGGGCGCCGGCCGCTCCATGGTTTGCGATTGATTCTGGACTGCTACACCTATCAGAACCCTAGGACATTCTACACCTCCTTTGCTGAGTTCCGTGGCACCCTGGTGGCCCTCCTCCACTCTACGACTCGTGCAATCCACATTACCGTTGAATTGTGAATGCTAATGCCATCTCAGTGTATTTTCATGCTTACTCGTGTACATTACTTACTTTCACCCCGCCTGTATTATGTTGCTTTGGTGCCCTCGTTAAATAACTTGCACAATTGTGCACGCTGTGTTTTTTATCTCATGTATGTAATGTTTTACCTTCACGGCGATGTTTGTGCTGTTCTTTTTCTAATTGTGTACTATTGTTTCGCCTGTGTTATCCTGTAAATCATGCCCAGCCAATGTCATGTGACACGATGTGTTTCTCTTTGTCACTTCTGCAATTTTTATTTCAATAAGCTTTGCTTGCAGCATTTGTTATTCATCCCCATTGTCATTGCAGTGTATATACCATCATGTTTTTTAACAGTTTTGTATTATTTCCCAGTGAGACGCCCAATACTGTACGTCTCCCTCTTATGTTTTCTTATGATAAATTAGAATAAAGCGATTTTGAAACCTTGCTTTATGGCTTGATGCATTATCCTGCTGATACCAACGAGGCTCGGTTCCGTAATATTGCTACAGAGTTGGTAAGGCATAATTGTTCAAAATATTGAGATAGACGTGCTGGTTAACAGGTTTGACACGATAATGAATGGGCCAGGACCGTACCACGAAAACACCCCCATACGAGGAGCTCCAAATTTGACCGCAGGAACAGCAGTACACTGTGGTAAATAGCGTTTTCCCGGCTGCCGCCATACCCACACACGACCATCAGACTGATGGATCGTGTATCTGAATTCATCAGTCTATATAGTACCCGTTTCCATTGATTTACGGTCTACGATAAATGTTCTTTACACCATGGTAAACGACGAGTAGCATTCCGAGTGGAGGTGAAAGGCTTATGAGCAGCCTTACGGCCACGGTAACCCATGGAATGAAGTTCTCTGCAAATGGTGCGTATACATACCGAGGTCCCAGTACTTTTACTCACCTGTACACTGAGGTCTTGTGTAGTACTCCGTCGATTAACTGTAACGACTCTCCTGAGGATTCGACATTTATCTCACTAATTTTCTTTGGTCTGCCGGTACGTTTTGCTGCTTCAGGCACACCACGTGTCTTCCACTTATTCAGTACATCCAAAACAGTTGACTTGGGTATGTTTAAACGCCTCTCGGTTTCTCTTATGGACAACCCACCCAACAATCTTTCCTTTCTCAAAGGCAGTTCTCTCCCGGCGCGACATTTTCACTCAACCTCACAGTGCGACATGATCGCGGTCAGCTGCAGGCTTGTTTTTATCCCGTTTGCAGCTGTACCACGCATCTTCACAAAGCAGCGGATCCGTTCATTTGCTTTTGAAGGGGTGTCCGGTCACTTTTGTCAATGTAGTGTAGAAGAAACTGAGGGAACTTAGAGGTTTCAAATTTGGCATAAACTTGCAGAAGCACATTAAAGGTGTTCACTTTGGAGCTCTTTTTTGAAATTCAAAATTTAAATTAATTTACTTGATTTTTAAAGCTTTCAACAATTATTAAAATTTGATCTTGCGGTATCCTCTGCGATAAGCTCATGCACAAAAGTTCATTCCGCTTTTGCGTAACATTTCTTCATTGTAGTTTTGCGTAACAGGAATTTATTTCACTTTGCATACACGCAACGCCATTTTGTGATTACACGTAATGAAATCACAAAATCACAGTGATTACTGCTAGTGGCGCAGTGGTCTAAGCGATGGCCTCTGATCATTCGTCCGAACGGGGTCCGGGTTCGAATCCCGGTCAGGCATGGATGTTGTGTTTGTCTTACGGCACTGGCTCTCTCCCTTCCCTGGAACCAGTAACCCTAAATTAGGGACGGGCGACTGCTTATAGCCCATTGAGTTGCTCACGGTGGTCGTTAAACCTCCTTTCAAAAAAAAAAAAAAAAAAAAAAAAAATTACTGCTAGTTTGATTTTTGCAACGTACAGTATTGTAACGTATATTTAAATTCAACTTTTCTTTTCGTTTCCTGTTATCTTTTGTAAAATTTGGCTCATTCTTCTTAAGCATTTTTAGTCTTAACGCTACATTTTCTATCTCGCCAAATGTTTTCGGGACAACGTGACTTGACGTAAAAAGTTGAATGACGTAGTTTTGAGACAGATAAGAATGATGTTTACTATTGTATACTCTCTCTCGTAAGAAGTATTCAGGCTTTCTCCCTTGTTAGAAGTAGGTTAGATTATGAGATCTCTGTATCACTTTAGAGATGGATGTTAACAAAATTTTAATCCACCTGTTAATGATTATTTCTTTCACGTTAAAGGTTGCGCCTCTTTGAATTTGAAGCTAAATTTATAAAAGACTTGAGAAATATTCAGTATATTGGAGAATCTGTTGTATCTCACTTTTGAAGCGCTAAATAATTTATTTAGAGGAAAGTCTGTTTTGATGTGCTGCATTGAACACCTACGAGATCAATAAAAACTTGAATAGTAAGTAGGTTTGATATTCCTGGCCGTTGAAGCAATTAAGTGCTATATGTATTAGTTAAGCTATCCGGATCACGACTTCACCCTTACGGAACATTTGGGCACAAGAGTATCTACTTTAAGTAATGCTAGTATTTTGGCGAAACAGATGATATCTGTAACCAAATACTCTAAGTAATGCCAGTATTTTAGCAGATATCTGAAACCAAATACTCTAAGAACGTTACACAGTATATAACGCTGAAAATAATGATGGGCAACGACTTCTGGAAGTTGCACAGGGAGACGTACAAGAAACGCATTTTACAAAAAGATACTTCTGAAACTCATCAGATCTAAGAACTGTGAAAACCCACATTTGCAGGTGGTGGGACAAGCTTCCTTCCTTCCTTCCTTCATCTGCTCCGGAGCTGAGTGCTTTCCCAATTAAGCTGCACCGACTAGGGCTTATCACTGCGACTTGCCTTCTTGACATGTGCCTCCCCTCTGTAGTACTTCACATAGGTGGCGGTACTTGAAATAGCATCCTTCTGCTCCGGAGCTCAATGCATTTCCCAATTAAGTCACACCGACAACGACTTGTCACTGCTGTTTGCCGTCTTAACATGGGTCTCACCTCTGTAGTACGTCATATATATCCTCCCGTTTATTGAGAAAGGCGGAGGCACGAAATTGTAGGCTTCGGGTCAGCCACAAACCATGGATCAAGTAACTCTCTGTAGAAGAAGGAACTCTCTCTAATTCCAGACGATGTATGGAAGAAACATCACACATTTTGCGAAGAAACTAACACCCAGTAGATCCATTTTTTTCATGGGAAATCCAAATTTGCCAGTGGCAAGACTTGTGACGTACCTGCCAGCAGGACGCACACGACATAAAGGCAGATAGCAATCAGAACGAACGTCCACGTAGCTCAAATGGTAGAGTGACTTATTCCGGAATGAGGGGACCCGGTTTCGAGCCCCAGCGTGGACTAAAAATGACGGATAAATTTACTTCGTTATAATGGCGCCCGAACTTTCCGGATTACCCGACCGTTCAAAATATCACAATGGTGTGATGTTATTTCCACACCGCGAGAGAGGAAAAATAAAAGAATCCCTTCTCCAACGCTTCGAAAAATAAAAATGTGTGATGTTGCATTCCACACACCAGATTGACTGGGAGCTGTCAAGTGCACTTTCTACAGAGGATGGCTGCCTGCAACGATTCATGGTCACTGCTGACCCGTAGGCCATGCCCCCGGCCCTCTTTTGGGGAGGGGCAGATGTGACGTACCTTCCAGCAGGACGCACACGACATAATGGCAGATAGCAGTCAAAACGAACGTCCGCGTAGCTCAATTGGTAGAGTGACTTATTCCGGAATGAGGGGACCCGGGTTGTAGCCCCGGCGTGGACAAAAATGACGGAGAAATTTACTTCGTTATAGACTCGAATCTACTCCGGAGCCGAATGCTTTCCCAATAAAGTTACATCGACAATGGTTTATCACTGCTACTTGACACGTTGTCACCTGTGTAGCACGTCAAAAAAATGTACCTATAAAAATGTTTCAAACGCGATGAATATACCTTCAGTGATTAAAAATCATTTAATTTACTTAGAGCAAAATTTAAGTTCCACTTTTGGTCAAATACGTGATACAACTACCACACGGCAAATACGTGATATATCAGCTAGAATAACAAAGAAAAAACTTTTGATATGCACCAGTTTGTGGACCTGCTTCATTTTTCTTTTTCTGTTTTTACAGAGCATTGGTAACTATAACTTCGGATACAATGAAGGACATCTGAGTGGTGGAACCTTTCGCAAAGAAGCCGGTGACGCCTTTGGTAACAAGATTGGTTCCTATGGTTTGACCGATGCCGACGGAAGATCCCGCGTTGTCAACTACGTTGCTGATGCTGCTGGATTTCGTGCTGACATCCACACCAACGAACCCGGAGTCGAACCCAAGGATCCTGCATCTGCCACTATCAACAAGGCCATCGCCGTAGCTCCAGCTCCAATTGTTGCCTACTCAGCTCCTGCCGCAGTTGTTGCAGCTCCAGCAATCGTTTCAGTTCCTGTTGCCGCTACGACTGCAGTACACTATACAGCTGCAGCTCCAGTGCATTACGGCGTTGCAGCTCCAGTGCATTACGGCATTGCAGCTTCCCCTCTGGCTTTGGGATACGCTCACGGGCTGCCTCTCCTTAATCACGGCATTCTTGGAACTCATCTGATCTAAAGTTTCATGAAGATAGTCATTCATTCATTCATTACGACTTGTTAATTCAGAAACCATCCCATGAAATGCTAGTCATTTACTGGCTCAAAACGGTAAAACATGGAAATAAAATTTATTAATTCGAGATCTTGCCTGAGTATTTTGATTTTCGTTAATTCACTTTTCAATTATGTATTCTATGATTCATCAGAATTGAGCTAAAACACGTACAAGGTATTTAAAAAAGACTAGTTTTGGGGTATGGAGAAAGTGAGATTTAAATTAAGAATCTGGATCACACCCGAAATTAAGCACAAATATTTTTTTGTAAATACTTATGTAAAATACTATGGTATTAAATTAGCTTTTAAAAAAATTCATACCTAGTTTACAAAACAATAGTCATACATATATTACAAAAGTATGGTATGATTGTAATACTTAATCACTGGGCAATCTAACACAATAGCAATTGATGCGCTAGATCGATGAGGTTAAAACTCAATGAGAAAAATATTGAGTAAATATTTACAACTTTTTTTTAAGAGGATTTGTGAGAATGAAATATAGCAAAGAGAAAAGGAAATGTAACTAAGAGATCAGGTTTTGTCTGCATCGCTCTATCACCTTACTCGAATTCCTTCCGATAACGGGAGAAATTTATTGAAATTACACGTTTATATATTTGCTGAAAAAAAAATAACTAAAAATCTGTTCAAAATGAGGGTGTCGAATTTCTATTATACATGTGGTATAGACTTTTTCAACGAAAAAAAGAAAGAAAATCAAATTCGTCATTTCTCTAATAAATACCTACCAATATGAAATTTCTCAGCTTCAATTAAAAAAAACCACATGCTGGTATAGTATACTAATACAACAACACAGCCATCTACTTAGATTTTATAAAATACTTTTTAGAATTTAAAAATTATAATAATCAAAACAATTAATTACTTTCAGTTGATCTTGAATCACAAAAAAAAAAAAAAAAAAAAAAAAAAAGAGGATTAAATATTAAATCAACTAACTAGCTAACTCGAGTAGGACAGTACACCAAATAATATCCCGGTAGCACATGGAAATACGACTACGAGGCTGCTTCGATGAAATGCCATTAATGCGCATGCGCATCCACACCGTTGCCAAACCAAAAATCTTATATATCGCCGGAATGTAACATCAAGGCAGCAGTTATGCACAATGGAAACCATAAAACAGCAATATCGGCGAATGCTATTTTTAACGTAAATGTACAAAGAGTTAGTTATGTTCCAAAATAAATGTTGCTGAAACGTAATTGTAAGATATCTCTGAAAGTGTAACGAAAATAGGAGATTGTAACGTTATTGATACATATCTGAAACGTTTTGTGCTGTATGGGGATATGCTCCTGATTGAACATAACTGTGACATGGTAACTTAGCGACTGATCCGTCGAGCGCTTCCGACAATCATCACAAATGAATTCTGATCTTGCATATCTTGGCAGGTTATTCCCCAGGACATCAAAATCCTCTTCCACTCAATGCCACGCCGTGTATAGAAGCTGTTACTTTTCTCGAGGTGGCTTCACACGTTACTGAGATTTGAGAGAAAAAAATCTTGTACAGATATCTTATTCCAGTTATATACACTGCCGGAAAGTGAAAAAAGAACACCAAGAAGGAATTGGCGGACGATCATGAAATTTACATATGTTAATGGGGTCGAGTTGATGTAGGTGTGATGTTAATTTCGGGACCAACCGGTGAGCGCTTACGCCACAGCACGGCCTAATATGCAAATTATCGTCGGTGGTATTTAGAGAGTACGGCGAAGTGAATGTAATCAGTCGTCGGCGTACGGACACGTGCGAAGACCCTGAAGAAGCTGCAATGCCTGGGCATGGAAGACGTGTACGATTTCAGCAGTTATCGGACTTTGAGCAAGGTCGTCTAGTCGGACTCCGCGAGGCCGGGTGGTCGTATCGTCGTATTGTGGAGCGCATTGGACGGGAAGTATCGGTGGTGGTACGATGGTGGCGTAGATTGTCCGAGGAACATTCCCGCACGAGAAGATGTGGAACCGGGAGTTACAGACGGACTGATGAGCGGACCGATCGACGCATAAGAAGAGCGGCGTTGTCAAGCAGAACATCCACTGCGACGCAAATCCGAGTTGCCGTTGCACCTGAGGTGACTGTGCGAACAATCCGCAACCGTCTACTGGATGCAAGACTACGTGCACGTGTGCCTCTGGCATGTGTACCACTGACTCTAGCCCACCGTCAGGAACAACTGCAGTGGTGTCGCCAACTTCTGCACTGGAGAACGCAATGGCGATCTGTCGTGTTCAGCGATGAAAGCAGATTCTGCTTGGGAGCCTCCGATGGCCGTATGCGTGTTTGCAGACGCACAGGGGAGCGTTTCCACTTTTTGCATCCGCCAGCGACACACAGGGCCTACACCTGGTCTCCTGGTGTGGGGAGCGATCAGCTGTCACTTCCGTACACAACTAGTGTTTGTGCCGGGTACGTTAAACAGCACCTCCTACATCAACAACATCATTCAGCCCGTTGTTGTGCCATTTGTAAGGTCGGTCCATCGTGGTGTTTTCCAGCAAGATAACGCACGCCCACACACGGCACGTGCAACGCAACATGTATTTCAGGGTGTGAGACAACTTCCATGACCTGCACGTTCACCGGATTTGTCCCCCATTGAGCACGTGTGGGATTTTATGGGACAACGACTTATCCGGTCTCCACGGCCAGCCACGACCATCCCCGATTTACGCGTCCAGGTTGAGGATGCTTGGAACTCAATACCCCAAACTGACATGCAACATCTGTACGGCAGAATCCATGCCAGAAATGTACAGTGTGACGCAGTTTATGGCGGTTCAACCTAGTACTAACCATGTTACAGGGAAATGTTATTTTTCAGCTTACCAGGAAATACAGCTGTATTTTGCCATAATGTTTTGATCACGTTATCCTCTGTATTCCGTTAATATGCTGTATAAATTTCATTGGTATCAGATGTCTCCTTCTTGGTGTTCTTTTTTCACTTTCCGCCAGTGTACATACAAACTACTATTTTATGCAAAGACACCTACGAATAATCCGTCTTATTGCACGATGACATTTATTCAGAGCCGAAGACATCAGAGGCGAAGACAAGAGATAACTGACAAATATAGTCAGTTATCTCTTGTAACGTGAGGAATGTATAAGCATGGCGCTCATATGAGTACTTTTAGGAATTAAAGGGCGTTGGGGGGGGGGGGCTAAGAAAGATCCTTACCTCCTTCAAGGGTGTCAAACATTTTAGTAAATGTACAATATACTAAAAGACAACAAAAATAAAGAAGTTTGATAATTGCAATCAATCATTAATGTTTTGTTATTTTAAAAAAAGGTTTCTTCTATTTTAGTGTTTTAAATGTATGAAAAATTTGGATATACCAACGGTAGGGGGGGGGCTCGAGCCCCGCCCCCTGGGTGCCTTTGTCTATGAGATAAATCTTACAAATTTTGAAGATGACAATCCGATTTTTGGCGTAAATGTGACAAGGATGGTAAGTCAGATAATATCCGAAAACTTGAAAATTTTCATCGTCCTGGAGCGGGACTCGAACCCGCGTCTCCCAGAAAACGCCCGGATTTGCTAACCACTACACCACCCAGAACGACCAAGTTTCAAGTTTCCGATCAATTTGAATTTAACCATCACAGGATTCGCTAGTCGAAGCAACCGGCATTCATGTTTAGCGAATCTGGAGGTTAAGAATCTTATCCCGTGTTTGCCCGGAGAAGCAGATAAATCATGAAAGAAATACGGGATTACGCCATATAATACAAATTTTGAAGATGACAATCCGATTTTAGGCGTAAATGTGACAAGGATAGTAAGTCAGATAATATCCGAAAACTTGAAAATTTTCATCGTCCTGGAGCGGGACTCGAACCCGCGTCTCCCAGAAAACGCCCGGATTTGCTAACCACTACACCACCCAGAACGACCAAGTTTCAAGTTTCCGATCAATTTGAATTTAACCATCACAGGATTCGCTAGTCGAAGCAACCGGCATTCATGTTTAGCGAATCTGGAGGTTAAGAATCTTATCCCGTGTTTGCCCGGAGAAGCAGATAAATCATGAAAGAAATACGGGATTACGCCATATAATACAAATTTTGAAGATGACAATCCGATTTTAGGCGTAAATGTGACAAGGATGGTAAGTCAGATAATATCCGAAAACTTGAAAATTTTCATCGTCCTGGAGCGGGACTCGAACCCGCGTCTCCCAGAAAACGCCCGGATTTGCTAACCACTACACCACCCAGAACGACCAAGTTTCAAGTTTCCGATCAATTTGAATTTAACCATCACAGGATTCGCTAGTCGAAGCAACCGGCATTCATGTTTAGCGAATCTGGAGGTTAAGAATCTTATCCCGTGTTTGCCCGGAGAAGCAGATAAAGCATGAAAGAAATACGGGATTACGCCATATAATACAAATTTTGAAGATGACAATCCGATTTTAGGCGTAAATGTGACAAGGATGGTAAGTCAGATAATATCCGAAAACTTGAAAATTTTCATCGTCCTGGAGCGGGACTCGAACCCGCGTCTCCCAGAAAACGCCCGGATTTGCTAACCACTACACCACCCAGAACGACCAAGTTTCAAGTTTCCGATCAATTTGAATTTAACCATCACAGGATTCGCTAGTCGAAGCAACCGGCATTCATGTTTAGCGAATCTGGAGGTTAAGAATCTTATCCCGTGTTTGCCCGGAGAAGCAGATAAAGCATGAAAGAAATACGGGATTACGCCATATAATACAAATTTTGAAGATGACAATCCGATTTTAGGCGTAAATGTGACAAGGATGGTAAGTCAGTGGTTAGCATATCCGCGCGTTTTCTGGGAGACGCGGGTTCGAGTCCCGCTCCAGGACGATGAAAATTTTTGAAGTTTTCGGATATTATCTGACTTACCATCCTTGTCACATTTACGCCAAAAATCGGATTGTCATCTTCAAAATTTGTATTATATGGCGTAATCCCGTATTTCTTTCATGAGATAGATCTTATTTGAATAGCACGGTTCTTTCTTGGTGTTGAAGTTTTAACGAACGGTAGCGCATAGTTACAAATCAAAAGTAGGCGAAAAAGGTATCATCGCGTTATCTATAAAAACACAAAAACACAAATGCCAATGCTCACTAAATAAGAAAAGCTCTCACGTGATTCAAACGCCAGCGGTCGCTTGATGAGGGAAATGTTCGAGGTTACCTACTAACCTTGAGAAATGTTCACCCGAAACACACGGGAACAAAGATCTTGGAGGTCAAAGACGCGCCAATCCTTATCGGAGCTGATAACAGATTAATTATTGAAAAGACTTTAAAAATCGCAGCTAGAGCGGGGATGGTGGCCGCAGGGTCTTTCTCAAATAAATGGCGCTTTTTATATGCGAACGTGAGATAAATGCTTATGGCGAGAAGAACGACGGTTTAAAGAAGAAAACGGGCACAAAATACTCTTTGTAGAGATTTTTAGAATCTATTAAACGGTTTAAAACAGAAGGAGATACTAACTCCCCGTCGCGGAAGAATTTTGAATTATGAAGAGTAGAAAATATGCGTAGGTTATTCTTGATAGCAAAAGCTAAGGGAAAATAATTTTTCAAACACGCTTTCCTGTAGCAGACACAGCGAAAAAAAAATGTTGGCATCTACGCCTCGTACTGGGGAAATGGTGCATTATTAAAAGATAATCATGCTGTCGATCTTTCCTGTAGTGTATAACGTTTGATCTTTACTATGGCAAATAATGAAGAAAGGCAATACTAGAAGCAGAAATGCGCGCTAACGCCACCTAGCCCAAGAACAGCGAACGACAAAAATCGATGAGTACATGCAAAATGTTTCGCAAGGTGAAGATAGTGCGCGTTTAAAGAATTCTTTAAATAGGGCTTTCAGAAGCAGAGATATCTAGAAAAACATATTATACACGCATTGTCATAAAAATCCGCGCACCAAGAAGGAGACTTTGGATTGAAATGAAATTTTAGTAGTGAGATGGTACATACCTAGGACAGAAGTGATTACAATATCACAGCAGCAGGACGATTTCCCGCGGACATACGGTACACATGCCGGTCAGCGTTAGTACCGCGTCGGACTGCCTTGTCCACGGATACATGCGCTGATACGGTCCGGCATGGAGTCAAAGAGGCGCCGTATGTTATCCTGGGACAGATTGGCCCACACTACTTGCAACTGAAGTTCTAAATCACGAACACTGGGACATGGTGAAAGCTGCGATCCCATCTGGTTCCACACGTGCTCGATTGGCGAGAGATCAGGCGATCTGGCAGGCCTGATCGCGGCGTCGCAGTATGACGTAGACGATCCTGGGAAACCCGAGCCGTGTGTGGACGGGCGTTATCTTGTTGGAAAATTGCGCCGGGCCGCCCCGCAAGAAAGGCAGCACATGGGGCCGCAGGATCTCCTGTACGTCGCGTTGCACTGTCAACGTCCCTCAGATCACTGCGAAGATAGTCCGGTTGTCATACGCGATGGCTCCGCAGACAATCACGCCTACAGTTTGGGACGTGTGCATCTATACAGTGAGGTTATGATTGTAACGCTCATCTGCGGTCCTCCGCACTCTGACCCGGTGGTCGTCTGTTCCCAAGCTGAAACGGGATTCGTCGCTAAACACTATACATTTCCAGTCCGTAGCATTCCACGTTTCTCGCTGCTGACACCACTGTAATCGACACCGATGATGGTCAGGTGTTAAAGATAGAAAACGTGAGGGCCATCGAGATTGCTGATTCGCCTTCGCCAGGCGTCTAGAAATGGTTCTGGCGGACACAGGAGTCCCTTGTACAGCCTCCACATGTCTCTGGATATTAGAAAAGTACGTCGCTGCATCTGTGCGTGGTGCTCTCACGATCCCACGATTCTCTCTTCTGGTGGTGTGTTTGAGTCGTCCAGAGCCAGTCTGCCGTGTTTGGGTGCCTTCCCGTGTCCATTGCTCCCAACACGATTGCGCAGTGCTCTCCGACTGGCCCAAATGGCGGTAGATTCGGCGCACCGGCCACCTTGCCTCTCTAATCCCGACGATAATCCCTCGTTCAAACTCCGTCAGTTGCCCGTATGCACATCTACGGCGGCTCCTCGGCATGTTTATCGCTCAGGGATCTCACCTGACTCTTACCGTGCACTTCGACACGAATGTGGAGTTCCCTGCGCGGCACCTTATAAGCCCCAAGGATCTACTGTGGCTCCTCGGCATGTCTATCTCTCAGGAATCTGACCTGACTCTTACAGTGCACTTCGGTGCGAATGTGGAGTCCACTGTGGCTCCTCGGCATGTCTATCGCTCAGGGATTTCACCTGACTCTTACTGTGCACTTCGGCACGAATGTGGAGTCCTCTGCGTGGCGCCGGCATGCAAAATCGCACGAAACTTTAATCATTTGCATGTCTTCCCTCCCCGTAGCTATTCGCCGAGTTTCGCGTTAAACGCACGGTTTTTTCTTGGTGCTCGGATTTTTATTACAATAAGTGTACATTCGCCCAGTGTGGAGGAGACTTTGGTTTATTATTTTTGGCAGGAAATGGGCACAAAATGTTTTCGTAGATTGTAGTATCTTACAGGAGAAGGATTTTTCAATCAGGTGTTTGGACTCGTAGCGCTCATATAAGCTGTAAATGTAAATGTACGCCCTCTAGTGGCAAACTTGCGAGTTGAAAAAATTCAAATCACATGCAAGATATTCCGTACAAGAAGGACTGTCCGACAAAAAAAAAAAAAAAAAAAAAAGAAGACAGGATTTTTAAAATCGAACTGTTAGAAGCAGAGATATCGAGGAAAATCCGATATACATCTACTCCCCTAGCGTAAAAACCGTGCATTATTAAGAAGAAAATACATGCGTAAGGTTACCTGTGATAAGCGGCATCTGACCACAAAGAAATATTTTAATGGAGTTTTCAAAAGGGCAGATGTTTTTACACGTGCATCTGAAACCGAAATATTCACTCTCCCCACCTACCTTTCACCGTGACAAAAGAGGTATTTGTAAAAATTAGAAATTATACAAGGAACATTATCTTCCAGGAATTCTATCCGACGCAAAAAATATTTTTCAAATTAGACTTTTAGAAGCAGAGACAGCGAGGAAACCGGAATTTATCTTTACGCCCCCTAGTGGGGAAATCGTGCATTACTTGAAAAAGAAATTGTGCCCAAAATAGCCTTCGTTGTAAATGCCATCGGAGGAAAGAAATGTTTTTCTATCTGATATTTAGGAGCAACAGTATGGAATACAATCTATATATTAATTCTATAAGGTTTTTTTACTGTAAGACCCGTTGTGAGAGAACGGCTGAACGTAAACATATGGTTGAGGTATTAAAATAAAGGTCTTGCCATGTAGATGTGCCTGTCGAAGAGAAAAATGCGATTGGAGCAACGGTTCGGAAGTTGTTGGGCGGCAAAGTTCCCATCTAAAGTCAATGGGAGAAGCGTGCGGTTGACTCACGCGCTGTTGAAGGCGAAGGTATGGAGGGACTCAGATAGTCCAAAGTCCGAAGTCTCTTTTCTCAGAGAACCGTTGTGCAAAACAACGCTAGCAGGAATTTGTCAAAAAGTTCTTATCGGAACAGTGAACACTCGAAGACCTGATTGCGTTGTGCCATTGGACTGTGTGATGATGTATATATATAATTTAACATTCATTCGTTCCAGTTTATTCACGTAGATAAGACGTTTTCCATTCTCTAAAGATGTTAATAAACGTTTCATATCAGTTTATTCTTTTCAAAAAAAAAAAAAAAAAAAAAAAAAAACGACGGGTTTCGTCTACCGGGGAAAAAAACTATTCGTCGATTCCGACGGGTTTTGTCTACCGGGTTCGAATCCCGGTAAGGCATAGATGTTGTGTTTGTCTTACGCCACTGGCTCTTTCCCTTTTCTGGAACCACTGACCCTAAATTAGGCACAGGCGACTGCTTATAGCCCATTGAGTTGCTCACGGAGGTCGCTAAATCTTCAGTCACAAAAAAAAAAAAAAAAATCACGAACCTCAACTATTGTCTTTACTGAAATGGTTGTATGAATTTGTCAATTAAATAAAGTTTTTATTTGTTGTTTCATATCAGTTTATTATTATCAAAAAAAAAAAAAAAAACTTACCGTCGGTTCCGGCGGGTTTCGTCCAGTATATTTTGAATTCGATAGCATCTACATTTATGCCCTCTAGTGGCAGACTCATGAATCGGAAAGGACGCGAAAGCAAGAAAATTTGTCCCACATTTCGAAGTTCCCAATGCAAAAAGTATTTCTCAATTCGGAAAAGCAGTTGCAGAGATATGGTGATCACTGATAGACGGACGGACGGACAGACCAAGTGATACTACACCATCTACCAACAAGTAATTGGAAATATTCGTCGATAGCAAAGGAAAATGAAGTTTATTCACCTTCAATAGTTGGTGGATCCTCCACGAGCGGCGATTACAGCTGCGACCCTCCGGGGCATACTCTCAACGAGGCGTTGTACGACGGCTAGCGGTATTTTCTTCCACTCGGTTTGGAGAAGACAGGTCAGTTCCTTCACCGATTTCGGACGGTGGGGGCACCCCTTAAGTCGACGCTCCAACTCGTCCCAGAGATGGTAGATAGGGTTAAGGTCCGGGCTCTGCGCAGGCCAGTCCATTCGATTAACCCTGAAAGTAACATGGGTCCACCCCGTAAAACTGCCACAACGTAGGAAGCGCATGGTCATCCAAAATGGTACAGTAGGTCTCGGCGTTGAGTCTACCAGGAATTGCGACCAAGGGTCCCGTGCCAGACCAGAAGAAACACCCCCATAGCATAATTCCAACGCCGCCGAACTTCACAGTTGGCACAATACATTCCGGCAGGAGGCGTTCTCCAGGCAGACGCCAAATCCAGACACTGCCATCCGAACGGTAGAGGGTGAACCTTGATTCGTCGCTCCAGAGAACCTGTTTCCACTGTTCAACGGTCCACTGTCGACGTTCTTTGCACCACGTTAGCCGAGCAATGCTATTGGACTTGGTGATCAAAGGCTTGTGGGCGGCAGCACGTCCATGATAACCGAGCAGATGGGCTTCCTTACGGATCGAATTCATCGAAAGAACACTCCCGGATGCCTGTTGAAACTCCTCGCGGATGTGGCCCAGCGATTTGGTGCGGTTCTTCCGAATACCTCTGGCCAGCACCCGTCGGTCTCTAACTCCCAGTTTTGTGAGTCTGCCGGGTCGTGGCACATTCCACCAATCACGTAAGCCACTATTGATTTTGGGTACTTCAGCTTGCTGGATATGTCGCGTATGGATCGGCCATTTCTGTGATACCCGACGATTACACCTTTCTCGAAATCAGAGAGCTCCGAACTGTGTGGCATCTTGCATGCGACTGGTTGCGTTGTTGTTTTCTACACGATATTTAACGGCGGCGGCCGTGACGTGTATCAGGACCGCAGATATCGTCGATTGCATGAGTGTCCAATTTCTTGTTGGTAGATAGTGTATACGCAAGTATGCTTTTCCTTACAAAAACGTGCTAAAAATAAGCAGTTGGCAGTCCCATATTTAGAGCTACGGGTATTAGGGGAAAAGATACCCTGCGCCGTCGGACAAATACACCAACCAGTCCACATCCGGGAACTCAGACAGTTAGTGAGACTCTATTGCTCTCGATGGTATGGTGCCATAAAGTTTGCATCATTACTCTTAAAATGATGTAAACTTCTCTAAATAATATTCTCTTAACCTTCAGATTAGCTAAACATGAATGCCGGTTGCTTCGACTAGCGAGTCCTGGGATGGTTTTATTCAAATTGATCGGAAACTTGAAATTTGGTCGTTCTGGGTGGTGAAGCGGTTAGCATACCCGGGCGTTTTTTGGGAGACGCGGTTTCGAGTCCCGCTCCAGGACGATGAAAATTTTTAAGTTTTCGAATAATAACTGACTTACCATCCTTGTCACATTTACGCCAAAAATCGGATTGGCATCTTCAAAATTTGTAATATTTCTCTGTTTTTTGTTTTTTTCCATTTTCAGGTAAAGATGAATTGTACGGTAATGTTAAAGCTAATATTCTATCGAAAACAGAGTATTAATCTTTGGTAAGAAAGTTATTAAACCTTGATGTGCTAAAGGCTACCCCATTTTTTATTTGGTTCGAATCTTCCAGAAGAAATGAGATGACACCACCCTACTTTTCTGTTGCTGTATTTTGTTTTCAGTTGCTGAATAGAGGTCACCCGAAATTTCATCCCTCAGTTGACCTTGCGCGAGTTAAATAAAAATTGTTTCTCACGCAGGACCTTACTTGACGTCATCGTTGGGAAATACCAGTTGTTCCGAGATTTCCAGTAATTTTCTTTCTTTCTTAAACTTTAGCCGGCTGTTTGTAAACTTGCCCCTCCTTCAGCACTTTTCTTTTGCCAAACTTGTCTTGAATCTTCTCCCTCTCGCCGTCTCTTTACGTTTTTAAAGCTTGAATTCCCACTTTTTCTCTTCCCACTACTCTTCATTTCGTTATTCACACTACAAATTAATTTTGTTTTTGTTTTGTTTGATTTGGACACGTAATTTTCCCACCATTCAACGCAGCATTAATATTCCGCGAATATATTCTGTTTTCTTTCACAGCACTAATAATATTTCATTATTGGTGAATGGAAACTTCCAAGAACGTTTATTTTCACTGTACTGATAACATTTTGGAACTCAAGAGATGCATATAGCGTATTGAATCCGTTTAGATATAAAATCTGCAAATATTTTTTGCGGATTGTATATATAAACGTATATGTATATCATCATCATCATCATTGTCAACCATTATCAATCCACTGCTGGACGAAGGTCTCCCCAAGTTTCCTCCACAACGGTCTGTCTTGTGCCAGTCTCCTCCATGTCACCCCTGCATACTTTCGAATTTCATCCACCCATCTCCTATGTGGTCTTCTTCTGGGTCTTTTACTGTCGCTTGGAATCCAATCTAAAATTTCGGCTGTCCATCGATGATCTGTCCTTCTGGCAGTATGTCCAGCCCATTGCCATTTCAGGGATTTAACTCTGATCATGATGTCTTCCACTCTTGTCATTTTTCGGATCCACGAGTTCCTCTTCTTATCTCTCCTGGTTACACCAAGCATGCACCTCTCCATGCTGCTTTGAGTTGTCTGCAGCCTTTGTATGTCTCTTTTAGTTAAGGTCCACGTCTCTGCACCATACGTAAGCACTGGAAGGATGCATTGATCAAACACTTTTCTTTTAAGACATAATGGCATATTGCTCTTGAAAATTATGCTGTTTCTTCCAAAAGCTCTCCAGGCAAGTTTTGTACGCCGATTAATTTCTTCATCAATGTGACCCTCACTTGATATCTGCTGTCCAAGATATACGTACGTGTCTGTTATCTCCAGCTTTTCTCCATCAATCGATAAATCTTCATTTCTTGTAAAAGCATTGAACATCACTTTTGTCTTCTGAAAGTTCATTTTTAATCCCACTTCTTTACTCTTGTCAGCAAGTTCCTGGATCATACTCTGCAGCTCTGATGGGTAGTTGCAAAAATGACTACGTCATCAGCAAAACGAAGGTGGGTTAGATAATCTCCATTAATCTTTATCCCCTTGTTTTCCCAGCTCAGCGACTGAAAAACACCCTCCAATGTGGCATTAAAGAGCTTCGGAGATATGGTGTCACCTTGTCTCACTCCCTTTCCAATTTTTACGTGTGTTGTATTTTCAAACAGCCTAATCTTTGCACTTGCATTTTCATAGATGTTATTAATAATATTAATGTATGCATCTTCAATACCGCAGGTTTTCAGAGCCATTGTAACTGCTGATGGTTTCACCGAATCAAAGGCTTTTTCATAATCGATAAAAGCCATGCACAATGGAAGTTCATATTCCCTCGCTCTTTCAATTAGTTCTCTCAGCACGTGGATATGATCTATTGTGCTGTAGCCACTCCTGAATCCAGCTTGTTCTCTCGGTTGAGCCATGTCTAGTGCTACCTTCAAGCGGTGTGAAAGAACTTTAGTGAAGATTTTATAAACTACTGATAGGAGGCTGATAGGTCTGTAGTTTCCGAGATCCTCAATGTCACCTTTCTTATGTAGCAGGATCATTGTAGCGGTGTTCCAATCCTCAGGAATCTTTCCTTCATTAAGGCATCGAGTGAAAATTTGGGCGAGTACTGTTTCGATTTCTTCACTTGCTTCTTGTATGATGTCTACAGTAATTCCATCTTCTCCTGGAGCTTTTCCTCGCTTCATGTTCTTGATTGCATGTGCAACTTCTGCTGGCAAGACTGGAGGAACTCTGGTACTGGTATCTTTCATGATGTCTGGAGTGCATATATCATCCCTTTCATATAATTTGGAGTAGAAATCTTTCACTCTTGTCAAAATTTCGCCTCTATTTCTTGTTACAGAACCATCTTCTTTTCTCAGTGCCATAATCTGTTTTCTTCCCTTACTGAGATGTCCCTTTGCTATCTTTAGGCTTTGGTTGTTTTCAATTGCTTTCCTCACTAGTTCACAGTTGAATTTCCTTACGTCTTCAGTGATACTTTTTCTTACTGTCTTGCATAGCTCTATATATTCCACTTTGGAAGTCACATCTTCTTTAGTTGTCCTCATCTCTCTTCTTTTTTGCTTCAACATTTTGGTTTTTCCTGATAATTTGTTCACATGCAACTTGTTCTTAGACCCAGCTAATTTTGTTGCTGTTTCCATAAGAGCTTTGGTTACTTTTCTGTTAACTTCAGAGATGTCCACTTCTTCCGATGTTAGGCCTTCTAAAGCAGAGAACCTGTTCTTCAGTTCTAACTTGAAGGTATTATGGTGTTTTTTAAGGTTGGTTATGTCAATAGATTTTGTTTGTCTTATGAGCTTGCCACGTTCAAGTTTAGTGTTGAGGTGCATCTTACATCTCACCAATCTATGGTCACTACCTGTGTTGAACTTGTTTAGCACACTGCAGTCTTCTATGACGAATTTTTTGTTACACATAATAAAATCAATTTCACTTGTCGTCCCATTTGGATGTCTCCATGTCCATTTCCTGTGTGGCTTTTCTTGAAGAAGGAGTTCAAGATGAAAAACCCTTCTGCCTCTGCAAACTCAACGAGAGTATTTCCACGCTGGTTTCTGTTGCCATGACCGAATTTACCTACTGAAGTTTCATTCTGTTGCCGTTGCCCTATTTTTGCATTGAAATCTCCCATAATTATTTTCAAGTGCTGCTTACCTTTATTATTTAGATGACAAATTTCCTCATAGAATTCTTCAATTTCTTCTTCAGGATGACTTGTGGTGGGTGCATAAGTTTGAATAATCTGAGCCTGGTATCTTTTCGGAGAGTTGGATAACAAGTCGTGCAGCTCTGTCAGAGGAACTTTCAACTTCTACAACTTTATCCTTCAGTTTCTTGTTTATTATAAATCCAACACCACTAGTTCTGCCAGTATCTGTCCCACGATAGTAGAAGAGATGTCCACTTTTCAGTTCGATGAGATCTTCTCCTTTTTCTCCTTACCTCACTTAGCCCCACGATGTCCCACTTGATCCTTTGTAGTTCCTCTTCCAATTCAAGAAGCCTTGAATCAGAAGATAGGGAGCGTCCATTGTAAGTAGCCAAGGTCAGCATCAGATGGCAGCCTAGTCCGGTCCTCCGGGGATTCTTAGCACCCTCTGCCTTCATGTCGCACTGGCCGCTGCCTTGGCCAGGTACATTCCAGCTGCCGGAGACTGAGGGCCAAGATTTAAGTTGTGGAATCATTTTGGAGGGGTTTGGCCATAACTCACCACGCTGGCCAAGCGGGTTGGTGAGTGTGGGATAGCATTTCCTCTGATCCCGATGGTATAGTTATACCGCTATGGGCGGTCGTCAGAGCCCCTTTAGTGGGAACAGGATGCACCACGAGAAGGCGGGGTTGACATTTGTCAAGGAGAGGCTGTGATGTTACGCATCACCTGACCTTACATCCCATATGTATATATATCTATATATATCATCATCATCATTGTCAACCATTATCAATCCACTGCTGGACGAAGGTCTCCCCAAGTTTCTTCCACAACGGTCTGTTTTGTGCCAGTCTCTTCCTTGTTACTCCCGCATACTTTCGAATTTCATCCACCCATCTCCCATGTGGCATTCTTCTGGGTCTTTTCCTGTCCCTTGGAATCCAATCTAAAATTTCAACTGTCCATCGATGGTCTGTTCTTCTGGCAATATGTCCAGCCCATTGCCATTTCAGGGATTTTATTCTGATCATGATATCTTCCACTCTTGTCATTTTTCTGATCCACGAGTTACTCTTCTTATCTCTCCTGGTTACACCAAGTATGTACCTCTCTATGCTTTTTTGAGTTGTCTGCAGTCTTTGTATGTATATTTTTATTATTTTAATTAAGGTTTTATTAAGGTCTCTGAACCATATTTAAGCACTGGAAGGATGCATTGATCAAACACTTTTCTTTTAAGACATAATGGCATATTGCTCTTGAAAATTATGCTGTTTCTTCCAAACGCTCTCCAGGCAAGTTTTCTACACCGATTAATTTCTTCATCAATGTGACCCTCACTTGATATCTGCTGTCCAAGATAAACATACGTGTCTGTTATCTCCAGCTTTTCTCCATCAATCGATAAATCTTCATTTCTTGTAAAAGCATTGAACATCACTTTTGTCTTCTGAAAGTTCATTTGTAATCCCACTTCTTTACTCTTGTCAGCAAGTTCTTGGATCATACTCTGCAGCTCTGATGGGGTAGTTGCAAAAATGACTATGTCATCAGCAAAATGAAGGTGGGTTAGATAATCTCCATTAATCTTTATCCCTTTGTTTTCCCAGTTCAGTGATTGAAAGACATTTTCCAATGTGGCATTAAAGAGCTTCGGAGATATGGTGTCACCTTGTCTCATTCCTTTTCCAATCTTAATGAGTGCTGTATTCTCAAATAGCAGAATCTTTGCACTTGCATTTTTATAGATGTTATGAATAACATTAATGTATGCATCTTCAATATCGCAGGATTTCAAAGCCATTGTAACTGGTGATGGTTTCACCGAATCAAAAGCCGTTTCATAATCGATAAAAGCCATGCATAATGGGAGTTCATATTCCCTCGCTCTTTCAATTAGTTCTCTCAGTGCGTGGATATGATCTATAGTGCTGTAGCCACTCCTGAATCCAGCTTGTTCTCTCGGTTAAGCCATGTCCAGTGTCATATATATATATTTAGCGTATTAAATCCGTTTATATATAAAATCTGCAAATAATTTTGATATATTAAATCTGCAAATAATTTTGATATATTAAATCTGCAAATTAATTTTGTTTTTGTTTTGTTTGATTTGGACACGTTATTTTCCCACCGTTCAGCGCAGCATTAATATGCCGCGAATATATTTTGTTTTCTTTCACACCACTAATAATATTTCATTATTGGTGAATGGAAACTTCCAAGAACATTTATTGTCACTGTACTGATAACACTTTGGAACTCAAGAGGTGCATACAGCGTTTTAAATCCGTTTATTTTTGTCGCGTAATAAGCGCAAACATTCGCCATGCTGTCGCACTCCAGTGAGAGGCTATTTCAAAGCAATGGTAGACATAAAAATGTCTAAATATATGTGTAATATGTCTAAATATATATATAATGTCTAAATACACAGTCCAGTCACATTATTGTGACCACCTCCTACTTTTGACATCAACAGCGCGTAGCCAATGAAAGAAGTCACGTGTCGTGGCCTGCCTTAGAGTGTATATAAGGTGTGCTGTAGGCATTCTGAAAACATATCACTAGCTGATGTCATGAATAAAAGGAGAGATTTATCAGATTTGCAAAAAGGGGTCATAATCGGCTTTCGGGCCAAGGGTAGCAGTATTTCTGGAACAGCGCAGTTTGTGAACTGTTCAAGTGGTGCTGTGGTTAAAGTGTATCGTGATTGGAGAAATGGAAACATTGCGAATAAACGACGTGAAAACTGTAGAGCACCGCATGCCACTGATGCGAGAGGTGAACGTCGGCTGCGAAGGTCCGTGAGGGCCGATCGACACGCTACAGTGGAGAAACTCCCTGTTTGAATGAACCAGGGGGCTACCGGAAGTATGTCTAAAACAACAGTTCATTGAACCCTGCTTCGCATGGGGCTCCGATGCAAACGGATGGTCACTGCACCTATGCTAACGAAGGTACATCGGCAACAAAAGGCTTACATTTGCAAGGCAGTAACGGAACTGGACCTCCACTGATTGGCAAAGGATTGCCTTCTCCGATGAGTCACGTTTTCTGCTTCATCGAAAGGATGGACGTTGGCGCATTAGGCGAGAAACATCGGAGAACAAACACTCTTCAACCATTGCTGGAAGAATACAAGCTGGCGGGGGCAGCGTTATGGTCTGGGGAGTGTTTTCGTGGCATTCCCTGAGTCCACTCATACCTGTGGAAGGCACTATGGACCGAATTCGTTATGAATCCATTCTTGCAGACCACGTACACCCATACATGCTGATCGTCTTCACTGGGGCGGATGGGATATTCCAGAACGACAATGCGACGTGCCACACAGCTAGAAATGTCCGAGAGTGGCTGGAAGAGCACGATGAAGACTTCAAAGTACTTCCCTGTCCCCCTAATTCCACAGACTTAAACTCAATTGAGCATCTGTGGGACCCCCTCGATCGTGTTGTCCGCTCTATGGATTCTCCACCACGCACCCACCAGCAGCTGTCAGATGCAGTCCAATCAGCATGGCTCCACATACCTGTAAACACCTTCCAGCACCTTATTGAGTCACTCCCAGCCCGTCTAGTTACTATCCGCGTTGCGCACGGTGGCTTCTCTGAATATTAGCTGGTAGTCATAATAATGTGACTGGACCGTGTATGTAATATGTTGACGTAAAAATGTTTTAATATATTTTACATAAAAGTGTCTACCATTGCCTTGGAAAAGCCTCCCAGAGTGCGAAAGCTTGGCGAATGTTTGTGCTTACTGAACCACAAAAATAAACGGATTTAATACGCTATATGCGTCTCTTGAGTATTCAAAATGTGATGTATGTATAATTACGTTAACCCTTTGGAACATCTGCAAAACCGTCTTCACTTGCTATGCATTCCAAACGAACGTTGGCGTACATAACGCGTCACATTTTGGTACAACGCAATTACCGCATGCATGCGTGTGTGTGTTTTCTGCACCATCTGGTTTCGTCACCATGAATGCAATTAAATTCGATGATGGAACCGCCTCGAAATCCTGCCGTTTTTGTTTTGTTTCGGATCATTTTTCCAATGAAAAAAAATCAAAAATTATTAATCACATCATTTGTCAAATACACTTAATCAACCAATTACAGTTGAATCTCGGTTAGAGAAAAGCACGGAAAACGGATTTTAATATATTGAATGTTCAACTAGGAGGCCCCGCAATGAAAGCTGCGAAAAAATGCATAGAAGAAAAGCACAACATAAAAAATAATATGAAAACACTCGTTTTTGCAGCTTTAAAACCATGCATAGCAAGAAAAGCGCAACATAAAATTTTGAAAATACCTTCTTTTTCCAGTTTCAAAAAAGAGTTTCGAATTTCGTTCCCTACGTTTGAAGTGGCAGACAGATAAACAAGAAAGATGAAGCCGAATTTTCGGGTGTAGTAAGCATGTCTTTTGAATCCGTTCTGACGCAAATTAAATTTATCAAAGCTATTCAAAGTCAATGGAACCGGTATGGAAAACAATAGTATCTGACATAAGAAAGAAGTTTTTCAATTGGGTTTTTAATCCCAAAGATATTGCTGTAAACGAAATTGTGAGCTCTGGTTGCAGACTTCGGCGTTGAGAAAAACATGAATTTATACGAGAAACATTTCGCACCGGAAAGAAACGCTCTCCAACACAGAAAGAATTTTTCAAATCGGACTCTTAGAAACAGAGATATCGACAAAAATAAGATGTGACTTTACGTCCCCTGGTGGAAAAACCATGCATTATTTTAAGAAGAAAGTATTCTCAAAAGTTTTTCCATATGAGCGGTATCGGTCCAAGAAAAAAAAATTAATCGAGTTTTCAGGAGCCCAGATTTTGGTACAAATACACCAGAAGCAGAAATTAACACTTATGGCCCCTGGTGGCCAAACCATTTTTACAAACATTAGAAATTATGTGAAAAATATTTTCCATCAGGTCTTGTATGCGATGCAGGAAGAATTTTTCAAATCGGGGTTTTAGGAGCAGAAATAACTCAGAAAACGCAATTTACCTTTGTGCCCCTAGCGGAAAGTCTATGATTTACTTGAAAATTTTGAACTTATAGAAAAAACATTTTGCATCGGAAACACTATCCGACAAAGAAGGAATTTTTCAAATCGGACTCCTAGAACTACAGATATTGACAAAAATAAGATGTACATCTACGCCCCCTGGGGTAGAAAGCATGCATTATTTCAAGAAGAAAATGTTTCTAAAAGGTTTGTCGACATGAGTAGTATCGGTTTACAAACGACTTTTTTTTTCAATCTAGAATTTAAAAGCCCATATTTTGCTGCAAATACATCAGAAGCGGAAGCTAAGACTTACGCCACCTGGTGGTCAAACCATTTTTTACAAAAATTAGAAATATGTGCAAAGGATTTCCCATTAGGAGCTGTATCCGGTGCAGAAAGAATTTTTTCAAATCGGAGATTTTAGAAGCAGAGATGTAGGGGGAAAAGCAATTTACCTTTACGTCCCCTAGCGGAAAGTCTATGAATTACTTGAAAATTTAGAAATTGTACGAAAAACATGTCACACTGGAAACATTATCTAACAAAGAAGGAAATTTCAAATCGGACATCTACTAGTCGAGATATTGACAAAAATAAGATGTACGTCTACGCCCCGTGGCGTAGAAACCGTGCGTTATTTTAAGAAGAAAATGCTTTTAAAAGGTTTGTCGACATGAGTAGTATCGGTCTGCAAACGACGTTTTTTTTCAATCGAGAATTTAGAAGCTCATATTTTGCTGCAAATACATCAGACGCGGAAATTAAGATTTACGCCCCCCTGGTGACCATACCATTTTTTAACAAAAATTAGAAATTAATGTGGTTACACCAAGTATGTACCTCTCTATGCTTTTTTGAGTTGTCTGCAGTCTTTGTATGTATATTTTTATTATTTTAATTAAGGTTTTATTAAGGTCTCTGAACCATATTTAAGCACTGGAAGGATGCATTGATCAAACACTTTTCTTTTAAGACATAATGGCATATTGCTCTTGAAAATTATGCTGTTTCTTCCAAAAGCTCTCCAGGCAAGTTTTCTACGCCGATTAATTTCTTCATCAATGTGACCCTCACTTGATATCTGCTGTCCAAGATAAATGTAGGCATTGGTTATCTCCAGCTTTTCCCCATCAATCGATAAATCTTCATTTCTCGTAAAAGCATTGTACATCGCTTTTGTCTTCTGAAAGTTCATTTGTAATCCCACTTCTTTACTCTTGTCAGCAAGTTCTTGGATCATACTCTGCAGCTCTGATGGGGTAGTTGCAAAAATGACTATGTCATCAGCAAAATGAAGGTGGGTTAGATAATCTCCATTAATCTTTATCCCTTTGTTTTCCCAGTTCAGTGATTGAAAGACATTTTCCAATGTGGCATTAAAGAGCTTCGGAGATATGGTGTCACCTTGTCTCATTCCTTTTCCAATCTTAATGAGTGCTGTATTCTCAAATAGCAGAATCTTTGCACTTGCATTTTTATAGATGTTATGAATAACATTAATGTATGCATCTTCAATATCGCAGGATTTCAAAGCCATTGTAACTGGTGATGGTTTCACCGAATCAAAAGCCGTTTCATAATCGATAAAAGCCATGCATAATGGGAGTTCATATTCCCTCGCTCTTTCAATTAGTTCTCTCAGTGCGTGGATATGATCTATAGTGCTGTAGCCACTCCTGAATCCAGCTTGTTCTCTCGGTTGAGCCATGTCCAGTGTCATATATATATATTTAGCGTATTAAATCCGTTTATATATAAAATCTGCAAATAATTTTGATATATTAAATCTGCAAATAATTTTGATATATTAAATCTGCAAATTAATTTTGTTTTTGTTTTGTTTGATTTGGACACGTTATTTTCCCACCGTTCAGCGCAGCATTAATATGCCGCGAATATATTTTGTTTTCTTTCACACCACTAATAATATTTCATTATTGGTGAATGGAAACTTCCAAGAACATTTATTGTCACTGTACTGATAACACTTTGGAACTCAAGAGGTGCATACAGCGTTTTAAATCCGTTTATTTTTGTCGCGTAATAAGCACAAACATTCGCCATGCTGTCGCACTCCAGTGGGAGGCTATTTCAAAGCAATGGTAGACATAAAAATGTCTAAATATATGTGTAATATGTCTAAATATATATATAATGTCTAAATACACAGTCCAGTCACATTATTGTGACCACCTCCTACTTTTGACATCAACAGCGCGTAGCCAATGAAAGAAGTCACGTGTCGTGGCCTGCCTTAGAGTGTATATAAGGTGTGCTGTAGGCATTCTGAAAACATATCACTAGCTGATGTCATGAATAAAAGGAGAGATTTATCAGATTTGCAAAAAGGGGTCATAATCGGCTTTCGGGCCAAGGGTAGCAGTATTTCTGGAACAGCGCAGTTTGTGAACTGTTCAAGTGGTGCTGTGGTTAAAGTGTATCGTGATTGGAGAAATGGAAACATTGCGAATAAACGACGTGAAAACTGTAGAGCACCGCATGCCACTGATGCGAGAGGTGAACGTCGGCTGCGAAGGTCCGTGAGGGCCGATCGACACGCTACAGTGGAGAAACTCCCTGTTTGAATGAACCAGGGGGCTACCGGAAGTATGTCTAAAACAACAGTTCATTGAACCCTGCTTCGCATGGGGCTCCGATGCAAACGGATGGTCACTGCACCTATGCTAACGAAGGTACATCGGCAACAAAAGGCTTACATTTGCAAGGCAGTAACGGAACTGGACCTCCACTGATTGGCAAAGGATTGCCTTCTCCGATGAGTCACGTTTTCTGCTTCATCGAAAGGATGGACGTTGGCGCATTAGGCGAGAAACATCGGAGAACAAACACTCTTCAACCATTGCTGGAAGAATACAAGCTGGCGGGGGCAGCGTTATGGTCTGGGGAATGTTTTCGTGGCATTCCCTGAGTCCACTCATACCTGTGGAAGGCACTATGGACCGAATTCGTTATGAATCCATTCTTGCAGACCACGTACACCCATACATGCTGATCGTCTTCACTGGGGCGGATGGGATATTCCAGAACGACAATGCGACGTGCCACACAGCTAGAAATGTCCGAGAGTGGCTGGAAGAGCACGATGAAGACTTCAAAGTACTTCCCTGTCCCCCTAATTCCACAGACTTAAACTCAATTGAGCATCTGTGGGACCCCCTCGATCGTGTTGTCCGCTCTATGGATTCTCCACCACGCACCCACCAGCAGCTGTCAGATGCAGTCCAATCAGCATGGCTCCACATACCTGTAAACACCTTCCAGCACCTTATTGAGTCACTCCCAGCCCGTCTAGTTACTATCCGCGTTGCGCACGGTGGCTTCTCTGAATATTAGCTGGTAGTCATAATAATGTGACTGGACCGTGTATGTAATATGTTGACGTAAAAATGTTTTAATATATTTTACATAAAAGTGTCTACCATTGCCTTGGAAAAGCCTCCCAGAGTGCGAAAGCTTGGCGAATGTTTGTGCTTACTGAACCACAGAAATAAACGGATTTAATACGCTATATGCGTCTCTTGAGTATTCAAAATGTGATGTATGTATAATTACGTTAACCCTTTGGAACATCTGCAAAACCGTCTTCACTTGCTATGCATTCCAAACGAACGTTGGCGTACATAACGCGTCACATTTTGGTACAACGCAATTACCGCATGCATGCGTGTGTGTGTTTTCTGCACCATCTGGTTTCGTCACCATGAATGCAATTAAATTCGATGATGGAACCGCCTCGAAATCCTGCCGTTTTTGTTTTGTTTCGGATCATTTTTCCAATGAAAAAAAAATCAAAAATTATTAATCACATCATTTGTCAAATACACTTAATCAACCAATTACAGTTGAATCTCGGTTAGAGAAAAGCACGGAAAACGGATTTTAATATATTGAATGTTCAACTAGGAGGCCCCGCAATGAAAGCTGCGAAAAAATGCATAGAAGAAAAGCACAACATAAAAAATAATATGAAAACACTTGTTTTTGCAGCTTTAAAACCATGCATAGCAAGAAAAGCGCAACATAAAATTTTGAAAATACCTTCTTTTTCCAGTTTCAAAAAGAGTTTCGAATTTCGTTCCCTACGTTTGAAGTGGCAGACAGATAAACAAGAAAGATGAAGCCGAATTTTCGGGTGTAGTAAGCATGTCTTTTGAATCCGTTCTGACGCAAATTAAATTTATCAAAGCTATTCAAAGTCAATGGAACCGGTATGGAAAACAATAGTATCTGACATAAGAAAGAAATTTTCCAATTGGGTTTTTAATCCCAAAGATATTGCTGTAAACGAAATTGTGAGCTCTGGTTGCAGACTTCGGCGTTGAGAAAAACATGAATTTATACGAGAAACATTTCGCACCGGAAAGAAACGCTCTCCAACACAGAAAGAATTTTTCAAATCGGACTCTTAGAAACAGAGATATCGGAAAAATAAGATGTGACTTTACGTCCCCTGGTGGAAAAACCATGCATTATTTTAAGAAGAAAGTATTCTCAAAAGTTTTTCCATATGAGCGGTATCGGTCCAAGAAAAAAAAATAATCGAGTTTTCAGGAGCCCAGATTTTGGTACAAATACACCAGAAGCAGAAATTAACACTTATGCCCCCTGGTGGCCAAACCATTTTTACAAACATTAGAAATTATGTGAAAAATATTTTCCATCAGGTCCTGTATGCGATGCAGGAAGAATTTTTCAAATCGGGGTTTTAGGAGCAGAAATAACTCAGAAAACGCAATTTACCTTTGTGCCCCCTAGCGGAAAGTCTATGATTTACTTGAAAATTTTGAACTTATAGAAAAAACATTTTGCATCGGAAACACTATCCGACAAAGAAGGAATTTTTCAAATCGGACTCCTAGAACTACAGATATTGACAAAAATAAGATGTACATCTACGCCCCCTGGGGTAGAAAGCATGCATTATTTCAAGAAGAAAATGTTTCTAAAAGGTTTGTCGACATGAGTAGTATCGGTTTACAAACGACTTTATTTTCAATCTAGAATTTAAAAGCCCATATTTTGCTGCAAATACATCAGAAGCGGAAGCTAAGACTTACGCCACCTGGTGGTCAAACCATTTTTTACAAAAATTAGAAATATGTGCAAAGGATTTCCCATTAGGAGCTGTATCCGGTGCAGTAAGAATTTTTTCAAATCGGAGATTTTAGAAGCAGAGATGTAGGGGGAAAAGCAATTTACCTTTACGTCCCCTAGCGGAAAGTCTATGAATTACTTGAAAATTTAGAAATTGTACGAAAAACATGTCACACTGGAAACATTATCTAACAAAGAAGATAAATTTTCAAATCGGACTCTTAGAAGTAGATATATTGACGAAAATAAGATATACATCTACGCCCCCTGGCGTAGAAACCGTGCGTTATTTTAAGAAGAAAATGCTTTTAAAAGGTTTGTCGACATGAGTAGTATCGGTCTGCAAACGACGTTTTTTTCAATCGAGAATTTAGAAGCTCATATTTTGCTGCAAATACATCAGAAGCGGAAATTAAGATTTACGCCCCCTGGTGACCATACCATTTTTTAACAAAAATTAGAAATTATGTGGAAAGGATTTCCCATCAGGAGCTGTGTCCGGTGCAGAAGGAATTTTTCAAATCGAAGATTTAAAAGCAGAGATGTAGGGGGAAACGCAATTTACCTCTACTCCCCTTAGCGGAAAGTCTATGAGTTACTAGAAAATTTTGAAATTATATGAAACACATGTCACACTGAAAACACTATCCAACAAAGAAGGAAATTTCAAATCGGACATCTACTAGTCGAGATATTGACAAAAATAAGATGTACGTCTACGCCCCGTGGCGGAGAAACTGTGGAATATTTTAAGAAGAAAATATTCCGAAAAGGTTTATCGATGTGAGTGGCATCAGTCCACGAAAGAATTTTTTCAATCGATATTTTAGAAGCTCAGATTTTATGGCAAATACATCAGAAGGAAAAATTAACACTTACGCCCCCTGGTGGCCTAGTATTCTTTACCAAAAATTTGAAATATACGCAAAAGATTTTTCAGCAGGAGGTGTATCTGCTGAAGAAAAAGATTTCAAATCGGAGTTTCAGAAGAAGAGGTATCGGGAAAAATACAATTTACTTTAACGCCACCTAACGGAAAATCTATGCGTAATTTGAAAAAGTAACTGTATCTAAAATACTCTTCGACATAAATGGAATCGAAAGATAAAATAACTTTTCAATTCGGATGTTTAGAAGCAAATATGTGGAATAAAAGGTATTTTTGAATTCGATATCATCTGCATTTACGCCCACTAGTGGCCAAATTGTACATTGTAAAAAACCGAAATAACGGATCATCATTCGCATATTTCAAGCTTCCCAATGCAGAAACAATTTTTCAAATCGTACTAATAGTTGAAGAGATATCGTGGGTACAGACGGACGGACGGACTGACTGACGGACGGACGGACAGACAAATCGGTAACATAAGCACGATCTTTTTTTTTTTACAAAAGACTCGCTAAAAAGGAAACATAAGTAACTAGCAGTCAGGTGACTGTGCGCCGAACCGTGAATCTATAAAATCATTTTTTTGAGCATAAAATTAAAGAAAAGGAAAAGTAATTAAGAGAAAGGGTAGCAATTTATGATCCGCAACAGTTTTACGTTTTGGCAATATTTTTAACACTTTATGTCTTCACACGTACCTTTACGACGAAAGCTGACTAGCATTCAAAGTATAGACCATCGTGTTGCACCGTCTTTAACCATCTGCCTGACAGTTCTTCGATCCCATGACGGTACCAGTTCTTGTCCTTCGAAGCGGGGAGCTTCTTCACCCCAGCTGCAACCTCCTCCTGATTGTTTAAATGCCGCCCGCGAAGCAAGTGGGTCATGGACTGTAACAAGTAATAATCCGACGGGGCAAGATCCGGACTATATGCTGGATGTGACATCAGTTCGATGTCCTCAAGTTCCTGGAGTTTTCCCCGGTTCGTTCGCCCGGCATGAGGACAAGCGTTGTCTTGCTGTAGGAGAGCGCGCTTTCTGTTCACCAGTGCGGGGTACTTCTCCAAAACGACATACACCCGCTCCAGCTGTTCAGAGTAGAGGTGTGGGTTGACGGTTCGACCGTCTGGAACAAATTCGTTATAGATTATCCCCTCGACATTCCAGCAGACGCAGAGCATCACCTTGTGCTCGAACAGGTTCAGGAAGCTTTCCTGAGCGCAACCACTGCTGCTGTGTGTTAGGATTGCGGAAATAGACCCACTTTTCATCGCACGTAACAATTCTCTTGATGAAACGTACATCGCGCGGTTTTCTAGGAGTTTCGTGCCCGCTTCCACTCGGCGGTTTGCTTCAGATGGCGTCAGTTTGTGAGGGACTATGCGGCAGCTCTTGTAGACCTTGCTTAGGTCGTGAAGGTGACGAACCACGGTGGTCTGTGATATGCCCAGCTCGCCTGATAATCTCCGAGTGCTGGTTGTCGGATTTGCCTCTACGGCCTGGCGCACGGCCTCCGAATCCACTGTTCGCGGCTTACCTGACCTTGGCTGATCGTCGAGGTTTCTGTCACCTGAGCGAAATTTCTTGAACCATCTGGTTGTGGTGATGTGGTCCACGGGACATTCATCTTTCGTATGGCGAATGTTTTGCGTTGCTTGAGCAGCGTTATGGCCGAGTTCAAACTGGTAAAGCAAAAGTTCCTTAATTAGCCGGCTGTGGCTGTTCATCTTTTAGGCGTCCCAACCACAGACAGAACGACGACATGGAATGCTGTTCACAGCAATGACTACCACTTTATATCCCTTTCGACAGACTGCAGTGCGCGACTTGAACTAGTTTAAACACGTGACATACACGCCACAGCACATGCGTATACGCAAATATTGCGGAGCTTTCGACTCACCCATTGTGGAACAGGGTCGTGATGTCAATGCATAAATAAGAAAGGAAAAGTAATTCAGGGAAAGGAAAGTAATTTTAGATCCGCAATTTTTTTTACGATTTAGAACAACGTAAATACACACGCTTTTGGCGTCTCTTAATCTTAAATCAAAATTTTATGGAATTTTTACAGCAGTTCAACTTTTCTGGCATAATTATCCTTCAACCTATCAGCATTTTCAACTGTAAAACTAAGCCACCCTTTCGAATTATTTGGTAGAAAAATCCAAGCAAAGAATATTCGAAAGCCGCCATTTTGATTTATTTCGTTTTCGGAATTTCCTAGGTATACGGACGTTAAGACTTTTCAGCAAACCAATTTTTTAGATCTCCGGGTAATTTAGAAGTGGTCGAACAAGTCGCGGACGGAAACACTTGCATTTTCCCATTTTCCCAATTTTGCTTTACATACGGTACAACACAAAAGGAATTCTTGACATCTGCATGATAACAAAAAATCAAAAGTAGTTGTGTTTAACTATTTGCAAAAAAAAAAAAAAAAGGTACAGTTCATAAATTCATGCAAACATTGCACACAAACATTTTTAGCATGTCTTTTGTAAAAAAACCGGCTTGTGTTATTAGTTTGTCCATCCGTCCGCCTGTGGACACCGTATCTTTGCAACTAATAGTCCGATTTGAAAAATTCTTTTTGCATTGGGAAGCGTGAAATGTGCGAAAGATGTACCGTTTTTTGTTCTTTTTCACGATTCACAATTTTGCCGCTTGAGGGCGTAAATGCAGAAGATATCGAATTCAAAATGCATTTTATTCCATATATTTGCCTCTGAACGTCCGATTGAAAAAATTGTTTTACTTTTCGATTCCATTTATGTCGAAGACACGTTCAGGTATTGTCACTTTTTTCAAGTTCGCACAGATCAAAGGGGCGAAAACTAAACGGCCTTTTTCCAGATATTTCCGCTTCTAAAACTCCGATTTAAAAAATTCTTTCTGCAGAGGATACAGCTTCTAATGAGAAATCTTTTGGATATAATTTCTTATTTTTGGTAAAAAAACCGTTTGAACACCAGGGAGCGTAAGTGTTAATTTCTGCTTCTGTTGTTGCATTTGTAGCAAAATCTGAGGTCATAAAATATCGATTGAAAAAATTTGTTCGTGGACCGATACCATTCACGTCGATAAACCTTTTCGGAATATTTTCTTATTAAAATAATGCATGGTTCCTCCGCCAGGGGGCGTAATGCATATCTTATTTTTGTCGATATCTCTGCTTCTAAGAGACAGATTTAAAAAAAAATTCTCAGTGCGAAATTTTTTTTTCATATAATTTCAAGTAATTCGTAGACTTTCCGCTAGGGGGCGTAATGGTAGATGGCGTTTACCCCGATATCTCTGCTTCTAAAACTCCGATTTGAAAACTTCTTTCTGCACCGGATACAGTTTCTGATGGAAAACGCTTTGCATATAATTTATAATATTTCGTAAAGAATGGTTTGGCCACCAGGGGTGTAAGGGTTTATTTCTGCTTCTGATGTATTTACAGAAAAATCTGAGATCCTGAAAACTCGATTGAAAAAATTCTTCTGTGGATTGATACCGCTCACATCGAAAAACCCTTTGAGAATATTTTCTTCTTAAAATAATGCGTAATTTTTTCGCCAGGTGCGTAGATGTATATCTTATTTTTGTCGATATCTCTGCTTCTGGGAGTCCGATTTGAAAAATTCTCTCTTGTTGGAGAGTGTTTCCGCTGCCAAATGTTTCTCATGTAATTTCAAATGTTTCTTAGTGCACAATTCTGCCACCAGAGGGCGTAACTTTGCGTTTCCGATGACAGCAATATCTGCGGGACTAAAAACCCGATTGAAAAATTTCGTTCTTCGGTCAGCTACTACTAACCATGCAAACCCCGTGGGCGTATTTTGTTCCCAATTTAATTTCGCCGCAAGGGGGCGCAAATGCTAATCTGTTTTTCTCAATATATCTGCTTCTACATGTGCGATTTAAAAAAAATCCTTCAACACCGGATGCCATTTATCTTGTAGAACATTTTAGGCTAGTACATGACGAATTTTGTAGGTCACAGTTCGGTCGGTTGGTGGTGCTTTTGTACCGCAGTTTGAAGCTGTATCGCCGCTTCTAAAAACACTATCGAAAAGTTTCTTCTTTACTGTATGCCATTCTGTACGTTAGAGATGTGGAGCATTACCCTCTTTGAATAATGCGCAGATTTCCCGCTAGGCAGCGTAAAGGTCGAAGCCTTTTTCTCGCTCTTTCTGCTTCCGGGCTACGTATTTCAGAAGTTCTTTTTCCTCAGCGTAGCTTTCTCCATGCAGAATATTTTTCGCCTATTTTCAACTTTTCTATTACGCAAAATTCTTCAGCTAGAAGGGATTGAAGTATACAGGGTTACAAGGAAAGTCTTTAATCAGGCCAATTTCTCACGAACTATCGCAGTTAGCGATTTACTTCTTGTTCAGTTGTATAGGAAAACCCATTGGCGCACACCCAATAAGACCACGAAGAACCCCCTCCCCTTTTGGGGGAGTTATGGGGCTATCTCGCCCTCCTTCGCGGATAGGGCAAAAAAGTCAATTACAAACTTATTCAGCGAAGCAAAAATAGTACATAAATGTTTTTGTCCCACAACAAGAGATAGAAGGGGCCCGGGAATGTGGCCCCAAGAAAATCACAACATCCGGAAACAACGACAGCGTATTTAGACAAGAACTTATAACTTATAACTTATCTAAACTGGTAAGTTCTAAGTAAATGAAATCACAAAGGAAATGTTTTCCTACAACCCTTATCAGCAATTCTTGTTCTGAAATAAAACGCAGTTCCTTGACATATTCAATATCAGACTTTGATCTCCAATACAGTAAAAAATACACTGAGAGAAGGAGAAATAGCATAAATTGGCGAAACACTCATCCAATAGGAAAACTGTATGCACATCTAATTGACTTGCGTACGTGGCAAAGCTTTGGGACTTCTCGTCACTGGTTCACGAAGTGTTGGCAAACCGACCACGCATATGATTTTTGTATTCTGACGACGGAGCAGAAAGTACATTTGAAATCCATGCGAATATGCTTCGAACACAGCGACTCAGGTAGCTTTACGTTTTTTTACGCATTTGGAGAGTCCCCTTGTATCTTTTGTTATGGGACAAAAATATTTATGTACTATTTTTGCCTCGCTGAACAAGTTTGTAATTGATTTTTTTGTCCTATCTGTAAAAGAAGGGCGAGATACCCCCTCAACCCCCCCAAAGGGGGCGAGGGGATCTTTCGTGGTCTTATTGTGTGCGACATAGAGGGTTTCCTATACAACTGCACAAGAAGTAAATCGCTAACTGACGTAGTTCGTGAGATATTGGCCTGCTCACGGACTTTCCTTGTAACCCTGTGTAATGTTGCCTTCTCTCGCGTATTTCTTATTTTAACTGTTCGATTTGAGAAATCATTTTGCGTCTGATACCTTTCTTTGTGCTATGAGGAACTTTTTGTGCGCCATTTATTAATTTTTGTAACATGCTTTTAAGCCGCAGGTAGAACTAAGCAGATGTCTTTATTTCTGGATGTTTTATCGATTGTAGAAACCGGTTGATTCTTTTCCTAACCGGTTCCACTGGCTATGAGTAACTTTGAAATATTATATTCCTGTCGGAAAAGAATCAAAAGACGTGCTCCATACAACCGAAATTTCGGTGTCATCTTCCTTGTTTGTAATGGGTTCCACTGACCATGAATAACTTTGAAATATTTTATTCGTGTCGGAAAGGATTCAGACGTGCTCATTACAGCCGAAGATTCGGTGTCATCTTTCTTGTTTGTAATGGGTTCCACTGACTATGAATAACTTTGAAATATTTTATTCGTGTCGGAAAGGATTCAGACGTGTTCATTATAGCCGAAGATTCGGGATCATCTTTCTTGTTTGTAATGGGTTCCACTGACTATGAATAACTTTGAAATATTTTATTCGTGTCGGAAAGGATTCAGACGTGCTCATTACAGCCGAAGATTCGGGGTCATCTTTCTTGTTTGTAATGGGTTCCACGGACTATGAATAACTTTGAAATATTTTATTCGTGTCGGAAAGGATTCAAAAGACGTGCTTATTACAACCGAAGATTCGGTGTCATCTTTCTTGTTTGTAATGGATTCCACTGACCATGAATAACTTTGAAATATTTTATCCGTGTCGGAAAGGAATTAGACGTGCTCATTACAGCCGAAGATTCGGTGTCATCTTTCTTGATTGTAATGGGTTCCAAGGACAATAAATAACTTTGAAATATTTTATTCGTGTCGGGAAGGATTCAAAAGACGTGCTCATTACAAGCGAAAATCCGGTGTTATCTTTCTTGTTGGTAACGGTTTCCATTGACTATGAATAACTTTGAAATATTTTATTCGTGTCGGAAAGGAATCAGACGTGCGCATTACAGCCGAAGATTCTGTGTCATCTTTCTTGTTTGTAACGGGTTCCATTGATTATGAATAACTTTGAAATATTTTATTCGTGTCGGAAAGGATTCAGACGTGTTCATTACAGCCGAAGATTCGGGGTCATCTTTCTTGTTTGTAATGGGTTCCACTGACTATGAATAACTTTGAAATATTTTATTCGTGTCGGAAAGGATTCAGACGTGCTCATTACAGCCGAAGATTCGGTGTCATCTTTCTTGTTTGTAACGGGTTCCACCGACTATGAATAAATTTGAAATATTTTATTCGTGTCGGAAAGGAATCAGACGTGCTCATTACAGCCGAAGATTCGGTGTCATCTTTCTTGTTTGAAACGGGTTCCATTGACTATGAATAACTTTGAAATATTTTATTCGTGTCGGAAAGGATTCAAAAGACGTGCTATTAAAACCGAAGATTCGGTGTCATTTTTCTTGTTTGTAATGGGTTCCACGGACTGTGAATAACTTTGAAATATTTTATTCGTGTCGGAAAGGATTCAAAAGACGTGCTATTAAAACCGAAGATTCGGTGTCATCTTTCTTGTTTGTAATGGGTTCCACTGACTATGAATAACTTTGAAATATTTTATCCGTGTCGGAAAGAATTCAAAAGACATGCTCATTGCAACCGAAGATTCGGTATCATCTTTCTTGTTTGTAATGGGTACCACTGACTATGAATAACTTTGAATTATTTCATTCGTGTCGGAAAGGATTCAAAAGACGTGTTCATCACAACCGAAGATTGGGTGTCATTTTTCTTGTTTACTTACAGATAAGCATTGCTCTTTTCAAAGCAGTTTTTCCACTAGTTGATTTTGAATTAGTTCCGAGTAAAATATTCACTAATCTTTGCTTCTTTTCGATCTTTCTAAATTCAGAAAAAAAAAAAAAAAAAAAAGTAGTGCAAACAAGCATTTTTGAGCAAAATTTTAGTTGCATCATAAATTTCATGATTTCAAGAAAACACCGTTCAGTTCTCTCAGAGTAGTAACATGGTATCCAGTTAGGAATGGAAGCATCGAAGAACCATGTACACTCTTGTTCATATAAAAAAAAACAGAACACCTTTAAGAAATCGAGCTACGACATTTTTTAACAAAAAACAACCAGAAATCGGACGAGGCCAAATCTGGGCTAAGGTTTTCGAGAATTTCACTCCTGATTTTCTCAATGGCGTTTGAAGAGAAAGTACTGGCGTGGAATTTGGTGCTGTAGTGTTGCCGAAACACTGGCTTTTTCCAGACGCATGCTTTATTCTTTGCTGTAACTTTTTTATGGTATGCACCTAGCTCTCAGAGTTGATAGTTGTGCCTTTCACCATGTACTCCTGATGAGTAATGCCTCTTTTATTTTTCCTCAAGAAGACGGGTGTCGGTTTTCCACAGACTGATTTTACGTTTCTGGGTCATAATGGTGAATTCAACTATCATCACCAGTCACAATGCTTTGGAGAAGATCACTTGCATTTGTGAAAATTGCAACACAATGAAGAGCTGCTGGTATTAGCTTGAAACTTACAGGATATGTACAACATGTTGGGACATGCAGATGATTAAAATTTCAGTACAAATGCGCACGCGGTTTCTGAGCAACGCCTTCTGAACTGTTCGTACAAAGAACTGGCTCAAACGAGATGTTGCAATCAGCGACGAGCCGACGTTGAGTCGAAAGGGTGTTTCTTGTGCCTCACTGTGCCTGTCACCGAGGAAAGTCGCATTATGAACACCTGATAGACTTTGAGCGAGGAAGGATTGTTTGAATGAGAGAAACTGGACTTTGCTACAGCGAAGTTGCTACTCGTACGAAACGAAACGCCAGTACCGTGATGCGAATGTGGTGGCAGTGACCGCAAAATCGCACGACTGCACCAGACAGACAGACATTCCTAACGCCTGACAGTGACCGATCGCACAGCGACGCCCACGGTGTTAGCGCATGAGTGGAGCACTGTCACAAGCATGGCTCTACGTCGTCTGCTTAACAGAGGCCTGATCGCTGGCAGCCCATTGGTGCGCATTCCTTTGACCTTCAACCAACGACGCCTAAGTACGCAATGCGGTCTCGAACACAGACAATGGACCAATGATTAGCATCAGGTTGTGTTATCTGACGAGCCACAATTCAACTCGATGAACTATGATGGCCACATACGTGTTCGAAGACATCATGGTGAACGACACCTTGTAGCGTCACACCGGCAAAATGCCAAGAGTCGTGGTTTAGGGATCCATTGGATTCAATTCGAAGCGTCATGGTTTGGGACGCTATTGGGTTCAATTCGAAGCACCATAGTTTGGCGCGCCATTGGGTTCAATTCGAAGCGTTATTATTTGGGGCGCCATTGGGTTCAATCCGAAGCGTCATGGTTTTGGGCGCCATTGGGTTCAATTCGAAGCGTCATGGTTTGGGACGCTATTGGGTTCAATTTGAAGCGTCAGGTTCGGGACGTCATTGGGTTCGATTCGAAGCGTCATGGTTTGGGACGCCATTGGGCTCAAGTCGAAGCGTCATGGTTTGGGACGCCATTGGGTTCAATTCGAAGCGTTATGGTTTTGGCCGTCATTGGGTTCAATTCGAAGCGTCATGGTTTGGGACGCCATTCAGTTCAATTCGATGCGTCATGGTTTTTGGCGTTATTGGGTTCAATTTGAAGCATCATAGTTTTGGGCGCCATTAGGTTCAATTCGAAACGTCATGGTTTGGGACGCCATTGGGTTCAATTCGAAGCGTCATGGTTTGGCACGCCATTAGGTTCAATTCGAAACGCTATGGTTTTGGCCGTCATTGGATTCAATTCGAAGCGTCATGGTTTGGGACGCCATTGAGTTCAATTCTCAATTCAATGCGTCATGGTTTGGGACGCCATTGGGTTCAATTCGAAACGCTATGGTTTTGGCCGTCATTGGGTTCAATTCTCAATTCAATGCGTCATGATTTGGGACGCCATTGTGTTCAATTCGAAGCGTCATGGTTTGGGAAGCCATTGGGGTCAATTCGAAGCGTCATGGGTTGGGACGCCATTGGGTTCAATTCGAAGCGTCATGGGTTGGGACGCCATTGGGTTCAATTCGAAGCGTCAGGTTTTGGGGAAGCCATTGGGTTCAATTCGAAACGCTATGGTTTGGGACGCCATTGAGTTCAATTCTCAATTCAATGCGTCATGATTTGGGACGCCATTGGGTTCAATTCGAAACGCTATGGTTTGGGACGCCATTGAGTTCAATTCTCAATTCAATGCGTCATGATTTGGGACGCCATTGTGTTCAATTCGAAGCGTCATGGTTTGGGAAGCCATTGGGGTCAATTCGAAGCGTCATGGGTTGGGACGCCATTGGGTTCAATTCGAAGCGTCAGGTTTTGGGGAAGCCATTGGGTTCAGTTTGAAGCGTCATGGTTTGGGGCGCCATTGAGTTCAATTCGAAACGTCGTGGTTTGGGGCGCCTTTGGGTTCAATTCGCTATCTCGCCTGATACGAAATGAGGGAACCCTCAACAGCCAGCGATGCATCAGAGATGTTTAGAAGCAGAAGTAATGCCCCTCCTTTAGAGCTTTTCGGGAGCTGTAATCCAAAAGGACAATGCTCGGCTAATGTGGCCAGGAATACCCATGGCCTCTTCCATGCACGGCAGATACCCGTTCTTCCCTGACCTGCAGATTTGCCGGATATATTCCCGATCGAACATCTCTGGGAAGTGCTAGTTAAGAGACTGTCCAGTCAAGCTCCTCCGAAAGTCACTGCAATTGAACTCTGGTGTCGCAAAGAAGCAGCCTGGCAGGCTATTCACCAGAACAATATCAAGAACCTCTTCCATTCAATGCTACGCCATGTAGAGTCTGTTATTGTTGCTCAAGGTGGCTTCACACGATACTGAGTTTTGTAGCGAAACGAAACTCAAAAGTCAGGTTAAATAGAGTTATACGTTAGACCACATTCATATTCCTGTATTTCGCAACTGATTACAAATTCACTAACGCTACACTAATATTTTGCTTCAAGGATGTTGGCATCAAGACAGCGCCAGTGGGTTTTGTGTGGATGTCTTTCTTTATAACCAATTTTTTTGTGAATATTTATATTCAAGTTCTATACGATTGCTGCTTGGATTTCCATTTGTCTCCTTTACATTAAAATATGATTTCATTTAGTAGTGAGATTTAATCATTTCTATTGCTAATTGTAGGTTAGATAAAACTGCGGCTACATGGTTAAATTTATCTAATAGTTTTTTCTAAACCGACGAAAAACCTCAACAAAGAATAGATATTTAGCAACGCAATTATTTCCTTTTCGCCACTTTTTTTTTATTCTTTATATATATATACTCTCAAGGAGGAGCTTCAGGGGATGATAATTTTCAGTAGTTGAAGCCTGGATCTTTAAGATACCAGTTTCCCCCACCTTAATACTTTTATTTGTTCCACTTTCTTTTTTTATTTTTTTTTTAAGAGGCAGAAGACTACGCCCTGCTTTTCAATTTCTGCAGTGTATTCGCTCCAGCTTGAAGGTCAGTGAAAGTTTGCTCCCATTTTCGTCCTTGCCAAAAAAAAAAAGTTCAGAATTCTTTCGCTTCTGAAGACCTTGCTCTTTCACACAAAGAGATTCCCCTATTCTTTGTTCACGACTCAGTATAAATATAAGAAGCTCAGCAGTCTTTCATAAGAACATCGCACCTAGCCTTCTTGTTAGAGACACTGCATTGCTCTGGAAGTGAGAAGTATGAAGGTGAGTTTTTCAACTTAATTTTTGAAAGTTCTGTTTCTGGAACGATAATTTTAGCATAATATTTCATAAACGATATGGTACTTAGCCCTTTAACCGATTGAAACGAATTAACTCCAGGTATCATGCAGTAATAAAAGCGCCGTCGGCTACACGATCATGAAGTTAAAAACTTTATTAAGTAAAAAGGTTAAAACACGCTTATTAGATTTTACAGTCACTCCACTCAGTTTTAGGATCTGTACAGGCTCTTGAACGGATACATTATTTTCAACCAAATAGCATTGACTTTTTCATGGCGTCCTTAGATGCCATATTTTTATTTCCCAATGTGCCTGTAGAGCAAGTACGCGACCTAATTTCTTCAAAATGAACCTCACGAGGCCTGGCTTCATAATTTTATAATTTTATATTTCCGGTTGCCAATGGCTTCAAGAAGGCAAATTTTTATTTCAGGTTAGTACGGGGGGGGGACCATGTGAAATCATAGCTATCTTATCTGCATTAAGACTTGTCCGCCGTCGATCTTTTTATCGTTTCAAAAATGTAATCTATCGTCAACAGGGTGGCGTCCCTATGGGATCCCCATTATCTGCCATTCTCGCCGAAGTTCTACTCCAAAATTTGGAGGGCCTAGTTCTTAACCAATGCCCATTGGGTCCTTTTTTTATATACGATACGTCGACGATATTCTGATTTTTTGGAATCATAGCCGTGAAGAGCTCTCTGACTTTGCCGAAACCATGTCCACACAGTTTCCTTCAATTAAATTTACTGTCGAGATAGAACAAAGCTACTCTCTACCATTTTTGGATTTCATATTACAACGTAATCCTGATACCATGGTCATCCAACATTCAGTATATCGAAAACCCACTTCTGTTCACTCATTGATTTCAGTTGATTCAACCCATCCCCTATCTCACAAGTTATCATCCCTTCATTTTTTGGTTAAACGTGCTTTTACACATTCATCCAATGCACAGGACCGTACTTTGGAACTGCGTAAAATTAGGGAACTAGCACGATCATTCGACTACCCTGACCATTACATGAATCGCATTTTAGCAAATTATCAGCGACATTCATTCACCACTCTCTCTCAAGAATATGTATAGCCAAGATACGGGGGATCCATATCATATATCTTACATGTTACATCGATTTTGAAAAACTTCTGTAAACGTCATCTTCTCGACTTCGGCGTAAAAACTGTGAATATCTTTTCAAGTATCAGATCTGATCGTGATCCCGTTCCTCCTGCTGATCGATGTGGGATATACTGCATCCCACTAACCTCCGTGGACGACAACGAATCTACCATTTCATGCAGAGGCTCCACACAGCGTTCCTTAAAAATTCGTGTCACGGAGCATAAATATAACATACGAACGGGATCTACTTCTACAGCACTTGCTCGTCTAGTTTCTGAGGGTACTTATTACCCTAATTGGGATGAAACACGTATCATACTAACTACCTCCAACAAATTTGTTTCACTTTTTGCTGAAACTTAGCATATTTTTAACTATGGTACTTTATGTTGTAATGACGTTTTACCGAAACATATCCCCCACCAGTGGAAATGACTTATTCGGAATGAAAACGGCAGTCATGGCAATGTTCTTGCCATTCATCATGAATAAAACCCATGCAAATTTGATCTCTATTATGTTCACTGCCATACATTCTATTACTGTACTTAATGTATCTGGCATCATGTTTTACGTCTTTGTTCTGTATATATACCCCTCACCAGGGTTTATTACGTCGTTTTAACGGCCGCAGGTGGCCTAGTGGTTAGCGTTCGTGAGTGCTACGGAGAAGACCTCGGGTTCGATCCCAGGCAGGTACGAACGCTCGAATCACTAAATATCCGCCGTGCGTCGGATGGGTAGGTTAAGCAGTCGGACCCCGGGTACTGGCCCCCCGGTAATAAATAAAGGCGTCTTCTTCCCTCTTTCTACCTCGTTTCCGTGTCACTTTCCTATCGGGCACTCTAATTCAAATCTCCTAGCTTCCTATTTCTAAGGGTTGTTTAAGACCTGGGGTCAGACACTCCCTTCCTAAAATCCTCTTTTTTTTTTTTTTTTTTGGTTGGAGGTTTATCGACCACCGTGAGCAACTCAATGGGCTATAAGCAGTCGCCCGTCCCTAATTTAGGGCCACTGGTTCCAGGGAAGGGAGAGAGCCAGTGCCGTAAGACAAACACAACATCCATGCCTCACCGGGATTCGAACCCGGACCCCATTCGGACGAATGATCAGAGGCCATCGCTTAGACCACTGCGCCACCGGGGCGGCTAAAAATCCTCTATATATGATCTGATCTGATATGTCGTTTTAACATCTGATGATGATCCCATTGTGGGATCGAAAGATCTAATGTGTGTTTTTTAACCTTTTTACTTAATAAAGTTTTTAACTTCATGATCGTGTAACCGATGGCGCTTTTATTACTGCATGATTTTACTCGCTCATCCTGTAACTTGAGTAAGCAAACTGAGCTGAAATCACTTCAAGCGAATACATTCGCTGTTTAAGAAATGAGACGAATGTGGTTAGAACGAGTTAGTGTGCGCTCCAGGAAGCGTTACATTCTCCTTAGCTTTGCTATTCAAAAGTGGTCGATTAAGGGGATAATCGACGCTAATCCTTTTTGACTAATTGTTGGTGGTTAAACTAACAAAGGGGAGAGAAGATATGACTGAACAATAGGTCAACTACACTGCCGGACAATTGCTAAGGACGGATGACAATAGCAACGATAGCAACCATAAAATGGAAAGCAGGAAAATGTGGAAATTAGCATAAGTGCGGGATACAGTAAGACGTGATGTGCGTATGCAAATTTTGGATTGCCGAACTTGTTCGTGACGTCATAGCGCTGATAAGAGATATAAAGGATTTGACGCGTATTGACCGTTGTTGTTCAAACGCAAAATTGAAAGGGAAAGAATCAATTGACGAACTTGCAATTTTTAGCATGTCTTCCCGACATCACCTAGATGATTTTACGCGTGGCCGTATTATTGGCAAGATTGAAGAAGGGCAAAAAATAACAGATGTTGCCAGGGAGTTCGACGTCAGCCACAGTGTTGTTTCAAGGCTTTGGAAATCATTTCAAACAAATGGAGAGTGTAGCAAACGTCATGTGGGAGGTCGTGTTCGCAGTACGACACCTGCAGAAGATCGGTACATAGTGCTATCAACAAAAAGACACAGGCGCAGCACAGCTAGTGAGGTAGCAAATCAGTTTATGGCTGCTACTGGCAAGCGGATCTCCCAAAAAACTGTCGCCAGACGTTTGCATGAAGGAGGACTATACGCCCGCCGTCCTGTTGTGTGCATCCCATTGTCCAGACGTCACCGTACCGCCCGTTTGCAATGGTGCCATCAACATCGCAATTGGACTGATAACGACTGGTCTGCTGTCCTCTTCTCAGATGAGAGTAGATACAGTCTATCGTCTGATTGTCGATGACAACTGATCTGGCGTGATAGTGGTACGGCTATTGGCCAGCAAACATACAGGAAAGGGACCGATATCCGACATGTAGTGTCATGGTATGTGCTGGCATCATGATCAATGGCCGTACGTCCTTCTATGTGCTTCCAACTGGGACTATGACTGGCCAACGATACATTAATGATGTTCTGCTACCTCATGTTCGCATGTTACGTGGTGCTGTCGGTGATAGATTCATTTTCATGGACGAAAACGCAACATGTCATCGAACAGTGGCTGTCCAGGAGTGTCTTGAGAGCGAGGATATTCAATGCCTCGTATGGCCAGCACGTTCTCCAGATCTGAATCCCATTGAAAATGTGTGGGATGCTTTGGGGAGGAGTCTTGCTGGTCGCCAATGCCCTCCAATAAACAAGGACACCCCCATCCGTGCACTGACAGAGGAATGGGATAAATTACCCCAACAGCTGCTTGATAATGTTGTGCAAAGCATGACACGACGTGTGGAATCTTGCATCGCCCTCCATGGTGGCCATATCCCGTATTGACATCTTACGCCGGAACGCCTGCGGACGGTAATTGCATTTTTTTCACGTATACGTATTCTGCACAAAATGGCCTGTTTGTCCCTTGAACACGTTCCAAAGCCTTCTGGATTTCAGAGCACAATAAATTGTCTTTCTTGTAATGTCCTGGCATTCTGACATTATTTTATTTCACTTGGCATCCAACCACACTTACTTTTTTATGCGCTATATAGCCGTTTATGATCCGTCCTTAGCAATTGTCCAGCAGTGTATTATTTATACTATTGTTTCACGCGTTATTCTGCGTTTTGCAAGTTGCGTGTGCCATGCGTAACAAAAATATACGTAACATTCATTTTTTAAACAGGCTAAATACTGGGTAATATCTAAGTATGAATTTTAACTAACCAAATACTATAGCATAGTTTGGAGATTCTTTATTGGTATTCTCATATTGTGTCGCCATACTGCCATGTAGTGTTTGGACTGGAGACATTTGTTGTAGTGGTAATCTATAGCAAACTATGGTTTACTTTATGCATTTAATCCTGCTTGCTGTATTTCTTTGAAACGTGTGTACTCTTCAATTGCATAACATGGGCAGGGTTCATAACGAAGGCTACAGAAGTAAGGTTACATTGCATAGCGTTGACACTTAGGCCTATACAATCTAACCTTACTGTTGTATGCTTCGTTGTGAATCTAACCCCTTTTAATGCACTTCAACAGTACAACAGAGTTAGAAACAGGTCAAAATGTTTAGACTCGGACCAATCTGCTTTGAGCTATTGTATAATACAGAGAGCGTTCAAAAAGTATCTCCGCAGTGGGTGTTTTAGGTTATATGGAAATCATTATAGGAACGTATAATTTACTCACTTACTTAAACAAAGTATTGAACTAAATTCGATACTAAAAATGCTAGTATTGTTTAATTAAAACGTATAATGGAGATATATAGTAATATCATACGCCTTAATAATAAGTGTGCATGCTTATAGATAAACTCTTTACACGTTGCTCTTGAGTAGCTAAGGACACAGACGTCATTCAAATATAGGTCTAATGGATGATAAAAATATATATTTTACTGGCATTTATTTTATAAAAATTATATAGTTCAAAATGTATCATCTATTCGTTGCTATTGTCATTGCAACACGTTGAAAAAATTATCTATGCGGATGATTTACAGACATATGTACATACACTATAATGTTCAAGCACTATTATATATGTAAGTGCACATACACTATTATGTTCAAGCACTACTATATATGTAAGTCACCAGGTAAAAACTGTGTTTCGCCCGAAAGGAACATGTAAATCATAAAAGCTGTCTACGTACGATTAAAAATTATCCCCGCTGATACTGTAGACTAGATTAAAAAACTTTATTCAAAAGTAAAAGCAAGTTAAAAGCGAGATCTTTCGGGATCCCTAGATCCCATCTTCAGGCTTAAGGCCATAAAGAATAACAAGTGGTCCACTTATATACAATCAGGTTTGACCCATGATACAACACAATGGGCGTTGACTTCAGTCAACATAGCAAATCAAAACGATCAAAAGTTCGAAGATATGAAAGGTTATACAATATTGTCGGATTGTCATCTTCAAAATTTGTACTACTATATATATTCATCAAATTCAAATTCAAGTAAGAAATTCTGTGGCAAGTCCAATCGGAAAACGTCATAAAATTAAATGAATAGTTCTTTATGATGCGACAAAATACTAACTATCTCGAAAAACTTCACCTGAACTGTAGTTTCCCAAGTAGCAATTAATGTCGGTCCGATATCGGCTCCATGTCGGTAGCCGATATAACCGATATCGGCTAAATATCAGGGAGGATAACTTTTTGCAATATCGGTCCAATATCTGTAGCCGATATCGGTCCAATATCTGTAGCCGATATGGGTCCCATATCTGTAGCCGATATCGGCTAAATATCAGGGAGGATAACTTTTTGCAATATCGGTCCGATATCTGTAGCCGATATCGGTCCGATATCGGCTCAATGTCGACTGATATTAACGACATTCAGCCGACATAACCGATATCGGCCCGATATCTAGCCGATATTCACTGCTACTTGGGTTATAGCAGCATTCCCTGAACAGGAGCAAATCTGTAATGATCATAGCTGGTCCGCAGTGAGTTCTAAGTAGTTTCGACATTTATTCCGGAGAATATCTGCGAATATCTGCGGTTGGTTGACTTTAACACCTATTCATCAAGAATATCTTCTAACATCCACTGTAGGTTGACTTTCTGTATTTTGTAATGTAGTTATTGCAAACACTGTATAAGTTCATGCTATATTAAATATTCATCTTGGTACCTTTTATCTTGAGAAACAAGTAGTAATTGCCACACACCCCAACATGCAGACAAATCCTACTGTAAAGGAATAACTTTCATCTTTTCATTATTATCTGACAAACAAGACGATTCACTTAAAAATACCATTAAAATGGCGACACAGAAAGTCAAGTGTAGTTAGGTTCCATACAGAATAACTTTATTACTGTTTCAAAATGAGTAGGGGAGGAATGTCACCAGTTCGGGTACTCTATGATTTCAAGGACTGGATCATACAGTTCTGAGCGATGGAGGTATCTTCAAATATAGCCTTTAAAAATATTTAAAATCATATGGGACGTACCTGCCCAGCAGGACGCACACAACATAAAGGCAGATAGCAGTCAGAACGAACGTCCGCGTAGCTCAATTGGTAGAGTGACTTATTCCGGAATGAGGGGACCCGGGTTCGAGCCCCGGCGTGGACAAAAATGACGGAGAAATTTACTTCGTTATAACGGCGCCCGAACTTTCCGGATGACCCGGCCGTTCAAAATCTCGCAATGGTGTGATGTTCTTTCCACACCGCCAGATAGGAAAAATAAGAGAATCCCTTCTCCAGCGCTTCGAAAAATAAAAAAAGTGTGATGTTGTATTCCATACACCAGATTGACTGGGAGTTCTCAAGTGCACGTTCTACAGCGGATGGCTGCCTGCGACGATTCATGGTCACGGCTGACCCGTGGGCCATGCCCCCGGCCCTCTTTCGGGGGGGGGGGAGATGTGACGTACCTGCCCAGCAGGACGCACACGACACAAAGGCAGATGGCAGTCAGAACGAATGTCCGCGTTACTCAATTGGTAGAGTGACCTATTCCGGAATGAGGGGACCCGGCCATGTTCGAGCCCCGGCGTGGACAAAAATGACGGAGAAATTTACTTCGTTATACATACTTAACGACGATGATATACATCAAAATGGAAACCAAAAAATTGAAAAAGAACTGAATATTTAAAACCTAACTTCAAGCCGTAGTCCGAAGCGTCCTCAAGTAGTAGTGAGGGACATTGACCAACTGATATATATTTTGGTGGGAAGACGCCATCCTCAGGCAGGAACTGTCCCCAATTAAAGGACACAAGAGTCTTATGGTAAACCCTTATATACGTACATGGCTACTATAATAGTATTGAAATTGTCGTCCTTCATTTGCAAGACATAACCTGACTTTTTCACACATGATTGCATGTATATCTGGAGCAGTCAAAAAGCCCCTCCACAATAATGGCAAGGCTGTTCCACCTTATTTTGATGGCGCTACAGTCAAAATTTTTGAATTACGCAAATTTTTGCATTTCTAGTTTCACATTTTGCTGTTTTCTTGATGACATATCAAGCTTACGTTTCAAGCAACACCAAGTCACGCAAATTAATGATGAGTTGAAAGTTTTTTAAATGTGGATGTTATTTCCATCATTGCCCCACAGAAGGAAGGGGACATGTTTCCTTCCGAGGACACCCTTCTTTCATATTGCAGGACGAATTATTTTTCAGTCGGCGGGAACCAGTATCGAGTACAAAATTCCATAGTGCGCATTTAAAAAAAAATCGCTTTTCCAAACTAAAACGGAAATAAAGCCGGGTCGAAATTGGGTCAGGAACACCTTGACCCGCTAGAAATTGTCTACCCGTTGATCCGTGATCCGTTTCGATCTGTGCAGTACATACGTTTTGTGACGTGCCTGCCCCGCAGGACGCACACGACCTAAAGGCAGATAGCAGCGAGAACGAACGTCTGCGTAGCTCAGTTGGTAGAGCGACTTGTTCTAGAATTAGTGGACTCGCGTTCGATCCCCGGCGTGCACCAAAAATTACGGAAAAATTTACTTCGTTATAATGGCGCCCAAACTTCCCGGATGACCCGGCCGTTAAAGATCTCTCAGTGGTGTGATGTTCTTTCCACACCGCGAGACAAGAAAAATGAGAGAATCCCTTCTTCAGCGCTTCGAAAAATAAAATGTGTGTGACGTTGCATTCCACACACCAGATTGACTGGGAGTTCTCAAGTGTACGTTCTACAGCGGATGGATGCCTACGACGATTCATGGTCTCGGCCCTCTTTCGGGGGTGGGGGCGGAGATCACGACATAAAGACAGATAGCAGCGAGAACGAACGTCTGCGTAGCTCAGTTGGTAGAGCGACTTATTCCGGAATAAGTGGACTCGGGTTCGATCTCCGGCCTGGACCAAAAATGACGAAGAAATTTACTTCGTTATAGTTTCAAAAAATACAGCAAGCAGATGAAATGCAAGAAGTAAACCATATTTTGTTATAGGTAGATTACCACATTTGATACAACAAATGCCTTCCGTCCAAAGAACTACGTGGCAGCATGCCGATATAGCATGAGAATAACAACATCGAAAAGGATTTCCAAACTATGCTATGATATTTGCTAAGCTAAAACTCATACTTAGATATAACCTAGTATTTAACCTGTTTCATAAATACATGTTAGGTATATTTTTGATGCGCGTGGCGCACGCAACTTGCAAAACGCTGAATAACTTATGAAACAATAGTTAACCTATTGTACAGTCATATACAGCATTTAGTCACGTAATTTATTTGGTTATATTGTATTAACCAAATATTATTATATAGAGAGAAGATGTTTTAATAACTTATTTCAACCTGTGGCATGATGTCCGTGTCAGGACGACAGGTCATCCCCCTTCATGCCTTTGGTCATAAAGCAGAGAATTAAGGCTTACAAGGGAAGTGTCTTTTTTGTCCAACTCGGATTTTAATCAAACTTGGCACAAATGTTCTTCATTGCCAATGATGGACAAGTGTAAAATATCTCGTCGGAAAGTCAATAGGTAAGGAAGATACTGAGCGCAGATGTTTTTACTAGAAAAGCAACAAAAACCAGCAAAATTTAACCTTCTTTAACATTTTATTGAAACATTGAGTGAAATTAAATACAAATATGAAGATTAACAATTGAATGTTCAAAGCAGAATATATGAGTGCAACAAGCACATGGACAAAAACTAGTATTAGTACAATTGCAGTGTTACAAGTGTCTAATTCGGTTTTGAAACAATATTCTAATGCTATTACCTGGATACGATGATAAAGTCTGATTTAGAAAAGGCGTGCCTGATAAAATTTCTGAGTCTAGGAGATATGAGTTCGAAGAAAGAAAATGACTGCAATTTTAAGTTGTCTCGCTTCCACATATTGAAGTTTTGATGCGCAATTGTTGTACCAGTAATAAACTGATCAAATTACTGGTATGGTCTGAACAATCCAACATCCAAAGGCTGAATAATACCAGTACAACGTTCAGGGATGAGATAGCTTTCAATAGTCAAATAGCTGTTACAGGCAGATGGATGCTAAATTAATCAAGATCATTGATACCTTTCAATAGTTTTTCCTTGAGGGAATGTTCTATGAATAATATTCTCATCTTTACTGGAAGGCCATGAACCAACCAGCAGAAGGACATTATCTTCGATCATTGATGGCCAGAATACTTCTGCATAATTTCATCACTGGATATCGTACCTGTTCTTTATGCTAACATCACTGAATTTTTTATATCAGCTCGTCGTCATTTTTTCTTAGTTTTTTATCAATCATCATCATTGTCAACCACTATCAATCCACTGCTGGACGAAGGTTTCCCCAAGTTTCCTCCACAACGGTCTGTCTTGTGGCAGTCTCTTCCATGTCACTCCCGCATACTTTCGAATTTCATCTACCCATCTCCCATGTGGTCTTCTTCTGGGTCTTTTCCTGTCCCTTGGAATCCAATCTAAAATTTCGGTTGTCCATCGATGGTCTGTCCTTCTGGCAGTATGTCCAGCCCATTGCCATTTCAGGGATTTAACTCCGATCATGATGTCTTCCACTCTTGTCATTTTTCAGATCCACGAGTTCCTCTTCTTATCTCTCCTGGTTACACCAAGCATGCACCTCTCCATGCTGCTTTGAGTTGTCTGCAGCCTTCGTATGTCTCTTTTAGTTAAGGTCCACGTCTCTGCACCATACGTAAGCACTGGAAGGATGCATTGATCAAACACTTTTCTTTTAAGACATAATGGCATATTGCTCTTAAAAATTATGCTGTTTCTTCCAAAAGCTCTCCAGGCAAGTTTTGTACGTCGATTAATTTCTTCATCAATGTGACCCTCACTTGATATCTGCTGTCCAAGATAAACGTACGTGTTTGTTATCTCCAGCTTTTCTCCATCAATCGATAAATCTTCATTTCTTGTAAAAGCATTGAACATCACTTTTGTCTTCTGAAAGTTCATTTTTAGTCCCACTTCTTTACTCTTGTCAGCAAGTTCCTGGATCACACTCTGCAGCTCTGATGGGGTAGTTGCAAAAATGACTACGTCATCAGCAAAACGAAGGTGGGTTAGATAATCTCCATTAATCTTTATCCCTTTGTTTTCCCAGTTCAGTGATTGAAAGATCTTTTATTCTAATTTAAGAATTTAAATCATGCTTTAATGGTGTTGATGAGTGTGGCGCTTTCATTATCGGTCAATTGTTTGGACCCTCTAGTTCCCTGACCTAATCCATATTCGACGAAATATTTCGAACGTGCCAATCATTGTTGATGAGAACATTTCAAATTTGGTTTAAATCTGAGTAGGACAAGAAAGACACTTTCTTTGTTAGAAGCGAGGACTTTACACCAGTGACCAGTTTACGGTTAGCACCACTATGATGCGAAGGGGAATGGAATTGTTTTTCGATAGCTTACTTAAAACCCGTCAACAGAGTGAACATTTCTGTTTCGGAAACGCAGAACATTTTTGAAATCGTTTAGGTATTATACTGTCAGCTTAAAGTGTTAAAGATTATACTTGTGGGGATCATTTTCAGTCCAACTATACTTTACATTATCAATATGTACACTGTAAAACTTTTTCTGAAATTTACGAGCCACTTTCCGTGATTTAGTTTGTGAATTAACAAACCATATTTCTGATACAATCTTTTCCGTAAAGTTACGGAAAGGAACCTGAATTCACGGATTTTTTGTACGTTAGGAAAATTATGAATTTTCAGAAAACTTTCTATTCTTTTCTTATATTAGCGGCAAATTGTTGTTTTTTAAATTATTTAAAGGTAAATGCAGAATTTTCAGATCCTTTCAGCATTTATTTTCGTATATTAACGGAAAAAACTCCATTCTTACTCTTTCCGTATCCATATGACAAGAAATTTCCCGTAATAGGGGTAATTCGTAGAAATACTTTAGGTTTGATTAATCGTTAAATTTCAATCGTCAGACGATGAATTCTGAATTTTCAGATCCTTTCAGCAATTCTTTTCGTGTATTAACGAAAAAACTCCATTATTACTCTTTCCGTATCCATATTACAAGAAATTTCTCGTAATAGGAGTGATTCTTAGAAATGCTTGAGGTTTGATTAACTGTTAGATTTCAATCGTCAGACGAAGGATTTCAATCGTCAGACGATGAATTCAGAATTTTCAGATCCTTTCAGCAATTCTTTTCGTATATTAACGGAAAAACTCCATTCTTACTCTTTCCGTATCCATATTACAAGAAATTTCTCGTAATAGGAGTGATTCTTAGAAATACTTGAGGTTTGATTAACTGTTAGATTTCAATTGTCAGACGATGAATTCAGAATTTTCAGATCCTTTCAGCAATTATTTTCGTATATTAACGGAAAAATTCCATTCCTACTCTTTCCGTATCCATATGACAAGAAATGTCCTGTAATATGAGGGATTCGTAGAAATACTTGAATTTTGATTAACTGATAAATTTCAATCGTCAGACGAACGATCTAATTTTGAAGTTCTGCAGCGAGATCGCATGAATTTTAGTTATTGTATATGAATTATAACTGAAGCTCCCGGAAAGCCATGACATCCTTGCAGCACACAAAACAAAGGCATTCGTTAAACATAGGTCGTGTTGCCATCTCAGCACTTCATCTGATATATTATTCACATCACGATTGCCAACGCTCGCAACTACTGTTAAGTCTGCTTGAAGAAGAAAAGAAAAGTGTAATAATTTGTTTTGTGTTTCTTACGCAAGTTCTGTAATTTTAAAATAATAATGACGAATGGTAAATAACATTCCTCCAAAGCTTCTTTTTTTCATATTTTTAAAATCTCATTTTCTCTTTTAGGTTTTTATTTTTTGCACACTGATTGCCGTCTCACAGGCTGCTGCGGTTATTCCGACTCTTTTAAGCACTGGATCAAGTGCACAGTACAAAGCAGAAGATGTAAGTTAAGTTTCCTTTTTATTTCAAAGTAAAGCAGTAAAATATTCTGTTTTGAGCATATTCATTTTCGAAATTCCTAGTTGCTATCCAGAAAATATTAACTGCAGTACTTGCAATGAAACCATATGCTGTCTGGCTTATTTTTACGAAGATCCTTATGTAGACAAATTCAATATTTTAATTTCGAAGTTGTTATACAAATATGATTCAATATATCCCCGCGAAGTTCAACTTCTCAGGAGCGCTCTCCTGGTTGGAGTAAGAACGCACCTGATCCTTTTTTGTTTTGTATTTTTGTTTTTTGTTTCGAAGTTTAACGACCACCGTAGCAACCCTCCTGAGCACAGCGGATATTCACCCATTTTTAGAACGATTTTCCAGCAATGTATTGATGTTTAAAAGAAAATTATTTCTTTCTTAAATGTTCTATCTGATAGCCCTTCTCTGGACTATGAACGATTTTACAGCAATACTATTAATGTTTAAAATAAAATTATTTATTTCTTAAATGTTCTATCTGACAGCCCTTTCTCTGGAATATGAACAATTTTCCAGCAATACTATTAATGTTTAAAATAATTTTTTTCTTTTTTAAGCGTTTTATCAGATAGCCCTTTCTCTGAACTGTGAACGATTTTCCAGCAATGTATTTAGTGTTTAAAACAAAATTATTTCTTTCTTAAATGTTCTATCTGATAGCACTTTCTCTGGACTATGAATGATTTTCCAGCAATATAAGTAATGTTTAAAATAAAATTATTTCTTGCTTAAATGTTCTACTATGAACGATTTTCCAGCAATATAATTAATGTTTAAAAGAAAATCATTTCCTTCTTAAATGTTCTATCTGACAGCCCTTTCTCTGGAATATGAACGATTTACCAGCAATACTATTAATGTTTGAAATAAAATTATTTCTTTTTTAAGTGTTCTATTTGATAGCCCTTTCTCTGAACTGTGAACGATTTTTCCAGCAATATAATTAATGTTTAAAATAAAATTATTTCCTTCTTAAATTCTCTATTTGATAGCACTTTCTCTGGACTATGAACGATTTTTCAGCAATATAATTAGTGTTTAAAATAAAATTATTTCCTTTCTTAAATGTTTTATCTGACAGCCGTTTCTCTGGATTATGAACGATTTTCTAGCAATATAATTAACGTTTAAAAAAAATTATTTCTTGCTTAAATTTTCTATTTCATAGCTTTTTCTTAAGACCATAAACCAACATCTAGATTTCCAAAATAACAGGGCATTTCTTAAACTTGGTAGTGGTATTTCATTCCACACCTCTTCCACTGCTTTCCATTGTCCAAACGTTGTTTGAGGTCTGCGTTAAGAAAGCACTCTTTTTCCAGTCCAAAGGCACATTTGTCCATTGGTGTGACAAATTAGGGAACTTTGAAGAAATATGAACAAAAGGTATAAACGTCTCTTATTTTATTTTTTGAAAAAATAGGGTGATTGATTAGGATGTATGAACGGTATTCTTATCCTGACGGAGTTCCATTCTTTCAAAGATCCGTGGATAAAGGAATGGTACTTACTATTTAAATGAAAGAGTTAACACATTATTTTGGTAATATGCAGAATTGATTTCAACATTATTTTCAACTTTTCTAAACTTTAATTCCTCATTTTACGAGAAACCAGAAATAATCGTGAATCCTTTAATGAAACTTTCTTTGGATTCTTGGAATCAAGTTTGTAAGTCTTTTTCTGTTCTTTCACGACCGTTTTTGTCACAGTCGTCTAGGAAGATCTATTCTTCATCATTAGCCACAATTATTGGAACTTTTTTTGCTCTTTCGCAATAACTAAATCGACCTGATTTGTTACAGTCGTTCAGGAAGATCCATTCTTCATCATTAGTCACAATGAACCTCCTTCTGTCTCCGAGTAAATGATTTTCATGAACAAGTTCACATTGTGTTCTGCGCTCATCCACGTACCTAGGCAAAAGTAGTGAACATTATGGGGGTTTTTTTGGGTTTTTTTTTTCAGATTCAAATCTTTGTTTATTGCCTTGTTTATAGTTTGTACAGAGATTTTTCACGACTTAGCGATTGCTCTTTTGGTCTGTGAATTTTCTTTTAAGACCAGAGATCTTATTTTTGAAACAGTCGTAAAAGTACTTACCTTCTTTGGATATTCGTTTGGTGTTCTTTGGGTAGATGGAATTTCTTTTAAGACCAGAGACCTTACTTTCGAAACAGTCGCAAAAGTATTTACCTTCTTTGGATATTCGTTTGGTGTTCTTTGGGTCGATGAATTTTCTTTTAAGACCAGAGACCTTACTTTTGAAACAGTCGTAAAAGTACTTACCTTCTTTGGATATTCGTTTGGTGTTCTTTGGGTTGATGGAATTTCTTTTAAGACCAGAGACCTTACTTTTGAAACAGTCGTAAAAGTATTTACCTTCTTTGGATATTCGTTTGGTGTTCTTTGGGTCAATGAATTTTCTTTTAAGACCAGAGACCTTACTTTTGAAATAGTCGTCAAAGTACGTACCTTCTTTAGATATGCGTTTGGTGTTCTTTGGGTCGATGGATTTTCTTTTAAGACCAGAGACCTTACTTTTGAAATAGTCGTGAAAGTACGTACCTTCTTTGGATATTCGTTTGGTGTTCTTTGGGAAGATGAATTTTCTTTTAAGACCAGAGACCCTACTTTTGAAATAGTCGTCAAAGTACGTACCTTCTTTGGATATGCGTTTGGTGTTCTTTGGGTCGGTGGATTTTCTTTTAAGACCAGAGACCTTACTTTTGAAACAGTCGTAAAAGTGCGTACATTCGTTTGGAGTTCTTTTTTCTGTTAGAAGCAGTGCTTAGCGATTTCCCCCTCACTTATTAATAATATTGCTTATTTTACATTTAGAAATGCTCATTCCATAACTTTCTCAGCGTTTTCTTATAATTACACAATACAAATATTTCTCTTCGTAAAGGGCAAATTCATAATGTCCTGTCCACAGCTTGTTTACGTGCGCCATTTTCTTAGCAGACGTTATTTAACTGCCGCAGATGATTCTTTCGTGTTCGTCTGACATGCTGTTGCCAGTCTCAATTCTATAAACTTATTTTATTTTCTGCAATTTTTTATAAGAAACGTTCCAAAAGTGAGGGAACATACGATGTACCTCAGCGTCTCGTAGTGAAATAATTTTTCTTAATGGAAAAGCTGAGAATAAGCGAAAAGTGTTCTTTATGGCAAAAGCTAACCTAAGGGAAAATAACTTTTCACATACGTCTTCCGAAAGAGAGATAGTAAGAAAAAGGTTTTAACCTTTACGCCCCCAGCGGGAAAGATGGGCATTATTTAAAGAGGATAATGTTCCCCATCTTTATTTTAGGAAATAGCATACAGTAAAAAATAAAGTTTTTACTAGTAAAGATACAGCTTGTGACGCACCTGCCCCGCAGGACGCACCTGACATAAAGGCAGATAGCAGTGAGAACACATGTCCGCGTAGCTCAGTTGGGAGAGCGACTTACTCCGGAGTGAGGGGACCTGAGTCGGACAAACTTATACCTTACAAGCTGCAAACAGAAGTGCACAAACGCCACCACTGACAGAACTGTGAACTACAATACTCCTAAAATATAAGCCTGAAGTGTTTTCCAAGGTAAATTGCATCCGATGTTAATATGTTTTTAAAATCGCACGTTTAGATTCAGTTTTATTGAAAAAAACAGATTAAATATTTGGGGCCACAAATCTGTGGATTATTTTCGGGAAAGAAATTCACAGAAAATAATTTTGTAGTTAGTAGCTTCTGACCGACAAAAAATGTTTTCAATCAGAGTTTTAAGTCCTGTAGATATTGCTGCAATAGAAGCGTGGAGAAGAAAAAGATGTTTCTCAATCGGATATTTAGATGAAAAATATTTTTTTCAATTGGATATTTAGAAGAAAAATATTTTTTTCAATTGGATATTTAGAAGAAAAATATTTTTTTCAATTGGATATTTAGAAGAAAAATATTTATTTCAATTGGATATTTAGTAGAAAAATATTTTTTTCAATTTTCTATTTAGAAGAAAAATATTTTTTTCAATTGGATATTTAGAAGAAAAATATTTTTATCAATTGAATATTTAGAAGAAAAATATTTTTTTCAATTGGATATTTAGAAGAAAAATATTTTTTTCAATTGGATATTTAGAAGAAAAATAATTTTTTCAATCCAATGTTTAGAAGAAAAATAATTTTTTCAATCGGATGTTTAGAAGAAAAAAAAATTTTTCAATTGGATATTTAGAAATAAATATATGGAATAAAATGCATTTTGAATTCGATATCGTTCGCGCCTTCTACCGGCGAAGTTGTGCATCAGAAAAAATAAGAATGCAAGGATCATGGTTCTCACATTCCAAGCTTCACAATGTAAAAAAAGGAAAAAAAAATCAAATCGGAGTAATAGTGGCAGAGATACAGGGTCCACAGACAGACGACCGGACAAAGTGATAACTTAATCGCGACGTTTTTTTGACAAAGACGTGCTGAAAAATAAAAGGATCACAGTAGAAACTGTGCCGCAACCTACAACAGAAAACAGCGTCAACTGCCACTATTTCATGGCGCTATCTCACTAGTTCTACGTCCTTAAAGTTTATTCAGCAAAGAACAGTTGACGTAGTCCCACGTTGTGAGTTGAGGCACAGTTGCCACCATTTTTTTTTTTTTTTTTCATATATCAAATTTTTAAGAAATAAAACGAAAGAAACGTTTCACTATAAAATCAACTTAAACTACACTGCCGGAAAGTGAAAAAAGAACACCAAGAAGGAATTGGCGGACGATCATGAAATTTACATATGTTAATGGGGTCGAGTTTACGTAGGTGTGATGTTAATTTCGGGACCAACCGGTGAGCACTTACGCCACAGCACCGCATAATATGCAAATTATCGTCGGTGGTATTTAAGGAGTACGGCGAAGTGAATGTGATCAGTCGTGGATTACGGACACGTGCGAAGACCCTGAAGAAGCTGCAATGCCTGGACATGGAAGACTTGTACGATTTCAGCAGTTATCGGACTTTGTCTAGTCGGACTCCGCGAGGCCGGGTGGTCGTATCGTCGTAATGCGGAGCGAATTGGACGGGAAGTATCGGTGGTGGTACGATGGTGGCGTGAGGAACATTCCCAGATGAGAAGACGTGGAACCGGGAGTCAGAGACGGACTGATGAGCGGACCGATCGACGCATAAGAAGAGCGGCGTTGTCAAGCAGAAAATCCACTGCGACGCAAATCCGAGGTGCCGTTGCACCTGAGGTGACTGTGCGAACAATCCGCAACCGTCTACTGGATGCAGGACTACGTGCACGTGTGCCTCTGGCATGTGTACCTCTGACTCCAGCCCACCGTCAGGAACGGCTGCAGTGGTGTCGCCAACGTCTGCACTGGAGAACGCAATGGCGATCTGTCGTGTTCAGCGATGAAAGCAGATTCTGCTTGGGAGCCTCCGATGGCCTTATGCGTGTTCGCAGACGCACAGGGAAGCGTCTCCACCCTTCTTGCATCCGCCATCTACACACAGGGCCTACACCTGGTCTCCTGGTGTGGGGAGCGATCAGCTATCAGTCCCGTACAGAACTAGTGTTTGTATCGGGTACGTTAAACAGCACCTTCTACATCAACAACATCATTCAGCCTGTTGTTGTGCCATTTGTAAGGTCGGTCCATCGTGGTGTTTTCCAGCAAGATAATGCACGCCCACACACGGCACGTGCAACGCAACATGCACTTCAGGGTGTGAGACAACTTCCATGGCCTGCACGTTCACCAGATTTGTCCCCCATTGAGCACGTGTGGGATTTTATGGGACAACGACTTATCCGGTCTCCACAGCCCGCCACGACCATCCTTGATTTACGCGTCCAGGTTGAGGATGCTTGGAACTCAATACCCCAAACTTACATCCAACATCTGTACGACAGACTCCATGCCAGAATTTCATAGTGTGACGCAGTTCGTGGGTGTTCAACCTCGTACTAACCATGTTACATGGAAATGTTATTTTTCAGTTTAACAGCAAATACAGCTGTATTTTGCCATAATGTTTTGATCACGTTATCCTCTGTTTTCCTCTTCGTCCTTAATTTTTGCACACGAGAGTATATCATGAGAGCATTCGCTAAGACGCCGTTCCGAGATAAGGTTGACGCATGCGCCAAAACAATTGGTCGAATTCGTCCTCTGGTTGCACTTTACATTACAACGTTCGTGTTTCTTGCTGAATTACTAATTAAATCTGTAGGAAAAGAGTAAACATTGGCGATGTGGTCATCTCGTTCGCTGGGACAATTTTTGACGTATGACTTTACATTAGAAAATCTTTGTTTCTTTCTAATAAAACAATCACTAACAGAAAGTAGAACAGAGCTTTGAGTTCAAGGTTTTTCTATGTAATTCAGAGACCATCTAAAATCTTACATTCCGTTATTCTCTATCAGAAATGATTTTGTAATGTTCTTAGTGTATTTGGTTGAAGATATCAGTTTACAGTTTGGACCTAAACACTACGAGTGGTTGCAGAAAAGTTCTCGGACTAACCAATTTTCTGTAATTGTAGCATTATTTTGTCACTGCGACTGGAAAGAGTGTCCTTTTGTATTGTAAAGTGCCATTTTTTAGGCTAATAGATCTCTTTTTTTTTTTTTTTTTTTTTTTTGCAGATGTTTGATGCCCTGAACTGAATCATGTCAATACAAAGTGTTGAATTTTCGAATGTTGAACTCCGGGCTGTCATGAAATTTCTGTTCCTGCAGAAGAAAATTGCAAAGGAAATCCATGAGTGTATGACGCAAATATTAAGTGACAAGTGCCCTTTATATTGCACAGACTGTGAAGAAATGGCGTGTCAACTTTCAGCGTGGAGACTTTTCAAACTGAAGATGCAGCAAGATCTGGGAGGCCTTCAAGAGTGTCAACACCCTGAAATTGTTTATCCTATTCACGACTTGATTTCGTCAGATTGGCGAATCTCGGCTAAAACAATAGCTGAGACACCGTAGACATCCAGGGAACGTGTTAGGTTCATAATTCATGAGCACTTGGATATGTAGAAGTTGTCAACGAAGTGGGTTCCCAAATTTTTGAATGCCGATGAGAAATGAAAAAGAGTGGACACTTCCAAATCGGTTTTGCAGAATTTTGAGCGGCCTGGTGATAAATATTTACAGAGACTTGTCACTGTTGATGAAACGTGGTCACATCACTACAGTCCAGAGACGAAACAACAGTCCTTTCAGTGGCGGCTCTCGGGTTTTTCACTGCCAAAGAAATTCAGGACTCAAAGGTCTGCAAGAAAGGTCACGACAACGTTTTTTTAGATTCGGAAGGTGTTTTACTGACCGACTATCTCCCAAAGGGCCAAACAATAAATGCTGAAAACTGTTCCAACTTAATGTGCCAATTAAAGGAGGCGTTGAAGGAAAACTGCAGAAAGGTGTTCTCTTTTTGCAGAAAAAATGCGCCGGCTCACAAGGCTGGCAGGACAATGGATGATTTGAGGGATCTAGGGGTAAATACACCATAATCACCAGACCTTGCTCCAATGGATTATTTGTTCCCAAACCGTTGTAAAGTTTTGAAAGGGAAGCATTTTCCGAATGATTCGGAGATGATATCAGCAGCAGAGCAGTATTTGAGGTATCAGACTTCAGAATTTTTTTGGAAGGGTTAAAGAAATTCCAGAAACGCTGTGTCAAGGTTAATGTGGAAAAGTCTGTTAATTTCATGGCTCTAGCAGCTTTCCTCATTGGTGAGGCCGAGAAGTTATCAGCATCCCCTCGTAACATTATTTATACACTAAAGAGCAATTGAATTAGAGACAGCTGGCGTTATGCAAATGTGGCGCTGTGGGCGGCCCTGTAAACGGAAACGACATGACGTATGCAGCGATCCGACAATTTAAGGAGTGATGCGATGGGAATCAGTAAGAGTCGGATGCAGCATGGGCAAGACGAAGAATCTAAGCGCATTTTATCGTGGGCAAATTGTCGGGGCCCGACGAATGGGTCACTCCATCTTGGAAATCGTGCAGGCACTGGGATTTTCACGAGCCACTGTGCCACGGGTGCACCGTGAGTACATCGAATCCGGTAAAACCATCCCTGCAAGGGCCAACTACCGTGGACAACAGCGTGTGGATGAGTGCGGTCATCGTCGGCTAGCTCGCACTGTAACAGCGGATAGACGGGCCACATTGCAAGAAATCACTCGGCAATTTAACGCTGGTGCACAAAAACGTGTAAGCACCCACACCATCCAGAACCATCTCCTCGCTATGGGGTACAGAAGCCATCGTCCCACGAGGGTACCGCTGCTGACCGCACATCACAGAGTGCAAAGATTAGCGTGGGCGCGGGAACATCGCCACTGGACCCTAGACATGTGGGAAAATGTTGCCTGGACTGATGAGTCGAGATTCACTTTGATACATCCGGATGGTAGGATACGAGTACGGCGCAAACCACATGAAGCGATGGATCCTTCTTGCCAGCAGGGTACTCTTCAAGCTGGTGGGGGTGGCATTCTCGTCTGGGGACTGTTTACGTGAACTGAAATGGGACCCCTGGTACGTGTGATATCGTCCCTCACAGGCCAACGTTACCGGGATATCCTGGACGACCATTTGTTCTCGTTTGTCCGTCTTCAACATCCCACTGGAGACCTCATCCTGCAACAAGACAATGCACCGAGCCATCGCTCCCGAATCGTATCTGAATGGTTGGATGAACGCTCCATCGACGTGACCTGTCTTCCTCAGCCAGCTAGATCACCTGACCTCAATCCCATCGAGCACATCTGGGATGCCATCGAGAGAGATATTTGAGGCTCTGACCTCCGTACATCAAATCTTCGTGAACTGTGGGAGCTTATTCAGGGGTCGTGGATCCGTATGGCTTCCCAACGCTTCCGGTGTCTTGTCGAGTCCATGCCGAGACGAATCGTAGCCGTCATCAGGGCGAAAGGTGGTGCTACACGTTACTGGACAGGTATCTCTAATTCCATTGTTCTTCAGTGTATGTAAATGCTCTTGTACTGAAATGTTCGGTAAGGTATCGTCGTGCTTCGGATAGCGTAATTAGCACAATATCACTTAATTAAGCACTTAGCTGCTTTAACAGGCAGGAAAATTAAGTGTACATATTATCATGAAAGAAATACGGGATTACGCCATATAATACAAATTTTGAAGATGACAATCCGATTTTGGCGTAAATGTGACAAGGATGGTAAGTCAGATAATATCCGAAAACTTGAAAATTTTCATCGTCCTGGAGCGGGACTCGAACTCGCGTCTCCCAGAACACGCCCGGGTATGCTAACCACTACACCACCCAGAACGACCAAATTTCAAGTTTCGGATCAATTTGAATTTAACCATCACAGGATTCGCTAGTCGAAGCAACCGGCATTCATGTTTAACGAATCTGGAGGTTCAGAATCTTATCCCGTGTTTGCCCGGAGAAGCAGATAAATCATGAAAGAAACACGGGATTACGCCATATAACACAAATTTTGACCTTTTGTTGGGCTCTAAAGGTATACAATGTAGCATATCAAAGTAGAATTAACTTGTACTCAATCATTTAGCACTTCGGCAGTAATATAAAACAGCTTCTCCAATATACAAAATACTTCTCAATTCTTTTTTGAATTCAGCAACAATTTAATGCTTCACTATTAAAGAAGCGCAAAATTCAATTCAAGTTCTTAACACATTATCTTTAGAGCAATACAACGATCTAACAATCTAGCCGACGTCTACAAGGGTGAGTCGACAGTTTTGCAGTATTTGCATAAACGCATGTGCTGCGGCGGGTATGTCCCGTGTTTAAACTAGTTCAAGTCGCGCACTGCAATCAGTCGAAAGGGATGTAAAGTGGTAGTCGTTGCTGTGAACAGCACTGCATGTCGTCGTTCTGTCTGTGGTTGGGACGCCTAAAAGATGAACAGCCACAACCAGCTAATTAGGGAACTTTTGCTTTACGAGCTTGAACTCGGTCATAACGCCGCTCAAGCAACACAAAACATGTGTGATGCAAAAGGGAAAGGTTCCGTGGACCACAGCACCGCAACCAGATGGTTCAAGAAATTTCGCTCAGGTGATAGAAACCTCGACGATCACCCAAGGTCAGGTAAGCCGTCTGGTGGAATTTCTAGGGGATAATCCATTACGAATTTCTTCCAGACGGTCAGACCATCAACGCCAACCTGTACTCTTAACAGTTGGATAGCTTTTATGCCGGTTTGGAGGAGAAGTACCCGACACTGGTGAACAGAAAGCGCGTTCTCCTACAGCAGGACGACGTTCAGCCTCACACCGTGCGAACGACCCGGAAAAAACTCCAGGAACTTCAGGGTATCGAACTGATGACACACCCAGTATATAGTCCGGACTTTGGCCCGTCGGAATATTACTTGTTCCGGTCCATGGCCCACTTACCTCGCGGGCGGCACTTCAACAACCAGTAGAATGTGGGAGCTGGGGAGAAGGAGTTCTTCGCCTCGAAGGACAGAAACTGGTACCTCTGCGAAATCGAAGAACTGGCAGCCAGATGGCTACAGACTGTACAACACGATAGCCTATGCTCTGAATGCTAGTCAGCGTTTGTCGTAAAGGTACGTATAAAGACATAAAGTGATCCAAATATTGCAAACTCTCGACAAAACTCTTGATTGTAGGCTGATTCCCGTTAGATGTATTCTCGTTCTTGATAACAAGAACATCTAACGGGAATCAGCCTACAATCGTAAACATCATTCTTATCTGTCTCGTAAACATATGTCATTAAACCTTTGACCTCAAGTCAAGTTGCTACGAAAACATTCAGCGAGAGAGAAAATGTCGCGCTAAATTAAGAAAATGCTAAAGTGGAACGAACCAAAATTTACATTGGGACGAAAATGGAAAGTTAAATTTGAGTATATGTCACACGTTTTCACAGATCTTCCCACTTTTGCGTTTGAGATGGGAAGTATTCTCAGAATGTTGACTATTGAGCACAGGTTTGCGTAAGTCGTGTTGTAATTTTTCATCAGCTTCATTGACATCCAAACCACGACGGATTTCATTTTGTCACTCCATTCATTTTGCCACTCCTTGTGCGTCCTCCACACCTTGCGTCGCAAAGTTGTGATGTAAAATGATTACGCAATGACCGATTTTTGTAGACTTTGGGAGCCTCTGCTCCTACTCTGATGTATGGCAGTGAAACCTGGGTACTTCAAAAGAGACACAGGGTTCGTTTGTGTGCTGGAGACATGCGTTACTTACCTGGAGTTGGTGGCAAGACACTCTCTAATTGTGTGAGGAATGAAGATGTATTGCAGATGTGCAATGTGAGGCGTAATGTTGTTAGTATGGTGGAGACTAATATTGGTTTAGCCATGTTGAAAGAATGAGTGATCTGATGCTTACTAAAAGAATTTATTCAGCCAAAAAAGCATGGATGAGAGGTAGAGGAAGGCCAAGGATACCATGGGAAGATCAGATTCAGGAATATCTGCATGAGAAAAATACTATGAGTATGAAGTACAGAAGTTCTTGTGTGCGTCGTGGTTTGGATGTCAATGAAGCTCGAGATGTGTGTCAAGATCGCTGTAAATGGATACGTTTGATACGGCAACAGTAAGTAAATGATTAGTTTACGTTTGATACGGCAACAGTAAGTAAATGATTAGTTAAGCATTTACCTGGCGGAATGTCTTTCTTTGAGGAGCTAACTTATGAACCTCAGAGAGCAACTTAGTGATAGGAATTTATGTGGAGAGCCGCTGCTAGAGGTCTGCAAGGGTGTGGCCCGAGACTTAATTAGGAAATATTCGGCTACGGAGCAGAAGGAATGATCCGTCCCTCGGGACGGGACTGGTTTATTTTGTTTTATTTTATTTTCATCAGTTAAGTAAAGAATTCCGGGCTAGTTCGGGCCTCAACTGCAAGCTTTAGCATTTTGTTACCGGATTAAAGAAAAACATTTAGTTTCACAAAGCGAAAACTGACTTTAAAATAATCAGATGGTGAAGATCAGCGAGTGGAACGAAAGACATGCAAGTACATCCGCCACCGGATGCGTTGACTGGTTACAGCTGAAATCGACAAGACGGGTTGTAAGATTAGAATATAAAATGGGACCCTTTATTTCTTTAAAGGTTAAAATCACATTCAGTTTTCACTTCGTTGGCCTTAATATACTTTGTGAGGGTGTCAATGGGCGAGTTTTTAGTAACTACTGTGACGTACGTGCCAGCAGGACGCACACGACATAAAGGCAGATAGCAATCAGAATGAACGTCTGCGTACCTCAGTTGGTAGAGCGACTTGTTCCAGAATAAGCGGACTCGGGTTCGAATCCCGGCGTAGACCAAAAATGACGGAGAAATTTACTTCGTTATACTACCCTACTCACAGTTTTTACACACAATGCAGTTACTTCATGGCTTTAGGGATGTTTTTTTTATGTAATTCATGTTTCGAAAGGAAATTCGGTTACGACGTTTTCTACCTAGAACTGCGGTGGCTGTCAGCTTGGCTGTTATAAAAAATTCATATAAATGCAATAATATCTGTACATTAGTCAATAAGCCCTTGCTGGCGTAGCTTAACTAGGAAAACATTCGGCTCCGGAGCAGAAGGAAGTGTGCAAGAGTACCTTCTAGGTTTGAATTCATGTGATATAGCCGGGCAGGTGCAAGCATTTAAGAAATGGCAGACCTTATAGGCTATGTCATCATCATCATCATCATTGTCAACCATTATCAATCCACTGCTGGACGAAGGTCTCCCCAAGTTTCCTCCACAACGGTCTGTCTTGTGCCAGTCTCCTATGTAAGAACACCTATATCGAGACTGTGCGTTGAGTGGTACACAAACAACGAAACAAGCAGTTAGCGGTCTTTCTGTGGGAGGAAACGATGAGTCTATGTTTTAGGGCACTGGCGGCTGGGGAGGATTGTACAAGGTAACAGACGAGCTGCATTCCTTCAAGTAACCGCTCAGTACATCAGAGGTTTCGAAATGCGAATTTTAGCATGCAAAGCCCATCGCATGTTGGTACGAATGGGTTATAACAGCAAAGGTCCCCTACTGCTTTTTTTTTTGTTAACGACCAACGTTAGCAATTCAGTGGGCTACAAGCAGTCGGCAGTCCCTAATTTAGGGCCACTGGTTCCAGGGAAAGGAGAGAGATAGTGCCATAAGACAAACACTACATCCATACACCTCCTAGATTTTATGGCGGCAGCCCGGGGAACGCTATTTACCACAGTGTACTGTTCCTACGGTCAAGTTTGGAACTCGCAGTGTACTCGTGTGGGGGTGTTTTTCGTGGAATGGTCTTTGCCCATTGGCTATCGTGGACAAACCTGTTAATCAGCATGTCTACCTTAATATTTTGAGGACTGTTATGGCGTGGTTTGACGATAATTCCGTATCGTGCGTGGACTGGCCTGCACAGAGCCCTGATCTTAATCCCATAGAGCACCTATGGGATGAATTAGAGCGCCGCATAAGAAGTTTGGAACCAAGGCCTACAACAAAGCAACAGTTAGCGACAGCATTATGTACTAAATGGAAGCGCATTCCAAAACCTTATCGAAACATGTCTCGAAGTGTCAGTGCATTCATTAAGGCCAAAGGTGAACACACACCGTACTAATGTATGTCAATAAAGGCTATGTTGTGTTTCTCTTCTAGGAGTCCGGTGCCTTTTGTCAACATAGTGTATTTTTTCCTTTTCCATAACAGAAAGATCATATATAATCATTCTGTATATGAAAATTTTGATTGCTTAGATATATCGTGTTCCTCTTTTTTCGCAATTAATAACATGTTCTCTTTTTCTTCACAATTAGCCAATAACATGTTCTCTCTTTCTAGAGCATTGGTAATTACAACTTTGGATACAGTGAGGGACATCTTAGCGGAGGAACCTTCCGTAAAGAAGCCGGTGATGCTTTTGGTAACAAGTTTGGTTCCTATGGTTTGACGGATGCCGACGGAAGATCCCGCGTTGTCAACTACGTTGCTGATGCTGCTGGATTCCGTGCTGACATCCACACCAACGAACCCGGAGTCGAACCCAAGGATCCTGCAGCTACAAGCATCAACAAGGCCATCGCTGTAGCTCCAGCTCCAGTTGTGTCTTATGCAGCACCAATCGCTCCCACCACTGGAATTCACTATGCAGCTCCAGCTCCAATTGCTTCCACTACTGCAGTTCATTATGCAGCTCCAGCTCCAATCACCTATGGCATACCCGCAGCTCCAGCTCCAATCACCTACGGTGTAGCTGCAGCTCCAGCTCCAATCACATATGGCGTAAGTGCAGCGCCAGCTCCAATCACCTATGGCGTACCAGCAGCTCCAGCTCCAATCACCTATGGCGTGCCCGCAGGTCCAGCTCCAATCACCTATGGCGTACCTTCAGCTCCAGCTCCAATACCATATGGCTTACCTGCATCTCCTCTGGCCTTAGGATATACCCACGGTTTTCCACTTCTTAACCACGGCGTCGTTGGTGCTCGCTTCGTCTAAATACATTTCAAAACGTGTTTTAGATATATAAATTCCGTGAATTTATATACTTTGGGAACTGAACCCGGAAACTTCTGGATCTAAAATGGAAAAAATAAAAAGAAATTCATAGACAACATTATGCCTCTTTGTATTCGGTCGTGTTTTGTTGATTTCCTTTGTAAATCAGATATTTAAACAGTGTCACCCATTAGCAATTCAACCAAAATGAAGGGCGACCAAATACAATTTCTTTGTGTTTAAAGCACGTTTCACAAGGCTACGTCGAAACATATCTTTGTAATTACCGAAATCAAAGTGAAACTTACATAACCGTAGCCCTGTTTTAGCCCTCGTTGGTCGCTACAGGCTGAACAACGCAAGTAGTGGCGCGTGAGAGTCTTCTTTTTTTTTTTTTTTTTATTGGAGGTTTAACGACCACCGTGAGCAACTCAATGGGCTATAAACAGTCGCCCGTCCCTAATTTAGGGTCACTGGTTCCAGGGAAGGGAGAGAGCCAGTGCCGTAAGACAAACACAAAATCCATGCCTCACCGGGATTCGAACCCGGACCCCGTTCGGACGAATGATCAGATGCCATCGCTTAGACCACTGCGCCAACGGGGCGGCGCGTGAGAGTCTTCCTAGCACTACCTCTTTCCGATATTTATGCTCAAAAGTGAATAGAAGCACAAGTGTCGAAAATGAGCTGCTAACAAACCAAAAGTTATTTTTTTTTATTGGAAGTTTAACGACCACCGTGAGCAACTCAATGGACTATAAGCAGTCGCCCGTCCCTAATTTAGGGTCACTGGTTCCAGGGAAAGGAAAGAGCCAGTACCGTAAGACAAACACAACATCCATGCCTCACCGGGATTCGAACCCGGACCTCTTTCGGACGAATGATCAGAGGCTATCGCTTAGACCACAGCTCCACCGGGGCGGCAAAAACCAAAAGTTACAAATCAAAATTAGGCGGAAAAAAGAGGAACAATAGCAACTGTGCCGCAACAAAGAGGAACAGTAACAACTGTACCGCAACAAAGAGGAACAGTAACAACTGTACCGCAACAAAGAGGAACAGTAACAATTGTATTGCAACAAAGAGGAAGAGTAACAACTGAGCCGCAACAAAGAAGAACAGTAACAACTGTACCGCAACAAAGAGGAGCAGTAACAACTGTACCACAACAAAGAGGAACAGTAACAACTGTGCCGCAACAAAGAGGAACAGTAACAACTGTACCGCAAGTTGCTACCGTTCCCCTTTGTTGCGGCACAAAAGAGGGGGAACAGTAGCAACTGGACACTATGGACTTAGAACTACATCAGCTGTCACTATTTCATGGCTGTATCTCACTAGTATCTGACTAGAAGGACAGTTGACGTAGCCCTACTTCCTTAAAATATTCAGCGAAGGACAATTGACGTAGCCCTAAGTTGTACGTTGCGGCACAGTTGATAATGTGCCCTTTTAATTTTCTCAGACAGAAAATGCTTAAGAAATTAAACGAAAAAAATGTCGGTTGCTTGACTAGCGAATCCTGTGATGGTTAAATTCAAATTGATCGGAAACTTGAAACTTGGTCGTTCTGGGTGGTGTAGTGGTTAGCATACCTAGGCGTTTTCTGGGAGACGCGGGTTCGAGTCCCGCTCCAGGACGATGAAAATTTTCAAGTTTTCAAATATTATCTGACTTACCATCCTTGTCACATTTACGCCAAAAATCGGATTGTCATCTTCGAAAGAAATGTTTTACTTTATTTACATAAAAGTAGCTTATACTATACCGGTATACAATTCATAGTAACTTTATAACGAAGTAAATTTCTCCGTCATTTCTGTCCACCCCAGGATTCGAACCCGGATCCCCTCATTCCGGAATAAGTCACTCTACCAGTTGAGCTACGCGGACATTGTATTCTGATTCCTATCTGCCTTTATGTCGTGTGCGTCCTTCTGGCAGGTACGTCACATCTCCTGGTACGTTACATCATCTCCCCCTTATTTTTTTTTTATTTTTTTTATTTTTTTCGAAGTGCTGGAGAAGGGATTCTCTTATTTTTCCTATCTCGCGGTGTGGAAATAACATCACACCAATGCGAGATTTTGAACGGTCGGGTCATCCGGATAGTTCGGGCGCCATTATAACGAAGTAATTTCTCCGTCATTTTTATCCGCGCCGGGGTTCGAACCCGGGTCCACTCATTCCGGAATAAGTTGCTCTACCAATTGAGCTACGCGGACATTTGTTCTGATTCCTATCTGCCTTTATGTCGTGTGCGTCCTTCTGGCAGGTACGTCACATCTCCTGGTACGTTACAACTTATGCTGACTATAAATTAATGTTAGTAGAAGTAGAAGGACTAATATCATCGTTATCAGTAGTTATTGCTAAAATTGTTTCCAAAGAAATCGTTCTTCAGAAACAATTTTTCGAACTCCTTAGTTGGTGTTATAAATTTGGCGATACGTCTCGGGCCTAATGTACTCTTCTTGTTGTTGCTCTTGTTCTTGTCTAGATTCAGAATGCATCGGCGGCGTAAATGTTAGAGACGAAATATATTCATTATTCTGCGAAGTTGTGAAGAATAGCGATGTACACCGAAGAGCAATTGAATTAGAGATACCTGTCTAGTAACGTGTAGCACCACCTTTCGCCCTAATGACGGCGGCGATTCGTCTCGGCATGGACTCGACAAGACACCGGAAGCGTTGCGAAGCCATACGGATCCACGACCCCTGAACAAGCTCCCACAGTTCACGAAGATTTGATGGAGGGGGGTCAGAGCCTCGAACATCTCTCTCGATGGTATCCCAGATGTGCGCGATGGGATTTACTAGCTGGCCAAGGAAGCGAGGTCACGTCGGTGGAGTGTTCATCCAACCATTCGGATACGATTCGGGAGCTGCATTGTCTTGTTGCAGGATGAGGTCCCCAGCGGGATGTTGAACACGCACAAACGGGAGCAAATGGTCGTCCAGGATATCCCGGTAAAGTTGACCTGTGAGGGACGATGTCGCACGTACCAGGGTCCCATTTCAGTGCACGTAAACAGTCCCCAGACGAGAATGCCACTCCCACCAGCTTGAAGAGTACCCTTCTGGCAAGAAGGCTCCATCGCTTCATGTGGTTTGCACCGTACTCGTATCCTGCCATCCGAATGTACCAACGTGAATTTCGACTCATCAGTTCAGGCAACATTTTTTCACATGTCTAGGGTCCAGTGGCGATGTTTCCGCGCCCATGCTAATCTTTTCACCCTGTGATGTGCGGTGAGCAGCGGTACCCTCGTGGGACGATGGCTTCTGTACCCCATAGCGAGGAGATGGTTCTGGATGATGTGGCTGCTTACACGTTTTTGTGCACCAGCGTTAAATTGCCGAGTGATTTCTTGCGCTGTGGCCCGTCTATCCGCTTTTACAATGCGAGCTAACTGACGATGACCGCGCTCATCCACACGCTGTTGTCCACGGCAGTTGGCCCTTGAAGGGATGGTTTTACCAGATTCAATGTACTCACGGTGCACCCGTGGCACAGTGGCTCGTGAAAATCCCAGTGCCTGTACGACTTCCGAGATGGAGTGACCCATTCGTCGGGCCGGGACAATTTGCCCACGATCAAGTGCGCTTAGATTCTTCGTCTTACCCGTACTGCGTCCGCCTCTTACTGATTTCCGTCGCATCACTCCTTATATTGTCGGATCGCTGCATGCGTCATGTCGTTTCCGTTTACAAGGCAGCCCACAGCGCCACATTTGCATAACGCCAGCTGTCTCTAATTCAATTGCTCTTCAGTGTACATTAGTATTCCATACTCGATATGAAAATTCGTAAATTTGGATGGATTACAACCACCATTTGTTCTTGCTGTGCAAGATCAATTTGTGCAGTTGAAGTGGAAGGTTGTAGTTCTAGAGTCGAACACATGTGAAACGCATTCTGGAGCGCGGACTTTTTACGCTCCCTAAATTCACGTGACCTCTCGATTGATGACTTAGCGGGCGTTTTTGGATTTCTCTCGTTATCCTCTAGCTGTTTCTTCAACTTTCGTTGGTTCGTATAGTAATTTTTCCTGGATTTTCGCGGCATTTTTAAATTTTCGTCAGTAAATTTTGTTTTTCTAAAAAATAAATGAATTTTAAATCCACTTTATTTCGGTTTATTTCATACGCCCGTTAAGAATTAATGGAATTTTGTGCTGAGTTGTACCTAAACTAATTTTAGGCTGTCGACGCACGATAACTTTTCTGGAGCAATCAAAGCACACGCACCAGACCTTAAATTTCCTTTAAAGAAACGTAGGATCTAAAAAACGTCTTTATTTACAATTTAAAAAATGGTAGATAAAAACTCTGGCGAGCACTTTCGCGACCACTATTTTGACCACTAGCAGCCTGATGATGCGACCATAGTGGTTGCGAAAGTGCTCACCAGAGCTTTTATCTACCATATTTTAAATTGTAAATAAAGAAGTTTTTAGATCCTACGTTTCTTTAAAGGAAATTTAAGGACTGGTGTGTGTGCTTTGATTGCTCCAGAAAAGTTATCGTGCGTCAACAGCCTTAAATTATTTTACGTACTACGCGAGTTGCATATGTAAAGTTTTTACGGTAGTTCATGCGCAGAAACACAAACAGTATTTTTCCTTTTGTTTTCTTTTTTTATTTCTTACTTATTTCTTCCACAAATATAAATAAAAGAATACCTGGTTATCCAGTTTCTCATTAGCTAAGTTATTCAAAGTGGTCATTTAGGTAAATTATTGATACTAATACTTTCCGAGTGGTTGCCTGCTAAAAGGGCTGCAAGAACGGGGACGAATCTAACGAAGGAGAGAGATGTTTGGGTCACATGTTTCTACCCACTAGCATGATGTCCATGTCACGGGGACTAGTCCTTCCCTAATATGTCTTGTGTCTTCCCCCTTAGCTTTGTTATTCAAAGTGGTCATTTAGGGACATTATTGATGCTAATACTTTCTAAGTGGTTACCTGCTAAAAGGACTATAACAATGAGGACGAACCTAAGGAAGGAGAGAGATGATTGGGTCACAGGTTTCTACCCACTAGCATGATGTTCATGGCGGGGGGACTAGTCCTTCCCTATCATGCCTTGTGTCTTCCCCCTTAGCTGACTGCCAGCTACGGAATGAGGGGCTGAGTTCATCGCTATCAATAACTAATCACTAGTTATCAACCTTAAAACAGCGTGCAGCGTAACGAAATCACGCGAATATTAGCTAAAATTTCTAATGCTACTGTATCGGTGGAGAGTTGAAGCTTGTTTTATTGAAAATGGGACTCTATAAGGTATCCAATGATGTAATATTTATTACTCTGTGGTCATTAATTTCGAAGATATAAGCGTTCAAAGTGTGACATATTTTCATTGCATCCGTGCTGACGATCTTACCCCCTACCGAGCGCTGAGAAATACGCAGTCTTACATCAAAACGGATTCGTATCATTAAGTTATCTACAAAAATACAAAACAAAAACGCCAACTGTCGCTTGATGAGAAGAGCTCTCACGTGACGCAAACGCACAGCGGTGGCTTGATGAGAGAAACCTTCACACGAAGTACACCGGAGCAAAGAGCAGACTGTTTGAAGTTCTAAAACGCGCCAATCCTTATCGGAACTGGTACCAGATTCTTCAGAAGATTTTTAAAGTCAGCGGGAGTGGTGCCTCCACAGTCTCTTCCAAATAAATGGCTATCTTTATGTGCGAAGCGGGAGTGGTGCCACCACAGTCTCTTCCAAATAAATGGCTCTCTTTATGTGCGAAGCGGGAGTGGTGCCACCACAGTCTCTTCCAAATAAATGGCTCTCTTTATATGCGAAGCAAGAGTGGTGCCACCACAGTCTCTTCCAAATAAATGGCTCTCTTTATGTGCGAAGCAAGAGTGGTGCCTCCACAGTCTCTTCCAAATAAATGGCTCTCTTTATGTGCGAAGCGGGAGTGGTGCATCCACAGTCTCTTCCAAACAAATGGCTCTCTTTGTGTGCAAAGCGGGAGTGTGCCACCACAGTCTCTTCCAAATAAATGGCTCTCTTTATGTGCGAAGCCGGAGTGGTGCCACCACAGTCTCTTCCAAGTAAATGGCTCTCTTTGTGTGTAAAGCGGGAGTGTGCCTCCACAGTCTCTTCCAAATAAATGGCTCTCTTTATGTGCGAAGCGGGAGTGTGCCACCACAGTCTCTTCCAAATAAATGGCTCTCTTTATGTGCGAAGCCGGAGTGGTGCCACCACAGTCTCTTCCAAATAAATGGCTCTCTTTATGTGCGAAGCGGGAGTGGTGCCTCCACAGTCTCTTCCAAATAAATGGCTCTGTTTATGTGCGAAGCGGCAGTGGTGCCACCACAGTCTCTTCCAAATAAATGGCTCTCTTTATGTGCGAAGCGGGAGTGGTGCCACCACAGTCTCTTCCAAATAAATGGCTCTCTTTATCTGCAAAGCAAGAGTGGTGCCACCACAGTCTCTTCCAAATAAATGGCTCTCTTTATGTGCGAAGCAAGAGTGGTGCCTCCACAGTCTCTTCCAAATAAATGGCTCTCTTTATGTGCGAAGCGGGAGTGGTGCATCCACAGTCTCTTCCAAACAAATGGCTCTCTTTGTGTGCAAAGCGGGAGTGTGCCACCACAGTCTCTTCCAAATAAATGGCTCTCTTTATGTGCGAAGTGGGAGTGGTGCCTCCACAGTCTCTTCCAAATAAATGGCTCTCTTTATGTGCGAAACAAGAGTGGTGCCTCCACAGTCTCTTCCAAATAAATGGCTCTCTTTATGTGCGAAACAAGAGTGGTGCCTCCACAGTCTCTTCCAAATAAATGGCTCTGTTTATGTGCGAAGCGGGAGTGGTGCCACCACAGTCTCTTCCAAATAAATGGCTCTCTTTATGTGCGAAGCGGGAGTGGTGCCACCACAGTCTCTTCCAAATAAATGGCTCTCTTTATATGCAAAGCAAGAGTGGTGCCACCACAGTCTCTTCCAAATAAATGGCTCTCTTTATGTGCGAAGCAAGAGTGGTGCCTCCACAGTCTCTTCCAAATAAATGGCTCTCTTTATGTGCGAAGCGGGAGTGGTGCATCCACAGTCTCTTCCAAACAAATGGCTCTCTTTGTGTGCAAAGCGGGAGTGTGCCACCACAGTCTCTTCCAAATAAATGGCTCTCTTTATGTGCGAAGTGGGAGTGGTGCCTCCACAGTCTCTTCCAAATAAATGGCTCTCTTTATGTGCGAAACAAGAGTGGTGCCACCACAGTCTCTTCCAAATAAATGGCTCTCTTTATGTGCGAAGCGGGAGTGGTGCCTCCACAGTCTCTTCCAAATAAATGGCTCTCTTTATGTGCGAAGCGGGAGTGGTGCCTGCACAGTCTCTTCCAAATAAATGGCTCTCTTTATGTGCGAAGCGGGAGTGGTGCCACCACAGTCTCTTCCAAATAAATGGCTCTCGTTATGTGCGAAGCGGGAGTGGTGCCTCCACAGTCTCTTCCAAATAAATAGCTCGCTTTATGTGCGAAGCGTGAGACAAATGTTCATTGCGCAAACAACAACGGGTTAAGTTGCTGATGTGCTACAACCAGATAGTTCCACCAAATTTTCTACGAACAGAAATGTTCTCCTAGCGTTCCAGGTTGCTCGAAAGCTACGCCAAAACGATTCCTTCCCCCCACTTACCTCAGTTGTATCATCCATAAACCTGCCACCGGTGATAAGCTCTCCTTTCGGTCCTTTATTTTCAGCTCAATGACCCAAGGCATGATGGGGAAGGGAAAATCCCCCTGAAATGGACATCCTGTCACTGAGCAGAAACAGATAACCCTAACACCTAACTCCTTCCTTATGATCGTCCCCTTTGTTACTCTCCTTTCAGCAAGTAACTAGTCAGAAAGAACTACCGTCAATCATCTCCCTAAATGACCACTTTAAATAACAAAGCCAAGGGGTAATACACAAGGCGGGTTCGTCCCCATTGTTATAGCCCTTTTAGCAGGTAACCACTCAGGAAGCATTAGTAACAATTATCTCCCTAAACGACCACTTCGAATAAGAAAGCTAAGGAGGAAGACACAAGACATGACAGGGAATGACTATTCCTCATGCCATGGACATCACACTAGAGGGTGAAAACATATGACCCAAACATTGATCTCCTTCCTTAGGTTCGTCCCCATTAATATAGCCCTTTTAGCAGGTAACCAACTCAGGAAGTATTAGTACCAATAATCTCCCTAAATGACCACTTTCAATAACAAAGCCAAGGGAAAGACACAAGACATGATAGGGAATGACTATTCCTCCTGCCATGGACATCATGCTAGTGACTAGAAACATGTGACCCAAACATCTATCTCCTTCCTTAGGTTCGTCCCCATTGTTATAGCTCATTTAGCAGGTTACCGCTCAGAAAATATTAGCATCAATAATCTCCCTAAATGACCACTTCGAATAAGAAAGCTAAGGAGGAGACATAAGACATGATAGGAAATGACTATTACCCCTGGCATGGACATCATGCTAGTGGGTAGAAACATGTGACCCAAACATATCTCTCCTTTTTTAGGCTCGTCTCCATTGTTATAGCCTATTTAGCAGGTAATCACTCAGGAAGTATTAGTATCAATAATCTCGATGAATGACCACTTCGAATAACAAAGCTAAGGAGGAAGACACAAGACATGATAGGGAATGACTATTCCTCATGCCATGGACATCACGGTAGTGGGTAGAAACATGTGATCCAAACATCTATCTCCTTCTTTAGGTTCGTCCCCATTGTTATAGCCCTTTTAGCAGGTAACTACTCAGGAAGTATTAGTAGCAATAATCTCCCTAAATGATTACTTCGAATAAGAAAGCTAAGGGGGAAGACACAAGACATGATAGGGAATGATTATTCCTCATGCCATGGACATTCACGCTAGTGTGTAAAATCATGTGACCCAAACATCTGTCTCCTTCCTTAGGCTCGTCTCCATTGTTATAGCCCTTTTAGCAGGTAATCACTCAGAAAATATTAGCATCAATAATCTCCCTAAATGACCGCTTTGAATAACAAAGCTAAGGAGAGTGACTCAAGGCATGATAGGGAAAGACACCCTGCCATGGATAACAAGGTATTCTTTTATTTATATTTGTGGAAGAAATTAGTAAGCAAGAAAAGAAAAGGGAAAATATTGTTTGTGCTTCTGCGCATGAACTACCATAATGTCTTTGCATTTTCAACTGCGCAGTTATGAGTTTCCGAAAATGCTTTTACTAATTTAACAGAAACTAGGTAATGAGCAGAGGTAACTTAACTCTAAGCTACATGTAGTTGGACGATGAGCAGATGCAGCTAGGAAAAGAGCAAATGTAACTTAACACAGAGCTACATGTAGCTAAGCGAAGAGGAGATGTAGCTTAACTCTAAGCTATTGATCGGGACCGTGCCGAGCGGTATAATTTAGACATGCTTCACTTATCAATAAAAACGAGGCTTGAAGGTTCTTTTTAATTCGGGAGCTGGCATAAATGGGCGAGAACGTTATACTTGCTGAAATACAGGTAAGTAATACACCAGAGCAAGATTAACCATTGAATTTCTTTATTTTATGAGGAGACTCTATCCCGGGCTCTGGGCCCACGGAGATATAAATACTGCTAATATGAGCCAAAATAATTTCTACTCGGGATTCCGAGATCAGATTTTTAGCCTCAAAAAGAAAGGGCGTTTAACAGTTCTAAATTTAGAGTCCGGTATCTATTGAAGATAACAGTTCCTCCGCTCAGTGATAGGATAACACAGACAAATAAAAAGTACTCACGTATGGTTGACTGTTGTGATATAATAATCCAGGTGGTTTTTCGAAGCACTATATTTTTAGTAGCACTCTCACATACACACACGCGCCTCTGTAACAGTAGTGGATGATGGTTTCTTTCTCACCTGAGTGTCACAGAGGGTAACTGAGTGGCATCAGTAATGTGTTGGTTTTCCCCTCTTTCTTTCGAAGTCACTGATAATTTCTCCGCTCTTTCCCGTCCGCTCGTGGGATGTGGGGGGGGGAAGCACAGCTGACTCCTCTTCGCTGGCGATCCGTCCATGAAGTTTCCTCACTCCGAACACGGCATAGTGGACTCTGGAGAAGGCGGCAGGGGAATTTCCCCCTCGAAATCTGTCAAGAAAGTTCTTCTGCAGGAAAGAAACAACGTCAAGAAATGCTCCGGAAAGGTCGGTGACCTCCCTCTATAGAATGCAACGGCGTGTTCGCTCTTCGTGGTAAGAGAGTCTCTCGCGACGTCCTGGTCGGTCTGTCATCACAGTACGGCTTTTTATACGCAAATATCGCAGCTCTTTTCTGCGGTAGGTGAACCTTCCTCTTAAGTTCACGAATTTTACTGTACCTGGCGGGCTTACCTCCAGCCACCAAGTATTAACTAAGCCCTCTCCTTTCCATCGTACTTTTGCGGCTTACACTGCGCTTAAAATTACCGTGCTATCATCGGTGTGAGTCGGACTTCAGGTTTCGTACTTAGCGGGTTCAATACGGCTGACCGCTGCGTAGTCCCACCTTGCGAGGTTTTTCTCTCATGGCAATCTCTCGGCCCGGCTTACAACTGCGTTCCGAGATGATTCCTAGCTAGTTTTTCCGTCTGTCCTCCTGCCAGCGTACCGAGATCACTCTGTCTTTCTTTTCCTACTTTTTGCCATTCCCCGTCACGTGGGCCTCATCTGTTTCTCTTCACTCGACACTTAGAGATTTCTCTCGTGCCTCTCCCACGAAGCGTCGTTGCCTCTTGCCCCTCATAATTATAATTTTTACGCGTTCCCAACAGATATTTGGCACTAATGGCCCACTTGAAACCGTCTTTATGGGAGTCTGAGTGCTTCTCACTTGCCGTCTGGTGTGGTCCCATGATGCTCACAGACCCCCATAGATGATCCACTAATTCCTTTGTTTCCACCCAGACAAAGAGAATTACAAGGCTTCCTAATTAAAATAACTCCCCCAATTAAAATAAGTTAATTATCCCATTTAATTTGCAATTGGCCAAATATTTAATTTAATTATCAACATAATTTAACCACTCCTATTCAGTCCGTCACCTCTTTTTAATAGTTACTAATTTAGACCCAATTTTCGCATCACTATTATACATGTCTGTAGGGGTAAAAAAGATGTGCCTTGTCTGTGAACTGAAGGTATCTAGGCGCCGATCACATGCAGTTTAACTCTAAGCTAGATGAAACTAGGTCATGAGCAGAGGTAGTTCAGCTCTAAGCTACGTTTAGATAGGCAATAAACAGATGTACCTTAGTTCTAAGCTGCGTGTAGCTGGGCGATGACTAGATGCTCATAGCTTAGCTCCAAGCTGCATGTAGTTGGGCGAGCTGTAAGTGACATGTAACTCAGGGAAAAGCCGATGTATCTTAACTAAAAGCTACATGTAGCTAAATGATGAAGAAATGTGCGTACAGCAGATGCAGCTTAGCTCTGAACTACATGTAGCTAAGCGATGAAGATATGTGCCGAGAGAGAATTGTAGCTTAGCTCTGTGCTACATATAGCCAGGCCCAGATCAGGTGTAGCTTAGCTTTGAGCTACATGTAGCCAGACGCAGATCAGGTGTAGCTTAGCTTTGAGCTACATGTAGCCAGAGGCAGATCAGATGTATTTTAACCCTACGTTACATGCAGCTCACCGATGAGCAGATGTAACTAAGCTCTAACCCATATGTAGCTAAGCGAAGGGCAGATTTGGCTTAATTTGAAGCTATATGTAGCTCCGTAGAGCAGATGTAGCTTAGCTTTGAGCTACATGTAGCTAGACGCAGATCAGATGTATCTTAGCCCTACGTTAGATGCAGCTCGCCGATGAGCAGATGTAACTAAGTTCTAACCCATATGTAGCTAAGCGAAGGGCAGATTTGGCTTAGTTTGAAGCTATATGTAGCTCCGTAGAGCAGATGTAGCTTAGCTCTAATCTATGTGAAGCTAGGCGATGAGCAAATGTACATTACATCAATTTACTTGGATCCTCGTTGTCCCAGGCGGTATAACAGTAGCATGCTGGAACGGACATTGGGTGATCAGAGTTCGATTTCCATTTCCAAGGCGATGCAATCTTCAAGATTTCGAATAGATTGCTACACAGTGAAAATACTGCTCGTTTACGCTCCAACGGAAATTGAAAGGCGAATGTTTGATCCCTGCTCCAGAGCGATGTAATGTGCAAGTTTTTTTCAAGAGATGGTTACTTGGGAATCAGTGAAAATACAACTTTGTGCCAAAAATTAGATTTGTATACGCTTTCCACGTATATGCGAATAATTATTTCTTGTTTTTTTTTATTGGAGGTTTAACGACCACCGTGAGCAACTCAATGGGCTATAAGCAGTCGCCCGTCCCTAATTTAGGGTCACTGGCTCCAGGGAAGGGAGAGAGCCAGTGCCGTAAGACAAACACAACACCATGCCTCACTGGGATTCGATCCCGGACCCCGTTCGGACGAATGATCAGAGGCCATTGCTTAGACCACTTCGCCATCACCGGGGCGGCTAATTATTTCTTAGGAATATTCGTTTCCCATTGTTGCCTAAGATGTTCTCTGCAGAACTAAAACCTGTGACTTAAATCCATACTTGGATAAAAAATGGGGCGATGATACTACGAGGAAGCTTTGAATTACTTCGGGGGTGTTGGGGGGGGGGGGTTAACGTCCCTCACATGAGCTGCACAGTCGTCTATAAGCAGTCATCCGTCCCTTTTAGGGCCACTTCTTCCAGGGGGGACGGAAGTGAGCCAGTGCTGTGAGACAAAAGCAACAACCATGCTGCCGCCCCGGTGGCCGCAGTGGTCTAAGGCGCTGGCCTCTGAGCATTCGTCCGTAAGGGGTCCGGGTTCGAATCCCGGTGAGGCATGGGTGTTGTGTTTGTCTTTCGGCACTGTCTCTCTCCCTTCCCTGGAACCAGTGACCCTAAATTAGGGACGGGCGACTGCTTATAGCCCATTGAGTTGCTCACGGTGGTCGTTAAACCTCCAATCAAAAAAAAAAAAAAAAAAAGGTACCTCCTCTATGAGAAGCTGCAGATTTTCTTCCATTCTTACGAATTTTATCACGATAGCTGAATTCTGAACCATAATAGCCGCCCCGGTGGCGCAGTGGTCTAAGTCGTTGGCCTCTGATCATTCGTCCGTAAGGGGTCCGGGTTCGAATCCCGGTGAGGCATGGATGTTGTGTTTGTCTTACGGCACTGGCTCTCTCCCTTCCCTGGAACCAGTGACCCTAAATTAGGGACGGGCGACTGCTTATAGCCCATTGAGTTGCTCACGGTGGTCGTTAAACCTCCAATAAAAAAAAACCATGTTATATCGGGATTCGAACCCGGACCTATCTCGGACGAATGGACAGAAGCCAGCGCTTTAAACCACTGCGTCAATGGGGCGGCGTATGCTCTGTAAGTATTCACACGTATTGTATTGTTTTTGTCTTGAGAACGCCCCCAGTAGAGTGTGAAAGCTTAGCGAATCTTTAGGCAGATTTACACCACGAAAATAAACGAATTTACTACGCTAAAAGCGTTCCTTGGGTATTAATTTTCGAACTTGATCCACTTCGAAGGAATGGTCCGAAGTTAGCGCTTAGAGCATTGCGCCACGGATGCCGCCCCACTCCTTGACTCTTATCAGCAAATAATCTGAAACAATGTTCTTTCCTTTGTCTAAACGTCTGACCCAGCCCACTCGTGAACCACTTTGCTTTGTTATCAGAGCAACAAAGACCGATTTTTCACAGCTGCTGGTACGTCGTCATCTCATCCAAATCATCCTGACGTCAGAGATGCGTTACGTCACACGATCAACTGTTTGACGTAAATTTTCAGGAAAATTGGAAATTTGTTGCTACCTTGTCGTTCACAAACGACATACAGAATTTTTCATTTAGAATCCAATCGTATAAAATTTGCTTTTAAGATTCCCCTTGCGAACCTTAAATCATTATTTTAGATTGTCAAACCAGTTTCTTTTCTTATTTAAGTCTAAAAATTTCGAGTTCTAGGTTACAGTGTGTTATTATTTCATGCGTATGCTGAAGAAACATGATTTGGGAACTTTCTTTTTCCTTAAACCACGAAATTCTCAAAATATAACGAAATGTTTTGGCAGAATATAACTAGGTATTCTTTTATTTAAATGTGTGGAAGAAAAGATAAAAAGAAAAGGAAAAGAGAAAACACTGTTTGTGCTTCTGCGCATGAACTACCATGATATCTTTACATTTGCAACTGCGCAGTTCTACGTTTCCGAAAGTAATTTTACTATTTTAACACTTTTCTGCAATCTGGCAACAACAGGAACGACTGAACGTAGTTGCTTGTCATCTGCGTGATACCCCCTCCCCCCAGTAAATTAGACGATGCCCGCCTTCGGACTACTATGAATTTTTTTAAGAGATTGGCAGAACGGGAACCAATGACGAGTCTTGTTTTCTAAGGATTTCATAGAAAAAAAAAACATTGTCGGAAATATTGCGACTGGCCGCTGTTATCTATATATTAATTCTATAAGATTTTCTACTGTGAGTCCTATTTTGAGAGCACGGCTGAACGTAAAGATATGGTTGCGGTATCAAAATAAAGGTCTTACCATGTAGATGTGCCAGTCAAACAGAAAAATGAGATTGGGGCAACGGTTCGTGCGTTGTGGGGCGGCAAAGTTTCTATGTAAAGTCTATGGGAGAAGCGTTCGGTTGATATTCGATCGCCTGCGGTTTATATTCAATCGCCTGCGGTTTATATTCAATCGCCTGCGGTTGGACTGAGATTGTCCAAAGTCCGAAGTATTCTCCTTTCTGACTGAACCGTTACGCAATGCAACGCTAGCAGTCATTCTAAATAAGATCTTCTCTTTTCTGTGCGAACCGTTGCGCAAAGCAACGCTGGGAGGCATTCGTATCAAAGTTCTACTCATCGGAACAGCGAACACTCTCGAAGACTGATTGCGTTATGCCGTTGGACTGTGTGATGTATATACACAATTTAATGTCCAGTTTATTCTCGTAGGTAAGACGTTTTCCATTATGTAAAGATGTAAATAAGCATTCCGTTGACCATTGTTAGTGAAAATATTCAGAAGGTACATATTGAGTTGCGCCATCTATATCTTCATTCTATAAAGTGTTTTACTGTGAGTCCTATTTTGAGAGAACGGCTGAACGTAAAAATATGGTTGAGGTATCAAAATAAAGGTCTTACGATGTAGATGTGCCAGTCGAAGAGAAAACTGATATTGGGGGCAATGGTTCGGGAGTGCCGGCTGGGTGGCAAATTTCCCATGTAAAGTCTATGGGAGAAGCGTGTGGCCTTTATCTACATAAGGCGCTCAGTAAGTAAATACTTTATTGCATACTTACCCTTAACAGATTGCCTCTCCCGCAGAAAAAAATAATAAATAAAAATAACGTAAGAGTCTTTGGGGAAGGCGTGAGCGATCAATGGGTCGCAACTATATGTCTCAGACAAGGGAGACTGAAGAGTATTCGCAACGCTAATCTGATTCCAACAGCATTTACAAACACAGTTGTGACTGAAGATGAGAGTGAAAGAGTACGCTATCCAGTTGAATTTTTGCCCACGATCAAGATGAGTGGCCTTCCGCCTCACATTTTACGACTGAAAAAGGGTGCAGGCGTGATGCTCATCACGAACCTGGCCGCCCCGGTGGCACAGTTGAAATATCATAAGCGCTGACTTATGATATTTCGTTCGTGAAGGGTCCGGGTTCGAATCCTGGTGAGACACGGATGTTGTGTTTGTCTTACGGCACTGGCTCTCTCCCTTCCCTGGAGCCAGTGACCCTAAATTAGGGACGGGCGACTGCTTATAGCCCATTGAGTTGCTCACGGTGGTTGTTAAACCTTCAGTCAAAAAAAAAAAAAAAATTAAACAAGAAAGATGACACCGAATTTTCGGGTGTAATGAGGACGTCTTTTCAATCCGTTCTGACGCAAATTAAATTTATCAAAGCTATTCAAAGTCAATGGAAGCGGTATGGAAAACAATAGTATCTGACGGAAGAAAGAAGTTTTTCAATCGGGTTTTTAATCCCTCATATATATATATGCAAAAAAGAAGAGAGATGAGGACAACTAAAGAAGATGTGACTTCCAAAGTGGAATATATAGAGCTATGCAAGACAGTACGAAAAAGTATCACTGAAGACGTAAGGAAATTCAACTGTGAACTAGTAAGGAAAGCAATTGAAAACAACCAAAGCCTAAAGATAGCAAAGGGACATCTCAGTAACTGAAGAAAACAGATTATGGCACTGAGAAAAGAAGATGGTTCTGTAACAAGAAATAGAGGCGAAATTTTGACAAGAGTGAAAGATTTCTACTCCAAATTATATGAAAGGGATGATACATGTACTCCAGACATCATGAAAGGTACCAGAGTTCTTCCAGTCCTTCCAGCAGAAGTTGCACACGCAATCAAGAACATGAAGCAGGGAAAAGCTCCAGGAGAAGATGGAATTACTGTAGACATCATACAAGAAGCAAGTGGAGAAATCGAAACAGTACTCGCCCAAATTTTCACTCGATGCCTTAATGAAGGGAAAATTCCTGAGGATTGGAACAACGCTACAATGATCTTGCTACATAAAAAAGGTGACATTGAGGATCTCAGGAACTACAGACCTATCAGCCTCCTATCAGTGGTTTATAAAATCTTCACTAAAGTTCTTTCACACCGCTTGAAGGTAACACTGGACATGGCTCAACCGAGAGAACAAGCTGGATTCAGGAGTGGCTACAGCACAATAGATCATATCCACGTACTAAGAGAACTAATTGAAAGAGCGAGGGAATATGAACTTCCATTGTGCATGGCTTTTATCGATTATGAAAAGGCCTTTGATTCGGTGAAACCATCAGCAGTTGCAATGGCTCTGAAATCCTGCGGTATTGAAGATGCATACATTAATATTATTAATAACATCTATGAAAATGCAAGTGCAAAGATTCTGCTATTTGGTAATACAACACACATAAAAATTGGAAAAGGAGTGAGACAAGGTGACACCATATCTCCGAAGCTCTTTAATGCTACATTGGAAAATGTCTTTCAATCACTGAACTGGGAAAACAAAGGGATAAAGATTAATGGAGATTATCTAACCCACCTTCGTTTTGCTGATGACATAGTCATTTTTGCAACTACCCCATCGGAGCTACAGAGTATGATGCAGGAACTTGCTGACAAAAGTAAAGAAGTGGGATTAAAAATGAACTTTCAGAAGACAAAAGTGATGTTCAATGCTTTTACAAGAAATGAAGATTTATCAATTGATGGAGAAAAGCTGGAGATAACAGACACGTACGTTTATCTTGGACAGCAGATATCAAGTGAGGGTCACATTAGTGAAGAAATTAATCGGCGTACAAAACTTGCCTGGAGAGCTTTTGGAAGAAACAGCATAATTTTCAAGAGCAATATGCCATTATGTCTTAAAAGAAAAGTGTTTGATCAATGCATCCTTCCAGTGCTTACGTATGGTGCAGAGACGTGGACCTTAGCTAAAAGAGACATACAAAGGCTGCAGACAACTCAAAGATGCATGGAGAGGTGCATGCTTGGTGTAACCAGGAGAGATAAGAAGAGGAACACGTGGATCCGAAAAATGACAAGAGTGGAAGACATCATGATCAGAGTTAAATCCCTGAAATGGCAATGGGCTGGACATACTGCCAGAAGAACAGACCATCGATGGACAGCCGAAATTTTAGATTGGATTCCAAGGGACAGGAAAAGACCCAGAAGAAGACCACATGGAAGATGGGTGGATGAAATTCGAAAGTATGCGGGAGTGACATGGAGGAGACTGGCACAAGACAGACCGTTGTGGAGGAAACTTGGGGAGACCTTCGTCCAGCAGTGGATTGATAATGGTTGACAATGATGATGATGATGATATTGCTGTAAACGGAATCGTGAGATTACGCCCTCTGATTGCAGACTTGTGTGTTAAGAAAAACATTAATTTACATGAGAAACATTTCGCACCGGAAACGCTCTCCAACACAGAAATAGTTTTCAAATCGGACTCTTAGAAACAGAGATATCGACAAAAATATGACGTTACTTTACGTCCCCTGGTGGGAAAACCATGCATTATTTTAGGAAGAAAGTATTCTCAAAAGGATTTTCCATAAGAACTGTATCGGTAGAAGATAAAAAAAATAAATTAGTCAAGTGATCAGAAGCCCAGATTTTGCTACAAATACATCAGCAGCAGGAAATTAAAACTTATGCCCCCTGGTGGCCAAACCATTCTTTACAAAACATTAGAAATTATGCGAAAACTATTTTCCATCAGGTCTTCTATGCAGTACAGGAAGAATTTTCCAAATCGGACTCCTAGAAGTAGAGATTTTGATGAAAATAAGATACACAACTACGCCCAATGGCGTAGAAACCATGCATTATTTTAAGAAGAAAATGTTTCTAAACGGTTTTGTCGACATGAGTACTATCGGTCTACAAACGACGTTTTTCTCAATTGAGATTTTAGAAGCTCATATTTTGCTGCAAATACATCGGAAGTGGAAATTCAGATTTACGTCCCCTGGTGGCCAAACCATTTTTTCACAAAAATTAGAAATTATGTGCAAACGATTTCCCATCAGGAGCTGTGTCCGGTGCAGAAAGGATTTTTCAAATCGGAGATTTAGAAGCAGCGATATAGGGGGAAACGCAATTTACCACTACGCCTCCTAGCGGAAAGTCTATGAATTACTTGAAAATTTTGAAATTATATTAAAAACATGTCACACTGAAAACACAATCCAACAAAGAAGAAATTTTTCAAATCGGACTTCTAGAAGTAGAAATATTGACGAAAACAAGATATACATCTACGACCTCTGGCGGAGAAACTGTGGAATATTTTATGAAGAAATTATTCCGAAAAAGTTTATCGATGTGAGTGGCATCAGTCCACGAAAGATTTTTTTCAATCGATATTTTAGAAGCTCAGATTTTATGGCAAATACATCAGAAGCAAAAATTAACGCATACACCCCCTGGTGGCCAAAGTATTCTTTACCAAAATATTAAAATTATATGCAAAATATTTTCCATCAGGAGGTGTAACCGCTGAAGAAAATATTGTTCAAATCGGAATTTTACAAGAAGAGTTACCGGGTAAAATGTAATTTACTTTTTCGACATAAATGGAATCGAAAGATAAAATATTTTTTTCAATCGGATGTTTAGAAGCAAATATGTGGATTAAAATGTACTTTTGAATTCGACGTCATCTGCATTCACGCCCTCTAGCGGCGAAATTGTATATCGAAAAAAAAAAAAACGAAATAAAGGATCATGATTCGCATATTTCAAGCTTCCCAATGCAAAAACAATTTTTCAAATCAGACTAATAGTTGCATAGATATGGTGGGTACAGGCGGACGGACGGACGAACGGACAAACCGATAATATAAGCACGATCTTTTTTTACAAAGGACGAGCTAAAAATCACGAACCTGGAGTCTTAACTGAAGTGGTTGAAGGAATTTGTGAATCAAATACAGTTTACATTTGTTGTTTCATATGAGCTTATTCTTTTCAAAAAAAAAAAAAAAAAAAAAAAAAACTAACCGTCGATTCCGACGGGTTTCGTCTAGTTTGCTTTCATTATTTCATCAGCTGCCTCTAGAAACATCTGAAGTGCGGTAAACGAACACTGGGAAAATGCGAGCAATTAATTGCCTTTCTTAAGTGTAGAATCGCTGCCCCAACCAATATATTTTTTCTTTATTGTTGTACTTCTCATTATTGTAAAGTTCATGAAATATACTTTCACAAATTTTGAAGATGACAATCCGATTTTTGGCGTAAATGTGACAAGGATGGTAAGTTAGATAATATCCGAAAACTTGAATATTTTCATCGTCCTGGAGCGGGACTCGAATCCTGTGATGGTTAAATTCAAATTGATCGGAAACTTGAAACTTGGTCGTTCTGGGTGGTGTAGTGGTTAGTATACCCGGGCGTTTTCTGGGAGACGCGGGTTTGGGGCCACGCTCCAGGACGACGAAAATTTTCAAGTTTTCGGATATTATCTGACTTACCATCCTTGTCACATTTACGCCAAAAATCGGATTGTCATCTTCAAAATTTGTATTATATGGCGTAATCCCGTATTTCTTTCATGATATACTTTCACATTTGGACATCACAAACAATAAAACAAATATCTGGTTATTACAAAAATTACTCATTTGGAAGTTGTGAATCCGTTTATTGGTGTAAATATGACATGAATAGTAAACCAGATAATATCCGAAAACTTGAAATTTTCGTCGTCTTGGGGCGGGAATCGTTGCATCTCCTGGATAGCGCCCGGGTATGCTGACCACAACACCACCCAGAACGACCAAGTTTTAGGTTTCGATTAAACTGAATATAACCATCACAGGATTCGCTAGTCGGAACAACAGGGCCGCCCCGATGGCGCAGTGGTCTAAGGCGTTGGCCTCTGATCATTCGTCCGTAAGGGGTCCGGGTTCGAATCCCGGTCAGGCATGGATGTTGTGTTTGTCTTACGGCACTGGCTGGAAGACAAACACAACATCCATTCCCTGGAACCAGTGACCCTAAATTAGGGACGGGCGACTGCTTATAGCCGATTGAGTTGCTCACGGTGGTCGTTAAACCTCCAATCAAAAAAAAAAAAAACAAAAAAAAGCCGGCTATCCTATCCTTCTAGGGAAGGGAGAGAGCCAGTGTCTTACGGCACTGGCTCTCTCCCTTCCCTAGAAGCAGTGACCCTAAATTAGGAACGACTGCTTATAGCCCATTGAGTTGCTCACGGTGGTCGTTAAACCTCAAAAAAAAAAAAAAAAAATCAAAAAAAGGATTAGAATTCATTCCCGTGATTTCTCGGAGACGCAGAATATCAATGAATGAAATACGGGATTACACCAATAGTGTAATTTCGTATTTCATTCATTAAAAAAATGCTCATTTTATTTTGATGGGCTTTCATCTGGTGTGATGATATAGAGAGTTATGTATGCGCTATTAATTTTAGTGTGCGTGTGATTTGCAATGAGAATAGTTTGTCCCCTGTTGGGGAGCGTACCCTGTCCCCAACAAGGGACAAACAACACACTCTAATATTAAAAAACTCCACGTACTTCAGAATAAATTTATTAGATTACTGTAATTTAAATTACACACTAATACCAATAATGTACAGGGTGCGGCAGCGTTCATAGCGTATTAAATACATCGCACCGTAAGCGAACAAATGTTTTTTATTTATTACTAAAATGGTTCTGTAACAAGAAATAGAGGCAAAATTTTGACAAAAGTGAAAGATTTCTACTCCAAATTATATGAAAGGGATGATACATGTACTCCAGACATCATGAAAGGTACCAGTACCAGAGTTCTTCCAGTCCTCCCAGCAGAAGTTGCTCATGCAATCAAGAACATGAAGCGGGGAAAAGCTCCAGGAGAAGATGGAATTACTGTAGACATCATACAAGAAGCAAGTGGAGAAATCGAAACAGTACTGACCCAAATTTTCACTCGATGCCTTAATGAAGGGAAGATTCCTGAGGATTGGAACAATGCTACAATGATCCTGCTTTATAAAAAAGGTGACATTGAGGATCTCAGGAACTACAGACCTATCAGCCTCCTATCTGTGGTTTATAAAATCTTCACTAAAGTTCTTTCACACAGCTTGAAGGTAACACTGGACATAGGTCAACCAAGAGAACAAGCTGGAGTCAGGAGTGGCTACAGCACTATAGATCGTATCCACGTGCTGAGAGAACTAATAGAAAGAGCGAGGGAATATGAACTTCCATTGTGCATGGCTTTTATCGATTATGAAAAAGCCTTTGATTCGGTGAAACCATCAGCAGTTACAATGGCTCTGAAATCCTGCGGTATTGAAGATGCATTCATTAATATTATTAATAACATCTATGAAAGTGCAAGTGCAAAGATTCGGCTGTTTGAAAATAAAACACACATAAAAATTGGAAAGGGAGTGAGACAAGGTGACACCATATCTCCGAAGCTCTTTAATGCCACATTGGAAAATGTCTTTCAATCACTGAACTGGGAAAACAAAGGAGATTAATGGAGATTATCTAACCCACCATCGTTTTGCTGATGACGTAGTCATTTTTGCAACTACCCGATCAGAGCTGCAGAGTATGATCCATAAACTTGCTGACAAGAGTAAAGAAGTGGGACTAAAAATGAACTTTCAGAAGACAAAACTGATGTTCAATGCTTTTACAAGAAATGAAGATTTATCGATTGATGGAGAAAAGCTGGAGATAACAGACACGTGCGTTTATATTGGACAGCAGATATCAAGTGAGGGTCACATTGATGAAGAAATTAATCGGCGTACAAAACTTGCCTGGAGAGCATTTGGAAGAAACAGCATAATTTTCAAGAGCAATATGCCATTATGTCTTAAAAGAAAAGTGTTTGATCAATGCATCCTTCCAGTGCTTGCGTATGGTGCAGAGACCTGGACCTTAACTAAAAGAGATATACTAAGGCTGCAGACAACTCAAAGCAGCATGGAGAGGTGCATGCTTGGTGTAACCAGGAGAGATAAGAAGAGAAACTCGTGGATCAGAAAAATGATAAGAGTGGAAGACATCATGATCAGAGTTAAATCCCTGAAATGGCAATGGGCTGGACATACTGCCAGAAGGACAGACCATCGATGGACAACCGAAATTTTAGATTGGATTCCAAGGGACAGGAGAAGAACCAGAAGAAGACCACATGGGAGATGGGTGGATGAAGTTCGAAAGTATGCGGGAGGGACATGGAGGAGACTGGCACAAGACAGGCCGTTATGGAGGAAACTTGGGGAGACCTTCATACAGCAGTGGATTGATAATGATTGACAATGATGATGATGATGATGTCAAATAGTAGTTACAAGAATGCCACTGATCAGTCAATGTTTGAATATGACCCCGGCCAAATGATGAACCCGCTGCACCACCCATTCTTCTAAGCGGCGTTGGAAGAGTCCATTACTCGTCGTAACATATCGCCAGGGATATTGGTGACGGCAGCTCTGATACGGCCCTTCAATTCCAATATGTTGGCACAACGTGTTTAGAAGGCTTCTTTCTTGAGGTACCCCGATAAGAAAAATCAGTACATGTTAGATCGGGGGACCCGGGCGTCCAAGGGATGTCACCATAACAAAACTGTTATGGTGACATCCCTTGGCCAAAGATTTTCGCGTGCAACCAAATCTTGAGACTTGATTTCTTGCACAATTTGAAGCTTACAATAGTGAAAACGGAGATAATCATGCCGTATTTTCCCGAATGAACGATCGGAAATGAGCAAAGCTGTAGAGTGTTGCCGAGCAGATCTTTTAGGGCTACGGAAGATTGCAGCACGAACACTTTCAATCATTTCCGGTGTCCGCGCAGTCCTTTCGCTACCTACTGGTTTACGATTATACAAGCCGATGCTGTAAATCTAAAGGAACTTACCCACCTTTTTAACAACGAAAGCATGATGTTCAGCCGTCCAGCTCGCCATGTCGAACAAAAAAGAAAATGGCAGCTCATTGACATAAGAATGCCGCGTCATCGACTGCGCATTGATATATGACGTCATTGTACGACACACGGCAAATTACACTATGAACGCTGCCGCACTCTGTACATTTTTCAAATCTTTACAATTATTTGCGAATAGATGCTAATCATTATGACGTTTTGAATATAAAACAATCATATCAATAGGTTTTGGGATGAAATATGTTTAAAAGGCATAAAATAGAAGTCATCGCTCTTTCCACTTTTATAAGTAAGTCCCGGAAAAATTATCATCGGCCGCCACCGAGAATCGAACCCAGGGTTTTCCAGTTACGCGCCGGACATGCTACCACTGCACCACAGCGGCCTGGAATTCCTCTTGATTCACATACGACTAACTGCCAAGCAACTTGGCAGGTTGCTTCTTTGGAGTCCCGCACAATGCTGGGGATTCACCAAAGATGAACAGCAACAACTGAACAAATAGCTAGAAGGCGAATGAATGATAAATACACAGTTGACGTGGACCAGGAGCATCAAATAGAAGTCATCGCTCTTTCCACGTTTATAAGTGAGTCACGGGAAAATTCTCATCGGCCGCCACCGGCAATCGAACCCAGGGTCTTCCAGTTTATTTATGTTTAAAAGGGTTAAATAAAATATCAATATAGAAACCATAGATATAAATATTGGTACCCATAACTATGAAACTAGAAATGGATTTCAAATAAATCCATGCTTGCCTGGAACACAACAAATGAAACAAAGTATCAACTATCAGGGACTAACCTTTTGGAATCTTTTACCTGAAGAACTAAAATACATTAACAATTATAACTTGTATAAAAAAGACTAAAAGCATGTTTGCTGAACTTATTAAAAAAAAGGAAAAAAAACCCCTTTAACTTATATACAGCATTTAAATTCTTTTTTTAATTGGCACTAATATTTACTAACAACTAACTATAGCGTAAAAGTCTTTTCTACTTCCACGTCGTTTTAACACATCAACATACTAAGAAATAGGTCCTAAATGAATTGTCAAAACTCAGGCATACGTCACGTGCATTCAACCTCAATTGTGTTGCGAAACGTATTCGTTTGAGAGAAAGATATCACGTTAAGAGTGAAGAATAACAGAATAAACTCAAGATTTACATAGGGAAATAAACTAAAGAGGAAAGTTAATTTAGAATATACGTCACATAACTGATCTACTGTATGCCCCACCTACTAGTTACCTTCATTCTTTGACAATTTTTATATGACTTGGATCTCTTATATAGGGTGATCAGGGATTTGTCAGGTCTTATAAATATTTTCCCCTGATTTCCCTGCATGTTATGACTTTTTACACTCAAATGTAAATACAAATTTGATGAAGGTATAATGTAACAGGTAAAACAATAAAATTATTATTATTATTATTACTATAAAAAAATAATTTATTATAATGTGCATATCTGACCCTTCATAAAATTCTCAATCGGAAATACAATTTTTTACAGATGAGAAAGACGAATAAAGTCCGAATTAATTTCCTGTGAAATACTAAAATTGCTAATTTTCCCGACCGTGTCATTGAAACGTGTAGTAAACGCAATGATCTAGAAATTATTTTTTCGGAATGTCATGTCGTGCATATGTTAGTTTTGAATCCGCTACGAAATCGCACGATCATGACTGATTTTTGAACTTAACGATATGCAGAAATATTTCCCAGTAATTTTCTCTCAGGAAATGGCGCTTACAATGGGTGATAAACTCTTCCCATGGATGGGTGAGCTGCCTTGCGAAAAAAAAAAAAAAAATGGTTGTAAATAATCGTGCTCTGTCTCCCACCCGACTCAGCAATGATTGCTTCCTGAGCAAAAACAATGCGGCAATGAGCCATTCCTTTCGTCAGGACAATGTGGTCCAGGATCGTATCTTAATCTGCATTCGGAAGCAAGGTCGCACGCAGTTTGACCTGCCTCCTCCCCGATGGTAGAAAGTGTGATGTGTAAAGAGTGTGACACCAAAAGGCATCACGCTTAGGACGTGGTGACTAAACCGACATTTTACGTCATGCCACATATTTCAACAGAGTCGACGAATAATTCTATATAAGAGAGAAGGTCTCGAAAATCATCACAAATTCCTGAAGCCAAAGGAACGTATCACTCAGCTGGATTTACCATGAAGGTGAGTAAATTTACGCCCTTTCTGTCTTTTGCGAAAACCCTGTTAAACATCGTATGCTCTCAAGAAAACCTTTAACCTTTAGCTTCAAAATTGTAGCTTACTTAAAACAAAATTCGTTATGACGCGAACACCGAGCTTTTCAAGGCACTTATAATGTTATGTAAAATTTGGTAAGACGGCCAAGTTTTAAATTTCAGTAACTGAAAGCTTTTAGAAAAATTGCCTCGATGTTTTCCTTTTCTTTTCTCTCTTTTTCTTTTTTTTTTTTTGTTGCTGTTGATTTTCGGAACATCCCCAATTTTTTTCCTGTACGCCACTGCACAGTTTTCAGTAAGCCTGACAAATATGTTTTTGACTTAAAATAGTACTAGTGATCCGAATTTCTTGGCGTAGAATATAGATCAAAGTTTCCAGGCTTTCGCACATCAACCAGATGGCTTTTTCAAGAAAAGTAGACAGCTAACTGCAAAAACTGGATAATGGAACACTTCAACAATTTGAACGTGGTGACTTGACTAGACAATAAATGAATAGGCGCAAAAGTAATCAGACATTCGAAGAAACGAGGTCACGTTGGTTGGGCGCGCGGTACTGTGGTAGGAAACACAGCATTATTTAAAGAATTGATTCTAAATGCGTGGCAACTCGAGAGAGACGCTATCATTACAAGCCTCACTGCTGGTCAAGATTTCCAAAGATTCGCGAATGGCAGTAGATTTAGGTGTGGAGTATGAAGTTAATTTCTTGATATCATTCCACATAGGATCAGCGAACTTGACCTCTCTTGATAGGGAAGTGTTTATTTTACCGCCTTTTGTATCCCTTTTATGTTCGTTGATTTTACTTCCAAACGAACGTTTGGTCATTCCGATGTAGTATAGCCAGGAGCAGTCCGGATATTGTAGTGGGATTGCATGAACACCTGCTTCATTGAGAAGAGCGGGCTTGTCAATATTTCTCTTAAGTATCGTATATAAAGAAGCCAGAGACCTTATTCCGACACCGAAGCTCATCCTCCTGAGTGCATTTTTGAGTTGATAGGAAACTTCTGGTATGTAGGGAATAGAGCCCAGGTAGCGAAGTTTTGGAACGGAAAGATTAACACGGCTGGTTCTGGCTTTTTCGATAAAGTTATGCATCTGGTTCGACGTATATCCTGTCTCAGTGTCCTATTCGACGATGTTTTTTAGTTCCGATTCTCTAGATCGATCATCGGAGGAGTCTGGGAAGGCTCTTTTATTTCGAGAACGGAAGAAGGCTGTCTTGTAATCATCAGGGCTGAATGAACTGCTGAGCACCCAGTAGGAAACGGAGGTTGGTTTATGCACTGAAGACTAATTGAATTAGAGACAGCTGGCGTTATGCAAATGTGGTGCTGTGGGCGGCCCTGTAAACGGAAACGACATGACGCATGCAGCGATCCGACAATATAAGGAGTGATGCGACGGGAATCAGTAAGAGTCGGACGCAGTACGAGTAAGACGAAGAATCTTAGCGCATTTGATCGTGGGCAAATTGTCGGGGCCCGACAAATGGGTCACTCCATCTCGCAAGTCACTGGGATTTTCACGAGCTATTGTGTCACGGATGCACCGTGAGTACATCGAATCCGACAAAACCATCCCTGCAAGGGCCAACTGCCGTGGACAACAGCGTGTGGATGAGCGGGGTCATCGTCAGCTAGCTCGCATTGTAATAGTGGATAGACGGGCAAGAAATCACTCAGCAATTTAACGCTGGTGCACAAAATCGTGTAAGCAGCCACACCATTCAGAACCATCTCCTCGCTATGGGGTACAGAAGCCATCGTCCCACGAGGGTACGGCTGCTGACCGCACATCACAGGGTGCAAAGATTAGCATGGGTGCGGGAACATCGCCACTGGACCCTAGACATGTGAGAAAATGTTGGCTGGACTGCTGAGTCGAGATTCACGTTGGTACATGCGGATGGCAGGATACGAGTACGGCGCAAACCACATAAACCGATTGATCCTTCTTGCCAGCAGGGTACTCTTCAAGCTGGTGGAGGTGACATTCTCGTCTGGGGACTGTTTACGTGGACTGAAATGGGATCCCATGTACGTGTGACATCGTTCCTTACAGGTCAATGTTACCGGGATATCCTGTACGACCATTTGCTCCCGTTTGTGCGTGTTCAACATCCCACTGGGGACCTCATCCTGCAACAAGACAATGCAGCTCCCGAATCGTATCCGAATGGTTGAATGAACACTCCACCGACGTGACCTCGCTTCCTTGGCCAGCTAGGTCACCCGATCTCAATCCCATCGAGCACATCTGGGATGCCATCGAGAGAGATGTTCGAGGCTGTGACCCCCCTCCATGAAATCTTCGTGAACTGTGGGAGTTTGTTCAGGGGTCGTGGATCCGTATGGCTTCCCAACGCTTCCGGTGTCTTGTCGAGTCCATGCCGAGACGAATCGCCGCCGTCATCAGGGCGAAAGGTGGTGCTACACGTCACTAGACAGGTATCTCTAATTCAATTGCTCTTCAGTGTTCCGTACGAAAGCGATTGTCATGTGATTTTCTCACTAAGGCGTCGAGATAAGGTAAGGTACCACTGCGCTCAAGCTCCATAGTCAAATTGATCGTAGGGTGTACATAATTGACTTTATCGAGAAAAGATGTTAGAGTCTCCTTTCCGTGATATTAATTAACAATTTTTGTTTGTTTTCCGGGGTTCTAAAGATCCCCTAGATGGGCTAGAAGCAGTCTCCAGTCTCAAATTTAGGGCCACTCTTACCAGGGACAGAACAGAGCCGTAAGACAAACGAAAAGTTCATGCCTCATGGGATTCGAATCCGGACAAGTCTAAACGATAGCTTCTGATCATTCCTGCGAGATTGGTCTGGGTTCGAATCGCCCGGGGAGGCATGTTTGCCTTATGGCACTGGCTCTTTCTCTTACCTGGAGACAGTGACTCTAAATTCGGGATGGGCGACTGCTTATAGCCCAGAGAGTTGCTCACGGCGGTTGTTAAACCCCCAATTTAGAAAAACAAAGAGCTAAAAATCTGTTTTAGCAATTTGTAACTTTTTCACACAAGCATTTATTTAATAAGAAAACAAAATTTCGGAAACATACTTTATGTGTTCTATAATTTGGCAAACAGGTCAAATGTTCTTAATACTTTTTTAACTTTTTCTCAAAAAGAATAGCATGACACATTACTTTATTGGATAAGAATAAGTTTTCAAAATAAAACCTTTGCTCTATACCTTCACAAGAAGTTGTTTTTAGCAATTTTTAATTTTTCACATGCTTCCATATATGAAATACGAAAATCAAAAATATTAGGTGTTCAAATAAATTTTAAAGCGTTTCTTGTGTGACGTATACCGCTAATTTACATATCCGATATTCTCCCGCGCTGTTGTCATGTGACCATAACTGGTGCAGAGTATATATTGTGACACAGAAGTTTGTCCAACAGTCAAACGCACTTGCACATCGGTAGGTGAAAGATGGCAAGCGATACTGCATTTATTCGACACTGAATTCGTTACGAATTTCATCAAGGGAAAAGTGCTGCAAAACTTTTTCCAATTGCATCGCCCTGTTCTATTCTGGAGAAAAATATTGTATCGAAAAGCACGTGTGAGGTTTGGTTTAGACGGTTTAAAGCAGGTGATTTTGACGTTAGCTATCGAGGACGTAGCGGCGCACCGCAGAAGGTTGCACATCAGGAACTGCAAGCATTGCTATATGAAGACTCGTCTCAAACACAAAAATAACTAGCTGACCAACTGGGGGTAACTCAACAAACCTTTTCCAACCGTTTACGCGCAATGGGAAACATTCAGAAGGAAGTAAAATGGGTGCCACATGACCTGAGCTAGACGAACAAGGATGAGCGTGTCATGAAATGTTTGAATCTGTTGAATAAAAAACACAGAAAGTCTTTCCTGTGGAAAAACGTTACAGGTGATAAAAAGTGGATATGGTACGACAATCCCAAACGCAAAAAAAAAAAACCGAATAGACTGCGGTGAAGCAACGACTTCGACACCGAAACGCAATATTCTCTCCAAGAAAGTTCTGCTGTGCATCTGGTGGGATATGAAGGGTGTGCTCTATTATAAGCTATTGGAACAGGGTCAAAGTGTTACTTTCTGATCACTACAAGCAACAATTGATTGCGATTGAACAAGGAAATGTGCCGGAAACGTTCATTCACAGGCAAAGGATTGCGCCACGTGAAATTACTGCATGACAACGCTAGGCCGCATGTCGCGAAATCTGTCAAGGAAACTTTATTGACGCTTCGCTGGGAAGTTTTGGAGCAGCCGGCGTCTAGTCCCGACATAGCCCCTTTAGACTATCATTTATTCCGCTCGATGCAACATGGTTTGTCTGTTTTACGGTTCCGGACATGTGACAAAGTGTGAATATGGGTTCAAGACATCATCGCGTCACCAGACGAAGTATTCTTCATGGCTGGAATACGCCAGCTGCCGGACCGATGGAGGTAGGTAATAGATAATGACGGCGCATATTTTGATTCGTAAAGGTTTTGTTGTTTTCTCTCAAATTACATGTTGCGTTGTCTTAAAACGCTTCAAAACTTATTTTTACGCCTAATGTTTTACATACTGTAAGTTGGTGGTCCGGCTAAATCTGTTTTAACGATTTTTAACTTTTTCTCAGGAAAACTACAGCAAGTTCCTTTATTTGATTAGAAAAGTTTTCCAAGCAAATATTTGTTCTCTAACACAGTAGTAAGGAGTTAAAATATTTTTCTGCAATTTTTTACTTTTTTCTAAGTTTCCAACTCAGCTATTTCCTCGAAATATTTTCATTCATAAAATTTTCTGCTTTTATTCGGCGAAACCACATATTCTCCGGCACGGATTCCCCCGACTTTTTAGACTTTCTGTTTCACTGACAGTCATTATTGCGCCTTCTAGAGCTGAAATGAAACATATGTCACGTATTTGATAAGATGTAACCTTTGCACCTAATTGAAATCCAAACCACTAGAAAGTGCTGTACTTCTTTGCTCTTTGAATGATTCGTCATGCAGGGAGAAAACAAACAAAGGTGAGGTCTAAAGGGGAAAGTTTTGTCTGAGATTTTTAGTAGGCACTGGATATTCCTCCTCCTAATTACCCCTCTCTAGCAGCCCTGGGTAATTGACCTTTGGTTGCGCAGCCTTGAGCAATCTGCAGTCAGCTCACCTTCATGTTTTCACCGAATGGCCAAAAATTCCCATTCTTCATATTATAGCTAACAGAACTTTAAATTTTAGTTGCCAGAAAACTTGATACCGTTAGTTTTCATCGTGTCTATGAAATAGTACATGATTTCAGTCGCCAGAAAACTTGATACCATCAGTTTTCATCGTGTCTATGAAATAACACATAATTTTAGTCGCCAGAAAACTTGATACCATCAGTTTTCATCGTGTCTATGAAATAATACATGATTTCAGTCGCCAGAAAACTTGATACCATCAGTTTTTCATCGTGTCTATGAAATAACACATAATTTTAGTCGCCAGAAAACTTGATACCATCACTTTTCATCGTGTCTATGAAATAACACATAATTTTAGTCGCCAGAAAACTTGATACCATCAGTTTTTCATCGTGTCTATGAAATAATTTTAGTCGCCAGAAAACTTGATACCATCACTTTTCATCGTGTCTATGAAATAACACATAATTTTAGTTGCCAGAAAACTTGATACCATCAGTTTTTCATCGTGTCTATGAAATAATTTTAGTCGCCAGAAAACTTGATACCATCAGTTTTCATCGTGTCTATGAAATAATACATGATTTTAGTCGCCAGAAAACTTGATACCATCAGTTTTCATCGTGTCTATGAAATAGTACATGATTTTCAGTAGCCAGAAAACTTGATACCATCAGTTTTCATCGTGTCTATGAAATAACACATAATTTTAGTCGCCAGAAAACTTGATACCATAAGTTTTCATCGTGTCTATGAAATAATACATGATTTTAGTCGCCAGAAAACTTGATACCGTCAGTTTTTCATCGTGTCTATGAAATAATTTTAGTCACCAGAAAACTTGATACCAACACTTTTCATCGTGTCTATGAAAGAACACATAATTTTAGTCGCCTAAAAACTTGATACCATCAGTTTTCATCGTGTCTATGAAATAACACATAATTTTAGTCGCCAGAAAACTTGATACCATCAGTTTTCATCGTGTCTATGAAACAACACATAATTTTAGTCGCCAGAAAACTTGATACCATCAGTTTTTCATCGTGTCTATGAAATAATTTTAGTCGCCAGAAAACTTGATACCATCAGTTTTCATCTTGTCTATGAAATAATACATGATTTTAGTCGCCAGAAAACTTGATACCATCAGTTTTTCATCGTGTCTATGAAATAATTTTAGTCGCCAGAAAACTTGATACCATCAGTTTTCATCGTGTCTATGAAAGAACACATAATTTTAGTCGCCAGAAAACTTGATAATATCACTTTTCATCGTGTCTATGAAATAATACGTAATTTTAGTCTCCAGAAAATTTTGTACTATCAGTTTTCATCCTATCTAGGAAAAAGCACATAATTGTTACATAAAACACTCACAGACGGTTTTGTATTAGGAAATGCACGCGAAACCAATAATATATATGAACACCCAAATCCGTCTGTCTCTCTAAAACGCTTGACGTCACAGCAACTTCTGGATTGTTGCGCCATCACTTTTAGATGTCAAGGTGATCGCCTGCTAATTTAAAAATATTGGATTATTAATGACTCGAGTTCTATTTTTCCGATCTACAAAATTCGAATTGAATTTTTAGTATCACAGCAAGTTGAGTTTGCACGCGATCACATTGAGATGTCAAGGTGATAGCGTGCTAATTTAAAAACATTGGATTATCAATGACTCGGTTTCTATTTATTCGATCCACAAAATTTAAATTAAAATCTTAATATCACAGCAAGTTGCGTTTGTATATGAATTTAATTTAGGACAATTCGAATATTAATTTGTATGCTTTTATTATTTTTTACTTTTTTAATTTAACCAAATTTCCGAGTTCAGTGCTGATTTTATTATACATTTTGCAAAATGTCGATCTATCTAAACGCTGTAACTTACAGTAAAAACTGAAATATTGAGATGTCAAAGTGAACAAGATTGCATCTTTTTAAAAGCAGATGTCCCAATGCCGAGAATTTAGATGGGTCCGATTTGTAAAACCAGATGGCGCATTATTTTGTAGAAAAAAGCTTTGTGATGAAGTTTGAAACTAATCGTCGAATATGTAATGAAGGGAATAACAGGTGTGCCGGAGAAAAAATAATTTAACGCCAAAAATCAAAGTCAAACTTATTAAGATAAGTTTACACGAAAACAACTTTTCGAGTTTACTGCTGATTATGTTACACATTTTGCAAAAATATCGACCTACCTAAACGCCCTAATTTACAATTGTTAAACTACAAATATTTTACCCAGAATGGTATTTATCGCGAGGGTTTTTGAAAAACGGAAATAAATAGCATATAATTTTTAGTTCTAACATAAATGAGTTCTTACTATAGATATTTTTACTATTGGGTTGTCGGAAAAGTCATGACGTAATTTAGCCATGTTTTGCAAAGGTCATTTATTGATAGAAAGAACAAAGATCAATCAATGATATAATGCCCGTTTTGTTCAATAACCTTTTGCAATCTTTCAGTGAGCTGCAGAATGCCTCGTTCATGGAAGGACCTATCTTTCGTGGCGAAAAAACTGTACAAGGTGCTGATTTGCAGCCTCATCCGAATTGAACGTTATACCACGCAAGGACTGTTGAAGAGAGCGAAACAAGTGGAAGTCTGACGGCGCAAGGTCAGGCGAGTATGCTAGGTGTGGCAACACATCCCACCCAAGCTCCAATCATTTTTTGGCGGGTGATCAAACTTGTGTGTGGTCTCGCGTTGTCGTGAGGGAACACAACACCTTTACGATGAACGAGCTCTGGACGTTTCTGGATGATGGATTTGTTCAAAACTGTCCAATTACCGACAGCATACATTCGAATTGATTGTTTGGTTCCGTGGTAGGAGCTCGATAAACACGACACCTTTAAAATCCCACCACACTGAGACGAGAACCTTCCGCTGGTGAATGCCTGCTTTGGATGTCGTTTGAGACGAAGCAGCACGTCGGAACCAAGACCGTTTGCGCAGCACATTTGTTGTACACAATCCACTTTTCGTCAGCAGTTATCAGTCGCTTCAAAAAAGGATCGTTTTCCTCACGTTTAATGAGAAGATCGCAAATGTTTATACGCGCCGTCAATTGAGCTTCTTTGAGTTCACGAGGAACCCACGCATCGAGCTTGCTTACGTATCCCAGCTTCTTCAGGTGGTCGTAAACGCTTGAATGATGGACGAGCAATGTGTCTGCGATCTCCCGTTTCATGTAATGTGAGTTTGACTCAATCAATGCTTTGATTTGGTCGTCATCAACCTCGGTGGGCCTCCCGGACCGAGGAGCATCGTTGAGGTCAAAATCACCAGCACGGAATTTTGCGAGCCACCGCTGGCACTGACGTTCTTGTAGAGCATTATCACCGTACACTTTACGCAACTTTTCACAAGCTTGACGCGCATTCTTCCCTTTACGGAAGTAAAAGAGTAAACCATGGCGAAAATGCACAGTTTGGTCTTCCATCTTTATCTTGATGTCAAATCTCCGCAAATCAACCAAACCGCTCACTATTCCTTTTAGACTGCAGCTAGAACTGGCACCTGTCGAATGCCATAGCGATAACAGAACTGCACATGCCTCTAATACTTCCAAAACCGCCCAACCACCATCGGGTGCCAAAATACCTCATGATTTTTCCGACAACCCAATGTATTTTCTTACAGAAAGCCGGCGTGTATTTGATTTGTTTTCAATCTACTTCCATTACAAATTTCACTCTGTCGCAGGACGTGCAACATTTCCTATATACACTGGCGGAAAGTGAAAAAAGAACACCAAGAAGGAGACGTCTGATACCAACGAAATTTATACAGCATAATAACGGAATACAGAAGATAACATGATCAAAACATTAGGGCAAATAACAGCTGTATTTGCTGGTAAACTGAAAAATAACATTTCCATGTAACATGGTTAGTACGAGGTTGAACCGCCATGAACTGCGTCACACTGTGCAATTCTGGCATGGAGTCTGTCGTACAGATGTTGGATCTAAGTTTTGTGTATTGAGTTCCAAGCATCCTCAACCTGGGCGCGTAAATCGGAGATGGTCGTGGCTGGCTGTGGAGACCGGATAAGTCGTTGTCCCATAAAATCCCACACGTGCTCAATGTGGGACAAATCCGGTGAACGTGCAGGCCATGGAAGTTGTCTCACAGCATGAAGCAAATATTGCGTTGCACGTGCCGTGTGTGGGCGTGTGTGGGCGTGCGTGGGCGTGCGTGGGCGTGCGTTATCTTGCTGGAAAACACCACGATGGACCGACCTTACAAATGGCACAACAACGGGCTGAATGATGTTGTTGATGTAAGAGGTGCTGTTTAACGTACTTGGTACAAACCCTAGTTTTGTACGAAAGTGATAGCTGATCGCTCCCCACACCAGGAGACCAGGTGTAGGCTCTGTGTGTTGCTGGCGGATGCAAGAAGGGTGGAGACGCTCCCCTGTGCGTCTGCGAACACGCATAAGACTATCGGAGGCTCCCAAGCAGAATCTGTTTTCATCTCTGAACACGACAGATCGCCATTGCGTTCTCCAGTGAAGTCGTTGGCGACACCACTGCACCCGTTCCTGAAGGTGGGCTGGAGTCAGGGGTACACCTGCCAGAGGCACACGTGCACGTAGTCCTGCATCCAGTAGACAGTTGCGGATTGTTCGCACAGTCACCTCAGGTGCAACGGCAGGTCGGATTTGCGTCGCACTGGAAGTTGTGCTTGACAACGCCGCTCTTCTTATGCGTTGATCGGTCCGCTCATCAGTCCGTCTGTGACTCCCGGTTCCACGTCTTCTCGTGTGGGAATGTTCCTCGGACCATCTACTCCACCATCGTACCACCACCGATACTTCCCGTCCACTTCGCTCCGCAATACGACGATACGACCACCCGGCATCGCGGAGTCCGACTAGACGACCTCGCTCAACGTCCAATAACTGCTGAAATCGTACACGTCTTCCATGTACAAGCATTGCAGCTTCCTTCAGGGTCTTCCCACGTGTCCGTACGCCGACGACTGATTACATTCACTCCGCCGTACTCCTTAAATACCACCGACGATAATTTGCATATTTTGTCGTGCTGTGGCGTAAGCGCTCACCGGTTGGTCCCAAAATTAACATCACACCTACGTCAACTCGACCCCATTAACATATGTAAATTACATGATCGTCCGCCAATTCCTTCTTAGTGTTCTTTTTTCACTTTCCGCCAGTGTATTAATATTTACTTAAAGCTTAAAAACAACCGTCCTAAGACGGGGTATACGCTAGTAAGCGATACTTAAGTTGCCTAAAATTCTTAATTATCACTTACAATAGCTAAAATTAAAGTAATATCTTAATTATTACATATTATAGCCTAACCTTTCAGTTGGGCGTTTCCAATTGCGTTAGTTTAATACGGGTTTTTTTTGGGGTTTTTTTATTGGATGTTTAACGAACAAAGTAAGCAACTCAATGGGCTATAAGCCGTCGCCCGTCCCTAATTTAGAGCCACTGGTTCCAGGGAAGGGAGAGAGCCAGGGCCGTAAGCTTAAGACAAATACAACATCCACGCCTCACCGGGATTCGAACCCTGACCCCTTGCATACGAATGATCAGAAGCCATCGCTTAGACCACTGCGGCACCGGGATGGCACGGTTAGCAGTGTTAAATAAAATTAATTAAAAAGGTGAAAGAGAAAATTAACGTAAGCTCCGGTCCGGACGACTCCGGGTTTTATCCAAGATTTCATATAAGAGTCCGCTTGGGTCCGTGGTGGGTCCGGACCCGTTTTCAGGACCTGATTTACGCCTAAGACAATAAGGCCTCCCGTTTTATTCCTCCCCTAAATCGCAATGCAAAAAAAAATTTACCTTTTTTTATTAATTAATTATAATGAATGGAAAAAGAAAAAAACATTTGGGAAGGCGGGAGCTTTTTTTTTTTTCCTGAAATGAAGATTAACACTGTATATATATATATACAGTCAAACCTCGATTTAACGAACTTCAAGAGACCAACAGCAGTCGTGTAAGTAAAATCGAGGAATTCGCTAAATCGAGGAATTCGCTAAATCGAGGAATTTGCTAAATCGAGGAAGCCTTTCGAATGAAACATTCGAATTAAACTAGTGTTCATAACAGAATACGAAAGCAGCTATGTTCTCTTTCTTTCAGTGACATTTAAATTATGTATAGTACTTTTTTAGTTTCTAAATTTATTATCAAAAATGTTACAATACGTACACATTTACTTTCAATATTAAATACACAATTCGTAGATGTTAGACTTCAATATGTAGTATCAAAATTTAAGCGTACTTTAAAATTGCGAGAAAAATACTATGTTTGATTATTTTTCCGAACATTTAGCTTCTTAGTTATCATAAACTGCATGAAACAGAACATCAGTTAGTACTAATTACCTTGCAAAAACAGGATGACACCCCGGTGGCGCAGTGGTCTAAGCGATGGCCTCTGATCATTCGTCCGAACGGGGTCCGGGTTCGAATCCCGGTGAGGCATGGATGTTGTGTTTGTCTTACGGCACTGGCTCTCTCCCTTTACTGGAACCAGTGATCATAAATTAGGAACGGGCGACTGCTTATAGACCCATTGAGTTGCTCACGGTGGTCGTTAAACCTCCAATAAAAAAAAACAGGATATATGCTGATTACCTTTTTACATTGTAGAAAAGAAAGGCTTTAGAGAATATTTCTTATTTTTTTCTGAACGTTTAGCTTTATAAAGAGCAGCTTCAATTCTATGAAGTGCATGGAAAATGTCATCGTTAATATCAAAGCGCATCAAGTAGTTTTTAGCAAATTCTATACCGTTAACAGCAAGCAGCATCGCTAATGTAGCTAACTTTCAGTTCTGCTTCCTCTTCATCAGAATCTGATGCATTTAGTCCTATCTGTTCTTCCAAAACATCATCAAAGGGATTACATTTGTCAGGTATCCACTTTTGCATCACAATCAACATAATAGGAAAACATAATACCTGATGAGGCAATTTCATTCCATTCTGCAAGATCGTCATACGCAAAATTATTAGCAGGATTTTCGGTATTGGACCCACTTTCTTCTTGTTCACAACCTGACAAGCGTGCTTCGTTAAAGAAGTTTTTAATGGTACCTTTCATAACTGCATTCCAAGACTGTCGCACGAAATTCATTGCATCGATAATTTTAACTTTAACTTTAGATCACATCATCCTTTTCATCGATAACAGAAAGTACTTTTCGCATAAGAAGCTTTGGATAATGGGCTTTAAAAGACCTAATGACACCCAGATCCAGCGGTTGCCATTTACTAGCACAATTTGAAGGAAAGCCCTTACGTTGCACTTCTTTGGAACTTGGTCTTTTGCTTCCTCCAGTAAGAAGCGAAAGCTTGATAGTCGGAGGAAAGGCGAACTGATTTATTGGGTGTTTGTATAAGACCTAGCCGTTTTTGTTGGCTACAAAGAAAGGAGGAGAACACAAATAATAGCGCACCTAGGATTTCACATAATTGCCATCATTCTGTATGACCTCTTGCCATCTGTCTATGAGTAGGTGAATCCCACTCTGGAAAAACTCCTGTGTTCTAGAGTCAAAAACGTCATGTAATGCCGTTTTCACATCGTCCACATTATTGAAGGTTTGGAGAGCGAAAGCGTTCTGTAACGATCAAAAAAGGTAGGTGCCGGGTCAAGAGAACACGCCGGGTGAGGTAGCACTTCCCAACCAAAGTTCAGTAATTTTTGCCGACTGAGAAGTAGCCTGAGGTCTGGCGTTATGATGATGAAGGATCACGCCTTTCCGATTGACGAGGGCTGGCTGCTTCGATGCCAGTTGTTCTCGGAATCTGTCCAAGTGTTGGCAGTAGAGGTCAGCATTTATCGTTCGGTTAGGTGCCAACACCTCCCAGTGGATTATTCCCTGGACATCCCACCAAACACTTAACAAAACCCTTTTGGGATGCAGTCCTCCTTTTGATGTCGATGGAGCAGGCTTCGCACCTTGGCACACAGTCCATCGATCCTTTACGTCACGGTACAGTACCCATTTCTCATCACCGGGTAAAATTCGTCCCAAAAGCGGTTCATTTCTGTGGCGGAAAAGCAAAGAAACACAGGTACGGATTCTCGCCTCCCGTTGCTTTGCAGAAAGCTGGTGCGGAACCCAGTTATCGAACTTGGTGATGAACCTAAGAGCATGCATCCGTCTTTCGACTGTTGTTACGAGTACCGACAACGTTCCCGCTAATTCCTGAACGCTTGGATGTGGGCCATTTGTTATTTCTTAGTCCACATCCTCGTCAGAAATCACGGATGGACGTCCAGGACGTGGTTGATCGTTACAGCTTTTCTCTCCGTCCCAGAATTTCCGAAACCAACGGCGACATCAGCTATTATCAACTGCATCCTCACCATACACTTGACAGATGATGCGGCAAGGCGCGACTGCAGTACTGCCTTTATTGAACTCGTACAGTAAACAATGTCTAATGTGCTCCTTATCGCATGCCATGTTACACCGTCCATTATTTCCGTTACGAATGACTTACTCGGACAAACCTTCCCAGCAAAAACCGTCTTGCTGGCCCAGCACTATTTTGCCGCTGTCGAACCGTCAATTAAATGTCCGGGCGGCCAACAAAAGGGCCAGCAGTTCAGGCCGACAGCTGGCACCCCATCAGTTGTTATATGCCACAGCAGGGACATCAGTTATTAATCACAGGCAGCAGCTGCCACAAGTGGCCCTTCAGCGGCCCTGCAAGCACGTGCCAGAAATGATGGCTAGCTTAATGTGGTCCGCTAGTTTCCCGGCAGTAGCAGCCAGCAAACACGTGACGTAACTGATAGCTTGCAGAATCTTGTTCGCCAATTTCCCAGTAGTAGCTATAAAAAATACTGTATGGGATTAACATCAGGGCTCTGTGCTGGCCAGTCCACACACGATACGGAATTATCGTCAAACCACGCCGTAACATTTTTTGGTTTATGTTTCGGTGCATTATCCTGCTGGCACCAACATGGCTCGGTTCCGTAGTATTGCCACAGAGTCGGTAGGGCCTAATTGTCCATAATATCGTGATAAACGTGCTGGTTAACAGGTTTGTCCACGATAACCAATGGGGCGGGACCATGCCACGAAAAACACTCCCACACGAGTACACTGCCAGCTCCAAACTTAACCGTAGTAACAGTACACTGTGGTAAATAACGTTCCCCCGGCATCCGCCATACGCACACACAGCTATCAGACTGATGGATCGTGTATTTGGATTCATCAGTCCATAAGACCAGTTTCCGTTGATCTACGGTCCACAATAAATGTTCTTTACACCATGCTAAACCACGAGAAGCATTCCGAGTGAAGATGAAAGGCTTATGAGCAGCTGCACGACCATGGTAACCCATGGAAATGAAGTTCTCTGCGAATGGTGCGCGTACATAATGAGGGTCCAGCATTTTTACTCACCTGTACACTGAGGTCTTGTGCAGTACTCAATCGATTAGCTGTAACGACTCTCCTGAGTTTTTGACGTCCTCTATCACTGATTTTCTTTGGTCTTCCGGTACGTTTTGCCGTTTCAGGCACGCCATGTGTCTTCCACTTATTCAGTGCATCTAAAACAGTTGACTTGGGTATGTTTAAACGCTTCTCGGTTTCTCTTATTGACAACCCACTAAAATGGCACCCAACAACTTTCCTTTCTCAAAGTCAGCTCTGCGACATTTTCACTCAACCTCAGAGTGCAATATGATCGTGGTCAGCTGCAGGCTTGTTTTTATACCGTTTGCAGATATGCCGCGGATCTTGACAACGCAGCGGATCCGATCATTTGCTTTTGAAGGTGTGTCTGGTGACCTTTGTCAATATAGTGTATACGAGGTGCGAGTGGAGCAGTAGGTAGTAAAATTTGGAGCCTGATGGCTAAACGTAGGGATTTATTGGAGTTTGAGAAAAGGCAGATTGCGAGAGCTCGGAGAGTGGCTGCCTCGAGTTTCGAAACGGCTGAGCTGGTGTGTTTTGTCTTGAACCGCCGTAGTTAAAACGTATCAGGACTGGCGTGAAAATAGTTAAGCAGCAACCCGGAAGCAAAACCTGCCAGGACAGCGAAACGTTGAGGTGAGAGGTGAGCGCCGGTTCCGACGACTCGTATAGACCAACAGGCAGCAGTGTTCAACAGTTAAGTACCCGATGCAACAGAGATTAACGAGGAACAATATCTGTCATGACTAAGCTAGTAATTGGGTTACTGGCTAGTAATTGGGTTACTGGCTAGTAATTGGATAACAATTGTTTCATTGGCTAGTAATTGGCTAGTAATTGTTCACTAGTTAGTAATTGGCTAGTAATTGTTTCATTGGCTCGTGATTGGCTAGCAGTTGTTTCATTGGCTAGCAGTTGTTTCATTGGCTAGTAACTGTTTCATTGGCTAGTAATTGGCTAGTAATTGTTTCACTAGTTAGTAATTGGCTAGTAACTGTTTCGTTGGTTAGTAATTGTTTCATTGGCTAGTAATTAGCTAGTAATTGTTTTATTGGCTAGTACTTTGCTAGCAATTGTTACATTGGCTATTAATTGGCTAATGATTGTTTCATTGGTTAGTAATTAGCTAATGATTGTTTCATTGGCTAGTAATTAGCTAGTAATTGGCTAGTAATTAGCTAGTAATTGGCTAGTAATTGGCTAATGATTGTTTCATTGGCTAGTAATTGGCTGGTAATTGTTTCATTGGCTAGTAAATGGCTAATGATTGTTTCATTGGCTAGTAATTAGCTAGTAATTGGCTAGCAATTATTTAATTGACTAGTAATTAGCTAATAATTGCCTAGCAATTATTTCATTGGCAAGTAAATGGCTAATGATTGTTTCATTGGCTAGTAATTAGCTAGTAATTGGCTAGCAATTATTTCATTAACTAGTAATTAGCTAGTAATTGGCTAGCAATTATTTCATTGGCTAGTAATTGGCTAATGGTTGTTTCATTGACTAGTAATTGGCTAATGATTGTTTCATTGGCTAGTAATTGGCTAGTAATTGTTTCATTGGCTAGTAATTGGCTAATGATTGTTTCATTGGCTAGTAATTGTTTCATTGTCTAGTAATTGATTAATGATTGTTTCATTGGCTAGTAATTGGCTAGCAATTATTTCATTGGCTAGTAATTGTTTCATACATACATACATACATATCACTAAGCTGTTCTCTAATATTCAGAGGTTAGCTCCACAAAGAAATACAAACTACCAGATAATTTTTACTTACTGTTGCCGTATCTCATGTGTCGTTTAGAAGCCCGAATTCCAGGGGTTTTTTTCTGTAATTTCACGAATATCAAATTTATCCGAGAATTTCGGATTGTTTTTCCTATTTTTGCCGAATTTCTAATTTAATTTCTAGTTTTTGCCGAATTTCTAATTTAATTTCTAATTTTTTTCATATTTAAATAATTTTACATAATATTCAAGCAAAGCAAACTGAATTTGCTTGTACCACTTACTGGGCATCCATGTAACACTTCTCATGACACTTGAAAACAGTATTGTCCTGGAGCGGGAATCGAACCCCGCATCTCCCGGATGCCCAGTAAGTGGTACAAGCAAATTCAGTTTGCTTTGCTTGAATATTCTGTGAATTTTCCATGTATTGTGAAGAATATTTCTTTCTTTATTAAATAATTTTATTATTGTCTTCATTAGAATTTACGCGAAAAATATACCGTAAAGTAATCCTACTCCAAATTCCAAACTTCAACTTTCGACTTTGAATTACCCCTCAATAACATCAGTCTCTGAATGTTACAGCAACAATTATCGCTTAAAAATCACTTTTCAAATTAATAATTACAAGCTTTAACAAAATTCAACAAACGTCAGCTTTACGAAAGTCAGACTAAAGAAATTCAACCTGAACATACACATGTGTACAGTAAGTGCATCGTGAACCTACTTTTCATCTCAGTGTTTCACATACGTCACTCAACCTCTGACCTCAATGCAGTTGCCAAAAAAATCAGTCGAGAGAAAAACTGTAAGCGTTAAGTTTGGAAAATGCTTATGGAGAACGAAAATATCACATTCAAAGGCCGTTCCATAAAAACAGAGAGTAATTTTTTTTTTTTTTTAGTTGGAAACAGTGCAAAGGGAAATAATAATCACGCAGACGACTAACTGAATTAAGGAAATATGTATGACAACAGTTATTAGCCGCGGAAGACGATTCTGGTTTTGTTATCGTGCAGTTGTTTATGGTACGTCTGCATTTCGCCATACAGCTGTGGAGGTGAGTGATTCAGAGTTAAGAAGTGAAATGCGTTGTGCGATAACATTTTGCTATTATTTGGGTAAAATGACTCCAGAAACAGTTGTTTCAATGCAAAAAGCCTACAAAGATGAATGTTTGGGTACAATTATTAGATGGCACCATGATTTCAAAAAAGGGCGTTTGTCGGTAGAACTCGCTCCTAGGCCTGGTAGACCTGAAATTGTTGTTATTGGTAACACTGTTTTGGGCAATCCTGCGAGAAGATCGACGAATAACGTTTGAATACATAGCGGCGTCAACTAATATTTCGAAAACGTTTGCGTTCCGCATTCGACGCGACAAGTTCCTGCTGCATCGTGTGTGTTCCAGATGGGTACCTCATCACCTGACGAGAGAGCAATTGTTAGCCAGAGTTCAGGTGTGTCATGAGTGGAAAAAAAAATGATTGCAAAGGATCCAAACTTTCTAAACACAGTAATAACTGCCGATGAAACATGGATCCACTATTTCGACCCCCCCACTCACGAAGCGCGCAAAGAGTGTCTGGAACCGCACAGGCTCGCCTCCTTCGAAATAATTCCGCAAAAACCAAATCAGCTAGGAAGGTGATAATGATAAATTTTCTTTGATCATAAAGGTGTAGTCTACCAGCATGCCGTTCCTCCACAAATTACTGTCAATGGTGAGTATTACATTTCAGTCTTGAAGCGTCTGCAACGAGGCATATCGATTAAGCGACCGGAACCGGTGGGAAAGTGGACCCTACACCATGATAACGGCCCCCACATATGCGTGCTTGTGTTCAACAGTTTCTTATGAAATGCAGTATTGAAATCACTCCACAGCTTTCCCAGAGTCCTGATCTCGCTCCGTGCGATTTCTGGTTGTTTCCAACAATGAAGCAGAAGTTCCGTGGCGCAACATTCAACAAAGATTCTGATATTATTCAAGCTGTGCAGGGTATAACGAAGTAAATTTCTCCGTCATTTTTATCCGCGCCAGGATTCGAACCCGAGGCCGCTTATTCCGGAACAAGTCGCTCTACCAACTGAGCTACGCAGACATTTTATTCTGATTCCTATCTGCCTTTATGTCGTGTGCGTCCTTCTGGCAGGTATGTCACATCTCCTGGTACGTTACATCATCTCCCCCTTTTTTTTTTTCTTTCGAAGTGCTGGAGAAGGGATTCTCTTATTTTTCCTATCTCGCGGTGTGGAAAGAACATCACGCCATTGCGAGATTTTTGAACGGTCGGGTCATCCGGATAGTTCGGGCGCCATTATAACGAAGTAAGTTTCTCCGTCATTTTTATCTGCGCCAGGATTCGAACCCGGGTCCCCTCATTCCGGAATAAATTGCTCTACCAATTGAGCTACGTGGACATTTTGTTCTGATTCCTATCTGCCTTTATGTCGTGTGCGTCCTTCTGGCAGGTACGTCACATCTCCTGGTACGTTACATCATCTCCCCCCCCTTTTTTTTTTTTTTTTTTTTTTCTTTCGAAGTGCTGGAGAAGGGATTCTCTTATTTTTCCTATCTCGCGGTGTGGAAAGAACATCACACCATTGCGAGATTTTGAACGGTCGGGTCATCCGGATAGTTCGGGCGCCATTATAACGAAGTAAGTTTCTCCGTCATTTTTATCTGCGCCAGGATTCGAACCCGGGTCCCCTCATTCCGGAATAAGTTGCTCTACCAATTGAGCTACGCGGACATTTTGTTCTGATTCCTATCTGCCTTTATGTCGTGTGCGTCCTTCTGGCAGGTACGTCACATCTCCTGGTACGTTACATCATCTCCCCTTTTTTTTTTTTTTTTTTTCTTTCGAAGTGCTGGAGAAGGGATTCTCTTATTTTTCCTATCTCGCGGTGTGGAAAGAACATCACACCATTGCGAGATTTTGAACGGTCGGGTCATCCGGATAGTTCGGGCGCCATTATAACGAAGTAAGTTTCTCCGTCATTTTTATCTGCGCCAGGATTCGAGCCCGGGTCCCCTCATTCCGGAATAAGTTGCTCTACCAATTGAGCTACGCGGACATTTTATTCTGATTCCTATCTGCCTTTATGTCGTGTGCGTCCTTCTGGCAGGTATGTCACATCTCCTGGTACGTTACATCATCTCCCCCTTTTTTTTTTTTTTTTTTCTTTCGAAGTGCTGGAGAAGGGATTCTCTTATTTTTCCTATCTCGCGGTGTGGAAAGAACATCACACCATTGCGAGATTTTGAACGGTCGGGTCATCCGGATAGTTCGGGCGCCATTATAACGAAGTAAGTTTCTCCGTCATTTTTATCTGCGCCAGGATTCGAGCCCGGGTCCCCTCATTCCGGAATAAGTTGCTCTACCAATTGAGCTACGCGGACATTTTATTCTGATTCCTATCTGCCTTTATGTCGTGTGCGTCCTTCTGGCAGGTATGTCACATCTCCTGGTACGTTTTTTGAACGGTCGGGTCATCCGGATAGTTCGGGCGCCATTATAATGAAGTAAGTTTCTCCGTCATTTTTATCTGCGCCAGGATTCGAGCCCGGGTCCCCTCATTCCGGAATAAGTTGCTCTACCAATTGAGCTACGCGGACATTTTGTTCTGATTCCTATCTGCCTTTATGTCGTGTGCGTCCTTCTGGCAGGTACGTCACATCTCCTGGTACGTTACAAGGGGTCGCTAAAGCAGCTTCCACAAATGCCTCCAAAACTTTTGAAAAGTGGATTGAAAGATGGGACGGTTTCATATCAACCGAGAGAAGATACTTTGAGAAAGAATAACATGTATTTCGCTGTACCTATATTTCTTCATTTTGTGTGATTTTACTCTCAGTTCTTATGGAACGGCAGTTGTAGATACAGGAACTAAAAGGGAGAGTTAAACTACAGTACACGATACAGGCTTAAGAAAAACTTCCTATGCTATATTTCTACCAGCGTTTTAGTGATCATAACTTCTTTTTCGTGTTTTGCAGGTCGCAATTTTAATTTCAATCGCTGCCTTTTGCCAAGGGGCTGTGGTGCTTCGAGTTCCTGGACCCGATGACTTTGGGCAGTCAGTACAATACAGGAATCAAGATGTAAGTGGACTTATATTTTTTATTTTCATTTTTATTTTTGACTCCCCAAACGATGATTTTATTTACGTCATGGATTTATGCACACACCTCCAACACGGCCCTAAATTTCCTCAGACACCCCACAAAAATCACAACATCCCTGCAATTTGAGGTGCAATTACATAGATGAATTCATATACAGTTGAGTCTCTATTTAACGAAATCTCACCGTTCCACATAAAAAGTTCGTTATAAAGAAAATTCGTTAAACACAAATGAACTTAAATTGCAAACACTTTATCAAATAAAATGAAAAATACCGTAAATGTAGTTGAATTTGGATACACAATGCAATTGCATAGATGAATTCATATACAGTTGAGTCTCTATTTAACGAAGTGTCATCGTTTCACATAAAAAGTTCGTTATAAAGAAAATTCGTTAAACACAAATGAACTTAAATTGTAAAAACTTAATCAAATAAAATGAAAAATGCCGTAAATGTTGTTCAATTTGGATACATAGCACAATTGCATAGATGAATTCATATACAGTTGAGTCTCTATGTAACGAAGTCTCATCGTTCCAGATTAAAAATTCGTTATAAAGAAAATTCGTTAAACAGAAATGAACTTAAATTGCAAACACTTTATCAAATAAAATGAAAAATACCGTAAATGTAGTTGAATTTGGATACACAATGCAATTGCATAGATGAATTCATATACAGTTGAGTCTCTATTTAACGAAGTGTCATCGTTTCACATAAAAAGTTCGTTATAAAGAAAATTCGTTAAACACAAATGAACTTAAATTGTAAAAACTTAATCAAATAAAATGAAAAATGCCGTAAATGTGGTTCAATTTGGATACATAGTACAATTGCGTAGATGAATTCATATACAGTTGAGTCTCTATGTAACGAAGTCTCATCGTTCCAGATTAAAAATTCGTTATAAAGAAAATTCGTTAAACAGAAATGAACTTAAATTGCAAACACTTTATCAAATAAAATGAAAAATACCGTAAATGTAGTTGAATTTGGATACATAGTGCAATTGCATAGATGAATTCATATACAGTTGAGTCTCTATTTAAAGAAGTCTCATCGTTCCACATAAAAAGTTCGTTATAAAGAAAATTCGTTAAACAGAAATGAACTTAAATTGCAAACACTTTATCAAATAAAATGAAAAATACCGTAAATGTAGTTGAATTTGGATACACAATGCAATTGCATAGATGAATTCATATACAGTTGAGTCTCTATTTAACGAAGTGTCCTCGTTTCACATAAAAAGTTCGTTATAAAGAAAATTCGTTAAACAGAAATGAACTTAAATTGTAAAAACTTAATCAAATAAAATGAAAAATGCCGTAAATGTAGTTCAATTTGGATACATAGTACAATTGCATAGATGAATTCATATACAGTTGAGTCTCTATTTAACGAAGTGTCATCGTTTCACATAAAACGTTCGTTATGAAGAAAATTCGTTAAACAGAAACGAAATTAAATTTGAAAACACTTAATCAAATAAAATGAAAAATACCGTAAATGTAGTTGAATTTGGATACATAATGCAATTGCATAGATGAATTCATATACAGTTGAGTCTCTATTTAACGAAGTGTCATCGTTTCACAAAAAAATTTCGTTATAAAGAAAATTCGTTAAACAGAAATGAACTTAAATTCTGAAAAATACCGTAAATGTAGTAGAATTTGGATACATAGTGCAATTGCATAGATGAATTTATATACAGTTGAGTCTCTATTTAACGTTCCACATAAAAGGTTCGTTATAAAGAAAATTCGTTAAACAGAAATGAACTTAAATTGAAAACACTTAATCAAATAAAATGAAAAATACCGTAAATGTAGTTGAACTTGGATACATAGTGCAATTGCATAGAGGAATTCATATACAGTTGAGTCTCTATTTAACGTTCCACATAAAAGGTTCGTTATAAAGAAAATTCGTTAAACAGAAATGAACTTAAATTGAAAACACTTAATCAAATAAAATGAAAAATACGGTAAATGTAGTTGAACTTGGATACATAGTGCAATTGCATAGAGGAATTCATATACAGTTGAGTCTCTATTTAACGTTCCACATAAGAGGTTCGTTATAAAGAAAATTTGTTAAACAGAAATGAACTTAAATTGAAAACACTTAATCAAATAAAATGAAAAATACCGTAAATGTAGTTGAATTTGGATACATAGTGCAATTGCATAGAGGAATTCATATACAGTTGAGTCTCTATTTAACGTTCCACATAAAAGGTTCGTTTATAAAGAAAATTCGTTAAACAGAAATGAACTTAAATTGAAAACACTTAATCAAATAAAATGAAAAATACCGTAAATGTAGTTGAATTTGGATACATAGTGCAATTGCATAGAGGAATTCATATACAGTTGAGTCTCTATTTAACGTTCCACATAAAAGGTTCGTTATAAAGAAAATTCGTTAAACAGAAATGAACTTAAATTGAAAACACTTAATCAAATAAAATGAAAAATGCCGTAAATGTAGTTCAATTTGGATACATAGTACAATTGCATAGATGAATTCATATACAGTTGAGTCTCTATTTAACGTTCCACATAAGAGGTTCGTTATAAAGAAAATTCGTTAAACAGAAATGAACTTAAATTGAAAACACTTAATCAAATAAAATGAAAAATACCGTAAATGTAGTTGAATTTGGATACATAGTGCAATTGCATAGAGGAATTCATATACGGTTGAGTCTCTATTTAACGTTCCACATAAAAGGTTCTTTATAAAGAAAATTCGTTAAACAAAAATGAACTTAAATTGAAAACACTTAATCAAATAAAATGAAAAATACCGTAAATGTAGTTGAATTTGGATACATAGTGCAATTGCATAGAGGAATTCATATACAGTTGAGTCTCTATTTAACGTTCCACATAAAAGGTTCGTTATAAAGAAAATTCGTTAAACAGAAATGAACTTAAATTGAAAACACTTAATCAAATAAAATGAAAAATACCGTAAATGTAGTTGAATTTGGATACATAGTGCAATTGCATAGAGGAATTCATATACAGTTGAGTCTCTATTTAACGTTAAACATAAAAGGTTCTTTATAAAGAAAATTCGTTAAACAGAAATGAACTTAAATTGAAAACACTTAATCAAATAAAATGAAAAATACCGTAAATGTAGTTGAATTTGGATACATAGTGCAATTGCATAGAGGAATTCATATATACAGTTGAGTCTCTATTTAACGTTCCACATAAAAGGTTCGTTATAAAGAAAATTCGTTAAACAGAAATGAATTTAAATTGCAAAAACTTGATCAAATAAAATGAAAAATACCGTAAATTGTAGTTGAAGTTGGATAGTTATAACATAATTTGTCTTTCCGCTGCAACTTAGTCCTTACGTCAGTAATTACTTTATGTGTGCTAAAGTCAATATAATACTAGAAGGTACCCATACTCATTACAAGAAAGAGGTCATTGTAGTATTTACAAATACGTTTATTTTTCTTGCATGGTTTGTACTCCACACTCACATCCGGTTTATTGGAGAACCAATACAGTATCAGTGATTTAACATCCAACAACACTATAACAGCACGTCTATCATCAGTAGCATCAATCCCCTTTAAACAACCGCTGCATTATCTTTTAATCTATCGTTCTTATCTGGCCACACATACGTTACTCTTGTTCCGACCTCAGTGCGTTGCCAACATCATTCTCGTTTGAAGGAAAAGATATAAAGACATAACTTTAAGGTTTGAAAATGTCTAAGAGAACGAATTCAAATTTACCTAGAGGAATAAACTTCAAAGGAAAGTTAAAATAGAATATACGTTACATAGCAAATTGAATTGAGTAAAAACGTTTCCTAAATTTATCTAAATATTTTTACTCACATATTCGTAGAAGTTGAATACCTTATCTGAATAAACAAATAAATGAAAAGAAGGGAGCGAAGATTAAAGCTTACCTCTCCTTTTCATAATACTATTAATAATCGGAACATTCTGATGTTTACAAGACTTTTTGAAACTCTAATCCTCGTATCGAATGCTTTTAGCATTTATTCTTGTGAAGGTTTTTGACAGCCCCTTCATCATGATCTTTATCATTTACTATAGTTTCTTCACAACGTTTTACACTTTCCAAGATGTCATTCTCTGTAGGTTAATCAGCGATCTCAACGATTTCATCAACGTTAAAATCAGAGAGCTCTGCACCTACCTCAACACTTCCTTTGTCTTTCAGTTGCTGCCATTTTAACATTTTATTGCCACAGCTTCCTTCTTTATCCTTGATCAACATCATCTAAAAGTTTCACTTTATCCTCAAGAGTCAGGAATTTCCTCCACGACATTTTGAGCGAACAACATAGGCGAGTTATGCGTGTACTCACTAAATGAGAATGACTACGTAACTTCTACAGAGTCAGGCACACACCAGTTACAACAGGGATTTCCCTGGGAAATGCAGTTCCTACGCTGGACATTCTATCCACATTTGGAAAAACAGGTGCTTCGTAAAGTCTTCATGGATACGACTTTCCGCGTGGCGTCCTCTTAGAACAAACGCCTCACAGAACCAAAAGTTTCAAGAGAAGGAATTAAGAATGCTTAGCTGCCATCTGCGTGTTAAAAAATTGTAAAGCAACATTTTTAAAGTAAAAGATGATAATGTTTAGTCGGAAAAAAACTTTGTTATATAGAAATCAATTTTCGTAACATGGATATTAATTTACATGTAAATATCGTTCAAAGTGAAGGTTCCGCGGAAAGTTTCGTTAAATGGAAGTTCGTTTACAGACTCTACTCTATATACTTTTTAATTTTTGTAATACTGTGTTTTATTATCACATAGCACAGTTGTCTACAGCAGTAATAATTTATATGAATTTCTCAGCTTTTACTTTAAGTTTGAAGTCATATTAGTCTCCAGTGGAATGTTGTACTATGTCTTTATTAATAAGGTGTTGGACCACCATTCGCCTTTAATACATATTAAAACCTTCTTGGAGTAGATCCATACAGCTCCTGAATAGTCTCCAATGGAATGTTGTACTATGTCTTCATTAATAAGGTGTTGGACCAACGTTCGCCTTTAATACATATTAGAACCTTCTTGGAGTAGATTCATACAGCTTTTGAATAGTCTCCAGTGAAATGTTGTACTATGTCTTTATTAATAAGGTGTTGGACCACCATTTGCCTTCAATGAAGCTTCCAACCTTCTTGGGGTAGATTCATACAGCTTTAGAGTAGTCTCCAGTGAAATGTTGTACTATGTCTTTATTAATAAGGTGTTGGACCACCATTTGCCTTTAATACAGTTTCCAAATTTCTTGGAATAGATTCATAGAGCTTTTGAATGAGCTCCAGTGTAATGTTGTACCATTCGTCGATCAGAACATCAGCCAGTTGCTTCAGAGATGTTGGAGAAGGGAATCTGCTTGTCACTCTCCAAAACTGTCCGCAATAGTTCGATGATATTCAAGTCAGATAATTCAGATGGATGTTGAAGGTCATCTTGCTGTTCCTCAAACCAACACTGAACTGTCCTATGTGTATGGGCACATTATCATCTTGAAAATGGCTCTATTGTAGGAAAACAACATTTAGACTAAGGATGCACCTGATCATCTATAATGTCCAAGTTCTCGCTGGCAGCAACTCGATTGAGTAGAATAATGATAGTGCCAGCCGAATATCAAGATATGGACGCCCAAATCATCACAGATCAACCCCCATGTTTAACAGTTGGTACTAGACATTCCGAATTGTACGTTTTCTTGGGGACTCTCCGCATATAAATCAGACTAACTGTTGGGAATAACGTAAACTAGGATTCGTCGGACTATAGTACACGATTCCAGTCATAAGCTGTCCAGGTTTTATGTTCATGCGAATATCTTCTTCGCGTTTGTTTTGATGGTTAAAGGTTCAGCAGTTGTAGCTCTTCCATGGATGTTGGCCTGGGAAACAGGGTCTTCCAGGTGGATATAGAATTCTATTAATACTGTCACTTCCGCTGCAGTGGTTCTGTGTTGTTTGGACACATTCCTATTTTAGTGCCCGACGGTCCATCCCATTCAATCTCGGTTTTGGGCCACTATTCTTCACCAATAAAGTTTTGCCATGCTTTGTGCACCCAGTCATTACCGTGGAGACTTTTGCTCTTGAAACACCAAACAATTTGGCAGATATTGTTATATACGCTCCTGCTAAACGGGCTCCCACGATTTGTCAAAGGAGCTCGTTTAGCAGGAGCGCAGGATAATGTCTGATAGATGGAGTATGCAAGAGGATGTCTGATGTATGTCAGGAAGATGTCTGCGCAGGAGTATATGGGGGGGGGATGTCTGATCGGTCATCCATTTCACGAATCGCTCGTACGAACCGTTGCTGAACACAACTAGAACTACACTGGCATGCAAATTACAGAATACACCGATGAGCCGCTACATTATGACCACGCTGGTCTAGAGAACTAGAACTACACTGGCATGCAAATTACAGAATACACCGATCAGCTGCTACATTATGACCACCCTGAATCTAGAGAAACGAGCGCGCCTGGAGACCTAACGGTGGCTCAAGTGGCGTTCATAGAGCAGTATATATACAACACGTGGACCGGCTATCACTCCGAGGAGTGTTCGGAGTCAGAATGGTCAAAGCTGTCTATTTATCGTAGTTTGATAAAGGACGAATTTTGATTTGACTGCGCCCTGGAACTATGATCTCGGAAACGGCGCGTCTTGTGGGTTGTTCACGTGCCACTGTAGTGAGTACGTATCAAAAGTGGTGCCCAGATGGCAAAACGACAAACCGCCGTCCAGCCGCGCGTCGTCCGCTGTTCATTGATGCCTTAGGGGAGCGGAAACTGTCGCGCATTGTTCACAGCGACCGCTGGGCTACAGTGCGACAAATCACCCGCAGTGGTGAACAGGGCAATGTGTCACAGCACACAGTTCATCGCAGCCCTCTGCGCATGGGCGCGCGTAGCTGAAGATCCAGCTAGGTCGTCATGCTCACTGCATGTCATCGTCAACAACGCATGAAATGGGCCCGAGATCATTGAGATTGGATCGTGGATGATTGGAAGGAAGTGACCTGGTCTGAGAAATCAAGATTCCTGGTGCATCACGTAGACAGCCGAGCTCGGATACGCCGATTACCAATGGAGGCTATGGCACCTGGATGCACTGTTGGACGGCGACGGTGTTATGCTGCTAGCGATGTTGTTGTTTTTTCACACTTTAGCCCCATTATCCCAATAGCACAATCCTTGAAACATCGTTGCAGACCAAATTCTCCCATTCATGGCAACCATGTTCCCTGTCGGTGATGGCCATTACCACAAGACAATGAGCCATACGACACTGCCAGAATCGTCAAGGAGTGGTTCGAGGAACATGCTGGTGACCTTCTGTTAATGCCATGGCTTACAAATTCACTTGACATAAACCCAATCGAGCATTTGTGTTTCGACCTGCAATAGCAGGTTCACGATAAATAACCACCACCCTGAAATGTACAGGAACTGGAGGACCTGCTGTTGTTACTATGGCACCGGATATCCCAGGATACCTAATACCACCTCATCGAATCGATGTCTCGGAGAGTGGCCACCACTTTACGGGAAAAAGTGGGGAATTACAGCTTTTTAGGTAGGTGGTCATAATGTAATGACTCATCGATGTATATACAAAAAAAGTTACCCAAAAGATAATTACAGCCTACGTGAATGGCACTAACCCCTATAGGTCATGGTGTTCACATTTCCTTAACCCCTGTATATCCTTGCAACATTTTTGCACCTTTCTTGCATGACGCTGATAATGCTTTAACCTTTCCTGCAAAATCGAATTCACATATTGACTACCTTTCTAATAAGATCTCAAGAAATATAGGGGTTATTAGTAGTGCAGTGGCCAATTTAACCCCAAAATTAATGATTTTATTATACTACACTTTAATTCAATCTCATCTAATCTATTATATATCTGTTTGAGATCGACTACTTTATACAATATGAAAATACTTCAGTCGTTACAAAATAGATTCATAAGACTATTACAATTTAAACTATAAAATACTCAATTTTCAAATACATTCTTTCAGGCTAGACTCAGTCCAAATGATTTTAATATACTAACTATTCAACAATTACATATCTATAGTATAGGTAAACTAATGTTTTTGAGAATTAAAAATGGTTACTACCAAGATTTAATTACAATAAGTACTCACAGTCATGATTATTCCACGACACAAAACAACACCCCATGTTTCCACTAACAGAACGATTTAGACCATTTATTAATTATATTGGTCCTGCATTATGGAACACGTTTCCTACTTATATTACATCACTTAATAATATTAATATATTTAAAGGAAAAACTCAGGCATTTCTTACTGACCAAAAGCTCATAATGTACTATTACCTTTATTAATTGATAGTACCACCCTAGCTGTGTTTGATATTATGTGGACTTGACTTGTTTATGTTTCTTTGCATTTTGTTTTTATTTTCATGAAAATTTTGATGCTGTGGGAGAAAAGCGGTCAGGCCTATCAGGCCTTTTCCCTCCTCATTCCCTGTCGTTACAAAAATATATTATTTATGTTATATATTTATGATTATGTAATACCATGTCTGTAACAACTAAAATGCAATAAAATGAAATGAAATGAATATATCTAACAGCAACCTTTTCTGCTTACAGGTTTTGGGTAATTACAACTTTGGATACGACGAGGGTCATCCCTCAGGTGGAAGTTTCAGACAAGAAGCAGGAGATGTCTTCGGTAACAAAGTCGGATCATACGGACTCCGGGACGCAGATGGAAGGATACGCATTGTTAACTACGTGGCAGACGATGATGGTTTCCGAGTAGACATCCGCACCAACGAGCCAGGAGTAGCACCACAAGATCCGGCCTCTGCTACCATCAACAAACCCGTTGGGGTAGTGGCCCCTCCTGTTCTCCCTGCAGCACCAGCTGGTATCGCAATACCTTCTCCTTCTTTCCCAGTTGGAGCGATTCCTCCTGCTTTAGCAGCTCCTGTGGTGTCTCCAGCTTTCCCTGCCATTCCAAAAGCTGCAGTTTCACCATTTGCAGTCGGAGGATACTCTCTGCCTACGCTGCCAATTCCTGGTCCTGTCGCAAATTTAGCAGGACCCACAGTGAAGTATCCTGCACCAGCGTTACAGTACCCTGTTCCTATCTCAGCCTACACCAATGGACTACCTAGTGTTGGATACTATGGAGGAGCTCCTTATGCGGCGGCGCCAGGTAAAGCAGTTGCAGCTCCATTACCCTTAGCCAGCTACGCAGTTCCAATGAGATATGGATACTCTGGGTCACCTCCACTGCCTGCCTATCAAGTTATACAGTACCCATACAAGCGCTGAATTCCTAGTGAGTATCTCGAACTGCGGCAGACGGGACAATTATCTGAAAGGAACTTGCGAAACATCGATCTGCTAAAAGATAATTGTAAGGAAGGACCTCATTTAAAGAGAAAATGTGTTCGTAAAATCGTTTTTGTCTAACTTATTTTCCAGTGTTACGTTAAACTAAAAACAAATGGGTTACTTTAAAGTATTTTATGCCAAATTTATGAAAATATATATAGTGTGTAGACAAAAGTATTCGGCTAGCTAGGTCGAGCGGAAACAGTAGCAGAATCAGTACATCCTCAGCAGTTATGTTTGAAGCCAAACTCCTAAATATGATTTCCACGAGATGCCGGTAATTCTGTGATACAATTTTCTTCAATTACTTTTTGCATACCTTCTGCGAGAGCTGCAGTAGAATAAGCCCTTACGGGCCAAAATCGCATTCGGCTTTCCCGCTCGTCATACAGATGTTCTATCGAATTTAAATCGGGACTTAAGGCTGGCCAATCCAATACTCAGACAGCAAGCTCTTCAAAATAGATCTTTTCAGACTTTGCACTGTAGGAAGACGTCCGATTTAGCTGAAATTGGCACGAATGTTTGCAGAAGTTGGGCCGCGAATAGCCTAGTGGTCAGCTTTCATGACTGCCACGGAAAAACCTCAGGTTCGTTTCCAGGCATGTACGAACGCTCGTCCGCCTTGCGTCGGATGGGCACGTTAAGCCGTCTGACCCCGGGTACTGGCCCCCGGTAATAAATTAGGGCGTCTTCCTCCCCCTTTCTACCTCGCTTTCGTGTCACTTTCTTATTGGGCACTCTAACCCAAATCTCCTAGCTTCCTATTTTTAAGGGTTGTTTAAGACCTGGGGTCATACGCTCCCTTCCTAAAAACCTCTACATATGATCTGATTTTTTTGAAGAAGTACTGTCACAGAGTAGGTAGTACGGAATTTTTCAGTACTTTCGTACTTGCCGGCCGATAGTCTGAAGGGCTGTGCAGCCAAAAGGCAGAGTGTTACCCACCAGTAACAGCCCGATACTATCACAGATCCCCCTCCAAAATTAACTATAGGGAAATACAGTCTGCTTGATATCGTTCCCCGGGCAAACACCCCACCGAAATAGGCCCATCTGAATGAAAAACTGAGCAACGTGATTCATCATTACCCATGACCCTCTCCAACTCTTCTGCTGTGCACGATCAGCGTGAGAGGCACTATTGCAGTCGATGTCTGGCTATGTCTCCTACATTAATATAGGGCTTGTGCACAGCTAATCTGGTATGGTATCCTTGGGTATGCAATCCCCGACGTACTGTTCTACTGCTGTTGCAGTGGTTTCCGCAACGTCGCCGGCCAGGTCTATGGCAGAGGACGTGCGTCCCTTCTTCACATTCTGCAGTGACCTTTGTTTAGCATGGTCACGGAGTTTGTGCGTCTTCCTAGAGTGCGGATCTGCTGTAGTGACTCCATCTGGCTTCTACCAACGATAAACATCAGACACAATGCATTTTGGAAATCCTAGAAGAAAGGCAATGCTTAGCACTGCTTGCTTGCTAAAGTAGCATCCAGTACCATGCTGCTTTCAAAGTCCCTGAAATCGGCTCTGCGTGGCAACTGGTGTTCAAACGCTTCCCCTTATACACAGCACACAACGCATCACAGATGTGCGCGTCCAGTTCTCAAAATGCACGTTTATTTGCATATGTGGATATGTCTGAATACTTTTGTCTACATAGCAGTTTCTTGTTGATTTTTAAATCTCTTAAATCTAACCAGATCTATTTCATAATTGTGCGGGAATATTAGTTACGGGCTAAGTAAGTTTAACATTAAGTAATTATGTGCTTAGATGAACAGTTCAGTGAAATAATGTCTGCAAATTCTCTGTGGGATTGCTTGTGAATTGATTAATTTAGCCTGTAGTCTTACCAAATTTGATGTAAAAGGTTTTTCTTGCACTGAAGAGTACCAATTTACAAGACTTTCAATCTAATACTTAGGGAAAAGCCGCTGAAGAACAAAAATGCAGTGCGTTGAAAATGGTTCGTAAGGCAGTCAAAGGGTTAATAGCAATAGTATTGAAAGTTACTTGTTAGTCACTTGATGTTTTATCCGGTAACATTTGCTTTTTAACCACATGGTCAAATTTACTAAACACAAACCATACAGGGTGTCCCGAAACTTCGTGTGCAAGCTTGGAGGGGAGTTAGAGAACAGCGTTAGGAACCAGAATTAAATAGGAAAGCATGGGCGGAAACGTCACCCTCACGTGAGAAAGAGACACAAAGACACAGTAAGGCCACAATACAGAAAGCAGTGTAAAACGCTTTATTACACAACAAAAGAGTTCAATGTAGAACTTACAAGCATCACAGGAGGTGTTCGAAATTGCCCCCATTGGCCTGGATGCACGCACAACACCTACGCGACATGGATTGGCGAACATTTGTGGAAGATACCTGGCGTTTCGCGGATCGTAGCAGCAGCGACGGAGATTCGTGCCACCAGGTCCATTTCAGAATTTACTGGCGTGTCGTACACAATGCTCTTCATGGCACCCCAGAGATAATAATCAAAAGGAGATAAATCAGGTGATTTGGGGGGCCATTCGACGGGACCGCCACGCCCGATCCAAATGTCCGGTCCAAATGGTCACGTACGCTCCTTGCGTGATGAGATGGCGCCCCATCATGTTGTAACCATATTCCGCGTCGAACATGTGTGGGGACATCGTGCAGCATTTCCGGAAGATCCTCCTGAAGAAAGAAGAGATACTTGCGAGCGTCCAGTCGAGGTGGTAAGATGTATGGCCCGACAAAACTGTGCGCCACGATATCCGCCCATACATTAACAGTGAAGCGTTGCTGTGTGGCTCGTGGTCGGCCCACATGTGCGCGTTGTGCGTATTGGACACCCCGTCACGTGAAAAGGTTGCTTCATCACTGCTTTCTGTATTGTGGCCTTACTGTGTCTTTGTGTCTCTATCTCACGTGAGGGTGACGTTTCCGCTCATGCTTTCCTATTTAATTCTGGTTCCTAACGCTGTTCTCTACCTCCCCTCTAAGTTTGCACACGAAGTTCCGGGTCACCCTGTAGATACAATGGATATTGCCATTGTACTGAGAAGATCATTAGTAGCTTTTTCACTTCAACAAAGCAAACTCAATGATCATCCCTCAGGGATTTTTTTTATTGAAGATTAATTTAAAGCATTTAGAAAAAATATGAAAATGACAAAACAATAATCTAATCTTTATGGATGAGAAATGTGTTTATTAGGTCAGCATTAATGAATCACGAATTATCACTGGGTTAAATTCACTTATTGAGGAAATACGTGGATGGCTAACGTTTTGTTCACTTCTTCCTGAGATTTTGGGTAGCAATTTTGCTTTGTTAACTATTTTTATGTTCTTTTGAAACACGATGCCTGTATTTTCGTGTTGTTTCGACTAAACGGGCAATTATTTGCGAGTAGCCCCATGATGAAAACTCAGGAGTTAAAATATTTTTCCGAAATTCACTTAAAGCCTGTACACGTGCTCGTATAATACTTTTAAGCCTCGTAGTCATAGTTTTGAAGTTTGTGTGCCCTAATTGAACTCAAAAAATATATAAATTACCGATAGATCTCATTATGCCGCCCCGGTGGCGCAGTGGTCTAAGCGATGGCCTCTGATCATTCGTCCGTAAGGGGTCCGGGTTCGAATTCCGGTGAGACATGGATGTTGTGTTTGTCTTACGGCACTGGTTCTCTCCCTTCCCTGGAACCAGTGACCCTAAATTAGGGACGGGCGACTGCTTATAGCCCATTGAGTTGCTCACGGTGGTCGTTAAACCTCCAATAAAAAAAAATCTCATTATATCATTTGCAGCAAAAAGAATTTTTCTTTATGATTTCACTACATGATTAGCATTTCGTCATTAGATTAACCTGAAACACAGAACGCACATTAGTAACACTGCACTTTTAATTAATTCTGCATTCGAGGTATCACGTTAAAATTCTAATCCACTCTCCTATTCCAGATTTTGCACTACAATTCTTATTTACTCTACACACACACATACTCCAGGCTTCATACTATAATTTTAATTCACTTTACATTCTAGGTTTCGCGCTGCAATTTCAATTCGCCCTATATATTCCAGATTTCACTCTTCAACTTTAACTCACTCTTCATTCTACGCTTCTCACTAGAATTTTAAACCACAATACGCATTCCAAGTGTCACATTACAATTTTAATTTACTTTGCATTCCAGATTTTACACAATCGTAATACACTCTACATTACAGGTTTCACACACACACACACAAAAAAAAAATACAATTTACATTCCAGGATTCACCCAATCATAATTCACCTTTAGTTCCAGGTTTCACACTGCAACTTTAATTCACCCTATATTCCATGTTTCACACTACAATTTTAACTCAATTTGCATTCCAAATATCTCACTTCACTCTTAATTCGCTCTACTGTTTCGATTTTTCACACTACAATTTCTATCCGCTCTATATTCCAGGTCTTACAGCAATTTTAATTTACTCTCCGGATTTCATATAATCTTAATTAACTCTGTATTCCAGGTCTCACACTACAATTCTAATTTACTCTACATCCCAGGTTTCACACAATCTTAATGCACCCAGTATTCCAAGCTTCAAGCTATAGTTTTAATTCAATTTACATTCCAGGTTTCACACTGCAACTTTAATTCACCCTATATTCCATGTTTCACACTACAATTTTAACTCACTCTGCATTTCAGATATCTCACTTCACTCTTGATTCGCTCTACTGTTTCGATTTTTCACACTACAATTCCTATCCACTCTACATTCCAGGTCTTATAGTAATTTTAATTTACTCTAAATTCCGGATATCATATAATCTTAATTAACTCTGTACTCCTGGTCTCACACTAAAATCCTAATTATCTCTACATTCCAGGTTTCACACAATCTTAATGCACTCTATATTCCAAGCTTCAAACTATAGTTTTAATTCACTTTGCATTCCAGGCTTCGCACTGCAACTTTAATTCACCCTTTATTCCATGTTTCACACTACAATTTTAACTCACTCTGCATTTCAGATATCTCACTTCACTCTTATTTCATTCTACTATTTCGATGTTTCACACTACAATTTCTAACCACTTTATAATTCATTCTACTGTTTCGATTTTTCACACTACAATTTCTATCCATTCTACATTCCAGGTCTTACAGCAATTTTAATTTCCCCAACTTCCGGATTTCATATAATCTTAATTAACTCTGTATTCCAGGTCTCACACTACAGTTCGAATTTACTCTGCATTTCGTATTTCACATAATCTTAATTAACTCTGTATTCCAAGCCTCATACTACAATTTTAATTCATTTTACATTCCAGGTTTCACGCTGCAAATTTAATTCGCGCTCTATATATTCCAGGTTTCACACTACAACTCACCAAATGTACTTGAGAACACAGAACCTCAAAAAGAAGGTTGAATGAGAGGTATATGTCACAATTTGCTCATAGGCGAACTTTGGCATTGTCGTGATGGCCGTGGACTTTGAATAACTTTTATTACAACGGTTTTCTTCTTATTTGCCGTTCTCACAGATCCCTGGTCATCCTAAGTTCTTCCTACATCTACTACACATCTTGTTTCATCAAATTTCCTAATCGTATCATAAGTTGTTGACATAGTTTAGGGGGCCCTCATAGTTCCATGATTTCTTCACAATAAAAATCCATTGGTCTAAGTTCAGTTTATATATGTTACTCTCTTTTCATTCACACCACAATGCACATGCGCAGAGATAGCTGTACGAAAACATTATGGAAACTAACGAGAAAAAGCTTTGTAAATGCATAATGAAAAGGAATAGCACGCATATCAACAACGCAATTTGTTTCAAGAGCTACAGATTGCTACATATATGTATATTAGTATAATTTTCTTGATTATCATTTAATAGCACAGCTCATCTTTTGGAACGTGTCATCATCACGTGCCGAAATAACAAATAAAAATCTTCTACATTAAAATCACATTTTTCTATATTCTTTGCGAGTGCAAAGATTTTTATGCACTGAAACATGATTTTATTCAAAATCCATAATACATCTAGTATGTGTAACTCACACACACACGATGTGCACAATATTTTGTTTTTACTTTCTTACAGATTACGCACTGAAACATGATTTTATTCAAAATCTATAATACATCTAGTATGTGTAACTCACACACACACGATGTGCACAATATTTTGTTTTTACTTTCTTACAGATTATGCATTGAAACATGATTTTATTCAAAATCCATAATACATCTAGTATATGTAATTCACACACACGATGTGCACAATTTTTTGTTTTTACTTTCTTACAGATTTGTCAAAGGTTTCATATGAGAAATTCCTCTAAAGTAGGATTTCTCCCTGCATGTAAGAGATAACGTATACGTTTTAAATTTTACCGCCTAGAGTAATGATGTTGAAATTGACAGAACTAAATACATTGCTTTTTCTGTAAAGGCAGCTTGATATATTTTGTACATTTATATGAATTATGTACCTTGTCGTTCATTTTTGCTGAAAACGTAGGTCTGTGCAATCAGTGTTTTATATCGTTTTTGTAAAATAAACTGCTTTAAATAAGAGTCTTATTTTCCCATTAATTTGTTTCTGATTACTATAATTCAGTCATTTGCAAAAGTTTAAGACCACCTGTTGGTCGTCAGCTACTGTCTGTATTACTCAACTTCCTGTCGGTGTTCCATCATCCTACAGCGGCAGCTGTTGATTGAGTTAGTGGAAGCGTGGGAGCATCAGTTTGCTTCTGGTTTTCATGCTGAGAGGTACGTATTTTCTACACTGCTGGCCACCCTAAATGCAACACCAAGAAGGAAGCATCCGATTGGCCTGAAATTCGCAGCACGCGTCGCCCGCGAGAGGACATGCAAACGATTAGCATTGCAAGGCATATGCAAATCATGGGCTCCCGGCACGCAACCGAGAAGCACTATAAGAAGAGTGCACAGAATGCGGGATGTAAGTAGTGCAAGTGTGTTGTGCTGCCAGACCTGTGCGTGGGAAGCTTCCTGATGCCTCTTCGCAGAATACGGCAGTCATTACAGCACGTTTCGGAGTAAGACAGAGGACGAATAGTGGCTTATCGCGACAGCGGTTTATCGTACCGAGACATCGGCGCCCGTGGGGGACGACATCCAGCCACAGTGAGGCGAGTATGGATTCGGTGGGTGCAGGAGGGACTGACGGACCGACGTGAGCGCTTGCCGCAGCCGCGGCACACCACCGAGTTAGGGGACCGGCACGTTGTGCGGCGGACATTGACGGCTCGCACCGCCACATCACGAACGTTAGCGCAGGAATACGGGTGTGTTGCGCAACAACCTGTGTCAGCACGTACCGTTCGACGCCGTCTGCAGGAGCGGGGACGTGTCGCACGGCGCCCATTGCTCCAATTACCATTGAATTCACACCACCGGCGAGTGCGGCGGAAGTGTGCCGTTGAACGCCACACCTGGACTACGGAATGACACGACATTGTCTTCTCCGACAAATCCCGCTTCTGACTGCAACACCACGATGGTCGGAGCCGCGTGTGGCGGCATCGCGGCGAGAGGCTGTATGACGCCTGCATTATGCATCGCCATACAGGTCCGTCGCGTGGCGTTATGGTTTAGGGCGCAATTGGATATGACACCCGCTGGTACGCATCGCCGGTACACTCAACAGCCTCTGGTACGCATCGCCGGTACACTCAACAGCCATCGCTGCAACTCCGATGTTTTGGAGCCCGTAGTCCTCCCTTACCTGAAGGACCTGCCAGCGGCCATGTTTCAACAGGACAATGCACGCCCGCACGTGGCCGGCATCGTGCAATAATTCTTCACGGCCCATCAGATGTCACTGCTGCCGTGGCCCGCCAGTTCTCCCGATATGTCGCCGATCGAACACGTCTGGTAGCTGATCGGCCACCGAGTGGCCCGGTAAGCACAGCCCGCGGCTACGCCAGATGAACTGTGTCAACATGTGGAAGCAGCCTAGACCGACATACCCCAAACCCATATCCAAAGCCTGTTTCGTTCGATGCCGTGGCTTGTAGCGGCCGTTATTGCCAGCCATGGGGGCCACACGAACTATTGATGTCTGCGTGTTCCGCTTGTCGCACGGGCCTGTAAGCTCAATCGTTTCATCTTTGTATCTGTTGTTATGTGTCCAGTAAATCTGGCTTTGCTATCTCGTGTCCTTCTTGGTGTTGCATTTTGTGTGGCCGGCAGTGTATATAGCAAAAAATGGGCAAAGAAGCGTTCTTAAGTGTTACTCAGAGGTCACAAACAGTTACTTTATATTATGAAGGATACGCCGAACATGACGTTAGCAGAAAGTTGAATGTGAGCGAGACTGCTGCTCATAATACGATCATGAAATATCGAGATACAGGTGAATTTAGCAACCCAGAGAGAAGCGGACGTCCAAAGGAAATAACCCATCGCGATGACACTACCATAAGGCGAATAGTTATGCGTTCTCCGAAGGGTTCGTACAAGAAAATCTGCATTCAAAAGAGTCTGATATTAGTATCAGCACTGCTTTCAGACGTCTTAGTAGGGATTTTGGATTCAAGTCTTATAAACCTGCAAATAAACCTATACTAACCTTGTCATGAAAAAGGAGGGACTCCAGTTTGCGAAGCGTCATCAATCGTGGACTGCTGAAAATTGGAGCCAAGTTCCTTTTTACGATAAATCAGCTGTGCGTCAATGTGAATCATATGTTCGACGACCAAAAGGCAAAAGGTTTGATGAAAAATATACCATTAGAACCGTGCACCTAGTCATATGATATGGGGGTGCTATGTCAGCATTTGGTACTGCTTTATTATCATTTTTGCCGACAGGCACTACCACGGATGATCCTTTTTATGTGGAAATGTTACGTCAGAAGCTGTTAAATCATATGCAAGTGCATAGATGCCCAATCTTCATGCATGATGGTGCTCCATGCCACAGATCAAAATCAGTAAAGGACTACCTGCGGAGGAAAAACATAACTGTGCTTGACTGGCCCGGTAATAGTCCCGACCTTAACCCCATGGAAAATTTGCGGACCATTTCTTTTTTTTTTTTTTTTTTTTTGATTGGAGGTTTAACGACCACCGTGAGCAACTCGATGGTTTGTAAGCAGTCTCCCTTCCCTAATTTAGGGTCACTGGTTCCAGGGAAGGGAGAGAGCCAGTGCCGTAAGACAAACACAACATCCATGCCTCACACCGGGATTCGAACCCGGACCCCGTTCGGACAAATGATCAGAGGCCATCGCTTAGACCACTGCGCCACCGGGGCGGCGGGGCGCATTTTAAAAGATGAAGTAGCAGAAAAACAGCCATCAAATTCCCTAGCTTTAATTGGCCCGATAAAGTACGTGCGGTACAACGACATTTCAAGTGACTACGGCAAATCCCTCATTGAAAGTATGCCACATTGTATTCTGTCCGTTATAAAAAAACAAAGGTGGCCACACAGAGTACTAATTTCGGTCTTTTTGTGTTCTAAAGAATGTAAGTATTCATCTGTGGTATCAATTTGGTTTTCAAATATCTCTGACTAGCAATTAGTTGTTTCTTTGAAAATCTCAATTTTCAATGAAATGACAGGTGGTCTTAAGCTTTTGCGAATGACTGTCACAAAATCTATTAAGTGAACTAAAAGTATCTGCGCACGCAAATCAAGCTAAGGTAAAAAAAAAAACAGGATGCATTGAACAATGGATAGTCGAAAAAAGCAAAAAAAAAAAAGGTTTCGTGCAGATTATGTACGGCGTATGAAAATGTCGAAGGAATAAAGAATTAACCCGTGAACACATACACCCAGTAGCAAACATAACAGATGGATATTCTTGTCCAAAGTGGTACAAACCCAAACGAACGCAAGCGGTAAATAGGCGGACAGCAGGGTCTCCCAACCGTGTATCGCAATTGACGAACATGGGCAAACTTGGTGATTTTTAGCGATTTGGAACATGGACGCATCGTAAGCACAAGGCAGATATGCCGTTCTATCGCTCAAGCGGTGAGAAACCCCGTGTTCCCGAGGGCAACCGTACCGAGGGTGTACCGCGAGTATAACATCGAAGGACGTGCCAGCGCCCGTAAAGCAAGCGACGGCTGACCGTTCGTTACTGATGACCAGGACCGACGTACAAAAAAATCCGGGCTTGTATAGCCCGACCGCTTGGCAACGGTTGCCGCCCAAATCCCATCTCGGTTGACTGTCGGAGGCCTCGGCAACGTCAACGAGCGAACGGTATCGTGCACGTTGCATACCACGGGCTAACTGAGCTCTGATGCCCTACCCGTGAGCCACATTTGACTGCTCGTCACCGGATATTATGCCTCGCGTGGAGCTGGAAATATCAAAACTGGACCACTGCAAAATGGCGCAGGGTCGTGTGGTCTGATGAATCCCGTTTTCAGCTCTACCGAGATAACGAGAGGGTCCGGGTTTGACGTCAACCGCATGCGGCCATGCTTTCGTCATGCTATGCCGGCTCTCTTCAAAATAGTGGAGGCTCCGTGATGGTTTGGAAGCCTTCTCATGAGATATATTACGTCCATTAGAATGTCTGGAGAGGTTCTTAACCGGTGCGCAGGATGATCACCAAAACCCTTTCATAACCTTCGCACATCCTGCGGCCCATGTTCTGCTTCACAGGACAATGCGCCGCCCCACCAGACGGCAAACACCCAGGAATGGCTCGAGGAACACTCATCTGAGTTTGATACGATCCAGTGGCCTGCAAGGTTTCCGGTAACCACCCAGGCATGGCTCAAGGAAAATTCAACTGGGTTTGGAACCATTTTATGGCATCCATGGTCACCGGGTTACAACCACGCAACCAAGGCTTGAGGAACACTCATCTGAGTTTGGAACCATCCAGTGGCCCCCAAATTTCCCGGACTTCAACAACACAGGCATGGCTCGCAATACACTCATCTGAGTTTGGAACCTTCCACTGGCCTCCAAGGCCCCCGAATTGCATCCAGCCAGGCATGGCTCGAGGTACACTCATCTGAGTTTGGAACCATCCAATGGTCCCCAAGGTCGTCGACTTGCATCCACCCAAGCATGGATCGAAGTACACCCATCTGAGTTTGGAACCATTCAGTGGCCTCAAAGGCCCCCGAATTGCATCCACCCAGGCATGGCTAGAGGTACACTCATCTGAGTTTGGAACCATCCAGTGGTCCCCAAGGTCCCCGAATTGCATCCACCCAGGCATGGCTCGAGGTACACTCATCTGAAGATGGAACCATCCAGTGGCCTACAAGGTCTCCGAATTGCATCCACCCAGGCATGGCTCGAGGTACACTCATCTGAGTTTGGAACCATCCAGTGGCCTACAAGGTCCCCGAATTGCATCCACCCAGGAATGGTTAGAGGTACAATCATATGAGTTTCGAACCATCCAGGGGCCTACAAGCTCTCCGAATTGCATAAACCCAGGCATGGCTCGAGGTACACTCATCTGAGTTTGGAACCATCCAGTGGCCTACAAGGTCCCCAAATTGCATCCACCCAGGCCTGGTTAGAGATACACTCATCTGAGTTAGGAACCATCCAGTGGCCTACAAGGACCCCGAATTGCATCCACCCAGGCATGGCTCGAGGTACACTCATCTGTAGTTGGAACCATCCAGTGGCCTACAAGGTCCCCAAATTGCATCCACCCATGAATGGCTCGAGGTACAATCATCTGAGTTTCGAACCATCCAGTGGCCTACAAGGTCCCCGAATTGCATCCATCCAGGCATGACTCGAGGAACAACCATCTGAGTTTGGAACCATCCAGTGGCCCCCATGGTCCACGGATTGCAACCACCCTAGCATAGCTCAAGGAAAATTCATCTGGGTTTGGAACCAACCTGTGGCCTCTATGGTTACCGGGTTGCAACCACCCAGGCATGGCTTGAGGAACACTCATCTGAGTTTGGAACCATCCACTGGCCTCCAAGGTCCCCAAATTGCATCCACCCGGGCATGGCTCGAGGTACACTCATCTGAGTTTGGAACCATCCAGTGGCCTACGAGGTCCCCGAATTGCATCCGCCCAGGAATGGCTCGAGGTACACTCATCTGAGTTTGGAACCATCCAGTGGCCTACAAGGTCCCCGAATTGCATCCGCCCAGGAATGGCTCGAGGTACACTCATCAGAGTTTGGAACCATCCAGTGGCCTACAAGGTCCCCGAATTGCATCCACCCAGGCATGGCACGAGGTACACTCATCTGAAGTTCGAACCATCCAGTGGCCTACAAGGTCCCCGAATTGCATCCACACAGGAATGGCTCGAGGTACAATCCTCTGAGTTTCGAACCATCCAGTGGTGTACAAGGTCTCCGAATTGCATCCACTCAGGCATGGCTCGAGGCACACTCATCTGAGTTTGGAACCATCCATTGGCCTACAAAGTCTCCGAATTGCATCCCCCCAAGTATGGCTCGATGTACACTCATCTGAGTTTTAAACCATCCAGTGGCCCCCAAGGTCCCCGAATTGCATCCACCCAGGCATGGTTTGAGGTAGAATCATTTGAGTTTGAAACCATCCAGTGGCCCCTCAGGTTTCGGAATTGCATCTACTAAGGCATGGCTCGAGGTACACTCATCTGAGTTTCGAAGCATCTAGTGGCCCCCAAGGTCCCCGGATTGCATCCATCCAGGCATGACTCGAGGAACAATCATCTGAGTTTGGAACCATCCAGTAGCCCCCATGGTCCCCAAATTGCATCCACCCAGCAATGGCTCGAGGTACAATCATCTGAGTTTCGAACCATCCAGTGGCCTACAAGGTCTTCGAATTGCATCCACCCAGGCATGGCTCGAGGTACACTCATCTGAGTTTGAAACCATCCAGTGACCCCCAAGATCCCCATATTGCATCCACACAGGAATGGCGCGAGGTACACTCATCTGAGTTTGGAACCATCCAGTGGCATACAAGGTCCCTGAATTGCATCCACCCAGGCATGGCTCGAGGTACACTCATCTGAGTTTCGAACCATCCAGTGGCCTACAAGGTCCCCGTATTGCATCCCCCCAGGCATGGCTCGAGGTACACTCATCTGAGTTTGGAACCATCCAGTGGCCTACAAGTTCCCCGAATCGCATCCAGCCAGGCATGGCTCGAGGTACACTCATCTGAATTTGGAACCATCCATTGGCCTACAAGGTCCCCGAACTGCATCCACCCAGGCATGGCTCGAGGTACACTCATCTGTAGTTGGAACCATCCAGTGGCCCCCTAGGTCCCTGAATTGCATCCCCCAGGCATGACTCGAGGTACAATCATCTGAGTTTGGAACCATCCAGTGGCCTACAAGGTATCCGAATTGCATCCACACGGGCATGGCTCGAGGCACACCCATCTGAGTTTGGAACCATCCAGTGGCCCCTCAGGTCTCGGAATTGCATCTACTGAGGCATGGCTCGAGGTACACTCATCTGAGTTTGGAAACATCCAGTGGCCACAAAGGTCCCCGGATTGCATCCATCCAGGCATGACTCGAGGAACAGTCATCTGAGTTTGGAACCATCCAGTGGCCTACAAGGTATCCGAATTGCATCCACACGGGCATGGCTCGAGGCACACCCATCTGAGTTTGGAACCATCCAGTGGCCCCTCAGGTCTCGGAATTGCATCTACTGAGGCATGGCTCGAGGTACACTCATCTGAGTTTGGAAACATCCAGTGGCCACAAAGGTCCCCGGATTGCATCCATCCAGGCATGACTCGAGGAACAGTCATCTGAGTTTGGAACCATCCAGTGGCCCCCATGGTCCCCGGGTTGCAACCACCCAGGCATGGCTTGTAGAACACTCATCTGAGTTTGGAACCATCCACTGGCCTTGAAGGTCCTTAAAGTGCATCCACTCGGGCATGGCTCGAGGTAAACTCATCTGAGTTTGGAACCATCCACTGGCCTCCAAGGTCCCCAAATTGCATCCACCCGGACATGGCTCGAAGTGCACTCATCTGTGTTTGGAACCATCCAGTTGTCTGCAAGGTCTCCGGATGATAACCAGCCAGGCATGGCTCGAGAAACACTCATCTGAGTTTGGAACCATCCAGTGGCCCCCATGGTCCACGGATTGCAACCACCCTAGCATAGCTCAAAGAAAATTCATGTGGGTTTGGAACCATCCTGTGGCCTCTGTGATCCCCGGGTTGCAACCACCCAGGCATGGCTTGTGGAACACTCATCTGAGTTTGGAACCATCCACTGGCCTCCAAGTTCCCCAATTTGCATCCACCCGGGCATGGCTCCAGGTACACTCATCTGAGTTTGAAACCATCCAGTGACCCCCAAGGTCCCCATATTGCATCCACCCAGGCATGGCTCGAAGTGCACTCATCTGTGTTTGGAAAAATCCAGTTGTCTGCAAGGTCCACGGATGGTAACCAGCCAGGCATGGCTTGATGAACACTCATCTGCATTTGGAACTATCCAGTTCCCCTAAAGTCCCAGGATTTAAACACTCTGGAAGCCTTCAGGAAAACAGTGGAGGGGGAACATCAGATCCGTGGACGTTGCACCGACGTCTCGGACGGAGTTGTGGACAATGTTGCAACGGGCCTGACTAAGATTACCTCCGACATCTGGGAGTCAACGTCTTGGCGTGTACAGGCTGTTATTCGCTTGAAAAATATTCATCTGAGTTTGGAACAATCCAGTGGTCCCCAAGGTCCCCGGATTTAAATTGTGTGGAAGCTCTCTGTGATGCCATGAAGCGGAACATCAGATTCATGAAACATAGACCGACGTTTCGGGCGGAGTTGTAAATAATGCTGTAAGATACGGTCATAGCTAGCATTATCTCCAGAAACCCTCTGGTATCTGGTGGAGTCGATGCCTCGGGGTGTGCAGGCTGTTACTCGCGCTAGAGGAAGACCAACATGCTATTAGGTAGGTATCTTTAAAGTTTTGTCCATTGAGCGTAAACACTGAAGTAGAAAATAATTGGGAACACGCGATGGTAATCCGACCAGTGCTACCCTTACTTACCTATGCAGCTATGACTTTCAGATGGCTTTATGAACAGCCCAGTGCAAAGGATTCAGACGTGTACGGAACGGAGATAGCTGCAATTGGGAAACATTCGTGGTTTAAGATAATTTGAAAGAGATAGTGCGCATTTGGATTTCGGGTAGGTGCAAGTGTTTCAAAAACGGAAGCTCTTGTGGGCTATTCAAAGACAACTGTATCGAGGGTGTACAATAAGTCGTGCACAACAACAAAGCAAGAAGTCAGCGGTCTTCACGAGTAAGGAAACGACTCATAGACTTTCGAAGGCAATGGTGGCAGGATGAGATTGTAAGAGATAATGGACGAGCACCATTGCTTCAAGTAACCAAGCAGAAAACCAGCGCTAATGAGAAAATAATTTCGTCTGCATGAACATCCATACGCATATCGGCCGAAAGGATCAACAACATCAGATATCTCCTTCACGTTACCCTCGTCTCTGCCCTAAACCAAAATATTCCTCTGCAGTGGGCATGGGACCACCAACTCTGGGACTTGAGAACTGTCAATAGGCCTACAAGTCGAATGAATCATGTTTTTACTTAATATCCACCAATAGACGTTCCAGAATATGGCGTCAACATCACGAATATACACTGAGTGGCCACTGTATTATGACCACCCCCTCAGTACTTCGTTGGGCCCCCTTTTGCCTTTAATACTGCGTCGATTCTTCGTGGCATGGACTCCACGAGATGTTGATAGGTGGTTTGTGGAATCTGAGACCATGCTTGATGAATAGCACTTTCCAGAAGTGTGATATTGCAGGGTTGTGGATCCAGCTGTCTGATGGCTCGTTCAACTTTATCCCACAAATTCTGAATGGGGTTGCGATCTGGAGATTGTGGGGACCACCTAAGCAAAGTAAATTCACCGGTATGTTCCTGAAACCAATCCTGTACAATACAAGCACTATGGCAGGACGCATTATCTTGTTGAAAGTAGCCATCGCCATTGGGATAAACCATCCACATGACAAGATGCAGTTGGTCCGCAACGATGCTTAGATATGATGTGCCAGTCAGACACGAATTAAAGGGCACAAAATATGCCAGGAAAACATTCCCCAAACCATAACGTTGCCTCCACCAGCTTGAAGGGTTGTAGCAATGCATTTGGGGTCCATGCTTTCGTGCTTTTTTCGCCAAATTCTCACTCGGCCATCGGCATGGTGCAACTGAAAACGTGATTCATCGGAACACATAATTTGTTTCCAATTATCGACTGTCAAATCCTTGTGCTACTGTGCGAACTGGAGACGTTTTCTCTTGTTAACTGCAGACAGCAAAGATGTACGAACAGGCCTCCGGCTGCCAAATCCCATCCGATGCAGTGTACGGCGAACAGTGCGTGCAGAGATCATTTGAGGGGATCCTTGATTAAGATGTTCTGTAATTTGCTTCACTGTTGCCCTTCTGTTTTCTGTTACCAGTCTGGACACTCTCCGTTTCGCCCGAGCAGTCACTAGTCGATGACGACCACACGTTGCACGTAGAGACCCAGTTTTTTGGCTGACAGTCCTGTCTTTAAACACTTTAACAACAGCTGCTCTGGAACATTTCACGAATGCGGCGGTTTCGGTGACACTTGCTCTATAGCTCCGAGCTACTACAATCATCCCACGTTGAAAATGCGTCAAATCGCATTTTTTACCCATCTCGTCACCCAAAAATCACTTCTACTACTGTCGCAAGCACTAAGCTTTCCCTTTTTATAATAGGCTCTCCCTCTGGCGGCAACAGCGTACAGCCACAGCTCATTTGCTCAAAACTGTCAGGTGGTCATAATAAAGTGGCCACTCAGTGTATAACTGCACAAGTTCGTGGAATCGCTGCAATGGTTTATGGTCTGTTTTTTTTTTCGTGGCGGAAATTAGGTTTCTTAATCTTTTAACGACCAAGGCCCTGAAATCTGTGTCTCTCATAATACCATAACCCCCGAAACTATCTGTTGCTTCTTTCAGACTTTCTCCCCTCCCGCTTACAAATTAACAAAAGAAGGATTAGTGTTCAATCACGGAAACTTCCGATCTGTAGCCTTTTCGTGTATTGACCTTCAGTTGTTTCGTGGGGGCTATCACTGCATTCTCCCATGAATGAGGAATGCGATGTCATGACAGAAACAATATCACCCCGGGAAATACCACCTCCTGCTTTGCTTATTTGTTTAGCAACAAAAATTGTGACTATGGGTGGCTTTTCCTAATCCCGTAGAGGCCGTATAAATTCAAAGAACTTGTGAAGGCAAATCCTGTCACTCTAGACGGGCGTTTTATTGTGGTATAGGGTAAATGTCATTTGCCGGTGGCAATTTTCAAATCCATGTCCTTCAGCTCCGGATCCGAATGATTTCCCAGTTAAGCTACACCGTCTTGACGTGCGTCTCTTCTGCGGTCGGTATGAAACATACACTGAAGAGCAATTGAATTAGAGATACCTGTCCAGTAACGTGTAGCATCACCTTTCGCCCTGATGACGGCGGCGATTCGTCTCGGCATGGACTCGACAAGACACCGGAAGCGTTGGGAAGCCATATGGATCCACGACCCCTGAATAAGCTCCCACAGTTCACGGAGATTTGCTGGAGGGGGTCACAGCCTCGAACATCTCTATCGATGGCATCCCAGATGTGCTGGATGGGATTGAGGTCAGGTGGCCTAGCTGGCCAAGGAAGCGAGGTCACTTCGGTGAAGTGTTCATCCAACCATTTGGATACAATTCGGGAGTTATGGCACGATGCATTGTCTTGTTCCAGTCCCCAGTGGGATGTTGAAGACGCACAACGGGAGCAAATGGTCGTCTAGGATATCCCGGTAACGTTGACCTGTGAGAGCCGATGTCACACGTACGAGGGGTCCTCTTTCAGTCCACGTAAACAGTCATCAAACGAGAATGCCACCCCCACCAGCCTGAAGAGTACCCTGCTGGCAAGAAGGATCCATCGCTTCATGTGGTTTGCGCCGAACTCGTATCCTGCCATCCGCATGTACCAACGTGAATCTTGACTCATCAGTCCAGGCAGCATTTTTTCCACATGTCTAGGGTCCAGTGGCGATGTTCCCGCGCCCATGCTAATCTTTGCACCCTGTGATGTGCCGTCAGCAGCGGTAACCTCGTGGGACAATGGCTTCTGTACCCCATAGCGAGGAGATGGTTCTGGATGCTGTGGCTGCTTACAGATTTTTGTGCACTCCAGCGTTAAATTTCCGAGTGATTTCTTGCACTGTGGCCCGTCTACCCGCTGTTACAATGCGAGCTAGCCAACGATGACCCCGCTCATCCACACGCTGTTGTCCACGGCAGTTGGCCCTTGCAGGGATAGTTTTACCGGATTCGATGTACTCACGGTGAACCCGTGACACAGTGGCTCGTGAAAATCCCAGTGCCTGCACGACTTCCGAGATGGAGTGACCCATTCGTCGGGCCCCGACAATTTGCCCACTATCAAAGGCGCTTAGATCCTTCGTCTTACCCATACTGCGTCCGACTCTTACTGATTACCGTCGTATCACTCCTTATATTATCGGATCGCTGCATACGTCATGTTGTTTCCCTTTACAGGGCCGCCAACAGAGCCACATTTGCATAATGCCAGCTGTTTCTAATTCAATTGCTCTTCAGTGTATATAAACAATGCATTATTTTCTTCACCAAAGAAGACTGTATGCTCAGCGACCAACTGTGTGTGTCCCTCATTGCTGGAGAGTCAGCAAAAGGTGAGCTAAAGACTCTTGTGGTTGGGACCATGAATAGTCGCACTGCACTCGTTTTATGGATGAGTCAAGGTTCAGTGTGCAGTTCGATGTTTGTGTCCTCTGAAGTATTGGGTTGGGAAGAATGAAATGTCCAGTGTGAACAAGCAGTGGAGACAGGTCCCCATCACAATGGAATGGAACCACCAACAGATGTCACAGGCATTACGTCACAGAGTTACTATAAATAGCAAACGCACGTGTGAAGAACAAGGTTTAGGCGTGATTTGTTTGGACATAATGTGGCTTACAAAGAAGCATGCAGAAGTTGGATTTGATCCTGCGCTTAGATCCTTCGTCTTACCCATACTGCGTCCGACTCATACTGATTCCCGTCGCATCACTGCTTATATTGTTGGATCGCTGCATACGTCATGTCGTTTCCGTTTACAGGGTCGCCCACAGCGCCACATTTGCATAACGCCAGCTGTCTCTAATTCAATTGCTCTTCAGTGTATATCCCACACTTGAAAAAGTGCTGGAACGGAATCGTAGATTTCTGGATCAGCTGTCAAAGCGTGTTTGCAGGAGTGACCACTGTTGAAGAAGGAATCCTCTCTAATTCCAGACAACATGTGAAACAAACATCACATATTTTTTGAAGAACTCAGCGTCCAGGAAGCTCATTTTACGTTCGGTGCAGCAATTTTCCGGTAGCGCAAATCGAATCAGCATTCTTCTGCTCCGGAGCCGAATGTTTTCCAAATTACGCTACATCGAGAAGTGCTTACCGTCGCTATTTGCCGTCCTGAAATGTATGTTACCCTCTGCAGTGCGTGACAACGATCGTGGTAGTTTGGCTGTTAGGGCGTTCAGGGCGCTATGACCGCTAAAGGGTTAATACCTCTGGAGCAGTACTTGGATGATACGAGGTATCTTAACACCATTGGCGACCAAACACGCCCATATATTGGCACGGTGTTCCCGAATGGTGAGCTTTACTTCCAGCTGAAACATACAACTCATTAAAATGGTGAGCTTTACTTCCAGCTGAAACATACATGCATTAAGGGACGGATAGTCAACCATAGTTCTAAAGGGCGCAGCGACTTTAAAGTGCTTAATTGGACCCCACAGTCCCGAGATATTATACATCTCAAATGATCCCTACGGTCCCTATATATTAAACATCTAAAATGGCCCCCACAGTCCTTAGATATTAAACATCTCAAATGGCCCCCACAGTCCCGAGATATTAAACATCTCAAATGGCCCCAACAGTCCCTATATATTAAACATCTCAAATAGCCTCCACAGTACCTGTACATTAAACATATCAATTGTCCCCACAGTCTCTAAATATTAAACATCTCAGATAGCCCCCTCAGTCCCTAGATATTAAACATCTCAAATAGCCCCCCACGGTCCTTACATATTAAACATCTCAAGTGGCCCCGACAGTCCCGAGATATTAAACAAATCAAATAGCCGCCGCAGTACCTGTATATTAAACATCTCCATTGGCCTTACAGTCCTTAGATATTAAACATCTCAAATGGCCCCCACAGTCCCGAGATATTAAACAACTCAAATAGTCCCCCACGGTCATTACATATTAAACATCTCAAGTGGCTCCGACAGTCCCTATATATTAAACATATCAAATAGCCCCCGCAGTACCTGTATATTAAACAACTCAATTGGCCCCACAGTCCTTAGATATTAAACATCTCAAATGGCCCCCACAGTCCCGAGACATTAAACATCTCAAATAGCCTCCACAGTAGCTGTACATTAAACATCTCAATTAGCCCCACAGTCTCTAAATACTAAACATCTGAGATAGCCCCCTCAGTCCCTATATATTAAACATCTCAAATGGCCCCAACAGTACCTATATATTAAACATCTCAAATAGCTTAAACAGTACCTGTTCATTAAACATCTCAATTGGCCCCACAGTCTCTAAATATTAAACATCTCAGATTGCCCCCTCAGTCCCTAGATATTAAACATCTCAAATAGCCCCCACGGTCCTTACATATTAAACATCTCAAGTGGCCCCGACAGTCCCGAGATATTAAACATATCAAGTAGCCCTCGCAGTACCTGTATATTAAACATCTCAATTGGCCCCACAGTCCTTAGATATTAAACATCTCAAATGGCCCCCACAGTCCCGAGACATTAAACATCTCAAATAGCCTCCACAGTACCTGTACATTAAACATCTCAATTGGCCCGACAGTCTCTAAATATTAAACATCTCAGATAGCCCCCTCAGTCCCTAAATATTAAACATCTCAAATAACCCCCACGGCCCTTACATATTAAACATCTCAAGTGGCCCCCACAGTCCCTACATATTTAACATATGTGGCATTGAGTTGAGAGAATCATTCGCAACAAGAACATTCGGCAATTGTCGAACTGCATCACATCTGCTTGATTGAACCTTCCTGCAAAACGCTATCAGCACCTCATTGAATCCACGCTACACTGAATCTAAGCTGGTTTAGAACTCCCTGTGCGGCCCAAGTCGGTATTAAATACGTGTTCCTAATAATTTGCTACTTTGGCATAATTTGTACAGCAGACGAGAAATAAAAACATGTATTGTTTTAGATAACAGGATAGATGTAGGAACCCTCGATTTCTAGGTGCCAACGTCTATCCTATTAGTATTCGAATTGATTTGTTGCTGTAGCGATATATCACACAGACGGCACATTAGTGTCTGTTTACGTGGTTGGGCTATCAGGATGTATGAATGAAACCGAACATAGAAGGAATGGCGGCAATCCATGGTGCCAAAGCTGTGGAGAAGGTACTAAGAGATATGAAATGTCAGTCGTCCACATGGAAATGTCTGATCACGAACAACATCTGCTCAGAATGACCGATACGGGGCACTAATAGCGAGATGAAACATAAACATGTAAGTCAGAGAGCCCGTTGTAGAGTTCTCTGTGGAGGAATAGTTAAAATCACATGACATACAGATTCCCGCGTGATGCCTTACAACCTATAGTTTGGTTACCAATCAATTAGAAAAGGCACGTTATCCTGGTGAGTGCAATGCTGAAAACTGAACCACAAACCAATTGGTCAGCGTTCTATTACAAAACGAATCCAGATTCGTTTTAAACATATATTAAATGAGAGGCATTGTATTGTCACCTAGAGACCACCCGGATCCGTTATCACAACTTAAGCATCGTACACCATTAAAGAGGTAGGGATTTAAAGGTCTGTGGGGGTAGTATGTCACGTGGCCGCACCCCGTTTCATGCTTTTTTTTGTGGAGGAACTTTCAAAGGCCTCAGATACAGAGACGAAATTCTCGAACCTTATGTGGTGCTTTTTCGGAGGTGTTGTTGGCCCACAATTCCTGTTTATCGAAGATAACCCAGCTCAATATAGTGCTGCTTTGCTGGATGATTAGCTGAAAAATTAAGATATCTAGCGTATGCCAAGGACAGCTTATTTAACGCACCCAATAGATTATGTGTTGGATACATTGGAGAGAGGGATTTAAGCTCATCAACCTGCTCTCAGAACTCTCCTGGAAATCCACTCTACTGTTGCAGAGGAGGCGATTTTATGAAGCAGGACATTCTGGTGAAGAAGTCGATGTGAGGCTTGTATCTTTCTGAGTGGGTCAATATACGACTTACTAAATTCTCCTGAGCTAATGCATGGCACTGTATTGAACTACAGCGCATTACTTCGGTTTATCGTGTATTTCATGTGAATTAAATCGTGCATTTTTTATCATTCTGTATTTCTTCTGCATTGTACACTGAAGTAGCCAATTATTTGAAACACCTGTCAGATAACGTTTTAGGACACACCTGGACTTCAAAACAGCCTCTATTCGGTGAGGCACGGATTCAACGAGGTGTTGCTGACATTCTACAGTTATATTCATCCCAGCGGATGTGATGACATCCTGCAACTGCTGAATGTCAGCTGGAGGAGACCCTCTGTTACGAATGGCACTCTCAATTTTATCCCAATGTAACGTACTACAGAGGTGAAGCACGTGTCAAAACGAGAAATCTGCAGTGATACATTCCGTCGGTGTAGCACAGTCCGTCAGAACAACTCACTCCGGAGCGAGAAGACGTGGATTTGACAAACTCCTGTTCACATACCGGCACCCGAGCTTAAGAATGGATCTACTGGCCATTGGGTTCTTCGAAAAAATGTGTGATGTTCGTTCCACACATCGTCTGGAATTAATAAAAGGTTCCTTCTTAGCTTGAAAAAAAAATGTAAGATTGTGATGCTGGGACGTACCATAGAGGTGAAACACGTGTCATGACGACAAATATGTAGGGATACATTCCGCCGGTGTAGCTTAGTCGGTCAGGGCAACTCACTCTATAGCTAGAAGACGCTGACAAATTCTTGTTTTCACTGCACTGGTATTCAGTTGGGTAAAGATCTGGTGACTGTATGGGTTTGGTTAGCACCTTGCAGTTTCTGCTGTGCTCTTGTGACCAGTGTGTGACGAGCTGAGCCTTGTGGCATAGCGCTTTATTCTGCTGGAATAAAACTCCACCGGGAAACACCATTCACATGTATGGATATACCTGGTGTGTATGGATGTTAAATACCTCGTAGCATCAAAATGCCGTTCCAGAGGTATTAAGAGATCCGATGCTGCCCATGAAAACGGACCCCAGGCCAGTGCACCACCCAGTATAATTAACGCTAGGCAGCGGTAAATCAGCGAGTACTGCTGCTTATGCTATATCCTGGACCATTCATCGGCGTGTGTTAACTATAAAAGTATATAATTCACTGAATCAAGTGATTTGAGGGGAAGAGGACAGACCACAACTGTGATCCCTACAGACGAATCTGTCGTTATTTTAGCAGAGGACACGAGTAGGCGAAGGAGACTTCTGTTGTTATAGCCCATTGGAATTAATGTGCCACGGACTGTATATGATGAAAATCTTCTCTCAATTCTGATGTTATACTGCATATTTCCATGTAGAGATTAGCACTGGCCCGGGCTATAACTAAAAGCCCAGAACCAAATACGGGCCAGTGCCTGGCACGTACGGGCTCTTATAGCAAATATCCGACTATAACCCGGGCCCCTATGGGCCTGGGCTGAAGTTAATTTTCCCTCTCACATTTTAATTAGTTTTATTAAACATTGCTAACAGAGTTAACTAAAGCTATTGGAAACGCACAACTAAATGGATAGGCCCTATTCTGTCTTTGCCTAAAATTCTTAGTTATTGTTTATTGGGTGTCTCGCATGCATTTCGTAACTCAAAAACATCTGTGAGTGATTTAAGTAACAACTAACTACACTGCTGGCCACGTAAAATGCAACACCAAGAACGACACTAGATTGCAAAGCCAGATTTACTGGAAACATAACAACAGATACAAAGATGAAACGATTGAGCTTACAGGCCCGTGCAACTTGCGGAACACGCAGACATCAATAGTTCGTGTGGCCCCCATGGCTGTCAATAACGGCCGCTACACGCCGCGGCATCGAACGAGAGAGGCTTTGGATGTGGGCTTGGGGTATGTCTGTCCAGGTTCCTTCCACACGTTGCCACAGTTCATCAGGCGTAGCAGTGGGTGGAGCTTGCCGGGCCACTCGGTTGCCGACCAGCGACCAGACGTGTTCGATGGGCGACATATCGGGAGAACAGGCTGGCCACTGCAGCAGTGACATCTGGTGGGCCGTGAAGAATTGTTTCACAATGCGTGCCACGTGCGGGAGCGCATTGTCCTGTTGAAACGTGGCCGCTGGCAGGTCCTGCAGGTAAAGGAGAACTACAGGCTCAAAAACGTCGGAGATGTAGCTGTGGCTGTTGAGTATACCGGCGATGCGTACCAGAGGGATGCGGGTGTCATATCCAATTGCGCCCCAAACCAGAACGCCAGGCGACTGACCGGTATGGTGATGCATAATGCAGGCGGCATACAGTCTCTCGCCGCGGTGCCGATATACGCGGATCCGACCATTGTGGTGTTGCACGCAGAAGCGAGATTCGTCGGAGAAGACAATGTCGCGCCGTTCCGTAGTCAAGGTGCGGCGTTCAACGGCCCACTGCCGCCGCTCTCGCCGGTGGTGTAACGTCATTGGTAATCGGAGCAATGGGCGCCGTGCGACAAGTCCCGCTCCTGCAGACGACGTAGAACGGTACGTGCTGACACTGGTTGTTGCGCAACACACCCTAATTTCTGCGCTAACGTTCGTGATGTGGCGGTTCGAGCCTTCAATGCTCACCGCACAACATGCCGGTCCTCTCGTTCGGTGGTGTGCCGCGGCTGCGGCAATCGCTCGCGTCGGTCCGTCCGTCCCTCCTGCACCCACCGAATCCATACTCGCCTCACTGTGGCTGGATGTCGTCCCACACAGGCGCCGATGTCACGGTACGATGAACCGCTGTCGCGATAAGCCACTATTCGTCCCCTGTCCAACTCCGAAACGTGCTGGAATGACTGCCGTATTCTGCGACGAGCCATCAGGAAGCTTCCCACGCACAGGTCCGGCAGCACAACACACTTCCACTACTTACACCCTGCATTCTGTGCACCCTGTGACGTATATTCTAGATTAACTTTCCTTTTTTAGTTTCTTTCCCTATCTAATTCTTGAGTTTATTCTCAGTATTCTTCCCGCTTAACGAAATATCTTTTCCTTCAAACGAATACGTTTGGCAACACAATTGAGGTGGAATGCACGTGACGTATGCATGTAATAAGATAAGAACAAGAGATAAAAAGCGACTACTGATCTGTTGTATGAGAGAGGTGTTGGTGTTATTGAGAGCGATTATTGAGGTGTGTTGATACGAGCGATTATTGAGAGCTATTATTGTGAGCGATGCGGCCACGTTTCAACAGGGCAATGCGCTCCCGCACGTGGCACGCATCGTGAAACAATTCTTCACGGCCCACCAGGTGTCACTGCTGCCGTGGCCCGCCTGTTCTCCTGATGTGTCGCCCATCGGACACGTCTGGTCGCTGATAGGCAACGGAGTGGTCCGGCAAGTACCACCCGCGACTACGCCTGAGGAACTGTGGCAACGTGTGGAAGCAGCCTGGACAGAAATACCTCAAGCCCTCATCCAAAGCCTCTTTCGTTCGATGCCGCGGCGTGTAGCTGCCGTTATTGCCAGCCATGGAGGCCACACGAACTATTGATGTCTGCGTGTTCCGCAAGTCGCACGGGCCTGTAAGCTCAATCGTTTCATCTTTGTATCAGTTGTTATGTGTCCAGTAAATCTGGCTTAATATCTCGTGTCGTTCTTGGTGTTGCATTTTGGGTGGCTAGCAGTGTAGTTAATATATGTACAACCGAGGCTGTGTATAAAGCACAAGGCCATGGCATTGCAGAGATTAGTTCCTTCCGTTTGTGACGTCATTTTCATGTTATACTGCCTGATACATCTGTGTCCTGCTTAATATACGTATAACGGAGGCCGTGTAGAAATCACAAATCCATGACATAAGAGAGATGAGTTCCTTCCTTTTATGACGTCACTCTTATATTACACGGACTGATACGTCGGTATCGTGTTTGTCATAACACACGATAGAGTTTAAACCCAACCGGAAGCCTTTGTTTCCTCGTGACGTCACTAAAAGGGGAAACTCGTCTCTCTTATGTCATGGTCTTGAATTTTCTAGACGGCTTTGATATGATGCACATAATAATTATTATTTCACTCTCTTTTTTGGGGGCGTTGACAACAACAAGAATCACTAACATTCTTGTCTGACGATGAAATTATAAATAGGAGTAAAACAATATACATTATTTTTTCCCTATTCACTTATGGAAAATTTGCACAGATGTTCAAATCCAGGCCAGTCATAAATAATGATATAACTGGCCTCAGACCGAACCCGGGCTGGATCCGGGCCTGAAAAAAGGAGCCCGTTCTCATCTCTAGTTCTATGACGCAGTTGAGCTCGTGTGATACCTCGTAAAATCCTCTTCAGGTGTTGCCCTCGAATATCAACGAGTCATTTCCTACCACAGAGAAACCGCTGAGTGCTTTTCAGCTGGTCTTTTGTAAACATTACGATCTTATAGTGTCACTTTGTCCGTCTTCTGTCCGTTTGTGAACACCGTATCTCTGCTTCTAACAGCCCAATTTGAAAAGATTATTTATCGGAGAGCATTTCTGGTGCGAAATGTTTTGTATGTAATTTCAGATTTTTCTTAACGCACAAGTTCGCCACCAGAGAGTGTAAGCTCACGCGTTTCCGTTTACAGCATAATTGTAGCAATATCTGCGGGACAAAAACTCAATTGAAAACCAATCTTTCGGAGTCAGACACTACTAACTACGAAAACATTTTGTGTTTCCTTCCCAACATAATGCACAAATTCCTCACTAGAGAACGCAAATATATATTTTTTTTATTGGAAGTTTAACGACCACCGTGAGCAACTCAATGGGCTATAAGTAGTCGCCCATCCCTAATTTAGAGCCACTGGTTCCAGGGAAGCGAGAGAGCCAGTGCCGTAAGACAAACACAACATCCATGCCTCACCGGGATTCGAACCCGGACCTCTTTCGGACGAATGATCAGAGTCCATCGCTTAGACCACTGCGCCACCGGGGCGGCACGCAAATATTTAATCTGTGTCTCCCGGTATCTCTGCTTCTAAGTGTCCGATTTAAAAAAAATATATATCTTTTTGACAGCGAATACCTTTTACCTTGTGGAACACTTTAGGCTTGAGGAATTTTTTTGTAGTTCACAATTCTGTCGCTAGGTGGTGTTTGTGTACTTCTGTTTGCTTTGTATCTCCGCTTCCGCAAAACCTGTCGAAAAAATTCTTTTTTACTGTATTCCACTTGCTGCAATAAATACCTGGAGCGTAATGAGGCACACCTTTACCGCTAGGGGCGTAAATATCAAAACGTTTCCCTCGTTATCTCTGCTTTCAAGTAATGTATTTAAAAAAAATATGTCTTTCTTAACATAGCATTTGCTATGTCGAATATGTTTTGCATAATTTCAACATTTTCATTACCCAAAATTCTTCCCTTAGGGACGTAGAGTTATAACATGTGTTTCCCTGAATAGTTCTTCTTCCAAGCGTTCGATTTGAAAATCTCTTTGTCTCTGACATCTTTCCTTCGCTATGAGAAACTTTTTGTTGACGGTTTGTTAATTTTTGTAGCATAACTTTCAGCCGCTTGGGGGCATTAGTAGCTATTTATGAATGTTTTATCGATTGTAAAAAAACGTTTGATTATTTTTTTCTTATCTGTTCCTTTGGCTTCGAATAAATCTGAAAGATGGTATTCGTGTGGGAAAAGATTGAGAACACCTGCTCATTGCAACCGCGAATTCGGTGTCAAATTTCTTGTTTTGTTATTTGTTCCTCGCTCATTGTACATCCTCGACACTTGTCACTGCATAGCCGGGAAGGTATACCAGTTCTTATACGCTGGCGTCTGCCTACCTACCGTCCACTATCATGCTTCTGTAGATAAATACACACACAATAAACACTTTCGTCACATACACACAAATTACACACGTTCTGGCACATACACAAAAAATACACACGTTTTGGCACATGCACACAACATATGCACGTTCTGGCACATACACACAAAGTATTTTTTTTTAAAGAAAACGACAAATGAACAGAAGTTCTATTGAAACAGCATTTTTATTGATGACAGAGCTGTTTCGAATTTTACAGTCATCATCTTCGATGACAGAAGAAAAGTATGGACATGTCACATGAGAAACGTAGAAAGAAGAATGACTTTGGCCACTTCACCGAAAGAATCATCCACAGAAAAGCTTTGAATTTATTTCCGTTTTGCCAGTTAAACGCTTTCAACTATTCAAGCATGATAGAATGCAGCAAGTGTTTAGGCACAAACCAACTGAGCGCTTGGTTAAGTGAAATCGGTCCCCTTCCACTCTAATTCTCTAATTGTTATAAAACTCTGCGTTGATTTCGTTTTAAGAACTGCGCAATACTTCGTTAAATATTACCGGACGCCTAGGGATACCAGCTGTATTTCATTGCAGGAAAACCGCAAAGATTCTTCTAGCTTTTCAGAAAAAGACTCGAAAGGTCGTTGAATCATTCAGCATATTGAGTTAGTAGTACAATAGGGAATACTCAACTCAAAACAGAAACTCTGTAGTAAAACAACACTACTGAGCAGCTGTTACCTAGTTGAACGGCAAATATTTCTTGGTTGCTTATGAAAATCTTCATGACTGTTATAAGTTCCAGGATCCCTCACAATTTAACTATTATCCGAAATTTGAGAAACTCAGCAAGCGTTTTAGCATTAGAATAAGTGCAACTAAGTGTACTTTTTCTAAGCTTTGCACTTTCAAAGATCTAGCGACACATCAGAACTGTACTCAGAAAACTATCATAGAGCTGCCTAAAGGAGAAGTAAAAAGCACGTCTTTCTTTGTGTTTGACAAAGCGCCTTTTAAAGTGTAGGGTAGAGATTTAATAAAAGTAGCCGTAGTTATAATAAGGTGCAGCAATGGCCGCGGGAGCGTGGGCGTAAGTTACAGCATGGTAGGCAGGGGCAGCAATCAAGTTAGCCTTGTTGATGGTGGTGGCAGCAGGATCCTTGGGTTCAACTCCAGGTTCGTTGGTCTTCACGTCAGCGCGGAATCCAGCGGCATCAGCGACGTAGTTAACAATACGAAGGCGACCATCGGCATCTCTGAGGCCATAAGATCCGGCAACATTGCCGTGTCCGTCACCAGTCTCACGGCGGAAGGTGCCACCAGTCACGTGTCCTTCATTGTAGCCGAAATTGTAGTTGCCCAGGTTCTATAATAGGAGAGAGAGAGAGAGATTGCACGCCTGAGGTTAATTATAAAAACAAATGCTTTTTAATTAGTACTGAGTCAAATGAATCCATTCTTAACTCTTTAAGTGCTAATGTACACTATCTACCAACAAGTAATTGAACACTTGTCATAGCAACGGAAAACGAAGTTTATTCCCCTTCAATAGTTGGTGGAGCCTCCACGAGCGGCGATTACAGCTGCGACCCTCCGGAGCATACTCTCAACCAGGCGTTGTACCACCGCTAGCGGTATTTTCTTCCACTCGGCTTGGAGAAGATAGGTCAGTTCCTTCACCGATTTCGAACAGTGGGGGCACCCCTTAAGTCGGCGCTCCAACTCTTCCCATAGGTGCTCGATAGGGTTAAGGACCGGGCTCTGCGCAGGCCAGTCCATTTGATTAACCTCATTGTCACCATACCAAGCCATGGTGGACCTCGCAACATGACAGGTGGCATTGTCATCCTGAACATGGGTCCACCCCGTAAAACTGCCGCAATGTAGGAAGCGCATGGTCATCCAAAATGGTGCAGTGGTTCTTGTTGTTGAGTCTACCAGGAATTGCGACCAAGGATCCCGTGCCATACCAGGAGAAACACCCCCATAGCATAATTCCACCGCCTCCGAACTTCACAGTTGGCACAATACATTCCGGCAGGAGGCGTTTTCCAGGCTGACGCCAAACCCAGACACTGCCATCCGAACGATAGAGGTTGAACCTTGATTCGTTGCTCCAGAGAACCTGTTTCCACTGTTCAACGGTACACTGTTTACGTTCTTTGCACCACGTTAGCCGAGCAGCGCTATTGGACTTGGTGATCAAAGGCTTGTAGGTGGCAGCACGTCAATGATAACCGTGCAGATGGGCTTCCTTACGGATGGTATTCATCGAAAGAACACTCCCGGATGCCTGTTGAAACTCCTCGCGGATGTGGCCCATTGACTTGGTGCGGTTCTTCCGAATTTCTCTGGCCAGCACCCGTCAGTCTCTAACTCCTAGTTTTGTGGGTCTGCCGGGTCGGGGCACATTCCAACAGTCACCTCTCATCTTCCACTTGCCAATCACGTAGGCCACTGTCGATTTGGGGTACTTCAACTAGCTGGATATGTCACGTATGTATCGGCCATTTCTGTGACACCCGACGATTACAGCTTTCTCGAAATCAGAGAGCTCCGAAGTGCGTGGCATCTTGCATGCGACTGGTTGCGTTGTTGTTTCCCACACGATATTTAACGGCGGCGGCCGTGACGTGTATCAGGACCGCAGATATCGTCGATTGCAGGGGTGTCCAATTACTTGTTGGTAGATAGTGTACATGAATCAATTGGTGCCCAAAATTTTCGGTTCTCCTCAAACAGAAATGTTCACATAGCGGCCGGGTAATCAAAAGCTACAGAAAAACAATTCCTTTTCTCTATCATATAAGAAACATCGAGTGTAACCCTTTAACGACCATGATCCCAAAATCTTGTATCACTCTAAATACCATAACGCCCGAAACTGTCTCTTGTTGCACTTCTTTGTTTAGCAACAACAACGGTGACTGTCGGAGACTCCTGCTGGTCCTTCAGAAATCGTGCAAATTTAAAGAAGAGGTAAGGGTAGGAAATCTGACGCAATCCAAACAGGCGTTTCGGGCAGCTATGGTCGTTTGTCCGTACGGGCGTTTTGGGCGTTATGGTCGTTAAGTGAGTAAACCTGCCACGGGCAGAGTGGGAAACGAGCCAAACATTTCGGACTCGGACGTTACGTAATTGAACCTGGCCTCGATCTGACTATAAATTCGAAGCTCAGTTTACAATTACACAGAAACACCAATTTTTACCAGCTTCTAATGAGTTGAACGTTTCCAAAATATGGATGTTGATTTCACCATTACCCCTCAGAAGGAAGGGGCACTCAAGAAATCAACATTCACATATTGGAAACTTTCAACTCATCACAATCTTGTGAATATTGGTGTTGCTGTGAAACATGTTCTGCTTCCTTAATGAGGAGAAACAACTTCCAGTATTCACTCCTCCCCTTCTTGTTTTCAACAAGCATGTACATAAATAAAATAAAAATAACAACGTTTACCACAATCCAAGATTTATAATACATTGATTATAGTTTCGCAGCGCTTTTGGCTCGACATCATCAGGACGAATGGAGCGTGAACATTCAAATCAGGGGTTGATTACGGCTTTTCAACGACTTGGCGTCGACCCCATTTCTTTCTAGCGCGTGGAAACAACTCCCCAAACACCGTGACCGTCAGAACTCTGATGATGTCACAATGATTTGAATATTTACGCTCCATTCGTCCTGATATTGCCGAGCCAAACGCTCTGAGAAATTATAGTCGATGTATATTAAACCTTTGATTGCGGTAAACGTTGGTATTTTTATTTTATCTCAAAACCACAAGTTTTGTAGTCATAAATTATATAGGGGAGGAGGTGGGAATATGAAACAGGGAGGTAATATGAAATGGCGCTTATTTCTCAAGCAAGTGTTGCCATCTGTCAATATCTGAATTAACATAACCATTAGTGTCCGTATAGGCCACCAGAGGGATCAGGTGTCAGTGTCACGTGGTGAACATGGTACAATTTTCGTAAGGTAAGATTCCAGATTTTTTTGCTGTCTTTATTGATAAATGCAGCATATTACCTATACACTGAAGAGCAATTGAATTAGATACAGCTGGCGTTATGCAAATGTGGCGCCGTGGGCGGCCCTGTAAACGGAAACGACAGGACGTATGCAGCGATCCGACAATATAAGGAGTGATGCGACGGGAATCAGTAAGAGTCGGACGCAGTATGGGTAAGAAGAAGGATCTAAGCGCATTCGATCGTGGGAAAATTGTCGAGGCCAGACGAATGGGTCACTCCATCGCGGAAGTGGTGCAGGCACTGAGATTTTCCCGAGCCACTGTGTCACGGGTGCACCGTGAGTACATCGAATCCGGTAAAACCATCCCTGCAAGGCCCAACTACCGTGGACAACAGCGTGTGGATGAGCGGGGTCATCGTTGGCTAGCTCGCATTGAAACAGCAGATAGACGGGCCACAGTGTAACAAATCACTCAGCAATTTATCGCTGGTGCACAAAAACGTCTAAGCAGCCACACCATCCAGAACCATCTCCTCGCTATGGGGTACAAAAGCCATCGTCCCACGAGGGTACCGCTGCTGACCGCACATCACAGGTTACAAAAGATTAGCATGGGCGCTGGAACATAGCCACTGGACATTAGACATGTGGAAAAATGTTGCCTGGACTGATGAGTCAAGATTCACGTTGGTACATGCGGATGGCAGGATACGAGTACGGCGCAAACTACATGAAGCCATGGATCCTTCTTGCCAGCAGGGTACTCTTCAAGCTGAAGGGGGTGGGAGGGGGTTGGTGGTACTCTCGTCTGGGGACTGTTTACGTGGACTGAATTGGGACCCCTGGTACGTTTGACATGGTCCCTCACAGGTAAACTTTACCGGGATATCCTGGACGACCATTTGCTCCCGTTTGTGCGTCTTCAAAATCGCACTGGCAACCTCATTCTGCAACAAGGCAATGCAGCTCCCGAATTGTATCCGAATGGTTGGATGAACACTCCACCGACGTGACCTCGCTTCCTTGGCCAGCTAGGTCACCTGACCTCAATCCCATCGAGCACATCTGGGATGCCATCGAGAGAGAGATGTTTGAGGCTCTGATCCCCCTTCCATCAAATCCTCGTGAACTGTGGGAGCTTATTCAGGAGTCGTGGATCTGTATGGCTTCCCAAAGCTTCCGGTGTCTTGTCGAGTCCATGCCGAGACGAATCGCCGCCATCATCAGGGCGACAGGTTGTGCTACACGTTACTAGACAGGTATCTTTAATTCAATTGCTCTTCAGTGTAGTGTGTCGATTAGTCAGAAGATGAATGTTTAAAACAGCAGGGTTAATTATTTGAAAATATTTTTTCTACGTTGAGATTCGTTGGGCTATTGCAAAATGGCGGTGGGTGGTAATATGGAACTAGGTGTTCGATATTACAACCATCAACGTCTCCAGATCCCTCCACATCTCCAGGCTTCATCTCCCCAGAAGACATCTCTCCAGGTCCACACGCAAAAAAGAAGGCGTCAAACAGAAGTTGCAAGCTGCTTTTAGCAACTCTCCTGACTAGCTCTCCTTACAAGAGAGCTTAAAAACTTCAACACAGAAGAAAGCTCAAAAAGCAGCCTCCATCGATAGAAGGCGGAAAAGGGATCAATCATGGACCAGCACAGGTTCAAACAAAGATACACAGAAGATGATTAAAAGCGTGCGAAAAGGAAAACGGAAAGTGTTGTTTAAAAGAAAGAGAGATGAAGAAAGCTCTCGGGATAACGAAAAAAGTGTCTGCCTCCTGAGAGCTTAAACCCACAACAACCTGTTGGGTACCTAGCAAAGATGATGCGCAGTTTGTATTTTGTTGAGAGACATTCAATACGTCCAAATCTGGAGAACTGTGGGTTCAATGTATAGCTTGCCAGGAATGGGCTCACATCTTATGCAGTGGATGTGAAAGTGACGTTTTTATTTGCGACTTCAGTTAATCAGCCTAAAGGACTCACACTTTCTATAGGAATTTCTTTTATTTTCATCTTTAAAGTATCGTTAATTGTTTCACATTGAAAGCGGCATTCAATAAAAAAAGTTGTTGTAATATCAATAACTTTATAATCGAGGTTTTTTTGTTTTATTTTCATGCTGTTTCATATTGCCACCCCCATTTTCCAAGACCGACTTTTCGCAATGTGTTTAAAAAAATTTGTGCTATTCAAACGGTGATATTTAATTTCCTAAAGGGAGTGAGACAAGGTGACACCATATCTCCGAAGCTCTTTAATGCCACATTAGAGGGTGTTTTTCAGTCGCTGAGCTGGGAAAACAAGGGGATAAAGATTAATGGAGATTATCTAACCCACCTTCGTTTTGCTGATGGCGTAGTCATTTTTGCAACTACCCCATCAGAGCTGCAGAGTATGATCCAGGAACTTGCTGACAAGAGTAAAGAAGTGGGATTAAAAATGAACTTTCAGAAGACAAAAGTGATGTTCAATGCTTTTACAAGAAATGAAGATTTATCGATTGATGGAGAAAAGCTGGAGATAACAGACACGTACGTTTATCTTGGACAGCAGATATCAAGTGAGGGTCACATTGATGAAGAAATTAATCGGCGTACAGAACTTGCCTGGAGAGCTTTTGGAAGAAACAGCATAATTTTCAAGAGCAATATGCCATTGTGTCTTAAAAGAAAAGTGTTTGATCAATGCATCCTTCCAGTGCTTACGTATGGTGCAGAGACGTGGACCTTAACTAAAAGAGACATACAAAGGCTGCAGACAACTCAAAGTAGCCTGGAGAGGTGCATGCTTGGTGTAACCAGGAGAGATAAGAAGAGGAACTCGTGGATCCGAAAAATGACGAGAGTGGAAGACATCATGATCAGAGTTAAATCCCTGAAATGGCAATGGCCTGGACATACTGCCAGAAGGACAGATCATCGATGGACAGCCGAAATTTTAGATTGGATTCCAAGGGATAGGAAAAGACTCAGAAGAAGACCACATGGGTGGATGAAATTCGAAAGTATGCAGGGGTGACATGGAGGAGACTGGCACAAGACAGACCGTTGTGGAGGAAACTTGGGGAGACCTTCGTCCAGCAGTGGATTGATAATGGTTGACAATGATCATGATGATGATTTAATTTCCTAAAAACTATACATAGATTATGAGAAATATATGTGCTAACACTTTTCATTTGTTTTGATGCAACTGTGACATTAAAAATTGAGTTTTTCGTCTAAAACAAAAAGTGGTCCATATTCCCACCTTCTCCCCTATAAGCATGCATTTGTTGGTCTCGACGCCTTTTTTCAATCTCCTTAATATTAAATTCTTCCATATTAACAAATAAGGTATTAATTCCGACACGACATGCAATGGAACGGGATGTTAGCAGAATTTGGGGGTAAGAAAACCCCCATGTCATCCGTGAGATTGAACGCAAAAACCCTAAAATCAACGTCTGGCGCGGTCTCCTGCACAAACGTATCATCAGCCCATTCTTCTTCGCCGAAAAATTCACATCCAATATTTTTTTGCACATGCTGAGTGAGTTTGTTAGTCCCCAACTGGAGGGCCTACAACCGGCTATCATATTCCAGCAGGACGATGCAGCTCCGCACTGGGCATTTCGTGTTCGTGAGCTTCTTGATGAAACCTTTTCGGAGCGAAGGACTGGACGGGATGGTTTAACTCCTTGGCTTTCACGTTCACCGGATCGTACCCCTTAGAGCTTTTTCTGTGGGGCTATGTGTAGGATATTGTGCACAGCACAAAAGTTTCGGATGTGGATTAGCTGAAGCCATCACAACAATTTCCGAGGACATGCTCAGGAGAACATGGCAGGAGGTTAAATACCGTTTCGACGTTATTCGTGCAACCAATGGTGCACATGTGGAGCTCTACTAGCACGCAACAACCCATACACAGCACAAAACATTTCAGATATGTACACTGAAGAGCAATGGAGTTAGAGACAGCTGGCGTTATGCAAATGTGGCGCTGTGGGCGGTCCTGTAAACGGAAACCACATGACGTATCCAGCGACCCGTCACTATAAGGAGTGATGCGACGGGAATCAATATGAGTCGGACGCAGTATGGGTAAGACGAAGGATCTAAGCGCATTTGATCGTGGGAAAATTGTCGGGGCCCGACGAATGGGTCACTTCATCTCGGAAGTCGTGCAGGAACTGGGATTTTCACGAGCCACTGTGTCACGGGTGCACCGTGAGTACATCGAATCCGGTAAAACCATCCCTGCTAGGGCCAACTGCCGTGGACAACAGCATATGAATGAGGGGGTCATCGTCGGCTAGCTCGCATTGTACCCAGCGGAAAGACAAGCCACAATGCAAGAAATCACTCGGCAATTTAACGCTGGTGCACAAAAACGTCTAAGCAGCCACACCATCCAGAACCATCTCCTCGCTATGGGGTACAAAAGCCATCATCCCACGAGGGTACCGCTGCTGACCGCACATCACAGGGTACAAAAGATTAGCATGGGCGTGGGAACATAGCCACTGGACCCTAGACATGTGGGAAAATGTTGCCTGGACTGATGAGTCAAGATTCACGTTGGTACATGCGGATGGCAGGATACGAGTACGGCGCAAACCACATGAAGCGATGGATCCTTCTTGCCAGCAGGGTACTCTTCAAGCTGGTTGGGGGTGGCTTTCTCGTCTGGGGACTATTTACGTGGACTGAAATGGGACCCCTGGTACGTGTGACATGGTCCCTCACAGGTCAACGTTACCGGGATATCCTGGACGACCATTTGCTCCCGTTTGTGCGTCTTCAACATCCCACTGGGAACCTCATCCTGCAACAAGACAATGCAGCTCCCGTACTGTATCCCAATGGTTGGATTTGCTAACACCGACGTGACCTCGCTTCCTTGGCCAGCTAGGTCACCTGATCTGAATGCCATCGAGCACATCTGGGATGCCATCGAGAGAGAGATGTTCGAGGCTCTGACCCCCCTCCATCAAATTTTCGTGAACTGTGGGAGCTTGTTCAGGGTTCGTGGAACTGTAAGGCTTTCCAACGCTTCCGTTGTCTTGTCGAGTCCATGTCGAGACGAATCGCCGCCGTCAGCAGGGCGAAAGGTGGTGCTATACGTTACTAGACAGGTATCTCTAATTCAATTGCTCTTCAGTGTAAATCAATAATGTTAGAATCTCTCTCCCAGATATATTACAATTACGTTTCAGCAACATCTATTTTGGAACATAACTCTTTGTGCATTACGTTAGAGGTGGAGAGGAGAACTATCGATAGTCAAAAAATAACAATCGATAACTATCGATAGTGTGTTGGCAAAGTTTCTCGGGTAAAAATTTGTTTTCCGGGATGAAGAATTGTTTCTGACAATATTTTTTCTTACTTTTCCACATTGTCGAAAAGCTAAGCTGCGATAAACTTCGAAACTAACCTTTTTTTTTTTTTTTTTGGTTTGGGGTTTAACGACCACGGTGAGCAACTCGATGGGCTGTAAGCATTCGCCGATCCCTGATTTAGGGCCACTGGTTTCAGGAAAGGGCGGAGAAGCCAGACAAACACAACCACAACTTCTATTCCTCATGGGATTCGAATCTGGACCCATCTCGGACGAATGATCAGAAAAGCCAGCGATTAGACAACTGCGCCACCGGGACAGGAAATCTACGTTTTGACGATATCCTCCCGAATTGAGTAAGCAAAAGTCACGAAAAAAATGTTTTGCCTAAAGAACGAGCTAATTCGAAAGTCCTTAATTCTCATTTTTTATTTGTACTTTATGATTTTTTTTATTTTTCTGTTCACAAAAAAATAAAGAAAAAAATTCTGTAGTTTTGTGTGCAAAAATAATTTTTTTCTCTAGTGTTTAGCAAAATCCTGGTAATAATTTGTGAGAAATTCAATAAATAAAGTTTTGAGTGGGGCTGTTCATCAATTCTTTTTTGTGTCATCATTTAAATCGACAGCAGCTGAATGCTGTCGATTTAAATTATGCTTAAGATTCGATGTATTGCCCGACATTTTGAAATTCTTTCCGCAAGAGCCACATTTTGTGTAGACCTTATCCTTACCAAAAGAAAAAAAAAGTTGCACCAAAGATATTTTACGTTTACCTATTATTACTGATTACTTATATAACGAAGTTAATTTCTCCGTCATTTCTATCCACGCCAGGATTCGAACCCGGGTCCCCTCATTCCGGAATAAGTTGCTCTACCAATTGAGCTACGCGGACATGTATTCTGATTCCTATCTGCCTTTATGTCGTGTACGTCCTTCTGGCAGGTACGTCACATCTCCTGGTACGTTACATCATCTTCCCCTTATTTTTTTTGTTTCGAAGTGCTGGAGAAAGGATTCTCTGATTTTTCCTGTCTCGCGGTGTGGAAATAACATCACACCAATGCGAGATTTTGAACGGTCGGGTCATCCGGATAGTTCGGGCGCCATTATAACGAAGTAAATTTCTCCGTCATTTTTATCCGCGCCGGGGTTCGAACCCGGGTCCACTCATTCCGGAATAAGTTGCTCTACCAATTAAGCTACGCGGACATTTGTTCTGATTGCTATCTGCCTTTATGTCGTGTGCGTCCTTCTAGCAGGTACGTCACATCTCCTGGTACGTTACACTTACTCTAAACAAATAACTATTTCAGCAACTCACGCTCCTTTAAACTTCCAGTACAAACAACAAAAATAATGCTTTTGACTTCGTCTTTATCCGACTAAAACGTGCAACAGAGCGCAAAAACCACATACCTTCACAGTTTACTCTTTTGATTACAATTAACATAAGTTTCTCAATATCATCATCTATCGATATGGCTGAGCTGAATGTTTTCGACACCAGTATAAATGAAGTGACAATGAGAGTTTCAGTCATCAAAGCAATCGGTTAAAGCTGACTAACATCATCGTGATTTACACTTACAGCATTGAAAAACGTAAAACCATCGATAGTTACAATAAACTATCGATGCACTATCGATGTACTGAGTTGGACAAAACTATCGATACTATCGATAGTGCCATCGATAGTACCTCCACCACTACATTACGGTTACGTAAAAAATAGCATTCACCGATACTGCTGTTTTATAGTTTCCATTGTACATAATTGCTACCTTGATGCTACGTTCCGGCGATATTTAAGATATTTGGTTTAGCAACGGCGTGGATGCGCACGCATCCACGCCGTTGCATGTATTCTATGCCATTTGACCGGAGCACTCTCGTCGTCGTATTTCCATGTGCTACTAGAATATCCTTTGGTGATACTGTCGTACTCGAGTTAGCTAGTTAGTTGATTTAATATTCCATCCTTTTTTCTTTTTTTTTTTTTTTTCTTTTTTGTGATTCAAAATCATCTGAAATTAAGTAATTATTTTGATTATCATATTAGTAGGTATTTAGAGAAACGACGAACTTTATTTTCTTTCTTTTTTTCGCTGAAATATAGTCTATTCCATATGTATTGTATAATAGATATTCGACACCCTCATTTAAGACCGATTTTTATTTTCAAGAGCAATATGCCATTATGTCTTAAAAGAAAAGTGTTTGATCAATGCATCCTTCCAGTGCTTACGTATGGTGCAGAGACGTGGACCTTAACTAAAAGAGACATACAAAGGCTGCAGACAACTCAAAGAAGCATGGAGAGGTGCATGCTTGGTGTAACCAGGAGAGATAAGAAGAGGAACTCGTGGATCCGAAAAATGACAAGAGTGGAAGACATCATGATAAGAGTTAAATCCCTGAAATGGCAATGGGCTGGACATACTGCCAGAAGGACAGACCATCGATGGACAGCCGAAATTTTAGATTGGATTCCAAGGGACAGGAAGAGACACAGAAGAAGACCACGTGAGAGATGGGTGGATGAAATTCGAAAGTATGCGGGAGTAACATGGAGGAGACTGGCACAAGACAGACCGTTGTGGAGGAAACTTGGGGAGACCTTCATCCAGCAGTGGATTGATAATGGTTGACAATGATGATGATGATGATAATACAAACGCCGCCACTGTTCCCAAAGGACAGCGGACTGCGTGGAACCTGTGGAAACGTAAACAACTCGTAATACGAGTTTTGTTGCTTTTGAAACAGCTGTCGAGTGTAATATTTTGTATTGTGATTTTACAAAGTTTATTAAAACTATAATACTCAACGTAGTAAATAGGTAACAGTAATATGATGATGTCACAAATACCTTTCAAATGCGTAACAGTAATGTAACGAAGTTACAAATATCTTTGAAATACGTAACAGTAACATGAAGTTGGTACGTTGAAGTTACAAAGACCTTTCACTGTAACGCATCGGTTATGTTTCAAAGTTATGTAACATTTGAGGACATTTTGACGACACCGTAAGTTTTCTGAAACATTACTGTTACATTGCGCAACGCATCTAAAAAGTCTCAGTGCTGCTACGTACTTGTTACATATACGAAATACACTGCCGGACAATTGCTAAGGACGGATGACAATAGCAACGATAGAAACCATAAAATGGAAGGCAGGAAAATGTGGAAATTAGCATAAGTGCAGGATACAGTAAGACGTGTTGTGCGTATGCAAATTTTGGATTGCCGAACTTGTGCGTGACGTCATAGCGCTGATAAGAGATATAAAGGATTTGACGCGTATTGACCGTTGTTGTTCAAACGCAAAGTTGAAAGGGAAAGAATCAATTGAAAAACTTGCAATTTTCAGTATGTCTTCCCGACATCACCTAGATGATTTTACGCGTGGCCGTATTATTGGCAAGATTTAAGAAGGGCGAAAAATAACAGATGTTGCCAGGGAGTTCGACGTCAGGCACAGTGTTGTTTCAAGGCTTTGGAAATCATTTCAAACAAATGGAGCAAACGTCACGGGGAAGGTCGTGTTCGCAGTACGACACCTACAGAAGATCGGTACATAGTGCTATCAACAAAAAGATACCGGCGCAGCACAGCTAGTGAGGTAGTAAATCAGTTTATGGCTGCTACTGGCAAGCGGATCTCCAAAAAAACTATCGCCAGACGTTTGCATGAAGGAGGACTATACGCCCGCCGTCCTGTTGTGTGCATCCCATTGTCCAGACGTCACCGTACCGCCCGCTTGCAATGGTGTCATCAACATCGCAATAGGACTGATAACGACTGGTCTGCTGTCCTCTTCTCAGATAAGAGTAGATACAGTCTATCGTCTGATTGTCGACGACAACTGATCTGGCGTGATAGTGGTACTGCATATTGTCCAGCAAACATACAGGAAAGGGACCGATATCCCACATGTGGTGTCATGGTAAGGCTGGCATCATGATCAATGGCCGTACGTCCCTCTATGTGCTTCCAACTGGGATTATGACTAGCCAACGATACATTAATGATGTTCTGCTACCTCATGTTCGCATGTTCCGTGGTGCTGTCGGCGATAGATTCATTTTCACGGACGACAACGCAACATGTCATCGAACAGTCGCTGTCCAGGAGTGTCTTGAGAGCGAGGATATTCAACGCCTCGTATGGCCAGCACGTTCTCCAGATCTGAATCCCATTGAAAATGTGTGGGATGCTTTGGGGAGGAGTCTTGCTGGTCACCAATGCCCTCCAATAAACAAGGACACCCTCATCCGTGCACTGACAGAGGAAAGAGATAAATTACCCCAACAGCTGCTTGATAATGTTGTGCAAAGCATGACACGACGTGTGGAATCTTGCATCGCCCTCCATGGTGGCCATATCCCGTATCGAAATCTTACGCCGGAACTCCTGCGGACGGTAATTGCATTTTTTTCACGTTTACGTATTCTGCACAAAATGGCCTGTTTGTCCCTTGAACACGTTCCAAAGCCTTCTGGATTTCAGAGCACAATAAGTTGTCTTTCTTGTAATGTCCTGGCATTCTGACATTATTTTATTTCACTTGGCATCCAACCACACTTACTTTTTTATGCGCTATATAGCCGTTTATGATCCGTCCTTAGCAATTGTCCAGCAGTGTATGTTGTGCTGAGTAGGAAACATTGGAACGTGCTGTTTAATATGAGATAAACCGATCCTTGTTCTCTTATTCCGTTTCTGTTTTACTGAAGGTCAAAGTTCGCAAGATCATTTAGGAACACCCTGTATATTAACTGTATTTGTAGCAAAGAAAGAATTCTAAAATGTTATTATTGAGTAGACTACTTAAAACAGCGGAAAATTGCAGTGTGTTTCAATGCGTAGCAACCAACGACGGGTTAAGAAAAGAAAATTTCTTTCGCAAAATTCATGCCTGAGAAACAGGGAATTTAACTTAACACTACGTGGAAGCAGAATTTTCTTCGCCTGGCGAAAATCTGAGAATTTTCCGATTCTTAACACACAAACATCGTGCTGGATGGTGTAATGGACGCCATGCTCGAACTGAAATCCGTAGATACGGGTTCGATTCACGCTCCAGGGCATTTTCAAGTTCATTGATGTTACGAGTTGAACAGTAAATACTGACGATTCAGCCATACCTGATTGCAAAACTATCCATGCATGTTTATACGAAATTTCATTAAAATATCTCAACTGACAGTGGATTTTTTTTTGTTATTTTTGATTGGAGACTTAACGACCACCGTGAGCAACTCAATGTGCCCGCCCTAATTTAGTGTCACTGGCGCAGGAAAAGGGAGAGAGCCAGTGCCGTAAGAAAAACACAACATCCATGTCTCACCGGGATTCGAACCCGGACCCGTCTCGGACGAATGGTCATAACCATCGCTTAGACCCCAGCGCCCCGGGGCGGCACGCATTTTATGGTAAAATAGGCGTTACTTTTACGCCAACCCGCGAACTTAGTGCAGAGCGTTTTGTTTTGCTTTATTGATTCGATGTTTTTTCTTTTTCTTTTTTTTTTCTTTTTTTTTTGATTGAAGGTTTAACGACCACCGTGAGCAACTCAATGGGCTATAAGCAGTCGACCGTCCCTAATTTAGGGTTACTGGTTCCAGGGAAGGGAGAGAGCCAGTGCAGTAAGACAAACACAACATCCATGCCTCACCGGAATTCCAACCCGGACCCATTTCGGACAAATGATCAGAGGCATTCTTAGACCACTGCGCCACCGGGGCGGCGATTGGATGTTTAACTACTACCGTGAGCAACTCAATAGGAAAGCAGTCGTCCGTCCCTAATTTAGGGTCACTGGCTCCAGAAAAGGGAAAGAGCCAGTGCCGAAAGACAAACACAAATCCATGCCTCACCGGGATTCCATCCCAGACCCGTCTCGGACGAATGGTCATAAGCCAGAGCTTAGACCCCAGCGCCCCCGGGGCGGCATGGATTTTATGGTAAAATAGGCGTTACTTTTACGTCAACCCGCGAACTTAGTGCAGAGCGTTTTTTTTTTATTGATTGGATATTTAACGACCACCGTGAGCAACTCAATAGGATATAAGCAGTCGTCCTTCCCTAATTTAGGGTCACTGGCTCCAGAAAAGGAAAAGAGCCAGTGCCGAAAGACAAACACAAATCCATACCTCACCGGGATTCCAACCCGGACCCGTCTCGGACGAATGGTCATAAGCCATCGCTTAGACCACTGCGTCCCTGGGGCTGCGCGGAATTATTGTAAAATAGGCGTTACTATTACGCCAACCCGCGAACTTACCGAGGAGTGTTTTTTTTTTTTTTATTGATTGGAGGTTTAACGACCACCGTGAGCAACTCAATAGGATATAAGCAGTCGTCCGTCCCTAATTTAGGGTCACTGGCTGCAGGGAAGGGAGAGAGCCAGTGCCGTAAGACAAACACAACACCCATGTCTCACCGGGATTTGAACCCGGACCCATCTCAGACGAATAATCAGGAGCCATCGCTTAAACCACTGCACCACGAGGGCGGCACCGCCGAATTTGTCATGTTCCTTTTGTAAGAAATGACACAAAGGATTTTCTTCAGAATATATTTTTTGCACCTCCAGCAGAGAAAATGTTTTTTTACGAACGATTAGAAAAAAAAACTAAAAAAAAAATCGTGTGTCTCAGAGTACGATATAGCATGATGCGACAGGAAGTGGCGACCTCTAGCGTTGTTCACTTCTACTAAATGAGTCGAATTTCCAGCGCTTGTTATAAAATACTTTTCAAAGAAACCTCTGCATATAGGCAATTATTATAATGAGTATATGTTTAAAATAACAAAAAAAAAGGAGGGCGTACTTGCATTCTGAGTTCAAAATAAAATAAGGAAAAAAAGTGGCAAAGAATACTTACATCTTGACTTCTGAATTGAGTACTAGCCCCGGTACTGAGAAGTGCGGGATGGTGTAGGAGTACAGCTGCTTGGGACGCAGCGAATAAAGCGAACAAGATGAGAACCTGAAAAATCAAGCAGATGGGATATATATCGTTTCTAGAAACACGAAAGAAGAGCAAATAAAACATGCTGAAGAATTTGAGTACATGAAAAAAACATCCGAACTATGTTTTACCAACAGAAACTAAAATTCGTAGCTTTCATTATTCATCAACATTAAAGTTCATTTCGCGTTCAGTATCAAACATTCGTGGAGAACAACTGGTTTTGCGGTCTTACTAATGCGACAGAAGTCGTAGAAAAAGAAATAATCATCATCAAGATTTCATTGAGTAGAACTAGTTTTGAAACTTGGCTTTAATTAACTAGTTTTGAACTAAGGCTTTAATTTTTCTTCTATTTTTCTTTATCTGTTATAGTTTGTCGTAATAAATTTCAGAATTTTATTTTCTGTCGCATACACCCTCCCCCTTTCCCCCCAAAAAATTCTGTTCAAGGGTGATCAGAAAGTACCTGGACTAGATTTATTTAAAGAAAAAAAAACAGACTTACAGGTTTGAAACTTATACACGGTCGAGTAACATTATTCGCACCACCATCTAATATCTGGAAAATCCGCCGTGTACAGCGCCGACAGCACCTAGGCGGTTAATACAGGCATTTAACGTGGACCAAGAACATCAAACAAAAGATCTTCGCTCTTTCCACGTTTATAAGTGAGTCACGGAAAAATTCTCATTGGCTGCCACCGGGAGTCGAACCCAGGGTCTTCCAGTTACGCGCCAGATGTGCTTTCGCTACACCACAGCTGCTTCGATTTCCTCCAGACTCACACACGCTGACTGCCAAGCCAATTTGGCAGGTTTGCTTCTTTGAGCCCCGCACAATGCTGGGGATTCACCAAAGATGGTAAGCAGCAGCTGAAGAAATAATTAAAAGGCGAATGAATAATTAATTAATACAGACATTTAACGTGGACCAGGAACATCCAACAAAGATCTTCGCTCTTTCCACGTTTATCAGGGAGTCACGGGTAAAAGTTCCCATTGACCGCCACCGGGAGTCGAACCCAGGGCGCCGCCCCAGTGGCGCAGTGGTCTAAGGCAATGGCCTCTGATCATTCGTCCGAAAGGGGTCCGGGTTCGAATCCCGGTGAGGCATGGATGTTGTGTTTGTCTTTCGGCACTGGCTCTCTCCCTTCCCTGGAACCAGTGACCCTAAATTAGGGACGGGCGACTGCTTATAGCCCATTGAGTTGCTCACGGTGGTCGTTAAACCTCCAATCAAAAAAAAAAAAAAAAAACCCAGGGCCATTTAGTTACGCGCCGGATATGCTTCCACGGCACCACAGCGGCCTCGAATTCCTCCAGACTCACACACGCTAACTGCCAAGCCAAGTTGGCAGGTTGCTTCTTGGAGCCCCGCACAATGTTGGGGATTCTTTTTTTTTTTTTTTTTTTTTTTTTTCGATTGAAGGTTTAACGACCACCGTGAGCAACTCAGTGGGCTATAAGCAGTCGCCCGTCCCTAATTTAGGGTCACTGGTTCCAGGGAAGGGAGAGAGCCAGTTCCGTAAGACAAACACAACATCCATGCCTCACCGGGATTCGAACCCGGACCCCTTTTGGACGAATGATCAGAAGCTATCGCTTAGATCACTGCGCCACCGGCGACTGGTTCCAGAGAAGGGAGAGAGCCAGTGCCGAAAGATAAACACAACATCCATGCCTCACCGGGATTCGAACCCGGACCCCTTTCGGACGAATGATCAGAGGCCATCGCTTAGACCACTGCGCCACCGGGGCGGTAGTTTTGGAATTACTTTGATTGTTGAATTAATATTGGTTTATTGGTTACTTTACTTTCCACTAGTCATTTGCACGTTCTGCCTATTTTCTCTTCTATTTTTTTTTTTCTGATCACTCACGCTTCTCAGCGCCGGGAGCCATCTTCCCTAACGTCTCCCCCCTCACTTCCCCCCATCACCGTCCGTATCCGTCTTTTTTCAAGTGACTTCCTTCCTGTTCCCTTGTCTTCCTCGCAACCACGCGCGTGTGGACCCCTCGCTTGAAGGGAATGCCTTCATGCCGCGTTCCTGTGTCGCCAAAAAGAGCAATAAAATCATTATGTAGCCAGACTGAGGCGACCTAGTACAATGTATTGATCACTGCGTAGCTCAATAAAAAATATAATAATAAAAAAAAACATACTGAGTTTTTATAGCTCATACTAATGACCGTTGCGGATAGCATCTTCGAAGATTTCTTTGCTGACTGACAAAAGAGAAACCTATTGCTGAATGTCCTCTGCTTGGAAACGAATAAGTTCTACACCCTTTTAAAATCTCCAGCTTTAGAGTCAGTAGATACTTTTCAGTCCGACCATTTTAAAAATACCTTATTTTTTCGAATATAAGCCCCGCCCTTATTTTTTTGAGCAAAATTTAAAGAAAAAGTAAAATTACATTAAAAAATGTTTATTAAAAAATTTAATTTCATGCGTAAAAATAGCCGCTTATGATTCATTGAGTCCTTATGCTTCCGTAATTAGCAATGTGTGATACCGCTGATGAAAACAACGTAGAGAAACGCCACTCAGTCCATCAGCCAATGGCCTTTTTGCACTGCAGGATTTTTCCGTGATGTCACACCTTAGTACCCAATGGCCTTCTTTATTGTTTCGAATGGTCATTCTCGACGTATGACTGATGTAACAAAGTTAGATGGCGTTGGTCGAAATCCATCGGCATTCTGTGTCATACTAACAATTGCCGGAATCGGAGTTTTTTGTTTTTAATCTAAAGCTTGTCAAGAGCTATTCGAAATAGAAAAAAATATGTTCAAAAAAGTGAATGGGCTAGCATGTCCACACTGTTGGCGAACAGCAAGGAAGCGAGACTTTCCGATATGGCGGCATCTTTCGTCGTAAACTGCCAATAAAAGTCCATTCCTCCAGCTAAAGTACACGTTTCATGAATGGATTTTTTTCGAGATTTGCTTCAAAGTTATGACTCCACAGAATTTATGTTACTGTGGATGAATAAAATTTTTGCTGCAAAAGTTCTGCTTAAACCGAAGAATTTGCAGCAATGATAACGCACCCCCAGTTTGCTGATAGATGTCTGAAGCGTCTTTTGTGGTGTTTCGTCCTGAATTGTCATTCTTTCCTTTGTTTTTCATCACTTTGTTCTTCGAAAGAATTGTGATAGTCCTTTTATGTCCGTTTCAGATCCCCGTGTGAAACATGTCAGGCATGTGTTTAAACTGCGTTTTACATCCTTAACTCACGAACGCACAGGTATGCACACTAGGCACAAGTCTAGCATTATAACAAGCCTGGCTCATAAAAACACATGCACACGCAGTTAAAAATGAATAAACATAATACAAGTACAGCGTGTACAAGCATTCAAGTTACAATAAAATTGTAGAAAAAATGCAGAGGGGTATCAGTTACTATGTCTAAGATAAAGCTGTATAACATTTTTTACCTCGCTGAGCAGACATTAGGGCAGCATGCATGCATAAACATTCATGGAAATAATTATTAGCTTATGTTTATACGACGCAGGAGGATTTTAATACCATTTTTTTACCTAGTAGACAACGTTTGTGATTGCTACGGAAAAGTACCAGGATCTATCCCAGGCAGGCACGACGCTCGAACCGCTAAATAACAGTCGCGCATCGGATGGGCACGTTAAGCCGTTGGACTCCGGTTACTTCCCCATCCCGGTTATAAATAAGGTCGTCCTCTTCCGCTTTTCAAACTCTCTTCCATGTGTCTTTCCTGTCGGGTACTCTATCCCAAATCTCCTAGCTTCCTACTTCTAAGGATTGTTTAAGACTTGGGGTCAGGCACTCCCTTCCTAAAATCCTCTATATAAACCTCTACCTCGCTTCCGTGTGACTTTCCTGTCGGGCACTCTAGCCCAAATCTCCTAGCTTCCTACTTCTAAGAATTGTTTAAGACTTGGGATCAGACACTCACTTCCTAAAATCCTCTACATAAATTTCTATTTCTATTCGCTTCCGTGTGACTTTCCTGTCGAGCACTCTAGCCCAAATCTCCTAGCTTCCTACTTCTAAGAGTTGTTTAAAATCTGAGGTCAGACACTCCCTTCCAGAAATCCTCTACATAAACCTCTAATTCGCTTCCGTGTGGCTTTCCTGTCGGGCACTCTAGCCCAAATCTCCTAGCTTCCTACTTCTAAGGGTTGTTTAAGACCTAAGATCAGACACTCCCTTCCTGGAGTCCTCTACATAAATCTCTACCTCGCTTCCGTGTAACTTTGTTGTGAGGCACTCTAGACCAAATCTCCTAGATTTCTACTTATACGCGTGGCTTAAGACTTAGGGTCAGATATTCACTTCCTAAAATCCTCTACATATGATCTGATACGCTGTCTTTTTTTTATTTTTGAAGAAAATGTTAGCTCATATTCCGAAAAACACGATTCTTATTTCCGTCATTTTAACGCTTCGACTTTGATTTTTACACTAAACGAACTATTTTTACGAAGCCCAACTGCTTTCGTAAATCAAAATTAAAACTCCCTTGAAAACAAAAAGGAAAAAACAATTTTGTAACTAAAATTTTGAAAAGAAAAAAAAATAGAAAAAAAAAAAAGATTTATAACTCCACACATCTTCGCATTTAACCGTTTGCCAATTGTGGCAGGAGAAACGTTTAGTCCAACTAAACGTTTTCACGTTCGGGTTTTCCTTTATATTCTTCAATTACTGGAGTTCATATGTAATAATTCAGCTTGATAAATTTCAGTATTTTGTTAAGAAATAAAAAATTTTATTGACAAGGAAAATTAATAATACGTACCTTCATTGTGATGATTACTGTTGTTGTCAGGGATGTTCAACAACTACTAGTCATTTCTTTTTGGCACCTTCATTTTATACCTGGAAGATTCGAAGGCGAGTAATCCTTGGTATGATGTCCACGTGACCTACAGAAATGTTTCCCCCGCATTCATGCCACAATTACGAAAAAGGAGCCAGGGTGTAGCTTCGCATCCCACCCTGAAGGTCAGTCAAGACGCCGAGGTCGATAGTTACGTCCGGGTGTGGCAAAGCACCAATCGGATTGAATCCTAGCTCAGAAACTTCCCAACGCTGAATATGACTTCCAGGGATGACTGGCCCTCGAGTGCGTGGATAAACTAACAAAAGGGAGAAACTACAAATGTTCCTTAATTAGGTGAACATTCTTAGCTCTTTTTTATTATTTCATCTTTTCCATTCCCCCTTTCCCGTTCTTTAATCAAAGCGAAACTGTAAAGGTGAGAAAGTTCATACAAGGCAAAGAGGGCGTCTCCCCTGAGGTCTTCGAATTGTTGCCATGGGTTTCTCAAGAGCGGAGATTTTTTCTGATAGTGAATTGCATGTGCGGAGATGAAACGAAGCGTGAAGAATTTCGCATCTTCCTGACACGTCGCTTTTAAGAAAACTATTGGATGTTTTTGCAGGTGTACTTTCTGTTTACCTTTTCTTTTTTTAATCTCTTACACCCCGGACAAGAATCTGTGTTGCTTCAGGAGAGCCATTTGTGTAGTAAGACAATAAGAATGAAGAAACGAGGTGGGACAGAGCTTTCGTATCCCTCATGGGACCTCATAAAGAAAAATGGACGTAATGCAATATGGGAAAAAGTTTGTAAAAGTCATTTTTCTTTTGAACAGGAGTTAAACTATTGGGGTTCAAAAAAATAACATAACGGCTAAATTACTTTCATCTCTCTCTCTCCTTCTTTTTCGTTTTCTTCTCCCTCTTTCTCTGTCTCTCTTTTTTCTCCCTCCCTCCGTCTCTTTCTTTCTCCCTCTCTCTCTCCCTTTCTTTCTGTCCCTTTTTTTTCTTCCTTTCTTTCTCTTTCTTTCTCCCTATCTCTCTTTCTTTCTTCCTCCTTCTTTCTCCCTCTCTCTCTCTGTCTATCTTACACTCGCTTTTTCTTTCTCTCTTTGTATTATTTTTCCCTCTCTCTCTTTCTTATACTCTCTTTTTCTTTCTCCCTATCTCTCTTGCTTTCTCCCTTCCTCACTTTCTTTATCTCTCTGTTTCTTTCTCCCTCGTTCCCTTTCTTTCTCTCTGTTCTTCTTTCTCTCTTTCCTATCTCTCTTTCTCTGTCTCTCTTTTTATTCTCTCTCTTTTTTTCTCTTTCTTTCTCCTTCTCTCTCTCTCTCTTTCTTTCTCCTTCTCTCTCTTTCTTTCTCTTTCTCTCTTTTTCTTTCTCTTTCTCTCTCTTTCTTTCTCTTTCTCTCTATTTCTTTCTCATTCTCTCTCTTTCTTTCTCCTTCTCTCTCTTTCTTTCTCCTTCTCTCTCTCTCTCTCTTTCTTTCTCCTTCTCTCTCTTTCTCTGTCTCTCTTTTTATTTCTTTCTCTTTTTTTCTCTTTCTTTCTCCTTCTCTCTCTCTCTCTTTCTTTCTCCTTCTCTCTCTTTCTTTCTCTTTCTCTCTTTTTCTTTCTCTTTCTCTCTCTTTCTTTCTCTTCCTCTCTATTTCTTTCTCATTCTCTCTCTTTCTTTCTCCTTCTCTCTCTTTCTTTCTCTCTTTTTTATGTCTTTCTTTCTCCCTCTCTCTTCCTTTCTTTCTTTTTCTCTCTCCTCCTTTCTCTCTTTCTCTCTCTCTCTCTCTCTCTCTTAATTTTATATTTTTGGTGGAATGGCTTTATCAAGTATCATGACTTAGAGAATGAGAGTACATTGACAAATATAAATTGACTTAAAACCAAATATTTGTAGTCACGGATTTATATCTTGAGAACATCAAAAGTTTAACCAGGGTTTTTATACAGGAATTTCATATCGGGAGGTGCTGAAAACTCTTGGGAAAAGTGTTGGAGGAAAGAAAACGTTTTGAAGGCTGAAAAGTTTTATTTTGATATATTTAGGGTTTAAACCTAGGATTTAAAATCAAGAAAATCTCAAAAAATGGAAAAACGACGAATTTTTAATACTTAAGAGGGGTTGCAACCAGAAATCGTATTTTCCAAAAAGGCACGCGGTTATTTTGTTTTTGTGGTGTTTTTCATTTTTATTACTCATGTCTTAAAGCTTCCCCAACATGTCAGAATTAACACATGTTGCGAAACAGTTGATTTGACAAATTATATTGATATTTTCTCAAATTTTGTGCATTCCGACATGATTCAGAAGCATATCTGCAAAATCTGTAACAGACTAAAATGAAGAGATACATATATTTTGTGGTTGAAATGACTGACTTTAAATATACACACTGAGTATAATATACACTAAGACCACCGTGGTTCATCATCTTCAGGAACTCGGCAAGGTCTACAGAAGCTGCCGCCTTGTCCGTCATCTTTAGGACCTCGATCTACAGGAGTTGCCTCCACCGTCATCTTCAGGACCTCGGCAAGGTCTACCAGAGCTGCCGCATTGTCCGTCATCTTCAGGGCCTCGGCAAGGTCTACAGGAACTGCCGCATTGTCCGTCATCTTCAGGACCTCGGCTAGGTCTACAGGAACTGCCGCGTTGTCCGTCATCTTCAGGACCTCGGCAAGGTCTACAGGAGCTGCCGCATTGTCGGTCATCTTCAGGGCCTCGGCAAGGTCTACAAGATCTGCCGCATTGCCCGTCATCTTCAGGACCTCGGCAAGGTCTACAGGATCTGCCGCATTGTCCGTCATCTTTAGGACCTCGGCAAGGTCTACAGGAGCTGCCGCATTGTCCGTCATCTTTAGGACTTCCGGCAAGGTCTACAGGAGCTGCCGCATTGCCCGTCATCTTCAGGACCTCGGCAAGGTCTACAGGAACTGCCGCATTGCCCGTCATCTTCAGGACCTCGGCAAGGTCTACAGGAACTGCCGCATTGTCCGTCATCTTCAGGACCTCGGCAAGGTCTACAGGAGCTGCCGCATTGTCGGTCATCTTCAGGGCCTCGGCAAGGTCTACAGGAGCTGCCGCATTGTCCGTCACAAACTGACTTCAGCTAAAGCAAACCTCAAAGTGGAAGTGTGCACGGAACTCCAAGAAAACCCAGGTGCTGCACGTTTCGTCAACAAAAATTGTCACGTTCTATGAAAAATGGGTCTATTTCAGTAATCCTAACATACAACGGCAGTGGTTGAGATTGGTCCGTCATCCTGAACCTGTTGCCAATCGTGCGCGCTTCGAGCACAAGGCAAATTGTCTGATGGAATTTCGAGGGGATAATCCATTGTGAATTTGTGCCATACGGTTGGACCATCAACGCCAACCTCTACTCTGAACAGCTAGAGTGGGTGTATGCCGTTTTGGAGGAGAAGTACCCGGCACTGGCGAACAGAAACCGCGCTCTTCTTCAACAGGACAACGCTCATCCTTACACCGCTCGAACGATCCGGGCGAAAACTCGAGATAATTGAACAGATGTCACACCCAGCACCGGAACTTGCAAATCAAAATATTACTTATTCCGGTCCATGGACCACTTCTATCGCGGGAGGCACTTCAACAACCAGAAGGAGGTGGCAGCTGGGGTGAAGGAGTTCTTCGCCTCGAAGGACAAGAAATAGTTCCGCTGCGGAATCGAAGAACTGGTGGACAGATGGCTAACGACGGTCCAACACCTTGGCCTATACTTTGAGTGCTAGTCAGCTTTCGTTATAAAGGTACGTGTGAAGACATAAAGTGATCCAAATATTGCAAAACTGTCGACTCATCCTCTGTATGTTAGACAAGCGTGGGGTTGTTGACAGTGAGAGGAAACATTCAGAATTCTCTAAAAAAGCTCTACCGGAAAAGCAGGCTATGTAAAGAAAGCCGGAGGACTGATATGAAGTACAGGAAGCAGATGACCCTTCATATAAATAAAGATATGATTAAAAAGGTGTACGGGGGTCCTAACAAAAGTTATGCACACTGTCCATTTTTGAGAAAGGTGTGAAGAAAACTTACCTTACTGCAGTTCAATGTACTACCCTCCGCTGCTAGTGACCGCTTGCAAACCGTGAGGCAGGCCCTGGATACCCCGTAGTACGCCATCTTTGTTCAGCTGTCGTATTACTCGGGTCACGTCCAACGACAGTTCGTCCAGCGCTGCGGTAGGTCCTGGATGCCCCGTAGTACGCCATCTTTGTTCAGCTGTCGTATTACTCGGGTCACGTCCAACGACAGTTCGTCCAGCGCTGAGGTAGATCCTGGATGCCCGTAGTGCGCCATCTTTGTTCAGCTCTCGTATTACTTGGGTCACGTCCAACGACAGTTCGTCCAGCGCTGAGGTAGGTCATGGATGCCCCGTAGTACGCCATCTTTGTTCAGCTGTCGTACTACTCGGGTCACGTCCAACGACAGTTCGTCCAGCGCTGAGGTAGATCCTGGATGCCCGTAGTGCGCCATCTTTGTTCAGCTCTCGTATTACTTGGGTCACGTCCAACGACAGTTCGTCCAGCGCTGAGGTAGGTCCTGGATGCCCCGTAGTACGCCATCTTTGTTCAGCTGTCGTATTACTCGGGTCACGTCCAACGACAGTTCGTCCAGCGCTGAGGTAGATCCTGGATGCCCCGTAGTACGCCATCTTTGTTCAACTGTTGTACTACTCGGTTCACGTCCAATAAAAGTTCTTCCAGCAATTCGTAGCGAACGCGACGCAGCCGATTTTTTAGCCTTGGGTAAAGATCAAAGTCGGGTGGACTAAGATCAGGCTGTATGGTGGATGGGATAAAGTTTCCCAGCCGTTTTTCGACAAAGGCCCTTGTACCGACGTAGCACCATTACCCGATGCGTTGTAATGCAGCAAGATCTCCCCGCGTCCAACAAGTTGGGGTGATTTTGACGAAATTTTTGGTCTCAACTTTGTCCTAAGAAAGAAATTGTGCTTCGGTCAAGAGTTCCTTAACTACAAACTGCTTGCAAGGTAATGTCGATCTGTGTTGGATTTTTTCCCCGCAGAGTTTCTATTTTTACGTACGCGAGCTGGTCTAACGCCGTGATTCGACCTGAAGTGCTGCACGCTTCAATTTCCAAACACTCCCACGCCCAGAGAGCAAATGATAGAGCGTCGTTCTGACACCACTGCGTTGCTGAGAGTTTGACCTTGACAAGGCGCAATCGTTTCACCGATTGCATCATCCACTTTCGTTTTAGATTAAACTGTACAGAACTTTGGTTATGATCCTCGTAAATTTATCATCTACGTCGTATAAGTTACATTAGGTCTTAATAACATTGTTTAAGTTGAGAAACGTGAAAGCTTTTTTATTCTAGCTGTTTTTCTCAGAACGAGTTTCTTTTTTTTTTTTTTTTTTTTTGCTGTTTATGTTCCTTTTTCGCAACAACTCCTGGGCACAACACTTTGAAATATTTATGGTGTATTTAGACCATGTGTCTACTCATTCTAACGCTAGATTTTGGAAATATGTAGGTTACTTTTCTTTCAATAAAAATAAAAGTTGTTAAATTTGTGTTTAACTGTGACCTTGGAGGTGATCATAATTTGGAAATTCTCTGAAGTAAATAAAATATGAGCTTTTAAAATGTGTAAAGTTTTTATAACTAATACAGATAAAAACAAATGAAGTTTTCATAATCAAATGAAAATCAGGAATTCCAGACCTGAGACGTCGCTCTGATATTTGGATCAAAGCGGCATTGGTGTAATTCCAGACCGTATCGTCAGGAATTTGGATCAGAGCGACGCGGCACTGATGATGTTGGCACCAATGGGTGGAGGAGAGCACAACCCATCAGCACGCGAGCAGTGGACAGCCTTGGGCAACAAAAGAACGAAAGTAGCGATCGATTGTGAGAGCCACACGAACAGAACCGAATTCGTCACTCTCACTCATCCGTTTCCATGGTGCATCATCTACAGGTACAGATGTGGCCATCCGAACCGTTGCCAGACGACTTGCGGCACGGAGACTACATTCAAGGAGGCTACTCTGCCGCTTAGCACTAACCAGTGAGTATCACCGGCACCGATTGCAGAGATATCCGGCCCAATCAACGTTAGATAGTTTCCAATGGCGTAGTGTTGTCTTCAGTGATGAGTCACGGTTTACACTTGGCCCCGGTGACCAGCACACACGTGTCTGGAAAAGAGCCGACCAGCGCACACGTGTCTGGAGAAGAGCCGACCAGCGCACACGTGTCTGGAGAAGAGCCGACCAGCGCACACGTGTCTGGAGAAGTGCCGACCAGCGCACACGTGTCTGGAGAAGAGCCGACCAGCGCACACGTATCTGGAGAAGAGCCGACCAGCGCACACGTGTCTGGAGAAGAGCCGACCAGCGGACACGTGTCTGGAAAAGAGCCGACTAGTGCACACGTGTCAGGAGAAGAGCCGACCAGCGCACACGTGTCTGGAGAAGAGCCGACAAGCGGACACGTGTCTGGAGAAGAGCCGACCAGCGCACGGTTCCTGCCTTTAGCGTGGAACGGCACACAGTTCGCATTCCGGGAGCGACTGTCTGGGGGAGCCGTTTCTTACGATAGACGAACATTCTCAGTAGTCCTCCGAACCACCATCACGACTGAACGGCACGTCGACGCCATTTTACGGAATGTTGTAGTGCCATACATATCGCATCATTACCAAACAATTTTCCAATAGGAGAATTCCCGGACACACACGGCGCGGCTCTCTCACGCCTGTCTCCGCTATGTCGACACTTTTCCATTTCCAGAACGATCGCCGACCTCTTATCGATTGAATATGTTTGGGACATGATGGGACGCAACATACGCCCATATCGGAATGCCAGCAAACTGGAAGAAATTTGGACATCATCTGGTATGCAATACCTCAGGACAGTATCCGTGAGCTGCGCATGTCAGCAAACTGGCAACAATTTGGACACCATCTGGCATGCAATATCTCAAGACAGTATCCGTGGGCTGAATGCGTCTACCCTCCGACAGGCAATCGCTTCTATTCGAGCCAGAGGTGACGCTGCAACGTGTTGACTTGTTCCACTCGCGTAATCGTTTTATCATATTAAATGGCCCAACTCCTCTGGAATTGCAATAATTTCCTTTTCTATTCACGTATGGGGGTTGGACAGAATAATGTGAACTATAACGAAGTAAATTTGTCCGTCATTTTGGTCCATGCCGGGGATCGAACCCGAGTCCTCTTATTTCAGAATGAGTCGCTCTACCAACTGAGCTACACAGATGTTCGTTCTCGCTGCTATCTGCCTTTATGTCGTGTGCGTCCTGCGGGGCAGGCACGTAACATCCCCCCCCCGAAAGAGGGCCTGGAGCATGGGCCCACGGGTCAGCCGTGACCATGTATCGCTGTAGGCAGTCATCCCATGGAGAACGTACACTTGAGAACTCCCAGTCAATCTGGTGTGTGGAATGCAACATCACACACATTTATTCTTCGAAGCTCTGAAGAAAGGGATTCTCTTATTTTTCCTGTCTCGCGGTGTGGAAAGAACATCACACCATTGCGAGAACTTTAACGGCCAGGTCATCCGGGAAGTTCGGGCGCCATTATAACGAAGTAAATTTCTCCGTCATTTTGGTCGACGCCGGGAATCGATCCCGAGTCCTCTTATTCCGGAATAAGTCGCTCTACCAACTGAGCTGCGCAGATGTTCGTTCTCGCTGCTATCTGCCTTTATGTCGTGTGCGTCCTGCGGGGCAGGGACGTCACAGAACACTACGCTCAGAAACGTGACTTCTAATGCAACTGGGTTCGCCGCAATACGCAAAGGTATCCACTACGCTTTGGTTGTTGTAGTTTTGTTTAGAACCTCAAGGTCCTGTTTAAGTGCATTTAAAGTGTCTTGTTGCAATATTTCTTTCAGGGCTACGTCGAAATGAGTGACCTAATGGACTTCGAATGAAGGCTAATTGTTGGTGGACGGCTAGTTGGTGCTTCAGTGGTAACAGTCGCCAGGGTAGTGGAGGTATCGAGAGCTACTGTGTCCAGCGTCATCACAGCATACCGTGTTTGTGGCAAAACCTCGTCTGCAAAATACAAGAGAGGCCGGAAAACGACCCTCACTGATAGAAACAGGAGAGCATTAAAGAGGATTGTTACCCGTAATAAGAAGACCACAGCGCCTAAAATTAGTGCGGAATCTCCAGACTCCAGTATCAACGAAAACAGTGCGCAGGGAACTGCATAAACAAGATATTCATGGCAGAGCTGCTATTGCAAAACCTCTGGTGGCCCGGATGAATGCGCAACGGCACTGGTGCCAGGACTGCTGATGCAAGGAAGCGTGTAATGCGGTCGGATGCATCCACATTCGCACTCTTCCCCACAGCAGGACGTGTTTACCTGTGGAGATTACCTTCAGAAGCGTACAACCTAGACTGTCTGCGCCCAACAGTGCAGCATGGTGGTGGTTCTGTCATATTCTGGGAGATCATATCGCGGTTTTCTGCAGGTCCCCTGATCACCCTGAAAGAACGGATGACTGGCAGGACGTGTGAACGCATTTTCGCAGCCCAAGTATATTTAATGGCTCAGGCATTGTTTCCTGCAGGATTAGTCATCTATCAAGGTGATAACGGCGCAATCCACAGAGCTCGGAATGTCCAAAAATGGTTTAAGAAACACAAAGACGAACATTCACACCTTTCTTGGCCGCTCCAATTACCAGACTTAAACACCATGGAGTCACTGTAGTCTGTGTAAGATCCAGTTATCCTTCTTCTGTATCTGTGAAGGACCTGGAGCGATTTCTGCTTGAACAATGGTGTAACATCCCACTAACCATAATCCAGGATACGTAGGCGTCCATTCTAAGGAGGATTCAGGCTGTTTTGAATGCCGAAGATGGTCCCACATCCTACTAGGTACGTAAAACCTTCTTTTCCTAGGTGTTCACATTATTCTGTCCAGCACCTGTACATTTAATTTTCATCTCGGTTGGATGAATCCTTCTGGGTGCTTCGTTTTCTTTTTGTTTGTTTTTCTTTTCGAAGAGTGTATGTGTCGTACTACAGGGTGGCGCACCTAGGAGACAGCAAGGAACAGTGATAAGCACTGAACGGTGTAGCTTCATGGGGAAAGCATTCGACTTCGGAGCAGAAGGATGCGGAATCAAGAACGCCACTGGAAAATGTGTTTTTACACAACGTAAAACTCCTTTGGGCGAAAGACTCGTGGTACAGGTTACCAGTCCGATGGACGTCCCTGTGTATAGCTGATGATGGGAGGAAGATATCTTGCGGACTGTATCATTCCAACGTTGCATTTTGGTGGATAAAACGTGAGGGTCTGCAGTTGTTTTCTGTGGTACGACTTTGGCACATCAGTTACTTTGGACAACACCATGAATGTTGCGATCTATCTTGGCATCTCAGGCAGTTTTGCGCTATCAACGTTATGGCAGTACTTTGGTGAAAAGCCGAGACTTCTGTCGGTAGGGCAACGCACCATTTCACACTACTCGCACTGCTACATACTGGTTGGGAATATGGGCTTCGAAAAATTGGAGTGACCATCCCAGAATTCTAACCGTAACACTATATCTTTTTGAATCCCTGAGACGTATTAGAGTGTCAGGCGCATGGCGAAAATCTTCTAGCAAACAGAGTTGAACTGATCACTGCTATTAAGGTCGAATGACGAAACATATCGGCGGCCATTTACAAACAGCTAGTGGAGAGTGTACCCCGAAGACCAGAGGCCGTCATAAGGGTCAAAAGTTTCATCACACGATATTAAATTTTCCTTTGGCCTTTAAGAGGTCTATACACTTGAACCAAATGGTTCCGAAAAGCTTTTGCGCACTCTTAACAGAAATGTTCGCATAGCGACAGGGTTTTACGACAGCTAATGCAAAACAATTGTTTCCCCCTCTTATCTCGGCAGTACGGACCATAAGGCTGTGGCAGTACTGATAAGCGCTTCCTTCTAGCGCTTAATCCCCTGCACCATGATCTAAGTCATTATGAAGCAGGGCTAGTCCCTCTGACACGGGCGTCATGCCACTCGGTAGAAACAAGTGACTCAAACATCTTCTCTCTCCTTATAAGAGCTTCTTTCTAGTTTTTTATTTGCTGATGCATGACCCTAGGCATGATGAGGAAGTGCAAGTCCTCCTGACCCGGGCATCATGCCACGGGGTGGAAACAAGTGAATCAAACATCTTCACTCTCCTCATAAGCGTTGCGTTTTAGTCCTTTATTCTCTGAAACACGACCCAAGGCATTATGACAATGGGATAGTCCTCCTGATACGGACATCATGCCACTGGGTAGAAACAAGTAATTCAAACATCTCTCTCTTTTCTTAGGTTCGTCGCCATTGTTATAGCCCTTTTAGCAGGTAATCAGCCATAAATGATTAGTGTCAATCATCGCCCTAAATGACCCCTTTGAATAACAAAGCTATGGAGGAAAGACCCAAGGTTTGATAGGGAAGGGCTAGTCCCCTTGACACGGACATCATGCCACTGGGTGAAACAAGTGACTCAAACATTTCTCTCTTTTCTTAGGTTCGTCGCCATTGTTATAGCCCTTTTATCAGGTAATCAGTCAGAAAGGATTAGTGTCAATCATCACCTTAAATGACCACTTTGAGTAACAAAGCTAAGGAGGAAAGACCCAAGGCATGATAGGGAAGGGCTAGTCCCCTTGACACGGACATCATGCCACTGGGTAGAAACAAGTGACTCAAACATTTCTCTCTTTTCTTAGGTTCGTCGCCATTGTTATAGCCCTTTTATCAGGTAATCAGTCAGAAAGGATTAGTGTCAATCATCACCTTAAATGACCACTTTGAGTAACAAAGCTAAGGAGGAAAGACCCAAGGCATGATAGGGAAGGGCTAGTCCCTTGACACGGACATCATGCCACTGGGTAGAAACAAATGACTCAAACATTTCTCTCTTTTCTTAGGTTCGTCGCCATTGTTATAGCCCTTTTATCAGGTAATCAGTCATAAAGGATTAGTGTCAATCATCCCCCTAAATGGCCACTTTGAATAACAAGGCTACAGGGGAAAGACTCAATGCATGATATGGAATGCATGATGATCCCCTTGACACGGACATCATGCAACTGGGTAGAAACAAGTGACTCAAATATCTCTCTCCTTTCTTAAGTTCGTCTCCATTGTTATGGCCCTTTTAGCAGGTAATCAGTCAGAAAGGATTAGTGTCAATCATCCCCCTAAATGACCACTTTGAATAACAAAGCTAAGGGGAAAGACTCAAGGCATGATAGAGAACGGCTAGTTCCCCTGACACGGACATCATGCCACTGGACAGGAATAAGCTGCTCAATCATCGTTTCTCTATCCTTCCTTAGGTTTGTCGCCGTTGTTAAAGCCCTTTTAGCAGGTAATCAGTCAGAAAACATTAGTGTCAATAATCTCACTGAACGGCTACTTTGAATAACAAAGATGAATCTTTCTGATGTGCAAGTTCACTCGTTCTACCCGCGTTCGGCGGACATCTTAGACAACAAATATGTTCGTTGTTGCTGTTGTCAGCCTATTTTGTTAGCCCCGAGTTATTGTCTTTTATCCTGTAAAAGGATTAAATAAATATTTTTTGTAGACATGCAAGCATCCGGATATTAATGATAAACATTTTGCTCTCTCATGAAGATAAACAGAAAATTTCCACTAATGATCGATTAGCGGCAAATACTTTTGATATGCAGATAACTTCCTTGAAGTCTTATACGGATAAGTGGCGTTGTTCAATGTGGCTTTGAAGGAAACTTCAGCTAAGTTCTTGTTGAAAGGCATGATATCATCGTCATCTACGTTTTCGGGCAGCAGCTCTTTTATGTAAATTATTAACAAGAATTCAAGGTAGGAAAAGTCATAAAATGAAGTTCCAAGTTTTTAGCTTATCCCCTCAAGGTTGTTGGAAGCACGTTCGCCGGTACGAGAAACTGTTTCCTACTGTTACCTTAACCGAAGGTATGAAAAACAGAAAAAATTAATTGAAAAATAAAATAAAAATTATTTCCTGGAATGCGCAATTTTCACGCCAAATCTTGAAAACATCCGCTTTCCGGAGATTTTTCTACTGGAATATACAGGAAGGTACCATCGTAAAACATCTAAATATTCTGAACCTAATTGGTGTATTATAGAACATAGAAAATATTCTAGAAAAGAGCTTTTCCCAAGTTTCCGGAACGAAGAAAATTTTAAAGTAAAATGTCATTGGTGTGTGGGATATTTTGAATTATTGGGTTGTCCGGAGAAAAACGGCGTTTCTGCACAACACAGTTCCACGACTTAAATATGTATGTTTTCTGCAGGTAGTTTTGCTGCAGACGAATGAAAGCGTGTACTGTACAGAATAAAAAAGCCGTGAAGCACATGCAGCTATTCATGAGTTAAACGAACACTGCGGTCAATTGCAATGGCTGCAAAGTTTGAAATATTGGTTATATTGTGACTTTACTAGGAACAGGGGTTTAAAACTGCTGAAGCAGTCAAAAAATAAAATAAATAACGAGGCTGAAGTTGAAGGCCTGGCGGTTATTCGGACCGACCAAACATGGTTCAAGAAATTTGCGGCTTGTGATTTAAGCTTGAAATGAAAGTAAGTTTCAGGTGGGCCCTCTGCTATTTATCTGGATCCCCTTGCAAGCATCCGTGGGAGACAATCTACAAAAAAGCTCTCGCAAATTGTCAGAAGTGAGAGTTTCTAAGATCGTATAGGTTTGCAGAAGATGACGTGTGGCACCACATGAACTCACCCCAGTTCAATCTCAACGAGGTGTCGAAGTAGAACTGGGAGTTTCAACGATAGAGAAGGTTTGCAGAAGATGCCGTGTGGCACCTTATGAGCTCACCCCAGTTAAATCTCAACGACGTGTCGAAGTAGAACTGGGAGTTTCTAAGATCGGGTAGGTTTGCAGAAGATGCCGTGTGTCACCTCATGTGCTCACCCTAGTTCAGACTCAACGACGTGCCGAAGTACACCTGGGAGTTTCTAAGATCGGGAAGGTTTGCAGAAGATGCCGTGTGGCACCCCATGGAAGGTTTGCAGAAGATGCCGTGTGGCACCTCATGAGCTCACCCCAATTTAATCGCAACGACGTGTCGAAGTAGAACTGGGAGTTTCTAAGATCGGGAAGGTTTGCAGAAGATGCCGTGTGGCACCTCATGAGCTCACCCGAGTTCAAACTCAACGACGTGTAGAAGTAGAACTGGGAGTTTCTAAGATCGAAAAGGTTTGCAGAAGATGCCGTGTGGAACCTCATGAGCTCACCCCAGTTCATTCTCAACGACGTGTGGAAATATGCAAGGAACTGCTCAGAAATCCACGCGATACTCGATTTATCAAACGAATATTTACTGTGGATGATAAGCTGTTGTATCTGCATTATCCAGATTCTTCACGACATTGGTTCACCAGACGTGAACAACATTACCTACCTCCAAACGAGGACGTTTTGAGAAAACGTTCATGCTGTCTGCTTGGTAGAATGAAGCACACCGGACAAAACATTAGTCACCCCTAACAGAAATGACAGTAGGAAGTTACCGGTTGCAAAGAGGGCGCAGTGATAGCATTGTTGGGAGAAAAATAGCAGTGACATGGTCTACAGGATCATTTCTGTCTCGTGCAGTGGTGAAGAGCAACGTGTGTGTTGAATGTAGTCTGCAATATGGGTCGTTAAGACAGACATTACTGAGTGGCAAGAGCCATCGTGTTTGACCGTGTCCTGGGTCGCAAAGTGAATGAATTCGCCCAATTTGTTGGTGTGTCGAAGCGTACTGTTCAGTGTGTCTGCAAGCAATGGTGTAGTTTGCAGTCAACTGAAAATTGGCGACCTAACCGTGGCCGGAAAACGATTCTCACCAACAGGGATTGCCGCCATGTTTCACGCCCAGTAACTGCAAATCGGTTTCAAACCTGGCAACAATTGCTCCAAACAGTCAATGAAAGTCCACTCCAACCAATTTCCTAAAGGACATTGCGACGAGAACTGCATGCGATGGACATCTGGAGAAGAGTACCACGGAAGGGGCATCTTTTAACAGCAAGTCACAAAGTTGTACGTTATCAATGGGCTCAGAGGTATCAAGACTTTACACTGGACGATTGGAAACAGGTAAACTGGTCTGATGAGTCTCTTTTTTATGCTTTCCAACCGTAGGTTGAAGAAGCGTATATGCTCCAACTTTCCTCGTCCGTCCGTCTGTCTGTCTGTCTGTCGGCACGATAACTCACGTAAAAATGGTTCCATTTCGATGAAATTTTAGCATGTGCTAGGGGACCACCTGTGGACGAACCCTATTGAAAATGGGTGAAGTTTGGTCAAAGGTCACGACATAAGAGCGGGATCCATTCAATTGCCCTTATGCGTCATAACTTGCGTAAATATGGTTCGATTTCAATGAAATTTTAGTATGTGGCAGGAGACCACCTGGAGAAGAACCCTATAGAAAATGGGAGAAATGGAGTCAAAGGTTAAGACAGAGGATCGGGATCCATTCCATCGCCTTTATCCCACACTGTTAAGGTGGACGTCAAGTAACTTTGCTTCCTATATTTCCAATGGAAAACCTTTTGTACACATTTCCTTCACAATTAGTGTGTTCCCAAGGATGGTGGAAATTTGAACATCGATTAAAATAACTTCATATTATAACTTGGAATACTTAACATTTTCTAAAACATAAGCATAATTATATTAAAAAACAATAACGTTTCCTTTGGTGGTGTTGAAACCAGAAAAAAGATGGCGCGACCTGTACTTTGATAACGTCAGTGGACAAATAAATGTTGGATTGCATAATTACGGTTATGGTTTTGAAAATATTAAGTATTCCAAGTTATGAAATCAAGCTATTTTAATCGATGTTCAAATTTTCATCCTTGGGAACGCATTAATTGTGAAGAAAATGTGCACAGAAGTTTTTCCATTGGAAGTATAGGAAGCAAAATTACTTGACGTCCACCTTAAAGTAGCAATTCTTGTATGTATGTATGTACATTTTATTTTGGAAACAGCTCTAAGAATTTTGATGAAAGTCGTTAACCTACCATTTTCTGGTACTAGAAATCGATTTAGCTTGATCTCGACTTTAGGAGAATTCGTTTAGTGGGTCAAATAACCACCCCGAATTATAACGTTTTTAGTGTCATGGCGTCGTTCCATTAATGTTACGAATGCTTAGAAATATTATGACGTCACAATCACGCGTTTGAGAATGTTGGCGCGCGGTCACACCATCTGTCTCATTACGTCACGCGTTGTGTGTGGAATCTATTAAAGTTTTATGACGTCACACTCTTGAGAGCAGATGGTCGCGATTCCCATCTGCCTCATTACGTCACGCGTCGTGTGCGTATGTCCGTCCGCACGATAACTCGCGTAACAGTCGTTCGATTTCGATGAAATTTTAGTATCTGGTAGGGGATCACCTGAGAAGGAACCCTATTTAAAGTGAACGAAATGGGGTCAAAGGTCAGTACATAGGAGTGGGATCCATTCCAGTGCTTTTATGCGTCAAAACAAACGTAAAAAAGGTTTGATTTCGATGACATTTTAGTATGTGGTATGGGACCACCTGGCAACAAACACTATTGAAAATAGGCGAAATGGGGTCAAAGGTCAGGACATAGGAGCGGAATCACTTACATCGCCATTATGCGTCATAAGTTACGTAAAAATGCTTCGATTTGGATGAAATGTTAGTATGTTGTAGGGGCCTGTCTGGGGACGAATTCTATTAAAAATGGGCGAAATGGGGTCAAAGTTAGGACACAGGAGCGGGATCTATTCCATAGCCCTTATGCATCATAACGTACGTAAAAATGTTTCGATTGCGACAAAACTTTATCATGTTATTTCGGAGGTATACCGAACTGGTTCTGTTTAATATCATCGAAATGGGATCAAAGGTCAGGGCACAGGACCGAGATTTATTCCACAGGCATTATTCTCAAAACTTGAGTGATAACTTGAGTAATGATTTGTGGTATGTTGGAAAGCGTATTATAATCAATGCATTGCATGATTTTACAAACTGGTTTTGTTTTTGTTTTTTAGTTTTTTGTACTCAAACGATTGGAGGTGACTCCCAATAAAGGCTTTAATCCTGATTGTGTCGAAGGTGCTGTTGAAACTGGAGGGAGAAGGGGGGGACTGTGCTGTTTTGGGAGTGTTCTTCGTGCCTCGAAATGGGCCCTCCCGTTGCAGGTAGGTGGTTAAATGAATGGCGTTGTCGTAAAACCAATGAAAGAAGATATGTGAGTCATAAAAGTAAACATTTTCTAAATTACGGCAGAGGCAATAATATAATATTTCGAGTTTTTAGATTTTCAAAAACAATATTTATTATAATTATTATTATTACATATTATTCAGATTTAGACGAACGTAAGAAACTACCCTGACACTAATGAAATAACTCTGAAAGTCCATCAAGCTGAATTCTGACCTCAGAAAAGTTGAATCGTAAGCGTGATTTGTGAGGGGATTAGCAACTTCTAATCTAGGATATCCACAGGTTTTATTGCACGTGTTTGATTATATTCCATCGTCTTTCATTACACGCCATCGATTTTAAAGCTAATCGATTTTCGATTTTTACACCCTATCGAATTTATAGATCTAGTCAATCGCAAGTGCCCCCTCCCACCCCACGGAGGGGATCGAGAAAAAGCCTAATTTCGCGGTGATAGCATCAAATATGCGTTTTTGTAATGGCTTTTATGACATTTAGCATGAGGTTCTCGTAATTTACACAGATTGCAATGAGATTCCTATTACATTTATGTAAAAGGTAATGAAATAGTGTTCAGCGATAGTTTAGTAAAATATTTTGTTGAGTAACAATAAAATTAACCATTGTTGCGACAGTATTCAAAAATCAAATTTCAACAATGGTTTAAACCATGAAAGAAAACGGGATTACGCCATATAATACAAATTTTGAAGATGACAATCCGATTTTTGGCGTAAATGTGACAAGGATGGTAAGTCAGATAATATTTGAAAACTTGAAAATTTTCATCGTCCTGGAGCGGATTGTCATCTTCAAAATTTGTATTATATGGCGTAATCCCGTTTTCTTTCATGATTTATCTGCTTCTCCGGGCAATCACGGGATAGGATTATTAACCTCCAGATTCGCTAAACATGAATGCCGGTTGCTTCGACTAGCGTATCCTGTGATGGTTAAATTCAAATTGATCGGAAACTTGAAACTTGGTCGTTCTGGGTGGTGTAGTGGTTAGCATACCTAGGCGTTTTCTGGGAGACGCGGGTTCGAGTCCCGCTCCAGGACGATGAAAATTTTCAAGTTTTCAAATATTATCTGACTTACCATCCTTGTCACATTTACGCCAAAAATCGGATTGTCATCTTCAAAATTTGTAATGGTTTAAACTTCCAAATTTTGAAGATGACAATCCGGTTTTTAGCACGTCTTTTGTAAAAAAAGATCGTGCTTATGTTACCGGTTTGTCCGTCCGTCCGTCTGTACCCACGATATCTATGGAACTATTAGTCCGATTTGAAAAATTCTTTTTGTATTTGGAAGCTTGAAATATGCGAACGATGATCCTTCATTTCGTTTTTCTTTACGATGTACAATTTTGCCGCTAGAGTGCGTAAATGCAGATGATGTTGAATTAAAAAATACGTTTTATTCCACATATTTGCTTCTAAACATCCGATTGAAAAAATTATTTTATCTTTCGATTCCATTTATGCCGAAGAGTATTTTAGATATAGTTACTTTTTCAAATTACGTATATATTTTCCGCTAGGGGGCATAAAAGTAAATTACATTTTCCCCGATAACTCTTCTTCTAAAACTCCGATTTGAAAATTTTTTTCTTCAGCGGATACACCTCCAAACGGAAACTCGTTTTGCATATAATTTCAAATTTTTGGTAAAGAATCCTTTGGCTACCAGGGGCGTAAGTATTAATTTTTGATTCTGATGTTTTTGCCATAAAATCTGAGCTTCTAAAATATCGATTGAAAAAATTATTTCGTGGACTGATGCCACTCACATCGATAAACCTTTTCGCAATATTTTCTTCTTAAAATATTCCACAGTTTCTCCGCCAAAGGGCGTAGGTATATATCTTTTTTTTGTCAGTATCTCTACTTCTAGGAGTCCGATTTGAAAAATTCCTTCTTTGTTGGATAGTGTTTTCAGTGTGACATGTTTTTCATATAATTTCAAAATTTTCAAGTAAACCATAGACTTTCTCCTAGAGAGCGTGAAGGTAAATTGCTTTCCTCCCCTATATCTCTGCTTCTAAATCTCCGATTTGAAAAATTCTTTCTGCACCGGATACAGCTTCTGATAGAAAATCCTTTGCACGTAATTTCCAATATTTGTGAAAAATGGTTTGGACACCAGGGGGCGTAAGCTTTTGATGCATTTGCAGCAAAATCTGAGCTCTTAAAATCTCTACTGAAAAAAATTTGTTTGTGGATCGATACTACTCACGTCAATAAATATTTTAGGAACATTTTCTTCTTAAAATAATGCATGGTTTCTACGCCAGGGGCGTAGGTGCATATCTTATTTTTGTCAATATCTCTACTTCTACTAGTCCGATTTGAAAAATTCCTTCTTTGTTGGATAGTGTTTCCGATGCAAAATGTTTTTCCTTTGAATTTAAAATTTTCAAGTAAATCATTTATTTTCCGTTAAGGGGCGCAACGGTAAATTGCGTTTTCTACGTTATTTCTGCTGCTAAAGCTTGGATTTGAAGAATTCTTCCTGTATCGCATACAACACCAGATGAAAAATATGTTCCATGTAATTTCTAATGTTTGGTAAAGAATGGTTTGGCCACCAGGGTGCATAAGTGTTAACTTCTGCCTCTTTTTTTTTTTTTTTTTTTTTTTTTTTTTATTGGAGGTTTAACGACCACCGTGAACAACTCAATGGGATATAGGCAGTCGCTCGTCCATAATTTAGGATCACTGGTTCCAGGGAAGGGAGAGAGCCAGTGCCGTAAGACAAACACAACATCCATGCCTCACCGGGATTCGAACCCTGACCTCTTTCGGACGAATGATCAGAGGCCATTGCCTTAGACCACTGCGCCACCGGGGCGGTTAACTTCTGCTTCTGATGTATTTGTAGCAAAATCTGGGCTCCTGAAAACTCGATTAAATATTTTGTTTCTTGGACCGATACCGCTCATATAAAAAAACCTTTTGAGAATACTTTCTTCTTAAAATAATGCATGGTTTTCCCACCACGGGAGGTAAAGTCACATCTTATTTTTGTCGATATCTCTGTTTCTAAGAGTCCGATTTGAAAAATTCTTTCTGTGTTGGAGAGCGTTTCCGGTGCGAAATGTTTCTCATATAAATTCATGTTTTTGTTAACGCACAAGTCTGCAACCAGAGGGCGTAAGCTCACGATTCCGTTTACAGCAATATCTGAGGGATTAAAAACTCAATTAAAAGACTTCTTTCTTCCGTCAGATACTATTGTTTTCCATACCGGTTCCATTGACTTTGAATAGCTTTGATAAATTTAATTTGCGTCAGAACGGATTCTTTTTTTTTTTTTTTTGATTGTAGGTTTAACGACCACCGTGAGCAACTCAATGGGCTATAAGCAGTCGCCCGTCCCTAATTTAGGGTCACTGGTTCCAAGGGAAGGGAGAGAGCCATTGCCGTAAGACAAACACAACATCCATGCCTCACCGGGATTTGAACCCAGACCCCTTACGGACGAATGATCAGAGGCCAGCGCCTTAGACCACTGCGCCATCGGGGCGGCCAGAACGGATTCAAAAGACGTGCTTTATTACACCCGAAAATTCGGTGTCATCTTTCTTGTTTTTTTTTTTTTTTTTTTTGTAAATATGACAAGGATGGTATATCTGAAAACTTGAAAATTTCGTCGTCCTGGAGCGGAAATCGAATCCGCCTCTCCCAGATAGCGCCCGGGTATGCTAACCACTACACCACCCAAAACGACCAAGTCCCAAATTTCCTATTAATTTATTCTTTTCCAAGTTTCCTATTATTATTTTTACTAGGACAAGCTGCCAACGGTAACCGATAACTCGGGTACATTTTGAAAATTTTGAGCAAAGCTATTGCAAAATCTAAGCTCATTAATTCGTCTGTTATAACAAAGTCTGAAAAACGAAAGCGTAAAATTTATGTATTCCAGAACACAAGTACGAAACATTCTAAAAACGAAATGCTTAAAATTTATCATGAACTACTTTCCTTCACGGCTTCACGTTGGTTGTGATCAGGTTGCATATAAACAAAGCGGAAAGACACACTCAGATCGGGAACCACGTGTTTTCATTTTGTATCGAGAAAAACAGACACACATACATATACACAAACTTCCTTTTATTATTATAGATTACGCAAGTGTTGACCTAACAACAAGAGTTGAACCACTACACAGTCTGCATATCATCTCAATATCCATCTATTAAGTTCTCCATGGAATTTGAAAATAATTATACCTTACCATTTTTGGATTTTTATTTAAAACGAGACCCTCATAGGCAAACTGTTCAATATTCAGTGTATCAAAAACCCACATCCTCTACCGTCATGATTCCATCTCAATCATCTCATCCATTAAACCAAAAACTCGCATCCATCCAATTTCAAGTACGACGAGCATTTAGCCACTCATCTACAGTAACATTACGAAATCAAGAAATAGCCAAAATTAAAATATCTGCATCTCATCATGGCTACTCAGATGACATCGTTAATTCTATAGTAAAGAAAATAAATCGCACATTAGATACCACATTAATAAAAGATCACAGACCAGTTAAATATGTGGGATCACTTCCATACATTCCCAGCATCATCAATATACTCAGAAACGTTTGTCATCTTCACAATATCGGCTTCGGTGTACGAACACACAATGTACTTTCAGGAATAAAAAATGATAGAGACGTTGTTCCTTTGGACAGCCGATATGGAGTATATGTCATCCCAATGAAGGCAATAGACATTCAAGATGAAGATCGTATATATGTTGGATCTACACTTCGCTCATTAAAATCTCGTTTAAAAGAGCACCAATACAACATAAAGACAAATTCATCAAGTACTTCCATATCAAGGCTATCAAGCAAAGGATCTTATTACCCATGTTGGAACGAAGCCAACATCCTCGCCACGCCCTACTCAAAAGCATCAATCCTACTACTAGAAAGTCTATTTATTCACAAATATATTGAAGAATGCTGCAATGATGATACTCCTTGTCACATCCCTTTACCTTGGAAAACGGTGCTTAATGAGTTATAACATATAGAGACTTACACCAATTATTTCCTTCAAACATAGTTTTTAATAAGTTGCTTGACATGTAATATATTTATCGATGTTAACAAACCTTTCACGAGATATGATGTCCATCACGAACAGGTCTAATGTTTTCTTTATGAATTTAATAATTAAATTCATCACATTAAATCATCTAGACAGTCAAATGTGTTATTTTGAATCTGTTATTAGAATAATGATCGTGTAAAGACGGCGGAAATCAACATAGAAAGTCAACGTAAACACGAAATGAACATTTACTTAGTATTACTTAGTTGACCTAACAGACGGAGTTTTTCCATTTCTTCGTTTTTCAATTCAAACAATTTTTTTAAATTAATGTTAGTGAGCCGACTTTCCTGAAACGGTTCAAGTAAAAAGCCATCTAGTTTTAATTGAAATTCCTCAATGACACGGAATTTTGGGAATCGGAAGTCGTCAAAACCTGACCGTGGACGATGTCCAATCGCATGCTAAAAATCACGGTCATCGGATGTGTCACATCGTAGCTTATGCCTGAACAACTAATTGTCCCAAGTCTCGTATAGAGAGCGCATATTTTCAATTATTACTAAAATTGGTCAGTTTTTTAATGGTCATTATTTTTATACGACGCGACCAATCACCACAATACCAACCCCATGTCACTCACTATGTCCTTCCCTTTCTCTGTGGCAAATGTCACTGCGATCGGCTGAAGATCTTTGGAGGAGATGGTAACAAACGACCCCTTCTCAACCCCCCGAAAACCGCGAGTTTTTGGACGATTATTCCTCAATGACACGGAATTTCGAGAATCGGAAAGCGTCAAAACCTGGCCATGGACGATGTCCAATCGCATGCAAAATATCATGGCGATCGGATGTGTCATCTTGTACCTATGCCCAAACAACTAATTGTCTCGAGTCTCGCAAAGAGAGATCCGCTCATATCTGGGTGGTGTAGTGGTTAACACACCCGGGCGTAATCTGGGAAACGCGGGTTCGATTCCCGCTCAAGGACGACGAAATTTTCAAGTTTTCGGATATTATCTAACTTACCATCCTTGTCATATTTACACCAATAACAGATTGCCATCTTCAAAATTTGTGTTGTTTGGTGTAATCCCGTATTTCATTCATGATTTATCTGCTCCTCCGGGGCAATCACGGGATAGGATTCTTAACCTCCAGATTCGCTAAGGATGAATACCGGTTGCTTCGACCTGCGGATCCTGTGATGGTTGTATTCAGAAACTTGGGACTTGGTCGTTCTGGGTGGTGTAGTGGTTAGCATACCCGGGCGCTATCTGGGAGAAGCGGGTTCGATTCTCGCTCCAGGATGACGAAATTTTCAAGTTTTCGGATATTTTCTGACTCACCATCCTTTTCATATTTACACAAAAAAATGGATTGTCATATTCAAAATTTGTATTGTTTGGTGTAATCCCGCATTCCATTCATGATAGTTTAAACTACTTACGTTACATCGAAATTTTATGCGTGGCATATACTTTACTGCTGTCGAGACAGATGCATGGTATCAAGAATCAGGGGATATTGCGGTATGCACGAACAGACACGTGACCATGACGAACACACACATGATGTATTGATATCGAAAACATGAATGGAATAAAGTGGGAGATTGAAAGATGATAAAACAGAGAGTTCGGAAGCCATTTCACCGAATTGTTTGCAATATTGTAGCAACAGGGCCAGCTAAAACACTTTGTGACGTACCTACCCAGGAGGAAGCACACGACATAAAAGAAGATAGCAGTCAGAATGAACTTCCGCGTAGCTCAATCGGTAGAGCGACTTATTCCGGAATGAGGGGACCCGGGTTCGAGCCCCGGTGTGGACAAAAATGACGGAGAAGTTTACTTCGTTATAAAGGCACCCGAACTTTCCGAATGACCCGGCCGTTCAAGATCTCGCAATGGTGTGATGTTCTTTCCACACCGCGAGATAGGAAAAATAAGAGAATCCCTTCTCCAGTGCTTCGAAAAATAAATGTGTGTGGCGTTGCTTTCCACACGCTAGATTGATTGGGAGTTCTCATGTGCACGTTCTACAGTGGATGGCTGCCTGCAACGATTCATGGTCACGACTGACCCATGGGCCATGCCCCCGGCCCTCTTTCGGGGGTGGAGGGTGGGGAGATGTGACGTACCTGCCCAGCAGGAAGCACACGACATAAAGGCAGATAACAGTCAGAATGAACGTCCGCGTAGCTCAATTGGTAGAGCGACTTATTCCGGAATGAGGGACCTGGGTTCGAGCCCCGGCGTGGACAAAAATGGCGGAGAAATTTACTTCGTTATAACTTTTACAACGGGTAGGAACGGAAAGGCTGAGATTACCTAGCAGTTTCTTCCTCCACTCATTGCTCAGAGTATTACATGACAGAGCCAAATTATGTACAACTTTGTATGATCGATACACTTAAAACTTGCTGATTGTTCTGATGACGTCACAGTGGAACACGCTTAAAGGGAGTGGTCACAGCTGGGGGAGCCAAAAGCTCACGTTGTTTCCTTTTGGTTGTCTTCAGAACTGTCCAGGGCATTTTTCACCCTTTCTTTTTGGTAGCAGCTTATCATTTGCCGATCGAGTGATATGTGCAAAACAGCTGCTCATTACATTTTTTTCATACAACCAGGTCAGAGGGTGTGAACACTTAGTTTGATAAATGTACAGGGTCAGAACAGAATAATGGGAACACCTACGAAAGGAAGGTTTTACGTACCTAATAGGGTGTGATTCCACCTTTAGCATTCGGGACGGACCCATACAAATCGTGGATAGTGGTTTGTGGGATGTTACACTATTATTCATGCAGAAACTGCTCCAGGTCTTTGATAGATGCAGGAGGAGGATAACAGGATCTTACTCTGTTTTCCAACACAGAAGATGATATTTAGTCAGGTGATTAGGGAAGCCAAGGAAGGTGTGAAAGTTCGTCTTCATGTTCCTATACCATGAATGGGCATTTCGAGCTCTGTGAATTGAGGCGTCATCATCCTGATAGATGGCATACCCTGCAAGAAACAATGTCTGAGCCATTGCATGGACTCGGTTGGACAAAATGGTTTTATACGCCCTGCCAGTCATCCGTCCTTTCAAAGTGATCAGGGGACCTGGCGAAAACCACGAAATGATTACCCAGAGCATGACAGAACCACCACCATGCTGCACTCTTGGGAGTAGAAAGTCTAGGTTGTACGCTTCTGAAGGTGTTTTCCACACGTAAACACGTCTTGCTGTGGGAAAGAGTGTGAATGTGGATTCATCCGACCACATTACACGCTTCCATGCATCGGTAGTTCACATTGTATACTCCTGGCACCACTGTCGTCGCCTTTGTGCATTCATCCGGGTCACCAGAGGTTTTGCAGTAACAGATCTGCCATGAATATCTTGTTTATGCAGTTCCCTGCGCACTGTTTTCGTTGATACTGGGGTCTGGAGATGCAGATTGTGTTGCGCACTAATTTTTGGAGCTGTGGTCTCCTTATTACGGGTAACAGCCCTCTTTAATGCCTTCCTGTCTCTATCAGTGAGGGTTGTTTTCCGGCCTCTTGTATTTTGTATTTTGCAGACGAGGTTTTGCCACGAACACGGTATGCTGTCATGACGCTAGAAACAGTAGCTCTCGGTACCCCCACTACCCTGGTGACTGTTGTCACGGAGAGACTAACTAACCGGCCACCAACAATTAGCTTTCTTCCAGTCGCTCATTTCGTCGTCACACTGAAAAAAGTTTTGCAACAACGCACTTTAAATGCACTTAAACAGGACCTTGAAGTTCTAAAGAAATCTATACAAATAAAACGTGGTGGATCCCTTTGCGTGCGTACGCAGCTGCATTAAAACTCACGTCTCTGAGCGTGGTGTTTTCACATCATTCTGTCCAACATCTGTAAGTTTCATATCATACTGATACTCATTATTTTTATTTTAAATTTATTAACTGTAATGTGAAAAATATAAAGTAGCTCCTTTTCTCTGTGGTAAAATAAACAAATACCAGTCACTGTTAAACTCCCAATTTTCACTGACAACTGTTCTCTTCTTTAACGTTGAGAACGTTAAAGAAGAGAACAGTTGTCAGTGAAAATTGGGAGTTTTGTTTAGAACTTCAAGAAGCACGATACGGAATAAACTGCGGGAAGGTTAGTTCCAAACGTTGCCAGCGAAATTTCACATATATTGTTTCCAGTAGAGAACCAAACATACAGGTGTGCGAGTCCTCCTTCCGTGATGCCTAGCAGAGGGTTCCATAGAAGCGTCAGAGGATCCCGCAGAAAACTACAGAATTGCGTTCATAATTTGTCTCGTGTGCATGCACATTCTGAAACCTTTAAACACAATCACAGAACTAAATCAAACCAAATATATTTATTCTGTTTTATATTATATTAATGAATATATCCTATAGATTTCATACATTTCCTTTCGGTTTCATTTTTTACTGCAGGCCAGTCATTGCGCAGTGTTACTCTACATATTATCGAATACTTTACATCGTTTGTAAACTAAAACATTTCCTTTTAGTGACATTAAGCTCATACACAATTCAAGCCGAGCTACGCGCTCCAGCAGGAGGTTTTGTCTGGGCTAAGCTTTCAAAGCCTTCGAAGAAAAGACTTCTAAGCTTTCAAAGAAGGCTTTGAAAGCTTAGCCCAGACGAAGCCTTCCGATGGAGCGCGAAAGCTCGGCTTGAATTGTGTATGAGCTTTACGCCATTCAAAGGAAGTGTTTTAGATTACTCTACATTTTTGGAACAAAATCTGCGACCAGCTTTGAGGAAGAAGCGGATACATTTTATGCAGAATCCATCCATTATTTTGCATGACAGTGCTCGAGCGCATGTTGCACATGCTTTGGATCAGTTGTTCATTCGATGGTGTTAAGAAGTGTTCTACCACCCGCTGTGACTTCGACTTGATCCCTAAAATGAAGCAACCACTTCGCGGCATTATATTCAGAACTATTGCAGACATTCTTCACGCAGCAGGCCACTCTATACAAACGATCAACCGAACAGGCACTCCGAACGCCATCCTACGACTTCCAATCGTTGGTGATGGATGTTACGCAATGCTGGTGACTACATTGAAGGACTGTAAAAATTTGAAACAGGTATGAGGTTTGTATCTGTAGTAATTATGTAATTGCCACTATTAAAATTCCATCCCTCGTGTGTTGAACAACGTCAAGCGTACATGATTGTTCTTACGATATCTCTTGCTCCCCAAATTCTTCTGAGCAGTGTAATAACGATAAATAGTATTTTATTTTAAAAATACAGAATAATTAGGACGAAGATTTAATAGTTACTGAGACGCGGATGGCCTAGTGGTCAACGTTCGTGCTTGCCACGGAGAAACCTCAGGTTCGATCCCAGGCAGGTAGGAACGCTCGAACCACTAAATATCAGCAGTGTGTCGGATGGGCACGTCAAACCGTCAGAACCCGAGTAATAAATACCGATGTCTTCCTCCCCCTTTCTATCTCACTTCGGTGTGACTTTCCTATCGGGCACTCTAGCCCAAACCTCCTAGCTTCCTATTTCTGAGGATTGTTTAAGAATTGGGGTCAGACACTCTCTTCCTAAATGCCTCTACATATGATCTGATCTGATCTAGTTACTGAGACTACAGTAAAGTGTAACCTACCAATCTTAATCTAAGTAAGTCAAACAAATGTAACTTTTGCAAAAAGTGTAACTTACACTCCAGTAATAATAAGACATTAACAAATAATTCATAGGTAAGGAAGCACTGACAAGAAGCTGAGCAGCAAAAAGCATGATAAATAAGAAAGCTATTAAAATAAATAAAATGATTGGGCCTTCACGAACTCATAAAACTCTCACAAATGTTCCATGAACTTCCAATAAAATAATAACCAATTAAAAATAATGGCAATAGAACATAACTGACTGTAATAAATAAATGGTTCCCCTAAAATTTCAAAATTACAAAAATATCATTGACCACAAAAAAATAGGAGTCGAGACGACTTGAATACTTAATAAATATAACTAATACCCTGGACGCGGTAAATATAAAGAATATATTTAAAATCCTCCGATATTAAAAATACCAAATTACTGATCCTGTCACCAATAAATCAACCAAAATGATCAGTTTAAGGCCACGGTACTTCTGGAAATTAATTGAAATGAACTCACATCACCTTACAAAGTGGCGTTATTTTTGCCCGAAATGGCTTAGTTTGCTTCATTACTTAGCACTCAGCATTTAAGCGATACATATACTTTACCACTCTAATTTCACCTTCTTTTACATTCTGATACCTCCGTGGAACACCTGTTCTTTCCTACTTTCAATGGCCGCTAGTCCTACGATCGTAACGTCTTTCCCGCTTGAGAGAGTCATCATTCAGCCATCATTCAGCCGACTGAATCTAAGTTAGGGAAAAAAATTCAAAGATCACCGTCTGATCGATTGAGGCCGCCTCAATGTTTGAACTTTCGGTTCTTGTGTATCGATTAGTTACTGAGACATAGAAACAAGAAAAATGTAAAACAGTAGATCAAAAATCGAAAATTTAAGAGAAGCGAAAGTGAGAGAGGCGTGTGGTAAGAAAATAGACATTCACACATTACTAACGTTTTTTACTGAGAGTATTGTTACTAATAATGTGCCTGTTATTTTCCTCTTTACTGAGAGTATTGTTACTAATAACGTGCCTGTTATTTTCCTCTTTACTGAGAGTATTTTTAATAATAACGTGCCTATTATTTTCCTCTTTACTGAGAATATTGTTACTAATAAGGTGCCTGTTATTTTCCTCTTTACTAAGAGTATTTTTACTAATAACGTGACTGTTATTTTTCTCTTTACTGAGAGTATTATTACTAATAACGTGCCTGTTATTTTCCTCTTTTCTGAGAGCATTTTTACTAATAACGTGCCTATTATTTTCCTCTTTACTGAGAGTATTGTTACTAATAACGTGCCTGTTATTTTCCTCTTTACTGAGAATATTGTTACTAATGACGTGCCTGTTATTTTCCTCTTTACTGAGAGTACTGTTACTAATAACGTGCCTCTTATATTCCTCTTTACTGAGAGTATTGTTACTAATAACGTGCCTGTTATTTTCCTCTTTACTGAGAGTATTGTTACTAATAACGTGCCTGTTACTTTCCTCTTTACTGAGTGTATTTTTACTAATAACGTGCCTGTTATTTTTCTCTTTACTGAGAGCATTGTTATTAATAACGTGCCTGTGTTTTTCCTCCTTACAGAGAGTATGTTTACTAATAACGTGCCTCTTATATTCCTCTTTACTGAGAGTATTTTTACTAATAACGTGCCTGTTATTTTCCTCTTTACTGAGAGTATTGTTACTAATAACGTGCCTGTTATTTTCCTCTTAACTGAGAGTATTGTTACTAATGACGTGACTGTTATTTTCCTCTTTACTGAGAATATTGTTACTAATAAGGTGCCTGTTATTTTCCTCTTTACTAAGAGTATTTTTACTAATAACGTGACTGTTATTTTTCTCTTTACTGAGAGTATTATTACTAATAACGTGCCTGTTATTTTCCTCTTTTCTGAGAGCATTTTTACTAATAACGTGCCTATTATTTTCCTCTTTACTGAGAGTATTGTTACTAATAACGTTCCTGTTATTTTCCTCCTTACTGAGAATATTGTTACTAATGACGTGACTGTTATTTTCCTCTTTACTGAGAGTACTGTTACTAATAACGTGCCTCTTATATTCCTCTTTACTGAGAGTATTGTTACTAATAACGTGCCTGTTATTTTCCTCTTTACTGAGTGTATTTTTACTAATAACGTGCCTGTTATTTTTCTCTTTACTGAGAGCATTGTTATTAATAACGTGCCTGTGTTTTTCCTCCTTACAGAGAGTATGTTTACAAATAACGTACCTATTATTTTCCTTTTTACTGAGAGTATTTTTACTAATAACGTGCCTGTTATTTTCCTCTTTACTGAGAGTATTGTTACTAAGAACGTGCCTATTATTTTCCTCTTAACTGAGAGTATTGTTACTAATGACGTGACTGTTATTTTCCTCTTTACTGAGAATATTGTTACTAATAAGGTGCCTGTTATTTTCCTCTTTACTAAGAGTATTTTTACTAATAACGTGACTGTTATTTTCCTCTTTACTGAGAGTATTATTACTAATAACGTGCCTGTTATTTTCCTCTTTTCTGAGAGCATTTTTACTAATAACGTGCCTATTATTTTCCTCTTTACTGAGAGTATTGTTACTAATAACGTTCCTGTTATTTTCCTCCTTACTGAGAATATTGTTACTAATGACGTGACTGTTATTTTCCTCTTTACTGAGAGTACTGTTACTAATAACGTGCCTCTTATATTCCTCTTTACTGAGAGTATTGTTACTAATAACGTGCCTGTTATTTTCCTCTTTACTGAGTGTATTTTTACTAATAACGTGCCTGTTATTTTTCTCTTTACTGAGAGCATTGTTATTAATAACGTGCCTGTGTTTTTCCTCCTTACAGAGAGTATGTTTACAAATAACGTACCTATTATTTTCCTTTTTACTGAGAGTATTTTTACTAATAACGTGCCTGTTATTTTCCTCTTTACTGAGAGTATTGTTACTAAGAACGTGCCTATTATTTTCCTCTTAACTGAGAGTATTGTTACTAATGACGTGACTGTTATTTTCCTCTTTACTGAGAATATTGTTACTAATAAGGTGCCTGTTATTTTCCTCTTTACTAAGAGTATTTTTACTAATAACGTGACTGTTATTTTCCTCTTTACTGAGAGTATTATTACTAATAACGTGCCTGTTATTTTCCTCTTTTCTGATAGCATTTTTACTAATAACGTGCCTATTATTTTCCTCTTTACTGAGAGTATTGTTACTAATAACGTGCCTGTTATTTTCCTCTTTACTGAGAATATTGTTACTAATGACGTGACTGTTATTTTCCTCTTTACTGAGAGTACTGTTACTAATAACGTGCCTCTTATATTCCTCTTTACTGGGAGTATTGTTACTAATAACGTGCCTGTTATTTTCCTCTTTACTGAGTGTATTTTTACTAATAACGTGCCTGTGTTTTTCCTCCTTACAGAGAGTATGTTTACTAATAACGTACCTATTATTTTCCTTTTTACTGAGAGTATTTTTACTAATAACGTGCCTGTTATTTTCCTCTTTACTGAGAGTATTGTTACTAAGAACGTGCCTATTATTTTCCTCTTAACTGAGAGTATTGTTACTAATGACGTGACTGTTATTTTCCTCTTTACTGAGAATATTGTTACTAATAAGGTGCCTGTTATTTTCCTCTTTACTAAGAGTATTTTTACTAATAACGTGACTGTTATTTTCCTCTTTACTGAGAGTATTGTTACTAAGAATGTGCCTATTATTTTCCTCTTAACTGAGAGTATTGTTACTAATGACGTGACTGTTATTTTCCTCTTTACTGAGAATATTGTTACTAATAAGGTGCCTGTTATTTTCCTCTTTACTAAGAGTATTTTTACTAATAACGTGACTGTTATTTTCCTCTTTACTGAGAGTATTATTACTAATAACGTGCCTGTTATTTTCCTCTTTTCTGATAGCATTTTACTAATAACGTGCCTATTATTTTCCTCTTTACTGAGAGTATTGTTACTAATAACGTGCCTGTTATTTTCCTCTTTACTGAGAATATTGTTACTAATGACGTGACTGTTATTTTCCTCTTTACTGAGAGTACTGTTACTAATAACGTGCCTCTTATATTCCTCTTTACTGGGAGTATTGTTACTAATAACGTGCCTGTTATTTTCCTCTTTACTGAGTGTATTTTTACTAATAACGTGCCTGTGTTTTTCCTCCTTACAGAGAGTATGTTTACTAATAACGTACCTATTATTTTCCTTTTTACTGAGAGTATTTTTACTAATAACGTGCCTGTTATTTTCCTCTTAACTGAGAGTATTGTTACTAATAACGTGCCTGTTATTTTCCTCTTTACTGAGTGTATTTTTACTAATAACGTGCCTGTGTTTTTCCTCCTTACAGAGAGTATGTTTACTAATAACGTACCTATTATTTTCCTTTTTACTGAGAGTATTTTTACTAATAACGTGCCTGTTATTTTCCTCTTAACTGAGAGTATTGTTACTAATAACGTGCCTGTTATTTTCGCTTACAATATATGCAAAGACTAGTAGCACACTTTTAGTAGAATATACAAGGAAATAGTAACAAAGCATATTTATAAATGCAAAAAAAAAAAAGTTCTCAAAATATTAAAGATAGATCAAACAGAAGTCATCGCTCTTTCCACGTTTATAAGTGAGTCATATCAAAATTCTCATTGGTCGCCACCCGGAATCGAACCCAGGTCTTCCAGTTACGCGCCGGATATGCTTCCTCTGCACCACAGCGGCCTTGAATTCGTCCAGACTCACAAACACTAACTGCCAAACCAATTGGCAGATTGCTTCTTGTGGCCGCGCACAATGCTGGGGATTCACCAAAGATGGTAAGCAGCAAATGAACAAATAATTAGAAGGCGAATGAATAATTAATACAGACAATTGACCTGGACTAGGAACATCAAACAGAAGTCATCGCTCTTTCTACGTTTATAAGTGAGTCATGGAAAAGTTCTCATTGGCCGCCACCGGGAATCGAACTCAGGGTCTTCCAGTTACGCGCCGGACATGCTTCCACTGCACTACAGCGGCCTCGAATTAATCCAGACTCACAAATACTAACTGCCAAACCACAAGGCAGGTTGCTTCTTGGAGCCCCGGACAATGCTGTGGATATAAAAAAATAAAAAAATTAAGAGAATTTCTTCTGTTTGACGTTCCTAGTCCACGTCAAATGTCTGCATTAATTAGGAAAGATAGATTATGTCTCTCTCAGGTATTAGAATATAATGACATTTGGACAATCAGTTAGTACTTCAAAAATAATCGTGTAAACGTATTTTAGCTACAAACAATAACAAAACTTAGTTTCGACAATTGCTTCGTAGCTGTTCGAAAGGCTCAATTTTAATTATTTTTTCTCGCGTTTGTCGACCTACAAATGTCACAATTTTTTTGAGGAAAAGCGAGCGGGAAATCATCTTTTCTTTTGATGAACTAGTGATATCAATTGTGACATTGAAAAAGTGGTTCCGCTAAATTTACTTTCCGCCTTCCGCATCCAAGTACAATGGGAAAATCCAAGTTTTGCACCTTTGCACTTAAAGCAAAAGAACCACGCCTTTCTTCAAAGGTTCTTTTTCCTTTTCCTTTATTATGAAACCTTGTAAATTTTTCCTACCATATTTAGCTACTGTTTTAAATGCTGCCACTCTGGTTGAAGTTTTTTTTGTTTTCGTAGGAAAGTAATGAGACATTTCAAATTATTTTGCGAAGTTTATTGTTTCAATTTAAATTCTTACTCTACATTCAATTATAAAAAGGACTTTATACTCATGCAATTAATAGCACATTTTACCCTGAGCCTAGAGAAATGAGCGCTCCTGGAAATCGAACGGTGGCGCTGGTGAAGCTCACAGAGCAGTACATACAGGGTGCATAGGAAAGTCCCCTTAGCCTGGAATTACTTGCAAACGGAGAGAGGTACAGTTATGCAAGTTAGATAATGGTATAGTAAAGCGACTACGCCCAATCAAATGCAACCAATAACAGCGCCCCTAGTGGTGAAATGCGGAAGTTAGCCATTGCAAATCGAAAATGAAAAGAGATAGAGCACAATTTTCAATCACAAAGTTGTAAAGCATCAATTAATTAGTAGAAAACGACATTTGTTTTACACGGATAAGATAAATTGTCGCCTGAATACCTTAAAATGTCCGAAATCGATGCGCGACCTTTTGTGTGAACGTTTAAAAGGAACAGGCATAGGTATGAGCAAATACACCCTATTTATTGCATAAATGCGTACTTATGTCAATACAGTTTGATGACGTCAGACAAAACAAAAACAAAAAAGGCAAACTGGCGCACAGTGAAAAAAGTTAATGTCGAGTATGTTCGAAGAGTTCGCCATTGCCCACGATACACATTTGTATTCGTGAAAGTAACTCTGCATGCACATTCCTCAGCATGGAAGGTGTCGCACAATTGGAAGCATCTGTAACACGACGACGTAGACTTGTAGGCAATGTTGCATACACCCGTTTTTTTACGTACCCCCAGAAATCCAAGCTCGCCGTTCTCACACAACGCACGTAGACCTTAAACTTCTGATCAGGGTACATCCTGCTCCTGGTTTTTATATCGTAGGTTCTGTACAACGTCGCAATCTGCATTTGCATACGGCTACACTTGCGAAATGGGAATATGCAGATTGGAATCGTCGCGCATCGATTTCGGACATGTTAGGGTATTCAGGCGACAATTTAGCTTATCCTTGTGAAACAAATGTCGTTTTGTACTAATTGATTGATGCTCTACAACTTTGTAATTGGAAATTTTGCTCTGTCACTTTTTGTTTTCGATTTGCAATGGCTAACCCACATTTCGCCACTAGGGGCGCTGCTATCGGTTGCATTCGATCGGGCGTAGTGGCTTTACTATACCGTTATCTCACTTGCATAACTGTACCTCTCTCCGTTCGCAAGTTATTCCAGGCTAAAGGGACTTTTCTATGCACCCTGTACGCAACCCAAGGACCGACTTTCGGTTAGTAGAGTGTTCGGAGTCAGAATGGGAAAAGCTGCAGCTTTATCGAAGTTTGATAATGAACACATTGTGATGGCATGACGCATCGGCACTACGATTTTGGAAACGGAGCGACATGTCGGTTGTTCACGTGCCGCTGTAGTGAATACGTATCAAAAGTGGTGCAGAGGTGGCCATACAACGAACCATCGTCCAGCCATGTGTCGTCTGTAGCTCATTGATGCCAGAGGGGGAGAGGAGACTGTGGCGCATTGTTCACAGCGATCGCAGGGCCATAGTGCGACAAATCACCCGCAGCTACAACAGGGGTGATCAGGGCAATGTGTCACAGCACACCGTTGACCGCAGCCTTCTGCGTAGCTGAATACCCAGCCGTGTCCTCATGATCACTGCAAGTCATCTCCAACAACGCATGAAACGGGCCGAAGATCATCGAGATTGGACTGCGGATGTTTGGAAGAAAGTGGCCTGGTCAGACGAAACAAGATTCCTGGTGCATTACGTAGACGTCCTAGCGCGGATACGTCGGTTACCAACGGAGGCTATGGCAGCTAGATGCTCTGTTGAGCGGAAATAGGTGAAGCACGTCTTGACACGTGCTTCACCTCTGTAGTACGTCACGTCATCTCCCTCTTATATTGAACCCACGTCTCTTCTCTTCGGAGTGAGTTGCTCTAACCGACTAAGCTACACTGACGGAATGTATCGCTGCAGATTTGTCGTCTTGACACGTGCCTCACCTCTGTAGTACGTCACATCATCTCCCTCTTAGATCGAAACCGCGTCTCCTCTCTTCGGGGTGGGTTGCTCTAACCGACTAAGCTACACCGACGGAATGTATCGCTGCAGATTTGTCATCTTGACACGCGCTTTAATTCTGTAGTACGTCACATCATCACCCACTCAGATCGAACCCGCGTCTCTTCTCTTCGGAGTGAGTTGCTCTAACCGACTAAGCTACACTGACGGAATGTATCGCTGCAGATTTGTCGTCTTGACACGTGCCTCACCTCTGTAGTACGTCACATCATCTCCCTCTTAGATCGAAACCGCGTCTCCTCTCTTCGGGGTGGGTTGCTCTAACCGACTAAGCTACACCGACGGAATGTATCGCTGCAGATTTGTCATCTTGACACGCGCTTTACCTCTGTAGTACGTCACATCATCTCCCACTCAGATCGAACCCGCGTCTCTTCTCTTGGGAGTGAGTTGCTCTAACCGACTAAGCCACACTGACGGAATGTATCGCTGCAGATTTGTCGTCTTGACACGTGCTTCACCTCTATAGTACGTCACATCATCTCCCTCTTAGATCGAAACCGCGTCTCCTCTCTTCGGGGTGGGTTGCTCTAACCGACTAAGCTACACCGACGGAATGTATCGCTGCAGATTTGTCATCTTGACACGTGCCTCACCTCTGTAGTACGTCACATCATCTCCCTCTTAAATCGAAACCGCGTCTCTTCTCTTGGGAGTGAGTTGCTCTAACCGACTAAGCTACACCGACGGAATGTATCGCTGCAGATTCGTCGTCTTGACACGTGATTCACCTCTGTAATACGTAACAGTTGCAAAAGCAAATCTGATCTGTGGTGGCTCAATACATAACTTACCAGAGGTAAAGGATCTGATGGTAACGTGTTGGCACAATGTACCACAAGACAGCTTTAGAAATCTTGTAGTGTCCACACTGTGCGCCGCATAAGATATGTTTTGACTGACTGCGGAGGACCAACATCATATTAGGCAGATGGTCATAATGTTTTTGCTCTTCGATGTATACGGGTGGGACTGGATTTTGACATTTCCTTGATATTTTGCTCTGCTTAGCAAAGAAATTATTTTCCACTACTCACATTAAAGCATAATTGAGTACAAAAATAAGTGCATCCTGTCTCATTTCTTCAAAAAAAAAGTGTTACAAGAAATCAGCAGTTACCTTATTCATCTGTGCTACATCTACAATTGGAGTTGAAGTAAAATCGCAAAAGAAGTAGCATAAGCGATGCTGAAAATATTTTCGTTAGAGAGAAGCTGAAAACATTTTTGTAAGAGAAGCTGAAAACGTTTTTGTTAGAGAGAAGCTGAAAACGTTTTTGTAAAAGAGAAGCTGAAAGCATTTTCTGTAGAAAAAGGCTGGACACGTTCTTGTTAGAGAGAAGCTAAAAACGCTTTCTTTAGAGAGAAGCTGAAAACGGTTTTGTTGGAGGGAAGATGAAAACGTTTTTGTTAGAGAGAAGCTGAAAGCTTTTGTGTTAGGCAACAGCTGTAAACTATTTCGTTAGGGAAAAGCTGAAAGCGGTTTTGTTAGAAATAAAGCTCAAAGTGTTTCTTTACACAGAAGCTCAAAACGATTTTGTAAAAAGCTGAAAATAGATAGCAGCTGAAAACATGTTCATTAAAGAGAAGCTGAAAATGTTTTTGCTAGAGCGTAACTGAAAACGAGATATTTTTTGAAACCTTGTATGTTTGGAAGTCTTGGAGAGAAGCTGAAAACGTTTTTCTTAGAGAGACGCTTGAAACGTTTTTCTTAGAGAGACGCTGAAAACGTTCTGGTTAGAGAGAAGCTGAAAACTATTTTGTTAGAGAGAAGCTGAAAAAGTTTTCTTTACAGAGTAGCTGAAAACGGTTTTGTTAAAGAGAATATGAAAACTTTTTGTTAAAGAGAAGATGAAAACTTTTTGTTATACAGTAGCTCTAAACGATTTCGCTAGGGAAAAGCTGAGAACTTATTTTAGACAGAAGCGAAAACGATTTTGTTAGAGAGAAGTTGAAAACCTTTTGACTAGAGAAAAGCTGCAAACATTTTTAGAGAGAAGCTCAAAATCTTTTTGTTAGAGATATGCTCAAAAGGTTTTACATGGGCAGAAGCTGAAAAGGTTTTCGTTAGAGAAAAGCTGCCAAAATGTTTGTTAGAGAAAAGTTCAAAACAGTTTGATTAGAGAGAAGCTGAGAACGTTTTATTTAGACAGAAGCTGAAAATGTTTTTGTTAGAGAAAAACTGAAAACTTTTTGTTAGAGAGAATTTCAAAAGGTTTTATTTAGGCAGTAGTTGAAAACCTTTTCCTCGGAGAAAATCTGCAAACTTTTTGTTAAAGAGAACTGAAAACGTTTTTGTTAGAGAGAAGCTCAAAGCGTTTTTGCTACGTGTGGATAATATTCTTTTCCATCAACAATAATATCTTTTTTTTTATAGACATTGCTTGAGGCAACGTTCCGTTGTTCGTCCTTCGGTTTTTACTGCCAGGGCGAGGTCCCTTCGGACAACGAGCCTTCATTACACGGTGAACACCTTTTCATTCCCTTACTGTTTTTATCTTACATGTGAGGGCCAAGGTCTCGTGATCACTTCACTGCCAAAACACGTCGTAAACAGACCGCCTCATCAAAATGCTATGATTTGTTGCATACTGTTTCGCTTTTTCTTCGTGCCTTCCGGGTGAAGGAAGTCTTCGAAGCATTTGATCGAAGCTATCATGATCACGTATTGCCTTTTAAACAGTCGTAAAATACATTGGCTGTCATTAGCGACTGAAAGGCGAACTGGAATCGGCCAGTCCTTCCGATAAGCGAGATGCTTTTCTACGGAACTGAATTTGTAACGAAAAAAAATATTTTTCCCGATTGCTTGTGAATAAAATATTTCCTATTTCAAAAGGAAAATTACAAAGGGTATTCTGAAAGTAATGCCTGCATATTTATATACAAACCCAGCGGAAAAGTATCAAATTGAAACAAAACAAGATCAACGCTCAGAATTTCTACTTTAACACATATTTTATTTCTCTACATAGACCCATTCACTTTCGATACAGATACCCCAACGCTTTTAACGAGCTTTTTTAAAACCGCTTTGTAAAAATCTTCAGGTTGTTCTTGAAACCCCTTCTTCGTAGCGACTTGAACATCTTTGTCACAGGTGAAAATAATTCTTTTCAGATGTCTCTTGAGAGCAGAAAATGACCAAAAGTCGGAAGGCTCCGAATCTGGGCTGTAGGTTGGATGTTCAACAACTTTAAACCCGATTTTCTGTATTGCCTCTGAAGTGGAAGCACAGGCGTGGAGTTTGGAGTTGCCCTGTTGCAGAATGATTGGCTCTTTCACACCGCGCACGAGGTTTATTCTTTGCTTTAATCTTATTTAAGGTATACACGTAGCTCTCAGAGTTGATAGACGCACCTCTGACCATGTACTCCTGATGAATAATGCCTCTGTAGTCCCAGAACAAAGTGAGCATGCACTTACCGGCAGAAATTTGAGTTTTGAATTTTTTCGGTCGAGCAGAAGATGAGTTGCTGTATTTCAGCGATTGATTTTTCATTTCTGGTTCATAATAGTCAACCCGACTCTGATCACCAGTCACAACTCTTTGGAGAAATTCACCGCCGTATTTTTTATGGTGAACAAGCAACCGTTGGCATGTTCCAATTCTTGATTTCTTCATTTCAGTCGTTAGGGGACTCTGTTCCCGACGAGCACACACGTTGTTGTATTTTAAAACGTTAACAATGCCATTGACACCACCTAAATTAATGTTCAGCTTACCTACTATGGTTATCTGAGTTATTCTTCGCTTTTCCCCGATAAGCTCATCGGCTTTTTGCCTGTTCAAATTGCAAGTTGAAATCACGGACCTCCCACTCCACGGCTGATTCTTTACGACCAACATTCCTCCACTGTCGTTTGCTTTCCTTACCCAACGACGAACAGTGCTTATGTCCAAAGTTCCAGAACCATAATCCGCCACTTTTACTGGCCTCCCACTCTGCGGTTGTTTCTTTACGGCCAGTCTTCCTCCGCTGTCCTTTGATTTCCTTGCCCAACGACGAACAGTACTTATGTCCAAAGTTCAGGAACCATACACTGCCACTATTAGTGTCCTTCCACTCTGCGGTTGATCCTTTACGGCCAACATTCCTCCACTGTCATTTGATTTCCTTACCCAACGACGAATAGTGCTTATGTCTAAAGTTGCAGAACCACAAACTCACACTATTAGTGTCCTCCCACTCTGCGGTTGATCCTTTACAGCAAACATTCCTTTACTGTCCTTTGATTTCCTTACCCAACGACGAACCGTACTGATGTCCAAAGTTTCAGAACCATAAACTGCAGCTATTACTAGCCTCCCACTTAGCGGCTGATCCTTTATGGCCAACATTCCTCCACTGTCCTTTGATTTTCTTACCCAACGACGAGCATGTCCAAAGTTCCAGAACCATAAACTTCCACTATTGCGGGCCTCCCACTTTGCGGTCGATTCTTTACGGCCAACATTCTTTATAAACGTGGAAAGAGCGATGATTTCTGTTTGATGTTCCTAATCCACGTCGCTTGTCTGTATTAATTATTCATTCGCCTCCAAGTTATTTGTTCAGTTGCTGCTTACCATATTTGGTGAATCCTCAGCATTGTGCGGGGCTCCAAGAAGCAACCTGCTAAGTGGTTTGGCAGTTTGTCGTATGTGAGTCTGGAGAATTCGAGGCCGCTCTGGTGCAGAGGTAGCATGTCCGGCGAGGAAACTGGTCTACACTAGGTTCGTTTCCCGGTTGCGGCAGATGAGAATTTTTCCGTGACTCACTTATAAACGTGGAAAGATCGATGACTCTTGTTGGATATTCCTCCACTGTCCTTTCATTCTCTTCCCCAACGACGAATATTGGTTATGTCTAAAGTACCAGAACCATACACTGCCATTATTACAGGCTTCCCAGTCTGCGGTTGTTTCTTTACGGCCCACATTCCTCCAATGACCTTTGATTTCCTTACCCCACGACAAATAGTGCTTATGTCTAAAGTTACATAACCACAAACTGCCACTGTTAGTGTCCTCCCACTCTGCGGTTGATCCTTTACGGCCAGCATTCCTCCATTGTCCTTTGATTTCCTCACCCAACGACGAATAGTGCTTATGTTCTCTAAAGTTCCAGAACCATAAACTGCCACTATTACAGACCTCCCACTCTGCGGTTGATTCTTTACGTCCAGCATTCCTCCATTATCCTTTGATTTCCTCACCCAACGACGAATAGTGCTCATGTTCTCTAAAGTTCCAGTACCATAGACTGCCACTATAACAGACCTCCCACTCTGCGGTTGATTCTTTACGGCCAGCATTCCTCCATTGTCTTTTGATTTCCTCACCCAACGACGAATAGTGCTTATGTTCTCTAAATTTCCAGTACCATAAACTGCCACTATTACAGACCTCCCACTCTGCGGTTGATTCATTACGGCCAGCATTCCTCCATTGTCCTTTGATTTCCTTACCCAACGACGAATAGTGCTTATGTCTAAAGTTCCAGAACCATAAACTGCCACTATCACAGACATCCCACTCTTCGGTTGATCCTTGACGGTCAACATTCCTCCACTGTTCTTTGATTTCCTTACCCAAGAAGAATAATGCTTATGTCTAAAGTTACAGAACCACAAACTGCCACTATCAGTGGCTTCCCACTCTGCGCTTGATCCTTTATGTCAAACAATCCTTTACTGACCTTGATTTATCTACCCACGAACGAACAGTGCTCATGTCTTAAGTTTCAGAAACATAAACTGCTACTATTACTAGCCTCCCACTCCGCGGCTGATCCTTTACGGCCAGCAATTCTCCCCTGTCCTATGATTTCTTTACCCAACGACGAATAGTGCTTATGTCTAAAGTTACAGAACCACAAACTGCCACTATTAGTGTCCTCCCACTCTGCGGTTGATCCTTTACGGCCAGCATTCCTCCATTGTCCTTTGATTTCCTCACCCAAAGACGAACATGTCCAAAGTTCCAGAACCATAAAGTGGCACTATTGCGTGTCTCCCACGCTGCGTTTGATTCTTTACGGCCAACATTCGTTATAAACGTTGAAAGAGCAATGATTTCTGTTTGATGTTCCTAATCCACGTCAATTGTGTGTATTAATTATTCATTCGCCTTCTAATTATTTGTTCAGTTCCTGCTTACCATCTTTGGTGAATCCCCAGCATTGCGCGGGGCTCCAAGAAGCAACCTGCCAAGTGGTTTGGCAGTTTGTCGTATGTGAGTCTGGAGAATTCGAGGCCGCTCTGGTGCCATAGGTAGCATGTCCGGCGAGGAAACTGGACGACACTAGCTTCGTTTCCCGGTGGTGGTCGATGAGAATTTTTCCGTGACTCACTTATAAACGTGGAAAGATCGATTACTCCTGTTGGATATTCCTCCACTGTCCTTTCATTCTCTTCCCCAACGACGAATAGTGCTTATGTCTGAAGTTCCAGAACCATACACTACCACCATTACCGGCTTCCCACTCTGCAGTTGATTCTTTACAGCCAGCATTCCTCCACTGTCCTTTGATTTCCTTACCTAACGACGAATAGTGCTGATGTCTAAAGTTACAGAACCACAAACTGCCACTATTAGTGTCCTCCCACTCTGCGGTTGATCCTTTACGGCCAGCATTCCTCCATTGTCCTTTGATTTCCTCACCCAACGACGAATAGTGCTTATGTTCTCTAAAGTTCCAGAACCATAAACTGCCACTATTACAGACCTCCCATTCTGCGGTTGATTCTTTACGGCCAGCATTCCTCCATTGTCCTTTGATTTCCTCACCCAACGACGAATAGTGCTTATGTTCTCTAAAGTTCCAGAACCATAAACTGCCACTATTACAGACCTCCCACTCTGCGGTTGATCCTTTACGGCCAGCATTCCTCCATTGTCCTTTGATTTCCTCACCCAACGACGAATAGTGCTTATGTTCTCTAAAGTTCCAGAACCATAAACTGCCACTATTACAGACCTCCCATTCTGCGGTTGATTCTTTACGGCCAGCATTCCTCCATTGTCCTTTGATTTCCTTACCCAACGACGAATAGTGCTTATGTTCTCTAAAGTTCCAGAACCATAAACTGCCACTATTACAGACCTCCCACTCTGCGGTTGATTCTTTACGGCCAGCATTTCCTCCATTGTCCTTTGATTTCCTTACCCAATGACGAATAGTGCTTATGTCTAAAGTTCCAGAACCATAAACTGCCACTATTAGTGTCCTCCCACTCTGTGGTTGATCCTTTACGGCCAGCATTCCTCCATTGTCCTTTGATTTACTCACCCAACGACGAATAGTGCTTATGTTCTCTAAAGTTCCAGAACCATAAACTGTCACTATTAGTGTCCTCCCACTCTGCGGTTGATCCTTTACGGCCAGCTTTCCTCCATTGTCCTTTGATTTCCTCACCCAATGACGAATAGTGCTTATGTTCTCTAAAGTTCCAGAACCATAAACTGCCACTATCACAGACTTCCACTCTGCGGTTGATTCCTTTACGGCCAGCATCCCTCCATTGTCCTTTGATTTTCTTACCCAACGACGAATAGTGCTTATGTCTAAAGTTCCAGAACCATAAACTGCCACTATCACAGACTTCCCACTCTGTGGTTGATCCTTTACGGCCAGCATTTCTCCATTGTCCTTTGATTTTCTTACCCAACGACGAATAGTGCTTATGTCTAAAGTTCCAGAACCATAAACTGTCACTATTAGTGTCCTCCCACTCTGCGGTTGATCCTTTACGGCCAGCATTCCTCCATTGTCCTTTGATTTACTCACCCAACGACGAATAGTGCTTATCTTCTCTAAAGTTCCAGAACCATAAACTGTCACTATTACAGTCCTCCCACTCTGCGGTTGATTCTTTACGGCCAGCATTCCCTCCATTGTCCTTTGATTTACTCACCCAACGACGAATAGTGCTTATGTTCTCTAAAGTTCCAGAACCATAAACTGCCACTATTACAGACCTCCCACTCTGTGGTTGATCCTTTACGGCCAGCATTTCCTCCATTGTCCTTTGATTTCCTTACCCAATGACGAATAGTGCTTATGTCTAAAGTTCCAGAACCACAAACTGTCACTATTAGTGTCCTCCCACTCTGCGGTTGATCCTTTACAGCCAGCATTCCTCCATTGTCCTTTGATTTACTCACCCAACGACGAATAGTGCTTATGTTCTCTAAAGTTCCAGAACCATAAACTGCCACTATTACAGACCTCCCACTCTGCGGTTGATTCTTTACGGCCAGCATTTCCTCCATTGTCCTTTGATTTCCTTACCCAACGACGAATAGTGCTTATGTCTAAAGTTCCAGAACAACAAACTGTCCACTATTAGTGTCCTTCCCACTCTGCGGTTGATCCTTTTACTGCCAGCATTCCTCCATTGTCCTTTGATTTACTCACCCAACGACGAATAGTGCTTATGTTCTCTAAAGTTCCAGAACCATAAACTGCCACTATTACAGACCTCCCACTCTGCGGTTGATTCTTCACGGCCAGCATTCCTCCATTGTCCTTTGATTTCCTTACCCAACGACGAATAGTGCTTATTTCTAAAGTTCCAGAACCATAAACTGCCAATATTACAGACCTTCCAAACTGCGGTTGATCCTTTACTGCCAGCATTCCTCCATTGTCCTTTGATTTTCTTACCCAACGACGAATAGTGCTTATGTCTAAAGTTCCAGAACCATAAACTGCCACTATCACAGACTTCCCACTCTGCGGTTGATCCTTTACTGCCAGCATTCCTCCATTGTCCTTTGATTTTCTTACCCAACGACGAATAGTGCTTATGTCTAAAGTTCCAGAACCATAAACTGCCACTATGACAGACCTCCCACTCTGCGGTTGATCCTTTACGGCCAGCATTCCTCCATTGTCCTTTGATTTCTTTACCCAACGACGAATAGTGCTTATGTCTAAAGTTCCAGAACCATAAACTGCCACTATTAGTGTCCTGCCACTCTGCGGTTGATCCTTTACTGCCAGCATTCCTCCATCGTCCTTTGATTTCCTTACCCAACGACGAATAGTTCTTATGTTCTCTAAAGTTCCAGAAGCATAAACCGCCACTATGACAGACCTCCCACTCTGCGGTTGATTCTTTATGGCCAGCATTCCTCCATTGTCCTTTGATTTCTTTACCCAATGACGAATAGTGCTTATGTCTAAAGTTCCAGAACCATAAACTGCCACTATTACAGACTTCCCACTCTTAGGTTGATTCTTCACGGCCAGCATTCCTCCATTGTCCTTTGATTTCCTTACCCAACGACGAATAGTTCTTATGTCTAAAGTTCCAGAACCATAAACCGCCACTATGACAGACCTCCCACTCTGTGGTTGATCCTTTATGGCCAGCATTCCTCCATTGTCCTTTGATTTCTTTACCCAACGACGAATAGTGCTTATGTCTAAAGTTCCAGAACCATAAACTGCCACTATTAGTGTCCTGCCACTCTGCGGTTGATTCTTCACGGCCAGCATTCCTCCATTGTCCTTTGATTTACTTACCCAACGACGAATAGTTCTTATGTCTAAAGTTCCAGAACCATAACTGCCAATATTACAGACCTTCCAAACTGCGGTTGATTCTTTACTGCCAGCATTCCTCCATTGTCCTTTGATTTCCTTACCCAACGACGAATAGTGCTTATGTCTAAAGTTCCAGAACCATAATCTGCCAATATTACAGACCTTCCAAACTGCTTAGGTTGATCCTTTACTGCCAGCATTCCCTCCATTGTCCTTTGATTTCTTTACCCAACGACGAATAGTGCTTATGTCTAAAGTTCCAGAACCATAATCTGCCAATATTACAGACCTTCCAAACTGCGGTTGATCCTTTACTGCCAGCATTCCTCCATTGTCCTTTGATTTCTTTACCCAACGACGAATAGTGCTTATGTCTAAAGTTTCAGAACCATAAACTGCCACTATTACAGACCTCCCACTCTGCGGTTGATCCTTTACTGCCAGCATTCCTCCATTGTCCTTTGATTTCTTCACCCAACGACGAATAGTGCTTATCTTCTCTAAAGTTCCAGAACCATAAACTGCCACTATTACAGACCTCCCAAACTGCGGTTGATTCTTTACTGCCAGCATTCCTCCATTGTCCTTTGATTTCTTTACCCAACGACGAATAGTGCTTATGTCTAAAGTTCCAGAACCATAAACTGCCACTATTACAGACCTTCCAAACTGCGGTTGATCCTTTACTGCCAGCATTCCTCCATTGTCCTTTGATTTCTTTACCCAACGACGAATAGTGCTTATGTCTAAAGTTCCAGAACCATAATCTGCCAATATTACAGACCTTCCAAACTGCGGTTGATCTTTTACAGCCAGCATTCCTCCATTGTCCTTTGATTTCTTTACCCAACGACGAATAGTGCTTATGTTCTCTAAAGTTCCAGAACCATAAACTGCCACTATTACAGACCTTCCAAACTGCGGTTGATTCTTCACTGCCAGCATTCCTCCATTGTCCTTTGATTTCCTTTACCCAACGACGAATAGTGCTTATGTCTAAAGTTCCAGAACCATAATCTGCCAATATTACAGACATTCCAAACTGCGGTTGATCTTTTACTGCCAGCATTCCTCCATTGTCCTTTGATTTCTTTACCCAACGACGAATAGTGCTTATGTCTAAAGTTCCAGAACCATAAACTGCCACTATTACAGACCTTCCAAACCTGCGGTTGATCTTTTACTGCCAGCATTCCTCCATTGTCCTTTGATTTCTTTACCCAACGACGAATAGTGCTTATGTCTAAAGTTCCAGAACCATAATCTGCCAATATTACAGACCTTCCAAACTGCGGTTGATCCTTTACTGCCAGCATTCCTCCATTGTCCTTTGATTTCTTTACCCAACGACGAATAGTGCTTATGTCTAAAGTTCCAGAACCATAAACTGCCACTATTACAGACCTTCCAAACTGCGGTTGATCTTTTACTGCCAGCATTCCTCCATTGTCCTTTGATTTCTTTACCCAACGACGAATAGTGCTTATGTCTAAAGTTCCAGAACCATAAACTGCCACTATTACAGACCTCCCACTCTGTGGTTGATCCTTTACGGCCAGCATTCCTCCATTGTCCTTTGATTTCTTTACCCAACGACGAATAGTGCTTATGTCTAAAGTTCCAGAACCATAATCTGTAAATATTACAGACCTTCCAAACTCTGCGGTTGATCTTTTACTGCCAGCATTCCTCCATTGTCCTTTGATTTTCTTACCCAACGACGAATAGTGCTTATGTCTAAAGTTCCAGAACCATAAACTGCCACTATTACAGACCTCCCACTCTGCGGTTGATCCTTTACTGCCAGCATTCCTCCATTGTCCTTTGATTTCCTTACCCAACGACGAATAGTGCTTATGTCTAAAGTTCCAGAACCATAAACTGCCACTATGACAGACTTCCTACTCTGCGGTTGATCCTTTACGGCCAGCATTCCTCCATTGTCCTTTGATTTCTTTACCCAACGACGAATAGTGCTTATGTCTAAAGTTCCAGAACCATAAACTGCCACTATTACAGACCTCCCACTCTGTGGTTGATCCTTTACTGCCAGCATTCCTCCATCGTCCTTTGATTTCCTTACCCAACGACGAATAGTTCTTATGTCTAAAGTTCCAGAAGCATAAACCGCCACTATGACAGACCTCCCACTCTGCGGTTGATCCTTTACGGCCAGCATTCCTCCATTGTCCTTTGATTTCTCACCCAACGACGAATAGTGCTTATCTTCTCTAAAGTTCCAGAACCATAAACTGCCACTATTACAGACCTCCCACTCTGCGGTTGATTCTTTACGGCCAGCATTCCTCCATTGTCCTTTGATTTTCTTACCCAACGACGAATAGTTCTTATGTCTAAAGTTCCAGAAGCATAAACTGCCACTATTACAGACCTCCCACTCTGCGGTTGATCCTTTATGGCCAGCATTCCTCCATTGTCCTTTGATTTCTTTACCCAACGACGAATAGTGCTTATGTCTAAAGTTCCAGAACCATAAACTGTCACTATTACAGTGTCCTCCCACTCTGCGGTTGATCCTTCACGGCCAGCATTCCTCCATTGTCCTTTGATTTACTCACCCAACGACGAATAGTGCTTATGTCTAAAGTTCCAGAACCATAAACTGCCACTATTACAGACCTCCCACTCTGCGGTTGATTCTTCACGGCCAGCATTCCTCCATTGTCCTTTGATTTCCTTACCCAACGACGAATAGTGCTTATGTCTAAAGTTCCAGAACCATAAACTGCCACTATTACAGACCTTCCAAACTGCGGTTGATCTTTTACTGCCAGCATTCCTCCATTGTCCTTTGATTTCTTTACCCAACGACGAATAGTGCTTATGTCTAAAGTTCCAGAAGCATAATCTGCCAATATTACAGACCTTCCAAACTGCGGTTGATCTTTTACTGCCAGCATTCCTCCATTGTCCTTTGATTTTCTTTACCCAACGACGAATAGTGCTTATGTCTAAAGTTCCAGAACCATAAACTGCCACTATTACAGACCTCCCACTCTGCGGTTGATTCTTTACTGCCAGCATTCCTCCATTGTCCTTTGATTTCCTTACCCAACGACGAATAGTGCTTATGTCTAAAGTTCCAGAACCATAAACCGCCACTATGACAGACCTTCCAAACTCTGCGGTTGATCCTTTACGGCCAGCATTCCTCCATTGTCCTTTGATTTCTTTACCCAACGACGAATAGTGCTTATGTCTAAAGTTCCAGAACCATAAACTGCCACTATTACAGACCTTCCAAACTCTGCGGTTGATCCTTTACTGCCAGCATTCCTCCATTGTCCTTTGATTTCTTTACCCAACGACGAATAGTTCTTATGTCTAAAGTTCCAGAAGCATAAACTGCCACTATGACAGACCTCCCACTCTGCGGTTGATCCTTTATGGCCAGCATTCCTCCATTGTCCTTTGATTTCTTTACCCAACGACGAATAGTGCTTATGTCTAAAGTTCCAGAACCATAAACTGCCACTATTACAGACTTCCCAAACTCTGCGGTTGATTCTTCACGGCCAGCATTCCTCCATTGTCCTTTGATTTCCTTACCCAACGACGAATAGTTCTTATGTCTAAAGTTCCAGAAGCATAATCTGCCACTATGACAGACCTTCCACTCTGCGGTTGATCCTTTATGGCCAGCATTCCTCCATTGTCCTTTGATTTCTTTACCCAACGACGAATAGTGCTTATGTCTAAAGTTCCAGAACCATAAACTGCCACTATTACAGACCTTCCCACTCTGCGGTTGATTCTTTTACGGCCAGCATTCCTCCATTGTCCTTTGATTTCTTTACCCAACGACGAATAGTGCTTATGTCTAAAGTTCCAGAACCATAATCTGCCAATATTACAGACCTTCCAAACTGCGGTTGATCTTTTACTGCCAGCATTCCTCCATTGTCCTTTGATTTCTTTACCCAACGACGAATAGTGCTTATGTCTAAAGTTCCAGAACCATAATCTGCCAATATTACAGACCTTCCAAACTGCGGTTGATCTTTTACTGCCAGCATTCCTCCATTGTCCTTTGATTTCTTTACCCAACGACGAATAGTGCTTATGTCTAAAGTTCCAGAACCATAAACTGCCACTATTACAGACCTTCCCACTCTGCGGTTGATTCTTCACGGCCAGCATTCCTCCATTGTCCTTTGATTTCCTTACCCAACGACGAATAGTTCTTATGTCTAAAGTTCCAGAAGCATAAACCGCCACTATCACAGACCTCCCACTCTGCGGTTGATCCTTTATGGCCAGCATTCCTCCATTGTCCTTTGATTTCTTTACCCAACGACGAATAGTGCTTATGTCTAAAGTTCCAGAACCATAAACTGCCACTATTACAGACTTCCCACTCTGCGGTTGATTCTTCACGGCCAGCATTCCTCCATTGTCCTTTGATTTCCTTACCCAACGACGAATAGTTCTTATGTCTAAAGTTCCAGAAGCATAAACCGCCACTATGACAGACCTCCCACTCTGCGGTTGATCCTTTATGGCCAGCATTCCTCCATTGTCCTTTGATTTCTTTACCCAACGACGAATAGTGCTTATGTCTAAAGTTCCAGAACCATAAACTGCCACTATTACAGACTTCCCACTCTGCGGTTGATTCTTCACGGCCAGCATTCCTCCATTGTCCTTTGATTTCCTTACCCAACGACGAATAGTTCTTATGTCTAAAGTTCCAGAAGCATAAACTGCCACTATGACAGACCTCCCACTCTGCGGTTGATCCTTTACTGTCCAGCATTCCTCCATTGTCCTTTGATTTCTTTACCCAACGACGAATAGTGCTTATGTCTAAAGTTCCAGAACCATAAACTGCCACTATTACAGACCTCCCACTCTGCGGTTGATCCTTTACTGCCAGCATTCCTCCATTGTCCTTTGATTTCCTTACCCAACGACGAATAGTTCTTATGTCTAAAGTTCCAGAAGCATAAACCGCCACTATGACAGACCTCCCACTCTGCGGTTGATCCTTTATGGCCAGCATTCCTCCATTGTCCTTTGATTTCTTTACCCAACGACGAATAGTGCTTATGTCTAAAGTTCCAGAACCATAAACTGCCACTATTACAGACTTCCCACTCTGCGGTTGATTCTTCACGGCCAGCATTCCTCCATTGTCCTTTGATTTCCTTACCCAACGACGAATAGTTCTTATGTCTAAAGTTCCAGAAGCATAAACTGCCACTATGACAGACCTTCCCACTCTGCGGTTGATCCTTTACTGGCCAGCATTCCTCCATTGTCCTTTGATTTCTTTACCCAACGACGAATAGTGCTTATGTCTAAAGTTCCAGAACCATAAACTGCCACTATTACAGACCTCCCACTCTGCGGTTGATTCTTTACTGCCAGCATTCCTCCATTGTCCTTTGATTTCTTTACCCAACGACGAATAGTGCTTATGTCTAAAGTTCCAGAACCATAATCTGCCAATATTACAGACCTTCCAAACTGCGGTTGATCTTTTACTGCCAGCATTCCTCCATTGTCCTTTGATTTCTTTACCCAACGACGAATAGTGCTTATGTCTAAAGTTCCAGAACCATAATCTGCCAATATTACAGACCTTCCAAACTGCGGTTGATCTTTTACTGCCAGCATTCCTCCATTGTCCTTTGATTTCTTTACCCAACGACGAATAGTGCTTATGTCTAAAGTTCCAGAACCATAATCTGCCAATATTACAGACCTTCCAAACTGCGGTTGATCTTTTACTGCCAGCATTCCTCCATTGTCCTTTGATTTCTTTACCCAACGACGAATAGTGCTTATGTCTAAAGTTCCAGAACCATAAACTGCCACTATTACAGACCTTCCAAACTGCGGTTGATCTTTTACTGCCAGCATTCCTCCATTGTCCTTTGATTTCTTTACCCAACGACGAATAGTGCTTATGTCTAAAGTTCCAGAACCATAATCTGCCAATATTACAGACCTTCCAAACTGCGGTTGATCTTTTACTGCCAGCATTCCTCCATTGTCCTTTGATTTCTTTACCCAACGACGAATAGTGCTTATGTCTAAAGTTCCAGAACCATAAACTGCCACTATTACAGACCTCCCACTCTGCGGTTGATTCTTCACGGCCAGCATTCCTCCATTGTCCTTTGATTTCCTTACCCAACGACGAATAGTTCTTATGTCTAAAGTTCCAGAAGCATAAACCGCCACTATGACAGACCTCCCACTCTGCGGTTGATCCTTTATGGCCAGCATTCCTCCATTGTCCTTTGATTTCTTTACCCAACGACGAATAGTGCTTATGTCTAAAGTTCCAGAACCATAAACTGCCACTATTACAGACTTCCCACTCTGCGGTTGATTCTTCACGGCCAGCATTCCTCCATTGTCCTTTGATTTCCTTACCCAACGACGAATAGTTCTTATGTCTAAAGTTCCAGAAGCATAAACCGCCACTATGACAGACCTCCCACTCTGCGGTTGATCCTTTATGGCCAGCATTCCTCCATTGTCCTTTGATTTCTTTACCCAACGACGAATAGTGCTTATGTCTAAAGTTCCAGAACCATAAACTGCCACTATTACAGACTTCCCACTCTGCGGTTGATTCTTCACGGCCAGCATTCCTCCATTGTCCTTTGATTTCCTTACCCAACGACGAATAGTTCTTATGTCTGAAGTTCCAGAAGCATAAACTGCCACTATGACAGACCTCCCACTCTGCGGTTGATCCTTTATGTCCAGCATTCCTCCATTGTCCTTTGATTTCTTTACCCAACGACGAATAGTGCTTATGTCTAAAGTTCCAGAACCATAAACTGCCACTATTACAGACCTCCCACTCTGCGGTTGATCCTTTACTGCCAGCATTCCTCCATTGTCCTTTGATTTCCTTACCCAACGACGAATAGTTCTTATGTCTAAAGTTCCAGAAGCATAAACCGCCACTATGACAGACCTCCCACTCTGCGGTTGATCCTTTATGGCCAGCATTCCTCCATTGTCCTTTGATTTCTTTACCCAACGACGAATAGTGCTTATGTCTAAAGTTCCAGAACCATAAACTGCCACTATTACAGACTTCCCACTCTGCGGTTGATTCTTTACGGCCAATATTCCTCCACTGTCCTTTGATTGTCTTTCACAACGACTAACAGTTTTTATGTCCAAAGTTCCAGAGCCATAAACTTTCACTAACACAGCGTTAATTTCTTTAGGAGGTACATTTTCATGTGTTTAGATTTGTATAGCTGATTGTTGTTTGAACTCCCGTCGACACAGCTGGAAAATAAAAATCATTCATTTTAAACGCAACTAAATACGAACAAATAGAAGTACGAAATTCTATTACGCAGTAAAATGAAGGTAATAGCACAAAGAATGGTTCGTCGTCTGAAAATTTGCTGGGAAACATGTCATGCGCGAGGCATTTGTGCGGAAGCATTACTTTTTGAACATACCTAGTATATAAACAATCTAATCTTAAAATATTTACCAAAGAGATTTCTGCCGCCCCGGTGGCGCAGTGGTCTAAGGCGCTGGCCTCTGATCATTCGTCCGTAAGGGGTCCGGGTTCGAATCCCGGTCAGGCATGGATGTTGTGTTTGTCTTACGGCACTGGCTCTCTCTCTTCCCTGGAACCAGTGACCCCAAATTAGGGACGGGCGACTGCTTATAGCCCATTGAGTTGCTCACGGTGGTCGTTAAACCTCCAATCAAAAAAAAAAAAAAAAAAAAAAGAGATTTCTATAATTTTCTGTCTGTTTTGTAGCGAAAATGTTAGTTTCTCCAATTCATCCCCCCCACTTCTCTCTCTTTCTGTAAGCTGAGTTCGACGAATTCTACATGGAATAAAAGCAGTTCTAGCCAAAACATTTTATTCATTTTCGACCTTTGCCAATTTTACATAAGATGTCACCAGCTATTATTAATTATCACTTCGATGTTTTATTCTTTCTTGAGAAACAATGTTCCTATTTATTTACGTGTGAAGAAAAGTCAGTGAGTCAGAATACTGCTTTGATTTAAACGTACCGTAGCTTCTATCTCAACCAGGACGCAATATGGCGCAAAGATACCCCTCTGTCGTCTTGAATCAGTTCGTCCACATGTGCAGTATTTATCTCTGTCGCCGGCGAACTTGGACACCCACTGTTTGTGCGATGTAGATTCCTCACATTACCAATGCCGGATTGAAACGGACGGCCCCATTTCGCTATAGGTTGTCACGATATCACGTTGTCATCATAAACGTTGACGTGCTGTAGATATTTTGGCTGCGGGCATGTTCTTGGCTCGTAAAAACATCATCACTGCTCTCACTTCGACCTCAGACCAAGTTTTCAACCGCGTCAACATTTCGAAACTTCACTGCGCATCTCACGCTGGGCACAGGAGTGTAACCAGGGTATGGCTCTCCCTTTCTCAGCGTCCCATCCGAAGGAAAGTGAGATTTATGGGGTTTTGTTACTATGCGGGGGAGGAATCGGACAATATTCTCTGAGGGGTCAGAGGAAGGCAATTAAAGAACATTTGCGCCTTAGCCGTCGACTTGACTTTACTAACGGAATTCGGTTGTAAGGCGTAGAGAGAGGATGGTGTCGAGATTTCTCTACGGAGTGCGAAACCGAGATAAGGCTGATAATCAAAGGAGAACGGAAAAATATGAAAGGGGATACTGGCAGCGAAAGAAGGAATTCATCGAGTTAATAATATAGAGAATTAATGGAATTCCGGACAACGCTTGAGACCTTCCCCATAACATCTGAATAAATACATTCCTCACTGCAAGAGTGAGCTTCAGTCTGGTTAAATACGAGTTAAACACCCGAAACAAAAACTCTGCAAGCGAAGCATCAACGAACCCTCCACACAGGGCACTGAAATATAATTGAGTACCAAGCCCAGCAACAGGAGTTCAAGATGTGTCTAAAGCACGAGCCATCTCTCCGACGTACATGTCACCTATGCCACTCCTACGACATTCCACATTTACCTTACAGCACGTGTAACCTTTTTTCTGATAGACCTACGTATAACAGAAATAACTCACATATTAAGATAGCAAGTAGCAGTGATAAGCACTTGTCGGTGTAGCTTAATTTGGAAAAAAACCGGAGGTTTTATTTCGTGCTACTAGTCAAAGGGTAATAAAGGCTGTCAAAGCACGATCAGATTCGTCTGAATATAGAGCACAAACACCACACCTCCCAATCACTGTCTAAAAAGGTAGGTTAAAAAAGTCTTTATTTACAATTAAAAGGGTTAGTTTAAAAGCTCTAGCGAGCACTTTCGCGAACCACCATGGTCGCATCATCAGTCTAAGGAGTGAAATCACTATGAAGCGGTGCATGATTTATACACTGAGTGGCCACTTTATTATGACCACACTCTCAGTGCTTTGTTGGGGCACCTTTTGCCTTTAATACTGCGTCGATTCTTCGTGGCATGGACTCCACGAGATGTTGATAGGTGGTTTGTGGAATCTGAGACCATGCTTGATGAATAGCACTTTCCAGGAGTGTGAGATTGCAGGGTGGTGGATCCAGCTGTCTGATGGCTCGTTCAACTTCATCCCACAAATTCACAATGGGGTTGAGATCTGGAGATTGTGGGGGCCACCTAAGCAAAGTAAACTCACCGGCATGTTTCTGAAACCACTCCTGTACAATACGAGCACTATGGCAGGACGCATTACCTTGTTGAAAGCAGCCATCGCCATTGGGATAAACCATCCACATGACAGGATGCACTTGGTCCATAACGATGTTTAGAAATGATGTGCCAGTCAGACGTTGATCAACACGAATTAAAGGGCCCAAAGCATGCCAAGAAAACATTCCCCTAACCATAACGTTGCCTCCACCAGCTTGAAGGGTTGTAGCAATGCATTTGGGGTCCATGCTTTCGTGCTGTTTCCGTTAAATTCTCACTCGGCCATTGGCATGGTGCAACTGAAAACGTGATTCATTGGACCACATATTTGTTTTCCAATTGTCGACTTTCCTATCCTTGTGCTCCTGTGCGAACTGGAGACGTTTTCTCTTGTTAACTGCAGACAGCAAAGGTGTTTGAACAGGCCTTCGGCTGCCATATCCCATCCGATGCAGTGTACGGCGAACAGTGCATGCAGAGATCATTTGAGGAGATCCTTGATTAAGATGGTCTGTGATTTGCTGCACTGTTGCTCTTCTGTTGTCTGTTACCAGTCTGGACACTCCGTTCCGCGCAAGCAGTCACTAGTCGATAACGACCACACGTTGCACATAGAGACCCAGTTTTTTGGCTGACAGTCCAGTCTTTAAACACTTTAACAACAGCTGCTCTGGAACATTTCACGAATGCGGCGGTTTTGGTGATACTCGCTCCATGGATCCGAGCTCCTACAATCATCCCGCGTTGAAAGTCCGTCAAACCGCATTTTTTACCCATCTCGTCACCCAAACATCCTTCCTACTACTGTCGCAAGAACTAAGCTATCCCTTTTTATACTAGCCTCGCGTTCTGGCGGCAACAGCGTGCAGCCATAGCTCATTTGCTTAAAACTGTCAGGTGGTCATAATAAAGTGGCCACTCAGTGTATAGTAACAGGGATGAGCAAAAGATTACAAATATGTAAATGAGATGAGTAAATGATATTAAATGTCAAACACTATAAACTATTTACAAAATTACCCAAATTATTTTGAGGGTTCCTCGCTTGGATATTCCAACATGAGATCTCTCCAAGCACTAGGAACACAAACAGACATTTCCTCATTGCAGCACTTAGGTCCCAGTTTTATAATGTGAAGACTCAGTAAGCAACATAGAACTTTTTGTCGAAGCTGTTGATAACAAGTTTGCATTGTCCCAATCTGGTTTTAGGTCTCCCTCAATGACAGTTTTTGCCAAAGTCGAAGTAACTGCTTTTTTACGAATTGCATATTTATGTTCAGCCCATCTGATTCCCAGGCTTCTGTAGGTCGAACCCACACAGCAGAGATTTGCAGTTTTTTCATCAATGTCCAACAGTGGGATACTGTAAACACCAAAATGGGATAGAGTTGGTATTGTGTTTCTATCATGCCTAATCATATAAAATTCTGCTAATTTCCAAACCTCAGTTTTTCCCAGCCTCCCTTGATGCTGAAAACCTCTTTCCTAATATCCCTCGTTCAGTTGTTAACTCCACATTGAGGAAATTCTACTTTCCCAGAATCAATATAGTCAATTTGAAATTGATACTACCCTTCAAGCTTTAGAACTTGTAGGGGACAGCAGTTTTTTTCCGCTTCCAAAATACTGTCTACAAACAGGAGGGAGCACCACCTGTTCTTGCTGAAATCTTACTACAGCACCTTGAAAATCACTATCTTAAATACTGCAGTGTTTAACCATCTTTATACATCAGATATGTTGATGATGTTTTCCTTGTCTGGCCTCACTCAACTACTGAATTACATGTTTTGGCCTCTGATTTAAAAAGGGTCATTGCTCTATCTTGACTTCTTGGTTTCACACTCTCCTAACCATACAAACTTTGAGTTCTCTGTATATCGTAAGACTACCTCTATCCCGGTTCTGATCCCCTTCAATTCTTGTACAACAACCCCCTATAAGTATTCAGCACTTAGATTCCTAGTTAATAGAGCCTTTACCCACTCTTCAAATCCCTATTATTGTAATCAGGAATTGATGAAGATTAACGAAATTGCAAAAGCACATGGGTACCTCACAGATTGTGTTAAAAAACTTATACAACAATATAAAAGGAAGACTTCTATAATCCTCACCAGAAGTGTACCCACAACTACCTACGTGGGAAGTATAACCTATCTAAAACCAGTTGCTACTTTGTTTAAAAAAAACCTGCAAAAATATTCTTTAGGATTTGGTGTCAAGACCCAAAACCTTTTTTCTATGATTATGCATGATAGAGACACAATACCAACTCTATCCCATTTTGGTGTTTACAGTACTGCTGGACATTAATGGACAAACTGCAAATCTCTGCTACGTGGGTTCGACCTACAGAAGACTGGAAATCAGATGGGCTGAAGATAAATTTGCAATTCGTAAAGGAGCAGTAACTTCGATTTCGGCAAAAACTGCCATTGAGGGAGACCTAAAACCAGATTGGGACAATGCAAACTTGTTATCAACAGCTTCGACAAAAAGTTCTATGTTGCTTACTGAGAGTCTTCACATTATAAAACTGGGACCTAAGTCCTGCAATGAGGATATGCCTGCTTGTGTTCCTAGTGCCTGGAGAGACCTCATGTTGGAATATCTAAGCAAGGAACCCTCAAAATAATTTGGGTAATTTTGTAAATAGTTTGTAGTGATTGACATTTAATATATTTTACTCATCTCATTTACATATTTGTAATCTTGTGCTCATCCCTGTTACTATATAAGTCATGTACCGCTTCCTAGTGATTTCACTCCTTATGCGACCATAGTGGTTCGCGAAAGTGCTCACTAGAGCTTTTAAACTCCCCCTTTTAATTGTAAGTAAAGACGTTTTTTTAACCTGCGTTTTTAGATAGTGATTGGAAGGTGTGGTGTTTGTGCTCTATATTCAGATGAATCTGATCGTGCTTTGACAGCCTTTACTACCCTTTAATTTGGAAATCATTCGGCTCCGAAGCTGAAGGATATGGGTTCGAGTCACGCCAGCGACAAATTTGTGAATTTTACATTGACGCTCGATTGCGGGAATAGATCTACTGACCGTTGGGTTCTTCGAAAAATGTATTATGTTTCTTCCACACATCGTCTGAAATTAATGAGAATTCCTTTTTCAACGCTTCAAAAATGTGTGCTGCTTTATTCACACATCTGGAAATAATGAGAATCCCTTCTTCAACGCTTCAAAAATGTGTGCTGCTTCTTCCACACATCGTCTGGAATTAATGAAAATTCCTTCTTCAATGCTTCAAAGATGTGTGATGTTCCTTCCACACGTCGTCTGGAATTAATGAGAATCTCTTCTTGAACGCGTCAAAAATATGTGATACTTCTTCCACACATCTTCTGGGATTAATGAGAACTCCTTCTTCAACGCTTCAAAAATGTATGATGCTTCGTCCACACATCTTCTGGAATTAATGAGAATTCCTTCTTGAACGCTTCAAAATGTGTGATGCTTCTTCCACACATCCCCTGGAATTCATGAGAATTCCTTCTTCAACTCTTCAAAAATGTGTAATGCTTGTTCCACACATCCTCTGGAATTCATGAGAATTCCTTCTTAAACGCTTCAAAAATGTGTAATGCTTGTTCCACACATCCTCTGGAATTCATGAGGATTCCTTCTTCAACGCTTCAAAAATGTGTAATGCTTGTTCCACACATAATCTGGAGGTCATGAGAATTCCTTCTTCAACTCTTCAAAAATGTGTAATGCTTGTTCCACACATCCTCTGGAATTCATGAGAATTCCTTCTTCAACTCTTCAAAAATGTGTAATGCTTGTTCCACACATCCTCTGGAATTCATGAGAATTCCTTCTTCAACTCTTCAAAAATGTGTAATGCTTGTTCCACACATCCTCTGGAATTCATGAGAATTCCTTCTTCAACTCTTCAAAAATGTGTAATGCTTGTTCCACACATCCTCTGGAATTCATGAGAATTCCTTCTTCAACGCTTCAAAAATGTGTAATGCTTGTTCCACACATCCTCTGGAATGAATCAGAACAGGATTCCTTGTTCTTCAACCAGCTACTTTAAACCCGAAACCTGTGATTTCTCCCCCCTTTCTCAAGGAGGGATATATATGTATGGTGAAATACAGAGGTGAAGCACATGTGAATGTGGTAAAGTTTGTCGTTGTAGATTTATCGGGAAAGTATTCGGCTCCAGAGCTGAAAGATGCGGTTGCCCAGTCTACCACCGGCAGATGTGTGTTTTCACAGATATTAAAAATGACTAAAATTAACATTGATATCAATTAGCTTGTTATATTAAAAGTTAATCAGATTAAGCATTATTAAAGAGTATCGCTGTTACATGATTATCAGCAGTCGCCCGTCCCTAATTTGAGGCAGCTTGTTCCCGCTGGGGATGAAGGGAAGCGAGCTAGCTGCCTTGGGGCAGACGGTGCGTCTGCCTGGCAATCAGGCATCGCTTGCTTAGACTACTGAGCCACAGGGGCGGCTTAATAAATTTTGTGGAATCGACATCTGAGAACAATTGTGGTTGATTCTTGGTAGAAAACATTTACGTCTTCTTCATTACCGGTTTCCTTTTTTTTTTATGTAAAGAAAAACAAAAGGAAATCTGTAACATACACTCAAATGGAAATTTTTTGGCATTTTGACCTTTGAAAATTTTCAACCGCATCAGGAAGACTCGGCAGTGTATCCTTGGCATCGTAATGAGCTTCACTCCGTCGCTTTGCATTGAAGACGAAGAAACGTAACATTGTTGTAAAGGCCACCCGTTTCCGATGAACCCTACACGCCCGTGGTAAAACCGCTTTCTATTTATCCACGTTGATGGGCGTAGATGCTGGTGATAAGACACAGTGAAATGAGCTATCTGGATCAAGGTTGTCTTAGGCGCTTGCTGTGAATATGGCTTCTTCACACCGAGAGGGCGTGGTACCGTACAAACAATGATGCTCGACAGCATCACCCTTTGCAGCTATGTAACAGCGATAATATCCCAACCTGATTTTTTATTACTTTTATTTTTAGGTGCTGGTTTTGACCTCCAAATGTAGTACCGAAAGCTCTTAATAACCCTCAAAATCTTAGCTATAAAAGAGTAGAGATCGCTGCAGGAGACATCAGCTTATTCCAAGCAGTCAACATGAAGGTAAGGATGCATATTTCCATTATTTGGGTTGTTTTTGTGTTTCCGATGCTTTCTTTTCAACGACAATTAAATATTCTATCAACTTTCTCGGCTATGGTTCCTATTGCCAATTCTTATGTATATGAAGGAGTTCTCATGGGTTCAACAGAGGATGTTCAGCATTTTTAGAACCATTTTCCAGCAATTTAATTAATGTTTAAAATCAAATTATTTCTTTCTTAAACGTTCAATCTGATAGCCTTTTCCCTGGACGATGAACAATTTTCCAGCAATATAATTAATGTTTAAAATAAAATTATTTATTTCTTAAGTGTTCTATCTGATAGCCCTTTCTCTGGACTATGAATAATTTTCCAGCAATATAATTAATGTTTAAAATAAAATTATTTCTTTCTTAAATATTCTATCTGATAGCCCTTTCTCTGGACTATAAACAATTTTCCAGCAATGTATTTAATGTTTAAAATAAAATTATTTCTTTCTTAAATGTTCTATCTCATAGCCCTTCTCTGGACTATGAACGATATTCCAGCAATATAATTAATGTTTAAAATAAAATTATTTCTTTCTTAAATGTTCTATCCGATAGCCCTTCTCTGGACTATGAACGATTTTCCAGCAATATAATTAGTATTTAAAATAAAATTATTTCTTTCTTAAATGTTCTATCTGATAACCCTTTCTCTGGACTATGAACGATTTTCCAGCATTATAATTAATGTTTAAAATAAAATTATTTCTTTCTTAAATGTTCTATCTCATAGCCCTTTCTTTGGACTATGAACAATTTCCAGCAATATAATTAATGTTTAAAATAATATTATTTCTTTCCTAAATGTTCTATCTGATAACCCTTTCTCTGGACTATGAACGATTTTCCAGTAGTATAATAAATGTTTAAAATGAAATTATTTCTTTCTTAAATGTTCTGTCTGATAGCCCTTCTTTGGACTATGAACGATATTCCAGCAATATAATTAATGTTTATAATAAAATTATTTCTTTCTTAAATGTTCTATCTGATAACCCTTTCTCTGGACTATGAATAATTTTCCAGCAATATAATTAATGTTTAAAATAAAATTATTTATTTCTTAAGTGTTCTATCTGATAGCCCTTTCTCTGGACTATGAACAATTTTCCAGCAATGTAATTAATGTTTAAAATAAAATTATTTCTTTCTTAAATATTCTATCTGATAGCCCTTTCTCTGGACTAAAAACGATTTTCCAGCAATATAATTAATGTTTAAAATAAAATTATTTCTTTCTTAAATGTTCTATCTGATAACCCTTTCTCTGGACTATGAATAATTTTCCAGCAATATAATTAATGTTTAAAATAAAATTATTTATTTCTTAAGTGTTCTATCTGATAGCCCTTTCTCTGGACTATGAACAATTTTCCAGCAATGTAATTAATGTTTAAAATAAAATTATTTCTTTCTTAAATATTCTATCTGATAGCCCTTTCTCTGGACTAAAAACGATTTTCCAGCAATATAATTAATGTTTAAAATAAAATTATTTCTTTCTTAAATGTTCTATCCGATAGCCCTTCTCTGGACTATGAACGATTTTCCAGCAATATAATTAGTATTTAAAATAAAATTATTTCTTTCTTAAATGTTCTATCTGATAACTCTTTCTCTGGACTATGAACGATTTTCCAGCATTATAATTAATGTTTAAAATAAAATTATTTCTTTCTTAAATGTTCTATCTCATAGCCCTTTCTTTGGACTATGAACAATTTCCAGCAATATAATTAATGTTTAAAATAAAATTATTTCTTTCTTAAATGTTCTGTCTGATAACCCTTTCTTTCGACTACATCTAGATTTCCAAGATAACAGGGCATTTCTTAAAATTGGCCGTGGTATTTTATTCCACTGCTTTCCGTAGTCCAATAATCGTTTTAGGTCTGCGCTCTTTTTAGCAGTCCGAAGAGACAATCCATTGGTGTCACATCAGGGGAATTTGAAGGAATATGAGCAAAATGTATAGACTTAATACCTGTCTTTTTTTTTTCATATTTTTCAAGAAATAGAGTTCTAGATTTGGTTGTATGGCTGGTAGTCTTATCCTGATGGAGTTCTGCTCTTTGAAAGCTCTATGGATAAAGGAATTGTATTATCTCTTTAAATGTAGGAGTTAGAACTTTATTTTGGTAATACGTAGTATTGATTTTAACATTCAGTTCAACTTTTTTGAACTTTAATTTCCCATTGAAAAAGAACCCAGCAATAATTAGCCAATCATTTACTGAAACTTTCTTTGAATTCTTGGAACCAAGTTTGTAAGTATTTTTCTGCTCTATTGCGATAGTAAATTGACCACTTTTTTGACACAGTCGTTTAGGTATTTTAGATCCATGCTTCATCAACAGTCAGAATAAATTTCCATCTGTCTCCCGCTAAGTGTTTTTCATAAAGAAGTCTACACCGTGTTCTGCGCTCAGCCACGTGCTCAGTCAAAAGACGGTAAACATCATGTTTTTTGTTTCTTTCAGATCATACCTTGTTTACTGTTGATACAGAGATCTTTTAACGACTTAGCGATTGCTCTTTGGGTTGGTGGATTTTCTTTTAAGACCAGAGACCTTACTTTTGAAATATACTTACCTTCTTTGGGTATTCGTTTGGCGTTTGTTTTCCTTTAAAAAGTAACGCTTGGCGATTTTTCCCTCTATTATTAATAACAATGCTTATTTTACATTTAGAAATGCTAATTCCATGATTTTCGGAGCGTTTTTTAATTCCAGAATACGAATGATTCTCTTCGTAAAGAGCAAAAACATAACCTTCTATTCACAGCTTGTTTACGTGCGCCATTTTCTTATCAGACGATATTTAACTGCAGCAGATGTTTCTTTCGTGTTCATCTAACACGCTGTTGCCACTTTCAAATCTCTTATTTTCTGTAATTTCTTATCAAAAACATAACCTTCTATCCACAACTTGTTTACCTGCGCCATTTTCTTAGCAGACGATATTTAACTGCAGCAGATGTTTCTTTCGTGTTCATCTAAAGAATATTTCTCTTCGTAAAGAGCAAAAACATAACCTTCTATCCACAGCTTGTTTACGTGCGCCATTTTCTTAACAGACGATATTTAACTGCAGCAGATGTCTCTTTCGTGTTCATCTAACACGCTGTTGCCACTTTCAAATCCCTTATTTTCTGTAATTTCTTATCAAAAGCATAACCTTCTATCCACAACTTGTTTACCTGCGCCATTTTCTTAGCAGACGATATTTAACTGCAGCAGATGTTTCTTTCGTGTTCATCTAACACGCTCTTGCCACTTTCAATTCTCTTATTTTCTGTAATTTCTTATCAAAAATATAGCCTTCTATCCACAGCTTGTTCACGTACTCCATTTTCTTAGCAGACGATATTTAACTGCAGCAGATGTTTCTTTCGTGTTCATCTAACACGCTCTTGCCACTTTCAAATCTCTTATTTTCTGTACTTTCCTATCAAAACCATAACCTTCTATCCAGAGCTTGTTTACGTGCGCCATTTTCTTAGCGGACGATACTTAATTGCTGCAGATGCTCGTTGCGTGTTTGTCTAACACGTTGTTGGCAGTTCCAGATCTTTGAACTTCTTGTATTTTCTGTAATTTCTTATCAAAAACGTTCTTAGGGTGTGAGCATCCACTTTATTAACGCTTTAATGGGTAATAGGTACCTGAGCTCAATTGTAGCCAAATTTTTCCGTGATTCCCAAGCAGAAGTGTTCAAATAACGGCTGTGGTTTACGAAGACTACAGAAAAATAATATCTTTTGCCGTCTCATTTTTGCAGTACCGAACATAAACCTGTAAATGGTGTTAAACGCTCACTTCTGGTCCTCTTTTAGCTGCTCTATTACGCAAGGCATTACGATGATCATTTCCCCTGACAGAAGAATGATCATCGTGCCACTTGTTTCTTAGGTTTGTCTTCATTGTTACAGCCCTTTTAGCAGAACATCAGTCAGAAATGATTTGTGTCAGTAATCCGCCTAAACGTCCACTTTGAATAACAAAGCTCAGGGGAAAGACCCAAGGCGTGATAGGGAAGGGCTAGTTCCCCTGACGCGGAATTCATGCCACTGGACAGAAACATGTGACTCAAACATCGCTCTCCTTTTTTAGGTCCGTCGCCATTGTTATAGCCCCTTTTAGCTGGTAATCAGTCAGAAAGGATTAGTGTCAATCACCCCCTAAAGGACCACTTTGAATAACAAAGCTAAGGGAAAAGACCCAAGGCATGATAGTGAAGGGCTGCCCCCCCCACCACCACCCCCGACACAGACATCATGCCACTTGAAAAAACGCAACTGACTCAGGTATCTTCTCTGTCTTTTCATATACTCCTAGAAATTGTTGTAGCCCTTTTAGCAGATAATCGGTTAGGAAGGATTAGTGTTCATGATCCGCTTAAATGACGAGTAACCAATCGCAACACTTTCTGGTGCCCGGCTTCACTCGTTCCAGCCTCTTTCGGCCCACTTCTTAGATAGAGATTAGCTGGAATGAACGTATATTCATTCTAGCACATTTCAGCTCATTTTGCTAATCTCAAGTTAGTTCATTCCAGTAGGTTTAAGGGTAAAACAGAGCCAGCCTTAATACTTCGGCGGACCAAGACAAAAATTGACTTTGCTGCCCCTAAGAATGATTTTTGTTGAAAAAAGTGCGTTGTTCTTTATCCCTATAATATCAATTTTCAATTATATTTGAGTGGCTTCTCCTTTTTGGCTCTCTTCCTTTCCTGGAACCAGTGGCTCTAAATTAAGAACGGGAGACTGCTTATCGCTCATCCAGTTGTTCACGGTGGTCGTTAAACCTCCAATTAAAGAAAAAATATCTTATAAAGTGTTTATTTGGCCCAATTAGATTTAAATGTTAACCAAATTTGTAATACGATCGGATTTCTGTCACAGTGTTGCCATATAATACATTTCTGAAAGCCAATGTGTATAAATAATTCTTGAAATATTTGAGATTTGCTGTTAAAATATCTCAGCCCGTCACATCAAAAAAAAGATCGGTGTAGCGTCATTCACTACATACAATGTTAGCAAGTGTTAAAATTTTTGGACTACCTCTATCAGGAAGTATTTTTTTTTTTAAATGTGCAGTTATCTTTTTGTTTGTGTATACATTTCGCATTAACTCTGAAAATAACCTTCACCACTTTAATAAATTGCACTTCAACATACAATCTCGCGATTGGTCGATAATATTCTAAATTTATATTAGAATTTTTTACTAAAGTCAATATTATGTGGTTATTAAACTATGAACAGTACGTACACAATTTTTGTTTTTCCTTTTTAAAGCACGTTTCGCTTTATAGAGATACGGATGCAACTGAATTTTAATCTATTAATCAATGTGGTGTAAAATTATAGAAATCTAATCAGTGCTTCCACAAGATTCAGAGTTTTTCATATCTCTAACTTCAAATAATCAAGATTGTTTTAAACTCAATAAAACAAATGCACTTCTTCTAGGGCTTTGAAGAGTTCCTCAAGAAACACCGCTTAAATATGATCTTTCAACCTTTAATATATGTTCTTTTCAGCTTAAAACCTTGTCGCTTAATCTGGGTACCAACGAAACAGTTTGGTGATACCGAGAAGCAAAGAAATTTTCAAGTGTTGCAAAAGGAAATCTGAAAATGATAATAATTTTAAAAATTGACAAAATGTGAAAAAAAAGGCAGTGGATCATACACTCCCTCAGTTTAACGATTGTGACGTAGTACAAGGTGACGCACATGTCAATAGCTGTGATAAGCTTTAACCGGCGTAGCTTAAATGGGAAAGCATTTGGCTCCGGAACAGAAAGATGAGGCTACAACTTCTGCCACCACCAGAAAGAAGATTTGAATTTCACATTGACGCCGAACGTAAAAATTAATATTCGGACCACTAGGTTCTTCGAAATATGTGTGATCTTTCTTCCACACATCGTCCAGAATTAATGAGAATTCCTTCTTCAACGCTTCAAAATGTGTGATGTTTCTTCCACACATCGTCTGGAATTAATCAGAATTCCTTCTTCTACAGTGAGCAACTTTAAGCCTCGTTTGCCCTTTTGACCCGGAAACCTACGATTCTGTCCGAGCCCTTCATCATCGGGGAGGGGGTCTTCTGTGACGTACTACGAAGGTGACACACATGTCAAGATGACCAGTAGCAGTGAAAGCCATTGCTGGCCTAGTTTAATTGGGAAAGCATTCAGTTCCGGAGCAGAAGGATTGGGTTTGAATTTCACACGATCTACATCATTTTCTTTAAGTTGAGTGGTTTTTAAGTAGTCACTACAGAGATTTCTAAATTTACCATGAATAAGATTAATGAGAGAGATACGAACGCAAACCTTTCGCTTTTATACTTTTATGGTAGCCCCGGTTGTAGAGTGTTCAGAGGCGCTATCTTCTGAATAATCCCTGTCATTTCGGAGGACGAGTTGGCGATTCTCCTGTCTTACATAACTGGCTCCGACGCCCCCGTCTGGAACCATCGGCCCCAAACTAGAATAGGCAACCCTGCTGGAACCCTAGATACCCGTTCAAACCCCTAAACATAAAAAAAAATATTTTTATGACATTTGCTCAAAATCTCCCAAAAGAGCACGTGCCGCCAAGGTGTGAGAGTGATCGGAGGAGTAAGGTTTGTGGTCAGTTGTACAAACTAGAGGCTAGTTTAAGTCCGGTGAGAACATGGATGGTGCGCTTGTCTTCGAGCTCTGGATTTCGTCCTTCCCCGGAACCAGTGGCCCCAAATTAGGGATGGGGGACTGCTTATAGCCCTTAGAGCTGCTCAGAGCGGTTGTGAATTCCCGTGCACCGGAAAAAGACAGGGCCTTTATCAATTTAAGAAGACTCAGAAAAGCATTTCAAAAAAATTGATATAAGTAATTTTTGAAATCATTGTAGCATCTTAAAATGACAGAGATAAGAACTTATGCAAATACTAACTTCAAGCCTTGATAAATTGCTTTAACCAAGAAAATAAAATTTTACAATCTCTGCGTCTTGATTTGTGACAAATTGCACTAGACACCTAAACTCTACTCATGATAGGATTGTATGTAGATACTATCCTGCAGCCGGTCCTAGGACTGGGTGAAATTTTTAATTTTAGCAAATTGAAAACATATCAAATAGACGACGGGTTTCTGTAAGGAAAGATAGTGAAAACTCATTTCATGTAACTGCCAAAAATGTTTTTAGATGAGATTTTGCTCACTTTGACATCACAAAATTTAAGTTTTTAATATAGGTTAGAGCGTTTTAAATAGATCTATTTATAATAACGCTGGTTCCTTTTTATGAAACTGCTCTGCAATGTTATTCCTTTTGTCTGAAACTATTCTGCAATGAGAAGAAAACACGACATAATACCTACGTAACAAAACAAACGTCGCAGACAGTTGTTCGAGCACGTGCGCGTTGCCACAGATGAAGTCGTTTGTCTTACTAACTTTATTTTATTTTCCGGTATTACTCCTTGATTTTACATATCGTGCGATAGCGGTGAGCTTAGTTCCGATTTCGGCCACCGGATAGAAATAGATGGCGCTGCAAGTATTGAATGACGTCAGAGCGTTAGAGACAGACGTAGCCTATTACATAGGTTTTATTTTTAATGGCCCATATGCGCTTGTCATTTTTAGGTATTTTCTGAATGTAATGTTCCAATACATTGCTATTGAAAATTTCCTCCATTTTCTTTCACTAGCAAAATATTAGATCCATACCTATTTTTTTTATCAGTCTTGTTAATTCGATTTCCTTTAGAATATCTCAAAAATTAAATTTTAAAAAGTTGCAGTGAGCCTGTTAAAAATTAATAAAATGTTTCCATCTGAAAGTTATAGGACAATAGTATAGTATTTTGATCTTGTGGTTATTACATATACGTCAGATTCCATGTCTTTGTTAAAAGAGTGATAGAAATGCATTTCTATTTGAGATTTTACATCAATTAAAGATTCTCGTGCATTCGCGTATGTCTATTCCCGTGCTTTAGGTTTTCGTACTTTTCGCTCTTTTTGCTGCATCCCAAGGAGCAGTGTTGGTACACCACGGAATTGGTGCCAGCCAACAGTACAGAAGCCAAGATGTAAGTACTTCTTTTGTTACATTGTTGATTATTTAAATCCGTTCGCAATACAAAGTTAAAATTATTTCTTCTATTAGCATTTTATTTGCAGTTTACCTGTTGAGATATGTGTACACTAACACATACATGGTATTCCTCGTTTAACTGCCTTCCCTTCTTCAGTGTGATTAAAGAAACAACAAAGATTGATACCTAAAATAATAACAAAAACGAACCAGTCTTAAATTATGGGATTTTTTTCCTTTCGAGGCTATAACGAAGTAAATTTCTCCGTCATTTTTGGCCCACGCCGGAGATCGAACCCGAGTCCACTTACTCCGGAACAAGTCGCTCTACCAACTAAGCTACGCAGACGTTCGTTCTCGCTGCTATCTGCCTTTATGTCGTGTGCGTCCTGCGGGGCAGGCACGTCACATCTCCCCTCCCCCGAAAGGGGGCCGGAGGCGTGGCCCACGGGTCAGCCGTGACCATGAATCGTTGCAGGCAGCCATCCGCTATAGAACGTGCAGTTGAGAACTCCCAGTCAATCTGATGTGTGGAATGCAACATCACACACATTTATTTTTCGAAGCGCTGAAGAAAGGATTCTCTTATTTTTACTCTCTATCGCGGTGTGGAAAGAACATCCCACCATTGCGAGATCTTTAACGGCCGGGTCATCCGGGCGCCATTATAACGAAGTAAATTTCTCCGTCATTTTTGGTCCACACCGGGGATCGAACCCGAGTCCACTTATTCCGGAACGAGTCGTTCTACCAACTGAGCTACGCAGACGTTCGTTCTCTCTGCTATCTGTCTTTATGTCGCGTGCGTCCTGCGGGGCAGGCACGTCACAAAGCACTTTAACAAGTGCTTCAAATTTAAGTACGAAAGACAAGATTTTGAATACAGTTAACCCTTGACGTACCGCCACCGTCTGTTACATTACATTGAGGAGTTATATCAAGGGTGGCGTTATATCAAATTGACCTATCATTCTTAAGAAAGACAAATTTTCTTGTTTCTTCGAAAATCAAAAATCAAAATTTGTAGTTGTGACAGAAGTGAAGCACGTGTATTACGACATATCTGCCGCGATACAGTCCGTCGGTGTAGTTTAGTCGGTGAGAGCAACTCACTCCGGAGCGAGGAGACGAAGTTCAGGCTCTGCCACCGACAAATTTGTGTTTTCACATTGGCACCAGAAAGTAAAAATGGATCTATTAGCCGTTGGGTTCTCCGAAAATGTGTGATGTTCGTTCAACACATGGTTTGGAATTAACGAAAGGTTCCTTCGTTTTAAAAAAAATATCATTTAGACGGAGATGATGTGAAGTACTACAAAGGTGAAGCACGTATCAAGACGACAAATCTTTTTTTTTTTTTTTTTTTTTTGATTGGAGGTTTAACGACCACCATGAGCAACTCAATGGGCTATGAGCAGTCGCCCGTCCCTAATTTAGGGTCACTGGTTCCAGGGAAGGGAGAGAGCCAGTGCCGTAAGACAAACACAACATCCATGCCTCACCGGGATTCGAACCCGGACCCCTTACGGACGAATGATCAGAGGCCATCGCTTAGACCACTGCGCCACCGGGGCGGCGACGACAAATCTGCGGCGGTACATTCCGTCGGTGTAGCTTAGTAGGTTAGGGCAATTCACCACTCCTGGAGCGGATTCGATCACCGTCACCGACAAATTCCTGTTTTCGTACAGTATTAAATAAAAAACATGTTAATTATAAAAAAAAGTGCAGTGACATGTTCTGAACTTAGGGCTCACTGTAGTTTGAAGTGATCGTTTCCATCACGGAAGCTTCTGGTATGCATTAAATGCGGAAATTTATTCTGCATGGTAAGAAAACAAAGGCCGCCCCGGTGGCGTAGTGATCTAAGCAAAGGCTTCTGATCACTCCTCCGAGATGGGTCCGGGTTCGAATCCCAGTGAGGCATGGATGTTGTGTTTGTCTTACGGTACTGACTCTCTCCCTTCCCTGGAACCAATGGCAGCAAATTAGGGTCGGGCGACTGCTTATAGTCCAGTGAGATGTCCACGGCGGTCGTTAAACTTAAAAAAAAAAAAAAAAAAAAAAAAAAAAAAGGCAAAAGTAATATTTTAAATATAAGAATTTTTTTTTTTTTCATTGGAGGTTTAACGACCACCGTGAGCAACTCAATGAGCTATAAGCAGTGGCCCGTCCCTAATTTAGGGTCACTGGCTACAGGGAAGCGAGAGAGCCTGTACCGCAAGACAAGTACAACATCCATGCCTCACCGGGATTCGAACCCGGACCCTCCTTCGGACGAATGATCAGAGGCCATCGCTTAGACCACTGCGCCACCGGGGCGGGAAAGGTTAATAAAAAATCATGTTACGTTATAAAAATTTATCAACTGAAAATTAATGGCATTCCACGAAATTATTTCATATACCTGAGTTTCTTCCAAAATCCTCGTCCATTTTAATTTTGGACTTAGTTCTCAATCGAATTACTTCCAGGGCGTAATCTAATTCAACATGCGCGTTCGTGAAATATCGCCTTTCTGCGAGTTTGTTTCGAAGAATCTTAATTTTAAAAGACATTTTTTCGCATCTTTGGTTGAGTGAGTGTCTTCAACATTGAGTTTGCTACGGTGGAATCACGGCCTGAAATATCCGTAAAGGAATTCTCACACAGCTTACGGGTGGCGGTACATGAAATACTTTTTCTTTTGTTTTGAAAAAGGTAAGTTGGCGCAGTTAATATACAGGGTGTTTCGTAAAGGTGTAACTAATTTCAAATAATCATAATAGTCTTAATATAATTGATCTCAATGCACAACTTGTGTCAATTGACAGAACAGACCATGAAATTTTATAGACATTCGAAATGGGTACCATTTGTCACCCGAACAATGTCTAAACGGTATTCCTGTTCTAACCATGTTCGTTCGAGAATGTCCGTTTTAACATTCTGCAGTCCGTATTAACATTCAGCAGTCCGTATGTAATCTTCCTCTTTAGGTCAGCAATGTCTGCAACAGAAGTTGAAAAAGTCACAGGGTGTTAAGCAAAGTTAAAAACAGTCACAGAGTGTTAAGCAATGTTAAAAACAGTCACAGGGTGTTAAGCAATGTTAAAAACAGTAACAGGGTGTTAAGCAATGTTAAAAACAGTCACAGGGTGTTAAGCAATGTAATGTTAAAAACAGTCTCAGGGTGTTGAGCAATGTTAAAAATAGTCAAGGGGTGTTAGGCAATGTTAAAAACAGGCACAGGGTGTTAAGCAATGTTAAAAACAGTCACGGAGTATTAAGCAGTGTTAAAAACAGTCACAAGGTGTTAAGCAATGTTAAAAACAGTCACAGAGTGTTAAGCAATGTTAAAAACAGTCACAGGGTGTTAAGCAATGTTAAATCAGTCACAGGTTGTTAAGCCCGGCGAACGTGGGCGCCATGCAATGGAACTACCACGCCAAATCCATCGATTAGGAAATCTGGCATCCAGAGGCCTCCTCACAATTAAAGCCCAATGAGGTGGCGCCCCATTTTGTTGGAAAATAACCAGAGTTGCGAGTTGATCCAACTGGGGATACACAAACTATTCAATCATGTCCAGGCAATTATCAGCTCTCACAGTCGCTTCCTGAAAGAAGGGTGCAATAACACGGTCTACCATTATGGCACATCAAACATTTACTTTGGGGCTAGCATGTTCATGTTCCATTGTGCAATGCAGGTGGTCAGTTCCTTAAATTCTCACATTCTGTTTATTAACCTTTCCAGAAACATGGAAAGTGCACTCAACAGAGAAACAGATTTGCCTCAGAAAAGCTTCCGCACTTGCAATGTTCTTCAACATCTCTTCAGCAAACTGTTTACGTTTCACATGATCATCTGGGGTTATGTGATGGGTTGTCTGCAGTTTATACGGGTGCATTTCCAATCTCCGACGCATCACTCTGTGCTCTGAGGACTTGGGGATTGCCAGCTGTCGTGCTACTTGTCTGACTGTCTTTCGAAGGCAACGAGTGAATGTTTGTCTTACAACCTCCTCCCTTTCTGGAACCAGCGATGGTCATCCAGGGCTTTTCTTTGTAAGGACGCTACAGGTTTCCTTGAATGACTTGTACCACTTTCTGATGTTGTTACGCGTGGGCGGCTTGCCCCCATATTGTGTTCTGAAATTCCGCTGAACCTGCGTTTCGGATCGGGTTTCAACAAACCACTCCACAATATTTGCTTTCGTCGCAGGATCCATCGGGTACACTTCTAAAAAACTTGAGGATATTCCTTACCACCTGCAACAAACAGAATGCTGATATTAGTTTTGTATCTAAAGTTATCATCATTTGAAATTGGTTACACCTTTTTGGGACACCCTGTACGTTGGCGGTTAGCGGATGCTAACGATATGGCTGTATATCAAGAGATCAAGGATGCTTTATATGGAGCATGTCTGTTCAGACCCAAGAGAGGGCGTTATGCAAAAGTTTATTGTATTCTTCCTTTAAAGGAAAAATTATTCTCCGAAATATCAAATGCGTTATCGATCAAACGATCAGATGTAGAGGATTTTAGGAAGGGGGTGTCTGACCCCAGGTCTTAAACAACCCTTAGAAATATGAAGCTAGGAGATTTGGGCTAGAGTGCCCGATAGGAAAGTGACACGGAAGTGAAGTAGAAAGGGGGAGGAAGACGCTCTTATTTATTACCGGGGAGGGGGCAGTTCCCGGGGTCCGACGGCTTAACGTGCCCATCCGACGCACGGCGGATATTTAGTGGATCGAGCGTTCGTACCTGCCTGGAATCGAACCTGAGGTCCTTTCCGTGGCAGTCACGAACGTTGCCCACTAGGTCACCCGCAATCCAAGTGCGTTATTGAAAGCTGCAGCCCTTACATATATGTACGGAGCTCTTCAAATCCAAAGCGTGCTTTGGTTTTAAAGCTCAATAAATTCATAAAATCTATTTTGGTAGTAACTGTGTGCACTCATAGCAGATGGTTCACAAACTTATGTTACTGCGGTGAAGAACAGCGAGGTGCTGCTCTGGTGACCAAGTGGTACGAGGTGTGACGTACTACAGAGATAAAGCACGTGTCAAGACGACAAATCTGCAACGACACATTCCGTCCGTTTAGCTTAGTTGGGAGAGCAATTTACTCCGGAGTGAGGGGACGTGATTTTTATCCCCGTCACGGCCAAACTTGTGCTGTCACATTGGCTTCCGAACGTAAAAACGGATGTACTGGGCTTTGGGTTCTTCGAAAAATGTGCGATTTTTGTTCCACACATCGTCTAGAATTAATGGAACTTCGTTCTTCGCTTCAATAACAAAATAAAAATTAAGAGTGAGATGATGTGACGTACTACAGTGGTGAATCATGTGTCAAGACGACGAATCTGCAGCGGTACATTCCGTCCGTGTAGCTTAGTTGGGAGAGCAACTTACTGCGGAGTGAGGGAGCACAGGTTCGATCCCCGTCACGCACAAACTTTTGTTTTCAAAGAGGAGCTGGTTTCTAATTACCCGTCCGAGATGGGACCAGGTTCGAAACCCTGATGGAACATGGAGGGCGTGTTTCCCTTACAGCGCTGACACTTTCCCTTTCCTGGAGCCAGTCGCCCTAAAATAGGAACGGGCTACTGCTTATAGCCTATTGAGTAACTCGCGGTGGTCATTTACCCTTTACCCTAAAAAAAGGAACATTATGACGTCACAAGACTGGTGTTGTTTGCTTTCCGTATTTTTTATTTTAAAACTTGCGAAAAGCACAGTACACAAAAATACCTATTTTTTAACCACGTGGACTACAACAAAAGGGCCGCCCCGTTGGCGCAGTGGTCTAAGCGATGGCTTCTGATCATTCGTCCGAGATAGGTCCTAGTTCGAATACCGGTGAGGAATGGATGTTGTGTTTGTCTTAAAACCCTGGCTCTTTCCCTTCCCTGGAGTCAGTGGCCCTAAATTAGGGACGGGCGATTGCTTATAGCCCATTGAGTTGCTCACGGTGATCGTTAAAGCTTCAATCAAAAAGAAAAAAGTACCAAAGGCTTAAAGGAACCTTACATACAAAATTAGCTAAATGCCCGTTTTTCGAACGTGATGGTATTAAAATACAGATGTTATATATGATATACAGTTGAAATGGCCATACACTGCACATTTCTTCGCTCTTTTGGGAAACACATGTCTGTCTGACTTATTCTGCCAGACGACATATAAGCAATTTCGTTCATGGCTGTAAATTTAAAACTTCAAGCCTACACGAAACAAATCAAAATACGTCGTTACCCTTCGCTTCCATATTTACAATATTAATAGACAACAGAACAAAACAATAACAGAAAACAGAACAAAACAATAACAGAAAACAGAACAAAACAATAACAGAAAACAGAACAAAACAATAACAGAAAACAGAACAAAATACGTTGTTACTTTCAGTATAAATGAAAAAAGAACCTTGCTTATAAACAATGTCGTTCGAAACTGTACATTTAAAATCTAGCAAGGCAGATGTTATTGGAAGCGTGAGCAAAATTGTGTTAACATCGCTAATTACTCAAAGGGAAAACTTTTTTTTTTCTTCAAATTTCAATTACTATGAAAATCTACCCGCATATTTATATTTATTGCAGTCTTTTTACCACTTATATGACGTCACCGTTGCTTCAGTGAACACGAATGTTGGTAATTTGATTTTGACTCGAAAAACCTTGACATTCGATATGTCAAACGATGATATAAATGTTTAAATGCAAAGCATATTATGATATAGCGCTTTTCACGTGCTTTTTAAACATTTTTGTTAAAGAAATTCAGAAAAAATAAATTTAAAAGAAATAAATTTAAAACAAAATATATACTGAGCAAGTCAACTCAAGTCATTCAAAACTTAGGCCGGGGCTTTCGTTGCTGGACAACAACGGCTCGGTCATTGCAAAACATCCTAGCGTTATTAAAGCTGGGTTATTTAAAAAACTCATTTGGACCCACTTAGAGTTATTGTAGGAAAAAATCATTTCTTAGTGATCCTCTATGTTGTTAAAGGAACAGTCCTGCCAATTATTAAAGTTCTAAGTTCAATAGTTTCTGAGATTAGGTGATGAGTCAGTGATGACTCACTGATTCATCACTGATTCTCAGAAACTTAGGGCTTTCAATTTTATAAGTACAGATAGATCCCCACTCACTGATGCTGCTCAAACCTTACAATACAGATAAGTGTGGATTAAGACTACTTTGTTTATACTTCAGTTTTGGAAGAAATGCGTTCGCATTTGTAACATAAGTAGGTAGTCAGATCTAAACCTCATCTGTGGGAGAAATTCCTACGTAAAATGGCAGGTCTCTCTGAGTTGCATTTCCTTTACTACTGAGGTAGTTCATCTCAGTAGAGTAACATAAGTAGGAAGTCAGGTCTAAACCTCATCTGTGGGAGGAATTCCTACGGGAAATGGCACGTCTTCCTTCGTTACATTCCCTTTATTACTGAGGTACTTCAGCTCAACAAAACAGCTCTGTTTTTGTATAGGAAGCCTTTGGTAATTTGTAACAAATGCTGGAAACCCGGGATGATAGTCTGACACAGGGCGGGGCCGTAAACTAAAAATTCTGAGCGGTACCAGGCTTTTTAAGTAATGCAAAAACCTCTACTGTATTACATAAGGCTCTGTTTTATTGAATTTTTGTAAAGCATGTGGAAGTTTCTTTTGTCATTTATCAAATAAAAAAAACTACAGTGTCCATAATTACTGCATTTCGTGTTTTCAGGGTTTGGGCAACTATGCCTTCGGATACAACGAAGGTCATCCATCTGGTGGAACTTTCCGTAAGGAGGTAGGAAACGGTCATGGAGGAGTTGCCGGTTCTTACGGTTTGACCGATGCCGATGGACGCTCCCGTGTGGTCAACTATGTTGCTGACGCCGCTGGTTTCCGCGCCGACATCAAGACCAACGAACCCGGAGTCGAACCCAAGGACCCAGCAGCAGTCGCCATCAACAAGGCAGGCGTGATTGCTGCCCCAGCTCACCACGCAGTCGCCTACGCCCACGCTCCAGCAGCTGTCCATTACGCCGGACACCCCATTGGAGCCGGATTCCACTACAACAGCGTGGTGGGACACCACGGTGTTGGACATTATGGTCTGGGACATCATGGTCTGGGATATCATGGTCTGGGAAATCTTGGACTCGTTCATCATTTCTAAACAACCCGAAGCATAAAAAAAATGTATTTGTATAGTTAAAAAAAAGATTATCGAACAAGTAAAGTATAATGAGTTGTGTCACAATTTCATGTTGAAATACCACGCTGCTCCTTCTTTCGGCTTGCTTTATCTGTAACTCAGGAGAACTTCAGATTAAATATTTGTTAAGTTTTTTAATAATATGTCTATTCGTTTTATTCAGTTCTGCTTGGACTTGTGTTACAACAACAGCGTAATATTTGACAAAATATATTTTGTTTGTTTGGGGTATAACGAAAATATTGAGCAACACAATAGACTATAAGCAGTCGCCCTTTGCTAATTTAGGGTGACTGGTTCCAGGGAAGGGAGAGATCCAGCGCCGTAAAAAACACAACATTCATACCTCACACTGAGGGAAACGTTTTGTTAACTCAGCAAAAAAATTGTTGAATCAACCAAAATATTTTGTCGATATGCAGTCAACAAAAATGTTTGTTGAATTTGCAAAAGTATTTTGCTGAACATTATTGTTGCTTCTACAAAATGTATTGTTATCACGATAAAACGTTTTGTTCATTTAACAAAATGCCTAGGACAATTGTTGGGAATTTGTTTGATCCAACAATATGTATTGTTATTATGATAAAACGTTTTGTTCATTTAACAAAATGCCTAGGACAATTGTTGGGAATTTGTTTGATCCAACAATATGTATTGTTATTGTGATAAAACGTTTTGTTCATTTAACAAAATGCCTAGGACAATTGTTGGGAATTTGTTTGATCCAACAATATGTATTGTTATTATGATAAAACGTTTTGTTCATTTAACAAAATGCCTAGGACAATTGTTGGGAATTTGTTTGATCCAACAATATGTATTGTTATTGTGATAAAACGTTTTGTTCATTTAACAAAATGCCTAGGACAATTGTTGGGAATTTGTTTGATCCAACAATATGTATTGTTATTATGATAAAACGTTTTGTTCATTTAACAAAATGCCTAGGACAATTGTTGGGAATTTGTTTGATCCAACAATATGTATTGTTATTATGATAAAACGTTTTGTTCATTTAACAAAATGCCTAGGACAATTGTTGGGAATTTGTTTGATCCAACAATATGTATTGTTATTGTGATAAAACGTTTTGTTCATTTAACAAAATGCCTAGGACAATTGTTGGGAATTTGTTTGATCCAACAATATGTATTGTTATTGTGATAAAACGTTTTGTTCATTTAACAAAATGCCTAGGACAATTGTTGGGAATTTGTTTGATCCAACAATATGTATTGTTATTGTGATAAAACGTTTTGTTGCTGCAACCAAATACACCGAAGTGCCAGAAAAACTGGTACACCAGTTTAATACTTGGTAGGTCCCCCACGGGAGCGGAGGACTGCAGAAATACGACGGAGCATGGACTCCACTAGCTTCTGGAAATATACTGTTCGCAATGCACACCATACTTCCTGCAGAGCGTTCCACAATTCGGGTGTATTCCGAGGTCTCGGATGCCTGTGTTCGATAGCGCGTTGCATGGCATTCCAAATGTGTTCTAACACGTTCAGGTCTGGGGAATTGGGAGAGAATGGCAACACCCCAAACTCAGATGAATGCTCCTCTAACCATAATGTGGCCTCCCAACACTTGTATGGAGGTGCATTGTCCTGTTGGAACAGGCCCAACCCATCAGCATGAATGCAGGACATGAACGGGTGTACCTCGTCAGAAAGGATGCGCACATAGCGTTGGCCGGTCACAGACGTTTGTAGAAGTACCAGGGGTCCCAGAGAAGTCCAGCTAAACCTGGCTACTTGTTTCCAGTCATCAAGTGTCCAATGGCGGTGTTGCCGTGCCCAAGCGAGGCGTCTTCATACTGCACTATGTTTTCTGCTATTGTCATCATCATCATCATCATTGTCAACCATTATCAATCCACTGCTGGACGAAGGTCTCCCCAAGTTTCCTCCACAACGGTCTGTCTTGTGCCAGTCTCCTCCATGTCACTCCCGCATATTTACGAATTTCATCCACCCATCTCCCATGTGGTCTTTTTCTGGGTCTTTTCCGGTCCCTTGGAATCCAATCTAAAATTTCGGCTGTCCATCTATGGTCTGTCCTTCTGGCAGTATGTCCAGCCCATTGCCATTTCAGGGATTTAACTCTGATCATGATGTCTTCTACTCTCGTCATTTTTCGGATCCACGAGTTCCTCTTCTTATCTCTCCTGGTTATACCAAGCATGCACCTCTCCATGCTTCTTTGAGTTGTCTGCAGCCTTTGTATGTCTCTTTTAGTTAAGGTCCACGTCTCTGCACCATACGTAAGCACTGGAAGGATGCATTGATCAAACACTTTTCTTTTAAGACATAATGGCATATTGCTCTTGAAAATTATGCTGTTTCTTCCAAAAGCTCTCCAGGCAAGTTTTGTACGCCGATTAATTTCTTCATCAATGTGACCCTCACTTGATATCTGCTGTCCAAGATAAACATACGTATCTGTTATCTCCAGTTTTTCTCCATCAATCGATAAATCTTCATTTCTTGTAAAAGCATTGAACATCACTTTTGTCTTCTGAAAGTTCATTTTTAATCCCACTTCTTTACTCTTGTCAGCAAGTTCCTGGATCATACTCTGCAGCTCTGATGGGGTAGTTGCAAAAATGACTACGTCATCAGCAAAACGAAGGTGGGTTAGATAATCTCCATTAATCTTTATCCCTTTGTTTTCCCAGTTCAGTGATTGAAAGACATTTTCCAATGTGGCATTAAAGAGCTTCGGAGATATGGTGTCACCTTGTCTCACTCCCTTTCCAATTTTTATGTGTGTTGTATTTTCAAACAGCCGAATCTTTGCACTTGCATTTTCATAGATGTTATTAATAATATTAATGTATGCATCTTCAATACCGCAGGATTTCAGAGCCGTGGTAACTGCTGATGGTTTCACCGAATCAAAGGCTTTTTCATAATCGATAAAAGCCATGCACAATGGAAGTTCATATTCCCTCGCTCTTTCAATTAGTTCTCTCAGTACGTGGATATGATCTATTGTGCTGTAGCCACTCCTGAATCCAGCTTTTCTAAATATACAACCTCTCTTGGCAATTACAACATAGAGTTTTTACAAATCGAAGTGCTGCAAAAGCACAGTTTTTTTTTCAGGCCATGTATTATCTGTATCTCTGTGTCGTTCACCCATCAAGGGGACTCGAGTTGGGCGTCGGCTCCCAAAGCCCATATCGTGCAGGGTACGTTGCACAGTCCAAACGCTGATGCTTGCTGAGGCTCCAGCATTGAATTCAGATGATACCTGCGAGAATGCTGCTCGCCTAACGTGTGAAACTATTCTTGACAGCCGACGATGGTCACGTTCACCCAATGTCTTTTTACGGCCACACTGGTATCGTAGGTTTGAGGTTTTGCCGGAATTCTTGTAGGCACGGTACACCCTTGCAATGGTCGTCCGTGAAAATGGCCCATCTCACGAGCGCCAACTATGACATCGCATTGAAAATCGCTTAAATCGTTATTACTTGTCATTCTCATGCCGAAACTGACAGCTCTGACAGCTGGCAAAGATGTCTATCGCTTTATATACGCACTGGCGGACGCAACCGAGTACGCGCATAGGTGACGTTTCTATGTATTTTGCATAAGCTCGTCTGTACCAGTTTTTCTGGCACTTCAGTGTATATTGTTATCGTGACACAGTAATTTCTTGCTCCAACAAAATTTAGAGTTATGTAGATGGGCCACTTTATTCCTGAACTTTTTTCCGATGGCAACACTTTGCCGGTGCCCTTTGATCTTGGGTGTCCGCCATTTTTCCCCCGCCAATATTTTCTCCGGCCATATTTTAATTTTTTCCGCCGTATGTACATTTTCTAGTGGTGTTTAAATGAATTTGGACGGTGTTACGTTACGAAGAAATTTTTTCAGAGCCAGCGCAAAATATCACACCGAGCGGATTCGAACCTGATACCACTCGGCTATACCTGCTCTTCGGAGTATATTCTTATCTGCGAATTCAGCATTTGAAGGTCTGTTTATTACCTTCTGGAATGTTCACGGACGATTTATACTTGACATAACGATGTATTGATACCATTTTGGCGCGTGTGTAACATGTTTCTAAATCCGATTCTTTTTTAAATGTTTTCCTTAGCTTTTGGTGATGAAACAAATTATTAACATTTTTGGTGGTTAGACAAAAAAATCGTATTTTTCTTAACGTCCTATATGTTCCAGAACGGTCCCGGACGATTCGTCCAACGACGATTGGTCCAATGCCGATTGGTCCAATGCCGATTGGTCCAATGTCCGATTCGTCCGAAGGGACGATTGGTCCAATGCCGATTGGTCCAATGTCCGATTCGTCCAATGGTACGATTGGTCCAACGCCGATTCGTCCAATGGTATCATCTTACCAACGGTAAACTTTTTTATTTTCCAGAGAGGAATAATAATTTAAATTATTATTCTCTTTATATCCTTTTGAAAGATAATTTCCGTATATTTGGTAATTGTAAACATTTTACATAAACCTGGTAAAAGCCACTCAACGGAGCATTTCTCAGCTGTTTGCAAAGCACCTTGGCCGCGGGCATTTTTAGAAGATTTTAATTTACAACCTAGATATTTGGTATTTGTAAACATTCTATAAATCCTTATAAAAGGCACTCATCGAATCATTTCCCAGGTCTTTACAAGGCATCTAGGCCGCGGGCCTTTCTAGAAGATTTTAAGTTACAACCTAGATATTTGGTATTTGTAAACATTTTATAAAACCTAATAAAAGGCATTCATCGTATCATTTCTCAGCTATCTAACAGCACTTAGGTCGCGGGCCTTTTTAGAAGATTTTAAGTTACTACGTAGATATTTGGTATTTGTAAGTATTTTATAAAACTTTATAAAAGACACTCATCGTATCATTTCTGAGGTCTTTGCAAGGCACCTAGGCCGCAGGCTTATAAATTAATATTTCGTGCTTAAGTGAAAGCGCAATATTATTAACTTGATTTAATATGTAAATGTTATGACATCGCTGGAATAAAAACTGTTGAAAAGGCCTCTGTCCAAACCCCGATCAGTTGTTTCTCGTACATTAGTAACTTCATACGGCAGCAAGGACAGTATAACAAAAAAAAAAAACGCGATTCCAAAGAAAAAAAAATCTGTAACCACAATATTACGCATGAAATGTAACATTATTTTACATTCTTTAGACTACCGGTACTTTCGTATAACATCGGAGATAGAATCAGAACAGATGAGACTTTTATAGCACGAGTAGCACTTCGGACAGATATGACGGAATTGGACCTATCGTCCATTGGACGAATCGGCATTGGACCAATCCTCCCATTGGACCAATCGTACCATTGGACGAATCGTACCTTTGGACCAATTGTCCATTGGACGAATCGTTCATTTGGATGAATCGGCATTGGACCGATCGTCGTTGGACGAATCGTACCAGACCCGTTCCAGGATACTATCACCATTCAATCTTTGGTTGCGGAACGAATTCTGAAACACCCTGTTATATATAGCCTATACATGAAATCAAGCTCTATACTCAAATTACAACTCTTATCATTACCTCATGTGAAAATTTTTATTTGCGCTCAGGAACCGATCGCAAATAAAAATTCGCAGTCAGCCATAATTCAAAACGAAATCTTAGGCGCAAAACGAGGTTCTTCTGGTCAGTGGTAGTCTGGTAGTGCCCGTATGGAGTAACTAGTAATCACGTGCGCTTTGGCGTAAGACTGATGCCACCTCCATATAGTTGAATAAACAAAATATAACCAACGAAATAATTTTGTGTTGCCAACCAAACAATTCCGATGGAGTTTGGCTAAAGCAACCAAAAAAATCGACAAAACAGTTCAACAAAACTATTTTGTTGTTTCAAACAAACTGTTTTTTCCAGTGCACCGGGATTCAAACCCGGATCCATTTCGAACGAATTGTCAGAAGCCAATACTTAGAACCTTGTACCACCACCGGGTAGGCCACAAAATGTTATCGCAAACCTTCTTTTCCATCCGATTTCAAAATCAAAACTCTGCGTCTTCTGATTTACTTAATGATAAGCTCCAAATTCAGTTTTTTTAAATCAATTGTTCTTTGGTATGATTTTCGATCTGAACGTCACGTTACTTTCCCGATATACCTTTTATGTTTTGGCAACACTGAGATCAAAATCGCTTTATTTAATTAGAGATATGTACAAAAGATACAAAAATGGGTTTATTTACCCTTTAGACGAGATGAAAGAATGATGATTTATAATGAACTGCTAATATTCACCTATTGGGAGAAGAAGCAGATCATGTGCAAATGATCAAACGCAATAAGAATCAAAATGATTATTTGGCGTGGAGTAACTGCCAAAATTTTCAATGACAAAAAAGGTGGAGCAAGTTAAGAATGTTGATAAATTTAAGCAATACATGAAGGATGATGATAAACGAACAGGAAGTTAACGAAAGTTGAAGAAAACTTCATGATTTTCAAAAATACGCCAGTTCTTCTTGTGTAGGATAAAGATGAGCCCGGGCTCAATTTTAGGAGATCCGGCCCGCCCGGGTACAAAGGCCTAGAGCCCGGGCCCACCCAGTTTTCTTTGATTACATGTGTTTGCTAAGCCCGGGCCCGGATTCTTGGAAAAATTTTCTTATCAAGGATTGCATTTATGCATTATACACTCACTGGCCAAAAATATGGCCCAAGCAAGGATTAGTTTAAAAGGCATTAGTTTAAAAAGTTAAGTTCAGTTAATCCACTTCACAATATTAATATGTTTTTAGAAATACTACGCATAAAGCCAAATGTTTTAAAATGTGGATTTGAAAATAAATAAATAATCAACGTGCCCTTCGACCGTATCAGGGGAATCAGTAATTTTGGTAAAAGCTGAAGAAAAGAAAATCGTTTAGAAAAAAATTCCATTCGTTATTTCTTTTTGTTTTCTAAATTTACTTTTATTTTGAATAAATTGCATTATGAAACGCCGTACAGACAGTTGCAAGTGTTTGAAATTTTGACTCTAGAAATCCAATCTTTGCAGTATAATTTACATATATGCTAATTGGTAAAGGTAGTTTAGAGTGATGTAGTAGAATATAAAAAGAAGCATGCAGGAAAATTTCCAAAATTAAAAAAAAAAAAAAAATGAACGTAAAAGCATTCCAGACCAGATAATTCTGCATTTTGTAACATTAAAAAAGCTTTGCGCTTAATAGTATAATAATCACAATATTATCATATGTGTGTGCAGTTTCCAGATCAAGTTCATCATGAAACGAGAGAGAGAGAGAGAATTGCATCTAATGCCTCAGCGCTTCAACTTGATCTCCTTTTCCCTAAAACTCGACCTGCTGCACTAAAAACCAACGTCTCCCCAAAAACCGGGGAGTGAGGAAATTTTTAAAAATAAATAACAATACTTCTAACTGCACAATTTTAGAAAATTAACATATCATTTTAAAAATAAGATTCTTGATTTTTAATAAAATACAAAAAATGGGAATGTGAATTTTTCCCAGTTTTTTGATACCAGACCTCCTTAATCTAATCCTTGCTTATGCCATAGTTTTGGACAATGCACAATGCAAGTCTTGCGAAGCAAAATTTGTCTTGCAATGGCAGCTAGCTTAGGAAATTGAAAATCCTTCCACCATGGTAACAAATCCACAATGAAATTCAACACGTGTAATTCAACCGGGCTCGGAATTACACGTGTTGAATTAATTACAATAATAAAATTTAAGACATGTAATTCCGAGTCCGGGCCCTGGTTTTTCGGTAGTTAATGAATTCTGCGCCCGAGCTCATAGAAATGTGCAATATTTCCAGTTCGTTGGGCTTCTAAAAAAATCTGCCTGGATGAGGGCAAGTGATCTATTTTTAAAGTAGGATAGTTGTTGCTCAACTTGTTGTAGGGAAATGAAGGTGGAGCTTGTAGGAAGGTCGAGGTAAATTCTGCAGATTGCATATTTCCCCAAGTGAAAAACGTAGGAGCGGAGTGGTGAAGCATGATGAATGGGTGCATTTGGCCGAAGAAAGAAGTGATAGTTGTCAAGATTGTGATTTACTGGGCAGACAGTTTGAACAAAACAAAGTATCAAATGCAAAAGGGGAAGAAATTTCAGGCAATGGAGATGCATACGAAGAACGAAGCCTTGTGTCGAGCAAAACTGGCAGAGTGAAGATAAAATCAAATTCATTTGATGTAAGGCAACTGGAACAGGAAGTCGAGAATGAGAAAAAGCCATTGAATGTTAGATTCAGAAGGATGATTAACAGAATACACTATCTACCAACAAGTAATTGGATACCCCTGCAATCGACGATATCTGCGGTCCTGATACATGTCACGGCCGCCACCGTTAAATATCGTGTGGGAAACAACAACGCAACCAGTCGCATGCAAGATGCCACGCAGTTCGGAGCTCTCTGATTTCGAGAAAGGTGTAATCGTCGGGTATCACAGAAATGGCCGTTCCATACGTGACATATCCAGCGAGTTGAAGTACCCAAAATCGACAGTGGCCTACGTGATTGGCAAGTGGAAGATAAAAGGTGACTGTTGGAATGTGCCCCGACCCGGCAGACCTACAAAACTGGGAGTTAGAGACCGACAGGTGCTGACCAGAGAAAGTCGGAAGAACTGCACCAAATCGATGGTAACATCCGCGAGGAGTTTCAACAGGCATCCGGGAGTGTTCTTTCGATGAATACCATCCGTAAGGAAGCCCATCTGCTCGGTTATCATGGACATGCTGCCGCCCCAAGCCTTTGATCACCATGTCCAATAAAGCTGCTTGGCTAACGTGGTGCAAAGAACGTCGACAGTGGACCGTTGAACAGTGGAAACAGGTTCTCTGGAGCGACAAATCAAGTTTTAACCTCTACCGTTCGGATGGCAGGGTCTGGGTTTGGCGTCTGCCTGGAGAACGCCTCCTGCCGGAATGTATTGTGCCAACTGTGGAGTTCGGCGGCGGTGGAATTATGCTATGGGGGTGTTTCTCTTGGTATGGCACGGGACCCTTGGTCGCAGTTCCTGGTAGACTCAACTCCGAGACCTACTGCACCATTTTGGATGACCATGCGCTTCCTACGTTGTGGCAAATTCACGGGGTGGACCCATGTTACTTTCAGGATGACAATGCCACCTGTCATGTTGCGAGGTCCACCATGGCTTGGTATGGTAACAATGGGGTTAATCGAATGGACAGGCCTGCGCAGAGCCCGGACCTTAACCCTATCGAGCACCTCTAGGACGAGTTGGAGCGTCGACTTAAGGGGTGCCCCCACCGTCCGAAATCGGTGAAGGAACTGACCTGTCTTCTCCAAGCCGAGTGGAAGAAAATACCGCTAGCCGTCGTACAACGCCTGGTTGAGAGTATGCCCCGGAGGGTCGCAGCTGTAATCGCCGCTCGTGGAGGCTCCACCAACTATAGAAGGTGAATAAACTTCGTTTTCCTTTGCTAGCACAGGTGTCCAATTACTTGTTGGTAGATAGTGTAGTAAGAGAGAAACCCATGTAGGAGTGAGTGCAGAAGTAGGATGAGAATGAACAGAGCAAGGAGAAATAGGGTGAAGACGAAGATGTTGATAAAGAAAACGAGTGGTGAGAGAATAAACAGAGAGAGTGGAGTCAGAATACGAAAGAAAGTATGACAGAGGAAATGGAGCAGAAGAGACTGGGTCAATGGAAACTAAAAACTACATGGACAGCAAAAAGCGACTGCAGCGAGCTAGATGGGAGTGGAGGTCCGAGTGTGAGAGTGGAGCTTCGGAAACTGGATGAAAATAAAGATTACTGGAATTTCAGGTAAGGTGTTCATTCCTAACGGTGCATAAAGATTAAATGCTGTATAGAAGGTACCGAGGAAATGCACTGAGCTGTATAGAAGATGCTGAATAAAAGGTACCAAGCTATATAGAAAGTACCAAAGGCTGTATAGAAGGTACCAAGGTAAATGGACTATGCTGTATAGAAGATGCTAAATAAAAGGTACCAAACTGTATAGAAGGTGCCATTCGCTGTATAGAAGGATAGAAGGTACCAAGATAAATGGACTGTTAACATGATAGGATAGTAATGCTGGATGTAGCGCAGAGAGACACCAATAGAAACGTACAAACGAAACTGCAAGAACCAAAGTTTTGAACGACAAAGACATATGGAATGATGGTACGAAGATAGATAGAATATAAATATGAAGGAATACTAATGCTGAATGTTGCACAGAGCGACCCCGGAAAAAACACATAAAGGGAACTACACACAATAGCCCATAGGTGGGGAACCTTTTCATGTTGGAGGGCCGTATTAAGTTTGCTGTAATCTAACAAGACCACCAAAAGCAAATGAACGGATCCGCTGCGTTGTTAAGATGCGCGGTATAGCTGCAAACGGTATAAAACTGGGAGCATCAAACAAAGATCTTCGCTCTTTCCACGTTTTATAAGTGTCATGGAAAAAGTCTTTGGCCGCCACCGGGAGTCGAACCTAGGGTCTTCCAGTTGTAACTGGAAGACCCTGGGTTCGACTCCCGGTGGTGGCTAATGAGAATTTTTCCGTGACTCACTTATAAAACGTGGAAAGAGCGAAGATCTTTGTTTGATGTTCCTGGTCCATGTTAAATGTCTGTATTAATAAAACTGCGAGGTTGAGTGAAAATGTCGCGGCGGGAGAGAACTGACTTTGAGAAAAGAAAGGTTGCCGGGGGTTATATTAGTTTGTTTACCATAAGAGAAACCGAGACGCGTTTAAACATACACAAGTCAAATGTTTTGGATGTACTGAGTAAGTGGAAGACACATGGCGTGGCTGAAGCAGCAAAACGTACCGGCAGACCAAAGAAAATCAGTGATAGAGGACGTCGAAGCCTCAGGAGAGTCGCTACATCTAATCTACGGAGTACTGCACAAGACCTCAGTGTACAGGTGAGTAAAAATGCTAGAACCTCGGTATGTACATGTACCATTCGCAAAGAACTTCATACCATGGGTTACCGTGGTCGTGCGGCTTCTCATAAGCCTTTCATCTCCACTCGGAATGCTACTCGTTGTTTAGCATGGTGTAAAGAACATTTATTGTGGACTGTAGATCAATGGAAACGGGTCCTATGGACTGATGAATCCAGATACGCGATCTATGAGTCTGATGGCCGTGTGGGGGTATGTCGACAGCTGGAGGAACGCAATTTACCACCCTGTACTGTTCCTACTGTCAAGTTTGAAGCTGGAAGTGTACTCGTGTGGGGTGTTTTTAATGGTATGGCCCCGGTCCATTGGTTATCGTGGACAAACCTGTTAACCAGCACGTCTACCTGGATATTCTGGACAATTATGTCCTACCAACGCTGTGGCAATACTTTGTAACCGAGCCTTGTTGGTACTAGTAGAATAATGCACCGAGCCATAAATCAAGGTTTCAAAATCGCTTTATTCTAATTTATCATAAGAAAACATAAGAGGGAGACGTACAGTATTGGGCGTCTCACTGGGAAATAATACAAAACTGTTAAAACATGATGGTATATACACTGCAATGACAATGGGGATGAATAACAAATGTTGCAAGCAAAGCTTATTGAATAAAAATAGCAGAAGTGACAGAGAGAAACACATCGTGTCACAAGACATTGGCTGGGCATGATTTACAGGAAAACACAGGCGAAACAATAGTACACAATTAGAAAAAGAACAGCACAAACACCGCCGTGAAGGTAAAACATTACATACATGAGATAAAAACACAGCATGCACAATTGTGCAAGTTATTTAACGAGGGCACCAAAGCAACATAATACAGGCGGGGTAAAAGTAAGTAATGTACACGAGTAAGCATGAAAATACACTGAGATGGCATTTGCATTCACAATTCAACGGTAGTGTGGATTGCACGAGTCGTAGAGTGGAGGAGGGGCACCAGGGTGCCACGGAACTCAGCAAAGGAGGTGTAGAATGTCCTAGGGTACTGATAGGTGTAGCAGTCCAGAATCAACCGCAAACCATGGAGCGGCCGGCGCCCAGTTAGCATAGAAGGTGGCTTCTCGACGACTGGAAGAAGCCGACTGGTACTCCAGGCGGAGTCGAGAAAGCAATCGATCTTGAAAATGGCACAAAAGGGCTGCGCTGGCCTGGTGTAAAGAGACCGGCGAGGAAACGCTGCGGAGTTGTTGAAGGTATACGTAAATAACGTGTTTAACCAGCACGAAAAGATAGGCACATACTGACGGAAGAGGCGTAGGTGGATGAGCCCGCAGAAGAAGATGTCTGTAGGCAGTGAACGGAAGATCTTGAGAACAAGAGCGACTGGCAATCCGGAAAGCCTGGTGGTGGAGAGGTATCAGGATGGGACAGTAAAGGTAGACGTGAGAAACGTCTGCCTCCTGTGCGCAGAAGGAGCAGAGAGGGGAGGAGAGAAGAGACATGCGAAAGAGAAAATACGGAACAGGGAGGCGATTATGCAAAAAGAGCCAGTGGGTGTTAATTTCAAGAGGGGCAGATAAGAGTGAGCGGGCAGCGGCCCAGACAAGAGGAAGAGAAGCAGGGGAACCTCCAGAATAGAAAGCGGTGAAGGGGTGGCAAGGTGCACTAGAAAACGATAAAGAGATTTAGAGGAGAGAGAGGAGAGAGAGGAGAGAGGAAGAACCGAGTTTGTGAGTCGGAGGAAAAACGGCAGCGGAAGAGGGGCAGAAAAGACAGAGACTAGACCGGTGGGGGAGACAAGATCAGGGAAAAGCGAAAGAAGTGCAGTTAGCAGAGAGTCATAGACCAAATGGGCGGATGGGGACGAGAGAATAGCAGGGGGGAGGCCAGAGAAAGGGCGCCAGGATAGATCCGAGTTAGTGAGGTCTTTTACAGTTACTACACCTGCTCGGAGCCAAGAGGGGAATGAAAAACAGGGGAGATGGGGGGGATGAACAAGGGAGTTGAAGAAGAGGGGTTCAGAAAGAAGCTCTAGAGTTGAAGAGGGAGGGGAGCGAATGAGGGGGAGAGAGCGAAGGTGAGTGAGGGCTTCAGAATATGCAGGTGGGAGTTTGGAGGGGGGAAGGACAGCAATCCATGAGAACTAAAGAGAGAAAGGAAAAATAAGGGTTACGCAAGGAGGCAAGAACGTCACGTACCTGAACTGCGGAAGCCACTGGAGCCGTGAAAAGGTGAATGAAGTTGATCACTCGGCTTGCTTTGTAGCACAGCGGGACATCAGGTTGGCCAGCACCACCATAGGAGGGAGGAGCACAGAGCTTGTGGACGTTAATCCAGTGATGACCCGCCCACATTACTCGAGTAAGGCAGCGTGTAACCTCCTGGAGACAGAAAAGCGGGGTCGTAGATGCAATCCAAGAATGCTTGCAGATGGACAGAAGGTATGTCCTGGTGAGATTTGCACGCTGGTAGTAGGACGTACAGAACTGCGCACGACACCAGAATGCAGCTGTGCGGAGGAGGCGAGGATGGAGTTCCGAGCGAGTTGCACTGGACCTAAGTGCACACCCAGGAAGCGTTGGGTAGTGGATGACCATGTGGCCCCCCATGGAGCATCCAAGCGATTGGACCACGACCCGCACCACAATCCAGTGCTCTTAGACGTATTCAGTTCAGCTGCAGAACATGAAGCATATGCGGAGAACAAACGACGAAGCAGTTGGAACTGTGAGTCGCTACGAATGCAGACGGTGATGTCATCTGCATAAGCAGAGTAAATGACTGAGTGATGCCGTGAGCTGGCAACTGGTGGTGGAAGTTGTGCTAGGAGAGATGTTTGCAGAGAGCGTAGAAAAGGCTCGACGGCAATCGCAAACAGTTGACCAGAAAGCGGGCAGCCTTGACGAACTCCCCGCTTGAAGGGAACATGTGCTGTGAGAAAAGATGCCGTCTTGACATGGAAAACGGCGTCACGGTAGAGGGAGAGAAGAACGGAGACAAATTGTGGAGGAAAGCCAAAGTGTAGCAGGGTTTGTGTTAAATAGGCGTGTGAGATATTATCGAAAGCGGAACGGAGGTCTAAGGAAAGGAGAGCAAGAGGTTCAGAATGAGTCTTGGCAAGATGAATGAGATCGCGAAGAAGTTGAACATTGGAGGAAAGAGAACGGCCAGGAACAGTATAGGTTTGAGAGTCAGCAAGGATGTGAGGGAGGATAGAGTTTAGTCGACGGGAAAGAAGCTTAGTATAGAGTTTATAATCTTGATTGAGAAGAGAAATGGGGTGCCAATTTCCCAAGTCAAGAGGATCACCCTTCTTGGGAAATAGGACCACATGTGCGTCCGTGAAACTCCTCGGGAGGGGGGAGCAGTTAGATGCAGCAGAAAAAGCGGAGAGGAGAAAAGGCAACAAAAGAGGCAAGAACGCACGGTAAAAAGGAAAAGAGAGGCCGTCCGGACCCGGAGCGGCATGGGGGTTAAGGGAAGAGAAGGTGTCGGACACCTCCGTACATGTGGGTGAAAGAGACAGGGTGTGAGCAAGATGAGACGGAACTTGAGGCAGGTTATTGAGAAGATGGGGGAGAGCAGAGGGAGAAGGGGGAGGAGTTTCACTGAACTTGGTGGTATAGAACTGACGAACGTGAGAGCAAATCGCTGCCGAATCGGATGTGAATTCGCCAGAGGGGAGGCGAAGATGACGAAGCGAGTTAGAAGACTTACGTGCAGATTCCATTGATGTTAGATAATCATAGGTGCATTCCTCCGGATTGAGATGTTTAATGCGCAGACGTAAAAGTGGTTGCTGCGCAAGAGGTTTCAGCAAAGCCTGGAGCTCCGCCTGATATGCTGGAAAAAGCGGATCTGATAACCCAATCAGTGTGAGCATCTGCCTGGCGTGATCGAGGCGCATCTGACTAGAAATCTTCATGGTGAAGGAAAGTTGCTTGATATGTAAGAGGAGCTTATGCTTGACACGAAGCCAATACGTCAAGGTACAGGGTGCGGAATGCAACCCTGCGCGACGAACAGCGAGGAAAGAACGGACAGAGGCACAAAATTCAGGATCAGTGAGGAGATTGGAGTCAAATGTCCACGGACGTACAGACCGAGTGAGTGACGCCGCAACAAACACTGTGAGGGTGACCGTGCAGTGGTCTGAGGAAGCAGTAGGTTGATGTTGCAACTCGGTAATAGACGCAAGAAGCGGTGTGGAAACGTAAACCCGATCCAAGCGTGCAGTTGATGGAAGCTGACTCCCAGACGAGCGCCACGTGTGTGAGGTCTCTTGTGGATGAAGGCGCCTATAAGCATCGGTGAAGGAGAAATCAGCAACAAGGTCATGGAGTAGTGCGTCGAGATCCGTCCGACGCTGTCGTGACGAAGGAGAGCGATCCAGAGCCGGGTCAAGGGTGCAATTGAAGTCTCCATCCAAGAGCACACGATCCGAAGGTGAGACTTTCGAGAGAGCTTTACGGGGTTTGGTGAACAAGATGGATAAATGAATAGAGGTTCATGGAATATACACATTAAAGATGTGAAATCGAGCTCCGCCAACTGTGAAGGAGACTTGCTGGAGTAAATCTCGGCATAAGTTCTGCACTGAGAGTGCAGTGAGGGTGGATCGGAAATGTTGATGTATTCCGATAGCAAGTCCACCATGAGATGAGTAGCGGAAAGCATGATGGAACACATAATCGCTAGCACGCCAGCGAGTAAACAGAGTGGAGGAATGGCAGTTTGTTTCTTGTAGTAGTAACAGATCGGCCCCGAGGGGCGAGAGGTCTTCCATTACAAGAGCATTCGCTAAGGGGCTAGCGAACCCTCTGCAATTAAGGGTCGTGCCCTTGAATGGACTGGTCAGTCGTTGGTTGGAGGAGTCGCGGAGCAACTTTCAGAAGTTGTTGTAATCGGTTTACGCAGCCAAGGGTCCATGAGTGGTGCAGGGGGTCATGAACAAACCCACGAAGGTACTTAGCAATGCATCCGGCTTGCAGGAGCAGCGCGGGAAGAATGTCTTCGCGCTCTCGGAGGTAGTCATACGTCGACTCCAGGTTCGTGGTGTGGGTGCAAAACTGATAGTAATCTCCAAGATTGAGAGGTTCTGAAGGAGCACCACATTTGGAGAGTACACTTGAAAAGACCTCAAACGAAGGCGGAGACCCATCATCATCAGTGTCCCTTTCAATTTCTGTTGGCGCAGGAGAGGGAGAAATATCTCCTGAAGATTTGGTAGTACGGAACGGTTGCCCATCCGCAGAGGAAGATTTCTTCTTCTTCTTCCTCTTACGTCGGGTACCTGTACGAGTGCCAGAAATTCGTTTTCCAGGGAGCGACGATGCTCGGGAAGCTGACGCAGAGTCAGAGGAGTTATCGGCACCGCCGTCACACTCGGAGACACCAATAGTGAAGACTGGTGGGAAACCAGCGGCGAAGTCTCCTGATGTTGCCACGGAATGAGGAGTAATAGGTGAGGTGAGCACTGGAAATTGAAGGTGGGAGGTGATATCAGCATCAAAAGACGCTCGTGGACGAGAGGCTGTAGATATACTTTTTGTGTAACTCGGCCCTGGGGCAGTTGGCACATTTGAAGACGGTGCAGGTCGAGAGCGAGATGTAGCAGGAGGCTGCTTAGAGGCGGTAGGCACTGTAGAAGCCGTGGGAGCTGGATACTCGTTGTTGGGGCATCGAGCGCGCTGATGCCCAAGTTCTTTACAATTAGCACAGTGTTCTGATGTTAGCATGTCAATTCTGTAGGAGAGCTGCCCACATCGGACGTTTAGGATCCGTGGGAACTTACGGAGATGCTCCTCTGATGGAAAGATGAGTCGAACACTCCGGCTAAAACTACGAACATTCTTATTTGCAGGATCCTTGGGCGCAGCTGAATGTGTGATAACAGGACCAACAATCTTACCACACTTACTAAGTGCAGTACATATCATCGCATCTGAGATTTCGGGGGGCACCGGATGCAAGGAGACCTGAACAGGGTGCCTGGCAATCGGTTCAGCTTCCAGGTGGTGGTCTCCCAGGTCAAGACCAAAGTTTAGAAGCGTGTCTGCATGCTCTTTGGATGTGAAATAAACAATCACCGTCCGCGGCCGGCGGGTGAGGTGAGTAATGGCTCCGGCTGGAAGAAAAGCAAGGAGCGTATCACAATAGACTTTCAGCGGTGTATTCGGAAGAGCATCTAGGCACACTCCCAACTCGCGGGTGGAGTGAAGTTCCTGCGCAGCGGGTGAGAAGTGCGGAACGTCCAATTGAAGTGAGTCACCATGTATCTGGACATGGGCATCTGCAAGGGGAAGGCGATTCGATTGCGTCGGTAGGGACGCACCTGAGGTAACGCTAGAATAAGAGCGGGAAGGCAATCCTCCATTGGAAGGCAGAGGTGCAGCGCTGGATGAAGGAGCTGACACAACGCTGGGTAAGGCTACCGAGGGCAGAGAAGCAACGCCCTCAGAGATATCCATTACGTCATCGGTAGCATCAGGAACGAACGTCATAGCCTCACCACCAGGAGGGGTGGTGGAGTCAGAGAGTTGAAGCGTAGAAGAAGAAGAGCAATAGGCATCAGGAGGAGGACGATATTCTCTATCATCAAGGACGGACGCTGATTGGTTTGCTCCGTCAGAGATAAGGATCGACGTAGTAGGAGAAGCTGTGACGAGAGCGGGAAATCTGCTCTTATCAGCAGTCGCCATCGCCGATGGCGAGGCCTAATTTAGTAAAAACGACCAACTGGTCGAGAAAATAAAGTGCTGATAGCTAATTGAAAATAGTACTCACCGACTCGGGATATGTCTTAAATGAAAGATACAACCTTCGTCTTGAAGGCACGCACAAAAGTTAAACGACAGAGCACACAAAACACACTCAGTAGACGGCGAAACACGGAGCTCAAAACAGACACGACTTACGTCCCATAAAGCAAGGACTGTTACGGTGTGGTTTGACGATAATTCCGTATCGTGTGTGGACTGGCCAGCACAGAGCCCTGATGTTAATCCCATAGAGCACCTATGGGATGAATTAGAGCGCCACATAAGAAGTTTGGAACCAAGGCTTACTACTAAGCAACAGTTAGCGGCAGCATTATGTACTGAATGGAAGCGCATACCTTACGCCGTGTTCTAAAACCTTGTCAAAAGCCTGCCTCGAAGGATCAGCGCATGCATTAAGGCCAAAGGAGGACCGACACCGTACTAATGTATGTCAATAAATGCTGTATTGTGTTTCTTTTCTAGGTGTCCGGTGACTTTTGTCAATATAGTGTATGTACAAATAGTGAGACTGTGCTCACTGATGAGTATTCAAGACTCTAGAAGAGCTGTTCTTAACCTTTTCTTTACCACGGACTCCCTTTAAATAACTTTTGTTGTCGCGGACCGCCAAAACCTAACTCAAAATTTAAAACCCTCAAGTGCAAAAATCTTACTATACACATACTAACTAACTTCAAAAAATGAAAAAAACAATTGTTAATTCTAAAGTTAACTAACCTTTCAATGGCTTTGTTGTCACTGCATTTTGTTGGAAAGCATCATGCAAGTCATCACTTTTAGCTCATCTTTTAGATGGATATCTTTCATTTGTGACCTTAAGGGCGTCTTGATGTAAGTTAGATAGGATAATGTAGATTCGCAGCAATAAGTGGTTGAAAAGCAAGAAAACATTTGTATATATATCATCATCATCATTGTCAACCATTATCAATCCACTGCTGGACGAAGGTCTATCCAAGTTTCCTCCACAACGGTCTGTCTTGTGCCAGTCTCCTCCATGTCACTCCCGCATACTTTCGAATTTCATCCACCCATCTTCCATGTGGTCTTCTTCTGGGTCTTTTCCTGTCCCTTGGAATCCAATCTAAAATTTCGGCTGTCCATCGATGGTCTGTCCTTCTGGCAGTATGTCCAGCCCATTGACATTTCAGGGATTTAACTCTGATCATGATGTCTTCCACTCTTGTCATTTTTCGGATCCACGTGTTCCTCTTCTTATCTCTCCTGGTTACACCAAGCATGCACCTCTCCATGCTACTTTGAGTTGTCTGCAGCCTTTGTATGTCTCTTTTAGTTAAGGTCCACGTCTCTGCACAATACGTAAGCACTGGAAGGATGCATTGATCAAACACTTTTCTTTTAAGACATAATGGCATATTGCTCTTGAAAATTATGCTGTTTCTTCCAAAAGCTCTCCAGGCAAGTTTTGTACGCCGATTAATTTCTTCACCAATGTGACCCTCACTTGATATCTGCTGTCCAAGATAAACGTACGTGTCTGTTATCTCCAGCTTTTCTCCATCAATCGATAAATCTTCATTTCTTGTAAAAGCATTGTACATCACTTTTGTCTTCTGAAAGTTCATTTTTAATCCCACTTCTTTACTCTTGTCAGCAAGTTCCTGGATCATACTCTGTAGCTCTGATGGGGTAGTTGCAAAAATTACTATGTCATCAGCAAAACGAAGGTGGGTTAGATAATCTCCATTAACCTTTATCCCTTTGTTTTCCCAGTTCAGTGATTGAAAGACATTTTCCAATGTGGCATTAAAGAGCTTCGGAGATATGGTGTCACCTTGTCTCACTCCTTTTCCAATTTTTATGTGTGTTGTATTTTCAAACAGCCGAATCTTTGCACTTGCATTTTCATAGATGTTATTAATAATATTAATGTATGCATCTTCAATACCGCAGGATTTCAGAGCCATTGCAACTGCTGATGGTTTCACCGAATCAAAGGCTTTTTCATAATCGATAAAAGCCATGCACAATGGAAGCTCATATTCCCTCGCTCTTTCAATTAGTTCTCTCAGTACGTGGATATGATCTATTGTGCTGTAGCCACTCCTGAATCCAGCTTGTTCTCTCGGTTGAGCCATGTCCAGTGTCACCTTCAAGCGGTGTGAAAGAACTTTAGTGAAGATTTTATAAACCACTGATAGGAGGCTGATAGCTCTGTAGTTCCTGAGATCCTCAATGTCACCTTTTTTATGTAGCAAGATCATTATAGCGTTGTTCCAATCCTCAGGAATTTTCCCTTCATTAAGGCATCGAGTGAAAATTTGGGCGAGTACTGTTTCGATTTCTCCACTTGCTTCTTGTATGGTGTCTATAGTAATTCCATCTTCTCCTGGAGCTTTCCCCCGCTTCATGTTCTTGATTGCATGTGCAACTTCTGCTGGAAGGACTGGAAGAACTCTGGTACTGGTACCTTTCATGATGTCTGGAGTACATGTATCATCCCTTTCATATAATTTGGAGTAGAAATCTTTCACTCTTGTCAAAATTTCTCCTCTATTTCTTGTTACAGAACCATCTTCTTTTCTCAGTGCCATAATCTGTTTTTTCCCCTTACTGAGATGTCCCTTTGCTATCTTTAGGCTTTGGTTGTTTTCAATTGCTTTCCTTACTAGTTCACAGTTGAATTTCCTTATGTCTTCAGTGATACTTTTTCGTACTGTCTTGCATAGCTCTATATATTCCACTTTGGAAGTCACATCTTCTTTAGTTGTCCTCATCACTCTTCTTTTTTGCATCAACCTTTTGGTTTTTCCTGATAATTTGTTCACATGCAATTTGTTCTTAGACCCAGCTAATTTTGTTGCTGTTTCCATAAGAGCTTTGGTTACTTTTCTGTTAACTTCTGAAATATCCACTTCTTCTGATGTTAGGCCTTCTAAAGCAGAGAATTTGTTCTTCAGTTCCAATTTGAAGGTATTATGGTGTTTTTTAAGGTTGGTTATGTCAATACATTTTGTTTGTCTTATGAGCTTGCTACGTTCGAGTTTAGTGTTGAGGTGCATCTTACATCTCACCAATCTATGGTCACTGCCTGTGTTGAACTTGTTTAGCACACTGCAGTCTTCTATGATGAATTTTTTGTTACACATAATAAAATCAATTTCACTTGTCGTCCCATTTGGATGTCTCCATGTCCATTTCCTGTGTGGCTTTTTCTTGAAAAAGGAGTTCAAGATGAAAAACCCTTCTGCCTCTGCAAACTCTACGAGAGTATTTCCACGCTGGTTTCTGTTTCCGTGACCGAATTTACCTACTGAAGTTTCATTCTGTTGCCGTTGCCCTATTTTTGCATTGAAATCTCCCATAATTATCTTCAAGTGCTGCTTACCTTTATTATTTAGATCACGAATTTCCTCATAAAATTCTTCAATTTCTTCTTCAGCATGACTTGTGGTGGGTGCATAAGTTTGAATAATCTGAGCCTGGTATCTTCTCGAGAGTTGGATAACGAGTCGTGCAGCTCTGTCAGAGGAACTTTCAACTTCTACAACTTTATCCTTCAGTTTCTTGTTTATTATAAATCCAACACCACTAGTTCTGCCAGTATCTGTCCCACGATAGTAGAAGAGATGTCCACTTTTCAGTTCAATGAGATCTTCTCCTTTTCTCCTTACCTCACTTAGCCCGACGATGTCCCACTTGATCCTTTGTAGTTCCTCTTCCAATTCAAGAAGCCTTGAATCAGAAGATAGGGAGCGTCCGTTGTACGTAGCCAAGGTCAGCATCAGATGGCAGCCTAGTCCGGTCCTCCGGGGATTCTTAGCACCCTCTGCCTTCATGTCGCACTGGCCGCTGCCTTGGCCAGGTACATTCCAGCTGCCGGAGACTGAGGGCCAAGATTTAAGTTGTGGAGTCATTTTGGAGGGGTTTGGCCATAACTCACCACGCTGGCCAAGCGGGTTGGTATATATATATATATATATATATATATGTGTGTGTGTGTGTGTGTGTGTGTGTGTGTGTGTGTGTGTGTATTATATCACATTTTTTACGCCTTCCAACCGTAGGTTGAAGAAGCGTATATGATCCAGCTTTGTCCTCCTGTCCGCACAATAACTCGCGTAAAAATGGTTCGATTTCGAAGTAATTTTATTATGTGGTAGGGGACCACCTGGGGACGAACCCTATTGAAAACGGCCGAAACGGGTTCAAAGGTCAGGACGTGGGAGCGGGGTGCATTCCATTGCTCTTATGCGTCATAACTTGCGTAAAAATGGTTCGATTTCGATGAAAATTTAGTATATGTGGTAGGGGACCACCTAGGTATGATTCCTATTGAAAATGGACGAAATGGGGTCAAAGGTCACGACATAGAAGCGAGATCCATTCCATTGCCCTTATGCGTCATAACTTGCATAAATATAGTTTGATTTCAATCATAATCAGTATGTCTTAGGGGACCACCTGGGGACGAACCCTATTGAAAATGGGTTAAGTAGGGTCAAAGGTCAGGACATAGGATCGGGATCCATTAAATCGCCCTTATGCGTTATAACTTGCGAAAAAATGCTTCGATTGAGACAAAACTTTATCATGTTATTCCGGAAGTATACTTTACCGGTTCTGTTGAATATCATCGAAATGGGGTCAAAGGTCAGGTCATAGGAGCGAGATTTATTCTACAGCCATTATCCTCATAACTTGAGTAATAACTTGAGTAATGATGTCTGGTATGTTGGAAAGCGTGTCATAATCAATGCATCGCATGATTTTACTAACTTGTTCATATATCAACTGGATCTTTTTTAGCTTCAAATAAAAACTTATTCTGAGAGTTCAATCAGTTCCATCTGTATTTCTTTAGGCGCCATAGAACGAAATCATCAGCGTAGCAGGTGTCCAAATAACCTACCAATGTTTTACTGTTTCCGTCAGGGAGCATTATATCGTTGAATCTTCTTTTACTCTTTGGTATTTTAAATGCGGTCATTTTAAGATTAAAATAAAAGTAATAAAAGACGAACAAAACCGTATTAATAAAAGTAAAAGGATTTCTTCTGAAAAATTTGGATTCACTCGAAAGGCCACACTTAATGGCTTAGAAGGCGGCAGGTTCTTTATGCAGATGTACGTAAACGTCACTCAGCGTATATACAAAATACGTGGTCACGTGCGTCACAACGTGATCTAGACACCTGTTTAGGTTCTTTATGCAGATGTACGTAAACATCACTCAGCGTATATGCAAAGTACGTGGTCACGTGCGTCACATCGTGATCTAGACACCTGTTTAGGTTCTTTATGCAGATGTACGTAAACGTCACTTACTCAGCGTATATGCAAAATACGGGGTCACATGTGTCACCACGTGATCGAGCACCTGTTTAGGTTCTTTATGCAGATGTACGTAAACATCACTTACTCAGCGTATATGCAAAATACGTGGTCGCGTGTGTCACCACGTGATCTAGACACCTGTTTACGTTCTTTACGCAGATGTACGTAAACGTCACTTACTCAGCGTATATGCAAAATACGTGGTCACGTGCGTCACCACGTGATCTAGACAACTGTTTAAGACTGCTACTTGTCAGTAGTGTTGATCACAATGAGTGAAACAAGGGATCTTTCGGAGTTTGATAAAGAGCTCTTGTGGGTGCCGTCTGATTGGAGAGATGAGAGATGATCTTGAAAACTGTCTGGTCTCTCAAAAGGGGAGATATCTTGAATCGTTAATCAGACGGTTCCCCTCTTGACGATTTCCCTTTTTATTATTTATAATATTGCTTATTTTACATTTAGAAATGCTAAGTCCATTATTTTAACAAGGTTTTTGAATTACAGAATGCGAATATTTCTCTTCGTAAAGAGAAAAAAATAACATTCTGTCCACAGCTTGTTCGCATATGCCATTTTTCTAGCAGACGATATTTAACTGTAGCGGATGTTTCTTCTTTCATGTGCGTCTTACACGATGCTGCCTGTTTCAATTCTTTGAACTTTTTTATTATCTGTAATTTCTTATGAAAAACTTCCTAAAAATGTGTGAACGTCCACTGTATTTTAAAAGCCTTATTTGATAATCCACTAATTTGTGCATACTCTGCTCAAACCCCAAAATCATTTTGAGAAAGCGTCTTAATGGCAAATGCAAACTAAAATGGTATTTCCAGTCAGCAAAGCAAATACGTGGACCATCTGCCAAAATTACAGCAATAGCGTCTTATGGTATAATGTCATTATAAGGCTTCAGTAAAAATGGAGTAAGTGTCTTGTGTCGGTATGATGCATGAAGTGTTTTGTAGAGTTAACTTCCTTGTGTAGGCATCTGTTTGATTTCATTCAATGGTACTTCGTTCCAGTGATTGATCCTTCATATTTTTCACACGATACACGTGATTCAATGGACACGATTTCCCTTCGTCACGAAGCGAAAAAGAAAAAAACAGCAAAGTTGAAAAGATAATCGTGATAAACACTTCGAAGTGCAACAGCTCTTGCAAACCGGAAGAAGTATTTGGTTGTGCTATTGAGACGTATTTCAACAGCTGACACATAGCAGGACATGCCGCGAAACAAAAGTCAATAAAGAGCCGGTAATAAACTCCAAAGACCTAATTCTCAGTCAATAAGCACGTTTAGGTTTTCGGTGTTTAAATGTTACGGTGCAATAAATTCCTCTGTAACGCGCTCTTCACAAACTGCAATAAAAACGGAAATAGAATTAAATATGACTCCGTTATGATGCAAGTGCAGATATTAAAATGTTGATCTTTTGAGAACCACAGATTTCAGCCTACTGTTTTTTTATGAATTAAGTAAACTTAACATCGCATTTAAATAATCTTTTTGAAGCTGTAAAGTATTTTCTATTTTAACTTTCCTCTCAAGTTTCTTTTTCTATGTAAATTTGAATTCGTCTCTTACACGTTTTCAAGCCTTAACGTTTCATCCGACAGGGGTCCGCGTTCGAATCCCGGTGAGGCATGGATGTTGTGTTTGTCTTACGACATTGGCTCTCTCTCTCTCTTCCCTGGAAACAATGGCCCATTAGGGACTGGCGATTGCTTATAGCCCATTGAGTTGCTCACGGTGGTCGTTTACTGATATTCCTTCAGAGTCATCTGATGTATCACCAGTGGACTACTGTGCCTTCGAAATGCTAAAAAAAGACAGCTTTTTAAACGCAGACCTAAAACGATGATTGGACTATGGAAAGCAGTGGAAGAGGAGTGGAATAAAATGCCACTACCGATTTTAGGAAATGCCCTGTTATCTTGGAAATCTAGCTGTAGGTTCATAGTCCAGAGAAAGGGCTATGAGATAGAACATTCTAAAACAATGATTGAACTATGATATAAAACAACAATTGGACTATGATCAAAAACAGTGATTGGACTATGATCTAAAACAATGATTGGACTATGATCTAAAACAATGATTGGACTATGACCTAAAACAATGATTGGACTATGGGAAGCAGTGGAAGAGGAGTGGAATAAAATGCCACTACCGATTTTAAGAAATGCTCTGTTATCTTGGAAATCTAGATGTAGGTTCTTAGTCCAGAGAAAGGGCTATCAGGTAGATCATCTAAAACAATGATTGGACTATGATCTAAAACAATTATTGGACTATGATCTAAAACAATTATTGGACTATGATCTAAAACAATGATTGGACTATGATCTAAAACAATGATTGGACTATGACCTAAAACAATGATTGGACTATGGGAAGCAGTGGAAGAGGAGTGGAATAAAATACCACTACCAATTTTAAGAAATGTCCTGTTATCTTGGAAATCTAGATGTAGGTTCTTAGTCCAGAGAAAGGGCTATCAGGTAGATCATCTAAAACAATGATTGGACTATGATCTAAAACAATGATTGGACTATGATCTAAAACAATTATTGGACTATGACATAAAACAATGATTGAACTATGATCTAAAAGGATGATTAGACTATGATCTAAAACAATGATTGGACTATGCAAAGCAGTGGAAGAGGGTGGAATAAAATACCACTACCAATTTTAAGAAATGCCCTGTTATCTTGGAAATCTAGATGTAGGTTCTTAGTTAAGAGAAAGGGCTATCAGGTAGATCATCTAAAACAATGATTGGACTATGATCTAAAACAATGATTGGACTATGATCTAAAACAATTATTGGACTATGACATAAAACAATGATTGAACTATGATCTAAAACGATGATTAGACTATGATCTAAACCAATGATTGGACTATGCAAAGCAGTGGAAGAGGGTGGAATAAAATACCACTACCAATTTTAAGAAATGCCCTGTTATCTTGGAAATCTAGATGTAGGTTCTTAGTCCAGAGAAAGGGCTATCAGGTAGATCATCTAAAACAATGATTGGACTATGATCTAAAACAATGATTGGACTATGATCTAAAACAATTATTGGACTATGACATAAAACAATGATTGAACTATGATCTAAAACGATGATTAGACTATGATCTAAAACAATGATTGGACTATGCAAAGCAGTGGAAGAGGGTGGAATAAAATACCACTACCAATTTTAAGAAATGCCCTGTTATCTTGGAAATCTAGATGTAGGTTCTTAGTCCAGAGAAAGGGCTATCAGGTAGATCATCTAAAACAATGATTGGACTATGATCTAAAACAATGATTGGACTATGATCTAAAACAATTATTGGACTATGACATAAAACAATGATTGAACTATGATCTAAAAGGATGATTAGACTATGATCTAAAACAATGATTGGACTATGCAAAGCAGTGGAAGAGGGGTGGAATAAAATACCACTACCAATTTTAAGAAATGCCCTGTTATCTTGGAAATCTAGATGTAGGTTCTTAGTTAAGAGAAAGGGCTATCAGGTAGATCATCTAAAACAATGATTGGACTATGATCTAAAACAATGATTGGACTATGATCTAAAACAATTATTGGACTATGACATAAAACAATGATTGAACTATGATCTAAAAGGATGATTAGACTATGATCTAAAACAATGATTGGACTATGCAAAGCAGTGGAAGAGGGGTGGAATAAAATACCACTACCAATTTTAAGAAATGCCCTGTTATCTTGGAAATCTAGATGTAGGTTCTTAGTTAAGAGAAAGGGCTATCAGGTAGATCATCTAAAACAATGATTGGACTATGATCTAAAACAATGATTGGACTATGATCTAAAACAATTATTGGACTATGACATAAAACAATGATTGAACTATGATCTAAAAGGATGATTAGACTATGATCTAAAACAATGATTGGACTATGCAAAGCAGTGGAAGAGGGGTGGAATAAAATACCACTACCAATTTTAAGAAATGCCCTGTTATCTTGGAAATCTAGATGTAGGTTCTTAGTTAAGAGAAAGGGCTATCAGGTAGATCATCTAAAACAATGATTGGACTATGATCTAAAACAATGATTGGACTATGATCTAAAACAATTATTGGACTATGACATAAAACAATGATTGAACTATGATCTAAAACGATGATTAGACTATGATCTAAAACAATGATTGGACTATGCAAAGCAGTGGAAGAGGGGTGGAATAAAATAACACTACCAATTTTAAGAAATGCCCTGTTATCTTGGAAATCTAGATGTAGGTTCTTAGTCCAGAGAAAGGGCTATCAGGTAGATCATCTAAAACAATGATTGGACTATGATCTAAAACAATGATTGGACTATGACATAAAACAATGATTGAACTATGATCTAAAACGATGATTAGACTATGATCTAAAACAATGATTGGACTATGCAAAGCAGTGGAAGAGGGGTGGAATAAAATAACACTACCAATTTTAAGAAATGCCCTGTTATCTTGGAAATCTAGATGTAGGTTCTTAGTCCAGAGAAAGGGCTATCAGGTAGATCATCTAAAACAATGATTGGAATATGATCTAAAACAATGATTGGACTATTTCAAAGCAGTGGAAGAGGGTGGAATAAAATACCACTACCAATTTTAAGAAATGCCCTGTTATCTTGGAAATCTAGATGTAGGTTCTTAGTCCAGAGAAAGGGCTATCAGGTAGATCATCTAAAACAATGATTGGACTATGATCTAAAACAATGATTGGACTATGATCTAAAACAATTATTGGACTATGACATAAAACAATGATTGAACTATGATCTAAAACGATGATTAGACTATGATCTAAAACAATGATTGGACTATGCAAAGCAGTGGAAGAGGGGTGGAATAAAATAACACTACCAATTTTAAGAAATGCCCTGTTATCTTGGAAATCTAGATGTAGGTTCTTAGTCCAGAGAAAGGGCTATCAGGTAGATCATCTAAAACAATGATTGGACTATGATCTAAAACAATGATTGGACTATGACATAAAACAATGATTGAACTATGATCTAAAACGATGATTAGACTATGATCTAAAACAATGATTGGACTATGCAAAGCAGTGGAAGAGGGGTGGAATAAAATAACACTACCAATTTTAAGAAATGCCCTGTTATCTTGGAAATCTAGATGTAGGTTCTTAGTCCAGAGAAAGGGCTATCAGGTAGATCATCTAAAACAATGATTGGACTATGATCTAAAACAATGATTGGACTATGATCTAAAACAATTATTGGACTATGACATAAAACAATGATTGAACTATGATCTAAAAGGATGATTAGACTATGATCTAAAACAATGATTGGACTATGCAAAGCAGTGGAAGAGGGGTGGAATAAAATAACACTACCAATTTTAAGAAATGCCCTGTTATCTTGGAAATCTAGATGTAGGTTCTTAGTCCAGAGAAAGGGCTATCAGGTAGATCATCTAAAACAATGATTGGAATATGATCTAAAACAATGATTGGACTATGCAAAGCAGTGGAAGAGGGGTAGAATAAAACACCACTACCATTTTTAAGAAATGCCTTGGTATCTTGGAAATCTAGATGCAGGTTCATAGTCCAGAGAAAGGGCTATCAGGTAGAACATTCTAAAACAATGATTGTACTGTGATCTAAAACAATGATTGTACTACTATCTAAAACAATGATTGGACTATGATCTAAAACAATGATTGGACTATGATCTAAAATGATGATTGGACTATGGAAAGCAGTGGAAGAGGAATGGAATAAAATAACACTACCAATTTTAAGAACTGCCCTGTTATCTTAGAAACCTAGATGTAGGTTCATGGTCCAGAGAAAGGACTATCAGGTAGAATATTTAAGAAAGAAATAATTTCATTTTTAACTTTCATTATGTCGCTTAAAAGGCGTTCTAAAAATGTGTGAACATCCTCTGTCAGAGGCCTTCGTTTGATATCTTATGATGTACCATCATCATTTTCATCATTGTCAATCATTATCAATCCACTGCTGCATGAAGCTCTGCTCAAGTTTCTTCCACAATTGTCACTCTTGAGCCTGTTTCCTCCATGTCATTCCGGCATGCTTTCAAATTTCATCCATCCAACTTCCACGGGGTCTTTTTCTGTCCTTCGGAATCCATTCTAAACTTTCGGTTGTCCATCGGTGGTCAGTTCTTCTGGCAGCATGTCCAACTCATTGCCAATTCAGTGATTTCACTCTGGTCATGATATCGTCCACTCTTGTCATTTTCCTTATCCACAAGCTCCTCTTCTTATCTTTCCTGGTTGCACCAAGCATGCATCTCTCCATGCTTTTTTGAGTTATATGCAGTGTTTGTGTATCTTTTTTAGTTAAGGCCCGTGTCTCTATACATAAGCACTGGTAGGATGCATTGATTAAACATTTTCCTTTTAAGATATAATGGCATACTGCTCTTAAAAATTGCACTGTTTCTTCCAAAAGCTCTCCATCCAAATTCTATACCCCGATTAATTTCTTCATCAATGTGGCCCTCACTTGATATCTGCTGCCCAAGATAAATGTAGGTGTTAGTATGATGTATACTCTAATTTATCTTTCATTTTTCGTTTTTAAATTTGGAATTCATCCTCTTTAAGCGTTTCAAACTTATTGTTATATTTTTCTCACTCGGTCAGTGTTTTGTGGCGTCAGTCTTGAAGTAAGGTTGAGGGACATGTGTGTGAGTGTTGACATGATAAGAACAAGCTATATAATGTTGGAGAGAGCAGTAAAAAGTGTAGTGTGATGTTGTGGCGTGATGTGGATAGATTACCGCAGTAATTTGTTGTAACTGGTTGATTAGATGTAAACACGTCGAGCCTAAGTTGGTAGCTGTTCAGTATTGTTAACTATGCTGATGTGATCGTCTGTAATGCCTTCCGAATCTGAAGTGCCGTCAAGTTACGACAATGAAGACCGTTTTCTTGTAAGTGGTTTCAAAGACTTGTCTCTTTTTGACGTTTGGTAGCCCAATGTACATAGCTCAATGAGTAATTAAGATTTGCTTATAAACTAACCATCTGAGATTACACGAGATTTAACAGTACATAGTTCCAGTGATGTGAGAACAACTGGTTGATGGTACGAAGGTCATGTTTAAGTAGTAACTTATTAACCAACAAACATTACAATCTGTTGTACAAGATAAATGTGCGCATCAGTTACTTCTAGGTAAACAACCGACTGATGGTACGAAGGTAATGCTTATGTTATGACGTATTAACCAAGAAATAGTACAATCTGTTGCCCAAGATAAATGTTGGTATCAGTTATTTCGAGATTTTCTCCATCAATCGCTAAAACTTCATAGAAAGTTATTTCGAGATTTTCTCCATCAATCGCTAAAACTTCACGTAGAAAGCAGTGAGAGCACATGCCAGTGTTGTATAGTGGATAGCACTGCGGAGCAGAGAGCTGGTGGTTCGAATACCTCCCTTGGCATAAAAAAATGAAGAAATGTACTTCGTCATAAGTTCTCCTAAAAGCATAGTGCTTCAATTTTGTTTTTTCTCCCTCCCTCGCTCTCTCTCTCTATATATATATATCTCTGCTTTTATCTCATGTGCCTGCCCCGTAGGACGCACATGAGATAAAAGTAGAAAGCAGTGAGCGCACATGCCAGTGTTGTATAGTGGATAGAGCTCCGGAGCTAAGATTTGAGGGTTTGAATAACTCCCCTGGCATAAAAATGATGAAAAAATGTACTTCGTTACAAGTTCTTCTAAAAGCATAGTACTTCAATTTTGTTTTTTCTTCCTACCTCGCTCTCTCTCTCTCTCTCTCTCTCTTTAAGTTCATTTTAATCTCTCCCCTTTACTCTACGGGCAAGTTAATCGATCATACTCCGTATCTCTAAGGGGATAGCTTGAAAATTGACAAGGTTGTCAACAAAATAAAGGTGGGTTAAATAATATCCATTCATTTTTATCGTCATGTCTTCTCAGTTCAATGATTGAAAGACAGTATGCAACGTGGCAATGAAGAGCTTGGGAAATATTCTTAACCATATATTGACTAAATGGACGATGTCATCACTCTTTCCACGTTATTTTTTAAACAACGCATAGCGACTGAAAAATTGTATTCCGGCACTGCTGGGATCGAACCCCAGAACTCTCGATAACTAGTCGAGTGCGTTCGAATTTACGCTACAGCGCCAACAATTCTCAGCGCAATGCGTGGTTTATCAGTCAGCATCTGACTACACGAATGCGTATTGATGGTCTCAGCAACTGAGATGTCGTCATCTGGTGGCATTTAACGCAACAGCTATTTTAATTGTAGCTGATAAATTCAAAGGGCGATAGAAATGGTTAATATATATCGAATACGTGGAGATAATGTAAATGGACGATGTCATCACTCTTTCCACGTTATTTTTTAAACAACGCATAGCGACTGAAAAATTGTATTCCGGCACTGCTGGGATCGAACCCCAGAACTCTCGATAACTAGTCGAGTGCGTTCGAATTTACGCTACAGCGCCAACAATTCTCAGCGCAATGCGTGGTTTATCAGTCAGCATCTGACTACACGAATGCGTGTTGAAGGTCTCAGCAACTGAGATGTCGTCATCTGGTGGCATTTAACGCAACAGCTATTTTAATTGTAGCTGATAAATTCAAAGGGCGATAGAAATGGTTAATATATATCGAATACGTGGAGATAATGTAAATGGACGATGTCATCACTCTTTCCACGTTATTTTTTAAACAACGCATAGCGACTGAAAAATTGTATTCCGGCACTGCTGGTATCGAACCCCAGAACTCTCGATAACACGTATTCGATATATATTAACCATTTCTATCGCCCTTTGAATTTATCAGCTACAATTAAAATAGCTGTTGCGTTAAATGCCACCAGATGACGACATCTCAGTTGCTGAGACCATCAATACGCATTCGTGTAGTCAGATGCTGACTGATAAACCACGCATTGCGCTGAGAATTGTTGGCGCTGTAGCTTAAATTCGAACGCACTCGACTAGTTATCGAGAGTTCTGGGGTTCGATCCCAGCAGTGCCGGAATACAATTTTTCAGTCGCTATGCGTTGTTTAAAAAATAACGTGGAAAGAGTGATGACATCGTCCATTTACATTATCTCCACGTATTCGATATATATTAACCATTTCTATCGCCCTTTGAATTTATCAGCTACAATTGAAATAGCTGTTGCGTTAAATGCCACTAGATGACGACATCTCAGTTGCTGAGACCATCAATACGCATTCGTGTAGTCAGATGCTGACTGATAAACCACGCATTGCGCTGAGAATTGTTGGCGCTGTAGCGTAAATTCGAACGCACTCGACTAGTTATCGAGAGTTCTGGGGTTCGATCCCAGCAGTGCCGGAATACAATTTTTCAGTCGCTATGCGTTGTTTAAAAAATAACGTGGAAAGAGTGATGACATCGTCCATTTACATTATCTCCATGTATTCGATATATATTAACCATTTCTATCGCCCTTTGAATTTATCAGCTACAATTGAAATAGCTGTTGCGTTAAATGCCACCAGATGATGACATCTCAGTTGCTGAGACCATCAATACGCATTCGTGTAGTCAGATGCTGACTGATAAACCACGCATTGCGCTGAGAATTGTTGGCGCTGCAGCGTAAATTCGAACGCACTCGACTAGTTATCGAGAGTTCTGGGGTTCGATCCCAGCAGTGCCGAAATACAATTTTTCAGTCGCTATGCGTTGTTTAAAAAATAACGTGGAAAGAGTGATGACATCGTCCATTTACATTATCTCCACGTATTCGATATATATTAACCATTTCTATCGCCCTTTGAATTTATCAGCTATCATTAAAATAGCTGTTGCGTTAAATGCCACCAGATGACGATATCTCAGTTGCTGAGACCATCAATACGCATTCGTGTAGTCAGATGCTGACTGATAAACCACGCATTGCGCTGAGAATTGTTGGCGCTGTAGCGTAAATTCGAACGCACTCGACTAGTTATCGAGAGTTCTGGGGTTCGATCCCAGCAGTGCCGGAATACAATTTTTCAGTCGCTATGCGTTGTTTAAAAAATAACGTGGAAAGAGTGATGACATCGTCCATTTACATTATCTCCACGTATTCGATATATATTAACCATTTCTATCGCCCTTTGAATTTATCAGCTACAATTAAAATAGCTGTTGCGTTAAATGCCACCAGATGACGACATCTCAGTTGCTGAGACCATCAATACGCATTCGTGTAGTCAGATGCTGACTGATAAACCACGCATTGCGCTGAGAATTGTTGGCGCTGTAGCGTAAATTCGAACGCACTCGACTAGTTATCGAGAGTTCTGGGGTTCGATCCCAGCAGTGCCGGAATACAATTTTTCAGTCGCTATGCGTTGTTTAAAAAATAACGTGGAAAGAGTGATGACATCGTCCATTTACATTATCTCCACGTATTCAATATATATTAATATATTGACTAGCTACTTACTGAGCGAAGAATTGACGTCTTCCAGAAAGATTGAAGTATGTTTCTATTAGACCAGAAAAAGCGTTTTCGACAAAATCCAGAAAGAAATCATGTTTTTCGCAAAGGGAAAGTTGCAAAATAATGTTTCGGGTAACCAATTGTATTGCAATATAATTGGTCATCCGAAACATGAAACACACGCACGCGCACACGTACAAATCGAGAAAGCAGCGTGGTTCTGTTTGTAGATAATTCATGCTACGTATTTTTTGCATGCCAAGGTCATTTTGGGTGTGAAACAAAACGAGTGATTCGAGAGTATACACATTTATTTATCTACAAAGTATTTCATTTGTTCGCGTCACTCACGACCGCTCGAAGCCACGGTCCGGAACATACTAAGTGAAATTAAAGCATAACAACAAACAATAAGGTCATATATTTCTTCTGTTGGATGGATTGGGAAATGAATTTCCCTGAAGAAATATTTTAAATAACATGGTTGAGATATGAATCTTTTAATATTTTTCACTGTACACCATGTTCCTTTCATTCAGAAAACTTGAAACTTTTCATTCAGCGGGGATCGAACCCGGGAGGAGCGGGTTCGATCCCCGCTCCAGGACGATGAAAATTTTCAAGTTTTGTGAATGAAAAGAACACGGTGTACAGTGAAAACTATTAAAAGATTTAAACAATAAGGTTTATTAATACCTGACATTGAGCGGTATTTAGGTAGGTGGATTAATTAATTTATTATTAATTAATGTTTTATTTAGTGAAAGAAGATATGAATCGCAAAAGTAAATATTTATTGAACTATGACGGCGGCTATAGTAAGTGTTTTGCCCTTTTAGTTTTTCAATAAACAATATTTATTTTTATCATTATTATTATATGTTATTCAGATTTAGAGGAATGTAAGAAACGATGCTGTCACCGATCAGATGTAATGCAGCTACGAAACTCCTTCTGCGCATGCGCGAACTAACATATGATCTCGAGAGAGAAAGAACAGCTGAATCTCAAGTCAATATGATTGATAACTTATGGTCTAGGATATCTGCAGGTTACACGCAGAAAGCCAAGACCAACGTGAGCAACTCAGTGGGCTATAAGCAGTCTCCCATCCCTAATTTAGGGCCACTGATTCCAGGGAAGGGAGAGAGCCAGTGCGGAAAGACAAACACAACATCCATGCCTCACCGGGATTCGAACCCGGACCCGTCTCGGGTGAATGATCAGAAGCCATCTTTTAGACCACTGAGCCACCGGGGCGGCCCAAATTTTAAAACGACGAACTGTTTTCGTAGCATCACATTTAGCATCAGAATCTCTTCATTTACGCAGATTGCAATGAGATATCATTACATTTAGGTAAAACGTCATGAAAACATGCTCGGCGATAGTTTAGTAGAATATAGTGTTTCACTTCATGGGACATCATGCGCCACTCTCAGGTTTCAACAATAGTTTTGACGTTGAAGCACCGTTACCCATTTTCGTTACATCGAAATTTTTTACTTAGGATTGACCGGAAAGATAGACAGCATCAAAAAGAAGCATGAAAACAATGGCTTCGAAACACAACGAAACAAAGACTGAGTCAAACATGTTTTCCCTGTTCCACTCGCTTTTTAGCTACTAATACCAGGAAAATGATAAGTAGAAATAAAAATGACAGCTCCTTTTATTTCCTCTTTACGCTTTCTGGGATAAACAGATAAAAGTCTCATTTATCATTCGAATACCGGTTCATAAAGACAGAGGGAAAATGTTTCGCCTTTAGCGGTTTAAACCACATCTTTCACTTATTGGCCATTATGCAGTAGGAAAAAAGAAATTTGAGATTTGAAACTTTGAGAAATACAACAGCAATTAAGGAATACGTAAGCGCAATCCAATTCAGAATTTTTTCCTGTATGCCTACAACCTGTCAAAAAGAAGAAGGTCGCTCACTTTTCATCTCGAGCAGAGGATTCCATTTGAACGCGCATTCAATTATCTCGAAATAGCCTCGCTCTACATTTAGTTTCCATTTTTCTAAGACGTATTGAACTTAAGATAACATTTGACACTAACAGGGGACAACTTCCTATTATCCACGTGTCATGTCAATTCACGCAGAAATACATACATATGTAATCGTTATGGTGTTTCAAGGAAATTGATTCAAGCCATAACGTTTTTCTCTACACACCACCAAATTATGCAGATTATTGCTTCTGAAATGTATTCTAAAAGGGGAAATGTTTAATAACTGTGAGCTCAACAGAACGCAGAGCAAGAAAATATTTTTTTGATATTCCTTCTTATGTCATAAGCACTCATATAAAAAGACATCGCACAGATACAGAGGATGTTCAGCATTTTTAGAACGATTTTCAAGCAATATAATTAATGTTTAAAATAAAATTATTTCTTTCTTAAATGTTCTATCTGATAGCGCTTTCTCTGGACTATGAATGTTTTCCAGCAATATAATTAATGTTTAAAATAAAATTATTTCTTTCTTAAATTATCTATCTGATAGCCCTTTCTCTGGCCTATGAACCATTTTCCAGCAATATTATTAATGTTTAAAATAAAGTTTTTTCTTTCTTAAATGTTCTATCTGATAGCCTTTCTCTGAACTATGAACGATTTTCCAGCAATATAATTAATGTTTAAAATAAAATTATTTCTTTCTCAAATGCTCCATTTGATAGCCCGTTCTCTGGACTATGAACGATTTTCCAGCATTATAATCAATGTTTAAAATAAAATTATTTGTTTCTTAAATGTTCTATCTGATAGTCTTTTCTCTGGACTATGAACGAGTTTCCAGCAATATAATTAATGTTTAAAATGTAATTATTTATTTCTTAAATGTTCTGATAGCTTTTCTCTGGAAATGTTCTGATAGCTTTTCTCTGGAAATGTTCTGATAGCTTTTCTCTGGAAATGTTCTGATAGCCCTTTCTGATAGCCCTATGAACGATTTTCCAGCAATATAATTCATGTTTAAAATAAAAATGGTTCTTTCTTAAATGTTCCATTTGATAGACCTTTCTCTGGATTATGAACGATTTTCCACCAATATAATTAGTGTGTAAAATAAAAGTATTTCTTACTTAAATGTTCTATCTGAAAGCCTTTTCTCTGGTCTATGAACGATTTTCCAGCAATATAATTAATGTTTCAAGTAAAATTATTTCTTTCTTAAATGTTCTGTCTGATAGCCCTTTCTCTGGACTATGGACGATTTTCTAGCAATATAATTAATGTTTAAAATAAAATTAATACTTTCTTAAATTTTCTATCTGATAGCCTTTCTCTGGGCTATGAGCCTACATCTACATAGGACTATCAGCCTACATCTACATAGGACTATGAGCCTACATCTACATAGGACTATGAGCCTACATCTATATTTCCATGATTTCTTAAAATTAGTAGTAGCATTTTATTCCACTCCTCTTCCACTGCTTTCCATCCATAGTCCGATCATTGTTTTAGGTCTGCGTATATGGAGAGCTCTTTTTAGCAGTCCGAAGGCACAATAGTGCTTTGGTGACACATCAAGTGACTTTGATGGAATATGAGCAAAAGGTATAGACTTGATACCAGTCTTTTCAGCAGTCCGTAGGCACAATACTCCATTGGTGACACATCAGGTGACTTTGAAAGAATATGAGCAAAAGGTATAGACTTGATACCAGTCTTTTTTTACCAATCTTTTTAGCAGTCTCAAGGCACAATAGTCCATTGGTGACACATCAGGTGACTTTGAAAGAATACGAACAAAAGGTATGGACTTGATACCAGTCTTTTTTTACCAGTCTTTTTAGCAGTCCGAAGGCACATTAGTCCATTGGTCACACATCAGGGGTCTTTGTTTGAAGGAATATGACCAAAAGGTATAGACTTGATACCAGTCTTCTTAGTATTCCGAAGGCACAATAGTCCATTGGTGACACATCAGGTGACTTTGAAGGAATATGAGCAAAAGGTATAGACTTGATAACAGTCTCTTTTTTCAAGAAATAGATTTGGATGCATGACTGGTAGCTTTATCCTGATAAATATCTACTCCTTGAAGGCTCTGTGAATAAAGTAATTTTATTTCCTCTTAAAATATAAGAGTTAAAATATTATTGTGATAATATGTAGAATTAATTTTAGCATTCTGTTAAACTTTTGTTAACACTAATAACGAGAAACTAACAATAATCATGAATCCCTTACTAAAACTTTCTTTGGATTCTCGGAACCAAATCTACAAGTCTTGTTCTGCTCTTTTGCTATAGTAAAATAATTTTTCTGTTACAGTCGTTTCGGTATATCCATGCTTCATCAACAGTCACAATAAATTTCCATCCGGCTGAGTGATTTTCATAAAGAAGTCTACGCCGTGTTATTCGCTCAGCCACGTGGCTAGGCAAAAGGCGGTGAAAATATTTTTTTGGATTTTTTCAAATTCAAATCCTTGTTTATTACCTTATTTACAGCTGATACAGAGTTACTTAACGACTTAACGATTGCTCTTTGGATCGGTAGATCTTCTTTTAAGACCAGAGACCTTAATTTTGAAATAGTCGTCAAAGTACGTACCTTCTTTGGATATTCCTTTGGTGTTCTGTGGGTCGATGGATTTTCTTTTAAGACCAGGGACCTTACTTTTGAAATAGTCGTAAAAGTACGTACCTTCTTTGGATATTCGTTTGGTGTTTTTTGGGTCGATGGATTTTCTTTTAAGACCAGAGACCTTACTTTTGACATAGTCGTCAAAGTACGTACCTTCTTTGGATATTCGTTTGGTGTTCTTTGGGTCGATGGATTTTCTTTTAAGACCAGAGACCTTACTTTTGAAATAGTCGTCAAAGTACGTACCTTCTTTGGATATTCGTTTGGTGTTCTTTGGGTCGATGGATTTTCTTTTAAGACCAGAGACCTTACTTTTGAAATAGTCGTCAAAGTACGTACCTTCTTTGGATATTCGTTTGGTGTTCTGTGGGTCGATGGATTTTGTTTTAAGACCAGAGACCTTAATTTTGAAATAGCCGTCAAAGTGCGTACCTTCTTTTGGTATTCGTTTGGTGTTCTTTTTCCTGTTAAAAGCAAAAAAAAAAAAAAAAAAAGACGTGCGTAGTCGGTATGCCAACACTTCGTGAACCAGTGACGGGAAGTGGAACGCTTTGCCACGTACGCAAGTCAGTTAGATATGCATACAGTTTTCTTATTGGATGAGAGTTTCGCCACTTTATGCTATTTCTCCTTGTTTCAGTGTATTTTTTTACTTTATTGAACGTCAAATTGATAATGAATGTGTCAAGGAACTGCGTTTTATTTCAGAAGAAGAACTGTTGATACGGTTTGTAGGAAGAGTTTTCCTTTGTGCTTCCATTTATTTTAAACTTACCAGTTTAGAAGGTTAACGAGAAGCTGCCGTCAATCTGTGAACTTTATACGTAAAGTACAAACAGAGCGTTTACGAACGAGGAATTGTGCGACATGGTCCTGATTTATGACGAGTGCAACGGGATTGCTTGTGCAGCGGCACGGCTGTATGCCTAGCGGTTTCCCATTGCCACCCATCCGCATTATAGTACCATCAGACATGTAGGTCAACGCCTACGTGACACGGGCAGTGTCAGGTGTCGGTCATCGCTGACGTACAGGCAGGCCAAAGCGGGACGATACGGGTATTCTGGAACACGTATTTGCATATCGCCACAGCAGCACAAATGAAGTTGCCCGGGAAAGTGGATTAAGCCAACAGCGTGTACTACAAATTTTGCATGGGAACCATATTCGTTTCATTCGCAGCATGCACTAAGAAAAGTTTTGATCTTTGTAATGTCATGTTGAATGCTTTAGAAGAGCACCCAGAGTTTCTTTCAAACATTTTATGGACAGATGAGTCACGCTTCACACCAGATTGCGTTGTGAATACGGATAATGTACACTATTGTGCTTAGGAAAATATCTATTGGACTAGAGACACACACCATCAAGTGAGGTGGTTCATCAACGTTTGTTGTGGCATTTGGGGGAACCAGCTTGCAGGACCTTTTTTTACAACACAACTATGAATGGTGAACGATATTTACACCTCCTTCAAACGGATGTAACGGATTTCTTGGATTATGTACCATTACAACCTTTATTGAACATGTGGTACCAGCACAACGGTGCATCACCACATAGGAGTGCACGCGTATCACGATGGCTAAACGATGTCTTTGACCGGAGATGGATAGGACCAGGAGGTCCCATAGCATGGCCTCCAAGCTCACCAGACTTTATTCCTCTTGACTTGTTCCTTTGGGGCCATCTAAATTCACAGGTGTTTGCCACACCACCGCTAAATGTAGCAGATGTGCAACAACGTATAACATCCGCCTGTGCCTTTGTTGATGGGGATATGTTACATCGCATGCACGGTCAGCTCGTAGAATGCTTGCAGGCGTGCGTCGTTGCTGAAGGGCAATACTTTGAGTATGCTAACATGTAAATTGTATTTTCTAAACTAACAAAATCTCTACAGTATTATGCATTCACATCTTGTCGTTTTGTCTAAATACTCGGTTGTTGCTTCCGGATGTTGTGATTTTCTTGTGGCCACATTCCCTGTACCCTTCCATCTTTTGTTATGAGACAAAAATATTTATGTACTATTCTTGCCTTGCTGAACAAGTTTGTAGTTGACTTTGTTTGCCCCTATCTGCAAAGAGGGGCGTGATAGCCACCTCACCCTCCAAAAAAGGGGGCCAAGGTATCCCTCGAGGTGTTATTATGTGCGGCATAAGGGGTATACAACTGCACAAGATGTAAGTCGCTAACTGGCATAGTTCGTGAGATATTGGCTATATCAAGGATTTTCTTTGCAACCCTGTATGTATCTGCACCCGTGTATGTATCTGTATCCTTTTATGTATCTGCACCCTATTGGTGTATGTATCTGCACCCTTGTATGAAAACTATGTTCTATTTAAAGCAAAAGGTATTCTCGTAAGGATTTTCGACGTTAGCGGTCCACGCAAGAATGTTTTCAATCGATTTTTCAGACGTGCAGATTTTGATGCAAATACATCAGGAACAGAAATAAACACTTACTCCATCTGGTGGCCAAAGTATATTTTACAAAAAATTAGAAACTATATCTCGAAAATTTCCCACTAGAAGCTGTATCAGATGCAGAAAGAATTTTTAAAATCGGACATTCAGAAGCAGAGCTATCGGGGAAATCGCCATTTACCTTTACGCCACATAACGGGAAATCAATGCGTTATTTGAAAAAGAAGCTGTACCCAAAATGGTCTTCATTATAAGTGGCATCAATATTTTTTCTAATGGGATATTTAGAAGTAATTGTATGGAATAAAATGCATTTGGAATCCTAACGGCATCTGCATTTACGCCCTCTAGCGACGAGATTATCAATCGCAAAAATAAAAAAACGGAAAACCAGGATCATCATTCTCATATCTCAAGCTTTACAATGCAAAAATTATTTTTCAATTCGCACTAATTGTTACACAGATATGGTGTCCACAGAAGGACGGACGGAGAGACAGAGTGACTGACGGGAAGACAAACGAAAAAAATTATACTAGAAGCACATATTTTTTTAAATAAAGAACGTGCTGAAAATGGCGTTATACACAGGGTGTCTATAAATGAAGTATACAACTTCAGTGTGCTATTAAAAATACGATTGAGAAAAACTTACTTTAAACGTAGAGAGACGTGGCAAGCGTTAAAGTTTGTTAAGTCAGATGATAGATGGCGCCAGGTGTCTCATGTAATGAAAAATCTCGTCAAACACGGAATACAACAGACATGGATTCCCCAGTGGGAAAAGCAGAGCCTGTGTTTTGGTTTGCGGAGTCAAAATCTCTAACAACAGTTCAGCGTAAGTTCAGCACGGAGTATAAGAGACAGCCATCGACACGGAGGAGCATCGAACAATAGCTAAATGAATTCAAAGTAACAGGAAGTGGCTTGAAAGGCAAAAACACTGGGAGACTTCATATTTCGGACGAAAAGGTTCAAGACGAACGTAACTCTTGTCTAAGGAGCCAGAAGAAGAGCGTCCGCGTCGCCAGTCATGAACCCGAAATCCCGTGAGCAACGGTTCACAAGGTTCTGCACAAACGCCTACGCCTATATATGCATATAAAGTACAGTTAATGAACCAAGACATTGTTCTTTTCACGTTTTAGCAACACACAGCAACCGAAAAATTGTTATTCAGCCACTGCTGGAGAATCGAATCCCAGGTCTCTCGATATCCAGCCGAGCGCGTTAGCCTTACACCACAATGGCCAAAAATCCACGGCGCTATGTGTGTTTTTCTGTCTGCTTCTAACATCATAAATCCGTAAGATGGGCTCAGCTACTGAGACGTCTCCATCTGGTGGGCATTAACGGCACTGTCTATACAGGGTGCATAGGAAAGTCCCTCTAGGCTGGAATAACTTGCGAACGGAGAGAGGTACAGTTATGCAAGTGAGATAACGGTATAGTAAAGTGACTACGCCCGATCGAATGCAACCAACAGCAGAGCCCCTAGTGGCGAAATGCGGAAGTTAGCCATTGCAAATCGTAAACGATGAGAGAAAGAGCGAGATTCAAAGTAAAAATCCTCCAAATTAGTGGCGTCAGTAAACAAACAAAGACATTGCTTTTTCCACGTTTTAGCAACACACAGCAACCGAATAATTGTTAATATATAGCCAGTGCCGTTATTGCCCACCAGATGGAGACGTCTCAGTAGCTGAGCCCATCTTACGGATTTATGACGTCAGAAGCTGACAGAAAAACACACATAACACCGTGGATTGTTGGCCACCGTGGTCTAAGGCTAACGCCCTTGGCTAGATATCGAGAGATCTGGGATTCGATTCCACAGCAGTGACCGAATAACAATTTTTTCGGTTGCTGTGTGTTGGTAAAACGTGGAAAGAGTGATGTCTTTGTTTATTCGCTGACGCCACGTATTTGGAGGATTTTCCAAGTGCAGTCAGCGCAAGAAGTTCGACCAAATGATCAACCAAGTCGAAAAGCATTTGTAGTAGACATGCTTAATCGCACTGTCGAAGACCCCACACTCCTTGAACAGATCTGTTTCAGCGATGAGTCGATATTCCATGTTTCTGACAGAGTGAATAAACATAACTGTCGAATCTGGGTCACGGAAAATCCCCATGTGGTTGTAGCACACGTGAGAGACATCCCCAAAGTTAATGTTTGAGCTGGCCTAACGGAAGACAGAGTGATGGAGGCCCCTTTTCTCCGCTGAGCCAACCGTTACTTGCATAACGTACCCGGACATGTTAGAACAATTCGCAATTCCACAACTCCAGGATATTCAAGACATCATTTACCATTAAGATGGAGCGCCTCCGCTCTGATCTTAGGATGTACGCAGATTTTTAGACCACCATTTTCCAGAGCGTTGGATTGGACGTTGTGATGCGACGGCAAGGCCACCTCATTCTCCTGATATTACCCATATCAGGAGAATTGGGACTTTATTAAGGACATTGTGCTCAAGAAAAAAATTTGCATCTATCACTGAATTCAAAGAACGCATTACTGAAGCCTTCCTCCTTGTTACACCTGACATTAAGCAACGCACGTGCATGGGACTGGAATATCGATTAGGCATCCTGCGAGCAACCAACGGAGCACTAGAGGAGACCTACTGACATTTAACTATCGATTAGACATCCTGCGAGCAACCAACGGAGCACACGTGGAGACTTACTGACATTTAACTATCGATTAGACATCCCGCGAGCAACCAACGGAGCACACGCGGAGACCTACTGACATTTAACTATCGATTAGACACCCTGCGAGCAACCAACGAAGCCCACGTGGAGACCTACTGACATTTAACTATCGATTAGACATCCTGCGAGTAACCAACGGAGGACACGTGGAGACCTACTGACATTTAACTATCGATTAGACATCCTGCGAGCAACTAACGGAGGACACGTGGAGACCTACTGACATTTAACTATCGATAAGACATCCTGCGAGTAACCAACGGAATACACGTGGAGACCTACTGACATTTAACTATCGATTAGACATCCTGCGAGCAACCAACGGAGCACACGTGGAGACCTACTGACATTTAACTATCGATTAGACATCCTGCGAGCAACCAACGGAGCACACGCGGAGACCTACTGACATTTAACTATCGATTAGACACCCTGCGAGCAACCAACGAAGCCCACGTGGAGACCTACTGACATTTAACTATCGATTAGACATCCTGCGAGTAACCAACGGAGGACACGTGGAGACCTACTGACATTTAACTATCGATTAGACATCCTGCGAGCAACCAACGAAGCCCACGTGGAGACCTACTGACATTTAACTATCGATTAGACATCCTGCGAGTAACCAACGGAGGACACGTGGAGACCTACTGACATTTAACTATCGATTAGACATCCTGCGAGCAACCAACGGAGCACACGTGGAGACCTACTGACATTTATCTATCGATTAGACATCCCGCGAGCAGCCAACGGAGCACACGTGGAGACCTACTGACATTTAACTATCGATTAGACATCCTGCGAGCAACCAACGGAGCACACGCGGAGACCTACTGACATTTAACTATCGATTAGACATCCTGCGAGCAACCAACGGAGCACACGCGGAGACCTACTGACATTTAACTATCGATTAGACATCCTGCGAGCAACCAACGAAGCCCACGTGGAGACCTACTGACATTTAACTATCGATTAGACATCCTGCGAGCAACCAACGGAGTACACGTGGAGACCTACTGACATTTAACTATCGATTACACATCCTGTGAGCAAACAACGGAGCACACGTGGAGACCTACTGACATTTAACTATGGATTAGACATCCTGCGAGCAACCAACGGAGCGCACGTGGAGACTTACTGACATTTAAAAAGAAAAGCATTTCACAGTTACCATGTCTGTTGACATTAAAAGTAAGTTGTTCTTTATTGTAGTTTTTTTTTCAAGAGCATACTGAAGATGTACATCGATGAATCACTATGACCACCTTTCTAATAAGCTGTAGGACCCTCTTTAACCTGCAAAAAAGCTGCTACTCGGCGAGACATTGATTCGATGAGGTGGCGATAGATATTCTGAGGTATCTAGTACCAAAACGTCAACAGCATGCCCTCCAGTTCCTGTACATTTTGGAGTGGTGGTGATTTAGCGCGAACCCGCATTTCCAAGTCGAACCACAATTGTTCGATTGGGCTCATATCAGGTGAATTTGTAGGCCAGAGCATTAACAAAATTCACCATCATTTTCTTAGAACCATTCCTTGAAGATTATAGCTGTGTAGCACGATGCATTGTTCTGTTGGTAATGGCTATCACCAGGAGGGAACACAGTTGTCATGAATGGGTGAAATTGGTCCGCAACGATGTTCAGATACCTGACAGCTGTCAGGGAATTTGCTATTGGGATAATGGGGACCAAAATGTCCCAAGAAATTATCGCCCACCGCATAACATCGCCGTCGGCCTTTTCCAGCCCAACGGTGCATCCAGGTGCCATAGCCTCCGTTGGAAATCGAGGTATCCGCGCTCTTCCATCTCTGTGATGCACCAGGAATCTTGATTCGTCAGACCAGGCCACTTTCTTCTAATTATCCACGGCCCAATCTTGATGATCTTGGGCCCATTTCATGCGTTTTTGGCGATGACATGCAGTGAGCACGGGGACCCTGCTGGGTCTTCGGCTACGCATACCCATGCGTAGAAGGCTGCGATGAACTGTGTGCTGTGACACATTGCCCTAATCACCACTGTTGTAGCTGTGGTGATTTGTTGCACTGCGGCTCTGCGGTCGCTGTGAAGAATGCGCGACAGTTTCCACTCCCCACTGGCATCAATGAGCTACGGACGACCCATGGCTGGACGACGGTTCGTCTTTTGGCCTTCTGTGCAAAACTTTTGATACGTACTCACCACAGCGGCACTTGAACTACCCACAAGCTGCGCAGTTTCCGAGATCGTAGTTCCGAGCTGCCGTGCCATTACAATTTGTCCTTTATCAAACTCAGATAAATCGGCTGCTTTTCCCATTGTGACTCCGAACGCTCTACCAACCGAAAGCCGGTCCTCGGGTTGTATATATAATGCTCTGTGAACTTCACCTGCTCGACCGTTCGGTCTACAAGCGCGCGGATTTCTCTAGGTTGGTGGTGGTCATAATGAAATGGCTCATTGGTGTGTACTTCATTTATGGACACCCTGTACATCTGCCTGCAAGCTTCACTACTGTTTGTGAAAATTGCAGCACTATGAAAAACTGCGGGTATTAACTTAAAACTTACAGGATAGTTACAACAGGTTGGAACATGGAAATGATTAAAATATCAGTGAAACTGCGCATGCTCTTTCAGAGCAGCGCTCTCTGAGCTGCACAGTCTTGGGTATAAAGAGCTGTCTTAAACGAGATGTTGCAATCAATGAAGAGCCGACATTGGGTCGAAAGGGTGTTTATTGTGTCTCACTATGCCTTCTTGCCGAAGAAGGTCTCATTATGAACACCTGATGGACTTTGACCTAGGAAGGTTTCTTGGGTATAAAGAGCGGGCTCAAACGAGATGTTGCAATCAATGAAAACCGACATTAGGTCGAAAGGGTGTTTATTGTGTCTCCCTATGCCCTGTTGCCGAAGAAGGTCTCATTATGAACACCTGATGGACTTTGACCTAGGAAGGCTTCTTGGGTATAAAGAGCTGGCTCAAACGAGATGTTGCAATCAATGACCAACCGACATTAGGTCGAAAGAGTGTTTATTGTGTCTCACTATGCCCCGTCTCTGAAGAAGATCGCATTATGAACACCTGATGGACTTTGAGCTAGGAAGGTTTCTTGGGTATAAAGAGCCGGCTCAAACGAGATGTTGCAATCAATGACCAACCGACATTAGGTCGAAAGGGTGTTTATTGTGTCTCACTATGCCCCATTGCAGAAGAAGGTCTCATTATGAACACCTGATGGGCTTTGAGCTGAGAAGATTTCTTGGGTACAAAGAGCTGGCTCAAACGAGATGTTGCAACCAATGAAGAGCCGACATTGGGTCGAAAGGGTGTTTATTGTGTCTCACTATGCCCCGTTGCAGAATAAGGTCTCATTATGAACACCTGATGGACTTTGAGCTAGGAAGGTTTCTTGGGTATAAAGAGCCGGCTCAAACGAGATGTTGCAATCAATGACCAACCGACATTAGGTCGAAAGGGTGTTTATTGTGTCTCACTATGCCCCATTGCAGAAGAAGGTCTCATTATGAACACCTGATGGGCTTTGAGCTGAGAAGATTTCTTGGGTACAAAGAGCTGGCTCAAACGAGATGTTGCAACCAATGAAGAGCCGACATTGGGTCGAAAGGGTGTTTATTGTGTCTCACTATGCCCCGTTGCAGAATAAGGTCTCATTATGAACACCTGATGGACTTTGAGCTAGGAAGGTTTCTTGGGTATAAAGAGCCGGCTCAAACGAGATGTTGCAATCAATGACCAACCGACATTAGGTCGAAAGGGTGTTTATTGTGTCTCACTATGCCCCGTTGCAGAAGAAGGTCTCATTATGAACACCTGATGGGCTTTGAGCTGAGAAGATTTCTTGGGTACAAAGAGCTGGCTCAAACGAGATGTTGCAACCAATGAAGAGCCGACATTGGGTCGAAAGGGTGTTTATTGTGTCTCACTATGCCCCGTCGCTGAAGAAGGTCGCATTATGAACACCTGATGGACTTTGAGCTAGGAAGGTTTCTTGGGTATAAAGAGCCGGCTCAAACGAGATGTTGCAATCAATGACCAACCGACATTAGGTCGAAAGGGTGTTTATTGTGTCTCACTATGACCCGTCGCTGAAGAAGGTCGCATTATGAACACCTGACGGACTTTGAGCGAGGAAGGTTCCTTGGGTATAAAGAGCTGGCTCAAACGAGATGTTGCAATCAATGAAGATCCGACATTGAATTAAAAAGGTGTTTCTTGTGTCTCACTATACCTCGTCGCCGAAGGAGGTCGTATTATGAACAGCTGACGGACTTCGAGCGAAGAAGTGTGGTTGGAATGAGAGAAGCTGGATTTTCCTTCCACGAAATTTCCAGTCGAACGGGATGAAACGGCAGTGGTGGCGTCAGTGGACAGATGAGGTTCGATGAAATTTGCAGAAAAATGGACCGCAAAAATGCACGACTGAAGGAAATGACGGACACCTCTATCCCACGGCAGCGACCGATCTCACAGCTACATCCATATGTTAGCACAGCAGTTAAGTACTGTCACATGTCAGGCTTCGTCCTGCAGAACAGTTCGACGTCGTCTTCTTAACAAAGGACTGGCCGTTAGCAGCCCATTGCTGCGCATGCTTTTGACCCTCAACCACAGACGTCTCAGGCTGCAATGGTGTCTCGAGCACAGACACTGACACTCTGAATTGCAAAAGATCGTGTTTTCTGACGAGTCCCGATAGATGGTCGCATACGTGCTCGACGACATCGTGGTGAACGGTTCATCCGAGCTTCATACCAGCCCAATGCCAATATTTTAGTTTAAGCATTCATAATGTGTTATAGACCTCTTGTGGAATACTGTTTTTTTTTATACAATAATTTTATATAATATGAGCATGTATTAGGTGTACAAAGAAGTTTTAAAGCGTTTTAAGACAAGGCAACATGTAATTTGAGAGAAACCAACAATACGTTTACGAATCAAAATATGCGTAGTCATTATCTATCAGCTTCCGCCATCAGTCGGGCAGCTGAATGATTCTAGCCATGAAGAATACTTCGTCGTGTGACCCGATGAAGTCGTCAACCCATTTTTGCACTTCGTCACATGTCTGGAACCGAACAGGAGACAAACCATGTTGCATCGATCTGAAAAAATGATCGTCTGAAGGGCTATGTTGGGACTGTACGCCGGGCGCTCCAAAACTTACCACCCAAACATCAACAACGTTTCCTTGACCGATGTCGCGACATGCGGCCAAGCGTTGTCATGCAGTAATTTCACGGGACGCAATCCTTTGTCTGTGAATGGACGTTTCCGACAGATTTCCTGATTCAATCGCAGCAATTGTTGCTTGTAGCGATCAGTAGGAACAGTTTGACCCTGTTCCAATAGCTCATAATAGAGCACACCCTTCATATACCACCAGATGGTTAGCAAAACTTTCTTGGAGTGAATATTGCGTTTCAATGTCGATGTCGTTCCTTCACCGCGGTCTAACTATTTATTTTTGCGTTTGGGATTGTCGTACCATGTCCACTTTTCATCACCTGTAGCGTTTTTCCCCAGGGAAGGTTTTTTGTGTTGTTTATTCAACAGATTTAAACACTTCATGTCACGCTCATCTTTGTTCCTCTAGTTCAGGTCATGTGGCATCCATTTTCCTTCCTTCTGATTCTTTCCCATTGCGCGTAATAGATTGGAAATGGTTTGTTGAGTTACCCCCAGTTGTTCAGATAGTTCTTTTTGCGTTTAAGACGAATCTTCATCCAGAAATGCTTACAGTCCCTCATGTGCAATCTTCTACGGGGCGCCCCTACGTTCTCGATCGGTAACATCAAAATCACGTGCTTTAAACCGTCTAAACCAAACCTCACCCGTGCTTTTCGATACAATATTCTCCCTCAGAACAGAACAGATCGATGCACATGCTTTTGCAGAATTTTTACCTTGAAGAAATTCATAACGAATGCAGTGTCGAATAAATGCAGTATCGCTTGCCATCTTTCACCTACCGATGTGAAGTGCGTTTGACTATTGGGCAAACTGTGTCACATTTTATACTGTGGACAAGTTACGATCATACGACAACAACGCGGGGGAATGTCGGATATGTAAATTAGCGAAATACGTTACACAAAAAAAAAACGCTCTAAAACCAATTTGTACACCTAATATACACTGCTGGTCACCCAAAATGCAACACCAAGAAGGACACGAGATAGCAAAGCCAGATTTACTGGACACATAACAACAGATACAAAGATGAAACGATTGAGCTTACAGGCCCGTGCGACTTGCGGAACACGCAGACATCGATAGTTCGTGAGGCCAGCCTGGTTGGCAATAACTGTCGCTACACGCCGCGGCATCGAACGAAAGAGGCTTTGGATGTGGGCTTGGGGTATGTCGGTCCAGGCTGCTTCCACACGTTGCCACAGTTTATCAGGCGTAGCCGCGGGTGGTGCTTGCCGGGCCACTTGGTTGCCGATCAGCGACCAGACGTGATCGATGAGCAAAATATCGGCAGAACAGGCGGGCCAGGCAGCAGTGACACCTGGTGGGCCGTGAAGAATTGTTGCACGATGCGTGCCACGTGCGGACGCGCATTGTCCTGTTGAAACGCGGTCGCTGGCAGGTCCCTGATGGTAAGGGAGGACTACAAGCACCAAAACGTCGGAGATGGTGCGGTGGCTGTTGAGTGTACCGGCGATGGGTACCAGAGGGTAGGGGGTGTGATATCCAATTGCGCCCCAAACCATAACGCCAGCCGACGGACCGGTATGGCGATGCGTAATGCAGGCGTCATACAGTCTCTCGCTGCAGTGCAGCCACACGCGGATCCGACCACCGTGGTGTTGCAGGTAGAAGCGGGATTCGTCGGAGAAGACAATGTCGTGCCATTCCGTAGTCCAGTTGCGGCGTTCAACGGCCCACTGCCGCCGCTCTCGCCGGTGATGTAACGTCAGTAATAATCGGAGCAAAGTGCGCCGTGCGACAAGTCCCCGCTCCTGCAGACGACGTCGAACGGTACGTGATGACACAGGTTGTGGCGCAACACACCCTAATTCCTGCGCTAACGTTCGTGAAGTGGCGGTGCGAGCCGTCAATGACCGCTGCACAACATGCCGGTCCTCTCGTTCGGTGGTGTGCCGCGGTTGCGGCAATCGCTCACGTCGGTCCGTCCGTCCCTCCTGCACCCACCGAATCCATACTCGCCTCACTGTGGCTGGATGTCGTCCCACACGGGCGCCGATGTCTCGGTACGATAAACCGCTGTCGCGATAAGTCACTATTCGTCCTCTGTTGAATTCCGAAACGTGCTGGAATGACTGCCGTATTCTGCGACGAGGCATCAGGAAGCTTTCCATGCACAAGTCCGGCAGCACAACACACTTTCACTACTTACACCCCTCCTTCTGTGCACCCTTCTTATAGTGCTTCTCGGTGGCGTGCTGGGCGCACATGATTTGCATATGCCCTGCAATGCTAATCGTTTGTATGTACTATCGCGGTCAACGCTTTGCATTTTGTGCATTGTACCAGTAATGAAGCTTGAAGAACAATATTCTAGAAATTCATTTATGTTTTATTAGTTCAATAATCCCCTTTTTCATCAACTTATGGTTAAGAGTTGCTGCACCTTTTCTCTAGAAAAAACAAGAAAGTTGGCACCAAATTTTCGGGTGTAATAAGCACGTTTTTGAATCCGTTCTGACGCAAATTAAATTTATCAAAGCTTTTCAAAGTCAATGGAACCGGTATGGAAAACAATAGTATCTGACGGAATAAAAAAGTTTTTCAATCGGGTCTTTAATCCCTCAGATATTGCTGTAAACGGAATCGTGAGCTTACGAACTCTCAGAAACAGAGTTATCGGCAAAAATAAGATGTGACTTTACGTCCCCTGGTGGGAAAAAAAAAGCATTATTTTAGAAAGAAAGTATTCTCAAAAGGTTTATCCTTATAAGCGGTATCGGTCCAAGAAAAAAAATATTAGTCGAATTTTCATGAGCCCAGATTTTGAAACAAATACTTCAGAAGCAGAAATTAACACTTATGACCCCTGGTGGCCAAACCATTCTTTACCAAACATGAGAAATTATGTGAAAAATATTTTCCATCAGGTCTTGTATGCGATGCAGGAAGAATATTTCAAATCGGAGCTTTAGAAGCAGAAATAACGCAGAAAACGCAATTTACCTTTGTGCCCCCTAGCGGAGAGTGTATGATTTACTTGAAAATTTTAAATTTATAGGAAAAACATTTCGCATCGGAAACACTATCCAAAAAGAAGGAATTTTTCAAATCGTACTCTTAGAAGTAGAGATATTGACAAAAAGGAGATATACATCTACGCCCCCTGGCGTAGAAACCTTGCATTTTTTCAAGAAGAAAATTTTTCCTAAAAGGTTTGTCGACATGAGTAGTATCGGCCAACAAACGACGTTTTTTTTTCAATTGAGAATTTAGAAGCTCATATTTTGCTGCAAATACAACTGAAGCGGGAATTAAGATTTACGCCCCCTGGTGGCCACCAGGAGCTGTATCCGGTGCGGAAAGAATTTTTCAAATCAAAGATTTAGAAGCAGAGATATAGGGGGAAATGCAATTTACCGCTACGCCCCCTAGCGGAAAGTCTATGAATTACTTGAAAATTTTGAAATTATATGAAAAACATGTCACACGGAAAACAATATCCAACAAAGAAGGAATTTTTCTAATCGGACTCCTAGAAGTAGAGATATTGACAAAAATAAGATGTACATCTACGCCCCCCGGCGGAGAAACTGTGGAATATTTTAAGAAGAAAATATTCCGAAAAGGTTTATCGATGTGAGTGGCATAATTCCACGAAAGAATTGTTTCAATTGATGTTTTAGAAGCTACGATTTTATGGCAAATACATCAGAAGCAAAAATTAACACTTACCCCCACTGGTGGCCAAAGTATTCTTTACCAAAAATTTTAAATTATATGCAAAAGATTTTCCATCAGGAGATGTATCCGCTGAAGAAAACAATTTTCAAATCGGAGTTTTAGAAGAAGAGTTATCGGAGAAAATGTAATTTACTTTTACGCCCCCTAGTGGAAAATCTATGCGTAATTTGGAAAAGTAACTATATGTAAAATACTCTTCGACATAAATGGAATCGAAAGATATAATTTTTTTTCAATCGGATGTTTAGAAGCAAATATGTGGAATAAAGCGTATTTTTGAATTCGACATCATCTGCATTTACGCCCTCTACCGGCGAAATTGTACATCGTAAAAAAAACGAAATAAAGGATCATCATTTGCATATTTCAAGCTAACAGAAGCACGAACGTTTTTTACAAAAGACGTACTAAAAAAGCACTGGACGTACTAACCATTAAAATAAGATCATGAGATAACAGAACATGGAACACAATCATAAATAGCAAATAAACCAGAATTTTCCATTTCCTCATTTGTTTATTATACTTTCATTCAGTTGGTACAGTCGTCGTAGGCTCTCACTCTGTACACAGTACAAAATCAAATCTCAAATATCTCATATGGTGTTTACCAAAGATGAGCTCCTAGACCAATAGGAGCAATGCCGTGGTGTCCAACTACGGTGTTGTAAGAGTAAGCTCCAAGAGGAGCAGCGTAGGAGACCGCAGCTGCTGCAGGAGCCAGAAGAGGAGCATGGGCCAATACTGGAGCTCCCAAGATCGCGGCCTTGTTGATGGTGACTGCAGCAGGATCCTTGGGTTCGACTCCAGGTTCGTTGGTCTTGACATCAGCGCGGAATCCAGCGGCATCAGCGACGTAGTTGACGACACGGGCTCTTCCGTCAGCGGCACTCAAACCATAAGAACCGGCAACAACTCCGGCGGCGTTTCCGACTTCCTTGCGGAAGGTACCTCCGCTAGCGTGTCCCTCATTGTAGCCGAAAGCGTAGTTGCCAAGACCCTGAAAGAAATTGAATAATAAATAAATGTTATTCTCTGTTAAATGCTAAGTGTAACATAGCCTTCATTTTGTTAGCAACATTACGTTAACGTTAACAGTGATTCTCTTTTCTTAATTCTTTAACAAAGCGATGTCTTCTGCTCACAAAGACGACACCTGCGAAGTATTACAGAAGTGAAGCACGTGTCAAGACATCAACTCAGCGGTGACACATTCCGTCGGTGTAGCTCTGTCGGTTAGAGCAACTCACTCCGGAGCGAGGAGACCCGATTTTGTATCCGCCAAATTTCTGTTTTCACATTGGCACGTAAACGAAGAAATGGATCTTCCCCACTGAAATCAGCCATTTTGTTTGCTCGACTAATATGCAGCCGCTCGGTTCTAAGGAAAATGTGTGATGCACAGGTGAATCAAAAAGTAAGTTACACGTACAGCCGCCTAGAGTGAGATTGCAGTCAGACCATGTGTGCTTGGGAAGGAAGTAGACAGTGCGTCAGAGCTGTCGACGAGAGGTGTTTTAGTTCAGTACCTGCGTAAGGCGCATACAGCAGGCAGTTCGTAATGGCGTGCCAACTGGTCTTACTCCAAATTGGAAGTGCGAGGAAACATTCGATTTTTGTGGGCTAAGCGCCTAAATTGCACTAACATCCATCGTGAAAGGTGTGCTGCATATGGGGGAAATGCCATGTCTCGCCCAGCCATTGCAAAGCAGTGCCAACAATTTGAAAAGGGTTGCACAAATTTGACAGACGAATGCCGCGAACTTAGACCATCCATACACTGAAGAGCAATTGAATTACAGATACCTGTCTAGTAACGTGTACTACCACTTTTCGCCCTGATGACGGCGGCGATTCGTCTCGGCATGGACTCGACAAGACACCGGAAGCGTTGGGAAGCCATACGGATCCACGACCCCTGAACAAGCTCCCACAGTTCACGAAAATTTGATGGAGGAGGGTCAGAACCTCGAACATCTCTCTCGATGGCATCCCAGATGCGCTCGATGGGATTCTGGTAAGGTGATTTAGCTGCCAAGGAAGCGAGGTCACGTCGGTGGAGTGTTCATCCAACCATTCGGATACAATTCGGAAGCGATGGGACGGTGCATTGTCTTGCTGCAGGATGGGGTCCCAAGTGCGATGTTAAAGACGCACAAACGGGAGCAAATGGTCGTTCAGGATATGCCGGTAACGTTGACCTGTGAGGATGATGTCACACGTACCAGGGGTCCCATTTCACTCCACGTAAACAGTCCCCAGACGAGAATGCCACCCCCATCAGCTTGAAGAGTACCCTGCTGTAAAGACGAATCCATCGCTTCATGTGGTTTGCGCCGTACTCGTATCTTGCCACCCGCATGTACCAACGTGAATCTCGACTCATCAGTCCAAGCAACATTTTTCCACATGTCTAGGGTCCAGTGGCGATGTTCCTGCCCATGCGAATCTTTGCACCCTGTGATGTGCGGTCAGCAGCGGTACCCTCGTGGGACGATGGCGTCTGTACCTCATAACGAGGAGATGGTTCTAGATGGCGTGGCAGCTTACACGCTTTTGTGAACCAGCGTTGAACTGCCAAGTCATTTCTTGTACTGTGGCCCGTCTATCCGCTGTTACAATGCGAGCTAGCCGACGATCACCCCGCTCATCCACACGCTGTTGTGCACGGCAGTTGACCCTTGCAGGGATGGTTTTACCGGATTCGATTTACTCACGCTGCACCCGTGACACAGTGGTTCGTGAATATCCCAGTGCCTGCACGACTTCCGAGATGGAGTGACCCATTCGTCGGGCCCGACAATTTGCCCACGATCAAATGCGCTTAGATCCTTTGTCTTACCCATACTGCGTCCGACTCTTACTGATTCACGTCGCATCACTTCTTATATTGTCTGATCGCTGCATACGTCATATCGTTTCCGTTCATAGGGCCGCCTACAGCGCCACATTTGCATAACGCCAGCTGTCTCTAATTTAATTGCTCTTCAGTGTATACAGGGTTACAAGTAAAGTCCGTGATCAGGCAGCCACTATCTCACGAACTATGGCAGTTAGTGATTTACTTATTGTGCAGTTGTGTATAACCCCCTATGGCGCACACAATAACACTACTAAGGATCCCGTCGCCCCCTTTTGGGGGTGTTGATGGGGCTATTGCGCCCCTCCCCCCCCTCTCTTTGCAGATAGGGCAAAACAGTTAATTACAAACTTGTTCAGCGAGACAAAAATAGTGCATACATGTTTTTGTCCCATAACAAAAGATAGAAGGAGACTCCAAATGCGAAAAAAGCGGAAAGCTATCCGAGTCGCTATGTCCGAAGCATATTTGCATAGATTTCAAATGTCGTGCTTCTGCTCCGTCGTCAGAATACAAAAATGATATACGTGGTCGGTATGCCGCCACTTCGTGAACCAGTGACGGGAAGTCGAAAGCTTTGCCACGTACGCAAGTCAATTAGATGTGCATACAGTTTTCCTATTGGATGAGTGTTTTGCCACTTTATGCCATTTCTCCTTCTCTCAGTGTATTTTTTACTATATTGGATATCAAACTCTGATATTGAATATGTCAAGGAACTACGTTTTATTTCAGAACAAGAACTGTTGATAAGGTTTGTAGGAAAACTGTTCCTTTGTGCTTTCATTTACTTAAAACTTACCAGTTTAGATAAGTTCTACGTAATACGTTCTTGTCTGAATGTCGTTGCTTCCGGATCTTGTGATTCTTTTGGGGCTACATTCCTGGTCCCCTTCCATCTTTTGCTATGGGATCGAAACCTTTTATGTACTATTTCGCCTCCCTGAACAAGTTTGTAATTGACTTTTTGCCCTATCTGCAATGGGGGACGCGATAGCCCCCCTGAACGCTCCCAAAAAGGGGGAGAGAAGATCCCTCGTGGTGTTATTGTGTGCGCCATAGGGGGTTTCCTGCACAACTGCACAAGAAGTAAATCGCTGACTTCCATAGTTCCTGTGATATTGGCCTAATGAAATCTTTGTAACCCTGTATAGCACTCCAAAGCATGTTGCCGTCGTTGACGACATGACGGGATAATAGGCGTATCAAAATCAAGGACATTGCGAGTACGTTAGGCATTTCGTACGGGACTATGCATTCCTTCATTCACGAAGAGCTGGGATTTAGAAAATTGTGTGCGAGATGGGTGCAGCCTTGACTCACCATCCAGTATAGAAGCTAACGTCTTCGGCTCTTCTGCAACGGTATTCTGCTGAGGGTCACATTTTTTTTTTTTTTTTGCGTCGAATCATCACAAGTGACAAAACGTGGTTTCACCATTTCACCCCTAAAAGCAAACTATCGTCCATGAAATAAAAGCATGTCACCTCTTCAAGAAGGAAGAAGTCCAACTATCAGCGGGAAAGGTCATGGCGACTGTTTTATTTCACTGCGAAGGTGTTGTTTACGCAGAATTTCCGCCAAAACAGACGCCTATCGATGCTGACTCATATTGCCAAACGCTACGAAATTTGCGAAAGGCAATTAAGGACAAGCCCCGGGGTAAGTTCAGCGAAGATTTCATTCCGCTGCACGACAACGTCACACCCCACATAGCACGGAAAACAAAGGAATTTCTGCAGTGATTCAAGTGGGAAGTGTGGCAACATCCACCGTGCAGCCACGACTTATCCCCACGCGACTACAATTTGTGGGGTAAAAGGGAACAGGACCTTACTCGACAACGATTCCAAACCCATGAGGCTGATAAAACTACGGTCCTTAACTGGTTGCACCAAATTGGAGGTGACTTTTTCTGTACAGGTATAGAAAAGTTAATCAAACGTTCCGATAAATGTTTACAGTCCTTATCCGACTACGTCGAAAAATGAATGAATGTTGTACCTTTACACTAAAGAGAAATTGAATTAGAGATACCTGCCTAGTAACGTGCAGCACCACCTTTCGCCCTGATGATGGCGGCGATTCGTCTCGGCATGGACTCGACAAGACACCGGAAGCGTTGGGAAGCCATACGGATCCACGACCCCTGAACAAGCTCCCACAGTTCACGAAGATTTGATGGAGGAGGGTCAGAGCCTCGAACATCTCTCTCAATGGCATCCCAGATGTGCTCGATGGGATTGAGGTCAGGTGACTTATTTGGCCAAGGAAGCGAGGTCACGTCGGTGGAGTGTTCATCCAACCATTCGGATACAATTCGCGAGCTGCATTGTCTTGTTGCAGGATGAGGTCCCCAGTGCGATGTTGATGACGCACAAACGGGAGCAAATGGTTGTCCAGGATATCCCGGTAACGTTGACATGTGAGGGACGATATCACACGTACCAGGAATCCCATTTCAGTCCACGTACACAGTCCCCAGACGAGAATGCCACCCCCACCAGCTTGAAGAGTACCCTGCTGGGAAGAAGGATCCATCGCTTCGTGTGGTTTGCGCCGTACTCGTATCTTCCCATCCGCATGTACCAACGTGAATCTCGACTCATCAGTCCAGGCAACATTTTTCCACATGACTAGGGTCCAGTGGCGATGTTTCCGCGCCTATGCTAATCTTTGCACCCTGTGATGTGCGGTCAGCAGCGGTACCCTCGTGGGACAATGGCTTCTGTACCCCATAGCGAGGAGATGGTTCTGGATGGTGTGGCTGCTTACACGTTTTTGTGCTCCAGCGTTAAATTGCCGAGTGATTTTTTGCACTGTCGCCCGTCTATCCGCTGTTACAATGCGAGCTAGCCGACGATGACCCCGCTCATCCACACGCTGTTGTCCACGGCAGTTGTCCCTTGCAGGGAGGGTTTTATCGGATTCGATGTACTCACGGTGCACCCGTGACTCAGTGGCTCGTGAAAATCCCAGTGCCCGCACGACTTCCGAGATGGAATGACCCATTCGTGGGGTACCGACAATTTGCCCACGATCAAATGCGCTTAGATGCTTCGTCTTAGCCATACTGCGTCCGACTCCTACTGATTCCCATCGCACCACTCCTTATATTGTCGGATCGCTGCATACGTCATGTCGTTTCCGTTTACAGGGCCGCCCACAGCGCCACATTTGCATAACGCCAGATGTCTCTAATTCAATTGCTCTTCAGTGTAGAGCAATATACATCCCCTGAGTATACCTCTTCATTTGTTTTTTCAATTAACAGTGTAACTAACTTTTTTTTTTTTTTTGATTGGAGGTTTAACGACCACCGTGAGCAACTCAATGGGCTATAAGCAGTCGCCCGTCCCTAATTTAGGGTCTATGGTTCCAGGGAAGGAAGAGAGCCAGTGCCGTAAGACAAACACAACATCCGTGCCTGGCCGGGATTCGAATCCGGACCCCTTACGGACGAATGATCAGAGGCCAGCGCCTTAGACCACTGCGCCACCGGGGCGGCAACTACTAACTTTTTAACCCGTCCTCATACGTTTTTCATCTGGATTTCATGAAAGATTCCTTCTTCGCGTCAAAATAAAAAAAAAATTAAGACGGAGATGATGTGAAGCACGTGTCAAAATGACAAATCTGCAGCGATACATTCCGTCGGTGTAGCTGTGTCTGTCAGAGCAACTCACTCTGAAGCGAGGATACACGGGTTCGGGTTCGTTCCCCGTCACGACAACTTCCTGTTTTCACACATCTCTCCTAAACCCGGAAACTGACCCGCTTGTATAAAGGAAAGCTCGAATGCCGGACCGATCAAAATTCCCTTAGGCCTAAGTTGTAAAAACTACATTCGCTTCGAGCACTCTCGGTGTCCATCGGAAAAAAAAAGAAAAAAAAAAAAAAAGATGCGGCAGACAACTGGCAGAATCACCCAAAACGCTTGGACAACGCACTCGTTAGTTAAGGGGAAGAATATCTACACAGAATTCAGCACCTTTTCACTTATCTTCTCGAATAGGAACATGGGTGGCCTAGTGTTCAACGTTCATGACTGCCACGGAGAAAACCTCGGGTTCGATACCAGACAGGTACGAACGCTCAAACCACTAAATATCTGCCGTGCGTCGGATGGGCACGTTAAACCGTTGGGCTACGGGTGCTGGCCCCCGGTAATAAATAAGGGCGTCTTCCTCATCCTTTCTACCTAGCCGCGGATGGCTTAGTGGTTAGCGAGTCAGACCATCGATGCGAGTTCCTCAGGTTCGAAACTGGGCTGATCTTTCAGAGATGGTGTGATTTACTAACAATCGCTGAATACCCGCCGTGCATCGGAGGAGCACGTTAAAGTGACGACCCCCAGGCTGGACCCACTGGTTAAATGGGTATCCTTTCCTATGCCCCCCCCCCTGAAATTATCTCACACTTCTGGGTGCAACATCGTACTTGTATGGTGGCGCCATCTACTGTACTCTAATCTCACTACAAACTGTTCTGTCAAAGTCGCTAGACTTGCTCTCATTCCTTCCGTTTCTATGTCCTGCCCAAAAGGCGATCTCGCTGTAGGTGGCTGGTACCTAAACTCTATTCACTGTGAACGGAAGTCCTACAAAAGAAAATGACAAATACTAATAAAACTCTTTCTACCTCGCTTCCGAGTAACTTTCCTATCTGGCACTCTAGACCAAATCTTCTCTTTCTAAGGGTTGTTTAAGACCCGGGGTCAGACACACCCTTCCTAAAATCCTCTATATGTGAAATGATCTTCTCGACTATAATTACATCTAAGCTACACTGCTGGCCATCCAAAATGCAACACCAAGAAGGACACGAGATAGCAAAGCGAGTGTCACTGGACACATAACAACAGATACAAAGTTGAAACGATTGAGCTTACAGGCCCGTGCGACTTGCGGAACACGCAGACATCAATAGTTCGTGTGGCCCCCATGGCTGGAAACAACGGCCGCTAAACGCCGCGGCGTCGAACGAAAGACGCTTTGGATGTGGGCTTGGGGTATGTCGGTCCAGGCTGCTTCCACACGTTGCCACAGTTCATCAGGCTTAGCCGCGGGTGGTGCTTGCCGGGCCACTCAGCGGCTGATCAGAGACCAGACGGGTCCGATGGGCGACATATCGGGAGAACAGCTGTGCCACGGCAGCAGTGACACCTGGTGGGCGGTGAAGAATTGTTGCACGACGCGTGCCAAGCGCGGTCGCGCATTGTCCTGTTGAAACGTGGCCGCTGGCAGGTCCTGCAGGTAAGGGAGGACTACAGGCTCCAAAACGTCGGAGATGTAGCGATGGCTGTTGAGTGTACCGACGATGCATACCAGAGGGGTGCGGGTGTCATATCCAATTGCTCCCCAAACCATAACGCCAGGCGACGGATCGGTATGGCGATGTATAGTGCAGGCGTCATACAGTCTCTCGCCGCGGTGCCGCCACACGCGGATCCGACCATCGTGGTGTTTCAGGCAGAAGCGGGATTCGTCGGAGAACACAATGTCGAGCCATTCCGTAGTCCTGGTGCAGCGTTCAATGGTCCACTGCCGCCGCACTCGCCGGTGGTGTAACATCAATGGTAATCGGACCAATGGGCGTCGTGTGACAAGTCCCCGCTCCTGCAGACGACGTCGAACGGTACGTGCTAACACAGGTTGTTGCGCAACACACCCTAATTCCTGCGCTAACGTTCGCGATGTGGCGGTGCGAGCCGTCAATGCCCGCCGCACAACATACCGGTTCTCTCGTTCGGTGGTGTGCCGCGGATGCGGCAATCGCTCACGTCGGTTCGTCCGTTTCTCCTGCACCCACCGAATCTATACTCACCTCACTGTGGCTGGATGTCGTCCCACACGGGCGCCGATGTCTCGATACGATACACCGCTGTCGCGATAAGCCACTATTCGTCCTCTGTCGAACTCCGAAACGTGCTGGAATAACTGCCGTATTCTGCGACGAAGCATCAGGACGCTTCCCACGCACAGGTCCGGCAGCACAACACACATCCAGTACTTACACACCGCCTTTTGTGCACTCTTCTTATAGTGCTTCTCGGTGGCTTGCCGGGCGCACATGATTTGCATATGCCCTGTAATGCTAGTCGTTTGCATGCCCTCTCGCAGGCGACGCATGCTGCGAATTTCAGGCCAATTAGAAGCTTCCTTCTTGGTGTTGTATTTTGGGTGGCCTGCAGTGTATACAGACGAAATTTGAAATAAGTTTCTTCTATCGTTTTATTATATTTTTTTTTATTGGAGGTTTAACGACCACCGTGAGCAACTCAATGGGCTATAAGCAGTCGCCCGTCCCTAATTTAGGGTCACTGGTTCCAGGGAAGGGAGAGAGCCAGTGCCGTAAGACAAACACAACATCCATGCCTCACCGGGATTCGAACCCGGACCCCGTTCGGACGAATGATCAGAGGCCATCGCTTAGAGCACTGCGCCACCGGGGCGGCGTTTTATTATTAGGGATTGATGAATCAAGATATTGGATGAATAAGGACACAGGAAATTGGGAAGAGGTCCTTTTTTTTTTTTTTTTTTTTTTTTTTTTTTTTTTGATTGAAGGTTTAACGACCACCGTGCCGTGAGCAACTCAATGGGCTATATAAGCAGTCTTCCATCCCTAATTTAGGGCCACTGGTTCCTGGGTAGGGAGAAAGCCAGTGCCGTAAGACAAACACAACATCCATGCCTCACCGGGATTCGAAACCGGACCCTTCACGGGAGAATGGGGTGGAGGTCAACTGCACCCTTGTAAGCCCCCTCGCGCCTTCCTCCGTGCACTCCACGAGTTCTAAGGAATACAGATTGTGTATGTTAAACTCATTTTCATTAAAGGGGATATTCATGTGTGCAGCTCAAGCTATCGAAACAGAAGAACTTAGAGTATGAAACGCCTAATGGAGAGACGATTTAGGTAATTAAGATGTATTATAGACATATAAGTGAGGGTTTTTGTTCGCATTCATGCACCCTAAAGTTGTTAGTTCTGCACTGCTAACAAGATTTACACAAACATAAAGGGCTTAACGTACAAAAGTTTACGTGATTAGAGTGTGCTGCTTATGGTACAATCATTCACTGCGCTAAAATTGGCATTACACAGTCGCATAACCACCAAGTACGGGTGTTGTCCAAAATCATGGAAACGCCTTGAAACAATAGGTGTTACGCACCTAATATGGTGTGGGAGGACCCTCGGCATTTAAAACTAATTGAATCCTCCTTGGAATGGACGCATACAAGTCCTGGATGGTGGTAAGTTTTATGTTGTACCATTCTTCCTGCAGAAACTGCTCCAAGTCCTTGAGAGACGCCGGAGGAGGATAACGGGATCGCACTCTGTTATTCCATCGCAGACGACAGGGGCTCAATGATGTTTAAGTCCGGAGATTGTGCAGGAAAGGGAAGGTGAGCAACTTCATCCTCATGTTCCTCAAACCATGACTGAACAGTTCGACTTCTGTGAATCGAGGCATTATCATCTTGGAAGGTGCAATCCCCTGAAGGAAACAATGTCTGTGAATGCACATGGTCGGCCAAAAGAGTGACATAGTCACCGTTAGTGATCCGTCCGTGTAAGATGATAATGGGACCTGCTGCAAACCACGAGATCATGACCCAAACCATTACGGAACCGCCCCCATGCTTCACTGTAGGAAGGAGACAGTCTGGATTGTAGGCTTCTGCGGGGATTCTCCACACGTAAACCCGTCCTGTGGTGGGGAATAGTGAGAAACTTGATTCATCGGAAAACAAGACATGTTTCCATTGATCCGCGGTCCACGTTTTATGTTCCTGGCACCACTGTAGTCTTCGTTTCATATTCACCTGTGACACCATGGGTTTTGCAATCGCAGCTCTGCCGTAAATATTGTGCTTATACAATTCCCTTCGCACGGTATGGGTCGACACTGGGTTTTGGAAATGTGCATTAAGCTCAGCAGCCACTTTCGTAGCCGTGGTCTTTTTCTCCTTGCGGTCGCAACAATCTTTAATGTCCCCCTGTCTCTCGCTGTGAGTTTGGCTTTCCTTCCGCAGTTGTGTCTCGCAGATGATGTTGCGCCGTGAACATTGTCTGCTGTCATGATCTTCGACACGGTACCTCTCGATATCCCCAGTACCTGTGCCACTGTGGTTACCGATGCACCAACCAGACAGGCTCCTACAATTTGCCCTCTTTGGAACTCCGACAGTTCACTCATTGTGCCTTCACTTGGAACGAAATTATGCAAACACCGATTTACAATGCGATCACACAGATCCTTGAGACTATAAGCAACACTTTTTTTACAAAAAAAGACTGTAGCCACTATGACGTACCTGCCAGCAGGACGCAAACGACATAAAGGCAGATAGTAGTCAGAACAAACGTCCGCGTAGCTCAATTGGTAGAGCGACTTATTCCGGAATGAGGGGATCCGGATTCGAATCCTGGCGTGGACAGAAATGACGGAGAAATTTACTTCGTTATACCACATGTTCGTTTTACTCAAAAAGCAGCACATACCAAATCACTGTTTTCAGCTCGGTGTTTCCATTATTTTCGACAACCCTTGTATAATACATTTCAGCTAGCATGACACGAAAAAAAAAACAATCCGAAATCAGTTTTAAGTTACTCACAACTCAACGGATTCATTTTACCCTACATTTTCGAATTTGCAAGCTTTCGGATTGTTCAAATGGATGTTTCACACCAACCAAACTGTTTCTAATACTAGTGAATTTAAACTGAACAACGGAAAAGATCTACCGGTGGCCGAATAGCTTGAGGTTCTAGCTTTTGCTCATTCATCTGAGACGGGCTCGGGTTAAAATCCAGATGATGCATGCGTGTTGTGCTTGTCTGATGAGCTGGCTCTGTCCACTCCTTGAAACCCGTGGTCCTGCGTGTTCGTTAAACCACAACACGCACTGTGCCTTCTCCAGCCCACTGAAATCAGCCATTTTGTTTGCTTGCTCGGCCAATATGCTGCTCTTTCGTGGCCTTCGCATGAAACAGTGGTATTGCCTCCCCGGTGGCGCAGTGGTTTAAGCGATGGCCTCTGATCATTCGTACGAACGGGGTAAGGGTTCGAATCCCGGTGAGGCATGGATGTTGTATTTGTCTTACGGCACTGGCTCTCTCCCTTCCCTCGAGCCAGTGACCCTAAATTAGGGACGGGCGACTGCTTATAGCCCATTGAGTTGCTCACGGTGGTCGTTAAACCTCCAATCAAAAAAAAAAAAAAAAAAGAAACAGTGATATCCAAGGAAACTTGAAGATACAAATTTTTACCAAAAACTCTAATCACTTTGTACAGCTGAACAACACTACGCTGTTCGTTTATCGTTGTCTTTCTTAGATTAACAGGATCCCATTTGCCTGCTGTTCAACACGATACTAATTTTCTTCTACGCATCAATTTCTTATAAATAATTTTTTTTAACTTTTAGGGTGTGTGGCGTACTGTTAGGGTGATGCATGAGACAAAACGACAAGTTGTTCAACCGGGTTAATATCCTGCTCTGGAATTGGGTGACGTGGGATCGAATACCACCTTCGTCAGAAGGAGCAATTCACTATACTCGCACCCAAATGTAAAAATGAATCTTCTTGCTGTGAGGTTCGAAAAAAACCATGAGTGATGATTCTTCCATATATCGTCTGGAATTAATAGGAATTACTTCTTCTACAGTGAGATCTTTCAAGCATAGTTTGTTTGTAAGCGTGTCCGAAACCAGCGATTTCGTGCCTCCGCCTTTCACGGGGGGGGGGGGTATACATCTGATGTACTAGTTTAAGGTGACGCATGAGTCAAAACGGCAAGTTGCAGCGATTAGATTTACCCGCGTAGTTCAGTCGGAAGAATATCCCACTGTCAAAAAAGCAAATTCACTATAGGTGGAACCACGATTTTTTTTCTCAACGTCGGACGATTTTCAAATGTGTTAGAAATGTGAGGTTTCTACATTATTCATTATACACTATCTACCAACAAGTAATTGAACACCCCTGCAATCGACGATATCTGCGGTCCTGATACACGTCACGGCCGCCGCCGTTAAATATCGTGTGGGAAACAAGAACGCAACCAGTCGCATGCAAGATGCCACGCAGTTCGGAGCTCTCTGATTTCGAGAAAGGTGTAATCGTCGGGTATCACAGAAATGGCCGATTCATACGTGACATATCCAGCGAGTTGAAGTACCCAAAATCGACAGTGGCCTACGTGATTGGCAAGTGGAAGATGAGAGGTGACTGTCGGAATGTGCCCCGATCCGGCAGACCCACAGAACTGTGAGTTAGAAACCGACGGGTGCTGGCTACAGAAATTAGGAAGAACCGCACCAAATCGATGGGCAACATCCGCGAGGAGGTTCAACAGGCATCCGGGAGTGTTCTTTCGATGAATACCATCCGTAAGGAAAGCCCATCTTCTCGGTTATCATGGACGTGCTGCCGCCCACAATCCTTTGATCACCAAGTTCAATACCGCTGCTCGGCTAACGTGGTGCAAAGAACGTCGACAGTGGACCGTTGAACAATGGAAACAGGTTCTCTGGAGCGACGAATCAAGGTTCACCCTCTACCGTTCGGATGGCGGGGTCTGGGTTATGGCGTCTGCCCGGAGAACGCCTCCTCCCGAAATGTATTATGCCAGCTGTGAAGCTCGGCGGCGGTGGAATTATGCTATGGGGGTGTTTCTCCTGGTAAAGCACGAGACCCTATGGTCGCAATTCCTGGTAGACTCAACGCCGAGACCTACTGCACCATTTTGGATGACCATGCGCTTCCTACGTTGTGGCAGGTTTACGGGTTGGACCCATGTTACTTTCAGGATGACAGTGCCACCTGTCATGTTGCGAGGTCCATCATGGCTTGGGGTGGTGACAATAGGGTTAATCGAATGGACTGGCTTGCGCAGAGCCCGGACCTTAACCTTATCGAGAACCTCTGGGATGAGTTGGAGCTTCGACTTAAGGGGTGCCCCCACCGTCCGAAATCGGTGAAGTAACTGACCTGTCTTCTTCGAGCTGACTGGAAGAAATTACCGCTAGCCGTCGTACAACGCTTGGTTGAGAGTATGCCCCGGAGGGTTGCAGCTGTAATCGCCGCTCGTGGAGGCTCCACCAACTATTGAAGGTGAATAAACTACGTTTTCCTTTGCTATCACAGGTGGTCCAATTACTTGTTGGTAGATAGTGTACATTTATCACGAGTAGCTGAATTTTATCGCTGATAGCAATACAGCCAGCCCATGTTTTCTCTCAGTAAAAACAAAAATCCCGTAAACGGTTAGAAAATAAACTTACGTCTTGACTTCTGTATTGCTGACTTGCGCCGGTTCCAATTATTCCGGGGCCCAGCAAAACTGCTGCCTGGGATGCAGCAAAGAGAGCACACAGGATTATGGCCTATGAAACGAAAAAAAAAACATTCATTGAAGAAGAACAAAAACCATTCGAGGAAATTTCTTTATTAAATGACACATGTTTTCATTACAGAACAAATGCAACTCTTTTCGACTGTGAAAGTAGCGAATTTCAAGAAAGAGGTTTGGAAGTTACTAGAGAAAATTCGATCATTTCTAAAGTACAATAACACAATTGAATAGATGTCACCTTATGATTTCAACACTATCCGCTATTGGAAGGTATTCCCTGTACACCCTGGGACTTCAACATTTACCTGCTATTGGGAGGTATCCGCTATACACCCTGGGATTTCAACATGTTCTCCCCATTGGGAGGTGTCAGCTATACACCCTACCCGCTACTGAAAGGTGTCCGCTGTATACTGTGGAATTTCGACATTTACCCGCTATTGGGAAACGTCCGCCACACACCCTGGAACTTCAACATTTACCCGCTATTGGTAAGTGTCCGCTCTAAACCTTGGGGCTTCAACTTTTTCCCCAATTGGAAGGTGCCCGCTATACACCCGGGGACTTCAACATTTATCCGCTATTAGGAGATGCCCGCTTTATACCTTGGGACGTCAACATTTACCCGCTATTGGGAAGTGTCCGCTCTACACCCTGGAGCTTCAACATTTATCTGCTATACACCCTTTTACTTCAACATTTACCCACCATGTTGAAGCCCCGCTCTAAACCTTGGGGCTTCAACATTTTCCCCAATTGGAAGGTGCCCGCTATACACCCTGGGACTTTAACATTTATCCGCTATTGGGAGGTGTCCGCTTTATACCTTGGGACCTCAACATTTACCAGCTATTGGGAGGTGTCCGCTTTATACCTTGAGACCTCAACATTTACCCGCTAATGGTAAGTGTCCGCTCTACACTCTGGAGCTCCAACATTTGTCCGCTCTACACTCTGGAGCTCCAACATTTGTCCGCTCTACACTCTGGAGCTCCAACATTTGTCCGCTCTACACCCTAGGACTTCAACATTTACCCACCATTTTGAAGCCCGCTCTAAACCTTGGGGCTTTAACATTTTCCCCAATTGGAAGGTGCCCGCTATACACCCTGGGGCTTCAACATTTACCGCTATTGGGAAGCGCCTCTATTTGTGTGGTTCACTTTTGACTCTTCTCTTAAGCTCACAATGTAAAAAAAAAACTTCATATAAAATACGTACGTACAGTATTTAATTACAAAGATGTTTTTTTGTTAAATGTTTTCCTTTTTTGCTATTGCTTAACAGTGAGAAACAATACGTGTGGATGCATAAATTTCATGTACGGTATTTTCATTTTAAAATACAGTACTTTCAATGTACATATCACGATGAATATTTAAATATACGTACGCAGCACTAAAGTATTGTACATGAAGAATTTTCAAACGCACGTACTTACCGGTCATTATTTAATTAATTCGGTGCGCAATTTTTGGCAGCAGAAAACTTGATAAAAGTACAATTTTGTGGGGAGAAGCGGTTTAGCAATTCATAGCTTGTGTTTCAAAATGTTTTTTTTTATTTCTTCAATAGGGTTAATTCCCTCGTATCTCTTTTGTTTACAAACATTTTTGTAACTTTTCACTACACTTTACATTTTTAAAATACATCGCAGCTTCACAAATACATCAGATACTCCCTCAGTCAGATCATTCTACAGCTACATCAGATGCTTCCACAGTCAGATAACTCTACAACTACATCAGATGCTTCCTCAGTCACATTCTGCAACTACATCAGATGCTTCCTCAGTCACATTCTGCAACTACATCAGATGCTTCCTCAGTCACATTCTGCAACTACATCAGATGCTTCCTCAGTCACATTCTGCAACTACATCAGATGCTTCCTCAGTCACATTCTGCAACTACATCAGATGCTTCCTCAGTCAGATCATTTTACAGCTATATCTGAGGCTTTCTCAATCAGATCATTCTGCAACTACATCAGATGCTTCCTCAGTCAATCAATTCTACAACTAAATCAGATGCTTCCACAGTCACATCATTCCACAACTACATCAGATGCTTCCTCAGTCAGATCATTCTACAACTACATTAGATGATTTCTCAGTCAGATCATTCTGCAACTATATCACATGCTTCTTCGGACAGATCATTTTCTTCCAGTGTATTCAAAGCAACGAACTCTCGTACATTGTTCGTTGTTTCTTCAACAGACATATCTTCTTCGACCGTAATGAAACCTTTTGCATTTCCTTCACTGTTTAGAGGCGTAATTTCAGAGGATGTTAACACATTTTTAGAAAGCTCCTGATAAGAAATTACAGAAAACAAAGGTGGTTCGAAGAATTGAAACTGGCAACAGCATACTAGACGAACACGAAAGAAACGTCTACGGTAGTTAAATATCATCTGCTAAGAAAATGGCGCCACGTAAACAAGCTGTGGTTGAAGGTTACGTTTTTGCTCTTTGCGAAGAGAAGTATTCTTTAGATGAACATGAAAGAAACATCTGCTGCAGTTAAATATCGTCTGCTAAGAAAATGGCGCACGTAAACAAGCTGTGGATAGAAGGTTATGTTTTTGTTCTTTACGGAGAGAAATATTCTTTAGATGAACACGAAAGAAACATCTGCTGTAGTTAAATATCGTCTGCTAAGAAAATGGCGCACGTAAACAAGCTGTAGATAGAAGGTAATGTTTTTGCTCTTTACGAAGAGAAATATTCTTTAGATGAACACGAAAGAAACATTTGCTGCAGTGAAATATCGTCTGGTAAGAAAATGGCGCACGTAAACAAGCTGTGGATAGAAGGTTATGTTTTTGCTCTTTACGAAGAGAAATATTCTTTAGATGAACACGAAAGAAGCATTTGCTGCAGTTAAATATCGTCTGCTAAGAAAATGGCGCACGTAAACAAGCTGTGGATAGAAGGATATGTTTTTGCTCTTTACGAAGAGAAATATTCTTTAGATGAACACGAAAGAAACATTTGCTGCAGTGAAATATCGTCTGCTAAGAAAATGGCGCACCTAAACAAGTTTGTTTTTTTTTTTATTGGAAGTTTAACGACCACCGTGAGCAACTCAATGGGCTATAAGCAGTCGCCCGTCCCTAATTTAGGGTCACTGGTTCCAGGGAAGGGAGAGAGCCAGTGCCGTAAGACAAACACAATATCCATGCCTGACCGGGATTCGAACCCGGACCCCTTACGGACGAATGATCAGAGGCCAATGCCTTAGACCACTGCGCCACCGGGGCGGCCAACAAGTTTTGGATAGAAGGTTATGCTTTTTACGAAGAGAAATATTCTTTAGATGAACACGAAAGAAACATTTGCTGCAGTGAAATATCGTCTGCTAAGAAAATGGCGCACCTAAACAAGTTTTGGATAGAAGGTTATGCTCTTTACGAAGAGAAATATTCTTTGGATGAACACGAAAGAAGCATCTGCTTCAGTTAAATATCGTCTGCTGAGAAAATGGCGCACGTAAACAAGCTGTGGATAGAAGGTTATGTTTTTGCTCTTAACGGAGAGAAATATTCTTTAGATGAACACGAAAGAAACATCTGCTGCAGTTAAATATCGTCTGCTGAGAAAATGGCGCAAGTAACAAGCTGTGGATAGAAGGTTATGTTTTTGCTCTTTACGAAGAGAAATATTCTTTAGATGAAGACGAAAGAAGCATTTGCTTCAGTTAAATATCGTCTGCTAAGAAAATGGCGCACGTAAACAAGTTGTGGATAGAAGGTTATGTTTTTGCTCTTTACGGAGAGAAATATTCTTTGGATGAACACGAAAGAAGCATCTGCTTCAGTTAAATATCGTCTGCTGAGAAAATGGCGCACGTAAACAAGCTGTGGATAGAAGGTTATGTTTTTGCTCTTAACGGAGAGAAATATCCTTTAGATGAAGACGAAAGAAGCATCTGCTGCAGTTAAATATCGTTTGCTAAGAAAATGGCGCATGTAAACAGGCTGTAGATAGAAGGTTAAGTTTTTGCTGTTTACGAAGAGAAATATTCGTATTCTGTAATTAAAACACCCTGTGAAAACTACGGAACAAGCATTTCTAAATTAATTTCAAATAATCAATATTATTAATAACAGAGGTAAAAAATTGTCAAGCATTGATTTTAACAGGAAAAATACCACCAAACGAATATCCAAAGAAGGTAGTATTTTGACGACTATTTCAAAAGTAAGGCGTCTGCTTATTAAAGAAAATCCATCGGCCTAAAGAACACCAAACGACTATTCAAAGAAGGTACGTACTTCGACGGCTATTTCAAAAGTAAATTCTCCGATCTTAAAACAAAATCCATCGACCCAAAGAGCACCAAACGAATATCCAAAGAAGGTACTTACTTCGACGACTATTTCAAAAGTAAGGTATCTGGTCTTAAAAGAAAATCTACCGGCCCAAAGTGCGATCACTAAGTCGTTAAAAATATATGTATCAACTGTAGACAAGGTAATAAATAAATATTTGGATTGTAAAAAAAACGTAACGTTAACCTCTATTATACACCTGGGACTTCAACATTTACCAAGGCACGTGGCTGTTATAGCTTTCAAGCTATTACGGAAATGTGCTGACAAATAGACTTCAGCATTTTCCAAGTCATTTCTGTTATAGCTTGAAAGCTATAACAGACATTTACTGACAAAGAGAAACACATTTCCACCACATAGAAAAACCCTATACTCTCATAAGCGAAATATATGTCGGAAATCGAACTTATTTGAAAATAGAATATACTAGATGAGGGTAGTGAGGCCGAAGGCCGACCCGAGCTCTCTTTACGAGACTCGAGACAATTGGTTGTTCGGGCATAGGTACGAGATGACACATCCGATCACCGTGATTCTTTGCATGCGATTGGACATTGTCCGTGGTCAGGTTTTGTTGCCTTCTGATTTCTGAAATTCCGTGTCATTGAGGAATAATCGTTTAAAAACTTGGATTTTTAGGGATTTTCCGCAGTTTTGAGAAGGGGTCGTTTGTTACTCCTTCAAAGATCTTCAGCAAATCGCGGTGACACTTCCCACAGAGAAAGCGAAGGGCATGGTGAGTGACATGGGGTTGGTATCACGGTGATTGGTCGTGTCGTATAAAAATAATGACCATTAAAAACTGACAAATTTTAATAATAATTGAAAAAATCCGCTCTCTGTACGTGACTCTGGACAATTAGTTGTTCAGGCAAAGTTACGACATGACACATCCGATCACCGTGATTTTTTTGCATGCGATTGGACATCGTCCATGGTCAGGTTTTGACGTCTTCCGATTCCGAAAATTCCGTGTCATTGAGGAATTTCAATTAAAACTAGGTGGCCTTTCACTTGAACCGTTTGACGAAAGTCGGCTCACTAACATTAATTTAAAAAAAATTGTTTGAATTGAAAAACGAAGAAATGGAAAGACTCCGTCTGTTAGCTCAACACTTGCTTAATCTATAATAATAAAAGGAAGTTTGTGTATGTGTCTGTGTGTTTGTGTCTGTTTTCGCGATGCAAAATGGAAAACGTTCCCGATCTAAGCGTGTCTTGTTTTTCCGCTTTGTTTATATGCAACTTGATCAAAACCAACGCGAAGGCGTGAAGGAAAGTAGTTCATGATACATTTTACGCTTTCGGTTTTTAGAAATTGTTATAATAGACGCCTTAATGAGCTTAGATTTTGCAATAGCTTCGCTCAAAATTAGCCAACTGTACCCCAGTTATTGGTTATCGTTGGCGGCTTGTCTTAGTTTCTCATAGGTCTTCTAGAAAGATTCTAGTTACATTGGCTTTGAAATCCTGCGATATTGAAGATGCATACATTAATATTATTAATAACATCTATGAAAATGCATGTGCAAAGATTCGGCTATTTGAGAATACAGCCTCCATAAAAATTGGAAAGGGAGTGAGACAAGGTGACACCATATCTCCCAAGCTCGTTAATGCCACATTGGAAAATTTCTTTCAATCACTGAACTGGGAAAACAAAGGGATAAAGATTAATGCAGAGTATCTAACACACCTTCGTTTTGCAGATGACGTAGCTATTTTTGCAACTAACCCATCAGAGCTGCAGAGTAATGTCCAGGAACTTGCTGACAAGAGTAAAAATTTGGGATTAAAAATGAACTTTCAGAAGACAAAAGTGATGTACAATGCTTTTACAAGAAATGAAGATTATCGATTGATGGGGGAAAGCTAGAGATAATCCATACCTACATTTATCTTGGACAGTAGATATCAAGTGAGGGTCACATTGATGAATAAATTAATCGGTGTATAAAACTTGCCTGGAGAGCTTTTGGAAGAAACAATATAATTTTCAAGAGCAATATGCCATTATGTCTTAAAAGAAAAGTGCTTAATCAATGCCTCCTTGCAGTGCTTACGTATGGTGCAGAGACGTGGACCTTAACTAAAAGAGACTGCAGACAACGCAAAGAAGCATGGAGAGATACATGCTTGGTGTAACCAGGAGAGATAAGAAGAGGAACTCGTGGATCAGAAAAACGACAAGAGTGGAAGACATCATGACTAGAGTAAAATCCCTGATATTGCAATGGGCTGGACATATTTCCAGAAGAACAAACCATCGGTGGACAGTCGAAATTTTAGATTGAATTCCAAGGGACAGAAAAGATCTAGAAGAAGACCACGTGGGAGATGGGTGGATGAAATTTGAAAGTATGCGGAAGTTACATGGAGGAGACTGGCACAAGACAGACCGTTGTGGAAGAAACTTGGGGAAACCTTCGGCAGTGGATTCATAATGGTTAACAATGATGATGATGATGAAATAATGCTTAACGTAAACACGTAAACGAAGGATAATAACCTTCGATTGTAGCGTTAGAATTGACCAAATAGGGAACAAGCGATAGACTTACCTTCATGTTTGCAGAATTCGTGAATAATGATGCTGTTGAGTTTGTGAGATCCCCTTTTATACTAGTAAGAGCAAGGTGAGACTACATGTGAATACCATTCTTCCAGTTAAGAAAAAAATAATAATCAAAAAAAGCGGAAAATAGTTTTCCGAGGAAGACAGCATTTGCTCGTCGGATGGGTTTTGTGAAGGGAAAGAGGTACTGCCCTTATGTGCCACACCCAGTGGAGAATAAGAGCTGGGAATATCAGAAATCAAACACCGAGAACTGAATATCCTTGATCCAAATCAAGCTGGATATAACACATCACCGCTTTTACCTTCTCATTTAAATTTCCCGAGAGAAAACTGACGGAATTTTAATTTATTTTTTAACGGATGATGCTTGCGATGAAGAATTCCATCACGGCAATTATTTTTTTCCGGTTACTTGAATTTGCAACAATGATTTTTTCCTTGATTTTTCACACATTCAACCAACAAATGACGAAGAAAGTATCTCTGAAAATTCAGAAACTGGAAAATATATGCAGAATAATATGTTTAGAAAATTTCTGCGGAGTAAAATGAAGTGAAAAGAATTCGGAAAAAGTCGGTAAAACTGAATGAATGTGTCGGATTATGATATATAATAGAAATAACCCTCTTTTAATGAGCCCTTATTTGGTGAGGAAAGCAAGAATTTAGTTTGATTTAATGTTAATTCAAAGCGAATTTGATCATTTTCAAAGAACAAAGTTTTGTGAAATTCCAGGATTTAACAGGGGAGAGAGCGGCAAATATGATCAATTTTATCTAGCGAAAAAATAAAATTGAATGAAATTCCATATAGCGCCCAAACTTTACTGAGCTTTTCAAATAGAAGTGTTCACATAACAGCCAGGTTTCACGAAAGTTATGGGAAAACAGCTTTTTTCTCATTCTCATCTTAATAATAAGAACCATAAATAAATCTCTCACTGAAGATAAATGCTCTCTTCAAGGAATATATTCTAGCGCTCTCTTCTAGTATGTCCTATGGCCTAAGGAATGAAAGGAAAGGGCTTGCTTCAACCCGGTGTCATGTGTCGGCGCATAGTCCCCCTGACAGGGACATCATGCCAGTAGGCAGAAACAAATGACTCAAATATACACAGTGCGTCAGAGAATTTTTAAGACTGGGTCTGTAAAATGAAATAGAAACAAGAAATTATAATTTTTTTTGGTTTGTTATTCAAAATAAGTCCCTCCGGCTTCAATACACTTGTTACAGCGATTTAATAATGATTCGAATGCCAGTTCCAGTTCACTTTACGGAATTGCCTCCAAAGCACGCGTCGAAGCTGTTTGTGTGGTAGAAATATCATAAAAAAACATACTTTTAACGTCATTTTAAGTTTTGGGAACAAGGAAAAGTCGCAGGGTGCTAAATCAGACGGATACGGTGGATGATTCAACACGCAAACGTTATTTTTCACCAAAAATCTACGAACAAGAAGTGAGGTGTGACTAGGTGCATTAACGTGCAACAAACACCAACTGTTTTCATCTCGATATTCTGGACAAATGCGACGAATTCTGCCCATTAAACGCCTCAAAACATTTAAATAAAACTCAATTGTTTGTCCACTTGGAACAAATTCTTTGTGGATAATACCTTTACCATCGAAGAATTGTAACGTACCAGGAGATGTGACGTACCTGCCAGAAGGACGCACACGACATAAAGGCAGATAGGAATCAGAATACATGTCCGCGTAGCTTAATTGGTAGAGCAACTTATTCCGGAATGAGTGGACCCGGGTTCGAACCCCGGCGCGGATAAAAATGACGGAGAAATTTACTTCGTTATAATGGCGCCCGAACTACCCGGATGACCCGACCGTTCAAAATCTCGCATTATTGTGATGTTATTACCACACCGCGAGATAGGAAAAATATGAGCAGCACTTCGAAAGAAAAAAAAAGAAAAATAAGGGGGAGATGATGTAACGTACCAGGAGATGTGACGTACCTGCCAGAAGGACGCACACGACATAAAGGCAGATAGCAATTAGAATCAATGTCCGCGTAGCTTAATTGGTAGAGCAACTTATTCCGGAATGAGTGGACCCGGGTTCGAACCCCAGCGCGGATAAAAATGACGGAGAAATTTACTTCGTTATAGAATGTAATAAGCATTGTTTTGATTTTCGATGGAACTTTTCTTGTTTTGTTTTTGGCTTGTGGCGAGTTTTTTGACTTCCATTCCGCACTTTGCCGCTTTCTTTTAGGATCATATTGAAAACACCATGTTTCATCACCAGTAACAATCGATTTTAAGAAGTTTGGATCATTTTCAGCGGCTGAAATGATGTCTCTGCAATGTGCACTTCTCCTTGATTTTTTTTCATTGGTTAACGTGTGTGGAACAAATTTAGCACAGACTTTTGTTTTGCCCAAATCTTCATGCAAGGTGGTTCGAATCGTTTCTTTGTTGATGTTTAAAGACTCTTCCATCATTCTTAGTGACGCACGTCGCTTGTTTGCCACGAAATCACGCACTTTTTCAATAATCTCAGGTGTCCTAGGTGAACTTGGTCTTCCAGTATGCTTATCATCTTTTACCGTCTCTCTTCCGTCCAAAAAACGTTTGTGCCACAGGAAAACATTTGATCTACTTAAACAAAACTCACCGTAAACTTGTTTCATCATTTGGTACGTTTCCGAGGCACTTTTACCAAGTTTTGCGTTAAATTTAATAACAGCCCTTTGTTCCATCTTAATAATTCAACATGAAAAAAATTGTACTTCCCTAATGAACGCCCGTTTCGTTTGGGTAACTTTAACAACTGCTCAGTACTTTTGGCAGAAAGCAAGCAGATGGTCATGGTTTATAACACATTTGCGATTACACTGGTGGCGCCACCTAGGCTGAAATCTAGCGCCAGTCTTAAAAATTCTTTGACGCACTGTGTAGTCTCTATCCTTTCTTAAGTTCCTCGCCATTGTTATAATACGTTCAGTAGATAATCAGTTAGAAAGATTGTGTAGTTGCCTGGTGTCAATCATAAGCAACTCTTTGAATAAGAAAGCTAAGGGCAAAGCAATGCTTGCTGATCAGCAGGTTTATTCCTTCCAGCAGTGTTTCCTCCACTTCTTATACAGCAAATGTATTCGTTCGGATTCATTTCAGCCGATGGCTAACCCCGAGTTAATTCGTTCCGGCCGGTTAATGGGTTAATCAAGCAGAGAAAACTTGCTGTGCGCTGTTCTGTGGTGGAGGAATAAAAATGGTTGTACAAGGTACGATAAAAAAGTTCCGAGACTAGCTGGATATACCGGGTGACCCAAAAGTCTTGCATATTTTGAAAACATAATAACTCGCTGAGTTTTCAGGGTAGAGCAACGCGGTTTGCGTGGAAATGATCAGAACGTCATCGGGTTTTTTATGAAATCATATAATTTTTTACTCATTTTACTTACAATTTTCATCGCTAGATGGCGCAGCAACCACAGGTTGGAAGTGTCGAAAAAAATAGAAACCTGATTGTACCAGGTTAGACACTTCATTGTACCAGGTTAGACACTTCATTGTACCAGGTGTTCAATATAATGGCCGTCCTGTTCCAGCACTGCTTGCAGACGAGAGAAAACACCATGGACGGCATTGAACAGCATGTCCGGTGGTATAGCTGCCATATGGTGTCGAATGGCATCTTTCAGCATGGCCAGTGAAGTGGGGCAACATCTGTAAACTTGTGATTTTAGGTAACCCCAGAACCAGAAATCGCAGGGTGTCAGGTCTGGTGACAGAGGAGGTCAGGCCTTCGGAAAGTGTCGGCTCAACACACGATTTGCGCCAAACGTGTCTTGCAGCAGTTGCGTAACGGAACGTGCGATGTTGGGGTGGTGCTCCACCCTGCATAAATGTGCACAGATTAACTGCATCCCGCTCTTGCAAGCTAGGGATAACGTACGTTCGTAACATGTTCGCATAACGTACACCTGTCACTGAAACGGTTACGAAGGAGATGTCGCGGACCTCTTCAAATAAAAAAAAAAAGGATCGATAGTGAAGGAAGCCGTGAATCCACACCACACTGTGACTTTCGGCTTATGAAGTGGCGCTTTAACGACTGCTAGGGGATGTTCCGTGGCCCAGATGCTGCAGTTGTGCGTGTTTACCGCTCCCTTTAGGGAAAAGTGTGCCTCATCAGTCCATAAAACCTTCATCAGCCAGTTCTCTTCGACATCCATTTGTCGAAAAATCCATGCTGCGAGCTCCTGACGCTGTACGTAACCGCCAGCTTGCAGGTTCGTGATGCCATTGCAGTTTGTGTGGAATCCGTCGTAGTGTTTGCCATAGAGTCCAGTATGGAATGCCTGTTTGCCGAGAAACATGGCGATCATTGGAGTCGCCATGTACGAAAGACATTGCAATCACATTCATTTCTTGCGTAATCGTCTCTGCTGCAGCAGCACGTGTTCGTGTTCTACGGCTTCGTGGGCGTGCTGCCAAAGATCCCGTTTCCTCGAATTTTTTCACCATTCGCCGCAGCGCAGCACTTTCCATCGGTCCTTTCCCACTGAGATCACCTTTCAGTGACCGGTAGGCTCTCAACGCAGCACTCGCACATTCAGCGTTGCAATAGAACAATTTCACCAAGAGCGCTTTGTCCAGTAATTTCATCTCAGTAATATCTTGGACTTTATCATCGGAACACTGGGAAACATCGAAACTACATCTAAAGAGGTCGATAGAAAGGGTTGGCCTCCACTGCAAAAAAATTTAATCCGTCCAAGGGCCTGTATCGATCCTAAAATTAAAGGGCCTGTATCGATCAAAGGCTTAAGATACTGCGACAAAGCACTCTCAATGGGTCGGGTTGGGCTACAACAGGCTGACACAAGGGGCCGAATGGGGTAGTCTTCTTTGTGAAGCTTAATTTTTCCAAACATTTCAGGAATTCGTGGGCTCGATGGAGGTGCCATATAGCAGAGGTAATAGAGGATGGTAAAATAGAATGGTTCTTAAGACGGCTCAATGCTGCAATTGTTGCCGAAATAGGGTTACTTTGAATTACGGCTTGAGGAATAGTCTGAATGGTTTCCCACATCTTACTAATATACTCATTTTTGTAAAGGATTACCACTAGTGTAGTCTTGTCAGCTGCAACAACCGCAAGATTATTATTCTCGCTGAGGAGACAGAGTTGTCTAATTTCTTCTCTAAACACAGATTTCTCCTTACTTTTCCTGTGGGAATCAACAGTTATGAGTGCTCTTACCATGTCATTCTCCTTAGCTCATCCGTGGACTTATAAAATAAAATACCATCACTCAGTTTCCGTTTGAAACGGGATTTTACTCATTCTTCGAATAACCGATTGAGACAACAAGAGATTAAGTTTGTGACTAATATCGCCAGAGAACATAGCTACTCCGAACAGGGTGTAAGCCGCCTATTGAGGAAAATGAGAATCTGTGGATCAAGACAAATCTATCAAAATATACAAGGTTACAAAGAAAGTCAGTGATCATGCCAATATCTCACGAACTATGGCAGTTAGAGATTTGCTTCTTGTGCAGTTGTATAGGAAACCCACTATGGCGCACACAATAATACCACGAGGGATCCCCTCGCCCCTGTTTTAGGGGATTGAGGGGGCTATCGCGACCCCCTTTGCAGATAGGGCAAAAAAGTAAATTACAAACTTGTTCAGCGAGGCAAAAATACACTGGCGTGCAAAAATTAAGGACGAGACGGTTTTGCGAATGCAACGTCGTGCATAAGTGCTCCACATCGACTCCAATCATACCTTAAGATCCCCAAGATGTAAGAATATGGGACAAGAGAGCAAACCCGTCCAAACAAGGAATCCAAAGGATACAAAGGCACTTTATTGAAAAGGTAGCTTCGAGCACAACTGGACAGAAGACAGAAACGTCCATGTGACAGGCGGCTGCCAAGAAAATTCCAGTCTTTATAGTAGGGGATATGATCACCCCTGACTGCGTTGCAGGATTTACAACATCTGTCCATGCTGATGACGAGGTTGTCAAGGAGCTGTTGAGGCATCGCGGCCCAATCCTCTTGTAGCGTCAATCGCAGCTACGGAATCGTTACTGGCGGCTGGAGACGTTTGTGCCAAGCGTCTCCCGAGAAAGTCCCACACGAGTTCGATTGGATTCAGGTCCGGGAACCTTTCGGGCCAATCCATGCGTTGAATATCTTCACTCTCCAACAGCTCTGCGACAGTCACTGTACGATGAAGTGTAGCGTTGTCGTCCATGAAGGGGAACTCAGGACCCAGAACACCTCTAAACGGACGCACGTGAGGCAGGAGAACCTCGGTACAATAGCGGGCACCAGTGATTGAACCTCCTTGGAAAATGTGGAGGTCAGTATGGCTACCAAACACGATACCGCCCCGAACGAGAACTCCGCCACCTCCAAACCAATCCCTTTCGATGATGTTTAAGGTGTGATTGCGTGTTTCCTGCTCTCTCCAGATGTGTATACGTCCAGAATCGCTCGTCAGACTAAATCGGCTCTCTTCGGTAAAGTGAACTCGACCCCATTGCTGATGTATCCACAGTTCTTGTGGTCCTGGCACCACAGAAACCGCCGTCTCCGATGAGCAGGCGTTAATGGCACACACCGTACGGGTCGTCGTGCAAATAGACCACCTTTGTGCAGCCTCTTGGCCACGGTAAAACATGATAACGGACGTCCAGTTGTCTGTTGCATGTGTCTTGCGATATCTCCCGCGGTCTGGCGTCTGTCTCTTCTCGCCTGTAGGGCAATATACCGGTCGTCCGCCGCCGTGGTTGCTCGTGGACGACCACTGCTAAACTCTCGGACAGCTGTTCCTGTCATTTGAAATTCTCTCCAAGCTCGTGAAACGATGCTGTGAGCGATCCTGAACTCCTCGGCCACACTAGTCACGCTTCGACTTTCTTCCAACTTCCCAATGACGCGACCTCGAGTAAAGTCATCCAGATGTCCTCTACTGGATTACCTGTTGGCCATATCACACGGTGGCAGCAACTCGACGTCGTTCAAATCGATATACACCGTGCAATAGCTTTCACTGAATTACTGAGCGTACACCGCCCGTGTGCTTTATACCCTTCCGGCACTCCCTACCCCCATGTCATGCTGCATATATGCGCATACCCTACCGTATCGGACTCTAGTCTATCTCCTGAGTGGTCTTTCGGTCCGTTCTGCCTGCTCGTTCCGCTGTTATGCTAATTTCTCCTCTTCGTCCTTAATTTATGCACACCAGTGTAGTACAACAATGTTTTTGTCCCATTACAAAAGATAGAAGGGGACTCTCCAAATGCGAAAAAAGCGGAAAGCTGGCTGAGTCGTTGTTTCCGAAGCATATTTGCATGGATTTCAGATGTACTTTCTGCTCTGCTGTCAGAATACAAAAATGATATGTTTGGTCGGTATGCCAATACTTCGTGAACCAGAGACGGGAAGTCGAAAGTTTGCCACGTACGCAAGTCAATTAGATGTGCATACAGTTTTGCTATTGAATGAGTGTTTTTGCCACTTTATGCTATTTCTCCTTGCCTTTGTGTATTTTTTACTGTATTGGACATCAAACTCTGATATTGAATATGTCAAGGAACTGCGTTTTATTTCAGAACAAGAACTGTTGATATGGTTTATTGGAAAACTTTTCCTTTGTGATTTCATTTACTTAGAACTTACCAGTTTATATAAGTTCTAAGTAATAAGTTCTTGTCTAAATACTCTCTCGTTGCTTCCGGATGTTGTGATTTTCTTGGGACCACATTCCCGATCCCCTTCCATATTTTGTTATGGGACAAAAACATTTATGTACATTTTTTGCCTCGCTAAACAAGTTTGTAGTTGGTTTTTATTTTATCTATCTGCAAAAGGAGGTGCGATAGCCCACAACCCCCCCCAAGAGGGGCGAGGGGATCCTTCGTGTTGTTACTGTGTGCGCCATAGAGAGTTTCCCATACAACTGCACAAGAAGTAAATCGCTAACTGCCATAGTTCGTGATTTATTGGCCTGAACAAGACTTTCCTTATATGCTTTTTTTTTTTTTTTTTTTTTTTTATTGTAGGATTAACGACCACCGTGAGCAACTCAATGGGCTATAAGCAGTCGCCCGTCCCTAATTTAGGGTCACTGGTTCCAGGGAAGGGAGAGAGCCAGTGCCGTAAGACAAACACAACATCCATGCCTCACCGGGATTCGAACCCGGACCCCTTTCGGCCGAATGATCAGAGGCCATTGCCTTAGACCACTGCGCCACCGGGGCGGCCCTTATATGCTTGATCAAGGACTTTCTTTGTAACCCTGTATATCGGATCCACGCCGCCCCGGTGGCGCAGTGGTCTGAGCGATGGCCTCTGATCATTCGTCCGAACGGGGGTCTGGGTTCGAATCCCGGTGAGGCATGGATGTTGTGTTTGTCTTACGGCACTGGCTCTCTCCCTTCCCTGGAACCAGTGACCCTAAATTAGGGACGGGCGACTGCTTATAGCCCATTGAGTTGCTCACGGTGGTCGTTAATCCTACAATAAAAAAAAAAAATATCGGATCCACTTTTAGAACTTTACAGACGCGATTAGCAGAGCACAAATATAGTGTCAAAATTGATGCCAACAACACTGCTCTCTCTCTCTCTCTCCTCTTGTAAACCAGGGATCTTATTGTCTAATATGAGAGGATACTATTGTTTTGAATACTCCGACCTCCACATCTATGTTATGGTTAATAGAAAGTGTTTGCATTCATAGTTATGGATATAGGATTTGTAATGATATCCTTCCTGAGTCTGTTCCTGCTCCCTGGAGTATTCCGAGATGCAATACCTTTCCCATCAGGACACTTAATCTAACATGAACTATCTTACCAAGCCCGCTTATTGGGTATTACTAATTACATCAAGGCTTACGTCATCTAAGATCTGTTATCACGTACTAATAATAACAGCTTGTCTTCCGTGCAATGGTTTTTACATCTGATGATGAACTTTTTTTACGCTTTCCAACCGTAGGTTGAAGAAGCGCATACACTCCAGCTTTGTCCGTCCGCACGATAACTTGCGCAAAAGTAGTTCGATTTCGATGAGATTTTAGTATGTGGTAAGGAACCACCTGGGGACGAACCCTATTGAGAATGGGCGAAATGGGGTAAAAGTTCAAGACATAGGAGCGGGATCCATTCCACTGCCCTTATGCTTAATAACTTACGTAAAAATGGTTCGATTTCAATGAAATTTTAGTATGTGGAAGAGAAATACCTGGACGAACCCTATTGAAAATGGGCGAAATAGGGTCAAAGGTCAGGGCATAGGAGCGAGATTTATTCTACAGCCATTATCATCATAACTCGAGTAATGATTTCTGGTATGTTGGAAAGCGTATCATAATCAATGCATTTCATGATTGTACTAACTTGTTTAAAGCTTCGAAAGATCTTGTGTCAGTCTGCATTTTTAACGAAGTAAATTTTAACATTTAGTCTTAGGTTGTAATATATCGTGATTTAACGGCAACTCTTCTTATATTTGTGATTAATTCGCACGACGTTTTTAATTCTTTTCAAATCGGATTAATAGTTGCAGAGATATGGTGTCCACAGACTGACAGACAGTCGGACAAACCGATAACATAAGCGTTTTTATGAAAGACGTGCTAAAAAAGAAGACGCTAGTAAAATGTTATAAATGTTTCCAACTAGGCTTTTACTGAATGTCAAATTAATGTGTTCGTCAAGGGAGGAAGCGCTGACTTGACCTTGGTCTAGATTTGATTCATTAAAATTTATTGAATCACCTGCCTCATCGATAATGACATGTGCGTTTTTAATCAATCGGGAAATACTTTCCCCATCATTTAGAGCCTTGCAGAAAGCCAGTCAGAAAATAGGTTTTTTAGTCACACAATCACGTGCGATCGATCAGTATTTATTCATTTATTTTATTTCTTTGTCACTTTCATTCAAATGAGTTTATTCATTCTGAATGAGTAAATTTGTAGCGGTAAATGACAGAATTGTGGGTATAATTGGCATAAGTCTTATGAAAAGCTGAACGTCTTGAATCTCTTTTTCCTTCCTTTTTTTTTTTTTTTTTTTTTTTTTTTTGAGATTTAGCGGCCGCCCTGGGCAACTTAATGGGCTATAAGCAGCTTCCGTCTCGAATTCAGATTCACTGCTTCCAGGAAAGGGAGAGATCCAGTGGCGTATGAAAAACACATCATCCGTGCCTAACCGGATTCGAACTCTCGAACCCGCACGCATTTCGGACGAAATGACGTACTACAGAGGTCAAGGACGGGTCAAAACGATAAATCTGTAGCAATATATTCCGTCGGTGTAGTCTAGTCAGTTTGAACAAATGGCTCCGGAACGAAAAAAGCGCGCCTTCGATCTACGTCACTGAAAAAGTTGTGGTTTCACATTGGTACCGGATTGTAGAAAACCGATCTACCGGCTGTCGGGTTCTTCATCCCCCCCCCCTTTCTTTTGATTGAGGTTTGACGACCGCCACAAGCAACTCAATGGGTTATGCATACTCGCCCGTCCCTAATTTAGGGCCACAGGTTCCAGGAAAGGAAAAGAACTAAAAGCGTAAGACAAAACACAAGATCCCTGCCTCACCGGGATTCGAACCCAAACCCGTCTCGGACGAATGGTCAGAAGTCATCTCTTGAGCGCCGCCCCGGTGGCGCAGTGGTCTAAGCGATGGCCTCTGATCATTCTTCCGAAAGGGGTCCGGGTTCGAATCCCGGTGAGGCATGGATGTTGTGTTTGTCATATGGCACTGGCTCTCTCCCTTCCCTGGACCCAGTGACCCTAACTTAGGGACAGGCGACTGCTTACAGCCCATTGAGTTGCTCACGGTGGTCGTTAAACCTTCAATCACAAAAAAAAAAAAAAAAAAAAAATCTCTTGAGCCACTGTGCCAACGGAGAGAGCTATAAGCAATATAAGATAATTTCGGGACAGTAGCTCCAGGAGATGGACATCCACGCTTCTTTTTAGCACGTCTTTTGTAAAAAAAGATCGTGCTTATGTTATCGGTTTGTCCGTCCGTCCGTCCGTCCGTCTGAACCCACGATATGTCTGTAACTATTAGTCCGATTTGAAAAATTCTTTTTGCATTGGGAAGCTTGAAATATGCAAATGATGATCCTTTATTTCGTTTTTTTTTTTTTACGATGTACAATTTCGCCGGTAGAGGGCGTAAATTCAGATGATGTCGAATTCAAAATTACGTTTTATTCCACCTGTTTGCTTCTAAACATCCGATTAAAAAAAAAATATCCTTCGATTCCATTTATATCGAAGAGTATTTTAGATATAGTTACTTCTTGAAATTACGCATAGATTTTCCGCTAGGGGGCGTAAAAGTAAACTACATTTTCCTCGATAACTCTTCTTCTAAAACTGCGATTTGAATTTTTTTTTTTTCAGCGGATACATCTCCTGATGGAAAATCTTTTACATATAATTTTAAATTTTTGGTAAAGAATACTTTGGCCACCAGGCGACGTAAGTGTTAATTTTTCCTTCTGATGTATTTGCCATAAAATCGGAGCTTCTAAAATATCGATTGAAAAAATTCTTTCGTGGACTGATGCCATTCGCATCGATAAACGTTTTTGGAATATTTTCTTCATAAAATATTACACAGTTTCTCCGCCAGGGGGCGTAGATATACATCTTATTTTTTGTCAATATCTCTACTTCTAGAAGTCCGATTTGAAAAATTCCTTCTTTGTTGGATATTGTTTTCCGTGTGACATGTTTTTCATATAATTTCAAAATTTTCAAGTCATTCATAGACTTCCAGCTAGGGGGCGTAGCGGTAAATTGCGTTTCCCCCTATATCTCTGCTTCTAAATCTCCGATTTGAAAAATTCTTTCTGTACGGGACATAGCTCGTGATGGGAAATCGTTTGCACATAATTTCTATTTTTGTAAAAAAAAATAGTTTGGCCACCAGGGGGCGTAAATTTTAATTTCCGCATCTGTTGTATTTGCAGCAAAATATGATGTCCTAAATTCTCGATTGAAAAAAACGTCGTTTATTGACCGATACTACTCATGTCGACAAACCTTTTACAAACATTTTTTCTTAAAATTGTGCATGGTTTCTACGCCAGGAGGCGTTGCTGTATATCTTATTTTTGTCAATATCTCTACTTCTAGGAGTCCGATTTGAAAAATTCCTTCTTTGTTGGATAGTGTTTCTAGTGTGACATGTGGTTCATATAATTTCAAAATTTTCAAGTAATTCATAGACTTTTCGCTAGGGGGCGTAAATGTAATTTGCGTTTCCAAGTATATCTCTGCTTCTAAATCTCCGATTCGGAAAATTCTTTCTGCACCGGATACGCTCCTGATGGGAAATCGTTTGCACATATTTTTCTAATTTTTGTAAGAAATGGTTTGGTCACCAGGTGGCGTAAGTCTTAATTTCCGCTTCTGTTGTATTTGCAGCAAAATATGGGCTTCTAAAATCTCGATTGAAAAAAAAGTCGTTTGTTGACTGATACTACTCCTCATGTCGACAAACCTCTTAGGAAAATTTTCTTCTTGAAAAAAGGGATGGTTTCTACGCCAGGGGCGTAGATGAATATCTTATTTTTGTCAATATCTCTACTTCTAAGAGTACGATTTGAAAAATTACTTCTTTGTTGGATAGTGTTTCCGATGCGAAATGTTTTTCCTATAAATTCAAAATTTACAAGTAAATCATAGACTTTCCGCTAGGGGGCACAAAGGTAAATTTCGTTTTCTGCGTTATTTCTGCTCCTAAAGATCTGATTTGAAAAATTCTTTCCGTATCGCATACAAGACCTGATGGAAAATATTTTTCACATAATTTCTAATGTTTGGTAAACAATGGTTTAGTTTTGTCGATATCTCTGTTTCTAAGAGTTCGTAAGCTCACGGTCATAAGTGTAAATTTCTGCTTCTGAAGTATTTGTTGCAAAATCTGGGATCCTGAAAACTCGACTAATTTTTTTCTTCAACCGCTACCGCTTATATGGATACACCTTTTGAGAATACTTTCTTCCTAAAATAATGCATGGTTTTCCCACCAGGGGACGTAAAGTCACATCTTATTTTTGTCGATATCTCTGTTTCTAAGAGTTCGTAAGCTCACGATTCTGTTTACAGCAATATCTGAGGGATTAAAAACCCGATTGAAAATCTTCTTTCTTTCGTCAGATCTATTGTTTTCCATACCGGTTCCATTGACTTTGAATAGCTTTGATAAATTTAATTTGCGTCAGAACGGTTTCAAAAGACGTGCTTATTACACCCGAAAGTTTGGTGTCATCTTTCTTGTTTGTTGTTGTTTCCCTCTGTTTGTTCGTCCTGGTTTATTTTTAAATGGTGCGTTGGGGTTTCAAGGGCAATTATAAACAACTCAGAGAGCTATCAGCATTATAAGGTAATTTCGGGTCAGTAGATCCAGGAAAGGGACATGGGCGCTTCTTTTTTTGTTGTTGTAGTTTCGTTTTTTTTGTTTTTTTTTGTCACTGGTATTTTTTTAAATGGTGGTTAGAAGAACTGGCTCCGGAGGGCAACTATAAGCAACTGAGAGAGCTATGAGCAATATAAGTTACTTTCGGGTCAGTAGCTCCATCAAATGGGGCATCCACGCTTCTTTTATGTTGTTTATAACGAAGTGAATTTCTCCGTCATTTTTGGTCTACGCCGGGATTCGAACCCGAGGCCGCTTATTCCGGAACAAGTTGCTCTACCAATTAAGCTACGCGGACATTTTATTCTGATTCCTATTTGCCTTTATGTCGTGTGCGTCCTTCGGGCAGGTACGTCACATCTCCTGGTACGTTACATCATCTCCCCCTTATTATTTTTTTTTTTTTTCGAAGTGCTGGAGAAAGGATTCTCGTATTTTTCCTATCTCGTGGTGTGGAAATAACATCACACCAATGCGAGATTTTGAACGGTCGGGTCATCCGGATAGTTCGGGCGCCATTATAACGAAGTGAATATTTCCGTCATTTTTGGTCTACGCCGGGATTCGAACCCGAGGCCGCTTATTCCGGAACAAGTTGCTCTACCAATTAAGCTACGCGGACATTTTATTCTGATTCCTATTTGCCTTTATGTCGTGTGCGTCCTTCGGGCAGGTACGTCACATCTCCTGGTACGTTACATGTTGTTACCGTTTTTTAGTTTCGGGTACTTTTTCAAATGGTGGGGTGGGGTTTTAAAAGCAATTATGAGCAACTCAGAGAGCTATAATCAATATAAGTTAATTTCGGATCAATAGCTCCAGGAGACGGACAACCATGCTCCTTCCGATACTCGAGGCGTGGGCCATCTCACGAATGGTCTCAATCGGCAGCCTCCAAAACAACCACGTGGCGCAGTGGTCTAAGCGATGGCCTCTGATCATTCGTCCGAACGGGGTCCGGGTTCGAATCCCGGTGAGGCATGGATGTTGTGTTTGTCTTACGGCACTGGCTCTCTCCCTTCCCTGGAACCAGTGACCCAAAATTAGGGACAGGCGACTGCTTATAGCCCATTGAGTTGCTCACGGTGGTCGTTAAACCTCCAATCAAAAAAAAAACAAAAAAAAAAAAAAACCACCACTCGGACTCGAGGGCCGCAGTCTCAGGTCTTAATGTCTACCGTATCAATGGGCTGCCCTGGTGGCTCAGGGATATAAACGCTTCCATGCGACTGTTCGTCCGATTTAGCACGGGCACAAGCCCCGGACATGCACGGGGTACAGTGGAGGCCTGGCGGGGACTGGCGCAGCCACGTAACCTTTTACCGAATGAATGAGACTTTTAAAAATGTATTTATTGAATCGTTGCTCATTAAAACCGACACTTTTTTTTAACAAAAACAATCTTAACCGAGTTTTTCTTTTTCTTCTTCTTTTGCTCTTTCTCTCTCTTTGCCTTTATTTATTTTCTTTTTCATGACGTCTATGCCGAAATCCGTAGACATTCTGTTTACCAAAACTACCGCAGAAGTAGACAGAGAAATGGGTACCAGTATATATACCATCATCATTATCATCATTGTCGACAATTATCAATCCACTGCTGGATGAAGGTCTCCCCAAGGTTATTCCACAACGGTTTGTTTTCCGCCGGTCTCCCCGCATTCTTTCGAATTTCATCCACCCGTCTCCCATTTGGTCTTCTTCTGGGTCTTTTCCTGTCCCTTGAAATCCATTCTAAAATTTCGGCTGTCCGTCGGTGGTCGGTCCTTCTGACGATATGTCCAGGCTATTGTCATTTCAAGCATTTTACACTGATCAAGATGTCTTCCACTCTTGTGATTTCCCTGATCCACGAGTTCCTCTTCTTATCTCTCCTTGCACACCAAGCATGCATCTCTCAAAGCCACTTTCATTTGTCTGCAGCCTTTGTATGTCTTTTTTAGTTAAAGTCTATGTCTCTGTTCCGTAAGTAAGCACAGAATGAATGCTTTGATTAAACACTTCTCTTTTAAGACATAATGGCATATTTCTCTTAAAAATTGTACTTTTTCTTCCAAAATCTCTCCAACCAAGTTTTATACTTCAATTAATTTCTTCATCAATGTGACATTCGCTTCCCGTCTGCTGTCTAAGGTAAACGTTGGTATCGGTTATTAATATCTCCAGCTTTTCTCCACCAATGAATAAATCTTCCTTTCTTGTAAAAGCATTGTACATCAGTTTTGTCTTTTGAAAGCTCATTTTTAATAGCATTTCCTTATTCTTGTCAGTAAGTTCCTGGATTACTCTGTTGTTCTGAAGGAGCAATTGAAAAAATGACTACGTGATCAGCAAAACGAAGATGAGTTAATACACTGGCGTGCACAAATTAAGGACGAGTCGGTTTTTCGAATGTAACCTCGTGAAGAAGTGCTCCACATCGACTCAAAGCATACCATAAGATCCCCAAGATGTAAGAATATAGGACAAGTGAGCAAAACCGTCCAAATAAGGAATCCAAAGGATACAAAGGCACTTTTTTGAAAAGGTAGTATAACGAAGTAAATTTCTCCGTCATTTCCGTCCACGCCAGGATTCGAACACTGATCCCCTCATTCCGGAATAAGTCGCTCTACTAATTAAGCTACGCGGACGTTTTTTCTGACTGCTATCTGCCTTTATGTCGTCTGCGTCCTGCTGGCAGGCACGTCACATCTCCCCCGAAAGAGGGCCGGGGGCATGGCCCACGCGTCAGCCGTGACCATGAATCGTTGCAGGCAGCCATCCGCTGTAGAACGTGCACTTGAGAACTCCCAGTCAATCTGGTGTGTGGAATGCAACGTCACACATTTTTTTTATTTTTCGAAGCGCTGGAGAAGGGATTCTCTGAATTTTCCTATCTCGCGGTGTGGAAAGAACATCACACCATTGCGAGATTTTGAACGGTCGGGTCATCCGGATAGTTCGGGGGCCATTATAACGAAGTAAATTTCTCCGTCATTTCTGTCCACGCCAGGATTCGAACCCGGATCCCCTCATTCCGGAATAAGTCACTCTACGAATTGAGCTACGCGGACGTTTGTTCTGACTGCTATCTGCCTTTATGTCGTGTGCATCCTGCTGGCAGGTACGTCACAGTAGCTTCGAGCACAACTGGACAGAAGACAGAAACGTCTATGTGACAGGCGGCTGCCAAGAAAAATCTAGTCTTTAGTAGAGGTTATTATCACTCCTGACTGCATTGTAAGATTTACAATGTCTGTCCATGCTGAGGACGAGGATGTCAAGGAGCTGTTGAGGCATCGCGACCCATTCCTCTTGTAGCACCAATCACAGCTGCGGAATCGTTGCTGGCGGCTGGTGACGTGCTGCCAAGCGTCTCCCACGAAGGTCCCACGCGTGTTCGATTGAATTTAGGTCCGGGGACCTTGCGGGCCAATCCATGCATTGAATGTCTTCACTTTCCAACAGCTCTGCTACAGCCACTGTACGATGAGGTGTAGCGTTGTCGTCCATGAAGAGGAACTCAGGACCCACAGCACCTCTAAACAGACGCACGTGAGGCAGGAGAACCCCGGTACAATAGCTGACACCAGTGACTGAACCTCCTCGGAAGATTTGGAGGTCAGTACGGCTACCAAGCATGATACCGCCCCAAACGTGAACTCCGCCACCTCCAAACCGGTCCCTTTCGATGATGTTGGAGGTGTGGTTGCGTGTTCCCTGCTCTCTCCAGATGTGTATACGTCCGGAATCGCTCGTCAGACAAAATCGGCTCTCATCCGTAAAGAGAACTCGACCCCATTGCTGATGTGTCCAGTTCTTGTGTTCCTGGCACCACAGAAAGTGCCGTCTCCGATGACCAGGCGTTAATGGCACACGCCGTACAGGTCGTCGTGCAAATAGACCACCTTTGTGCAGCCTCCTGGGAACGGTAAAACGCGATAACGGACGTCCAGTTGTCTGTTGCATGTGCCTTGCGATTTCTCCCGCTGTCTGCCGTCTGTCTTTTCTCACCTGTAAGACAATATACTGGTCGTCCGCCGTCGTGGTTGCTCGTGAACAAATACTGCAAAACTCTCGGACAGCTGTTCCTGTCGTTTGAAATGCTCTCCAAGCTCGTGAAACGATGCTGTGAGCGATCCCGAACTTCTCGGCCACACTAGTCACACTTCGACCTTCTTCCAACTTCCCAATGACGCGACCTCGAGTAAAGACATCCAGAAGTCGTCCACTGGATTGCCTGTTGGCCATATCACACGGTGGCAGCAACTCGACGTCTTCCAAACCGATGTACACCGTGCAAAAGCTTTCACTGAATTGCTGAGCGTACACCGCCCGTGTAATTTATACCATTTCAACACACCACACCACACACCCCCCCACGTCATGCTACATATATGCGTATGCCCTCCCGTATCGGACTCTAGTTTATCTCGGGAGTGGTCTTCCGTTCTGTCTGTTCGTTTCGCTGTTGTGCTAATTTCTCCTCTTCGTCCTTAATTTTTGCACACCAGTGTGATAATCTCCATTAACATTTATCCTTTTGTTTTCCCAGTTCAATAATGGAAAGACATTTTACAATGTAGCCTACAAGAGTTTGGGAGACATGGTATCACCTTGTGTCACTCCCTTTTCAGTTTTTATTGGTATTGTATCTTCATATAATCGAACTCTTGCATTACATTTTCATAGATGTTACAGATAATACTGATGTATGCATCTTCAATACCGCAGGATTTCAAAGCCATTTTAATTGCTGATGTCTTCACGGAATCAAAGACCTTTTTATAATCGATAAATGTCATACATAATGGGAGTTCATATGCGCACATTCTTTCAATTAATTCTCCCAGCACATGGATATGATCTATAGTGCTGTAGCCGCTCCTGAATCCAGCTTGTTCTCTTGGTTGAGCCATGACCAGCGTTACCTTCAAGCTATTTGAAAGAACCTTAGTAAAAATTTTATAAACCACTGATAGGAGGCTGATGGGCCTGTAGTTCCTGAAATCCGCAGTGTCACTTATTTTATGTTGTATGATCATTGTGACATTGTTACAATTCTCAGGAATCTTCTCTTCATTGAGGCATCTTGTGAAAACTTGGGCGAGTGTAGTTTCAATGTCTCCACTTGGTTTTGTATGATGATGTCCACGGTAATTCCATCTACTCCTAGAGCTCTTCCTTGTTTCTTGTTTTAAATTGCATGTCTAACATCTATCCGGAGGATTGGAACGACTCTGGTACTCGTACCATTCGTAATGTCTGGAGTAGATGTATCATCCCTCTCATATACTCTGTTGATAATTAAGCCATCCCAGGGGCTCGAAATTTGGCAAAGGGGCAGGACATGGGCGCACATGTAAGTAATTAAGCGGAGTAGCAGATATGGGAATCATGTAGGAAATAAATGCCCCTGGAAGTCGTGCCTGCCTTGCAGGACACACATGAGATAAAGGCAGGTAGAAGTGTGAGCACATACCAGTGTAGTATAGTGGATAGCACTCGGAGCCTGTGACGTGCCTGCCCCGTAGGACGCACATGAGATAAAGGCAGATAGCAGTGCGTGCACATGCCAGTGTAGTATAGTGGATAGCACTCTCAGCTTGTGACGTGCCTGTCCCGTAGGACGCACATAAGATAAAGGGAGATAGCAGTGTGAGTACATGCCAGTGTAGTATAGCGGATAGCACTCGGAGTTTGTGACGTGCCTGTCCCGTAGGACGTACACGAGATAAAGTCAGATAGCAGTGAGAACACATGCCAGTGTAGTACAGTGAAAGGCACTCGGAGCTGGTGGCATGCCTGTCCGGTAGGGCGCACATGAGATAAAAGCAGATAGCAGTGAGAGCACATGCCAGTGTTGTATAGTGGATAACAACTGCTTATAGTGTGACGTGCCTGTTCCTTAGCACGTACATGAGATTAAGGCAGATTGCAGTGAGAGCACATGCCAATGTAGTATAGTGGATAGCACTCGAAGCTTGTGACGTGCCTGTCCCGTAGGACGCACATAAGATAAAAGCAGATAGCAGTGAAAGCACCTGCCAGTGTAGTATTGTGGATAGCAACTGCTTATAGTGTGACGTGCCTGTCCCGTAGGACGCACATGAGACAAAGGCAGATAGCACTGAGAGCACATGCCAGTGTAGTACAGTGGATAGCACTCGGAGTTGATGACATGCCTGTCCCGTAGGACGCACATGAGATAAAGGCAGATAGCAGTGAAAGCATATGCCAGTGTAGTATAGTGGATAGCACTTGGAGCCTATGACGTGAATGCCCCGTAGGACGCACATGAGATAAAGGCAGATAACAGTGCGGGCACATGCCAGTGTAGTATAGTAAATAGCACTCGGAGCTTGTGACGTGCCTGTTCCGTAGGACGCACTTGAAATAAAGTCAGATAGCAGTGAGAGCACATGCCAGTGTAGTACAGTGGATAGCACTCGGAGTTGGTGACATGCCTGTCCGGTAGGCGCACATGAGATAAAGGCAGATAGCAGTGAGAGCACATGCTAGTTTACTATAGTGGATAGCACTCGGAGCTTGTGACGTGCCTGTCCCATAGGACGCACATGAGATAAAGGCTGATAGCAGTGAGAGCACATGCCAGTGTAGCATAGTGGATAGCTCTCGGAGCTTGTGACGTGCCTGTCCCGTAGGACGCACATGAGATAAAGGCAGATATCAGTGAGGGCACATGCCAGTGTAGTATAGTGCATAGCTCTCGGAGCTTGTGACGTTGTAACGTATACTCTAGATTCACTTTCCTTTTGATTTTACTATCTCTGGTTATTTTATTTTTCTATGTAAATTATCTTCTTACTGAACGAGATATTATTTCTTCCGCTGAATGAGATCTGGCAATGAGTGTAAGTCATGACGTGGTGGTAGCCAGTATAACTAGGCGCGTTCAACGATACCTAAGGAGAGCTTTTGTTTATGTGGTAGAGAGCTTTTGTTTATGTGGTAGAGAGCTTTTGTTTATGTGGCTGATAGCTTTTGTGTTACGTGAGAGAGCTGTTGTTTATGTGTAAAGAGAGCTTCGTTTATTTCAGTAGAGCTTCGTTCATGTGCAAGGAGCTACGTTTTATTGAGTAGCTGTGTGTGAAGTGTATGCTGGATCATATCAGGAGTTTCCCTAATAAAAAGTTGTTGTAAGTACGTTTTTCTCAGTTCATAGTTTTGTCAGATCTCTGTCTGGCTGTTAGGTTTATTTCATTAGTTATTATTATTAACAACCAGCATAAGACTTTATTCATCTTAATTCCTACTACAACATTACTAGCAGTTAAAAGCTTGTTCATTATTATTACTACACTACTAGCAGGAAAGTTTATTCATGATATAATTAACAACACAACAACCATTAGAAGAAGCTTTGAATTCATTATAATAGCTTAGAAGAAAGCTTATTCATTATAACGTGCCTGTCCCGTAGGACGCACATGAAATAAAGACAGATGGCAGTGAGAGCACATGCCAGTGCAGTATAGTGGATAGCACTCGGAGCTTCTGACGTGCCTAACCCGCATGACACACATGAGATAAAGGCAGATAGCAGTGAGAGCGCATGCCAGTGTAGTATAGTGGATAGCACTCGGAGCTTGTGACGTGCCTGTCCCGTAGGACGCACATGAGATAAAGTCAAGTAGCAGTGAGAGCACATGCCAGTGTAGTATAGTGGATATCACACGGAGCTTGTGACGTGTCTGCCCCATGACACACATGAGATAAAGGCAGATAGCAGTGAGAGCACATGCCAGTGTAGTATAGTGGATAGCACTCGGAGCTTCTGACGTGCCTAACCCGCATGACACACATGAGATAAAGGCAGATAGCAGTGAGAGCGCATGCCAGTGTAGTATAGTGGATAGCACTCGGAGCTTGTGACGTGCCTGTCCCGTAGGACGCACATGAGATAAAGTCAAGTAGCAGTGAGAGCACATGCCAGTGTAGTATAGTGGATATCACACGGAGCTTGTGACGTGTCTGCCCCGCATGACACACATGAGATAAAGGCAGATAGCAGTGAGAGCACATGCCAGTGTAGTATAGTGGATATCACACGGAGCTTGTGACGTGTCTGCCCCACATGACACACATGAGATAAAGGCAGATAGCAGTGAGAGCACATGCCAGTGTAGTATAGTGGATAGCACTCGGAGCTAGTGACGTGCCTGTCCCGTAGGACGCACATGAGATAAAGGCAGATAGCAGTGAGAGCACATGCCAGTGTAGTATAGTGGATAGCACTCTCAGCTTGTAACGTGCCTGTCCCGTAGGACACACATAAGATAAAGGGAGATAGCAGTGTGAGTACATGCCAGTGTGGTATAGTGGATAGCACTCGGAGTTTGTGACGTGCCTGTCCCGTAGGACGTACACGAGATAAAGGCAGATAGCAGTGAGAGCACATGCCAGTGTAGTATAGTGGATAGCACTTGGAGCTTGTGACGTGCCTGTCCCGTAGGACGCACATGAGATAAAGGCAGATAGCAGTGAGAGCACATGCCAGTGTAGTGTAGTGGATAGCACTCGGAGCTTGTGTCGTGCCTGTCCCGCTGGACACACATGAGATAAAGGCACATAGCAGTGAGAGCACATGCCAGTGTAGTGTAGTGGATAGCATTCGGAGCTTGTGACGTGCCTGTCCCGTAGGACACACATGAAATAAAGGCAGATAGCAGTTCGAGCACGTGCGATTTTAGTATAGTGGATAGCACTCGGGGCACTGGAACCGAGAAATGGGGATTTGAATACCGACCTGGCATAAAAATGATTGAGACATTTACCTTGTCATAGCCTTTTCTGAATCGCGGAAAAAGTTAAATAAAACTCGCGGACCACTTGAAAAATAAGGGTAAGGAGCGTGTGTTTATTATGATTTAAATCCTGGAACTTAACATTTTGAAAAAGAAACGATGCAATTAAAACGATATTTATGTCACAAAGAAGTCTGAAATACGTACGTGAGGGGCCTACATTTTCAGTACTCGAAAAATATTTGAGTTATGTAATTTATCGCAGCACAGCTCATAGAAGATTTGGGAATTATACGGCTGTGCGCCCAAAATACCTGGGTATACATTTTTCTATTTCGAAAATGTATGTTGATGTAGGACTACGTCTAATTCCGCGGAGACTATGGGGCAACTTACGGCCGACCGCTTATGGCAACAATAGGTCCCAATTGAAATCCTAGCGTTAAAAATAGGTGCCGCACAGTAATCATGTTTGCACGTTGGCAAACAGCTTGGAGTTCGATTCGCGTGCTGTGAAATACATTGCGCGAGAGAAGCTTCCCTCGCTACCTGTGCGCAAGCTAAGTGATGCAATATTTCTGGGTGTGCCGCAGCGTTTGGCTCAATCTATCACGGCAACCGTGAGCGCAACACGACTGTGCGTGGTATCGTTTTAAAGCTCTCGACGAGATCTATTCAAATATATGAAGAACATTGCCAAGTGGTTTGAACTTAACATTTTAAAAATTGTGTACTTGAGAGCCGGTGAACACTATTGAAAATATCGCGGTTTATCTGGACAACCATGAGTGCAAAACGACTGTGTGTGGTATCGTTTTAAAGCTCTCAACGAGATCTATTCAAATATAGGAAGAACATTTCGCAGTGATTTTAACTGAACATTTTAAGAATTGTTTTCTTGGGAGCCGGTTAACACTTTTGAAAATATCGCGGTTAATCTGGACAACCATGAGTGCAAAACGATTGTGTGTGGTATCGTTTTAAAGCTCTCAACGAGACCTATTCAAATATACGAAGAACATTTCGCAGTGGTTTGAACTGAACATTTTAAGAATTGTTTTCTTGGGAGCCGGTGAACACTTTTGAAAATATCGCGGTTTATCTGGACAACCATGAGTGCAAAACGACTGTGTGTGGTATCGTTTTAAAGCTCTCAACGAGATCTATTCAAATATAGGAAGAACATTTCGCAGTGATTTTAACTGAACATTTTAAGAATTGTTTTCTTGGGAGCCGGTTAACACTTTTGAAAATATCGCGGTTTATGTGGACAACCATGAGTGCAAAACGATTGTGTGTGGTATCGTTTTAAAGCTCTCAACGAGATCTATTCAAATATACGAAGAACATTTCGCAGTGGTTTGAACTGAACATTTTAAACATTGTTTTCTTGGGAGCCGGTGAACACTTTTGAAAATATCGCGGTTTATCTGGACAACCATGAGTGCAAAACGACTGTGTGTGGTATCGTTTTAAAGCTCTCAACGAGATCTATTCAAATATAGGAAGAACATTTCGCAGTGATTTTAACTGAACATTTTAAGAATTCTTTTCTTTTGAGCCGGTTAACACTTTTGAAAATATCGCGGTTTATCTGGACAACCATGAGTGCAAAACGATTGTGTGTGGTATCGTTTTAAAGCTCTCAACGAGATCTATTCAAATATACGAAGAACATTTCGCAGTGGTTTGAACTGAACATTTTAAAAATTGTTTTCTTGGGAGCCGGTGAACACTTTTGAAAATATCGCGGTTTATCTGGACAACCATGAGTGCAAAACGACTGTGTGTGGTATCGTTTTAAAGCTCTCAACGAGATCTATTCAAATATAGGAAGAACATTTCGCAGTGGTTTGAACTGAACATTTTAAAAATTGTTTTCTTGGGAGCCGGTGAACACTTTTGAAAATATCGCGGTTTATCTGGACAACCATGAGTGCAAAACGACTGTGTGTGGTATCGTTTTAAAGCTCTCAACGAGATCTATTCAAATATAGGAAGAACATTTCGCACTGATTTTAACTGAACATTTTAAGAATTGTTTTCTTGGGAGCCGGTTAACACTTTTGAAAATATCGCGGTTTATCTGGACAACCATGAGTGCAAAACGACTGTGTGTGGTATCGTTTTAAAACTCTCAACGAGATCTATTCAAATATAGGAAGAACATTTCGCAGTGGTTTGAACTAAACATTTTAAAAATTGTTTTCTTGGGAGCTGGTGAACACTTTTGAAAATATCGCGGTTTATCTGGACAACCACGAGTGCAAAACGACTGTGTGTGGTATCGTTTTAAAGCTCTCAACGAGATCTATTCAAATATAAGAAGAACATTTCGCAGTGATTTTAAGTGAACATTTTAAGAATTGTTTTCTTCGGAGCCGGTTAACACTTTTGAAAATATCGCGGTTTATCTGGAACACCATGAGTGCAAAACGACTGTGTGTGGTATCGTTTTAAAGCTCTCAACGAGATCTATTCAAATATACGAAGAACATTTCGCAGTGGTTTCAACTGAACATTTTAAAAATTGTTTTCTTGGGAGCCGGTGAACACTTTTGAAAATATCGCGGTTTATCTGGACAACCATGAGTGCAAAACGACTGTGTGTGGTATCGTTTTAAAGCTCTCAACGAGATCTATTCAAATATAGGAAGAACATTTCGCAGTGATTTTAACTGAACATTTTAAGAATTGTTTTCTTGGGAGCTGGTGAACACTTTTGAAAATATCGCGGTTTATCTGGACAACCATGAGTGCAAAACGACTGTGTGTGGTATCGTTTTAAAGCTCTCAACGAGATCTATTCAAATATAGGAAGAACATTTCGCAGTGATTTTAACTGAACATTTTAAGAATTGTTTTCTTGGGAGCCGGTTAACACTTTTGAAAATATCGCGGTTTATGTGGACAACCATGAGTGCAAAACGATTGTGTGTGGTATCGTTTTAAAGCTCTCAACGAGATCTATTCAAATATAGGAAGAACATTTCGCAGTGGTTTGAACTGAACATTTTAAAAATTGTTTTCTTGCGAGCCGGTGAACACTTTTGAAAATATCGCGGTTTATCTGGACAACCATGAGTGCAAAACGACTGTGTGTGATATCGTTTTAAAGCTTTCAACGAGATCTATTCAAATATAGGAAGAACATTTCGCAGTGATTTTAACTGAACATTTTAAGAATTGTTTTCTTGGGAGCCGGTGAACACTTTTGAAAATATCGCGGTTTATCTGGACAACCATGAGTGCAAAACGACTGTGTGTGGTATCGTTTTAAAACTCTCAACGAAATCTATTCAAATATAGGAAGAACATTTCGCAGTGATTTGAACTGAACATTTTAAGAATTGTTTCCTTGGGAGCCGGTGAACACTTTTGAAAATATCGCGGTTTATCTGGACAACCATGAGTGCAAAACGACTGTGTGTGGTATCGTTTTAAAGCACTCTACGAGATCTATTCAAATATACGAAGAACATTTCGCAGTGGTTTGAACTGAACATTTTAAAAATTGTTTCCTTGGGAGCCGGTGAACACTTTTGAAAAGATCGCGGTTTATCTGGACAACCATGAGTGCAAAACGACTGTGTGTGATATCGTTTTAAAGCTCTCAACGAGATCTATTCAAATATAGGAAGAACATTTGGCAGTGATTTTAACTGAACATTTTAAGAATTGTTTTCTTGGGAGCCGGTGAACACTTTTGAAAATATCGCGGGTTATCTGGAAAACCATGGGTGCAAAACAACTGTGTGTGGTATCGTTTTAAAGCTCTCAACGAGATCTATTCAAATATAGGAAGAACATTTGGCAGTGATTTTAACTGAACATTTTAAGAATTGTTTTCTTGGGAGCCGGTTAACACTTTTGAAAATATCGCGGTTTATCTGGACAACCATGAGTGCAAAACGACTGTGTGTGGTATCGTTTTAAAGCTCTCAACGAGATCTATTCAAATATAGGAAGAACATTTCGCAGTGGTTTGAACTGAACATTTTAAAAATTGTTTTCTTATGAGCCGGTGAACACTTTTGAAAATATCGCGGTTTATCTGGACAACCATGAGTGCAAAACGACTGTGTGTGGTATCGTTTTAAAGCTCTCAACGAGATCTATTCAAATATAGGAAGAACATTTCGCAGTGGTTTGAACTGAACATTTTAAAAATTGTTTTCTTGGGAGCCGGTGAACACTTTTGAAAATATCGCGGTTTATCTGGACAACCATGAGTGCAAAACGATTGTGTGTTTTATCGTTTTAAAGCTCTCAACGAGATCTATTCAAATATAGGAAGAACATTTCGCAGTGATTTTAACTGAACATTTTAAGAATTGTTTTCTTGGGAGCTGGTGAACACTTTTGAAAATATCGCGGTTTATCTGGACAATCATGAGTGCAAAACGACTGTGTGTGGTATCGTTTTAAAGCTCTCAACGAGATCTCTTCAAATATAGGAAGAACATTTCGCAGTGATTTTAACTGAACATTTTAAGAATTGTTTTCTTGGGAGCCGATGAACACTTTTGAAAATATCGCGGTTTATCTGGGCAACCATGAGTGCAAAACGACTGTGTGTGGTATCATTTTAAAGCTTTCAATGAGATATATTCAAATATATAAAGAATGTGTTGCAGTGGTTTAATCTAAAATTCTTAAAAATTGTCTTCGCGTGAGCAGGTTAACATCTTCGACCATGCCATGGAATTCGGAGAATGAACGCAAGCAAAAGTGGAGAAAATCAAAACGTGGGGCAAGAGCAAGTGATGAGGAATGTAAGAAGCCCAAGAAGACAGAGCACTACGTTCGGTAATTTGTGTATCGATCTGCTTTGTGTTCGCAATGTACCCAGCATTATTTGTAAAAAATATGTAAGCTACCTTTCATATCATAGACCAATAACAAATTAAATAAACGCTTTGCAACTATACTCGATTAGCGCTCTCCAACTTTTCGATCTGCAAGTCGTAGTTTTACGTTCCAAACTGACGACTCAATCAGAACTGTGCCTATCTGTATCGTTTTTTCATATTAGAATTTCCTTTTAGGACATCTCGCGGCGGGCCATTGAAATACTTTGCGCTCCACGGGTTGATTCGGTCTGGCCAGGCCCCCTAAAGTTATGGTCTTGGTTAGGCCTGGGCTTTTCAAATCAAGATCCGTGCAGACCTCTAATGTAAACATCTACAACTCCAACCACAATCTCATCCTTCGAATCCATACTAACTGCTTATCGGTGCTACTGTTGATTTATTTCAGTAAAAACACCGTATTCCTTTCAGCGTTTGTGTTTATTTCTCTGAAGTAAAATATTTATACGATTCCGCTGCGCTTAAAATCTATTTGAGACGTTCTAGTTTTAACGATGGATTTGGCGTGATTGTTCCATTGCATGTCCCCCACGTTCGCGGGACTTAACACCCTGTGATTTTTTTTATGGGGATTCATCAAGGGTGGGTTTTACAGCGCCCCTGTTGCAGATATTGCTGACCTAAAGAGGAGGATTACACACGCACTGCTGAAAGGTAATACGGACATTCTCGTACGAATACGGTTGGAATACCATTTAGACATTGTTCGGTGGACAAATGGTGCCCATTTCGAATGACTATAAAACTTCATGAACTGTTCTGTCAATTAACACAAGTTGTGCATTGAGATCGTTTAAATGAAAGCTGTTATGGTCATTTGAAATTGGTTAAACCTTTATCGGACAATCTGTGTATCTAATTAAAATTTCTTGAATGCGGCCTTGTTAGATTACAGCTAACTAAATGCGATCTTCCAACATGAAAAGTTTCCCCACCTCTGACGTAGAAGAAAGGATAGCTTTTTATCTCTTCAAATATTCTGTATCTGCTGTAAAAGCATTTTCGATGACTGATTGTGCAGTACCTTTTTTGATGAATATGATCTTTTTTGATGAATATGATGCAGTACTTTTTTTGATGAATATGAACTTTTTTGATGAATATGATGCAGTACTTTTTTTGATGAATATGAACTTTTTTGATGAATATGATGCAGTACTTTTTTTGATGAATATGAACTTTTTTGATGAATATGATGCAGTACTTTTTTTGATGAATATGAACTTTTTTGATGAATATGATGCAGTACTTTTTTGATGAATATTAACTTTTTGATAAATACTTTTTTGATGAATAATTTTTGACGAATACTTTTTGACGATATGAACTGTTTTGATGAATATGATGCAGTACTTTTTTTGATGAATATTAACTTTTTTGATGAATATAAACTTTTTTGATGAATATGATGCAGTACTTTTTTTAAGAATATTATCTTTTTGATGAATACTTTTTTGATGAATATTAACTTTTTTGATGAATACTTTTTTGATGAATATGAACTTTTTTGATGAATATGATGCAGTACTTTTTTTGATGAATATGAACTTTTTTGATGAATATGATGCAGTACTTTTTTTGATGAATATGCACATCTTACAAATTTGTTCAAGGAATATTTTTGAAACAAGTTTAGGTAAAAAGCTTTTTTTTTATTTCTTAAAAAATTCTACATTTCTTTACAAAGCGGGAAACCATTTGATCCCTCTGTTTGGAAGAAGGCAGTGGGATATAAAATTTAAATCCAATGAGCAAATCCAAGAGGAGCAGCATGTCCAACCACGGCATTGTAAGCAAATGATCCATGTGGAGCTCCGGCATATGCGATGGGAGCAGCTGCTGGGGCGACGATAGGTGCAAGAATGGCTGCTTTGTTGATGGTTACTGAAGCTGGGTCTTTGGGTTCAACTCCAGGTTCGTTGGTCTTGACATCGGCTCTGAATCCTGCGGCATCGGCAACGTAGTTGACCACGCGGGAACGTCCATCAGCAACAGCAAGGCCGTATGACCCAGCTACTATTCCAAGGGCGTTGCCAGCTTCTTTGCGGAAGGTTCCCCCAGTCGCATGGCCTTCCTTGTAGCCGAAGACGTAGTTGCCAAGTCCCTGTAACGTACACGAAATGAGAATTATGCGCATGAGTTACAGTATATTACATACTAAATGCAAAAGGACAGTAAAAATGCAATGACCAATGGAGTAACTAAATGTTTCCGGCCTTTGAGCCAGTTCATAAAAAAAGTAGCCCATCATCTTCTGCTGTATTTGTGAAACGAAAACAGAAAATACAATACAAATAAAACGGCCGTTTCTTTAAACACTGAGAGCAAATTCACACAAAATGAAGATATATAGGTACACCAAAATATATGTTATTCTTTCTCAAGAACTCTTCCCTCAGATGATATACAACGGTCCCATCCTTCAATCCACTTTTCAAAAGTTTTGGAGGCATTTGTGGGATCTGCTTTAGCGACCCCTGTACAGCTTGAACAACGTCAGCATCTGTGTTGAATGTTGCGCCACTGAACTTCTTCTTCATTGTTGGAAACAACCAGAAATCGCACGGGGCGAGGTCAGGGCTGTACGTAGGCTGTGGCATGATTTCAATACTGCATTTCGTAAGAAACTGTCGAACACAAGCAACCACATATGGGCTGGCGCTATCATGGTGTAGGGTTCATTTGTCCACAAGTTCCGGTTGCTTAATCGATATGTGACGTCGCAGACGCTACAACACTGAAACGTAATACTCAGCACTGACAGTAATTTGTGGATGAACGGCATGCCTGGTAGATTACACCTTTATGATCAAAGAACATTATCATCATCACCTTCCCAGCTGATTTGGTTTGGCGGACTTTCTTTCGGAGGAGGCGAGCCTGTGTATTTCCAGACACATGTTGCGCGCTTTGTGAGGGGGTCGAAATAATGGACACATGTTTCATCAGCAGTTATTACTGTGTTTAGAAATTCTGAATCCCTTGCAATGATTTGTTTCCACTCGTGACATACCTGATTTTTGGCTAACAATTGATCTTTCGTCAGATGAAGAGGTACCCATCTGGAACACACACGATGCAGCAATAATTTATCGCGTAGAATGCGGAATGCCAACGTCTTGGAAATGTTAGTAACGCCGCTATGTCTTCACACGTCACTCTTCTTGCAGGATTGCCCAAACAGTTTTAACAATACGCTCCGTAACAACACTTTCAGGTCGACCAGGCCTAGGAGCGAGTTCTGCCGACTAACGCCCTTTTTTGAAATCATGGTGCCATCTAAAAATCGTTGATTCACCGAAACATTTATCTTTGAAAGCTTTTTCCATTAAATCAACTCTTTCTGGAGCCGTTTTACCCAAACGATAACAAAATTTTATCGCACAACGCATTTCATTTCTCAACTCTGAAATCACTCACCTCCATAGCTGTATGGCGAAATGCAGACGTACCCTAAACAACTGCGCAATAACAAAAACCAGAATTGCCTTCAACGGCTAATAACTGTTGCCATCGATACTTCCTTAATTCAGTTAGTCGTCTGCGTGCCCCTCCCCCTTCGCGCTGTTACCCACTCAAAAAAATTACTCTCAGTTTTTATGAAACGGCTTTTGTACATGTATTTTAACTTCAAAAAGATTTACAGTGAAACCCCAATTTTACGTTTTTCAGGGGCCCGCATAAAAAGTCGTACGATGCGGGAAAACGTAAAACCGAGGTCGAGGTAAAATAAACTTTACAGGCATACATATTGCGTACAAAAAATAGAAACCAATGTACACTTGTAACAAAGTACTATACTACACTGAAGAGCAATTGAATTAGAGATGCCTGTCTAGTAACGTGTAGCACCACCTTTCGCACTGATGACGGCGGCGATTCGTCTCGTCATGGGCTCGACAAGACACCGGAAGCGTTGGGAAACCATACGGATCCACGACCACTGAACAAGCTCCCACAGTTCACAAAGATTTGATGGAGGGGGGTCAGAGCGTCGAGCATCTCTCTCAATGGCATCCCAGATGTGCTCGATGAGATTTAGGTCACGTGACCTAGCTGGCCAAGGAAGTGAGGTCACGTCTATGGAGTGTTCATCCAACCATTCGGATACAATTCGGGAGCGGCATTGTCTTGTTGCAGGATGAGGTCCCCAGTGGGATGTTGAACACGTACAAACGGGAGCAAATGGTCGCCCAGCATAACCCAGTAACGTTGACCTGTGAGGGACGATGTCACACGCACCAGGGGTCCCATTTAAGTCCACGTAAACATTCCCCAGACAAGAATGCCACCCCCACCAGCTTGAAGACTGCCCTGCTGGCAAGAAGGATCCATCGCTTCATGTGGTTTGCGCCGTACTGGTATCCTACCATCCGCATGTACCAACGTGAATCTCGACTCATCAGTACAGGCAACATTTTCCACATGTCTAGGGTCCAGTGGCGATGTTCTCGCGCCTATGCTGATCTTTGCACTTTGTGATGTGCGGTCAGCAGCGGTACCCTCGTGGGACGATGGCTTCTGTACCCCATAGCCAGGAGATGGTTCTGGATGGTATGGCTGCTTACCCGTTTTTTTGCACCAGCGTTAAATTGCCGAGTAATTTCTTGCACTGTGGCCTGTTTATCCGCTGTTACAATGCGAGCTAGCCGACGATGATCCCGCTCTTCCACACACTGTTGTCCACGGCAGTTGGCCCTTGCAGGGATGGTTTTACCGGATTCGATGTACTCACGGTGCACCCGTGACACAGTGGCTCGTGAAAATCCCAGTGCCTGCACGACTTCCGAGATGGAGTGACCCATTCGTCGGGCCCCGACAATTTGCCCACGATCAAATGCGCTGAGATCCTTCGTCTTACCCGTACTGCGTCCAACTCTTACCGATTCCTATCGCATCACTCCTTATATTGTCGGATCACTGCATGCGTCATTTTCGTTTACAGTGTAGACCACAGCGCTACATTTGCATAACGCCAGCTGTCTCTAATTCAATTGCTCTTCAGCGTATATGTTGTAGACACATTTATGCAAGAGCCAAAAAATTCAGTATAACTACATACGTACATTATGGGATGCTGGTTTCGAAAAAATCGGTAATTTCCTTTTGCTTTCTATTTTCAGTGTTTATCTCAAGCAAAGCTTTCTGAATAATTGAAAGGCTTTGCAAGTGTTTTTCTTGAGAATGATGACCAAGGAAAAAGTTTTTCACAAGTTTTAATTCATTTAATGCCACTTTGAAAAAAGGAATGGCTTCCGAAATTTCGGCTACATTGTCGTTGTCATTATCTTCTTCCGGTGAACAGTCTATTACAGCCGAGGTTGTTTGAACCTTTGCGGGTCGAACTTGCTTGAACCACATCGTTAAAACTGTTTCCATTTCACCGTAAGGCGAACATTTCAAAGTCCTTCTCTTATTAACTCAATGACCTAACCTTTTCGCAGTAACTTTGATTGACTCTTCCTGTTTTAAAATCTGTCTATTCTTTAAAAAATGTAACTGCCGCGTCCGCCGCTGTTTTAGAAATTTTGCGACACTCGTGATTTTCTAGCTCGCAGCGCAAAAAGTATTGAACACAAAAATATGAACTTTACATCGTTTGTAGATGTTTGGAGAACACGCTGAAATAAACCGTTTTTCGATTCTAGCGATACTTCAAGAGCAATTGTATTTCAAATTTAAGGTAGGCAAAAAAGTGCTTTCAGGTAGCGTTCCGGACACAGTAACAGCGACAGAACCACGAACCTTTGTAGGCATGTAGTGCCATGGGCGAATTTTTGCACCTCCTCGCTCTTTTTTTTTTTTTTTTTTTTTTTTTTTTTGAATTTTGATTTAGTTTACGAGAAATTAAATTTTTAAATTTCACAAAATTCTCTAATTCGCAATGGGATCCATTTTAAAAAACGAATATATGGCAAACTATAAATCATAACGCATTGCAATTTTTACAGTATAAACTCACAACTATCATCCCTCTTTTACTAAACAAATTTTAAGAAAAACTCATTTTCTGATGTTTAAGCATTTTTTAAAGACGCAAAGGAAAGAAACGAGCGCCTTACTCTGCCTTCAGCGTTAACCACACGAGAACGTTCTGCTCCCGTGATCTGCTGCCATGGTGACGCAGCTATTTCTAGCACTCTCTTCTCATTGGGTGAAACGACAGGCTACAATCAAACTGGTAATGACGCAATGCTTACTGACTTACCGACGCTTTTAAAGTTCGGCGTTTTCCGCAGGCATATGTGAATACCTATGTAAATATAAACTTTCGCCTCGTATATGAAAAGCAAAGAGGACAAATGCCACTCTGTTCGTCTGTGAACTGTTCGACCACTTCTAAATGACCTAAAGATCTGAAAATTGACATGCCGATAGGTCTTAAGGTCCAGATACCTGGAAAAGTACGAAAAAAAATGGCGGCTTTGTAACGTTGTCTGCTTGTATATTTTTCCAAATTGTTTGACCACTTCTAAACGACCTTGATATCTGAAAATTGGCATGCTGGTAGGTCTTATAGTCTGGATATCTGCAAATGCACGAAAAAAAAACCCCCAAAAAACAGCACTTTGAAACATTGTTTGCTTGAATTTTTTTACGACTTCTACACCTAGAAAAAAGTTCGAAAGCGAAAACATTCAAAACGGTGGCTTAGCTTCACTGTTTCAAAATGCTGATAGGTTTAAAGATAATTTTGTCAGAATTACTGAAATGCTTTGAAAATTTAAAATTTTGATTTAAAATTAACGGGCGCCAAATCAAGGAGTTAGACTGCTCCGTTTTCCGTGGAACCGCATGCATTGACGTCACGACACTCCTCTAAATCGTAAAACAAGTACGGATTTTAAATTACTTTATTTCTCTTAATTACTATTCTCTTTCTTTAATTTTATGTTCAAAAAATGATTTTATAGGTTTACTGTTCGGAGAACGGGCATGATTGCTAGTTGTTTAAAAAATATGTTGAAACAGGTAATCCAAGCGACAAACTGTTTTGAAACTGGTAAATCCAAGAGACTTGGCTAATTCAACTTTAGTTGCATGAAATTCGCTATATTTTTGTATAATTGAGGCTCTTTCAGCGAAGGAAAGACATTTGCGCTTCTTATTTGCCATCTTCACTCTCACGTCTGAAAAGCGAGATTTAAACAGACAGCAAACTGATTAAATTGCTCTCAGAACCTCGCACCGTTCTTGTCAACTTGAGACGCAAGCCCATTCAACACAAATATTTACGGCGCTACCCGAGGCGTTCCAGCAAGTTTCTTCAGACACGTACAGTCTGCGGAATGCGGCACTGCCCCCCAACTGGTAGTCATGTGCTTTCGAGAAATTCTGGGGTGGAACAACCTGTTTAACCCTTTAACGACCATGACCCCAAAATCTTTTATCACTCCAAATACTATAACGTCCGAAACGGTCTGCTGATTCACTTCTTTGTTTAAAACAACAATAGTGACTGAGGGTGACTTCTCCTGATCCCTCATAGGTCGAGAAATTTTTAAAAACAAATAAAGGTAGTAAATCTGACTCATTCTAGACAGGCGTATATATGGCCGTTTGTATGCACGGGCGTTTTAGGCGTTACGGTCGTTAAAGGGTTAAGGCAAATTGGTCATCAAATTTTTTTGAGGAATACGGCAGGAGGGGGAAGAACCGGCTTAAGCGAATCTTACATGTACAGAAACTTAGAAAGATACGAAATTAAAGAAAATCAGGTTTGGCACCAAACATTTAAAACAACGTTCGATTTGGGAAATCGTGTGATTGAAAATATGTATAACACGGGCAAAATGTAGGATAATTATGGGGACTTCAAAAAAACGTCACTCGAAACGGAAAATGCGGGGATGTGACATTGGGGTTGCACTCTATTTAATTAACAGGTTTCCTTATACAATAGAATCCGTTTATAACGAAGAGCTCGTGGTCGAAGGAAATCGTCTTTAAATCCGAGAGCTCGCTAAATCCGTTCTGGGATGAAAAATCCCTTGTAAAAATATGCATGCGTGACAATATGAATGTAGGTTTATCTTATACATCCATGTTCACTCAATGGATAAAAACATTAGAGATACTTACCTAATAGCGTGCTGGTTCTTTCCTAACGCGAATACCAGCTTGTACATGCTGAGGCATGGACTCCACCAAATGCCGGAGGGTTTCTGGAGGTAATGCCAGCCATACCTGCTGCAGCATTGTCCACTACTCCCCCCGAGACGTCAGTCCACCGCCCACTCTTCTGATGTTCAGCTCCACTGCATCCCAGAGGGCTTCCACAGGGTTTAAATCCGGGGACCTTTGGGCCGAATCAAAGGTTCCAAACGCAGATGAGTGTTCCTCGAGCCATGCCTAGGTTGTTGCGGGCCGGTGGGGCCACGCATTGTCATGCTGGAACAGAACATCGGCCACATGATGACAGAAACGTTTGAAAGCGTGTAGGTGATCTGCTAACACATGCCGGTAGCACGCAATCATTAAGGACCTTTTCAGACACACTAATGGATTCAGTCACTTGAAAGGTCTCCCCAAACCTTCACACAACCACCATCTCCTTGAACAGAGGCGACATGGTACAACGAAACCCTTGCCTCCTGCAGCCGACGCCTCACCCGCACCTTCCCGTCAGCTCGGTACAGTTCAAAACGGAATTCATCTGACCACACGAAGCGGCCCCACTCTACAGAGGTCCAGTTTATATGTACCCTGCACCATATGAGGCGTAATGGCCGACAACGAGCAGTCAACAGCGGCACACGAATAGGGCGTGGGCTCCTGTACCACAGAGTACTCAGCGTGTACTGTTCACTCAGTGACGCTACTTGGACCTCCGACGTTAAACGTGGATGTGATTTTCGCCGCCGTTGTTATCTGCGTCTGTACGCGCCTGGATAATCAACGTGGATCTAGGTCATCAGTGTCGTGTGGTCTGCCACCACTTGTTCTCTAGGCCCTGGTACGTCCATCGGGCCACATCAGGATGCCAAACTCCGTGGAATGTTCCACCAGCCATAATCGTGTGACTGTGGGCGTGTGTAGTCGTGCATTGTCGTGTTGCAAGATGTCCCACCCGTCGGTGTGGTTACATGACATGAACGGGTGCAAATGATCCCCAAACATGGTTGCGTATCCTCCACTCGTCAGAGCGGTCTGTAGATGTGGGAGAGGTCCTAATTCATACCAGCTGAAAACACCCCACATCAAAATAGAGCCATCGCTGCCTTGCACTGTCCCTTGAAGGCACGCGGGATCCATTGTCTCATGGAGTTGTCGCAATACACGGTCTTCTAACAGTTGAAACAGTTGGTCCCGCGATTCGTCGGACCATACCACACGTTTCCTGTCATCTTGCCCCTAATGGTGGTGCTCCCGAGCCTAGGTGAGGCAAACAGCTTTGTGTCGTTGGATCAGCAATGTTACCCGGGTAGGCATTCGGCTCCCGAACCCGAACGCAGCGTACGTTGCACTGACAGAACGCAGATTCTACTACTGGCCACAGGATTGAATTGCACTGATAGAACGCATATTCTACTACTGGCCACAGGATTGAGTTGCACTGACAGAACGCAGATTCTACTACTGGCCCCAGGATAGAGTTGCACTGACAGGACGCATATTCTACTACTGGCCCCAAGCTTGAATTGCACTCACAGAACGCACATTCTACTACTGGCCCCAGGATTGAATTGTACTGACAGAACGCAGATTCTACTACTTGTCCCAGGATTGAATTGCACTCACAGGACGCATATTCTACTACTGGCCCCAAGGTTGAATTGCACCCACAGGTCGCAGATTCTACTACTGGCCCCAGGATTGAATTGCACTGACGGGATGCAGATTCTACTACTGGCCCCAGGATTGAATTGTACTCACAGGACGCAGATTCTACTACTGGCCACAGGATTGAATTGCAGTGACAGGACGCAGATTCTACTACTGGCTCCAGGCTTGAATTGCACTGACAGGACGCAGATTCTACTACTGGCCCCAGGATTGAATTGCACTGACAGGGTGCAATGCATCATGGCAACATGAATGCCATGATGCATTGATTCTTTCCATAACTAACTGCGGCTGGTAAGGGTGGACGGCCTGCTTGTAGTGTGGTTGCATTTGTGTGCTGGATCTCCTCCACACGTGTCCTCGTCAAATATCAGTATAAAAAGCGAAACGGGATTAATCTGTGAAAAGTCCATGGTGCCTCTCGGTTTTCCTTGACATGTACTGTTGGACCAATGCTATACATCTCAGCAGTCTCTTTCCTCTGATGATTAACACAGCAATCAGACATCTCTGAATGACTCTTCTTCACGTAATATCAGTCACATCAGAAAACTTGAAAATTTCATCGCCTTGGAGTGGGAATCGAATCAGCATTTCCAGATTAACATTGGAGTATGCTAACCAATACACCACCCAGGACAAGAAAGTCACAAGTATCTGAGTGTTAAGAGCACCGGAAATAGTCCGACCGCATTCTTAATCGAAGCAACTGTGCTGCCATCTAGCGTTGTTAAGCATACCACCAGTCGTCCAAGTATATAATGTGGAAGAAATATTCTTCTCATACTGTATATCATGACGTATTTTCCACTTATTACGAGAGGAATATTTCTTCCACATTATGTACTCTGTCCTCTGAGTACGTGCTCCTGTTAGCTGTTTCGTACCGTCTGCATACATACTATGACACCAGAGGCAGCTCCAAGTGGTTCCCGGAGTTGGCTACTGGGGATGCTAAGCCTTCTCCAAGCACTTAGCACTTACATCAACTTACTCTTAACTAAATAAAACTTAGTGCCAGTGGTTCTGGCACTAAAGGGACGTTGCATATAGGTCCCCACTGCTCGCTGAATATCTGCAATCGTTGCTGTTGTATCAATCCGCGCGTATCGGATAACCCGTTGGTGCTCTCTCTCCGTGTTTCGTCTAGGTCTCCCAGAACCTTCCTGTCGCTGCTGCGTTCCTTGTTCTATCCGCTGTCGCCAACAGCGTGCTATGGTGATTTCCGCACTACCGGTATGGCGCGCAATACGGCGATAAGACCATCCTGCTTCTCAAAGCCCGACGATGACGCCCATCTCGAACTCCTCGAACTGCTCGAATTGCTTCCGAACATTTTCCCGAGTCGTACTTAACTTGCAAAGGATACAACCAACATAACAGCGTGAGTCAAAATGGCAAGCATGCTTAACGAGACGACCTTATACACTGAGTGGCCACTTTATTATGACCACCCCCTCAGTATTTCGTTGGGCCACCTTTTGCCTTCAATACTGCGTCGATTCTTCGTGGCATGGACTGCACGAGATGTTGATAGGTGGTTTGTGGAATCTGAGACCATGCTTGATGAATAGCACTTTCCAGGAGTGTGAGATTGTAATGTTGTGGATCCAGCTGTCTGATGGCTCGTTCAACTTCGTCCCACAAATTTTCAATGCGGATTATGGGGGCCACCTAAGCAAAGTAAACTCACCGACATGTTCCTGAAACCAATCCTGTACAATACCAGCACTATGGCAGAACGCATTATTTTGTTGAAAGTAGCCATCGCCATTGGGATAAACCATCCACATGACAGGATACACTTCGTCCGCAACGATTTTTAGATATGATGTGCCATTCAGACGTTGATCAACGCGAATTAAAGGGCCCAAAGCATGCCAGGAAAACATTCCTCAAACCATAACGTTGCCTCCACCAGCTTGAACGGTTGTAGTAATGCATTTGGGGACCATGCTTTCGTGTTGTTTCCGCCAAATTCTCACTCGGCCATCGGCATGGTGCAACTGGAAAAGTGATTCATCTGTCCACATAATTTGTTTCCAATTATCGACTGTCCAATTCTTGTGCTCTTGTGTGAACTGGAGACGTTTTCTCTTGTTAACTGCAGACAGAAAAGGTGTTCGAACAGGCCTATCCCATCCGATGCAGTGTACGTCGAACAGTGCGTGCAGAGATCATTTGAGGGGATCCTTGATTAGGATGGTTTGTAATTTGCTGCACTGTTGCCCTTCTGTTGTCTGTTACCAGTCTGGACACTCTCCGTTCCGCCCTAGCAGTCACTAGTCGATTACGACCACACGTTGCACGTAGAGACCCAGTTTTCTGGCGGACATTCCAGTCTTAAAACACTTTTACAACAGCTGCTCTGGAACATTTCACGAATGCGGCGGTTTCCGTGATACTCGCTTCATGACTCCGAGCTCCCACAATCATCCCACGTTGAAAGTCCGTCAAATCGCATTTTTTACCCATATCGTCACCCAAAAATCACTTCTACTACTGTCGCAAGCACTAAGCTTTCCCTTTTTATACTAGCCTCGCCCTCTGGCGGCAACAGCGTGCAGCGTTAGCTCATTTGCTTAAAACTGTCAGGTTGTTATAATAAAGTGGCCACTCAGTGTATAACAGGTCAGGCACAGCGCCACGACCCCTCCTTGCTTGCGTCACTTGCGCGGCCGAGCGTGATACCTGAATCGCTTGCATGTCTCACGATGCCAAACCTACTCACCGAGTTTCATTCCAGTCGATTGCTTCTTTCTGGGTGCAACTATTTTTTTTGACGATGAGTGTAGATGGGGGGGGGGGCGTATTTTTCAAAACCTTTTTCTTGCTATCACCATTTCCAGGAAACGTTTTGTAAAATTCTTTTTCTTTTGTGTAGATTTTGCTATGATTCGCATATTTCCTACTTTTTTCATTGTTCGCATTTTTTCCGTTAGGGGGCATTAAGTAATATCATGTTTTCCTCTGTATTATTTTTTCTAATTATTCGAGCTTAACATCTTCTCTGATATCCTTCTTCAGCTACGAGAAACTTTTTGCGCTCTCTTTTCTAAGCTTCGGACAATATGAGAGCAAGTAAGTACAATTGTGGCCAAAAGTCCTGCGCCAGTGGACCGAAAGTCAATTTTTGATGTTTGAAGTCAACTTATACAGCGTAATGGTAAAATCAGGAATACATATTATATATTACATCATTTTAAAGGACATTTTATGCTGAATTCAAATATTTTTGTACAGAATGTTATTACCAGTTATAGAAGTGAAGTTACAAGGGAAAATGTGCAAGTGCGGAAACACAAATCCAGATCTGAAAAAATGTTCGCGCGCCTTTAATCCACTATAGCTTTCTCCGACATCCGCTAGTGAGCTATAAAAGGATGTAGAATCGACTGCCAACTTAGAACACAGCTGTTTGTGGTCAGTTGACGGAAGTTTATGCAGAATTCCTGGTGGTATTTGAATTTCGGAATGTCAAAGACCCGAAAATTGGTCCTGCCTCTTCAAACCAGGGCAAAAATTATTACTTCGCATGAACTTGAAATCAGTAGTCGTAAAACTGCTGTTAAATGTGGCTGTGATCATTCCTCTGTCTTGCGCACCATTAAAAGGGTTGCAGAAACTGGATGGGTGGGAAACAGAAAAAGAACAGGTCGACGAAGGCTGTGTGCTGAACGTGATGATCGCATGTTGATTCGTCGTTCCTTAAAATCAATTTTTAAAACAACCACTAATTTAAGAAATGAGCTAGGAGAATGAAGTAGGCATTATTTCAACTGCACGTACAGTTAGTTCCTTGTAGGCTATAAGAAAATGGAGCGACTGTACGAAAACCTTTCGTTACTGAACAACAATGACTCGAAAGAATTGCTTGGGCCAAGACACACAAGAATTGGAGTGTTGGTGAATGAAAAAATGTTATTTTTAGTGATGAAACAAACTGTTACTATTTCCGCTAACAATGGAAATAATTATGTACGTCGTAGAGCTATTGAAAGATATAAGGCATGCTGCATCCAGCCAACAATCAAGCACCCACCTTCGGTAATGTTATGGTCCTCTATTTCAGCCAGTGGAGTTGGCCGTCTGCACATTGTTGATGGCACATTGAATGGATCGAAATATGTGGATACTTTGGAGTCTAAACTGCTACCATCTGCACAAGATATGGGTTTGCGGAATTTTATCTTTCAGAACGATAAGGTGCCATGTCATCTGTCAAATGTGGTTGACGAGTGGTTTAATCGAAAAGTTATAAGAAAACTTCATGGACGGCACAGTTACCAGATCTTAATCCATTAGATTATCTGTGGGGGAGTTTGAAGCAAAAGATCCTTCAACCAGGACCTACATCTAAAACAACATTAATTGAGTCTGTAAGAGCCGTATGGCACCGTGTTATCATCAGTGGACAACTAAAGAAGCTCATTAATTCCATGCCAGGAAGGTGCACTTTGTTACTAAGAAACCGTAGTTATCCAAAAATAAAAAATATTAAAGCGTATTTTGCTTGTTGGTAAGTTATTTCAAGTGTCCTGTAAGTTTCAACAATGTACTGTAGAGTATTATTACGTTAAATGTATTGTACACTAATTTCACAAATTCCACTATTTTTTGCTTTTTATGAATAGATCCAATACTTTTGCTTGCAACTTCACTGGTAATAACATTCGGTAAAAATATTTGAATTCAGCATAGCATTTTCTTTACAATGATGTATAATATGTATTCCTGACTTTGCCATTACGCTGTATAAGTTGACTTCAAACATAAAAATTTGACTTCCAATCTACTGGTGTAGGATTTTTGGCCACGACTGTATTTCTATTTCTAGACGTTTTATTGATTGGAAAATCCGGCTGAGTTCCTTTGTTGGTCTGTTTGTTTTTTGTAACAGTCCGTTGACTTTGGTAACTTTGTAAAATTTTATCCGTGTTGGGGAAAGGATTCAGAAGCCGTGCTTATTAAAACTGAGAATTAGGTGTCAACTTTCTTGTTTTAAGTTTAGGGAGCACTTCAGAGGGAAAACATTGTTTAGCGATTGCCCAAAATCACTAAGCGGAAAATTTATAGTGACACATATAAGGAAGAATATCCTTATTGGCCCATTGGTCTCAGGTGATGGCTTTTGAACATTCGTCTGAGGAGGGCCTAAACTTGGGCACCGAGCGAGGAAGGGTGTTGTATTTGTGTAACGGTACTCAGTGGCTCCAAAAATGGGACGCGTGACTGCTTAAACTCTTTCTAGAATGTTGGCAATTATGTGACCTCTTAGGTACGTTATTTGTTGTGTTCTCCTCCTTTCTTTGTTGCCTACAAAAACGGATAGAACTTGTGTACACACACCCAATTATTATTCCATGTGTTTCAACCTGATGATTGTGATTCTTAAATCCCGTAGAGGAAAAAATGCTTGCTGTCCTTTTTTTCAGAACAAAATAAAAATGAAAGTTTTACTTTTAAAGTCAAAATAATTCAACTATACCACCTTAAATATATACGCAAATGCAGGGCCGGATGGAGTTCTTGCGGGGCCCACAGCAAAATTTCATTGTGGGCACTAAAAAATAAGTCTCATATTTTAATAAAGTCGTTTCTGAAAAAATTATCGTTCGTGAGGAAGACACACGAACATTACCGTAAAGACAAAACGATTATCTCAAAGAAGTATTTCCTTTAAGCTTAAGAAAAAGACCATAATACGGACTGAAAGTTCAGACAGAGAGAGAGAGAGAGAGAGAGAGAGAAAAGAGATAGGGAGAGACAGAGAGAGAGAAAGAGAGATAAAAGAGAGAGGGAAAGAGATAGAAAAAGATAGAAAAAGAGAGAGAGAGAGAAAAGAGAGAGGGAAAGAGACAGAGAAAGATAGAAAAGAGAGAGAGAGAGAAAAGAGAGAGGAAGATAGAGAAAGAGAGAAAATGAGAGGGACAGAAATAGAGAAAGAGAGAGAGAGAGAGAGAAAGAGAGAAAATGGGAGGGAGAGAGAGAAAGAGAAAGAGATAGAGAAAGAGAGAGAGAGAGAGAGAGAGAGAGAGAGAAGCTTAAGAAAAAGACCATAATACGGACTGAAAGTTCAGACAGAGAGAGAGAGAAAGAGAGAGAGAGAGAGAGAAGCTTAAGAAAAAGACCATAATACGGACTGAAAGTTCAGACAGAGAGAGAGAGAGAGAGAGAGAGAGAGAAAAGAGATAGGGAGAGACAGAGAGAGAGCAAGAGAGATAAAAGAGAGAGGGAAAGAGATAGAGAAAGATAGAAAAAGAGAGAGAGAGAAAAGAGAGAGGGAAAGAGACAGATAAAGATAGAAAAGAGAGAGAGAGAAAAGAGAGAGGAAGATAGAGAAAGAGAGAAAATGAGAGGCACAGAAATAGAGAAAGAGAGAGAGAGAGAGAGAAAGAGAGAAAATGGGAGGGAGAGAGAGAAAAAGATAGAGAAAGAGAGAGAGAGAGAGAGAGAGAGAGAGAGAGAGAGAGAGAGAGAGAGAGAGAGAGCTTAAGAAAAAGACCATAATACGGACTGAAAGTTCAGACAGAGAGAGAGAGAGAGAGAGAGAGAGAAGCTTAAGAAAAAGACCATAATACGGACTGAAAGTTCAGACAGAGAGAGAGAGAGAGAGAGAGAAAAGAGATAGGGAGAGACAGAGAGAGAGCAAGAGAGATAAAAGAGAGAGGGAAAGAGATAGAGAAAGATAGAAAAAGAGAGAGAGAGAAAAGAGAGAGGGAAAGAGACAGAGAAAGATAGAAAAGAGAGAGAGAGAAAAGAGAGAGGAAGATAGAGAAAGAGAGAAAATGAGAGGGACAGAAATAGAGAAAGAGAGAGAGAGAAAGAGAGAAAATGGGAGGGAGAGAGAGAAAGAGAAAGAGATAGAGAAAGAGAGAGAGAGAGAAGCTTAAGAAAAAGACCATAATACGGACTGAAAGTTCAGACAGAGAGAGAGAGAGAGAGAGAGAGAAAAGAGATAGGGAGAGAGAGAGAGAGAAAGAGAGATAAAAGAGAGAGGGAAAGAGATAGAGAAAGATAAAAAAGAGAGAGAGAGGGAAAGAGACAGAGAAAGATAGAAAAAAGAGAGAGAGAAAAGAGAGAGGAAGATAGAGAAAGAGAGAAAATGAGAGGGACAGAAATAGAGAAAGAGAGAAAATGGGAGGGAGAGAGAGAGAGAGAGAAAGAGAGAAAATGGGAGGGAGAGAGAGAAAGAGAAAGAGAAGGAGAGAGAGAGAGAGAGAGAGAGAGAGAGAGAGAGAGAGAGAGAGAGAGAGAGAGATAGTAAAAAGTGTTAAAATCTGATTTTCTTTCCCGGGAGAAGAGGTTTAGGTTGCATTGTGACTCTTATAACAGCTTATTCACAAAATGATAAAACGATATCTACTTAGCGAATATTTTCTCATTGGGAATATTTTTGTATAGGAAATATAATAAGGATCCCTCTAAAATAAATTGGTATAAACAGTTTTTTCCCCTGATACATGTTTAGGGATTGATTTTTAATGCACAGTGGAGTAACTGACAAATTAGTGACATTCTAAACTTTTATACGCGTTCATACATGAAAGTTGCTTTTTTTATTTATTTTTTCAATTTCTTTTAATGTTGGAAAAGTGGCCTCCATATGTAGTCCGAAAGTAACTTGGATATTGTTCTTTCTATTTCCTTAAATTTAAGTATCAGGTTTTCACACAAATTGTTGGGTATATAAAAGTAGGGTACCACAAAATGATGAAATTTAATTTGCTATTTCATGAATGCGGAAAAGATAAGGTGGTTACAAAAATGATTTCGAATCTGCAAATCTCAGTGTCCGTACGAGGAACAGGGGGCATAACGTATTCAAAAATGGGGAGATTGGAAACAAACAAAAAACTTCAAAAATATATTTTTAAGGGCCTTGCACCCCGGAAGTTACAAAAAAAATGTAGTTACATTTTTTTTACCGAAAATTATTTTGTTTTCTAAACTGCGGGGCCCGGGGTGACCGCCCCGGTTGCCCCTATGGTCCAGCCGGCACTGCGCAAATGCGTATATATTTTAAGGTTGAAGAACGTAATGTATGCAAATTAGTTGAAATGTAGATACTGTGCTCTCAGTTGTATTGCATCGCAAAAAAAGACATTAACATTCGTTTAACTGTCCGAATACTTCTACCATTTTACTACAGTCACAAATCGGATATTTTTAGCACGTCTTTTGTAATAAAAGATCGTGCTTATGTTATCGGCTTGTCTGTCCGTCCGCCCGTCTGTACCCACGGTATCTCTGCAACTGTTAGTCCGATTTGAAAAATTCTTTTTGCATTCGGAAGCTTGAAATATGCGAATGCTGATCCTTTATTTCGTTTTTTGTAAGATGCATAATTTCGCGCTAGAGGGCGTAAATGCAGATGATGTCGAATTCAAAATTACGTTTTATTCCACATATTTGCTTCTAAACATTCGATTGAAAAAATTCTTTAACTTTCGATTTCATTTATGTCGAAGAGTATTTTAGATATAGTTTCTTTTTCAAATTACGCATAGATTTTCCGCTAGGGGGCGTAAACGTAAATTACATTTTTCCCGATAACTCTTCTTCTAAAACTCCGATTTGAAAAAACCTTTCTTTAGCAGATAAATCTCCTGATGGAAAATCTTTTGCACATAATTCCGAATTTTTAGTACAGAATACTTTGGCACCCATGGGGCGTAAGTGTTAATTTTCGCTTCTGATGTATTTGCCATAAAATTTGAGCTTCTAAAATAACGATTGAAATAATTCTTTCGTTGACTGATGCCACTCACACCGATAAACCTTTTCGGAATATTTTCTTCCTAGATAAATCTCCTGATGGAAAATCTTTTGCACATAATTCCGAATTTTTAGTACAGAATACTTTGGCCACCATGGGGCGTAAGTGTTAATTTTTGCTTCTGATGTATTTGCCATAAAATTTGAGCTTCTAAAATAACGATTGAAATAATTCTTTCGTGGACTGATGCCACTCACACCGATAAACCTTTTCGGAATATTTTCTTCCTAAAATATCCCACAGTTTCTCCGCCAGGAGGCGTAGATGTATATCTTATTTTTGTCAATATCTCTACTTCTAGGAGCCCGATTTGAAAAATTCCTTCTTTGTTGGATAGTGTTTTCCGTGTGACATGTTTTTCATATAATTTCAAAATTTTCAAGTAATTCATAGACTTTCCGCTAGGGGGCGTAGGGTAAATTGCGTTTCCCACTATTTCTCTGCTTCTAAATCTCGGATTTGAAAAATTCTTTCTGCACCGGATACAGCTCCTGATCCGAAATCGTTTGCACATAATTTCTAATTTTTGTAAAAAAAATGGTTTGGCCACCAGGTGGCGTAAATCTTAATTTCCGCTTCTGATGTATTTGTAGCAAAATATAAGCTTCTAAAATCTCGATTAAAAAAAAATTCCTTTGTTGACCAATGCTACTCATGCCGACAAACCTTTTAGAAACATTTTCTTCTTGAAATAACACATGGTTGTAGAAACCATGATATATATCTACGCCAGGGAGCGTAGATATATATCTTATTTTTGTGAATATCTCTACTTCTAAAAGTCCGATTTGAAAAATTTCTTCTTTGTTGGATAGTGTTTCCGATGCAAAATGTTTTTCCTATAAATTCAAAATTTTCACATAAATCATAGACTTTCCGCTAGAGCTCATAAAGGTAAATTGCGTTCTCTGCTCCTAAAACTCCGATTTGAAAAATTCTTCCTGTATCGCATACAAGACCTGATGAAAAATATTTTTCACATAATTTCAAATGTTTTGTAAAGAATGGTTTGGCCACCAGGGAGCATAAGTGTTAATTTCTGCTTCTGATGTATTTGTAGCAAAATCTGGGCTCCTGGAAACTCGACTAAATTTTTTTTTCTTGGACCGATACCACTCATATGGAAAAACCTTTTGAGAATACTTTCTTCCTAAAATAATGCAAGGTTTTCACACCAGGGGACGTAAAGTCACATCTTATTTTTGTCGATATCTCTGTTTCTAAGAGTCCGATTTGAAATATTATTTCTGTGTTGGCTAGCGTTTACGCTGCGCAAATGTTTCTCATATAAATTCATGTTTTTCTTAACGCACAAGTCTGCAACCAGACGGGACGTAAGCTCACGATTCCGTTTACAGCAATATCTGAGGGATTAAAAACCCGATTGAAAAACTTCTTTCTTCCGTCAGATGCTATTGTTTTCCATACCAGTTCCATTGACATTGAATAGCTTTGATAAATTTAATTTGCGACAGAACGGATTCAAAAGACGTGCTTAATACACCCGAAAATTCGGTGTCATCTTTCTTGTTAATATTATTTTCACAAGCAGATACTTACGTCTTGGCTTCTGTACTGTGCGCTGGCTCCAGTACCTATTATTCTAGGATCCAGGAGAACAGCTGCCTGAGATGCAGCAAAGATAGCGCAAAGAATGAAGACCTAAAAAAAGAGGGAGATTAATTGTTATAAAAGATGGCAATATATTACTATACGAGATATTACAATGGTGAAACAGTTGACATAAAGTCCTTCCTTCATTAAGAAAACTTTTATTTAAAAACTATTATATAAAAACATGGATTGTGGCATGCTGCATCTAAACTAATAGATTATTTCGTTATTATTCTCCTCGGTTCTCCTGTATCACATGTGATAGAATGGTTTCGCAATTTTTAAAAAATGCCCAATGGCACACAATCTTCCAGATCCTGTTGTATAACATGTGAAACTAAGTAAAATACTTTGCTATACTTTCTCTTATCGTCAATAAATGGCAGCGCAAGTCTTGTAAGAAAAACACGATGTCTTCACGTGGTCCTGGTAAGTGTTTTATAACTACTTAATAAAAAAAGTTATGTCTATTTAAGTATATACATTCCATTTTGGTAAATATGAGTTAGTTTTATTTAAAGTAAATAAGTTTAACTTTGTCAACATATTAGATAGTAATAACTTCTTAAACACTTTTGTATTACTGGTGATACAATGGTTTTTAATCCTGTCGGAAACAATTTTGTGAGTTATTTTTAGCGGGTGTTTACACTTGTATTTACTAAATATTTTCTGTAATCTATGTAATATTTAATAAATATAATTTAAGAGAAAATTTCAAGTAATGATGTCAACTCACGTTACTTGTGTTAACATCATTACTTGAAATGTTCACTTATAATAATATTAATCATTTTTTCTGACGAATACTCAGATGATAACAAACCACTTCCTGAACGTAGAATTATTCCTACATTTATGCCATATGTTTGAGCACGAAATAAACATGTAAGATACATGCCTGAGATGAGTGGAGACGGCTCCCGCAGAAGGAGATGTCGAAATTTGAAGTGCAATGAGTTAAATACAGTACGGTGTTCAGACTGTAAGGTGTTCATGTATCTCAATGGCTCCATAAATTCTTTCAAATTGTTCCACGGAAAATAAATTCCAATAAATTATAATATTGCATAATATAGTTTGAAAACAGATTAATTAAAACAGTAATTTTCGAATTCCTAAATGTTACAATTATAGCATCTCGGTCCTGATGTATCACGTGTGATACATTCCGCGTAGATCCCCCTCCCCCTCCTTTCCATGAAAAAGTAAAGATTTTTTTTTTCAGTTTACAATGCAGTAAACATCAATTTTCAAACCTGTTTTAAAAAAACAAGTGTTTAACTTCATCGCAGGTCTGAGGAGGATATAGGTGTATGTTGAGTAATAAGTAATACCTAGGTGGCGCTGCCACCGCAAGATTTTTTTTATTGGAGGTTTAACGATCACCGTGAGCAACTCAATAGGCTATAAGCAGTCGCCCGTCCCTAATTTAGGGTCACTGGTTCCAGGGAAGGGAGAGAGTTGCTTTATCGCAACCAGTGCCGTAAGACAAACACAACATCCATGCCTGACCGGGATTCGAACCCGGACCCCTTACGGACGAATGATCATACATAGGCCATCGCTTAGACCACTGCGCCACCGGGGAAGAATTCAAAAGGTATCTTTGCAGGAATAGGCGCAATGTGTTCTGTGGTACCATGAGACCAATTCACCGATAACTGTTCAGCGTAATTTCAGGAGAGAGTTGAGTCCGTCACCTAATCATAAACGCATAACATCTCGGTATGCACACTGAGAAAAAACGTTTTGTTAATTCAACAAACATTTTTGGCGATATACAGTCAACAAAAAATTTTGTTGAATTTGCAAAATTATTTTGTTGAAAATTATTGTTCATTTAACAAAATTTATTGTTATCACGACAAAACGTTTTGTTCATTTAACAAAATAATGAGGTCGATTTTTCGGAATTTGTTTGATCCAACAAAACATTGTTATCATGACAAAATGTTTTGTTGCTGAAACAAAACATATTGTTATAGCAACAAACATTATTGTGTCACGATAACAAAATGTTTTGTTGCAGCAACAAAACATTTTCTCACAAAATAATGAGGTCGATTTTTCGGAATTTGTTTGATCCAACAAAACATATTGTTATCATGACAAAATGTTTTGTTGCTGAAACAAAACATATTGTTATAGCAACAAACATTATTGTGTCACGATAACAAAATGTTTTGTTGCAGCAACAAAACATTTTCTCATGAGAACAATATGTTTTGTTGGATCAAACAAATTCCCAAAAATCTACCTAATCATTTTGTTAAATGAACAGAACGTTTTGTCGTGATAACAATACATTTTGTTAAATCAACAATAATTTTCAACGAAATAATTTTGCAAATTCAACAAAACTTTGTGTTGACTGTATATCGACAAAACTGTTTGTTGAATTAACAACCTTTTTGTTGAATTAACAAAACGTTTTTCTCAGTGCAATTTTCGGATCATTTGTGTTAGCAGAAAAAAAGGCTTGCGTTTTACTTGCCTAAAACGAAGTTGTAAAGGAAATGTTGTACTGAGCTTCCCCCTTAGGAAACATGGGGGTGAGGAAGGAGGGTAGGGAGCTGTAAACTGATCCTGCATCTGATAAGGGAAAGTGGTCATGACACTAAGACCCCCACAAGAAGGGGGTAGGAAATAACCGTGCGATTTTCAGCGCCATCTATGAGCAGAAGCTTTACGTTCGACATGCCTTTACATCCACCTTAAGGAGACACCTTAAACTTGTTAATCAACTTGATATGCAAAGTTTAAGAGGAGTGTTTAAATTTTAAACATCTTCGTCAAATGTTCTGTCAGAATGCGATGAACTGTTGTTTTTGACATCTTTTTCATCTGCATGACCATTAAATGTCTAACTTAAAATACTGTTTCATGCACCGTGCCCAGATTTTCTTGAGTGATGACTTCAGAGGGTCTGCCAGAGCTGGCGTCCTCTTTAGCACTCATTCTCATATGCTTGGATTCCTCGGCCTACTTTATCAACATAATGTATGAATAGGAATTCTTCTCTAGTTTTCCTACCATATCTTCATGGTTATTGTATGCTTCCAACCCTCTTTTATGCAGATACTTTATTGTAACTCTGAGCTCTTGCTTCTCCATTCTTCCTTCCTTAATTCACTTACCTTCCAGATCTGCAAAAAAATCACGAGGGTAACTCGAAAGCTGAAAACCGGTCGTCTGGTATATAAAGACTTTATAACATTCTAGCTTTTTCCAGAGACATCGTTCGCGTGGTAGTCGGACAATTTTTCCTGTTATCGGAACATACCATCTCAGAATATACTCAGCCGAGTCACATTATTGTGACCTGATCCTACTTTTGACATCAACAGCGCGTAGCCAATGAATGAAGGCACACGTTGTGAGCTGGATTGGACGGTATATGAGGTGTGCTGTAGGCATTCTAAACACATAGGGGCCGCGGGTGGCTTAGTGGGCAACGTTCGTGACTGCCACGGAAAGGGCCTCAGGTTTGATCCCAGGCAGGTACGAACGCTCGATACACTAAATATTCGCCGTGCGTCAGATGGGCACGTTAAGCCGTCGGACCCCGCGTACTGGCCCCCCGGTAATAAATAGAGGCGTCTTCCTCCCCTTTTCTACTTCGCTTCCGTGTCCCTTTCCTATCGGGCGCTCTAGCCCAAATTTCCTAGTTTCCTATTTCTAAGGGTTGTTTAAGACCTGGGGTCAGACACTCCCTTCCTAAAAACCTCTGCATATGATCATGATGATCTGAACACATATCACGCGTTTTTGTCATGGATAAAAGGAGCGATTTATCAGATTTGGAAAAAGTGATGATTATCGGCTTTCGAGCCAAAGGTAGCAGTATTTCTGAAACAACGCAGTTTGTGAACTGTTCGCTTGCTGCTGTGGTTAAAGTGTAACGTGTTTGGGGAATGGCACCATTGCGAATAAGCGACGTGCAAACTGCGGAGCGTCATGCGCCATTGATGTGAGAGGTAAACGCCGGCTGCGAAGGAGCGTGAGGGCCAATCCACACGCCACAGTGGAGCAACTCACTGGCCGGATGAACCAGTCAGCTACCGGAACTGTGTTTCAAACGACAGTTTAGTGAACCCTGCTGCGTATGGGGTTCCGATCCAGACGGATTGTCACTGCACCTATACTAACGAAGGTGCATCGGCAGAAAAGGCTTACATTTGCATGGCAGTATCGGATTTGGATCTCCGCTGATTGGCAAAGGATTGCCTTCTCCGATGAGTCACGTTTTCTACTTCATCGAACGGATGGACGTTGGCGTATAAGGCGAGAAACATCGGAGAACAAACACTCTTCAACTATTGCTATAAAAACACAAGCTGGTGTAGGTAGCGTTATGGTCTGGGGAATGTTTTTTGTGGCATTCTCTGGATCCACTCATACATGTAGAAGGCACTATGGACCGAATGCATTATGAATTCATCCTTGCAGACCACTTACACCCATTCATGCTGATTTTACTCCCTGGGGCGGATGGGATCTTCCAGCACGGAAATGCGACATGTCACACAGCTAGAAATGTCTATGGGTAGTTGGAGGAGCACGATGAAGAATTCAAAGTACTTTTCTGGCCCAATAATTCCCCAGATCTAAACCCAATTTAGCATCAGTGTGACCACGACGATCGTGTTGTTCGTTCTATGGATCCTCCACCACGCACCCTCCAGCAGCTGTCAGATGCACTGCAGTCAGCATGGCTGCACATACGTGTGAACACTTTCCATCACCTTTTTGAGTCACTTCCAGCCCGTCTAGCTGCTGTCCGCGCTGCACAAGGCGGTTACTCTAGATATTAGCTGGTGGTCACAATAATGTGACTCCTCTGTGTTATCATATGTAGTTAAAATGTTTCTGCATATGCCACACTTTTAGTTTGGTTGCAGTTCATTAATTAGGCACACGAACGCTCAAATAACACTGATCTGCATTTTTTCAACTTTTTTCTGTTGTTTTCAAATGAATAGGTGTATCTGAATGAATTTTTTGCGCAGATTCCGAAAATGACCTTCAAAATTCCGTATCACGTCAGTTTTTTTTCACAAATGACGGAAATGTGAAAATTTAAAAAACCGTTATTTTTTAATGACATTGCTATATGGCTACGTTTGTAACGTGTGAAAACGTTCTCTGGAGGGGCGAAATGATTGTTTAAGAAATACATAAACATAAATACATATTCAAAAGCAAAAATACCTAACATTCGCCACTGGGCTCCCCTTCAAACTTCCTCTTTTTGGATTGTCTTCGGTGTGCGTCCGTACAGTCTCTGTTCAACATCCAACAATAGTCGGCGATCATATGTACAGTCCACTTTCCTTGGTATATCTTTTCCATCACTTTAATATCCAGATGGAAGCGCTCGCCATGTTCTTCCGAAAAAACACCAAGATTGTTAGGAAAGTAATTTAGATGAGCATGAAGAAAGTGAACTTTGACGCTCATGGTGCAACCAAGCAGTTCATATGATTCCAGCGTGTCCTCGACTAAAGTGGTGTAATTTGAAGCCTTCGTGTTCCCCAAAACGTTGTGTACCACATTTCTGAATGCAGTCCATGCTCGCAATTCGCACTCACTCATGGTCTCCTCGAATATGTTGTCTGCCATTAATTTTCTTATTTGAGGGCCTATGAAAATGCCAGCTTTAATTTTTTCAGACGTGATTGATGAAAACTTACCACCAAGATACTGAAAGCATTTACTGTCCCTGCTTAAAGCTGTCACGAATTGCTTCATTAAGCCAAGTTTGATGTATAAAGTTGGCAACAGTATTTTCGAGGGATCAACCAGTGGAAGTGAAACAATGTTTTTTTCGCCAGGTGTGAATGTACTTCTGACTGGCCACTGCTGCCGAACCCAATGTTCCGTCCTTGCTCTGGAGTCCCATTCACACAAAAAGCAAGGAAATTTGGTGTAGCCTGCTTGTTGGTCGAGCAATATTTCAATCACCTTGAAATCCCCGCACAAAGACCATTTATGAAACTTCTACTGCACACTTTCCATCAGTAATTTAAGGTTCTCGTATGTCTCTTTCAAAGTCACAGAATGTGCTACTGGAATGGATGGATGGATGTTAGAATTGGGTAATAAAACACCTTTTAAACTGGATTTTCTGGCATCTATGAACAACCTCCACTGTCCTGAATTGTAATTAATGTTGAAGTATTTCATGACTGCCAGAATGTTTCGACAATATACCAAACCGCCTTCCTCAGCAAAAAACGGAACCAATTCTGCTTCTCGGTGTCTGTACAAGGAGAATCTCGTATTAGGACATAGTATTTTTTTCCTGAAGTCGTGATCCTAAAAGCTTTGCTGCGTCTTTAGGTAAATTCAGATCACGAACCAAATCATTCAGTTCATGCTAGGTAAATGGTACTGGGGTTTCATCCTGCATGCTGTCCGGTTGGTACATCTCATCACTTGTATCACCGTCTGAATCGGTGCCTGTTGGGGGCTTGATATTGGACGGTTATGGCACAGGGATGGATTCACTATGGGGCACTGGTCTTATGGCAGATGGGATATTGGGATACACAATGTTACGCTTACTGGTTCTGGTATGGCCCACGATATTCACTGTGCAGAAGTAGCAGTCGTCACTGTGATTTTTTGCCTCACGCCCCACCGAACGGCATCGATGCCCTTTTTCCACTTTTCCAGTTCCTCAACCCCTCCACACATGCAAGGCTCACATTGAGGAGACCAAACTTTGTCCTGATCTGCTAGTTTAATGCCGAAGTATTGAAAATAAGCATTTTTCACGAAAGGCGTAATATTTTGCCTCTGTTTTTTTCCTGTCGTATAACAGCCACATATGTAGCAAAATATGTCTGAATGATTTATACAACCACGTGAAGCCATTGTACACGCCACAAAGAAACAACCGAGCAGGACCAGTCCCTTCTTTGCACTGACAAATGTAACACGATCTGCTCCGAATGGCGCCATATGTGACCAATAGAAAGAAGGGAGCAGTGGCGTGAGGTATGAGTCATACTGCCGCGCCAAGATAACATTCTCTCATGTTCCGCCTTTGTGAGTGGCGCAAATCGTGACGTCATACAGATAAAACAATTGCATTTCCATTATCAGCTATATACTTATGTTTATCTATTCCTTAAACAATCATTCCGCCCCTCCAGAGAACAATTTCACACGTTACAAACGTTGCCATATAACAATGTCATTAAAAAATAATGTTTTTTTAAATTTTCACATTTCCGTCATTTGTGACAAAGCTTGACGTGATACGGAATTTTGAAGGTCATTTTCGGAATCTGCGCAAAAAATCCATTCAGATACACCTATTCATTTCAAAACTACAAAATCTTGCATATTAGTGTAATAATATAGGTACCTATTCGAAATTCACTTAAAGTTGAGACCTTAGGAATCAAGGAAGCAATATGAGTGCGTACGTCTGCACTATGTGCCCGTTCGCTTAACTGTACCGGCTCGACATCGTATTCTACTGATATCAAAATGGCCGTGTTTTACGTCCTTCCTATCCCGCATGGTACCGGTGCGAGAAGCGGGGATGTTTTACGTAAACGTTTACTGTTCATCCCCAATATTTCATACTGTAATAATACAGCCAATGCCCATCGGAAAGAATTAAGTTTTTGAATAGTGAAGGGATTTTCCAAATCGGTTAGTAGTTTCCGAGATTACCTCTTACAAACATACAATTGGAATTCGAACTCACGTCTTCTTGCTCCGGAGCGGCTAGTCTCCAACTGAAATAAACCGGCAGGTTTATCGCACCTTAATCCTTTAACCGGCTGGAACGGATTAACTCGTGGTTCGCAAAATGTGCTGAAACCAGCTCGAGCGAATATATTCGTTGTCTAAGAAGTGGGCAATACGTGGCTGGAACGAGAAAACCTACGCATCAGACAGCGTTGCTCTTCGCTTAGAAACGTTATTCCAACTGATCATTTAGCTGGATAATTGACACCTATCTTTCTTATTGACTTCCTACTAAAAGAGTTATAACAATCGCGATGGATATAAAAATGATGTTTGAGTCACTTGTTCCTACCCAGTAGCATGATATCCGTGTCAGGGGGACTAGCTGTTCCCCATCGTGCCTTGGGTTTTCCTCTTAGATTTATCCTTCAAAGTCATCATTCATGTAACAGAATGATTGACTCTAATCCTTTCTGACTGATTACTTGATAAACGTGCTATAACAATGGCGACGAACCAAAGAAAGGAGGGAGAAGATGTTTGAGTCACTTGTTTCTACCCAGAGGCATGATAACCGTGTCAGGGGACTAGTCCTTCCCTATCATGCCTTGGGTATTTCCCCTTAGCTTTGTCATTCAAAGTGGTCATTCATTTAACAGGATGTTTTACTCTAATTATTTCTGACTGATACTTGATAAAAGGGCTATAACAATGGTGACGAACCTAAGAAAGGAGATAGAAGATGTTTGAATCACCTGTTCCTACCCAGTAGCATGATGTCCGTGTCATGGGGACTAGCTGTTCCCTAGCATGCCTTGGGTTTTCCTTCAAAGATTTATCATTCAAAGTCATCATTCATTTAACAGGATGATTGACTCAGTCCTTTCCGACTGATTACCTGATAAAAAGGGCTATAACAATGGCGACGAGCCTAAGACAGTCGAGAAATGTTTGAGTCACTTGTTTCTACCCAGTGGCATGATGTCCGTGTCAGGAAAACTAGCCTTCTCCGACAATGCCTGGAATCATGGAACAGAGAATAAAGGACTATTTCTTCCGTAGCTTTCATAAAACACGGGATCTATGTGAAAATTGCTATTTGGGGAACGCAGAACATTTTGGGCATTTGATTCACGTACATCTTCCACTTAAAGGGTAAATTGTCGATATGGCTCATGCTTCACCTTAACACGTCATCTACGTCATGCCACGTAATACCCTTATTTATTTTTAGATTGAGATTTAACGACACCGTGAGCAATTCGATGTGCTATAAGCAGTCTCTCGTCTCTAATTTAGGACCACTGGCCCTAAGGATGAGAGAGAGCCCGTAAGGCAAGCACAACATCTTTTTCTCATTGGGATTCGAACCCGGATCTATCTCAGACGAATGATCAGAAGCCAGAGTTTAGACAACAGGGTGGCACTCATAGGACGTTACGTCATCCGTACCTTGAGAACGGCGGTGTCACGAAATTGCATGTTTCGGGTCAGCCGACAACCATAATGGAAAGACCATCTTATTATACGATAATTATTTTTTTATAATACATCGTATGTGTGGAAGGCTTATCACACAAATTTTTCAAACATAAAGCACAGGAGATTCACGATCGTTTGAGTGCTAAGGAACTTTTTTGCCGGTGTAGAGATTCAAACACAAATCTTCCAAATCCGGAGGGCTTGTTCTCCCAGTTAAACTACGTTGGCTGGCTTATCGCTGTCCTCATGTCGATTTGACTCGTGCGTCTTCTTAGTAGTACATGATCTACGCCATGTCACGCAATACGTTACAACTTGTATTATCACATCCAAAACATTACGAGCTATCGATTATTCCTTTATGATCGGGCAAAAAAATGTTGAGCCATCCTATCAGTACTTTTTCTAACACATTAATCTCACATTTCTCTCACGATTTCTTTGCACGTTCAAGTTAGATAGTCTATATGCGTGCCCCTTCGTTCTAGATTTTGGGTACTCGTGTTTCAGTATCACCACCACAATTTCCACATTTTCATAATCGCTGGTGTACTTCCCATTGGGTCCTTTTCTGTCCCGGAAATGACTGAGAAATCGGGTATATCCTGTGGCTGAGCAGTCAAAACCGATGCGAACTACTGGACCGGCGGAGAGAGGTTGGACGAAAATAGCTGCTACTCAAAAATCACTATTAAATTCCCATGGAAATGTGCTCGAAGCAGTTTCCAAAGAAAAGACGGTTTCCTTACCTTCATGCTGAAAACTGGGAGTCCTCTTAACGGCTTCCAAAAATGCAATGATACCCCCTTGAAATTTCCATCGGTATTTATACCGGCGAGGAACGCATGAACAAAAATATTGTCCTTCTGCAAAAACGCAAAGATTTTTAACAAACAATTTATGTGTGAATGTTACATCAGAAAATGAAGCTGGACTCCTAAGGAACCCCTCTGGCAACCACACCCAGTAGGACGAGCCTTCGCTGACATCTTTCGAGATGAGTTACCCATTAGCCTTGATCTACATCGCTCATGGTTAGAGCAAGTTCAATATTGACCCATCACTGTTTTGTTAATTCTGATAAACCGGGAAGTGATTGTAGCTATATTTTTTGTTTCTTAATTACGCTACTTAGTGTTGATCGTTGTGGGAACGCATTTTCTTTTGAAATTTATTCTCAGTGGATCTTAGGCTATCATATGCGAATCGCATTAATATTTCTCGAGCGTTTCTGCTCTCTCGGGATTTAAAACACAGTTGAGTCTCTATTTTAACGAAGTCCCATTGTTCTACCTAAAAACTTCGTTATCAAGAAAAGTCGTTAAACAGAAATGAGCTTATGTTGCAAAAACTTAAACAAATAAAATGAAACAGGCAGTAAAATGCTGTTGCATTTAGGGGCGCACCTACGGAGTGGGACGATGCCCCCCTCCCTTCCCCCTGGGCTTACAGAGCGGAAAATTATTACGTCGAATTTTGAAACAAGAAATCACGATACGCGATCTACATATACTTCTTAATCATGTACCGTATTATTATAACATAAAATAATTTTAATGAACAGAATTTTCCCAAGCTGAGAGTGATCCCCTAAAAAAACGTTCTGTTAAATAAGAAGATAAAAGTTATATATCTTCTTATCCACATCAATTGATAAATCTTCCTTTCTTTATCCCCATCAATTGATAAATCTTCCTTTCTTTTACAAGAAGGGAAGATTTATCAATTAATGGGGAAATGCTGGATATAACCGATACCTACATTTACCTTGGATAGCATATATGAAGCAAGGGTCACATTGATGGGGAATTTAATCGGCGTACAAAACTTGGCTGGAGAGCTTTTGGAAGAACAGTACAAATTTCAAGAGCAATATGCCTTTATGTCTTAAAAGAAATGTGCCTAATCAATGCATCCTTCCAGTTCTTAGGTATAAAGCAGAGACATGGACTTTTACAAAAAAAAAGGATATACAAAGGCTGCAGACAACTGAAAAAACATGGAGAGATGCATACTTAAAGTAACTAGAAATGATAAGGAGAGGAACTCATGGAGAAGGAAAATGACCAGAGTGAAAGAAATCATGATCAGAGAAAAATCCCTGAAATGTCAATGGGCGGGACATGTTACCAGAAGAACGAACGGACCACAGATAGACAAGTGAAATTTCAGACTTGATTCCAAGGGACAGAAAAAGAACCAGAATAAGCCCACTCGGGAGATGGATGGATGAAATTCGAAAGCATGCCGGAGTAACATGAAGGAGAGCGGCTCCAGACTGACAGTTGTGGGAGAAACTTGGGGATGAAGAAACATCATCCGACTCTGTCACTTTACAACGTTGGAACGTGAAAATGATAAAAATGTCAGTGAAACTGCGAATGCGGTTCCGAAGCAACACTCTCTGAACTGTCCGGTTTTGGGTATAAAGAGCTGGCTGAAACGGGATGTGGCAATCAGTGAAGAGCCGACATTGAGCCGAAAGGGTTTTCTTGTGTCTCACTATGCCCCGTCGCCGAAGAAGGTCGCATTATGAACACCAGACAAACTTTGAGCGAGCAAGGATTCTTAGGTATAAAGAGCTGGCTCAAACGAGATGATGCAATCAGTGAAGAGCCGACATTGAGTCTAAATGGTGTTTCATGTGTATCGCTATGCCCCGTCACCGAAGAAGGTTGCATTATGAACACCTGACGGACTTTGAGCGGGAAAGGATTCTTGGGTATAAAGAACTGGCTCAAACGAGATGTTACAATCAGTGAAGAGCCGACATTGAGCCGAAAGGGTGTTTCTTGTGTCTCACTATGCTCAGTCGCCAAAGAAGGTCACATTATGAACACCTGACGTACTTTGAGCGAGGAAGGATTCTTGGGTATAAAGAGCTGGCTCAAACGAGATGTTGCAAACAGTGAAGAGCCGACATTGAGTCGAAAAGGTGTTTCTTGTGTCTCACTATGCCCCGTCGCCGAAGAAGGTCGCATTATGAACATTTGACGGACTTTGAGCGAGGAAGGATTCTTGGGTATAGAGAGCTGGGTCAAACGAGATGTTGCAAACAGTGAAGAGCCGACATTGTGCCAAAAAGGTGTTTCTTGGGTCTCACTATGCTCAGTCGCCAAAGAAGGCCGTTTTATGAACACCTGATGGACTTTGAGAGAGGAAGGATTCTTGGGTATAAAGAGCTGGCTCAAACGAGATGTTGCAAACAGTGAAGAGCCGACATTGAGTCGAAAAGGTGTTTCTTATGTCTAACTATGCCCCGTCGCCAAAGAAGGCCGTATTATGAACAACTGACGGACTTTGTGCGAGGAAGGATTCTTGGGTATAAAGAGCTGGCTCAAACGAGATGATGCAATCAGTGAAGAGCCGACATTGAGCCGAAAGGATGTTTCTTGTGTCTCACTTAGCCCGTCGCCGAAGGAGGTAGCATTATGAACACCTCGGGAAGGATCGTTGGATGAGAATCTCCGTGACGGAACATTCATTCCGGCGCCATATTTATCCACAAGCGACCATCACAGTCGTTGACTGTGTACCGCCACCTGTCAATCGAAAGCCAAAATTTCCTGTAGTCTGTAGTCCATGCTTACCGTATTGTATTAGTTGAAATCATCAGTGGCTTGTTAATGCCTTCTCGGCTGTAATAATTCATGTTGTGGAGCATCATGCGCACTGAAATGATTCTTACATCAGTCCCAAATACCTCACATATCGTTTGGGTTCTTTGAGACAACGTTGACTTGGGTTCTGTGAGAACAGTCCCCTGTGAAGCTCCTCCTCTCACGTTCTGCTAGCTCTCTGAGATTTATTAGATGTGCAACTTAATTCTCGGCCCCTAACCGCAAACGATCATGGAACGTCGGCAAATTCAAATAGCTGTGTGCGATAATGGCTGTATGCAGCGCCATCCAACAGCTTTCCAGGCAACCGTAACCGCTCACAGCTGTAGTGACAGAACGGGACGAAAGTTGACGGTGAAAGCAATGTCGTCCGAGAAGCAACATTTGAGGCACTGCCTCCTGTTCTCGTTTCACCTGAAAAACAAGTGCGCAGCAAATGAACTGTGCCGCTTTGGGTGAGGCTGCTGTGTCCTACAGTACGTGTAAGAAGTAGTTCCAGCGGTTTAAGCAGTGAAATGTCGATCTCCATGATGCAGAACGTCCGGTACAGCACAGAAAATTGACGATGAGAAACTGGAACAACTGTTGAACGCGGATCCCTGTTGCACACAGCCAGAGCTTGCCCTGGAACTCGGAGTATCACGATAAGCCATTGCAAAGCGCTTGCATAAGCTTGGACGGATTCACAAGAAGGGCCGTTGGGTGCCCCACCAACTCACAGCTGCGAACAAGTCTAGGCGCTACGATGTTGCTGTGGGTATTCAGTGAATACGTTATGCGAAGCAAATATAATTTTAGGAATACGACATCTAGAAGGAGAGATAAGGAGGAAATGCTTTTTACATATACGCCCCTAAACTGAAACACTGCACTATACGGCGGATATAATGTTCCTAATATTTTCTGTAGCGAATACCATACACAGCAAAGAAATTCAATATGATTTTTTTAAAACAGAGTGCAAACAGAAATACACACCAGCGCCCTCCAGTATCGGAACCAAGCGTCACAAAAACGCCAAGACTAGTTTTAAAAGAATTTGTTAAATCGAACTTTCAGATTACGCGTTTGCACAATCTGACACATAAATTGTGCATTACTTTGGTCAGATATGCGCACAAAATACACAATTTTGACATAAGGAAGCGGACACCCTTCCAAAGCAAATGAACGGATCCGCTGCGTTGTTAAGATGTTCGGTACAGCTGCAGATGGTTTAAAAACAAGCCTGCAGCTCACCGCGATCATATCGCACTTTGAGGCTGAGTGTAAAAATCGTGGCGGGAGAGAACTGACTTTGAGAAAGTAAAGATTGTTGGGTGTCTTATTAGTGGGTTGTCCATAAGAGAAATCGAGAGGCATTTAAAAATATCCAAGTCAACTGTTTTGGATGTACTGAATAAGTGGAAGACACATGGGGTGCCTGAAGCAGCAAAACGTACCGGAAGACCAAAGAAAATCAGAGGTAAAGGACGTCGAAGGCTCAGGAGAGTCGTTACTTCTAATCGTACTTACTGTACAAGACCTCAGTGTACAGGTGAGTACAAACGCTGGAATCTCTGCATGTAGACGTACCATTCGCAGATATCTTCATTCCATGGGTTACCGTGGTCGTGCGGCTGCTCATAAGCCTTTTATCTCCACTGGGAATGCTACTCATCGTTTAGCATGGTGTAAAAAACATTTATCGTGGACCCTAGATCAATTCAAACGAGTTCTATGAACTGATGAATCCAGATACACGATCCATCAGTCTGATGGATCGTGTGTGTGGGTATGGTGGCAGCCGGAGGAACGCTATTTACCACAGTCTACTGTTCCTACGGTCAAGTTTGGAGCTGGCAGTGTACTCGTGCGGGGGTGTTTTTCGATGTATGGTCCCGGCCCATTGATTATCGTGGACAAACCTGATAACCAGCAGGTCTACTTCGATATTCTGGACAATCATGCCCTACCAACTCTGTGGCAATACTATTGAACCGCCAGGATGATAACGCACCGAGCCATAAAGCAAGGATTGTAACAACGCGATTTGACGATAATTTTGCATCGTGTGTGGACTGGCCAGCACAGAGCCCTGATCTTAATCCCACAGAGCACCTATGAAATGAATTAGAGCGCCGCATAAGAAGTTTGAAACCGAGGCTTACTACTAAGCAACAGTTAGCGGCAGCAATATGTACTGCGTTATGTACAGCATTATCATTATATCCGCATACCTATCGCTGTGTTCCAAAACCTAGTCCAAAGCATGTCTCGAAGGGTCAGTGCATGCCTTAAGGGTAAAGGTGGACTGACACCGTACTAATTTATGTCAATAAATACTATGTTGTGTTTCTCTTCTAGGTGTCCTGTGACTTTTTTCAATATAGTGTATATCCGTAGTTAAAAGTATGTAATTGAAGAAAAATGTCCTCATTCAGGGTTTTTATTTTTCATAGGTTTGACGACGGCCGTCAGCAACTCAATGGGCTATGAGCAGGCAACTGGTACCAGGACGAGAGCCAGTGCGTGTCTCACGGGATTCGAACCCAGACCCATCTTAGATGAAAGGACGTTATGCAGCGTTAGACCATTGCACTACCGGGGTTGTTCAGTCAGGCTTTCAGGCGATTGGATAGTGTTTCAGATACGATGTGAACAAAATTACACACTTGCTTCTTCCAGTGGAAAACTTAATCGCTAAAAAATGTCAGAAATGATATGCAAGAGATTTCTCACAAGAAACGCTGTCTAAAAAAGGAACATAATTTAAAATAGGTCTGTAAGAAGCAGAAACACTGAGAAAGATGAGATATAAGCCCACGAGCGTAAAATCTGTGCTTTAATTTGAACTTGAAATATGCGCAAAATGTCTTCTGTTCAGATCGGTATCTGACCGTAAAACTTTTTAGACTCGAATTTTACGATATCGCAGATACTACTGCAAATACATCGGAAACAGAAATATATGTACACTTACGCCCCTTAGTGAGGAAACAGTTAATCAAACGAAAAAGTAGTGTGATGTACTACAGAGGTGAAGCACGTGTCAAGACGACAAATGTGCAGCGGTACATTCCGTCCGTGTAGCTTAGTTGGGAGAGCAACTTACTCCGGAGTGTTTTCGCTCCATTAATTACATTCAAGAGAGTTTTCGCAGTTGAATCTACCCGTCGCAAAAATAATTTTTCTAATCAGACTTTTAGAAGCAGAGGTTTTTACATTCTATTTCTATTTAAGACCCCTAGCGGGAAAATTGTGCATTACCTGAAAAATGAACTGATTACGAAATAGAGCTTGTTATAAATGGTATCGAAGGAGAAAGGAATTTTTTATTCGGATATTCAGAAATAATAGTCCGGAATAAAATGAACGGACTATTATGCAACACTTGGAAAAACGTGTGCGATCGGACTGAATCTCATAGGGTGTGTAGGTCACGTGAAGGAGGCCATATGATTACAACCGCAGCGCCCACGCAAATGATTTGTGCCAGCCCCTTTCTAGTAGCTAACCAGCTGGAGGTATAAAAACAGGACCTCTCTAAACTAGAAAGCGTGTTCTGGATTCTTATCCGACTACCCCTACTCTGTACATACGCTACGTGGCTGACGTTCTCGTTTTTTTTTTTTTTGGCCTTTTACGAAGGACGAGTTAATCCAGTTTGCTAACTGCTTATCGTCTCAATTCTCTTCAGCTCAGTTCTCCACTGAATTTGGAAATGATTTTACCCTACCGTTTCTGGATTTTTGGTTAAGGTGAGGATCCCTATACTCATGATATTCAATATTCAGCGTATTAGAAACCTACTTCTTCTACAGTCATGATTCCATTTCAGTCAGGTCATCCATTGAGCCAAAAACTCACTTCTATTCAACGTCAGGTACGACGTGCGTTTACCCATTAGCCGACAGTGGCCTTACGCAGTCAAGAAATTTCGAAGATTAGATCTGCCTCTCGTTACGGTTACTCCAATAATATGGTTGACTCAGTCCTAAGGAAAATACACTGAAGAGCAATTGAATAAGAGCTACCTGTCTAATAACGTGTAGCACCACCTTTCGCCCTGATGACGGCGGCGATTCGTCTCGGCATGGACTCGACAAGACACCGGAAGCGTTGGGAAGCCATACGGATCCACGACCCCTGAACAGGCTCCCACAGTTCACGAAGATTTGATGGAAGGGGGTCAGAGCCTCGAACATCTCTCTCGATGGCATCCCAGATGTGCTCGATGGGATTGAGGTCATGTGGCCAAGGAAGCGAGGTTACGTCTGGGGAGTGTTCATCCAACCATTCGGATACAATTCGGGAGCGACGGCACGGTGCATTTTGTTGCAGGATGAGGTGCCCAGTGGGATGTTGAAGACGCACAAACGGGAGCAATTGGTCGTCCAGGATATCCCGGAAACGTTTACCTGTGAGGGACGATGTCACACGTACCAGGGGTCTCATTTCAGTCCACGTAAACAGTCTCCAGAAGAGAATGCCACTCCCACCAGCGGGAAGAGTACCCTGCTGGGAAGAAGGATCCTTCGCTTCATGTGGTTTGCGCCGTACTCGTATCCTGCCATCCGCATGTACCAACGTGAATCTCGACTCATCAGTCCAGGCAACATTTTTCCACATGTCTAGGGTCCAGTGGCGATGTTCCCGCGCCCATGCTAATCTTTGCACCCTGTGATGTGCGGTCAGCAGCGGTTCCCTCGTGGAACGATGGCTTCTGTACCCCACAGCCAGGAGATGATTCTGGATGGTGTGGCTGCCTACACGTTTTTGTGCACCAGCGTTACATTGCCGTGTGATTTCTTGCACTGTAGCCCGTCTATCCACTGTTACAATGCGAGCTAGCTGGACGATGACCCCTCTCATCCACACGCTGTTGTCTACGGCAGTTGGACCTTGCAAGGATGGTTTCACCGGATTCGATGTACTCACGATGCACCCGTGACACAGTGGCTCGTGAAAATCCCAGTGCCTGCACGACTTTCGTGATGGAGTGACCCATTCTTCGGGCCTCGACAATTTGCCCACGAAAAAATACGCTTAGATCCTTCGGCTTACCCATACTGCATCCGACTCTTACTGATTCCCGTCGCATCACTCCTTATATTGTCGGATCGCTGCATAGGTCATGTCGTTTCCGTTTACAGGGCCGCTCACAGCGCCACATTTGCATAACGCCAGCTATATCTAATTCAATTGCTCTTCAGTGTACATATCTCAAGTGTGACGCACATGCTAAGAGGGCAAAGTTGCCTTGACAAACTTCGTTAGTGCAGCTTAATTAGGGAAGGCTTTCGGCTCTGGAGGAGAAGGATTCGAGTTCGATCTTCGCCACTGGCAAATTTGGGTTTTATGGTGTAAGTGGAGCTCTAGATGAAGCCGGGAAGTCCTTCTCAATGGTGAACTTCAACACTGCTATACAAAATCGTACGATTTATAAATACACAGTCGAGTTGTTTTCACCACCTCCTACTTTTGACTTTAACAGCGCGTAGCCAACGAAAGAAGACACGTGTGTGAATTGGATTGGAGGGTATATAAGATGTGCTGTACGCAATCTGAAAACGTATCACTCGTTGCTGTTATGGGTAAAAGGAGCGATTTATCAGATTTGGAAAAAGGGATGATTATCGGCTTTCGTGACAAGGGTTGCAGTATTTCTGAAACAGCGCAGTTTGTGAACTGTTCGCGTGCTGCTGTGGTTAAAGAGTATCGTGATTGGAGAAATGGCGGCATTGCGAATAAGCGACGTGGAAACTACAGACACCACGTGACGTTAATGCGAGAGGTGAACGTCGGCTGCGAAGGTGCGTAAGGGCCAATCGACACGCTACAGTGGAGCAACCCGAATGAACCAGGGGGCTACCGAAAGTGTGTCTTGAACGACAGTTCAGCGAACCCTGTTGCATATGAGGCTCCGATGCAGACCGATGGTCACTGCACCTATGCTAACGAAGGTACATCGGCAGAAAAGGCTTACATTTGCACGGCAGTATCGGAAATGAATCTCCGCTGATTGGCAAAGGATTGCCTTCTCTGATGAATCATGTTTTCTGCTTCATGGAACGGGTGGACCTTGGCGCATAAGGCGAGAAACATCGGAGAGCAAACACTCTTTAACCATTGCTAGAAGAACACAAGCTGGTGGGGGCAGCGTTATAACCTGGGGAATGTTTTCGTGGCATTCTCTAGGTCCACTCATACCTGTGGAAGGCAATATGGACCGAATTCGTTATGAATCCATCCTTACAGACCACGTACACTCATATATGTTGATTGTCTTCCCTGGGGCTGATGGGATCTTCCAGCACGACAATGTGACGTGCCACGCAGCTAGAAATGTCAGAGACTGGTTGGAAGAGCACGATGAAGACTTCAAAGCACTTCCGAAGCCCCCTAATTCCCTAGACTTAAACCGAATGCAGCACCTGTGGGACCACCTCGATCGTTTTGTTCGCTCTATGGGCCTTTCACCACGCAACCTCCAGCAGCAGTCAGATGCACTGCAGTCGGCATGGCTCCACATTCCAATAAACACCTTCGAGCACCTTACTGAGTCACTTTCAACCAGTCTAGCTGCTGTCCGCAATTGCACACGGTGGTTACTCTGGATATTAGCTGGTGGTCACAATCATGTGAATCTACCGTGTGTTATACATCCCGACACAAGTTCAATATTGAAGCTCATGAGCTTTGAAATTCACTTCAACACGGCAGCACAAAATGTTGCCATTTATCAGTATTTTAACATCCCAACTCTAGATGAATATCGAAGCTCATGAGCTTTAAACTTCTTAAACCAAGCCCGAGAGATACTAACGGTGGCTTCCGCCTTGTCTTTACCTTATCGTATTTCTCAGACAGCGTTAGGCGCTATTATCCTCTTTCTCCTATACATTCCCTTAGTGTTACGTATGAAAATTTAGCATGATAACGTGCCAAAATACAAATTCTGCATAGCAAATAATATGCAGATTTATGAATGGCTCTAACATTTTCTAGCAAGGGAATTACTTCTCTGCTAAATTTTATCCTTCGTGTTGCTATGTGTTCTGATTCTTCATTTTTCCTTTAACCCTTTAACGACTAAGACAGAAAATCCGTGTGTTGCCCAGAATACCTCAAGGCTCGAACCTACTTGTTGCTACTCTTCGAATTTCTGTCCAGTCTTTTACAGGTTAACAAAAGAAGGATTAGAACTGGGGCATAGCACGACGCTTCCAATCTGTAGACTTGGCTCTCATTGGTCTACAGACGTTTCCCGGGGACAATTGCTTCATTCTTCCACCGAAAAGAGACGCGATATTGCTAGGATGAATTATACCGCCAGAAGAGAAAATGGCGACTGAGGGTGACTCCTACTAATCCTGCATAGGCCGTGAAAATTTGAAGAATATGTGGTCATAGGAAATTCTACTCACTCTAGAAGGGCGATTCAGGCGGCTGTGGTGGTCTGCATGGTTTGGGCGGTATGGTCGGTAAAGGGATAAATTTTCCCCTCTAGCTTCAGGTTTTTGAATTTACCTCTATTGATTTAAAAATATCAAATTCAAATAATGTGTTTTGAGTTTCTCTGCTTAAATTCACCAAGTGCATTTCAATTTTTAATTATTAAACAATATCTACATTTTCAATTTGTTCAGTTCATCTAAAGAAAATTTAAAAATAGACAGTAACATTTTCTAAATATACAGGAACTTCCAGTACTTCAGTTTGAAATAGTAATTTGTACAGCATTTCCAAATAAATGAAACATAAATTCTTTTCAAAAAATATTTCAAATTTATTTTTGATTGGACGCAGACCTGAGAATTGGTGCACAATTTTTTTTAAATTCATCTATTGGCTTCTAGTTTTTATATCAAATGGTGTGCGAAAGCATAAGGGGCAGCAAGACCGTGGTGTCCAACCACGGTGTTGTAGGAGTAAGCTCCAAGAGGAGCAGCGTAGGAGACTGCAGCTGCAGCAGGAGCCAGAAGAGGAGCATGAGCCAATGCTGGGGCTCCGAAGATGGCGGCCTTGTTGATGGTGACGGCAGCAGGATCCTTGGGTTCGACTCCAGGTTCGTTGGTCTTGACATCAGCGCGGAATCCAGCGGCATCAGCGACGTAGTTGACCACACGGGCTCTTCCGTCAGCGGCAGTCAATCCGTAAGAACCGGCAACAACTCCGGCGGCGTTTCCGACTTCCTTGCGGAAGGTGCCTCCGCTAGCGTGTCCCTCATTGTAGCCGAAAGCGTAGTTACCAAGACCCTGAAATGTACAAAAAATGATTTGTGATACTTGCTATGAAATGAAGAATGTAATTACAACAAAAGTATGAAAGAGTCTATGATTATACATGGAACAGTAATTTTCAAATTACTACTAATACAGAAGATGATTACACATTTTTAGAACGGTTTTAATGAGAAATTAGAGAAAATAATAAAACGTTCAAAGAATTGAGACTGGCAATAGCGTATTAGATGAACACGAAAGAAACATCTGCTGCAGTTAAATGTCGTCTGCTAAGAAAATGGCGCACGTAAACAAGCTGTGGATAGAAGGTTACGTTTTTGATAAGAAATTACAGAAAATAAGAGAATTGAAAGTGGCAACAGCGTGTCAGATGAACACGAAAGAAACATCTGCTGCAGTTAAATATCGTCTGCTAAGAAAATGGCGCACGTAAACAAGCTGTGGATAGAAGGTTACGTTTTTGATAAGAAATTACAGAAAGTAAGAGAATTGAAAGTGGCAACAGCGTGTTAGATGAACACGAAAGAAACATCTGCTGCAGTTAAATATCGTCTGCTAAGAAAATGGCGCACGTAAACAAGCTGCGGATAGAAGATTATGTTTCTTCTATCCGCAGCTTGTTTACGTGCGCCATTTTCTTAGCAGACGATATTTACGAAAATCATGAAATCACCATTTCTAAATATAAAATAAGCAATATTATTAATAATAGAAAGAAAAATCGTCAAGCATTGCTTTTAACAGGAAAAAGAACACTAAACGAATATCCAAAGGAGATAAGTACTTTTACGACAATTTCAAAAGTAATGTCTCTGGTCTTAAAAGAAAATCCATCAATCAAAGAACATCAAACGAACATCCAAAGAAGGGACGTATTTTGACGACAATTTCAAAAGTAAGGTATCTGGTTTTCAAAGAAAATCCATCGACCCAAAGAACACCAAACGAATATCCAAATAAGGTACGTACTTTTACGATAATTTCAAAAGTAAGGTCTCTTGTCTTAAAAGAAAATCCATCGACCCAAAGAACACCAAACGAATATCCAAAGAAGGTACGTACTTTGACGACTATTTCAAAAGTAAGGTCTCTGGTGTTAAAAGAAAATCCATCTACCCAAAGAACAGCAAACGAATATCCAAAGAAGGTACGTACTTTGACGAGTATTTCAAAAGTAAGGTCTCTGGCCATAAAAGAAAATGTAACGACCCAAAGAGCAATCGCTAAGTCATTAAAAATATCTGAATCAACTGTAAAAAAGGTAATGAACAAAGATTTGAACCTGAAAAAAAAACACAATGTTCGTCACGTTCTGGCTAGACACTTGGATGAGCGCAGAACATGGTGTAGACTTCTTCGTGGAAATCACTTAGCTGGAGACAGATGGAAATGTATTGTGAACATTCGTGAAGTGTGGACCAGTCTAAACAACTGTAAGAAGAAAACGATCGATTTACTATAGCAAAAGAGCAGAAAAAGACTTACAAACTTGGTTCCGAGAATCAATAGAAAGTTTCATTAAAGAATTCATGATTATAGCTGGTTTCTCGTACAATGAAAAATTAAAGTTAAGAAAAGTAGAAAATAATATTAAAACCAATTCTACATATTTCCAAAATAATGTTTTAACTCCTTAATTTAAAGAGGAAATATCATTCCTTCTCCCACAGAGCCTTCAAAGAGTAGAAGTCCATCTCCATAAGGCTGCCAGTGATACATCCAAATCCACTACTTTATTTCTTTTTTTTTTTTTTTGATTGGAGGTTGAACGACCACCGTGAGCAACTCAATGGGCTATAAGCAGTCGTCCGTCCCTAATTTAGGGTCACTGGTTCCAGGGAAGGGAGAGAGCCAGTGCCGTAAGACAAACACAACATCCATGCCTCACCGGGATTCGAACCCGGACCCCTTTCAGACGAATGATCAGAGGCCATCGCTTAGACCACTATGCCACCGGGGCGGCCTACTTTATTTCTAGAAAAAATGAAAAAAGAGACGTCTATACCTTTCGGTCATTTTCCTTCGAAAGTCCTCTGATGTGTAATCAATTAACTATTGTGCCTTTGGACTGCTAAAAGCAGCGTTTTCTAAACGCAGACCTAAAATAATGATTGGGTTATGAAATGCAGTGGAAGGTGATTGGAATAAAGTACCACCAACAATTTTAGGAAATGACCTGTTATCTTGGAAATGTAGATATAGGTTCGTAGTCCAGGAAAAGAGCTATCAGATAGAACATTTAAGAAAGAAATAATTTTATTTCAAACATTAATTATATTACTGGAAATTCGTTCCAAACGTTTTGTGAGCGTCCTCTACATTAGCACAAAATTTGGGCCCAGAATTTTGATGATTGTTTAGTGGTGCGACGTATATCTCCAGCTTAGCATTTGTTTTTGAGTTTCTGCTCTTGTGCACATCATGTTACTTCGCCGTCACATTTCTTCCTGAACGACGGCGTTGAATCCTCCGAATTTCTTTGTACTTCTTGGCAACGACTGACAGTGAGTCTGAAGTAAATATAAAGTCAATCCCATTGTAGAGAGATATATGTGTGGCGGTGTGAACGTATGGCTCACTGCTTTTTTGGGATTACACGTTATCTTGATATTACGAGAACTCAAAATTTTCTATAAGTGGTGAAAATCTTCCAAATACGTCGAGACAATGTAAATACATAAAGCCATCGCTCTTTCCACGTTTTACTTTAATTAACATACAGTAACCGAAAAATTGTAGTTGTCGAATAACGCCTGTTAGAAATGGTATCTGTCTAGCCAGAAAATGTAGATTACTTGGATTTTTCAAGTAAGATTATTCCGTTCAACCGAACACTGCCCGCATTTATTCGTCTGAACATTAAAGTGGCTGTGTTGTTACAACAAACGATCCTCAAAGCACAACCTTTAGACCTTGTAGACTGGAAGTCCCAGTCTAATAGCGCCTATTAGAAAAGGTATCTCTCATATGATTTTTGACAACAAGATCTCATATCTCTAAATGATATGTTTTATTTCGTTAAACGTCTTTTGTCCTGTATATGTCGGGTTTAAGGCCATGTGTTTAGGGTAACTGTAACGTGTAATGCCTAACCTTCTATTTTGGTATCTTTGCCTTAGGTAAATTTTGATTACCTCTTGTTATACTGTAGTAACGACTATCGCTACCTCTACATCTCTTTACGAATATAGTTGCGATCCAGCTATGGTCATCACATATTTATTTGGTTTGGTTCGATCAATAGCAGACAAAATACTGTCAGTTCCTCCTTGTGTTGTTAAGCCTTTGAGGAAACTGTTTCGTTCGTCACACTCAGCCCCATGCGGAAGGAAGAGTCCAAACTTTCTTTAAAACAGCAAGAAATAATGCGTTTATTGTAATTTACTCTGGGTTGGGAGATATCTAGCACAGATTCGCATATTACAATATTCGTCCATCTTGCTGACCTGGACTCCTAATATGCCCAAAGACCCGAGGCCTTCCAAAAACTTTCTGTTCGCCTTAGACGCCGAAAAAGGGACGTATCTCTCACTCTCTACTCCAGACCAAAGACCATCTACCTAAAAAAAAAACCAAGTGTTTTTCAGCACCAAAAGAATTTCTCCACTTCGCTACTAATTGTGTTCTCTAGTTAATCACTAACTAGTTTGACTACATGTAAACTGCCCTTAAGTGCGCCTCTCCCATTCACACACCCTGAAGCGACTATCGTTTGTCCAACCCCTTCAGAAAAATACTCTGACATATTTTTCTTGATACCTCCGCCAATCTGGCGCGAACCGGAGAATCCCACGTGAGATGAACATAATAATTCCATATTTATAGTGATCATTTCTGAACCGGGGTTTGAGAATCTTACAACTGTTCTATACCAAACGTCGCATCGGAACTTCCAAGTATTTACTATTCTGATTAACAATGGATGTCCGTAAATTCAAGCAGACTTGCATTAAAAGAGAACTGTGTATCTAAACCAGGGTAATGTTAGGTGTCAGAGATCTGCGAACTACTATATTAACGTTATCAATGAGACAATAGTGGTATCGCGTTGATTATTATGTTTAAAAGCTACTAAGTTTGAAGTTAATTACGTCTGTTAGGAATCCTGATTTATCTTAGACGAACCCTCTTAATTGTCTTTAAACTCATCTGAGGGAGTACCATTGTTAAATATACACTATATTGACAAAAGTCACCGAACACTCATCCAGAAGCGTTGCGTTGTTAAGATGCGCGGTACAGCTGCAAACTGTATAAAACCAAGCCCGCAGCTGACCGCGATCACATCGCACTGTGAGGTTGAGAGAAAATGTCGAGGCGGGTGAGAACTGACTTTGAGGAAGGAAATATTGTTGGGTGTTATATTAGTGGGTTGTCCATAAGAGAACTCGAGAGGCGTTTAAACATACCCAAGTCAACTGTTTTGGATGTACTGAATAAGTGGAAGATATATGGCGTGCAAAACGTACAGGCAGACCAAAGAAAATCAGTGATAGAGAACGTGAAAGCCTCAGGTGAGTCTTTACAGCTAATCGACGGAGTATTTAATGCACAAGACCTCAGTGTACAGGTGAGTAAAAATGCTGGGACCTCGGTATGTATACGTACCATTCGAAGAGAACTTCATTCCATGGGTAATCGAGGTCGTGCGGCTGCTCATAAGCCTTTCATCTGCACTGGGAATGCTACTCATCGTTTAGGATGGTGTAAAACACATTTATCGTGGACCATAGATCAATTCAAACGAGTCCTATGGACTGATTTATCCAGATACACGATTCATCAGTCTGATGGCCGTTTGTGGATATGGCGGCAGCCTGGGGAATGCTGTTTTTCACAGTGTACTGTTCTTACGGTCAAGTTTGGAGCAGGCAGTGTACACGTGTGGGGTGTTTTTGTAGTATGGTCCCGACCCATTGGTTATGGTGGACAAACCTGTTTGTCTACCTCGATATTGTGGACAATTGTGCCCTTCCAACTCTGTGGCAATACTATGGAACCGAGCCTTATTGGTACCAACAGGATAGTGCACAGAGCCATAAAGCAAGGACTGTTACGGCGTGGTTTGACGATAATTCCGTATCGTGTGTGGACTGTCCAGCACAGAATCCTGATCATAATCCCATAGAGCACCTATGGGATGAATAACAACGCCGCATATGGAATTTGGAACCAAGGCCTTCTACTAAGCAACAGTTAGCGGCAGCATTATGTACTGAATGGAAGCGCATACCTATCGCTGTGTTCCAAAACCTTGTCGAAAGCATGTCTCGAAGGGTCAGTGCGTGCATTAAGGCCAAAGGTGGACCGACACTGTACTAATGTATGTCAATAAATGCTATGTTGTGTTTCTCTTCTATGTGTCCGGCGACTTTTGTCAATGTAATGCATTTCTTGTAAATCATCTTGCTTTTTGATGCCATTCTTTTTCAAAATGAGAGTTCTAAAACTAGGTAAGCATTAAATTCGTAGTTGCAATTTCTTATCTCTACGCTCATAGTTGTTACAATAAGTTTGTTTGGAATTGTGATTAACACTCACTATGCATAAATTAGTAATATTTAGAGTTTTATATTAGTAATATTTAGAGTTTTATATTAGTAAGATTTAGACCAGTTTTTCGAGCTTTGAGTCCTGAGTGAGGTATGGGACATGTATTTGTCCTGTGACGTTTGTTATGTGAAATCACTGACCCGAAATTATGGAAAAGAGACTCCATATTTCCTGTGATGTTCATACGCATGGTTAAACAAAACAAAAAAACGATATACTTTAACTATTAATAGCAACCTAATGGAGTCTTTATATTAACTATAAGGATCTTCCATTTTTATAATGATTGGTTAAAGCAACTGAAACGAACTTTTCAATAAACCGAATTACTGTGAAAGACAATAAAAATAAAAAATAAAAAGTAAACTCCGTTTATTAGGCGTATAAAATAAGGGAATCAAAAGATGCTAGCTTTCACTACCTCCGGGTAGCTTCGTCAGGCATTTAGTAGTTAAAGATCGCAGAAGCAACTAGAACAAAAGACTACCGAAACACTGACTACCGAAATTCTGTGAAAATGCGGATGTTAAAAAAAAAACGAGAACTTTTAAAAATCGGAAATTTTGTTAAAAGACCGACACCTACCGGCAACTTTGCTGCACCAGAAATGTTCCGCAAATTTACACCAGTAGTTTTCACAGTATACGAGTAAATGAGATATTCCGTGAAGGTGGTTATAATTAAAACTGGCCAGTCGTGAAACAAATTTTACCAAACTGAAAGAAAATATCGAAAGATATACTTACGTCTTGACTTCTGTACTGTTGACTAGCTCCAGTTCCGATTAGCCCAGGGGCGAGCAAGACGGAGGCCTGAGAGGCAGCAAAAAGGGCAAAAAGAATAAAGACCTGCAAATGAAAAAGGGTAAAATTATTTTAAAACTTCCAGTAATAAAAATCAAGGATGATTGTTCTCTCCAAATGAATACTAAATTAAGTACATCGAAGCCTGTTCTAGATATTTAAAAAGAAATTAGGAGTTGTTATTTTGAGGAAACCATACCTTCACCGAAGTCTTTAGTAGAAATTGTCTTCTGTTAGAGATACTCCCATTTTTATTTTTATTTTTCGACTCAACAAACCCTTATTTTATGTGAAAGGTCACGGGTAATGCCGTAATACAGATAACTTTGATATCCACCGCGAGATGCAGTGAAGTGTCGCTGCGATGACTATGGTCAGATACGGCAGCTACTTTTGTCGACGACCGTCGACACTTGGACCTCTAAAGGGCCAGTTTGCAAATCGCGTTTTTAACAGTAACACATTTTTCTCTTTTAAACAAGAGAAATAGCCATAATACAATAATACCAAAGAAAGAGTGTACCATAAAATACATTCCTGCTGATAATGAAAACCTTAAGTTGAAAACAAGCTTTATTTCCTCTAGTTGCCTCACTGTTTTACCTGCTGTTAGTGTAATAGCTTTAATAACTTTTTGATATTAGCCCAGGGTTCACTCCGACAACGTATTTCAGATTGTTCTAGTCCTAAGCTTTAAAGCAAGTGGTATTACGTTTCTGTATCTTCATTAGTTCTGGAGATAGCCCTTTAGCTTTATTTTCTCTAGTTGCCTCACTGTTTTACCTACTGTCAGGATAATAGCATTTAATAACTTTTTCTATATTAGCCCAGGGTCCACTCAGACAGTGTGGGTCAGATAGTACTTTTTCTAAGCTTTAAAACAAGTGGTATTACGTTTCTGTATCTCCATTAGTTCTGGAGATAGCCCTTTAGCTTTATTTTCTCTAGTTGCCTCACTGTTTTACCTACTGTCAGGATAATAACATTTAATAACTTTTTTTATGTTAGCCCAGGGTCCACTCAGACAGTGTATTCCAGATAGCACTTGTACTTAAAACCAGTGGTATTACGTTTCTGTATCTCCATTAGAATAGCCCTTTTGATTTATTTTTTTCTAGTTACCTCACTGTTTTACCTGCTGTCTGGGTAATAACATTTAATAACTGTTTTGGTATTAGCCCAGGTTCTCTCCTAAGCTTTTAAACAAGTGTTATTACGTTTTTGTATCTTCCTTAGTTCAGAAAATAGCACTTGGTATCAATTTATTTGCATACATAAAGTGACCCCAGCTTTTCCTATTTGGACTCTCACTCGTTTTCTTCCTGCACAACTCCTTGGTACAAGTTAAGTTAATGTTACAAACGCAATTTCTGGACGGGTCCCTTAGAAATACAAGAGTCGACGGTCGTCAGCAAAGAAAGCTGCCGCGTGAGCTCGTGATCTACGCCGCAACATTTCGCTGCATCTCCCGGTGGATTTCAAAGTTGTCTGTATTAGCACATTACCGAGTTTCGTTGTTGAACGCAAAAAGTGTGGTAAATTCTTTCACTGAGTTAGTGCACATAACTGAGGCATTTTAATAGCAAATTTCTAATTTCTTACACAGTTATTTTTTGATGGCAACTACTTGATATGTTGTATTTAGTTACGTTGTGAAATAATTTAAATTCGTTGCCAATTGTATAGCCGTAAGCGCATATCTGAATAGTGCTGATGATCTGGTTGTGTTTAAGTTAAAAAAAAATAAAAGATATCTTCTAAACAAGTTGATCAAAATGCCATGAATCGGTTAGATCAGTGTTCTGGCTCTTTCAGTATATAAAATAATAACACGAGAATTCTGATTAATAATAATTTCAGAAACTATTAGAGACAGTTTTTACATAATGATCAAACATTCCTATCGTTATAAACGAAAAGCTCCGTGAGTATCACATCCATACAGATGAAACATCCAATTATGTATTAGGTGTACAAACAAGTTTTGAAGCGTTCTTTTTTATGTATTAGGGGTACAAAAAAGTTTTGCAGCGTTTTTTGCGTGACTTATACCACTAATTTACATATCCGACATTCCCCCGCGTTGTTGTCATGTGACCGTAACTGGTCCAGAGTATAAAATGTGACACAGAAGTTTGTCCAACAGTCTAATACACTTGCACATCGATAGGTGAAAGATATCAAGAGATACTGCATTTATTCGACACTGCATTCATTGCGAATTTCATCAAGAAAAAAAGTGCTGTTAAAGCATGTGCATCGATCTGTTCTGCTCTGGGAGGAGAATATTGTATCGAAAAGCACGTGTGAGTTTTGGTTTAGACGGTTTAAAGCACGTGATTTCAGTGTTAGCGATCGAGAATGTAGCGACGCCCCGAAGAAGGTTGCACTGCCTGCAGTTCCTACCTACGCTGCAGGTAGGAACTGCAAGCATCGCTGGATGAATATATGAAGATTCGTCTCACACGCAAAAATAACTAGCTGAACAACTGGGGGGTAACTCAACAAACAATTTCCAATCGTTTAAGCGCAATGGGAAAGATTCAGAAGGAAAGACATTTGGTGCCACATGACCTGAGGAAGTGGAACAAGGATGAGCGTGTCATGAAGTGTTTGAATCTGTTGAATATATACAACAGAAAGACTTTCCTGTCGAAAATCGTTACCGGTGATGAAAAGTGGATATGATATGGTACGACAATCCCAAACGCCAAAAACACTGAGTAGATTCCGGTGAAGCAACGACTTTGACACCGAAACGCAATATGCACTCCAAGAAAGTTCTGCTGTGCATCTGGTGGGATATAGGAAGGGTATGCTCTATTATGAACTACTGGAACGTGGTCAGACTGTTACTGCTGATCGCTACAAGCAAATATTGCTGCGATTGAACCAGGAAATCTGTCGGAAACGTTCATTCACCGGCAAAGGATTGCGTTGGGTGAAATTACTGCGGGAAAATGGATGTCGTAAAGTAGGTCAAGAAAACGTTATTGACCCTTGGTTGGGACGTTTTGGAGTACCCGGCGTGTAGTCCCGATATCGCTCCTTCAGTCTATCATTTGTTCCGATCGATGCAACATGGTTTGTCTGCTGTGCGGTACCGCACATGTGACGAAGTGCAAAAATGGATTGACGACTTCATCGCGTCACACGACGAAGTATTCTTCATGGCTGGAATCCGTCAGCTACCAGACCGATGGCGGAAGGTGATATATAATGACAGCGCATATTTTGATTCTTGAAGGTATTGTTACTTTCTCTCAAATTACATGTTTCGTTGTCTTAAAACGCTTTAAAACTTGTTTGCACACTTAATAACTAAAAATTTATTTAAGCTACTAACTGAATTGCCCGGTCTTGTTCGGAAGAATTTGGTGCTAATTCACTATCTAAATTTTGTACAAATCAAATGAAAACAATTAATGTTTTATGGTATGAACCGTACCTAATACTGTACTTCATTTCTTCACTGAATCTGAATTTTATTCTCTGTAGAGTCCACACAGTATTTTCAGTTTTTCCTTTTGATTTTTGTTGTATTCAGTTCCGATGCTGAATTGTGTTGCAGTTCTTCACAGGAAAGCACTTGTCACAAAAAATTCAATTCTTGCACTTATCACAAGAAAAAGTATGAAACGCGAATTCAAAATAAAAAAGTAAAAAATGGAACTTTTTATGAAATTTTTGTATGGGGGGCCCTTTGACAAGAACCGTCTACCGTCTAAATTGGAGTACAATGAAATAGTATACAAATTCAAAATAAAAAAAAGCGAAAGTGGAACTTTTTACGGAAATTTTGTATAGGGGCTTTTTGACCCCTGGCTCCGACCCCTTCCAAAAACCGTCTATTGTCTACATTAGAGTACCATGAGATAGTATATAAAATTTGGGGGTTCTAAATTGGAAACTTTAGATTTGCATAGCGGGCAAACAAACATTCAACTTTATATATTAGATTAAAATGCTAATACACTCTCTGTAAATATTAGAAGCGCTGATGGCTTAGTGTAAATCCATTTATTTGCTAGTGTAATATGGAATAAACATATCGCTCTCCGAGGGAAAAGCGCTTTCGAGTCAGAAGTTAAACATAAAACGTAGGGAATTGGAGAAGTAACAAAATGATTATTATTATTATTATTATTGTGTAAAAAGCGTGAAATACAACACGAGAAGTGATTCCATATATTTTATACACTGGTCACAAAAAAGTTAGTGATATTTCATGAAATGAAGGAAATTTCTGAATCAAGTAACACGCATTGAAATAACATTAGGGAGGCTATGTCACACAAACGATAAAGGGTGCGTTTACAAAAAACAGTTCGTAATTCCCACAATGTCCATACCTCTGGATTCAGAGAATGTCCATACCTCTGGATTCAGAGAATATCCATACCTCTGGATTCAGAGAATGTCCATACCTCTGGATTTCAGAGAATGTCCAAACCTCTGGATTCAGAGAATGTCCATACCTCTGGATTTCAGTACCCGGTAACACCACCTTTGTGTCGAAGAACGTCTTGATACTTACGCAGCATACTTGCAATGACATTATTGATGAGTGTCTGAGGCAACTCATCCCATATTTCAGGCAACACATTACGGAGTTCTAGTTCTACCGGTGTACTAGGGTATGGTACGTAGTTATCAAGACGTCTCTGTACAGCATCCCAAATGTTTCACAATAGGATCAACGTCAGGAGACCTCGGAAGCAGCTAAAATGATTCAACCTCTTGATTTTCGAGCTCCTCATGATAACTGGTAACTGGTTGCATTCTCAACGAGAAAACGGAATGCATATCCAATAGCAGCGTGAAACACTGTCACAAAGGGTACAATGATATCGTTTCGGTACACTGATGCTTTCATGTTGATTTGACAAACATACAAGGAAGTACGGACATTAAAGCACACTCCTGGCGAGACCAGAACTGACTGTCGCTGGTAAAGATGAACGGACTGCCTATAGGGTATAGGTTGCATTCGTGTACCGGATCTCCTCCACACATGTCCTCGTCGAGGATCGAGATAAAGAGAGAAATGAGATTTGTCTCTGAACAGTACATGGTGCCACCCTGTAATCCATACAATGTACTGTTGGATCTAGGAACACCTTTGACGACGATGGTAAGATGATATTTATTCTATACATCCCAGCGGCCTCCTTGCACTGAGTTTGTGTTCATGCAGATGGCTTTTTACAGTTTGAGTATATACAGTAACACCTAAAGCCGATCAAAGTGATCCCCGGAGTTGGCTACTGTTGATACTAGACCTTCTCCCGGAACTTGCTCTCAGATAGCAATCTTTCCTACTGGTGTTTATCCTCGGGTGACCACTCCTGGGTTGATCTGTAACGTTTTCAAGCCGTAGAAATCTTGTACGTAGCCAACTTACTACACTTTGCGAAACTCCTAAAGCCGAAAGCACATGGATCTGCATATAACTTCCTTTCTGTTGTCAATGCTTAAACGTCGTCTGGACATCATTTTAGCTTAAGGCTCTACGAGACCCGCCATCTTGTATTGTGCCTTCTCTTGTTAACCAACGGGCAAGCGTATTTCACAAATTGCTCGGGCAATTTTGCACATTTTGGAACACCGTTTGTGGCTAACGCAAGATATATGATAAATAAAGAGTTCCCTGGTTTCAGATTTTCATTTTGGACTCTTTAAGTATTTTTTATTAATTAATAAAACTATGGAAGACGCCTTGGTACGTCTTTCGCTGCAGATAAAAAATGAAGGGAAAGGTCAATAAAAATTCTGAAACCAGGGAACTCTTTATTTATCATATATCTTGCGTTAGCCACAAACGTTGTCCCAAAATGTGCAAAATTGCTCGAGCAATTTGTGAAATACGCTTGCCCGTTGGTTAACAAGAGAAAGCAGCAATACAAGATGGCGGGTCTCGTAGAGCATTAATCCCATTGATGGCAATACATTCAGCAAACTTCTAGCAAGTGCTGAAACGTTTTCCAAGAGGTAAAACAACCAGTTTTATATTTCTCGCAGGGTTCTTTTATCGGAGCTCGAACACCGCGTGCTGTGTTATCATGATGCTAATTTCCATATGACGTAGTTACCCACGCTGATAATCGATCTCCAGTAGTGGCTAAATTTGCATATCACCACATTTCGCTTCCGCCGTTTCGTATCCTGAACAAGAAACGTGACATCGGTTTCCCGTTGTAACGATCTTGTTTTTTCAGTCCCTTACGACGCGAAAAAAGAAATATTTCGCAGCAGATCTTCAGATGACATCAGCGTCAAAAACAGAATATATTTACAGTGCCTTGGGGAAAACTACGCAATAATTAAAATACGCAGTGCGAGAGAGGTCAATCATAGTGACTAGAACACGTAATAAAAGAGAAATATCAAGCGGATTTCTACAATCGATGAAGCATCCACAAACAGAAACGTTCACTAGTGGCTGAAAGCGTGCAATCGAGAAAAAACATATTAGTTGCTTGCGCCCCTAACGGGAAATTTTGCATTATTTTTGGCAGGAAATGCTCATAAAATGCTCTTATAGTTTGTAGTATCAGACCGAAAAAGGATTTTTTCAATCAGGTACTTAGCTGCGAAAATAATGCTGTAAATATGCTGTAAACAGAAACGAGAATTTAAGCCCTCTTGTGACAAACTTGTGCTTTAAGAAAATTTTTGAATTATATTCAAGACATTCCGTACCGGGAACGCTTTCCGACAAAAAAAAAAAAAAAAGAATTCGAATCAGACTGCTAGATGCAGAGGTATCGGGAAAAATAAAATATGTATCTACACACGCTGCAGGAAAAACTATGCATTGCTGTCAGCAGAAAAAACGCTCAACAGGTTTTTCGTAGTGCCCTGCGTCTAACTACAAAGGAATTTTTTTCAATCGAAAAGGTCTGAAAATATTGGTACAAATACATCGAGAACAGATGTATACATTGCGCCCCCTAGTGACAGAACAGTTCTTTAAAAAATTAGAAATTACATGCAGATCATTTTCCGTCAGAAAATCTGTGACGTACCTGCTAGCAGGACGCACACGACATAAAGGCAGATAGGAATCAGAATAAGCGTCTGCGTAGCTCAGTTGGTAGAGCGACTTGTTCCGGAATAAGCGGCCTCGGGTTCGAATCCCGGCGTAGACCAAAAATGACGGAGAAATTTACTTCGTTATAAATCTTACTGTCGCAAAAAGAATTTTTCAAATCGGACTTTTAGGAGCAGAGATATCAGGGCAATTGCCATTTAGCTATTTAAAAAAGAAGCTCCACCCAAAATAGTCTTTGTTATAAATGGCATCAAAAGGAAAAAATAATTTTTTTCAGTCGCTTCTTTATAAGTACTGATATGGAATGAAATGCATCTTGAATTCGATAAGAACTGCCTTCGCGCCCGGGGCTGGGAAGTTATGCTTTTGAAAAGGACCGGAAAACAAGAATGATCGTTCTCATATTTTGAGCTTCCCAGAGCTAAAAGAATTTTTCCAAATCGGGCTAATAGTTGGAGAGATATAGCTTCCACAGACGAACAAAGTAGTAATACAAGCACGTAGTTCTTTACAAAAAACGAAAGACGTGCTAAAAGTTTATGTACAATGCTTTTAAAATTTTGCAAAGCGAGGACTCTCACTTTCACTCAGAGAATCGCGAATTTCGTAGGATAAAGGAGAAACAAACTCAGAGAGATTACTTACCTTCATGTTAACGGTTTCGTTTGACTGCTTAGGTGGGTTTCATGGGCAATGGGAGTTTTTATACCTTAAGTAAATTAAAAATGAAAAAAGGGCGATGTCCTTCTGAAAGAAGATTTACTCAAAAATAAATCCTTGGGAGCTCGTTCACTTGTTGGGATCGACAGCGGGATTCCCTCTGGCAGACCACACCCGATCAGAAAAAGGTGGTGATGAGGTGTCTTCACTTGATCGGCTTTTTAACCTTGATCTGAATTACGTATTCCACCCTTTTCAAGCAGAATTTCAGCGCTTAAAATGCCGTAACAGAGAACGCATGTAATACTTTCTTATCTCTCTTGGACAAGGTTATTCATCTCGACAACTTTAGAGAAAGGAAAGTATTACTTTAATGAGCTAAAAAAAAAAAAGGCACGTTTCGCACGATGTTCGGAAATAGTAAGAAGGAAATGAAGCTACCGTACGAATAAACTGCAATGTGAGAATGTAACTAATTTTCATTTCAACCTAAAAGAAGAAATACATTCTTTTAAATTCCGCATGGAATAATAACGGAATTTTCTTAAAGGCACAAGTCCTCTGAAAGGTTAAGTTTATTTTGTGTTCAAAGATTGAACACGAAACAGATTTACAGAGCCCATCAATTCCACATTGTATGAACCTCATAATCATACTTTAGGCAAAAATGTGTAATACGTATGGTATTTATCTAAACATATGACGCTGTATTTTGCAGTTTATGCGTTCCGAAAATCTTGTATGAACACAAACTAAGGTTAAAAACATTTTTTCGTAACAATACTGTAAAATTTATTGGGTTGCTGCATAAGTTCATACCGTTTTATTTCACGAGTGTTTCCCAGTTCAGTAGTGACGGTGCTGATGACCAGTTGTACATCGAAATGAAGCCAGTAATATCGTGTATCTAAATCATATTGCGTTGTGTGATTGTGGCCAGGGGCGGATTGGCCCACCGGAATGCCGGGACATATCCTGGTGGACCATTTGAAAAATGTCCCAGTTTCTCCTATTCTGTTTGCCTGGATTTTTTTTTTTTTTTTTTTTTGACAAGAACGAATAACTATCTTGGCACTTATGAATAACATAATGGTAAACTTCATTGGAGATTTATTTCTAAAACAAAATAACAAAATTCTCCGCACTTATGTGAGAAAAGAGCCTCCTCACCAAGCAAGCTCTTATGAATTACTTAAGCTAAGGCTAACTGCAGTTAGACGTAGGTTGCTGGGTTTCGGAACCCAGGGTAATTGGTGCGCCCTACCCTAATGTGGTAGTCTCTCGTCCCCGACACTTATCCACTGACTGAAACACAGCATTGTTCTCCGGCAGTGATATTCAAAATTTGTTTTCCACACACATGTATTTTAAAAGAAACAAAGGTTTACTAGTACTAGCTCATGGATCAAAATAATGGGTAGACTTAGAAAAGGCCTCTACCCAAGGAGGAGATACCAATACCATTGCGCAGTAGGCGGTCAGTGATCAAATAAATATAAAAATTCATTGCATAGAGAAATTTCTAAGTTGCATCTGCACATTTTAACTTTCAGAATGGTCTTCATAGTGATTTAGTTGGAAATAAGGTCTCCAAGAGACCCTCGATTTTTTTCCGTTTCTTTTTTTAAATCAAAATATTTAAAGGAAAATAATAATCTGGTACAATGTCCCGTTTTGAGCGTGGTTTGATATCACATTCAACGACGAAAGGATTTTTAAAATTGTTGTTAAAATTTGTTCACATTTAAATTCATTTTACGACGCATATTTCAACAGTTCTACTTCATCCGGTATCGAACAGAATTTTTTTCATGAAAGAATTTATGACATATTTTCCTGTATGTGCATGTGTTTTTATAGTGTACTGCTAGAATAAAACGCCCGGCCTGGTTTGGTCTCCACAATCCGCCCCTGATTGTGGCTAATGGTTTTTTGGGTTTCAAGTGCGGAAGTATGGAGTGCCAAGTAGAGAGAAATGAATATTTTCGACATCTGCTGCTCTACGAGTTTAACAAGGGATCCACAGCCGCCGAGGCTACTCGACAAATTTGTGCTGTGTATGGGTAGGATGCTATTGCTCCGAGGAGAGCCAACAATATGGTTTGAGATATTCTGAGGTGACAGCTTTAACATCAACCAATCTTCACGCTTACGTCGTCCATCTAACTTTGATGAGGATCGTTTGAACCATCTCATCCACTTGGATCCGGGTAAAACCACACGCCAATTGGCTACTGTGGTGGACTGTGATCAGGCCACAGTGGTGCAACACCTGGAACATGGGAAAGGTCCAGTTGGGATCTTGGGTGACTCACGCTCTCACCGAGGACAACAATAATCTGCGTGTTGCCAAATGTGGCTCCAAAATAAGTTCAAAGAATTGAAACTGGCAACAACATGTTAGATGAACACGAAAGGAACATCTGCTGCAGTTAAATATTGTCTGCTAAGAAAATGGCCCACGTAAACAAGCTGTATATAGAAGGTTATGTTTTTGCTCTTTGCGAAGAGAAATATTCTTTACATGAACACGAAAGAAACATCTGCTGCAGTTAAATGTCGTCTGTTAAAAAATGGCGCACGTAAACAAGCTGTGAATAGAAGGTTATGTTTTTGCTCTTTGCGAAGAGAAATATTCTTTAGATGAACACGAAAGAAACATATGCTGCAGTTAAATGTCGTCTGCTAAGAAAATGGCGCACGTAAACTAGCTGTGGATAGAAGGTTAGGTTTTTGCTCTTTGCGAAGAGAAATATTCTTTAGATGAACACGAAAGAAACATCCGCTGCAGTTAAATATCGTCTGCTAAGAAAATGGCGCACTTAAACAAGCTGTGGGTAGACGGTTATGTTGTTAATAAGAAATTAAAAAAAAAATAAGAGAATTGAAAGTGGCAACAGCGTGTTAGATAAACACGAAAGAAACATCTGCTGCAGTTAAATGTCGTCTGTTAAGAACATGGCGCACGTAAACAAGCTGTGGATAGAAGATTATGTTTTTGCCCTTTAGGAAGAGAAATATTCTTTAGATGAACACGTAAGAAACATCTGCTGCAGTTAAATATCGTCTGCTAAGAAAATGGCGCACGTAAACAAGCTGTGGATAGAAGATTATGTTTTTGCTCTTTACGAAGAGAAATATTCGCCTTCTGTAATTTAAAAACGCTGTGAAAATCGTGGAATTAACATTTATAAATGTACATTAAAACATATTATTAATAATAGAGGGGGAAATCGTCAATTGCTTTTTACAGGAAAAAGAACACAAAACGAATATCCAAAGAAGGTACGTACTTTGACGACTATTTCAAAAGTAAGGTCTCTGGTCTTAAAAGAAAATACATCGACCCAAAGAACACCAAACGAATATCCAAAGAAGGTACGTATTTTGACAACTATTTCAAAAGTTAGGTTTCTGATCTGAAAAGAAAATCCAGCGACCCATAGAATACCAAACGAATATCCAAAGAAGGAACGTACTTTGACGACTATTTCAAAAGTTAGGTTATAACGAAGTAAATTTCTCCGTCATTTTTTATCTACGCCGGGATTCGAACCCGAGGCCGCTTATTCCGGAACAAGTCGCTCTACCAAATGAGCTACGCAGACATTTGTTCTGATTCCTATCTGCCTTTATGTCGTGTGCGTCCTACTGGCAGGTACGTCACATCCCCCCCCGAAAGAGGGCTGGGGGCATGAATCGTTGCAGGCAGCCATCCACTGTAGATCGTGCACTTGAGAACTCCCAGTCAATCTGCTGTGTGGAATGCAACATCACACATTTTTATTTTTCGAAGCGCTGGAGAAGGAATTCTCTGATTTTTCCTGTCTCGCGGTGTGGAAATAACATCACACCAATGCGAGATTTTGAATGGCCGGGTCATCCGGATAGTTCGGGCGCCATTATAACGAAGTAAATTTCTCCGTCATTTTTAGTTTACGCCGGGATTCGAACCCGAGGCCGCTTATTCCGGAACAAGTCGCTCTACCAACTGAGCTACGCAGACATTTGTTCTGATTGCTATGTGCCTTTATGTCGTGTGCGTCCTGCTGGCAGGTACGTCACAAGGTCTCTGGTCTTAAAAAAATTCCAGCGACCCAAAGAACACCAAACGAATATCCAAAGAAGGTACGTACTTTGGCGACTATTTCAAAAGTTAGGTCCCTGGTCTTAAAAGAAAATACGTCGACCCAAAGAACACCAAACAAATATCCAAAGAAGGTACGTACTTTGGCGACTATTTCAAAAGTTAGGTCTCTGGTCTTAAAAGAAAATTCATCGACCCAAAGAACACCAAACGAATATCCAAAGAAGGTACGTACTTTGACGACAATTTCAAAAGTTAGGTCTCTGGTCTTAAAAGAAAATTCATCGACCCAAAGAACACCAAACGAATATCCAAAGAAGGTACGTACTTTGGCGACTATTTCAAAAGTTAGGTCTCTGGTCTTAAAAGAAAATTCATCGACCCAAAGAACACCAAATGAATATCTAAAGAAGGTACGTACTTTGACGACTATTTCAAAAGTAAGGTATTTGGTCTTAAAAGATAATCCATCGACTCGAAGAACACCAAACGAATATCCAACGAAGGTACGTACTTTGACGACTATTTCAAAAGTAAGGTCTCTGGTCTTAAAAGAAAATCCAGCGACCCAAAGAACACCAAACGAATATCCATAGAAGATACGTACTTTGACGACTATTTCAAAAGTAAGGTCTCTGGTCTTAAATAAAAATCCACCGTCCGAAAGAACACCAAACGAATATCCAAAGAAGGTACGTACTTTGACGACTATTTCAAGAGTTAGGTCTCTGGTCTTAAAAGAAAATTCATCGACCCAAAGAACACCAAACGAATATCCAAAGAAGGTACGTACTTTGACGACTATTTCAAAAGTAAGGTCTCTGGTCTTAAAAGAAAATCCATCGACTCAATGAACACCAAACGAATATCCAAAGAAGGTGCGTACTTTGACGACTATTTCAAAAGTAACGTCCCTTGTCGTAAAAGAAAATCCATCGACCCGTTTAAAATCTCTAAATCAACTTTAAACAAGATTATATACAAAGATATCAATCTGACCCCCCCCCCCCCCCCATCCCCCAAAAAAACCATAATGTTCGCCGCCTTTTGTCTAGGCACGTAGTTGAGCGCAGAACACGGAGTAGACTTATTTAGGAAAACAACTTACTCGAAGACAGATGGAAAATTATTGTGACTGTTGATGAAACACAGATCTCTCTAATTTTGATTTCAAAATCGCTTTAAATGGGTCTACCTAAACGTCTGTAGCAAGTAAAAGTCGATTTACTATTGCAAACCTGCAGAAAAAGACTTACAAATTTTCTCCCAGGAATCCACAGAAAGTTTCAGTAAAGGATTAATGATTATTGCTGGTTTCTCGAACAATGGAAAATTGAAGGTTAAGAAAAAGTTAAAAGGTATGTTAAAATCAATTCTACATATTACCAAAATAGTGTTTTAGTTTCTTTTTTTAAAGAGGAAATATTATTCATTTATTCTCAAAGCGTATAATTCCGTCAGAATAAGGCTACCAGCAACGCATCCAAATTGACCACTCCATTTCTTGAAAAAATGGAAACAGAGATGGGTATTAAGTCTATAACTATGACGAAATAAATTAGAGCGAAGTAGTAGAGCCCAGAACGCTTGGGGTGCGGAGCTCCGAGTGCTGTCCACTATACTACATTGGCATGTGCTCTCACTGCTATCTGCCTTTATCTCATGTGAGTCCTGCGTGGCAGGCACATGACATGCCTTTTGCTTATATTCCTTGAAAGTCTCGTGATGAGTCACCAATGGACTATCGTGCCTTCGGACTGCTAAAAGGAGCGCTTTCTAAAAGCAGACCTAAAACAATGATTGGACTCTGGAAAGCAGTGGAAGAGGAGTGGAATAAAACACCACTACCAATTTTAAGAAATGCCCTTTTATCTTAGAAATCTAGATGTAGGTTCATAGTCCAAAAAAAGAGATATCAGATAGAACATTTAAGAAAGAAATAATTTCATTTCAAACATTAGTTGTGTTGTTGGAAAATCGTTCATACTCGAGAGAAAGGTCCAGAGAAACATCCGATAGAACATTTAAGAAAGAAATAATTTAGTTTTAAGCATTTAATTATATTGCTGGGAAATAGTTTATAGTCCAGAGAAAGGGCTATCAGATAGAACATTTAAGAAATAAATAATTGCATTTTAAACATTAATTTTATTGCTGGAAAATCGTTCATAGTCTGGAGAAAGGGCTGTCAGATAGAACATTTACGAAAGAAATAATTTTATTTTAAACATTAATTACATTGCTGGAAAATCGTTCATAGTCCAGAGAACTATGAAAGATTTTCCAGCAATATAATTTTCCAGCAGGTATACCATTTAAGAAAGAAATAATTTCATTTTAAACATTAATAACATTGCTGGAAAATCGTTCATAGTCCAGAGAAAGGGCTAACAGATAGAACATTTAAGAAAGAAAGAATTTTGTTTTAAACAATAATTATAATCTGGAAAATCATTCATAGTCCAGAGAAAGGGCTATCAGACAGAACATTTAAGAAAGAAATAATTTTGTTTTAAACAATAATTATAATGCTGGAAAAATCTTTCATAGTCCAGAGAAAGGGCTATCAGGTAGAACACTTAAGAAAGAAAGAATTTGGTTTTAAACAATAATTATAATGCTGGAAAATCCTTCATAGTCCAGAGAAAGGGCTATCAGGTAGAACATTTAAGAAAGAAATAATTTTGTTTTAAACAATAATTATAATGCTGGAAAATCTTTCATAGTCCAGAGAAAGGGCTATCAGATAGAACATTTAAGAAAGAAATAATTTTATTTTAAACAATAATTATAATGCTGGAAAATCTTTCATAGTCCAGAGAAAGGGCTATCAGGTAGAACATTTAAGAAAGAAAGAATTTTGTTTTAAACAATAATTATAATGCTGGAAAATCATTCATAGTCCAGAGAAAGGGCTATCAGGTAGAACATTTAAGAAAGAAAGAATTTTGTTTTAAACAATAAATATAATGCTGGAAAATCATTCATAGTCCAGAGAAAGGGCTATCAGATAGAACATTTAAGAAAGAAAGAATTTTATTTTAAACATTAATTACATTGCTGGAAAATCGTTCATAGTCCAGAGAACTATGAAAGATTTTCCAGCAATATAATTTTCCAGCAGCTATACCATTTAAGAAAGAAATAATTTCATTTTAAACATTAATAACATTGCTGGAAAATCGTTCATAGTCCAGAGAAAGGGCTAACAGATAGAACATTTAAGAAAGAAAGAATTTTGTTTTAAACAATAATTATAATCTGGAAAATCATTCATAGTCCAGAGAAAGGGCTATCAGACAGAACATTTAAGAAAGAAATAATTTTGTTTTAAACAATAATTATAATGCTGGAAAATCTTTCATAGTCCAGAGAAAGGGCTATCAGGTAGAACACTTAAGAAAGAAAGAATTTGGTTTTAAATAATAATTATAATGCTGGAAAATCCTTCATAGTCCAGAGAAAGGGCTATCAGGTAGAACATTTAAGAAAGAAATAATTTTGTTTTAAACAATAATTATAATGCTGGAAAATCTTTCATAGTCCAGAGAAAGGGCTATCAGATAGAACATTTAAGAAAGAAATAATTTTATTTTAAACAATAATTATAATGCTGGAAAATCTTTCATAGTCCAGAGAAAGGGCTATCAGGTAGAACATTTAAGAAAGAAAGAATTTTGTTTTAAACAATAATTATAATGCTGGAAAATCATTCATAGTCCAGAGAAAGGGCTATCAGGTAGAACATTTAAGAAAGAAAGAATTTTGTTTTAAACAATAAATATAATGCTGGAAAATCATTCATAGTCCAGAGAAAGGGCTATCAGATAGAACATTTAAGAAAGAAAGAATTTTGTTTTAAACAATAATTATAATGCTGGAAAATCTTTCATAGTCCAGAGAAAGGGCTATCAAGTAGAACATTTAAGAAAGAAAGAATTTTGTTTTAAACATTAATTACAATGCTGGAAAATCATTCATAGGCCAGAGAAAGGGCTATCAGATAGAACATTTAAGAAAGAAAGAATTTTGTTTTAAACATTAATTATAATGCTGGAAAATCATTCATAGTCCAGAGAAAGGGCTATCAGATAGAACATTTAAGAAAGAAAGAATTTTGTTTTAAACAATAATTATAATGCTAGAAAATCTTTCGTAGTCCAGAGAAAGGGTTATCAGGTAGAACATTTAAGAAAGAAATAATTTTATTTTAAACATTAGTTATATTTCTGGAAAACCGTTTTGAATTTTTTTGTTTGAACATCCTCTGTATTATACGCTCTATGAAAGCATGTTCCATAATTAATCAGACGTAGTACTCTTTGGGATACTGTAAATCGGGAGAAACGAGATTGTGTGATTACGGCTGTTAATTTGTAATACGCATTGATATCGAAACTGGATGTTCTGCTTCTTGTAAGTAAGGTGTCATGATTTCTTTGTTTCTTTAGAGTTCTAATTCTTTACATTTTATATCTGACCGCTGGCTTGAAAATGTCTTCAAGTTAGGAGCAAACGCTTGGCGACTTATACATATAACACACCAATGAGGCATTACGTTATGACCACCCCCAGCCTAAAGAAATGAGCGCGCCTGGAGACCGAACGGTGGCGCATGTGAAGTTCACACAGCAGTATGTATACAACCCGAGGACCTCCTTTTGGTGACTAGTGTTCGGAGTCAGGATGGGAAAAACTCCCAATTTATCGGAGTTTGATAAAGGACAAATTGTTTCACTCAGCCTCTGAACTACGCGGCGCGGCTTGTGGGTTGTTCACGTGCCGCTGTCGTGAATACGTATCAAAAGTGTTGCACAGATGGCCAAAGGACGAACCGTCGTCAAGCCGTGTGGCGTCCGCAGCTCAGTGATGTCAGAGGGGAGCGGAGACCGTGGCCCATTGTTCACAGCGACCGTAGGGCCACAGTGCGACAAATCACCCGCAGCTACAACAGGGGTGATCAGGGCAATGTGTCGCAGCACACAGTTCATCGCAGCCATCTGCGCATGGGCCTGCATTGACGAAGACCCAGTCGAGTCCCCATGCTCACTGCATGTCATCACAAACATCACATGAAATAGGCCCAAGATCATCGAGATTGGATCGTGGACGTTTGGAAGAAAGTGGCCTTTTTTGATGAATCAAGATTCCTGTTGCACCACGTAGACAGCCGAGTGCGGATACGCCGATTATAAACGGAGGCTATGGCACCTGGTAGCACTGTTGAGCGAAAACAGGGCGGCGGCGGTGGTGTTATTCTGTGGGCGATGTTTTCCTGGGACACTTTAGTCCCCATTATCCCAATAGCACAATCCCTGACAGCTGTCAGGTATCTTAACATCGTTTCGGACCAAGTTCACCCATTCATGTCAACTGTGATTCTTGCTGGTGATGTCCATTACCAACAGAATAATGCGCCATGCCACACTGCCAGAATCGTCAAGGAGGGATTAATACAGACATTTAACGTGGACCAGGAACATCAAACAAAGGTCTTCGCTCTTTCCACGTTTATAAGTGAGTCACGGAAAAATTCTCATTGGCCGCCACCGGGAGTCGAACCCAGGGTCTTCCAGTTACGCGCCGGATATGCTTCCGCTACACCACAGCGGCCTCCAATTCCTCCGGACTCACACACGCTAACTGCCAAGCCAATTTGGCAGGTTGCTTCTTGGAGCCCCGCACAATGCTGGAAAGAGCGAAGATCTTTGTTTGATGTTCCTGGTCCACGTTAAATGTCTGTATTAATTATTCATTCTCCTTCTAATTATTTCTTCAGTTGCTGCTTACCATCTTTGGTGAATCCCCAGCATTGTGCGGGGCTCCAAGAAGCAACCTGCCAACTTGGCTTGGCAGTTAGCATGTGTGAGTCTGGAGGAATTTGAGGCCGCTGTGGTGTAGCGGAACCATATCCGGCGCGTAACTGGAAGATCCTGGGTTCGACTCCCGGTGGCGGCCAACGAGAATTTTTCCGTGACTCACTTATAAACGTGGAAAGAGCGAAGATCTTTGTTTGACGTCAAGGAGTGGTTCGAGGAACATGCTGGTGACTTTCTGTTAATTCCCTGGCCTCCCAATTCATCTAACATGAACCCAATCGAACATTTCTGGTTCGACTCGGAAAAGCGGGTTTGAGCTAAATCACCACCACCCCGAAATGTACGGTAACTGGAGGACCTGCTGTTGACATTATGGTACCAGATACCCCAGGATACCTCTCGCCACCTCATCGAATCGATGCCTCGCCGAGTGGCCATCTTTTTGCAGGATAAAGGAGGCCCTACAGCTTATTAGGTATGACGTCATAATGTAATGACTCATAGGTGTATATTATATTACGTCACTGAATAAATGAATTTATATTAATTACTTTATAAGCGTTGGGTGCTTGCATAATTTTTGTAAATTTAACTGATATTCATTCTTTTATTCGTTGACATTTTTCTCTCCTTTAAACTCTGCGTAGAACAATTCTATTCGTGTTGCAAATGATTTCAAAGGCGTGCTCATTACACTTAAGAACTCGGTGTCATCTGTTTGTTTTGGGATTTTTTTTATAAGATTTAGTACCTCTTTCTGCTTTTCCTTAGGACCATTATTCATGCAGATGATGCATTCAAAACATTTGCTTGTGATGCTATTACTCTTCTTTAAAATAATGAATCATTTTTGTAAACAATTCGAGGAAGCCAACTCGCTACAACGCCGTTCAAGGTGACGCACTCTCTTCCATCCACACCCTCGTTTGACCTGATTTTGCTTAACTATACGAGAACAATATATACGACTACGACAAAGAATGGAATTTTGTAGCCAACGGTTTGTGACTTTATCTTCAATGACATTGTAAGAGAGACCAGTTTGCAAGTATTCGTCCCTTTGTACTAAACGTTCACTTGTTATTCCAGTGACGGATCTACAAATTTTGGACAGGGAAGACCGGGATTTTGACAAGGTTATTTACAGGCGCGGACACATGGGGTGTCCCTGAGAAAGCACCACAGTAGTTTTAGCACGTCTTTTGTAAGAAAAGAAAGAAAAGATCGTACTTATTGTTATCCTTTCATCGGTTCCTCTGAAGATACCCTATCTCTGCAGCTAAAATAATCCGATTTGAAAAAATTATTTTTGCGTTGAGAAGCTTGAAATGTGAGAATGGTGATCTTTGCATTCTGTTTTATTTGTTTTCGATGCACAACTTCTCCACAAGAAGGCATAAATGCGCATGATTTTGAATTCAAAATACATTTTATCTAGTGGCGTATCCTGGATCCAAGACCTAGGTCATCTCAACCCCCCCCCCCCCCCCCCCCCACCACCACCACCACCACCACCACCATCCCCTCCCTCGCACTCCCTCCTCCAGTACTGTTTTTTTTTAATTGTGAAGTTTAACTTTTAATTGTTAAGTAATATACGTAACATTTTTCTAAATTTTAGGTTCGTGCCATTGCTAAAATTATACCAAATAATTATGACGATTGGGATTTGAATACTTATTTATACATGAACTCCATTCTTCTTCTGAATACTTTATTTGTACATGAACTCCATTCTTCTTTCCTTTTGTGTGAACTTGAGTGTTACGTTTTCATAAAATATTTCTTTCGAGTACTTTTCCATATTTAAGAAGAATTTTTTCTATACTGACAAAACAGCCAAGTTTTTAGAATGTGCATATCCTTGTGTCCCTTCATGTTGGACGTTTGCCTTAGTGGTAATGGCGTCTACCAACAGGACAATGCGTCATGCAGTGTCGCTAAGGAGGTAAGTTACTGGTTTCACGAACACGACAGTGACGTCTCCGTTCTCCCTTGGCCGGCGAAATCACCCGACCTCAATCCCATAGAGCCCTTGTGGGACTACTTTGATCGACAGGTTCAACGTGCCGACCCACAACCACGTCATTTCCGGGACCTCCGTGCCCTGCTGCAATCCGAATGGGCACGTGTGACTCGAACAACCTTCCAGGGACTCATTAAGTCTATGCTGCGCGGTCTCGCCGCTGTCATCTGGGCCAAGAGTGGTTATTCCCATTATTACTGATACCACCGTGTATATCGTATTTTTGTCGCTATCTCTGCTTCTAAGAGTCCAATTTGAAAACTTCTCTCTTTAACGCAGAGTGTTTCCAGTGTGAAATGTTTCCCATATAATTTAAAACATTTCTTAACGAACAAGTACTATCTCACCAGAAAGCGCGAGTTCAGCTTTCCATTTGCAGCATGTTTGAAGCAAAATCTGAGGGACTAAAAAGCCGATTCGTAAAAAATATTTTTAGTCAGATATCACTAACTAAGAAAGCATTATGGTGCATTTTGTTTAATATTTTGCATGTATTTTCTTCCCAAAATAATGCTCAGTTTCGCCACTAGGGGCTTAAATGTTTAATATCGGGTTGTCGGAAAAGTCCTGACGTATTTTGGCACCCGATGGCGGCAGGGCTGTTTTGGAAGTACTAGAGGCATGCGCAGCTATGTAATCGCTATGGCATTCGACAGGTGTCAGTTCTAGCTGCAGTCTAAAAGGAATAGTGAACGATTTGGCTGATTTGCGGAGATTTGACATCAAGTTGAAGATGGAAGACCAAACTGTGCATTTTCGCCATATTTTACTGTTTTACTTCCGTAAAGGGAAGAACGCGCGTCAAGCTTGTGAAAAGTTGCGTAAAGTGTACGGTGATAATACTCTATAAGTACGTCAGTGCCAGCGGTGGTTCGCAAACTTCCGTGCTGGTGATTTTGACCTCAACGATGCTCCTCGGTCCTGGAGGCCAACAGAGGTTGATGATGACCAAATCAAGGCATTGATCGAGTCAAACCCACGTTAGACGACACGAGAGATTGTAGACACATTGCACGTCCATCATTCAAGCGTTCACGACCACCTAAAGAAGCTGGGATACGTAAGGAAGCTCGATGTGTGGGTTCCTCATGAACTCAAAGAAGCTCAATTGTCGGCGCCTATAAACATCTGCGATATGCTCATTAAACGTCAGGAAAGCAGTCCTTTTTTTAAGCGACTGATAACTGGTGAAGAAAAATTGAATTGTGTACAACAATGTGCTGCGCAAACGGTCTTGGTCCCGACGTGCTGCTTCGCCTCAAACGACATCCAAAGCAGACATTCATCAGCGAAAGATTCTGGTCTCAGTGTGGTGGGATTTTAAAGGTGTCGTGTTTTTCGAGTTCCTACCACGGAGCCAAACAATCAATTCGAATGTGAACTGTCGGCAATTGGACAGTTTGAACGAATCCCTTATCCAGAAATGTCCAGAGCTCGTTCATCGTAAAGGTGCTGTGTTCCATCACGACAACGCGAGACCACACACAAGCTTGATCACCCGTCAAAAATTATTGGAGCTTTCTTGGGATGTGTTGCCACACACAGCATACTTGCCTGACCTTGCGCCGTCAGACTTCTACTTGTTTCGCTCTCTTCAACAGTCCTTGCGTGGTATAACGTTCATTTCAGATGAGGCTGTAAATCAGCAGCTTGTAGAGTTTTTCGCCACGAAAGACAGGTTCTTCTATGAACGAGGCATTCTGCAGCTCACTGAAAGATTGCAAAAGGTTATTGAACAAAACGGGAATTATATCATTGATTGATCTTTGTTCTTTCTATCAATAAATGAACTTTGCAAAACATGGCTAAAATACGTCATGACTTTTCCGACAACCTATGTTTTTCTCGATATCTGTGGTTCTAAATGCCCGATTTAAAATATTCTTTTAACAGTGGATGCCATTTGTCCTGAGGAACACTTTGAGTTTGTATTAGAGGAGTTTTTTTTTTTTCTTTTTTTTTTTGGAGTTAACAGTTCTGTCTCGAGGTGGTGTATGTGTACTTCTATCGGCAGCAATAACTGCATTTCAAAAATCGCTATTGAGAAATTCGTCTTTTTGCGGCATGCCTTTCGTTACAATGGAGATGAGGAGCATTATTTTCTTTAAGTAAGTCACAGCTTTTCCGCTAGAGGCGTAAAGGTCGAAACTTTTCGTTCTATCTCTACTTCCGGGAGCCGTATTTGAAAACTTGTTTTTTCTTAGCATAGCTTTTTCCACGAAAATTATTTTTCGCCTATTTTGAAATTTTCCGTTGTGCAACGTTCTGCCGCTAGATGGCGTAGAGTTACATCATGTTTCGTTCTTCATGTATATTTCTTCTCTTACGTGTTCGATTTGAAAATCTATTTATCTCCGTTACTCTGCTATGAGAAACTTCTCTTGCGCCATTTGTTCATTTTCGTAACGTATTTTTAAGCCACTGGTGAAAAGGTAAGTAGCTGCTTCTATTTTTGGATTTTTGATCGATTGCCGGAATTCGGTTGATTTTTTTAACTGATTGCATTTTACTTTAACCCTTTAAGAGGGCGATGTATCTGGACCAAATGCAGTAAAACTTCGGAATAGTGGACATCGAAGGGGAAAGGAAAACTGTCCCTTATATAGAAGTGTCCACTATTGGGTAAAACTTCCGAATAGCGGACATCGAAGGGAGAAAAAACTGTCCGTTATTTAGAAGGGTCCGCTATTGGATAAAACTTCCGAATAGTGGACATCGAAGGGGAAAGAAAAACTGCCTGTTATTTAGAAGTGTCTGCTATTGGGTAAAACTTCCGTATAGTAGACATCGAAGGGGAAAATAAAACTGCCTGTTATTTAGAAGTGTCTGCTATTGGGTAAAACTTCCGAATAGCGGACGTTGAAGGGGAAAGAAAAACTGTCCGTTATTAAGAAGTGTCCGCTATTATGTAAAACTTCCGAATAGTGGACATCGAAGGGGAAAGAAAACTGCCTGTTATTTAGAAGTGTCTGCTATTGGGTAAAACTTCCGTATAGTGGATATCGAAGGGGAAAATAAAACTGCCTGTTATTTAGAAGTGTCTGCTATTGTGTAAACCTTCCGAATAGCGGACATCGAAGGGGAAAGAAAAACTGTCCGTTATTTAGGAGGGCCTGCTATTGGGTAAAACTTCCGAATAGCGGACATCGAAGGGGAAAGGAAAACTGTCCGTTATTTAGAAGGGTCCGCTACTGGGTAAAACTTCCGAATAGCGGACATCGAAGGGGAAAGAAAAACTGTCCGTTATTTAGAAGTGTCCGCTATTGGGTAAAACTTCCGAATAGTGGACATCGAAGAGGAAGGAAAAACTGCCTGTTATTTAGAAGTGTCCGCTATTGGGCAAAACTTCCATATAGTGGACATCGAAGGGGAAAGAAAAACTGTCCATTATTTAGAAGGGCCTGCTCTTGGGTAAAACTTCCGTATAGTGGACATCGAAGGAGAAAGAAAAACTGCCTGTTATTTAGAAGTGTCTGCTATTGGGTAAAACTTCCAAATAGTGGACATCGAAGGGGAAAGAAAAACTGCCTGTTATTTAGAAGTGTCTGCTATTGGGTAAAACTTCCGTATAGTGGACATCGAAGGAGAAAGAAAAACTGCCTGTTATTTAGAAGTGTCTGCCATTGGGTAAAACTTCCGAATAGCGGACATTGAAGGGGAAAGAAAAACTGTCCGTTTTTTTAGAAAGGCCCGCTATTGGGTAAAACTTCCGATTAGTGGACATTGAAGGGGAAAGAAAAACTGTCCGTTTTTTACAAGGGCCCACTATTGGGTAAAACTTCCGATTAGTGGACATCGAAGGGGAAAGGAAAACTGTCCGTTATTTAGAAGGGTCCGCTCTTGGGTAAAACTTCCGAATAGTGGACATCGAAGGGGAAAGAAAAACTGTCCGTTATTTAGAAGGGTCCGCTATTGGGTAAAACTTCCGAATAGCGGACATCGAAGGGGAAAGGAAAACTGTCCGTTATTTAGAAGGGTCCGCCATTGGGTAAAACTTCCGTATAGTGGGCATCGAAGGGGAAAATAAAACTGCCTTTTATTTAGAAGTGTCTGCTATTGGGTAAAACTTCCGAATAGCGGACATCGAAGGGGAAAGGAAAACTGTCCGTTATTTAGAAGGGTTCGCTATTGGGTAAAACTTCCGAATAGCGGACATCGAAGGGGAAAGGAAAACTGTCCTTTATTTAGAAGGGTCCGCCATTGGGTAAAACTTCCGAATAGTGGACATCGAAGGAGAAAAGAAAAACTGCCTGTTATTTAGAAGTGTCTGCTATGGGTAAAACTTCCGTATAGTGGACATCGAAGGAGAAAGAAAAACTGCCTGTTGTTTAGAAATGTCTGCTATTGGGTAAAACTTCCGTATAGTGGACATCGAAGGAGAAAGAAAAACTGCCTGTTATTTAGAAGTGTCTGCTATTGGGTAAAACTTCCGAATAGCGGACATTGAAGGGGAAAGAAAAACTGTCCGTTTTTTAGAAGGGCCCGCTATTGGGTAAAATTTCCGAATAGTGGACATCGAAGGGGAAAGGAAAACTGTCCGTTGTTTAGAAGGGTCCGCTATTGGGTAAAACTTCCGAATAGTGGACATCGAAGGGGAAAGAAAAACTGTCCTTTATTTAGAAGGGCCTGCCTGCTATTGGGTAAAACTTCCGAATAGCGGACATCGAAGGGGAAAGGAAAACTGTCCGTTATTTAGAAGGGTATGCTAGTGTGTAAAATTTTCGAATAGCGGGCATCGAATGGGAAAGAGAAACTGTCCGTCATTTAGAAGTGTCCGTTATTGGGTAAAACTTCTGAATAGCGAACATCGAAGGGGAAAGAAAAACTGTCCGCTATTGAGAAAGCCATGCTTTTTGACAGTATACATGTACTATGTTTATAACGTAAAAGCAGTTTAAAAGATAAGTAAATATAAGTATGTAAATGCAATACATAGAGCAAACTTGTACTAACCTTTATTAAAAAATATCCATCAGAACCTCAGAAGCAAAATAATCAAGTGTTGTTGTTTGTCTATTACATTCTTGTGAAATTTTGTCTTCTAAATGAATTTCTAGTCAGCCGCCTGGAGCTTTGAATTCTGTGGATCCTAATTCAATTGCGATTTCTAAAGCCTTTTGAAGAATCAAAGTCCCTGATAGAGAAATGCTGTTGGCTCTAGCTCGCCAAAATCATTCTTAGGTAAGAGTGTCCACAGCTAAGCCATCAATTCTAGGGAAAGCTCTCTTAATTTTCTGGTTGTCACTACGATCTTGCCAAGACTTCAAGATTTCACTTACTAGCATTTTTCCAATGCCCAGTTTATCTTCTAAAACGCACACACTTAATCTTTCCTTTTCACTCAACTCTACTATTTCAACTTTTTCTTTAAGAGTCAAATGGTTACGTTTGTGCAACATTTCAAAATGGATGTTTGAGTAATCTTAGCTTCACAGCTCCCTTGATGTGAAAAAACTGCATGATTATTGCAATCAAATGTTATTTCTAGTAATCTGGACTTGAAATGGATCCCTGTGCACTGACCTTGACCTTATCAAACAACGAAAAGTGAGTCCCTCCCACTCACACCTGAATTGTGTTTGCGTGTGTTTCAATCCGATTACCGTTTCCGAATTAGCCGGCCTTGGACGCTGGTTCCCGTTTCTCAGGTCTCACCCAATTGAAAGCACCTGAAGAGCTTCAAGGCAGTTTCTCCTGGTCAGATGTACGTATGCAAAAGAGAAGATCGGACCGGCTGGTGAGTACGAACACTAATCCTTTTTCCAGCGATTTCAGGCACTTACCAGGGGTACGTATAACACTTAGAACCTTAAAATGTTCTAGACCTAGGGAACAAAGATAGAGAATGAGGAAGGGTAAAATAACAAAAAGGAAAAATATTGCGAGTTTGGGCGAATCACACCCCTAGGAATTCCTAGAATCGAAAGCAAATTGTCCGTTGTCCGCATCCGTTATTTATTGGGTTGTCGGAAAAATCATGACGTATTTTAGTCATGTTTTTCAAAGGTCATTTATTGATTGAAAGAACAAAGATCAATCAATGATATAATGCCCGTTTTGTTCGATAACCTTTTGCAATCTTTCAGTGAGCTGCAGAATGCCTCGTACATAGAAGGACCTGTCTTTCGTGGCGAAAAACTCTACAAGCTGCTGATTTACAGCCTCTTCTGAATTGAACGTTATACCATGCAAGGACTGTTGAAAGAGAGCGAAACAAGTGGAAGTCTGACGGCGCAAGGACAGGCGAGTATGCTGGGTGTGGTAACACATCCCACCCAAGCTCCAATAATTTTTGGCGGGTGATCAAACTTGTGTGTGGTCTCGCGTTGTCGTGATGGAACACAACACCTTTACGATGAACGAGCTCTGGACGTTTCTGGATGATGGATTCGTTCAAACTGTCCAATTGCCGACAGTACACATTCGAATTGATTGTTTGGTTCCGTGGTAGGAGCACGAAAAACACGATACCTTTAAAATCCCACCACACTGAGACCAGAATCTTCCGCTGATATGAATGTCTGCTTTGGATGTCGTTTGAGGCGAAGCATCACGTCGGGACCAAGACCGTTTGCGCAGCACATTGTTGTACACTATACACTTCTCTTCACCAGTTTTCAGTCGCTTCAAAAAAGGATCGCTTTCCTCACGTTTAATGAGCATATCGCAGATGTTTACACGCGCCAACAATTGAGCTTCTTTAAGTTCATGAGGAACCCACACATCGAGCTTCCTTACGTATCCCAGCTTCTTCAGGTTATCGTGAACGCTTGAATGATGGATGTGCAATGTGTCTTCAATCTCTCGTGCCATGTAATGCGGGTTTGACTCGATCAATGCCTTGATTTGGTTGTCATTATCCTCGGTGGGCCTCCCGGACCGAAGAGCATCGTTGAGGTCAAAATCACTAGCACGGAATTTTGCGAACCACCGACGTTCTTGTTGAGCATTATCGCCGTACACTTTACGCAACTTTTCACAAGCTTGACGCGCGTTCTTCCCTTTACGGAAGTAAAACAGTAAAATATGGCGAAAATGCACAGTTTGGTCTTCCATCTTCAACTTGATGTCAAATCTCCGCAAATCAACCAAATCTCTGACTATTCCTTTTAGACTGCAGCTAGAACTGGCACCTGTCGAATACCATAGCGACACCAGAGCTGCGAATGCCTCTAATACTTCCAAAACCGCCCAACCGCCATCGGGTGTCAAAATACGTCATGACTTTTCCGACAACCCATAGAATGTTCGCTATTAAGAAGTGAATGTCCCATAAGAAGCCATGCATTTTTGCAAGGGAATAAAAAATTGTCCGTTATTAAGAAGTGTCCGTTTATGGAAGTTTCACTGTAGTACCTAAAATGTTCTGCACTCCTCAAACAGAAATGTTCCCATAGAGACCGAGTTTTACGAAAGCTACTTCCAAATAAATCCTTCACTTTCATCTCAAAAGTACCGGGTATAAACCTACCAAAGGTGATGAGGTATTATCTGGTACACAACACTTCCAATCCGCGGAAAAATGGATGGGCTAGTCCCGTGACAGCAAGGAATGATGTCGAAGAGCTTGTGCTCCTGACATGGACATCATGCCAGTGGGTAGAAACAAATGACTCAGACATCTCTCTCCTTTCTTAGGTTCGCCGCCATTGTTACAGTCTTTTTAGCAGGTAATCAATCAAAAAGGATTAGTGTCAATCTTCCACATTGAATAACAAAACTAACGAGAAAGCACGGCTTTCTGATGCGCAGTTTCAGCATTCGTTCTAGCCGCATTCGGCGCACTTCTCAGACAGCGAATATATTCGTTCGAGCTGATTTCAGCTCATTTTTGCTAACCCCAGTTAATTAGCTCCAGTCGGTTAAAGGGTTAAAAAAACTTTGATAAATTTAATTCACCTCAGAAAGGCTCCAAAAGACAAGATCATTGCAACCAAAAATTTGGTGTGATTTTTCTTGTTTTATGCTTTAATCACCATCGATGATCTTCGAGTGCTGCTTACCCTTGTTTTAACTTTGGAGTGCTAGCGTGAAGCCACGAATGGAAAATTTCCTTCAGTGACATGGCAAAAATGGCTGCAACGCATTTCAATGAAGCTAAACGTGATTGTAAGAGTTAAGATGAAGTATTCATAGACGCCAGGATGAAAATGAGTGGCAGAGCAACGTGCGCTGATGGCAGAGAATGAAATCAGCAAGAGACTGCTTCAAAACAATTCATTGCTGATGAGGCTCTGACTCTGGCGGAAACGTTGCGAAATGCCATCTGTACTCTAAATCAACCTAAGGATGTGCTATTGTGAAAGGTAGGATGCCGCTCACCGAGTTTTCGGGGGAACTGAACAGGGGCGTAGCAATTCAAAAATCATGGGGTGAGCTCAAGTAGTTTCATACCCAAACACCGAAAATAATGGGTAATATAGGATAATCAATTAATAAATAAGCGTTAGTTATCAATAATTCATTATTTAGAATAATTCCATAAATTCATTGATAAATTAACAATTTTATTGATTATTAAAATAGTGATTTACAAAATTTTTATACAAAATCTTACGTAATGTGGAGGGCTATATATTTGTTAAATGTGGTTAATGTGAAATAGAACACTTTTCTCTCAGTGTTCAATTTCTCGGGTTGATTTATAAAGGCGCAATTTCAAAGTTAGTTATTTTGTGAAATAAATAAGTGCAGAATATTGAAAATGTAAATTTGTGCTAGTACTTTTATAAAATTACGCTTATATATTTTAGCATCATTGTTCAAGGTAACTGCGCTTCGCCGCCATTGCTTTCCAAATGTGGATCCTGTATTTACTTCTACTTCTCGACGAATGTTCAGCTTCACAAGTCCAGAAAGTCGAGAATTAGACATTGTGTTTCGAAGATTCAGTTTCTGGCACCTGAGAGTAGAAAATACACTTTCTGGAAAGGCTGTTGAGACACGAAGTGTTGGTAGAATTTTTAGTAATTTCTTGATATTGGGGTTAAAACAAAACAAAAAAATCAGCAGCTTCACAACTTGATAAGGATTCAATCGCAGTGACTGGTTTTTCCTCTTGTCTTATTGTTAATAAAGGCATCTTCCAGAAGGGTGAGCGACAGCGAGTAAACCCTGCAGGTGTATTGCTTGCACGTGGAAAAATGTGCCAATGAAACGAATTCAAAGAGATTCGAAAAAATACGCAAATTCGTTGAAAAAAAATGTGATTTGTCAGTTTTTTATCGGTTTTCCAGATTCATCTTGATATTTTTAATGAACAAGATTTAAAATTCGGCTTTAAGAGAGAAAAAGAAATCATGGGGTTCGACGTTCAAAAAAAAAATGAACTTTGATATCTAATGGGAGGGGCTTGAGCTCCCTGAGCCCCTCCCTTTCCTACGCCACTAGAACAGAAGAACGGTACCAATCAGCGTAGCTTCGTCTTCCCATTTATGGCTTTATGATATAACAGCTCTCTCTCTCTACCTATGTCTCTCCCTTTCTGTGTCTCTCTCAGTCTCTACCTCTCCCTCTCTCTCCCACCCTCACCCTTTCCTCGCTCCCCTTCCTCTCTCTCTCTCTCTCTCTCTCTCTCTCTCTCTCTCTCTCTCTCTCTCTCTCTATGTCTTTCTCTTTCTGTGTCTCTCTCCGTCTCTACCTCTCCCTCTCTCTCCCACCCTCTCCCTTTCCTCGCTCCCCTTTTTCTCTCCCTCTCTCTCTCTCTCTCTACCTATGTCTTTCTCTTTCTGTGTCTCTCTCCCACCCTCTCCCTTTCCTCGCTCCCCTTCCTCTCTCTCACTGTCTCTCTCTATGTATATATCTCCCTCCCTCCCTCTCTCAATCTGTCTCTCCCTCTTTCTTCCTCTGTCTATCCCTCTTTCTCTGCCCCCTCTCTCTCTCGGTTTCTCCCTCCCCTTCCTCTCTCTCTTTCTCTCACTCTCTCTCCGTCTCTCCCTCTATGTCTGTCCTTCTCTCTCTCTCTCTCTCTCTCTCTCTCTCTCTCTCTCTTTCTCGCCCTCTCTCTCCCTCTCTCTCTTTCTCTGTCTCCCCGTCTCTCCTTCTCTGTCTCTCTCTGTCTCTTCCTCTCTCTCTTCCTCTCTCTATGTCTCCCTCTCTGTCTCTCTCTCTCTCTCTCTCTGTCTCTCCCTCTCCCTCTCTCTTTCTCTCTCTCCCTCTCTCTTTCTCTCATAGCTGCTTAAGTACATCCCCTTCGCATTCCCTGATTTCCAATTTATTGTGTGTGTATGTTGAGAATGTTGGAGGTCTTCTATCGCTTCCACCATGTCCCCCTCCCCTTCATGTTACGTGTATTTAGATTTGGACGGTCGGCGGCAGAAAGTGCGTAGCTTTAGACTGAGTAAATTCTCATGCGAAATCTAGTTCTAAAACGCTCTGCCATTTTGTAAATTTGTCTTAGACATTTTGTCCGATAAACTCGGGACTAAACAAAAACGCATTTTGAGCAATAATACTGTTGCTAGGATTCGCTTGTCGAAGCAACCGGCATTCATGTTTAGCGAATCTGGAGGTTAAGAATCTTATCCCGTGTTTGCCTGGAGAAGCAGATAAATCATGAAAGAAATACGGGATTACGCCCTATAAATTTGTATTATATGGCGTAATCCCGTATTTCTTTCATGAATACTGTTGCTTTTCGCTCTAAACGCTACGGACTACTTTTCGTGGCGGAAGTAGCTGTTCCGTACCTTCCACAATATTACTCTCTTAGGTTGACTCAATATATAATACAGTGCATTCTTGTCCCTAGAGCATGCCCTTCCTGGACCCACAAAAGATTTTAATTTTCCTTGACGACGTTTCATAATTACTTTTCCTTACATTCCACTGCAATCGAATCTGATGCTTCGTTTCTTTGGCCTTAAATCTCAAACTAACGCAGCAAAATACATTTCTTTGAATCAAAACTCTGTATGATAAGTAGAGAACGATAAATTATTGCAACGAATATACAGAGAAGATATACACTGCTTACAGGTTGTTTTTTTTTTTTTTTGGAGGTTAACGATCACAGTGAGCAATTATACTCGGGGCAAGGCTAACGTGACTATGGAGTTAAAGAACATGGATATGTAAATGTTGTACGAACGCACATCATAAAATGAAAAGATCGCAGTTTCGGTCGCGTTTCTAAAAAATGCATGTATTCGCATTTTGGCGACGTCATTGTCACTGCTATTTTGCTTCCGAGAGGCTATTTACTGAGAGCGGGAGTGAAGAATTGTGTTAGTCTGAGGGTACGTTGGGAGATAATGGTTTGGCGATTAAGCTTGTTCCTTTCTTCGTGGTTACTGTTTTAAAATAATCATTCATAAATCATTTGTCTGGTGGTCGGCAAGGTTGAGAAGGTGTGAGATTTGAAGGGGGGACATCGTGATGGAACGCGGAAAGTTTTCTTTTGTATTGCCTTAAGTCCCCCTTAGGGAGAACGGTCCGCGCCACATGGCACCCAATTAGTGCGCGAAAAAATACTGATACACAAGAGATATCTTGTCGGTGAATCGGTTTCACAGCATTCACAGTGTGATCAGGTTAGTTCTGCCCCGAGTACGGATGGCCTATATAAGCAGTCACCCGTCCTTGTTTCAAGGCCACTAATTCCAGGGAAAGGAGAGAGCCAGTAACGGGAACACAAATACAACACCCATGCCTCACCGGGATTCGAACCCGTACCAGTGCTTAGACAACTACGGTACCGGAGTTACTGCTATTCCAAAATTCAAAGCACGTTCCTCCCCAAACACTTCGATTAACGGATCACATACTTTAACAGCAGCTTTAACAGCAGCTTTAATGCTGGGTTATTTTTTTCGTTTAAAAAGTTCAGAAAAAACAAAAGCTTCACCTAGATATTTTTAACATTATCTGCTTAAAACCCAACATTAAAGATCCCCTGTAAAAGTTAATTATTACGGTTTGTATGACGTAAACTCTAAATAATGTTCCTTTTGAGTTACCGTGTTTTCAAGCAAATTTTGTTTCTTCTTGTCAAACGCTTTCTTACCTGACGACACATTATTTTATTTTCCTCGAAGAACTTTTTTACGCTTTCTAACCGTAGATTGAACAAGCGTATATGTTCCAGCTAAATCCCTTTGTCTGTCTGTTAGTCTGTCCCTCCGCACGATAACTTGCGTAAAAATGGTTCGTTTTCGATGAAATTTTAGTATGTTGTAGGGAACCACTCAGGGACAAAACCCTATTAAAAATGGATTAACTGGAGTCAAAAGTCAGTTAACCCATGTTTATCGCCCATGTTAACCCATGTGCATCTGCAACGACGCCTCCAGTTCCCATAGGACTAACGTTTTTGGACTGTGGAAGAGTGAAAAAAGTTTGTCTTCTCCGATGAATCCAGGTTTCTACTCCACAGAAGTGACGAGCGGTGGCGGATATGACGTCAGACACACTAGAACCAACACACGGACACGCTTGTCGGTCAAGTACAGACCGGCGGTGGCACTGCGCATGTCTCGGGGTTGTTTTCAGGGTATGACCTGGGACCGCTAGTACCACTGGATGGGTCCCGGAACGCCAATGGTTACCTGTCCATCCTCGCTGACCACATGCATCCTTTGATATTTGACGTTTACCCTGGTGGTGATGGTGTCTACCAATAGGAAAATGCGCCGTGTCATGTCGCTAAGGGGGGTGTGACTGGTTCCAGGAACACGACAACTATGTCCCTTCTTCGTTGACCGGCGGGATCGCCGGACCTCAATCCATAGAGCACTTGTGAGAATATTCGAATCGACAGGTTCGATATGCCGACTCACCATCACGTCGCCTCTGGTACCTCCGAGCTCTTCTGCAGTCCGAATGGATACGTGTGCCTCGGGCAACCTTCCAGGGCCTCATTGCGTCCATGCCACGCCGTCTCGCCGCTGTTATCCGGTCTAAGGGTGGTTATTCTCTTTATTAGGTAGGTGGTCATATTATTCTAATACGACTGTGTATGTGTTCACAAAATTCCACAAACCATTGCAACACGATGCAGTTAAGCGTAAACCTTAAACATGCAGCAAACGTAGACTAAAACGTTATAAATACACTGAAGTGCCAGAAAAACTGGTACACCTGTCTAATACTTGGTTGGTCCCCCACGGGAGCGCAGGACAGAAGAAATACGACGGGGCTTGGACACCACCAGCTTCTGGAAATATGCTGTAGGCAATGCACATCATACTTCGTGCAGAGCGTTCCACAATTCGGGTGCATTCCGAGGTCTCTGATTCCCGTGTTCGATAGCGCGTTGCATGGCATCCCAAAGGCGTTCTATCACGTTCAGATCTGGGGATTTCAATGGGAATGGCAACACCCCAAACTCAGATGAATGCTCCTCAAACCATAATGTGGCGTCCCGACACTTGTGTGTAGGTGCATTGTTCTGCTGAAACAGGCCCAACTCATCAACATGAATACAGGACATGAACGGATGTACCTCGTCAGAAAGGACGCGCACATAGCGTTGGCCTGTCACACGTTTGTAGACGCTATAGGGGTCCAAGTGAAGTTCAGCTAAACACACCCCATACCCTTACGGACCCCCCACCAGCCGGTACAGTTCCCTGTTAACAGGCGTGATCCATGGCTTCATGGGGTTTGCGTCACACACGAATCCTTCCATCTGCACGATACAGTTGGAAACGCGACTCGTCAGACCAGGCTACTTGTTTCCAGTGAGCAAGTGTCCAGTGGCGGTTTTGCCGTGCCCAAGTGAGGCGCATAGCTCTGTGTCGTGCACCCATCAAGAGGACTCGAGTTGGGCGTCGGCTCCCAAAGCCCATATCGTGCAGGGTACGTTGCACAGTCCGGACGCTGATGCTTGTTGAGGCTCTAGGATTGAATTCCGATGATACCTGCGAGAGTGCCGCGTGAAACGATTCTTGACAGCCGACGATGATCACGTTCACCCAATGTCTTTTGACGGCCACACTGGTATCGTAGGTTGGAGGTTTTGCCGGAATTCCTGTGGTCACGGTACACCCTTGCAATGGTCGTCCGTGAAAATCCAAACTTCGTTTCTACCTCCGAAATACTATGGACCATCTCACGAGCGCCTACTATGACACCGTGTTGAAAATCGCTTAAATCGTTATTACTTCTCATTCTCATGCCGAAAACAGCTCTGACAGCTGGCAAGGATGTCTATCGCTTTATATACGCTCTGGCGGACGCAACTGAGTGCGCGCATAGGTGATGTTGCTATGTATTTCGCATAAGCTCGTCTGTACCAGTTTTTCTGGCACTTCAGGGTTTCAAGTAATTGGAATAAAATGAAGAGACAAACATGTAGAGACAATAATTTATTTTTCCCCTACAGAAGACGAATTTTCTTAATTTTTTTATATTCTAACATTTATTCTTCCCCGTGCATTTATAACATCTGCCGAAAAATGTGGAATAAATTTATATTTAGTCTGTGACGTTTAAAAGATGTGGTGAGCGAGACCCAGATGACCAGCAAGACCGTGATGTCCAACCACGGTGTTGTAGGAGTAAGCTCCAAGAGGAGCAGCGTAGGAGACTGCAGCTGCAGCAGGAGCCAGAAGAGGAGCATGAGCCAATGCTGGGGCTCCGAAGATGGCGGCCTTGTTGATGGTGACGGCAGCAGGATCCTTGGGTTCGACTCCAGGTTCGTTGGTCTTGACATCAGCGCGGAATCCAGCGGCATCGGCGACGTAGTTGACGACACGGGCTCTTCCGTCAGCGGCACTCAAACCATAAGAACCGGCAACAACTCCGGCGGCGTTTCCGACTTCCTTGCGGAAGGTACCACCGCTAGCGTGTCCCTCATTGTAGCCGAATGCGTAGTTTCCAAGACCCTGGAAAGGAAATTTGCATTTTATAATTTAACTAGGTGAATATCCGTCAATAATGACGGAAGGAAATGAGATGAGTAATTTTTTCATAACATGTATTATTTTTGCTTGTGATGTCCAAATGTAAAAGTATGTTTCATGAACATTACAACAATAAAAAAAAGTGTATTGTTTCAGGAAGGGATTCGACAATTAAAATAATCCAAGCGCTCGCATTTTCCCAGTGTTTGTTCGCCGCATATCACATGTTTCTATAAGCAGCTGATGAAACATCGAAAACAAATCACATCAGCCAGTCGCAATATTTCCGACATAGTTTCTCTTTCATGAAATCGTTAGACAGCAAGCCTTGTCAGTGGTTCACGTCTTTCAAAACTCCTCAAAAAATGCATAGTATTCCTAGAGCGCCATTGTTTCACTTACTGTAAAAGAAAAATTACGCAGATATCAAGCAACTACGTTCACTTGTTCCTGATGTTGCCAGATTGCAGAAAAGTGTTAAAAATAGTAATAGCATTTTCAGAAATTTGGAATTACGCAGTTGCAAATGTTGAAATGTTTTATGGTACTTCATGCTCAGAACAGTTTTTTTTCTTTTCTTTTCTTTTTCTTCATTTCTTCTTCATTTCCTTTACAAATATAAATAACAGAATACCTGGATTCGGAGAAAAATATTTAGTTATATCCTGAGAATTCCGTGGTTTAAGAAAAAGAAAGTTTCCAAATCATACTTCTTTGGCATACACATCGTATTATAGTAACGCACTGTAACCTACTATATTGGAACTCTCAATTTTTAGATTTAAATGAGAAAAGAAAGTGGTTTGACGACCTAAAATAATAATTTTAGGTTCGGAAGGAGAATCTTAAAAGTAAATTTCATACGATAGGATTCTAAATGAAAATTTCTGTATGTCGTTTATAAACGACAAAGTGGAACAAAGATTCTTGAGGTAACGATTTCCTGTTTCTAAAGAGCTGTTCGTGGGACGAAAATGGTGTGAAGAAGAGCATCTCTGACGTCATGTCAGAATGATTTGGTTTTTCCACGTTTCATGTCCATATATTTTTTCATGTCACTCATGTCAGAATGATTTGGTTTTCCCACGTTCCTGCCCCGTATAAAGTTGTACTCCAAATATAGCACTTAATAAGCCTTTCCCTTAAATTTTTATTCCTTTTAATCCTAAACAAATTTTTCTTGTTGTAAAATGCATATTTTCCTTTATTAATACTTTCTTTTATTTCCATGTCACATTTTCCAATTTCTTGGATTTTGAGGTATTTGTATAGTCTCACTCGACTATCTCCATTCATCATCACCTCCACGTTTCCTGGTCTCCTGGACACTCTCATTACCTGGGAGAGTAGGAGACCCCCACTGCAAGATAGAAAATAAAGCAAATAGAAAAGATTCACCCCTAGCTCTCGAATACTCTAATAGCATTGGGGGAAGGAACAAGAAGAAAAAGAAGTAAGAAGAAGAAGAGCCAAAGGATTACTGGCAGAATAAAGACAAATAAATAATAAGTAACTTTTTCTCGACGCTTACTTGAATGACTCCTATTTCACTGTAGGTGAAGGTTTTACGTAGTGGTCAGTCAGCTATACTTGCACGAACATTAAAAGTTATACTATTTTTGAAAAATTAAATTCATTTATTATATTTATCTATTTATTTATTTAAAGGTAAAACTTGAAGGAAACACTGAATTTAGCTGAATCAAGAGAACAAACTGGATTCAAGAACGGCTGTTGTAGCATTATAGATAATACTCATGTACTGAGAGAACTAATTGAAAAAAAAATACGAACTCCTATTGTGTACGGTTTTTTACTGTTTATGGAAAGACTTTTGATTCTGTGAAACCATCAGTAGTTACAATGTTTTCGAAATCTTGCGATATTGAAGATTGTGACGAATGCGTAAAATGGACAGTGAAGTAGCGATAATTTGCCGGCGTAGTTCAAACGGTAAAACATCTGCTCTGTATTAGGAAAATCTGGGTTAGAATCCCAGTGTTGGAAAAGGATAGGCTGTAAGATTGATACATCAACAACATTAATAACATCTGTGAAATTGCAAGTGCAAAGATTCGACTGTTAGAGAACAAACACATCACTGATAAATATTGGAAAGAGGCTGAGATAACGTGATGGCATATTTCGAAACTCTTCAGAGCCGCATTGCCGTATATCGTTTAATTATTGAACTGCGAAAACAAAGGAATCAAGATTAATGGAAATTATTTAACCCACCTTTGTTTTGCTGAAAATATTTTTGCAAGTACCCCTCAGAGCAACAGTGCATGCTTTAGGAACTTGATGACAAGAGTAAAGAAGTGGGTTTAAAAATTAACTTCCAGAAAACAAAATCAATGCAGTGCTTTTGCAAGACTATGTGGAAGCTGATTTGGAAAATCTGGAAGTTACCGAGACCTGCATTTATGTTTGAAAAGAGACATGAAGCGAGGGCCGCACAGAGGAAGGAATAAATACACGTATGAAACTCGCTTGGAGACTTTTTGGAAGAAACAGTACAATTTTCAAGATCAGTTTACCATTATATCTTAAAAGAAAAGCGTTTAATCCGTGCATCTTCGCAATTCTTACATATGGAGACCTGGTCCTTAACTATGAAAAGTATACAGAGGCTGCCAAAAACAAAGCAAAAAAAAACATGGAGCGATGAATGCTTGGTATATCCAGGAAAGATGCGATGAATGCTTGGTATATCCAGGAAAGATGCAATGAATGCTTGGCTTATCCAGGAAAGATGGGATGAATGCTTGGTATATCCAGTAAAGATGCGATGAATGCTTGATATATCCAGGAGAGATGCGATGAATGCCTGGTATATCCAGGAAAGATGCGATGAATGCTTGGTATATCCAGGAGAGATGCGATGAATGCTTAATATATCCAGGAGAGATACGATGAATGCTTGGTATATCCAGGAAAGATGCGATGAATGCTTGGTATATCCAGGAAAGATGCGATGAATGCTTGGTATGTCTAGAAAAGATGCGATAAATGCTTGGTATATCTAGGAAAGATGCGATGAATGCTTGGTATATTCAGGAGAGATGCGATGAATGCTTGATATATCCAGGAGAGATACGATGAATGCTTGGTATATCCAGGAAAGATGCGATGAACGCTTGTATAATCAGGAAAAGAGGAACACAAATGACAAAAGTCGATGGCAACATAATCAAAGTAAAATCTCTGAAATGACAATGAGCTGGACATATTGCTAGAAGAATCGGAGTAGCATGTTGTCCCTTCCTAGAAGAACTAAGGACTGAGTCTTTGCTTGTGTATTGGATACCAAGAGATAAGGAAAGACCAACATGAATGCAAAATCTAAAAACTGACGATGCGAAAGTTGCTGTGGAAAATCCAGACCTGATCGAGGCCTACATTTACCTTTGAAAAGAGACATCAAGCGGGAGCCGCACAGAAGAAAAAAATAAATAGACGAATGAAACTTGCTTGGAGAGCTTTTGGAAGAAACAGTACAATTTGCAAGAGCAGTTTACCATTATATCTTAAAGGAAAAGCCTTTAATCAATGCATCTTCGCAGTTCTTATAGAGCAGAGACATGGTCCTTAACGAAAAAAAATATTCAGAGGCTGAAAAAAACGCCTCGAGCGTTGAATGTTTTTATAACCAGGAAAGCTAAATAGAAGAATACAAACGACAAAAGTTAATGGCATCGTGATCAAAGTAAAATCTCTAAAGTGGCAATGGGCTAGAACAAAAGTGGGCAACCTTTCCATGTTGGAAGACCGTATTACGTTAGCTGTAATCTAACAAGGCCGCATTCAAGAAACTTCAATTAGATATACTTCGAAATGTACATTATTTAGTAAAAATCTTACTATGTCCTAACCAACTTCAAAAAATAAAAAACAAAATGTTAATTCTAAAGTTTACTAATCTTTTAATGACTTTGTTATGACTGCTTTTTGTTGGAAAGCATCTGAATATTTAGTTGCAACATCGAGGTCCGCACTTTTAGCTGGTCTTCTAGATGGGTATCCGTCATCAGCGACCTTAAGGGCGTCTTGATTTGTGTTAGGTAGGAGAATGTAGATTCTCAGCAATAAGTGGTTGAAAAGCAAGAAAACATTTTTTCGTGCATGGGTATTCTATTACATTTTACTATATTTCAATTGGACCTTTCTTAGCGTCAAATAAGTACTTTAAAACGCCATCTTCGAAGAGCTCAATCAGTTCCATCTGTAGTCCTTAAGGAGCCATAGAACGAAATCATGGGTGTAGCGGGTGTCAAAATGGTGCACCTAATATTAAAGGAACTAACCAATTGGTGCACCCAATATTTCTATTAATATGTTTATCAGTCGGTGATGTAATAATGTTTTATCAGTCGGGGAGTATTATTTCGTTGAATTTTCTTTTACTCTTTGGTGTTTTAAACACGGACACTTTAAGATTAAAATGAAGATAATTAAAGACGAACAAAAACATATTAATAGATATAAAATGATTTATTCTGAAAAATTTCGATTCACTCAAAAGGCCGCACTTTATGGCTTAGAAGGCCAAAGGTTTCCCACCCCTGGGATAGACATATGGCTAGAAGAACCGGCGTAGCATGCTGTCTCTTGCTAGAAGACTAGAAGGACTGGGTCTTGCCATTTCTCTTCGTATCCATGAGACAAGGAAAGACGTAGAAGAAATCCACGTGTGACGTGGGTGGATGAAATTTGGAAGCACACCGGAGTCACGTGGAACAAAGTTGCTTAAGGAAGAGAGTTACGGAAGAGACTTTGGCTTACCTTCATACAGATTGAACTGAGAAGGCTTGACGATGATAATATGCATAACATTAAATCAAAATGTTCTAATTTTGTTTTTACCTTCTTGGACTGAAGTATTCTAAAACAAATATTATTTTAAAGTTAAGTTAAATTAATAACTTACATCCTGGCTTCTGTACTGTTGGCTTGCTCCCGTTCCAATAATTCCATGGTGCAGAAGAACAGATGCCTGAGAGGCGGCGCAAAGAGCGAACAGGATGAAGACCTGGAGAAAGAGAGAAAACATAAAGCTCACGTCCCCTAATACACATGACATTTTACCAAAATTGCTGTTTTAATTCAAAATAACCCTTTTGTGATTAAACAGACTACATGCTAATAATTCAGTGAGCACCGAAGACTTCGTAACTTGCCAATAACGGGATTCTAAAGACTGGAAACGTGTTATCCGGTCTGATGAATCGTGCTCCACATTATTTCCCACCATTGGTAGAGTGTACGTCTGGCGAAAACCTGCAGATTTCCCACCACTGGTAGAGTATGGCGAAAACCTGCAGATTTCCCACCACTGGTGGAGTCTGGCGAAAACCTGCGGATTTCCCACCACAGGTAGATTCTGGCGAAAACGTGCAGATTTCCCACCACTGGTAGAGTGTACGTCTGGCGAAAACCTGCAGATTTCCCACCCCTGGTAGAGTGTACGTCTGGTGAAAATCTGCAGATTTCCCACCATTGGAAGGGTGTACGTCTGGCAAAAACCTGCAGATTTCCCACCAGTGGTAGAGTGTACGCCTGGCGAAAACCTGCAGATTTCCCACCACTGCTAGAGTATGGCGAAAACCTGCAGATTTCCCACCATTGGAAGGGTGTACGCCTGGCGAAAACCTGCAGATTTCCCACCACTGGTAGAGTGTACGTCTGGGGAAAACCTACAGATTTCCCACCACTATTAGAGTCTGGTGAAAACCTGCAGATTTCCCACCGCTGGTAGAGTGTAGGTCTGGCGAAAGCCTGCAGATTTCCCACCACTGGTAGAGTGTACGTCTGGGGAAAACCTACAGATTTCCCACCACTATTAGAGTCTGGTGAAAACCTGCAGATTTCCCACCGCTGGTAGAGTGTAGGTCTGGCGAAAGCCTGCAGATTTCCCACCACTGGTAGAGTGTACGTCTGGCGAAAACCTGTAGATTTCCCACCACTATTAGGGTCTGGTGAAAACCTGCAGATTTCCCACCACTGGTAGAGTGTACGTCTGGCTAAAACCTGCAGATTTCCCACCACTGGTAGAGTGTACGTCTGGCTAAAACCTTCAGATTTCCCACCATTGGAAGGGTGTACGTCTGGCGAAAATCTGCAGATTTCCCACCACTGGTAGAGTGTACGTCTGGCGAAAACCTGCAGATTTCCTACCACTGGTAGAGTCTGGCGAAAACCTGCAGATTTACCACCACTGGTAGAGTCTGACCAAAACCTGCAGATCTACCACCACTGGTAGAGTGTATGTCTGGCGAAAGCCTGCAGATTTACCACCACTGGTAGAGTGTATGTCTGGCGAAAACCTGCAGATTTCCCGCCACTGGTAGAGTGTATGTCTGGCGAAAACCTGCAGATTTCCCACCACTTTTAGAGTCTGGTGAAGACCTGCAGATTTCCCACCACTGTAGAGTGTACGTCTGGCGAAAACCTGCAGATTTCCCACCACTGGTAGAGTGTACGTCTGGCGAAAACCTGAGTGTATGTCTGGGGAAAACCTCGACTGTTTGTTTCCGACTGTGAAGCATCTAGGTGGAGCCGTGATACCGATGGGTGGCGTACATTGGTAATACTTAGGACTGTTAGTTATTCTACAGGATTGTGTGTCACATTTGTAACGTGCGAATATAGTTTTCAGACCACCTGCCCCCAATGCTGCGGGAATTGTTCCCTAATGAGCGTGCCTGGTTTCAAGCAGATAATGCAGCAGCGAATTGTGCGGAAAAAGTCACATGGTGGTTTGCAGAATATGCGGATTAAATATAGAGGCCATCTCAATCTCCAAATATCAGTATTATTGAACATTTATGGGATTATCTGGAGTGAAAGGTCAGAACAGACTTTCCTCCTTCGAATTTATTTTATAGGGACATTGGTCCCAAATTCCGTTATCGTATGTGCATGTCTTGTATAAGTATATTCCAAGTCAAAATGCTTCTGTTCTAAAAGGCCTACAGTTTATTAATAAAACTTTCTCCACAAACAGTAAGTCTTTCTATTGCTTTGATGAACACACCATGTATCTGTAGAATGTGAAACATAAAAATCTGTAGAAGAATTAGCTACAAAAAACCCGCAATAAGTTTAGCCACTCCTTTTATTAAGAGTTTTGACGATTCCCAAAGAACTTCAGGCTAGCAAATACAGGACGTGTTCCCACATTTCTTTAGAACGTTTTTGATAAGAAATTACAGAAAATAAAACAAGTTCAAAAAATATAAACTGGCAACAGCGTGTTAGATGAACACGAAAGAAACATCTGCTGCAGTTAAATATCGTCTACTAAGAAAATGGCGCACGTAAACAAGCTGTGCATAGAAGGTTACGTTTTTGCTCTTTACGAAGAGAATTATTCGCATTCTGTAATTAAAGAACGCTGTGAAAATCATGGAACTAGCATTTCTAGACGTAAAATAAGCAACATTATTAATTAATGATTATGACGGTGCGTGAATAATAAATTTAATGATCAGGTAAAACGCTGTATTATGCACGATTAACACCAAGTCCGAAGATGACATATGTACTTCGTAAAATTACTTTGATCACACTTAACTAAATACAAAAAGATTAAAAATGACACTCATAAGATCTTTTGGACTCTGGAGTCCTTCATCAGATGAAAAAATAGAATGACCCCATAAAAGGTTGTCGTAGCGTATAAATAATACTGTCGTTGCCACTAAATAATGCAATTCACAGAAGCAAAATAAAAGACAAGCAATTTACATACCGAAGGCCTGCGCCAAACACAGATAAGGAGGGAACACACACTATTCCAGACTTCAGGGTGGAATAGGATTTTCTTTCATTTTAACAGGTACAATGGCTTTCTAAGCCTGAGAAACTTGGGTAGGTTAATCCTCGTTGAAACACATATTAAAAAAACCAATGAATGTACATACTCTCTGTAAAGCGAATTTGAGTCTTACTGGCAGGGGGTTATCAAGATCCCAGCTTCTTCCCGGTGTAGATAGTAAGTTCCTGAAGTAAAGAGGCGAAATAAAGCCGTAAATGAAGCATGCATTTTAATGCTCTATTTGTGTTCCGAAAAACGCAATTTCACATTCCTAATCGTAGAACCCACATATCTTTGGGGAGGCCTCTGGGTCCACTGGCTTCAGATGAATCTTGTACACACCAAATCGTTCCGGATGGTTCACCGGATCTCTCTCTTTAATAACCAAATCAAAGATAGTGTTAGTTCTAAGACCGAAGTCCAGGTTGTTCTTACGACATATGTTTTTTTTATAATGTTTGTGACTCCGGGGACAAAGTCCATAGAACCCACGAATCGATGTCTAGGTTGATTCTCCCTTAAAGTGGTAGATGCCAATCTGCCAGTTGTTTTTTTTTTTTTTTTGTTTTTTTTTATTGGAGGTTTAACGACCACCGTGAGCAACTCAATGGGCTATAAGCAGTCGCCCGTCCCTAATTTAAGGTCACTGGTTCCAGGGAAGGGCGAGAGCCAGTGCCGTAAGACAAACACAACATCCATGCCTGACGGGATTCGAACCCGGACCCCTTTCGGACGAATGATCAGAGGCCATCGCTTAGACCACTGCACCACCGGGGCGGCTGCTAGTTTTTGCTATGATCCTGTTGACAGTATGATTGGGATACCCAAACGTTACTGCAAATTCAGAAATCCACTGTAATTCTGCCGATAAAAAGGCACGATTAGAAGAGTGAGTGAACGCCCTACGGACAAGATAGTAAAAGGTAGGTAGTTTGTAGTTGTTAGGGTGTTCAGAGGAAAATGGAATAATAGCCGGAGAAAAAGAAGGTTTGTGGTAAACGGAGAAACTTAAATGATTGGAAACAGGATGCCTGCGAAGCAAGAAATCCAAACAAAAAAGGCAGCAATCCACTGGACTCCAATTGTACAGTAAACTTAATGGAAGGAAGAAGGAACGACATTAAAGCTGCAAAATCTAAAACATTATCCGACAGTTCGGACGGTCGGACGAGAACTTCGTCCACGTAGCGCAGAAAGAATGCTCCAAATGTTGCACAACAATTTCTGCCCGTAGTGGGGAGAGGGGACCCCATTGGGGCACCCTCACGCTGCCTAAAGATTTGTCCGTTGAACAGGAAAAAACACCTGCGATGGATAAGGCGAAGAGTCCTTAGAATTGCTTGAATAACCTCATCCGGGTGAACTTCCAAAGTGGTAAGTTTCTCAACGTGCATAGCACAGCGTTTTACCTGATCATTGAACATTATTAATAATAGAGGGAAATCGTTGAGCACTGCTTTCACAGGAAAAAGAAAAACAGAAAACATATTGTTCACTGCCTTTTTCCCAAACACGTGGCTGAACGCAGAGCACGATGCAGACTTCTTTATAAAAATCACTTAGCTCTTTCCTCTGATGTTTCTGTGGATAAAGGAATGGTATTTCCTCTTTAAATATAGGAATTAAAACATTTTTTTATGTTTTTTTTTTGGTAATATGTAGAACTGATTTTAACATTCTTTTCAACTTTTCTTAACTTTAATTTGAGAAACCAGCAATAATCATGAATCCTTTACTGAAACTTTCCTTGAATTCTTGGAATTAGGTTTGTAAGTCTTTTTCTGCTCTTTTGTGAAAGTAAATCGACCTTCTTTATTACAGTCGTTTAGATAGATACATTCTTCATCAATAGTCAGAATAAAAAACGGTTTTGTCACAATCGTTTAGATAGATCCATAGATAGATGGATATTTATTGTGACTATTGATGAAACAGGGATCTGTCTACACGACTGTAACAAAAAAAGGTCGATTCACTATCACAAGAACAGAAAAAGACTTACAAACTTAATTCTAAGAATTCAAAGAAAGTTTCAGTAAAAGATTCATGATTATTGCTGGTTTCTCAAATTAAAGTTTAGAAAAGTTGAACAGAATGTTGAAATTAGTTCTACATATTACCAAAATAATGTTTTAACTCCTATATTTAAAGAGAAAATACCATTCCTTTATTCACAGAGTCTTCAGAGGGTAGAACTCCATCAGGATAAGGCTACCAGTTGTGACGGGCCTGCCCCGCAGGATGCACACGACATAAAGGCAGATAGCAGCGAGAACGAATGTCTGCGTAGCTCAGTTGGTAGAGCGACTTGTTCCGGAATAAGTGGACTCGGGTTCGATCCCCGGCGTGGACCAAAAATGACTGAGAAATTTACTTCGTTATAATGGCGCCCGAACTTCCCGGATGACCCGGCCGTTAAAGATCTCGCAATGGTGTGATGTTCTTTCCACACCACGAGACAAGAAAAATAAGAGAATCCCTTCTAAAGTGTGTCGAAAAATAAATGCGTGTGACGTTGCATTCCACACACCAGATTGACTGGGAGTTCTCAAGTGCACGTTTTTCAGCGGATGGCTGCCTACAACGATTCGTGGTCACGGCTGACCCGTGGGCCATGCCCCAGCCCGCTTTCAGGGGGGAGATGTTATGTGCCTGCCCCGTAGGACGCACACGACATAAAAGCAGATAGCAGCGAGAACGAACGTCTGCGTAGCTCAGTTGGTAGAGCGACTTGTTCCGGGATAAGTGGACTCGGGTTCGATCCCCGGCGTGGACCAAAAATGACTGAGAAATTTACTTCGTTATAATGGCGCCCGAACTTCCCGGATGACCCGGCCGTTAAAGATCTCGCAATGGTGTGATGTTCTTTCCACACCACGAGACAAGAAAAATAAGAGAATCCCTTCTAAAGTGTGTCGAAAAATAAATGCGTGTGACGTTGCATTCCACACACCAGATTGACTGGGAGTTCTCAAGTGCACGTTTTTCAGCGGATGGCTGCCTACAACGATTCATGGTCACGGCTGACCCGTGGGCCATGCCCCAGCCCGCTTTCAGGGGTGGGGGGGAGATGTGATGTGCCTGCCCCGTAGGACGCACACGACATAAAAGCAGATAGCAGCGAGAACGAACGTCTGCGTAGCTCAGTTGGTAGAGCGACTTGTTCCGGAATAAGTGGACTCGGGTTCGATCCCCGGCGTGGACCAAAAATGACGGAGAAATTTACTTCGTTATACAGTCATACATCCAAATCTAGCACTCTATTTCTTGAAAAATGAAAAATGAGGCGTTTATACCTTTTTTCTCGTATTCCGTTGTTATTTAAAAACAAATGATAAAATATAGATCTCCTTACCTTCATGTTGGAGCTAAAGTTGACTGCTTTGGAAAGCTGTTGTATGTATCTAAAACTATCTCTTCTTATATACTCCGCAGAAATGAACAAAAAGCAAACCTTGTCCTTCTAGTAAAAAGAGGTGTTAAAAACAGAAAATATTGTTATTTAAAAATAACGAATCCTTGAGAGGCATCGTACATGTTTCGAGACACAGAATAACGGGAATCCCTCTCGGCGACCACACCTCCTTTGCATGGGGTGATCTACAATCTTCGCCCATGAGGTACTGACCAACCTTGATCTACATCATCTATGCTGCGATCTTCCCAAGTAGGAGCGCTTCACCTTATTATGTGATAAATGCGAATTTTTGATTCCCTGTTGTTAAAATACATTCACCTCTTCAGTTTTTTGAAGCAGGAAATTCAATCAAATATTAATTTTTCTTTACCGAACACAAAACTAGAAGAAAATGTCACGAAAATGGTAGGAGTAGTTTTGTAAAAGTGATTAAAAAACTGCAAATTGATATCATGTTAAAATTTAAAGGTCATTACTAATTTTAATTAACTATGTATTTTACTTACTTGACTCGCTTAACTAATCTTTCCATAACTTAATTACTTCACTAGCATAATTAACAACACACTTACATTACAAAATGATTTACTAAATTACTTTACTCTAGTTGTTAGCTTTAACTTTTTGTCTTGCTGATTTTACAGAATAAGATTTTATGTTTAGTAATATATATGCATGTGTGTATGCGTGTGTGTGTGTGTGTGATAACCCTTTCGGCCAACTTAAACTCGAAAACTCAAAAACGAACCAAAGTTCGGAACGAAATACCTTATATATATATATATATATGGGATGCAAGGTCAGGTGATACCCAACAATTCCTGAGGATTGGAACAATGTTACAATGATCTTGCTCCATAAAAAAGATGACGTTGAGGATCTCAGGAACTACAGGCCCATCAGCCTCCTATCAGTGGTTTATAGAATCTTCACTAAGGTTCTTTCACATCGCTTGAAAGTAACACTAGACATGGCCCAACCAATCAATCACGTGAATTTTCTGGATCTTGGCATTTTAATAAAGAAAAAAATGAGTTTTCGGATCGAGCTCTACGATAAAAGACAATATTTTAATTTTGATATAAAATTCTTCACCCACTGGCTTTCTAATGTCTCTAATGATATACACCGTAACGTCCTTATTCTTCAGTTTCACCAAATTGCCAAAATATGTTCGAACACTGAAAACAATACGAAAAACCTCAACAACTTCGTCATTATATTTAAAAATAATAATGTTCCAGTCCACTTTCTCAGACGTTACATACATCAATTAATTCTTAATTTTAATTCTACCTCAGCCAGCTTTAAATTACACATCAACACTCTGTACTAACACAGGACTTTACAAATTCAAATTCACCAAGTGCCACTTGACAGGTCTCCTGTGGCTTAAGAACATCTACAAACACAGTCTTGCATCTATTGTTACGCTCACCTGGTTCGGCCAATTAGGTTCCCCGTATTTGCTTTCCGTGTCAATTATTTATTTCTCGTTCCTTCCATTTGTATTTCAGTGCTGGTGGGTTTGCTCAGCTTATTTACTCCGGCCACAGGGTTCGCACCATCTTCGGGTGAGTTACCGTTTCTTTGTTTTCTACAGTTTTTTAGCATATATACATATCATCATCATCATCATCATTGTCAACCATTATCAATCCACTGCTGGACGAAGGTCTCCCCAAGTTTCCTCCACAACGGTCTGTCTTGTGCCAGTCTCCTCCATGTCACCCCTGCATACTTTCGAATTTCATCCACCCATCTCCCATGTGGTCTTCTTCTGGGTCTTTTCCTGTCCCTTGGAATCCAATCTAAAATTTCGGCTGTCCATCGATGATCTGTCCTTCTGGCAGTATGTCCAGCCCATTGCCATTTCAGGGATTTAACTCTGATCATGATGTCTTCCACTCTTGTCATTTTTCGGATCCACGAGTTCCTCTTCTTATCTCTCCTGGTTACACCAAGTATGCACCTCTCCATGCTGCTTTGAGTTGTCTGCAGCCTTTGTATGTCTCTTTTAGTTAAGGTCCACGTCTCTGCACCATACGTAATCACTGGAAGGATGCATTGATCAAACACTTTTCTTTTAAGACATAATGGCATATTGCTCTTGAAAATTATGCTGTTTCTTCCAAAAGCTCTCCAGGCAAGTTTTGTACGCCGATTAATTTCTTCATCAATGTGACCCTCACTTGATATCTGCTGTCCAAGATAAACGTACGTATCTGTTATCTCCAGCTTTTCCCCATCAATCGATAAATCTTCATTTCTTGTAAAAGCATTGAACATCACTTTTGTCTTCTGAAAGTTCATTTTTAATCCCACTTCTTTACTCTTGTCAGCAAGTTCCTGGATCATACTCTGCAGCTCTGATGGGGTAGTTGCAAAAATGACTACGTCATCAGCAAAACGAAGGTGGGTTAGATAATCTCCATTAATCTTTATCCCCTGGTTTTCCTAGCTCAGTGACTGAAAAACACCCTCCAATGTGGCATTAAAGAGCTTCGGAGATATGGTGTCACCTTGTCTCACTCCCTTTCCAATTTTTATGTGTGTTGTATTTTCAAACAGCCTAATCTTTGCACTTGCATTTTCATAGATGTTATTAATAATATTAATGTATGCATCTTCAATACCGCAGGTTTTCAGAGCCATTGTAACTGCTGATGGTTTCACCGAATCAAAGGCTTTTTCATAATCGATAAAAGCCATGCACAATGGAAGTTCATATTCCCTCGCTCTTTCAATTAGTTCTCTCAGCACATGGATATGATCTATTGTGCTGTAGCCACTCCTGAATCCAGCTTGTTCTCTCGGTTGAGCCATGTCCAGTGTTACCTTCAAGCGGTGTGAAAGAACTTTAGTGAAGATTTTATAAACTACTGATAGGAGGCTGATAGGTCTGTAGTTTCCGAGATCCTCAATGTCACCTTTCTTATGCAGCAGGATCATTGTAGCGGTGTTCCAATCCTCAGGAATCTTTCCTTCATATATATATATATATATATTTATTTATTTATTTATTTAGTAAATATACATATATATAATTTTTAAGCTTAGACATAAATATATTTTTTGCTTACGAAATATATATAAGAATATATGTATATATGTATAACTTATTATATCATCATCATCATCATCATTGTCAACCATTATCAATCCACTGCTGGACGAAGGTCTCCCCAAGTTTCCTCCACAACGGTCTGTCTTGTGCCAGTCTCCTCCATGTCACCCCTGCATACTTTCGAATTTCATCCACCCATCTCCCATGTGGTCTTCTTCTGGGTCTTTTCCTGTCCCTTGGAATCCAATCTAAAATTTCGGCTGTCCATCGATGATCTGTCCTTCTGGCAGTATGTCCAGCCCATTGCCATTTCAGGGATTTAACTCTGATCATGATGTCTTCCACTCTTGTCATCTTTCGGATCCACGAGTTCCTCTTCTTATCTCTCCTGGTTACACCAAGTATGCACCTCTCCATGCTGCTTTGAGTTGTCTGCAGCCTTTGTATGTCTCTTTTAGTTAAGGTCCACGTCTCTGCACCATACGTAAGCACTGGAAGGATGTATTGATCAAACACTTTTCTTTTAAGACATAATGGCATATTGCTCTTGAAAATTATGCTGTTTCTTCCAAAAGCTCTCCAGGCAAGTTTTGTACGCCGATTAATTTCTTCATCAACGTGACCCTCACTTGATATCTGCTGTCCAGATATTAATTTTGTATATATGTATAACTTATTATATATGTATGTATAATTTGCTGTGTATGTTTGTATGTATAATAATATGTATGTATGCATAACAATGCATGTAAGTTTGTATGTATAATAATTTGTATGTACGCATAACTTTATTTTGACACGCCCCCGTGGCGCAGTGGTCTAAGCGCTGGCTTATGACCATTCGTCCGAGTAGGGTCCGTGTTCGAATCCCGTGGAGCATGGATGTTGTTTTTGTCTTACGGCACTGGCTGTCTCCCTTCCCTGAAACCAGTGACCCCAAATTAGGGAAAGGCGACTGCTTATAGCCCATTGAGTTGTTCACGGTGGTCGTTAAACCTTCAATCAAAAAAAAAAAAAAAAGAAAGAAAATTTATTTTTTTGTTTTTCCGATTTTACATAATAATATATAGGCTATCTTCTGATTCAAGGCTTCTTGAATTGGAAGAGGAACTACAAAGGATCAAGTGGGACATCGTGGGGCTAAGTGAGGTAAGGAGAAAAGGAGAAGATCTCATCGAACTGAAAAGTGGACATCTCTTCTACTATCGTGGGACAGATACTGGCAGAACTAGTGGTGTTGGATTTATAATAAACAAGAAACTGAAGGATAAAGTTGTAGAAGTTGAAAGTTCCTCTGACAGAGCTGCACGACTCGTTATCCAACTCTCGAAAAGATACCAGGCTCAGATTATTCAAACTTATGCACCCACCACAAGTCATCCTGAAGAAGAAATTGAAGAATTTTATGAGGAAATTTGTCATCTAAATAATAAAGGTAAGCAGCACTTGAAAATAATTATGGGAGATTTCAATGCAAAAATAGGGCAACGGCAACAGAATGAAACTTCAGTAGGTAAATTCGGTCACGGCAACAGAAACCAGCGTGGAAATACTCTCGTTGAGTTTGCAGAGGCAGAAGGGTTTTTCATCTTGAACTCCTTCTTCAAGAAAAAGCCACACAGGAAATGGACATGGAGACATCCAAATGGGACGACAAGTGAAATTGATTTTATTATGTGTAACAAAAAATTCGTCATAGAAGACTGCAGTGTGCTAAACAAGTTCAACACAGGTAGTGACCATAGATTGGTGAGATGTAAGATGCACCTCAACACCAAACTTGAACGTGGCAAGCTCATAAGACAAACAAAATCTATTGACATAACCAACCTTAAAAAACACCATAATACCTTCAAGTTGGAACTGAAGAACAGGTTCTCTGCTTTAGAAGGCCTAACATCGGAAGAAGTGGACATCTCTGAAGTTAACAGAAAAGTAACCAAAGCTCTTATGGAAACAGCAACAAAATTAGCTGGGTCTAAGAACAAGTTGCATGTAAACAAATTATCAGGAAAAACGAAAATGTTGATGCAAAAAAGAAGAGAGATGAGGACAACTAAAGATGATGTGACTTCCAAAGTGGAATATATAGAGCTATGCAAGACAGTAAGAAAAATATCACTGAAGACGTAAGAAAATTCAACTGTGAACTAGTGAGGAAAGCAATTGAAAACAACCAAAGCCTAAAGATAGCAAAGGGACATCTCAGTAATTGAAGAAAACAGATTATGGCACTGAGAAAAGAAGATGGTTCTGTAACAAGAAATAGAGGCGAAATTTTGACAAGAGTGAAAGATTTCTACTCCAAATTATATGAAAGGGATGATACATGCACTCCAGACATCATGAAAGATACCAGTACCAGAGTTCCTCCAGTCCTTCCAGCAGAAGTTGCACATGCAATCAAGAACATGAAGCGGGGAAAAGCTCCAGGAGAAGATGGAATTACTGTAGACATCATACAAGAAGCAAGTGGAGAAATTGAAACAGTACTCGCCCAAATTTTCACTCGATGCCTTAATGAAGGAAAGATTCCTGAGGATTGGAACACCGCTACAATGATCCTGCTACATAAGAAAGGTGACATTGAGGATCTCGGAAACTACAGACCTATCAGCCTCCTATCAGTAGTTTATAAAATCTTCACTAAAGTTCTTTCACACCGCTTGAAGGTAACACTGGACATGGCTCAACCGAGAGAACAAGCTGGATTCAGGAGTGGCTACAGCACAATAGATCATATCCACGTACTGAGAGAACTAATTGAAAGAGCGAGGGAACATGAACTTCCATTGTGCATGGCTTTTATAGATTATGAAAAAGCCTTTGATTCGGTGAAACCATCAGCAGTTACAATGGATCTGAAAACCTGCGGTATTGAAGATGCATACATTAATATTATTAATAACATCTATGAAAATGCAAGTGCAAAGATTAAGCTGTTTGAAAATACAACACACATAAAAATTGGAAAGGGAGTGAGACAAGGTGACACCATATCTCCGAAGCTCTTTAATGCCACATTGGAGGGTGTTTTTCAGTCGCTGAGCTGGGAAAACAAAGGGATAAAGATTAATGGAGATTATCTAACCCACCTTCGTTTTGCTGATGACGTAGTCATTTTTGCAACTACCCCATCAGAGCTGCAGAGTATGATCCAGGAACTTGCTGACAAGAGTAAGGAAGTGGGATTAAAAATGAACTTTCAGAAGACAAAAGTGATGTTCAATGCTTTTACAAGAAATGAAGATTTATTGATTGATGGAGAAAAGCTGGAGATAACAGACACGTACGTTTATCTTGGACAGCAGATATCAAGTGAGGGTCACATTGATGAAGAAATTAATCGGCGTACAAAACTTGCCTGGAGAGCTTTTGGAAGAAACAGCATAATTTTCAAGAGCAATATGCCATTATGTCTTAAAAGAAAAGTGTTTGATCAATGCATCCTTCCAGTGCTTACGTATGGTGCAGAGACGTGGACCTTAACTAAAAGAGATATACAAAGACTGCAGACAACTCAAAGCAGCATGGAGAGGTGCATGCTTCGTGTAACCAGGAGAGATAAGAAGAGGAACTCGTGGATCCGAAAAATGACAAGAGTGGAAGACATCATGATCAGAGTTAAATCCCTGAAATGGCAATGGGCTGGACATACTGCCAGAAGGACAGATCATCGATGGACAGCCGAAATTTTAGATTGGATTCCAAGGGACAGGAAAAGACCCAGAAGAAGACCACATGGGAGATGGGTGGATGAAATTCGAAAGTATGCAGGGGTGACATGGAGGAGACTGGCACAAGACAGACCGTTGTGGAGGAAACTTGGGGAGACCTTCGTCCAGCAGTGGATTGATAATGGTTGACAATGATGATGATGATGATGATATAGGCTATGAAATAATATAAAACGAATGCATAATATATAGGTGCGTAAGAACAACATATACGTACTTATGTAAGTACATATAATTTAATAACTTGTCTTGCCGATTTTACAGAATAATACGTAGACGTATGTATGTATAATTTCCTCTCTTAGTCTCACAAAAAGCATACATAAGAAATTCTTATTTGGAAGAGTTACAGTTGAAGAACGTCAGCATTATTTTTATTTTAATAAGTGTGGAAATGTAGTAAAACAATATTAGTAATCCAATTTATTGACGTAAGAATATATAAATAACTATTACCTACATAGTTGGTGTATAATTCCTCACAATTAATTTTTAATAAGTGTTTATGTAATTTCCTCTATCCCAACCCCTGACATATTGTTTGTTTATTTGGCGTTTAACTACCACTGTGAGTAAGTCAATGGGCTATAAGCAGTCGCCCGTCCCTAATTTAGGGCCACTGGTTCCAGTGAAGTGAGAGAGGCAGTGCCGTAAGGCACATTTCCAAGGTTTTTTGATTTTTTTTATTTCTTGATTGGAGGTTTAACGACCACGGTGAGCAACTCAATGGGCTATAAGCAGTCGCCCGTCCGAAATTTAGAGCCACTGGTTCCAGGGAAGGGAGAGAGCCAGTGCCGTAAGACAAACACAACATCCATGCCTCACCGGGATTCGACCCTGGACACCTTTCGGACGAATGGTCAGAGGCCATCGCTTAGACCACTGCGCCACCGGGGAGGCATTTCCAAGATAGGAACACGTCCTTTGGATGTGAATATTTTCAAATTGATCCTCGCTGTCAGTTCTCTTTTTTTTTTCGGGGGAGGGGGGGGTGTGGCAACTACCGTGACCAACTCGATGGGCTATAAGTGCAGTCGCCCGTCTCTAATTTAGAGTCACTGTCTCCAGTGAAGGGAGAGAGCCAGTGCCGTAAGACACACTTCCAAGATAGGAACACGCCCTTTGGATGTGCAGATTTTAAGATTGATCCTCTCCCCGTCAGTTGTTGTTTTTTTTTTTTTTTTGTTTTTTTTTTTAAGGGAGTGGCGTTAACGACCACTGTGAGCTACTCGATGGGCTACAAGAAGCCGCCGTCTCTGGTTTGGTTTAATGCCACCGGTGATATGGAAGGGAGAGAGCTAGCGCCGTAACACAAACACAACATCCACGGCTGACGGGATTAAAACCTTGAGCCATCTCGGACGAATGACCATAAGCCAGCGCTTTTTTTTTTTTTATTGGAGGTTTAACGACCACCGTGAGCAACTCAATGGGCTATAAGCCGTCACTCGTCCCTAATTTAGGGCCACTAGTTCCAGGGAAGGTAGAGCGCCAGTGCCGTAAGACAAACACAACATCCATGCCTCACCGGGATTCGAACCCGGACCCCGTTCGGACGAATGATCAGAGGCCATCACTTAGACCACTGCGCCACCGGGGCGACATCAATTGTTAAATAAAGGAAACAATAACTCTCAGATTAAAGGAAGATCGTTAGGCTTCCCCAATGATCGTGCAGTCAGAGGGGCTAGCCTCTGATCATTAGTCCGAGCTGAAGTACCGGATGAGGCATGGGTGGTGCACATATCATACGACACTGGATTTCTTCCTTCCCTGGAACCAGTGGCCTCAAGTTTAGGAATGCACGACTGCTAATATATAACTTTACACGTTGCTCGTGGTGGTTGTTAAACCTTAATCTAAAAATAAATAAATAAAAGGACGGTAATGTGGAAATTTTTTTTTATTTTTTTTTTTTTTTGGGCCGAGAGCATTTTTATTTATTTTTTATTTTTTGATTGGAGGTTTAACAACCACGGTGAGCAACTCAATGGGCTATAAGCAGTCGCTCGTCCCTAATTTAGGGTCATTGGTTCCAGGAAAGGGACAGAGCCAGCGCTGTTAAACAAGCACAACATCCATGCCTCACCGGGATTCGAACCCGGACCCCTTTCGGACGAATGATCAGAAGCCGTCACTTAGACCACAGCTCCACCTGCACGGCACATATTTATTAATATGGCCCTAAAGATATCCTACGGAGTGTCCCTAATTCACTCTACGGCACTATTTGGTAAGGAGTACTTAGGTGTCCCGGTCAAACAGTTATTATTGTGCATACATACATACATACAGTACGTACATACATAGGGCCTGACTTAGGCCAATCGAGGTCCTGTACACATCCTAGGTCTGGGGCCCCCTCGATTAAATTTACTGGTAAATATTTTTTTTCAAGCAGTTTTTCTAGTAGTAAAAACAAATTAAAATACATCCCACATGCTACTCAACTTTATAACCAATGCGGATTGTAATAGACAAGCATTCACGCCGCTTGCTCTTCCCCTCACGCGCAGAGCTTACAGCTGTAACATTAATCCCTCTGGAATTCTATTTTTGTTTAGTTTTATAGTATCATTTACGGAAACAATAACTATCCTCCTAGGGATATAATTTAAAACACCTAGTTTACCATAAGTTTAATGGAAATGATGAACCAACGGTAGTTTAAGCTGTAAGAAGTAATCCCTCACAAAGTCTTACACCGCACACATTGTGGGATAAATTATTGCAACAGTCTAAGAATAAAGTAGTGTCAATTGAACTTTTTTTGTATTTTTATTTATGTAAAAATAAACCCTACATAATTATGAATACTAATTTACAATTTTTGTTCTCACAAGAAGAATATTAATAATACAAATATTGTTTTTTAAATTCTACATGTTTGCTGAAATGCTTTTCATGTGTAAAATACCGTATTGCTCCGAATACAGGCTGTTCCCGTTGCATTTTGAGTTATACAAATGAAGATGAGATTCAGATGTTACACTGGCCAATTACAGCTCAGCGCAACACAACGCTTGAGCTTTATTATAAGAAATAATAATAATTTGGTTTCCAAAATTTTATCCTGAATTTTAAAACCGAACCGTATGATAAACGGAAAATATATTTTGCTTCTGAAAATTTATATTATTATTTTCAAGCTAGTTTGGAGGCTCCTCCTAATTCTGTGGCCCTGTGCACATTCAGAAATAAGGTCCTGTACATACATCATCATCATCGTCATCATTATCATTGTCAACCATTATCAATCCACTGCTGGATGAAGGTCTCCCCAAGTTTCCTCCACAACGGTCTGTCTTGTGCCAGTCTCCTCCATGTCACTCCCACATACTTTCGAATTTCATCCACCCATCTTCCATGTGGTCTTCTTCTCGGTCTTTTCCTGTCCCTTGGAATTCAATCTAAAATTTCGGCTGTCCATCGATGGTCTGTCCTTCTGGCAGTATGTCCAGCTCATTGCCATTTCAGGAATTTAACTCTGATCATGATGTCTTCCACTCTTGTCATTTTTCGGATCCACGAGTTCCTCTTCTTATCTCACCTGGTTACACCAAGCATGCACCTCTCCATGCTGCTTTGAGTTGTCTGCAGCCTTTGTATGTCTCTTTTAGTTAAGGTCCACGTCTCTGCACCATACGTAAGCATTGGAAGGATGCATTGATCAAACACTTTTCTTTTAAGACATAATGGCATATTGCTCTTGAAAATTATGCTGTTTCTTCCAAAAGCTCTCCAGGCAAGTTTTGTACGCCGATTAATTTCTTCATCAATGTGACCCTCACTTGATATCTGCTGTCCAAGATAAACGTACGTGTCTGTTATCTCCAGATTTTCTCCATCAATCGATAAATCTTCATTTCTTGTAAAAGCATTGAACATCACTTTTGTCTTCTGAAAGTTCATTTTTAATCCTACTTCTTTACTCTTGTCAACAAGTTCCTGGATCATACTCTGCAGCTCTGATGGGGTAGTTGCAAAAATGACTATGTCATCAGCAAAACGAAGGTGGGTTAGATAATCTCCATTAATCTTTATCCCTTTGTTTTCCCAGTTCAGTGATTGAAAGACATTTTCCATTGTGGCATTAAAGAGCTTCGGAGATATGGTGTCACCTTGTCTCACTGCCTTTCCAATTTTTATGTGTGTTGTATTTTCAAACAGCCGAATCTTTGCACTTTGCATTTTCATAGATGTTATTAATAATATTAATGTATGCATCTTCAATACCGCAGGATTTCAGAGCCATTGTAATTGCTGATGGTTTCACCGAATCAAAGGCTTCTTCATAATCGATAAAAGCCATGCACAATGGAAGTTCATGTTCCCTCGCTCTTTCAATTAGTTTGCTCAGTACACGGATATGAACTATTGTGCTGTAGCCACTCCTGAATCCAGCTTATTCTCTCGGTTGAGCCATATCCAGCTAATAAGCAGGTTTAAATCACTAGTTTAGTTAGATATGTATGTAATTGCGCTGGAGAAGTTTCTAATTTTGGACACACTTAATGTTTATATTTGTTTAAAATTGTCTCTTAAGAACGCTGAAGTAAGAACATTCAAAATGCTTTTAAACAAAATTGCTTATATGGCTTTCTCATGTTTGATAGATCGTACAATAATCTTGATTTTCATACCCTTGAGCTCCACGCAACATACGATACATAGATTCTCATTCCTCAGCTACTAAGTGAAGCCAGAAGTTCGCGAACACAAACGGCCCATCTATTGTGTTTGGATTCTAGCAATTGCCTGTTGAGGGGTTTTTTCCCCCGAATTTAAAATAGAAGCCTTTTTTTTTTCCCCGGTTTTTATAATTACACTATGTGTATTTCTTTAAAGAAACAAGAAAGGTCTTGTGATTCAGTTGTGTGTTTAAAACAACTGAACTGAAAGAAACAAACAAAATAAAGAAAGAAAGAAACAAAATATACGGAAGGGGCCCACTGGGAAATGTTCTGCTGTCCCGGTAGACCAATCCGCCCCTGTCTTCATTCCTCCCTTGATCAGCGAGTGCCTTAACACAAACCCCTGTATGTAACGCATCTCGCCACTACGCAAACGACTCCTATGTCTTTTCTGCAGGAACCAGGTCTCACTTCCGTACATCAGAGTAGGAAAAGTTACACTTTCATACACAGCTATTCGAGACTCTCTTGAGAACCCATCATTCCTGTGAAATCCTCCTAAGGCAGATATGACTTTTAATGAAGAATTCACTCGCCTACTAATTTCGCCATCTAATTTGTTCTCCCTATTAGCGAGAGATGGGTTTGCCTCCTCGGGGAGCTCCACGGAGCAACAATGGCGCACAGTGCCTCTGTGAATTTTGGAAAGGTACCAGCTAGTTCTGGGTGACATTGGAGAAAAGACCGCAACTCACTGGGTTATGTTCCAGAATCCTTAGGTGGAACGACTATCTGGAACCGCCAGCTGTGGGCTAATGTCCGCACTGATGTACTTCTCTGGTTGCAAAGACTCAAATAATTGTTATTATTGTGAAAATACACTGCCTGGTGGCCATATTAAAAGTCCTGTATGTTAACACTTCGTGGGACCACCCTTAGCACGAATTACGGCACGCATTCGGCGTGGCATGAAGTCTATTAGTTTATACTCGGCCTCCCTACTTATTTGTGGTAAGCTTTGCCTTAACATTTCGCCAAGATCCTTGGTTGGTGACGAAAGAGTGGAATTACTCCTTAGATTCCTCTCCAGTGTATCTCACGGACTCTCAGAACTTTGTAGTGGCCAATTCAAGTGTGCGATTGATGCCTCATACTCCTCGTACCAATCTTTAACACTTTTAACTCGATGAATCGTGGCATTGTCATCCTGGAAAAGGCCATTGCCTTCAGGGAAGAAAAATTCCATTGATGGAATAAGATGGTCATTCAGTATGCTGAAATACTCAGGTGATTTCATTTTATTGCTGCGCTGCATAGTGTTACTGCGCCTAGACCAGCCGAACAGGAGCAACCGCAGATTATAACACTTTCTCTTGAGGCCTGTACAGTGGGTACCGTACAGATAGGGTCCAAAAGTTTATGCGGTTCCCTTCAAACCCTTATGCGTCCATCATGTTGGAACAGAGTATGCCTCGACTCATCAAACCACATGACTCTCCCCCATTGCTCAGCAGTCCAATCTTTCTGTTCCGTGGCTAATTGGAGTCTTTTTTTTCGATTACTCTCACTAACCAGTGGTTTCTTTTTTGCAACGCAGCTGTTTAATCCCAGTTCTTTAAGTTCCCGTCTCATCATGCGAGTGTAAATGGTCTTGTTTCCACTATTCAACATGGTTGTGCTTTCTGATGTCGTTTTTTTTTTTTTTTTTTTTGCGATGCGATTTCACTTAGCGTTTTAATGAGCTACGCTCAGGACTGTTTTCCGACCACACATTTTCCACGAAGTTGATACTTCACCGTCGTCATTCCACAATTTAACAATTGTAACGTACTAGGAGATGTGACGTACCTGCCAGAAGGACGCACACGACATAAAGGCAGATAGGAATCAGAATAAAATGTCCGCGTAGCTTAATTGGTAGAGCAACTTATTCCGGAGTGAGTGGACCCGGGTTCGAATCCTGGCGCGGATAAAAATGACGGAGAAATTCACTTCGTTATAATGGCGCCCGAACTATCCGGATGACCCGACCGTTCACAATCTCGCAATGGTGTGATGTTATTTCCACACCGCGAGATAGGAAAAATAAGAGCAGCACTTCGAAAAAAAAAATAAGGGGGAGATGATGTAACGTACTAGGAGATGTGACGTACCTGCCAGAAGGACGCACACGACATAAAGGCAGATAGGAATCATAATAAAATGTCCGCGTAGCTGAAATGGTAGAGCAACTTATTCCGGAATGAGTGGACCCGGGTTCGAATCCTGGCGCGGATAAAAATGACGGAGAAATTCACTTCGTTATACAATGCGTTGTACAGTTCGTAATCCGGTGCCAGTGATTTCAGCAATCTCCATGCAGGTCTTCTGCCCTTGCCCAAGGCCAATAATTTGGCCCTTTGTGAATTCTGTTACATCCTTTCCGCGACCGTGTAAAACGTCTTGCGCCATGATCGCTTAGAACTGATGAGTTGCACGCTCATCCCGTTCCATTTAAAGGTTGTGTTGACAGCAGCATTAAGGAAATATTCGAAATGCTTCATCAGTCATGCCCTCCTTGGTATTTGCATGTTTCCATTCACACCGCTACTTTTTTTATGTTCAGGCAGTGTAGAAAAACCAGAAAGACGTGTTCAAAAGGGAGAAAAACCAAATTAAGTTTAGATCATCCATTAGCGGCGTATATAAACGGGAAAAATAAATAAATAAAATATGTGTAATAAGAAATACATACGCCTGTGTGTTATAGCTTTTTTTTCCTGCCTTTCCCCTCTCTCCTAAAAAAAAAAGAAAGAAAATAGAAAATGCTAGCTGATGGCTGTCACCCGATGACGACGAACCCCATATCTTCCTAAGTTAAACTCACCTGCAGTTCCTTCTCAGAACAGATAACAAAAAAAAAACAGTTTCGTTTTCATCTGTAGAGTAAATAAACGCTACGAAAAGTTCCCTTTCGCAGCCTTTCTCGTGTTATCTAGTTACATAAACCTCGCTATCAGTTCGCAACGCCAACCAAAACGCTCTTTTCAGCAACTTTATCATTTTTAAGTTTCGTTTTGCCTCGGTTTGGGTCACCGATTAAACACAGCTCGTGAAACAGTTTTAATTTTGATCACTGTTCGAAACAAAAACCAGCATGTTAAGTTTAGTTTTGGTGGTATCTCTATAAAAATGAGTGTTTTCACCACTAAGTATCATTCGGATTCCATTACGTAGTCGACAAAGCGCGGAATTTTGTAAGTTCGTTGATAGGCCTACAACCATTAGAGTTCCAGGATCTGAAAAAGTAAGTAAGTCTTTTATGTCTTAGAGTTACTTAATCCATTTCAGCCTCACGGTCCGATTATGGACGACAACATGTTTAAAAAACTGTAAAATAGATGTGTGGATATTTAAGAGTTTAATTTTTAATGTAAAGTCTATTTTTACTCTGCTTTAATAACTTGAGTAGCCCATTTTGGTCTGCCACTTTCCAATGTTCCTAAATGACTGATTTTACATATGTTCACACATCTTTAGAACGATTTTCCAGCAATGTATTTAATGTTTAAAAAATATTTATTTCTTAAATGTTCTGTCTGATAGCCCTTTCTCTGGACCATGAACGATTTTCCAGCAATATAATTAATGTTTAAAATAAAATTATTTATTTCTTAAATATTCTATCTGATAGCCCTTTCTCTGAACTATGAACGATTTCCCAGCAATATAATTAATGTTTAAAACAAAATTATATCTTTCTTAAATGTTCTATCTGATAGCTCTTTCTCTGGACTATGAACGATTTTCCAGCAACATAATTAATGCTTAAAATAAAATTATTTATTTCTTAAATGTTCCATTTGATAGCCCTTTCTCTGGACTACGAACGATTTTCCAGCAACATAATTAATGTTTGAAATGAAATTATTTCTTTCTTAAATGTTCTATCTGATAGCCCTTTCTCTGGAATATGAACGATTTTCCAACAATATAATTAATGTTTAGAATAAAATTATCTCTTTCTTAAATGTTCTATCTGATAGCTCTTTCTCTGGACTATGAACGATTTTCCAGCAACATAATTAATGCTTAAAATAAAATTATTTCTTTCTTAAATGTTTTATCTGATAGCTCTTTCTCTGGACTACGAACGGTTTCCCAGCAATATAATTAATTGAAATAAAATTATTTCTTTCTTAAATGTTCCATCGGATAGCACTTTCTCTGGAATATGAACGATTCTCCAGCAATATAATTAATGCTTAAAATAGAATTATTTCTTTCTTAAATGTTCTATCTGATAGCCCTTTCTCTGGACCATGAACGATTTTCCAGCAATATAAATAATGTTCAAAACAAAATTATTTCTTTCTTAAATGTTCTATTTGATAGTCATTTCTCTGAACTATGAACGATTTCCCAGCAATATAATTAATGTTAAAAACAAACTTATTTCTTTCTTAAATGTTCTATCGGATCTTTCTCTGGACCTTTCTCTTGACTATGAACGATTTTTAACCAATATAATTAATGTTTAAAACGAAATTATTTCTTTCTTAAGTATTCTATCTGATAGCCCTTTCTCTGGACTATGAACGATTTCCCAGCAATTTAATTAATGTTTAAAATAAATGTTTTTCTTTCTTAAATGTTCTACCTGATATCCCTTTATGTGGACTATGAATGATTTTCCAGCAAAATAATTAATGTTTAAAACAATATTTTTTATTAAATGTTCTATCTGATAGTCCTTTCTCTCGACTACGAACGGTTTTCCAGCAATATAATTAATCTTTAAAACAAAATTATTTCTTTTTTAAATATTCTATCTGACAGTCCTTTCTCTGGACTATGAACGATTTTTCAGCAATATAATTGATGCTTAAAATAGAATTATTTCTTTCTTAAATGTTCTATGTGATAGTCCTTTCTCTGGACTATGAACCTACATCTAGATTTCCAAGCAACAGGGTATTTCTTAAAATTGGAAGTGGTATTTTATTGTACTCCCCTTCCACTGCTTTCAATATTCCAATCATTGTTTTAGGTCTGCGTTTAGAAAGCACTCTCTTTAGCAGTCCGAAGGCTCAATAGTCCATTGGTGACACATCAGGGGACTTTGAAGGAATATGACCAAAAGGTATACACTTGATACCCGCCTCTGTTTTCATTTTTTGAAGAAATAGAGTGGTACACTTGGATATGTGGCTGGAAGCCTTATCTTTATGGAGTTTGAAGGCTTTGGCTACGTTTGAAGGTATTTCCTCGGTAAATGTAGAGTTTAAAACATTATTTTGGTAATATATAGAATTGATTTTAACATTCATTTCAACTTTTCTTAATTTAAATTCTTATTGTACGGGAAAACGGCAGTAATCATGAATCCTTTACTGAAACTTTCTTTGGATTCAACGAATAAACTTTTTTAGTCTTTTTCTGCTCTTCTGCGATAATAAATTGACCCTTTTCGTTGCAGTCGTTTAGGTAGATCCATGCTTCATCAATTGCCACAATAAATTTCCATCTGTCTCCTGCTAAGGGATTTTCACAAGGAAGTCTTCGCCGTGTTCTACGCTCAGCCACGTGCCTAGACAAAAGGCAGTGAACATTAGATTCTTTTCAGATTCACATCTTTGTTTACTACCTTGTTTACAGTTGTACAGAGATTTTTAACGACTTCGTGATTGCTCTTTGGAATGGTGGATTTTATTTTAAAACCATAGTCCTTATTTTTGAAATAGTTGTAAAAGTCCGTACCTTGTTTGGAAATCCGTTTGGTGTTCTTTTTTCTGTTAAAAGCAATTCTTGACGATTTTTCCCTCTCTGATTAACAATATTGCTGATTTCACATTTAGAAATGCTAATTCCACGGTTTTCACAGCGTTTTTAAAATTACGGAATACTAATATTTAACTTTGCAAATTATTCACAGCTTTTTATATTATCTGTTATCCACAGCTTGTTTATGTGCGCAATATTCTTAGCAGACGATATTTAACTAAAGTAGATGCTTCTTTCGTGTTACTCTAACACTCTGTTGCCAGTTTCGATTCTTTGAACTTCTTTTATTTTCTGTAATTTCTTATTAGAAACGTTATAAAAATGTATAAGCATTCTCTGTATTTTGATATCTTTAACGTTCGTTTATGTAAGTGGTTTTTGCAACTTCTTATTAAAATCAAATAATTTTCGATCATCAAGGATAGTTTCGATGTTTGTACAGTGGTCAACTGATGTGGTCATAACGGATTAAAACAAAAGTATTCCTAACCGGATAGAAGGAAATGAATCAATGATTACCAGTAATAACGTCATATGCAATTAGGAAACGAATTTCCTCCGAAGAAATAGTTCAGAAAGTTCCGTTACTTGGAATTTCCTTGTCCTGGGTAGCGTTAAGACTAGCATACTCCACTGGAAATCGGGAGCTGCAGGTTCGATTCCCGCTCCAGGACGATGAAGATTTTCAAGTTTTCTGAAGGAATTGGTTACATGGAATACAGTGAAAGTATGCTAATAATAGCATTATAACGCCTACCATTTATTTATGAAGAATTATTTCTTCTGGGAAAGTCGTTTCCCAGTTGTATATGACGTACCACTGGAATTTGTGACCTACATCCGACCCTAGTTGTGAAAAAAAGGTCGCGAGACGATACGATGGGGTAGGAATAGCTTTAACTAGCGCAAATCTGAAGGTTCTCAGATGTCTATATTCAGTTGCTTGGAATTTTTTTTGTCCTGTGTAGTTTTATGACTAGCATGCTCGATTGGAAATCGGGAGGTGCTGGTTCGATTCCCGCTCCAGGACGATGAAAATTTTCAAGTTTTCTGAAGGAAGTGGGTTACACGGAATATAATAAAAATATGCCAATTACGAAGAATAGCATTTCGAGAAATAATCTGACCAGCCTTTAGAAATCTACGTCAATAAAACCAAACCGTCGATACACGATTAAACTCATAGTTACAGTAAAACTCCCTACGAGTACATTACTAAAAGCTAAAAGAAGATTATACAAGTTAAAAATGTTGTAAGATCTTTCGGGAACGCACTATGGTCCCATCCTCAGACTAAACTTGTATAATACGTTGTGCTAACCCCCTTATATACTGTATTCCCATGCGAGCCGTGGACAATAATCTTCCATCTAAACAGTATATCGGCTCCACTTGCCGCTCCTTGCAGACTCGCCTGTCGGAGCACGTTTATAGTGTGCGGATGGGGCCATGAGCACAGCCCTAACCCGTTTAACCCACAGTGGGACTCGTTATCCCGTTTGGGATGAAGCTCGTATATTAACAACCCCAACAAGCAAGTCATCACTACTCCTCGCGGAGTGCTTATGCATTTACTCTCAAATACATCTCTGCTGTAATGACTCTTTACCTTGTGATATTCTGCAAGCTTGGAAATATTTATTTCCAAGTGATTTAACACAACAGCCAGAGTGACACTTCTCAAGAGGAACTGTATTCACTATATTTGCAATCGTCATTTTTCCTCCTGTAGACGTATGGGATCATAGTGCGTTCCCGAAAGATCTTACAACATTTTTAACTTGTATATACTTCTTTTAGCTTTTAGTAAAGTTTGGCATGTACTCGTAGGGAGTTTTACTGTAACTATGAGTTTAATCGTGTATCGACGGTTTGGTTTTATTGACGTAGATTTTCTGCACGTAATCATCGTTTTGAGCTTTAGAAACCTGTTTCTTAGGCCTCTTTCACACGGAACTTGAGGACCCGCAGCTCCCCCTGCTTATCCTTTACAACCAACATTCCTCCATTGTTCTTCGATTTTCTTACCCAACGACGAATCGTGCTCATGTTCAAAGTACCTGAGCCATAAACTGCCACTATTCTAGCGTGAATTTCTTTTGGAGGTACATTTTCACCAGTTAAAATCTCTATAACTGCTGGTTGTTTGACACCATCGACACAGTTGAAAAAGAATCATCCATTTTAAACACAAAATAAATGCGAACAAATAGATGAACGGAGTCCCATTACGCCGTAAAATGAAGCTAATGGCATAAAGAATCGTTTGCTGTGTGACTGGTTGCTAGGCAACAAATGATGCACAAGTCTCTTGCGCGGAGGCATTACTAATTGAACAGACCTCGTACTATATCATCAAGTATCAATATTTTTACAATGAAATGACAAAGCTGCAAATGTACTGGTTCTTTCCTGAGAACTAAATAATTGTGGGGGATTTTCAGAAGAGAACAGAGTCATTACTGATTGTTATGTGTAGATGAATTCTTATGATAATATTAATATTCATAAATACTGCAAGATATCCGCAACAAAAGCACTTGAATCTGTAACCAGCCTATCTAAATTATCCCAAAACTATAAGTAGTAGAAGAAACATTCGTGCTGGTTATAATCACAAAGAGCAACAATGTTGAATCTTAAAAACTGTCTGAGCACGATCAATACTTTGTCTTACATTGCAACTAAAAGCCTTATTCACAGACTAAAAACTAAATAAAAGAATTAAAATGTCATGATCTTTCATGGTCGCAACGACCACATCATCAAGTCTAAACACCCGAACGTGAGCTAGCATTAATGCTTATATGGTATTGCAGGAAATCGGCTGTGGATTTCGGGATTCGGACGACACTTTTTTTTTCATAACATAATTCCTCACGACCGAGACACCCCCCCCCTCCTCTGGCTACCCGCTACGGAGTCTACAGTGTTACGCTTCAGTTAACGAATCATACTACTCCTAATAAAGTGCATCTGAGCTCTGCTTTAGGAATTTATCTCGGAGGATGGCTGAACGCGAATACTCTATTAGATCATCATCTAAGTCAACCTCTGCTCTGTCCATAATAGTAACAAGAAAGATCACACCGAATTTTCGGGTGTAATAAGCACGTCCTTTGAATCCGTTCTGACGCAAATTAAATTTATCAAAGCTATTCAAAGTCAATGGAACCGGTATGGAAAACAATAGATCTGACGAAAGAAAGAAGATTTTTAATCGGGTTTTTAATGCCTCAGTTATTGCTGTAAACGGAATGAATCGTGAGCTTACGAACTCTTAGAAACAGATATATCGACAAAAATAAGATGTGATTTACGCCCCCTGGGGTAGAAACCATGCATTATTTCAAGAAGAAAATGTTCCTAAATGGTTTGTCGACATTAGTAGTATGGGTCAACAGACGATTTTTTTCAATCGAGATTTTAGAAGCTCATATTTTGCTGCAAATAGGTCAGAAGCGGAAATTAAGACTTACGCCACTTGGTGGCCAAACCATGTTTTACAAAAATTAGAAATTATGATTTCCCATCAGGAGCTGTAGGCGGTGCAGAAAGAATTTTCAAATCGGAGATTTAGAAGCAGAGATATAGGGGGAAACGCAATTAACATTTGCGCCCGCTAGCGGAAAGTCTAAGAATTACTTGAAAATTTTGAAGTTATATGAAACACATGTCACACTGGAAACACTATCCAACAAAGAAGGAATTTTTCAAATCGGACTCCTAGAAGTAGAGATATTGACAAAAATAAGACATACATCTACGCCCCCTAGCGTAGAAACCATGCTTTATTTTAAGAAGAAAATGTTTCTAAAAGGTTTGTCGACATGAGTAGTATCGGTCTCCAAACGACTTTATTTTCAATCGAGAATTTAGAAGCTCATATTTTGCTGCAAATACAGCAGAAGCGGAAATTAAGATTTACGCCCCCTGGTGGCCAAACCATTTTTTACAAAAATTAGAAATTAGGTGCAAACGATTTCCCATAAGGAGCTGTATCTGGTGCAGAAAGAATTTTTGAAATCGGAGATTTAGAAGCAGAGATATAGGAAGAAACACAATTTACCTTTACGTCCCCTAGCGGAAAGTCTTTGAATTACTTGAAAATTTTGAAATTATATGAAACACGTGTGACACGGAAAGCACTATCCAACAAAGAAGGAATTTTTCAAATCGGCCGTAGCGATATTGACAAAAATAAGATGTACATCTACGCCCCCTAGCAGACAAACTGCGGAATTTTTTAGGAGAAAATTTTCCAAAAAGGTTTATCGATGTGAGTGGCATCAGTTCACGAAAGAATTTTTCCAATCGATATATTAGAAGCTCAGATGTTATGGCAAATATATCAGAAGCAAAAATTAACAATTACGCCCCCTGGTGGCCAATGTATTCTTTACCAAAAATTTGAGATTATATGCAAAAGATTTTCCATCAGGAAATGTATGCGGTGAAGAAAAAAAATTTCAAATCAGAGTTTTAGAAGAAGAGTTATCGGGAAAAATGTAACTTACTTTTACGCCCCCTAGCGGAAAATCTATGCGTAATTTGAAAAAGTAACTATATCTAAAATACTCTTCGACATAAGTGGAATCGAAAGATAAAATAATTTTTTCAATCGGATGTTTAGGAATTCGACATCATCTGCATTCACGCCATCTAGCGGCGAAATTGTACATCGTAAAAAAAAACGAAATGAAGGATCATCATTCGCATATTTCAAGCTTCTCAATGCAAAAAGAATTTTTCAAATTGGATTATTAGTTGCAGAGGTACCGTGGGTACAGACGGACGGACAAACCGATAACATAAGCACGATCTTTTTTTACAAAAGACGTGTTAGAAAGTGGTGGCTTCTACCCAGACTGGGATAACGTTCGCATTCTGAGGGCCACAAATAATCGACAAACCCTTTTCCTACTTGAAGCATTATGGATTTTCTATTTCGGACCGCTGTGTTACAATGACGAACTTCCCTATAACCTACCTGCATTATGGAAACGCCTTGTGGGCCTGCTACAGTTTCCAACCCCACGATAGGTAAATGGACTCCGCCTATTCGTTCATTTATTGAGTAAGTTATTGTTTCTTTGTGACTTTCTCTGGCAACATGCATGGTGTAAGGAGGGGGGTGTGCGCCTTTGTATGTTGCCTCTATATATAGGCATTCATGTTAGCTCACGTTCGGGTGTTTACACCTGATGGTGTGGTCGTTGCGACCATGAAAGATTTTGCCATTTTAATTCTTTTACGCGGTTTTCAGCCTGTAAATAGAGTTTTTAATTGCAATGTGAGACTAAGTATTGATTGCACTCAAACACGTTTTTAGATTCAACATTGTTGTTCATTGTGAGTATGGCAAAACTGCTGAAATGCAGACTTTCGTGTTCGAATTCAGATAGATAATGCAGCCGGGCTTGTGCTAAATTCTAGGGAAAGCAACAAATGATGCAGAGGAGGCTAGAAAAATTTTAGGTACTTTCATAAATTAATCTTAACCTATATCATAAGTTAAAATATTATATTATAGCAGTATTTATTGAAAAATCACTAAACGGAGGAACACTGTTTTACGTACACTGAAGAGCAATTGAATTAGAGACAGCTGGTGTTATGCAAATATGGCGCTGTGGGCGTTCCTCTAAAAGGAAACGACATGACGTATGCAGCGATCCGACAATATAAGGAGTGATGCGACGGGAATTAGTAAGAGTCGCACGCAGTATGGGTAAGACGAAGGATCTAAGCGCATTTGATCGTGGGCAAATTGTCGGGGCCCGACGAAGGGGTCACTCCATCTCGGAAGTCGTGCAGGCACTGGGATTTTCACGAGCCACTGAGTCACGGGTGCACCGTGAGTACATCGAATCCGGTAAAACCATCCCTGCAAGGGCCAACTGCACGTGGACAACAGCGTGTGGATGAGAGGGGTCATCGTCGGCTAGCTCGCATTGTAACATCGGATGGACGGGCCACAGTGCAAGAAATCACTCGGAAATTTAACGCTGGTGCACAAAAACCTGTAAGTAGCCACACCATCCAGAACCATCTCCTCGCTATGGGGTACAAAAGCCATCGTCCCACGAGGGTACCGCTGCTGACCGCACATCACAGGGTGCAGGGATTAGCATGGACGCAGGAACATCGCAACTGGACCCCAGACATGTGGGAAAATCTTGCCTGGACTGATGATTCGAGATTCACGTTGGTACATGCGGATGGCAGGATACGAGTACGGCGCAAACCACATGAAGCGATGGATCCTTCTTGTCAGCAGGGTACTCTTCAAGCCGGTGGGTGGTGGCATTCTCGTCTGGGGACTGTTTACATAGACTGAAATGGGACCCCCTGGTACGTGTGACATCGTTCCTCACAGGACAACGTTACCGGGATACCCTGGACGACCATTTTCTCCCGTTTGTACGTCTTTAACATTCCACTGGGGACCTCATCCTGCAACAAGACAATGCACCGCACCATCGCTCCCGAATTGTATCCGAATTGTTGGATGAACACTCCACCGACGTGACCTCACTTCCTTGGCCAGCTACGTCACTTGACCTCAATCCCATCGAGCACATCTGGGATGCCATCGAGAGAGATGTTCGAGGCTCTGACCCCCTCCATCAAATCTTCGTGAACTGTGGGAGCTTATTCAGGGGTCGTGGATCCGTAAAATCTAAACACTGGTTCGAAATTTCTGAGCAATTATGCTGAGTATTACATTGATAGCAGGAGTGGTTAAATTCGATAAAGAGGCTGCTTGACAAATTTTACATGGAATTCTGAACATGACAACTTGCGCCCGGATGCACGGTAAAACGTTTTCTGAAATTTACGATCCACTTTCTGTCATATTTTTCGTGAATTAACGAAGCACATTTCCGATGCAAGCTTTTCCGTGAAATGATAGAAAGAAACCTGAGTTTCACGGATTTTTCGTACCACGAGGGAATTCTGAATTTTCAGAAACCTTTCCGCAGTTTCTTTCTTATGTTGACGGTAAATTACAATTTTAGAGATGTCTTAACGGAAAATTCTGAATTTTCAGAAACCTTTCCGCAGTTTCTTTCTTATATTGACGGTAAATTACAATTTTAGAGATGTCTTAACGGAAAATTCTGAATTTTCAGAAACCTTCCCGCAGTTTCTTTCTTATATTGACGGTAAATTACAATTTTAGAGATGTCTTAACGGAAAATTCAGAATTTTCAGAAACCTTTCCGCAGTTTCTTTCTTATATTGACAGTAAATTACAATTTTAGAGATGTCTTAACGGAAAATTCTGAATTTTCAGAAATCTTTCCTCCATTCCTTTCGTCTATTAACGGAAAATGTCCTTTCTCACGTTTTTCGTACCTATGACGAGAAATTACCGGTAATATGAGCGACTGGTGAAAGTACTTGGAGTTTGATTAACGTTTAAGTTTTAATCGTCTGTTGAATTTAGAAGTTCCGTAGCGAGATCGGATATTGTGGATAGCATATCGCATGAATTTTGTTTATTGTGGTGCAGGATATTTCTTCTCCTCTACCCTATGTTGTGCACGGCTGTTTATTATATATTGTGTTAGTGTAAGAAACCGGGTACTTAACTTATTGTACAGATGATTTTACGATGGCTATGTATCAGTCTTTGGACAACTTAAGACAAAAGCTGCAATAGCTATAAAGAGTAGTTTCACATTTAGGAGTTGTTGTTGTTGTTGTTTTGTGAAATAATACTATAAAAAAGTACATTTCACCTTTTGTAAAGATAAGTCATTATCAGTTTAAAAAAATGAAGTCGAAAAGCATTTTGTTGCTTCGAAAAATAGCAATAAAAAATGCGTAATTTGTGAGACCTCCTGCAGAAAAAAAAATTATTACAAACCTATTCAAAAAAATAATAAGCTCCAACAGAAAATAAAATGACTAAATCACTCGCATTAATGACAAAAAAAAATTCATCATCGACCAGTTTGTTTTAGGATGTACGTGATTCGGGTTCTCAAGTGTGTTTTTTTTAATTGGAGGTTTAACGACCACGGTGAGCAACTCAATGGGCTACCTAATTTAGAGCCACTGGTTCCAGGGAAGGGAGAGAGCCAGGGCCGAAACAACATCCATGCCTCACAGGGATTTGAACCCAGACCCCTTTCGGACGAATGATCAGAAATCATTACTTAGACCACTGCGCCACCGGGGCGGCATCGAGCGTTTGTGGCTCATTCTTTAAAGGCGTGCGTTTCCAGTTAAACCAACCCAAACGGCTGGGGTTTCGATCCTGACTGTAGTGGAGGGATTATCGGGTAGGGCTGAAAAATACGGGAGCGTCGATTTTACCAATTTTAGTTTAAATATGGGAAAACCTGAAATGGACTTTTCTGAAATAAACGGAATTTCTAACTGCGGAAAATCTGTGAAAAATTACGGAAGTTAAAATAAAGGGGCACTTTTAAAAACGGAAATTTCTGAAAAAGACTGACACCTACCGGCAACTTTGCTGCACCTTACTTTCAGAAATTTTCCGTTAATTCACACCACTTATTTTTTGCACTGTGATTTCGAAAGTTCTCGTGCCTGAACAAAAGTCGCAAGCGACTTTGTGCTGACATTCTGCGGAAATCAGACGAAGTCCAAACTCTTATGAAATTTTATCTAGGAATGAAATCTAGATCTTGCAGTACGACCCAGAAACGGAAAAACAGTCGGTGGATTGGAAAACATGAACCTCACCAAGGATGAAGTAAATACGGCAAAGCAGGTTCAAATTCAAAATCATGTTTATCGCTCCCTTTGGCATTAAGGATACATTTTTTTTTCATAGTGGATCCCCGATGGAGCTACCGTGAACCAGCAATACTACAGACAGGTTCTGATGATTTTGAGAGAGCGTGTCAGAAGGAAGAGGCCAGAGTTCTGGAAAATATAGCTTCATTTTTTACCATGACGGTGCACCAGCTCATTCAGCGCTTTCAGTGAAACAGTTTTGAGCTGTGAAACTCATCACAGTGTTTGAACATCCTGTCTACTCGCCATGTTTGGTCCCATGGGACTCCTTTTATCACTACAATCCAATCTGTACCTAAGGGTACCCTCTACAGTCAAATATGTACTTAAGGATACCCTCTACAGTCAAATCTCTAGTTAAGGGCACCCTCTACAGTCAAATCTCTACTTAAGGGTACCCTCTACAGTCAAATCTGTACTTAAGGTTACTCTCTACAGTCAGATCTGTACTTAAGGGTACCGTCTACAGTCAAATCTGTACTTAAGGGTAACCTCTACAGTCAAATCTGTACTTACGGTTACCCTCTACAATCAAATCTGTACTTAAGGGTACTCTCTGCAGTCAAATCTCTACTTAAGGGTACCCTCTACAGTCAAATCTGTACTTAACGGTACACTCTACAATCAAATCTATACTTAAGGGTACCCTCTACAGTCAAATCTATACTTAAGGTTACCCTCTACAGTCAAATCTGTACTTAAGGGTACCGTCTACACTCAAATCTGTACTTAAGGGTTGTAACGTATACTCTATATTCACTTTCCTTTTGATTTTACTATCTCTGGTTATTTTATTTTACTATGTAAATTATCTTCTTACTGAACGAAATATTATTTCACCCGCTGAATGAGATCTGGCAATGAGTGTAAGTCATGACGTGGTGGTAGCTAGTATATAGGCGCGTTCATCGAGACTTAGAGAGAGCTTTTGTTGTTGTTATGAGAGAGCGTTGTTGTTAACGGAAAGCGTTTGTAATACGAGGAGAGATTGTGTTGTTATGAGGAGAGATTCTTCATTATTGTAAAACAAGTTGTGTGTGTGCTTTAGTTGACCAAGAGTCTTATAATAAAGAAGTTACTGTAAGTTAGTCTTTCTCAATTCATAGTTTTTGTCAGACCTCTGTCTGGCTGTTAGGTTTATAACATTTATTCATTACCATAAATAACCAGCGTTAAGACTTTGTTTACGTTCGTAATTAACTAGTAACAACACCCTTTTGAATTCACTATTTTGAAGCTTAGTACAAGTATATCATTAGCTAGCTGGTAGGAAGAGAATCATTCATATTAATTAGCTTAGCGGAAAGAAAATAAAGCTAATTCATTATAGGGTACCCTCTACAGTAAAATCTGTACTTAAGGGTGCCGTCTACAGTCAAATTTGTACTTAAGGGTACCCTCTACACTCAAATCTGTACTTAAGGGTACCCTTGTTGAGTCAATTACTGTTGCGAAGAAGAAAAAGGCCAAGCTTCTCAAAGGGATCACATCAGATTACACTGGGGAACAAAGGTTTTGTTGCATTGATACCAGCACTTATTCTTACCTAATCTGAGTGTGCTGCAAATCTGAAGTTAGTTTTTATCTGTAAGCTCTAGATTTTTTGCAATTCAACATTTCCATTTTTCGCGATATTTTGACTACCCTCGCCTTACAACATGGTCTATCGGAGCAATTTATGGTCTCTCAGTCTTAAAATAAGGCTTAAGGAACCGTCTTGGCAAAGATATTCTTTATGTATTCACAAAAACCTGTATGTGCATCACAATTTGCATTAAAGTTTGAAAAAAAGGCAAGAAAATCACTTGTGTGGGGTAAAATATGTATCGCCACTTGTCAAATATGAAACATTTATCCATTACGGTCACATATGAGTATGTACTAATGCTTTTTACTTTAAATTAACATATATTTAGACGTAAAGATGACAGGTGATTCTGCAGAACAAATGATAAGGTTGGGATGCAAAGTTCAAATGTGTCCTATTCAGGCAAGAATTTGCGCTTGTAGCTGTGGTGTTTGTGAACTTTCTCGGGGCAATCTCATTTGATGTTCCAGCAATAGTCTACCGTCATATTTTTGTCCCATCGCCCTTGATAGCGCTGTTCCATCGTCATGAGATCTTGATGGAAGCGCTCTCTCTGTTCATCACTAACAGCCCCAAGGTTCTCAGGGAATTGATCAAGGTGAGTATTCACGAAATGGTGCTTGACACTCGCGTTGCACGCATGATGAAGCCAACAGCATTCTAGTAACGAGAACCTCATAGTTAATCTGCCTTTCTGTTACCAAGAAAGTTTTGAATAACTGTCACGAACGACAGCCATGCTGCCTTCTCCTTGTCATTCATATTCCTGATAAATTACTCATCACGTACAAGGGCACGAATTTAAGGTCCATCGAACGTACCTGATTTGATCTTCTCGAAAGACTTTGATCTTCTCGAAAGACTTGATTTTTAATGAATATCTATATGTCACAAAAATCTGCATACAAAAGAAAGAAAGTAACAAATCTGCCCGATTCAGACCTCTGTAAAATAAACTAACATCGTGTAGGCCTTCCTTTTGGATCAATCACTGTTTCTGATCTCCTAGGCTGCATACCCCAAGAGTTACTGCGGTATCTGGTGTAATTTCAAACCATGCTTGCGCTAATACTTCCTTTAAGGATTTCCGATTAGAGATAGAATGTTTCCGAACTCTTCTCTCGAGTTCATCCCATAGGTGCTTAATTGGATTTAAGTCCGCAGACTGGGGAGGTGAATGGAGCTATTCAGGTACCTTATAAAGCAGCTACTCCTTAAGAATATTGGTTTTGTGCTTAAGATCATTATCCTGCTGAAAGTCCCATTGGCTTCCAATCCCTGAGCTGTAGACAGACATCTGTATATTGGTCTGCAATATCTTCATGTATTATAGGCGGTTCACTGTACCCTCGATGAAAATAGTTTTGCAATCCCAGCCCCCGCCATACATTCCCAAACACGTTGCTTACACCATGCTTTACTGTGGGGAACCAAGCTTTCCAGTGTCCTTTCTTCATTTTTCCATCGCCAAACCTTTCAGCGACAGTCAGATCCAAAAATTTTATATTAGCTTAGGTCGGTATATAGGACTGTTTTCCATGAATCAATGTATTTGTTGAGATACTAGTTGGCAAAGTTAAGTCTTTTGTTCTGTTTTGTTGAGCTCTTCTCTGGGAACTCTACCATTAAATCCTTTAGATCAAAGAACTGTTCGTACAGTCTCGGAATGCACAGTCTTACCAGTCGTCGTTGCAATACATTCAGTTAATTTTGGAGCAGATATTTTGGGATTTGACTTGCCTCCATTTAGAACAGCTCCAGCATCTCGATCATTTAATACTCTGGGGCGACCACTTCGACCTTTTTTGAATACATTTCCGGCTGACTCGTAATTCCTAACGAATAAAAATTGCAATACATTCAGTTAATTTTGGAGCAGATATTTTCGGATTTGACTTGACTCCTTTTAGAACAGCTCCAGCATTTAGTACTCTGGGGCGACTACGATCATTTAGTACTCTGGGGCGACCACTTCGAGCTGGACGTGCTGGCTGAACTCGTAATTCCTAACGAATAAAAATTGCAATATATTCAGTTAATTTTGGAGCAGATATTTTCGGATTTGACTTGACTCCTTTTAGAACAGCTCCAGCATCTCGATCATTTAGTACTCTGGGGCGACCACTTCGAGCTTTTATGAACACATTTCTGGCTGAACTCGTAATTCCTAACGAATAAAAATTGCAATATATTCAGTTAATTTTGGAGCAGATATTTTCGGATTTGACTTGACTCCTTTTAGAACAGCTCCAGCATCTCGATCATTTAGTACTCTGGGGCGACCACTTCGAGCTTTTATGAACACATTTCTGGCTGAACTCGTAATTCCTAACGAATAAAAATTGCAATATATTCAGTTAATTTTGGAGCAGATATTTTCGGATTTGACTTGACTCCTTTTAGAACAGCTCCAGCATCTCGATCATTTAGTACTCTGGGGCGACCACTTCGAGCTTTTATGAACACATTTCTGGCTGAACTCGTAATTCCTAACGAATAAAAATTGCAATATATTCAGTTAATTTTGGAGCAGATATTTTCGGATTTGACTTGACTCCTTTTAGAACAGCTCCAGCATCTCGATCATTTAGTACTCTGGGGCGACCACTTCGAGCTTTTATGAACACATTTCTGGCTGAACTCGTAATTCCTAACGAATAAAAATTGCAATATATTCAGTTAATTTTGGAGCAGATATTTTCGGATTTGACTTGACTCCTTTTAGAACAGCTCCAGCATCTCGATCATTTAGTACTCTGGGGCGACCACTTCGAGCTTTTTTGAACACATTTCTGGCTGAACTCGTAATTCCTAACGAATAAAAATTGCAATATATTCAGTTAATTTTGGAGCAGATATTTTCGGATTTGACTTGACTCCTTTTAGAACAGCTCGAGCATCTCGATCATTTAGTACTCTGGGGCGACCACTTCGAGCTTTTTGAACATTTCTGGCTGAACTCGTAATTCAATTTCAGATATTTTCGGCTTGAACTCCAGCGTAATGAACACATTTCTGGCTGAACTCGTAATTCCTAACGAATAAAAATTGCAATATATTCAGTTAATTTTGGAGCAGATATTTTCGGATTTGACTTGACTCCTTTTAGAACAGCTCCAGCATCTCGATCATTTAGTACTCTGGGGCGACCACTTCGAGCTTTTATGAACACATTTCTGGCTGAACTCGTAATTCCTAACGAATAAAAATTGCAATATATTCAGTTAATTTTGGAGCAGATATTTTCGGATTTGACTTGACTCCTTTTAGAACAGCTCCAGCATCTCGATCATTTAGTACTCTGGGGCGACCACTTCGAGCTTTTATGAACACATTTCTGGCTGAACTCGTAATTCCTAACGAATAAAAATTGCAATATATTCAGTTAATTTTGGAGCAGATATTTTCGGATTTGACTTGACTCCTTTTAGAACAGCTCCAGCATCTCGATCATTTAGTACTCTGGGGCGACCACTTCGAGCTTTTATGAACACATTTCTGGCTGAACTCGTAATTCCTAACGAATAAAAATTGCAATATATTCAGTTAATTTTGGAGCAGATATTTTCGGATTTGACTTGACTCCTTTTAGAACAACTCCAGCATCTCGATCATTTAGTACTCTGGGGCGACCACTTCGAGCTTTTATGAACACATTTCTGGCTGAACTCGTAATTCCTAACGAATAAAAATTGCAATATATTCAGTTAATTTTGGAGCAGATATTTTCGGATTTGACTTGACTCCTTTTAGAACAGCTCCAGCATCTCGATCATTTAGTACTCTGGGGCGACCATTTCGAGCTTTTATGAACACATTTCTGGCTGAACTCGTAATTCCTAACGAATAAAAATTGCAATATATTCAGTTAATTTTGGAGCAGATATTTTCGGATTTGACTTGACTCCTTTTAGAACAGCTCAGCATCTCGATCATTTAGTACTCTGGGGCGACCACTTCCAGCTTTTTGAACACATTTCCGGCTGAACTCGTAATTCCTAACGAATAAAAATTGCAATATATTCAGTTAATTTTGGAGCAGATATTTTCGGATTTGACTTGACTCCTTTTAGAACAGCTCAGCATCTCGATCATTTAGTACTCTGGGGCGACCACTTCAGCTTTTTTGAACACATTTCTGGCTGAACTCGTAATTCCTAACGAATAAAAATTGCAATATATTCAGTTAATTTTTGGAGCAGATATTTTCGGATTTGACTTGACTCCCTTTTAGAACAGCTCCAGCATCTCGATCATTTAGTACTCTGGGGCGACCACTTCGAGCTTTTTTGAACACATTTCTGGCTGAACTCGTAATTCCTAGCGAATAAAAATTGCAATATATTCAGTTAATTTTTTTGGAGCAGATATTTTCGGATTTGACTTGACTCCTTTTAGAACAAGCTCCAGCATCTCGATCATTTAGTACTCTGGGGCGACCACTTCGAGACTTTTATGAACACATTTCTGGCTGAACTCGTAATTCCTAACGAATAAAAATTGCAATATATTCAGTTAATTTTTGGAGCAGATATTTTTCGGATTTGACTTGACTCCTTTTAGAATAGCTCCAGCATCTCGATCATTTAGTACTCTGGGGCGACCACTTCCGAGATTTTATGAACACATTTCTGGCTGAACTCGTAATTCCTAACGAATAAAAATTGCAATATATTCAGTTAGTTTTGGAGGAGATATTTTCGGAGTTTGACTTGACTCCTTTTAGAACAGCTCCAGCAGCATCTCGATCATTTGGTACTCTGGGGCGACCACTTCCGAAACTTTTATGAACACATTTCTGGCTGAACTCGTAATTCCTAACGAATAAAAATACTGCAATATATTCAGTTAATTTTGGAGCAGATATTTTTCGGATTTGACTTGACTCCTTTTAGAACAGCTCCAGCATCTCGATCATTTAGTACTCTGGGGCGACCACTTCCAGCTTTTTTGAACACATTTCTGGCTGAACTCGTAATTCCTAACGAATAAAAATTGCAATATATTCAGTTAATTTTGGGAGCAGATATTTTCGGATTTGACTTGACTCCTTTTTAAGAACAGCTCCAGCATCTCGATCAGTTTAGTACTCTGGGGCGACCACTTCGAGCTTTTATGAACACATTTTCTGGCTGAACTCGTAATTCCTAACGAATAAAAATTGCAATATATTCAGTTAATTTTGGAGCAGATATTTTCGGATTTGACTTGACTCCCTTTTAGAACAGCTCCAGCATCTCGATCAGTTTAGTACTCTGGGGCAACCACTTCGAGCTTTTATGAACACATTTCTGGCTGAACTCATCATTCTAACGAATAAAAATTGCAATATATTCAGCTAATTTTGGAGCAGATATTTTCGGATTTGACTTGACTCCTTTTAGAACAGCTCCAGCATCTCGATCATTTAGTACTCTGGGGCGACCACTTCGAGCTTTTATGAACACATTTCTGGCTGAACTCGTAATTCCTAACGAATAAAAATTGCAATATATTCAGTTAGTTTTGGAGGAGATATTTTTCGGATTTGACTTGACTCCTTTTAGAACAGCTCCAGCATCTCGATCATTTAGTACTCTGGGGCGACCACTTCCGAGCTTTTATGAACACATTTCTGGCTGAACTCGTAATTCCTAACGAATAAAAATTGCAATATATTCAGTTAATTTTGGAGGCACATATTTTCGGATTTGACTTGACTCCATTTTAAGAACAGCTCCAGCATCTCGATCATTTAGTACTCTGGGGCGACCACTTCGAGCTTTTTTGAACACATTTCTGGCTGAACTCATAATTCCTAACGAATAAAAATTGCTATATATTCAGTTAATTTTGGAGCAGATATTTTCGGATTTGACTTGACTCCTTTTAGAACAGCTCCAGCATCTCGATCATTTAGTACTCTGGGGCGACCACTTCAAACTTTTTATGAACACATTTCTGGCTGAACTCATGTAATTCCTAACGAATAAAAATTGCAATATATTCAGTTAATTTTGGAGGACAGATACTTTTTCCGGATTTGACTTGACTCCATTTTAGAACAGCTCCAGCATCTCGATCAGTTAGTACTCTGGGGCGACCACTTCGAGCTTTTATGAACACATTTTCTGGCTGAACTCGTAATTTCCTACAACTCGAATAGAAATTGCAATATATTCAGTTAATTTTTGGAGCAGATATTTTCGGATTTGACTTGACCCCTTTTAGAACAGCTCCAACATCTCGATCATTTGAAGCTCTGGGGCGACCACTTCGAACTTTTTGAACACATTTTCTGGCTGAACTCGTAATTCCTAACGAATAAAGAATTGCAATATATTCAGTTAATTTTGGAGCAGATATTTTCTGATTTGACTTGACTCCCTTTTACAACAGCTCCAGCATCTCGATCATTTAGTACTCTGAGGCGACCACTTCGAGGCTTTTATGAACACATTTCTGGCTGAACTCGTAATTCCTAACGAATAAAAATTGCAATATATTCAGTTAATTTTTGGAAGCAGATATTTTCGGATTTGACTTGACTCCTTTTAGAACAGCACCAGCATCTCGATCATTTAGTACTCTGGAGCATACCACGTCGAGCTTTTATGAACACATTTCTGGCTGAACTCGTAATTCCTAACGAATAAAAATTGCAATATATTCAGTTAATTTTGGAGCACATATTTTCGGATTTGACTTGCCTCCATTTTAGAATAGCTCGAGCAACTCGATCATTTAATACACTGGGGCGACCACATGAGCCTTTTTATGAATACATTTCCGGCTGAACTCGTAATTCCTAACGAATAAAAAATTGCAATATATTCAGTTAATTTTGGAGCAGATATTTTTTCGGATTTGACTTGACACCTTTTAGAACAGCTCCAGCATCTCGATCATTCAGTACTCTGGGGCGACCACTTCAAGCTGTTATGAACACATTTCCGGCTGAACTCGTAATTCCTAACGAATAAAAATTGCAATATATTTCAGTTAATTTTGGAGGACAGATACTTTTCGGATTTGACTTGCCTCCATTTAAAATAGCTCGAGCATCTCGATCATTTAATACTCTGGTGCGACCACTGCGAGCTTTTTTGAACACATTTCCGGCTGAACTCGTAATTTCCTAACGAATAAAAATTGCAATATATACCGTTAATTTTGGAGCAGATATTTTCGGATTTGACTTGACTCCTTTTAAGAACAGCTCCAGCATCTCGATCATTTAGTACTCTGGGGCGACCACTTCGAGCTTTTTAGACACATTTCTGGCTGAACTCGTAATTCCTAACGAATAAAAATTGCAATATATTCAGTTAATTTTTTGGAGCAGATATTTTCGGATTTGACTTGACTCCTTTTAGAACAGCTCCAGCATCTCGATCATTTAGTACTCTGGGGCGACCACTTCGAGCTTTTATGAACACATTTCTGGCTGAACTCGTAATTCCTAACGAATAAAAATTGCAATATATTCAGTTAATTTTGGAGCAGATATTTTCGGATTTGACTTGACTCCTTTTAGAACAGCTCCAGCATCTCGATCATTTAGTACTCTGGGGCGACCACTTCGAGCTTTTATGAACACATTTCTGGCTGAACTCGTAATTCCTAACGAATAAAAATTGCAATATATTCAGTTAATTTTGGAGCAGATATTTTCGGATTTGACTTGACTCCTTTTAGAACAGCTCCAGCATCTCGATCATTTAGTACTCTGGGGCGACCACTTCGAGCTTTTATGAACACATTTCTGGCTGAACTCGTAATTCCTAACGAATAAAAATTGCAATATATTCAGTTAATTTTGGAGCAGATATTTTCGGATTTGACTTGACTCCTTTTAGAACAGCTCCAGCATCTCGATCATTTAGTACTCTGGGGCGACCACTTCGAGCTTTTATGAACACATTTCTGGCTGAACTCGTAATTCCTAACGAATAAAAATTGCAATATATTCAGTTAATTTTGGAGCAGATATTTTCGGATTTGACTTGACTCCTTTTAGAACAGCTCCAGCATCTCGATCATTTAGTACTCTGGGGCGACCACTTCGAGCTTTTATGAACACATTTCTGGCTGAACTCGTAATTCCTAACGAATAAAAATTGCAATATATTCAGTTAATTTTGGAGCACATATTTTCGGATTTGACTTGCCTCCATTTAGAATAGCTCGAGCAACTCGATCATTTAATACACTGGGGCGACCACTTCGACCTTTTTTGAATACATTTCCGGCTGAACTCGTAATTCCTAACGAATAAAAATTGCAATATATTCAGTTAATTTTGGAGCAGATATTTTCGGATTTGACTTGACTCCTTTTAGAACAGCTCCAGCATCTCGATCAGTTAGTACTCTGGGGCGACCACTTCGAGCTTTTATGAACACATTTCTGGCTGAACTCGTAATTCCTAACGAATAAAAATTGCAATATATTCAGTTAATTTTGGAGCAGATATTTTCGGATTTGACTTGACTCCTTTTAGAACAGCTCCAGCATCTCGATCATTTAGTACTCTGGGGCGACCACTTCGAGCTTTTATGAACACATTTCTGGCTGAACTCGTAATTCCTAACGAATAAAAATTGCAATATATTCAGTTAATTTTGGAGCAGATATTTTCGGATTTGACTTGACTCCTTTTAGAACAGCTCCAGCATCTCGATCATTTAGTACTCTGGGGCGACCACTTCGAGCTTTTATGAACACATTTCTGGCTGAACTCGTAATTCCTAACGAATAAAAATTGCAATATATTCAGTTAATTTTGGAGCAGATATTTTCGGATTTGACTTGACTCCTTTTAGAACAGCTCCAGCATCTCGATCATTTAGTACTCTGGGGCGACCACTTCGAGCTTTTATGAACACATTTCTGGCTGAACTCGTAATTCCTAACGAATAAAAATTGCAATATATTCAGTTAATTTTGGAGCAGATATTTTCGGATTTGACTTGACTCCTTTTAGAACAGCTCCAGCATCTCGATCATTTAGTACTCTGGGGCGACCACTTCGAGCTTTTATGAACACATTTCTGGCTGAACTCGTAATTCCTAACGAATAAAAATTGCAATATATTCAGTTAATTTTGGAGCACATATTTTCGGATTTGACTTGCCTCCATTTAGAATAGCTCGAGCAACTCGATCATTTAATACACTGGGGCGACCACTTCGACCTTTTTTGAATACATTTCCGGCTGACTCGTAATTCCTAACGAATAAAAATTGCAATATATTCAGTTAATTTTGGAGCAGATATTTTCGGATTTGACTTGACACCTTTTAGAACAGCTCCAGCATCTCGATCATTCAGTACTCTGGGGCGACCACTTCAAGCTGTTATGAACACATTTCCGGCTGACTCGTAATTCCTAACGAATAAAAATTGCAATATATTCAGTTAATTTTGGAGGACATACTTTCGGATTTGACTTGCCTCCATTTAAAATAGCTCGAGCATCTCGATCATTTAATACTCTGGTGCGACCACTGCGAGCTTTTTTGAACACATTTCCGGCTGACTTAATTTCTAACGAATAAAAATTGCAATATATACCGTTAATTTTGGAGCAGATATTTTCGGATTTGACTTGACTCCTTTTAGAACAGCTCCAGCATATCGATCATTTAGTACTCTGGGGCGACCACTTCGAGCTTTTTTGAACACATTTCCGGCTGACTCGTAATTCCTATTAACTGTTTGGACACTTAAACAATATTTTCAACAATTTTTGCAATCTCACAGTTAAGAATTTTTTTTTCTTTTGCAACTGTGTTGTCACATTTCTCATGTTCAGAGAAATTTCTTTTCCTAGAGCCATTTTAACTGGAACACTAAAAAGAACTTTACTAACACACACACACAAGATTAACTTTTCAGCAGTGTGATGCCATTACAATTTCCTGGTTGCTTAAATAAGAACGAATTCGTATGACGAAACAGAAATACAAGTGTTGTATGCAGACTTTTGTGACGTGATTTTGGAAGTTATTTGCATTTTCTTATGAATTCATTTTGTTTCAATCTTTCATTATTTTACAACAGCGTTGTACTCATGAAATATAAGGTTACTAAACATGTGAGGTTTCCCAAACGGTTATAGTTTCTTAAATGGTTACATTTCGAAGGGACTGATTGTGTTTTGTGACTGATTGTGTCTAGAGTGAATTTCTCTATAACTGACCGCTGTTGGATTCCCGTCGACACAATTGAAAAAGAATCCTCCATTTTAAACGCAATTAAATATGTACAAATAAATGTACGAAGGTATATTACGCAGTAATAGAACTTCAAAAACGTTATACTCTTCGAAGTTATATTATATATTATATTACGCATATTTCAAGTTATATTACTTATATATTATACAAGCTTTACTACCTGGCTTTACCCGGGATTTAGGCTTATTAATTTCATATTCCCTTACATGTCACTGAAAAAATCGGGAAAAACATTGATGCTTGCAAGAAAGAAAAAAGCTGATTTCACAAATTCGGTCATTACAAATAATTTATTCATAGTGTGATAATTTCAGCACTTGGCCGTACACAATATCTTTGGTTTCTCCTTCATCGGCGACAATATATAATTTTGTTGGATCCTTTGCTCTTGACATTCCAACATACAGCTGTCTGTGGAATCTAACAGACCAAAAGCGTTACGAATTATTTAACACGTGTCCAGGAGACACAGCATTAGAACACTGACTGAACACAATTCGTTAACAATTTGTTATAGACGATCAAATGCATCACGTGCTTTAAGTTTCAGACGTCTTTGAGGGGCGAATCTCTGGGATAAAAAAGTTAAAAACGTATCTTTGCGAATATTTTATGAAACTGGATGAAATTTTAATGAACACCATAAATCGTTAATAGGAACATGACCTCCAAATTGCGCCTGAATCGGTAAATAACTTTTTTAAATTAACTGTCAAAATTTTATTAGCCGTTTCTGCGTACATATTTCTGTTTATCGATGAATTAAAAATTCCATGCCTAGTTTAAAAAGTTTTGACCGTATTCCGGTGAAACGTTGAAGGACTCCTCTTATTACCAATTCATGGTGTTGATGAAAATTTCAGCCCGTTTCTTTAAGATGTCGCAACGTTCGTTTTTGCATTTCTTTTATGCACAGTTCTCAAAGAATAGAAACGCCTATTGATGTGCCGCGGCGATGAAGTCAGTCATGTGCTTTCAGATTTGGAACGATGACGTAACAAACGACGCTGACTAATTTATTGATTAGCTTATTAATTAATTCATAACTCGCGAACGGAACAATGTAGAGATCTTAAAATAGTTGTGCTGACCTAGAAATTCCAGTATTAATAAGCTATGCAAATTTCACGATGCCACAGTTCAGCGTTCGAGAATTTTTGGTGCTTCAGACAAGCAGACGTTTTGTGTTTTATATATAAAATTACGCATATTTGAAGTTATATTATTCTTCGAAGTTATATTACGCAGTATATAACTGCGCTCATACCACTGTGCCACGGTGGCGCAGTGCTCTAAACGCTGGTTTCTGATCATTCGTCTGAGATGGGTCCGGGTTCGAATCCCGGCGAGGCATGGATGCTGTGTTTGTCTTACGGCACTGACTCTTTCCCTTCCCTGGAACCAATAACCCTACATTAAGGACTGGCGACTGCTGATAGCCCACCGAGTTGCTCAGGGTGGTCGTTTTTTTTTTTTTTTTTTTTTTTTTTGGGTGGTCGTTAAACACCTATCAGAAAAAGAGAAGCTAATAGCACAAAGAATCGTTTGCCGTTTGATTGGTTGCTATGCAGACATGCCTGGTTGCTTTGCAACCAGTCATGCGCGAGGCACTTGCGCTGTGATATTACGTACCTATTGAAAACGCCTCGTATTTAGCAGCCTGCCTCATAAAGTAAAAATATTCATCTTTGCCAGAAATGAATGGCATCAAGAGTTCCGCATTTTTATGAAACTGATATACTTGTTTTTTATCATTTCAGGTTCCAAGTACAAACATGGATTTTAGCGACGATGAGGTGCAGCTTATTACTTGCGACATTTGTGAACTGCCTTTCTCTGGGGTGGAACCTTACGAGCAGCATTTGAATGGGAAGAAGCACCAGAAGAGGGCGAGAAACGAAGGAAATTTACCAGCTAAGTCCAAAGGTGCTGACGGCAAGGTCTTGGAGTCTGCTGATTCTCAAGGCTTATATTGCAACGTGTGTGAAGTTCCACTTAGTGGAATTGTACCTTACGCTCAACACATGAGGAGCCAGCCACACAAAAAGGCTCTTCGAAAGAAAATATCTGAAGAGCAAGCGGAGAAGTTCGTGGATGAGTCTAGTGACTCTGATTTGTCGCTTAATGGTGAAGATCTAGAAGACGCGCTTAAAGATATGGTACCCAAACCCTACGCAGCATGTTCAGTTTGCAAGAAGAAGTTTTCGGGGCCTGAATCTTACCATCAGCACATGAAAAGCCCATCGCACGCTAAGAACAAACGTGAGTTACATCTCCTTATGAAAATAAGGGACGAATTTAACAAGTCCAAGGATCCTGAAGAATTGGGAGATGAAAAGGAGTTTCAGTCTGCAGCTGTTACAGAAAGTGAAGAGCTGGAATGTAAAGAGTGTCAGAAGACTTTCAGTGGGGTCATTCCTTTTGCACAGCACTTGATAAGCAAATGTCATGCCAACAGACTAAATGAAATCAAACTGTTGGAAGAGCTGAACGATACAGGAGCATTGGTTTCAGAGGATGACTCAGAGCAAGCTATCACAAGTTCTATCGATGATGTATTGACCTGCGATATTTGTGGCATGGCATTCTCGGGACCCAAAAGTGCGAGGGACCATTTTCGAAGCAAAGGGCACCTGAAGGCTCTTAAAGTGAAAAAATACATCTCTCAAAGGGGCAAAATAGTCGCAGAAAAAAATAATGGAGATCATGACGCTTTGCAGGATGATACTTCTGATATCCGTGAACAGTCCCCAAAAACAGTTGAAGCAAGGTCTACCAATGATGCCTTCCCATCAGCTGGAGACAAAAATTCGAAACGATTGTGTCCAGTTTTGTCAGATTGCGACGAACATGCGAAAAAGGACGAAGTCCTGAAGATTTAACACAAAACACCGAATCTGAGACTGTGAAATCGGACGACAAAGGTACTGCAGATGTTGCGGGGTGTTCAAACGATGATGATACGATACGATATTGTCATATTCTTATCATAGTGGTAAGCGAAATAATACAAAAACTACAAGTGCAAAACTGTAAACTGGCATGGACAATATCGTTTCAACAGTGGTCAAGATTTTTGATGGTACATGAGAATTCCTGGCAACTTCAGAAACAATCTAAGCTGTTTTGTGTTTGATCTAATACGCTTAAAAATAATTTTGAAAATGGCGTCATACAAAACTTTTGATGATTCGTCATGCAAGTAATTCATTTTGATCACGCAAGTAATTCAATTAGGTAAAATTCTTTCAATGCATACTTATTACAGTAATTTATAGCTTCCACATCTGTAATCCATTATAATTATTGAAAAGCATCCAATACCAAAACTTATTGTCAAGATGCTTTATATGATTTCTATATTCTAAATCTGTAATTTTACATGTAATTAATAAAATGTTGATTTCATATTAATACTGAGATTGCTCTACTTTCGGGTGGCTCCACCTCAAAACTCTGCCCTATGTTTCCAATGGTAAAAACTTCTGTTGAAATTTTCTCCGCAATTAATGTATTCCCAAGAATGAAAAGATTAAGGTGGATCCACCTTAAAACTCTGCCCTATGTTTCCAATATTAAAAGCTTCTGTTGAAATTTTCTTCACTATTAATGTATTCCCAAGGATGAAAAGATTAAGGTGGATCCACCTCAAAACACTGCCCTATGTTTCCAATGGTAAAAACTTGTGCTGAAATTTTCTTCGCAATTAATGAATTCCCAAGAATGAAAAAATTAAGGTGGATCCACTTCAAAACACTGCCCTATGTTTCCAATGGTAAAAACTTCTGTTGAAATTTCCTTCGCAATTAATGTATTCCCAAGAATGAAAAGATTAAGGTGGATCCACTTCAAAACTCTGCTTATGTTTCCAATGGTAAAAACTTCTGTTGAAATTTCCTTCGCGATTAATGTATTCCCAAGGATGAAAAGATTAAGGTGGATCCACCTTAAAACTCTGCCCTATGTTTCCAATATTAAAAGCTTCTGTTGAAATTTTCTTCACTATTAATGTATTCCCAAGGATAAAAAGATTAAGGTGGATCCACTTCAAAACTCTGCTTATGTTTCCAATGGTAAAAACTTCTGTTGAAATTTCCTTCGCGATTAATGTATTCCCAAGGATTAAAAGATTAAGGTGGATCCACCTTAAAACTCTGACCTATGTTTCCAATGGTAAAAACTTCTGTTGAAATGTTCTTCGCAATTAATGTATTCCCAAGAATGAAAAGATTAAGGTGGATCCACCTTAAAACTCTGCCCTGTGTTTCCAATATTAAAAGCTTCTGTTGAAATTTTCTTCGCAATTAATGTATTCCCAAGAATGAAAAGATTAAGGTGGATCCACCTTAAAACTCTGCCCTATGTTTCCAATATTAAAAGCTTCTGTTGAAATTTTCTTCACTATTAATGTATTCCCAAGGATGAAAAGATTAAGGTGGATCCACCTCAAAACACTGCCCTATGTTTCCAATGGTAAAAACTTGTGCTGAAATTTTCTTCGCAATTAATGAATTCCCAAGAATGAAAAGATTAAGGTGGATCCACTTCAAAACTCTGCTTATGTTTCCAATGGTAAAAACTTCTGTTGAAATTTCCTTCGCGATTAATGTATTCCCAAGGATGAAAAGATTAAGGTGGATCCACCTCAAAACACTGCCCTATGTTTCCAATGGTAAAAACTTGTGCTGAAATTTTCTTCGCAATTAAGGAATTCCCAAGAATGAAAAGATTAAGGTGGATCCACTTCAAAACTCTGCTTATGTTTCCAATGGTAAAAACTTCTGTTGAAATTTCCTTCGCGATTAATGTATTCCCAAGGATGAAAAGATTAAGGTGGATCCACCTCAAAACACTGCCCTATGTTTCCAATGGTAAAAACTTGTGCAGAAATTTTCTTCGCAATTAATGTATTCCCAAGAATGAAAAGATTAAGGTGGATCCACTTCAAAACTCTGCTTATGTTTCCAATGGTAAAAACTTCTGTTGAAATTTCCTTCGCGATTAATGTATTCCCAAGGATGAAAAGATTAAGGTGGATCCACCTCAAAACACTGCCCTATGTTTCCAATGGTAAAAACTTGTGCTGAAATTTTCTTCGCAATTAATGAATTCCCAAGAATGAAAAGATTAAGGTGGATCCACTTCAAAACTCTGCTTATGTTTCCAATGGTAAAAACTTCTGTTGAAATTTCCTTCGCGATTAATGTATTCCCGAGGATGAAAAGATTAAGGTGGATCCACCTCAAAACTCTGCCCTGTGTTTCCAATGGTAAAAACTTGTGCAGAAATTTTCTTCGCAATTAATGTATTCCCAAGAATGAAAAGATTAAGGTGGATCCACTTCAAAACTCTGCTTATGTTTCCAATGGTAAAAACTTCTGTTGAAATTTCCTTCGCGATTAATGTATTCCCAAGGATGAAAAGATTAAGGTGGATCCACCTCAAAACACTGCCCTATGTTTCCAATGGTAAAAACTTGTGCTGAAATTTTCTTCGCAATTAATGAATTCCCAAGAATGAAAAGATTAAGGTGGATCCACTTCAAAACTCTGCTTATGTTTACAATGGTAAAAACTTCTGTTGAAATTTCCTTCGCGATTAATGTATTCCCAAGGATGAAAAGATTAAGGTGGATCCACCTCAAAACACTGCCCTATGTTTCCAATGGTAAAAACTTCTGTTGAAATGTTCTTCGCAATTAATGTATTCCCAAGAATGAAAAGATTAAGGTGGATCCACTTCAAAACTCTGCTTATGTTTCCAATGGTAAAAACTTCTGTTGAAATTTCCTTCGCGATTAATGTATTCCCAAGGATGAAAAGATTAAGGTGGATCCACCTCAAAACACTGCCCAATGTTTCCAATGGTAAAAACTTCTGTTGAAATGTTCTTCGCAATTAATGTATTCCCAAGAATGAAAAGATTAAGGTGGATCCACTTCAAAACTCTGCTTATGTTTCCAATGGTAAAAACTTCTGTTGAAATTTTCTTCGCAATTAATGAATTCCCAAGAATGAAAAGATTAAGGTGGATCCACTTCAAAACTCTGCTTATGTTTCCAATGGTAAAAACTTCTGTTGAAATTTCCTTCGCGATTAATGTATTCCCAAGGATGAAAAGATTAAGGTGGATCCACCTCAAAACACTGCCCTATGTTTCCAATGGTAAAAACTTCTGTTGAAATGTTCTTCGCAATTAATGAATTCCCAAGTATGAAAAGATTAAGGTGGATCCACCTCAAAACACTGCCCTATGTTTCCAATGATAAAAACTTCTGTTGAAATGTTCTTCGCAATCAATTAATGTATTCCCAAGGATGAAAAGACTAAGGTGGATCCACCTTAAAATTCTGCCCTATGTTTCCAATGGTAAAAACTTCCGTTGAAATTTTCTTCGTAATTAATGTATTCCCAAGTATGAAAAGATTAAGGTGGATCCACTTCAAAACTCTGCTTATGTTTCCAATGGTAAAAACTTCCGTTGAAATTTCCTTCGCGATTAATGTATTCCCAAGGATGAAAAGATTAAGGTGGATCCACCTCAAAACACTGCCCTATGTTTCCAATGGTAAAAACTTGTGCTGACATTTTCTTCGCAATTAATGAATTCCCAAGAATGAAAAGATTAAGGTGGATCCACTTCAAAACTCTGCTTATGTTTCCAATGGTAAAAATTTCCGTTGAAATTTCCTTCGCGATTAATGTATTCCCAAGTATGAAAAGATTAAGGTGGATCCACCTCAAAACTCTGCCCTGTGTTTCCAATGGTAAAAACTTGTGCAGAAATTTTCTTCGCAATTAATGTATTCCCAAGAATGAAAAGATTAAGGTGGACCCACTTTAAAACTCTGCTCATGTTTCCAATGGTAAAAACTTCTGTTGAAATTTTCTTCGCAATTAATGAATTCCCAAGAATGAAAAGATTAAGGTGGATCCACCTCAAAACACTGCCCTATGTTTCCAATGGTAAAAACTTCTGTTGAAATGTTCTTCGCAATCAATTAATGTATTCCCAAGGATGAAAAGACTAAGGTGGATCCACCTTAAAATTCTGCCCTTTGTTTCCAATGGTAAAAACTTCCGTTGAAATTTTCTTCGCAATTAATGTATTCCCAAGTATGGAAAGATTAAGGTGGATCCACCTCAAAACTCTGCCCTGTGTTTCCAATGGTAAAAACTTCCGTTGAAATTTCCTTCGCGATTAATGTATTCCCAAGTATGAAAAGATTAAGGTGGATCCACCTCAAAACTCTGCCCTGTGTTTCCAATGGTAAAAACTTCCGTTGAAATTTCCTTCGCGATTAATGTATTCCCAAGTATGAAAAGATTAAGGTGGATCCACCTCAAAACTCTGCCCTGTGTTTCCAATGGTAAAAACTTCCGTTGAAATTTCCTTCGCAATTAATGTATTCCCAAGTATGAAAAGATTAAGGTGGATCCACCTCAAAACTCTGCCCTGTGTTTCCAATGGTAAAAACTTCCGTTGAAATTTCCTTCGCGATTAATGTATTCCCAAGTATGAAAAGATTAAGGTGGATCCACCTCAAAACTCTGCCCTGTGTTTCCAATGGTAAAAACTTCCGTTGAAATTTCCTTCGCAATTAATGTATTCCCAAGTATGAAAAGATTAAGGTGGATCCACCTCAAAACTCTGCCCTGTGTTTCCAATGGTAAAAACTTCCGTTGAAATTTCCTTCGCGATTAATGTATTCCCAAGTATGAAAAGATTAAGGTGGATCCACTTCAAAACTCTGCCCTGTGTTTCCAATGGTAAAAACTTGTGCAGAAATTTTCTTCGCAATTAATGTATTCCCAAGAATGAAAAGATTAAGGTGGATCCACTTTAAAACTCTGCTCATGTTTCCAATGGTAAAAACTTCTGTTGAAATTTCCTTTGCGATTAATGTATTCCCAAGGATGAAAAGATCAAGGTGGATCCACCTGAAAACCTGCGCTATGTTTTCAATGGTAGAAGCTTCTGCAGTTGTTTTCGGTGCAAAAAATGTATTCCTAAGGATGAGAATTTTTCACATATATATATATATATATATATCATCATCATCATCATCATTGTCAACCATTATCAATCCACTGCTGGACGAAGTCTCCCCAAGTTTCCTCCACAACGGTCTGTCTTGTGCCAGTCTCCTCCATGTCACCCCTGCATACTTTCGAATTTCATCCACCCATCTCCCATGTGGTCTTCTTCTGGGTCTTTTCCTGTCCCTTGGAATCCAATCTAAAATTTCGGCTGTCCATCGATGATCTGTCCTTCTGGCAGTATGTCCAGCCCATTGCCATTTCAGGGATTTAACTCTGATCATGATGTCTTCCACTCTTGTCATTTTTCGGATCCACGAGTTCCTCTTCTTATCTCTCCTGGTTACACCAAGCATGCACCTCTCCATGCTGCTTTGAGTTGTCTTCAGCCTTTGTATGTCTCTTTTAGTTAAGGTCCACGTCTCTGCACCATACGTAAGCACTGGAAGGATGCATTGATCAAACACTTTTCTTTTAAGACATAATGGCATATTGCTCTTGAAAATTATGCTGTTTCTTCCAAAAGCTCTCCAGGCAAGTTTTGTACGCCGATTAATTTCTTCATCAATGTGACCCTCACTTGATATCTGCTGTCCAAGATAAACGTACGTGTCTGTTATCTCCAGCTTTTCTCCATCAATCGATAAATCTTCATTTCTTGTAAAAGCATTGAACATCACTTTTGTCTTCTGAAAGTTCATTTTTAATCCCACTTCTTTACTGTTGTCAGCAAGTTCCTGGATCATACTCTGCAGCTCTGATGAGGTAGTTGCAAAAATGACTACGTCATCAGCAAAACGAAGGTGGCTTAGATAATCTCCATTAATCTTTATCCCCTTGTTTTCCGAGCTCAGCGACTAAAAAACACCCTCCAATGTATCATTAAAGAGCTGCGGAGATATGGTGTCACCTTGTCTCACTCCCTTTCCAATTTTTATGTGTGTTGTATTTTCAAACAGCCGAATCTTTGCACTTGCATTTTCATAGATGTTATTAATAATATTAATGTATGCATCTTCAATACCGCAGGTTTTCAGAGCCATTGTAACTGCTGATGGTTTCACCGAATCAAAGGCTTTTTCATAATCGATAAAAGCCATGCACAATGGAAGTTCATATTCCCTCGCTCTTTCAATTAGTTCTCTCAGCACGTGGATATGATCTATTGTGCTGTAGCCACTCCTGAATCCAGCTTGTTCTCTCGGTTGAGCCATGTCCAGTGTTACCTTCAAGCGGTGTGAAAGAACATTAGTGAAGATTTTATAAACTACTGATAGGAGGCTGATAGGTCTGTAGTTTCCGAGATCCTCAATGTCACCTTTCTTATGTAGCAGGATCATTGTAGCGGTGTTCCAATCCTCAGGAATATTTCCTTCATTAAGGCATCGAGTGAAAATTTGGGCGAGTACTGTTTCGATTTCTCCACTTGCTTCTTGTATGATGTCTACAGTAATTCCATCTTCTCCTGGAGCTTTTCCTCGCTTCATGTTCTTGATTGCATGTGCAACTTCTGCTGGAAGGACTGGAGGAACTCTGGTACTGGTATCTTTCATGATGTCTGGAGTGCATATATCATCCCTTTCATATAATTTGGAGTAGAAATCTTTCACTCTTGTCAAAATTTCGCCTCTATTTCTTGTTACAGAACCATCTTCTTTTCTCAGTGCCATAATCTGTTTTCTTCCCTTACTGAGATGTCCCTTTGCTATCTTTAGGCTTTGGTTGTTTTCAATTGCTTTCCTCACTAGTTCACAGTTGAATTTCCTTACGTCTTCAGTGATACTTTTTCTTACTGTTTTTGCATAGCTCTATATATTCCACTTTGGAAGTCACATCTTCTTTAGTTGTCCTCATCTCTCTTCTTTTTTGCATCAACATTTTGGTTTTTCCTGTAATTTGTTCACATGCAACTTGTTCTTAGACCCAGCTAATTTTGTTGCTGTTTCCATAAGAGCTTTGGTTACTTTTCTGTTAACTTCAGAGATGTCCACTTCTTCCGATGTTAGGCCTTCTAAAACAGAGAACCTGTTCTTCAGTTCCAACTTGAAGGTATTATGGTGTTTTTTAAGGTTGGTTATGTCAATAGATTTTGTTTGTCTTATGAGCTTGCCACGTTCAAGTTTAGTGTTGAGGTGCATCTTACATCTCACCAATCTATGGTCACTACCTGTGTTGAACTTGTTTAGCACACTGCAGTCTTCTATGACAAATTTTTTGTTACACATAATAAAATCAATTTCACTTGTCGTCCCATTTGAATGTCTCCATGTCCATTTCCTGTGTGGCTTTTTCTTGAAGAAGGAGTTCAAGATGAAAAACCCTTCTGCCTCTGCAAACTCAACGAGAGTATTTCCACGCTGGTTTCTTTTGCCATGACCGAATTTACCTACTGAAGTTTCATTCTGTTGCCGTTGCCCTATTTTTGCATTGAAATCTCCCATAATTATTTTCAAGTGCTGCTTACCTTTATTATTTAGATGACAAATTTCCTCATAAAATTCTTCAATTTCTTCTTCAGGATGACTTGTGGTGGGTGCATAAGTTTGAATAATCTGAGCCTGGTATCTTTTCGAGAGTTGGATAACGAGTCGTGCAGCTCTGTCAGAGGAACTTTCAACTTCTACAACTTTATCCTTCAGTTTCTTGTTTATTATAAATCCAACACCACTAGTTCTGCCAGTATCTGTCCCACGATAGTAGAAGAGATGTCCACTTTTCAGTTCAATGAGATCTTCTCCTTTTCTCCTTACCTCACTTAGCCCCACGATGTCCCACTTGATCCTTTGTAGTTCCTCTTCCAATTCAAGAAGCCTTGAATCAGAAGATAGGGAGCGTCCATTGTAAGTAGCCAAGGTCAGCATCAGATGGCAGCCTAGTCCGGTCCTCCGGGGATTCTTAGCACCCTCTGCCTTCATGTCGCACTGGCCGCTGTCTTGGCCAGGTACATTCCAGCTGCCGGAGACTGAGGGCCAAGATTTAAGTTGTGGAATCATTTTGGAGGGGTTTGGCCATAACTCACCACGTTGGCCAAGCGGGTTGGTGAGTGTGGGATAGAATTTCCTCTAATCCCGATGGTATAGTTATACCGCTATGGGCGGTCGTCAGAGCCCCTTTAGTGGGAACAGGATGCACCACGAGAAGGCGGGGTTGACATTTGTCAAGGAGAGGCTGTGATGTTACGCATCACCTGACCTTACATCCCTATATATATATATATATATATATATATATATATATCATCATCATCATTGTCAACCATTATCAATCCACTGCTGGGCGAAGGTCTCCCCAAATTTCCTCCACAATGGTCTGTGTTATGACAGTCTCCTACCTGTCACTCCCACATACTTTCGAATTTCATCCACTCATCTCCCATGTGGTCTTCTTCTGGGTCTTTTCCTGTCCCTTGGAATCCAATCTAAAATTTCGGCTGTCCATCGATGGTCTGTCCTTTCGGCAGTATGTTCAGCCCATTGCCATTTCAGGGATTTAACTCTGATCACGATGTCTTCCACTCTTGTCATTTTTGGATCTACGAGTTCCTCTTCTTTTCTCTCCTGGTTACACCAAACATGCACCTCTCCATGCTGCTTTGAGTTGTCTGAAGCCTTTGTATGTCTCTTTTAGTTAAGGTCCACGTCTCTGCACCATACGTCAGCACTGAAAGGATGCATTGATCAAACACTTTTCTTTTAAGACATAATGGCATATTGCTCTTGAAAATTGTGCTGTTTCTTCCAAAAGCGCTCCAGGCAAGTTTTATACGCTGATTAATTTCTTCATCAATGTGACCCTCACTTGATGTTATCTTCAGCTTTTCTCCATCAATCGATAAATCTTCATTTCTTGTAAAAGCATTGAAAATCACTTTTGTCTTCTGAAAGTTCAGTTTTAATCCCACTTCTTTACTCTTGTGAGCAAGTTCCTGGATCATACTCTGCAGCTCTGATGGGGTAGTTGCAAAAATGACTAGATAATCTCGATTAATCTTTATCCCTTTGCTTTCCCAGTTCAGTGATTAAAAGACATTTTCCATTGTGGCATTAAAGAGCTTCGGAGATATGGTGTCACCTTGTCTCACTCCTTTTCCAATTTTTATGTGTGTTGTATTTTCAAACAGCCGAATCTTTGCACTTGCATTTGCATAGATGTTATTAATAATATTAATGTATGCATCTTCAATACCGCAGGATTTCAGAGCCATTGTAACTGCTGATGGTTTCACCAAATCAAAGGCTTTTTCATAATCGATAGAATCCATGCACAATGGAAGTTCATATTCCCTCGCTCTTTCAATTAGTTCTCTCAGTACGTGGATATGATCTATAGTGCTGTAGCCACTCCTGAATCCAGCTTGTCCTCTCGCTTGAGCCATGTCCAATGTTACCTTCAAACGGTGTGAAAGAACTTTAGTGAACATTTTATAAACTATTGATAGGAGGCATATTTGTCGTTTGTATGTTAACCGAGGTTAGAATGGGCACTCGGAGCTGCCTGTGGCTACGCAGCCCCATTTTCAGCAGGGGTCAATGTACTGTGTGTTGTGATACATTACTCTTGTGTGTGTGAACCGAGGTTAGCATGGGCACTCGGAGAGGCCTTCGGCTAAGCAGCCGCATTTTCAACAGTATTTGATACATTGTGTGTTGTGACAAATTATTCCTGTCACCAGCATTCAAATTACCGGCGAGTTGCGCGATAGTTTCACTTCTGTTGGCTCGTACCATACAGGTAGCAATCGCTCACCTCTAGCATCAATGAGCCGTGGTCAACCAATGGATGTCAGATGTTCGTGGTTTCCCTCGTCGGACCACTTTTTTGAAGGTACTTACCACCTCAGACTACTTTTGTCTCTGCTCGGACCACTTTTTGAAAGTACTGACCACAGCTGATCGTAAGCACCCGACAAGATGTGCCGCCTCCGAGAATGGTCTGACCCGGTCGTCTGGTCATTGCTGTTTGGATTTTGTCAGATTCGCTTAAGTCCGCTGCTTTTCCCATCTGATGAATAAGAATAACACTGATTCATAGAGCTCATTAAGGTGCTATTTATATGGTGAACACCCGTTTCCCCTAATCCATTTCCCTTAATTCCCGTTTGCCCTAAACACATTTACCTCAATTGCGTTTCCCTAATCGCTTTTACCCGAATTCCCATTTCCCCTAATTTCGTTTGCCCTAATCTCGTTTCCCCTAAATCTCGTTTCCCCTAAATCTCGTTCCCCCTAATTCACGTTTGCCCTAAACACGTTTGCCCTAAACACGCTTACCCCAATCGCGTTTCCCCGAAATCGCTTTTGCCGGAATTCCCATTTCCCTTAATTTTCTTTGCCCTAATCTCGTTTCCTCTAAATCTCGTTTCCCCTAAATCTCGTTTCCCCTAAATCTCGTTTCCTCTAATTCACGTTTGCCCTAAACACGCTTACCCCAATCGCGTTTCCCCGAAATCGCTTTTACCCGAATTCCCATTTCCCCTAATTTTATTTGCCCTTTCCCGTTTCTCCTAAATCTCGTTTCCCCTAAACCTCGTTTCCCCTAATTCCCGTTTGCCCTGAACACATTTACCCCAATTGCGTTTCCCCGAAATCGCTTTTACCCGAATTCCCATTTCCCCTAATTTCGTTTCCCCTAATTCCCGTTTGCCCTGAACACATTTACCCCAATTGCGTTTCCCCGAAATCGCTTTTACCCGAATTCCCATTTCCCCTAATTTCGTTTCCCCTAATCTCGCTTCCCCTAAATCTCGTTTCCCCTAAATCTCGTTTCCCCTAATTCAAGTTTACTCTAAACATGTTTGTCCGTATCAAAGTTTCCCTAGAAAGTTTCCTGTATCAAGTTTACTCTAATTCTCCTTTGCCTTGATTCGCGTTTTCCTAAATTTATGTTTTCCCTAATTCATGTTTGTCCTGATTCTCGTTAAGCGAAATAAAACGTTTCTTTTATCGTCAAATTCAGGAAAATATATGTATTTTTAATCAGCATCATCAACCATTATCGATCCACTGCTGGATGAAGATCTCACCAAGGTTCTTCCACAACGGTGTGTCTTGTCCCAGTCTCTTCCATAATAGTCCCGCATGCTTTCGAATTTCATCCACCCATCTCCCTTGTGGTCTTCTGGGTCTTTTTCTGTCCCTGGGAATCCAGTCTAGAATTTCGGTTGTCCATCCGTGGTTAGTTCCTCTGGCAACATGTCCATCCGATTGCCTTTTTAGGGATTTCACTCTGATCATGATATCCTCCACTCTTGTCATTTTCATTATCCATGAGTTTCTCTTCTCACCTCTTCTGGTTACACCAAGCATGCATCTCTCCATGCTGCTTTCAGTTGTCTGCAGTCTTTGTATGTCTTTTTTAGTTAAGGTCCACGTCTCTGCTCCGTACGTAATCACTGGAAGAATGAATTGATTAAACACTTTTCTTTTTGAGACATAATGGCATATTGCTCTTGAAAATTGTATTGTTTTTTCCAAAAGTTCTCCATCCAAACAGGGCGCGCCAAGGGTATTTGCCGCCCCTTGTATGAGAATATTTTTAAATTTTTATTCATTTTTATATGAAATAAATACCTTCAGCAACATCATTTTCTCTTTCCCGTAAATTAAAGTTTTCATAAAACACAAGTCTCATATAAAACTGAAAGAAAAAAAATCTGTAAAGCACTAGTTCAGTTGACGCTTTGAATAACCCAAGAAGTCAGCTTCCTCTCTGTCAATTTACACAAGTCCGCTTTACCGGTAAAAAAGGTTTTGTCGTGTACGATTACAGACATATTACAGTTTCTCTCTTGGAGGGGGCAATTGTTACATATATGTGCTAGCTGTGCCCACGGCTTCGCTCGCAGTGAAGATATCACTGAAAAACAGGGCTATGAAAACACGTGTAATCCGATTCATCCATAAGAACTGCAGTTGAATTTCATAGCAACCAATGGAGGAAAATGGCCGAAAGATTAAATGGTCGGCAGTTAGTTTTTCACGTAAAAGAAAATTATAATTAATTTTTACATAAATTTAAGTATATAATCCTTATTATATTTTTTGAAAAAATTCATAATGCAAATGTATAACATTCTTTGTCCCGTTCCAGTCGTTATCAAACTAAATTGATTGTCTGAACTGCCGGTTCTCGATAAACCGACGTACAACTGTCCGTGCGAGAAACATTTTGCAGACATATGCTAACGAAAAACTGTCGGGGTGGTGTGTGGGGGGGTGGGGAAGGGGTAATGCCGAAATATGAAAATATAAAGAATTTCTGGTCTTATTATGAGATTTTTGGCCTTTACGAACTACAACTCTACAAATTCTATGGGCTTCTGCTTCCGCAGAAAATCGGTCTGTCGGAGGGAGGGGGAGTGTACTGCCGAAAACATCAAATATAAAGAACTTCTCTTACGACCGTGAGATTTCCAGCATTTACAAACTTCAGCTCAACAAACTATCTGAGGGCACGTGCAAAGGCAGGAAACCTGTCTGGGCACCCAGCCCCCCTACAGGTTTCTTGCGTTATCACATGCTCGGAGAGAATTTGTTGAGCTGTACTGTGTAAACGCCGAAAATCTCCCAACTGGAGTGCAAATTCTTTATATTTTATATTTTTGGTATTAAGTCCACCCCCACCTCTAGGTTTCTTGCGTTAGCACATGGCCGCAGATAATCTCTTGACTCGTAGTGTGTAGAGGCTGAAAATCTCCCGATTGGGATACAAACTCTTCACATTTCATTTTTCTGTATTTACCCCCCCCCCCCCCCGTTCCTCCACCAACAGGACTCCTGCATTTGCACGTGTCCTCAGATAATTTGTGTAGTTGTAGTTGGCTAACATTGAAAATCTCCGGATTGTACCAGGAATTCTTTATATTTTATATTATTGGTATACCAACCTTTGGACATACTTCCTGCGTTTGCAGAGAATATATTGAGCTGTAGTTTTTAAACCGTGAAATTCTTCTGTTGAGTTGTAGATTATGAACATTTTTATAAAGAATTACATTAAACATCGCAGTTAAGAAAATACGACATTACGGAAACTTTATGTGATTCAGATAACCAAACTCTGGTGACGTGGCCACAAAGTGGTCGAAAACGCAATTTTTATAGGGCCCCTTAAAATTTGTGTCGCCAGTCGTACAAGTGGGAAAATATTCAAGCGGGACAGACTGACCTCTACTATTAAGGTGGAACTGAATTGGCAAATGGCATTTCCACGGCTCATGTTTAGTCTCGTACGGGGGTGGATTCTCGTACCCTAAGAACTGTTAAAAAGTGGGCCTTCTGCGTTCACAATCCTAGCGGGTGCATTACAATATTATTTCTTGCTCTAATAAAAGTTTAGCGCGATGTAGTTCTTTATTAGTGAGGGGGTGAGGGTGACGAATACAATGGCTGCGTTATGGGCTATCCGAATAACGGTAACTAGGCGAAACCCGTCGGAAACGACGGTTAGTTTTTTTTTTGTGTGTGTTTTTTTTTAATAATAAACTCATATGAAACAACAAATGTAAACTTTATTTGATTGACAAATTCATTCAACCACTTCAGTAAAGACAATAGTCCAGGCTCGGGATTTTTTTTTTTTTTTTTGTGACTGAAGATTTAACGACCACCATGAGCAACCTCAATGGGCTATAAGCAGTCGCCCGTCCCTAATTTAGGGCCACTGGTTCCATGGAAGGACGACAGCCAGCGGCGTTAAGACCTGTTGACGAAACACGTCGGAATCGTCGAATAGTTTCTTTTTTTTCCCGGTAGACGAAACCCGTCGGAATCGACGATTATTATTATTTGTTCTTTTTTTGAAAAGAACAAAATCATATGAAAAGTTTATTTACATCTTTACGTAATGTGGAACGTCTTACCTACGTGAATAAACTGGATCGAATGAATGTTTAATTGTATATATACAGTACATCACACAGTCCAATGGCAAAACGCAATCAAATCTTCGAGTGTTCGCTATTCCGATAAGAACTTTCAAACAAATTCCTGCTAGCGTTGTTTTGCACAACGGTTAGCTGAGAAGAGAGACTTCGGACTATCTGAGTCCCTCCATACCCTCCGCCTTCGACAGCGCGTGAGTCAACCGCAGGCGATCGGATGTCAACCGCACGCTTCTTCCATAGACTTTACATGGGAACTTTGCTGCCCCACAAGGCCCGAACCGTTGCTCCAATCGTCTTCGCCCTGCACATCTACATGGCAAGACCTTTATTTTGATACCGCAACCATATGTTTACGTTCAGCCTCTCTCTCACAACTGGTCTTACAGTAAAAAAACTTATAGAATTAATATATAGATAACCACGTGCACTTCTTTACACTTTTGCTGGCATGGTGGTCGACGTCATTAACAAGAAGGGAAAGAATAATTCTCTTGAGATATCAAGACTCACCGTTTTATTTCGGTTAACAAAAAAAATTAGGCAAACGCGAATTAGGAAAAACTTGTTACGGGTAAACGTGTTTAGGGCAAACGGGTTAAGGGGAAATGAGATTTAGGAGAAACAAGATTAAGGGGAAACGAGATTAGGGTAACCGAAATTAGGGTAAATGGGAATTCGGGTAAAAGCGATTTCGGGGAGACGCAATTGGGGTAAGCGTGTTTAGGGCAAATGTGAATTAGGGGAAACGGATTAAGGGAAACGAAATTAGGGGAAATGGGAATTCGGGTAAAAGCGATTTCGGGGAAACGCGATTGGGGTAAACGTGTTTAGGACAAATGGGATATAGGGGAAACGAGATTTAGGGGAAACGAAATTAGGGGAAATGGGAATTCGGGTAAAAGTGATTTCGGGGAAACGCAATTGGGGTAAACGTGATTAGGGCAAACGGGAATTAGAAGAAACGGATTAGGGGAAGTGAGGATACGCGATTTATATCGTTTCATGACCTTCACACGCGCCGCCGTGTACCTGCAGTTGCTATGATTTGCATAAACAATTGCTGGTCACAATGTTTTGTCTTCTCGGTGTATTATGGTCATCCAGAATACTAACAGAAGTCAATAACTAACTTATGTAAAAAAACGTAAAGTATATATATTAAACTAACTGCAAAAAAATAGAAAAAAAAATAATTAAAAAAAAGATATGCGAAGGAGAGGTTAATCGGAAAGTTGGAGGGCAGGTGTGATATCAAATTGTAGCGCCGCGGAGATCTCATGTTATACTAACAGCAATCTAATTTCATTGCTGTCTTGGATTGTTGACTTAGAGAGCTCGGGGCTAATCAAGACACGGGGAGGCCTTTTCCCGGTGCTTCCTTGCTGTTGTTATAAAAACAGATAAATAACAATGTAACAATAAATCATAAATCTATAACAGCAGAAATAATAAATGAAACGAAAATCGAAATTTGGCATAATTTTAGGGGAAATGTCAAACCTAGGTCATGTAAAACGTAGAAATTATGTGAACACAACATACAACTCCGTAGAAATGCAGAGTAAAAAATGAAACAGGGTAAAATGAATATAAGGTGGTGAATGTAATAACAGCGGGAAGACGCTTTCGGCATAGGTAAAATTCCGTTGAAGGTTAAGCACTCCCAGAAGCATTCTGTGACGGAGCGCAGGTGACTAATTAGCTCTTCATCCCTTTTGTACATTCAGAAAGGGTGCGGAGGTTAAACATATTCCTATACTGCTTTATTCCTCTCCCTTTGTTCGTATGATTAGTCTACAAAACACAGTGTATGTTACTCTGTGACCAAACACAGGTGTCTAATAACCTCTTCATCCCTTTTTGTGCATTCAGAAAGGGTGCTGACATTAGACATGTTCCCATACTGTTCTATTCTTCCTTTGTTGGTGTGATTAGTCTACAACACACAGTTCAGGTTACTCTGTGTCTTGGTTTGTTGCGCAGAACACTGTATGCGGCAAACTAAAGTCTTTAAAAAAGAAATTATTGAGTTGTATAACTTCGTTTTCAACTGGTCCAAAGTAAATGTAGCTAACGATTACTTGTAGATTTACTCCATAAACCGCTAAATCTTCAATATTTGGAAAAGCATTATACACTACTGCTTCTGAAATTTGCAACACCAAGAAAAAATCACCCTATCCAAGTGAAATTTATGTCACAGATTCCTTATGTTACAGGAGATACCTGATGACATTTCTAGATCTATACAAAACATTTTCCCGCTTCAAAACTCGGAATCGTGTGCAACCAACTCGAGCAATAATAACAGCCTTGAGTGGAAGAGGTTTTTCATATCGACCCGGGGAATATCCTGCCAGACTTCTTCTGTGAGAGGCAAGAGTTCATTTGTGGTGACTGATGGAGGCGCTTGACGAACAAGTCGCTTAGCTACCATGTCCCAGATATGTTGAATAGATATCGTCCTTGGGGAATAGCCTGCCTGGCTGCTTCTATGCGAGACCAGAGTTCACCTGTAGTGACTGACGGAGGCGCTTGACGGGCCAGTCGCTCAACTATTATATCCCAGACATGCTCGATGTGGAACATATCCGGCGAACATGCAGACCGGGGAAGAAGTGGTATCTACCTTGCGTGGAAGAGGTCTGGGACATTTCATGGGGTCGATCATTGTAATGCTGGAATATAGCGCAAGGGCAACTCTGTAGGAAGAGTATCACATCTGCCTCTAGAACAGCCTTTATTGCTAACTGTTGATGGTTCCTTCAGTTAGTATCCTGCAAGATCACGATTTGAACCCAATGCCGCCTTATACCATGAATCTTGGCATTAGGCCCGTTTGACATTCGAAAATGTACGTTGCAAGCTGCCGTTCACCATGATGTCTTCCAACACGTATCCGACCATCATGGTGCATCAAGTTGAACTGTAACTCCTCACTAAACACCAACTGTTGCCAATCAGCGCCCCAACAATGTCTGTGTTCGAAACCCCATTGTAGCCTGAGGCGTCTTTGGTTGAGGACTAGATGAAAGCGCAGCAATCTGCTGCTAGCGACCAGTTCTCTGTTAAGCAGACGATGTTCAACTGTGCTGGAGGACAAAGCCTGAGGTGCAACAGTGCTCCACTGCTGCGCTAAAACCTCAGGTGTCACTGTGCGCTCGGTCACTGCTGTACGGTAGAGGTGTCTGTTATCCCGTGCAGTCGTGCGATTTTGCCGTCCGTTTCCCAGATTTCTGTGCGTCCGGGCCTCATCTGTCCCCTGGTGTCACGTTGGCATCACTGTACAGGAATTTCGTCTCGTACGAGGGGGCAATTTTGCGGTCGGGAAATCCAGCTTCTCTCATCCCAACAATCCTTCCTCTCTCAAAGTCCATCAGGTGTTCATAATGCGACCTTCTTCGGCGAAGGGTCATAGTAAGACACAAGAAACACCCATTCAACTCAATATCGGTTCTTCACTGATTGCAGCATCTCGTTTGAGCCTAGCTCTTTATACCCAAAACTCCTTCCTCGCTCAGAGTCTGTCAGGTGTTCATAATGCGACCTTTTTCGGTGATGGGCATAATGAGATACAAGAAACACCCATTCAAATCAATATCGGTTCTTCAATTATTGAAACATCTCGTTTGAGACAGCTCCTTATACCCAAGAATCCTTTCTCGCTCAGAGTCCGTCAGGTGTTCATAATGCGACCTTCTTCGGCGACGGGGCATAGTGATACACAAGAAACGCCCTTTCGACTCAATGTCGGCTCTTCACTGATTGCAACATCTCGTTTGAGACAGCTCTTCAGACCCAAGAATCCTTCGTCGCTCAAAGTCCGTTAGGTGTTCATAATGCGACCTTCTTCGGCGACGGGGCATAGTGAGACACAAGAAACACCTTTTCGACTCAATGTCGGCTCTTCACTGATTGCAACATCTCGTTTGAGCCAGCTCTTTATACCCAAGAATCTTTCCTCGCTCAAAGTCTATCAGGTATTCATAATGCTATCTTTTTCGGCGACGCGGCATAGTGAGAGACAAGAAACACACATTCAACTCTATATCGGTTCTTCACTGATTGCAACATCTGGTTTGAGCTAGCTTTTTATACCTAAGAATCCTTCCTCGCTCATCGGTCAGGTGTTCATAATGCAACCTTCTTCGGCGACGGGGAATATTGAGACACAAGAAACACCTTTTCTACTCGATGTCGGCTCTTCACTGATTGCAACATCTCGTTTGAGTCCGATCTTTATACCCAAAACCGGACAGTTCAAAGGGCGCTGCCCCGAAACGGCATGAGCATTTTAAATAACATTTTAGCCATGTGAACATCCCAATCAGTTGTACGTGTCCTGTAAGATTCAAACTAATACCCGTAGTTCTTCATGGTGTTGCAATTTTCGCAAACAGTGGTTGTGACGTGCCTGCACTGCAGAACGCACATGAGATAAAGGCGGATAGCGGCGAGAGCATACGTCCGTGTAGCTCAGTTGGGAAAGTGACTTACTCCGGAGCTAGGAGACCCGATTCGATGTCCGGCGTGGACAAACCTGTGTTTTTGCATGGTGTATATCAATTTTGTTTTCTCCGAGTTTCTTTTTAATCCCACTTTTTGGCAATTGCCAGAAAATACCTGGACCATATTCTCCTTACTCTGAGGGGTACTTTTAAAAAGTCACTACGTCGTAATCAAAAAGGAATGGAGATTAAATAGTGCGCATTTATCTATCTCTTTTCTTCCCAGTTCAATGAGTGAAAGACATTCTGCAATGTAGCATTGAACAACTTAGGAGACATGGCGTCATTTTTTATTCTTTTTTTGAATTGAAGATTTAATGACCGCAGTGAGCAACTCGATGGGCTATAAGCCATCGCCCGTCCATAATTTAGTGCCACTGGTTCCAGGAAACGGAGAGAGCCAGTGCCGTTAAGACAAGCACAATATCCATTCCACACCGGGATTCAAACCTGAACTCATTTCGGATGAATGATCAGAGTCAGAGCTTAGAAGAGACGCACCACCGGTGCTGTGCGTCACCTTGCTTTACTCCCTTTTCTATTTTTGTGTCGCTTTGGCTCTCTCCCTTAAGCTTCAACTGTCCGATATCTCAAACAGTTGAACCTTTGCACGTGCACTTTTTCTAACAATGTTATCGTATTTATCTTCTACCTCACAGGATTTCAAAGAAATTTTAACAGCTTATATTTTCACCGAGTAAAAACCCATTTCATAGTCAATAAAAGCCCAACATATTGAGACTTCATATTAATTCGCCCTTTCTATATGTTATCTCAGTACATGGATATGATTCGTACTGTAGTGTTCATTCCTGAGTCCATCTTAGGCTCCTTCGTGAATTAAATATATGAGCCACATAATACAGTATCTAAGCTTTATGTTACTTAGACTGTAAAAGTATTAGTACGTAAACCAAACATGATTCTAAAAAATCGTAACCAAAGATTAGAAGCATATCTTTTATTTGTTATCTAAACTAATCCTTTCATTAAGCATTTCTAAAAACAGTTATTCTATGGCGTTTAAAAGATGTGGTGAGCGAGACCCAGGTGACCAGCAAGACCGTGGTGTCCAACCACAGTGTTGTAGGAGTAAGCCCCAAGAGGAGCAGCGTAGGAGACTGCAGCTGCAGCAGGAGCCAGAAGAGGAGCATGAGCCAATACTGGGGCTCCGAAGATGGCAGCCTTGTTGATGGTGACGGCAGCAGGATCCTTGGGTTCGACTCCAGGTTCGTTGGTCTTGACATCAGCGCGGAATCCAGCGGCATCAGCGACGTAGTTGACCACACGGGCTCTTCCGTCAGCGGCACTCAAACCATAAGAACCGGCAACAACTCCGGCGGCGTTTCCGACTTCCTTGCGGAAGGTACCACCGCTAGCGTGTCCCTCATTGTAGCCGAAAGCGTAGTTGCCAAACCCCTGAAATATTACAAAACATTTTAGCAATTGCTGGCGAAAAACATCAAGCGTAATTACAAAAACGAATCATTTATGTATTCATTTCATTTCTCTAAGGAACATTAATATTGGCTTCCACCTGATTGCAAATACGGGTGCAACAATGGGAGGTATGGTTCCACTATAAGTCACCAAAACTTTTAAAATCTAATGTGCGAATATTAGGCAAGTGTTCCTTCCTACCACGAATTTGTCGAAAAAGTGGTTTTGATTTCGGTTGAACGTTTGGATTTGGAAGGTAGTTTCTTTCTCCTGTGGAAAAACGGTAGTTACAAAGATAGAGTATCCGCTGTAAGCTTCAAAAAGCTGAAAATACATCTTTCCATACTACGGCTGCACTCCGTGCTACGTAAAAAAGACACTTCCTGCGAACTACGTAGTTGCAGTGGGCAACTATCTTATGGGAGTTTGCTTTCCCTTTTTTGATTAGGTGTTTAACAACCACCGTGAGAAGCTCAGTGAGCTATAAGATGTTGTCCATCCATAATTTAGGGCCACTGGTTCCAGGGAAGGGAAATAACCAGTGCCGTAAGAGAAACGCAGCATCAGGGATTTGGGCATAATGTGCTTCTGCATTGTCACCCATAAATATGCTATCACAGGCTGGAAGAAAGGGTTACATTGTATAGCGGACTTTGTCCTGTACAACATTCAGGTGTTTCCAGGATGTCCTCTCACTTTGTAAACATATCAGAGAACCCATTATGAAGAAACAGAGCATCATTCTTACCATGGCAGCATGTCCAGATACTTGGATTGTGTTTACAAGTTGTCAGGTAGATCGTTGCATGAGGTTACACTCTCTGCCCACCATCTGAAAAACAGTGTACAAGGGGATTCGTCTGAAACCATCACTTTCTTCTATTACTGTACTGTTCATTCTCGACACCACTGTAGGCGGATTTTTCTGTTTTCCTTTTTTGTTGAGACATTTGGCTTCGAATGAGCAGGCGACTTCCAAAATCCAGTTAAGCATAGTTTCGGTTGAAATGATATGCTCCTGGCTTTGTTTGAATTCAGTAGTCAGTTGCTGCAGACATGAAAACCTTTTACGTACGATCCTCCTCACAGCATGACTGTCGCTTTCTTCAAGTCTAGCTTTCGCCCTATATTTAAGCAGTTTGGATATTGAAGATTCGCTTCTCTTCCATTCATTAAGCACCTTTGAAACGGTTGCTCCTGAGAAGCGAGGAGTTTCTTTGGTTTTTATATAATCATGGCTGCCGCTAAAGGTCAGCCTACCATTAGACCTTTATCGAATTCCAATAGATTGTTGGCATTTCCCATGTCTACGTGGGTTACTGCAGCCAACTAATCTGTACGCTTGTTGAAAAGGACAAAGCAAACGTTATCAGCAAGTGACCGCTAAATTTGCATATGCACTAAAGTGCCAAAAGTCATGGAACACGTACCTAGTATCGTGTACGACCTCCTCTAGCACAGCGAAGTGCGGAAATTCCACGTGGCATCGATTCCACAAGTAGCCGGAAGATTTCTGGAGTGATGCTGAGCCGTGCCCTCTGAATAGCCGACCACAGTTCCCTGGTATTTGTTGGTGCATGATCTTGGGTGCGAATGGACCTTTCCATCACGTACCATAAGTGCTTTATTGGGTTCATGTCAAGCGAACGTGGTGGACACACCATCCGTCAGAACTGTCCAGAATGCTCCTTGAACCAATTTTGGACAGCTCAGGCCCGATGACTTGGTGCATTGTCGGCCTGAAAAATCCCGTCGTTGTTGGGGTTCATGAAGTCCATGAAGGGCTGCAAATGGCCTCCCAGCAGCGCAAAAAAAGTGATTACCGGCATGTTTACGAGGACCAGAGAACCCAAACTGTGCCATGTAAAGACCCCACACATGTATGGAACCATCACTACCTTGCACAGTGCCTTATTGACAGCTTGAGTCCTTGGCGTCTGCGCCATAACCGAATCCTACCATCAGATCGTAACAACTGGTAGCGTGACTCATCGGACCACGCCACATGTTGCCAGTCTTCCAGGGTCCAATTACCGTTTTCACGAGCCCAGGTGAGGCGCTGTGTCCGATATCGTGTTGTTAACAACGGAAATCTGGTGGGTCTCCTTCTCCCATTCCCCATTGACGCTGAATTACGCTTCACTGACCAAATGGATATGTCTCTGGTACCTCCTGCATTGAATATGGATGTTATCTGAGCCAGAGTCGCTTGTCTGTTAGCATGGACAATCTTGGCCCGACGCCGCTGGTCACGGTCATTCAGCACCTTTGCGCGACCACGCGCTGTCCACGGTGGGTGGTAATGCCTTCCATTATGTATTCTCGGTACACACGTGACACCGTGGATAGATTAATTTTGGATGTTCGCCCAACTTTGATAATTGAATGTCCCATCTTTCTGTTTGTGATTACCATGTCACGATAATTCACGTCAGCTTGCCTACTGGGGGGTTGTTCAAACTGAGTGATGAGATTACACCTCGCAACTGATAAAAATCATGGCGCGCGTCGAAGCTTTTATACGACGGCAGCGTTAGTTAAAAACTTGCTTACTGCTGTCCCATGACATTTGGCACTTAACTGTATTTGCGTTTATTTACTGTGATTATCGTATCGTAAGGGTTTGTACTTTTTTGAGCAGTGTGTACATATTACCAACATGTACTCCCTAGCGGCAAAAGGTTCAAATATTTTTCCTGGTGAACTTTCATTTAGGTACTATCGAATCTGTGACTTTCAAGATGCACGTTTAAGTTCGGCCAGTTCAGGACATGAGGGATAAAATGTTCCTGGAAACAAGTGTGGAAACAGGAATTTGTCGGTTACACCTAGCAACTGATAAAAATCATGGCGCGCGTCGAAGCTTTTATACGACGGCAGCGTTAGTTAAAAACTTGCCTACTGCTGTCCCATGACATTTGGCACTTAACTGTATTTGCGTTTATTTACTGTGATTATCGTATCGTAAGGGTTTGTACTTTTTTGAGCAGTGTGTACATATTACCAACATGTACTCCCTAGCGGCAAAAGGTTCAAATATTTTTCCTGGTGAACTTTCATTTAGGTACTATCGAATCTGTGACTTTCAAGATGCACGTTTAAGTTCGGCCAGTTCAGGACATGAGGGATAAAATGTTCCTGGAAACAAGTGTGGAAACAGGAATTTGTCGGTTACACCTAGCAACTGATAAAAATCATGGCGCGCGTCGAAGCTTTTATACGACGGCAGCGTTAGTTAAAAACTTGCCTACTGCTGTCCCATGACATTTGGCACTTAACTGTATTTGCGTTTATTTACTGTGATTATCGTATCGTAAGGGTTTGTACTTTTTTGAGCAGTGTGTACATATTACCAACATGTACTCCCTAGCGGCAAAAGGTTCAAATATTTTTCCTGGTGAACTTTCATTTAGGTACTATCGAATCTGTGACTTTCAAGATGCACGTTTAAGTTCGGCCAGTTCAGGACATGAGGGATAAAATGTTCCTGGAAACAAGTGTGGAAACAGGAATTTGTCGGTGACAGAGATCGAAACCGCCTGTTCTCTCTCCAGAGTGTGTTTCTCTAACGGACTAAGCTACACCGACGGAATATATCGCTGCAGATTTATCGTCTTGACACGTGCTTCACCACTGTAATACGTCACACCAGAAATGTTCTTTTATCAGCTTCGTATTGGGTTTGCTGCGGTTGAGTAATTCATGTTTTATTTGGTCTATTTTGGCGCTCAAATGTTCACCCTTTTGTGAATAAATAGCTTAAGTTTTCTAAAATCCATTAAATGTTACTTACGTCTTGGCTCCTATACTGTTGACTAGCTCCGGTTCCAATTATTCCATGGTGGAGCAAAACAGATGCTTGAGAAGCAGCTACAAGAGCGAAAAGGATGAGGACCTGGAATTAAAGAACCATTCATTTTTACTCTGAGATACTTAAACTTTTACAGTAAAAATACTAAAATAAATGTTTAAAGAGGTGATTGGGTAAATACATGGGTCGAAAACCTGTTCGTGCTGGTGGACTATTTTTGGTATTGATGAGACTGTCGCGGCTCCAAAAAATAATACATTTATTAACTCCTTAAGGGCCTATATGCCTAAAACAAATGGTGCCCAAAATTGTCAGCTCTCCCCAAACAGAAATTTGCATATAGTGGCCGGGTTTCATAAAAGCTACGGCAGAAGTCCTTTCCCACTCGTAACTGAGCAGTACCGACCTGTCAATATTCCTTTATTATCTGCTTTATGACTAGAAGCATGATGATGAAGACATAGTTCCCCTGACGCGTGCATCAAGCCACTGGATAGAAAACGTCTTGTATCACATTTCTTATGCCCTTGAGCAGTACCAACTATATAACTGTCAGTACTTTTGTATTATCTGCTCGAAGCATGATGAAAAAGAGTAGTTCCCCTGACGCGTATGCCATGATACTGGGTAGAAAATGTCCTCCCTCTCTCTCTCTCTCTCTCTCTCTCTCTCTCTCTCTCTCTCTCTCTCTCTCTCTCTCTTTCCTTTTCCAGGTTCGTCTTAACTTTCATAGCCCTTTTAGCAGGTAATCACTCAGAAAAGATTAGTGTCAATTATCCCCCTAAATGACCACTTTGAATAACAAAGCTAAGGGAGAAGACTCAAGGTATGATAGGAAAGGGCCAGTCGCCCTGACACGGACATCATTTCTCTGGGTAGAAACAAGTGACACAAGTATCTCTGTCCTTTTTTAGGTTCGTCACCATTGTTATAGCCCATTCAGCAGATACTCAGTGAGAAAGGATTAGTGTCAGTCATCCCACTAATGACCACTTTGAATAACAAAGCTAAGGGTAAAGACTCAAGGCACAGGAATGATGGCCGTGCCGGTCCCCCTGACACAGACATCATTCCTCTGGGTAGAAACAAGTGACACAAATATCTCTGTCCTTTCTTAGGTTCGTCATCATTGTTATAGCCCATTCAGCAGATAATCAGTGAGAAAGAATTAGTGTCAGTCATCCCACTAATGACCACTTTGAATAACAAAGCTAAGGGTAAAGACTCAAGGCAGAGGAATGATGGCCGTGCCGGTCCCCCTAACACAGACATCATTCCTTTGGGTAGAAACAAGTGACATAAATATCTCTGTCCTTTCTTAAGTTCGTCACCATTGTTATAGCCCATTCAGCAGATAATCAGTGAGAAATAATTTGTGTCAGTCATCCCACTAATGACCACTTTGAATAACAAAGCTAAGGGTAAAGACTCAAGGCAGAGGAATGATGGCCGTGCCGGTTCCCCTGACACAGACATCATTCCTCTGGGTAGAAACAAGTGACACAAATATCTCTGTCCTTTCTTAGGTTCGTCACCATTGTTATAGCCCATTCAGCAGATAATCAGTGAGAAAAGATAAGTGTCAGTCATCCCACTAATGACCACTTTGAATAACAAAGCTAAGGGTAAAGACTCAAGGCAGAGGAATGATGGCCGTGCCGGTCCCCCTAACACAGACATCATTCCTCTGGGTAGAAACAAGTGACACAAATATCTCTGTCCTTTCTTAGGTTCGTCACCATTGTTATAGCCCATTCAGCAGATAATCAGTGAGAAAAGATAAGTGTCAGTCATCCCACTAATGACCACTTTGAATAACAAAGCTAAGGGTAAAGACTGAAGGCAGTGGAATGATGGCCGTGCCGGTCCCCCTGACACGGACATCATTCTTCTGACTAGAAACAAGTGAGACAGACATCTCGGTCCTTTCTTGGGTCCGTCACCATTGTTATAGCTCTTTTAACAGGTAATCAGTTAGAAGGGACAAGTGTCAATCACCCCCGTCGCCCCGGTGGAGCAGTGGTCTAAGCGATGGCCTCTGATCATTCGTCCGAAAGGGGTCCGGGTTCGAATCCCGGTGAGGCATAGATGTTGTGTTTGTCTTACGGCACTGGCTCTCTCCCTTCCCTGGAACCAGTAACCCTAAATTAGGGACGGGCGACTGCTTATAGCACATTGAGTTGCTCACGGTGGTCGTTAAACCTCCAATAAAAAAATCACCAACCTAAATGACCACTTTGAATAACAAAGGAAAGGGCATGAGAAGGGAGAAGGAAAGGCTAGTCCCCCTGACATCTTACATCATTCTACTGGATAGAAAAAAGCGACTTAAAGATATCTCTTCTTTCTTAGGTTCGTCGCCATTGTTACAGCCGTTTTAGCAATAATCATTCAGAAAGGATTAATGTCAATCATGCCTTTAACCATTTTGAATAACAAAGCTAAGGGAAATGCAACGCCTTCTGATTCACAGATTCACTCTTACTAGCCACATTCGTCCACATCTTAAACAGCGAATATATTCATTCTAGATTATTTCAGTCCATTTTGCCAACCCCAAGTTAATTATTTCCAGCCGATTAAAGGGTTAAAGGTTTTACATCCAATAACATTAAGTCTGTCACACATGATACTATTCAATTTCACTTATTTAAATAATGAAAACAAAAAGTGTAATTTTCAGTAAAAATCTTAAAGACACACAAAATAAATAAAACGAAATCTAGAAACAACTGAGAGATATGGGAAATATGGTTGCCGTTACACGTATGCCGGAAAAATGTCACTACCTTATCAAGAAACAGACAATGACGAATGCTGAGAAATAGGTGCGAGTAGAATTCAATCAATGAGCAGAAGGCTATGAAACAATAACGAAAATTGATCTCAATTAAAACTCTGGCGGAAACGTAATAGTTTCAGCAGTTTCTAAAGTTTTATTTTGGGAACATATAGTTAATCGGTACAAGATAGATGGACATATAGTTCTTCCTCCGAATGACGTTAGTCACACTTATGTCGAACATTATTCAAATATTATCTGTGATTGAAATTTTTACAACACGAATCGTATATTAGAAGATTGGTTTTGCACGCCATCGCTGTTGTCGTTTTTTATTTAAGCGACGTTTTCTTTCAGCCTTATTTTCTTCCATCTTGTACTACAAAGAAAAAGTTTCTCTGAACCAATATTTTTTGTTTATTTCCATCTCAGTGAATCAAAACTACGCCTGCAGTTACGTTCTAACAATTTTACTTGTTCCATTTCATGAAATAAAATAACGCTGATTCCTTTTTTAATGAGACAAAATAAAAGGAATTACTTTGCAATTTTATTCCTTTTTATGAAATTATTCTGCAATGCAAAGAAAATGAAACAAAGCACGACATACCACCTACGTAACAGAACAAACGTCGCAGACAGTTGTTCGGGCACGTGCGTGTTGCCACAGATGAAGTCATTTGCCTTACTAACTTTATTTTATTTTCCTATATTTCTCCTTGATTTTACGTATCGTGAGAAGCGGTGAACTTAGTTCCGATTTCGGCCACCGGATAAAAGCTAATGGCGCTGCAAGTACTGAATGACATCAGAGCGTAGGGGACAGACGTACCCTATTACATAGGTTTAATTACGCTGTAGTGTTTTCCGTGTATACGTAACATAATTGCTCGATAGCGCCACCTTTCAGTGAAAAACATATTAAGGTCTCACTTTTAATAAAAGCCGCTAAAGATTGTTGGGACTTGGTGGAAGTCGACTAGACGCAGCTACTCTAGGCTAATTTAGATTAAATATTCATTTTCCAGTTTACTAAGATAATTCTATCTTCGTCACAAGTAAGATAAAAAAGAGTTTAGTAAATTGTTTCACCCTTGGCGTACTCTTATTTTTAAATATTAGTATTTGTCTTGAGGGCAAGTGAAGACCCTTGTTCTCGGAAGTATACGGTTAGTCATCCTTAGGTTAAGAAGTGCGTTCTTTGAAAAATCCGCAAAGTTAAAGCACTGAAGGTAGTTCGGGTTTCATTTTTTTTATTGTGTGATAAATATGTTCCTAAAACTGCCCTACTTCGGGTGGGAGGAGGGGGTCTACCGACCTTTGTGAGTAACTCAGTTAGCTATAAGCAACGCCCGTCCCTAATTTAGGGTCACTGGTTTCAGGGAAGGGAGAGAGCCAGTGCCGTAAGACAAACACAAGATGGATGCCTCACTGGGATTCGATCCCTGACTCATCTCGAACGAATGCACTGTCCCTCAAGATGAGCAAACTGCATTTTACGCTACCCACCGAGATAATTTAGCATCAAAAACTTTGAGAACTGCATGGAAAATATCGATCGTGAGCATAGTAATCGAGTGAAGAAACCGATTTTTAAAAATAGCTTTTTGAAAGCGAGGTATAGTATCAAACGCAAATATGTTGCTACATCCGTAGAGTGCAAAAATAATGGCTAGAAAAGTCAAGATTGAGTTGACATGCGGTAAAAGCTAGAACATGGAGAAAAAAAGAAGTCGATATGACCCGAAGAAACGCAAAAATTAGTTTTGATGTCTTTCGTGCCAAAAAGTGCGCAGAAAGTTTTGAACACAGTCACGCCTCCCAGGTGGCGCAGCAGGCTAAACTCTGGCCGTTTATTCGAGTGGTCACGTGTTCAAGTTACAGATGAGGCATGGGTGATGAGTTTGTGTTGCACCCCCTCTCCTATTTCTGGAATTATTTTCCCTAAATGAGGGAAGAGTTACTGCTTAAAACCATGAAAGTTGCTCACTGTGGTCTCTAAACCACAAAATAAAACATATTGCCAAATATACACTAACAAAACCAAGCTTTTTAATACAACTATTGGAACTTTACATATCCTGGGAAATATAAAAATATATTTCCTTCTATTTTTCACGATGGAATGACCACCCTGGGTAACTAGAAAGATTTTAAGCAGTCGCCCGTCACCAATTTAAGTCCATTGGTTCCAGGGAAGGGGGAGAGCCATCGATTTAAGACACGCCGATCTCCTATGCCTCATCATGGACTCGACCTCCTCCTCCCTTTTCCCCAATCCGACGACTGCCTAGAAATGTACGACTCTGACCACTAAGCCACCGCGAGGTGCGGAAGGCATGTAATTCCTCGAGTGGAAAAAAGCTGCAACTCATACACTGACGAGGAATTGAATTACAGATACCTGTCTAGTAGCGTGTAGCACCACCTTTCGCCCTGATGACGGCGGCGATTCGTCTCAGCATGGACTCGACAAGACACCGGAAGCGTTGGGAAGCCATACGAATCCACGGCCCCTGAACAAGCTCCCACAGTTCACGAAGATGTAATGGAGTGTCGAACATCTCTCTAGATGGCATCCCAGATGTGCTCTATGGGATTGAGGTCAGGTGACCTAGCTGGCCAAGGAAACGAGGTCACGTCGGTAGAGTGTTCATCCAACCATTCGGATACAATTCGGGAGCGATGGCACGGTGCATTGTCTTGTTGCAGGATGAGGTCCCCAGTTTGATGTTGAAGTCTCACAAACGGGAGCAAATGGTCGTCCAGGATATCCCGGTAACGTTGACCTGTGAGGGACGATGTCACACGTACCATGGGTCCCATTTCCGTCCACGTAAACAGTCCCCAGACGAGAATGCCACCCCCACCAGCTTGCTGGTAAGAAGTATCCATCGCTTCATGTGGTTTGCGCCGTACTCGTATCCTGCCATCCGCATGCACCAACGTGAATCTCAACTCATCAGTCCAGGCAACATTTTCCCACATGTCTAGGGTCCTGTGGCGATGTTCCCGCGCCCATGCTAATCTTTGCACCCTGTGATGTGCGGTCAGCAGCGGTACACTCGTGGGACGATGGCTTCTGTACCCCATAGCGAGGAGATGGTTCTGGATGGTGTGACTGCTTACACGTTTTTGTGCACCAGCGTTAAATTACCGAGTGATTTTTAGCGCTGTGGCCTGTCTATCCGCTAATACAATGCGAGCTAGTTGACGATGACCCCGCTCATCCCCATGCTGTTGTCCACGGCACTTGGCCCTTGCAGGAATGGTTTTACCGGATTCGATGTACTCACGGTGCACCCGTGACAAAGTGTATCATAAAAATTCCAGTGCCTGCACGACTTCCGAGATGGAGTGACAAATTCGTCGGGCCCCGACAATTTGCCCACTATTAAAGGCGCTTAGATCCTTCGTCTTACCCATACTGCGTCCGACTCTTACTGATTCCCGTGTCGCATCACTCCATATATTATTATTTTTTTTTATTTGAGGTTTAACGACCACCGTGAGCAACTCAATGGGCTATAAGCAGTCGCCCGTCCCGAATATAGGGCCACTGGTTCCAGAGAAGGGAGTGAGCCAGTGCCGTAAGACAAACACCACATCCATGCCTCACGGGGCCGCCCCGGTGGCGCAGTGGTCTAAGGCGCTGGTCTCTGATCATTCGTCCGTAAGGGGTCCGGGTTCGAATCCCGGTCGGGCATGGATGTTGTGTTTGTCTTACGGCACTGGCTCTCTCCCTTCCCTGGAACCAGTGACCCTAAATTAGGGACGGGCGACTGCTTATAACCCATTGAGTTGCTCACGGTGGTCGTTAAACCTGCAATCAAAAAAAAAATGCCTCACGGGATTTGAACCCGGACCCCTTTCGGATGAATGATCAGAGGCCATCGCTCAGACCATTGAGCCACCGAGGCGGCATCACTCCTTATATCGTCGGATCGCTGCATACACCATGACGTTTCCGTTTACTGGGCCGCCCACAGCGCCACATTTGCATAACGCCAGCTGTCTCTAATTTTATAGCTCTTCAGTGTAGATCTTCCACTGAACTCTTCATCATCCTTATTACACAAAAAGAACTGCTTTAAATCAAACTACAGACGGAATATACTTACAGACGGACGGGCGAAATGATACTGGTACCACCAGCTTATTTTTAACACAAAAATTCATTCAAATTTTCTCATAAATATAATATTAGTCGCTATTTATATAAAAAGCTAGGGCTACGTTTTAATTCCGAATTGATATACAATTCTTCCCCTCTTTTAGACATCTCACATAATTCGTTCGTTTGGGGAGATTTTAACGACAACAATGAGCAACTCTTTGGGCTACAAGCAATCGCACCTCCTTAATACAGTATGAAGCTTCGGAGCCGTGAGATAAGCTTTATCGGGTTCCAGAACCCGGGCCAATTGTGAAAACACAAGTTTGTCCGTGACAGTCATCAAAACCGTCTCCCCTCACTTCGGAGTAACTTGCTCTCCCAAGTGAGCTACGTGGAGAGAATGTCTCGCTGCAGATTTGTCATCTTGACACATGCTTTCACCTCTGTAGTACGTCACAGAATCTCCCTCTATGCATACTTTCTTATTCGTAAAGCATTTACCCACTCCTCTTCTATAGCCTTCCGTGAGGAGCAACTTCAAAAGATATATACCATTGCTTATCAGAACGGATTTTCACATTCAGAAGTCCATAGAATCTACCAAAAAATCCAAAATTCAACATTTTTTACCCTGACACGTGAACGAAGGGATATCAAATATGTTGGATCGATAACTTACGTCCCTCATGTGAATGGTAATTTATTGAACATCTGTCACAGTCACGGTGTCGGTTTTGGGTTAAAAACATCGAACATTTATTCCCTGATTAAAACTGATCGGGACCGTGTTGAATTGTTGGACAAATGTGGCATCTGTTCCATTACTATGAAATCTATCGATCCTCAAGACATGGACCTTATATATATATATATATATATATATATCGGCTGAACCCTACGGAGACTGCAAACAAGAATTAGGAACACCAATATAATGTAAAAAATGGCTCGTCATCGACTGCTTTAGAGAGGCTTTTTTCAGCTGGTACACATTACCCATCTTGGACAGACGTCTCCATTCTTTCTACCTCTACAACGAGGGAAGCAGTGCTCTTTACAGAGAGTCTGAACATTTTTTTTTTTTTTTTTTTTTTTTGTTTGGAGGTTTAACGACCACCGTGAGCAACTCAATGGGCTATAAGCAGTCGCCCGTCCCTAATTTAGGGTCACTGGTTCCAGGGAAGGGAGAGAGCCAGTGCCGTAAGACAAACACAACATCCATGCCTCACCGGGATTCGAACCCGGACCCCGTTCGGACGAATGATCAGAGGCCATCGCTTAGACCACTGCGCCACCGGGGCGGCAATGGAGATTTTAGCGACCACCGTGAGCAACTCAATGGGCTATAAGCAATCGCCCGTCCCTAATTTAGGGTCACTGGTTCCAGGGAAGAGAGAGAGCCAGTGCCGTAAGACAAACACAACATCCATGCTTCACCGGGATTCGAACCCGGACCCCTTTCGGACGAATGATCAGAGGCCATCGCTTAGACCACTGCGCCACCGGGGCGGCTCACATTACGTTAGAGCAAGTGAACGTTCTTGTATTTCTTTCCTCATTGAGAAGGTTTGGCAACGGTACCGATACATAAATGTGTTTTCTGGAACTCCAACTTGTTATTCATCTGATGATGTGCTCGTCGCGAGCCCGAAAGTACTCATGTCTTTTTAAACCATGTAAATATATTTTAACTTGTGTGTGTTTTTAGTTATTAAAGTTTGCCTATAGCTGGAACCATTCAGCAAGTTTGTACATCGTGCGTTAACAGCAAGTTTCTTACCCTGAGTAGTCTCCCTCTTTTTTTTTTTTTTTTTTTTTTTTTTTTTGAAGCGAAGGAGGAATTTTTCATTAATTCCAAACAATGTGTGGAACAAACATCACACGTTTTTTGAAGAACACAACTGCCAGTGGATCTACTTTCCACAATCGGGCGCCAATGTGAAAACACAAGTTTGTCCACGACGAGCATCGAGACCGTGTCCCCTCACTCCGGAGTAAGTTGCTCTCCCAACTGAGCTACGCGGACAGAATCTCTTGATTTGTTGTCTTGACACATGTTTTCACCTCTGTAGTACGTCACACAATTCAGATGAATGACACAGACAGCTCAGCCTACGGTGCTGCATCATATAATTCAAGGAATACGTTACTAATACATTTGATTTCGTTTACTTTTCCGCTGGAGACATACAACGTGCTTGCAACACTTCTAAAATGTCAGACCACTCCATCAGAAGTACATCGATAAAACTTTCCTTTTTTTTTTTTTTTTTATGTTGCCATAGACAGAAATTTCTTCTGGAGATCTACAGGATTTACTAACAATGTCACCAGCTACCATATTTAAGTGCTATTAATATTTTTAACAGTGCAAAGTTATACAAAAACGAAATATTTAATATCGGCAACCTGATATCAGCATTAGAAAATTTAGCACAAATTTTAAAATTAATTTGGGCTAAAACTTCTTTACAGATTTTCTTCGCAATTAGTGTATTCCCAAGGATGAAAATTTGCACATCGATAAAACTAACTTGAAGTTATAGCATGGGATGCTTAATACTTGCTGAAACAAAACCATATTTATATTAACAAGTTAGTAAAATCATGCAATGCATTGATTATAATACGCTTTCCAACGTACCAGAAATCATTACTCAAGTTATCACTCAAGTTATGAGGATAATGGCTGTGGAATAAATCTCGGTCCTGTGCCCTGACCCAGGAAAAACATGATAAAGTTTTGTCGCAATCAAACCAAAATGAAAAATAAAATTAAACTGATCTCCCTTTTGAAAAACTTCACTCGATATTTCCTGAAACAAATTTCCCGGAAGAATTACTCTCTAGGAAGTAAAAATCTGCGGGTTATTAACAAATGCTTTGTATCTAGGCTATTTGATCCTGAAGTTAGTTGAAGCCTACATAATATTAAATAATTGGTTATTCTACATTTAATGATTCATACTTCGAAATACGGTCTTTTAGTGAAAATATCGCCAAAGTTATCGCTCTCATAAAAAGGATGAAAAATTCTTTAAAGATAGACGATGCTAACATTTCCTGAGCTATTTCGTCACTATTTTGTTAATTCTCGAATTAAATAAAAGTTTAAAAACTGGACATTTTCAACTTGCAACAGTTCTTCTCTTAATTAACAACATTTCTAAAAAAATCAGAAATTCATAATCGAAAATGCATTATAATTTTCAATTATGCCTTATATGTAAACCTTTTCTACTGTAAAAAAAAAGTTTGAAAAAATTGTGTCCGGAGCATTTAACAAGTGTAACCAATATCAGAAAGATTAAAACTGTTACATCTTTTGTTCCGTTTAAAATGTAAGAACGAGCTCTAAGCACAAATACTCCTGGAAAATTACTAGTTTGAAATTAAATAATTCCATAACTAAAATCTGAACAATTTCACTAATGTGCGTGAAAAGCTTCGGCTATTTTGATTTTTGATGAAAGCCCTAACTTTTTTTGCAATACTCAGTTTATTTTTGCTACAAACTTATCTAAGTAATAATATAAAAAGCTGTTAAAAAAATTTTGAGTGACATTACTGCATGTCGTTAAAACAATTTCGAAATTTTATATAATTTAATCACGACCGTTCTAAATAAATTAAAGGTTAGTTTCACTCATTAGTTTTAAGTAGTTTGATAAAACTTATATAGTTGGATTATGATATTAACTAGACACAAATGCTTAAATTTTGATCTTCAGACTTTTAGATTCATTGCGTAAATACGACAAACATGGTTTAACACAAATATGAGGGAAGAGCTATTGCTTTGTGGTAACTGAAATAATTACACCACCAAAACATTATCTCAAATATAGTAATTTCCATACACACAGAAAAGATATCTGGAAGTTATAAAACCGAAGTATTTCTTACCTTCATTGTTGAGTTAGAAGTGTGTCTGCTTTGGAAAGCTGATGTTTACAGCAGAAAACACTCGTGCTTTTATACTTGTGGCAACAGAAGAAAAACAAAGCCGGTGTCCTTCTGTTATCAAAAGGTATTCTCCAAAATCTCAGCCCTCGGTGCTCATTTGCGTTTTGCCGGTCGTTAAGAAAAGCGGGAATCTCTCACGTAGACCACACCCGGTCGCTCGGAGTTGGGTGATCTTGCGTCTTCCTGTATTACTCGCTGTGGTAAGCTACTAATCAGCCTTGATCCAAATCGGGAATTCCACACGTTATTTCATGATGAGCAAACAACTCCTCTGAAGATCACCGTAAGCACAAAAATAGCAATAAACACAATCTAAAATACAAGATCATTTCACCTTAATGATTGTGAGCAGTAACCACTGCAATTGTTTGAAGCTGCGTTTTACCAAACTTTAAAGAAACACAATAAGTTGCTGCTAATTATTAACTATAACGGGAAAAAGCAGGTAATTAATGTAGTTCACAGAAAAAGAAAGCTTTACGGCAAAGCCTAAAAGAAAATTGCGCAATTTAATTTTTATCGGGGGTTGAAGCCCCCTCCGAGTGAGGCATGGATGTTGTATTTGTCTTATGGCATTGGCTCTCTCCCTTCCCTGGAACCAGTGGCCCTGAATTAGGGACGGGCCAATGCTTATAGCATCGAGTTGCTCACGGTGGTCGTTAAACTCCCAATAAAAAAAAGACCACCATAAGCAGTCAGTCGCCTGTCCCTAATTTAGAGCCACCGGTTCGAGAGAAAGGAGAGAGCCCGCTCTATGGGACAGACACACCAGGTACGCTTCATTCGGGATTCGAATCCGGATTATTCCAGAAAAATTACCAAAGCTAGAGCCTCAGACTTCCGGTTCAGTGTCTCTTTTTTTTTTTTTTTTTCGGGAAACTGAGACGGCAGTCTTTGCTTTGCAACCGGAAGTAAAAAAATTCTTTAAATTATTGCTCCGCCCTGGTTGCTCAGTGATCCAAGAGATGGTTTCTGATCATTCGTCCGAGATGGGTCCGGGTTCGAATCCTGGTGAGTCATGGATGTTGTGTTTGTCTTACGGCACTGGCTCTCTCTCCCTTACCTGGAACCAGTGGCCCTAAATTAAGGACGGGCGACTGCTTATAGCCCATAGAGTTACTCACTGTGATCGTTAAACTACCAATAAGCCGCCCCGGTGGTGCAGTGGTCTAAGCGATGGCCTCTGATCATTCGTCCGAACGGGGTCCGGGTTCGAATCCGGGTGAGGCATGATATTGTGTTTGTCTTACGGCACTGGCTCTTCCCTTCCCTAGAACCAGTGACCCTAAATTAGGGACGGGCGGCTGCTTATAGCCCATTGAGTTGCTAACGGTGGTCGTTAAACCACCAACCAAAAAAAAAAACTCCCAATAAAAAAACAAAAAAGACCACCATAAGAAGTCGCCTGTCCTTAATTTAGAGCCACTGGTTCCAGAGAAAGTAGAGAGCCCGCTCTATGAGACACTGAACGCTTCATTCGGGAATCAAATCCGGATTATTCCGGGTAAATTATCAAAGCTAGAATATCAGATTTCCAGTTCAGTGTCTCGCTTTTTTGTGTGTGTGTGTCTTTTTTTTCAGGGAAACTGAAACGGCAATCTTTGCTTTGCAACCGGAAGTAAAGAATTTCGACCTAACGAAAATGGGTAACAGAACTGGTCAAAACTATTGCGCCGATCATCTGGAGAAGTGGTCAAGCGATGGCTTCTGATCATTCGTCCGAGATGGGTCCGGGTTCGAATCCCGGTGAGGGATGGATGTTTTGTTTGTCTTATGGTGCATACTCTTCTGGCTCTCTCTCCTCCCTGGAACTACTGGCCCTAAATTAGGGACGGGCGACTGCTTGCTGCTCATCACAGTAGTTAAAGCACCAATAAAAAAAACAGTGCTGAAATCTGGTTTTTGAATGCTATCCCATGAAATGACGGAACAATACTTAATTTCATAGTTACTCAACAATATATTTTGCTAAACTATGGCAGAATATTTTTTCATCACGGTTTAGATAAACGTAATACTATCTCGTTGCAATCTGGATAAGTTGCGAGAACCTGATGATAAGCGTGATAAAAGTAATCACAAAAATTTGATGCTGTGTAAATGGTGCGTCGTAGAGAAATTTTGCTTCCTCTCGACGCGGAGGTTACCTACTACAGACGTGATCTTTAAAATTATATGTAACACGATGTGGTGTAACCTGTATATATTCTAGACCAAAAGATACCAATCCCCTTCACTAACACACTTGCGATTCAGCTTTTCTTTCTATCTTGCAATCAGAGTTTGGCTTGAGCGTGCGCAGATGGACTTTCGTTTTTCAGAATTTATTTATAAACAACAGCTATACAAATTAAACACAATGATATAAAAAAAATACAAAAGAACATACACTATATTGACAAAAGTCACCGGACATCCCTTCAAAAGCAAATGAACTGATCCGCTGCATTGTTAAGATGCGCGGTACAGCTGCAAACGGTATAAAAACATGCCTGCAGCTGACCGCGATTCATATCGCACTCTAAGGTTGAGTGAAAATGTCGCAGCGGGAGAGAACTGACTTTGAGAAAGGAAAGATTGTTGGGTGTTATATTAGTTGGTTTTCCATAAGAGAAACCGACAGGCGTTTAAACATACCCAAGTCAACTGTTTTGGATGTAGCGAATAAGTGGAAGACACATGGCGTGCCTGAAGCAGCAAAACGTACCGGCAGACCAAAGAAAATCAGTGATAGAAGAAGTCGAAGCCTCAGGAGAGTCGTTACAGCTAATCGACAGAGTAATGCACAAGACCTCAGTGTACAGGTAAGTAAAAATGCTGGAACCTCGGTATGTACACGTACCATTCGCAGAGAACTTCATTCCATGAGTTACCGTGATCGTGCGGCTGCAGATAAGCCTTGCATCTCCACTCAGAATGCTTCTCGTCCTTTAGCATGGTGCAAAGAACATTTATCGTGGACCGTAGATCAATGGAAACGGGTCCTATGGACTGATGAATCCATATACACGATCCATCAGTCTGATGGCCGTGTGTGGGTATGGCGGCAGCCGTGGAAATGCTATTTACCACAGTGTACTGTTCCTACGGCCAAATTTAGATCTAGCAGTGTACTCGTGTATGGGGTGCTTTTCGTAGTATGGTCCCTTCGCATTGGTTATCCTGGGCAAACCTGTTAACCAGCATGTCTACCTCGACATTCTGGACAATTATGCCTGACCACCTTTGTGGCAATACTACGGAACCGAGCCTTGTTGGTACCAGCAGGATAATGCCCCGCACCATAACGCAAGAGCTGTTACGACGTGGTTTGACGATAATACAGTATCGTGTGTGGACTTGCCAGCACGGAGCCCTGATCTTAGTCCCATAGAGCTCCTATGGGATGAATTAGAGTGACGCATAATAAGTTTGCAACCAATGCCTACTACTAAGCAACAGCTAGCGGCAGCATTATGTACTGAATGGAAGCGCATACCTATCGCTGTGTTCCAAAACCTTGTCGAAAGCATGTCTCGAAGGGTCAGTGCATGCATTAAGGCCAAAGGTGGACCGACACCGAGCTAATGTTTGTCAATAAATGCTATGTTGTATTTCTCTTCTAGGTGTCCGGTGACTTTTGTAAATATAGTGTATGTACAAATAGTGAGACTGTGCTCACTGATAAGGAGTCTTCGAGACTCTAGATCAGAGATTCTTAACCTTTTCTTTACCACGGACCTCCTTTAAACATCTTTTGTTGTCGCAATCCCCCAAGACTTAACTCAAGATTTAAAACCCTCAAGTGCATCGAATATTTGATCAGGAGTCTTCGAGACTCTAGATCAGAGATTCTTAACCTTTTCTTCGAGACTCTAGATCAGAGATGATAAAGAGTCTTCGAGACTGATAAGGAGTCTTCGAGACTCTAGATCAGAGATTCTTAACCTTTTCTTCGAGACTCTAGATCAGAAATGATAAGGAGTCTTCGAGATTGATAAGGAGTTTTCGAGACTCTAGATCAGAGATTCTTAACCTTTTCTTTACCACGGACCCCCTTTAAATATCTTTTGTTGTCGCGATCCCCCAAAACTTAACTAAAGATTTAAAACCCTCAAGTGCATCGAATATTTGATAAGGAGTCTTCGAGACTCTAGATCAGAGATGATAAGGAGTCTTCGAGACTGATAAGGAGTCTTCGAGACTCTAGATCAGAGATTCTTAACCTTTTCTTTACCACGGACCCCCTTTAAATATATTTTGTTGTCGCGAACCTCCAAGACTTAACTCAAGATTTAAAACCCTCAAGTGCATCGAATATTTATTTAAAGTTTCTCATGAAGTGTATTCAAACTTGGAGACAAGTGAGAAATACTCGCACACTCCTATTAAATTTTTATTGGAATGATTCCCTACAAATTCAAAATAACAATAATAATTGTCTTTAATTCTTTTTGGATAAGCTGAAATTACAAGCACATAACATCATTATTATTATTATTACACACCTATACAAAATGTCACATGAAAATTAAAACTAGAAAATGACATGAATATGATTTGTACAAAATTATACCGTACCTCGTTAACCGTACCACATTTTTATTTTGTATGTTCTCATCGTGCGCAGAAATAGCAATAGCTGAGTACCGTAATTTCGGGCGTATAATCCGCAGAGGGGAAAAACGCTGAATAAAAAAAAGTCAGCATATACACAATACAAAAAACAAAGCGCCGCATTATTCCCACCATCGTATAATCCGCAGCAGAGAAAATATCAGCTTTCAACAACAGATAAATTTCAGTACACGTTCTACTACCAAACAGTTATTTTAATAACAGATTTTTACTTTTGTTTGTTTTTAATGGAGGCGGTAGCTTAACAAAGCCAAGCTTTACACAAACAAGCGAGGAAAATTAAGATTTTGTCCTACGTTTCCTTTTCCTTCTTTCATTAATTCTCTCTTTCTATTTCAACTGCAAAAAATCAAAACATTTCTGCATGCCTTCGCGAAACCCCTGTGAGAACATCGCGGCCCCCCGAGGGTCCGTGGACCACAGGTTCAGAACCTCTGCTCTAGAAAAGGACAACAATGGTCTCTAATCTCACCAACACCGAAAGAATTTTTCAGATCGGACTCCTAGAAACAGAGATATCTACAAAGATAAGATATGACTTTACGTATCTTGGTGGGAAAACCAGGCATTATTTTAGGAAGAAAGTATTCTCAAAAGGTTTTCCCATATGAGCGGTATCGGTCCAAGAAAAAAAAACTTTAGTAGAGTTTTCAGGAGCCCAGATTTTGCTACAAATACATCAGAAGCAGAAATTAACACTTATGCTCCCTGGTGGCCAAACCATTATTTGCCAAACATTAGAAATTATTTGAAAAATGTTTTCCATCCGGTCTTGTATGCGATACCAGAAGACTTTTTCAAATCGGAGTTTTAGAAGCAGAAATAACGCGGAAAACACAATTTACCTTTGTACCCCTAGCGGAAAGTCTATGAATTACTTGAAAATTTTGAATTTATAGGAAAAACATTTCTCTTCGGAAACATTATCCAACAAAGAAGGAATTTTTCAAATCGGACACCTAGAAGTAGAGATATTGACAAAAATAAGATATACATCAACGCCCCCTGGCGTAGAAACCATGCATTATTTCAAGAAGAAAATGTTCCTAAAAGGTTTGTCGACATGAGTAGTATCGGTCAACAGACGACTTTTTTCAATCGAGATTTTAGAAGCTCATATTTTGTTGCAAATACATCAGAAGCGGAAATAAAGGTTTACGCCCCCTAGTGGCCAAACCATTTTTTTTAATTAGAAATTATGCGCAAACGATTTCCCATCAGGAGCTGTATCCGGTGCCGAAAGAATTTTTCAAATCGGAGATTTAGAAGCAGAGATATAAGGGGAAACGCAATTTACCACTACGCCCCCTAGGAGAAAGTCTATGAATTACTTGAAAATTTTTAAATTATATGAAACCCATGTCACACTGAAAACACTATCCAACAAAGAAGAAATTTTTCAAATCGGACTCCTAGAAGTAGAGATATTGACAAAAATAAGATATACATCTACACCCCCTGGCGGAGAAACTGTGGAATATTTTAAGAAGAAAATATTCCGAAAAGGTTTACGATGTGAGTGGCATCAGTGCACGAAATAATTTTTTCAATCGATATTTTAGAAGCTCAGATTTTATGGCACATACATCAGAAGCAAAAAATTAACACTTAACGCCCCCTGTTGGCCAAAGTATTCTTTACCAAAAATTTGATATTATATGCAAAAGATTTTCCATCAGGAAGTGTATCCGCTGAAGAAAAAAATTTCAAATCGGAGTTTTAGAAGAAGAGTTAGCGGGAAAATGTAATTTATTTTAACGCCCCATAGCGAAAAAATCTATGCGTAATTTGAAAAAGTAACTATATCTAAAACACTATTCGACATAAATGGAATCGAAAGATAAAATGTTTTCAATTCGATGTTTGGGAGCAAATATGTGGAATAAAACGTATTTTTGAATTCGACATCATCTGCATTTACGCCCTCCAGCGGCGAAACGTACATCGTAGAAAAAAACGAAATGAAGGATCATCATTCGCATATTTCAATCTTCCAAATGCAAAAAGAATATTTCAAATCGGACTTATAGTTGCAGAGATATCGTGAGTACAGATGGACGGACGGACAAACCGGTAACATAAGCACGATATTTTTTTGCACAAGACTGATAAGTGGAAATTTTCTGAAAAATAAATTGCACCAAAGTTGCTTGTAGGTGTCCGTCTTTAAACGAAATTTCCTTTTTTCTGACCAGTATTTTGGCAGAATTCGGTAGACAGTAATTCCGTTTATTTCAGAAAACCCCTTTTTGCCTTGTTCTGTATTTTTACTGAAACTTAGCAAAATCTTTAGCGCTGAATTTCCGTTCAGTTCCTCTACCGGCGTACAAAGTAAGTTAACGAGCCACTCTTTTCGCTGTTCGTTTTTTTTTTTTAGTTAGAAGCGATAAAAGGTGGCCAGAGTCTTCCTTTTTCTTTATCTCTACCCGTGAATTTTTTTATAATTTTTCACATCTAGTAGTTATCTAGCCCAGTGACCACCCGCAGATTATTTTGTGGCACAATGATATCTATCGCACACTGATCAGGAAATTTCTGCTGTGGTACTTTATGAGTTTTTCACATCTAGTAGTTATCTAGCCCAGTAAACACCCGCAGATTATTTTGTGGCACAATGATATCTATCGCAGACTGCTCAGGAACTCTCTGCTGTGGTGCTTAATGTGTTGTTCACATCAAGCCCAGTGACCACCCGCAGATTATTTTGTGGCACTATGATATCTATCGCATATTGATCAGGAACTCTGTGCTGTGGCACTTAATGAGTTTTTCACATCTAGTAGTTATCTATCCCAGTGACCACCCGCAGATTATTTTGTGGCACCATGATATCTATCGCAGATTGATCAGGAACTTTCTGCTGTGGTACTGAATGAGTTTTTCACATCTAGTATTTATCTAGCCCAGTGACCACCCGCAGATTATTTTGTGACACCATGATATCTATCGCACACTGATCAGGAAATTTCTGTTGTGGTACTGAATTAGTTTCTCACATCTAGTAGTTATCTAGCCCAGTGACCACCCGCAGATTATTTTGTGGCACAATGATATCGATCGCACACTGATCAGGAACTTTCTGCTGTGGTACTTGATGAGTTTTTCACATCTAGTAGTTATCTAGCCCAGTGACTACCCGCAGATTATTTTGTGGCACAATGATATATATCGCAGACTGATCAGGAACTCTCTGCTGTGGTGCTTAATGAGTTTTTCACATTTAGCCCAGTGACCACCCGCAGATTATTTTGTGGCACCATGATATCTATCGCATATTGATCAGGATCTCAGTGCTGTGGTACTTAATGAGTTTTTCACATCTAGTAATTATCTATCCCAGTGACCACCCGCAGATTATTTTGTGGCACAATGATATCTATGTCAGACTGATCAGGAACCCTCTGCTGTGGTGCTTAATGTGTTCTTCACATCTAGCCCAGTGACCACCCGCAGATTACTTTGTGGTACCATGATATCTATCGCAGACACATCAGGAACTTTCTGCTGTGGTACTAAATGAGGTTTTCACATCTAGTAGTTATCTAGCCCAGTGACCACCCGCAGATTATTTTGTGGCACCATGATATCTATCGCACACTGATCAGGAAATTTCTGCTATGGCACTTAATGAGTTTCTCACATGTAGTAGTTATCTAGCCCAGTGACCACCCGTAGATTATTTTGTGGCACCATGATATCTATCGCACACTGATCAGGAACTTTCTGCTGTGGTACTGAATGAGTTTTTCACATCTAGTAGTTATCTATCCCGGTGACCACCCGCAGATTATTTTGTGGCACCATGATATCTATGGCACACTGATCAGGAACTCTCTGCTGTGGTACTTAATGAGTTTTTCACATGTAGTAGTTATCTAGCCCAGTGACTACCCGCAGATTATTTTGTGGCACCATGATATGTATCGCAGATTTATCAGGAACTCATTGCTGTGGTGCTTAATAAGTTTTTCACATCTAGTTGTTATCTAGCCCAGTGACCACCCGCAGATTATTTTGTGGCACAATGATATCTATGGCCGACTGATCAGGAACTCTCTGCTGTTTTACTTAATGAGTTTTTCACATCTAGTAGTTATCTAGCTACGTGACCACCTGCAGATTATTTTGTGGCACAATGATGTCTAAGGCAGACTGATCAGGAACTCTCTGCTGTGGTACTTAATGAGTTTTTCACATCTAGTAGTTATCTATCCCAGTGACCACCCACAAATTAATTTGTGGCACCATGATATCTATCGCAGACTGATCAGGAACTCTCTGCTGTGGTACTTAATGAGTTTTTCACATCTAGTAGTTGACTAGCCTAGTAACTACCCGCAGATTATTTTGTGACACCATGATGTCTGTCGCAGACTGATCAGAACTTTCTGCTGTATGGCATCAGAGTAAGAACATTTACACTTTCATACAGAGCTATTTGAAACCTTTTCGAGAACACATCGATTATGTGAAGTTTTCTTAAAGCAGCTATGACTATCAAAGATGACTTCACTCATATACCAACTTCGCCATCTAATCTGTTTTCTCCGTCAAATATGTTTCCTAAATATACTATGCAAATTCATTCACGTGGTCTTCTCAGTTCCATTTAATAACAATAATGCCTGCACCTACCCTCCTAGGTCAAATAGAATTTGACGTTCATATAGGAATTTTAGAAGCAATGATGTGGAGTTATTAGGTGCACAAATTAATTCTCAGCCCTAATTGCAATCCACCGTAGCGTTTATGTAAATTGAACGTGTGGCGCCGCCATGCAAAGGTTGTGCAAGACCAACGGGCGACACCATAAAACCCGATGCTGCAGCTGAGAGAACCTCACAAAGCAGGAGCAAAAAGGCGTAAGCACAATTACTTCCAATAAGCACAAAGCAGGAGAAAACTGGAGTAATCACAATGACTTCCGATAAGTACAATGCAGGAGAAAAATGGAGTAAGCAAAATAACTCCCGATAATCACAAAGCAGGAGAAACGTGGAGTAAGTAGAATGACTTCCGTTAAGCAGAATGACTTCCGATAAACACAAGGCAGGAGAAACCTGGAGTAAGCACAATGACTTCCGATAAACACAAAGCAGGAAAAAAGTGGAGAAAGCAGAATGACTTCCGATAAGCATAAAGCAGGAGAAAAATGGAGAAAGCAGAATGACTTCCTATAAGCACAAAGCAGGAGAAAAGTGGAATAAGCACAATGACTTCCGATAAGCACAAAGCAGGAGAAAAATGGAGTAAGCACAATGACTTACGATAAGCACAAAGCAGGAGGAAAGTGGAGTAAGTAGAATGACTTCCGTTAAGCAGAATGACTTCCGACAAGCACAAAGCAGGAGAAACCTGGAGTAAGCACAATGACTTCCGATAAGCACAAAGCAGGGGAAACCTGGAGAAAGCAGAATGACTTCCGATAAGCACAAAGCAGGATAAAAGTGTAGTAAGCACAATGACTTCCGATAAGCACAAAGCAGGAGAAAAATGGAGTAAGCACAATGACGTACGATAAGCACAAAGCAGGAGGAAAGTGGAGTAAGTAGAATGACTTCCGTTAAGCAGAATGACTTCCGACAAGCACAAAGCAGGAGAAACCTGGAGTAAGCACAATGACTTCCGATAAGCACAAAGCAGGGGAAACCTGGAGTAAGCACAATGACTTCCGATAAGCACAAAGCTGGATAAAAGTGTAGTAAGCACAATTTCTTCCGATAAGCCCAAAGCAGGAGAAACCTGGAGTAAGCACAATGACTTCCGATAAGCACAAAGCAGGGGAAACCTGGAGTAAGCACAATGACTTCCGATAAGCACAAAGCTGGATAAAAGTGTAGTAAGCACAATTTCTTCCGATAAGCCCAAAGCAGAAGAAAAATGGAGTAAGCACAATGACTTCCGATAAGCACAAAGCAGGAGGAAAGTGGAGTAAGTAGAATGACTTCCGATAAGAACAAAGCAGGAGAAACCTGGAGTAAGCACACTGACTTCCGATAAGCACAAAGCAGGAGAAAAGTGCAGTAAGCACAATTTCTTCCGATAAGCACAAAGCAGGAGATAAATGGAGTAAGCACAATGACTTTCGATAAGCACAAAGCAGGAGAAAAGTGGAATAAGCACAATCACTGCCGATAAGCAGAATGACTTCCGATAAGCACAAAGCAGGAGAAAAGTGGAATAAGCACAATCACTGCCGATAAGCAGAATGACTTCCGATAAGCACAAAGCAGGAGAAAAGTGGAATAAGCACAATCACTGCCGATAAGCAGAATGACTTCCGATAAGCACAAAGCAGGAGAAAAGTGGAATAAGCACAATCACTGCCGATAAGCAGAATGACTTCCGATAAGCACAAAGCAGGAGAAAAGTGGAATAAGCACAATCACTGCCGATAAGCAGAATGACTTCCGATAAGCACAAAGCAGGAGAAAAGTGGAGTAAACACAATGATTTTCGATAAGCAGCATGTGAGGCATTGCATGCTTTCGCGTTCCAGCTCAAAATAAAATGCTAGAGAGGTTAAGAAAATAATATGTTCGGCATTAGTGGAAGCTGCTGTGTCCTACAACACGTGGAAAAAGTGGTTCAGAGGTTTCGGGAAAACAATTTCAATCTCGCGGGTGAAGCACGTCTAGGCCAACCCAAAAAGGTAGGAGACGACGATTTGGAAGGGCTGTTGGCCAAAAATCTATATTAGATGCAGTCAGAGCTTGCTCAAGCACTTGGGGTAACAAACAAGAAATCTCTATTTGGTTACAAACGCTGGGAAAAATTCACCAAGTAGGCCGTTGGGTTCTTTAGGTGCTCTCTCCTGACAACAAAGAGCGACGCTACGACACAGCTATTTTCCTGCTATCCAGGTTCAACCAGAAGAATTTTCTATGCAGAATAGTGACTGGTGATGAAAAGTGGGTATTGTACAACAATCCCAAAAGGCGAAAATCGTGGATCAATCCTGGTGAAGCATCAACATCGACTACGGAACCCAATATTAATGGAAAAAATCTCTTACTGTGCATTTGGTGGGACATGAAGGGTGTATTGTCTTATGAGTTCCTTGAACCAGGTAAAGCTGTCAATGCTGAGCGTTATCAACGGCAACTTTATCGTTTGAGGGACGCAATAGAGCAGAAACGACCGTTTACCGGCCATGGTGTCCGGCAATCCATACCGCTGCAGGACAACACAAGGCCTTACACGGTGAAAACCGCCAAGATCACCCTAACTGCGTTCGGTTCGGAAGTACCCCCGCACCCGGCGTATTCCCCAGACTCGTTGATCGAGTCTGGAGAATTCTCCAGGTCGCTGATCGGCAACCAAGTGGCCCGGCAAGCACCACCCGTGGCTAAGCCTGATGAACTGTGACAACGTGTGGAAGCAGCCTGGACCGACATACCCCAAGCCCACATCCAAAGCCTCTTTCGTTCGATGCCGCGGTGTGTAGCGGCCGTTATTTCCAGCCATGGGGGCCACACGAACTATTGGTGTCTGCGTATACCGCAAGTCAAACGGGCCTGTAAGCTCAATCGTTTCATCTTTGTATGTGTTGTTATGTGTCCAGTAAATCTGGCTTTGCTATCTCGTGTCCTTCTTGGTGTTGCATTTTGGGTGGCCAGCAGTGTATTTCACGGAATGCCAACACGCGACTCAGTTGCAATGCTCACTGCGGACGATGTTTTTACACTACTGCCACCTATTGCCACTGTATCCACCTCCTCGAGATCTCGCGGATCTTGCGAGAACAACGCGACGTTCAAATGTGCTCCATGTTCCAATGTGTCCCCCTCTCTCATACTGTGTGTTGTGGCATGTTGTTCATATTACCAGCATTCAAATTACAGGCGAGTTGCTCTACAATATTCCTGCTGTTGGCTCGTACCATATGAGGTAGCATCCGATCAGCTCTAATATCATTCTGCCATTGTTGTCCCACATCTTGCCAAGGTTCGTACTTTATTACTCGTCTGGCCACTTTCTAAATGTAATAACCACGGCTCACCGTGAGCACACCCCAAGCCTCGCCGTCTGTGAAATGCTGTAACCCCGGTGGCGCAGTGGTCTAAGCGATGGCTTCTGATCATTCGTTTGAGGTGGGTCCGGGTTCGAATCCCGGTGAAGCATGGATGCTGTGTTTGTCTCACGCCGCTGGCTCTCTCTCTCTCTCTCTCTCTTCCCTGGAACCATTGGCCCTAAATTAGGGACGGGCGACTGCTTGTAGCCCACTGAGTTGCTCACAGTGGTCGCTAAACCTCCAATAAAAGAAACAAAATGCTGTACCTAGTCATCTTGCTATTATATTTGGCTTTTGCCATCTGAACAACAAGAATAACATTGATTAGCAGAGCTCAATATCAGGTGTTATCTAAGTCTTTTCGTGACCTTCTCACGCGCTATCATTTAGCCACAGATTCTTCGATTTGCATAAAGATGCACTGATCAAAATGTTTTGGTTCTTCGGTGTATACTTATTATATGTACAGATTAATTCGCGGCTTTTTTTCTACAAAGTCAGTGTTTATTTTCTAATGATTAACTTACATTTTAATATGCAAAATAATCTCCATCGGCATCTATACACTTCTGCCAACGATTGGACAGCTGGAGAATCCCATCTCCGTAAATGGACGGCGGTTAGGAGTCGATGAAATTGGCAATGCTCTGAGCGACATCATCGGGTGTTTTGAAGTGAAAACTATGGTGTTGGAGGCACCGGAACAAATAGTAATCCGATGGGGCATATGCAAATCATGTGCGCCCGGCACGCCACCGAGGAGCACTATAAGAAGGGTGCACAGAAGGTGGAGTGTAAGTAGTGGAAGTGTGTTGTGCTGCCGGACCTGTGCGTGGGAAGCTTCCTGATGTCTCGTCGCAGAATACGGCAGTCATTCCAGCACGTTTCGGAGTTCGACAGAGGACGAATAGTGGCTTATCGTGACAGCGGTTTATCGTACCGAGACATCGGCGCCGGTGTGGGACGACATTCAGCCTCAGTGAGTCGGTGGGTGTAGGAGGGACGGACGGACCGACGTGAGCGATTGCAGCAGCGCAGCCACGGCACACCATCAAACGAGAGGACCGGCATGTTGTGCGGCGGGTATTGACGGCTCGCACCGCCACATCACGAACGTTAGCGCAGGAATTAGGGTGTGGTTCGCAACAACCTGTGTCAGCACGTACCGTTCGACGTCGTCTGCAGGAGCGGGACTTGTCGCACCACGCACATTGCTCCAATTATCATTGACGTTACACCACCGGCGAGTGCGGCGGCAGTGGGCCGTTGAACTCCGCACCTGAACTACGGAATGGCACGACATTGTCTTCTCCGACGAATCCCGCTTCTGCCTGCGACACTACGATGGTCGGATTTGCGTGTGACGGCACCGCGGCGAGAGACTGTATGACGCCTGCACAATGCATCGCCATATCAGTCCGTCGCCGGGAGTTATGGTTTGGGGCGCAATTGGATATGACATCCGCACCCCTCTGGTACGCATCGCCGGTACACTCAACACTCACCGCTACATCTCCGACACTTTGGAGCATGTAGTCCTCCCTTATCTGCAGTACCTGCCAGCGGCCACGTTTCAACAGGACAATGCGCGCCCGCACATGGCAAGCATTGTGTAACAATTCTTCACGGCCCACCAGGTGTCAATGCTGCCGTGGCCCGCCTGTTCTCTCGATATGTCGCCCATCGAACACGTCTGGTTGCTGATCGGTAACCGAGTGGCCCGGCAAGCACCACCCGTGATGAACTGTGGCAACGTGTGGAAGCAGCCTGGACCGACATACCCCAAACCCACATCCGGAGCCTGTTTCGTTCGATGCCGCGGCGTGTAGCAGCCGTTATTGCCAGCCATGGGGGCCACACGAACTATTGATGTCTGCGTGTTCCGCAAGTCGCACGGGCCTGTGAGCTCAATCGTTTCATATTTGTATGTGTTGTTACGTGTCCAGTAAATCTGGCTTTGCTATCTCGTGTCCTTCTTGGTGTTGCATTTTGGGTGGCCAGCAGTGTATTTAAATGTTCTGGAACATATCCAGAAACATACAAGATGTAGAACAGAAGACAAAATCATTGCGCTCGTGGATAACCATGAAAGCCATTGCACTCTTGACATTATTTCGTTTGCTAGAGAACATGGGATAGTGCTCGTAACATTCCCACCCCACTGCACGCATCGACTGCAGCAGCTAGATGTGGGTTTCACGGTTCCTTTTAAAGGACAACTGAAAGTAGCACAAAACGATTGGCTGATTACCCACCATGGTAAGCGCATCAGCATTCAACACCTTGCATCTTTAATAAATATTGTCGATTCATCTTCATTTACGGCGAAGAATATTGTATCAGCATTCGCCAAGCCAGGGATATGGCCATTTTCTAGACTGCAGTTCGGTGATGACGATTTTCAACCCTCTACAGCTGTTTTCCCCAGTAAAATTATGTATCTACCTGTTGACCCACCTGACCTGTCCATGACATCAGCACAAGAGCTGAATTGGAATAGCGGTTCGCCCGTCCCCAGCGCACGTTCCAACGTCCCTTTGCCCGAATATGTGCGACCTTTACCAAAAGGTGTTCCGACGGAAAGTTGCAGGCCCAGGAAGAAGGTAAAATCGTGCATCTTAACAGACTCACCTATCCCAAACCAGATTGCAAAGGACACCGAACAACGGAGGTCTAAAAAGCGACGACTGAACAATCCGGCCAAAACAACAAGGCAAACCGTCACCAAAACGTCTCAAAGTACGAAAGGTTTCTTTTCTGCAAGTGAGGAGGAGGATCGATGTTCCATTAACGACGAGTCGGACGACTTTTCTGTGGCATGGCTACCGTCGGTGGAGACAACCGATGTAGGAGGGTCAGACCTCGTCGTCGGCGATTTCGTGGTGTTTAATATCAGGGGTAAAAGACACATTTGTCTCCGTGTAGGTGGCGTAGAAAAAGTAGATGGTCTTACGTTTGCATTTAGTGCCATGCGCCGGGTGCAGGAATGTTGGAAATTTATATTAACAGTGCCAACCGAAGTGAACGACGCTGATGCATCTGACAGTATTTTGAAACTACCGCAGCCTAATACTGCAGGTGGAACAGCCCGAACTGCAGCTATTAAATATTTTGATGTTGACTTCGCTCTTTTCAGAGAACGGACACTGTAACACATTCAACTTCAGGCTATGCCGAATTTATTGTTCTTGTAGAGTTTTGTACTTGGAACAAAAGGCTGTTCCAAAGTGCCCCATGCTTGTCCAAATCTACCCCAGGGGAGGGAAGATTCGGACAAGATGCACACGTTTACTTTATTGCATGTATTGTCTGAACTACTTATACCTTGTGCATAGACAAGCGTTATTCTTGTACAATAAACTATACTTTTGTCATGTATGCTGTGGCAGTTCTTGACACAACTACCGGCACAGCTACACACCATTAAACCAACAATGTGTTCCAATGAGCCTCCCTCCCCTCTGCCCTGCATCGAAACCGGCTGAAAATGTGGTTGCATAGCTGCAAGTCGCTTGAGTGCCCATGATCACCTTGGTTCATCGACGAAATCGCCTACATTGTGTACACGAGCATCAAAACTGGAACTTAAATGATCGGGAAAAAGTCGCCTACTCCGATGAATCACTGCACCATATGTCGGCCGCGTACGTGTGCGTCGTTCACCCGGGGAAGTGTTGGCACCAGGATGCACCGTAGACAAAAATAGGACTGTAGAGGAAGTGTAATGCTTTGAGCAATGTTCTGCTGGGAAGCCCTTGGTCCAGTCATTGATGTGCAGAAACCTATGACGTCTGCTATCTACCTGCACATCATTGCAGACCTGGTACATCATTTCACAGCAACGGTATTTTCCACTAGTAGTGCTTCTGGGGAACCCTGTGTCCAGTCATTCATGTGCAGGAAACTATGAGGTCTACTACCTACCTAAACATCATTGCAGACCTGGTACATCCTTTCATGGCAACGGTATTTCCCACTAGTAATGCTTCTGGGAAACCCTGGGTACAGTCATTCATGTGCAGGAAACAATGACGTCTACTACCTACCTAAACATCATTGCAGACCAGGTACAACCTTTCATGCCGACGGTATTTCCCACTAGTAATGCTTCTGGGAAACCCTGGGTCCAGTCATTCATGTGCAGGAAACTATGACGTCAACTACCTACCTAAACATCATTGCAGACCAGGTACATCCTTTCATGGAAACGGTATTTCCCACTAGTAATGCTTCTGGGAAACCCTGGGTCCAGTCATTCATGTGCAGGAAACTATGACGTCAACTACCTACCTAAACATCATTGCAGACCAGGTACATCCTTTCATGGAAACGGTATTTCCTACTAGTAATGCTTCTGGGAAACCCTGGGTCCAGTCATTCATGTGCAGGAAACTATGGCGTCTACCATCTACCTAAACATCATTGCAGACCAGGTACATCCTTTCATGGCAACGGTATTTCCCACTAGTAATGCTTCTGGGAAACCCTGGGTCCAGTCATTCATGTGCAGGAAACTATGACGTCTACTACCTACGTAAACATCATTGTAGACCAAGTACATCTTTTCATGGCAACGGTATTTCCCACTAGTAATGCTTCTGGGAAACCCTGGGTCCAGTCATTCATGTGCAGGAAACTATGACGTCTACTACCTACGTAAACATCATTGCAGACCAAGTACATCTTTTCATGGCAACGGTATTTCCCACTAATAATGCTTCTGGGAAACCCTGGGTACAGTCATTCACGTGCAGGAAACTATGGCGTCTACCATCTACCTACACACCATTGCAGACCTGGTATATCCTTTCATGGCAACGGTATTCTCATCTAGTAGTATCGTCTTTCAGGATGATAATGCGCCATGCAACTCTTCGCAGATTGTTGGAGAATGGTTCGCAGAATATAAGGAAGACTTTCATGTATTACCCTGGTCTCCAAATTTCCCAGACATCAGTCCAATAGTGCATCTGTAGTTTGTGTTGAAACAGGAGATCCGATCAGCGGCGGCTCAACCACGTAACTTACAAGATTTAAGGGATCTGCTGGTAACTTGTTAGTACCAGATACCAGAAGACACCTTTATAATTCTTATAGCATACAGTACTCGTCGGCTAGGGCACGGATGGCCTAGGGGTCAACGTTCGTGCCAGCCACGGAGATAACCTCAGGTTCGATCCCAGGCAGGTACGAAATCTGGAACCACTAAATATCCGCCGTGCGTCGGATGGGCACGTTAAACCATCGGACCCCGGGTACTGGCCCCCGGTAATAAATAAGGTAGTCTTCCTCCCCCTTTCCACCTCGCTTCCTTGCCACTTTCCTATTGGGCCCTCTAGCCCAAATCTCCTAGCTTCCTATTTCTAAGGGTTGTTTAAGACCTGGGGTCAGACACTCCCTTCCTAAAATCCTCTACATATGATCTTATCTGATCTGTCCTCGCCGGCTAAGAGCTGTTTTTGCGGCATGTGGGAGACCAATATCACATTAAGCAGGATATCATAATATTTTGGCTCTTCAGTGTATCTTGAATGCGATGGCATAGATTTATGGATGCATAGGCATGGTGTATGCAGAGAAACGGGCATTATGATGACATTAAAAAATCCTTTTCTTTTATCAAAAACCCCAGTTTGGATTATACAGAGGTTGTTTCAGTATCTTTAGAACGATTTTTCAGCAAAATGTACACTATCTACCAACAAGTAATTGGACAGCAAAGGAAAACGAAGTTTATTCACTTTCAATAGTTGGTGGATCCTCCAAGAGCGGCGATTACAGCTGCGTCCCTCCGGGGCATACTCTCAACCAGGCGTTGTACGACGGTTAGCGGTATTTTCTTCCACTCGGCTTGGAGAAGACAGGTCAGTTCCTTCACCGATTTCGGACGGTGGGGGCACCCCTTAAGTCGACGCTCCAACTCGTCCTAGAGGTGCTCGATAGGGTTAAGGTCCGGGGCCAGTCCATTCAATTAACCCCATTGTCACCATACCAAGCCATGGTGGACCTCGCAACATGACAGGTGGCATTGTCATCCTGAAAGTAACTTGGGTTCACCCCGTAAAACTGTCACAACGTAGGAAGCGCATGGTCATCCAAAATGGTGCAGTAGGTCTCGGCGTTGAGTCTACCAGGAATTGCGACCAAGGGTCCCGTGCCATACCAGGAGAAGCACCCCGATAGCATAATTCCACCACTGCCGAACTTAACAGTTGGCACAATACATTCCGGTAGGAGGCGTTCTCCGGGCAGACGCCAAACCCAGACCCTGCCATCCAAACGGTTGAGGGTGAACCTTGATTCGTCGCTCCAGAGAACCTGTTTCCACTGTTCAACGGTCCACTGTCGACGTTTTTTGCACCACGTTAGCCGAGCAACGCTATTGGACTTGGTGATCAAAGGCTTGTGGGCGGCAGCACGTCCATGACAACCGAGCAGATGGGTTTCCTTACGGATGGTATTCATTGAAAGAACACTCCCGTATGCCTGTTGAAACTCCTCGCAGATGTGGCCCATCGATTTGGTGCGGTTCTTCCGAATTTCTCTGGCCAGCACCCGTCGGTCTCTAACTCCCAGTTTTGTGGGTCTGCCGGGTCGGGGCACATTCCGACAGTCACCTCTCATTTTCCACTTGCCAATCACGTAGGCCACTGTCGATTTTGGGTACTTCAACTAGCTGGATATGTTACGTGTGGATCAGCCATTTCTGTGATACCCGATGATTACACCTTTCTCGAAATCAGAGAGCTCCGAACTGCGCGGCATCTTGCATGCGACTGGTTGCGTTTTAGTTTCCCACACGAAATTTAACGGCGGCGGCCGTGACGTATATCAAGACCGCAGATATCTTCGATTGCAGGGGCGTCCAATTACTTGTTGGTAGATAGTGTAATTAATGTTTAAAATAAAATTATTTCTTTCTTAAATGTTCTAATAACCCTATCTTTAAATCATGAACCTAGATTTCCAAGATAACGGGGTATTTCTTAAAATTAGTAGTGGTATTTTATTCCGCTCCTCTTACATTGCTTTCCATAGTTCAATCATTTTTTTTTAAGTATGCACTGTTTTTAGAAGTTCGAAGACACAATAGTCCATTGGTGACACTTCAGGGGACCTTGAAGGAATATGAGCAAAAGGTATATACTTGATACCAGTGTTTTTAGCAGTCCGAAGGCACAATAGTCCATTGGTGACACATCAAGGGACTTTGAAGGGATGTGAGCTAAAGGTATAGACTTGATATCCGTCACTTTTTTCATTTCTTCAAGAAACAAGATTTGGATATGTGACAGGTATCCTTATCCTGATGCTGTTCTACTCTTTAACGGCTCTGTGGATAAAGTTATTTCCTCTTTAAATATAGGAGTTGAAACCTTATTTTGGTAATATGTAGAACTGATTTTAAAATTCTTTTCAACTTTTCTTAACTTTAATTTCCAATTTTACGAGAAACCAGCAATTATCATGAATCTTTTACTGGAACTTTCTTTGGATTCTTGGAACCAAGTTTGTAAGTCTTTTTCTGCTATTTTGAGAAAGTAAATCGACCTTTTTCGTTAGAGTTGTTTAGGTAGATCATGTTCCATCAATAAATAGTCAGTTTTAGTCACAATGCATATCCATCTGTCTCGGGCTAAGGAATTTTAATCAAGCAGTCTACACCGTCCTAGGTGCTCAGGCACGTGCCTAGGGAAAAGTCGGTGAATGTTATGTTTTGTTTTGTTTTTTTCACATTCAAATCTTTATTTATTATACCTTGTTTACAGTTGATACAGATATATTTAACAACTTAGCGATTGCTCTTCGGGTCGGTGGATTTTCTTTCAAGATCCAAGACCTTACTTTTGAAATAGCCGTAAGAGTACGTATCTTAGTACCACAAACGAATAATATTGCTTATTATACATTTAGAAATACTAATTCTAAAATTTTCACTGCGTGTTTTAATAACAGAATACGAATATTTCTCTTCGTAAAGAGCAAAAACGAAACCTTCTATTCATACAGCTTGTTTATGTAAGCAGTTTTCTTTGCAGATGATATTTAACTGCAGAAAGTGTTTCTTTTTTAATTACTGGCTGAAGACAGCCTAGTGGCCAACGTTCGTGCTGCTACTGAGTGGTTTCAGGTTTTATCCCAGCAGGTACGACCGCTCAAACTACTAAATATCCGCCGCGCGTCAGATGGCCATGTTAATCCGTCGGATCCCGGTACTGGCCCACCGGTCATTAAAAAGGGCGTCTTCCTCCCCCTTTTACTTCGATTCCATGTGACTTTCCTATCGGGCACTCTAGCCCCAAATCTCGTAGCTTCCTACTTTCAAGGCTTGTTTAAAACCTGTAGTTGGACTCTCCCTTCCTAAATTCCTCTACATAAATCTCTGCCTCGCTTCCGTGAGACTTTCCTGTCGGGTACTCTAGCTCAAATCTTCTAGCTTCCTACTTCTAAGGGTTGTTTAAGACCTGGAGTCAGACATTCCCTACCTAAAATCATCTACATAAATCTTTACCTCGCTTCCGTGTGACTTTCCTGTCGGGTGCTCTAGCTCAAATCTCCTAGCTTCCTACTTCTAAGGTTTGTTTAAGACCTGGGGTCAGACACTCCCTTCCTAAAATCCTCTACATAAATCTCTACCTCGCTTCCATGTGACTTTCCTGTTAGGCACTCTAGCCCAAATCTCCTAGCTTCCTACTTCTAATGGTTGTTTAAGACCTGGGGTCAGACATTCCCTTCCTAAAATCCTCTACCTAAATCTCTACCTCGCTTCCGTGTGACTTTCCTACCTGCCCTGCTTCTAAGGGTTGTTTGAGATCTGGGGTCAGATACTCCCTTCCTAAAATCCTCTACATAAATCCCTACCTCGCTTCCTTGAAACTTTCCTGTCTGGCGCTGTAGCCCAAATCTCCTAGCTTTCTACTTCTAAGGGTTGTTTAAGACCTGAAGTCAGACATTCCCTTCCTAAAATCCTCTAAATATGATATGATATGATTTGATCTTTCGTGATCATCTAGGACTCTGTTGCCTTTCAATTCTTTAAACTTCTTTTATTTTCTATAATTTCTGATCAAAAGCGTTCTAAAAATGTATGAATATCCTTTGTATTTTTTACATGTGGAGAAAGAAATATGAACACTTTCAAATAAAAGCCTCAAAACTGTAACATTTTACTGTACTTTATTAGCATAACATTTTAGCTGAAACAAAGTAAGACCGAAATGAGCTTTTTTCTATCGAAACCGTGATATCAGCGAGATTAAACAACATAAACGCCAGCTACAGCAGGGTGGCCGTAAGCATAATATGGGACGTATGGAGCAATGACTGGGACAGTCTTTGCGAATTCGGCCTGTTTAATGGTTACGTCGGCAGGGTTCTTGAGCTCAACGCCTTTCTCATTGGTCTTGATAGTAGCTTTGAATCCACCAGCGTCGGCTACGTAGTCTACTACACGCAATTTTCCATCAGCGTCAGTGAGTCCGTAGGATCCAATCTTTTGGCCGGCGGCATCTCCAATTTCACGGCGGTAAGTGGCTCCGGTATGGTGTCCCTCATTGTAGCCAAATGCGTAGTTGCCGAGCACCTGTCAATAAAAGAAATACAGTTCATTCCCGTTACAACGAACTTCACAGAACCGCTGATAATTTCGTTATAACAAAATTTCATAAATACAAAATTTGGAATTTCGCTAAACATCTTCAATCTGTATGTACACTCTGTAGACAAAATATTAGAGACTATAAGCGTATAGCCCGTCCTAGGACTATTGATTTAAGCTTTAAATAAATCATCATCATCATCATTGTCAACCATTATCAATCCACTGCTGGACGAAGGTCTCCCCAAGTTTCCTCCACAACGGTCTGTCTTGTGCCAGTCTCCTCCATGTCACCCCTGCATACTTTCGAATTTCATCCACCCATCTCCTATGTGGTCTTCTTCTGGGTCTTTTCCTGTCCCTTGGAATCCAATCTAAAATTTCGGCTGTCCATCGATGATCTGTCCTTCTGGCAGTATGTCCAGCCCATTGCCATTTCAGGGATTTAACTCTGATCATGATGTCTTCCACTCTTGTCATTTTTCGGATCCACGAGTTCCTCTTCTTATCTCTCCTGGTTACACCAAGCATGCACCTCTCCATGCTGCTTTGAGTTGTCTGCAGCCTTTGGATGTCTCTTTTAGTTAAGGTCCACGTCTCTGCACCATACGTAAGCACTGGAAGGATGCATTGATCAAACACTTTTCTTTTAAGACATAATGGCATATTGCTCTTGAAAATTATGCTGTTTCTTCCAAAAGCTCTCCAGGCAAGTTTTGTACGCCGATTAATTTCTTCATCAAAGTGACCCTCACTTGATATCTGCTGTCCAAGATAAACGTACGTGTCTGTTATCTCCCGCTTTTCTCCATCAATCGATAAATCTTCATTTCTTGTAAAAGCATTGAACATCACTTTTGTCTTCTGAAAGTTCATTTTTAATCCCACTTCTTTACTCTTGTCAGCAAGTTCTGGATCATACTCTGCAGCTCTGATGGGGTAGTTGCAAAAATGACTACGTCATCAGCAAAACGAAAGGTGGATTAGATAATCTCCATTAATATTTATCCCCTTGTTTTCCCAGCTCAGCGACTGAAAAACACCCTCCAATGTGGCATTAAAGAGCTTCGGAGATATGGTGTCACCTTGTCTCACTCCCTTTCCAATTTTTACGTGTGTTGTATTTTCAAACAGCCGAATCTTTGCACTTGCATTTTCATCGATGTTATTAATAATATTAATGTATGCATCTTCAATACCGCAGGTTTTCAGAGCCATTGTAACTGCTGATGGTTTCACCGAATCAAAGGCTTTTTCATAATCGATAAAAGCCATGCACAATGGAAGTTCATATTCCCTCGCTCTTTCAATTAGTTCTCTCAGCACGTGGATATGATCTATTGTGCTGTAGCCACTCCTGAATCCAGCTTGTTCTCTCGGTTGAGCCATGTCTAGTGCTACCTTCAAGCGGTGTGAAAGAACTTTAGTGAAGATTTTATAAACTACTGATAGGAGGCTGATAGGTCTGTAGTTTCCGAGATCCTCAATGTCACCTTTCTTATGTAGCAGGATCATTGTGGCGGTGTTCCAATCCTCAGGAATCTTTCCTTCATTAAGGCATCGAGTGAAAATTTGGGCGAGTACTGTTTCGATTTCTCCACTTGCTTCTTGTATGATGTCTACAGTAATTCCATCTTCTCCTGGAGCTTTTCCTCGCTTCATGTTCTTGATTGCATGTGCAACTTCTGCTGGAAGGACTGGAGGAACTCTGGTACTGGTATCTTTCATGATGTCTGGAGTGCATATATCATCCCTTTCATATAATTTGGAGTAGAAATCTTTCACTCTTGTCAAAATTTCGCCTCTATTTCTTGTTACAGAACCATCTTCTTTTCTCAGTGCCATAATCTGTTTTCTTCCCTTACTGAGATGTCCCTTTGCTATCTTTAGGCTTTGGTTGTTTTCAATTGCTTTCCTCACTAGTTCACAGTTGAATTTCCTTACGTCTTCAGTGATACTTTTTCTTACTGTCTTGCATAGCTCTATATATTCCACTTTGGAAGTCACATCTTCTTTAGTTGTCCTCATCTCTCTTCTTTTTTGCATCAACATTTTGGTTTTCCTGATAATTTGTTCACGTGCAACTTGTTCTTAGACCCAGCTAATTTTGTTGCTGTTTCCATAAGAGCTTTGGTTACTTTTCTGTTAACTTCAGAGATGTCCACTTCTTCCGATGTTAGGCCTTCTAAAGCAGAGAACCTGTTCTTCAGTTCTAACTTGAAGGTATTATGGTGTTTTTTTAAGGTTGGTTATGTCAATAGATTTTGTTTGTCTTATGAGCTTGCCACGTTCAAGTTTAGTGTTGAGGTGCATCTTGCATCTCACCAATCTATGGTCACTACCTGTGTTGAACTTGTTTAGCACACTGCAGTCTTCTATGACGAATTTTTTGTTACACATAATAAAATCAATTTCATTTGTCGTCCCATTTGGATGTCTCCATGTCCATTTCCTGTGTGGCTTTTTCTTGAAGAAGGAGTTCAAGATGAAAAACCCTTCTGCCTCTGCAAACTCAACGAGAGTATTTCCACGCTGGTTTCTGTTGCCATGACCGAATTTACCTACTGAAGTTTCATTCTGTTGCCGTTGCCCTATTTTTGCATTGAAATCTCCCATAATTATTTTCAAGTGCTGCTTACCTTTATTATTTAGATGACAAATTTCCTCATAAAATTCTTCAATTTCTTCTTCAGGATGACTTGTGGTGGGTGCATAAGTTTGAATAATCTGAGCCTGGTATCTTTTCGAGAGTTGGATAACAAGTCGTGCAGCTCTGTCAGAGGAACTTTCAACTTCTACAACTTTATCCTTCAGTTTCTTGTTTATTATAAAACCAACACCACTAGTTCTGCCAGTATCTGTCCCACGATAGTAGAAGAGATGTCCACTTTTCAGTTCAATGAGATCTTTTCCTTTTCTCCTTACCTCACTTAGCCCCACGATGTCCCACTTGATCCTTTGTAGTTCCTCTTCCAATTCAAGAAGCCTTGAATCAGAAGATAGGGAGCGTCCATTGTAAGTAGCCAAGGTCAGCATCAGATGGCAGCCTAGTCCGGTCCTCCGGGGATTCTTAGCACCCTCTGCCTTCATGTCGCACTGGCCGCTGCCTTGGCCAGGTACATTCCAGCTGCCGGAGACTGAGGGCCAAGATTTAAGTTGTGGAATCATTTTGGAGGGGTTTGGCCATAACTCACCACGCTGGCCAAGCGGGTTGGTGAGTGTGGGATAGAATTTCCTCTGATCCCGATGGTATAGTTATACCGCTATGGGCGGTCGTCAGAGCCCCTTTAGTGGGAACAGGATGCACCACGAGAAGGCAGGGTTGACATTTGTCAAGGAGAGGCTGTGATGTTACGCATCACCTGACCTTTACTAGTCCGTAAAACGTGCCATGCACGGTTGAAAAAGCTGTGCCTGAATTTTTTTTTCTTGTCATATAAAACGAATCGTAATAAAATACGTAACTATAATAAACGGTTGAATTATTAATAGGCAATCTATACGATGAGTCACGAACAACAAGATTTTCCTAATATTCCCATTAATTTTTAATTTTTGCAACTACTCGTATACGAATTTAACAAAGACGTTCCTTGTTATTGTATAAACATGTACTTACCTGTCGTTGACGGGCTTACATTGGAGTATTCAGGCATTCTTTCAGTGATCCGAAATGATATCCTGTCTAGATAACTACACAATGGGGTTTAAATGTGTTTTATTTTGACAGTTTGGTTTTAAAAAAAAAATTTGGGGGTATCATTACATACACTATCTACCAAGAAGTCATTAGACACTCCTGCAGTCTACGATATCTGCGGTCCTGATACACGTCTCGGCCGCCGCCGTTAAATATCGTGTGAGAAACAACAACGCAACCAGTCGCATGCAAGATGCCACGCAGTTCGGAGCTCTCTGATTTCGAGAAAGGTGTAATCGTCGGGTATCACAGAAATGGCCGATCCATACGTGACATATCCAAATAGTTGAAGTACCCAAAATCGACAGTGGCCTACGTGATTGGAAAGTGGAAGATGAGAGGTGACTGTCGGAATGTGCCCCGACCCGGCAGACCCACAAAACTGGGAGTTAGAGACCGACGGGTGCTGGCCAGAGAAATTCGGAAGAACCGCACCAAATCGATGGGCCACATCCGCGAGGAGTTTCAACGGGCATCCGGGAGTGTTCTTTTGATGAATACCATCCGTAAGGAAGCCCATCTGCTCGGTTGTCATGGACGTGTTGCCGCACACAAGCCTTTGATCACCAAGTCCAATAGCGCTGCTCGGCTAACGTGGTGCAAAAAACGTCGACAGTGAACCGTTGAACAGTGCAAACAGGTTCTCTGGAGCGAAGAATCAAGGTTAACCCTCAACCGTTTGGATGGCAGGGTCTGGGTTTGGCGTCTGCCTGGAGAACGCCTCCTGCCGGAATGTATTGTGCCAACTGTGAAGTTCGGCGGTGGTGGAATTATGCTATGGGGGTGTTTCTCCTTGTATGGCACGGGACCCTTGGTCGCAATTCCTGGTAGACTCAACGCCGAGACCTACTGCACCATTTTGGATGACCATGCGCTTCCTACGTTGTGGCAGTTTTACGGCGTGGACCCATGTTACTTTCAGGATGACAATGCCACCTGTCATGTTGCGAGGTCCACCGTGGCTTGGTATGGTGACAATGGGGTTAATCGAATGGACTGCCCTGCGCAGAGCTCGGACCTTAACCCTATCGAGCACCTCTGGGACGAGTTGGAGCGTCGACTTAAGGGGTGCCCCCACCGTCCGAAATCGGTGAAGGAACTGACCTGTCTTCTCAAAGCCGAGTGGAAGAAAATACCGCTAGCCGTCGTACAACGCCTGGTTGAGAGTATGCCCCGGAGGGTCGCAGCTGTAATCGCCGCTCGTGGAGGATCCACAAACTATTGAAGGTGAATAAACTTCGTTTTCCTTTGCTATCACAGGTGTCCAGTTACTTGCTGGTAGATAGTGTAATTTATACTAATATATAAAGAGAGAAACTTTGTTTGTGTGTTTGAGGTAATCTCGGAAACTACTGAACCGATTCTGATAATAATTCTTTCACCGTTGGGAAGCTTATTTCTTTCCGGTGGACATAGACTATTTCGTTTATTTTTTATTATTTTTGTATTATTTTTGGCTGTACTACCGAATCAGATCGCTTTCAAGTAGTTCCCGATTTCCCATGTATCGTTCCACTTTGCTTACATACAACCTGATCACACCCAACGTGAAAGAAAGTAGTTCACAATAATATACGGATTTCTTTTTTACTAATCTCGAAAACCACTGAACCGATTTGGATAATTCTTTTACCGTTGGGAAGCTTACTTTTTTTCCCGTGGACATCGGCTGTTTTGTTTATTTATTTTTTTTTTGGCTGTACTACCGAATCAGATCGCTTTCAAGTAGTTCCCGATTTCCTGTGTATCGTTCCGCGTACGGTGGATTACACAAATAAAAAGAATGGTACCCTAAAAAGAAAAATATTTATGACAATAAAAATTAGCGATGACGAACATGTGGGTCAGTAGCTTTCATTTGAAAAAAATCATGAAAATCTGTCCAGTAGGTGGCGCTGGCGGATTGTAGAAAGAAACGGCCTAGGGGATGTAGCTCGTCCTATGACGCAGTGAAGTTTTTAATTGAAGGAGATTAAAGACAAATCAAATACACTGTGGATTTCTCTAAGGAAATATATTAAAAACTTATATAATAAGAACTCATTCATGTTAGAACTGAAAATTATATGTTATTTACTTCCGTTTTTCAAAAGACCTCGCGATAAATAACATTCTCTGCAAAATATTTGTTGTTTAACAATTGTGGGTTAGATCGTTTAGATAGATCGATATTTTGCAAAATGTGTAATATAATCAGCACCAAACTCGAAAAGTTGTTTTCATGTAAACTTACCTTAATAACCTTTACTTTGATTTTTCGCGTTAAATTACTTTTTCTCCGGCACACTTGTTTTCTCTTCACGGCTTGTTATAGACTCTCCTATTCCACGGTTAGTTTGAATTTTCATACTGAAGCTTTTTCTACAAAATTATGCGACATCTGTTATTACAAATCGGAACTATCTAAATTCTCGATAATGTTCTATTGGGGCGACATCGGTTTTTACATGCAATTTTGTTCACATTGACATCTCAGGATTACAGTTTTTATTGTAGGTTAGAGCGTTCAGATAAATCGATTTTTTCAAAATGTGTTATATAATAAGCACTAAACTTGAAAATTTTGTTAAATTAAAAAAAAATAAAGAATTATTAAAGCGTACAAATTAATATTCGAATTGTGCTAAATTAAATTAATATACAAACGCAACTTGCCGCGATATTAAGATTTTAAGTCGAATTTTGTAGATCGGATAAAGAGAACTCTAGTCACTGGTATTCCATTGTTTTTAAATTAGCACGCGATCACCTTGACATCTAAAAGTGATCGCCTGCTACTATACACTGAAGAGCAACTGAATTAGAGACAGCTGGCGTTATGCAAATGTGGCGCTGTGGGCGGCCTTGTAAACGGAAACGACATGACGTATGCAGTGATCCGACAATATAAAAAGTGATGCGACGGGAATCAGTAAGAGTCGGACGCAGTATGGGTAAGACGAAGAATCTAAGCACATTTCATCGTGGGCAAATTGTCGGGGCCCGACGAATGGGTCACTCCATCTCGGAAGTCGCGCAGTCACTTGGATTTTCACGAGCCACTGTGTCACGGGTGCACCGTGAGTATATCGAATCCGGTAAAACCATCCCTGCAAGGGCCAACTGCCGTGGACAACAGCGTGTGGATGAGCGGAATCATCGTCGGCTAGCTCGCTTTGTAACAGCGGATAGACGGGCCACGGTGCAAGAAATCACTCGGCAATTTAACGCTGGTGCACAAAAACGTGTAGGCAGCCACACCATCCAGAACCATCTGTAACGTATACTCTAGATTCAGTTTCTTTTTGATTTTACTATCTCTTGTTATTTTATTTTCCTATGCAAATTATCTTCTCACTTAACGAGAATTGTTTCTCCCGCTGAATTATATGTGGCAACGAGTGTAAGTCATGACGTGGTGGTATGCAGTATATATATATATAGGCGGGCTCGACAGACCAGAGAGCTTCGTTTTATATGTGATAGATTCTTCCTGATTATTGATATGCGTTTTACCTACTTTTCTACGATATTACGATAGTACGAAAGTTCGGGCTATTAGTAGTTGTGTTATTTTGGAGTGTGTATTTGAGTAATACCAGGAGCTCCCCCAATAAAAGGTTAAAAGTGAAAAAAAATAATAATAAGGGGGAGATGATGTAACGTATACTCTAGATTCAGTTTCTTTTTGATTTTACTATCTCTTGTTATATCATCATCATCATCATTGTCAACCATTATCAATCCACTGCTGGACGAAGGTCTCCCCAAGTTTCCTCCACAACGGTCTGTATTGTGCCAGTCTCCTCCATGTCACCCCCTGCATACTTTCGAATTTCATCCACCCATCTCCCATGTGGTCTTCTTCTGGGTCTTTTCCTGTCCCTTGGAATCCAATCTAAAATTTCGGCTGTCCATCGATGATCTGTCCTTCTGGCAGTATGTCCAGCCCATTGCCATTTCAGGGATTTAACTCTGATCATGATGTCTTCCACTCTTGTCATTTTTCGGATCCACGAGTTCCTCTTCTTATCTCTCCTGGTTACACCAAGCATGCACCTTTCCATGCTTCTTTGAGTTGTCTGCAGCCTTTGTATGTCTCTTTTAGTTAAGGTCCACGTCTCTGCACCATACGTAAGCACTGGAAGGATGCATTGATCAAACACTTTTCTTTTAAGACATAATGGCATATTGCTCTTGAAAATTATGCTGTTTCTTCCAAAAGCTCTCCAGGCAAGTTTTGTACGCCGATTAATTTCTTCATCAATGTGACCCTCACTTGATATCTGCTGTCCAAGATAAACGTACGTGTCTGTTATCTCCAGCTTTTCTCCATCAATCGATAAATCTTCATTTCTTGTAAAAGCATTGAACATCACTTTTGTCTTCTGAAAGTTCATTTTTAATCCCACTTCTTTACTCTTGTCAGCAAGTTCCTGGATAATACTCTGCAGCTCTGATGGGGTAGTTGCAAAAAATGACTACGTCATCAGCAAAACGAAGGTGGGTTAGATAATCTCCATTAATCTTTATCCCCTTGTTTTCCCAGCTCAGCGACTGAAAAACACCCTCCAATGTGGCATTAAAGAGCTTCGGAGATATGGTGTCACCTTGTCTCACTCCCTTTCCAATTTTTACGTGTGTTGTATTTGAAAAATACAACACACGTAAAAATTGTGTTGTATTTTCTATATATATATATATATATATATAGGCGCGCTCCAGAGACCAGAGGGCTTCGTTTTATATGTGATAGATTCTTCCTGATTATTGCTATGCGATTTACCTACTTTTCTACGATAGTACGAAAGTTCGGGCTATCAGTAGTTGTGTTATTTTGGAGTGTGTATTTGAGTAATACCAGGAGCTTCCCAATAGAAGGTTAAAAGTGAGTACGTTTACTTAGTTCATTTTATTGTCAGACCTCTGTCTGGCCGTTAAGTCTATTTCATTGAGTGTTTACGTTAAGTTCAGGGTATATTGTGTTTACCGCTCTAATAAGGAGCCTTCAAGGTACTAATGTACTAAAACCGAAGTTATATTACTGATATTCAAGATAATGAGGAACGCTGAGTAAAAAATAAATTCCATATTCTTGGAATTTATTGCACGTGCGTGTCTTACCTAAACAAACTCTAGCACTTTGAAGATTAAGCACACTTTAGCTACGTCAAGTAACCTTTCAATAACCCTAACGTGACTTAACGTAAGCTTTCCTGCACTACACGTCCAGCCGGAGAATTCTATTCATTACACATCTCCTTGCCATGGGGTACAGAAACCTTCGTCACATGAGGGTACCGCTGCTGACCGCACGTCACAGGGTGCAAATATTAGCATCGGCGCGGGAACATCGCCACTGGACCCCAGACATGCGGGAAAATGTTGCCTGGACTGATGAGTTGAAATTCACGTTGGTACATGCGGATGGCAGGATACGAGTACGGCGCAAACCACATGAAGCGATGGATCCTTCTTGCCAGCAGGGTACTCTTCAAGTTGGTGGGGGTGGCAATCTCGTCTGGGGACTGCTTACGTGGACTGAAATGGAACCCCTGGTACGTGTGACATCGTCTCTCACAGGTCAACGTTACCGGGATATCCTGGACGACCATTTGCTCCCGGTTGTGCGTCTTCAACATCCCACTGGGGACCTCATCCTGCAACAAGACAATGCAGCTCCCGAATTGTGTCCGAATGGTTGGATGAACACTCCACCGACGTGACCTCGCTTTCTTGGCCAGCTAGGTCACCTGACCTCAATCCCATCGAGGACATCTGGGATGCCATCGAGAGAGATGTTCGAGGCTCTGACCCCTGTTCAGGGTTGTGGATCCGTATGGCTTCCCAACGCTTCCGGTGTCTTGTCGAGTCCATGCCGAGACGAATCGCCGCAGTCATCAGGACGAAAGGTGGTGCTACACGTTACTAGACAGGTATCTCTAATTCAATTGCTCTTCAGTGTATGTATCCCTTCTTCCCTTTGAAGAGTATACGTCCCACGTCTTACAATTATTTCACTTCTGTCACAGCTGTGCTCTGAAGTAGTCCGAAAATTGTGATTGCTAGTCAGTCTTGTTATTTTTTATTACTATTAAACTATTTTATTTTTTCAAGATGGACAAGTTTCTTGTATGGAGTGTTCCGTTATAATATTAATAGGTTGATTACATTACGTATTTATATTATTAGTGTCATATCATACATTTCTGAGGGGATTAATATTTTGGTGTGCCGTGCTGAGTCATGGATAATTCGCATAGTGTGCCTCCCACAAGTAGAAAAATGTTGCGGAACACTGCCTTAGTGTGTCTGGGAAGATCCTTAACCGCTGCAAATTTCAAGACAGGCATTTGTCTCTCGTGTCAATTTGCATGTATCCTGTGAACATCGTAACATTTCATTGAGCACTTCGATTTATTTTCCCGCTATTGCCTTCCGAACTTTAATTTTGGAAAAAAAAATGTAGCTGCTTTCGCGATACGAATGCCATAAATGAAGACTACATGTAAATATCTGTTTATTGCCTATTAAGACGACCCATATTCTCGTTGATGGGCGAGTACAAGAAACGAAGAAGTCGACCAAATATTATTGCTTAAAAAAAAACATGCTTTTTTGTTGGGGTTTTTTACGCTTTCCAACCGTAGGTTGAAGAAGCGTATATGCTTCCGCTTTCCCCGTCTGTCTGTCCGTCCGCACGATAACTCGGGTAAAATTAGTTCAATTTCGTTGAAATTTTAGTATGTGCCAGGGGACCACATGGGGACGGACCCTATTGAAAATGAACAAAATGGGGTCAAAGGTCAAGACACAGGAGCGGGATCTATTCCATTGCCCTTATGCGTTATGACTTGCGTAAAAATTATTTGATTTCGATGACATTTTAGTATGTGGTAGGGGACAACCTGGAGACGAATCCTATTGAAAATGGATGAAATGAGGTCCATGATCAGGGCACAGGAGCGGGATCCATTCCATTGCCCTTATACGTCACAACGTACCAAAAAAGTCTTCGATTAAGACAAAACTTTATCATGTTATTCCGAAAGTATAGTGAACCGGTTCTGTCGAATATCATCGAAATGGGGGCAAAGTTCAGGGCACGGGAGCGAGATATATTCCACAGTCATTATCCTCATAACTTGAGTAATGATTTCTGGTATGTTGCAAAGCGTATCATAATCAATGCATTGCATGATTTTAATAACTTGTCTTTTCAGGGATTAACTTCCGCAATGAGCAACAGAGAGGGGAAAGGCTGAATCAGTACCAAGGACACCAATCGTGCTTTAACCGGAACTCGAATCTGGATATATTTCGGATGCATTCTCTGAGTACAGCAACGTCTTACCACTGCGCCACATGGGCAGCAGAACTATCCGTGAAGCTCTTGGTTACACGAGACGATAGAATAACTCTGCATGCATTTGCGATGCGAAAATAGGCAATGCCAGTTTATATAGTGGTAATATGCTTGAGTGCGTGGATGGCGTTTTAGTCGTGCCCTGTTTGGGTACGTTTTCCCTATGGCATGGAGCGCCATCTACCATGAACAGGGTGGAAGCCTTTATTATCTGACCACTGGAGAATATTGGTAGCGGGCCCGTGCATTGTTGTTTCCTTCACATTTCTATAAGGACTGAACGACCAGCCATCCATATGGCTTCCCATATCATGACTAAAACACCGCCATGTTTCACAGTTGACTGTAGGTGCTTCAAGCTGAATTTCTGGCTAGTCAATCACCACCCACAAGCTCTGCCACTAGCTAGAAATTGTGAAAATCGGGACTCATCAGAGAATACGACAGTGTGCCAAAATGCTAACGGTTTCTCAATCATGTCTGTCGCCCATGCCAATCTGCGACGAATATTTGCTTCTCGAAAAGAAGATTTACGTCTGTGATATGTATACTAGTGAGTGGTGTTGTTGTAATATTAAACCAGACTTGTTACTGTTATTGACGATACGTATTTTCACACATTATCAAGTATGCACTTGGTTAAGATTTTTACCTGGTTGATGTGAACATACACTGGCGTGCAAAAATTAAGGACGAGACGGTTTTTTGTATGTAATGTCGTGCAGAAGTGCTCCACATCGACTCAAATCATACCATAAGATCCCCAAGGTTTAAGAATATGGGACAAGTGAGCAAAACCGTCCAAACAAGGAATCCAAAGGATACAAAGGCACTTTATTGAAAAGGTAGCTTCGAGCACAACTCGACAGAAGACAGGAACGTCCATGTGACAAGCGGCTGCCAAGAAAAATCCAGTCTTTTGTAGGAGATATGATCACCACTGCGTTGCAGGATTTAAACCGTCTATGCATGCTAGGGACGAGGTTGTCAAGGAGCTATTTAGGCATCGCGGCCCATTTCTCTTGTAGCGCCAATCGCAGCTGCGGAATCGTTGCTGGCGGCTGGTGACGTGCTGCCAAGCGTCTCCCGAGAAGATCCCACATGTGTTCGATTGGATTTAGGTCCGGGGACCTTGCGGGCCAATCCATGCGTTGAATATCTTCACTCTCCAACAGCTCTGCGACACCCACTGTACGATGGGATGTAGCGTTGTCGTCCATGAACAAGAACTCAGGACCCACAGCACCTCTAAACAGACGCACGTGAGGCAGAAGAACCTTGGTACAATAGCGGACACCAGTGACTGAACCTCCTTGGAAGACGTGGAGGTCAGTACGACTACTAAGAATGATACCTCCCCAAACGAGAACTCCGCCACCTCCAAACCGGCCCCTTTCGATGATGTTGGAGGTGTGATTGCGTGTTCCCTGCTCTCTCCAGATGTGCATACGTCCAGAATCGCTCGTCAGACTAAATCGGCTCTCATCCGTAAAGAGAACTCGACTCCATTGCTGATGTGTCCAGTTCTTGTGTTCCTGGTACCACAGAAAGCGCCGTCTTCGATGAGCAGGCGTTAATGGCACACGCCGTACTGGTCGTCGTGCAAATAGACCACCTTCGTGCAACCTTTTGGCCACGGTAAAACGCGATAACGTACGTCCAGTTGTCTGTTGCATGTGCCTTGCGATTTCTCCCGCTATCTGCCGTCTGTCTCTTCTCGCCTGTAGGACAATATACCGGTCGTTCGCCGCCGTGGTTGCTCATGGACGACCACTGCTAAACTCTCGGACAGCTGTTCCTGTCGTTTGAAATGCTCTCCAAGCTCGTGAAACGATGCTGTGAGCGAATGCGAACTCCTCGGCCACACTAGTCACACTTCGACCTTCTTCCAACTTACCAATAACGCGACCTCGAGTAAAATCATCCAGATGTCGTCTACTGGATTGCCTGTTGGCCATATCACACGGTGGCAGCAACTCGACGTCGTTCAAACCGTTGTACACCGTGCAATAGCTTTCACCGAATTTCTGAGCGTACACCGCCCGTGTGCTTTTTACCCTTCCGACACCCCGCTTCCCTCCGCCATGCTGCATATATGCGCATGCCCTACCGTACCGGACCCTAGTCTATCTCCTGAGTGGTCTTTCGGTCTGTTCTGCCTGCTCGGGCCGCTGTTATGCTAATTTCTCCTCTTCGTCCTTAATTTTGGCACACCAGTGTATTATTCGCTGCCACCAGTTCAGAATGAAAATAAGGCATGGATAATCTTATTCAGATTTTACTCTTCTCAGAGACATGGTGAAGGAGGCAAACCATTTTGCTACGTTTTCGAACCGTAGGCTGAAGAAGCGTATATGCTCCAGCTTTGTCCGTCTGTCCGTCCGCACGATGACGCGCGTAAAAATGGTTCGATTTCGATGAAATTTTAGTATGTAGTAGGGGACAACCTGGGGACGAACCCTATTGAAAATGGACAAAATGGGTTCAAAAGTCAGGACATAGGAGCGGGATCCATTTCATCGCCCTTATGCGTCATGACCTACGTAAAATGCTTCGATTGCGACAAAACTTTATCATGTTGTTCCGGAGGTACTGTATATTGAACCGGTTCTGTTGAATATCATTGAAATGGAGTCAAAGGTCAGGACACAGGAGCGAGATTTATTCCACACCCATTATCCTCATAACTTGACTAAAACTGCTTCTACTGCGACAAAACTTTAGTATGTCGTTCTGGAGGTATACTAAACCGATTCTGTTTAATATCATCGAAATGGGGTCAAAGATCAAGACACACGAGCGAGATATATTCCACAGCCTTTATCTTCAAAACTTGAGTAATTATTTCTGGTATGTTGGAAAGCGTATCATAATCGATGCATTGCATGATTTTACTAACTTGTTTTTTACGGGAACTGATTCCAATAAATAACACAACAGATTGATTTCCACTCAGGATACGATGACTATTTACAATGATGGATGTAAAGCACATTGATGAATTAAGTTGCTATGGTGTTGAACATGCACAGATACTTTATGGTATTTCAGGGTTCTTCTGCAGCAGTGAGAGTTTCGTAGAGATACACAGTTCAATCATAAACACTGATACACCATGATACACTATTATGTGAGAATTTATGTAGTGAAATACTCTCCAAGTCAAGACCGTAGTCTTATTACCTCGGCAATTATCAAGATTAACCACTGACCGCAGTTAGTACTACTCTGGCAACCCAGCTACAGCTGAGCGTCCACATTTCAGGCCTCAACATTCACCCTAAAAATGAGCTGACCTCCTCTCCCAACAACAGCTATACCAGGAGTCCCGCCAAAAGTCTAACTTCTCGCGTCCCTCAACTTTCTCTCCTCCTGGACCTCGCACAGCCAATGGGAGGCCTGCATGCTAACCCGTTGCCCTGGTCTTCCCACGCTCTCCGCGTCTTATACGCCTCCCATGACATAACCAAGATGCCCACTCTTGTTGTTCCTATGGTCTCTCTGTGAATTCCACTTTCCAATTCTTAGAAACTCGCAACCTCACTCTGCTGTTTGGTGACCTTGTTACCAAAAAGCAGAGTGAGTTTTGTGAACCATAGTTTTGTGAAACAGCGGCCATTTTGGTGACCAAAATGGCCGCTGGTTCTTCCTCCTTTCTCTTTCACTCACTAAAATGGCGTCCCGTAACCCGTTTTAAGAGTTTTCCACACCTCATTTCTTATGTTTTCCACACCTCATTTCTTATGTTTTCCACACCGCATTTCTTATGTTTTCCACACTTCATTTCTCATGTTTTCCACATCTAATTTCTTATGTTTTCTACACCTCATTTCTTAAGTTTTCCACACCTCTTTTATGTTTTCCACACCTCATTTTTATTATGTTTTCCACACCTCATTTTTATTATGTTTTCCACACCTCATTTCTTGTTTTCCACACCATATTTCTTAGGTTTTCCACGCCTTATTTCTTATGTTTTCCTCACCTTATTTCTTATGTTTTCCACATCTAATTTCTTATGTTCTCCACACCTCATTTCTTATGTTTTCCACACCTCATTTCTTATGTTTTCCACACCTCATTTCTTATGTTTTCCACACCTCTTTTGTTATGTTTTCCTCACCTCATTTTTATTATGTTTTCCACACCTCATTTCTTCTTTTCCACACCATATTTCTTAGGTTTTCCACGCCTTATTTCTTATGTTTTCCACACCTTATTTCTTATGTTTCCACACCTCATTTTTTATATTTTCCACACGTCATTTCTTATGTTTTCCACACCTCATTGCTTATGTTTTCCACACCTCATTTCTTATGTTTCCACACCTCATTTCTTATGTTTTCCACACCTCATTTCTTATGTTTCCACACCTCATTTTTATTATGTTTTCCACACCTCATTTCTTGTTTTCCACACCTTATTTCTTATGTTTTCCACACCTCATTTCTTATGTTTCCACATCTCATTTCTTATGTTTTCCACACCTCATTTCTTATGTTTTCCACACCTCATTTCTTATGTTTTCCACGTCTCATTTCCTGTTTTCCACACCTCATTTCTTATGTTTTCCACACCTCATTTCTTATGTTTTCCACACCTCTTTTGTTATGTTTTCCACACCTCATTTGTTATGTTTTCCACGCCTCATTTCTTATGTTTCCACACCTCATTTCTTATGTTTTCCACACCTCATTTCTTATGTTTTCCACACCTCATTTCTTATGTTTTCCACGCCTCATTTCTTATGTTTTCCACACCTCATTTCTTATGTTTTCCACGCCTCATTTCTCATGTTTTCCACACCTCATTTCTTATGTTTTCCACACCTCATTTGTTATGTTTTCCACACCTCATGTCTTATGTTTTTCAATATTACACTTATTTTCTTTTTCACTACTGGCAACTTTTTTCTCCTATTTTTTTTCTAAATCGTTCCACATCATCACAACGTCGAGCCCCTTTTCCATGATTTTGTTGGTTAAGTTACCGTTAAGCAGCTCTGTGACTCACTGGGGCTGTTCTGCAATCTCTGGGGCATTGCTACGATGAGTGGTTTCCACAGAACGCTTGACAGCTCGAAGACACCTCTCTGTGATGGCCCAGGGCGATTCGTACGTGATTCTGGTGCTTTCGGTATTGCCTGCTTTATTGAATTCCACTAACACTCGATTAACTGTGGCAAGAGGAGTTCGCAGGTTTCTGCAATCTGAGGCTGTCTTCTTCCAACAGCGATGAATTGCCCCATGATTTTGTCCGCACGAATCAAGATCCCATTACCCCACGATTCGTCCTCTCTGAAAGTTGCTCAGTTCCTTGGCTCCCTTGGGTCAAGACATGTTCGTTTGGTGTCACCTACTCACTGACGTCGTTCTGTAAAATACAGGGTGTCCATAAAATCTTTCCAACATTACAAAAATTAATATAATAAAATCTATGTAAGTTAAAATAAAATGGTTGGCAACATAATACACTGAGTGGCCACTTTATTATGACCATCCCCTCAGTACTTCGTTGGGCCACCTTTTGCCTTTAATACTGCGTCGATTCTGAGAGGCATGGACTCCACAAGATACTGATAGGTGGTTTGTGGAATCTGAGACCATGCTTGATGAATAACACTTTCCAGGAGTGTGAGATTGAAGGGTTGTGGATCCAGCTGTCTGATGGGTCGTTTAACTTCATACCACAAACTCTCAATGGGGTTGAGATCTGGAGATTGTGGGGGCCACCTAAGCAAAGTAAACTCACCGGCATGTTCCTGAAACCAATGCTGTACAATACGCGCACTATGGCAGGACGCATTATCTTGTTGAAAGTAGCCATCGCCATTGGGATAAACCACCCACATGACAGGATGCACTTGGTCCGCAACAATGTTTAGATATGATGTGACAGTCAGACGTTTATCAACACAAATTAAAGGGCCCAAAGCATATAAGTAAAACATTCCCCAAACCATGCCTCCACCAGCTTGAAGGGTTGTAGCAATGCATTTGGGGTCAATGCTTTCGTGCTGTTTCCGCCAAATTCTCACTCGGCCATCGGCATGGTCCCAAGTAGCACCCTAACATTGGCCAACGGTTGGCCCAATGATATTTTTGCGTCGGCAGCGTTGGGCGAAGGTTGCGTTGTTTATCGAAGATTGGTCAACGGTTTTTCAAACCACACATGACCAACCATTTATCAACAAGTGACCACTTAACGGTTGCCCGATGGTTTTCCGATGGTTGTTCAACAACACATGACCAACCATGGTTGTCCAACAACACAGGATCACATTGGAAAACTGTTTGCAACAGTTTTCCAATGTGGGTCCAACCGTTGAACCAACACATATCCAATTGTTGGCCGCCGAGTCGCTGGGCCGACACTTGAAAGCCCACGGTTGGTCCAACATAATATTTCTACCTGGGGTGCAACTGAAAACGTGATTCATCCGACGAAATAATTTGTTTCCAATTATCGACTGTCCAATCCTTGTGCTCCTGTGCGAACTGGAGACGTTTTCTCTTGTTAACTGCAGACAGCAAAGGTGTTCGAACAGGCCTTCGGCTGCCATATCCCATCCCATGCAGTGTACGGCGAACAGTGCGTGCAGAGATCATTTGAGGGGATCCTTGATTAAGATGGTCTATAATTTGCTGCACTGTTACCCTTCTGTTGTCGGTTACCAGTATGGGCACTCTCCGTTCCGCGCGAGCAGTCACTAGTCGATGATGACCCCACGTTGCACGTAGAGACCCAGTTTTTTGGGTGACAGTCCAGTCTTTAAACACTTTAACAGCTGCTCTGGAACATTTCACGAATGCGGTGGTTTCGGTGATACTCGCTCCATGGCTCCGAGCTCTTACAATCATCCCATGTTGAAAGTCCGTCAAATCGTATTTTTTACCCATCTCGTCACCCAAAAATCACTTCTACAACTGTCACAAGCACTAAGCTTGCCCTTTTACACTAGCCTCGCCCTCTGGTGGCAACAGTGTGCAGCCATAGCTCATTTGCTTAAAACTCAGGTGGTCATAATATAGTGGCCACTCAGTGTAAAGCAGCACTCATAAAGTTTTTTTATTCTTTGGGTGAGCTCTAATGCTGAATAAGAGGAGCATTTCATCGATAATGGCTTCCATGTAAGAAAAAAGCAGCGTGCGTGTTGTGGCTCCATGAGACCAAATCGGCGGTTGTTGTCCAGCGTTATTTCAGAGAAAAGTGCAGATGATCACCATTGGACCACAAAAGCATTAAAGCTTTGTATTAAAATGTTTAAAGCGACGGGTAGTGTTAGCGATCTCCCCCGAGCGGGCCGACCACCGGTTACACACGACACAACTGCAGCTCTTCAGGAGACATTTCTGCGATCCCCACGAAATACATTCGTCGTGCTTCAATGAAAACTGGGATTCCCCGAGCCACGGCTCACAAAATTTTACACAAACGTCTTCATCTGTATGTTTAAAAGGTACACATCGTTCAAGGTCTGCAGCCTGATGACCAGCCTCACCGTGCTGCGTTTGCGATGGAGATGATAGTGATGATCTGCACTGCGTCTGTTTCTCAGATGAAGCCACATTCCACGTGTCTGTTACAGTAAATAGGCACAACGTGTGAATCTGGGAATCAGAAAATCCGCATTATGTCATCTGTGACGTACCTGCCAGCAGGACGCACACAACATAAAGACAGATAGCAATCAGAATGAACGTCTGCGTAGCTCAGTTGGTAGAGCGACTTGTTCCGGAATAAGCGGGTTCGGGTTCGAATCCCGGCGTAGACCAGAAATGACGGAGAAATTTACTTCGTTATAATGGCGCCCGAACTATCCGGATAACCCGACCGTTCAAAATCTCGCAATGGTGTGATGTTATTTCCACACCGCGAGATAGGAAAAACCAGAGAATCGCTTCTCCAGCGCTTCGAAAAATAAAAGTGTGTGACGTTACATTCCACACACCGGATTGACAGGGAGTTCTCAAGTGCACGTTCTACAGCGGATGGCTGACTGCAACGATTCGTGGTGACCACTGACCCGTGGGCCATGCCCTTGGCCATCTTTCGGGGGGAGAGATGTGACGTACCTGCCAGCAGGACGCACACGACATAAAGGCAGATATCAATCAGAATGAACGTCTGCGTAGCTCAGTTGGTAGAGCGACTTGTTCCGGAATAAGCGGACTCGGGTTCGAATCCCGGCATAGACTAAAAATGACGGAGAAATTTACTTCGTTATACATCATACAGCGGAGGGCTAGCCCGAAAGAAAGTTAACGTATGGTGCGGCCTAATGTATGACACAATCACTGGACCCTTCTGTTTTACAGAACCTATGGTAACATGTAACGTGTACTTGGACATGCTGGAACTTTTTGTAACACCTCAGTTGCAGGCACCCCAACCTTCGGATATTTTTCAAAAAGACGGTGCCCCACCACATTGGTTATTATTAACCAATTGGCTGTTATTTTCGTGAGTTCCTGAGTGCCACATTTCCGGACAGATGTATTGGTCGCCACGGTCCAATGACATGGCCACCTCGATCGCCCGAAGTAACCCCTCTAGGCTTTTTCCTGTGAGGTTACGTGAAAGACCAAGTTTACTCTAGCAGTGTTCCGAATGTTGAGACGTTGAAGAGCAGAATAATGGACGTCATTGGTTCCGTCTCTGCTGGGATGTTAATACAAAAAAATGGCATAAAATCCAATATCGCTTAGATGTCCACCGGGCCACAAATGGCGCCCATGTAGAGATGTACTGACACGGGAAAAAAATTTTTACTTACGCACCATCAGTGTCGTGCAATCCCTTTCTTGTACCTGTAATACATTTTTGGCACGTCTTTTGAAAAAAAGATCGTGCTTATGTTACCGGTTTGTCCGCCTGTACCCACGATATCTCTGCAACTATAAGTCCTATTTGAAAAATTATTTTTGCATTGGGAAGCTTGAAATATGCGAATGATGATCCTTTATATCGTTTTTTTTTTACGATGTACAATTTCGCCGCTAGAGGGCGTAAATGCAGATGATAGCGAATTCAAAAACGCGTTTTATTCCACATATTTGCTTCTAAACATCCGATTGAAAAAATTATTTTATCTTTCGATTCCATTTATGTCGAAGGGTATTTTAGATATAGTTACTTTTTCAAATTGCGCATAGATTTTCCGCTAGGGGGCGTAAAAGTAAATTACATTTTTCCAGATAATTCTTCTTCAAAAACGCCGATTTGAAAAATCTTTTCTTCAGCGAATACACCTTCTGATGGAAAATGTTTTGCATATAATTTGAAATTTTTGGTAAAGAATACTTTGGCCACCAGAGGGCGTAAGTTTTAATTTTTGCTTCTGATGTATTTGCAATAAAATCTGAGGTTCTAAAATATCGATTGAAAAAATTCTTTCGTGGACTGGTGCCACTCATATAGATAAAACTTTTTGGAATATTTTCTTCTTAAAATATTCCACAGTTTCTCCGCCAGGGGGCGTAGATGTATATCTTATTTTCGTCAATATATCTACTTCTAGGAGTACGATATGAAAAATTCCTTCTTTGTTGAATAGTGTTTTCAGTGTGACATGTTTTTCATACAATTTCAAAATTTTCAAGTAATTCGTAGACTTTCCGCTAGGCGTCGCATGGTAAAGTGCGTTTTACCCTATATCTCTGCTTCTAAATCTCCGATTTGAAAAATTATTTCTGCACCGGATACCGCTCCTGATGGGAAATCATTTGCACATAATTTCAAATTTTCGTGAAACTCGGTTTGGCCACCAGGTGACGTAAGTCTTAATAAGTCCTAATTTCCGCTTCTGATGTATTTGCAGCAAAATATGAGCTTCTAAATTCTCGATTGAAAAAAAAAGTCGTTTGTTGACCGATACTACTCATGTCGACAAACCTTTTAGAAACATTTTCTTCTTGAAATAACGCATGGTTTTTACGTTAGGGGACGTAGATGTATAACTTATTTTTGTCAATATCTCTACTTCTAAGAGCCCGATTAGAAAAATTCCTTCTTTTTTGGATAGTGTTTCCGATGCGAAATGTTTTTTCCTATAAATTCAAAATTTTCAAGTAAATCATAAACTTTCCGCTGGGGGGCACAAAGGTAAATTGCATTTTCTGCGTTATTTCTGCTTCTAAAACTCCGATTTGAAAATTTCTTCCTGTATCGCGTACAAGACCTGGTGGAAAATATTTTTCACATAATTTTTAATGTTCGGTAAAGAATGGTTTGGCCACCAGTGGGCATAAGTGTTAACTTCTGCTTCTGATGTATTTGTAGCAAAATCTGGGCTCCTGAAAACTCGACTAAATTTCCTTTTTCTTGGACCGATACCGCTCGTATGGAAAAACCTTTTCAGAATACTTTCTTCCTAAAATAATGCATGGTTTTCCCACCAGGGGACGTAAAGTCATATCTTTTTTTTTTTTTTTTTTTTGTCGATATATCTGTTTCTAAAAGTCCGATTTGAAAAATTCTTTCTGTGTTGGAGAGCCTTTCCGGTGCGAAATGTTTCTCATATAAATTCATGTTTTTCTTAACGCACAAGTCTGCAACCAGAGGGCGAAAGCTCACGATTCCGTTTACAGCAATATCTAAATGATTAAAAACCCTATTGAAAAACTTCTTTCTTCCGTCAGATATTATTGTTTTCCATGCCGGTTCGATTGACTTTGAATAGCTTTGATAAATTTAATTTGCGTCAGAACGGATTCAAAAGACGTACTTATTACATCTGAACATTCGGTATAATCTTTCTTGTTTATATTAACTTTTTTAATGTGGGAAAGATTTTATGGACACCCTGTGTGTTAAAAGGACTTCAAGCATGCAATGCAATGTAGACTCAATTACATAGCAAAAAGGACATTACGACAGGTGTCTATTTATATATGTCATGTCTGTGTATATATCGAATAACTCGCCACCTCAGATGAATTTGTTTGAGTTGCAAGTAGATTTTAATCGATATGTCTTATGTCTTTTACCATACGTAAGTCTCTTAAAGATGTAGACGGCAAAGCCTTTTTCTCCAAGAATTTCACATCTAATTCTTGAAACATGGTTGAAGAAATCCAGCAGAATCTTTGATCTACAAAAGATAACTTCCTGAATGAAAAACAGATTTCTCTACCCAGGAAAGAAACTTTGTTCACCAAGTAATCTTTATGGATAGATGACAGTTTCCTATGGAAGATGTTTATGGAATTTTCTTTTGATTTTTCTGAAGTGTGCAACCGATTCGCTTTTCGTTTCTTTTTTTTTTTTTCACAAGATAAAATACGGGTTATTATACTTACATCCTGACTATGGAACTGTGTCCTCGCCCCCAGGAGAGCAGCAGGATGATAAACGATGGCAGCAGCCTGGGATGCTGCGATGACAGCGAAGAGAATGAGAACCTGTAAAAGACATCAGTCACCTTCATTTCACCTTCCATGAATAACAACATCTACCTCAATACATATAGTTCATGCACCAGAACGTAGGACAAATTAATAGTCTACAACAGTCGCCTTAATGAATCAGGAAAAGCTTTAAATGCATTGCTCGACATGAAAATATTATAGCATGAACAAACGGACAAAATAAGCTAAGTACCCATAGTGCAGCGTACTACAGAGGTGACGCACATGGGAAGAGGCCAAGTAGCAGTGATAAGCCCTTGTCGGTGTAGTTTAATTGGGAAAGCATTCGGCTCCGGAGCAGAAGGATGTTGGTTCGAGTCCACCACCGGCACAGAGAGGGCTTGAATTTCTCAAAAGGAGAGATACACACTGAAGAGCAATTGAATTAGAGACAGCTGGCGTAATGCAAATGTGGCACTGTGGGCGGCCCTGTAAACGGAAACGACATGACGTATGCAGCGATCCGACAATATAAGGAGTGATGCGACGGGAATCAGTAAGAGTCCGGCGCAGTATGAGTAAGACGAAGGATCTAAGCGCATTAGATCGTGGGCAAATTGTCGGATCCCAACGAATGGGTCACTCCATCTCGGAAGTCATGCAGGCACTGGGATTTTTACGAGGCCACTGTGTCACAGATGAACCGTCAGTACATCGAATCCAGTAAAACCATCCCTGCAAGGGCCAACTGCCGTGGACAACAGCGTGTGGATGAGCGGTGTCATCGTCGGCTAGCTGGCATTGTAACAGCGGATAGACGAGCCACAGTGCAAGAAATCACTCGGCAATTTAACGCTGGTGCACAAAAACGTGTAAGCAGCCACACCATCCAGAACCATCTCCTCGCTATGGGGTACAGACGCATTCGTTCCACGAGGGTACCGCTGCTGACCGCACATCACAGGGTGCAAAGATTAGCATGGGCGCGGGAACATCGCCACTGGACCCTAGACATGTGGAAAAATATTGCCTGGACTGATGAGTCGAGATTCACGTTGGTAAATGCGGATGGCAGGATACGAGTACGACGCAAACCACGAGTAAGCGATGGATCCTTCTTGCCAGCAGAGTACTCTTCAAGCTAGTGGGGGTGGCATTCTCGTCTGGGGACTGTTTACGTGGACAGAAATGGGACCCCTGGTACGTGTGGTATCGTCCCTCACAGGTTAACGTTACCGGGATATCCTGGATGACCATTTGCTCCCGTTTGTGCGTCTTCAACATCCCACTGGGGACCTCTTCCTGCAACAAGACAATGCACCGTGCCATCGCTCCCGAATTGTATCCGAATGGTTGGATGAACACTCCACTGACGTGACCTCGTTTCCTTGGCCAGCTAGGTCACCTCACCTCAATCCCATCGAGCACATCTGGGATGTTATCGAGAGAGATCACCCCCTTCCCTCCATCAATTCTTCGTGAACTGTGGGAGCTTGTTCAGGGGCCGTGGATCTGTATGGCTTCCCAACGCTTCCGGTTTCTTGTCGAGTCAATGCCGAGAGGAATCGCCGCCGTCATCAGGGCGAAAGGTGGTGCTACACGTTACTAAACAAGTATCTCTAATTCAATTGTTCTTCAGTGTGTATATATATATATATATATATATATATCGGATATAAGGTCAGGTGATGCTTAACATCACAGCCTCTCCTTGACAAATGTCAACCCCACCTTCTCGTGGTACATCCTGTTCCCACTAAAGGGGCTCTGACGACCGCCAATAGCGGTATAACTATACCATCGGGATTAGAGGAAATGCTATCCCACACTCACCAACCCGCTTGGCCAGCGTGGTGAGTTATGGCCAAACCCCTTCAAAATGACTCCACAACTTAAATCTTGGCCATCAGTCTCCGGCAGCTGGAATGTACCTGGGAAAGGCACCGGCCAGTGCGACATGAAGGCAGAGGGTGCTAAGAATCCCCGGAGGACCGGACTAGGCTGCCATCTGATGCTGACCTTGGCTACGTATAATGGACGCTCCCTATCTTCTGATTCAAGGCTTCTTGAATTGGAAGAGGAACTACAAAGGATCAAGTGGGACATTGTGGGGCTAAGTGAGGTAAGGAGAAAAGGAGAAGATCTCATCGAACTGAAAAGTGGACATCTCTTCTACTATCGTGGGACTGGCAGAACTAGTGGTGTTGGATTTATAATAAACAAGAAACTGAAGGATAAAGTTGTAGAAGTTGAAAGTTCCTCTGACAGAGCTGCACGACACGTTATCCAACTCTCGAGAAGATACCAGGCTCAGATTATTCAAACTTATGCACCCACCACAAGTTATCCTGAAGAAGAAATTGAAGAATTTTATGAGGAAATTCGTCATCTAAATAATAAAGGTAAGCAGCACTTGAAGATAATTATGGGAGATTTCAATGCAAAAATAGGGCAACGGCAACAGAATGAAACTACAGTAAATAAATTCGGTCACAGCAACAGAAACCAGTGTGGAAATACTCTCGTTGAGTTTGCAGAGGCAGAAGGGTTTTTCATCTTGAACTCCTTTTTCAAGAAAAAGCCACACAGGAAATGGACATGGAGACATCCAAATGGGACGACAAGTGAAATTGATTTTATTATGTGTAACAAAAAATTCGTCATAGAAGACTGCAGTGTGCTAAACAAGTTCAACACAGGCAGTGACCATAGATTGGTGAGATGTAAGATGCACCTCAACACTAAACTCGAACGTAGCAAGCTCATAAGACAAACAAAATCTATTGACATAACCAACCTTAAAAAACACCATAATACCTTCAAATTGGAACTGTAGAACAGATTCCCTGCTTTAGAAGGCTTAACATCAGAAGAAGTGGATATTTCTGAAGTTAACAGAAAAGTAACCAAAACTCTAATGGAAACAGCAACAAAATTAGCTGGGTCTAAGAACACGTGGCATGTGAACAAATTATCAGGAAAAACCAAAATGTTGAGGCAAAGAAGAAGAGAGATGGGGACAACTAAAGAAGATGTGGCTTCCAAAGTGGAATATATAGAGCTATGCAAGACAGTACGAAAAAGTATCGCTGAAGACGTAAGGAAATTCGACTGTGAACTAGTAAGGAAAGCAATTGAAAACAACCAAAGCCTAAAGATAGCAAAGGGACATCTCAGTAAGGGAAGAAAACAGATTATGGCACTGAGAAAAGAAAATGTTTCTGTAACAAGAAATAGAGGCGAAATTTTGACAAGAGTGAAAGATTTCTACTCCAAATTATATGAAAGGGATGATACGTGTACTCCAGACCTCATGAAAGGTATCAGTACCAGAGTTCTTCCAGTCCTCCCAGCAGAAGTTGCACATGCAATCAAGAACATGAAGAGGGGAAAAGCTCCAGGAGAAGATAGAATTACTGTAGACATCATTCAAGAAGCAAGTGGAGAAATCGAAACAGTACTCGCTCAAATTTTCACTCGATGCCTTAATGAAGGGAAGATTCCTGTGGATTGGAACAACACTACAATGATCCTGCTACATAAAAAAAGGTGACATTGAGGATCTCAGGAACTACAGACCTATCAGCCACCTATCAATGGTTTATCAAATCTTCACTAAAGTTCTTTCACACCGCTTGAAGGTGACATTGGACATGGCTGAACCGAGAGAACAAGCTGGATTCAGGAGTGGCTACAGCACAATAGATCATATCCACGTACTGAGAGAACTAATTGAAAGAGCGAGGGAACATGAACTTCCATTGTGCATGGCTTTTATCGATTATGAAAAAGCCTTTGATTCGGTGAAACCATCAGGAGTTACAATGGCTCTGAAATCCTGCGGTGTTGAAGATGCGTACATTAATATTATTAATAACATCTATGAAAATGCAAGTGCAAAGATTCGGCTGAAAATACAACACACATAAAAATTGGAAAAGGAATGAGACAAGGTGACACCATATCTCCGAAGCTCTTTAATGCCACATTGGAAAATGTCATTCAATCACTGAACTGGGAAAACAAAATGATAAAGATTAATATAGATTATCTAACCCACCTTCGTTTTTCTGATGACGTAGTCATTTTTGCAACTACCCCATAAGAGTTTCAGAATATGATCCAGGAAGTTGCTGACAACAGTAAAAAAGTGGGATTAAAAATTAACTTTCAGAAGACAAAAGTGATGTTCAATGCTTTTACAAGAAATGAAGATTTATCGATTGATGGAGAAAAGCTGGAGATAACAGACACGTACGTTTATCTTGGACTGCAGATATCAAGTGAGGGTCACATTGATGAAGAAATTAATCGGCGTACAAAACTTGCCTGGAGAGCTTTTTGGTGAAACAGCATAATTTTCAAGAGCAATATGCCATTATGTCTTAAAAGGAAAGTGTTTGATCAATGCATCCTTCCAGTGCTTACGTATGGTGCAGAGACATGGACCTTAACTAAAAGAGACATACAAAGGCTGCAGACAACTCAAAGCAGCATGGAGAGGTGCATGCTTGGTGTAACCAGGAGACATAAGAAGAGGAACTCGTGGATCCGAAAAATGACAAGAGTGGAAGACATCATGATCAGAGTTAAATCCCTGAAATGGCAATGGGCTGGACATACTGCCAGAAGGACAGACCGTCGATGGACAGCCGAAATTTTAGATTGGATTCCAAGGGACAGGACAAGACCTAGAAGAAGACCACATGGAAGATGGGTGGATGAAATTCGAAAGTATGCGGGAGTGGCATGGAGGAGACTGGCACAAGACAGACCGTTGTGGAGGAAACTTGGAGAGACCTTCGTCCAGCAGTGGATTGATAATGGTTGACAATGATGATATATATATACAATCGTGGCCAAATGTCCTGCATCAGTAGACTGATAGTCAAATATTTGATGTTTGAAGTCAACTTATACAGGAAGTTTTATGCTGAATTCAAATATTTTTTTACAGAATGTTATTACCTGTAACAGAAGTGAAGTTACAAGCAAAAGTACAGCGTCAAGTCATAAAAAGCAATAAATAGTGGAATTTTTGAAATTAGTGTACAATGCATTTAATGTAAAATTACTGTACAGTACATTATTGAAACTTGCAGGACACTTGAAATAACTTACCAACAAGCAAAATAAGCTTTAATATTTAATTGGATAACCACGGCTTCTTAATAAGAAAGTGCACCTTCTTAGCATGGAACTAATGAGCTTCTGTAGTTGTTCATTGGTGATAACACTGTTCCATGCGGCCCTTACAGACTCAATTTAAGACTTTAATTAAAGACTTTGAGTCTGTAAGGGCTGTATGGCACCGTGTTATCACCAATGGACAACTAGAGAAGCTCATTAGTTCCATGCCAAGAAGGTGCACTTTGTTACTAAGAAACCGTGGGTATCCAATTAAATATTAAAGCATATTTTACTTGTTGGTAAGGTATGCCAAGTGTCCTGCAAGTGTCAGTAATTTTACGTTAAATGCAATGTACACTAATTTCGCTATTTTTTTCTTTTTATGACTAGACGCTGTACTTTTGCTCATAACTGGATTTCTACTACTGGTAATAACATTCTGCAAAAATACTTCAGCTAAAAATTTCCTTTAAAATGATGTATAATATGTATTCCATTACGCTGTATAAGTTGACTTCAAACATCAAAAATTTGACTGTCAGTCTACTTACTGGTGCAGGATCTTTGGCCACGATTGTATATATATATATATATATCCCCATCCAACAAGAATTCCTGGGTGCGGCCTAGTGGGCAACGTTCGTGACTGCCACGGAAAGGACCTCAGGTTCGATCCCAGGCAGGTACGAACGCTCGATCTACTAAATATCCGCCGTGCTTCAGATGAGCACGTTAAGCCGTCGGACCCCGGGTACTGGCTCCCCGGTAATAAATAAGAGCGTCTTCCTCCCTCTTTCTACTTCGCTTCCGTGTCACTTTCCTATCGGGCTTTCTAGCCCAAATCTCCTAGCTTCCTATAAGACCTGGGGTCAGACACTCTCTTACTAAAATAATCAGCATATGATCTGATCTGATCTGAATTCCTGGGTGCGTCACTGTATGGATGGCCATATCTCAGAGATATGCATATCTGTTTTCATACTAATAAATACAAAATATATGATGTTGGGAAAGTTACTTTCTGATTTTCCCTCGTGTTTTGGGAGATTCTTTTGAAAACAAGGTGAGTTTTCTTAAATATTACTCGCTCATTTCCACCGTAAACTAATTTATTGGAGTACTTTTTATGCATACATAATGTGCCTGGGCAACCAACATTTTTCGAGGTTAGTGGCTTTAGATGTGGTACTCACAACATAATCATTCACTATAGAAAAAATCAGAATTTACAGATCGCATCTTAAACGTTTAACCCGGAAAACACCGGGTACAATTCATCAAATCTCTAATTCCAAAAGTAGCCAAATAATATTCAAAACCTTGAAAAAACAAAAAACACGAGCCCAACTCCCAAATAATTCTTAAAGGTCTTTAAGCCCCCTCCATATCATCGGACAACAAACATTGATACTAAATCGTGAATGGAATACGGGATTATACTATACAATACAAATTTTGAAGATAAGAATCCTTTTTGGTGTAAATATGACAACTTTTTTTTTATTGGAGGTTTAACTACCACCGTGAGCAACTCAGTGGGCTATAAGCAGTCGCCCGTAACTAATTTAGGGTCACCGGTTCCAGGGAAGGGAGAGAGTCAGCGCCGTAAGACAAACGCAACATCCATGCCTCCCCGGGATTCGAACCTGAACCCATCTCGGGCGAATGATCAGAAGCCATCGTTTAGACCACTGCGCCACCGGGGCGGCGATGAGAACTTGAAACTTGGTCGTTCTGGGTGGTGTAGTGGCTAGCATACTTTGGCGCTATCCGGGAGATGCGGGTTCGATTCCCGCTCCAGGACGACGAAATTTTCAAGTTTTCGGATATTATCTGACTTACCATCGTTGTCATATTTACACCACAAAACAGATTCTTATCTAATGAGTAAAGACAATTGGATTCGAATACGTCACTCTAAGGTAAATATAAACAAGAACTCAAAGATCCGTTATTAGGCGTAGATACTTAATTTATTTTTCAAGGACCCGAAGCTGTGCAGCCTTCGGGTCCTAGCACACAACGCTGGATACTACATGGGCCATATTGAGCAAATAATCTCTAAAGCAGCTAGAAAAGATGAGAGAAAGTCGCTAATTGGTCTGACGCAGAGAAGAAAGTTGGTTGGGTCCATCCCGTACATTCCTGGGCTTACTTATGCCACCAAATATTCCTTAAAAAAGTTAAACGTTGACGTTGGGATCCAATTCCCGGACTCATCTCGGAAAGTCTACATCGGTATGACCAAGAGATCATTCAAGGTCCGTATAAAAGAACACCAGCGTGATGTGAGGAACAGCAAACTGAGCACGGCTCTAGCTCGGAATACCGCCAGCCTGGGAGCCTTACCCATTTGGTCTGGTCTGCGCATGTTAGCCCCTTACGATGGACCAAGATCTACGGCTGTGCGCGAAACCATCGAAATCCTGAAGCGCCATGAATCCTACAACACTGACATCACTATGGAACTCTCTCCGATTTGAAGCAGAATTCTAGGTATGCAGCGAGCTCGCCCGTCATGAGCAACATGACCATTATGAGCTCGTGAGCACTTGTGTTCCTGTTTGATTGTTTGACATATTTGAATTGCATTATGCTCTGATTCTATCTACTTACTTTTCCGCTGCCTGACGAAGCTTCCCGTTGGAAGCGAAAGCTTGCAAAATAAATTTAGTATGTACGCCTAATAACGGATCTTTGAGTTCCGGTTTATATTTACGGATTCTTATTTTCAAAATTTGTATTGATAGTAAATGCAAAAATGAGTTATTCCTACAGGCGTATTTGAAAAGATAATAAAATGCATTAACGGCTGAAAATATTTTTCTTTTTCTTGGTTTAGAGGTCGGACGACCACCGTGAACAACTCAATGGGCTTATAAGCATTCACTCATCCCTTATTTAGGGCCACTGGTTCCAGGGAAGGGAGGGAGCCGGTGCCGTAAAGCAAACACAACGTCCATTTTTTTTTTTTTTTTTTTTGATTGGAGGTTTAACGACCACCGTGAACAACTCAATGGGCTATAAGCAGTCGCCCGTCCCTAATTTAGGGTCACTGGTTCCAGGGAAGGGAGAGAGCCAGTGCCGTAAGACAAACACAACATCCATGCCTGACGGGATTCGAACCCGGACCCCTTACGGACGAATGATCAGAGGCCAGCGCCTTAGACCACTGCGCCACCGGGGCGGCCACAACGTCCATGACGCACCAGGATTTGAACCCATCTGGGACAAATGTTCACTGCGCCCCCGGAAGCACTGAAATCTATTTCTTTGAGTCTAAACGTTGTGAGGGATGAGCTCCAGAATTCTTAACGAGATTATCCAGATTTTAAATCTGGGAGAACTAAAATGAAATCAGTTAGCGCCGCGAGATGAACTTTTACACACATATTTTCCAGTTTTAAAATAGGTGAAACAATTAATAATCTCCTACCTTCATCATGACGTTAGTACTTGACACGGACGGTGACAAGGGCAGGCGGATGGAGCGATTTCAGTCTTATTTATACCCAGATACCGGAAAAATCGAAATTGGCAGCAGTGATGAAACTGGAGGTGGATTCTTCTATATCATCTGAAACGTGCCTCACGTAGAATCCTTTAACATAAATTATGGAAAGTTATTTTTTGCTCGTAGTTGAAATCATTTTGTCATCTGGCGCGATTCAAGGTTATTAAATGAAGATGATCAGTTTCCTCGAAAGCATCTTCAGGCACGACAGAAAAAAGTGAAGGAGGGACAAGAAATGACCTTCAAGTTGCACGCCGTGATTGATTCAGTGGACAACTCCTTGAGAAATTAAGGAGTTGTCCACCAAATATTCCTTAAAAAAGTTAAACGTTGACGTTGGAATCCAATTCCCGGACGAAAACGAAAGCGTAACGTAAATGGAAACCTCAAAAAAAAAAAATTAAAGCGAAGCTTAATTCGTGAAAGAAAAATTTACAGGTACGGTGGATTTCCATCAAAAGTTATGTTTTATATCAAGAAACTTCCTTTCATTTTCACTTTCTACCAAAGAGATTGCGTAAATCAGTAGGGCATTTGCTCTGGACTATAAAAGGGATTTTTTCGTGGTTTGTTCCCTGAGGGGAAAATAAGATGGTGTGAATCGGAGGCAACAAAAAAGTAGGAAGGGGGAGGGGGAGATATACAGGGTGATTCATAAAGAACTATACAGTTTCCAGATGCTGTAAAACAGTAACAGTTGAAGACACGGACCACAACTGCAAACCGTTAGGTAGATGTACTCCTAAAGTTTGTGTCCCGCTACTGAGGGAAGTGACGTAGTCGATAGCGTGCGTGTCACGTGACTAGTCAGTCGATGAACATCTTCCTCACCGAAGAAGGTGTTCATCGACTGACTAGTCACGTGACACGAGCCACGGACTGCCACTGACCCGGTGGCTACCCAGAAGACCTGACTTAACACCTTGTGACTTTCTCCTGTGAGGGTACGTAGAGGACAAGGTATTCGCCCCTCCCCTTCTTGTTGATCTAGCGGAGCTGAAACAGCGTATCACAGCCACTATCACTGCACTTGATTCAGATATCTTACCTCACGTTTGGGAGGAAATTGATTACCGGCTCCATGTGTGTCGTGTGACTAAGAGTGCACACATAGAACATCTGTGACTGTCTCTAAAAAACTTGAAAAATTCCCCTACAATTCTGTTACAGGTAACATAAAATATCTTGCATTGTTTATAGTGCGTTGAAACTGTATACTTCTTCATGAATCACCCTATATTTTCGATTTCGCCGTATACACTGGAATAGCAACCGTATTAGGAACACAGAATAGCAATCAGACACGTACCGTCCTCACATATAATAGCAATTTTTATTATCATAATAACAGTAATCTTTAATTTTAAAACACAAAAAAATCTGCAGTCGCCCGTGAATAATTTGGCCCACTGGTTCCAGGGAAGAGAGAAAGCCTGATACGTAAGATAAACGCAGCATCCATGCCTCAACGGGATTCAAACGATCCCATCTCGGACGAATGATCAGAAGCCATCGCTGCGTCACCTTGGCGGCAACAACCACCATGAAAAACTTTTAATTCTATAAGCAGCCACCCATCCCTAATTTAAGGTCACCGGTTCTGGGGAAGGAAAAGAGCCAGTTCCGTAAGACATAAACATTGGGTCCAAGCGCAGGTTTCAAAACCGTAACCATGAGACGCTGGAAAGTTGCTGATGCACAGGCAAGACCAAATGGCATTCTTAGAAATGCATATGCCCCAAAAGGTGTAACAACCCCGGTTTTATCTACCAAGTCGAGATGTACAGTCACCTGCTAATAGCCGCTGGCGAGATATAAATTGGAAAGCCACTTAGTAGAAGATAAATCCTGCAGAATGTCACTGATGAGAGGTAAAGCGTAAGTAATACTTGTCGTGACATTATTTAACATCCGGTAATCAACGACTTTTGGAAGAAACAGCATAATTTTCAAGAGCAATATGCCATTATGTCTTAAAAGAAAAGTGTTTGATCAATGCATCCTTCCAGTTCTTACGTATGGTGCAGAGACGTGGACCTTAGCTAAAAGAGACATACAAAGGCTGCAGACAACTCAAAGCAGCATGGAGAGGTGCATGCTTGGTGTAACCAGGAGAGATAAGAAGAGGAACACGTGGATCCGAAAAATGACAAGAGTGGAAGACATCATGATCAGAGTTAAATCCCTGAAATGGCAATGGGCTGGACATACTGCCAGAAGAACAGACCATCGATGGACAGCCGAAATTTTAGATTGGATTCCAAGGGACAGGAAAAGACCCAGAAGAAGACCACATGGAAGATGGGTGGATGAAATTCGAAAGTATGCGGGAGTGACCTGGAGGAGACTGGCACAAGACAGACCGTTGTGGAGGAAACTTGGGGAGACCTTCGTCCAGCAGTGGATTGATAATGGTTGATAATGATGATGATGATGATGAATCAACGACGAAGCGATGTCCACCGGGTATTTTTTTAACTATCAAAGCAAGAGCCGACCAATTGCTAGTGGATTCTTTGATAAACCGTGCGTGTAACATGTCATCAATTTGCTGTCGCATCTCGGCTTTGCAATGCGTGGCACGTGGATATGGTTTGGCAGCCACAGGTTGAGCACCACCGGCATCAATGGTATGATATACCACTTGTGTGAACCCTGGATGTTCTGAAAACAAACCAGGTAGTTTGTGCAATAACTGAGAGAGTAAGAATTTTTTCTCTGTAGTTAATCTCTCACTACGGAAAGTGGATGTAAGATCCAAAGTCTGAGGAATATCTATAGTTGGTTCAGGCATAGAAATAAACTTATTTTCAAAATTAAGCGTTAAATGAAACTGCTTAATGAAATCTAAACCCAGCAGACAGTTTAGAGGCAAGTCATACAATAACAAAAAATGTATGTAGACGTTTGGCCGTTCCCAATTTAATAGAAAATGCAATCGATCCTTCTGCTTCAAAGATAGCATTGTTGGGCCCTCCGCAGACTTTGCGAGGCGGGCTCAACAGGAGTATCAGGAAAGGAGACAGAGCAAAAATGTGTATTCAGCGCAAAAATGTCAGAGCCAATGTCCAACTTGGTTTGCCCAATGAGATGACGTAATGTGATCAAAACATCAGGTAAATGAGGAGCTTGAATGGTTAAGAAAATGGACTGCAGGTCTTTTCTAGCCAGCATGGGACGTAGCGAAGACCTTGCTCCTACCTCCGACGGCAGTTTAAAGTAGGTTGAATGTTGAAATTAGTTGCAGCTTGACTACAGCCTTGCTGAAATCTCGTATTAGCAGCATTTGAGTTGTATTGCTGATTTCTTACAACAAATGCCTCATTATTAAGTCGATGATTGCCTGTACGGTCAGGAGAGGTATACGTATTCTGAAACTGCTGTTGCCTTCGAAAATTATTATTATTATTATTATTCCTAGGATATTGAGCGATCATAGGAGCTGAATCTTTATGAAAGTATTGGTGCTGAATTGTGAGGAGGAATATACCTCTCTATAGGCGATGCTGGTTGATTCCGGTACTGCGGTGCTTGCTGGTGCCTGTACTGTGGTGACTGAGAATATCCGTTGGGAGCTATCTGTGGTACAGAAGCCTGATTAGAGGAACCATGCCGCTCCTCATAGATGCGAATCATTTTAAGGCCGTCATGAACTGAACTGGGTGTTCGAACTTCAAGAAAGTCCTGCAAAAAGGGGTTGAGTTGGGTGCCCAAAGTATCAGTATCGGAAGCTTTTGGATCCCATAAACGATATCACCTAACTGGCTCCAGGGCAAATGAGACAGGACTGTCATTAGTTTGCTGCCGCCTCGAGAACAGTTGCTCAGCTATTCTGGCCTTATTTAAGCCGTAGGGAAAGGCTTCTAAAAGGTCGCTCGAAACGGAGCATAAGAGGAGCCTTCATTAAGCTTTCGCCATTGCCGGTACCATGCTTTGGCTGCGTCTTTCATACAGGTACCGGCAATTTGTATTTGGCAATCTTCTGGTATGTTATAGAGATCAAAGTGATCCTCAAATAATTTCAATGATCCCCTACTACCATTCAAAATAATAGATCCAGCATGAGGTGCATAATGAGAGAGAATTTTACTACGCCTCGTGGTAGACGCTAGGGTTTGCATTTGCTTCCTCTCGAACTCACCACACATGGGTGAAGTGATGTTTTCATGCAAAACAGGGGTTGACCTGCCATGTATATTATGGGCGAATCAATTAAAGCCAGCAGCTGAAACATCTGACCCACAGGCTTCATAAAGCTGCCTTCGTCTAATGCTGTCCACAGATTCTGGTAAGAGCGTGGGGCCGCGGGTGGCCTAGTGGTCAACGTTCAAGACCGCCACGGAGAAAACCTCAAATTCGATCCTGCAGGTACGAACGCTCGAACCACTAAATATCCCCTGTGTGTCGGGTTGGCACGTTAAGCCGTCAGACCCCGGGTACTGGCCCCTCGGTAATAAATAAAAGCGTCTTCCTCCCTCGATCTACCTGGCTTCCGTGTCACTTTCCTATCGGGCATTCTAGCCCAAATCTCCGAGCTTCCTATTTCTACAGGTTGTTTACGACCTAAATTCAGGCACTCCCTTCCTAAAATCCTCTACATATGATCTGTTCTCGTAAGGACGTATTACATGCACACTCAAATGTGCTCTTAAACGGCATTTCTCGGGGCTGCATAATGATGAATTTTCTGCAAAAATACTGGGTTCCACAGGAATGTTCGGGCGCCAATTATGTAGTGTATGTCTATTCCTAATTGTTTCTAACTAGGTAAATACCACATGTGCTAAATGTCAAGTTCACCAATAATGAAATACGCGTTCACTAAAAAATGCCAAGGGTTGGTACTTACTAATCTTTTATTTCCATTCAAACTCAAGAAAGCATGGTATATTCCAACGACGTTAATCCAACACTATTACTCAATCAATAATATATCACGCACACATTTACAACATAGTAATGTAGACGCCGATAACAATACAAATTTACAAACGTAATACGCTCAGCAAGAATTCAACATCTCCACACAAACAACTATGTCGCAAAATATACACTGAAAAGCAATTGAATTAGAGACAGCTGGCGTTACGCAAATATGGTGCTGTGAGCGGCCCTGTAAACGGAAACAACATGACGTATGCAGCGATCCGATAATATAAGGAGTGATACGACGGTAATCAGTAAGAGTCGGACGCAGTATGGGTAAGACGAAGGATCTAAGCGCCTTTGATAGTGGGCAAATTGTCGGGGCCCGACGAATGGGTCACTCCATCTCGGAAGTCGTGCAGGCACTGGGATTTTCACGAGCCACTGTGTCACGGGTTCAACGTGAGTACATCGAATCCGGTAAAACCATCCCTGCAAGGGCCAACTGCCGTGGGCAACAGCGAGTGAATGAGCGGGGAGATCGTCGGCTATCTCGCGTTGTAACGGTGGATAGACGCGCCGCAGTGCAAGAAATCACTCGGCAATTTAACGCTGGTGCACAAAAACGTGTAAGCAGCTACACTATCCAGAACCATCTCCTCGCTATGGAGTACAGAAGCCATCGTCCCACGAGGGTACCGCTGCTGACCGCACATCACAGGGTGCGAAGATTAGCATGGGCGCGGGAACGTCGCCACTGGACCCTAGACATGTGGGAAAATGTTGCCGGGACTGATGAGTCGAGATTCACGTAGGTACATGCGAATGGCAGGATACGAGTACGGCGCAAACCACATGAAGCGATGGATCCTTTTTGCCAGTAGGGTACTTTTCAAGCTGGTGGGGGTGGCATTCTCGTTTGGGGACTGTTTACGTGGACTGAAATGGTACCCCTGGTACGTGTAACATCGTCCGTCACAGGTCAACGTTACCGGGATATCCTGGACGACCATTTGCTCCCGTTTGTGCGTTTTCAACATCCCACTGGGGACCTCCTCCTGCAACAAGACAATGCAGCTCCCGCATTGTATCCGAGTGGTTTGATGAACACTCCACCGACGTGACCTCGCTTCCTTGGCCAGGTAGGTCACCTGACCTCAATCCCATCGAGCACACCTGGGATGCCATCGAGAGAGTTGTTCGAGGCTCTGACCCCGTCCATCAAATCTTGGTGAACTATGGGAGCTTATTCCGGGGTCGCGGATCCGTATGGCTTCCCAACGCTTCCAGTGCCTTGTCGAGTCCATGCCGAGACGAATCGCCGCCGTCATCAGGCGAAAGGTGGTGCTACACATTACTAGAAAGGTATCTCTAATTCAATTGCTCTTCAGTGTCTATATACTTCCTGGTTCTTATCACAAGCATGTCACTTACTTACTGGCCTCAGGGGTGTTGCCAAACCTCATTCAAGTGAGAGAGAGGATATATCACGTTAAGTTTGGAAAGTGCGAAAGAGAACAAACTCAAATTTACATAGGAAAAGGAACTAAAAATTAAAATTAAAATAGAATATACGTTACACATTTCAGAGTTCATGGTTTGTGGTGTAATAACCAATGGGCCGAGTCCCATTCGCGAAAAAACACTCCATGCCATGATCGATTCTCCGACAAACTTGAGAGTTGGAAGAACACAGTCGGACGATAATCGTTCGCCAGGCTGTCACCAAATCCAAACACGCCCATCAGATTGGAAAAGTGAAAAGCGTGACTCATCTTTCCAAAGAACAGATTTCTAGTCGCCTACAGTTCAGAAGCGGCGGGAGGCACACCACTCTAAACTGCTCTTTGCAATGACAGTAGTGATATGTGCCTTGTGTGCCGCTACTCTGCCATAATACCCCACACTGTGCAACTCTCTAAGGATGGTTATGGTACTAACCCAGCCATTCCAAGCATTTCCTACTTCAGCAGCAATGGGAACGGCAGAGGAAGAACAGGATTTCTTAACATTTCTTACCATGGCTCTTCTGTCACGTTCCGTCAGTTTGTGTGGCCTTCCGTATGTATTTTACTGTGCAACTCTCTAAGGATAATTATGGTACTAACCGAGCCATTCCAAGGATTTCCTACTTCAGCAGCAATGGGAACGACAGAGGAAGAACAGGATTTCTTAACATTTCTTACCATGGCTCTTCTGTCACGTTCCGTCCGTTTGTGTGGCCTTCCGTATGTATTTTACTGTGCAACTCTCTAAGGATAATTATGGTACTAACCGAGCCATTCCAAGGATTTCCTACTTCAGCAGCAATGGGAACGACAGAGGAAGAACAGGATTTCTTAACATTTCTTACCATGGCTCTTCTGTCACGCTCCGTCCGTTTGTGTGGCCTTCCGTATGTATTTTACTGTGCAACTCTCTAAGGATAATTATGGTACTAACCGAGCCATTCCAAGGATTTCCTACTTCAGCAGCAATGGGAACGACAGAGGAAGAACAGGATTTCTTAACATTTCTTACCATGGCTCTTCTGTCACGCTCCGCCCTTATGTGTGGTCTTCCGTATGTATTTTACTGTGCAACTCTCTAAGGATAATTATGGTACTAACCGAGCCATTCCAAGGATTTCCTACTTCAGCAGCAATGGGAACGACAGAGGAAGAACAGGATTTCTTAACATTTCTTACCATGGCTCTTCTGTCACGTTCCGTCAGTTTGTGTGGCCTTCCGTAATGTCTTTTTACTGTGCAACTCTGTAAGGATAGTTATGGAACTAACCGAGCCCTTCCAAGGATTTCCTACTTCAGCAGCAATGGGAACGGCAGAGGAAGAACAGGATTTCTTAACATTTCTTACCATGGCTCTTGTGTCACGTTCTGTCAGTTTGCGTGGCCTTCATTAATATATTTTTGCTGTACAACTCTCTGCGGATGGTTATGGTACTAACCCAGCCATTCTAAGCATTTCCTACTTCAGCAGCAATGGGAACGGCAGAGGAAGAACAGGATTTCTTAACATTTCTTACCATGGCTCTTCTGTCCCGTTCAGCCATGTTTGTGTAGCCTTCCGTAATGTCTTTTTACTGTGCAACTCTCTAAGGATAGTTATGGCACTAACCGAGCCATTCCAAAGATTTCCTACTTCAGCAGCAATGGGAACGGCAGAGGAAGATCAGGATTTCTTAACATTTCTTACCATGGCTCTTCTGTCACGTTGCGTCAATTTATGTGGCCTTCTGGAACGCTTTGTAGCTGCACTTGCACTGTCCTGCTTCCATCTCTTCACGACATCACTTACAGTAGATTTTTGGTATATACACTTCTGCAGCAATGCTCCGTATGGAAACGTTACTAAATGACATCCTATGACCAGCCCAAGCTGGAACTCGGAAGGTTCATGTCCACGCGGCATATCGATTTCAATATTACTTTACTGATAACACGACAGAGCATCTCAGTTTTACATACGTACCGTACAACTAAAGGAGCGCTTTAATGCGAAACCGTTCTTTTCACTTATGCAGATATTTGGTAGTGTCCCAATACTTTTGATAAAATAGTGCACCGGAGACAGCCGTTTACGATTTTTATCGGAATCAGTCCTGTCAAATCACCCTAAAGTGGCGATGACAGTGGGATTATTTTTCTTTTTCGAGAATGAGCGATGGACTGCCATAAGCTACTCATAGGGCAATACGCAGTTGTTCGTCCCTGATTTGGGAAGCTGTGACCGCTGATGGTGCATTGGTCAACGTTCTTTACTGCCACGGAAAAGTCTCAAGATCGATCCCATGCAGACACGAACGCTCGAACCTCTAAAAGTCTGTCGTGCGTCAGATGGGCACGTCAAGCAGTCTGCTCCCGGATATTGGCATCCCTGTCATTAATGAGGGCGACACCGCTCCCCTTTTCTATCTCGATTCCGTGTGACTTTCCTGTCGGGCACTCTAGCCCCAATCTACTAGCTTCCTACTTCTAAACGTTGTTTAAGACCTGGAGTCAGACACTCCCTTCCTAAAATCCTCTACATAAAAATCTATCTCATTTCCATGTGACTTTCCTGTCCTGCTCTCTAGCCTAAATTTCCTAACTTCCTACTTCTAAAGAATGTTTAAGACCTGGGGTCAGAGGCACTCCCTTACTAAAATCCTGTGCATAAATCTCTACCTCGTTTCTCTTTGACTTTTCTGTCGGACACTTTAGCCCAAATTTCTTAACTTCCTACTTTACATAGTAAATTTCTTAACTTCCTACTACCTCGCTTACATGTGACTTTCCTGTCGGGCACTCTATGCCGAATCCCCTAGCTTCCTACTTCTAAGAGCTGTTTAAGACCCGAGTCAGACACTCCCTTCTTAAAATCCTCTGCATAAATCTCTACCTTGATTCCGTGTGACTTTCCTGTTCGGCACTCCAGCCCAAATTTTTAAGCTTCTGACTTTTGTGGTTGTTTAAGACCTTTGCTTAAATCTCTACCTCGCTTCCCTGTCACTTTCCTGTCGGACACTCTAGCCCAAATTTCCTAGCTTCCAACTTCTATATTGGTTTAATACCTTTGATTAAATCTCTACTTCGCTTCCCTGTCACTTTCCTGTCAGACACTCTAGCCCAAATCTCCTAGCTCCCTACTTCTACGGTTGTTTAAGACCTTTGTTTAAATCTCTACTTCGCTTCCCTGTGACTTTCCTGTCGGACACTCTAGCCAAAATCTCCTAGCTTCCTACTTATACGATTGTTTAAAACCTTTGATTAAATCTTTACTTCGATTCCCTGTCACTTTCCTTTCGGACATTCTAGGCCAAATCTCCTAGCTTCCTACTTCTATTGCTGTTTAGACCTTCGTTAAATCTCTATTTCGCTTCCCTGTGACTTTCCTGTCGGACACTCTAGCCAAAATCTCCTAGCTTCCTTCTTCTATGATTGTTTAAGACCTTTGATTAAATCTCTACTTCGCTTTCATGTCACTTTCCTTGCGGACACTCTAGCCCAAATTTCCTAGCTTCCTACTTCTATGGTTGTTTGAGACATTTGATTGAATCTCTACTTCGCTTCCCTGTGACTTTCCTGTCGGGCACTTTAGCCCGAATCTCCTAGCTTCCTACTTCTAAGGGTTGTTTAAGACTTCGGGTCAGACACCCATTTCCTGAAATTCTCTACATAAATCTATACCTTGCTTCGTGTGACTTTCTTGTCTGGCTGTCTAGCCCAAATCTCCTAGCTTCCTACTTCTAAGGGTTGTTTAAGACCTAGGGTCAGGCACTCCCTTCCTAAAATCCTCTACATAAATCTCTACCTCGCTTCCATGTGACTTTCCTGTCTGGCACTCTAGCCCAAATTTCCTAACTTCCTACTTCTAACGGTTGTTTAAGACCTAGGATCAGGCACTCCCTCCTAAAATCCTCTACATAAATCTCTAACCGGCTTCCATGTGACTTTCCTTCGGGCACTCTATGCCAAATCTCCTAGGTTCCTACTTCTAAGATCGATTCCGTGTGACCTTCCTGTTGGGCACTCTAGCCCAAATTTTCTAGCTTCTGACTTTTATGGTTGTTTAAGACCTTTGTTTAAATCTCTACCTCGCTTCCCTGTGACTTTTCTGTCGGACACTCTAGCCCAAATCGCGTAACTTCCTACTTCTATGGTTTTTTGAGATCTTTGTTTAAATATCTACCTAGCTTCCTTGTGGCTTTCCTATCGGACATTCTAGGCCAAATCTCCTAGCTTCCAACTTCTATGGCTGATTAAGACCTTTGTTTAAATCTCTACTTCGCGTCCCTGTGACTTTCCTGTTGGACATTCTAGGCCAAGTCTCCTAGGTTCTTACTTCTATGGCTGATTAAGACCTTTGATTAAATCTCTACTTCGCTTCCCTGTTACTTTCCTGTCGGACACTCTAGCCCAAATCGCGTAACTTCCTACTTCTATGGTTTTTTGAGATCTTTGTTTAAATATCTACCTAGCTTCCTTGTGGCTTTCCTATCGGACATTCTAGGCCAAATCTCCTAGCTTCCAACTTCTATGGCTGATTAAGACCTTTGTTTAAATCTCTACTTCGCGTCCCTGTGACTTTCCTGTTGGACATTCTAGGCCAAGTCTCCTAGGTTCTTACTTCTATGGCTGATTAAGACCTTTGATTAAATCTCTACTTCGCTTCCCTGTTACTTTCCTGTCGGACACTCTAGCCCAAATCGCGTAACTTCCTACTTCTATGGTTTTTTGAGATCTTTGTTTAAATATCTACCTAGCTTCCTTGTGGCTTTCCTATCGGACATTCTAGGCCAAATCTCCTAGCTTCCAACTTCTATGGCTGATTAAGACCTTTGTTTAAATCTCTACTTCGCGTCCCTGTGACTTTCCTGTTGGACATTCTAGGCCAAGTCTCCTAGGTTCTTACTTCTATGGCTGATTAAGACCTTTGTTTAAATCTCTACCTCGCTTCCCTGTGACTTTTCTGTCGGACACTCTAGCCCAAATCGCGTAACTTCCTACTTCTATGGTTTTTTGAGATCTTTGTTTAAATATCTACCTAGCTTCCTTGTGGCTTTCCTATCGGACATTCTAGGCCAAATCTCCTAGCTTCCAACTTCTATGGCTGATTAAGACCTTTGTTTAAATCTCTACTTCGCGTCCCTGTGACTTTCCTGTTGGACATTCTAGGCCAAGTCTCCTAGGTTCTTACTTCTATGGCTGATTAAGACCTTTGTTTAAATCTCTACCTCGCTTCCCTGTTACTTTCCTGTTGGACATTCTAGGCCAAGTCTCCTAGGTTCTTACTTCTATGGCTGATTAAGACCTTTGTTTAAATCTCTACTTCGCGTCCCTGTGACTTTCCTGTTGGACATTCTAGGCCAAGTCTCCTAGGTTCTTACTTCTATGGCTGATTAAGACCTTTGTTTAAATCTCTACCTCGCTTCCCTGTTACTTTCCTGTTGGACATTCTAGGCCAAGTCTCCTAGGTTCTTACTTCTATGGCTGATTAAGACCTTTGATTAAATCTCTACTTCGCGTCCCTGTGACTTTCCTGTCGGACACTCTAGCCCAAATCTCCTCGCTTCCTACTGCTATGGTTGTTTAAGACAGAATCCCAACTGAAGTAAAAGATGTGGCTGCACATTTGGGCTTTCTTGCTGTCCTTTTTGTGGCCCTAAAAATTCCAGGTTTTCTGGGCACATAATCTGAAATTGAACGAACACTTTAGAATCCCAACTGCAATAAAATAAAAATTCATCACTAGAATCCAACTGAAGTAAAATAATTTCAGTTCCTTATTGTCGTTTTTAGAGCCCTAAAAGATCCTGGTTTCCTTGGCAGTTGCTCCGCATTTCAACGCCGTAGAATTCCAACTGAAGTAAAATAAAAATTCGTTACTTTAGAATTTCCACTGAAGTAAAACAATATAAGCTCCTTACTGTTGCATTCGGGGCTCTCCGATTTTTTTTTTTTCGATTTTTTTTTCGATTTTTTTTATTGGAGGTTTAACGGTCATCGTGAGCAACTTGATGGGTTATAAACAGTCGCCCGTCCCTAATTTGGGTCCACTGGTTTCCTTGGAGGGAGAGAGCCAGTGATGTAAGACAAACACAACATCCATGCCTCACCGGAATTCGAACCCGGACACATCTCGGACGAATGGCCAGAAGTCATTGCTTAGACCTGGAGTCAGCAACTCACATGCTGGCGGCGTTTGACTTTTAAGTTATAGTAAGGTGCCGCAAGTGCAGTGTACGGTATAATACACATTTGCTATATATTTAAATATATAAATTATATATATTTATCATGTACTAGTATTGGGTGTGTGAAAAAGTTCTACCCGTTTTGTAATAGAAGCACATTGCGATCGGAGTAATTACGTCACAGATGACGGTGCGACGACGAATTTTCGGGCAATGTGCTTGGAGCAGTAGAGCATGTAGAGGCACTAGGTTTGTCCGAGTAAGTCATTCGTAACGGAAATCACGGACGCTGTAACATCGCATGCAATAAGGAGCACATTACACATTGTTTAGTGTACAAGTTCGATAAAGGCAGTACTCCAGTCGCAGCTTGTCGCAACATCTGTCAAGTGTATAGGGAGGATGCAGTTGATGATAGCGCCGTTGGTTTCGGAAATTCCGGGACGGAGACAGAAGCTGTAAAAATCAACCACGTCCTGGATGTCCATCCGTGGCTTCTGACGAGGATGTGGACCAAGCCATAACAAATTACCCACATCCAATCGTTCAGGAATTAGCGAAAATATTGTCGGTGCACAGAAGAACAGTCGAAAGACAGATGCATGCGCTTGCGTTCACCACCAAGTTCTATAAGTGGGTTCCGCACCAACTTTCTGCAAAACAACGAGAGGAGAGAATCCGTATCTGTGTTTCTTTGCTTTCTCGTCACAGAAATGAACCGTTTTGGGGACGAATTGAAACGGGTGATGAGAAATCGGTATTGTACCGTAATGTAAAGTGTCGACGGACTATAAACTACCACCTTTTTGGTTCGTTACAGAAAGCTTTCGATGATGTGAACGATGTGAAAAAGGTATTATATTTATTAACTCTAAAACACAGGAGTTTTTTCGGCCTTGGGATTCACCTACTCATAGACAGATGGCAAGAGGTCATACAGAATGATGGCAATTATGTGAAATCCTAGGTACGTTATTTGTTCTGTTCTCCTCCTTCCTTTGTAACGTATAAAAACTGGTAAAACTTATGTACACACCGTATATTAATATACAGTATAATATACATATATTATATATTTAAATCGAGTGAAGCCCATTTCCATTTTTTAGCTGTTTTTATAGCATAGATAGGTCATTTTAAAATAATAAATAAGATGTAATAAAAAAGAAGTTTCTTCGTACTGAATAATCACTAAAAATATTCATGAAGCTGTCTTAGTACTATACAGGGTGATTCAGAACTCATGGCACAAACTTTAAGGGGTGGTAGAGCACACTGAAACAAACATTTTTTGTATAAGAATGTGTGGGCGCAAGTGACACGTTGAGGCACAAACACAAGAAATTCCCAGCTCATGTGCTATTCACAGATGAGGCGATGATTTTTACAAACCAAGGAGTTTTTAATGTGCACAATTATCATGTGTGGGCAACCTCTAACCCAGACGCTACACGTCCACATGCGTACCAAGAACGTTTCTCTGTGAATGTGTCAGCGGGTATTGCGAACGGCTTCCTGCTGGACCCATATCTACTACCAGCGCGACTCGATGGCAGATGTTATCGTATTTTTCTGGAAGAGGTTTTGCCAGAATTGCTTCAAGGTGTACCAGTTGCCGTCCGACGAGGACTGTAGGTTCAGCATGATGGGGCGCCAGCCCATTTCAGCATTAATGTGCGCAATTACCTGGATGCCACTTTTGGGGCGCGATGGATTGGCCGTGGTGAACTAATCCGTTGGCCACCCCGATCGCCCGATTTATGGAGCCTTGACTACTTCTTATGGGGGCATCTGAAGGCCCTCGTTCACGAGACTCCAGTTGACTCTGTTGAGGACCTCGTTTACGAGACTCCAGTTGACTCTGTTGAGGACCTCGCTTACGAGACTCCAGCTGACTCTGTTGAGGACCTCGCTTACGAGACTCCAGCTGACTCTGTAGAGGACCTCGCTTACGAAACTCCAGCTGACTCTGTTGAGGACCTCGTTTACGAGACTCCAGTTGACTCTGTTGAGGAGCTCGTTTACGAGACTCCAGTTGACTCTGTTGAGGACCTCGTTTACGAGACTCCAGTTGACTCTGTTGAGGACCTCGTTTACGAGACTCCAGCTGACTCTGTTGAGGACCTCGTTTACGAGACTCCAGTTGACTCTGTTGAGGACCTCGTTTACGAGACTCCAGTTGACTCTGTTGAGGACCTCGTTTACGAGACTCCAGTTGACTCTGTTGAGGACCTCGTTTACGAGACTCCAGTTGACTCTGTTGAGGACCTCGTTTACGAGACTCCAGTTGACTCTGTTGAGAACCTCGTTTACGAGACTCCAGTTGACTCTGTTGAGGACCTCGTTTACGAGACTCCCGTTGACTCTGTTGAGGACCTCGTTTACGAGTCTTCAGTTCACTCTGTTGAGGACCTCGTTTACGAGACTCCAGTTGACTCTGTTGAGGACCTCGTTTACGAGACTCCAGTTGACTCTGTTGAGGACCTCGTTTACGAGACTCCAGCTGACTCTGTTGAGGACCTCGTTTACGAGACTCCAGTTGACTCTGTTGAGGAGCTCGTTTACGAGACTTCAGTTGACTCTGTTGAGGACCTCGTTTACGAGACTCCAGCTGACTCTGTTGAGGACCTCGTTTACGAGACTCCAGTTGACTCTGTTGAGGACCTCGTTTACGAGACTCCAGTTGACTCTGTTGAGGACCTCGTTTACGAGACTCCCGTTGACTCTGTTGAGGACCTCGTTTACGAGTCTTCAGTTCACTCTGTTGAGGACCTCGTTTACGAGACTCCAGTTGACTCTGTTGAGGACCTCGTTTACGAGACTCCAGTTGACTCTGTTGAGGACCTCGTCGCTCGAACATCCGTTGCGGCTGCACGTGTGCGAAAAGTACCTGGCATCTTTGAAACTGTACGCCAATCACTCCGTCGACGCTGCCACGCATGTATTGCTGTTGGTGGACGCAATTTTGTGCAATTATTGTAAACATTGCTGTAAAGAAGTACTTGTCAACGATGCTGTAAGTAAACAATTTATGTTTCCTTTCATGTCTATTTCTTGTGTTTGTGCCTCAACTCGTCACTTGCGCCCATACGATCCTATACAAAAAATGTTTGTTGCAGTGTGCTCTTCCACCCTTTAAAGTTTGTCCCATGAGTTCTGAGTCACCCTGTATCCTAAAACACGTTTCCAAATTTCAAATTAAAAACTACTTTATTTACAAGTTAAAAACAGGTTAAGAGACGCAAGATCTTTCAAGGCCTCGTGCCCTATCCTCAGGCCAAGTGCCACAAGTCACAAACATGCAACCAGAATATATTGAATGACAAAAAACCCACAATGTACCTCGCCACAAGCACACGTGATGCCACTTTAAGTAAATTAGAGTTCGATAGGTAAAGTATTAGGCTGATTCTTCTTCTTCAAATTGCTGAGTATTATGAGTAATGAACCGTTTTCACGTAGTGAACCGTTTTCACTGTCGAGGGACAAAACCTGGAAGTTCAGAATTACAGCATGTTGCTCCATACTTGATAATAACAAGTTAGTAAAATCATGCAATGCATTGATTATGACATGCTTTCCAACATACCAGAAATCATTATTCAAGTTATGAGGATGTAGAATAAATCTCGCTTCTATGACCTGACCTTTGACCCCATTTCGATTATATTCAACAGAACCGGTAAAGTATACTTCCAGAACAACATCATAAAGTTTTGTCTCAATGGAAGCATTTTTACGTGTTATAACGCATAAGAGCGATGGAATGGATCCGGATCCTATGTCCTGACCTTTGACCCCATTTTGCCCATTTTCAATAGGGTTCGTCCCCAGATGGTTCCCTACCACATAATAAAATTTCATCGAAATCGAACCATTTTTACGCGAGTTATCGTGCGGACAGACAGGCGGACGGACGGACAGGCGGACAAAGCTGGAGTATATACGCTTCTTGAACCTACAGTTGGAAAGCGTAAAAAAACTTTCCGAAAGAAAGATTGTACGCTTGTTAAAACTGGAAGCAAGAACTTTGGAATTCATCCAGTCTGGGGAAAACTCACCTTGGTTGACTGTAGTGGTTGAAGCTGTAGTTATGGATCCCGTTCTTATAGCATATTTATGTTCCGATATTCGGGTATTTAAAATCCTAAGTGTGGATCCTATGTAATATTTAACAGCCACATTCGCGTTCCTGGGAGCAAGTGTATACTCCCAGTTTGTTGAATGTTGAGACAGGGTCTTGGCCATTTCGTAGCAAAGTAAACACATTTCTGGTGCTTATTTCAAAGGCTAGGTTATGTTTGTAACAAGCGTTTTGCAAAATGGACACAAGAAGTGGGATCTATTCAATTTTACCAACGTATCTAGTTGAAGAAGTCGCAGTTACCGAAGTTGTACATCTCAACCGTTGGAACTGTTGTTATAGTCCATGGAAGAAGTGAGCTCGATAACCAAAGGAGAGGGCCATGTCCAAGACTCTGGACAATTCCCCATCTCGAGCCCTGCAAGACGAAGAATGAGTGAAGGCACATTTTATTAAAGAAGTTAGTAAAATCATACAATGCATTGATTATGATACGCTTTCCAACATACCAGAAATCGTTACTCAAGTTATCACTGAAGTTATGAGGATAATGGCTGTGGAATAAATCTCGGTGTTACGCCCTGAACTTTGAACCCATTTCGATGATATTCTACAGAACCGGTTCAGTATACCTCCGAAATAACATGATAAAGTTTTGTCGGAATGGAAGCATTTCTACGTAAGTTATGGTGCATAAGGGCTATGGAATAGATTCCGCTCCTGTGTCCTAACCTTTGACCCCATTTCGCCCATTTTCAATAGGGTTTGTCCCCAAGTGGTCCCCTACCACATACTAACATTTAATCGAAATCGAACCTTTTTTACGTTAGTTATGACGCATAAGAGCAGTGGAATGGATCCCGCTCCTATGGGCTAACCTTTGACCCCATTTCGTTCACGTTCAATAGAGTTCCTTCCCAGGTGATCCCCTTCCACATACCAAAAGTTCATCGAAATCGAACGATTTTTACGCCAGTTATCGTGCGGACGAACATGTGCACACAAAGAGTGACGTAATGAGGCAGATGGGAATCGCGACCATCTGCTCGCAAGAGTGTGACGTCATAAAACTTTAATAGGATCCACACACAACGCGTGACGTAATGAGACAGATGGCGTGACCGCTCACCAACATATCAAGCGCGAGATTGTGACGTCATAAGCTCGTCCCCAGGTGGTTCCCTACCACACAATAAAATTTCATCGAAATCGAACCCTTTTTACGCACATTATGACGCATGAAGGCAATGGAATGCATCCCGCTCCTATGTCCTGACCTTTGACCCCACTTCACCCATTTTCAATAGGGTTCATTCCCATGTGATCCCCTACAATATACTAAAATTTTATCGACATCGAACCATATTTACGCAAGTTATGACGCATAAGGACAATGGAATAGATCCTGCTACTATGCCGTGACCTTTGACCCCATTTCGTCCATTTTTAATAGGGTTCGTCCCCAGGTGGTCCCCTACCACATACTAAAATTTCATCGAAATCGAACGATTTTTACGCGAGTTGTCGTGCCGACAAACGGACGGACAAAGCTGTAGCATATACGCTTCTTCAACCTACGGTTGGAAAGCGTAAAAAACGGAGGGCAGAGGTTTTATGTTCTGGTGGATTAGATGAAGCAAAATGGATAATACAAGGTGCAAATGTCGGTTTTAGATAAATTGAAAACTTGATTTGTGTAGAATTCAGGTCCCGAGAAGGACGAAAATCCAGAAAGGGTAACTTCCTCTCCCTCTCCAATTCTTTCGTAAACTTAATAGAATGGAGTTGGGAGGATAGATTTTCAGTAAATTCATCAAGTAGAGACAGGGAATTGGACCAAAATACTACACTGGTGTGAAAAAATTAAGGACGAACAGGAGAAATTAGAATAACAGCGGAACGAGCAGGCAGAACGGACCGAAAGACCTCTCAGGAGATAGATTAGGGTCCGGTACGGTAGGGCATGCGCATATATGCAGCATGACGTAGGGGAAGGGGATGTCGGAAGGGTATAAAGCACACTGGCGGTGTACGCTCAGCAATTCGGTGAAAGCTATTGCACGGTGTACATCGGTTTGAACGACGTCGAGTTGCTGCCACCGTGTGATATGGCCAACAGGCAATCCAGTAGACGACATCTAGATGATTTTACCCGAGGACGCGTCATTGGGAAGTCGGAAGAAGGTCGAAGTGTGACTAGTGTGGCCGAGGAGTTCGGGATCGCTCACAGCATCGTTTCACGAGCTTGGAGAGCATTTGAAACGACAGGAACAGCTGTCCGAGAGTTTAGCAGTGGTCGTCCACGAGCAAGCATGACGGCGGACGACCGCTTTATTTTCCTACAGGCGAGAAGAAACAGACGGTAGATAGCGGGAGAAATCGCAAGACACATGCAACTGACAACTGGACGTCCGTTATCGCGTTTTACCGTGGCCAGGAGGCTGCAGAAAGGTGGTCTATTTGCACGACGACCAGTACGGTGTGTGCTATCAACGCCTGATCATCGGAGACGGCGGTTTCTCTGGTGCCAGGAACACAAGAACTGGACACATCAGCAATGGGGTCGAGTTCTCTTTACGGATGAAAGCCGATTTAGTCTGACGAGCGATTCTGGAAGTATGCACATCTGGAGAGAGCAGGGAACACGCAATCACACCTGCAACATCATCGAAAGGGACCGGTTTGGAGGTGGCGGAGTTCTCGTTTGGCGCGGTATCATGCTTGCTAGCCGTATGACCACATCTTCCAAGGAGGTTCATTCACTGGTGTCCGCTATTGTACCGAGGTTCTCCTGCCTCACGTGCGTCTGCTTAGACGTGCTGTTGGTCTTGATTTCCTCTTCATGGACGACAACGCTACACCTCATCGTACAGTGGCTGTCGCAGAGCTGTTGGAGAGTCAAGATATTGAACGCATGGATTGGCCCGCAAAGGTCCCCTGACCTAAATCAATCCAATCGGACACGTGTGGAACCTTCTCGGGAGACGCTTGGCAGCACGTCACCAGCCGCCAGCAACGGTTCCACTGCTGCGATTGGCGCTACAAGAAGAATGGGCCGCGATGCCTCTACAGCTCCTTGACAACCTCATCCTCAGTATGAACAGACGTTGTAAATCCTGCAACGCAATCAGGGGTGATCATATCCCCTACTAAAGACTAGATTTTTCTTGTAAAGACTAGATTTATCACATGGACGTTTCTGTCTTCTGTCCAGTTGTGCTCGAAGCTATATTTTCAATAAAGTGCCTTTGTATCCTCTGGACTCCTTGTTTGGACGGTTTTGCTCACTTGTCCCATACTCTTACATCTTGGGGATCTTATGGTATGATTAGAGTCGATGTGGAGCACTTCTGCACGACGTTACATTCGAAAAACTGTCTCGTCCTTAATTGTTTGGACGCCAGTGTAGCAAGTCATGTACGTACCTTATCATAAGTAACGGTTGATAAGGGAAGTCCAGTAGAACCCTTTCTTCCAAGGACTGAAGGATATCTTCAGCCAAAATGGGGGAGAGGGGGAGCCCATTGGTGATCCCTCCCTTTGCTGAAAAATCTTATCGTCAAACCTAAAATAAGAGCGTCTGGCCACAAGTTTAAGTACAGAAACAACAGCATCAGATTCAAGAGGGGATGTGGAATTGTCTTGCTGCAATTTATTAGCAGTAAAGAATGAACCAGATTAAAGGGTACACTCGGGAACACTCTTCAGAGAATTCCAACTGAAGTAAAAGATTGGCTACATGATGTAGCTTTTTTTACTATCCCGTTCAGGACAATAAAAAATCCTGGTTTCCTGGGCACGTGCTGTGAATTTGAACGACCTTTATAGAATCCTAACTGAAATAAAGAATTCAGTCTGCACAATATGATTTTCTTAAGGTTGCGTTTATGTCCCATAAACATCCAGATTTCCTTGGCAGGTGCTCCGAATTCGAACGACCTTTAGAAAATTTAAAGATGTGGCTGCACAATATGACTATTTTACTGACCCTTTACAGACCCTAAAAAATTAGGGTTTCTTGGGCACGTGCCCCAAATACACTGTGGTAAATAAAGTTAAACTGGTATATTAAGTTGTTATTAAAAGGTGGTTCCATAAAAATTGAGGGTATTTTTTTTTTGAGTTGACAACCGTGCGAAGGAGGAAAATAGCCATGCAGACGACTAACTGTATTAAAGAAATGTTTATGGTAACGGTTATTAGCCGTGGCATACGATTCTAGGGTTTTTATTTTTATTGCGCAGTTGTTTAGGGTACGTCTGCATTTCGCTATGGAAGCGGGTGATTCAGAGTCAAGAAGTGAAATGTGTTGTGCGATAAAGTTTTGCTATCGTTTGGGTAAGACGGCTCCAGAAACAGTTGATTTAATAAAAAAGCTTACAAAGGTAAATGTTTGGGTGAGGCAACGATTTTTAGATGGCACCATGATTTCAAAAAAGGGTGTTTGTCGGCAGAACTCGCTCCTAGGCCTGGTCGACCTGAAAGTGCTGTTACGAGCGTATTGTTAACACTGTTTGGAAAATCCTACAGGAATATCGACGAATGACGTGTGAAGACATAGCGGCGTCAACTAATATTTCAAAAACGTCGGCATTCAGCATTCTACGCGACAAATTACTGCTGCATCGTGTGTTCCAGATGAGTACCTCATCACCTGACGAGAGAGCAATTATTAGCCAGAGTTCAGGTGTGTCATGAGTGGAAACAAATGACTGCAAAGGATCCAAACTTTCGAAACACAGTAATAACTGCCGATGAAACATGGGTCCACTATTTCGACCCCGCTCACGATTCGTGCAACAGGCTCGCCTCCTCCGAGAAATGTCCGCCAAACTAAATCAGCTAGGAAGGTGATGATGATAATTTTCTTTGATCATAAAGGTGTAGTCTACTAGCATGTTGTTCCTCCACAAATTACTGTCAATGCTGAGTATTACGTTCGAAGCGTTGCGACGACACATATCGGTTAAGCGACCGAACCTGGTGGGCAAGTGGACCGTACTCCATGATAACGCCCGTCCACATGTGGCTGCTTGTGTTCAACAGTTTCTTACGAAATGCAGTATTGAGATCATGCCACAGCCTGCCTATACAGTCCTGACCTCACCCCGTGCGATTTCTGGTTGTTTCCAACAATGAAGGAGAAGTTCCGTGGCGCAACACTCAACACAGATGGTGACCTTATTCAAGCTGTACAGGGGTCGCTTAAACAGCTTTCACAAAATGCCTTCGCCACATGCTTTGAAAAGTGGACTGAACGATGGGACCGTTGCATATCATCCGAGGGAAGATACTATGAGAAAGAATAACATATATTTTGCTTACCTATATTTTCTTCATTTTGTGTGATTTTACTTTAAGTTTTTATGGAACTGCCGCCGTCGTAAAAATAGTTACTAACTATAGAACCTTTTTAATGACACAATATTTTGGAATTTAATACACAGGCTCATGTGGCTCGTCGTTTTGGGGAACCATTGGATAAAATATTTTGCAGTGTCGGCACGAATCAGATTACGGGAGAAAATATTAGGACAAAAAATAAAAAGGCACTTTGAGGAAATGATTCACAAATGACTTAAAAGACAGTGATGGGTGTGGCTGGGATGGCGGTAACCTTGCGGGTCGTTTAATCTTCTGATCTTTTTCCTTCTGTCCGGAGTGTAATCTGTGCGTTGGTAAAACTGGAAGTCTCTTAGTAATGCGTTTGATCACTGGCCTTGCAAAGCAAAGAAACAGCACGAAAATAAACGCGGAACTCCTGAGGATCTTATTAAGGGGGGATGCACATATACACTATATTGACAAAATTCACCGGACACCTAGAAAAAATCACAACATGACATTTATTGACTTACATAACTACGCTGTCGATCCATCTTTGGCCTTAATGCATGCACTGACCCTTCGAGATATGCTTTCGACAAGGTTTTGGAACACAGCAATAGGTATGCGCTTCCATTCAGTACATAGTGCTGCCGCTAACTGTTGCTTAGTAGTAGGCCTTGGTTCCAAACTTCTCATGCGACGCTCTAATTCATCCCATAGGTGCTCATGGGATTAATATCAGGGCTCTGTGCTGGCCAGTCCACACACGATGCGGAATTATTGTCAAACCACGCCGTAACAGTCTTTGCTTTATGGCTCGGTGCATTATTCTTCTGGTACCAACAAGGCTCGGTTCCATAGTATGCCACAGATTTGGTAGGGCATAATTGTCCAGAAAACTCAGGTAGACGTGCTGGTTAACAGGTTTGTCAACGAGAACCAATGGGCCGGGACCATACCACGAAAAACATCCCCACACGAGTACACTGCCAGCTCCAAACTTGACCGTAGGAATAGTACACTGTGGTAAATAGCGTTCCCCAGGCTGCCGCCATAACCACGCACGGCCAACAGACTGATGGATCGTGTATCTGGATTCATCAGTCCATAGGACCCGTTTCCATTGATTTACGGTCTACGATAAATGCTCTTTACACCATGCTAAACGACGAGTTGCATTCCGAGTGGAGATGAAAAGCTTATGAGCAGCCTCACGATCACGGCCACCCATGGAATGAAGTTCTGTGCAAATGGTACGTGTGCATACCGAATTTCCAGCATTTTTACTCACCTGTACACTGAGGTTTCTTGCAGTACTCCGTCGATTAGATGTAACGACTCTACTGATTCTTCGACGTCCTCTATCACTGATTTTCTTCGGTCTGCCGGTAGGTTTTGCTGTTTCTGGCACGCCATGTGTCTTCCACTTATTCAGTACATCCAAAACAGTTGACTTGGGTATGTTTAAACGCCTCGCGGTTTCTCTTATGGACAACCCACTAATATAACACGCAACAATATTTACTTCCTCAAAGTCAGTTCTCTCCCGCCGCGAATTTTCACTCAACCTCACAGATCGCGGTCAGCCGCAGGCTTGTTTTTATACCGTATGCAGCGGTACCGCGCATCTTAACAACGCAGCGGAGCCATTCGTTTGCTTTTGAAGGGGTGTCTGGTGACTGTTGGCAATATAATTTACATAAAATAAATTTTGCTTCCAGTCAGCCCCCGTGATGCTGAGCGCTGCTGAAAAGTGAGAAACCTTTCTCTCGAAACATAACTATGAACGTGAAAAGAAACTAGTGTTTCCTACTAGCCAGATGCCTATTGATAGTGCCCGCAACCCCGGCATGATGGGGGAGCAAAGCTAAGAGGGTCTCTACCTCTGCAAAAAAAATTTACAAAAACCTTTGCGGACATTTCCTATGAAACGGGTTAAAGAAATAACCAGGAAATAAGGCGGCTTTGAATTAAGTATTAAAAACAAAACCAATTTTCGCTTCTTCTTTTTTCAGTAAATAAATAAAATCTTTATAAGTCATTTTCCTTGCTTTAAGTCATTTGCAAAAGTTCAATTTGTTCAATTTATTGAAAATTAAGATTTTGAAAGAAACAACTACTATACTGTGCAAATTAATTGGGACAAAGTAAAAAATTACTTGTTTTTCAAAAACTATACCTTTATATCATTCTATGCCTTGATCATCATCATCATCATCATTGTCAACCATTATTAATCCACTGCTGGATGAAGGTCTCCCTAAGTTTCCTCCACAACGGTCTGTCTTGTGCCCGTCTCCTCCATGTCACTCCCGCATACTTTCGAATTTCCTCCACCCATCTCCCATGTGGTCTTCTTCTGGGTCTTTTCCTGCCCCTTGGAATCCAATCTAAAATTTCAGCTGTCCATCGATGGTCTGTCCTTCTGGCAGTATGTCCAGCCCATTACCATTTCAGGGATTTAACTCTGATCATGATGTCTTCCACTCTTGTCATTTTTCTGATCCAAGAGTTCCTCTTCTTATCTCTCCTGGTTACACCACGCATGCACCTCTCCATGTTGTTTTGAGTTGTCTGCAGCCTTTGTATGTCTCTTTTAGTTAAGGTCCACGTCTCTGCACCATACGTAAGAACTGGAAGATGCATTAATCAAACACTTTTCTTTTTAGACCTAATTTGTTATTGCTCCTAAAAATTATGCTGTTTCTTCCAAAAGCTCTCCAGGCAAGTTTTTTACGCCGATTAATTTCTTCATCAATGTGACCCTCACTGGATATCTGCTGTCCAACATAAACGTACGTGTCTGTTATCTCCAGCTTTTCTACATCAATCGATAAATCTTCATTTCTTGTAAAAGCATTGAGCATCACTTTTGTCTTCTGAAAGTTCATTTTTAATCCCACTTCTTTACTCTTGTCAGCAAGTTCCTGGATCATACTCTGCAGCTCTGATGGGGTAGTTGCAAAAATGACTACGTCATCAGCAAAACGAAGGTGGGTTAGATAATCTCCATTAATCTTTATCCCTTTGTTTTCCCAGTTCAGTGATTGAAAGATATTTTCCAATGTGGCATTAAAGAGCTTCGGAGGTATGGTGTCACCTTGTCTCACTCCCTTTCCAATTTTTATGTGTGTTGTATTTTCAAACAGCAGAATCTTTGCACTTGCATTTTCATAGATGTTATTAATAATATTAATGTATGCATCTTCAATACTACAGGATTTCAGAGCCATTGTAACTGCTGATGGTTTCACCGAATCAAAGGCTTTTTCATAATCGATAAAAGCCATGCACAATGGAAGTTCATATTCCCTCGCTCTTTCAATTAGTTCTCTCAGTAAGTGGATATGATCTATTGTGCTGTAGCCACTCCAGAATTTAGCTTGTTCTCTCGGTTGAGCCATGTCCAGTGTCACCTTCAAGCGGTGTGAAAGAACTTTAGTGAAGATTTTATAAACCACTGATAGGAGGCTGATAGGTCTGTAGTTCCTGAGATCCTCAATGTCACCTTTTTTATGTAGCAAGATCATTGTAGCGTTGTTCCAATCCTCAGGAATTTTCCCTTCATTAAGGCATCGAGTGAAAATTTGGGCGAGTACTGTTTCGATTTCTCCACTTGCTTCTTGTATGATGTCTACAGTAATTCCATCTTCTCCTGGAGCTTTTTCCCTCTTCATGTTCTTGATTGCATGTGCAACTTCTGCTGGGTGGACTGAGAGGACTGGAAGAACTCTGGTACTTTCGCGATAACACTAATTCTGATTCCTGATTATTCCGTAGAACAACTGAATGTGTGCATATGCTGGAAAAATAGGAAAAAACGTTAGAAATTTCCAAAGTGGAGATTTACAATTGAAAGCAATAATGAAATCCCCCCTTGTGTTTTGGAGATTTGGAGAACAGCGTACAGTCCGTTCATCATTGGTTGCCAGTTGGGAAGAACGCAATTGATCAGTTTTAAGGAACGTTCGCATTTTGAGAGAGAAACGTGTTGTAGCCCTAACAGATCCTCCATTTTTGGGGTATTGACACGTTTCTCTCTTAAATGCGAACCTCCCCTAAAACTGGACAGTTCCATTCCTCCCAACAGGCAGGAAATAATGAACGGATTATACAAAAGTACAGTACAAAAAAACTATAAAAGACATAGAAATGGAAAATACGCCGATGAGATATTACAATATGACCACCCCCAACCTAGAGAAATGAGCGCGCCTGGAGTCCGAACGTTGGCTCAGGCGAAGTTCATAGAGCAGTATACAGGGTGCCCTATAAATCCTTTCTCAGCCCCGTAACTTTCGAACACTGACAGCTATAACCATAAAAATGGTGTCTAGGTACAGTAAAATGGCTATGCGCTATTTGATGAGACCGCTTACAGCACCTCCTAGTGGTGAAATCAGGAGTTAGTGCGCCGATCTCAAAAACTTTACAAGATACGGAAAAAAATCAATCACAAAGTTGTAGAGCATCATCGATTTAGTACGAAAAGACACCTTGAGCACATGAATGCTAAGAATAGAACGCGTACAATGTTTGTTTGTTTGTCGCGATGTCGAACACTGTAACGTCACGAAATGCGTCACAAAGGAGATAATATCACCTTCCGCAGAGCACTAGCTCGTCGCAAGTGCGGAATGTTTGGTTCTAACATGACGGCGCCCCTCCGCATCAGCCAGGAAACGTAAGAAGGTACCCTGGTCGAGACATTCGAGCAACAAATCATCGGCTATGGTGGTTGTGTAGAGTGGCCTGCACGCTCACCGGACTTCACCTCATTGGACTTCTTCCTGTGTGGCTACTTCAAAGAGCAGATGTATCAGACCCATCCGACAACGTTGCAGGACTTTTTTTTTTTTTTTTTGGAGGTTTAACGACCACCGTGAGCAACTCAATGGGCTATAAGCAGTCGCCCGTCCCTAATTTAGGGTCACTGGTTCCAGGGAAGGGAGAGAGCCAGTGCCGTAAGACAAACACAACATCCATGCCTCACCGGGATTCGAACCCGGATCCCGTTCGGACGAATGATCAGAGGCCATCGCTCAGACCACTGCGCCACCGGGGCGGCATTGCAGGACTTCGACGTCGTATAACTGATGCTTGTTCCAGCGTGTCACCTGACATGCTGCAAAATGTGCAGCGTGAGATTCAATCTAGAGTCCAAATGTGTATTGTGGTTGATGGAGAGCACATTGAGCACCGACGGTAAATGTGCCTAGCGACAATTAATTGCTCCTTTCTGACGCGCTTCGTGACGTACCAGTGTTCGACATCGCGACAAACAAACGAGTGTTGTACGCGTTCTATTCTTAGCATTCATGTGCGCAAGGTGTCTTTTCATACTAAATCCATGCTGCTCTATAACTTTGTAATTGATAATTTTCCCGTATCTCGTATAGTTTTCGAGATCGGCATGCTAACTCCTGACTTTGCCGCTAGGAGGCGCTGTGAGTGGTCTCATCGAATAGCGCATAGCCACTTTACTATACCTAGACACAATTTTCATGGCTATAGCTGTCGGCGTTCAAAAAGTTACTTGGCGGAGAAAGGACTTTACTGGGCACCCTGTATATACAAATAAGCGGCTTTCGGTTAGTAGAGTGTTCGAATGTCCGAATGTCTGAATGGGAAAAGCTGCCGATTTATCGGAGTTTGATAAAGGACAAATTGTGATGGAACGGCGTTTCAGAACTACGATCTCGGAAACGGCACGGCTTATGGGTTATTCACGTGCCGTTGTAGTGAGTACGTATGAAAAGTGGTGCACAAATAGCCAAACGACGAATCGTCGTCCAGCCGTATGTCGTTCGCAGCTCATTGATGCTAGATAGGATGGTAGACTGTCGCGCATTGTTCTCAGCTACATCAGGGCAATCTGTCATGGCACACAGTACATGGCAGCCTTTTGCGCAAATAGCCAATAACCCAGCCGGTTCCTCATGTTCAATGCACGTCACCGCCAACAATGCATAAATTAGGCCCAAGATAATCGAGATTGGACAGTGGAATGATTAGAAGAAAGTGGCCTTGTCTAACGAATCAAGATTCCTGGTGCATCGCGTAGACGGCCTAGCGCGGATACCTAGACTACCAACGGAGGCTATGGCACCTGTATGCACTGTTGGGTGGAAACAGGACTGCGGCGGTGGTGGTGTTAAGCCGTGGACGATGTTTTCGCGGGACACTTTAGGCCCCATCATCCCAATAGTACAATACCTGACAGCTGTCAGGTATCTGAACATCGTTGCAGACCAAGTTCACTCACTCATAGCAAGTGTGTTCCTTTCTGGTGATGGCCATTACCAACAGAATAATGCGCCCTGCCACACTGCCAGAATCGTCAAGGAGTGCTTCGAGGAACATGCCGGTGATTTTCTGTTAATCTCCAAATTCACCTACCATGAATCCAATCGAACATTTGTGGTTCGACTTGGAAAAGTGGGTTCGAGCTAAATCACCACCACCCAGAAATGTAGGGTAACGGGAGGATCTGCTGTTGACATTATGGTACCAGATACTCCAGGACCCCTGTCGCCCCCTCATCGAATCGATGTCTCGCCAAGTGGCCACAGTTTTGCGGGCTAAAAGGGGTTCTACAGCTTATTAGGTAGGTGGTCATAATGTAATGGCTTATTGGTGTATATCATACTCGGCAGCAGCTGTCCATCGCTGCACGAAGATGTCTCTATTTTTTTTTCTCTGGAATTTATCTTGGGGGTGGTTTTTCCTTCTTGATTACTAGTTAAATCAATTCTGGGCTTTCGTAACGCATCTGACACAAGTTGCAAAAGGATCGAAAGAATGACAAAGGAGTTTACTTATTGTCCTAATGTACTGTGTAAGTTCATTTATTCATTTCTTTTATATGATCTAAGCGATGGCTTCTGCGGATTCAAATCCTGGTGAGACATGGATGTTGTGTTTATCTTACGCCACTGGCTCTCTCCCTTTCCTGGAGTCACTGACCCTAAATTAGGGACAGGCGATTACGTATACTCTGCTGAGTTGCTCACAGTCGTCATTAACCCTCCAACACTCTTATGAAGGTTTTTGGTCTTCTGGTGTTCAACTGTATTTATCTGTGGGTGTGCCATAAACAAGGTTAGGAAACAAGAAGACAGTAGGAATTTGCATATGGTGCTTGTATATACACTGAAGAGCAATTCAATTAGAGATACATACCTGTCTAGTAGCGTGTAGAAGCACCTTTCGACCTGATGACGGCGGTGATTCGTCTCGGCATGGACTCGACAAGACACCGGAAGCGTTGGGAAGCCATACGGATCCACGACCCCTGAACAAGCTTCCACAGTTCACGAAGATTTGATGGAGGGGGTCATCTCTCTCGATGACATCTCAGATGTGCTGAGGTCAGGTGACCTAGCTGGCCAAGGAAGCGAGGTCACGTCGGTGGAGTGTTTATCCAACCATTCGGATGCAATTCGGGAGCTGCATTGTCTTGTTGCCGGATGAGGTCCCCAGTGGGATGTTGAAGACGCACAAACGGGAGCAAATGGTCGTCCAGGATATCCCGGTAACGTTGACCTGTGAGGGATGATGTCACACGTACCAGGGGTCCCATTTCAGTTCACGTAAACATTCCCCAGACGAGAATGAAACCCCCACCAGCTTGAAAAGTACCCTGCTGGCAAGAAGGATCCATCGCTTCATGTGGTTAGCGCCGTACTCGTATCCTGCCATCCGCAAGTACCAACGTGAATCTCGATTCATCAGTCCAGGCAGCATTTTTCCACATGTCTAGGGTCCAGTGGCGATGTTCCCGCACACATGCTAATCTTTGCACCCTGTGATGTGCGGTCAGCAGCTGTACCCTCGTGGGACGATGGCTTCTGTACCCCATAGCGAGGAGATGGTTCTGGATGGTGTGGCTGCGTACACGTTTTTGTGCACCAGCGTTAAATTGCCGAGTGATTTCTTGCACTGTGGCCCGTCTATCCGCTGTTACAATGCGAGCTAGCCGACGAGGACCCCGCTCATCCACACGCTGTTGTCCACTGCAGTTAGCCCTTGCAGAAATGGTTTTACCGGATTCGATGAACTCACGGTGCACCCGTGACACAGTGGCTCGTGAAAATCCCGGTGCCTGATACTTCCGAGATGGAGTGACCCATTCGCCGGGCCCCGACAATTTGCCCACGATCAAATGCGCTTAGATCCTTCGTCTAACCCATACTGCGTCCGACTCTTACTGATTCCCATCGCATCATTCTTTATATTGTCGGATCGCTGCATACGTCATGTCGTTTCCGTTTACAGGGCCGCCCACAGCGCCACAATACACTGAAGAGAACTGAAGAGCAATTCAATTGCTCTTTAGTGTATTAGGTAAAAATAAGTTTTAAAACACTTTTTGTGTGACGTATATCACATATTTACATATCCGACATTACCCAGCGTTGCTGTCATGTGACCGTAACTGGTCCAGAGTATAAAATGTGACACCGAAGTTTGCCCAACAGTCAAACGCACTTTAACATCGGTAGGTGAAAGGTGGCAAGCGATACTGCATTTATTCGAGACTGTATTCGTTACAAATTTCGTCAAGGTGAAAAAGCTGCAAAAGCATGTGTATCAATCTGCTCCGTTCTGGGGAAGAATATTGTATCGAAAAGCAGGTGTAAGTTTTGGTTTAGATGGTTTAAAGCCGGTGATTTTGATGTTAGCGATCGAGAACGTAGCGACGCCCCGCAGAAGGTTGCACATGAGGAACTGCAAGCATTGCTGGATGAAGATTCGTCTGAAATGCAAAAAGAACTAGCTGAACAACTGGGGGAAACTCAACAAATCATTTCCAATCGTTTACGCGCAATGGGAAAGATTCAGAAGGAAGGAAAATGGGTGCTACATGACCTGAGCCAGAGGAACAAGGATGAGCGTGCCATTATAGTGTTTGAATCTGTTGACTAAACAACACAGAAAGTATTTCCTGTGGAAAATCATTACGGCTGATGAAAAGTGGATACGACAATCCCAAACGGGAAAAACACTGGGGCGACCCCGGTGAAACAACGACTTCGACACCGAAACGCAATATTAACTCCAAGAAAGTTCTGCAGTGCATCTGGTGGGATTTGAAGGCTGTGCTGTATTATGATCTATTGGAATAGGGTCGAACTGTTACTGCTGATCGCTACAAGCAACAATTGCTGCGATTAAACTAGGAAATCTGTCGAAGACGTCCATTCACAGGCAAAGGATTGCGTCCCGTGAAATTACTACATGACAACGCTGACGCGAAATCGGTCAAGGAAACGTTATTGACACTTCGCTGGGAAGTTTTGGAGCACCCGGCGTGTAGTCCCGACATAGCCCCTTCAGACCATCATTTGTTCCGGTCGATGCAACATGGTTTGTCTGCTGTACGGTTACGGACATGTGACGAAGTGCAAAAATGTTTTGACGACTTCATCGCGTCACACGACGAAGTTTTCTTCACGGCTGGAATCCGTCAGCTGATGGCGGAAGGTGATAGATAATGACGGGGCATATTTTGATTGGTAAAAGGTATTGTTGTTTTCTCTCAAACCACATGTTTGCGTTGTCTTAGAACGCTTTAAAACTTATTTAATATTATTCGTAGCTACAATTTCTATTTGTTCCGTTCTGAGGACTAAGCTATGGGCGCCAATAAAATAACAAGAAAAAATTACACTTGTCCAGCATCCTAATTTCGAAGTTTAGTGCCGTTCCTGAATTTAGTACGTACCGGAGACTGTTGCTCAGTGTGGTCGTGAGGGACGTGAATAAATGCAATGCGTTGCAAGTGTATAAATGCATACTCTCGAATCACTCGTTTTATTTCACAGCCGCAAGCATGCGGAAGACAAATTGTATAAATTATCTACAAATAGTAGCATGGTACTCTCGACTTTTTGACGTTGGACTATGCCTGACTTCGCGGATAGTACGGGGCGACTTACGGCCGGCCGGTTGTGACAAAAAGAGGGCCCAATTTAAATCATTATAGCGTTAAAAATACGTGCCCGCACACTAATCGTGTTAGTATATTCCTAAACAACACGGAGTCCAATTCAATACTGCGCAATACTACACATCGTGCGCGCTACGCTCCCCTCGCTCTCCATGCGCGGGGGAGGTGGTGCAATATTTCTACGGATGCAGCCACTTTTGACTCAGTCTATCTCGGCAACCCTGATCACAACACGACTGTGCGTAGTATTGTTTTAAAGATCTCAACGGGATCTATTCAAATATAGGAAGAACATTTCGCAATGGTTTGAACTGAACATTTTAGAAATTATTTCTTGTGAACCGGTGAACATTTTTGATAATATCGCGGTTTCTCTGGGCAACCGTGAGTGCAAAACGACTGTGCATGGTATCGTTTTAAAGCTCCCGACGAGATCTATTCAAATTTATAAAGGACATATCGTAGTGGTTTAAGCTACAAAAAAATTAAATTGTTTTCGTGTGAACGGGTTATCATTTTCGACAATGCCGCTGAATTCGCAGAATTAACGCGAGCAAAAGTGGCAGTTCAGGCCAACAGTTGGCACCACAACAGGGCCATCAGTTGTCCATCACAGGCAGTAGCTTCCACAAGTGGCCCTGCAAGCACGTGCCTGAAATGATGGCTAGCCTAATGTGGTCCGCTAGTTTGCCGGTAGTGGCAGCCGGCAATCATGTGACGTAACTGGTGGCTTGCCGAATCTTGTCCGCCAATTTCCCAGTAGTAGCCATAATAATAATAATAAAAAATTATCAAGGAAAACCACAGCTTGCCAAAGCTACAATTTTTTGTTTCTACCCTTACGAAATTTGTGAATTATCGCACTGCGCTGGGGAAATTTTCTCAACAGACCGGAAAAACGCCCGCTTGCATCTGAACCAGGGCCGCTAGTGTGGTAGCTGAGCTCTCAACCGATCGGACTACTTCGCCACACTAGAGCGTATGCTTGAAGCTGTCTGTTTCGTATGCAATGTGGAATCGAATGCTTCCCTCTTTCATTTTACAATATTGCGAGGTGTTTTTCATAGAAGTCAGCTTCATATAATTCATAAATTAATTTTTTCAACGTAACGATAGTTTTTTTTTTTACCTTAAGGGAACTTCACTCATTTTCAAGGAGTGTACATACTTAGAGTCGCTTTCCAAAGTTTTGTACTGCCCTTGTCGTCTTGAAAAGAGGTTGTTGAATAAATATATATTTACCCGGGTTCATGTCACATTCTGTTACATTTTTAACGTTGTGTCTTTCCTTTCCGTTGTCCGAAGCTACATTTGTTTTAAAGAGGAAAGATATTTTATTTTACTTCTCGTTATTTTTGGAAGCGAATTCATCCCAGTCTTGTGTATTCAACCCATGGATGAGTACACCACATAGCGTTGCTTTTTTTTTCTTTCAAATAATTAATAAATTTAGTACACGTATAATTATTTTTTTCAACAAACGTTGTTTTAATGGTTTTCCAGGATATTTGTTTCAAGCGGTTTAAATTTTTTTTCTTGTTATTCATTCACTCCATTCCATGAATTCTTATTCATGGGAATGGAGTGGGTGTATTTCATGGCTGTAATCTAGTATTTCACGGCTTAATCTGATATTTTCGTCGACGTAAAATTTCATTAGGAAATTAATTCGCATCTGTAGATATGGAATTTTTTTAACATCCACTAAAATAACACGATGGCGATAGCGTCGTCTTCAACTAACTGGTACCATGAGAGACACAGCAAGTGTTGCTTCTGCGCATGCGCAGTCCCGTTGCTTCCATCTGCTGTTGGGGTTGCATTGGTTGCCAGCAACGGGCCACTAGTGCCACTTGCTTAAAGGCCCACAATTCACGGCGATGCTGCAGGGCCATCAATGGCTCGCCAACTGATGGCGCTGCCACCAACGGACCACTACCGGGCCGTGAGCGGTAGATTTCAGCCAGCAGTGACCCATCACTGCCAGCTGGTGGCGAGCAGTTTCCCAGCACTTGTGTTTTTGCTGGGGAATGTATCCAGCATTATTTGTAAAAATTATGTAAGCTACTTTTAATATCATAGATCTGTGTTGGCTATAACAAAAATAAATAAACGCTTTGAAACCATACTCGACTAGCTCCTTTCAACTCTCCGATACGGCTCAATCAGAACTGAGCCTACCTGTATCTTTTTATCACCCTATGCCTATGGTGAATTTTGTTCCACAACAGTTTGACATTTCTGAGTAACTGAATAAATTAATCGTAGAAGGCTAACGAATGAGTAAAGTTCTGTTCAGAATGCTACTCCTGCTTTCACGAAAAAAAATTTAGAAAAAAAAAACGAGGAAAGGAAGAATATGCTCTGCGGTCGTCTGCTATTGGTCAGGTTTTATTGGGTCAACAAAACTAATTCTAGACGCAGAGCGACTTTCGATTTCACTTGCATTTTTATTTAAAGCAAAAGGATTAAGACGATTAAATTCTAAGAACAGGTTAATTGTACTAAACCTTGAGTCTCATAACACCGAATTTCGCAGAAGAAAGAGGTTCTTTGAAAGAATGTTACTGCATCAATCAAGATACGTTTTTCCCCTCCCCTCACCTTTACAAATGTCCTTTCGAGATCGAAACGGATACGTGCTGCCATCTGTAGGCCTTTTTTTTAACTTTTCTCTGGAAACTGAATTTATCATTGGATAAGCAAGTTTTTTCTGTACAATTAAACTTCGATTTTGCGTATCGCTGAAGGCAAGCATCATAAAGTATTCCAAAGGAAACTGTTTCCTTGATTGGTAAATACATCTATTGAAAAAGTTAGCAGGAATATATAAAATGACAAATCATTGTTTCACGAAACGGAATATAATTCGATTTTACTTGTCTGGCGAGACAGTTAAATCTTCCTGAGAAAGGGAAAGAAACTGTACGCAGCTGGAATTTGATATCACATTTTCACATTTCCTTCCGCTAGTCTTAACGGACAAAGAAACTAGAAATAAATGATTTCATTATTTATTATTCAACATTTCATTTCTATAAAACATACTTGTTTGCTTTTTTTTTTACAAAATTGCTATTTATTTACTCTTTTCTGGCACTAGGAGGGCCCTAGGTTCCATCGCAAATATTGTTCGTCTTGATCTGTACTATCACCCCTCTTGTTTTGTTGAAGGACTTTACAATCACCCTGTATAATATGCAGTGCTGTGATAACTTAAAATAAAACTTTAAATTTTTGCCGTACTTATAAAGATAACGAGTTCTTTCTTTCTTTTTTTTTTTTTTTTTTGTTTGTTAGTTGCTTGCTTGCATGTTTTTATGTTTTTCGGCGAACTTCTGAATAAATGAAATTAACTTTTTCTCAAAAAATAGAACAGTCAGGCATTTAACCGTTCTTGTCCCATTGTATTAAAAAATGCAAAGGGAGTGAGACAAGGCGACCCTATATCTCCCAAACTCTTTAATGCCACATTGGAAAATGTCTTTCAATCACTGAACTGGGAAAACAAAGAGATGAAGGTTAATGGAGATTATCTATATAACTCACCTTCGTTTTGCTGATGACGTAGTCATTTTTGCAACTACCCCATCAGAGCTTCAGAGTATGATCCAGGAACTCGCTGACAAGAGTAAAAAAGTGGGATTAAAAATGAATTTTCAGAAGGCAAAAGTGATGTTAATATATAAATGGTTAATATATATTAAATACGTGGATATAATGTAAATGGACGATGTCATCGCTCTATCCACGTTATTTTATAAACAACGCATAGCAACTGAAAAATTGTATTCCGGCACTGCTGGGATCGAACCCCAGAACTCTCGATAACTAGTCGAGTGCGTTCGAATTTACGCTACAGCGCCAACAATTCTCAGCGCCGAGTTCTGGGGTTCGATCCTAGCAGTGCCGGAATACAATTTTTCAGTTGCTATGCGTTGTTTATAAAATAACGTGGATAGAGCGATGACATCGTCCATTTACATTATCTCCACGTATTTAATATATATTAACCATTTCTATCGCCCTTTGAATTTATCAGCTACAATTAAAATAGCTGTTGCGTTAAATGCCAGCAGATGACGACATCTCAGTTGCTGAGACCATCAATACGTATTCGTGTAGTCAGATGCTGACTGATAAACCACGCATGGCGCTGAGAATTGTTGGCGCTGTAGCGTAAATTCGAACGCACTCGACTAGTTATCGAGAGTTCTGGGGTTCGATCCCAGCAGTGCCGGAATACAATTTTTCAGTTGCTATGCGTTGTTTATAAAATAACGTGGATAGAGCGATGACATCGTCCATTTACAAAAGTGATGTACAATGCTTTTACAAGAAATGAAGATTTATCGATTGATGGGGAAAAGCTGGAGATAACCAATACCTTCATTTATCTTGGACAGCAGATATCAAGTAAAGGTCACATTGACGAAGAAATTATTCGGCGTATAAAACTTGCCTGGAGAGCTTTTGGAAGAAACAGCATAATTTTCAAGAGCAATATGCCATTATGTCTTAAAAGAAAAGTGTTTGATCAATGCATCCTTCCAGTGCTTACGTATGGTGCAGAGACGTGGACCTTAACTAAAAGAGATATACAAAAACTGCAGACAACTCAAAGAGGCATGGAGAGGTGCATGTTTCGTGTAACCAGGAGAGATAAGAACAGGAACTCGTGGATCAGAAAAATGACACGAGTGGAAGACATCATGATCAGAGTTAAATCCCTGAAATGGCAATGGGCTAGACATACTGCCAGAAGGACAGACCATCGATGGACAGCCGAAATTTAGACTGGATTCCAAGGAACAGGAAAAGACCCAGAAGAAGACCACGCGGGAGATGGGTGGATGAAATTCGAAAGTATGCTGGAGTAACATGGAGGAGACTGGCACAAGACAGACCGTTGTGGGAGAAACTTGGGGAGGCCTTCGTCCTGCAGTGGATTGATAATGGTTGACAATTATGATGATGTTCATTGTAATATCTAAGCAAGTTTTTACACACTTCAAAGTGGAGTTCTAGACTGATTCTTATGTTTTTGCACCAAGCAGGTATTCGGCCTACGTCTCTTTTTTCTTGCACCAATACTTGCTTTTTGCACCAAGCAAATATTCGGCCCACGTCTCCTTTTTTCTTGCACTAATACTTGCTTTTTGCACCAAGCAAGTATTCGGCCCACGTCTCTTTTTTTCTTGCACTAATACTCGCTTTTTGCACCAAGCAAGTGTTCGGCCCACGTCTCTTTTTTTCTTGCACTAATACTTGCTTTTTGCACCAAGCAAGTATTCGGCCCACGTCTCTTTTTTCTTGCACCAATACTCGCTTTTTGCACCAAGCAAGTGTTCGGCCCACGTCTTTTTTTTCTTGCACTAATACTTGCTTTTTGCACCAAACAAGTATTCGGCCCACGTCTCTTTTTTCTTGCACCAATACTCGCTTTTTGCACCAAGCAAGTTTTCGGCCCACGTCTTTTTTTTCTTGCACTAATACTTGCTTTTTGCACCAAGCAAGTATTCGGCCCACGTCTCTATTTTCTTGCACCAGTACTTGCTTTTTTGCACCAAGCAAGTATTCGGCCCACGTCTGTTTTTTTCCAATTAAAAGCTCACTTTCTTCATTTTACTTACACGAGCAAACCTAACAGCTTAACTAAATAAACGAAAATCAGCCGCTCACTATGGTACGCGAAAGCAAACTTCCTGCTGCTAAACAGAATGGCGACCAGCCCCGAAAGACAGTTTTACGCATGCGCTGTTCACCGCGTCTCTGCTCATTCGTTACTGTTCTCTGAAGCTTCGACAAGGTGATGAGTTGACTAGAGTCGCCTCTCCCACCGCGGTATTCAGCCATGACCACGATTCAGTGCGAACTCAACAATTGCAATGGCTCAAATTTGCATTCGGAAAATCTGGAGTCTGGCTACTAATAGCGATTTTCTTTCGGATTTTTTTTTCAATTAAAAAAAGAAACAATTTTCTTCTCACTTTCATGCGATTCTTGGCCCCGGATGCTCATGACGACCCGATGGCACTGATGAAATGTGCGTAACTACTTGATGCACTGATATCCTACGTACGCACGAAAAAAAAAACGAGCATACAAATGAACTTTTGTTCTCAAGAATATCTGTTCTGCTTTTGACGTAGAAATACGTCTTATGGTACGATACAGATTAGCGGTGGACGCGACATAATTGTGTTCAACTCGGACTAACTCCGGGGTTATCGGACGCGTGACAACGGCGCTAGTATCGTATGATAGCTCATAGATGACATTTTGTTACGATTAGAGGTGGCGGAGCCCGCGGATCAATGGCAGTTCGGACAGCTGATCGCCTAGTCGTCACCGTTCGTGACTGCCACGGAGGAACCTCTGGTTCGATCCCAGGCAGGTAAGAACGCTCGAACCACTAAATACCGCCGTGCGTCGGATGGACGCGTTAAGCCGTCGGACCGTGTGTAGTGGCCCCTCTCCGTCTTCCTCCCCCTTTCTACCTCGCTTCCGTGCCACTTTCCTATCTAGCACTTTACCCCAAATCTCCTAGCTTCCTATTTCTAAGGGTTGCTTAAGACCAGGGGTCAGATACTCCCTTCCTAAAACCCTCTACATACACTGTTAGAAATTGGTACTTAGAAATACGCAAACAGTACTCGTTTTTGAGTACATTCTGGGCTTGTAATAGCTCCGAGTACTTGCGTCTCATTTTTGGAAAAGACACGTACTCATTTTTGAGTACATACAGGGAATCAATTGTGAGTATATTTCAAATATATGTACTCAAAGAAATCCATATACACTATTTCAATATATGTGCTCTAACTTCATTCAGTGTCTGTGACCTTTCGGAGAGGGCGCAGAAACTGAAGGAAGTTAGAGCGATTCTGACAGGATAGTTTGTAAGTGAGAGATAGCACACTAGATGGCGCCACCGTACAGGTGCACGATTTTGTACATAGAAAGCAGAGAGAAATTAGGGTGGGGCTTAGGAACTTTAACCGGGGGATTCCTACCCGGGAGCCGACACTTAACGTGTTTGTCCGACGCACGGCGGACATTCAGCGATGGTTAGAAATTCACACTACCAGGCTAGGTTTGATTAGTTTTCTGAATTTTTAACCACTAAGCCATCACCGGCACGAATTCAAATTTGGAATACATGTACTCCATACATACTCATTTATTCATAGAATCAACTGGAAGTATATTATTCGATGGCACATTTGGGATAATAGATATACTTGTTGTCACATGCTGGGCAAATGGACCGCACAATTTTATGATAAATATAGTGACGAAGGGACAATATATTATCTATGAGATTGACACAAATATAGTTAATGTAAAAACGTATACAATGATACTTTATGCATAATTAAATTACTTGTGATCAGTGGCATTGCTGTACTATTTATTTATGTGTGTCACTTCAGACATTTATTAAACAATTTCTCTTGAAATCTATAATATCTAAAATGAAGTAATACGAGATTATATTTATATTTATTGAAGCAGTTATTTGTAAGTACGTCTGGTTACTTATATTTGAGCCAGTGGCGGCCCGTCAGATGAGGCAAGTGAGGCGCCGCCTCACCTGAAATTCCGCAGAATGAGAAGTGAAAGAAAAAAAAAACCTTCTGTCAGTAACAAAGATATAAGAACTTTGCAGGATAAATGAAACACTGAAATTCACATTGTGATTCATGAATGGTTAAAGAAAGGCTTTCGAGAAGAGGAATGAATCATTATTTTTGCAAAGCAGCTGCATGTTTTAAGCGCTTAGAGGCGACCGGCTGAATCGTCTCGATGAGAAGCCGGTTTTGGGAACTGGGGATCAGAGAAGAGCCCTACAGACTGAACCCCCACCCACACCCCCACGGTCCGAGGTCTACCTAAAGAGGTGCCGGACTTCCAGTAAGAGAAAGGAAATTTCTGAGGCGACCCTCCATTTCGCTTAAACTGGAATCGCATCTCCGCTGTTATTGGAGAACCCAAGGATTGTGTATCCAATGGGCGCGGGAAAATGAGCAGATGACCCTTGTGAAAAGTGGTTTCACAGGCGATGACGCCGTTCGCCTCTATACGCTTTGGAGTACGAAGATTTCTACGTAGCTTTAACTATTCGTCAGAGTGTATTTGAATCTAACTTTTTGTAGTGTGTTTTCAATCCTCTCTTCTGCGGGTGTTTGCTAGTTCATAGTAATGTTGAGTTTTTCTTTTTTCATTTTGTTATTGTTACTAAACAGCATATTTTGATTTTGGTTGGAAAATATGAATGGCCCAACAAGCGACGTGATTTGTGTTCTGCAAGAAATTCCTTTTAAACACTGGAAAGATTATGATAACAAGGATGTTCTCATATCTGGAAGACCGACACCTATAATAAGTTCAATATCTAAAGATAAGAAGTGCGGCAAATCGTTTTTTAGGTCTTTCAATAAATCATAGTACGAGATTTTTCCCTGGCTTTCTGATGCTATTACAAGCAAACTCTCTTTTGCTGGCCATGTTTACTTTTGAGCAATAAGAAAAATGTGTGGAACACAACGGGTTATTTTGATCTAAAAAACTTTTCTCGTAGTGCAAAATTGCACGAAAGCTCTAAAGAGCATAGAACTAACCACGTAGGTCTAAAACGAATGGAAAAAAACAAACACTATTCCTGATATGCTCAAAGAAAATGCTGCTCTTCATAAAGTCAAGTTTAATGAAAAGGTCAGACTAAATAGGCTTTTTATGGAACATATAATTGATTTAGTTGTCGTTCTAAGCAAGCAAGAACTGCCTTTTCGAGGACATGATGAAACTATTTCCTCATTAAATAAAGGTAATTTCAAGGAAATGTTCCAAATGTTACTTCGTAGGAGCACCCCAGAATTAAAAGCACATTTTGAAGAAATACGAAGCTTATTTTCTGGACAATCTAAAACGATACAGAATGATTTAATTGAGTGTATTCATGAATATATAAAAGTCCAAATAAATACCAGATTTGAAGATATGGGAAAGCTCGAGTTTCTGCAGCTAGTTGACAGCTCAAAATACCATAGTTATTCAGAGTCATTTCCATCCAGTGCCCTTAACACTCTCAAAAAAATTTATCCAAACATTTTTACAGACACACAACGACTAAAAAACGAATTAGATTTTTTATATAATGATCACAACTTCAGGGAACTCAGTTTTCAGAAAACCTTGAAAACAATGAAAGAAAACGAGCTGAAAGAGGTGTTACCAGAAGCCTACAAATTATTTTCTCTTGTATTGACACTGGCGTCAACAAGTTCTTCTGCTGAAAGGAATTTTTTCTTGTTTGAAGAGAATTAAGACTTACCTCCGTAATACAACGGCACAAGATCGTTTGTCTTCACTCGCTAAAATTTCAATCGAGAAAGAATTGCTGAACCATCTAATGTCCATTCAACCATTTTATGATCTGATCATAGACAAATTTGCAGCCAAAAAGGATCGCAGAATTGAACTTATTTATAAAAAATAAACTGAAAGCATTCTGTTCGAGACCAAAGCAAATTAATATCGTATTCCCCTGTTTTTAATTCCAGGTTTAAATTATTTTATACTTTTTTTATATAGAAATGTGCTTCCTTAGCTTGACTTCTGCTGTACATAGTTATCACGAGCCTGGACTTCAGTTTGTGACCCGTGCTAAATGCACCTTCACTAATATGCCAATCGAACTGTGACTTTTATTCAAGCTCAAGAAACACTTCGTGAGAAAAAAAATTATATTCAAATGATTTACTTTGAATTTTTTAAGAAGTGGATCTCCGATTGGCGTTGGGATGTGAGTGACGCATTGACTAGCTAAAGAAACCGCGCAAATTGCGTATTTTCGCTCAAGTGTATTACATAAAAGAATACTGGTGAAATATTTCTTTCTTTGTTGTAAAATTATCGAATAATTGTTTTCATAAAAATATTGTTGCAAAAGTAGCGTATATTACACACACACATATATAGAGAGGTATATGTACATTTTTCCTCTAAAATTTTTGGATTTTTTCGTGAAGAAAGACTCCCACGCCGTGTTTCATATATTTCTATAATTTTATTCCATTACTGTTTAATAATATTTGTATATAAGGGCTAAATGACATGGGATGGAGCCCTAAGTGATGGGGTTTACAGCTGTTAATAACAAGGCGCCGCTTACCCTGGACCAATGGCTTAACGAGACTTCCGAATCTCAGCGGATTTTAATGATTCAGCCGACTCGAACCCAGGACTTCAAAGATATCCAATGGGGGATACTGCCTTTGACATGAAACTTTTTGAAGGGGGGGGGTGTTCTGCACTTCTGCTGTATAACTGTGTATAAGTACATATAACAATTTGGGGGGGGCGCTTCGACAAATATTTTCCTATTGGTACGTACGCACATCTTGAATATTAATACAAAATGAAGCTAATTTAATAAAATGAAGAAAATGCAATAAATTATAGTTGTTTTAATAAAAATTTAATAAAGCAACTTCTTTGGCCGCTTTGCTTTACTTTCTCTTCTATTATCAAGAAATTACATTGCTTTCCGAGTTATATAAAAATCAAAGAATTTAAATAGGGAAATTATCTATAAAACGTACTTAGAAAAAGCTAACTGTCTCGCCTAATAAGGGGTGTGCAAACCACGACCCCCCCCCTGCTACGCCACTGATATATATATATATATATATTCGTATAACGTTATACGAATTTATATATTTTTCAATAACATACGTTTTACTGTTTTACATTTACATCAAGACCGTTCGCCTCACCAGCATTTTACACCACGAGCCGCCACTGATTTGAGCATGTCATGTACTCGTTTATGATACGATTGTACTTTAAAACAAGAAAGATGACACCGAATTTTCCGGTGTAATAAGCACATCTTTTGAATTCGTTCTGATGAAAATTTATAAAATCTATTCAAAGTGAATGGAACCGGTATGGAAAACAAATAGTATCTGACGGAAGAAAGAAGTTTTTCAATCGGGTTTTTAATCCCTCGGATATTGCTGTAAACGGAATCGTGAGCTTACGCCCTTTGGTTGTAGACTTGTGCGTTAAGAAAAACATGAATTTATATGAGAAACATTTCGCACCGGAAACGCTCTCCAACACAGAAATAATTTTTCAAATCGGACTTTTAGAAACAGAGATATCGACAACAATGAGATGTGGCTTTACGTCCCCTGGTGGGAAAACCATGCATTATTTTAGAAAGAAAGTATTCTCAAAAGATTTTCCCATATGAGCACTATTGATCCAAGAAAAAAAATTTAGTCGAGTTTTCTGGAGCCCAGATTTTGCTACAAATACATCAGAAGCAGAAATTAACACTGATGTCCCCTGGTGGCCAAACCAGTCTTTACCAAACATTAGAAATTAGGTGAAAAATATTTTCTGTCAGGTCTTGTATGCGATACAGGAAGAATTTTTCAAATCGGAGTTTTAGAAGCAGAAATAACGCAGAAAACGCAATTTACCTTTGTGCCCCTAATCGGAAAGTCTATGAATTACTTGAAAATTTTGAATTTATAGGAAAAACATTTCGCATCGAAAACACTATCCAACAAAGAAGGAATTTTTCAAATCGGACTCCTGGAAGTAGAGATATTGACACAAATAAGATATACATCTACGCCCCTGGCGTAGAAACCATGCATTATTTCAAGAAGAAAATGTTCTTAAAAGGTTTGTCGACATGATTACTATCGGTCAACGAAACACTTTTTTTTTTCATTAGAAGCTCATATTTTGATGCAAATACATCAGAAGCGGAAATTAGGGCTTACGCCACCTGGTGGCCTAACCATTTGTACAAAAATGAGAAATAATGTGCAAAGGATTTCCCATCAGGAGGTGTATCCGGTACAGAAAGATTTTTTCAAATCGGAGATTTAGAAGCAGAGATATACGGAGGAAAGCAATTTACCTTTACGACCCCTAGCGGAAAGTCTATGAATTAATTGAAAATTTTGAAATTATATGAAAAACATGTCACACTAGAAACACTATCCAAGAAAGAAGAAATTTTTCAAAGCGTACTCCTAGAAGTAGAGATATTGACAAAAATAAGATATACATCTACGCCCCTGGCGTACAAACCATGCATTACTTTAAGAAGAAAATATTTCTAAAAGGTTTGTCGACATGAGTTTTATCGGTCTACAAACAACGAATTTTTTCAATCGATAATTTAGAAGCTCATATTTTGCTGCAAATACATCAGAAGCGGAAATTAAGATTTGCGCCTCCTGGTGGACAAACCATTTTTTATAAAAATTAGAAATTATCTGCAAACGATTTCCCATTAGGAGCTGTGTCCGGTGCAGAAAGAATTTTTCCAATCGGAGATTTAGAAGTAGAGATATAGGGGGAAACGCAATATACCTCTACGCCCCCTAGCGGAAAGTCTAAGAATTACTTGAAATTTTTGAAATTATATGAAAACATGTCACCCTGGAAACACTATCCAACAAAGAAGCCGTCTCAACATTTACATCTCCTCTGAGGTCGGTACGTTCCATTTATTCCCCATTGAGAAAGGCAGGGAAACGAAATCGAAGGTTTCGGGACCGCCGACAACCATGCTTGAAGGAACTTCATGCATAAGAAAGAATTCTAATTAATTCCAGTCGATGTGTGGAAGAAGCATCGCACAGTTTGTTTCTAAACTCACAGCCAGGAGATTCATTTTTACGTTCGGACGCCAATATAGCGAACTTGTCCAAAATTTTGGCGGTGATGAATTTCGAATCCACATCTTCCTTCTGCAGAGTCGGACATTCTACTGACTGAGCTACACCGACGAAGGTTTATCGCTGCACATTGCCGTTTTGACATATACGTCACCTCTGAGGTAGATACGTCAACAGCCTCCTCCCCTTCTCCCCTTCAAAACTTTAACCATGTACTGTACATCTGGGTATTGAGTTCCCTAAATTCGGCACTTGTAAGTCATACTGTTTTTAAAATGATTGCGTAGTAAATCTATAAATTGGAAATGGATCTCTAACTAATCCATGCTCCCGTGTTTCATTCTTCATTTCGAGAAATTTATATTCAATTTTCTAAATGGAAATGGATTTCTAACCATCCACGCTCCCGTGTTTCATTCTTCATTTCTAGAAATTTATTTTCAGTTTTCTAAATGGAAATGGATTTCTAACAAATCCATGTTCCCGTGTTTCATTCTTCATTTCTAGAAATTTATATTCAGTTTTCTAAATGGAAATGGATTTCTAACCATCCACGCTCCCGTGTTTCATTCTTCATTTCTGGAAATTTATTTTCAGTTTTCTAAATGGAAATGGATTTCTAACCATCCACACTCCCGTGTTTCATTCTTCATTTCGAGAAATTTATATTCAGTTTTCTAAATGGAAATGGATTTCTAACCATCCACGCTCCCGTGTTTCATTCTTCATTTCGAGAAATTTATATTCAATTTTCTAAATGGAAATGGATTTCTAACCATTCACGCTCCCGTGTTTCATTCTTCATTTCTAGAAATTTATATTCAGTTTTCTAAATGGAAATGGATTTCTAACCATTCACGCTCCCGTGTTTCATTCTTCATTTCTAGAAATTTATATTCAGTTTTCTAAATGGAAATGGATTTCTAACCATCCACGCTCCCGTGTTTCATTCTTCATTTCTAGAAATTTATTTTCAGTTTTCTAAATGGAAATGGATTTCTAACCATCCACACTCCCGTGTTTCATTCTTCATTTCTAGAAATTTATATTCAGTTTTCTAAATGGAAATGGATTTCTAACCATCCACGCTCCCGTGTTTCATTCTTCATTTCTAGAAATTTATTTTCAGTTTTCTAAATGGAAATGGATTTCTAACCATTCACGCTCCCGTGTTTCATTCTTCATTTCTAGAAATTTATATTCAGTTTTCTAAATGGAAATGGATTTCTAACCATTCACGCTCCCGTGTTTCATTCTTCATTTCTAGAAATTTATATTCAGTTTTCTAAATGGAAATGGATTTCTAACCATCCACGCTCCCGTGTTTCATTCTTCATTTCTAGAAATTTATATTCAGTTTCTAAATGGAAATGGATTTCTAACCATCCACGCTCCCGTGTTTCATTCTTCATTTCGAGAAATGTATATTCAATTTTCTAAATGGAAATGGATTTCTAACCATTCACGCTCCCGTGTTTCATTCTTCATTTCTAGAAATTTATATTCAGTTTTCTAAATGGAAATGGATTTCTAACCATCCACGCTCCCATGTTTCATTCTTCATTTCTAGAAATTTATATTCAGTTTTCTAAATGGAAATGGATTTCTAACCATCCACGCTCCCGTGTTTCATTCTTCATTTCTAGAAATTTATATTCAGTTTTCTAAATGGAAATGGATTTCTAACAAATCCATGTTCCCGTGTTTCATTCTTCATTTCTAGAAATCCATATTCCATTTTCTAAAAGGAAATGGATTTCTAACCAATCCACGCTCTCGTGTTTCATTATTTATTTCTAGAAATTCATATTCAATTTTCTAAATGGAAATAGATTTCTAACCAATGCACGCTCCCGTGTTTCATTATTCATTTCTAGAAATTCATATTCAATTTTCTAAATGGAAATAGATTTCTAACCAATGCACGCTCCCGTGTTTCATTATTCATTTCTAGAAATTCATATTCAATTTTCTAAATGGAAATAGATTTCTAACCAATGCACTCTCCCGTGTTTCATTATTCATTTCTAGAAATTCATATTCAATTTTCTAAATGGAAATATATTTCTAACCAATCAACGCTCCCGTGTTTCATTATTCATTTCTAGAAATTCATATTCAATTTTCTAAATGGAAATAGATTTCTAACCAATCCACGCTCCCGTGTTTCATTATTCATTTCTAGAAATTCATATTCAATTTTCTAAATGGAAATAGATTTCTAACCGATCCACGCTCCCGTGTTTCATTATTCATTTCTACAAATTCATATTCAATTATCTAAATGCAAATAGATTTCTAACCAATGCACGCTCCCGTGTTTCATTCTTCATTTCTAGAAATTCATATTCAATTTTCTAAATGGAAATAGGTTTCTAACCAATTTACGCTCCCGTGTTTCATTATTCGTTTCTAGAAGTTTATATTGAATTTTCTACGCCCAAACAAATGCTGAGTAAACCTGTGAAAGCCTGAAGTGTAATATTCTGCTTTTTCTCCTCTTTTATTTACAGAAAACAAGTAATTCCAATGAAAACCCAGGCGTCTTGGGAAGGTGTAATAACGAAAACGATGGCATAATTTTGTCCTTGGGAAGACGTGAACTTGGAAGTAGGGAATTGAAATCAGGGTGGAGTCGAAAGGACAGGAGGAAGCGTTACGCCTGCCCGTGGATGGATGGATGGATGGAACAGGGAGATAGCCATTTGTTTCATCAACAAGCGAACGGTAATAGCGATCTTTATCCTTGACACACTTTCCGTCAAACGTTTTACCGCATCGTCATCCTTAAAAGAATTTTTGCATCTTAAAAACACAACAACGGAATTCACTCCACGACCACAGATGAGGAAAAAATGATTATCTGTAACAATTAAGAAATCAAAATAAACCCTGCCCTACGAACACTCATCGAAGGTTATTCTCACAAAGTCGTCTGCAATGGAAGGTTATCTCTGTAAAGTGCTTTACAATAACATTGAGAAACTGTTAGTTAGCCTCTGAACACAACAAAGCATTGGCAGTTTCTAGCATTTGCTTGTTGCGAGTAAATATCTATGAGTACATATCCCGATCCTTTCTCTAACAAGGCGGTTTCAGTTTCTAAATGCCTCTCAGTTGTTAATTTAAGATTTGAAACATTTCTTGTCGGAGGGGGGGGGGAAGCCATGAGTTATTCCCCTACGAGTTCAAAAGTTCTCACAAATTATACAGAGTTTTTACTTTTTCACACTTCCCGTTATAAGAAATTATAGTCAAACCCGCATATAACGAGAACGCATAATACGAAGTTCATATAAATCCCTAGAACTTCGTAATATTCTCTGTTGTTTATATATTTTAAGATAATACAACGTAGTTTGTCATAAATATTTATTTTTTCAAGTCAACCATAATTTCGCTGGGTATTAACCTAGCTTCAACAGGACAAATGGCACGTAAATATTCAAACTGTATATGATATCATAAATGGTGTTTACAGTCACGTGTTTTGGTTAGATGCTTCCACGCGCTTGATAGAAATGGGGTGGATGTCATGTCATTAACAAGTAGCGAAGACTTCTGATATATATATGGAAAGCTTCCAAAATATCAAGTTTGAAGGTTGAATCTGGCTTGTCAATAAGTTTTGCTTCTTCAAAGAGAAATCTGTGGTCCTTTTCAGGACAGTGTTTAGTCATCGGTGACTTCTTTAGGTCACAATTCCGAATGTAGGTCTTGTGCTCCTTCAATCGAAAACGCAAGCCTCTACGGGTCTGCCCTATATACGAAACGCCACATTCACATGGAATTTAAAAAATTCCCCACGAGTTTTTGTCTTCAGCATAGTCCTTTGATCCTAAAAATCTCATTTTGTTTATGGGTTTAAAAATCACCTTAAATTTAAAGGTTTTGAGAATTTTTGTAATTTTGAAGGCAATGTCACAGTCAATACCCAGCGAAACCATGGTCGGCTTGAGAAATAAAAAAAATAAAAATTTGTGACGACTACTTTGTATTATCTTAATCTATATATAATCGTCACAAGACTGTAGTCATTGAGATAAAGAGACTTACGCAAAGTTAATGATATCATACAAATTTTATTCTTTTAGAGAATTAAGGCTCTTTGTAATGCCTCACGATCCCACAGGCAAAAAAAAAGCAACTGCCTTATGAAAGAGACTAATGACCTTTTCCGGTTTATACGAAAGTACAGAACATAAATAAGCTAATTAAGAAGTAAAAATTAAGAATTGTGGCACAAAAAGTGTAAAATTACTTAAATTACTTACCCTTGAATATACACTGAAGAGCAATTGAATTAGAGACAGCTGACGTTTTGCAAATGCGGCGCTTCGGGCGGCCCTGTAAACGGAAACGACATGACGTATGCAGCGATCCGACAATATAAGGAGTGAAGCGACGGGAATCAGGAAGAGTCGGACGCAGTATGGGTAAGATGAAGGATCTAAGCGCGTTTGATCGTGGGCAACTTATCGGGGCCCGACGAATGGGTCACTCCATCTCGAAAGTCGTGCAGGCACTTGGATTTTCACGAGCCACTGTGTCACGGGTGCACCGTGAGTACATCGAATCCGATAAAACCATCCCTGCAAGGGCCAACTGCCATAGACAACAGCGTGTGGATGAGTGGGGTCATCGTCGGCTAGCTCGCATTGTATCAGCGGATAGACGGGCCACAGTGCAAGAAATCACTCGGCAATTTAACGCTGGTGCACAAAAACGTGTAAGCAGCCACACCATCCTGAACCATCTCCTCGCTATGGGGTACAGAAGCCATCGTCCCACAAGGGTACCGCTGCTGATCGCACATCACAAGTTGCAAAGATTAGCATGGGCGCGGGAACATCGCCATTTGACCCTAGACATGTGGGAAAATGTTGCGTGGACTGATGAGTCGAGACTCACATTGGTACATGCGGATGGCAGGATACGAGAACGGCGCAAACCACATGAAGCGATGGATCCTTCTTGCCAGCAGGGCACTCCTCAAGCTGGTGGAAGTGGCATTCTCGTCTGGGAACTGTTTACGTGGACTAAAATGGAACCCCTGATACGTGTGACATCGTCCCTCACAGGTCAACGTTACCGGGATATCCTGGACGACCATTTGCTCCCATTTGTGCGTCTTCAACATCCCACTGGGGACCTCATCCTGCAACAAGACAATGCAGCTCCCGAATTGTGTCCGAATGGTTGGATGAACACTCCACCGACGTGACCTTGCTTCCTTGGCCAGCTAGGTCACCTGACCTCAATCCGATCGAGCACATCTGGGATGCCATCGAGAGAGATGCTCGAGGCTCTGACCCTCCTCCATCAAATTTTCGTGAACTGTGGGAGCTTGTTCAGGGGTCGTGGGTCCGTGTGGCTTCCCAACGCTTCCGGTATCTTGTGGAGTTCATGCCGAGACGAATCGCCGCCGTCATCAGGGCGAAAGGTGGTGCTACACGTTACTAGACAGGTATCTCTAAATCAATTGCTCTTCAGTGTATACGGGTACAACTGTATTATGATCGTTCAAAAATTCAACTACCGGTTATTGGAATATTTTTATTAAAAAAATGTGAAAACCAGGTAAATTCCCAAGAGTCAACTATTGCAAATATTATATAAAACGTTAATGTTATATGAACGTCGTCAACACAGAATACCGCAGGAGTGCAGAATGAAAATCAAGCAAGCACAATGCGAATGAGTGTCAGACAGTGAACGCAGCAATACACAATGCACCAATTAAGTAATGAGACTGAATTTTTGTTAAGGAAAATGGAAAAGCAGAACTTATGTGAATACATTTTTAAGTACATTCCGCCTGTGTTGAAACAAGAAGTGAGACGATCAGCAAACGAAAGGAAGAACTTGCAGAGGTTATCTTTTGGTATGAAGTGAAGAGCTGATTTCACTGATTTCACTGATTTCACTTCAATGTCTTCAAGATCTTTTCCTTTTAAAGGCAGCTTTAATTTAGGGAATAGAAAATAGTCCCACGGTGACAAATCTGGAGAATGTGAGGATTGTTGAGTACACACACATGTTTTCGCACCATACATTGATGTACACTGACTGCTGTGCGTGCAGGTGCATTATCGGGAAGATGGGATCATTGTCTGTTTTGGTACTTAGGCCTGACACGAACAATCCTCTTCTACAATCGTTCCAAAATGGATGCGTAAAGCATAGACAGTGACAGTTGTACCTTCGGGAATGAACGCGTGATGCAGAATTCCCTAGCTATCGTAAAAGCACACAAGCGTCGCCTTGATTTTAGACTTTTGTAACCTGATTTTCTTTCCCATGGGTGACTCTGGCAACTTCCACTGAGCAGTATGAAGCCTCGTTGCATAATCATAACGGAAACATCCTGTCTCGTCACCCGCCATAATGATTCGGACAAAATTTTGCATTGTTTCTGAAGTCTCCAGAAAATCTTTTGAGTAATTCATGTTTCTGGTCTTCTGACGGCACTTCCGCTAAGCGTCCCCTATAGCATTTATCACAGCACTCTTCCTAAGCGCCCCTTGCATTAATCGCAGCACTACCTCTAAGCTGCCCTTGCGTTAATCACAGCACTTCCTGAATGCGCCTCTTGCATTACTCACAACACTTTTTGCAAGCACCGCTTGCACTAATCACAGCACTTCCTCTAAGTGCCCCTCTCATCAATCCCAGCCCTTCCTCTAAGAGCCCCTTGCTTTAATCACAGCACTTCTTCTAATCGCCCCTTGAGTTAAAGACAGTACTTCCTCAAAAAGCTCCTTGTATTAATCACAGTATTTCCTCTAAGCGTCCCTTACATTAATTGCAGCGCTTCCTCTTAGCACTCCATGCATCACTTGCAGCACTTCCTCGAACTGCTCCTTGCATTACTCACAGAACTTCCTCTAATCGCACCTTGCATCACTCACAGCACTTCCTCTAAGCTCTCCTTGCATCAATCACAGCACTTCCTCTAATTGCCCCTTGCATTAATGGCAGCATTACTTCTAAGCGCCCCTTACATTGATCACAGCACTTCCTGAAAGCTCCCCTTTCATCAATCGCAGCATTACTTCCAAGCGCCCCTTGCATTAATCACAGCACTTCCTGAAAGCGCCCCTTGCATTAATCACAGCACTTCCTGAAAGCGCCCCTTGCATTACTCACAACACTTTCTGTAAGTACCGCTTGCACTATTCACAGCACTTCCCGTAAACACCCTCGCAATAATTACAGCCCTTCCTGTGCATTAATCACAGTACTTCCTCTAACCGCTCCTTCCATTAATCACAGAATATCCTCTAAGCGCTCCTTGCGTTATTCAAAACATTTCCTCTAAGCGTCCCCTTGCATTAATCGCAGCAATTCTCCTAGGAGCCCCTTGCATTACTCACAGCACTTGTTGTAAGTAGCCCTTGCATTAATCAAAACACTTCCTCTAACAGCTCCTTGCATTAATTGCAGCAGTACCTCTAAGCAACCTTTGAATTAATCACAGTACTTCCTCTAAGCGCCCCTTGCATTAATCACAGAAATTCCTCTAAGCGTCCCTTGAGTTAATAACAGTACTTCCTCAAAAAGCTCCTTGCATTAATCACATTATTTCCTCTAAGCGCCCCTTACATTAATTGCAGCTCTTCCTCTTAGCGCTCCTCGCATCAATTGCAGCACTTCCTCGAACTGTTCCTTGCATCAATCACAGCAATGCCTCTAATTGCTCTTTGCATTAATTGCAGCAGTACCTCTAAGCACCCCTTGAATCAATCACAGAACTTCCTGTAAGCACCCCTCGCATTATTCACAGCCCATCCTGTGAGCACCCTTTGCATTAATCACAGTACTTTCTCTAACCGCTCCTTGCATTAATCACAGTACTTTCTCTAACCGCTCCTTGCATTAATCACAGTACTTTCTCTAACCGCTCCTTGCATTAATCACAGTACTTTCTCTAGCCGCTCCTTGCATTAATCACAGAACATCTTCTAAGCGCTCCTTGCGTTATTCAAAACACTTCCTCTAAGCGTCCCCTTGCATCAATCGCAGCAATTCTCCTAAGAGCCCCTTGCATTACTCACAGCACTTGTTGTAAGTAGCCCTTGCATTAATCAAAACACTTCCTCTAACAGCTCCTTGCATTAATTGCAGCAGTACCTCTAAGCAACCTTTGAATTAATCACAGTACTTCCTCTAAGCGCCCCTTGCATTAATCACCGAAATTCCTCTAAGCGTCCCTTGAGTTAATAACAGTACTTCCTCAAAAAGCTCCTTGCATTAATCACATTATTTCCTCTAAGCGCCCCTTACATTAATTGCAGCTCTTCCTCTTAGCGCTCCTCGCATCAATTGCGGTACTTCCTCGAACTGTTCCTTGCATTACTAACAGAACTTCCTCTAATCGCTCCTTGCATCACTCACAGCACTTCCTCTAAGCTCTCCTTGCATCAATCACAGCAATGCCTCTAAGCGCTCTTTGCATTAATTGCAGCAGTACCTCTAAGCACCCCTTGAATCAATCACAGAACTTCCTGTAAGCACCCCTCGCATTATTCACAGCCCTTAATGTGAGCACCCTTTGCATCAATCACAGTACTTCCTCTAACCGCTCCTTGTATTAATCACAGAACATCCTCTAAGCGCTCCTTGCGCTATTCAAAACACTGCCTCTAAGCGACCCCTTGCATTACTCACAGCACTTGTTGTAAGTAGCTCTTGCGTTAAGCACATGCTTCCTCTAACCGCTCCTTTCGTTAATCACAGAAGCCGCTGGTTGTGCCATGTTGCACATTTTGCCATTAGTTACAAATTTATTTTGACTAAAGTAATTGATATAGAATTGAGCTCGTCAGATCTTGCATCAGGTAACAAGAAATCTTCCAGCAAATGAAAATTGTTTCTGCTGTTCACCTCTTACTCAAAAATCACCTCCAAAGACTGCTTCACTCTTATGTTGCAGGAATATGCCCTAAAGATTTAGAACTTCTGGTGTTGAGAAGTGCCAGATTTTTGCTCCCGTACCATGAATAATTCATGGGGGGGGGAGAGAATTGAATGTTCTTGCAATTTCACCTCACCTCGTGAATTAATTTTTCGATAAACATATAGATTATAGGTATGAGTTAGAAATAAATTTTAGGAACAAATGATTTGTTTGTTCTTGCTTGACCTGGGTTCCTTATCTTTCATAGTGCCAGGAAATATGAATTGGGAGATACTCACTGCTTCCAACCTTAGAAGGAGGTGGTTAAGTTTAAATGAAAATGCGCAGTCCTATCAGAATACACTGAAGTGCCAGAAAAACAGGTACAGACGAGCTTATGCAAAATACATAGCAACGTCACCTATGCGCATACTCGGTTGCGTCCGTCAGTATGTATATAAAGCGATAGACATCCTTGCCCGCTGTCAGAGGTGCTTTCGGCATGAGAATGACAAGTAATAACGATTTAAGCGATTTTCAACGCTGTGTCACAGTTAACCCTCGTGAGATGGGCCATAGTATTTCGGAGGTAGGAACGAAGTTTGGATTTTCACGGACGACCATTGCAAGGGTGTACCGTGACTACAAGAATTCCGGCAAAACCTCCAACCTACGATACCAGTGTAGCCGTAAAAAGACATTAGGTGAACGTAACCATCGTCTGCTGTCAAGAATCGTTTCACGCGATAGGCGTGCAACACCCTCGTAAGTATCATCGGAATTCAATGCTGGAGCCTTAACAAGCATCAGCGTCCGGACCGTGCAACGTACCCTGCACGATATGGGCTTTGGGAGCCGACGCCCAACTCGAGTCTCCTAGACGGGTGCACGACACAGTGCTATGCACCTCGCTTGGGCACGGCAACACCGCTACTGGACACTTGATGACTGGAAACAAGTAGCCAGGTCTGACGAGTCGCGTTTTCAACTGTATCGGGCAGATGGAAGGATTCGTGTGTGGCGCAAACCCCATGAAGCAATGGAACCCGCCTGTCAAGAGGGAACTATGCCGGCTGGTGGGGTGTCCATAATGGTATGGGGTGTGTTTAGCTGAACTTCACTGGGACCCCTATAGCGTCTACAAACGTCTGTGATTGGCCAACGCTATGTGCGCATCCTTTCTGACGAGGTACACCCGTTCATATCCTGCATTCATGCTCATGGGTTGGGACTGTTCCAACAGGGCAATGCACCTGCCCACAAGTGTCCGGATGCCACATTATGGTTAGAGGAGCGTTCATCTGAGTTTGGGGTGTTGCCATTCCCACCGAAGTTCCCCAGATCTGAACGTGATAGAACACATTTGGTGATGCCATGCTACGCGCATTCGAACACAGGCATCCGAGACCTCGGGATACACCCGAATTGTGGAACGCTCTGCAGGAAGTATGGTGTGCGTTGCCTACAGCATATTTCCAGAAGCTAGTGGAGTCCATGCTCCGTCGTATTTCTGCAGTCCTGCGGTCCCGTGGGGGGACCTACCAAGTAATAATCTGGTGTACCAGTTTTTTCTGGTACTTCAGTGTAGTATAACTACCTAGCCAATAATGGGAATAACTACCCTTAGTCCGGAAGACAGTAGCGAGACGGCGCGGCATGGACGAAATGAGGCTCTAGAAAGTTTCCCGAGGCATACTAGCCCATTCGGAATACTACAAAGTACGGGGATCCGGGATATTACGTGGTTGTGAGTTGGTACGTCGAACATGTTGAACCAAGTAGTCACAGAAGTGCTCTATGGGTTTAGCTCGGGAGATTTTGCCAGCCACGGAAGAGCGGAGACATCGCTGTCGTGTACCTGGAACCAGCCACACATCCCCTGAGATCACCACCAGGGTTAACGTCCAACATGAAGGGATGCATGTAGTCAGCAAGGAGGAACTGCTAGCCACTGGCGTTCAGGGACCCACCCAGTGGTGCCAGTGTTCCCAGGTCATACCAAGAAAACATTCCCCAGACATGCGCAGTTCCACAGCCGGCCGTTGACCGACAAGCGTATCCAGGTGTTGGTTCTCGTGTGTCTGACGTCATATCCGCCACCGCTTGTCACTTCCTGTATTTAGCCGACAAGCGTGTCCGGGTGTTGGTTTTCGTGTGTCTGACGTCATATCCGCCACCGCTTGTCACTTCCTGTATTTAGCCGACAAGCGTGTCCGGGTGTTGGTTCTCGTGTGTCTGACGTCATATCCGCCACCGCCCGTCACTTCCTGTACTTGGCCGACAAGCGTGTCCGGGTGTTGGTTTTCGTGTGTCTGACGTCATATCCGCCACCGCTTGTCACTTCCTGTATTTAGCCGGCAAGCGTATCCGGGTGTTGGTTCTCGTGTGTCTGACGTCATATCCGCCACCGCCCGTCACTTCCTGTACTTGGCCGACAAGCGTGTCCGGATGTTGGTTCTCGTGTGTCTGACGTCATATCCGCCACCGCTTGTCACTTCCTGTATTTAGCCGACAAGCGTGTCCGGGTGTTGGTTCTCGTGTGTCTGACGTCATATCCGCCACCACCCGTCACTTCCTGTACTTGGCCGACAAGCGTGTCCGGGTGTTGGTTTTCGTGTGTCTGACGTCATATCCGCCACAGCTTGTCACTTCCTGTATTTAGCCGATAAGCGTGTCCGGGTATTGGTTCTCGTGTGTCTGACGTCATATCCGCCACCGCCCGTCACTTCTTGTACTTGGCCGACAAGCGTGTCCGGGTGTTGTTTCTCGTGTGTCTGACGTCATATCCGCCACCGCCCGTCACTTCCTGTACTTGGCCGACAAGCGTGTCCGGATGTTGGTTCTCGTGTGTCTGACGTCATATCCTCCACCGCCTGTCACTTCTGTTGAGTAGGAACCTGGATTCGTCAGAGAAGGCAACCTTTTTCCACTCTTCCACCGTCTAGTGACTGTAGCCCCATGCGAACTGCAGGCGTCGTTGCCGATGGACCTGGGTTAACATGGGCGCCTTGACGCAGCGTTGACTCCGAAGACCCATGCGTAACAGGGTTCGCTCTACTGTTATCAGGGAGATGTACCTGGGTGCTCCAGCGTTCATTTGCATGGTCAATTGCTGCACTGTCGCGCGTCGATTTCAGTTTACAAGTCGACGGAGGCCACGTTCTGCTCTGGAGCCGATGGCCTTTGGGGCTTCACAGTTATGACGTCAGGAGGTACTCGGTGTGCCAGCGGTCCTTTGTTGGTACACCCTTACTGCAGCACCTTGCGAACAGCCCACGAAGTCTGCTGTATTCTAAGATACTCCCACCCTTGGTGCGGTAACAGATGGGGATTCCTTTATGAACTCCCCTCAAATCACTACCTCTCCCCCCATTCTTCTGACGTTACGCACTATGGCTTATCTATCCTGGCCGGCGCTTATATCTCCATGTGGTGCACCTTGTCACGTGCACTCTGTGACGCACCTGGGCGGGGACACTGTGATTCCGGAGGTGGTCATATTATTCTAATACGACAGTGTACACTATCGCATTGGCTAATATACTGTAAAACATCACTTAATTACAGTATATCGCTGTAAATAAAAATGAATTCAAAACTGGGCTTGAGTGATGTGAAAGATTTGCAAATTAAGCACTTTTGAATATTATAAATGAAGCGTAAGCATTTTTAACGGTAAGACGAGAGGAAATTTGAATTTTTTTGTTTGTTTGTTTTCCGTTTAATGGTTAAGTACGTAATCTGTACTTCTAAAACTGATGAAAATGTTTCAGTCGTCCCGGTTTCTGAATGGTCTGAGGAGCTAGCTTCGGATCATTCGCCAGAGATGGGCCCGAATCCCCGATGCGGCGTGTGTGGTGTGTTTGTCCGGCGACTGCGGTTCTCTCCCTTACCTGGAACTCTTGGCCGCAAATTAAAGAACTGCTTATATCTCTCCGAGTTGCTCAAGGTGGTTGTTCGAACACCAAAAGAAAACAAGAAATGTTTAAATCACTAAAAAAAAACGGAAAAAAATATTGCAGTACTGAAAGCAATTTTTTGTTGTACGTCGTTCTAAGCATGAGTCTTGTTGAAGAGTGACTGTTATCTCCAAAGCAGCTCATGAATCTGAACCAAATGGAGCCCAAATTTTTTTCTGTGCTCTGCAAAGAGAGATGTTTACATAGCTGCCAGATTTTAAGAAAGCTAAGACAAAAAAAAAACCTTTCGCCCCCTTATCTCAGAAAGACCAACCGTAAACCTTCTAAAAGGATATAAGCACTTCTTCCTAGACCTTGGCCGCGGGTGGCCTAGTGGTCAGCGTTCGTGACTGCCATGGAGATAACTTCAGGTTCGATCCTGGGCGGGTACGAACTTTCTAACCACTAAATACCCGCCGTGCGTCCGATGGGCACGTTAAGCCGTCGGACCCCGGGTACTGGCCCCCGATAATAAATAAGGGCGTCTTCCTCCCCTTTCTACCTCGCTTCCGTGTCACTTTCCTATCGGGCATTCTAGTCCAAATCTCCTAGCTTCCTATTTCTAGGGGTTGTTTAAGACCTCGGGTCAAACGCTAAAATCCTCTACATATGATCTGATCTGATTCCAAGACCTTTATTCTCTGCTAATTGGCCTAAGTCATGATGGGCAAGGGCTAGTCCGCCCTGACACGGATATCATGCCACTGGGTAGACAAAAGTAACTCAAACATTTTCTTTCTCCCTTCTTAGGTTCGTCGCCATTGTTATACTCGGCCCTTTTAGAAGGTGATCAGTCAGAAAAGATTAGTGGCAATCATTTCCCTAAATGGCCTCATTAAAAAACAAAGCAAAGGGGAAAGACCCAAGGCATGATATTCCCTGTCAGTGACTTGATGACATGATATCATGCTACTGGGTAGAAACAAGTGACTCAGACATCTCTTTCCTTTCTTAGGTTCGTCACCCTTGTTATAGCCCTTTTAGCAGGTAATCAGTCCGAAAGGATTAGTGTCAATCACCCCTCTAAATGACCACTTTGAATAACAAAGTAAGGGGAAAGACCCAAGGCATGATAGTTAAGAGCTAGTCCTCCTGACACGGACATCATGTCACTGGGTAGAAACAAGTGACTCAAACATCTCTCTCTTTTCTTAGGTTCGTCGCCATTGTTATAGCCCTTTTAGCAGGTGATCAGTCCGAAAGGATTAGTGTCAATCATCCCACTAAATGACCACTTTGAATGACCTTGTTCTGTACCGACGGTAGGCAGAGAATTTCGTCGGAGCCCCATAAAGCAATGGACCAAGCTCGCCGTGTAAACACAACTCAGGATTCTGGAGGAGCTGTCATGGTGTGGAGCACGTTCTTTTGATATGGAACAAATCCCCTGACATTGTGGAAGGTCGGATGTCCTTCAAGGATTATATGAACGTTGTTTCCGATCAAGTCCATCCTGCAATGTTGACTTTTTATGCAGCAGGTGACGGCTGTTTCATGGACGCCAATGCAACTGTCCATCGCTCAAGATTCTTCAGCAGTGGTTCAGCGAACATGACAGCGACTTCTACCATCCTTCAGGGCCACGACAAAGCCCGGATCCGGATCCCATTGGAAATGTATGGGACATATTAGAAACACAGATCCAGGAGTAAAGTCCTCTTCTGTCCAATCTGAGCCAGTTCAAGGACAGTCTCGTGAACGCCTGTTGTGCTCCAGATGTAAATGCACTCCAACACCTAGGAATCTCTGCCAAACCACATACACAGTCGTATCAGAATAATGTGACCACCCCCGGAATCACAGTGTACCCGATAACGCGCGTCGCAGAGTGCGCGTAAAAGGGTCGACTACACGGAGATATAAGCGGCCGGCCAGGATGTATGATCCATAGTGCGTAACGTCAGCACGATGGCCATAGGTAGTGATTTGACTGGCGTTAAAAAAGGAATGATCATCGGCTACCGCGCCATAGGTGGAAGCATCGCAGAAACAGAAAACTTCGTGGGCTGTTCGCGAGATGCTGTAGTAAGGGTGTACCAAGAATGGACCGCTGGCACACAGAGTACCCCCAGACATCATAACTGTGGAACCCCAAAGGCCATCGACCCCAGAGGAGAACGTCGCCTGATAAAAGAGCAATCGACGCGCAACAATGCAGCAATTTACCACGAAATGAACGCAGAGACACCCAGGTACGTGTCCCAGATAACAGTAGCGTGAACCCTGTTATGCATGGGTCTTTGAAGTCTATGCTGGGTCAAGACGCTCATGTTAACCAAGGGGACTCGGCAAGGTGCAGTGGAAGAGTGGCTTTTTCCAAGGTGCAGTGGAAGGGTGGCTTTTTCCAAGGTGCAGCGGAAGAGTGGCTTTTACCAAGGTGCGAGAGTGGCTTTTACCAGTGTGAAGAGTGGCTTTTACCATAAGTAGCTTTCCGACCCACGTCGACCAGTGGAAGAGTGGCTTTTACCAAGGTGCAGTGGAAGAGTGGCTTTTACCAAGGTGCAGTGGAAGAGTGGAAAAAGGTTTCCTTTTCCGACGAATCGAGGTTTCAACTCCACATAAGCGACGGGCGGCGGCGGATACGGTGTCAAACACACGAGAGCCTACACCCTGGCACACTTGTCGGTCAAGTGGTGGAAGTGAGCAATGGCTCCGTTCTCCCTTGGCCGGCGAAATCGCCCGACCTCAATTCCATAGTGGGACTATTTGGATCTACAGGTTCGACGTGCCGACCCACAACCACGTCATCTCCGAGACCTCTGTGCTCTGCTGCAGTACGAATTGGCACGTGTACTTCGAGCAGTCTTCCACGGCCTCATTGAGTCCATGCCACGCCGTCTCTTCGCTGTCATCCAGGCCAAGAGTGGTTATTCCCATTATTAGGTAGGTGGTCGAATTATTCTCATAGGACCGTGTATATGCTGTAACTCAGGCTAAAAAAGGTCCACCCGGGATTGGGAATATCTTCTAATTCAGAGGTCAGTATGTGTACTTAATTTGGTATCTTTTAGAAAGCCATAACAAAAGTTCTGCAGACGTTAATCTAAAACGGAAGCTGAAGATGCAATCGGGAAAATAGTTGCACCATGTCAATGTCAGACTCTCAGCAACGCAGTGGTGTCAGAACGACGCGCTATCATTTGCTGTGTGGACGTGGGAGAGTTTGGAAATGGAAGCGTGCTGCTCTCCAGGTCGGGTTACGGCGTTAGACCAGCGCTCGTTCGTGAAAATAGAAACTCTGAGGGGAAATCTCCGACACAGATCCACACTGCTTTGCAAGAAGTTCATGGAAGCACAGTTCTTCTCATCGAAGCGCAATTTCTCTCTGGGCATCGTGCTTTTGGAAGGGCCCAAGCATCATCGAAGATGATCACAGCTTAGGTCGACCTCAAACGACGACAGACAAAACATCTGTCACCATTGTTGCAACGCTTCTCGGAGAGAATCACCGTTTGGCAGTCGAGAAGATTGCTCAGCAGGCAAATTTGTCCACCATATCTGTTCACCGGATTTTGACCGACTCACTGGGGGAAAAATCGCTGCGCGCTGGGTACCCCATCAAATCACCCCCGAGCAGAAGACAGAAAGAGTGAGCATCGCACAGGATCGCTTCCATAGGTTCGAAAAGAAGGGTGACACCTTCCTAAACAGAATTGTTGCAATTGATGAGACTTGGACCCGTGATTTTGAGCCGGAACTGACGTCACAATCAGCGGAATGGAGGTATCCAAGTTCCCGACGCCCCTCGAAGTGTCGTCGACAACAATCCAAAGTGAAGCAAATGATGATTTTTGCGTACACGGTGTTGTAGTCTCTGATCGAGTGCCGGTATGGCAAAATGTCAACGCACAATATTATCGTGACTTTCTGAGGATAAAGTAGAGACAGAAAATTCGTCAAAATCGCCCCAACTTGTTGGAAGCGGGAGCGATCTTCCTGCATGACAACGCATCGTGTCATGGTGCAGCTTTGGTACGGGGACTTTTGTCGAAATATGGCTGGGAAACTTTATCCCACCCACCATAAAGCCCTGATCTCAGTCCACTCGATTTTGATCTTTAAAGTTAAAAATCTTCTCCGTGGCATCTGCTACGAATCGCTGGAAGAACTGTCATTGGAGGTGACCTGAGTAATACGACAGCTGAGCAAAGATGGCGTTCTGCGGGGCATCCAGGACCTACCTCAGCGCTGGACGAACTGTCGTTGGACGTGACCCGCGTAATACAATACCTGAACGAATTGTCGTTGGACGTAACCCGAGTAATGGCATACTACGGGGCATCCGGGACCTACCTCAGCGCTGGACGAACTGCCTTTGGACGTGACCCGAGTAATACGACAGCTGAACAAAGATGGTGCACTACGGGGCATCCAGGACCTACCTCAGCGCTGGACGAATTGTCGTTGGACGTGACCCGAGTAGTACGACAGCTGAAGAAAGATGGCGCACTACGGGGCATCCAGGACCTGTCTCAGCGCTGGAAGAACTGTCATTGGACGTGACCCGAGTAATACGACAGCTGAACAAAGATGACGTACTACGGGGCATCCAGGACCTACCTCAGCGCTGGAAGAACTGACGTGACCCGAGTAATACGACAGCTGAACAAAGATGGCGTACTACAGGGCATCCAGGACCTACCTCAGCGCTGGACGAACTGTCGTTGGACGTGACCCGAGTAATACAATACCTGAACGAATTGTCGTTGGACGTAACCCGAGTAATGGCATACTACGGGGCATCCGGGACCTACCTCAGCGCTGGACGAACTGCCGTTGGACGTGACCCGAGTAATACGACAGCTGAACAAAGATGGTGCACTACGGGGCATCCAGGACCTACCTCAGCGCTGGACGAATTTGCCGTTGGACGTGACCCGAGTAGTACGACAGCTGAACAAATATGGCGTACTACGGGGCATCCAGGACCTATCTCAGCGCTGGACGAATTGTCGTTGGACGATACCCGAGTAGTACGACAGCTGAAGAAAGATGGCGCACTACGGGGCATCCAGGACCTGTCTCAGCGCTTGAAGAACTGACGTGACCCGAGTAATACGACAGCTGAACAAAGATGGCGTACTACGGGGCATCCAGGACCTACCTCAGCGCTTGACGAACTGTCATTGGAGGTGACCCGAGTAATACGACAGCTGAACAAAGATGACGTACTACGAGGCATCCAGGACCTACCTCAGCGCTGGAAGAACTGACGTGACCCGAGTAATACGACAGCTGAACAAAGATGGCGTACTACGGGGCATCCAGGACCTACCTCAGCGCTTGACGAACTGTCATTGGACGTGACCCAAGTAATACGACAGCTGAACAAAGATGACGTACTACGGGGCATCCATTACCTACCTCAGCGCTGGAAGAACTGACGTGACCCGAGTAATACGACAGCTGAACAAAGATGGCGTACTACAGGGCATCCAGGACCTACCTCAGCGCTGAACGAACTGTCGTTGGACGTGACCCGAGTAATACGACAGCTGAACAAAGATGGCGCACTACGGGGCAACCAGGACCTACCTCAGCGCTGGAAAGCTGTCATTAGCAGCAGAGGAAAGTACATTGAACGGCAATAAAGTACGTTTTCTCTGTTACTTCGCACTTTTTTCAAAAATGGATAGTTCGCAGAACTTTTGTTAGGGTCCCCGTATTATCAGTTTCTCTCTCTCTCTCTCTCTCTCTCTCTCTCTCTCTCTCTCTCTCTCTCTCTCTTTCTCTTCCCAAAGTCTTGCGCAAAAAATGTATTAAATTGAGTCAACAGTTAAGGACTTTTGAGTACTTGAACGTCCTTCTAGCCTTAATTGGCGTTTTTCTTGAATTCATTCATTATATTTCCTGATTGACACAAGGAAAAACCTTGGTTCAAATGCACATCTCTCACTGAATACCCCGACTTTGGCACATTTGCCATTAGAATAATAGCGAAGCGACCATTAAAAGAAAATTACATCAAGCCAAATATTAATAGACAATTGCACCATCCGAGACGGGTAAGAACAACTTCATCTGTATTTAACGACGTCGTCAAGCTGCCTGTTTCTTTCGTTTACCCTTTTATAAATTCTCTAACATTTTGTGGTTTTCTAAGAAAAGATAAAATAGCCAAGGATGTTTCTTTTGAAAGCAACGTCTTCTGCTCACAAAAGAAAGGATGTAAATGCCACAGGCTTGTTCTAATGAAGTTCGTAATCATTAAATTTCCGCTTGTGTTCACAATTAGAAGTGAAATATGCACTTCAGGGTGTTTCTGAATTTTCTAAAAGCGAGGTTTCACTTTTCTTCATCACTGTTAGACTGCCTTTAGCAATTTTGAAATCCTCGGTGTTTCCTAGAAATCATCTTTCAAGGTCAAGAATGCAAGGGAAAGGGGACTTTATAACATGTTGCAAGGGGCGTTTATTTTTCGCAGAAGAGAAAAACATGAAAAAATCATACACAACGAAAACCGCAATGTAAATTACAAATCAGCAATACATATCTTCGTGATTTTAAAACAGCTTCCTTCTATTTTTACCCTTTCCAACCCTAGGTTGAAGAAACGTATATGCTCCAACTTTGTCCGTCTGTCTGTCTCTCCGTGTGTCCGTCCGTCCGCACGATAATTTGGTTTAAAATAGTTCGATTTCGGTAAAATTTTAGTATGTGGTAGGGGACCATCTGGGGACGAACCCTATTGAAAATGGACGAAATGGGGTCAAAGGTCAGAACATCGGAGAGGGATCCATTTCATTGCCTTTATGCGTCATAACTTGCGTACAAATTTTTCGATTTCGATGAAATTTCAGTATGTGGTAGGGGACCACCTAGGAACGAACCCTGTTGAAAATGGACGAAATGGGGTCAAAGGTCAAGACATAGGATCGGGATCCATTGCATTGCCCTTATGCATCATAACTTACCTAAAAATGCTTCGATTGCGACAAAACTTTATCATGTTTTTCCGGTGGTATACTGAACCAATTCTGTTTAATATCATTGAAATTGGATTAAAGGTCAGGGCACAGGAGCGAGATTTATTCCTCAGCCATTATCCTCATAACTTGAGTAATGATTTCTGGTATGTTGGAAAGCGTATCGTAATCAATGCATTGCATGATTTTACTAACTTGTTTGATGGTAAACTCTTTAATTTACGCTGTAAAAGCTCTCAATGCACCTATTCGAGTCGGAGAGAAGAAACGATGAAGGAAGTGTCCGATACGGAAATTTAAAGGGACACTATGTCCTATTTAGAGTCATTTAATATTATTATTATTAATTAACTAATATTTTTAAAAAGTTATTTTTAAAAATGTAATAAATATTTATGAAATATTTAGAGTTAATTAAAATTGAAAGGGACACAGTGGCGTACTTTGACTCAAAAATAAAATCACGGGAAGGGATTTATGCTTTTGTTAAATCATTTATCCTCTGCGAAGAAAGTAGTGCTTCAGATAAATTCACTGGGAATACTTTATGCTTTTCTTAAATGGCTTATCCTTTTTTGAAGAAGGCAATGCTCAAAACAAAGTCATTGGAGTTGGTGTATACTTTGTTAAATGGTTTGTCCTTTGTCAAAAAGGCAGTGCCCAAGCTAAAGTCATTGGAGATGGTTTATGCTTTTGTTAAACTGTTTATCTTTTGCAAGAAGGCAATGCTCAAAATAAAATCCTTGAAGGTGGTTTATGCTTTTGTTAAATTATTTATCCTTTGTCGAGAAGGCAATGCTCAAAATAAAGTCATTGGAGGTGATTTATGCTTTTGTTAAATGGCTTGGCCGTTTTCAAGATGGCAATGCTCAAAATAAAGTCATTGGATGTTGTTTATGCTTTTCTTAAATGGTTTATCCTTTGTTAAGTAGGAAATGCTCAAAATAAAGTCATGGGAGGTGGTGTATACTCTGTTAAATGGCTTGTCCTTTGTCAAAAAGGCAGTCCTCTAGCTAAAGTCGTTGGAGGTGGTTTATGCTTTTGTTAAACTGTTTATCTTTTGCAAGAAGGCAATGCTTAAAATAAAATCCTTGAAGGTGCTTTATGCTTTTGTTAAATTATTTATCCTTTGTCGAGAAGGCAATGCTCAAAATAAAGTCATTGGAGGTGATTTATGCTTTTGTTAAATGGCTTGGCCGTTTTCAAGATGGCAATGCTCAAAATAAAGTCATTGGATGTTGTTTATGCTTTTCTTAAATGGTTTATCCTTTGTCAAGTAGGAAATGCTCAAAATAAAGTCATGGGAGGTGGTGTATACTCTGTTAAATGGCTTGTCCTTTGTCAAAAAGGCAGTCCTCTAGCTAAAGTCGTTGGAGGTGGTTTATGCTTTTGTTACAGTGGACCCCCCCCCCCATCCTAAAACCTGAAGAAAACTCTAAAATTTGTCCGCCATGTCGCGTATTGTATGAGGCAGCTAGGAATCACAGTTCGGCAGACTCACATGTTCTTTTACAGTTCAGTTTTTTTTTATTTATTTCTCATTTACGTTGTTTTTTCTTTCGGATGTTCTCTAAATTAATTAACAAAATTGCGGGATAATTGGGAAGTCGCTCCAATGCTCTTGAAGGCAAGAAACGCAATATTTTTGCCATTTTAAATTGTTTCTACCTGTGGGAAAATGTAGCACTCAATGGTTGCTCTGGAAATTGATAAGAGCAAAGCGATAGGCCCAGAAGAGGGCTTCTGGATTTCTTGATTAGGGGCCGATGTTACGACCCACCCCCGCCATTAATTTAGTAATTAATGGGCGTGGTTGATGTGTGAAATTAATTAAGTATTAATTATGTTCGAGGCTTGATTGGAGTTTAAAAGTGTAAACAGCAGATAAAGTTTTATCTGGGGGTTTGGAAAGAAAAGAGGCGACGAATTCTCTCTCTGGCTGGGTGGTCTCAGAATAGCTCTGTTAGGTCATAAATATCAGGGCGCAGCTGACGGGCAGCCTATGCAACACGGAAAGGGAAAGAGGAATACGTATCGAATGAGCCACTTGAGTAGGAATGAATGAAGATAGGGGACGAAAGGTTTAGCGAATAATCGTAAATTCGTCGATTGTTTGGGGCATTTTCGAGAACAATTGCTCTCTGTGTGGTCCGTGCAGAAAAATAAGAGTTCGCACTTGGCATGAACATAAGGAAGAAAGTTTAGTTGTCTGTGCGCTCTCCGATGTGAAAGGCTGGATGCCTTGGATCTGCAAAAAAATGAATTGGGAAAAATGAAGCAGCAAACCTCCCCGCATTTGGTAAGAAATGGAGACAACTCGAGGCAGCTGGAGATGCCAGTTTGCCATAAAGACAGCAGAATGCCTAAATCCGCGGGATAAAGCAGAAATTTCTAGGCTGGAGCGTAATGGAACTCAGCGACTGTTTGGCCTAATGAAAGCCAAGTTACAGGGGAATTAAGAAGTCTGCGAGTGGACAGTGGTCATTTCAATGAGAAGCGAAGCCAAGCAAAAGTCGGGTTCGGATGCCAACCACTGCAGTGTGGAATCGTCACCCCCATTCATCCCCTACTGTGGAGGAAGTGAAGAGATGCGCTTGTCTTACGGGGCGAAGCGAGGCCCCATGTGTGCGTGTTTTTTTTTTTTTTGTCGTGTGATATTATGTGATGCACAACGGATTTGCACAGCAAAGTCACGAAACTGTAAGTAGATGAATATTTCCTTTTTCTTTCTTCGCACATCTGCGAACTTGTGCCATCCAGACACCCAAAGCTGCATGGACATAGATGCAGTAATGCTGAGTGACTGAACCTCAGAGGAAATACCTGCACATACAGATTTCAATTTCTTACCGGGCCCATTTCCTGATTATTTTTTCATGAATAAGGGAGAAGGTGTGGCCACAAATTCCGCTGGGCGGGACAGTTTCTTTTAACTTTGGTTCAGGGCCAAAGCGAGCGGGCAAGGGATCTGCATGTGCATGCTTATTAGATTTAGTTAATTAACTTTGGCAGTATTTCGCACCTATAATCTTATACCGCAAATTAACGTGCTTGTGTATTTTGTGTCGCGAGTATTTTTAATGTGATCGTTTGCATATAATTTTTTTTTATTCTCTAAGCAATTGTATATGAATATCACCTGCAGCTCTATTTAGTGTGTAAACGAGTAGTATCTCTTGTTCAGATAGTCCGGTGGAGACTCAGTCGGCTGCGTTATCCGACAGTAAAGTGTGACACCGTATGCTGCCCACATATGAGGGGCAATTGTCTATGCGCCTAGAGAGCGCCGGATCTGTTTAAATCTCGCAGAACGTTATTAAATGTTGTGTTGTGTATTTGAGAATCATGTGTTATTTGCGAAAGTGAGTGTTGTACTGACTGGTTGGGGATTGAATGTACCGGAGTAAGATCCGGACCACTACACTCAGTCACGAATTGGTGATTGCGGGTGAACCTCATCACAACTCTGATCCCAAAGTATCATTTTTTTTTAGATTATTTTATTTTTTTATTTGTTGTTGTTATTTTGTTCACAAGGTGGATTCACCCAAGCCTTATGCTTCGGGTCATTCTTCAACTTTTCATTTTTTATGTTCTGGTGTGAATCTTTGAGTGCAGCAGTGCACCTGAGATTCTCACCTGGTGCCGTGGCCAACTAAATTGTACTTCAGGTCTCAAGCACCGTTACCGGCAGACTCGGCAGGAACACTGCTAGTGCCGTGTAACATTAATGGTGCCGTTGTCCCAGGATCGATACCTATATTTTGCAGCTAGCGGAACAACACTCATGTTCGTAAAATAAGTGCGAATTGACTGCCATTACTATTTTTATTTAGTTTTGTTCGGTGCGAATTTTGTATAATTTAGCATTAAGTAAGCCTTAAGCTGTTTTCTAAGAACTGCCATAATTTTAGTGGGTAAGAAAAACAAAATGGCTAACACGAAGAAATTGTCATCTGCGAGGCACGTGGTTTCAGATGTTTCTGATGGTCACTCTGACGGAGAACATGTGAGCACTGGGGCTGCAATTGTTCCGGAAGAGAGTACACCTGTTACAAGTACAGCGGGTACATCACAGCTGAGACAAACAGCTTTAGCCGCACCTATGGTTTACGGTGAGCAAATAGCGGGATGCATAAACATGTTGAGGCTATTTACAGGCACTGATCCGCTGTATCGTGCTAAACACTTTTTTCAGGATGTCGAAAGTGTAGCGATGGTGGGTAGATGGAGTGAGCAAACTAAACTCGCGATTGCAAAATCTAAATTTCGGGAGAGAGCTGCTGAATTTCTATCTGATAGCGATGAGCTGAGGGCAGAAACTGAACCCTTTGCAGCGCGAACCCGCATGATTGTGGATCCCTTACGAGTGCAGGGAAGCCAGGTCAAAAGTCCTCCAATCATTTCGCGGGCGTAGGAGCATCGAACGTGAGAGATCTGTGGAACTCGTGGATTCTCGAAGCTATGTCTCATATTTAAATTTTCTTTCCGCCTATCTCGACGGGTAGCAATGAACGTGTGATGAAATCCTTAAACTTTCCTTCCGCTCTCCGGGCACTTAAGTTCGGAATTAGGTGCCTTGCGACGGTGGGAAAGGGTTGAGTGTTTACAGTTAAAAAAAAAAAAAAAATGGAATGATTGGATGAATAAACTTCATCCAGTCATCCCTTTTTTTTTCTTTCATGGGGGATGGAATGTTACAGTGGACCCCCCCATCCTAAAACCTGAAGAAAACTCTAAAATTTGTCCGCCATGTCGCGTATTGTATGAGGCAGCTAGGAATCACAGTTCGGCAGACTCACATGTTCTTTTACAGTTCAGTTTTTTTTTATTTATTTCTCATTTACGTTGTTTTTTCTTTCGGATGTTCTCTAAATTAATTAACAAAATTGCGGGATAATTGGGAAGTCGCTCCAATGCTCTTGAAGGCAAGAAACGCAATATTTTTGCCATTTTAAATTGTTTCTACCTGTGGGAAAATGTAGCACTCAATGGTTGCTCTGGAAATTGATAAGAGCAAAGCGATAGGCCCAGAAGAGGGCTTCTGGATTTCTTGATTAGGGGCCGATGTTACGACCCACCCCCGCCATTAATTTAGTAATTAATGGGCGTGGTTGATGTGTGAAATTAATTAAGTATTAATTATGTTCGAGGCTTGATTGGAGTTTAAAAGTGTAAACAGCAGATAAAGTTTTATCTGGGGGTTTGGAAAAGAAAAGAGGCGACGAATTCTCTCTCTGGCTGGGTGGTCTCAGAATAGCTCTGTTAGGTCATAAATATCAGGGCGCAGCTGACGGGCAGCCTATGCAACACGGAAAGGGAAAGAGGAATACGTATCGAATGAGCCACTTGAGTAGGAATGAATGAAGATAGGGGACGAAAGGTTTAGCGAATAATCGTAAATTCGTCGATTGTTTGGGGCATTTTCGAGAACAATTGCTCTCTGTGTGGTCCGTGCAGAAAAATAAGAGTTCGCACTTGGCATGAACATAAGGAAGAAAGTTTAGTTGTCTGTGCGCTCTCCGATGTGAAAGGCTGGATGCCTTGGATCTGCAAAAAATGAATTGGGAAAAATGAAGCAGCAAACCTCCCCGCATTTGGTAAGAAATGGAGACAACTCGAGGCAGCTGGAGATGCCAGTTTGCCATAAAGACAGCAGAATGCCTAAATCCGCGGGATAAAGCAGAAATTTCTAGGCTGGAGCGTAATGGAACTCAGCGACTGTTTGGCCTAATGAAAGCCAAGTTACAGGGGAATTAAGAAGTCTGCGAGTGGACAGTGGTCATTTCAATGAGAAGCGAAGCCAAGCAAAAGTCGGGTTCAGATGCCAACCACTGCAGTGTGGAATCGTCACCCCCATTCATCCCCTACTGTGGAGGAAGTGAAGAGATGCGCTTGTCTTACGGGGCGAAGCGAGGCCCCATGTGTGCGTGTGTGTGGTCGCGTAAGCAGCGAAGCCACTACGTGTAAGTGCGACGGGATAAAAACATGTCGAAAGAAAAATATGAGCGTAAGAGCGGTGGCTTCGATACCTAACAAATATACAGGTGAAATGTTGAGTTGCCGATATACGCTTAAGGTAAAAGCACGTCTGATTTCGCTCGGCCGAGAAAATTAATCTTGGAAACCGCAACATCAGATGTGAGAGGGCCTATTTTGCTTAACGGCCACCTTCAAATCGTCACGAGAATAGATCAGTGTGCACTCTAATCATTGCAACAAAGTGCGGCGTGATATTACCATTTTTAATTGTGTGCTTCATTTACATCAAGCGTCAAAGTGAAGTGTTGAATCATCGGTGCTGCCACATGGTGCAAGTGTCTGTGTGCGTGTTTTTTTTTTTGTCGTGTGATATTATGTGATGCACAACGGATTTGCACAGCAAAGTCACGAAACTGTAAGTAGATGAATATTTCCTTTTTCTTTCTTCGCACATCTGCGAACTTGTGCCATCCAGACACCCAAAGCTGCATGGACATAGATGCAGTAATGCTGAGTGACTGAACCTCAGAGGAAATACCTGCACATACAGATTTCAATTTCTTACCGGGCCCATTTCCTGATTATTTTTTTTTTCATGAATAAGGGAGAAGGTGTGGCCACAAATTCCGCTGGGCGGGACAGTTTCTTTTAACTTTGGTTCAGGGCCAAAGCGAGCGGGCAAGGGATCTGCATGTGCATGCTTATTAGATTTAGTTAATTAACTTTGGCAGTATTTCGCACCTATAATCTTATACCGCAAATTAACGTGCTTGTGTATTTTGTGTCGCGAGTATTTTTAATGTGATCGTTTGCATATAATTTTTTTTTATTCTCTAAGCAATTGTATATGAATATCACCTGCAGCTCTATTTAGTGTGTAAACGAGTAGTATCTCTTGTTCAGATAGTCCGGTGGAGACTCAGTCGGCTGCGTTATCCGACAGTAAAGTGTGACACCGTATGCTGCCCACATATGAGGGGCAATTGTCTATGCGCCTAGAGAGCGCCGGATCTGTTTAAATCTCGCAGAACGTTATTAAATGTTGTGTTGTGTATTTGAGAATCATGTGTTATTTGCGAAAGTGAGTGTTGTACTGACTGGTTGGGGATTGAATGTACCGGAGTAAGATCCGGACCACTACACTCAGTCACGAATTGGTGATTGCGGGTGAACCTCATCACAACTCTGATCCCAAAGTATCATTTTTTTTTAGATTATTTTATTTTTTTTTATTTGTTGTTGTTATTTTGTTCACAAGGTGGATTCACCCAAGCCTTATGCTTCGGGTCATTCTTCAACTTTTCATTTTTTATGTTCTGGTGTGAATCTTTGAGTGCAGCAGTGCACCTGAGATTCTCACCTGGTGCCGTGGCCAACTAAATTGTACTTCAGGTCTCAAGCACCGTTACCGGCAGACTCGGCAGGAACACTGCTAGTGCCGTGTAACACTTTTGTTAAACTGTTTATCTTTTGCAAGAAGGCAATGCTTAAAATAAAATCCTTGAAAGTGCTTTATGCTTTTGTTAAATTATTTATCCTTTGTCGAGAAGACAATGCTCAAAATAAAGTCATTGGAGGTAGTTTATACTTTTGTTAAATGGCTTATCCTTTGTCAAAAAGGCAGTCCTCAAGCTGAAGTCATTGGAGGTGGTTTATGCTTTTATTAAATGGCTTATCCTTTGTCAAGAAAGCAATGCTCAAAATAAAGTCATGGGAGGTGGTGTATACTTTTATTAAATGGCTTGTCCTTTGTCAAGAAGGCAATGCTCAAAATAAAGTCATTGGAGGTGGTTTATGCTTTTGTTAAATGGTTTGGCCGTTTTCAAGATGGCAATGCTCAAAATAAAGTCATTGAAAGTAGTTTGTGCTTTTGTTAAATGGTTTATCCTTTTTCAAGAAGGCAATGTCCAAAATAAATTCATTGGAGTTCGTTTATGCTTTTTTTGAAATACTTTATCCATTGTAAAGAAGACAGAGTTCAAAATAGTAATAGGTTCATTGGCGGTGGTTTATCCTTTTGTTAAATGATTTATGCATGGTAAGAAGACGAAATATTATGGATCTCCGTTTTTGTAATTCAATCTTTTTCAATAAAATAAATAAACAAAAACACATGGGATTAATAGACGCAGAACTAAGGTGCCAGTCGGCGGAAAAACGGATGGACAGATTGTTTACATACTTGTTTTTTAAAAAATATGTACTAAAAAAAATCGTGGAACTGAAACTTTTCTGTAGCTTCTTTTCCCATCACACATGTACTCTAAAAGCTTATATTGAAAGCGAAACAGACATTCAAATACATGTTACTGTGTGAAAACACAAGTTTGTCCGTGTCCCCTCGCTCCGGAGTAAGTCGCTCTCCCAACTGAGCTACGCGGACAGATGTCTCGCTGCAGATTTGTCGTCTTGACACATGTTTCCACCTCTGAAGTACGTCACAACCGGCAGATGAATAAACTAAACTAGATGACGGAAAAGCAGCCATTCTAGAGGACTTGGGGCCCCTTTTCACAGCCATAGCAATAGTTCTTATGCATGTACATTAATAAGAGAAAGCAAGTGAAATATCAGTTGAATAAATGAAAGTTTTATATCAATGAGGCGGTATACCTAGGTATATTACACTTGTTTGCCCATAATTCCGCATCCTTCGGAATATGATGAGCTAAAAGGTGTTCTTAAAGGTGTTCTGCCGGGAACGATAAAACAAAGAGACCTGTGTCATTTTTTATAACAGATTAAAAAGACTTTTATTATGTGCAAAACATTGTGACATTGTGTTAAGTGCGGTTTTGTTTTATACTCAAGAGTAAACAATTTAAGTAATTTTATTCTTTTTGCGCCATAATTCTTAATTGTTACTTCTTTAATAACTTACTTATGTTCTGTATTCTCGTATAAATCAGAAAAGGTCATTAGACAATGTCACACAACAGTTATGTATTTTGTATGTGTGATCGTGAGGCATTTCAAAGAGTCTGGCGTTATTTCTCTAAAAGAATAAAATTTGCACAATATGATTAACTTTGGCGTAAGTGCTTTGCAATACTTTGTAATTGGTACAAAACTAGGGCAGTCATTTTTTTTGTATTCACGAATGAATAATAACGTGTGCATTTGTGTTACGCGCAATAAAGAGTAACACTTCTGGTTTTACGAAACGAAAAAGAACTATAGGTTTCAAAGAATTTGACTTCTTAAAACGCCCGTAAAACCTAGTTAATAGTATGGAATTTAAAAATTTCAGTGTTTGAAAACAAATAGGTTTCCGCAAAAGAGCCTGGAGGATAATTTTGAGGGGGGGCGAATTTTTCAGGTACACCACTGACGTAAACATTATGAATATGACAACGGTAAAATAAAAACTATTAAAAATGGTTAGGCATAAGGCCTGGTAATTAATATTTTATGCGAAGTAAAAGAGCAATATTAATAACTTGACATGTTATGTAAATATTTAGTTCCTAAGTAAAAGCGCAGCGTTATTAAAAAATTCCACCTTATCGTCCTTTTCCGAACATAGTATGAGTCATGCTGTAATTCCTTTGCTTCGTCCAACACCGTAGTTTTAAGAAATGTAAGTCATTTATTTTGTATTCACAATGAACTTTTATTTCCCCACATTAAAGTACGATTCTCGCATGGCTTACATTGAACATTTTCTCTGTTAAGTTCTTATTACAGGGCCAAGAAACGGCAATTTTTACACGACCCTGTAAACTTTTGTGGACGAACCCGCACCAAGCACGTCATTTTTTGTAAGCGGTGTGTTATCCTCATCTATGTATAATCTGCAGACCTAAAATTTATAACTTTTATGACAAATAATCCCTGGATTATATGTCGAAAAATTCAGTACCTCTGTTCTAGATTCCAAGAGACAACCTTTCTAGGGCACTAAAAGTGAAGTATCATTGTTAGAGTTTTGCTGCTTTGTTAGACAGCAAAAAGGGGGGGGCGTTCTTCTGGTGCAATAAACATTTTGTGAATTTTTGTTGTGCACGTGCTCGAAAATTTCGTGACTCGTTGCGAAAGACTCCGCCGTAAATCTTCTAGTCGAGAAGACAAACTCTATTATTTAACGAGCTTTAACCTTGATAAGGGAAAAAAATAGATGTGTTAATGATGCGGATCGGTGTGGTCATTAATTAGATTCATCGGAAGACATCTCAACGTTCCGTTTTTATGTACCGATTGATCAGTTCGAAATAAAATGGGGAAAACCCGATGTAAATAATCGCTCCTTGTGTAGGAACAGGGGTGGAAGGACTCTCTCTTCCAACTCCTCCCTTCCCTGGGGTTATTGAGGAACATGTGACGTGGCATCACCCCACCTGGCTACGCCAACCCATCTTATCCATACGACCTTGATCTAGTTCCTGGCTGCAACAACCTGCAAGGTCGTCTATTCTTCAAATACCATAGGCTCTTCAAATGCAAAAAGTGAAAGAATAAGAAAAACGCAGGTGCAATTAGATGAACCGCTCAATTTTGTTTTTTTCCTTTTGCCTTGCTTAATCCCATTTTTCCCCCTCTTTCTTTCAATAATGATAGTAATATTATTAAACGCATGCCCCCCCCCTTTTTTTTTTCTCTTTTGAAGCACTGAAAAAAGATTATTTGCCCTAGTTCGGCGTTAAACGAAACAACGACAAGCAGCATTTTTTTACCATTTTTTACTCCTGTTTTAAGTAGAATGGTTGTTGCGGCTTACATTGTGAAAATTCCTTCAGATCAACATCATCATCAACAACAATCGTTCTCAATCAATTGTTGGATGAAGGTCTCCAGTATGTTCTAAACTTTCTGTCTTGAGCAATTCTCTTCAATGTTGTTACGGCATTCTTCCGAATTTTCATCTATATCTCCCTTGTGGTCTTTTTCTGGGTCTTTTCCTATCCATTGGAATCAATTCTAGTATTGCAGACATCATCATCATCAACGATTGTCAATTCACTGCTGGATGAAAGTCACCCCAAGTCGCTTCTGTTTTGATGTCACTCCAATATGCTTTCGAATTTCATCCACTGATATCTCCCACAGTTTTCTGGGTCTTTTCCCGTACACTGGAATTCGTTCCATCATTTCAGGCATCATCATAAACTATTGTCATCCACTTTTGGATGAAGGTCTCCCTAAGTTGTTTTCACAACGCTCTGCTTTGATATCACTCCAATATACTTTCGAATTTCATCCACTCATCTCCATCGGGGTCTTCTTCTGTTTGTTTGTTTTTGTTTTCCTGTCACATGATATCCAGACTACTATTTCAGTCATCATCATTAACAGTTCTCAAATCACTGCTGAATGAAAGTCTCCCTATCGCTTTTCCACAACTCTCTTTCTTGAAAAGTTCTCTTTCATGTCACTCCGAATTTCATCCACACATCTGCCTTGTGGTCTTCGTCTCGGTTTTTTCTGTCTCTTTGTATCCATTCTAAAATTTTTCTTTTAATCTTTTTAGAATCTCTTAATCTTCAGTTCCAATATGCCCAGTCCATCGCCACTTAAGGGTCTGCACTTTTATCATGATGTCATCCACCCTTGCCATTTCCTGATCGACGAATTTATAACCAGAAAATATTAATACAAGTCTTAACGAATAAGTAATGATACTAACAACATAGGTGTGAGAACTTCCTATCTTTTCTTTTTACACTAATTACACCAAGCATGCACCTCTCCATGCTTGTTTCAGTAATTTGCAGCCTTTGGATGTCTTTTTTTATTTAAGGTCCATGTCTCTTATCCATAAGTAACAACTGAAACGATGTATTTATTGAACACTCTTCCTTTAAAACATACTAGTAAATTGCTCTTGAAAATTGTACTGTTTCTTCTAAATGCACTCCTCCAACCAAGCTTTATACATCCATTAATCTCTTGCCGGTGTGACCCATTCATGATATAGGTTGTCCAAGGTATATGTAAGCATCAGAGATGGGTAGACCGATTCTTTTGTGAGAATAGATTCTTTCGATTCGTCTCATTTAAAGGATTCGTTCAGACCAATTCGTTCGTTTCGGTCGTTTGATTCTTCTGGTTTAGAAAACAATTTGTGTCTAGGGAATCGACTCTGAGTCGAATCATTTCGTTCGTTTCGGTCAGTAATTATTCCGGTTTAGAGAACTAATTTGTATTTAGAGAAACGATTCTGAATCGGATCCTTTCGTTCGTTGATATTTTAAGTTTAAATCTGTTTTTAATTCGTTATGGAAAATTTATTCCTCGGCTTTCTTATAGGTTCCTTTTTTGAATAAGATAAAATGCGCATGAATTTTGCTGTCCTTTAAATTCATCTTTAACTCCAGTTCTTTACTCTTATCTGTAAGTTTCTGAATCATAAGCACACCGGACAAGAAATAAGTCACCCCTAACAGAAATGATAGTAGGAAGTTACTGGTTGCACAGAGGGCGCCGTGATAGCATTGTTGGGAGATAAATAGTCCTGGCGTGGTTTACAGGATCATTTCTGTCTCGTGCAGTGGTGAAGAGCAATATGTGTGTTGAATTTAATCTGCAATATGGGTCGTACGTGGCATAAAGGAGCTATGGTGTTTGGCCGTGCCAACGGACACTAAGTGAATGAAGTTGCCCAATTTGTTGGGGTGTCGAAGCATCCTGTCCAGCGGGTCTACAAACAGTTGTGTAGTTAGCAGTCAACTGAAAATCGGCGACGTAACTGTGTCCGGAAAACAATTCTTGCCAACAGGGACCGTCGCCATGTTTCACGCCTAGTAACTGTGAATCGGTTTCAAACCAGGTAACAATTGCACCAAACAGTCAAAGTCCACTCCCACCAATTTCCGAAAGGACATTGCGACGAGAACTCCATGCGATGGACATCTGGAGTAGAGTTCCACAGGAGAGGCCTCTTTTAACAGCAATGCACAAAGTTGCACGTTATCAATATGCTCATAGGCACTAAAACTTTACTGTGGTGGATTGGAAACTAGTAATTTGGTCTGATGAGTCTCGTTTTTACTTGTACTCCAATGATGGTAGGCGACGAGTGCATCGCAGGCTTGATGAAACCTTGAATGCCGATTGTGTCGAAGGTGTTTTTCAAGCTGGAGGGGATTCTACGATGTTTTCGGGATGTTTTTCGTACCGCGAAATAGGCCCTCTAGTTGGAATCACGATGAATTTGAACCAACATGCGTACCACCGCAGTCTGAATGACGAAATGTTGCCCTACATTTCCAGGAGCAGCATCACAATGCCACTTCTGTCTTCAAAGACGACAATTGCCGTGTTCACAGGGCTGAAAATGTGTCTGACGACGAACAGTCAGCAACACTATCTCATCTCGTCTAGCCTGCCAAATCCCCAGATTTGAATCCTATTGAAAATCTGTGGAATCATTTGGAACAGAAGGTGAAATTCCGGAATAGACACCCACGCACTCTGGTGGTACTTCGGGACCAATTGGCGCACGAGTGGCTGCAAATCGATGTTCAATACATCCACAACCTCGTGGAGTCTCTACCACTCTGCATTATCAAAGCAAGATGCGCCGTCATCAGTTATTAGGTAGGTTCTGCGTCGGGTGACTAATTTTTGGTCATGTGTGCTTACTCTGCAGTTCTGAGAGCATGTTTGCAAATATAACTACACTGGCGGAAAGTGAAAAAAGAACACCAAGAAGAAATTGACGGACGATCATGAAATTTACATATGTTAATTCGGTCGAGTTTACGTAGGTGTGATATTAATTTCGGGACCAACCGGTGAGCGCTTACACCACAACACGGCATAATATGCAAATTATCGTCGGTGGTGTTTAAGGAGTACGGCGAAGTGAATGTAATCAGTCGTCGGCGTACGGACACGTGCGAAGTCCCTGAAGAAGCTGAAATGACTGGACATGGAAGACGTGTACGATTTCAGTAGTTATCGGATTTTGAGCGAGGTCGTCTAGTCGGACTCCACGAGGCCGGGTGATCGTATCGTCGTATAGCGGAGCGAATTGGACGGGAAGTATCGGTGGTGGTACGATGGTGGCGTAGATGGTCAGAGGAGCATTCCCACGCGAGAAGACGTGGAACCGGGAGTCACAGACGGACTGATGAGCGGACCGATCGACGCATAAGAACAGCGGCGTTGTCAAGCAGAACATCCACTGCGACGCAAATCCGAGCTGCCGTTGCACCTGAGGTGACTGTGCGAACAATCCGCAACCGTCTACTGGATGCAGGACTACGTGCACGTGTGCTTCTCGCATGTGTACCTCTAACTCCAGCCCACCGTCAGGAACGGCTGCAGTGGTGTCGTCAACGTCTGCACTGGAGAACGCAATGGCGATCTGTCGTGTTCAGCGATTAAAGCAGATTCTGCTTGGGAGCCTCCGATGGCCTTATGCGTGCTCCCAGACGCACAGGGGAGCGTCCCCACACTTCTTGCATCCGCCAGCAACACACACGGGCCTACACCTGGTCTCCTGGTGTGGGGAGCGATCAGCTATCACTCCTGTACACAACTAGAGTTTGTACAGGGTACGTTAAACAGCACCTCCTACATCAACAACATCATTCAGCCCGTTTTTGTGCCATTTGTAAGGTCGGTCCATCGTGGTGTTTTCCAGCAAGATAACGTACGCCCACACGCTGCACGTGCAACGCAACATGCACTTCAGGGTGTGAGGCAACTTCCGTGGCCTGCACGTTCACCGGATTTGTCCCCCATTGAGCACGTGTCAGATTTTATTGGACAACGACTTATCCGGTCTCCACGGCCAGCCACGACCATCCCCAATTTACGCGTCCAGGTTGAGGATGCTTGGAACTCAATACCCCAAACTTACATCCAACATCTGTACGACAGACTCCATGCCAGAATTGCACAGTGTGACGCAGTTCATGGTGGTTAAACCTCGTACTAAGCATGTTACATGGAAATGTTATTTTTCAGTTTACCAGCAAGTACAGCTGTATTTTGCCATAATGTTTTGATCACGTTATCCTCTGTATTCCGTTATTATGCTGTATAAATTTCGTTGGTATCAAACGTCTCTTTCTTGGTGTTCTTTTTTCACTTTCCGCCAGTGTATGTCGTCAGTAAAACGTAGATGGGTTAAACTACGTATCTGTCCTTCCATTTACTAGTCAGTGAATTAAACCAGCTAAGAAAAGAACAGGTAGAACCTTACGCAAGTTCTTTGCTTTATCAGAAGAACTTTCTATATCTTTCCTCTTCTACTCTCCAATGTAAAATGCAAATGTAAAGATAAACAGATTGACTGCCGAATGAACTAAAGAAAAGGTATTTTTGAAACCTTTTGCACATAACTAACTAACAGTGGGAAACGCGGCTAAAATACGTTGCATTTATAGATGTTAAAGGCATAGGTGTAACCACTGGGGGGTCGGGGGATCAGGACCCTCTTAGATTTTCGGAGTCGGGGATCCCCAATGTAAAGGACCCGCCAAATTTTTCGGGAATTTAATAATGAACACTTTTTTTATGATGTGAACCAATTGAATATAATAATATAAGATTGTAATTTTTCGTAGAATGCAAACACGTGTATTATGTGTACTTAGTAGAACAGCGATATCAATTCCTAATAAGCAAAGTCAGTTCTACAGCTTTGTAATTTACATTTCCGCCATATCTATCACAGTTTTACAGTTGTGTTCGCTAAGTTCCACAATTCGTCAACAGAGGCGCCTATGTCGTGCCTGTTAGATCGTGCCTCAGCAACTGTTTTGCTCTTTCGTGTGTCTGTGTACAGGAGAGGAGGTTCCGAACACTATCTTATACAGTATGTATATAATGTAGACATATGTATACATGCAATGTATGTATGTGTGATCTGACCCCACCCCCCGATTTTGAAACATGATTCCGCCATTGGTTAGAGGGACTAATCATGGTCGTGTAGAATACAAGGCCATGACATTAGAGAGGTGAGTTCCCTCTTTTAGTGACGTCATCGGTAACCGAGGCTTCCGATTGGTTTCCAACGCTGTCTTGTGTGACGTCAAACACGACACCGACGTATCAGTACGTGAAACATGTGAGTGACGTCACGAACGGAGGGAACTCATCCCTTTAATGTCAAGAACTTGTACTATCTAGACGCCGCAGGGACGTATATATAATTTTTTTCGGAGGGGAGGGGCAACGAAAAATAGAAGTTTTTGAAATCCACCAGAACAAAATAAAAGTTAATGAAAAATAGAAGAAAAAAATAAAGAACTTTTTTCTAATGTAAGTCACATTTTGACTCAAAAGATTAAAAAATGAAACACTTTGGGGGGGCAAGTCTCCCTTGCCCTCCCCCTCTAAATACGCCCCTGCTACACGTGGTCTTGGACTAATGGCCACTAGGCTGAATATGTTGAACGATCAAAAATTTCGATTTTACGTATATGTTTAAAGATGAGGGTTTTTGAGAGAAACCTCGAGCTTCCAAGGGAGTTCAGTGGTCTGACGAACTGCTTCTTACCACTCCTCAAAGATGGGCCCGGTTTCAAGCCCCGGATGAGGCTTGATTGGTGTGTTTATCTAAAGGCTCTGGCTCTCTCCGTTCTGTGGAACCTGTAGCTACAAATTAGGGACGGGCGTCTGCTTACAGCTCGAAATAGTTGCTGATGTAGTTAAATCCCGAAAACGAAATCGTGGAACAAATAAATACAAATTTTGAAACACAGCAGAAATTTTCGAACAGAGGCGCCTATGTCGTGCCCGTTAGATCGCGCTTCAGCAACTGGTTTGCTCCTGCGTGCGTGTGAGTGTGTGTGTGCGTGTGTAGGGAGGGGGTCCCAAACTCTATCGTGTACAGTATGTACATAATATTATATATATATATATATATATATATATATATATATATATACCTATAATATGTGTATGCGCGACTGTGATCGGCACCAGGAGACCTGTTCTCTGCCAATAGATTCTGCCCCACGCAATGACAGCACCTCCAGAAAGTTAAGTTGTGCTTAAAACGCAAGTTGGGTCTATTGTTTCATGGTGCTCCGGCCAAACCTTCCGCAACTGTCAGTACAGAACAAAGTGAAACGCGACTCGTCGGATCACATGACTTTTTTAAATGTTCAGTAAACGAACTTTTCGGTACACACAGTATTCCACTCTCCTTTTGTTTTTTCTCGAGCAATTTTCTGCTTAGTATTACAGTCATTTGCAAAATTTTAAGACCATCTTTTGCTTAATACAGACATTTAACGTGGACCAGGAAATTCAAACAAAGGTCTTCGCTCTTTCCACGTTCATAAGTGAGTCACGGAAAAATTCTCATTGGCCGCCACCGGGAGTCGAACCCAGGGTCTTCCAGTTACGCGCCGGATGTGCTTCCGCTACACCACAGCGGCCACGAATTCCTCCAGACTCACACACGCTAACTGCCAAGTCAAGTTGGCAGGTTGCTTCTTGGAGCCCTGCACAATGCTGGGGATTCACCAAAGATGGTAAGCAGCAACTGAAGAAATAATTAGAAGGCGAATGAATAATTAATACAGACATTTAACGTGGACCAGGAAATTCAGACAAAGGTCTTCCCTCTTTCCACGTTCATAAGTGAATCACGGAGAAATTCTCATTGGCCGCCACAGGGAGTCGAACCCAGCGTCTTCCAGTTACGTGCCGCATATGCTTCCGCTACACCACAGCGGCCTCGAATTCCTCCAGACTGTTGCTATTGAAAGATTTCTGCCTATTGCGTCAGTTACTGTTAGTGTTACTCAACTTATGTCGATGTTGCATCATACTACAGTGGCAGCTGCTGATAGAGTTGGGGGAAACCTGCGAGTGTTAGTTTGCTTCTGGTTTTAATTCTGAGAGGTTTTGCGCGTATTTTCTATATAGCGAAAAATGGGCAAAAAAAAAAAACGTCATTAAGTGTTACTCAGAGGACACAAATAATGACTTTATATCATGGAGGATACTCCGAACGTGACATAAGCAGAAAGGTTATTGTAAGCAAGACTGCTATTCATAATACGATCATGAAATATCGAGATACAGGTGAATTTAGCAGCCGAAAGAGAAGCGGACATCCAAGGGAAATAACTCATCGCGATGACACTACCATAAGGCGAATAGTTATGCGTTCTCCGAAGAGTTGGTACAAGAAAATCTGCATTCAAAAGAGTCTGATATTAGTATCGGCACTGTTTCCCGACGTCTTAGCAAAGATTTTGGATTCAAGTCTTATATACCTGCACATAAACCTAGACTAACCTCTGTCATGAAAAAGGCGAGACTCCAGTTTGCGAAGCGTCATCAGTCGTGAACTGCTGAAAATTGGAGCCAAGTTCTTTTTTTTTTTTTTTTTTCGATTAATCCACTGCGCTTCAATTTGAATCACGTGATCACATGTTTGACGACCAAAAGGTAAAAGGTTTGATGGAAAATACGCCATTAGCACCGTGAGACATTCGCCTAGTCAGATGATATGGGGTGCTATGTCAGCATCCGGTACTACTTCATTATCCTTTTTGCCGACAGGCACTACCATGGCTGGTCCTTTTTATTTGGAAATGTTACGTGAGAAACTGTTAACTCATATGCAGGTGCACAGATGAACAATCTTCATTCATGATGGTGCTCCATGCCGCAGATCAAAATCAGTAATGGAGTGCCTGCAGAGGAAAAACATAACTGTGCTTGACTGTCCCGGTAATAATCCCGACCTTAACCCCATCGAGAATTTGTGGACCGTTTTAAAAGACAAGATTACAGAAAAACATCCATCAAATTCCCAAGCTTAGATTGACGAGATAAAGTACTTGTGGTGCAAAGACATTTCAAGAGAATACTGCAAATCCCTCATTGAGAGTATGCCACATCACATTCTGGTCGTTATAAAAAAACAAAAGTGGCCACACAAAGTACTGATTTCGGTCTTTTTGTGTTCTAAAGAATGTAAGTATTCATGAGTGGTTTCATTTTTTTTTTTCAAATATCTCCATGGGTGCCGACGGGGGTGGGGGTCACAGGGGTCCCTTGACCCCCTGTAGAATTATTTTTCATTTTATTTTATTTTATTTTATTTTATTTTATTTTATTACGTTTTTTAACACTCACAGAACTGGACCACAAGGAAAGATGGAGTTTGGGCGTTTAATTTAATATCCCAATTTTATTGGATATTTGGAATCGGAAAACGATAACGTGAAAAAGGAAAACCTAGCAAACCGTAAGGTAGTAGTACGCCCAAAGAAGTTCCACTCAGGGTGGTGTGTGCTGAACTTAAAAGGCTTGGCGAGGCCCTGTTCGACACTGTTCATTATTTTGAAAACAGTTACCAATGTACATGATAATACATGACTATTACTAATATACACTTTCTTCAAGAGCAGCATCAATTAATAATAATATAGTAGTAGTAGTGTTCTAGTGTAGTAAGTAAATAGTAGTAACAGTAATAGTACTAATCCTTCATTTTCACGAATTACTGTTTTCTACATGTTAGCCAAACCTTAGTTAATTACACTTGACACTCCCCCCTGAAAAATTTCCTGCAGGCGCCCATAAATATCTCTGACTAGCAATTAATTGTTCATTTGAAAATCTTAATTTTCAATAAATTGACAGGCGGTCTTAAACTTCTGCAAATGACCACATCTTCAGCTAGTGTACAATCACTTTCAGTGACTCTCTTCGCCTAAAGCTAACCAATTTAATCCAATTTAAATCACCTTAAGTCCTCTCTCATCTTCGTTCTCTTTTTACCTCCAGAATTTCACTTACTATATTTTAAATGATTTATTCAAACTTTGATTATCCTTTATAATACGTACAGTAATATTTCCTGCTTTTTCTTTTGGTTACCATTCGGTTATGTTCTTTCTTTATTATATTTTTTCTCAGCGTTAATTTTTTTAAACTAAATTTTTTGTTAAGTTTGAACGAAATTACTTACACTCTTCTGGAAGAATTTTTGTCTCAGATGTATTCAAGTCACTGCTGTACAGGAAGTATTTTATAATTTCCCATGGCTTATTATGTATTCATATCTGCTCAATAAATCCCGAAAAGTTTGATATTTTTTCATAAATTTTCGTTTACTTTGGCAGAATAAGAATTACGAAAAGTGAGCTGAGCTATACTACATCGCTGCTCAATAGATGGCAGCATATGTTTGGCTATAAACAACTGAAAACTCGATGCTCTTCAATGGGAATGTCGGAAAAGTAAGAGCAAGAATTCACCTACTCAACGCTTCAAAAATGATAAAAATGTCGTGATAATTTAATAGCCTCTCTGCTCACGTATGTGACGTCAAATTTAACATAAAGCAAAATTAGTACTTGACGATTTTTTGAAATAAAATGCGTAACGATTTCAATTGAATATTTTCCTAGAGTTTAATATCATGAATTATTTGAAGATGAAACAGTTTCTGTTCTTTCTGTGAAAAATATAACTTTTCGCACTTTAGCAAATCCTAGAAACTTTTATAACAACGAATAACATTATGTGATTGCGTGTGTGTTGTTATTTTATTTTCATATTTTTTGGGGGGCTGAAGGTTTAACGACTACCGTGAGCAACTCAATGGGCTACAGTGGCGCCCATACGAGTACTTTTATGGGGGGGGGGGCAAGAAAAATCCTTACTTCCTTCAAGGCTGTCAAAGATTTTAGTAAATGTACAAGATACTAAAATACAACAAAAATAATTGATACAATCAATCATTAATATCTTATTATTTCTAACAATGCTTTAAAAAAGGTTTCGTCTAAGCCATAGCTTAGTTATACCACTACGCCACCTGGGCGACTTGTGTGTGTGTGTGTGATTTGTTTTTGTTTATTTATTTATTGACATGTTTTCTCAAGATTATTTTTTCATTTTCAAAGGATTTTTTTTTCTGTACAATTTCCAAAATTTTTAACAATGTAATTATTCAGTGACGCGTGGGTGGTTCCCTGTGTGGTCGACCCCGTAAGCACCTTGCCCCTTGATTCTTGAGATTGGGGGTTGAGCGAGGGACTAACGACCCCACCTCGTCAAAAATCTCTCGTTACGAAATCTCGCGAAAAAACTCTTGGAGAAGCCCAGGGCTCACACAGGGCTGTAGAGTCAGTGAAGAAGAAGAATTGTTCAGTGACATGGATCTCTCCAAGAATTTCTTTCGAGTGAAAGGATACTGTAAGACCTTTATGAATGTGGTGGCAATGGATTTGCACTATTAAAAATTATGATCTTGATCCCAATGTGCATAACCAGACACGATCAGGAGAAGAATTAAATTAAGAATCAGTAAATGTAATTCCTTTCACCCCTTCCCCAATTATTTTTCTCTCTCTAATGAAAAGTAATGAGGAATTGAACTTGTAATTTTACTTCGGTGTGTTCATGTGGCCAAAGGCAAGGGGAACGATGCTGCGAAGAACTGAATTATGTGTACCGCTTTCTCCATAAAAATGGCTTGGTAAATATCTGGCTGCACCGTAGTCCGATTGGTACGAAGAGCTAGCTTCTAATCAAATCCCCGAGGTGGCTCCAGGTTCGAATCCTGAGTGTGACGGCTCATGGGGTGAAGTAAGGGAATTGCTACTTCACCAATAAAAGAAAAAATTTCTTCGAATGATTTAGCGGATTCTTAAAAATAAGTCACTTTTTCTTTTACAAGAATAATTTCTGGAAAATGCTGTGGCTTTGAAATGAAAACTCTCCCGTTTCTAAAAGCAAGCTACAAGTGTGAGAACGCAGTTTCATATGGCGGTACAAATTGATGAACAGGTGACATTGTAAGTGCAAGTAGGCCATGTAAAGAGATAAGAACTGCAATTCCAAATCACTTCACTCTGGGTCCGCGGATGGCCTAGTGGTCAACGTTCGTGACTGCCATGGAAAACTCTCCGGATCGATCCCAGGCAAATACCAGAGCTCCAACCACTAAATATCCGCCGTGTGTCGGATGGACATGTTAAGCCGTCGACTGGCCCTTCGGTTATAAATAAGGGCGTATACCTCCCCTTTCTACCTCGCTTCCGTGTGACTTTCCTGTCGTGCACTCTAGCCCAAATCTCCTAGCTTTTTACTTCTAATGGTTGTTTAAAACCTGGGGTAAGACACGCGCTTCCTAAAATGCTCTACATAAATCTCTACTTCGTTTTCATGTGACTTTCCAGTTGGGCACTCAAGCCCAAATCTCCTAGTTTCCTAAGTCTAAGGGTTGTTTAAGACCTGGGGTTAGACATTCCCTTCCTAAAACCCTGTACATAAATCTCTACCTTGCTTCCGTGTAACTTTCCTGTCGGGCACTCTAGCCCAAATCTCCTAGCTTCCTACTTCTAAGGGTTGTTTAAGACCTGGGGTAAGACACTCCCTTCCTGAAATCCTCTACATAAATCTCTATCTCGCTTCCGTGTGACTTTCCTGTTCGGCACTCTAGCCCAAATCTCCTAGCTTCTTACTTCAAATGGTTGTTTAAAACCTGGGGTAAAACACACGCTTCCTAAAATGCTCTACATAAATCTCTACTTCGTTTTCATGTGACTTTCCTGTTGGGTACTCTAGCCCAAATCTCCTAATTTCCTAAGTCTAAGGATTGTTTAAAACCTGGGGTCAGACACTTCCTTCCTAAAATCCTGTACATAAATCTCTACCTCGTTTCCATGTGACTTTCCTGTCGGGCACTCTAGTCCAAGCTTCCTACTTCTAATGGTTGTTTAAATCCTGGGGTAAGACACTCCCTACCTAAAATGCTCTGCACAGAATCTTACTTCACTCCGGGACGCGTGAATTGCATTTCGACATGTAATGCGCGATTACGCTCTCTAGACCAATCACACGCTAGCCAGAGATTCAGGATTTCGTTCAAGGGTCGGAGCTAGAAACTGCGGTCACATGGCCACCTAGTATGTACGCTGTTCTGACGCGTGACGCCGTGTAAAAAGTTGGAAGATGTTTTGCCTCAAACATTCAAGCATAAAATAATTGAATGTAAGGTAGTTTCTGATGAACGCTTTATATGTAAACTGCGCTTTGAATTAAAGAACGGCAATGATTTTCAGTTGTGGCTTCAGAATTTTGCAGACTATATTCATACCTCTTGGATTGTGAAGAACGCTGTTGCATGCAGTGAAACATCAAAATTTGTTTTCAACAGATATTATGTCGGCCAGCATTCAGCACATGGAAAATATAAAAAGTTAAGGGTTCGGTATTCACTAAAAAAAATTATCAAAAAAATAATAAATATAAGAATACATAATAGTAATAAATAAAAAATAAATAAGAAGAATAAATGTAAGGTGACCAGATTTCAGAAAAAGGAATTGAGGACAAAATGGCACGTTGTCCCCAATTTCAATCCAAAATTGGGGAATAAATAAATAAATACATCGCTCTTTCCACGTTCCAGAAACACACAGCATCCGAAAAATTGTTTTTCAGCCAACCGCTGTGGAAAAACAATTTTTCGGATGCTGTGTGTTTCTGGAATGTGGAAAGAGCGATGAATTTATTTATTTATTAACTGTCGCTACGTATTTGGAGTATTTTCACCAAAATTGGGGACAATTTCGTTTCAAAATGAGTACATGATTGAGGACAACATCTGACACATTATGGCAAAACCGAAGATTAGCAAAGAATGTTATGAACTGTATCATAACTGTCCAGTTTCATGGGAAAACATACGATGAAAGATAATTTTCATGTGAAATAAATATAAAATAGCAATAAAGTACTATCATGCTGAATATTACTTTTGATATATTATAAATGTCACTCATAGGTGGCAGCACATGCAATCCAAGATACATTTTGGCACTACTGAAATTTCATTGTGATTCTGTACAGGAAAAACAATTTGAAGCAGAAAATTACTGTACACTGAGCCGACAAAAATCATAAGATACTTATATGTTATCTCTATGAGAAGGCATGTTTCAAGTCCAAATACTTCACTTGAAGAAATAATTCAATGAGAAAATGTACTGAGCAAAAATTTTAGAACTCTCAATGGAACTTAACAAATGCACCGAAATTTAGCGTCAATTATTTAGTTAATTGCCAGAAAGTGAATGTTAAAAAAAGATCAGGTTTATTCTAAATCCTATAAATATTTTAGTTAAATCCCATTAAAACAGAAACAAAATAACACTACAATTATTGACATGACTTTGTACGATGTTCGGCATGTCTCCCATGAATATTGCGTGTTATGAAGCTGGTCACAATGATGTTCCGACTTCTCTAAACATCCCGAAAGTTTAAATTTCTTTTAATGGCCACTATTTCAGATTTGGGGGTAAATTTCAAACATTGAGTAAAAAAAATAAGAAATTGAGGACATTTGGCGTCCTCAGCCAATTTTTACGGAATTGAGGACGAAGCATTGAAATTCAGGACTAACCCCAGAGCATGAGGACGTCTGGTCACCTTAATAAATGAAAAGTAAAATAATAATAAATAAAAATATATAATAATAAATAATAGTATCTGTTTCTTCTTTACAAGGATTAAGAGCTGACAAATAAAAATAAAAACTGCAAAGCAAGTTTATCCATAAGAATAAAACGGGATAGTGAAGATGTTCGCTACGGAGATGCATTGCTATCATAGAAGTAAATCATAACCACAGCCATTTAGGAGAAAATGTTAAAACTTAGACCTGGCTTAGAGGAGTGATAAAATCATTGCACGTGACCCCAGTTTCTAGCTCCGCCCCTTAACCGAAATCCTGGATCTCTGGCTAGCGTGTGATTGGTCTAGAGAGCGTAATCGCGCGTTACATGTCGAAATGCAATTTACGCCTCCGTGACCATGTAGAGTGACGTGGTAGGAAAGTGGACTTCTTTTCTTTTTTTTTTTTTTTTTTTGATTGGAGGTTTAACGACCACCGTGAGCAGTTCAATGGGCTATAAGCAGTCGCCCGTCCCTCATTTAGGGTCACTGGTTCCAGGGAAGGGAGAGAGCCAGTGCCGTAAGACAAACACAACATCCATGCCTCACCGGGATTCGAACCCGGGCCCCTTACGGACGAATGATCAGAGGTCATCGCTTAGACCACTGCGCCACCGGGGCGGCGAACGTGGACTTCATTGAACAAGACGGATTGCTATGGCAACTGATGACGTCAATGATCCAGGTGAAATGATAGTAGCATTTTTTTTTTTTTTTTTTTTATTGGAGGTTTAGCGACCACCGTGAGCAACTCCATTGGCTATAAGCAGTCGCCCGTCCCTAATTTAGGGTCACTGGTTCCAGAGAAGGGAGAGAGCCAGTGCCGTAAGACAAACACAGCATCCATGCCACACCGGGATTCGAACCCGGACCCCGTTCGGACGAATGATAAGAGGCCATCGCTTAGACCACTGCGCCACCGGGACGGCGATAGTAGCATTCACTTCCGCGCAGTGCGATTTTGAATTTGCGAGTGTGAACTTCAGTTTCCGTGGTTTTTTTACTATCCTCCGTGTGTTCTGGATTCACGATTTTATTGAAAACTGAACCTGGAAAATGATACAGTATGCACATTATATCATTTTCAATGCTACGATGTGCCCTGCATCATTTTTAAAAGATATATATTCAGTATCTATCATTTTTAATGATACAATGTTCACAAAGGATGTATTTCAAGAAGTGTATAAAATTGTGTTCTTGCTTACCCTCAAACACTGTGCCAATAGAAAGAAGGTTTCCCTGTTTGAAACCAATAAAAAATAACTTAGAGGTCATTATTTCACAGCATCCGCTCCAAGTGAACGTGGCCGCCCCGGTGGCGCAGTGGTCTAAGGCGTTGGCCTATGATCATTCGTCCGTAAGGGGTGCGGGTTCGAATCCCGGTGAGGCATGGATGTTGTGTTTGTCTTACGGCACTGGCTCTCTCCCTTCCCTGGAACCAGTGACCCTAAATTAGGGACGGGCGACTGCTTATAGCCCATTGAGTTGCTCACGGTGGTCGTTAAACCTCCAATCAAAAAAAAAAAAAAAAGTGAACGTGCAGCAAATAAAGATTACTTTAATCATCATCATCATCATTGTCAACCATTATCAAACCACTGCTGGACGAAGGTCTCCCCAAGTTTCCTCCACAACGGTCTGTCATCATGTGCCCAGTCTCCTCCATGTCACCCCTGCATACTTTGGAATTTCATCCACCCATCTCCCATGTGGTCTTCTTCTGGAACTTTTCCTGTCCCTTGGAATCCAATCTAAAATTTCGGCTGTCCATCGATGATCTGTCCTTCTGGCAGTATGTCAGCCCACATTGCCGACCTGAGGGATTTAACTCTGATCATGATGTCTTCCACTCTTGTCATTTTTTCGGATCCACGAGTTCCTCTTCTTATCTCTCCTGGTTACACCAAGTATGCACCTCTCCATGCTTCTTTGAGTTGTCTGCAACCTTTGTATGTCTCTTTTAGTTAAGGTCCTCGTCTCTTGCACCATACGTAAGCACTGAGAGGATGCATTGATCACTCTTTTCTTTTAAGACATAATGGCATATTGCTCTTGAAAGTGTGCTGTTTCTTCCAAAAGCTCTCCAGGCAAGTTTTGTACGCCGATTAATTTCTTCATCAATGTGACCCTCCGCCAGTATCTGCTGTCAAGAATAAACGTACGTGTCTGTTATCTCCAACACTGCTCCATCAATCGATAAATCTTCATTTCTTGTAAAAGCATTGAACATCACTTTTGTCTTCTGAAAGTTCATTTTTAATCCCACTTCTTTACTCTTGTCAGCCAAGTTCCTGGATCATACTCTGCACGGCTCTGATGGGCTAGTTGCAAAAATGAGCTACGTCATCAGCAGAAACAGAAGGTGGGTTAAGATAATCTCTAAGTAATCTTTTATCCCCTTGTTTTTCCCAGCTCAACGAGCTGAAAAACACCCTCCAATGTGGCATTAAAGAGCTTCAGGAGATATGGTGTCACCTTGTCTCACTCCCTTTCCAATTTTTATGTGTGTTGTATTTTCAAACAGCCTAATCTTTGCACTTGCATTTTCATAGATGTTATAAATAATATTAATGTATACATCTTCAATACCTGGGAGGTTTTCAGAGCCATTAGCAACTGCTGATGGTTTTCACCGAATCAAAGGCTTTTTCATAATCGATAGACCATGCACAATGGAAGTTCATATTCTTTTGCTCTTTCAATTAGTTCTCTCAGCACATGGATATGATCTATTGTGCTATCGCCACTCCTAGAGATCAGCTTGTTCTCTCCAGTTTGAGCCATGTCCAGTGTTACCTTCAAGCGGTGTGAAAGAACTTTAATTGAAGATTTTATAAACTACTGATAGGGAAGGCTGATAGGTCTGTAGTTTCCGAGATCCTCAATGTCACCTTTCTTATGTAGCAGGATCATTGTAGCAGTGTTTCCAATCCTCAAGGAATCTTTCCCTTCATTAAGGCATCGAGTAGAATTTGGGCGAGTACTGTTTCGATTTCTCCACTTGCTTCAGCCATGATGTCTACAGTAATTCCATCACTACTCCTGGAGCTTTTCCCCGCTTCATGTTCTTGATTACGTAATGCAACTTCTGCCTGGAAAAGGATTGGAGGAACTCTGGTACTGGTATCTTTCATGATGTCTAGATTGCATGTATCATCCCTTTCATATAATTTGGAGTAGAAATCTTTCACTCTTGTCAAAATTTTGCCTCTATTTCTTGTTATATGAAACCATCTTCTTTTCTCATTGCCATAATCTGTTTTCTTCATTACTGAGATATCCCTTTTGCTATACTTTTAGGCTTTGGTTGTTTTTTCAATTGCTTTCCTCACTAGTTCACAGTTGAAGTTTTCTTACATGCTTCAGTGATACTTTTTCATGCTACTGTCTTGCATAGCTCTATATATTTCCACTTTGGAGATCACATCTTCTTTAATTTGTCCTCATCTCTCTTCTTTTTTGCATCAACATTTTATTTTCTCGTTTTTCCTGATAATTTATTTACATGCAACTTGTTCTTAGACCAGCTAATTTTGTTTCTGTTCATTTCCATAAGAGCTTTGGTTACTTGCTATGTTAACTTCAGAGATGTCCACTTCTTCCAATGTTAGGCCTTCTAAAGCAGAGAACCTGTTCTTCAGTTCCAACTTGAAAGTGTCCTATGAACATTGTTTTTTAAGGTTAAAGTTTATGTCAATAGATTTTGTTTGTCTTGCTATGAGCTTGCCACGTTCAAGTTTAGTGTTGAGTTGCATCTTACATCTCACCAATCTATAGTCACCTTACCTGTGTTGAACTTGTTTAGCACACTGCAGTCTTCTATGACTTGAGATTTTTTGTTACACATAATAAAATCAATTTCACTTGTCATCCCATTTGGATGTCTCCATGTCCATTTCCTGTGTGGCTTTTTCTTTGAAGAAGGAGTTCAAGATGAAAAACCACTGCCTCTGCAAACTCAACGAGAGATTACTTTAATAATATGGTAGAAATAGCCACAACTTCAAGTTCATTTTTTGTTTTGATATTTCACAGCAGAGGTTATTTACCTTTCGTGTGTACTGCTTGAAAAGTGCTCGTAAATTGTGATTTACTTAACTGTGGTGTAAAACTTGCCCTTTTAGTAGTATATGTTCACAATATTGCGTGAGAAATGAACGAAGTGGATTCTATGTCGCTAATTGTGGAAGAACGTAGTGAAAATGAGTCCTCAATTAAATGGGGTGAGGAATCGGATTATGAAATAACTAATGATTTGCTAGATAACAATGATTTTTTAAGTGTGCCGGCCACATGCGCTAGTGAGAAAACATTCGAATGTGGAATATGCTTTGCTGCATTCACAAGTAAAGATAACCTATCCCAACACATGTGCTCGCATTCTGTCGAGAGGCCGTACGGGTGCCCCATGTGCGGAAAGAAATTCGCACAAAAAAGTAATCTCTGGGTACACATGTATATTCACACGGCCAAAAAGTCTCACGAGTGTGGAATATGTTCGAGAAAATTCCTTCGGAAAAGTGATCTGACGAAACACTTGCTTACATATACAGGTGAGAAGGCTTTCGAATGTGAGGTGTGCTTGAAGAAATTTTCGCGTAAAGGTAGTCTGACGGTTCACTTACTTATACATTCTGGGGAGAGGGCGCACACCTGCGAAATTTGCGGTAAGACATTCATAATGAAAAATGAGCTTTCAAAACACATCCTCACGCACACAGGAGAAAGACCTCACAAGTGTGAACTCTGTCATTTGGCATTTGCTCGTAAGGGTAATCTGCTAAGGCATCTGCTCACACATTCAGGTGAGAGACCTTATGAGTGTGAAGTGTGTTCTAAGAAGTTTTCCCAAAAAGGTACACTTTCAAAGCACATGCTTGTTCACTCAGGGGAAAAATTGCACCATTGTGGTGTCTGCAACAAGAAGTTTTCACGTCGAGGTGATGTGACAAAGCACATGTTCACACATACAGGTGAGAAGCCTCATAGATGTGATAAATGTTTTAAGGTATTTTCTCAAAAAGGTAACTTAACCAGGCACTTACTAATACATGAACAAAGAGCCAATGAGGAGGTTGAAGTTCTTTCTCAACCCAGAGACTCTGGGGATTGCGTAAAAGTTTCTTCTGTGGAAGACTCGAAATCTGCAGCAGACGACATCAATATTATTAACTCTAGCACATTAATTCCACAACCCAGAGGCACCGGGGACAGCTTAAAACTTCCTTCTGTGAAGGACTCAAAATCTTCAGCAGATGATGTCAGTATTATTAACTCTAGCACATTAATTCCCCAACCCAAAGGCTCTGAGGATTGGATAAAAGTTTCTGCTGAGGAGAACATAAAATCTTCTTCAGCAAACAGTGTAGATATTAACTTTAGCTCATTAATTCCACAACCAAGAGGCTCTGGGGATTGCACAAAAGTTCCTTCAGTGGAGGACATAAAATCTTCTGCAGAAAATGATGTCAATGTTATTAACTATAGCACATTAATTCTACAACCGAGAGGCTCCAGGGATTTCATAAAAGTTCCTTCAGTGGAGGACATAAAATCTTCTGTAGCAAATGTCAATATTATTAACTACAGTACATTAATTCTACAACCCAGAGGCTCTGGGGATTCCATAGAAGTTTCTTGTGTAGAGGACATGAAACCTCCAGCAAATGGTGTAAATATTATTAACTCTAGCACATTCATTCCACAACCCAGAGGCTCTAGGGATTGCGTAGAAGTTTCCAGAGGCTCTAGGGATTGTGTAGAAGTTTCTTGTGTGGAGGACATGAAACCTCTAGCAAACAATGTAAATATTATTAACTCTAGCACATTAATTCCACAACCCAGAGGCTCTGGGGATTGTGTAGAAGTTTTCAGAGACTCTAGGGATTGTGTAGAAGTTTCCAGAGGCTCTAGGGATTGTGTAGAAGTTTCTTGTGGGGAGGACATGAAATCTTCTGCAGAAAATGTCAATATTATTAACTATAGCACATTAATCCCGCAACCAAGAGGCTCTGGGGATTTCATAGAAGTTTCTTGTATGAAGAACATGAAAGCTCCAGCAAACAATGTAAATATTATTAACTCTAGCACATTAATTCCACAACCCAGAGGCTCTAGGGATTGTGTAGAAGTTTCTTGTGTGGAGGACATGAAAACTTCTGCAGAAAATGATGTCAATATTATTAACTATAGCACATTAATCCCGCAACCAAGAGGCTCTAGGGATTGCATAGAAGTTTCTTGTATGAAGGACATGAAAGCTCCAGCAAACAATGTAAATATTATTAACTCTAGCACATCAATTCCTCAGCCCAGAGGCTCTAGGGATTGCATGGAAGTTTCTTTTGTAGAGGACATAAAATCTTCTGCAGCAAACAGTGTAAATACTTTTAACTTCAGCACATTATTTTCACAACCCAGAGGCTCTGGAGATTGCATAGAAGTTTCTTGTGTGGAGGACATAAAATCTCCAACAAACAGTTTAAATATTATTAACACATTAATTACACACAAAATCTAATAATTTTCCCTATTTTGTGTGCATCATAATTAAGCACTGGTATAGATAAACCCACTGCAGTAGTCAAAATGCTGGCTTCTGACAATTTGTCCAAGATGGGTCTATGTTTGAAACCTGGTGGAGGCATAGATTTTGTACTTGTCTCGCAGCACTGGCTCTCTCCTTTCCCTGGAGCCAATGGGGCTAAATTAGAGATGGGTGACAGCTTATTGAACGTCGAGTTGCATATGGTGGCCGTGTTATACTCCCATACAAAAAAATGGTGTTTGTCTGATGGCACTGGCTCTCTCTCTTCCCTGGAGCCAGTGACCCTAAATTGGGGACTCTTGACTGCATATAGCCCATTGAGTATTTATGCCAGCTATCGTTCTGTGCAAAGTGCATAAAGCTCTGCCAAAAAAAGAAAGAATCAGAAGAACTTTTAACTAGTGATAATTGTTTTTCAAGCAGTGTACCTGATTTGCACTCCTCATTTCTATTATATCTAACCTTTCCTATAATGAAGGCTTCCGCAGGACAATCATTTTGAAACTGATAAAGAAAGAAATGTGATGAGTGAATCACAGCTTAGTCCAGTAGCAGTATTGAATGTGAAAAAAATTAGAAAATAGTCAGTATATTCTTTAAAATGAACCATGGAACTCAAAATTCCATACAGATATATGTTCTGGATTCCTTCCAATAATTTCTTTGCAGATCATTTGTATCAGGTTGGTGGTATTTACCTTATTTATATTACATCTTAAGAGTAGCAAGTTACAGAGTTTTTTCAAATAAATTTTAGAAACTATTTTTTAATATACATACATATCACTAAGCTGTTCTCTGAGATTCAGAGGTTAGCTCCATAAAAAAATACAAACTACCAGATAATTTTTACTTACTGTTGCCATATCAAACTTCTCCATTTACAGCGATCTTGACATACAACTCGGGCTTCACTGACACCCATCACGCGCCGCACAGAAGATCTTCTTACTCATAATATTTTTCTCATGCAGACACTCCTGAATCTGATCCTCCCATGACTTCCTTGGCCTTCCTCTGCCACTTGGTCTAAAAAGATTCTTAGTAAACATCTCATCACTCATTCTTTCAACATGGCCAAACCACCGAAGCATATTAGTCTCAACCTCACTAACAACATTTTGCTTTACATTACACAACTGCAACACATCTTCATTCCTCACACAATTGGAACGTGTCTTGCCACAAACCCCCCATAAGTAACGCATTTCTCCAGCGCACAAGCAACTTCTATGTTTCTTTTATAGTACCCATGCTTCACTGCCATACATCAGAGTAGGAACAATTACACTTTCATACACAACCATTCAGGACTCTCTTAAGAACCCAACATTCCTGTGAAAACCTCCCAAAGCAGCCATATGACTTTCAATGAAGAATTCACTTTCCTACTAATTTCACCATCCAATTTGTTTTCTCTGTCAAACATGCTTCTTAAATAACACAAACTCACTCACCTGGTCAATCACTGTGCCCCCTGATGCAGAATCTTTTTCAAGAGTATACAACGCAGAAAGGAAAAGCTAAAAACTGTCTGCAAATAAAGGGAAGCCTAAATATTAATTTTTCTATAAAATTTATCATTCTACACCCCGACAAAGCAAAGTTTTAAAAATGAGCAAATTTCTGATTTTGATAACTAATTTGTAGGGTTATCAAAATCACGTGTTACTGGAAATCTACTTAATAGTGTAAAAGCCATTTATGCTGGCAGTAGAGCTTGTGTACTAGTGAATGGTGTTTTATCAAAATGGTTTTCTATTGGTGCAGGAGTCGGGCAAGGTTGTGTAATGTCACCATGGCTGTTCAATATATTTATGGATGCCTGATGCCAAAATAGATAATACTGGTTTTTGTCTCTGTGATATCCGTGTGTGCAGATTGCTGTATGCTGATGACACTGTCCTGTTGGCAGAGAACAAAAGTGAGTTGCAGAGTATGTTGTCTCGGATGTACGAAGTTTGCATGAAATTCAAACTGAGTATAAATAAGGTAAAAACCAAAGTTATAGTTTTTGGAAGAGGAACTGGTAGTACTGAATATAATGCAAGTCTAATTGGCACAGTGATTGACCAGGTGAATGAGTTTGTATATTTGGGAAGCTTCTTTGACAGAGAGAACAGATTAGATGATGAAATTAGTAGGTGAGTGAATTCCCCATTGAAAGTCATAGCTGCTTTAGGATATTTTCACAGGAATGGTGGTTTCTCAAAAGAGCCCCAAATGGCTGTGTATGTTCCTACTCTGTCACAGGGTTCCTACTCAAAAGTAATAAAAAAATTCCCTGACTTTTCCTGGTTTTCCAGGTGGTTTTAAAGTTTTCCAGAGTGGCATGTTGCAAAGCATTGTTACATTTCATTCCATTCCATTTATTTTTCTCACCAAAGCACACGCTTGTAAATTCTTTACATAATTTGTCTTTATAAAATTACCGGCTTTTCATTATTAACAACTAACTGTGCACATTATTTTCTGTACCAAAGTTCTGTGAACTTTTGTGAATACTACCCACACAAAATTTGTAAATACATTCCCATAGAAACAGGTCATATGTAAGAAAAAATCTATCAGTTGAATAGTTTGTTTTTCTATAACACAATGCAGCTAAGCTTACTGATGGAATGGCTCTGTTCAACGAAACATTGTTTCAAGAGAACCAACAGACAAAGGACTTTGATCCATCATTTGGTTGGTTCTCTTGTGAAGTGTTTTTTCAAGCAGGAGCCATTGTGCCTAATTGTTCCATGTTATAACAACTGCTTGCAGAAATTGACCAAAAGCTTAATAACTGGCAATTTTAAAAATTCAATTTGCATCTTTTTTTTTTTTTTTTTTTGAGAATAAAGGAAATACTTAATATAACTGAAAGTAAGATCTACCCAATTCTGGGCAGGCAGTAATTGCAAGCAAGAGTTTGAAATCTTGAAAAATAAGTTTTTTTGGCAAAATAAAGTATCCATTGATTTTTACAAAAAAAAAAAAGGGTAATTTTCCCTGAGTTTTCCCTGATTTTTACAAAAAAGGGTAACTTTTCCAGAGTTTTTCCTGATTTTTGGAACCATTTTCAAATTCCATGGGAATTCCAGGTTTTCCCTGTTTTTTAGGTTGAGTGGGATCCCTGTCTGATGTATGGCACTGAAACCTGGGTACTACAGAAGAAACATAGAAGTTGTTTGTGTGCTGGAAAAATATGTTACCTACGGGGGAGGGGGCAAGATGCATTCTGATTGTGTGAGGAATGAAGATGTGTTGCAGTTGTGTAATGTGAAGCAAAATGTTGTTAGCAAGGTGAAAACTAATATGCCTCGGTGGTTTGGCCATGTTGAAAGAATGAATGATGAGATGGTTTACTAAGAAAATCTTTTAGCCCAGGTGGCAGGAAGGAAAGTCAGATGCAGGCCAAGGAAGTCATGGGAGGATCAGATTCAGGAGTGTCTGCATGAGAAAAAGGTTATGAGTACAAAGTATAGAAGGTCTTGTGTACGGCATGTGATGGATGTCAGTGAAGCCCGAGTTGTATGTCAAGATCGCTGTAAATGGAGAAGTTTGATACGGGAACAGTAAGTAAAAATTATCTGGTAGTTTGTATTTCTTTTTGGAGCTAACCTCTGAATCTCAGAAAATAGCTTAGTGATATGTACATATGTCATCATCATCATCATCATCGTCATCAATCCACTGCTGGATGAAGGTCTCCCCAAGTTTCCTCCACAACGGTCTGTCTTGTACCAGTCTACTCCATGTCACTCCCGCATACTTTCGAATTTCATCCACCCATATCCCATGTGGTCTTCTTCTGGGTCTTTTCCTGTCCCTTGGAATCCAATCTGAAATTTCGGCTGTCCATCGATGGTCTGTCCTTCTGGCAGTATGTCCAGCCCATTGCCATTTCAGGGATTTAACTCTGATCATAACGTCTTCCACTCTTGTCATTTTTCGAATCCACAAGTTCCTCCTCTTATCTCTCCTGGTTACACCAAGCATGCACCTCTCCATGCTAATTTGAGTTGTCTGCAGCCTTTGTATGTCTCTTTTAGTTAAGGTCCACGTCTCTGCACCATACGTAAGCACTGGAAGGATGCATTGATCAAACACTTTTCTTTTAAGACATAATAGCATATTACTCTTGAAAATTATGCTGTTACTTCCAAAAGCTCTCCAGGCAAGTTTTGTACGTCGATTAATTTCTTCATCAATGTGACCCTCACTTGATATCTGCCATCCAAGATAAACGTACGTGTCTGTTATCTCCAGCTTTTCTCCATCAATCGATAAATCTTCATTTCTTGAAAAAGCATTGAACATCACTTTTGACTTCTGAAAGTTCATTTTTAATCCCACTTCTTTACTCTTGTCAGCAAGTTCTTGGATCATACTCTGCAGCTCTGATGGGGTAGTTGCAAAAATGACTACGTCATCAGCAAAATGAAGGTGAGTTAGATAATCTCCATTAATCTTTATCCCCTTGTTTTCCCAGCTCAGCGACTGAAAGACACCCTCCAATGTGGCATTAAAGAGCTTCGGAGATATGGTGTCACCTTGTCTCACTCCCTTTCCTACTTTTATGTGTGCTGTATTCTCAAACAGCCGAATCTTTGCACTTGCATTTTCATAGATGTTATTAATAAGATTAATGTATGCATCTTCAATACCACAGGATTTCAGAGCCACTGTAACTGCTGATGGTTTCACCGAATCAAAGGCTTTTTCATATCGATAAAAGCCATGCACAATGGAAGTTCATATTCCCTCGCTCTTTCAATTAGTTCTCTCAGTACGTGGATATGATCTATTGTGCTGTAGCCACTCCTGAATCCAGCTTGTTCTCTCGGTTGAACCATGTCCAGTGTTACCTTCAAACGGTGTGAAATAACTTTAGTGAAGATTTTATAAACCACTGATAGAAAGCTGATAGGTCTGTAGTTCCTGAGATCCTCAATGTCACCTTTTTTATGTAGCAGGATCATTGTAGCGTTGTTCCAATCCTCAGGAATCTTCCCTTCATTAAGGCATCGAGGGGAAATTTGGGCGAGTACTGTTTCAATTTGTCCACTTGCTTCTTGTATGATGTCTATAGTAACTCCATCTTCTCCTGGAGCTTTCCCCGCTTCATGTTCTTGATTGCATGTGCAACTTCTGCTGGGAGGACTGGAAGAACTCTGGTACCTTTCATGATGTCTGGAGTACATGTATCATCCCTTTCATATAATTTGGAGTAGAAATCTTTCACTCTTGTCAAAATTTCTGCCTCTATTTCTTGTTACAGAACCATCTTCTTTTCTCAGTGCCATAATCTGTTTTCTTCCCTTACTGAGATGTCCCTTTGCTGTCTTTAGGCTTTGGTTGTTTTCAATTGCTTTTCTCACTAGTTCACAGTTGAATTTCCTTATGTCTTCAGTGATACTTTTTTGTACTGTCTTGTATAGCTCTATATATTCCACTTTGGAAGTCACATCTTCTTTAGTTGTCCTCATCTCTCTTCTTTTTTGCATCAACATTTTGATTTTTCCTGATAATTTGTTCACATGCAACTTGTTCTTAGACCCAGCTAATTTTGTTGCTGTTTCCATAAGAGCTTTGGTTACTTTTCTGTTAACTTCAGAAATATCCACTTCTTCCGATATTAGGCCTTCTAAAGCAGAGAATCTGTTCTTCAGTTCCAACTTGAAGGTATTATGGTGTTTTTTAAGATTGGTTATGTCAATACATTTTGTTTGTCTAATGAGCTTGCCACGTTCAAGTTTAGTGTTGAGATGCATCTTTACATCTCACCAATCTATAGTCACTACCTGTGTTGAACTTGTTTAGCACACTGCAGTCTTCTATGACGAATTTTTTGTTACCCATAATAAAATCAATTTCACTTGTCATTCCATTTGGATGTCTCCATGTCCATTTCCTGTGTGGCTTTTTCTTGAAAAAGGAGTTCAAGATGAAAAACCCTTTCTGCTTCTGCTAACCCAACGAGAGTAATTCCACGCTGGTTTCTGTTGCCGTGACCGAATTTACCTACTGAAGTTTCATTCTGTTGCCGTTGCCCTATTTTTGCATTGAAATCTCCCATAATTATCTTCAAATGCTGCTTACCTTTATTATTTAGATGACGAATTTCCTCATAAAATTCTTCAATTTCTTCTTCAGGATGACTTGTGGTGGGAGCATAAGTTTGAATTATCTGAGCCTGGTACCTTCTCGAGAGTCGGATAACGAGTCGTGCTACTCTGTCGGAGGAACTTTCAACTTCTACAACTTTATCCTTCAGTTTCTTGTTTATTATAAATCCAACACCACTAGTTCTGCCAGTATCTGTCCCACGATAGTAGAAGAGATGTCCACTTTTCAGTTAAATGAGATCTTCTCCTTACCTCACTTAGCCCGACGATGTCCCACTTGATCCTTTGTAGTTCCTCTTCCAAGTTCAAGAAGCCTTGAATCAGAAGATAGGGAGCGTCCATTATACGTAGCCAAGGTCAGCGTCAGATGGCAGCCTAGTCCGGTCCTCCGGGGATTCTTAGCACCCTCTGCCTTCATGTCGCACTGGCCGCTGCCTTGGCCAGGTACATTCCAGCTGCCGGAGACTGAGAGCCAAGATTTAAGTTGTGGAGTCATTTTGGAGGGGTTTGGCCATAACTCACCACGCTGGCCAAGCGGGTTGGTGAGTGTGGGATAGAATTTCCTCTAATCCCGATGGTATAGTTATACCGCTATTGGCGGTCGTCAGAGCCCCTTTAGTGGGAACAGGATGCACCACGAGAAGGCGGGGTTGACATTTGTCAAGGAGAGGCTGTGATGTTACGCCTCAAAAGCTTTTATCTCAGTCTAACTAAGATGTACAAATTAGTATTTAGTCGCAATATTGAAACTAGCCTTTCCCTGATAAGAAAAAAAAAGAAAGATTTTATTTTAGTCAGAAATAAATTCATGATTAAGAAATGATAAGGTCTCGCCACAATCAAAACTGCATATATACTATGTTGAGAGAGAGAGAGAGAGAGAGAGATTAATACATCATCGTCGTCAAGTTTCATTTGTTTGTAGAACTGGTGCCCATATAGGATTTTTGTTTGAAATCCCTTTTTTGAATACGCAGCAGTTTTTGAGAAAAATTTTGTGAAGTTATTAAAATGTGGTGGGAGCATTTTCATTGATATAATTCAATCCTAAAATATTATGAATTTAAAGTGGGAAACTAGGCAAGAGTACTTGCAAAGCAAAAAAAGAAAAAAACTTCCGTCATCAGTCTGAAATGAAATTACCTGGAAGTAAATTAAAACATCAAACAAAGATATTTGCTCTTGTTACGTTTATAAGTGAGTCATGGAAAATTTTTCATTGGCCGCCACCGGGAGTCGAACCGAGGATCTTCCAGTTACGCGCCGGATATGCTTCCACTACACCACAGCATCCTCGAATTCATCCCAACTCACACACGCTAACTGCCAAGCCAAGTTGGGAGGTTTCCGGATGGTGTAGCGGAAGCATATCCGGCGTGTAACTGGAAGACCCTGTGTTCGACTCCCAGTGGCGGCCAATGAGGATTTTTCCTTGACTCACTTATAAACGTGGAAAGAGCAAATATCTTTGTTTGATGTTCCTGGTCCACGTTAAATGTCTGTATTAATAATTCATTGGCCTTCTAATTATTTCTTCAGTTGCTGCTTACCATCTTTGGTGAATCCCCAGCATTGTGCGGGGCTCCAAGAAGCAACCTGCCAACGTGGCTTGGAAGTTAGCACGTGTGAGTCCGGAGGAATTCGAGGCCGCTGTGGTGTAGCGAAAGCATATCCGGCGCGTGACTGGAAGACCCTGGGTTTGACTCCCGGTGGCGGCCAATGAGAATTTTTTCCGTGACTCACTTATAAACGTGGAAAGAGCGAATATCTATGTTTGATGTTCCTGGTCCACGTTAAATGTCTGTATTAAATAAAAAAATTGTGACCATCAGCTACTGGAATGCTGTGTAATACGGTTGTGGAAATGCAACAGGAGACATTAAAAATGCGTAGAAATATGATTTCAGTAAAAAAAAAAAAAAAAAAAAAGCTTTTATCTCAGTCTAACTAAGATGAAGCTATCTAGAAGAAGAAAAGAAAAAAATCCTGTGACCGTGAACTTCTGGAATGCCATGGAAATGGAGGAAAGAAACATTGCAAACACTAAAAAGTATGGCTCTTTAAAACACACACACACACACACACACACCTCTTTAATCTAACTGAGCCGCCCCAGTGGCGCAGTGGTCTAAGCGATGGCCTCTGATCATTTATCCAAACGGAATCCGGGTTCGAATCCCGGTGAGGCATGGATGTTGTGTTTGTCTGTCGGCACTGGCTCTCTCCCTTTCCTGGAGCCAGTGACAATGAATTAGGGACAAGCGACTGATAGCCCATTGAGTTGCTCACAGTGGTCGTTAAGCCTCCAATAAAAAATAAAAAAATCTAACTGAAACATAGCTATTTGGAAGCCGAAAAAGGAAAATTTGTGACCATCAGCTTCCATAGTGCCTCATAATATGCCCATGAAAACAGATAAAAATACGTAAAAATATGATTTTTGAAAACCAATTCACAAATCTAACTGAGATGAAGCCATCTGGAAGCAAAAAAAAAAAAAAATTGGACGTCAAGTTCCGGAATACCGAAGGCCGCGAAAACAGAGAAGTGAAGCAGTACATTCAGCAAACTTCTAGACGAAGAGGTGAAGCTGTCCGTTTTCCATTTCTCACAGAATGCTTTTATTGAAGTTTGTACCCCTCGTGCTGTGTTATAATATTAATTTACATATGGCGTAGCTACCCACACTGATAACTTACCTCCAGTAGTATACTATCTATGTCTAAATATGTATATGAAAGGTGAATAGTGCAGTGATGAAATATGTATACAATGCGAATTACCCCTAAGTAAAGTGACCACTAGATTTTGACCATCCCCTGGCCGCTGACTACTTGGTAAAATCACCAGTTTTTATCTTTAAATTGGGGTAGGACTACTTAATCTGTAAGTTTTTCCAAATAATAGTTTGCCAGAAATGCAGCCAATAGAGAACCCATTGCTAAGCCTGAGATCTATTTATAGAATTTATTCTTAAACTGGAAAAAGTAACATTTAAATGTAAACAAAAGCATTTCATAAAGTTCAGTAAGTTTTTCTTTATTGTGTCCAAGGAAAACTATTTTGTCTGCCAAATTTTCTGCCAGAAATTATGTAAAGAGGTCTAGACTGAAGTTGGTGTACCTAGAGTCCAGTGGCATAACTACCACCCTCGTAGTTGCTGGGGGGCACAGGTCACGAAGGGGCGTACTGCAGTTGCCAGTTTCAGTTTTATGAAAAAAGAAAAATCCAAACACCCACAAAAACAAACAAACAAATAATTAACCCAAAGATTCATATTTTTTTAAGATATACTATTTAACTTTGCCTTAATAAATGTCAAGTTTCACTTTTAAAACACTGGATGTCCTACAGATTGAAGCTGTTTGGCCCTTTGGGTATGGGTTGTGGTACAATCTCTCTGCATTGGGTTATAAATCCTCTCTCTGCGCTGCTGAGGAAAAGTGTGAGGCCACATGGGGATTCCCCGTGGAGGATGTGGGAAAACAGTCGGCCACCTAGGATTATGTACACAATAGGTACCCACATTTATTCACAACAGCCACAGATTTGCTGTGTATAAGAGGGTGATTTCTTCAAGCGATTTATTTTAGTTTTGGACAAAACTTAACTCGCGTAAAAATGGTTCGATTTTGATGAAATTTTAGTATGTAGTAGAGGACCACTTGGGGACGAACCCTATTGAAAATGGATGAAATGGGGTCAAAGGTCAGGGCATAGCGGGATCCATTCCATTGCACTTATGCGTCATAACTTTTACATAAAAATGCTTCGATTGTGACAAAACTTTAGTATGTTGTTCCGCAGGTATACTGAATCGGTTCTGTTGAATATCGTCAAAATAGGGTCAAAGGTCAGGGCACAGAAGCGAGATTTATTCCACAACCATTATCCTCATAACTTGAGTAATAACTTGAGTAATGATTTCTGGTATGTTGGAAACCATATCATAATCAATGCATTGCATGATTTTACTGACTTGTTATAAATGCTAAGTATTATCTATTTGTATGCAACCATATCCTGTAACAATCACAAAAAATTTTACATTACATTATTAACCTTAACTATTTAAATATATTTTGCTGAATTTGTTTCTTGCGATAAAATGTATATTCATGCATCAGTCTGTGCACCACGTTAATTCTGATTGGCTGATTGATAACCTTGCATTATTTTCTTCTATTCAAAAAATTACTTAAAAAGTTAAAACTATAGGGGTCTAGGTGCTGCCTCCCCCCTATTTTTCTAGACAATCTGTCTGACTTCCAGACCCCCCCCCCCCTTCCACACACACTATTACCACAACCACCACCCACACACACCATGAAAAACACATCCTTCCTCATGTTTGAAATCCTGGGAAGATTACTATGCTTAGGGGAGCTAAAGTAAATCTTGAAGGGGGGGTGTCAAGTTGTGCTAGTTACACCACTAGTAGAGTCAACATCTAAACTTGCTAGAATAGATATTTCAGTAAATTGGAAGATCTCCATAACAGGGAGGTCTTCCAATTTACTGATCAGTTCTTTTGAATGTTTTACTAGTGCTGGGGGAGTGAAAAAAGGTTTTCTCAAGTAATGAAGGAGGTAAAACTTATTGTTTTCAGCAAATTAATTCAAAAATAATAGACTTACGAAATATATAATGAGAAAGCTTTTATGTAATAAATGGTCATATGAGAAACCTGGCAATAAAATTTAAATTATTTCTGTGTAAACAAAGCCTTTGATACAGTTTCTAATCATTGAGAACAAGCCTTGATAACGATCCAGAGGCCCGATATGTCTGAAAATACAAAAGAACTTGGAAAGGTACAAAGAATAAATGAAAGCTCTTCAAGTTAAAGTGGAATCTAATTATTTTAATCTGAGTAAAGTTATTTGTGAGTAAATGCTTTTAATTCCTATCAAGGAAGTAGAGAGATCTGAAAGTAGGGAATATTTGGTGTTAAGATGGTTCCACCTAAAATCTCTGCCTTATGTTTCCAATGGTAAAACTTCTTTACGTATTTTCTTCGTAATTAATGTATTCTCATGCATGAAAATTTGCCCATCGATAAAGCTAACTTTAAATTATAGCACGGGATACTTAATACTTGCTAAAACATAACCATAATTATATTAAAAATGAATTATTTTTCTTTGAGAATGTTCAGACCTGTTAATAGATGGCACCACCTGTACATTGATGATGTCAGTAGACAAACAAATGTTGGATTACTTAATTATAGTTATGTTTTTTTTTAGCAAGTATTAAGTATACCATGCTATAACTGAAAGCTAGTTTTATCGATGTGCAAATTTTCCTCCTTGGGAATACATTAATTGCAAAGAAAATATGTAAAGAAGTTTTACCATCGGAAACATAAGGCAGAGATTTTAGGTGAAACCACCTTAACTACAGAATGAATAGGAGCACCTGATTTTTGTTGCTTTATTGCAGTGTATAGTTATGGAATCCTGTAGTGTAATTTTGTTTTTTTTCTTGTTTTCCTAATTTTTAAATAGTTGTTTTTTTTCTCCTTAGTTTCTTATCATTGAGAACAGGCGTTGATAAAGATCCAGAGGCCAGATATGTCAGAAAATACAAAAGAACTCTGAAGGTACGAAGAAGAAATGAAAGCTGTTCAAGTAAAAGTAGAATCTAATTATTTTAATCTGAGTAAAGTCATTTGTGAGTAAATGTTTTTAATTCCTATCAAGGAGGTAGTTAGAGAGATTGAAAGTGGGGAATATTTGGTGTTAACTACTGAATGAATAAGAGCACCTGATTTATGTAGCTTTATTGCACCATATAGTTGTGGTATCCTGCAGTGTAATTTTGAATTTTTTGGGGTTTTTTTCCTAATTTCCAAATAGTTGGTGTTTGCTCTTGAGGGACTTGAATAATTTTAAAGTTTTTTTATTATTAGGTCCCAAATGAAGGTATGCAAGAAAAATGTCCTCAAAACAACCTCCCCATTAAACATGTCATTGATCTTACGGAAGAGGGAGTAAATAAGAATTAGAAACCATCATGAATATTTGTAGTAATTTTAATTTACATTCAAGAGACATAAACAAAACAAATAATTATTGAATTAGAAAGCATTTGTACCTCCATAGAAAAAAACTAGGACCTGTAGCAGCAGGTGAAATGAGAACAGAATACTCTCACTATATCACTAAATTGCTTAAAAAAAATAAAAAGCTAGATGCTAAAATTAATAAAAACCATTTCAGGCTTCAAAAAGATTTTTAAAATAGTGAAATTATTGCTTTAAAAGCGGATAAAAGGAGAAGCATAGTCTCAGCAGAAAAAAAAATGTTTTAATAAGATTCTCCTAATAGATTCGTGTAAGAAATAGGGTCTTTTCAGGTGTAACCTCCATTTTCCCTTTGAATCACGATTTTCATTTATAGAGGAATTCAGGAATTTTAAATGAATGGTATATACCCCCTTCAGCACAGTCTTTGGCCGTTTTTTTTTTTTTTTTTTTTTTTTTTGCTACTTGTAGTTAATATTTTACCAATAGATTTTGGTGGCTTGAGTGCCACTGTCTGTTTTTGTTTGTGTTGTCTTGTGATATACTTCTCACTTTTTGAAATTGGCTGCATAGTTCCTATTCTTAACAATCTGCTGAGATTCCTTTCCTTGTTATGTCAGAGATTTCTTTATTTTTTGAACTTTCATTAGAGCATCCATGATCTGAAGACAGTGGTTTTGTAAGATCTTGGGCATGTGGAACTCAGTGGAAAAAACATAAATCCCTTTATATGAACAGAGATGAAAGAGTTCCACCAAAAGGCAGAATTCTGCCTTTTTGGAAGTCATCTGGGGAGTTCCTGAGATTGAGTAAAAAAAATTGCTGTTTATAAAAAAAAATAGCTCATATATTGTATATATATATATTCATAATTATCAGGCATTCAGAACTTGTTCCTGCATTATGTAAATTTTTGTGTCTGTAAACTATCTAATTACTCAAATCTGGAAAGGAAAACTAATTAGATCAATATAAATATGGGATTGAATTTATTGGTTTGGTGTAAGCACATTGACTAAAATAAAATTCTTACTCATTCCTAAAGAAATGTTAGACAATTTTATGGGCCGCCCCGGTGGCGCAGTGGTCTAAGCGATGGCCTCTGATCATTCGTCTGAACGGGGTCCGGGTTCGAATCCCGGTGAGGCATGGATGTTGTGTTTGTCTTACGGCACTGACTCTCTCCCTTCCCTGGAACCAGTGACCCTAAATTAGGGACGGGCGACTGCTTATAGCCCATTGAGTTGCTCACGGTGGTCGTTAAACCTCCAATAAAAAAAAAAAAAAAGACGATTTTATGGCCTTTATACAGGGTGTCCCACTCGCTACCAAAACCGGCATTTCTTAATAATATTGACACCAATGAAGATATTGCCACGAAATTTGAAATGGACTTACCTCATTTCATGCAAAATGTGATGACATCACAACATGTGCAGGAAGTGGCCACCATTTGCGTCCAGACAACATTGAATCTGGCACACCATATTGTGGAAAGTCCTTGCCAGTACGTCCGCCGTCACTGCCTGAATTTCTTCGGTGATGTTTGCTTTCAAGGCATCTATGGTTCGCGGTTTCTTTTGGTAAACCCTCCCTTTTAGATATCCCCATAAAAAGTAATCAGGAGGCATCAGATTGGGCGAGCGAGGTGGCCATAGACCCTTTGAAATGATCGGGTCGCCGAAAAAGGACTGAATTTCGGCCATACTGGTGTGTGATGTCGCCTCCATCATGCTGGTAATATCCAATGGAGAGTTCTTTGTCGTCCAATTGAATTTCAAAGGTGTTGAAGATTTCCGTATATGCAGCTGTTGTGATGGTTGTATCAAAGATGACGGGGTCAACAATTATGCGGTGCCAGGTCATCCCACACCAAACACCAATTTTCTGTGAATGAAGGGGTTCTTCATGTATTGCTCTGCGATTTTCACTGGCCGAAATACGGGAATTTTGAGAATTGAGGTATCTGAACAGGTGAAACCACGCCTCGTTCGAGAACCATGTGTAGTCCAGAATGCCCAAATTTTCCAGAAGAAATGTTTGAAACCATCGACAGTATGTCACTCATTTCACGTGGTCAGGCTCTTTCAGTTTGTGGACCACGGAGATATGGTACGCATGAAGCTTTGCTTTTTTCACAGCACGTTGACAAAAGCTTTTGGACAACCCTGATTTTTTTTCCTGTGACAGTCGGCAAAGTGACTTCCAGGGAGACACAAGTAGTCGGCCCTTTACATTATGGATCGTTTCCTCTGACATTTGTGGAAGAGCTCCTGCGTGGGCGTCTAATAAAGTCCCCTTTGTTTCCAATTTCTTCAACAATGCCCAAATGGTGGACTTGCTCAGCGGATGTCTGCCTGTAAACCTCCCCAGGAATTGCTGTTGACAAGACTTTATCGATTCTGTTTTCCAATAAGTGCGAACAATAAACACTCGCTCCTCCAGGGTATACCGATACATTTTCACACATACACGAACAGCCACGAGCACGACCACTCACTATCAACAACAGTATTGTGTAGACAAGCTCGGCAAAATGGCATAACAAAGCAGCAGAGAGGTGCATCCAGCTGACTGGCAGACTGCTCCCCTGTGGTGCCACACTTAGGAATGTGTCTGACACTAAGGAACACTCTGGCTGGATGGGGACCTCTCCTCAGTGGCACCACACTTAGGAATGTGTCTGCCACTAAGGAGCATTCAGGCTGGATGGTGGAGTGCTCCTCAGTGGTGCCACACTTAGGAATGTGTCTGCCACTAAGGAGCACTCAGGCTGGATGGTGGACTGCTCCTCAGTGGCACCACACTTAGGAATGTGTCTGCCACTAAGGAGCATTCAGGCTAGATGGTGGACTGCTCCTCAGTGGTGCCACACTTAGGAATGTGTCTGTCACTAAGGAGCACTCCGGCTGGCTGGTGGACAGCGCCAGATTCAATGCTGTCTGGATGCAAATAGTGGCCACTTCCAGCATATGTTGTGATGCCATCACATTTCGCACAAAATGAGGTAAGTCCACTTCAGGTTTTGTTGCAATATCTTCGTTGGTGTTAATATTATTAAAGAAATGTCGGGTTCGGTAGCAAGTGGAACACCCTGTATATGCATATAAATGCTGAAAGGTTAATTATTTTTGCATATTCCTATGTTGGAAAAGTTCAACCTTTTTCTACCATGACCACTTTCATGCCTCTATGGAAAAAACCCAAAGCTCTTATTGACGAAAGGCCCTTTCATCAATATGAAATTTATTCATGTTGTCAATAAAAGGGCTTTGTGTTTTTGTGAGAGCTTTGAAATTTCCACATGTTCCAACTGCAATAAGGATAGCCCTTGTTTGATCCCCATCATTTAGAAGTCCCTCCTATTAGTTGGCAACAACTGTTATCATGAACTAGAAACACCACATCTGGCAACCAGTCTAGATCTAAATGTTTACAGGTGATCAAAATCCAATCTGGGCTAAAAGATTCTGATTTTTTTTTTCTCTTTATGGATGTAACTTGTATGTAATTCAACAACCTATACAGAGCACTAAATTCAACCAAAGGTCTTTAAAACAGAAACTAACCATGCATACCTCTCACTCCGGACATTTGACCAACTGCATGTTGGAATTTTTATTTCATCATAAGTGCATAGTGGAATACAAACATCCATTTGAACTTTCACATGCATGCATGTGTGCACACACATACACACTCACATTTATTTTGGTCTGTCTTCTGAATTAGTAAGAATTGTAAAAAGGTCCCAAATGGCTGTGTCTAAAAGTTCAGTTGTATGTATGGCAGTGAGATTGGGATACCATAGAAGAGATGGCATAAGAGTAATTTGTATCTGAAGAGATATTACTTATGCGAGGTTTGTATGGGAGGAATGTGAAGCAAAATAGTGTTAGTAAGGTGGAGATAAATATTCCGAGGTGTATAGTGTGGAAGAAATATTCTCAAAATATGTGGAAAATATGTCATGATAATTAACTCAGCAATCTGACATCTCTGAATTGACTGTATTTATTGTTCTCATGTAATATTAATCACATCAGAAAACTTGAAAATTTCATCGCTCTGGAGCGGAAATAGAACCCGCGTCTCTCGATTACTGTTCGAGCATGCTAACCGTTACACATAGCTAACCGTTTAAGAATGCAGTGTGAGAAGATTCTGATGCTCTTAACAGTCGGATACTTGAGACTTTGTCATCCTGGGTAGTGTAACGGTTAGCATGCTGAAACGGTAATTGGGGGATGCTGGTTCGATTCCCTCTCCAGGACGATGAAATTTTCAAGTTTTCTGATGTGATTTATATTGTGTGAGAACAGTGAATACAGTCAATTCAGAGATGTCTGAATGCTGTGTTGATAATCATATTCTGAGGTGGTTTGGCCATGTTAAAAGAATGAGTGGTGAGGTACTTACTAAGAGAATTATTCAACCCAAGTGGCAGGAAAGAAAGGTAGAGGAAGGCCAAGGAAATCATGGGAGGACCAGATTCAGGAATGTCTGCATCAGAAAATGGTAATGAGTATGAACTATTGGGTTGATGCATAAGTCCATGCCGTTTTATTTCACGAGTGTTTCCCAGGGCAGTAGTGACGGTGCAGATGGCCAGTTGTATATCAAAATGTAGCCAGTAATATCATGTATCGAAATCATATTGCGTTGTGTGATTGTGGCTATTGGATTTTTTTTTTTTTTTTTTTTTGGTTTTCATGTCAGGAAGTATGGAGTGTCAAGTATAGAGGAATTAACATTTTTGACATCTGCTCCCCTACGAGTTTAACAAGGGATCCATGGCCGCCGAAGCTGCTCCACAAATTTGTGTTGTATATGGGGAGGATGCTATTGCTCCGAGGGCAGCCCGAAAATGGTTTGAGCAGTTCCGAGGTGGCAATTTTGACCTCAACGACTCTCGACGCTCAGGTGGTCCACCTCACTTTGATGAGGATCGTTTGAACCATCTCATCCACTTGGATCTGCGTCTAACTGCAGGTGAGTTGGCCACTGAGATGGACTGTGATCAGGCCACAGTGGTGTGCCACCTGGAACGTAGGGGAAAGGTCCAGAACTTGGAGTCTTGGGTGCCTCACACTCTCACTGAGGATAACAAGAACCAGTGTGTTGCCATATGTGGTTCCTTGCTCACCCGTTATCGCGAATGTTCTCAGCAACACAAACCCTTTCTGTCACGTATTGTTACTGGAGATGAAAAGTGGTGCCTGTGTGTGAATTTCCGGCATCGGAGGGAATGGTTAAGCCCAAACAAGACACCCACACCACGTCCAAAACATGACCTTCATCAAACAGAAGTCATCGCTCTTTCCACAACTATGAGTGAGTCACAGAAAAATTCTCATAGGCCACCACCGGGAATCAAACCTAGGGTCTTCCAGTTACGCGCCGGATATGCTACCACTGCACCACAGTGGCCTCGAATTCATCCAGACTCGCATACGACTAACTGCCAAGCCACTTGGAAGGTTGCTGCTTGGAGCCCCACACAGTGCTGGGGATTCACCAAAGATGGTAAGCAGCAACTGAACAATAACTAGGAGGCAAATGAATAATAAATACAGACAATTGACATGGATTAGGAACATGAAACAGAAGTCTTCAAACAGAAATAAGTATGACTTCTGTTTAGGTTCCTAATCCACGTTAATTGTCTGTATCAACATGACCTTCATCCTGCGAAGATCATGTTGCGTGTCTGGTGGGACATGGAAGGCATTTTTCACTGGGAAATGCTGCCGAGGAATCGGAACCTCAACGCTGCACTCTATTGTGAGCAACTCAGCAGTGTGGAGGGAGCAATTCAACAGAAACGGCCACATCGGCGCCATGGTGTCCTTCTCCAAAATGATAACGCACGCCCTCACAGTTCAAATATGACCAAAATGGCCATTCAGGACATGAAATGGGAGATCCTTCCACATCCAGCCTATTTCCCAGATGTTGCCCGTTCATACTATCACCTGGATTTTTAGCTCAAACAGAATTTTCACAAAAATGTTTTTTACTCAAACAGTATCTTCACAACGATATTTTTATTTGCTATGGTGTCTTCATAAAGATATTTTTAATTGTAACGGTGTCTTCACAAAGATATTTGTAATTGCAATGGTGTCTTTAACAAAATATTTTAAGTAAAATTTTATTTTAACTAATTTTAGCATAAGAGAAATCTTGAATATCATTAGGTTTAATGTTTGTGTGTGTGTGTGGGGGGGGGGGATCAGATCGGTTATTTTTATTTTTCTGTGAAAGCAAAACAGGGCATTTGTGTGTTTTTTTTTTTTTTTTTTTGTAGTTGTTTCATTGCATACCCAGTCTGGCCGTTGGATTTCTTGTTTGTGTGCCCAGACCAATCATTTTGGTGATCCTTGGATCTGGACAATGGCATTTTGCAAATCCTGATGTGCTAGTGATGGTTATAGCTGTGAGTCCACACCACTTTGAACCTTTGTGTACTTTTGAAGGGTATTTTTTTTTAATTAATTTTTGTCATAATTGCTCTAAACACAAAAACAGGGGAATTTCACAAAAAACAACAAAATTCCACAAAAATAGGCACAATTAAAAAATGGGTATCATCTTTAAAATCCTGGATTGGCATACAGGTGAATCCACATATAACAAACTAGCATAATATGAAGTTTTGCATAAACTAAAGATTTTTGCAGATCCTTTGAACTTCATAATATTCTCCCTTGTTATTTTGTACCACATATTACGAACAATATTTTTTTTGAAAAACTGCATATAAGATTTTTCAGATCGTTTGAACTTTATATTATTCCCTTTATTATTTTTACCGATATTACGAACAATATTTTTTGGAAAAACCACATATAAGATTTTGCAGATCCTTTGAACTTTATAATATTCTCCCTTGTTATTTTTTACCACATATTACGAACAATATTTTTTGGAAAAACTGCATATAAGATTTTTCAGATCGTTTGAACTTCATATTATTCCCTTGTTATTTTTACGGATATTACGAACAATATTTTTTGGAAAAACCACATATAAGATTTTGCAGATCCTTTGAACTTTATAATATTCTCCCTTGTTATTTTTTACCACATATTACGAACAATATTTTTTGGAAAAACTGCATATAAGATTTTTCAGATCGTTTGAACTTCATATTATTCCCTTGTTATTTTTACGGATATTACGAACAATATTTTTTGGAAAAAACACATATAAAATTTTGCAGATCCTTTGAACTTTATAATATTTTCCCTTGTTATTTTTTGCCACATATTACAAACAATATTTTTGGAAAAACTGCATATAAGATTTGTCAGATCGTTTAAACTTCATATTATTCCCTTGTTATTTTTACCGATATTACGAACAATATTTTTTGGAAAAACCTCATACAAGATGTTGCAGATCCTTTGATCTTCATAATATTCTCCCTTGTTATTTTTTGCCACATATTACAAACAATATATTTTGTAAAAACCGTATATGTCAGAGTTCACAGTTATCAGCAAACAAAATAAGTGCCATTCACCTAGTTTTTACCCCTTCCTCTTTCACTGAAAATTAGGAATTACCTGCTGTTGGCAACACCCTGTGGTCCCCCATATAGACAGGCCAGTTTATTTGAAGACGAGAATCTTTAAGTTGTTTTTTGCTACTTCCTGCTCCCCCCCCCCCCCCCATTTCCCCGCTTGCCACACGTACATCTCATGGGCAAATATTGTCTTTTATCACCTCCCCTTTCTACCCTTCAATCATAATCTCTGTTTAAAAAATCTTAGAGTTTATTTTGCATTTAGAAGCATCTTAAACCACAGCATCAAAAGAAGTTTGAAAATATTTAAAACAGCTACCATGACAAAGCATAAAACAAGCAACACAGTTAACTCATGTTTCCAAAGTAGCTTGCAAATAGGAAAGCAAATGCAACAGATAAAATATCAATATTTTTGGCAGTTACTTTATTTTTTTTTCAGTTGCTGTTTTGTTTATTGCAGATTTCACTCATATTTTTTGCTAGCTATATTTTTTTAATTAACTCTTTCTCAATTACCTTCAATTAATTGATGAACAGTTTATGGTTAGCTAGTTTAAACCTGACATAATGGCTATGTGCCTAAAATAGCCCTTTTTTTATATGATTGTAACAAAGCTTGCATATATCAAATATTTTTAACTCTTTCTTCGACTTAGTTATATACAGGTTTGACTATAGTAAAATCTACAGAATGGAAACGTTGAACTCTCACCTTGCAGCAGGGGCGGATCCAGAGGCGGGGGGGGCTCTCTCCTCAGGACCAAGGAAAAGCTTTGATTTGTTAGGTTTTAATAAAATTGAATAATTTTTTGTGAAAGAAAGTATTATTTAAAAGTATATTACTTTCCTTAATTAATTGGAAGAATTTATAAACATACTAAGAACACTTTTTCTTTTTCATTTAAAAATCCAGTTGTGATGTCATTGTCGACTCCTGTAAAATACGTTTTGGACTCCTGGAAAACTCCTTAAATGGACTTTCAAAAATCAGTATGACTTCAAAAAATCAGTCTCTTAGTGTTTTTGCTGCTTTCCCAGTTGACTGTCCCACTGACACCTGGAGAACTAAGACGTCACTCCAAAGCTCATTATTACTGATTTGTGTAGGAGTAAGGATCTTCTTTTGGTTTCTGAAACCAAAGCTGAGCTACTAAATATAGCAAAACTCCCCTTCACCAATCGATTTGCCCTGTTAAGCCATTGTTCGTTTGGTCATTTTTGTCAGTGTAATTTCTCTATTCCCAGACTTATTTTTATATAATTTACATAATATGAACTAACATGCATTCCCTATGTGTGATTAACAGTTGTCGCGGCTTTTTCGAAACCATCAAAAGTGTGCAAAACTAATTTTTGTTGGGAGAAGGGGTTCTAAATAAAAAAATTTGCTGTGGGGCCTCGCCGCCATTTTGTGCTACGCCACCAGGGGCAAATCCAGAGGGGGAGGGCGTCCTTCCCTCAGGACCAAGGAAAAGCTTCTATTTGTTAGGTTTTAATAACAAATTGAATAATTTTTCGTGAAAGAAAGTATTATTTGAAAGTATATTACTTTCCTTAATTAACTGGAAGAATTTATAGACATACTAAGAGCACTTTTTCATTTTGAGGAGAAATATTGGAAAGGTCTTCGGTTATTCCCGACACTTGACCCCCGCTCCTGCCTTGCAGTTAGAAAAAGATGAACATCTGCTCTTCATTTTATGTGAAAAATCTATTCTTCATTTCATATATAAGTTTTTAAAACATTTCATTTAAAAAAATATGTCAAACATAATTTGTTATTGTTTTAGTCCTAACTTGTCTTTGTCTTTCTTTTAGGGCTGGAACTGTTTTTTTTTTTTTTTTTTTTGCCCCTTAAAGTTGGAAATGAAGATGCAGTGCTTAAACAAAATGGAATGCTACATGACAAGTTCAGAAGTATTTGAAAGTGCAGCACCATGGAGATCCTACCAGAAAGCACTCCTTTTATCAGGCATTTTGAAATGCATATTATTCTTTGAGTGAATCACCACCCATAGCACATACATTTCAATACTACAGCAAAGTGAAAATTTTGCATATCTCCACTGTTTCTTTTGTTATTCATGTTTAACAGGCAGTGTAAATGTGAAACCACAGTATACATCACAGAAATCATTAAAGAGATTATCTTTGTAGGTATGACACACACAAAGTGGCCGCTAAATTAGAAACTTTTATTTAATACCGGGTTGGACCTCCTTTAGCTGAAATTACAGCATGTACAAGGGTTATAGGTTTTGTGTACCTAGTAGGTGTGGGACCACCTTTGGCATTCAAAACTGCCTGAATCCTCCTTGGAATGGAAGTATACAAATCCTGAATGGTGGTTAGTGCGATGTTACACCATTCTTCATGAAGAAACTGCTCCAGGTACATGAGAGATGCAGGAGAAGATAATGGGATTGTACTCTGTTTTCCAACACAGACCACATTGGCTCAATGATGTTTAAATCTGGTGATTGGGGAGGCCAAGGAAGGTGTGAAAGTTCGTCCTCATGTTCCTCTACCATGAATGGACATTTTTCGAGCTCTGTGAATTGGGGCGTTATCTTGATAAATGGCATCCCCTGCAGGAAACAATGCCTGAACCATTGGATGGACTTGGTCGAACAAAATGTTTTCATACGCCCTGCCAGTCATCCGTCCTTTGTAGGTGATCAGGGGACCTGCTGAAAACCCCGATATGACCACCCAGAGCATGACAGAACCACTGCAATGCTGCACTGTTGGGAGCAGTCTGGGTTGTACATTTCTGATGGTGTTCTCCACACGTAAACATGTCGTGCAGTGGGGAATAAAGTGAATGTGGATTCATCCGACCACATTACATGCTTCCGTGCATCAGCAGTCCACTTTGGATGCTCCTGGCACCACTGCTGTCGCTATTGTGTATTCACTCGGGTCACCAGAGGTTTTGCAGTAGCAGCTCTGCCATGAATATATTGTTTATGCAGTTCCCTGTGCATTGTTTTCGTTGATACTGGGGTCTGGAGATGCAGATTGATCTCTGCACTAATTTTTGGTGCCGTAGTCTTCTTATTATGGGTAACAATCCTCATGTTAATGCTTTCCTGTCTCTGACAGTCAGAGTCATTTTCCGGCCGCTCGTGTGCTTTGCAGGCGATGTTTTGCCATGAGCACGGTATGCTGTCATGACGCTAGACACAGTAGCTCTCAATACCCCCACTACCCTGGTGACTGTTGTCATGGAGGCACCAACTAGCCGGCCAACAGCAATTAGCCATCTTTTGAAGTCCGTTTGGTCACTCATCATCGTCACCCTGAAAGACATTTTGCAACTAGACACTTTACATGCACTTAAACAAGACCTTGAGGTTCTAATCAAAGATATCACAACCAAAAAGTGATGGATACCTTTGAATATTGCGAGGTATATGCAGGTGCATTAAAAGTCATGTCTCTGAGCATGGTGTTCACATTATTTTGTCCAACCACTGTGTGTGGTTTGGCTGGCATAGATTCCACAAGGTGTTGGAGTGCGTCTATGTCTGCAGCATACCAGGAGTTCACAAGTCCTTTAACTGGCTCATATTTGATTCCAGATCTGTTTTACTAAAATGTTCCATACATTCTCAATGGAATTTAGATCTGGGCTTTGTGGTGATCAGAGGAGATGGTGGAAGTCACTGCCATGCTCGTTGAACCACTGCTAAACACATCTTGTGGTCCAGGAAACAGCCATCACCTGCTGAATAAAAAGTCAACACTGCAGAATTGACAACGTTCGGATAATCCTTGGGAGGACACTTGATCTTCCAGTAATACCAGGGGACCGGTTGCTTAGCAACAGAGTGTGCCCCATACCATGTCATCACCTCCAGAACCTTGTAATGTGTTTACAAGGAAAGCTGGGTCCACTGCATCATGGGTGCTGCTCAATTATTTGGCTACCATCAGTACAGAACAAGATGTACCCTGACTCATTGGATCACAACATTTTTAAAGTGTACTGTCATGGTGTTCTGGACACCACTGTAAACAAACTTTCCAGTTCTTTGCAGAGATCAGTGGTTTCTGTCTAGGCAGATAACTGCCAGTACTGTTCCTCTTCAACTCCCTGCACATAGTTTCCCGATATATGGGTCAAGAACAGCCTTCATTGAAGGCTTTGGGCTGTTACTGCACACAGGAAGTCCTGTTTCTCTGTACAAGTGTACTCAGATGACGGAGATCTTGCTCCTGACAAATTGTCGGCACGCCATAGTTACCCCTCTTAGACAAGAAATGTGGGTCATTTTTTCACTTATTAAAGACCCGGGATATGTCACCATTTTGAGAAACCAGTTATTCCCCCTCTTAAATCGCCACTCCAGCCACATGGGCATGCATAATAAGCCCTTCATGAAATATACTTTGTTTTTCCCATTGTGATTAACACTACTGATGATTACTGACAAGCAGCAGTCTTAAATAGTTGCTTGGTGATGCATGTGACCACGTATTTTGCATATACACTGTATAAGTGATTTTTACGTACATCTGTATAAAGGTTTCTAATTCAGTGGGTGGTGTGTGTAGCAGTGGCGCACTCCCAGCATTTCTTTATGGGGGAGCCCCAATATATTGAAGATGCAAATAAAAATACCCAGGAGAAAACGCCACCCAGAATATTGGGAAGAGATAAAAATATCTCCACCATATCAAAGTGTGCTTCCAATTATTCATAAAATACCAGGGTTGTACCAAAAGTAATGCAAAAGTGGGCATAACTTTTTTATTAACTGACAGAGGTCGTTCAAATTGCTCATGTTGGTATAGTAACTCTTTCTAAATAGGCCGCAATGGAATACCGTCTTAGCACGATTTATTTTAAAAGATGAAATACTATATACAGGTTAAAACACACATTAGTACTTTCAAAGTGACACTCACTTCATCTTCAGATGTACTGAAACAAATGCCATCTCAATATCATATATACACACTTGTGCACCATCAGGGCCTGATTTATGCCTAGGCATGAAAGGCACATGCCTAGGGCCCTCAAATTGAAAGGGCCCCAAAATCTTGGTTAAAAAAAAAAAACTTTCCCTTTTTCAAAATATTTATATGTGGGTAGATGTGATGTGGAGTAACTATATATAAATCGCTGGCAAAACACAAGCAAGTACTGGCAATATAATATGTGTTATTTCTAGTTAATATCAATAACATTTTCCAGATAATTTGGGGAGGGTTTTTGTGTGAGATTAAACAAAAAATTGTCGTGTTGTGTGATAAAAAACTAGCAGTATGTGTATGTTTGTAATTATGGCTTACTAAGATCAACTTATATACTTCAATTTCAAATACTGCATGGTTCTGAAGCAATTTTTAAACATTTTGACATTTTAGCTCCTAAAAGTTATATTTGAAAAATCTTTGGACTTAATTCGGGCAGAGTTTGAATCCCCCCAAACCTCTCTCTTAAATACACCCCTGGTTAATATGGTAATAGTATAGTTTAAACACACCTGGCAAAAAATCCAACGTCCAATTGAATTTTACCCGTCATATGGCTTTGTCACACACAACTGTTTCATCGATGAAGGTTCAAGTCTTTTCAGATGCAAATCAGTAGGACAGCATAAAAATCTAGGAGAAAACAATATTTTTACTAGGTACTACCGTAATTTAATGTCAGTCTTATAAATGTATTGTGCTTATTAAATTGTTATGCTGGATGGTAATACAGTCGCCCAAAATGGTCACACTACCTACTCGACTCCGTAAAGTAAATGTCGAGTGGAGGGGCCGTCGTTTCGGGTTGTGCCTAGGGCCCAATTCCGTGTAAGTCGGGCCCTGTGCACCATGGGTACCCTACTACTTGGTCACGTGACATGACGTGGCTGTTGTGAAATTTGTATGCAAATCATGATGAGGGTGATTTATGAGTACAAGATTACATTAGAATTAAAACATGTCATACTACTCGATACAACAATCCGTCTCGTAATACATGAATAAGTTGTTCCCAATCTCCAAATAACTCAGTAGGGGTGTAATCATTGCAGCATTGGTTTCCAAAGGCTGTAATGTATAAAGGTGTGATGTATACGCTCTCCAAGCATAGTAGTGAGTGGGTAGAGGTAGAGGGTTACCAGTAGTTTGATATTTTCCCAGTCTGGGTACATATCACTAGAAATAACATTCCTAGCAAGGGGTGTGCTGTGTAGGTTTGCCTTTAAACTGTATTTATGCTCCTGTAATTGCAAGCCCGCTTGTCTTTATGTAAATCCTACGTAATTACTGATGGTTTCACCTGATCATGGATCTAGCATAGGAATATTGTACACTCACCATTTTTGCAGCATGTCGGTTTTGCATCAGTCTTTTCTAACGTACATTGGCATACATTTAGTACTAACACCAATTCTAAGATTATGTTTAAAACACATGCGAGATAGTACATTACAGATGTATGGTATGTATTCAATTGAGCCTACAAATTTCCAGTTGTCCCTTGCGTCATTTCTTGTAAGGGTGGTGGTACGGCTCGCCCTGACACATGCAAAAATACGTTTGACTAAATGGGTGGGATAACCAAAACAACTGGCCAAATTGTAGATATATCTGATCTCCTGGTCAAAGGAGGACTTTGTGGTGGTATGTGTAAATGCACGGCAAAAAAGGAAATTAATAGCTGAGGTTTTGTACTGAAAGAGGTGCAAGGAATTAAATGGTATAATCGAACTTATGGCTGTAGGTTTTCGGTAAACAGAAAAACTTAAGGAGTTGGAATAAGGGTTTCTGTGTACACAGAAATCTAAAAAAGGCAATTTGAAATCGGTCTCGTGTTCTACCGTGAGCCTGATAGTTGGAAAAGACCAAAGATAATACGTTGGCGAAATTATTTAATTCATCTTGAGTGTGAGGCCATATCACCAAGATGTCGTCAACGTATTTAATGTATAAACTAGGGGTGAGTCGAAATTCATTGAGAACTCTGTTCTCAATATATTGAAGCAGAATTTCTGCTAACACTGCAGATGATGGGGAACCCATTGATGAGCCCTCTAACTGTTGATAAATGCAATTCTGAAATTTAAAATACGATCATTTTTTAACAAAATGTAATGCATTAAGAATTGTGCTTTCAGAACATGGGGTATTGGTGTCAGCAAGTAAAGCCTCAATAATTTGATGGGTAGCATCAACGGGTACATTAGGGTACAAAGCTACTACATCAAGGGAGGCCAAAATGAAAGTAATGTTGTGCGGCTGAAACACTCTAATCCTTTCTAAAGCCCTAGTGGAACTCATAACTGAGTAAGGTGAATCCACTATAAATTTAGCAAGATATTTTGCCAGGGCTTTTTCAAGTGGCCTGGTAGGGCTCATGTATCCAGAAACTAAAGGAAGAAGTGGGTATCCCTCTTTATGTAACTTAATATGGCCGAACATATCAGGGACACAGTAGCCATGTGTGTGTGGGGGGGGGGGGTAAATGCATGAGTGAAACTATCAGGGAATAGTGAGCCGCCTTTAGCCTACCTAGGGCTGCAACTGTTGCTTTAGAGGGATCATTGCCTATTACTTTGGGTGGGATTGTGCCAATGGCATGTTGCAGTTTTTGAAAATATGAAGAGGTGTTTAAAATAACAATCTGTGAGGATTTATCTGCCGATAAAAAAATAAAATATTAGAGTCTTTAACCAGTTGAGATAATTGCTGCATTTCATCATTAAAGTCATTTGATTGCACAACATGGTGATTTTGGTTGGCAAGATATCTAGCAATTTTTACCCTGGCACGATCAGCATCAGGCAAGGAGGAGATAACTGATTCAACTTGCGGAATAATGGTTTCGACCCACTTGCCACAATATGGGTAGGCAAACTTAGAACCACGTCGAAAGGTACGCTCCTGGACTGGGTTCAGCACATAGTCACTTAGATTAACTACAGAAGACGGTTCCCTTCTCATTGCATGGTTTGAGCAGCTCACATCATGGGGTCTGTGGCTAACTTCATGGCCAACAAGAGTTCATAATTTTCCTATGTGCCTTTAGATAAGAATTTTTACCTCATGCTCAGCAATGGCATTAGTGATGATGAGTTCACGGTCCACTAATACTGTATGCTCCTTTCGGGTTAGCATAGAGAAAGTCAAGTAGCACTTACGGTCTAAATAATCGATGAGACCTCGTTTACTCCTGATGGCTTGTGCCAGTTGCTTTCTTTCAGCATTCCAGAGGATAGCTTCATCATGATATAAATACGCCACCGTGTTAATGCGGAGATGTTTCGGAGTCACATCCAAATCTCTACAGTTGAGTAGAAATGAGAGATGAGTGAACTCCTTGGCAAGTTTGACACATGCCCAACGGAACGTCTGCATAATACCAGTGAATGCACATTACATACATACATACATATCACTAAGCTGTTCTCTGAGATTCAGAGGTTAGCTCCAAAAAGAAATACAAACTTCCAGATATTTTTACTTATTGTTGTCGTATCAAACTTCTCCATTTACAGCGATCTTGACATACAACTCGTGCTTCACTGATATCCATTACACGCTGTACACAAGATCGTTTGTACTTCATACTCATAATCTTTTTCTCATGCAGACACTCCTGAATCTGATCCACCCATGTCTTCCTTGGCCTTCCTCTGCCATTCCTTCCTGCCACTTGGGCTGAAAAGATTTTCTTAGTAAGCATTTCATCACTCATTCTTTCAACATGGCCAAACCACCGAAGCATATTGATCTCCACCTTGCTAACAACATTTTGCTTCACATCACACAACTGCAATACATCTTCATTCCTCACACAATCAGTGCAACTGCTTAAATTTCCACAATGGCCAAGATGATGTGGTATGATTTATATACAAGCTAGAAGACTTCGTGCAACAGAACTAAATAGGCTGCAATGGAATACCGTCTTAGCATGATTTATTTTAACAGATGAAATACTATATACAGATTAAAACATACATTAGTACTTTCGTGACACTCACTTCATCTTCATTTGATGAAGATGAAGCGAGTGTCACTTTGAAAGTTTCAACCTGTATATAGTATTTCAACTTTTAAAATAAATCCTGCTAAGATGGTATTTCATTGCAACCTATTTAGTTCTGTTGCACGAAGTCTTCTAGCTTGTATATAGTAACTCTTTTTCTATACACAAAAGTACTACTCAGCATAGTCTCCATCACAAGTGATCCATTTGCACCATTGTTGAACCCAACTCTCGAATACTCTGGAAAAATTCAGGTATGGACTATTGTAACCACTTCTTCACAGCCACTTTCACCTCATCTGTGTCATCAAATCGTTGTCCCTGGAGATTGCCACTAATTGGAGTGAACAGGTGGAAGTCAGCAGGCGCCAGATCTGGGCTGCTTAGTAGATAGGGGACCTCCGACCAACCTAATTTGCTGATTGCCTGATTTGTTGCCAAAGATGTGTGTGGCTTTGCATTGTCATGGTGACCGTGGATCCTTTTCAGATTCTTGTTCGGTCTCTTCCTCCTTATGGCTTCTCTAAGCTTCTTGGGTATCTCAATTGTACCGCTCACTGGTCACGGTATGGCCACATTCCAGAAAATCAAGGAGAATGACACCCCTATCATCCCAAAACGCAGTCACCCTGACTTTCTGTGCTGATCGCTGGCTCTTGAACTTCTTAGGCCTCGGTGAAGAGGTGTGACGCCAATCCATGGATTGATTCTTCATTTCTGGATCGTAATGATACGCCCACGTTTCATCTCCTGTCACCAGACTGGAAAAAATGTGTCTTCATTGCCTTCAAATGCTTCCAGCAGATCAGAGCAGCCTTTCACCCTTCTCTCCTTTAAATTGGGTGTCAACTGGCGAGGTACCCACTTTGCACACACTTTCCAATGCCTAAGTCTTCCACCATCTTCTGTATGGTATGGTGACCACAGTCCAGTTGTGCAACAAGCTCACAGATTGTGACTCATCTCTCCACGCAAATCAATTCATCCACTCGCTGACGATTTGTGATGATAATCTTCCACTGCGTGGTTTGTCTTCAATGCTCTGATTTTCCCTTCTTTGTCCATTTGTGCACATTGCTCTTGTCAATGGTGTCATCTTGTAAACATTCTGTAACCTTCTGTGGATGTCGAACTTCTTGCACCCTTCCTTCGTCAAGAACGGCACGTTGCTTCTGCTTGGAATCCTTTATTTACCTGCAATGAAGAAGGATTACTATAGAGTAAGAGTTACTCTACCAACATGTGCAATTTGAATGACCTCTGTCAGTTAATAAAAAGTTAAGCCCACTTTTGCATTATTTTTGGTACAACCCTCGTATTTAAAAACTTACATAAATATACACTGCTGGCCACCCAAAATGCAACACCAAGAAGGAAGCCTCCGATTGGCCTGAAATTCGAAGCATGCGTCGCCCGCAAGAGGACATGCAAACGATTAGCATTGCAGGGCATATGCAAATCATGTGTGCCCGGCACGCCAACGAGAAGCACTATAAGAAGCGTGCACAAAAGGTGGGGTGGAAGTGGTGGAAGTGTGTTGTGCTGCCGGACCTGTGCGTGGGAAGCTTCTTGATGCCTCATCGCAGAATACGGCAGTCATTCCAGCACGTTTCAGAGTTCGGCAGAGGATGAGTAGTGGCTTATCGCGACAGCGGTTTATCGTACCGAGACATCCGCGCCTGAGTGGGACGACATCCAGCCACAGTGAGGCGAGTATGGATTCGGTGGGTGCCGGAGGGACGGACGGATTGACATGAGCAATTGCCGCAGCCGCGGCACACCACCGAACGAGAGGACCGGCATGTTGTGCAGCAGGCATTGACGGCTCGCACCGCCACATCACGAATGTTAGAGCAGGAATTAGAGTGTGTTGCGCAACAACCTGTGTCAGCACGTACCGTTCGACGTCGTCTGTAGGAGCGGAGACTTGTCGCACTGCACCCATTGCTCCGATTACCATTGACGTTACACCACCGGCGAATGGCAGTGGGCTGTTGAACGCCGCACCTGGACTACAGAATGGCACGAAATTGTCTTCTCCGACGAATCCCGCTTCTGCCTGCAACACCGCAATAGTCGGACCCGCGTGTGGCGGCACCGCGGCAAGAAACTGTATGACGCCTGCATTATGCATCGCCATACCGGTCTTTCGCCTGGCATTATGATTTGGGGCACAATTGGATATGACACCCGCACCCCTCTGGTATGCATCACCGGTACACTCAACAGCCACCGCTACATCTCCGACGTTTTGGAGCCTGTAGTCTTCCCTTACCAGCAGGACCTGCCTGCGGCCACGTTTCAACAGGACAATGTGCGCCCGCAAGTGGCACGCATAGTGCAGCAATTCTTCACGGCCCACCAGGTATCACTGCTGCCGTGGCCCGCCTGTTCTCCCGATATGTCGCCCATCGAACACGTCTGTTCGCTGATCGGCAACCGAGTTGCCCGGCAAGCACCACCCATGGCTACGCCTGAACTGTGGCAACGTGTGAAAGCAGCCTGGACCGATATACCCAAAGTCTACATCCAAAGCCTCTTTCGTTCGATGCAGCGGCGTGTAGTGGCCGTTATTAGCAGTCATGGGGGCCACACGAACTATTGATGCCTGCGTGTTCCGCAAGTTGCACAGGCCTGTAAGCTCAATTGTTTCATCTTTGTATCTGTTGTTATACATACATACATACCACTAAGCTGTTCTCTGAGATTCAGTGGTTAGCTCCAAAAAGAAATACAAACTTCCAGATATTTTTAGTTATTGTTGTCGTATCAAACTTCTCCATTTACAGCGATCTTGACATACAACTCGTGCTTCACTGATATCCATTACACGCCGTACACAAGATCTTTTATACTTCATACTCATAATCTTTTTCTCATGCAGACACTCCTGAATCTGATCCACCCATGTCTTCCTTGGCCTTCCTCTGCCATTCCTTCCTGCCACTTGGGCTGAAAAGATTTTCTTAGTAAGCATTTCATCACTCATTCTTTCAACATGGCCAAACCACCGAAGCATATTGGTCTCCACCTTGCTAACAACATTTTGCTTTACATCACACAACTGCAATACATCTTTATTCCTCACACAATCAGATCGGGTCTTGCCACAAACCCCACGTAAGTAACGCATTTCTCCAGCACACAAACGACTCCTATGTTTCTTCTGCAGTACCCAGGTTTCACTGCCATACTTCAGAGTAGGAACAATTACAGTTTCATACACAGCCATGCGGTTCTCTCTAGAGAACCCATCATTCCTGTAAAAACCTCCCAGAGCAGCTATGACTTTCAAAGAAGAATTCACTCGCCTACTGATTTCACCATCCAACTTGTTCTCTCTGTCAAACATGCTTCCTAAATACACAAACTCACTAACCTGGTCAATCACAGTGCCATTTATACTTACATTACATTCAGTGCTACCCATTCCTCTCTCAAACACCATAACTTTGGTTTTTCCCTTATTTATACTCAGTTTGAATTTCATGCAAACTTCGTGTATCCGAGTCAACATACTCTGCAACTCACTTTTGTTCTCTGCCAACAGGACAGTGTCGTCAGCATACAGCAATCTGCACACACGGATATCACCAAGACATAAACCACTAGCAATTCCATGTCAGATCAATCACCTTCTTGACCTCACCATTTCTGATTTTGATGAAATTTGGTATGAAGCACACATATGACAAGGTAAGTAATTCTGCCAATTTTCAGATTTTTATTTTGAAAATTGTCCAAGATACACACATAATAAAAATCGAAATTTTCGTAAAAAATGACAAACTCACACACTTATAAATGGCTGTAATTTTTTTTCCAAATTGTAGTAGTAAAGTGACAATTCAAACACAGTTGCAAAGCTAAAGGATTGAGCTTTCTATAGATACCATACATGACCTTCTGACAACAGATTAAAATTTCAAGGTCATCCACTGTGACCTTTGACCTTGAATATCTCAAAACATACCATCTTAAAAAATTACGAAAAAAATATATTTTATTGCTACAACATTCTTCTACCCATGTGCCAGATATTAGGCTGGCACCGCTATGGCAAGGCAGTGTAGGATTAATAGGAGTGTCATGCTGCACCCTTCTGTATGTAAGGCACAGAGACATACCATGCAATAAATATTTCTTATGTTGAGGATTTGTGTTTATTATACATGAAATGTGTTTATATTATAACAGATCAACAGATTTATCAGAAATATGCTATGTGACAGCAATTTTACTTGATAGACACAATTTTCAGCAGTAAATAATGTCAACAAATCTTTGAGATCAGAGATTGAAACTCCACCCATTTTAGCCAATGGCAGGGCTTCTTCTTAGCCAATGACAAAGCTTCTTATTAGAGCCAATGACATGGTTTCTTATTAAAGCCAATGGCAAGGCTTCTTATTACAGCCAAAGAAATCTTACTGGTACACCATTTTACATTTGCTGTTATTTCAATTCTGAGCTTGTGAGTGTGTGGTTATCAATTTATCTGTAACATTGTTAACTGTTTAATTGTTATTTTATTTTATCTTTATTGTTATCTTTATTTAATCAATTTCTTTTTATCAAACTATATTTATTTATCATTTTTTTTGCAGGTGTAGTTTCATTAACCAAAATGGACTTTAAAAGTCAAATTTTTTGTTGCAATCCTCTGGGTAAAAGTGGACACACAAGGTTTAGAAAGAATCTGAGAAAAGTACAGCCTTGGATGGTTCAGAAATGTCCAAATATAACATTAGAACAGAAAATATGTAGTTCATGCAGAAAATTGATCTCTGAAATGCCAGGTCCTTCATGTATAATTGAAACAGTGCAGAGGCAGAACAACCTCGGTTAAGTGAAGATAATTCAGAAGGAATGGTGAAGAGTGAGATATGGACTGACAGAGACACAACTTTGGATAGTCTGAATGATATGTTACTTTCTCTAGGCGAATCTCCTGTGAAAAAAAAAAAAAAAGATTAGGTGTTGGACAGTACAGTTAGAAGAAATACCAGAAAATTGGTGAAGTGATAAAAGACTACATAGGTGTTCCAGAATGTGATAATCCTGTGACAGTGTCTGATGAATCGGTCATGATTTCACAGTTGAAAGAAAAATTTCAAGAAACAGACTCTAGCAGTGTTAAAGTCCAAATACTAACAATATTACCTAGAACCTGGAGTATTCGTAAAATTCAGGAAGAATTTGGTGTAACATATTACATGGCATGAAAGTCTAAAAATCTTGTGGAAGAGCAGGGTATTTTAGCAACTCCAAATCCTAGGCCTGGGAAAACTCTCAGTGACAGCACAGTTGAAAACGTTATTGCATACTATAATAGTGATGAAGTGAGCCGTTGTTTACCAGGAAAAAAGATTTTGTTACAATGATGGAATCAGGATCAAAAGTACAAAAACAAAAACGTCTTATTCTAGGAAATTTGAAAGAGATATTTCAAGGATTTAAAGACAAGAATCCTAATGTCAAAGTAGGGTTTTCAAAGTTCTGTGGTTTATGCCCAAAGAATTGTGTGCTGGCTGGTGCAAGTGGAACACACTGTGTCTGTGTGTGTTGTGCTCATGAAAATGTAAAACTTATGCTAGCAGGGTGCAAATTGCAAGACTTAACTCGTAATGATGAATTACCAGTTAGGACATACAAAGATTGCCTTGCAAGAATAACTTGTAACCCTCCTCTTCCAGAATGCTTCTTCTTCAAGTGTGATTCTTGTCCTGGTATAGCACACTTACTAGAGCAAATAAGTAGCTTATTCACCATGAATGGGATTGATGAAATTGTATATAAATTGTGGGCTACAACTGATCGCACAACACTTATGACAGTCTGTAACACTGTAGAAGAATTCCTTGAGACCTTTGAATCAAAAGTGAAATTGCTATTGCCACATTCTTTTATAGCTATTTAGCAGTCATACTTTCTGTCAAATCTGAAAGAAAACCTTGATGATAATCAGTGTGTTGTGTTGTGCGATTTTGCCGAGAAATATTCCTTCATACTGCAGGATGCAGTGCAAGGATACCACTGGAACAATTCTCAAGCTACTATTCACCCTTTCGTTGTGTACTACAAAAGTTCACACACACTTCAGTTGGATCATGTTTCTTTTGTTGTCATCTCAGAATGTCTTAAGTATGACACTATCAGTGTTCACCTTTTCCAGAGCCAATTGTTGCAGTTTATATCATCACATTTTGACAAGAAAGTAGAACACATCTATTACTTCTCAGACGGTGCAGCCTCACAGTATAAGAACAGGAAGAATTTTGTCAATCTGTGCCATCATGATGTAGATTTTGGTATCACAGCTGAGTGGCATTTCTTTGCCACCTCACATGGAAAGGGGCCATGTGATGGCGTGGCAGGCACCATTAAGAGATTAGCTGCACGTGCCAGCCTTCAGTGTTCATACAATGACCAAATTATGACACCGCGACAACTGTATGATTGGGCTTCCAGAAACATTCCTTCGTGCCATTTTACATACAGCACGGACAAGGACTATGAGAACCACAAGGAGTTCCTCGAGATACGTCATGCTAGTGCTCGACCAATTCCTGGTACTAAAAACTTCACTGTGTAATACCAGTAAGCCGCACAGCTATTAAAACCAAGATGTATTCAAACTCAACTGAATACAAGGTTGAGTCAGTATTGCTAAATCCAATAGAACTGGATCTGGAGGATATTCGTGGCTATGTTATTGTTGAGTATGATAACCAGTGGTGGGTTGGTTGTGTTTTGGATGTGAACATTCATACAGAACAAGTTAAGATAAGTTTTCTGCACCCACATAGACCTTCAGTGTCTTTCACATACCCACAGAAGCCAGATATATTAGAAGTGGATAAAACAGCGGTCATTACGAAGGTTGACCTACGAACAGCAACAGGTCGGACATATTTTATGGAGAGAAGCGAAATAGAGATGGTCACTAGCAAGATGGCATCACGTTCTTTTGGTTTGCAACCTTATTAACCAAGCGGTTCACTTGTATGTGTACACCACTAATATAACCTGTAACACATTGTGAAATTAATACATACATGCATCTGGAAAACAGTTATTGTACATTTGTCCGAACCTAACCTGGAGGACATATACTCCTATTAATCCTACACTGCCGTGCCATAGAGGTGCCAGCCTAATATCTGGCACATGGGTAGAAGAATGTTGTAGCAATAAAATATATTTTTTTCGTAATTTTTTAAGAGGTATGTTTTGAGATATTCAAGGTCAAAGGTCACAGTGGATGACCTTGAAACTTTAATCTGTTGTAAGAAGGTCATGTATGGTATCTACAGAAAGCTCAATGCTTTAGCTTTGCAGCTGTGTTTCAATTGTCACTGTACTACAATTAGGAAAACAGTTACAGCCATTTATAAGTGTGCGAGTTTGTCATTTTTTACGAAAATTTCGATTTTTATTATGTGTGTATCTTGGACAATTTTCAAAATAAAAATCTGAAAATTGGCAGAATTACTTACCTTGTCATATGTGTGCTTCATACCAAATTTCATCAAAATCAGAAATGGTGAGGTCAAAAACTTATTTTTTTTTATTGATCTGACGTGGAATGTCCCAATCTATTTTGGCATCACGCATGCATGCATCCATAAATATATTAAACAGCCCTGGTGACATTACACAACCTTGTCTAACTCCTGCACCAATGGAAAACCATTTGGATAAAACACCATTCACTCGTACTCAAGCTCTACTACCAGCATACATGGCTTTTACACTATTAAGTAGATTCCCAGTAACACCATATTCATTCAATACCTTCCACAAAAGTGTCCTATTCACTCGGTCGTAAGCTTTCTCTAAATCTATGAAGGCAGTAAAAACTTTCTTCCCAACAGCCAGATACTTTTCAATCATCGTGCGTAATGCAAAAATCTGGTTAGTGTAGCCTTTACCAGGCATAAAACCACTCTGAACATCCCACACTTTCAATGATGTAAGACCCCGTACTTTTTCAATAACAACCTTACCAAACACTTTCCCTGGCACACTCACTCAGTAGGCTAATACCACGATAGTTCTTGCATTCAGTCTGATCACCCTTTCCCTTATACAAGGGAACAATGATAGCATCCTTCCAATCCCGAGGGACCATTCCTAACTCCCAGCACAACTGGCAAGTTTCAGTTAACCAGTGAATTATAGAGTCACCACCATACTTCAACATCTCTGCAGTTATGCCATCAACTCTGGAGCCTTGCCATTCTGATGAGATTTTAGAGCTTTACACACTTCTTCTCTTGAGATCCCTCCTGTGCTTTCACCCATCATTGTGACATCATCTGCATCTGTCTCAGAATCATCTTTGCTTTCCTGATCTAATAACTCACAGAAGTATTCACCCCATCTGTCACTTAACTCATTGGGCTCCCATATCATTTCCCCAATCTCATTCTTCACACAACTTACAACTTTGTTTCCCCTATTTTTCCTGAGTCTCATGTACTTCTAGAAGGTCTTCCTATCTTTTCAAAAAGCCAGTTCATGCCTTTCCACTTTCTCCTTCCTATCTTTTGCCTTACTGTGGCAAACCAGCTTAGCAGCTTCACGCTTCTTATAGCGATATTCATCCACAGAGACTCTACCTTGCAACATCCCCAAATAGGCTTCCTTCTTTCTCTTTACTGCCTCTTCAATCTCACTATTCCACCAAGCATCACCTCTATTGTTACCCACTATTGTGGTGCCACAGACCTCTTTAGCAGCAGTAACAACACAGTTCTTAAAACATTCCCACTTCTTTTCTACATCCCTCTCACAAGACTTCAGATCCTTCAGTCGTTCTCTGAGTAGGTCAGAATACCGCTGATGATCTTCAAGGAGCCTATCAACCTTTATTCTTTCTATCCTGGGTCTCTTCCTATTCCTTTTCCTACAACCAACATTAAGTTTCACTTGTGACACTGCCAAGTAATGATCAGAACCAACATCCACACCTCTCATCACACGGGTGTCAACAACTAAGTGTTTCAAACGCTGATCGTAGACAACAAAATCTATCACACTCTTTTGACCAAGAGTACGATTTTCCTGAGTATATGTGTGTATATACTTGTGGTTGAAAAATGTATTAGATACACACAAACCATTCTCAATGCAGAGTTCAATTAATCTTTCACCATTATCATTCACACAAGGATCATTAAACTTATCCAGAACATTGTGTGAATGATAATGGTGAAAGATTAATTGAACTCTGCATTGAGAATGGTTTGTGTGTATCTAATACATTTTTCAACCACAAGTATATCCACACATATACTTGAGAAAATCATACTCTTGGTCAAAAGAGTGTGATAGATTTTGTTGTTTACGATCAGCGTTTGAAACACTTAGTTGTTGACACCCGTGTGATGAGAGGTGCGGATGTTGGTTCTGATCATTACTTGGTAGTGTCACGAGTGAAACTTAATGTTGGTTGTAGGAAAAGGAATAGGAAGAGACCCAGGATAGAAAGAATAAAGGTTGATAGGCTCCTTGAAGATCATCAGCGGTATTCTGACCTACTCAGAGAACGACTGAAGGATCTGAAGTCTTGTGAGAGGGATGTAGAAAAGAAGTGGGAATGTTTTAAGAACTGTGTTGTTACTGCTGCTAAAGAGGTCTGTGGCACCACAATAGTGGGTAACAATAGAGGTGATGCTTGGTGGAATAGTGAGATTGAAGAGGCAGTAAAGAGAAAGAAGGAAGCCTATTTGGGGATGTTGCAAGGTAGAGTCTCTGTGGATGAATATCTTTATAAGATGTGTCCACTAAATCTGGGTTTGCTATCTTGTTTCCTTCTTGGTGTTGCATTTTAGGTGTCCAGCAGTGTATTTAAAAACAAGCAGTCAATAACAAAGAATGATGCGCCAAGTGACACACCAAACAGAAATCATCGCTGTTTCTACGTCAATAAGAGAGTCTCGGAAAAATTCTCATCGGCTGCCACAGGGAATTGAATCCAGGGTCTTCCGGATACGTGCCGGACATGTTACCACTGCACCACAGTGGCCCCGAATTCTCCAGACTCGCACGTGATTAACTGCCAAACTGCATGGCATGTTGCTTCGTGGAACCCAGTACAATGCTGGGATTCACCAAGAGATATTTACGTCAATAAGAGCTGTTTCTACGTCAATAAGAGAGTCTCGGAAAAATTCTCATCGGCTGCCACAGGGAATTGAATCCAGGGTCTTCCGGATACGTGCCGGACATGTTACCACTGCACCACAGTGGCCCCGAATTCTCCAGACTCGCACGTGATTAACTGCCAAACTGCATGGCATGTTGCTTCGTGGAACCCAGTACAATGCTGGGATTCACCAAGAGATATTTACGTGGAAAGAGCGATGATTTCTGTTTGGTGTTCCTGATCCACGTCGAGTGTTTGAATTAATTATCCATTCACCTCCTAATTATTTGTTCAGTTGCTGCTTTTCATCTTTGGTGAATCCCCAGCATTGTGTGGGGCTCCACGAAGCAACCTGCCATGTAGTTTGGCAGTTAATCTAGTGCGAGTCTGGAGAATTTGAAGCCGTTGTGGTGCAGTGGTAGCATGTCCAGCGCGTAACTGGAAGACCCTGGGTTCAATTCCTGGTGGCGGCCGATGAGAATTTTTCCGAGCTTTGCTTATTAACGTGGAAAGAGTAATGATTTCTGTTTGGTGTTCCAGATCCATGCCAAGTGTTTGAATTAAGTACCAAGTGATACCTCATTGGGAGGGACTGGGCCTCTGGGCCACCCCCACTGAGTGCACTACTGTGTTGTAGGCAAGTAAGCTTACTATATTCTGTACTGAAATTCATGCTGCAGTTTACTGTTTTACATGTTCCCAGCTTTCAGGATGCATAAAATTATGGCACTACAAGCCAGAGACATAGGTACAATCCCAGTGCTCCAGGACTAGAATTTTCAAGCTTCCTGATGAGCTGGATATATACAAAACAGTTAATTGCATAAGGTGCTTCTGTTCTGAAATTGACGAGTTCAAAAATAAATATTTTACAAAAAAAATTGCGTCCATTTAAAAATATATGTCATTCAATAATGGTCCATTTTGATATTATGTATTTGAATAAGCATTTGACATTTTCACATTTTTGGTGTGACATTATCTACTTTATTATCTGGCATTTTTGCCTTGAATTCAGCAAAAAAACATGTCTTCCTCTTGCAAAACTTGAATAAATATAATTGTATTATAGTACACAATCATAATGCTTATACATTTCATCATCATCATCATTGTCAACCATTATCAATCCACTGCTGGATAAAGGTCTCCCCAAGTTTCCTCCACAACGGTCTGTCTTGTGCCAGTCTCCTCCATGTCACTCCCGCATACTTTCGAATTTCATCCACCCATATCCCATGTGGTCTTCTTCTGGGTCTTTTCCTGTCCCTTGGAATCCAATCTAAAATTTTGACTGTCCATCGATGGTCTGTCCTTCTGGCAGTATGCCCAGCCCATTGCCGTTTCAGGGATTTAACTCTGATCATGATGTCTTCCACTCTTGTCATTTTTCGGATACATGAGTTTCTCTTCTTATCTCTCCTGGTTACACCAAGCATGCACCTCTGCATGCTGCTTTGAGTTGTCTGCAGCCTTTGTATGTCTCTTTAGTTAAGGTCCACATCTCTGCACCATATGTAAGCACTGGAAGGATGCATTGATCAAACACTTTTCTTTTAAGACATAATGGCATATTGCTCTTGAAAATTATGCTGTTTCTTCCAAAAGCTCTCCAGGCAAGTTTTGTACGCCGATTAATTTCTTCATCAATGAGACCCTCACTTGATATCTGCTGTCCAAGATAAACGTACGTGTCTGTTATCTCCAGCTTTTCTCCATCAATCGATAAATCTTCATTTTGTGTAAAAGCATTGAACATCACTTTTGTCTTCTGAAAGTTCATTTTTAATCCCACTTCTTTACTCTTGTCAGCAAGTTCTTAGATCATACTGTGCAGCTCTGATGGGGTAGTTGCAAAAATGACTATGTCATCAGCAAAACGAAGGTGGGTTAGATAATCTCCATTAATCTTTATCCCTTTGTTTTCACAGTTCAGTGATTGAAAGACATTTTCCAATGTGGCGTTAAAGAGCTTTGGAGATATGGTGTCACCTTGTCTCACTCCCTTTCCAATTTTTATGTGTGTTGTATTTTCAAACAGCCAAATCTTTGCACTTGCATTTCCATAGATGTTATTAATAATATTAATGTATGCATCTTCAATACCGCAGGATTTCAGAGCCATTGTAACTGCTGATGGTTTCACCGAATCAAAGGCTTTTTCATAATCGATAAAAGCCATGCACAATGGAAGTTCATATTCCCTCGCTCTTTCAATTAGTTCTCTCAGTATGTGGATATGATCTATTGTGCTGTAGCCACTCCTGAATCCAGCTTGTTCTCTTGGTTGAGCCATGTCCAGTATTACCTTTCAAACAGTGTGAAAGAACTTTAGGGAAGATTTTATAAACCACTGATAGGAGGCTGATAGGTCTGTAGTTCCTGAGATCCTCAATGTCACCTTTTTTATGTAGCAGGATCATCATAGCATTGTTCCAATCCTCAGGAATCTTCCCTTCATTAAGGCATCGCGTGAAAATTTGGGCGAGTACTGTTTCGATTTCTCCACTTGCTTCTTGTATGATGTTTACAGTAATTCCATCTTCCCCTGGAGCTTTTCCCCCGCTTCATGTTCTTGATTGCATGTGCAACTTCTGCTGGGAGGACTGGAAGAACTCTGGTGCTGGTACCTTCCATGATGTCTGGAGTACATGCATCATCCCTTTCATATAACTTGGAGTAGAAATCTTTCACTCTTGTCAAAATTTCGCCTCTATTTCTTGTTACAGAACCATCTTCTTTTCTCAGTGCCATAATCTGTTTTCTTCCCTTACTGAGATGTCCCTTTGCTGTCTTTAGGCTTTGGTTGTTTTCAATTGCTTTCCTCACTAGTTCACAGTTGAATTTCCTTACGTCTTCAGTGATACTTTTTCTTACTGTCTTGCATAGCTCTATGTATTCCACTTTGGAAGTTGCATCTTCTTTAGTTGTCCTCATCTCTCTTCTTTTTTGCATCAACATTTTGATTTTTCCTGATAATTTGTTCACATGCAACTTGTTCTTAGACCCAGCTAATTTTGTTGCTGTTTCCATAAGAGCTTTGGTTACTTTTCTGTTAACTTCAGAAATATCCACTTCTTCCGATGTTAGGCTTTCTAAAGCAGAGAATCTGTTCTTCAGTTCCAACTTGAAGGTATTATGGTGTTTTTTAAGGTTGGTTATGTCAATACATTTTGTTTGTCTTATGAGCTTGCCACGTTCGATTTTAGTGTTGAGGTGCATCTTACATCTCACCAATCTATAGTCACTACCTGTGTTGAACTTGTTTAGCACACTGCAGTCTTCTATGACGAATTTTTTGTTACACATAATAAAATCAATTTCACTTGTCGTCCCATTTGGATGTCTCCATGTCCATTTCCTGTGCGGCTTTTTCTTGAAAAAGGAGTTCAAGATGAAAAACCCATCTGCCTCTGCAAACTCAATGAGAGTATTTCCACGCTGGTTTCTGTTGCCGTGACCGAATTTACCTACTGAAGTTTCATTCTGTTGCCGTTGCCCTATTTTTGCATTGAAATCTCCCATAATTATCTTCAAGTGCTGCTTACCTTTATTATTTAGATGACGAATTTCCTCATAAAATTCTTCAATTTCTTCTTCAGGATGACTTGTGGTAGGTGCATAAGTTTGAATAATCTGAGGCTGGTATCTTCTCGAGAGTTGGATAACGAGTTGTGCAGCTCTGTCAGAGGAACTTTCAACTTCTACAACTTTATCCTTCAGTTTCTTGTTTATTATAAATCCAACACCACTAGTTCTGCCAGTATCTGTCCCACGATAGTAGAAGAGATGTCCACTTTTCAGTTCAATGAGATCTCGTTTTCTCCTTACCTCACTTAGCCCGACGATGTCCCACTTGATCCTTTGTATTTCCTCTTCCAATTCAAGAAGCCTTGAATCGGAAGATAGGGAGCGTCCATTATACATAGCCAAGGTCAGCATCAGATGGCAGCCTAGTCCGGTCCTCCGGGGATTATTAGCACCCTGTGCCTTTATGTCGCACTGGCCGCTGCCTTGGCCAGGTACATTCCAGCTGCCGGAGACTGAGGGCCAAGATTTAAGTTGTGGAATCATTTTGGAGGGGTTTGGCCATAACTCACCACGCTGGCCAAGCGGGTTGGTGAGTGTGGGATAGCATTTCCTCTAATCCCGGTGGTATAGTTATACCGCTATTGGCGGTCATCAGAGCCCCTTTAGTGGGAACAGGATGCACCATGAGAAGGCGGGGTTGACATTTGTCAAGGAGAGGCTGTGATGTTACGCATCACCTAACCTTACATCCCTTATACATTTACGCCTTCTTAAAAAAAATTTGTTTTACAGTTCAAACTTTTATTTATGTTACTAGAAATACTGGTTATCACTTCCAATTCTTATGTTTTTGCTAAATCTCATTGGGAACAGATAAACCACACTGGTCCCAGTACTAAAAATATATATAGATGCCTAGTCAAAAGATAGGTATATATTGGGTGTGTGCAAAAGTTCTACCTGTTTTTGTAATAGATACAAATTGCGATCGGAGTAGTTATGTCACAGATGAAGCTGCAATGCCCAATTTTTGGTTGGTTGGTTAGGTTTTATGGTGCAAGGGCCATGCCTGGCCAAAGAGCACCAAACACTAGACAAGACAAGTCACAGGACAGACAAGCAGTATTAAAAATATGGTAGAAAACTTAAAATCTGGCTGATTAAGTAAAAGTGAAAAATGAGAGTGATGGAAGGGGGAAAAGGCAATGAAACAAACAGCATTAAAAACATGATACAATGTTTAAAATTCGGCTAATTCATTAAAACTGAAAAATGAGGATGATGGAAGAGCTAAAATCTAAATGCGTTTAAAAAAGTCAATTTCTTTTAAAAAGGAAAACACAGCGACAGTATCGCAGTGGTCATCCAGGACCCGCTGCAGAATAGCGGCGTCTTCGGTCAACAAATGAGAATGAAAATAGTGAAAATGTACACCACAAAAACGAACACAGCTACACAAAAGATGAATGACAGTGAGTCAGCAATTGCATGTCTCACTCATCGGTGCAGTGTCACCACACAGCAAAAAGCGGTGAGTGAAACGACAATGCCCAATGCGGAGACGCGCAAGCACCACTTCCTGCCTGCGGTTCTGACAAGATGAGGAGTTCCAGATTTCAAGAATAGGTTTTATATGATGCAGTTTATTTTCCACTTGTTGGTCCCTCAGACCCTGCCATGTTCGTTTGATATGATCACGAACAAGAAATCGAAAATCGCGATGAAAGAGTGGCAAGGATGTGACGACCAAAGAGGAAGCAGATCTAGCGGCCGCATCAGCACACTCGTTACCCGAGATTCCAACATGCCCAGGAATCCAGCAGAATTGAATCTAGACACCGGCCTCGAGCAAGGAACGAAGAAGCCTTCGTACGTTCAAAAGAAAAGGATGATTACAATAGTCCAGCGATGACAAAGACTGCAGGACACTTAAGGAATCCGTATAGACCATAGCACTATGATGAGAACTCGACTGAACATGAAGAAGTGCAAGATACACAGCATGCATCTCCGCCGAAAACGCCGTGGCCTCAGCTGGGATCCGCGCTACTGACACGTCATCAACACAGACAGCTGCGGATCCAACGACTCCATACATCTTGGAGCCATCAGTGAAAATGGGAGTGTATTCAGTATTGAGGGCACGGTGCTCAGTGAAGAGCTGCTGGTACACTGACGCAGGGGTTGAGGATTTGTCGAAAGACGTAAAGGTGGTATCAAACATGACACCAAGTGGATGCCATGGAGGATCCCCAAAGCCCCTGGTCGCTTCGACAAGTGACAAGTCGAGCCCTGCATCATGAGCTACGGCAGCCATACGAAGACCGAAGGTTGGAATGCACGAGGGCCGGTTCTCAAATAAACGAGCATGCTGAGGATGGAAAACTGCACCGTACAAAGGATGGTCTGGAAGAGACCGAAGTTTTAAGTAAAAGTGAATAGACAGCTGCAGACGGCGTAATTCAAGCGATGGTTCGTTCGCATCAGCGTAAAGGCTGGGAATCGGAGATGTTCGAAATGCTCCCGTACAAAGACGTAGGTAGCGCATGATGATGAACAGCGTCCAAAGGCCGGAGAACGGAAGGACGAGCCGAGCCATACACGATACAACCATAATCTAGTTTCGACCGAATTAAGAAGTGGTAAATGCGAAACAAAGAGATCCTGTCTGCCCCCCACGAAACTCTCGAAAGGATTTTTAGAATAGAAAGAGCACGCAGACAGGAAATCTTGAGCCGCCGAACGTGCGCACGGAACGTAAGCGCACGGTCGACGGTCAGTCCAAGGAACTTGGTCTCCAGCAAAACTGGAATGGCTGCACGGTCTAAATACAGCTCGGGGTCAGGATGGAGGCCACGCCTCCGGCAGAAATGAACACACGCTGTCTTGTCGGGAGAAAGAACGAAACCATTGCTATTCGCCGCTTTAAAAATCTGATTAATTGCAGACTGCAACTGCCTTTCAATAAAACGCATGCTTGACGACGAGCAGAAGATGTGCAAGTCATCGACATACACAGTAGCCGAAACCGCAGGAGGAAGATTTGTGAGGAGACAATTAATGCGCAGGATGAACAATGTGACAGATAAAATGCAACCTTGAGGAACACCTTGTTCTTGATGGAATGTTGCCGATAGCGTCGTACCCAGGCGCACCTGGAACACCCGATTGCGAAGAAAATTTACAATAAATGTCGGAAGATTTCCTCGCAATCCGCATGCGTGGAGGTCACGGATAACCCCGTGCCGCCACGCACGATCATAGGCTTTCTCGATGTCAAAGAATACAGAAACCAGGTGCTGCCTACGCAGGAACGCCTCACGCACAGATGTCTCAAGGTGCAAGAGATGATCGTGAGGTGAACGATGACGCCGAAAACCGCTTTGTGATGGTGAAAGTAATTGATGTTCTAAAAAATGAATTAATCGTGAGTTAACCATGCGTTCGAGAACTTTACACAGACAGCTAGTGAGAGCAATTGGGCGATAACTAGAGGGAGACTTAGGATCCTTGCCAGGCTTCGGAAATGGTAGAACAAAAGCCTTTCGCCAAGACTCTGGGAAACTGTGTTCTAACCAGATGAGATTGTATAAGATTAAAAGGTTCTCGAGAGACGACTGGGAGAGATGACGGAGCATGTCGTAGTGGATGTCATCGGGACCGACAGAACTAGCGCCGGACCGATGCAGAGCCACCCGAAGTTCACACATGCCGAAGGGGAGTTATAACCAGTGTGTGTATACGGCACAAAAGAGCTGGCGTTCCGCGATGGATTGAATCCTATGAAAGGAGGACGGATACGCCAGATCACTCGAAACGGAGGCAAACGCCTCCCCCAAACAATCTGCAATCTCCCCGACTTCAGCATATGTGCAGCCGTTACTCTCGAGAATGGCAATCTAGTGTGAACTGTAGTTACCCCGGATCTTACGAATCCTTTCCCACACAGTTTTCGAATTGGCACATGAGGTAAGAGATGATACATACTGGAACCAAGACTCCCTCTTGCTACGTCAACGCACCAACCGAGCATAGGATTTTGCTCGTTTGAGTGTAACGAGATTAGCATCGGTTGGATAACGCCGAAACGTAGACCAGGCCTTATGTTGAGCTCTCCTAGCCACTGCGCATTCAGGGTTCCACCAAGGTTTCGGAATTCTGGGGAGCTTCGTAGATGTTTTAGGAATTGAAAGATTAGCTGCCTGAAGAATACAAGTTGTGACTTCAAGTTCAGCTGCGTCGATTGACTCTTGGGTCACCATTTCGGAAGATATCACCGCGGACGATGTGAAGACCTCCCATCTGGCACGATCCATCCTCCATCGAGGTGGGCGGGAGGCAGAAGATGGCACGTTTGCATGGTGCCAGAGGACGATTGGGAAGTGGTCACTCCCGTGGAGATAGTTACACACCGTCCACGACCAGTCAGCAATAATCGATGGTGAACCCAAGGTGAAATCGATCGCACTGAAGTATCTTGTTGGCTCACGGAAGTAAGTGTCAGCACCGGTGTTTAAAAGGCACACAGAGGCCGAGCACAGAAGAGACTATGTGACGACCTCTTGCGCTGGCGCTGACACTACCCCACAAAGGATGATGAGCATTAAAGTCACCCAAAAGAAGGAAGGGTGAAGGCAGCTGAGCAATCAAGCTCTCCAGAACAGAGACACTAACATCCTCATCCGGTGGCAGATAAACACTGCAAACAGTAAGAGGCACAGGCATAGAAATACGAACCGCCACGGCCTGCACAGTTGTGGAAACCGCGACGGAAGATACCAGAACCCTGTGAGGGACGAGAATAGCGACACCCCCACAGGCTATATTTTCAGACGAGTTATCTCTCTGAAATGCACTGTAGCCTCGAACTGAAAGCAGGTCCGATGGTTTAAGCTTTGTCTCCTGGAGACAAAGGCACACCGGAGAGTACAAATAAAGCAGATGTTTCACGTCATCAAAACTGGTGCGAAAACCTCGGCAGTTCCACTGAATTATTGAACCCATGGGTAAAAATGAAATGAAAAAGGAAATGGTTAAACTTGGTCAGCCTCCATTTCCTCTGATGAGTGTTCCCCCAGATTTGGGGGTGTGTGACCAGGGGCCAAGATTGGTGAATGCTTTGTCCCAAGTGTCTTAACGGGATTCGCTCGCCATTGATTGTTTGGCTGAGCCTTTGGAGGAGAAGAAACGCTCTTCTTATCCTTGACCTTGGTGTTGGTGTTTTTGCCAGGAGAAGTGGCCTGAGTTCCCTTGCTGGTGTTGGAGTGAGTCTGCTTCGGTGAAGTGGCGGGTGCCGCTTTCAGACCCCTAGCTCGCGACTGGAGTGCCTCCAGTCCGGCTGCGATGATTTCCTCCACATTGAATGGACATTTAGGGGGGATCTGAATGTCGGTCTGAATGGCAACCGTAGATTTGGCAACCACCACTGAAGCGTATGATGGCCAATCAGATGTAACAGGAACTACTCTTCTTCTGGCCTCAGGATAGGAAATGTTCTCCACTGTTTTGAGCCTTTGGATTTCCTTCTCCTCCTTCCACTTGGGACAATCTTTGGCTGATGCTGGGTGTGAACCCTTGCAGTTCACACAAAACTCGGCCTCGGCCACACATTCTGAAAGTAGATGCTCTGTGGCACCACAGCGTCCACACCTAGGAGTACTCCTACATGACTGCTGAGAGTGGCCGTACGACTGGCACCTAAAACATCTCAACGGGTTAGAAATGTACAGTCGTACCTCGAGGTGGAGATACCCTGCCTTGATGGATGTAGGCAGGGAAGGGCTGTTGAAAGTCAAGATGATGTTCAAGGATGGGACAAACTGCCCATTCCTCCTGAAAGAAATACGCTGCACACCCGTAACATGTTGGCTCCTCAGTTCTTCAAGAAGTTCATCCTCAGTACATTCAATAAGATCCCGAGAGGAGACAACACCTCGAGATGAATTTAGGTAACCGTGTGGTGTTATTTTGACCGGAGTCTCAAGCAGCATGCTGGTGTTGATAAGTGCGGAACTGTAGGCCACAGTAGACATCTCAACAAGAAGATCTCCAGACTGGAGCTTCTTGACACTCTTAGGAGAGCTTGCTATAGATTGAAGTGTTTTGTTAATCCAAAATGGACTTTTGGCACTCAAAGGCTTTGTAGGGTCCAATGAATGCACAAAAAAGAATCTAGCATTGGAAACATCAGCAACAAATTTTTTCGCGGAAGGACCTGAACCTTCCTCCATACCTCTTTTAGTTTTGGGTTCGTGGGAAATTTCATTGAGAGCCATGAAAAAAATAAAGGATTCATCTGCCGACGTCCCCACCCACTACCAAGCCCAACAGGGGAGAAAGCCCAAGAGGACGCAGGACATGACTCTAGGGATAGCAAGCGGATACAGCAAGTTGATAAGGCAGACATGCGCTCGGCGTGCACCCAGACTTTCCCATGCCTGGGGAACACCCCTTTGGCATGCCCACCCTATCCCCAGACTCACCCAGTCGTACGAGACGACAAGCCGTTAGAGGTCTGGGCTCCACTCGGCCACAGACCTCATTGACTAGGAGTGGGTTAGTTCCTAGCCGCCCGTTTAGGGTGAAGCAGGGGGCAAAGAGGAGTGTTGGTAACTGGCGACAACAACACCCAGGCCACCAGAAACCTCAGCCTCCAGCATCCCCTTTTCCACCTTACGGGTCACCGCACACGGCAAACATGCAGGTAGGTCTAGCTAACCAGCTCGGAAAAACAAAAGGAACATAAAATGGAGAAGACAGGATAGAAAACGAGAAACTATAATCCAGAGCTGGCGCATAATCACAACCTCAGCAGCCTACAACTGAGGCGGGAGCGTGTCAAGTGAAAAAAAGAAAAAACATAAAAAAAATGTGAAAATCATCACATATAGCACATGTCGGCTCGGGCCGTGGGGACGCCATCCCCCAGCAGCTGGATGAACAGCTGTCCCTTCGGTTACATAATCATTCAAGACGAAATGATAAATTGATCCGTCACAAGGTCAGCTCGGGCCATGTTTGTACACCAAATATCCTCGTTCTGCCGGAAATAATTGATAAGCTGAGCCCCGTGCTTGTAAGCATTGTCATTAAATGGAACTGAGGGCCAACAGCTCCCCAAAAAAAGTGTCATAGCACTCCAGGATCTCGTCCCTATAGTTCTCAGCATTCACATTGCCTCCTGCGAACATGTGGAGTGGTGTGCAGCCGTTGGACATAGTGCCATCCGACATGAGCAGCCCACTGCCTCTGAAGGAGTCTCATTCACAGATGTTTGCAAGATGCAAATGAGAATCTGTTTGTACTCTGAATCTCAACTTGTCAGTAAAAGGAACACTGGCTCCTCCTCCAGGCTCCACAAACAATGTTGCCAGCACCTGTTCAAGCCTGCTCTTCTGTGAGATGTGGTTAGCAGGACACAAATCATGGGTCTCCTGATATGAAAGTTAATTGCATTAAGCCTTGGATATATCATTGATGAAGAAATTAATCGGCGTACAAAACTTGCCTGGAGAGCTTTTGGAAGAAACAGCATAATTTTCAAGAGCAATATGCCATTATGTCTTAAAAGAAAAGTGTTTGTTCAATGCATCCTTCCAGTGCTTACGTATGGTGCAGAGACGTGGACCTTAACTAAAAGAGACATACAAAGGCTGCAGACAACTTGTATAACGAAGTAAATTTCTCCGTCATCTTTGGTCTACGCCGGGATTCGAACCCGAGGCCGCTTATTCCGGAACAAGTCGCTCTACCAACTGAGCTACGCAGACATCATGATCAGAGTGCTAAATCCCTGAAATGGCAATGGGCTGGACATACTGCCAGAAGGACAGACCATAGATGGACAGCCGAAATTTTAGATTGGATTCCAAGGGACAGGAAAAGACCCAGAAAAAGACCACATGGGAGATGGGTGGATGAAATTCGTAAATATGCGGGAGTGACATGGAGGAGACTGGCACAAGACAGACCGTTGTGGAGGAAACTTGGGAGACCTTCGTCCAGCAGTGGATTGATAATGGTTGACAATGATGATGATGATGATATCATTTACCTTGATACTGTAGTCCCAGTCACAGCAGAGAGCTCTGAAGACTATTGCCAGGCTGTGCAGGACCTGTGATACCGTACAGTTCAAGTGACATAACTAACGGTCCTTATAAGTTGTATAACGAAGTAAATTTCTCCGTCATTTTTGGTCTACGCCGCGATTCGAACCCGAGGCCGCTTATTCCGGAACAAGTCGCTCTACCAACTGAGCTACGCACACATTTGTTCTGATTGCTATGTGCCTTTATGTCGTGTGCGTCCTGCTGGCAGGTACGTCACAGTTGTTGTATGCTTTGGCAAGGCCTTTGTGACCCCACTGGTTGTTTTGAATTGCTTCCATAATCACGAAACCACTTTGGGGTGGATACTCAAGCCCTTGAAACCTTGGCTTGAGACTAGGCTGCATCTAGTCGCATCGCCGTACAATGTTGGACATGTGTATGAGACACAAGGAAAGCATTTGCAGCCATGCTTCTTACTCACACTATCAACAAGAAATGCCACTGCCATTTCTCGTTGGCTTTTAAGTATGTAACTGAATTTAAATATTGGACAGCATTTTGCTCACTCATATGCAAATTTAAATGTGAGCATTTGTTTCTCATGTCCATTTGTATATGTCTTGTGAAAATCGTAACATTTCATTGAGTGCTTTGGATTATTTGCCTGCTATTGCCTTCCGAACTTTACTTTTGCACATCAGTGTAGTCATTTGTAAGTGATTTCTTAAAACCTTTGTGTACATGAATGCTAGAATTTTTTTCTTGGGGATGGATTTTTATCTGTGAGAAGTTTTTGCATAAATATTGTATAATACTGCAGAAATATACCTTCGCATTTTTTTAGATGAATTTTCCCAATGAAGTGAATACTTTTCCATTATTTACACTCACAGTTTTAGTAATAATAATCAGTAATCCTTTTGCAGGAAGACAAACTTGTTTTTGTGAATCCTAAGTAACCCAGTGCATCCAATTTGGCATTTTACTTGCTTTTTGCTACTTATACAGTACAACAGTGCTACTTATTTTTGCAACTTATACAACTACTTACACTTGCTTTTTGTTACCTATACAACAGTGAAAACATTTCGCAATTTTTTTTATTCAGGTAGCTTAATTAAAATAAAAAGGATGTTCACACATTTTTAGAATGATTTTCCAGCAATATAATTAATGTTTAAAATAAAATTATTTCTTTCTTAAACGTTCTATCTTATTGCCCTTTCTTTGGACTATGAACGATTTCCCAACAATGTAATTAATGTTTAAAATAAATTTATTTATTTTTTAAACATTCTATCTGATAGCCCTTTCTCTGGACTATGAACAATTTTCCAGCAATATAATTGTTTAAAATAAAATTATTTATTTTTTAAACATTCTATCTGACAGCCCTTTCTCTGAACTATGAACGATTTTCCAGCAATATAATTCATGTTTAAAATAAAATTATTTCTTTTTTAAACATTCTATCTGATAGCCCTTTTTTTGGACTATGAACAATTTTCCAGCAATATAATTAATGTTTAAAATAAAAAAAAATTTCTCTTAAACGTTCTACCTGATAGCCCTTTCTCTGGACTATGAACAATTTTCCAGCAATAAAATTAATGTTTAAAATAAACTTATTTCTTTCTTAAATGTTCTATCTGATAGCCCTTTCTCTCGACTATGAACGATTTTCCAGCAATATAATTAATGTTTAAAATAAAATTATTTCTTTCTTAAATGTTCTATCTGATAGCCCTTTCTCTGGATTATGAACGATTTTCCAGCAATATAATTAATGTTTAAAATAAAATTATTTCTTTCTTAAATGTTCTATTTGATAGCCTTTCTCTGGACTATGAACGATTTTCCAACAATATAATTAATGTTTAAAATAAAATGATTGCTTTCTTAAATGTTCTATCTGATAGCCCTTTCTCTGGACTATGAATGGTTTTCCAGCAATATAATTAATGTTTAAAATAAAATTATTTCTTTCTTAAATATTCTATCTGATAGCCCTTTCTCTGGACTATGAACGATTTTCCAGCAATATTATTAATGTTTAAAATGAAATTTTTTCTTTCTTAAATGTTCTGTCTGATAGCCCTTTCTCTGGACTACAAACCTACATCTAGATTTCCAAGATAACAGGGCATTTCTTAAAATTGGTAGTGGTATTTTATTCCTCTCCACTTTCACTGCTTTGCATAGTCCAATCACTGTTTTAAGTCTGTGATTAGAAAGTGCTCTTTTTGGCAGTCTGAAGGCACAATAGTCCATTGGTGACACATCAGGGGACTTAATATCAGCAAAACCTATAGACTTGATCTCCTTTTTCTTTTTTACAAGAAATAATATAGTAGATTTGGATGTATGACTGGTAGCCTTTTCCTGATGGAGTTCTATTCTTTGAAGGCTCTGTGGATAAAGTAATTTTATTTCCTCTGTAAGAGTAGGAATTAAAACATTATTTTGGTAATATGTAGAATTGATTTTAACATTCTTTTTAAGTTTCCTTAACTTTAATTTCCCATTGTACGGGAAACCAGCAATAATCATGATTCCTTTACTGAAGCTTTCTTTGGATTCTTTGAACCAAGTTTGTAAGTCTTTTTTTTTTTTTTTTTTTTTTGCTCACCTTTCTTTGTTAGTTCTTCAGGTAGATCCATGAATTAAAAATAGAACATATTAAATGTTTTCTCCACAATCAGAAATGTTTATTTAAGTATAAGTAGCAAAGTGAAGTGAAATGACTGGATTACCTAGAGTTTGTAAAGTGCATCTGTCTTCTGAAAGAGTACCTATCTGTCAATACAGCAAGTATTTTTTGTTCTTTTTTTGAGGCAAAATTAAAATTCAATACTGGTACATTCTTTATCTATGCTGGAGCAGAACCATTTCCATTACCCATAAAATTACTTTCACTGCAGATAAGCAGCAGCACTACAGGTTTTTGAATTTCAGTTTTGTTTAAAGTGCATGTTAGCTCATTCCTTAGACACATCTTACTAAGCAAAATCAACTTACAAAACAACCTGCCAAAAAAGCTTGAAATATTGGAATCTGTCTTAACAAGCATTTAATTGATTGACTAATTTTAACCCAGAAAAATGTAATAATCCTAGACTTTTCACTCAGAGTGAATTGAATGATTTAGTTAGAGATCTGAACCTTCCCAAAAATGCTTCGAACTTCTGGGATCGATACTTTCAGAAAAAAAAAAAAATTGCTCCAGGAACATCGTCTTTCTTCAGGCATTGTGGAAAGGACTTCATTCTGTATTTTACTCAAGAGGAATCTCTAGTACTGCATTCTGTATTTTACTGATATTCCAAACATTATAAATAAATTATGAGCTGTTCGTTATGAAGCAGATAAATGGAGACATTATTAATTCTAGTAACAGAAGTTTGAAAAATGTTCTACTGCATAATCGCAGCAATCCTAGCTCAGTTTCCTGGATTATTTATTTAAAGGAACCTTATAAAAATCTTTACTTTTAAAGGAAATGATGTTTAAAGAGCACTAATGGGCCCTTTGTGGAGTTTTAAAGGTGCTCTGTATGCTGCTTGGGCAACAACAGGGATATACAAAATTCCCATGTTGCATTTGTTAATGGGATAGTTGAACAAGATATAGAAACTGGACACAAAAACAGTGACCTTGAAGAACTAGCCTTACATAAGGCACCAACAATATACAAGATGTGTTCAATAAGTAATGCCCCAGTGCAAATGTCTCATGCATGACTAATGATTCTCTGTGCCATTAGCTTTGTTTTACTGCATAATAGAACTCCATAATCTATTTAGACTCATACATCTAAAAACCCTCATGATGAAGTGGAGCTTAAATTAACTCATACATCTAAAAACCCTCATGATGAAGTGGAGCTTAAATTAAATTGGTCCTGAATATTGGAATACACTGCCAACTGGGCACAATAAATAACCTAAATTTATTCAGAAACAAACTAAAAAAATACTTGCTAAGTTAATTAATAAAAATAATAACTTAATAAAAAAAGTTTTGTTTACAGTATAACTAACATCTAACATTACTGCTGTGTTTTATGAACCTGCGACTGCTTGTCTATTTAATTGGGAAATCAGGGCTTGTCAGGACTCTCTGAGGCCTTTCCCTCGATTTTCTCTGCTGTTCTTATGAAATATAAAATATTTATGTACATTCACAAAGCCAACAATGTAACATCAAAAATAAAATTTATTATTATTAGTTTGTATTTAATTCTGTTTAAAATAAATTATTCTTTTTCAATTGTGTTGATGGGCATCAAACAACTATCAGTTTTAGATTTTTTAACTCATGAAAATGTACCTCCCAAAGAAATTCACGCTAGATTAGTGGAAGTTTATGGTTTTGGAACTTTGGACATAAGCACTGTTTGTTGTTGGGTAAGAAAATCAAAGGACAGTGAAGGAATGTTGGCCATAAAGGATCAGCAGCAGAGTGGGAGGCCAGTAATCACAACTTGTGATTTGAACAGGTAAAAAGTTGATGAGCTGATCAGGGAAAATTGAAGAATAGCTCAGAGAACCACACAGGTAAGTGGAACATTAGCTTAGGTAGTGTCAATGACATTGTTGACAGTTTAGGATACAACATAGTGTGGGCTCGTTGGGTACCGCATCACCTAACGACTGAAATAAAGAAATCAATACTTGAAATATGCCAAAAGTTGGTTGCTTGCTATAAAAAATAGGGAAGTGATTTTCTCCAAAGCATTGTGACTGGTGATGAGAGTTGGGTTCACCATTATGATCCAGAAATGAAAAATCAGTTGCTGGAATATGTACACCCACTCATCTTCTCCTCGAGCGAAAAAATTCAAAACTCAAATTTCTGCCAGAAAGTGCATGCTCGCCATGATTTGGGACTAGAGAGGCATTATTCATCAGGTGTGACTATTAACTCTGAGAGCTATGTACACACCTTTAAAAAGTTAAAGTAAAAAAAACCTGACATTCTTGGGAGGATTCGGAGTCAATGTTTCTGCAACACAACAACGCCAAACTCTATGCCGGTGCTTTCCCTTCAGAGGCCATACACAAAAGCAGGTTTGAAGTTCTTAAAAACTCTATCTACAACCCAGATTATTATTTTTTGCGTCGTCTGACTTCTGGTTGCTTTTTGCTCTCAAGAGACATCTGAAAAGAATTCAGTTCACCTGTGACAAAGATGTTCAAGGTGCTATGAGGAAAACAATTCCGAGAACAACCTGAAGATTATTGCAGAGACAGGTTTAAAAAACTTGTTAAATGTTGGCATGTCTGTATCGATCGTGAGGGGTACTATGTAGAAAAATAAAATATGTGAATTGAAGTAGAAATTCTGAACTTTGATCTTATTTTATTTCAATTTGATACCTTGCCACCGGGCTTGTATTTAAAAATGGGGGTGTTACTTTCTGAACAGCCTCTATACATGGAATCAGTTTGGTACCCCCAGAAAAAATTTACTTCCACTTCTCCATATGAAACTGGGGTTCAAGTGGCAATTGGTGAAGGCTTTAGACCAAAATCAAAACTCAAGCAAGTAGACATGCCTCAGAAGACTTGAAAATTATATCGTCCTGCAACTGGAATCAAACCCGCAGCTCCCGATTTACGTTTGAGTATGCTACCATTGAAATGTAAGGTCAGGTGATGTGCAACATACCACAGCCTCTCCTTGACAAATGTCAACCCCTCCTTCTCGTGGCGCATCCTGTTACCACTAAAGGAGCTCTGACGACCACCAATAGTGGTATAACTATACCATCAGGATTAGATGGAATGCTATCCCACACTCACCAAACCACTTGGTGAGTGTGGGATAGCATTATGGCCAAACCTCTCCAAAATGACTCCACATCAACTCAAAGAAACATGGAGAGGTGCATGCTTGGTGTAACCAGGAGAGATAAGAAGAGGAACTTGTGGATCAGAAAAATGACAAGAGTGGAAGACATCATGATCAGAGTAAAATCCCTGAAATGGCAATGGGCTGGACATAATGCCAGAAGGACAGACCATCGATGGACAGCCAAAATTTTAGATTGGATTCCAAGAAACAGGAAAAGACCCAGAAGAAGACTACATGGGAGATGGGTGGATGAAATTCGAAAGTATGCAGGAGTAACATGGAGGAGACTGGCACAAGACAGACTGTTGTGGAAGAATTGGGGGGAACCTTCATCCAGCAGTGGATTGATAATGGTTGACACTGATGATGCTACCATTATACACATACTCAAACATAAATCAGGAGCTGTAGGTTTGATTCCTGTTCCAGAACGATGTAATTTTCAAGTTTTCTGAAGCATGTCAACTTGCTTGATTACTTTGGCATCCATCTGCCTGTAACATCTATTTGACTATCAAAATCAAAACTGTTTTAAATGCTTCTGTAACAAATTTCCAGCTCTTTCATGAACCAGTCTAAAGAAAGCAATCAATGTAGGGCCACTAATAAGAATGCTTGCTAAGGAAGTACAATTTGTAAATTCTGTGATTTCTGCTGAAAAAGATGCATGGATCACGTTTTGAAGATGTGACAGTTTTTTTCGAATTAACGAAGATGCGAATTATGAACTACAATACCATATGAAATTCTGTTCTAGTATTAACACATGTTGAACAGAATTGCATATGGCATAGGTTATTAGTATTAACACATGTTGAACAGAATTGCATATGGCATAGGTTATTATTGACTTTTGCCAAAATACACCTTAATCACATACTAAATAATAATGATTAATTTTATACATATCATTAAGCTGTTCTCTGATATCCAGAGGTTAGCTTCTCAAAGAAAAACCATCTGACAAATAAACATTTAACAGACAATACAAACCAGTAGATAAATTTTTAACTGATTATTTACTTACTGTTGCCATATCAAACTTCTCCATTTACAGCGATCTTGACACACAGCACGGGCTTCAGTGACGTCCATCACACGATGTAAATTAGACCTTCTATACTTCATACTCACAATCTTTTTCTCATGCAGATACTTCTGAATCTGATCCTCCCATGACTTTCTTGGCCTTCCTCTGCCTTTCTTTTCTGCCACTTAGGCCAAAAATTTTTCTTAGTAAGCATCTCATCACTCATTCTTTCAACATGGCCAAACCACTGAAGCATATTAATCTCCACCTTGCTAACAATATTTTGCTTCACATTACACAACTACAACACATATTCATTCCTCGCATGATCTGAACGCTCAATGGCACACAGAACAGCAACAAGGGCCTCTCTGAATCTTGGAGAGGTGCCAGCTAGTCCTGTGTGACATTGGCAAAAAGACCCCAACTCACTGGGTTTTGTTCCAGAATCCTTAGGTTTAATAACCCACTGGAACTGTCAGCTGTGGACTAATTCCCCACACTGGTGTATTTACCTGATTAAAAAGACTCAAAGAAGAATTAATTTTATAACTAGTAATGAAGTCATGGCCATTCCTAGATAATAATATGATAGATAAAACACATATTATGGGATTTACTTAGGAATAAATGGATGTTATTTATGTATTAACATCAAATTTGCGGGTAGTAACCCTGCCCTTCCTCAGGACTGCACCATAGTAAGTGTTGCCAACCTTGGGTAAAACTCCGATCTTTAAAATCATTTAATGTAGTTCCTCTTCTTCTCTCAATCTCAAGACCTTACAGCAGTTTTCTCTTGAAGAAATGTTGTTGGTGGCCCAGAATTTCTACCGAGTCCCGCAGTATTTTATGTCCAGTAGATTGAACATCCCTGTCCAGGCCAGTCCCGAACGTTTTACGTTAATAAATAACATCCATTTATTCCTAAGTAAATCCCATAATCTGTGTGCTTTATCTATCATTTTATAACTAGTGTTATATATCACATTTATACTTCTATGATGGTGAATTACTGCTGGTTACTTGAGCATGAAGAACCTGAAATGCATAAAAAAATTCTCAACTCAGCAAATTTTTCTAAACAAAACAAAAGTTTCACTCAAAAAATTTTTTTAATTTTATTGAAGACATCTTTGTTTTACTTTATTTTTGCTCATATTTAAATTATCACATTTTCATGCAAGGTTTTGATGTCAAAATTTTTAGTATGTTCTAAAAAAAATGTCCTATACTTTTATTTTTTTCATTCCTTATTTATAAAAAATCCTTATGTGAAACAGAAAAATGAATGCTATTTCTGTAATTTGCAGCTCTTGAATTACATAAAATCCTTATCAAAACTAAAACTGCTCTTATTTTGCAGACCTGTGTTTATCATTAAAGAAGAGAAACATTAGTGAAGACATTAACACAAAGTTGTATTTACTCTGAAAATTTGTTTAAAAATAACTATTATAAACTAAAAATGCATGAAAAAAGCTAGGTTTAAGTCAAATGTTAAGTAACCCCATGAAATAAAATCCTTTATTACAAGAATTAAAATTGTCAATAAAAGAATTGAAAGTACTTTCCTAGTAGTAGTGTTTTAGTATTACATTTTTTGTTTCATTTGAACATTAAATTTTCAGTCCATAAAAGAAATAAATACACATATATTTTTTGTAATATGCAGGATTTTCTTTGCCATATTCATGTCATTGGGAGGCATATCATCCTAGAATTGAAGACAACTCTACACCTGTCTGGAAATAGAAACAAAAAAATGTGAGATCTTTCCTAGAAGACAGAATGATAAATCCAAATATGCTGCCCAAAAACAAAAAATGGCAGAGCACCACACATAAAGTGAAATTAATAAAGAGACAGGGTGTCATCTCTACTCTGGGAAGAAGAGATAGTAATGTACGGGATCTAAATGAATGGAAGAGATTTAAATTGTATGGAATATTTTTCATAGTTACCCAGTTTCTAAGAAGTTTTATTCATTACCAAAATGGTATAGAGTGTATCATGTAACAAGCATGCAAAGAACCATATTAGGAAATAATAGTTTAATTCATACATGAGGGACTTAAAATACTGGTATTGTGTCATATTTTATTATTTAAAAATGCAGTATGAATACTAATAATAGACAATACACACAAAAAGTTGCATGAATGAGCTCCAACTCTAATTTAAACATTGGTGTGCATATAAAATTTACCATAGACTTCGTGAAAAATACATAAAACATTATCACAGTTAGTCAAAAGTATTTTAACGTGCACAACAACATTGCTATATATTTACAAAAGCCAAGCACAGTGAAGTTTTTTAACCCTAAAACTCACGTTTTGCCTATAACTTTCTAGAAAGTACATATTTACACACGTAACACCTGCAACACATATTTTGGGACAACCCCAAGGGAAGCACAAAATTAAAAACAAGTTTAAAACTTTCAACCTCCATCCTAACTAACACTTTCTCATAATTATTAAATAATATTGATATATAGGTAAAGTGAGAATGACATTAAAACTAATTAAGTTAAAAACTTACAAATTATTTTCAAAATATCGTAATTAATTGCCAAACACTAAAATTGTACTTTCTCATTTCAAAAAGGCATTGTTACTAACTTTCAAGTATTCATACAAACTAACTTAAAATGCTCCTTTTGTACTTCACATGGGGGGTGTCTCCCTTACCAGTAATTTTCACATTAGGTTTAACTTTTGGACCTTTCACTCCCTCCCTCCCGAAGCATCATCAGAAAGCACTCCTCACAATGTCTGCCACTGATATCAGATGACAAAAGCAGCTGCTCACCATTTGTTGTGCTGGGGGACACATTTCTTCAGACCAAAAAGCATGTCAACAACACTGCAACAGGCTTGCTCATGATTCTTACTCGTGCTGCCCTCCTGTGGGAAGAAAATCATGTTAACAGCACTGGCTATTTTTTTTATTTTTTTTTTATGATGCTTTATTAAAATTTTTCAAGGATCAGGCAAAGCAGAATGATCATGACTATTACAAACCCATCTTTTATTTTTCTCAATAAATACTGATTCTGCAATTCAAAGTTCTCTTATGGATACTTGAAAGTTAATACAGTTGGCTAACTGGCTAAGTTGACTGCTTTTTCAAGGAACGGCAAATATCCTATGTAGTAACACAGAGCAAAACCTCTGTAACTTGGCCACCCAAATATCTTAAATTTCGAATTTGTCTGTACTAAAACTGCACCCCCAAACCTCTCTAATTTGACCACCTGCTTCAAAATCTTTTTTGTTGTTGTTGTTGAGTAGCAACAATATGTAAAAGGATTAGGGTAATCAGCAACATCTGACCAACCCCTTAGGTCACAGTGGGAGTTGGTGCCAGACAGGTGCGTGTGTGTGTGTAGCCTTTAATCTCGCTTAAGCAGTTGTCAAGAACATTGAGACCCCATTCATGGGTCATTTTCCTTATCAGTGTCTTTCTTTGCAGTAAATAAGTGCGTTTAAAACAGTGAGGGTTGAGGTTTTCTTAAGAGGGGTGCATACAAATTGCCATCAGAGCTTAAAGCAGTGGGTGGGTTGTTCTATAAAGATGGTGTGTTTCTAAAGTGTGGGGAATTTTCTAGAATAAGGTATTGTTTGGGTGTTGAGCTCTTCCTTTTACTCCAGGCAACAGACTAAGCTGTTCTTAGTTTATGCTGTAAGGTAGTTAAATTATTTGATGGCTCCCAAAAGAAAATTAGTGTCAAATTTACAACACCATGCATCTGCAAAACATCCTGCTTTACTAGAAAAACTCACGGGAGTTTATGCAGAAATCGTAAAAAAACACGCCCCAAACAAAATTTAAAGAATGTCAGCAGAAAACTATGATTGACTATTTTCAACAGAATACTTAATGTTTGTTATGAACTTAATACATAATAAGGATACACTAATTGGAAATGGACAAGTCATGTAAGTAATGTCCTTTCACGTATTTTTAGATGTACGCACCACTTATACTGTGCTAAATAATAAATACACACTGCACTGCATTCATCATTCAGTGAATATCTTTCCAGTTTAGAATCAAGCTTATAGTATTTATATAGTGGTACTGTACAAACAGTGTTTCATGCAGTACTTAAAACGGTTGCTACGAATTCGTTTCCTGTGTTCATGTATGGTGTGACATACTACAGAGGTGAAAACTTGTCAAGATGACAAATTTGTAGTGAGATATTCTGTCTGTGTAGCTCAGTTGGGAGAGTGACTTAATCCGGAGTGAGGGAACAGAGGTTCGATGTCTGTGACGGACAAACTTGTGTTTCACATTGGCGCCCGATTGTGGAAAATGGATCCACTGGCCATTGGGTTCTTTGAAAAATCTGTGATGTTCATTCCACACATTGTTTGGAATTAATGAAAAATTCCTACTTCGCTTCAACGAAAAAAAAAATTAAGAGGGAGATGATATGACTTACTACAAAGGTGAAAACATATGTCGAGACGACAAATCTGCAGCAAGACATGCTGCCCATGTAGCTCAGTTGGGAGAGTGACATACTTCAGAGTGAGGGGACACGGGCTCGATGCCCGTTGTGGACAAACGTGTTTTCACAATGGCACATGCACTATATTTGACAAAAGTCACCAGACACCTAGAAGAGAAACATAACATAGCATTTATTGACATACATTAGAATGGTGTCGGCCCGACTTTGGCTTTAATGCATGTACTGACCCTTCAAGACATGCTTTCAACATGGTTTTAGAACACAGCGATAGGTATGTGCTTCCATTTAGTACATAATGCTGCTGCTAACTATTGCTTAGTAGTAGGCCTTGGTTCCAAACTTCTTATGTGGCACACTAATTCATCCCATAGGTTCTTTAAGTGATTAAGATCAGGGCTCTGTGCTGGCCAGTCCACACACGATACGGAATTATCGTCAAACCACGCCGTAACAGTCCTTGCTTTATGGCTCGGTGCATTATCCTCCTGGTACCAACAAGGCTTGGTTCCATAGTATTGCCACAGAGTTGGTAGGGCATAATTGTCCAGAATATCGAGGTAGACATGTTGGCTGACAGGTTTGTCCATGATAACCAATGGGCCGGGACCATACCACAAAAAACACCCCGACACGAGCACACTGCCAGCTCGAAACTTGACCGTAGGAACAGTACACTGTGGTAAATAGCATTCCCTGGCTACCGCCATACCCACACATGGCCATCAGACTGGTGGATTGTGTATCTGAATTCATCAGTCCATAGAATCCGTTTCCATTGATCTACGGTCCACAATAAATGTTCTTTACACCTTGGTAAACGACGAGTAGCATTCCGAGTGGAGATGAAAGGCTTATGAGCAGCTGCATGGACCATGGTAACCCATGGAATGAAGTTCTCTGCGAATGCTACATGCACATACCGAGCTTCCAGCATTTTTACTTGCCTGTACACTGAGGTCTGGTGCAGTAGTCCGTCGATTAGCTGTAACAACTCTCCAGAGAATTCGACGTCCTGTATCACTGATTTTCTTTGGTCTGCTGGTACGTTTTGCAGCTTCAAGCATGACATGTGTCTTCCACTTGTTCAGTACATCCAAAATAGTTGACTTGGGTATGTTTAAATGGCTCTCGGTTTCTCTTGTGGACAACTCACTAATATAACACCCAACAATCTTTCCTTTCTCAAAGTCAGTTCTCTCCCGCTGTGACATTAGCACTCAACTTCACAGTGCGATATGATCGCGGTCAGCCGCAGGCTTATTTTTATACCGTTTGCAACTGTTCCGTGCATCTTAACAATGCAGTGGATCCGTTCATTTGCTTTTGAAGGGGTGTCCGGTGGCTTTTGTTAATATAAATAATATAGTGTATAATATTCACTTTGTTTCTGAACTCCCTAAGTTGGCCACAATAGTTCATAACCGTGAGTCGCCAACTTACCCAGGTTTTACTGTAGTTAGTAACAATGCCTTTTTGAAATGAGAAAGTACAATTTTAGTGTTTGGTAATTAATTATGATATTTTGAAAATAATTTGTAAGTTTTTAACTTAATTAGTTTTAATGTCATGTTCATTTTATCTTTATATCGATAATGCTATTTAATAATTATGAGCAAGTGTTAGTTTGGATGGAGGTTGAAATTTTAAAACTTTGTTTCTAATGTTTGTGTTTCCCCTCAAGGTTGTCCCTAAACATGTGTCAGAGGTTCAGAGGTGTTACGTGTGTAGATATGTACTTTCTAGAAAGTTATAAGCAAAAGGTGAGTTTTAGGATTAAAAAACTTCCCTGTGCTTGGCTTTTGATATACATAGCGGTTGATGTGCATGTTGGTTTGCAGCTGTTTCTATATATAAAATAGTAAAACTATACTGGTAATTGGATTTATTGATATAATATAAATCAACGTTTCCAAGCTGTCTCACGTCAACTAGATGACTTTTTCAAGGAAGGTAGACAGAAAACTAATCTGAATAATAGAGCGCTTCAACAGTTTGAAATGCAGTGAGCTGCCCTGGTGGCGCAGTGGTCTAAGCAATGGCTTCTGATCATTCGTTCGAAAGTGGTGCGGGTTCGAATCCCGGTGAGGCATGGACGTTGTGTTTGTCTTACGGCACTGGCTCTTTCCCTTCTTTGGAACCAGTGGCCCTAGGGATGGGCGGTTCCTTATAGCCCACTGAGTTGCTCATGGTGGTCATTAAACCTCCAATCAAAAAAAAAAAAAAATGCAGTGACTTCACTGGACAATTAACAAATAGATATAATTTTTATTCAAAGACATGAGGTGTCTTGTTGGTTCAGCAGGCAGTATCATGGAAGAAAAAAAGTGTAATTTGAAGAACTGTTTCCAAATTCATCATAAATCTAAGAGAAGTGCTATTATTGCAAGCCTTACTGTTGGTAATGATCTCAAAAGTTTCTTAATTGGCTTTAGATCTAGTGATGGAGTAGGAATTTAATTTCTTTATATATCATCCCGGGATGTAAGGTCAGGTGATGCGTAACATCACAGCCTCTCCTTGACAAATGTCAACCCCGCCTTCTCGTGGTGCATCCTGTTCCCACTAAAGGGGCTCTGACGACCGCCCATAGCGGTATAACTATACCATCGGGATTAGAGGAAATTCTATCCCACACTCACCAACCCGCTTGGCCAGCGTGGTGAGTTATGGCCAAACCCCTCCAAAATGATTCCACAACTTAAATCTTGGCCCTCAGTCTCCGGCAGCTGGAATGTACCTGGCCAAGGCAGCGGCCAGTGCTACATGAAGGCAGAGGGTGCTAAGAATCCCCGGAGGACCGGACTAGGCTGCCATCTGATGCTGACCTTGGCTGCTTACAATGGACGCTCCCTATCTTCTGATTCAAGGCTTCTTGAATTGGAAGAAGAACTACAAAGGATCAAGTGGGACATCGTGGGGCTAAGTGAGGTAAGGAGAAAAGGAGAAGATCTCATCGAACTGAAAAGTGGACATCTCTTCTACTATCGTGGGACAGATACTGGCAGAACTAGTGGTGTTGGATTTATAATAAACAAGAAACTGAAGGATAAAGTTGTAGAAGTTGAAAGTTCCTCTGACAGAGCTGCACGACTTGTTATCCAACTCTCGAAAAGATACCAGGCTCAGATTATTCAAACTTATGCACCCACCACAAGTCATCCTGAAGAAGAAATTGAAGAATATAATGAGGAAATTTTTCATCTAAATAATAAAGGTAAGCAGCACTTGAAAATAATTATGGGAGATTTCAATGCAAAAATAGGGCAACGGCAACAGAATGAAACTTCAGTAGGTAAATTCGGTCATGGCAACAGAAACCAGCGTGGAAATACTCTCGTTGAGTTTGCAGAGGCAGAAGGGTTTTTCATCTTGAACTCCTTCTTCAAGAAAAAGCCACACAGGAAATGGACATGGAGACATCCAAATGGGACGACAAGTGAAATTGATTTTATTATGTGTAACAAAAAATTCGTCATAGAAGACTGCAGTGTGCTAAACAAGTTCAACACAGGTAGTGACCATAGATTGGTGAGATGTAAGATGCACCTCAACACTAAACTTGAACGTGGCAAGCTCATAAGACAAACAAAATCTATTGACATAACCAACCTTAAAAAACACCATAATACCTTCAAGTTGGAACTGAAGAACAGGTTCTCTGCTTTAGAAGGCCTAACATCGGAAGAAGTGGACATCTCTGAAGTTAACAGAAAAGTAACCAAAGCTCTTATAGAAACAGCAACAAAATTAGCTGGGTCTAAGAACAAGTTGCATGTGAACAAATTATCAGGAAAAACCAAAATGTTGATGCAAAAAAGAAGACAGATGAGGACAACTAAAGAAGATGTGACTTCCAAAGTGGAATATATAGAGCTATGCAAGACAGTAAGAAAAAGTATCACTGAAGACGTAAGGAAATTCAACTGTGAACTAGTGAGGAAAGCAATTGAAAACAACCAAAGCCTAAAGATAGCAAAGGGACATCTCAGTAAATGAAGAAAACAGATTATGGCACTGAGAAAAGAAGATGGTTCTGTAACAAGAAATAGAGGCGAAATTTTGACAAGAGTGAAAGATTTCTACTCCAAATTATATGAAAGGGATGATATATGCACTCCAGACATCATAAAAGATACCAGTACCAGAGTTCCTCCAGTCCTTCCAGCAGAAGTTGCACATGCAATCAAGAACATAAAGCGAGGAAAAGCTCCAGGAGAAGATGGAATTACTGTAGACATCATACAAGAAGCAAGTGGAGAAATCGAAACAGTACTCGCCCAAATTTTCACTCGATGCCTTAATGAAGGAAAGATTCCTGAGGATTGGAACACCGCTACAATGATCCTGCTACATAAGAAAGGTGACATTGAGGATCTCGGAAACTACAGACCTATCAGCCTCCTATCAGTAGTTTATAAAATATTCACTAAAGTTCTTTCACACCGCTTGAAGGTAACACTGGACATGGCTCAACCGAGAGAACAAGCTGGATTCAGGAGTGGCTACAGCACAATAGATCATATCCACGTGCTGAGAGAACTAATGGAAAGAGCAAGGGAATATGAACTTCCATTGTGCATGGCTTTTATCGATTATGAAAAAGCCTTTGATTCCGTGAAACCATCAGCAGTTACAATGGCTCTGAAAACCTGCGGTATTGAAGATGCATACATTAATATTATTAATAACATCTATGAAAATGCAAGTGCAAAGATTAGGCTGTTTGAAAATACAACACACGTAAAAATTGGAAAGGGAGTGAGACAAGGTGACACCATATCTCCGAAGCTCTTTAATGCCACATTGGAGGGTGTTTTTCAGTCGCTGAGCTGGGAAAACAAGGGGATAAAGATTAATGGAGATTATCTAACCCACCTTCGTTTTGCTGATGACGTAGTCATTTTTGCAACTACCCCATCAGAGCTGCAGAGTATGATCCAGGAACTTGCTGACAAGAGTAAAGAAGTGGGATTAAAAATGAACTTTCAGAAGACAAAAGTGATGTTCAATGCTTTTACAAGAAATGAAGATTTATCGATTGATGGAGAAAAGCTGGAGATAACAGACACGTACGTTTATCTTGGACAGCAGATATCAAGTGAGGGTCACATTGGTGAAGAAATTAATCGGCGTACAAAACTTGCCTGGGGAGCTTTTGGAAGAAACAGCATAATTTTCAAGAGCAATATGCCATTATGTCTTAAAAGAAAAGTGTTTGATCAATGCATCCTTCCAGTGCTTACGTATGGTGCAGAGACGTGGACCTTAACTAAAAGAGACATACAAAGGCTGCAGACAACTCAGAGAAGCATGGAGAGGTGCATACTTGGTGTAACCAGGAGAGATAAGAAGAGGAACTCGTGGATCCGAAAAATGACAAGAGTGGAAGACATCATGATCAGAGTTAAATCCCTGAAATGGCAATGGGCTGGACATACTGCCAGAAGGACAGATCATCGATGGACAGCCGAAATTTTAGATTGGATTCCAAGGGACAGGAAAAGACCCAGAAGAAGACCACATGGGAGATGGGTGGATGAAATTCGAAAGTATGCAGGGGTGACATGGAGGAGAATGGCACAAGACAGACCGTTGTGGAGGAAACTTGGGGAGACCTTCGTCCAGCAGTGGATTGATAATGGTTGACAATGATGATGATGATGATATATCATCCCACATAGGAGTAGCAAACTTGAATTTGCCTTCTCTAGATAAGGTTGTTGTTGCTTTACCATCCTTCGTGTCTGTTTTATGTTCATCGATTCTAATTCCAAACGAATACTTGGTCATTCCAAGGTAGGATCATCTAGAGTCATCCAGACATTGTAGTGGTATCACATAAATACTCGCCTCATTGGAAAGAGCGGTTTTGTCAGTATTTTCTTAAACATGGTATATAAAGATGTACGAGACCTTATGCTGCACAGTACATTTTAAAAGAAACACAAAGGATGGGAAAGTAACCACAGCCCTATCTAGAGCAGTGAAATTCAAGTTCTTTGCTCCTATATGGGATGATACATTGTAAAGGAATAAGCTTCCTACTCAACCCCTAAATCTACAGCCATTCGAGAAACCTACCAACAGTTAGTCTTGCAATGATAGCATCTCTCTACAGTTGCCACAAATTTGGAACCAGTTCTTCAAATAATGCCTTTTTTCCTCTCAAGATACTACATACCCAACAAACATGATGCCTTGTATCCTTGAACAAAAATTACATTTTTTTATTATCTAATCAAGTCACCATGTTCAAATTGTTGAAGTATTCTATTATTCAGATTGCAGTTTTCTGTCTATTTTTCTTGAAAAAGCCATCTGATTGATGTATGAAAGCTTGGAAATGTTGATTTATTTATATTCTTATGCCAATAAATCAGATTACTCAAAGTGGGCCACCATATTTTGAACCGATATACCTTACAATAATTGAAGAAAAAAAAAAGTATATGTAAACTTGCACTTCAATATTTTTGTAGAAGAAAACCAAGTTGTACTAAAATGGCAAAGTGTGTTCACCACTTTGCTGGCTTCAGAAAAACAAACAAACAAAGCCTACATAGTAAATGTTCTGTTGAGCCAAACACCGTTTTTTATACACCCTCTTCCCCTTTCTCGACTTCCAAATTTAAGCCCCGTCCCTTTGAGCTGATATTCTCTACCTTGGTTCGCTTTTGCCAATTAAAGTTTCATTTAAATGATCAATACAATGTAATGAAATATGCTATCAATAGTCTAGGATAGGAACTTGAAATTCATTGTGTAGTTAATGCATTACTGTTCACCTGCAGTGAAATTTTTGGGTTCCTGCTTGCCCCCCATCTCCCCCTCCTTCTTTTGAACTAGATCTGCATCTGATTACTATTTTTTGAGCCTCATGGTTGCATGAATTCTTGAACTGCAGCTTTGGAAAGTCTGTTTCAGCTATAGCAACATTTTTTTTCATTTAGAAGAAAGGAAATATTCATTTTTTCATTGCTTAATTTCTCTCATTTTATAAATTTACACTGAAATTCTTGCAATCCTGGACATTTTCAGCTTTTTAAAGAGATTCTTTGAAATTCTATTAATGATAGTAAGTCTTAAAAAAGAAATTAATTTTGGGCACATTTGGATTGAAGGCGGTATACCATGGTGCCACGGTGGTCTAAGCGCTGGCTTCTGACCATTTGTCGGAAATGGGTCCAAGTTCGAATCCCAGCGAGGTGTGGAATTTGTGTTTGTCTTACAGGACCAGCCGTCTCCTTTCCCTGGAACCAGTGACCCTAAGTTAGAGAAGAGCGACTGCTGGTAGCCCTCGTCAAGTTAGTCACGGTCACTAATGCACCACCCCCACCAAGCTAAGAAACTATTACAAATTCTAAAGGATAAAATAGTCTTAGAGGGAGCGTACTTTGAGCAACAAATAATTTTGTTCTTACATTAAATTTTACTTGCGATCTGCAGTCCAGGAAAATGAATAAAATAATAATTACTGCCTCAATAAAAAAAAACTGCAATAATTTATAGACAGGTGTACACCGATAGCCCCTGCAAACCCTGCAGTGCAGGGGGCCTCATGGGTAAAAGGGCCTCTAGCCGGAGCTAAAGGATTTTTGCTGAAACTTCGTATGAAACTAGTTAAAGAAATAGCTATTAAGGCAGCTTTGAATGAAGTATTAAGAAAATAATTTTTTCTCAGTAAATACATAAAATCTTTTAGAAATTTTCGTTGCTTTAGTTCATAAAAACTGGATGACGGGAAAGCAAGCTATTCAAAAGAACTTGAGGCTCCTTGTAAATAGCCCTTGCTGTTACAAGAGGAGTCAAGTTGCAATAGTTTGACGGTTGACACTATGTTGACACCAAATTCCTATTTTTTGGCGTCCCTAGATGTAGTTTCGTTATACACGAATGTACCTATGGAAGCTACATTTCAGTTGATTCAGGCCTTGCTGATTGATTCTGACATTCCTGCCAATGATATTGCTTTCATAATGAATGCTCTTCATCTCATTAAAAAGCGTTCATTTTTCAAATTTCAGAACATATTTTACCAACAAACCGACGGGACAGCCATGGGTTCACCTTTATCCGCAGTCTTAGCGGAAATTCTTCTACAGCATATTGAAAATAAAGTCATACAAGAATTCCCACAAAAACCTAGTCTCTATATCCGTTACGTTGATGACATCTTGGTAATTTGGCCATATACCATAAATCAGTTACAGCAGTTTGTCAACGCTATGTCTGCTCAGTACCCCTCCATCAAACTCACGATAGAACTTGAAAATAATTTCGTCTTACCTTATCTTGACTTTCAAATTACTCGTACCCCTTCTGGCAATTCCCTGTCTTTTGCCGTTTACCGAAAACCTACTTTCACACCCACTCTAATTCCGTACAATTCTGCTCACATTTTTCAGCATAAAATTTCTGCTCTGCACTTCCTATTTAGAAGAGCATATTCACATTCTTCTAGCCATTTCGCCAGAGCTCAAGAACTACAATGGATATCATCCCTCGCTAAAAACCATGGTTACCCGGACAACGTTGTTAGGGGAGTGCACAATAAAGTACGGTTTTCTATGTCAACTGCTTTAATTAGTGAGCAAGTGCCTAAAAAGTATGTTGGATCTGTTGATTTTAATCCACATATTGTAAACCTCCTTACCAACATATGTTCTCGTCATAAAATACAATTTGGAATACGATCATGCAATCTATATACCATTATCCGCAATGATCGTGACAAAATTGACAAAGGGAAAAAATGGGGTGTGTATGTTATTCCTATGCTTGACACTATCTCTGGTGAACTAAGCAATCATTATGTGGGTTCTACCAAAAGAAATTTGGATTTGAGATTAAATGAACACAGATATGATCTAAAAATGAATCGCCAAAGCACCTCTTTTGCAAGAACCATAAGTGCTGGAAATTCCATCCCAGACTGGGACAACGCTAAAATCATAAACACACCTAACTCTGTTCATTCCTTGTTATTTGCAGAAAGCCTCTATATTTCGGCTTATAATACAAGTTGCTGTAATGACTATTATCCTTATGTTTTACCTGAACCTTGGAGCAATCTTGTTGGGAAGGACAGCACAATAGCAATTGCTTCTGTTAAGTGATCATTGGCTAACTATGCCTTTTTTTTATTGTCTTGTTATCTGGTATATCATGTGACATTGACATTACCTTTCCCATGATGCATCTACTCCACGTACTTAAGACCAGCATGTAGCCACATGGTGAAATTACATCTGATGAAGGTGTCAATGTGACACCGAAAGTGCTCATGTGTTTTTAAACTGTATATAGATTTCATTTTTTAGCTGAATAAATATAATCGTGCAACAAGACGGATTTCTTTTAATACTGCTACTTGCAATAGTTTCTTGCTGTTACAACAGACCTTGCAGTAGTTTCTATGTACCAGTAGGTATCTTAACAAGAGAATGTAAAAAAAAAAAAAAGTCGAATTTTCATACCAATGAGGATAAGTTATGCATTACAGTTGTTTGCACATAACTATGCATCCTTCCGAATATAATGAACTAAAAGGTGTTCTTCGCAGGAACAAAAAATCAGAGACCTGTGTCTATTTTTTTTTTTTTTTTTACAAGAGTCAAAAGATTTTTTATTTTACTATGTGCAAAACATTGTGGCATTATGTTGTATTTCTTATATTCCAGAGTAAATAGTTTAAGTAGCTTTATGTTTTTTGTGCTGCAGTTCTTAATAGTTAATTATTTGCTTACTTGTGACATTTCATATAAATCGGAAAAGACATTATACTTCGATTTACCCTAAGATGATGACACTGCAGTTTAAGGTACAAGAGCCTACGCACTAACTAAGCCTTCGGGGACGGCTGGGTGTCCTGCCCTGTTGTTAAGGGTCCTCCATACCTCGTGAAAAATAGCTCAAAACACGCATTTGCAGAACCAAATTACATATATAAAAAAACAATTTAGAAATCCTGTTTGTTTGTTTTTCACATGCAGAATAAACATAGAACCATCTTTCCGTCTTTCTATATTAGCGTCACTTTGCCGAGTAACATTTTAATTATTATCCCAAAAGTGTGAAATAATGGGCAAATTGACAGTTATTTTTAAAAAGTTCTAATCTTGATATCTGCTAGGTTGAAAAGCAGAAAAGTAGTTTGATATTTTCTCTCGAAATATAAAAATTTGGGAATACATACGAGTGATATGATATATTGATTTTTCCATCTGCATGATGCTATATATTTGTTTCAATTTCGCATTCGGCGGAAGACACGGCATTTTCTTCCCCCTCGGCAGGCAGGGATCAGATCACACAACCCCCACTGAAGGGGTAATGATTTACGACTTGGGGTCGGCTGCCAAGTGGGCAAGGAGAGTCATCCTCCAGGAGGAAAGAAACTTGACAGCTTGGTTGGGGGGGTGGGGGGTGTCCACCAGAGGAGCTGATTCCAGCTGACCGTGCCGAAATCCTATCTTGCACGGGGTATGGAGGACTCTTAACAGCTGTCAATCACTTCTCCCATCAACTCATTGGCATTTTTGTCTCCCAAACACTGCATATCTACACATGTGTGTGTTGGTCTAATTTTAAAACTTAATTTCTGAAAATATATCATTTTTAGATGTGTCTAAAATAACAATATGTACTTATAAGTAAAGAGCTAGGACAATAGATCATATGCAGAGGATTTTAGGAAGGGAGTGTCTGACCCAAGTCTTAAACAACCCTTAGAAATAGGAAGCTCGGAGAATTGGGCTAGAGTGCCCAATAGGAAAGTCACATGGAAGCGAGGTAGAAAGGGGGAGGAAGATGCCCTTATTTGTTACCGAGGGGGGGGGCAGTACCCGGGGTCCAACAGCTTAACGTGCCCATCCGACGTATGGCGGGTATTTGGTGGTTTGAGCGTTTATTCGTGACTGCCATGGATATAACCTCGGGGTCGAACCCGAGGTTATATCCATGGCAGTCACGAATGCTGACCACTAGGTCACCCATGGTTCAGACAATATAAAGTATGATTCTGGGCAAATAAATGCATTGGTTTTCACGGAAAATGTTGGGAACTACTTTGTAGTCGCGACAATAGCTTTGCCGTACCTTCCCGTTCAGTGTCATTATAGGGTGAATCAAAGTATAGACACTGTCATACGGAAGTTGCATGTTTTGCGTGTGCAATTCATTATGAGACATTTCAGAAAAGCAGGCCTTAGTTCTTTAAAATAATAAATTTTGCACGACATGAATAGCTTTGACTTAAATATTTTGTAGTAATTTGTATGGGTTACCAGCGCAATCACTCTAATTATAACATACACATTTGTCATATATTCATACAGCATTGCCAATGTCATCAAGCTGCTTAATTATTCACGTGCTATTTAGACAATATAAATTTTGAAGTTACTCACCTTTATTCCCTAAATCATTTAGGAGGTTTTCGCCTCTACACATTTCCAATACGTATTTTTCTTATTTATATCGTGGTTTGAGGCCGCAACAACCCGCAAGGCAAAAAAAAGAAGCAAAAACTGCTTTGGTCCAGTACTGTATTGAACAAAGGCAATACCCAAAGTTTGATGAAATAAATATTATTAAGAATTGTCGTACAGAAAGGCATTTGAGATTGGCGGAGACAGTGTTGATAGAAAAAAATAGACACAGGTTATGTAACGTTAACGATCCTAATAGCTTAAATACATATTGGAAGGATTTGATCAGAAAGGAAACCCGCAAAGAAGAACAGAGGAGAAAAGGCAAGAGGGGAAAAAAGAAAAGAAATGATGTGATAAAAACGTGTTAGAATAAGATGATTAGTTTCAAGAATCAAATAAATCGAACAGATATTTATAGGTACGAAAGAAAAAGAAGGATATTGGGTCATCTGATAGATGGCGCCACTGCGCCTGAATGACAGAGAACGTAAAATTGAGAAGATGCTGCACGGGCACTGGAACATTCGCTATGTTTCGTGGATGGTGATGGATGGTACATCTGTTGCGTCCACTCCTTGAAAATGGCCAGGGCGGTGGTTGAAAGTGCTTGGTTGTCATGCTTGTTTCTGAGGGGAGAGAGGTCCGTCAGCGTTGGATATAATGGTTGTGTCAGGTTTTGGGGTTTATTTTAATTTGCCACTGATGTGCAATTGTAAATTATTTTGGGCTACAGCTTTTAACTTTGACGTTTTAGGAAATGTGTAAATAGGTTCTTATTGATTGATGTTTTAATTAGATTAAAGTGTTTTAGGGAGTTCAATTGTGTATATTTGTGGTGGATTATTTTGAATCTGAATTTGGTCATAGGGAAAAGAGGGAGGGGGAGTGATGTTTGTGTGAGTTGAAAATGATTTTTTTATTTTTTTTTATTGGTGTTGTTGCGACCTAGAACCACGATGTAAATAAGAAAAATACGTGTTGGAAATGTGTAGAGGCGAAAACCTCCTAAATGATTTAGGGAATAAAGGTCAGTAACCTCAAAATTTATATATACACATTTGTGTTTTCACGCCATAAAGTAAAATAAATTTTACTTTACGAAAAATACTCATAGGTTCCAAAGAATTTGATTTATTTAAACACACCTACCAAGCCTGGTTAATAATATGGAAGCTAAAATTTTGAGTAATTGAAAGCTAATGGATTTTCGCCAAATGGCCTCAAAAACCTTTTTTTCGGTACACAACTGTTCATAGACGTGTTGAAAAGGTGCTTAAACAGCATATGGTGATGCTATGTTGTTGTTTTTTTCTTTGGGGGGGGGGGATACCTTGATATTTTTTTCCAGAAGTAGGCCCCACAAAATAGCTTCCAGGGCTGTTTATGGATTGCCAGTCAGTCTACCACTGTTTTTGAATAAGTAAAAAGTACTTCTTTGCTTGACAAGTCACAGTATCACTGATCAAAAATGTACGTCCTTACAATTACCTTAATAAGAGCAATGAGACTCGCAGTGTCCAAAAAGAACTCACCACGGATTGAACTTGAAAAGAATATTTACAGGTTCTTATCACTAAAATTTATGAAAACAAAATACACTGTAAAGAATACGTACAAATTTATAGAAATTTTGAAGAATGTAAAACAAGATATAAGAAGTTACAGAATGGTGAGTATGGATGTCAAGTCATTGTTTCCAAGTACACCTGTACCAGAGGCAGTGGATATCATTATTCAAACAGGACCAATCAATGAATGACATGCAACTACAGGAGTTAAAAGCAACTTTAGTGTATATATATGAAAATAATATCTTCAAATATAATGATAAAATATACAAACAAAATTACGGAGGACCAATGGGCTCACCACTATCAAATCTGTTTGCAGAAGTAATAATGAATAACATAGAAGAACAAATTATTAGCAAATTACAAGACCCTCCTCTGATATACTGTAGATATGTAGATGATATCTTCATCTTGGCCAAAATGGATACAGATGGGCTGGAGGCATTGGCACAACAACTTAGCAGTATTTATCCATCAATAAAATTAACAATAGAACATGAAGAAGAGAATTCATTGCCTTACCTGGATGTAAAGGTTACAAAACAAAATGACCATATGCAATATAAAGTACATAGAAAACTAACAAATGTTCCTGTTCTGATTCCATATTCATCAATACACCCTTATACACAAAAATGCAATCGCATTAATTAAAAGAGCAATTACACACTCCTCTAAAGAAGAATTTCAGAATGATGAGATCAAGTACATTAAAGAAATTTCATTTTGTTATGGATACCCACCACAAAAAAATAAATAAATGGATATATGAAGTACAAGTTAAGATTCAAGATACCACAACCTCAAAAAGAAAAAAAGGAATTACAATATGTTGGTGCTTTACCTTACCTTCCAAGAATATCAACAGAGATAAATAAGTTTCAGATGGGAAACAAAGTACTAATGGTCAAAGATATGATAATAATACGGAAAAAAGCAGTATCTTGGAAAAAGCAGGTGTGTATGAAATTCCGATAACAGGCATCCCACCAATATCGTACATAGGGAGTACCAAAAACCAATTAAAACATCGCCTACAACAACACATAAAAAAATGGGAAAAAAAGAAGCGAAAACAGCACTGATACAATACTGCTTAGATAATCAAAGATACCCAAAATTTAAAGACATCAAAATAATTAAATTATGTAACAACGAAAGACATTTGTGTATTGCAGAGTCAGTACTGATCGAAAAAAATAGGGATCGAGTATGTAATCATAATGACCCAAATATACTTAATGAAAAATGGAAAGAACTAATAAAAATAGAACAAAAGAGGAAAAAATACTGCAGAATAAAATAAAATATTAACTACAGTTCTTAACAGATGGAGCCACGGTGGCCATGTGTTCAATATGACGTGGGACACGAGGCCGACGCAAGAAATCGCTTCTCTCACTCACTCGCACTGTGACAGCAGGGCTGATACCAACTGGCCTCCAGATGATGACCCTGGATGGGTGGAAAGCTGCTTGGGGCAATCTACATTGGGAACAACAGAGGTGTGGTGGGTGAATGAGTGTGTGAGACGAGTTTGTAAATAGAGGGCAATGAGATAAGTTCGTTGTGAATAATTGAATTTTAGGCTTTTAAATTTTTTGTTCCGATGTTTTGGTGTTTGTAAATAGGAAGTTTGTTTATGGTTTCTAAATGTTCATGTACATAGGGGTTTTTTTTTATAAGCCAATTTGGTTACCGGTTAGTGTTATTCAAGTCATTGTAAATATAGGGTTTTTAAAGTATAAAAGAGGTTTCTTAGACCAACGTATCAGTTCTGCAGTATAGGTTAATAAATTGCTCACTCAGTCAAATAAAAGAACATGTCGAAGACAACATAAAAACCACCGCACCAAAGGCCAAAACCCAACCATGGATATTAATAAGGAAGTTAACGTGCAGAGAAATGTCTGAGAGAACGGACGTACTGGTAAGGGTAAGTTCACTCTCATTGCTCTTATTAAAGTAAAAAGTACAATTTTAATTGCAATTTCATTATGTAATATATTTAATTTCAATATGGTTACAGTGTGAACAAGTTTCTAATCCTGTCACTAAAATTTTAGTTTTTTACTGCATAGTAAGGAAACTCTTAAGTCAGTAACTACACACAATCAGTGAAGTTGAATTATTATGTTTACTGCACCAATAGAAGAAAATATTTTTATCAACATACAGGATTTTAACAACTGCAGGGTTCCCACTCAAAAGTAGTAAAAAAAATTCCCTGACTTTTCCAGGTTCTCCAGGTGGTTTTTAAAAGTTTTCTAGAGTGGCAGGTTGCAAAGAATCATTACATTCCATTCCATTCATTTTTCTCACCAAAGCACACCCTTGTAAATTCTTTACGTAATTTGTCTTTATAAAATTATCTGCTTTTCATTAACAACTAACTATGCACATTATTTTCTGTACCAAAGTTCCGTGAACTTTTGCCACACAGAATTTGTAAATACATTCCCATAGAAACAGGTCATATGTAAGAAAAAATCTGTCAGTTGAATAGTTTTAGTTTTTCTATAACACAATACAGCTAAGCTTAATGGTGGAATGGCTCTGTTCAAAGAAACCAACAAAGGACTTTGATCCATCATTTGGTTCGTTCTCTTGTGAAGTGTTTCTTCAAGCAGGAGCCATTGTGCCTAATTGTTCCATGTTATAACAACTACCTGCAGAAATTGAATAAAAGCTCAACTGACAATTTTAAAAATTCAATTTTGCATTTTATTTTAGAGAATAAAAGAAATACTTATTATAACAAAGTAAGATCTACCAAATTCTAGGTAGGCAGTAACTGCAAGCAAGTTTGAAATATTGGAAAAATAAGTTTTTTTTTTTTTTTTGCAAAATAAAGTATCCATTGATTTTTACAAAAAAAAAGAAGGGTAATTTCCCCCGATTTTTACAAAAAAAAAAGGGTAACTTTCCCCGATTTTTTTAACCATTTTCAAATTCCGTTTTCTAGGTTGAGTGGGAACCCTGTACTCGCTTCTAATCCTTTATTATTCACAAAAGATTAGTTGCAAGAAAATTAAAAGAATTTCTGACACAAAAACAACAAACTGCTTGAAAAAAATTTATTCAATACAAAATATGAGTGTACATACCAGAAAACAAAGCATTGTAATATTTGCATAAACAATACACTCTTTAAGTAAATACAAAAAATAGATGCAGCTATCACATGTGTGCATTTCAATGCACAAATACAACACAATATATCACAGCGAAAATGTGGATCATCATATTTTGATGTATGAGCATGTGCATCTCTTGAACTCAGAAATAAGAAGGGAAAACAATTATCAAGAATTAAATGGCAACATCAAAGAAGTTTAAAAACCTTACTGGTGATCACAAACAAACCAGAATTCCAAATATTTCCACATCTACCAGAAATGTTTAAATGAACCAAACATGAACACTAAGCATTTTAAATAAAATATGAACACACAAAATATGAAATAAGGATTAAAAAATTCAAACAAAAATGCCTATGTTGACTTAATCATGTGTATAACTTCAAATTTAATATACTATAAATTTCACAAAATTATGGGATTTACTCAGGAATGAAAGGACTTACAGTTGAATTTTTGGGTACCAAAAAAAAAAAAAAAAATATTAGTCGAATCTTCGGGTAGGGGTGCTACTGAAAATTCGACTTAATAATATCCTTTTATTCCTGAGTAAATCGCATAATTTCCTGAAATTTATAGTACATTAAGTCTACGAATAGCCACGTCATCAATTATTACCAAGTCTAAATTGACTTGGGTAGGGGATGTTCACATTAATGATTACCTAATTGTTCAAATTGAAGTTGAAACAATATTTTAAAATGAAGACTTACTTGTAGATGAAGTGGGCTAAAATCAAATCAAACACGTGTTCTACCAAACTATGCTGCCTTTGCGTTTTCTTGCATCATCTTCATTTCACACTGTAGGAATACTTAGTGGAATAGAAACCGATTCTCTGATGGTGGTGCACCTAGGCATATGCCTAGCTTAATAACAATGTGTGTTCTGCATAAAAATGTCTTTTACATACATTCATCTCATTTAAAAAATCATTGCAAAGCAAATCTAGTTTTTGTACACAAATGCACATAAACACAAATAGCCTGAATCTTACTACACTATATACATATAGGTTGCGATGGAACACAGAAACTAAAGATACAAAGAAGCTTTCAATCCAACGTGGGTCTTGATCACCGATAAATAGTGGAGCTAGACTGGTTGCCAGATTTGGTTTCGAGTTCTGGATTATGGTTGTTGCCAAGCAATAGGGATATCTAAATGATGAGGTGCAAAATAGGTATTACAATTTTGAAGATTTCAAAGCTCCCCTGAAAACATAAAGCCCAGTTATTGACAAAAGGGGAGAATTTCCAAGGCGTTTTTTCAGAGGTATTGCTGAAGTATCAGCAAGAGTGAATAAAGCAATGCAAGAATTAAGTCTACCTTAGCTGAACACTAAAAGAACATTACTTAAGGTAGACCTAATTTTTTCTTGGCTTTATTCACTTTCACTGGTACTTCAGCAGTGCCTCTTTGGAAGAATACCAAGAAAATTGTCCTTTTCATCAATTAAAGTTTGGGTTTTATATTTTCAGGATAGCATTAAAATCCCCACCTCTTTGAATTACACCACCAGTAGCTTATTTTATCTCCACCATTTGGAAATCCTTCCCGTCGTTTGGCAACAACCATAATCCAGAACTTGAAAACCAAATCTAGAAACCTGTCCAGCTTTACTATTTACAGGTGAACAAGATCCAAGTTGGGTTGAAAGCTTCAGTGTCTTTTGGAATGTAACACATATGTTTTATCACAACCTGCATGTATATTTATGACATCTATTTAAAGATTTCAGCAAAACAGTTTTTAGGAAAAATAATTATTTGACAGCTTAACAAAGCAAAACTAATTGCACATACACAAATTGTTCCTTTTTGCACTCGCATTGATTTAAAAAGAAAAACTATAAACAAAAATTATGGTTTGAAACAGATCCACTGCACTTTTGGATTTTGAACAATGAAATAAAAATTTCTTCAGGTCTACATTTTTATGTTTTTATGCAAGATTTATGAATGATATATAAATTTTGGGCAAAAGGGCCAGAAATGATTGAGGAATTAACTCTGAGTGACTCTTCAATTATTTCTGACATAACTTATTCATTACACTTCAGTTTACACAAATTAAATATAATGAATAAAAATTCAGCACAATAACAAGCTCTTAACTTAAAAATAACACAGAAAAATAAATCACAAAATCATGGCTCATCAACGAGCTTACATTAAATACTACAGCTAACCAAAATATTGACAAAATAGGAAGATTTAAATTCCCCAAATGAAGTAAACTAAAAAAAAAAGGAACTCAGAATAATCTTTCCCAAAAACAATTGCTCCCTGGGAAATAACAAATGAAAATATCCACTGGAAAAAATTTTGTAGTAATAAATATTTTAAAGACATCCATAGAATCAATCAAAAATTTCTGACAAAATTTTGGCAACTGTTTTCCATGAAGAAATCCTTAGAGAACTCCAAAATAATATTGTTCTAGAACCACAAGGTCTAAGTTTCTCTAAAAGTGTGCTAACCATTACACCCTGCACAATGCATTTTTGAAAATCTGAAGTATTTAATCTTCATCCAGAATCTGTCATTCATCGCACTTAAATTTTTTTTTTTTTTTGATTGAAGGTTTAACGACTGCAGTGAGCAACTCAACGGGCTATAAGCAGTCGCCCGTCCCTAATTTAGGGTCACTGGTTCCAGGGAAGGGAGAGAGCCAGTGCCGTAAGACAAACACAACATCCATGCCTCACCGGGATTTGAACCCGGACCCCGTTCGGACGAATGATCAGAGGCCATTGCTTAGACCACTATTGCTACGGACAAAGCTGGAGCATATATGCTTCTTCAACCTATGGTTGGAAAGCATAAGAAAAAAAGGATTTTGTTTTGCTTAACATAATACTTTTTAAGCATCTTTAACAGTGTAGTAGGCATTAATGTAAACATAACATGATAAAATTAGAAAATTTTACATAAATGATAAAAAAAAGCAAGTTCTTATTTTATTAACACATCATATTCGACACACAGAGTTCAGGCAGTTTTCACCAATATTTATGGTGTACGTGGGAATAAGTTTTCCACTCTATTATGTGCATTGTAAAAATGCTCATTAAAGGAAATTTAACAGGGCAGTGGAGAAAATTAAAGGCTCTACGAAGAACACTACAGTAGCTAGATCCCTTTCAGGAATTAATCGAAGTTACTCAGTTGGCATAATGGAAGAAATCATTCCAGAATATGATAGTTAACCATTCAGACACAAATAATAAATCAACTGTGCAATAAATATCTTCAATTTTAGTCCTTTGTCTTTCTTTAGCAGCAAAGTTAATTACTTTGCAACCTTAATACAAAGTTCAGCACTTGAAAGCATACAGACACAAAAACAGAAGTCCACCAGTGCATGACTTTGTAGAAGTATATCTTTCAGACATGGAATATCAATGCAAAATGATACTGTTTTAATGGCTACAAAATTGATTTCTCAATCATCGCCGCAGAAAGTACCAAAAAGAATTAAATTAATGGGGAAATTCCATGAAAACACTGATTTTACTTTTAGAAGACTATCTAGGTATACATAACAATGAAATTCACTGGGAAATAATACCCTCAAAATTTAGACTTATTTCCAAAAGACTATATCTAAGCATTCAAAATAACAAAATTCATGGGAAAATGCCATGAAAATCTACTGTTTTATTTATAAAAGACTATGCCGGCATATGAAAGAATGGAATTAATGGGGAAAATACCATGAAAATTGACTGTTTTATTTCTAAAAGACTATCTAGGCATCCAAAAGAACAAAATTCACAGGGAAATACCCAGAAAATGAACTCCATTTTATTTCTAGAAGACTATCCAGGCACGCATAAGAATTAAATTCACCGGAAAATGACATGAAAATACTGTTTTGTTTCTTGATGACTATCTAGACTGACAAAAGAATGAAATTCACAGGGAAATGTCCTGAAAATAAGACTTATTTCTAAAAGACTATGTACACATACAAAAGAATGAAATGTATGGGGAAATTCTCCAAAAATGAACTGTTTTATTTATAAAAGACTATCTACATATATAAAAGAATAAAATTCACCAGGATATGCCATGCAAATTAACTGTTTTATTTCTAAAAGATTACCTAGGCATACAAAAGAATAAAATTCATGGGGAAATGCTATGAAAATACATTGTTTCACTTCTAAGAGACTATCTAGGCATAAAAGGTAGATATCGCTCTGTCCTCAAATTACCATTCATGCCCGTTACCGACTAGTAGATGATGCAATTGTTAAAACCAAAGTCGTTGCTTTTACAATACAGCTGACAATTCAGCTTGAAATATCTCAGGTACTATTACAGAAGTTGGATACCATTTATTTTTAATAAATTTACAAATGGAACTGGTGCCTTAATGTGCATCCTATATTGGTGGCTATGGTGAATTAATGCTGTACCACACTGGCACGGAAATTTTTTTTTCCCAAAATGGAGCTAAGCATCCTACAACTGAATACTTTTAGTCATCCGCCATTTCATGAGTAAAATAGGGACTAGACTTCCAATTATCGACACTTTCATGCAGTTCCTAAATATTGCTCTGCAATGTTTACGTACAGTTGGTTAACACCCACCATGACAGGCATAAGAGCTAAATCTGCCACTAAAAAAAAGAAAAACAAAACCAGAGAAGCAAAAAAGAAATCTTAAGATTTGTTTTTCCTTTTTTTCATTTGCAGTTGAGTTGTGATTGGGATTTTATGTGAAGCTTTATCCCAAAGAGCTAATTTGGGACTTACTGTCCCAAATAAGCAGCTTTCCCGCTTAACCGGAATCTACTGTAACAAGAAATTCAAGAACTCTAAAGACCAAAGGTTTCTACTTGCAGCATGAGACACTAATACAGTTTTATGAAGTTCATCAGTTATATCTTCAGCTCCCCCCCCCACTTCACGGGTTCATATCAATAGACAATAACTAGTGCTTACGATTAGTAACGGAAATAAAATTATGGGTAAACTACACAGTTCAATCAGAATCGTTTATGTGATTTCTTTGATAAGGAAGAAGTTATGCCCTTTGGGAAATTAGCATTATACAAGTTCCCTACTACAGACTGCAAAAAAGTAGGGTAAATGTGTAGTTAGCGTCCTAAATTATTTCGTCGGAAAAATGTTAGTACCTGGAAAAAGTGTGACGCACAGATTTTAAAGTATGGAAAATATTGGCAAATGGTGCAGAAATTTCATATTTCAAATGTGTGTTTAAAGATTTTTATCATAATATTTACCCAATGCTCTGAAGAAACGCTGCGGTAGGCCTAACGCATCGCTACTATGTGAAGCTTTGTTGCTGTACCGAAATGATAGGTGGAAGAGTACAAGAGAAAGTGGTTAGGTTGTTGACAGGAGAGCAATAAATGTTGATACGCTACAGAAAATAGGTCCAGATCATCCACCCTTTTGTTGTATCCTGTATGTTGTTGACAGGAAAAACCGGAAAAAAACCTCTTTGATTTGCACAAGATACATATCGGTGAGACAGAAACTGACCTGCAAAGAAAGCATTAACAAGAGAACCAAAAGTACAGTGGCAAAGCAAATGAGCTATGAATGGAAGCAGTACAAAGCAGAACCGAAAAGTTATGCTTCCCCAGTTTCCTGTACAATACAGAAAGGCATACTCGTAATTTCTATTTGGAATCAGGGAATCATGTGTGAAAGAACGAAACATTTCTCAACATCTGCTTTAAAAACAATGAGAAAACAGGAACAAACTATATTCTGTAGCATATGAGTATTGACGCTTCGTTCCCCTGGCAAGAACGTACGCTGCTGCATTTGCAGTCATCCGCGCGTAAATTATACACCGCAGTGAATCTTCCTTTCAACGGAGCAAAACTTGATATCATCGCAGTAGCGATGTATTAGGCCTACTGCAGTGTCTCTTCACAGCATCAATCTTACAAGTAAATATTACGATAAAAATCTTTAAAAGACATTTAAAATATGAAATTTTTGCACCATTTGTTATTAATTTCTGTATTCTGAAATCTTAATGTCGCACTTCTTCCAGGTACTCACATTTTTCCGATGATATAATTTACGATGCTAATCTACACATTTACCAAAGGTAAATATCTGCAAACTCATAGCCAAATGAAGCCAGCAGGCTAGTGGAAAATGAAAGGTCATCGTATTATCTCGCACTTCTTCCGTATAACAGAATAAGTGTTATCAGAGTGTTGAAATTAATTTTCTACAAACATAATCCACATGAAACTTATTCAGAGCTAGTTCTGTTCCAATTTTTGCACCATTTGTTATTAATTTCTGTATTCTGAAATCTTAATGTCGCACTTCTTCCAGGTACTCACATTTTTCCGACGATATAATTTACGATGCTAATCTACACATTTACCAAAGGTAAATATCTGCAAACTCATAGCCAAATGAAGCCAGCAGGCTAGTGGAAAATGAAAGGTCATCGTATTATCTCGCACTTCTTCCGTATAACAGAATAAGTGTTATCAGAGTGTTGAAATTAATTTTCTACAAACATAATCCACATGAAACTTATTCAGAGCTAGTTCTGTTCCAATGGATGTTTTTTTGTTTGGGAGTTTCATGACCACCCTGGGCAACTCCATAAGCTATCAGCCACCTGCTTCAACTAGTTCAAGGGAAGGGCGAGAGTCAGTTGTTGTTTTTTTTAATTGGAGGTTTAACGACCACTGGGAGCAACTCAATCAGCTATAAGCATACACGAGACTGACGAAAGAAAAAAAAAGCTGAACTTTTTAACCACATGGGTGAAAAATAAGAATGTGCTGTAAAACAGCGTGAATATAACGCGGTGTGAGCAAGACAAAATTGTTCACTGAAATTTATTATGTAAATATTAAGCCGGAGCACATCACTGTATTCAATATATATATATATTTTTTACATTTAACAGCAGCACAGGATAAATGTAACATCGCAGAGAAAAATTATGACCACCTGCAAATCTACGCTGTCCAACTTGCGTTTTACGAAAGTTTTCCTCCATTTTGAAGCTGCAAAACAAGTATTTATGGAATAAAATTATATTTAACAACAATACTGGGTAGAAGAAGCATTGCAAGAAAAAAGGATTACGATTACGGGAGAAACCTTCACTCCGTCAAACTTCCGTTTCCAAAAGTTTTGAAAGTCGGAATTCCACCCACCGATGGAAAACAACCCCACCACCAATCCCTCCCAAATTTCTGTTCAGTTCTACATCAATCTCGAGAACCATCAAAATGAAGATGGAAAAGGCGGAATTCTTCGAATCCACTGAAGAATCTCATTCCTGAATATCACAAGGAAATTTTCAAGCCAACTTCTATTTTCAGAATTTTTCTTCCATTTTCAAACTTAAATGCAAATATTTATGGAATAAAATTACATTTAACAATAATACTGCACAGAAGAAACATCGCGAGATGACGGGGAATTTTTTTACTCCTTTAAACTTGTTTTCGAAAGTTCTGAAAAACAAAATACCCCCAACCAATTCAGCAAAATTTCTCTTTAGTTTTGAATCAATCTCGAGAATAACCCAAATGATGACAAAAAAAGCGGAATTCTGCTAAAGTATCTCATGTATAGCTATTCCAGGAAATGGAGAGAGCCAGCGTCGTAAGACAAACAGAACATCCATGTCTCACCGGGATTCAAACAAATGATCAGAGACCATTGCGCCACCGGGGTGGCAAGAGAGCCAGTTCCGTACGAAAAACAGACCACACATGCTTCATCTGAGACGATGGCAGTAGAGCCTTAATTCACTTAGCAACACTAAGGCACTTTTTCTCTGGGCTTAAAGGTGCCAAGGCACTCTCCCTGATTAGTTGGGAAGAAAGGCAGGGAACAGGAATGTTTTCTGATGTTCATTTAAAAGGAACACACAGATTTATATGAAAGCATACTTGTACCTTAACGGAATGTTAGTATTGCAAGGAATAGACCCAACTGTCTAATCATATAGATAGGAGTGATCAAATTTCTAGGAATAAAAACAACACAGAAAAAACATGCAAGTAAACATTGACAAGTGGCAGTTACAGTGATGTAGACTTCTCACTGTTCATCCAGGTAGGACAGGGTTAGAGTCCTGGGCAAGGCATGGGTAGTGTGCTTGTCTAACAGCACTGTTTTTCCCTTCCTCAGAGTCAATGGCGCTAAATTAGGGGTGAATGACTGCTTATAGCCCTTAGTACCTCATGGTGGTCACGTTGGGTTGAGCCGTCTGTATGCAAACATGGTAGAGTGATACACATGAAAGTACCATATATTAATTGGATGCACATGTACTACATTAAAGTACCCATAATTGGATACACATGAACTACATGAAAGTACCCATAATTGGATACACATGAACTACATGAAAGTACCCATAATTGAAATACACATGAACTACATGAAAGTACCCATAATTGGGAGTTAACAAAAATGGTCAACACCAGCATAAGTTAGTTAAAATTACTCGATATGTTTGTACATTGTCAGAAACACTTTTAGCTCATGACCAAAAGATTGTTTGATTGTGGTACAAAAGAAAACCCATAAAAACAGAACTATTACTTTGCCAATCTGGTGTGTTGAGAGAGCAAACAGAAGAACACATTGCAGAATTTTGGCTCATTACCAAAAAGTTTTATGTACTGTCATGATGGTATTACAGCTAAAAATGGGAAGTTCACGGGCAAAATGAATCATATGATCTAAAAGCTAGATATCCCAGCACCGGTAGCCATTCTACCAATGAACCAATATAGGTGGGTCCAGAAAACACAATGGAGAGGCAATAAAAATGTAACTTCAATTTGCAAAAACCAAGTTATGATACAGTGAAATAAGGAATGCACATTGTTTGAACAAAAATAAATTTACAGATAAGGAGCCCACTCACAGCCTGAAACAAAACTATCAAAATTAAAATCACTGCAACAAGTGTAACGTAGACAACACAAAGCTCCTAGTTTTCACGCCTGAAACAGCAGGTCACAAAGGAATTCGCATTATGAGCTTCAGATGCATAATCTTACATACTAAAACAAGTTTCACCCAAAAATTAGAAAATTCTGTGAAATAAACTATATATTCATTGCAAGAACAAGATGAATGGAATAAAAAAATTCTAATGACTACAAAATTAATTTCACAGTGTTACTAATATCGGAGATGTTCTGTAATATGATAATGAACCAATGTTAATGACATCATTTATTCACTACGTGTCGATCTACGACAGATTTACTCGGTATATATAAATTTCCTGGAACATATATTAAAACAGGGAATGAACAACTGAATCCTATTATATGAGAAAATTAGTTTTCAAATTCGGCAGAATACAATTTTATGTCAAAACACAGTTTTGATAAACATGTGCTTTTGAAATCAGGTATTAATTTTTGCAACATAGTACAAACATGTGCTTTTGAAATCGGGTATTAATTTTTGCAATGCACATCCCAATTTTTTAGTTTCATTTATTTGCTTCGAAGGAACAGATCGCCGTCGAGTTTCTACTCAGGTCGACAGTATCATGTGGAACTACGTTTTTTATTGCCGTAGACACTGTGATCCACATCATTTCTGCTATTTCTACACCTTCACGTAATGCTTTCAACTGTTCAACAGCTTGACTACTTTTAACAAGTTGAAGTAATTTTTGTACATCGGCAGCAGCTTTCTCCTGTTCAACAATAACATAATGTTCTAATTTCTTTATTTCTTCCCTTGGTGCAGCACATTCTTGATTACTTTTCCTGCTGCTGAAATCTTTACTTGAGCTTTCTTTATCAATTGCAACACCTCCGTGATCAATATGGTAGGCTTCACACAAGTCCTTTTGATATTTTGTTGGTGAACACCAAGCCCTAATACCACTATGTACTTCTGGCATTGTGACACCATTGTTTAACTGCTCCGTCAGTTTTATTTTTTAGCTTTTCTGAGCACAGTCTTAGCAGTTTCTATTTCTCCACAAAGATGGACAGATTGATATTTAACATATATTTTTGTAGTGACAGACTTACATCTTTTAAAGACTTGAATGTTGGCAGGGCAAATTTTGCCAACTTTATTCTCACCTAAACATTTCTTGTGGAGTTTCCAACATGTAATTGCTCTGTACATTCCACTTCCACCACAGTGATAGTAAGTAAGAGTTCCACCCGCTTGCTGTCTCCGACATCCACGTTTCACAAAGCGTGACCTACTATCATGCTCTATCTTAGTTTTCCACTCTTGAAATTCATCAGCGTTGCTAAACTTTTTATGCTCAAATGATAGAACAATATCTGGATGACTTGAAATATGACTTTGCAGTTCCCTTGCAGATCTGCATGGCTGCTCACATACGCAACAAACAAATTTATGAAAAAGCCATTTTTTAGTAGGATGAAAATCTTTAATATGTTTATAGAAACTACTTTTAGCTGCATAACTACAATTCTTGTAGTGGAAGTTTTTGGCACCACAGACAGACATAATATTAATAATATTAATAACTCTGCAAAAAAAGAGCTAGCGCGAAAACACACCTTTAACTTACAGAAACAGTAAAGAGAAACCGCCAGTGCTGCCAATCTGTTGATCTAATTTTTTCCTGAAACCACCAGTGCTGCCAACCTGTTAATCAAATTTTTCCCTAAATAATAGGCAGAAATTCCCTAGTTTTCCACAGAATTTCCCTAGAAAACAAATATCTCTCTCTCTCTCTTTATATACACTATCTACCAACAGGTAATTGGACACCCCTGCCAACGACGATATCTGCGGTCCTGATACACGTCACGGCCGCCGCTGTTAAATATTGTGTGGGAAACAACAACGCAACCAGTCGCATGCACGATGCCACGCAGATCGGAGCTATCTGATTTCGAGAAAGGTGTAATCATCGGGTATCACAGAAATGGCCGATCCATACGTGACATATCCAGCGAGTTGAAGTACACAAAATCGACAGTGGCCTACGTGATTGGCAAGGGGAAGATGAGTGGTGACTGTCGGAATGTACCCCGACCCGGCAGACCCACAGAACTGGAAGTTAGAGACCTACTGGTGCTGGCCAGAGAAATTCGGAAGAACCGCACCAAATCGATGGGCCACATCCGCGAGAAGTTTCAACAAGCATCTGGGAGTGTTCTTTCGATGAGTACCATCTGTAAGGAAGCCCATCTGCTCGGTTATCATGGACGTGCTGCCAAGCCTTTGATCACCAAGTCCAATAGCGCTGCTCGGCTAACGTGGTGCAAAGAACGTCGACAGTGGACCTTTGAACAGTGGATACAGGTTCTCTGGAGCGACGAATCAAGGTTCACCCTCTACCGTTCGGATGGCAGGGTCTGGGTTTGGCGTCTGCCTGGAGAACGCCTCCTGCCGGAATGTATTGTGCCAACTGTGAAGTTCGGCGGCGGTGTAATTATGCTATGGGGTGTTTTTCCTGGTATAGCACGGAACCCTTGGTCGCAATTCCTGGTAGACTCAACGCCGAGACCTACTGCACCATTTTGGATGACCATCCGCTTCCTACGCTGTGGCAGTTTTACGGGCTGGACCCATAAAGCGAAACCGCCAGTGCTGCCCATCCCAGCAAAAACAGTCTTGCTGGCCCAGCACTATGTTGCCGCTGCCGAATCGTCAATAAAATGTCCGGGCGGCCAACAGAAGGGCCAGCAGTTCAGGCCAACAGTTGGCACCCCATCAGTTGTCATATGCCACAACACGGCCATCAGTGGTCCATCACAGGCAGTAGCTGCCACAAGTGGCCCTTCAGTGGCCCTGCAAGCACGTGCCAGAAATTATGGCTAGCCTAATGTGGTCCGCTAGTGGGCCGTTAGTGGCAGCCAGCAACCACGTGACATAACTGGTGGCTTGCCGAATCTTGTCCCCCAATTTCCCAGTAGTAGCCATAATAATAATAAAAAAAAAAGGATAACCGCAGTTCCCTAAAGCTACAATTTTTTTTTCTACCCTTACGAAGTTTGTGAATTAACGCACTGCGCTGGGGAAATTTTCTCGACAGACCGGAAAAACGCCCGTTTGCATTTGACTAGATTCGATCCTGGGCCGTTTGTGTGGAAGCCACGCTCGCTACCCACAGGACTTATTCACCACGCTCCGACATGTGCTGGAAACTATCTGTTTGGTATGCAATTTGTAATCGAATGCCTCCCTCTTTCATTTTACAATACTACGAGGTATTTTTCATAAAAGTCAGTTTCATATAATTGATAAATTAATTTTTTCAACGTAACGATAGTTTTTTTTTTTACCTTAAGGGAACTTCACTCATTTTCAAGGCGCGTACATACTTGAAGTCGCTTTCCAAAGTTTTGTACTGTCCTTGCTGTCTTCAAAAGAGATTTTTGAATAAATATATATTAAACCCGGGTTCATGAATTGTTATTCATGGGAATGGAGTGGGTGTAATTCATGGCTGTAATCTAGTATTTCACGGCTTAATCTGATATCTTCGTCGACGTAAAATTTCATTAGGAAATTAATTCGCCTCTCCACATATGGATTTTTTTCTTAACATCCACTCAAATAACACGATGGCGATAGCGTCGTCTTCAACTAACTGGTACCATGAGAGACACAGAAAGTGTTGCTTCTGCGCATGCGCAGTCCCGATGCTTCCACCTGCTGTTGGGGGGTTGCATTGGTTGCCAGCAACGGGCCACTAGTGGCACTTGCTAGGAGGCCCACAATTCACGGCGATGCTGCAGGGCCATCAATGGCTCGCCAACTGATAGCGCTGCCACCAACGGACCACTACCGGGCCGTGAGCGGCAGATTTCAGCCAGCAGTGACCCATCACTGCCAGCTGGTGGCCAGCAGTTTCCCAGCACTTGTGTTTTTGCTGGGATGTTACTTTCAGGATGACAATGCCACCTGTCATGCTGCGAGGTCCGCCATGGCTTGGTATTTTTTTTTTGATTGGAGGTTTAACGACCACCGTGAGCAACTCAATGGGCTATAAGCAGTCGCCCGTCCCTAATTTAGGGTCACTGGCTCCAGAGAAGGGAGAGAGCCAGTGCCGTAATACAAACACAACATCCATGCCTCACCGGGATTCGAACCCGGACCCCGTTCGGACGAATGATCAGAGGCCATCGCTTAGACCACTGCGCCACCGGGGCGGCTGGCTTGGTATGGTGACAATGGGGTTAATCGAATGGACTGGCCTGGGCAGATCCCGGACCTTAACCCTATCCAGCACCTCTGGGACGAGTTGGAGCGTCGACTTAAGGGGTGCCCCCACCGTCCGAAATCGGTGAAGGAACTGACCTGTTTTCTCCAAGCCGAGTGGAAGAAAATACCGCTAGCCGTCGTACAACGCCTGGTTGAGAGTATGCCCCGGAGGGTCCCAGCTGTAATCGCCGCTAGGGGCAAACATAACAGAAACTCGATGGTCCTCCACTTCGAAATCAGTAAGTGTAGTTGCTGAAGATTGGGATAAATTGAAGGAAGTGTTCGGATTTCTGACGAATAGCGAATAATCAGACAAAAAATCAATTCATCTTGCCAAGGGGATTTTGAATGATATGAACACTTTCGAATTTTTGGCTCCATCGATCTATTATTCGAACTTTTGAAGAAAAAATAACTAAACATGAACTACTGTGTAACTCAAATTAAAAACAAAACAAAAAAAACTCGTGAAATCTTGAGCCATAAAAGGGACGATGAGTTATTTGAAACACAGTTTGGAAAAGCTAGCAAAATCCCAGAAATAAGCACGGGAATATGCTGCTCTTACACAGGAAACAATTTCTAAAAATTATAAAAAATTGTATTTTGAAATTTTGGACCACATCTTATGGAAATGGATATAAGATTTCAAGACTGTAAGAAAATTTCAATTTGTCTGACTTGCTGATACAACCAAATTCGAATAATTTAATGCATGCTTTCCCTCTCGCGCTCTTGAAAATCTATATTTTTACGGAAACATATTTACTAAACACCAGCGCCTTAAAAATGAACTGAGTCTTGTATATGCCGATGACAAATTAAGGAATATATTGACTCAAGAACTCTTCGAGTGTTTAACGGAGACAAAGACATTTTTACAGAAGATTATAAATTGGTTTTATTCAGTTTAACAATTCCATCTACAAGTGTGCCAGTGGAAAGAAGTTTTCTCAAAAGAATACAAACTTGCTCAAGAAACACTAGTTCCCAAGATAGACTTGCTTCTTTGGCAAATATTTCTATTCAGGAAGACATTTTATTGATGCTCACGAAGAAATAACCATCTAACCATCTTATGACGACATAATCGACAAATTTGCAGCTTTAAAAGGAAGAAAAATTGATTTAATATAAAAAGAATAGGTAAGTCCTCATTAAGGGATTTTCACTGTAGACAGTAGATATCTTTTCATACTGCTCTTGTACCTTTTCAACTATTTTTCCAATCACGAGCCTCCACTGGTTTTGGCTTCACTCAAAACGGGTCCCTTCACCTCCTCTTCTTCTAACCTTCTTGGTTGGAACCACTGTGTATGATGTCAGGTGATACGACTCTCCCTGCTGTCAACAGTTTGAAAAACGGACTGTTAATGTCACAGCTCGCCCGGGGGGCGTTCAGGAGTTGTAGGCCGATCGTTCACGCTAACCTTCATAGGATTATATGGTGTTTATGATTTCATCAGTGCAAAATCGGTATTTATCTTGAGTATTTTTTCTTTATTACTTTGTGTAATTCTATTGTATGGAGTTCCAGAAAATTTGAAGTTTCTATGCAGAAGGTAAAGTACGTCAACTCTGTTTTTACTTAACGGGAGATAAATTTATGGTGTAGCTAAATGTCGGACTAGAATCTGTTCAGTTCTGTTTTAGGTATGGGCGAAAGTGTTTTGTACCGAACTATAAGTTATCACACAGGTTATGCAGCATATAAAGGACTTGTATCAACCTTTATTGACCCAACTGTAACATAATAAAGAATTACTAGGGACGTCGGGGGTTGTGGCAAGGAGGTACGTATGGTAATGGCGGAGTTGTTATGAGGCGGACGAATGATTGCTATGAAATAAAAGTTTATGTTCTCGAATGGAGTTCGTTATCGCTTAAAAGTAAGTTCGTGTCTCTTATTAAGGCTTAATATGTAACACCAACAGAGTTGGAAAAATGGCGGCAAGCCTTAGGATGTAATGTATTTTTCCATAGCTTACAATGTAGAAACATTTTACGTTAAGAGCATTAACCGTTGTTTAAATGTAAGATCACAAATTTTATCTCTTGATATCAAATATGTTCATCGTACTATACGCACGCAGGTCGGGGAAATTTCCGCCGAGAAAAAGCGGCCATTTTGCCACGATGCATTTTCTCTGCCGTTATCGCCAGCACAGACGGAGGGAGAACTTATTCATTAGTTTGATTTGGTACAAAAATAAAACAAATGTGTAAGATATATTGTTTATTACTACATGAAAACATCAATAGTGAATGATTTCTCGAGCTGAAGATTAATCAAAATTATTTTTTGCAAAAAATTCGGTAAGTTTTCACAATCAGAAGTTTCCGTTGACGATGCTCCAATGACTTACGCAAAACGCAAAAACTGTTATTCCATGTTAAAATTGCTCCTCCGAATGTGCAGCACCATCTCATTTTACAAGAAGTACAATTTTTTTGACGATAAAGGGTCTATTCTCTATTGCCTAAGTACAAAAAACAGCAGCGTCTGCTCAGAAATCTTCACGTTAGAGTACTGACTCTGTGGCCAAAATATACATATATATACACTGACGGAAAAGAAATCCCAACACCAAAAAGGGGTTGTGTTAGATAAACGACAGTTGGTAGGCGGTGAGAGTACATCTGTAAGATGACGTCTACGCAAATTTCGCGGCCGCCCCGGTGGCGCAGTGGTCGAAGCGATGGCCTCTGACCATTCGTCCGAACGGGGTCCGGGTTCGAATCTCGGTGAGGCATGGATGTTGTGTTTGTCTTATGGTACTAGCTCTCTCCCTTCCCTGGAGCAAGTGACCCTAAATTAGGGACGGGCGACTGCTTATAGCCCATTGAGTTGCTCACGGTGGTCGTTAAACCTTCAATCAAAAAAAATTTCGCGCTCGGCGCATACGTGTGGCGCTAGTAGCGTCCCTCGGAACACGCAAAGCAGGTTTGCTGTAAATACGCGCTGTAACGTTCGTGAGCGTTAGTTATAGTTGAGATTCGGCGTAGTGTGTTGATGTTAGTCAAGAATGCCTTTAAGAAGACGAAGAAGCCATTATCAACAGCTCACGGAGTTTGAACAAGGTCATGTAATCGGGCTGCGAGAAGGTGAATTTTCTTTCCGCAATATTGCAGAACGACTTGGCAGGAATGTAGCCACTGTGCATGATTGTTGGAAGCGGTGGTCAAGGGAGGTACTGCCTCAAGAAGACCGGGTTTCGGCCGGCCACGTGGCACTACTGAGAGGGAAGACCGCCGTGTACGGCGTATGGCTGTGGCGCATCGTACCGCGTCTGCGGCAGCAATTCGAGCAGCAGTTGCCACCACAGTGACACAACGAACTGTTACAAATCGGTTACTTGAAGGACAGCTCCGAGCCAGACGCCCCGTAGCGTGCATTCCACTTACTCCAAACCACTGCCGTTTGTGACGTCAGTGGTGTCGAGCTAGAGCTCATTAGAGGACGGAGTAGAGATCTGATGTGTTTTCTGATGAAAGCCGGTTCTGCCTGGGTGCCAGTAATGGCCGTGTGCTGGTTATAAGGAGGTCAGGTGAGCGCCTGCAACCAACCTGTCTGCGGCCGAGATACACTGGACCTACACCTGGAGTTATTTTCTGGGGAGCAATTTCCTATGACAGCAGGAGCACTCTCGTGGTTATCCCACGCACCCTGACGGCACATTTGTACGTCTGTCTGGTGATTCAACCTGTTGTGCTGCCATTCATGAACAGCATTCCAGGGGTGTTTTCCAACAGGATAACGCTCGCCCACATACCGCTGTTGTAACCCAAGATGCTCTACAGAGTGTCGACATGTTGCCGTTGCCTGCTAGATCACCAGATCTTTCACCAATCGAGCACGTATGGGACATCATTGGACGACAACTCCAGCATCACCCCCAACCAGCATTAACCGTCCCTGTATTGACCGACCAAATGTAACAGGCATGGAACTCCATCCCACAAACTGACATCCAGCACCTATACGACACAATGCATGAACGTTTGCGTGCTTGCATTCAACATTCTGGCGGTTACACCGGTTATTTATGTACCAGCATTTCACATTTAAAATGGCTCTTCTCGCGCTTACATTAAGCTGTGATCTTGAAACCTTAATCGAATAAATATGTTACCAATACAAATGTATTGCCGCCATTTCATTCCTCTACAACTATTTTTTCGTGGTGTTGGGATTTTTTTCCCGTCAGTGTATATAACGCTTATTTGACGAATTCCATGTGATAGGCACAAAAGTGCATGTTGGCGAAGCGTTCCAGGTTATTGTTTTTTTAATTCCAAGCAAAATAGCATTCATAAAATGCGATTGTTTCTGCCACTTCCTCCCATAAGAAAGCATAGGTTGTATCAAATCATCGGCCCACACGTTGGTCGCGCCATCTAGTGACAAGTGCATTAACGGGCGATTTTTGTTTCCAGAGTCGTACCAACTGACTATCATACACCGTGGTTGAAACCAAAGACCTTGGAGAGAATAGACTGGTAAACCTAATGCTGCACTTCGGAGGCAACGAACCGTAACTGAGACAGCAGCGCCATCTGTTACCGCGAGGAGTTGGTGAGAAATTCATAGCTATTGGAAAGGTACATACAGTGTTTGATTCAACGCATAATATATCGTATAAATAGCGCAGAAGGAGTATTCAAGTGTGAATGCGAACCAACAAATTCCTAGATCAAAATTTAATTAGCAAGTTCTCAATTTCGATGAAAATCAGCTATGAAATAGAAAATATGTCGCTACATACAATACGTAAAGTTGGAGTAATGCTAATTTAAATACATATACCACATTATCGTTCCTTCATATTACCCTCAATCACCCGCTTTTGTTCTTCAAATTTTTTTATTGAAAAATATTTTTACTACATGTGCTCATGAAAAATGAATATCGCATAAAACAAAAAAGGGGGTTTACAGATATCATGTTTACAAAACTATCACTGCTTTTCCTCAGACGTGCAGAGCTCTTTATATCTATTATTAATCCAGTGCTATATTCATACTCAATAAACTAATTTTAAAAGCTATTCCTACGTATAATTTGAAAGAATAGCATAGCACTTTATCAACGCATAATATAATCTATATAATATTTCCAAAAGAGATGGAGCATACAAAATATGTTTATGCAGAGAGCCTTGGAGGTTTTTCACCATGTTTGGGGCAATCTTATTCAAAACACGTGATTCAGCAAATTAAAAAAAATGTGAGGCAATGCAAATAATTCATCTTTCCACAGGGTAGGAGCACACATACACAGCTGTTTACACAGAGAGCCTTGGAGGATTTGCACCATGTTTTGGGCAATCGTATTAAAAAAATGTGATTAAAATTTTAAATCACAGGAGGAAATAGTTTCCAACTGGTGTTTCTCAGCAAATTAAAAAAAATGTGAGGCAATAAATGTAGTTCTTCTTTCAACAGGGGGTGTTTTTCGAGAAACTGTATTTGCATTTTTAGTTCTCCCAGGCCGAATTTAGAAATTCCGATGCCTCAAAACGTGCAGTTTTCGAAATTTTTAATATCCCATATTCGAAAACCTCAATTGCAAACAATCTGTCGGAAGAACAACAACTCCCGAAGAAAGAAACAAAATACGAGCAGCTGTGGAGACGATTCTGACAGAGGGCGCTGTCACTCCGTGGGAAGCGAGAGGAGAAAAAAATCGTGTGATTTGAACTCAGAAAAGGAGAAGTTCGTGTGTTTTGAACAAGATGGAACTCAAGATTAAAAATAACGCCTGTGTTTTATGTTACGTGTCTTTTAGTCTGTGTGCAGTCGGTCATGTATTTGTGCTAATTATATGTTAGATGTTTATTTTGTGTCTCGACTGAATTCCTTGTGTCAACTGCAGACTAATTTATTTCCTTTGGATTAATGTGCTATTGTCAACTGATTAATGACCTCAACACCCGGGATTTACAAGAGCCGTCGTCCAAAAATTTTATGGCAGGTAAGAAGTATATTTTCTTCAATACTGTGCATTCCTGATTGATTTGAACGGCGACACATTACATATGGCATCCCTGCCGGGACTTTGAGTTGAGGTATTTTGAACATATAGCACAGAATTCGTCACCGAGAGAATTCTTCCGTTTGTTGACATTCTGATATATTGTTTCGACCGACAAGATGGCCGAAGAAATTAGAGCTAGATTGAGACAGAAACGCGGCGTGATGAGAACTTCCGTTACCAAAATTGTTAAGTGATTGGAAGCGGAACTAAAACTAACTGATGTGGATATAGATAATCTTGAAGAACTTTTAGAACATTTTAATGAAAAATCAACAGAACTAAAATTAATTGATTCCGAGCTGGAAAAGGTTTTAGACCCAGGGGAATTGGAGTCTGAGTTAGAAAGTACTGAAGAATATCGTGAAAAAATAACTACATGGAGATATAGAGCGTCCAAACGAGTTCATATATTAAGGCAAAATGTTGTGAATAACGGCGTGTCTCTTGGTCAGAGCCCCGAGCTACATGAATTGAAAATAGGACAGCGAGTGAGGGACTCTGTGACTATAAAATTGCCGAAGCTATCTATTTCCAAGTTTCACGGGGATTTTTTTTTTTGATTGGAGGTTTAACGACCACCGTGAGCAACTCAATGGGCTATAAGCAGTCGCCCGTCCCTAATTTAGGGTCACTGGTTCCAGGGAAGGGAGAGAGCCAGTGCCGTAAGACAAACACAACATCCATGCCTGACCGGGATTCGAACCCGGACCCCTTACGGACGAACGATCAGAGGCCAGCGCCTTAGACCACTGCGCCACCGGGGCGGCTTTCACGGGGATGTAAGGCAATGGCTTACATTTTGGAATTCTTTTGAATCGGCGATTCATAAGAACGATTCTTTGAACAAAGTAGATAAAATTAATTATCTTAAAGCTCACTTAGGAGGTACGTCTATAAACGCTGTACAAGGATTTGCGATCACGCCGGAAAATTACGACATTGCTGTAAACATGTTAGAAGAACGATTTGGGAGAAAGGATTTGTTAATAAATGCCCATATGAGTAACTTACTTGATCTTTCTCCTCTCAGGAATTCTAGTGATATCCCAACATTTCGAAAGTTGTTTGATAATGTTCAAATGCAAATAAGAAGTTTAGAGTCGCTGGAAGTTTTGTCAGACACGTATGGAAATCTTATGTGTCCGATGCTGTTGAAAGTGCTCCTCTCTGATCTGATCTTAGAATTCAACAAACAAAGAACCAATGCCAGTTTTGACATCAAAGAGTTGATTGAATTTTTGAGGAAGGAACTGACCTCTAGGGGGCGTACTAGTGCTAGTGTTTAGGTCGCCAGAGACTGGCACCACAGTTTGCCAGCCGCCCTTGCTCCTCGGTCAGATGACTGTGGCCGGAAGCTCTCACGTGACTCGAGAGAAATGGGAAAGACACCGACAGCAGCTGAGCTATTCAGCACTGAACTGAAAGAAAAGAAAAAAACTCGTTTGTGTTTTTTGTGATAAGCCGCACGCAAACTCTGAGTGCGAAGAAGCTCGAAATCTGTCCCTGGAGGAAAGAAAATCTATTCTGTTAAAAAGAGGATGATGTTTTATGTGTCTTAAACCAGGACACGTTTCACGTTCTTGTAAGGTAAAAATTACCTGCTCACACTGTGGTTTGACTAACAATTCCTGTTCCAAGGAGGTGTATTTACAGACTTTAATTGTGTTTATTAAGGAGAATTATATCAGTCGTTATGTATGAAGGATTATTGATACAGGTAGCTCGAGATCATATGTAAGTGAATATGTCGCTAAAGCACTGAAGTTGAAATGCAAAGGGGAAGAACAAGTCGTTCATAGACTTTTTGGAGGAATAGAAAAAAGTGAAAAGCACAAAAGATATTCTATTCAATTAAGCAATATTGATGGCGATTATATTTGCGAATTAGAGGTGGTGGATCAAAAAAGAATCTGTGCTTTCATTCCGAAGTTAGAGGACTCTAAATGCATAAAAGAACTGACAAATCGTAGAGTTTTCATTAGCGATATTTCCATAAATTAACATGACTGTATGAGAAAGATTCGAAGGAAATTCATATTCTGATAGGAGCTGACTTCGCAGGGAAGTTATTTACAGGTGAAATTGAGCACCTTTCCAGTGGATTGGTGGCAGTAAACACACGTCTGGGATGGACGTTTATGTGAAAAACAGAAGAAAAGTAAGCCTGTAAACCTAATGTGCTTATCTCTCTCCACGTTGGCGAATTGAACCTTTATGATTTCTGGAGACTTGATACTTTGGGGATTATCGATCCAGGTGAAAAGATCGTGAGAAAGGAGCTCGAAGACGCTGCGGAAGATCATTTTATTCGTAATGTTTCAAGATACGAGGATGGAAAATATATGGTTTGTTTGCCATGGATTCAAGATCACCCTCCTATGTCGGACTGCAGGGAGATAGCAGTTAAAAGATTGAAGGGATGTGTTAAATTCTTAGAACGGACTGAGAAGTTAGATGCTTATGAACATGTTTTCCGGGAGTGGCTGAAGGAGGGTATTTTAGAAGAAGTTAAATCTCCTGAGGAGAATGTAAAAACTGAGTATTTTTTACCTCATCATCCTGTTTTCAAGGAGAAAACGACCAAAGAGAGACCCGCTTTTGATGGCTCGGCGAGAGAGAGGAATTCTCGCTCCATTAACGATTATCTGGAAAAGGGGCCGAATGTTGTAGAACTTATACCCTTGATTATAAACAGATTTCGGATGGGAAAAATTGGGGTAACTGCCGACATGCAGAAAGTTTTCTTACAGATTGGACTTCAGGAGCATGATATACCATTTTTAGGTTCCTGTGGTGGGAGAACGGTAAGGAAGAAAATCTTAAAACCTTCCAGCACCGAAGAGTTGTTTTCGTAATTTCTTCGAGCCCTTTCCTGCTGGGAGCAACAATGGAATTTCACCTGAAGAACGCGCCGGATCATCTGCAGGAAACGGCGAAAACGCTCCTGAGATCGTTTTATGTTGACAATTGTGTTTCTAGTGTGAATAGCCGAGAGGAGCTTGAAAAGTTCCTTTTTGAGTCACGAAATATCCTCAGTGCAGCCAAGTTCGATTTGCGAGGGTGGGAGCATGCTCCTGCGTCGTCAGGAGTGGAGGATGAAGATGGAGATGCAAACAATGTCCCATTGCTGGGACTGAGTTGGACACTGAGTTCAGATGAGCTGTCTTTTGACATGAAGGGGCTCTCTAGCGGATGAGCTGTCTTTTGACATGAAGGGGCTCTATCGACCCCATTAGATTCACGTGCCCGGTCACACTGGGGCCAAAGGTTTTGCTGCAGGAATGTTGGAAGAACGGGATCACTTGGGACTCTAAGTTGCCACCGACTATATCTAGGAAATTTGAAAGTTGGAAGACGCAATTGGAAGGCTTGAGTGGTGTGTTGATTCCACGATGCATACTAAAGGATGCTTCAGCCAATTCGGAGGTATCTCTTCATGTGTTCTGTGATGCAATCAAGAAAGCATTTGCTACTTTTATTTTTGTCCGATGTCAAAATGATCGGTCCACGACGTGTCAGCTAATACAAGCACGTTGTAGAGTCGCCCCTTTGAAATTACCTTCCATACCCAGGATGGAACACCTAGCCTGCACTATTGGAGCTAGGTTAGCAAAAACAACGAAATCCGACTTAGGGCTGGAGAATGTGCCTACGTACTATTGGTCTGATTCTGTAAATGTGTTATACTGGATAAAAGGAAATGAAAACTGGGCAACCTTCGTTTACAATCGTGTTCAGGAAATTAGGCGGCTAACAGACCCAGAAGACTGGAGGCACGTTGCCGGGTCTATGAATCCTGCTGATCTCCCTTCGAGAGGATGTACAGTGAAAGAGTTGAAAAATCTCGTTGGTGGGAAGGTCCGGAGTGGCTAAGATTACCATGTGATGAATGGCCAGCCTCAGAACCGCTTCCAAATTTGGAGGTTGTGAATTCAGAAAGGCGAAAAACTTTTGCGTCTGCTACCAACACAGAAATTGAGAAGGTTTTCGAATATTCTACAAAGATCTCCTCGTATAGCAGAATAATCAGAGTCATGGCGTGGATTTTTCGTTTTTACAGGAATGCAAAGGCCAAACGAACTGAAAGATGTTTCGGTGAGTTAAGTGTAGAGCAAGTCGAAAAGGCCGAAGTGGTAACGTTGAAAGAAGTCCAAAGACAGAGTTTTGGCGAAAATAGAGAAACTTCTCTGAGAACCTTTATCGACGTAGGGCTGCTCAGAGTCCACACGGGAATCACCTTGAGAAAGGACTCGGAGGCATTTCGTCATCCAGTCGCACTGCCTTCTAAACATCACATAGTGAAAAAATTAATTTGGGAAAAACATGTTGAACTAGGCCATGCTGGTCTGCAGGTCCTAATCTCGACTCTGCGAGAACGTTATTGGATAATAAAGTGTAGAAAGACGATACGGCAAGCTATTATTAAAGAATGTATCAGAAAAGCAAGAAGCGACGGGTGGTGGAGACGTGCGATTCCGTTGCGGACGAATATTAAAGCCAATGCGGCGACTGTACTTATGACGTTTTATGTGTTTGAGTTTCGTGACTTCATCCCGAAGCTCAAAGGTGGTAGGATGTCGGAAGAACAACAACTCCCGAAGAGAGAAAAAGAAATCCGAGCAGCTGTGGAGACAATTTTTATAGAGGGCGCTGTCACTACGTGGGAAGCGAGAGGAAAAAAATCGTGTGATTTGAACTCAGAAAAGGAGAAGTTCTTGTGTTTTGAACAAGGTGGAACTCAAGATGAAAAATAATGCCGGTGTTTTATGTTACGTGTCTTTTAGTTTGTGTGCGGTCAGTCATGTGTTTGTGCTAATTATATGTTAGATGTTTATTTTGTGTCTCGACTGAAATCCTTGTGTCCACTGCAGACTAATTTATTTCCTTTGGATTAACGGGTTATTGTCAACTGATTAATTACCTCAACACCCGGGATTTTCAAGAGCCGTCGTCCAAAAATTGAATGGCATATAAGAAGTCTTTTCTTCAATGCTGTGCATTCCTGACTGATTTGAACGGCGACACATTACACAATCCTTAGGCCCCAAATGTGACTATTTGGATGTCGAACATGTGTTTCGAAGTTTGATTTTTTGAACACTGAATACAAAAAATTGAAAATGAACAGGAGGGGAGTTCAAAATTTGTTAACAGTCCTATATTCAGACCAAAAAAAAAAAAAAAAAGACATTATTCTATAGATAATTATTATTTTTGAACATGATGTAATATCCATATGTTCCTTCATACTTAAAACACATATTCGTTCATACTGAGAAAAAGCATCATCTGTGCAATTACAGCCAAAGACATTATGAACAACATGAGCAAAACATTTAATTTACTCGTGAAAATACCCGTTTTTTATGTCAACCGTTATGTTGTATCCGTGTCTAAAACAGTACCTAACCCAAACCTGACAATATTTATTTTTTATGAGAACTATTTAAAGCACGATTTGCAACACGCACGCAAACCAGTATGTGCTCAGGAACAGCTTTCACTCCTCGCTAATGGCGGAACATCCGGTTTACAAAAACTCACTAAAGTAGCTAGGTATTTGCCAGTCTATTCTCTCCAAGGCATTTGGTTGGAACCAAGGAGCAATAAGATATATGGAGTAGAAATAAGCGTTATTTCACTACCTGTGATTTGATCACGGTTATCGAAAAATCACAGGCGTCCGACAGGGGTCCGGGTTCGAATCCCGGTGAGGCATGGATGTTGTGCTTGTCTTACGGCACTGGCTCTCTCCCTTCCCTGGAACCAGTGACCCTAAATTAGGGACGGGCGACTGCTTATAGCCCATTGAGTTGCTCACGGTGGTCGTTAAACCTCAAAAAAAAAAATCACAGGTAGCGCATGCTACTGAAAACCGTGATCGTCCAATAAACGTTCCTCACTTTGTCATTGATACCCATCATGCTCTTCGTGATTTTCCACAGCTCCGTCTTAACTGTTACCGGGTGAATTCTGCTCCTGTAGCCATCGTGCCTGTAGCTGTTAGTGGTTACTCGTTATCTGCTGTTGCGATTTGGCAGCTGCCTGCTCTTCGTGATTATTTGTGAGCTCACCGTTACGTCTTTCTCTCAGTGAGTGAAGTTCATGGAGGTAGGAATAAGGGGAGAAAGTATGACGTCACAAACTTAAAGCTTTCTTAGCGGACGCCTCTCACGGTGTAACGGCCATCTTAAGCCTCTGATGGTGGGTTTCTTTTTTTTTTTTTTTTTAGATTGGAGGTTTAACGACCACCGTGAGCAACTCAATGGGCTATAAGCAGTCGCCCGTCCCTAATTTAGGGTCACTGGTTCCAGGGAAGGGAGAGAGCCAGTGCCGTAAGACAAACACAACTTCCATGCCTGACCGGGATTCGAACCCGGACCCCTTACGGACGAATGATCAGAGGCCAGCGCCTTAGACCACTGCGCCACCGGGGCGGCTTTTTGGAGGTTTAACGACCACCGTGAGCAACTCACTCGGCTATAAGCAGTCGCCCGTCCCTAATTTAGGGTCACTGGTTCCAGGGAAGGGAGAGAGGCAGTGCCGTAAGACAAACACAACATCCATGCCTGACCGGGATTCGAACCCGAACCCCTTCCGACGAATGATCAGAGGCCAACGCCTTAGACCACTGCGCCACCGGGGCGGCCCCGAACCCCTTACGGACGAATGATCAGAGGCCAACGCCTTAGACCACTGCGCCACCGGGGCGGCGATGGTGGTTTTGAGCCATTGGGTTACGTACGTGAGAAGTTTGATTTTCGAAATTTGTTGTTTTTTTGATTGGAGGTTTAACGACCACCGTGAGCAACTCAATGGGCTATAAGCAGTCGCCCGTCCCTAATTTAGGGTCACTGGTTCCAGGGAAGGGAGAGAGCCAGTGCCGTAAGACAAACACAACTTCCATGCCTGACCGGGATTCGAACCCGAACCCCTTCCGACGAATGATCAGAGGCCAACGCCTTAGACCACTGCGCCACCGGGGCGGCCCCGAACCCCTTACGGACGAATGATCAGAGGCCAACGCCTTAGACCACTGCGCCACCGGGGCGGCGATGGTGGTTTTGAGCCATTGGGTTACGTACGTGAGAAGTTTGATTTTCGAAATTTGTTGTTTTTTTGATTGGAGGTTTAACGACCGCCGTGAGCAACTCAATGGGCTATAAGCAGTCGCCCGTCCCTAATTTAGGGTCACTGGTTCCAGGGAAGGGAGAGAGCCAGTGCCGTAAGACAAACACAACATCCATGCCTGACCGGGATTCGAACCAGGACCCCTTACGGACGAATGATCAGAGGCCATCGCTTAGACCACTGCGCCACCGGGGCGGCTTTCGGAATTTGAAGTTATTTTTTTTTTAGAAATGGTGTGTTGTTGCGCTTACGGATGTCACAACAATTCCGGGCGACCACTTCCTGGAGTTACTTTTCGCAGGTAAGCAAAGGAGAAACATTTAATATGATTTTTTGTTTTAATTTCCGAAGAGCATTTAGTAGTAAAGCGCGTATATGAAGTCAATTTAGATATGACCAGCTTAATTTCCCATTTTGATTGACAGAACAGAGGAAAATATTCTAATAGAAACTCAGAAAATTCTTCTTTCGGAGCATATGCTTATGCACAAAGGTAAAAAACCTTACCAACGTGATGTATGTTCCAAGCAATTTACTCGAAAAAGTGAATATTCGAAGCATTTACTCATTCACACGGGAGTGTGTGTGTGGGGGGGGGGGGGGGGGGGCTCACCAATGTGATGTATGTTCCAAATAATTTGCTCGAAAAAGTGATCTTTAGAAGCATTTACTCATTCACACGGGGGAAAAAACCTCACCAATGTCATGTATGCTCCAAACGCTTTGCTCGAAAAAGTGCTCTTTCGAAGTATTTAACACATCGCGACGCACCGTATAATTGCGTGATAAAAAATTCGTGTTATTGATGTCACCTACGTTATTTTCAAAAATCGTCTTCGTTATTTACGTGTTCCCATTCCCTGCATTTTTATGTCTACCATTGCCTTGAAAAAACCTCCCAGTGGAGTGCAAAAGCTTAGCGAATTTTTGTGCTTACACCACCACAAAAATAAACGAATTTAATGAGCTATATGCGTCTCTTGAGTATTTACAGTCTGGTGTATTTATAATAACGTTACCGACGTTGATGTTGTCCCCAACTCACTAAACTTTTCCCATAATTTATTATTTTTGAACGATTTTTAACGAGCTCACATAGGGCTGAGTGTATTCAAACACAAGACCATTTATGAGTTTATTGGCTACAGCTATTTCATCAATTGTGGGTGTTGGGAAATCAATTGTTCTGGGTATTAACCTGGAATTTATTATGGGTGTAATGGAATTCAGAAAATAGTAAAATTATGTATACTAATAATCTGATTTATTGGTGTAAGAATATACACTATCTACCAAAAAGTAATTGGACACCTGTGATAGCAAAGGAAAACGAAGTTTATTCACCTTCAATAGTTGGTGGAGCCTCCACGAGCGGCGATTACAGCTGCGACCCTCCGGCCATACTCTCAACCAGGCGTTGTACGACGGCTAACGGTATTTTCTTGCACTCGGCTTGGAGAAGACAGGTCAGTTCCTTCACCGATTTCGGACGATGCGGGCACCCCTTAAGTCGACGGTCCAACTCTTCCCAGAGGTCCTCGATAGGGTTAAGGTCCGGACTCTGCGCAGGCCAGTCCATTCAATTAATCCCATTGTCACCATACCAAGCCATGGTGGACTTCGCAACATGACAGGTGGCATTGCCATCCTGAAAGTAACATGGGTTCACCCCGTAAAACTGCCACAACGTAGGAAGCACATGGTCATCCAAAATGGTGCAGTAGGTCTCGGCGTTGAGTCTACCAGGAATTGCGACCAAGGGTCCCGTGCCATACCAGGAGAAACACCCCCATAGCATAAGTCCACCGCCGCCGAACTTCACAGTTGGCACAATACATTCCGGCAGGAGGCGTTCTCCAGACAGACGCCAAACCCAGACCCTGCCCTCCGAACGGTAGAGGGTGAACCTTGATTCGTCGCTCTAGAGAACCTGTTTCCACTGTTCAACGGTTCACTGTCGACGTTCTTTGCACCACGTTAGCTGAGCAGCGCTATTGGACTTGGTGATCAAAGGCTTGTGGGCGGCAGCACGTCCATGATAACCAAGCAGATGGGCTTCCTTACGGATGGTATTCATCGAAAGAACACTCCCAGATGCTTGGTGAAACTCCTCGCGGATGTGGCTCATCGATTTGGTGCTGTTCTTCCGAATTTCTCTGGCCAGCACGCGTCAGTCTCTAACTCCCAGTTTTGTGGGTCTGCCGGGTCGGAGCACATTCCGACAGTCACCTCTCATCTTCCACTTGCCAATCACGTAGGCCACTGTCGATTTTGGGTACTTCAACTCGCTGGATATGTCACGTATGGATCGGCCATTTCTGTGATACCCGACGATTACACCTTTCTCGAAATCAGAGAGCTCCGAACTGCGTGGCATCTTGCATGCGACTGGTTGCGTTGTTGTTTCCCACACGATATTTAACGGCGGCGGCCGTGACGTGTATCAGGACCGCAGATATCGCCTATTGCAGGGGTGTCCAAGTACTTGTTGGTAGATAGTGTATAAATAAGCGTTTCCAAGCTTTCGCACATCAACCACATGAATTTTTCAAGGGAGAAAATCAGAAACTTCAATCTGAATAACAGAAACGCTTCAACGATTTTTAATGCGGTGAATTGAGTTGACAATAAATAGATAGGACGTATATTCATTTAAAGACACGAAGCACCACTTTGGTTCGGCACGCAGTATCCTCGTAGGAAAAAGGCATTACTTGAAAAACTGGCTCCAAATTCGTAGCAACTCCACGGAGACGCTGTCATTGGATGCGTCGCTGTTGGAATAATCTCCAAGGTTTCTCGAATGGCTGTAGATTTAGGAGTGGAGTAGGTAGCTAATTTCTTTATATCATCCCACATAGGAGTAACGGACTTCTCTGGATAGGGAAGTGGTTATCTTACCGTATTGTCTCTCTTTTTTGTTCTTTGACTCTGATCCTAAATGAACGCTTGGTCATTCTAATGTAGTATCGTTTAGAGACGTCCGGATATTGTCGGGGTTGTCGCATAAACACCTGCCTCGCTGGAAAGAGGGAGTTTGTCAGTATGTCTCTTTAGAATAGGACATAAAGATGCAGGAGACCTTATGCCGACACCGCAGTTCATCTTCTTTAGCGAGTTCTTGAGTTTGTAAGACACATTTAGCATGTTGTGAATTGAGCCTACGTAGCGAAGCTGCAGTATAGGAAGATTAGAACTCTTGATTTTGGGATTTTGGATTAAGTGATGTATCTGATTTAATGAGTATTCAGCATCAATGGCCAATTTGATAAAGCTTTCAATTTCATGCTGTCTAGAACAGTGGCTCTCAAACTTTTTAGCCTATGGAACTCTTTTTCCTACAATGTCTAGCCATGGAACCTCTCAATAAAGACCATTTAAAAATTAATATACCTATATGCCTATTATTTATCACTGATTTGAAATAAAAATAAAATGAAAAAAATAAGCAATCAATAAAAAGGTAATACATACAAAAAGGTAATGTAGAGCCAAGAAAATTTATTATGCCAATGATGCAAGTATTCATTAATGAAAAATATTAATGTGATGAATTGCTTTGCATTTTATTGACACATAATTCTTTAAAATTCGGTTCTATTGAAGAAATATGTAATCTTATATGGGGCTCTGCATTTAGCTTATTCCGGTACTTAGTTTTTGTTGAGGCATACACAGAAAAGCCAGTTTCACACAGATAGGTTGTCTCAAATGGTAAGAGTACTGACATAGCTTTTTGCGATAATAATGGATATTCTCCTTTCAAACTGCACCAAAATTCTGTCATTGGCACTGTTTTATAAAGAGATGTCACTGAAGAATCTGACGTCAGTTCAATACATTTTTCATATTCATCAGATGAAAAGCAAGGAGGTTTCTCATTTATAACAAATGGATTTTTAATCCATAATGGACTTTTTATTGTTTTGTGCTGCTCATCAGGAAAATAGTGACTCATTTAATCGTGGAGAACTTCCAGATGTTGGGCGATTTCATCATATTGTTTGTTTTGTATTTCCGAGTCCAACCCTGACAGAAAGTTTCTTACGATTGAAAAGCAGTCAAATTCGTGACTGCAGACACAACTGGTCCAAAATTGTAGTTTGTTTTTTAAATGCCACAATTTTGTGTTTCGTATTGAATACATCAATTTGCTTTCCTTGAAATGCAAGATTGAGTTTTTTTTTTTTTATTGGAGGTTTACGACCACCGTGAGCAACTCAATGGGCTATAAGCAGTCGCCCGTCCCTAATTTAGGGTCACTGGTTCCAGGGAAGGAGAGAGCCAGTGCCCCGTAAGACAAACACAACATCCATGCCTGACCGGGATTCGAACCCGGACCCCTTACGGACGAATGATCAGTGGCCAACGCCTTAGACCACTGCGCCACCGGGGCGGCCAAGATTGAGTTCATTCAGTTTTGAGAAAACGTCAGATAGATAAGCCGCCGCCCCGGTGGCGCAGTGGTCTAAGGCGTTGGCCTCTGATCATTCGTCCGTAAGGGGTCCGGGTTCGAATCCCGGTCAGGCATGGATGTTGTGTTTGTCTTACGGCACTGGCTCTCTCCCTTCCCTGGAACCAGTGACCCTAAATTAGGGACGGGCGACTGCTTATAGCCCATTTGAGTTGCTCACGGTGGTCGTTAAACCTCCAATCAAAAAAAAAAAAAAAAAAAAAAAAATAGATAAGCCACTCGAAATAACCACTCTCTATCATTTAATCGATCTTCCAAATAAAAGTGGTTATCTATGAAGAAAGCATGCACTTCAGCTCGAAGTTCAAAAAAAAAAAGCGTTCCAATATTTTACTTCGAGATAACCACCTCACTTCCGTGTGAGGTGATTATCTCGAGAAGCAATGACATATGCACACTTCCCATGTAATCGCACAAGATTTTAAACAATATATTATTCAGAGGACGAGCTTTTATGAAGCTTATCATTTTGACTACTTCATCCAGGGCGCTTTTTAGATGGAGGGGCTAATTTTTCGCGACAAGAGCTTGCCTAAGAAGCATACAATGACTACTGGTGCAGTGCTTTGCAATCATTTTGATGCGTGCGACAATACCAAATGTTTTTCCCACCATAGCTTTAGCACCATCTGTACAAATATCAACGCAATTTTCCCAAGAAATTTCATTTCCTTCAAAGAAGGAATTTAAAATATTGAAGATCTCTGCTGCAGTTGCGCGAGCTGTTAGCGGCTTGCATAAAAGAAGATCTTCTGCTAGAGATACTTCATACAGATATTTTACAAAAAAAAAAAACGAGCAATATCGCGAGACCTGACACGTCTGTAGACTCATCCATTTGCAAAGCAAAAGCGCAAGACTTGATGAGAAAAATAAGTTCCTCTTTTACGCTGCCTGCTATTTCCTTCACTCGGCGAGACACTGTATCATTTGATAGTAGAATTTTCGATATTTCTTTGGCCGATTTTTCAGCAAGTATACACTTAACCATGTCAATAACACATGGCTTGATTATATTCTCTGCTATTGTATGAGGTTCACCTGCTCGTGCTATTTGATAGTTTACTAAAAATGAAGCCTCTGTAGCTTTTTCATTCACTGTATGTGCTGCATGAAAAATATTTTTTTCATTTCTAAAAGTTCATCACGCTTGCGCACAAAAAAATAAAAAATAATAAAAAAAAATCAACATTTTTATCTTTGAGCTCTCGATGTGTAGTCTCCAAATGGCGTCGCAGTTTGGCAGGTGCCATTGAACTATTATGATAAACTTTGCGGCATACAACACACTGCGGATTATCATCAGCATTCATAAATCCTAAACCAATATAGCTCTCATCATAATTTCTTCTTTTTTGCAAATTTGGCAGTTTTATCTTGATCACACCTTCCAGAACGTGTATCATCTTCTTGAACTGAAGCCAATTCTTTTGTTTCTTGGTCATTATCACTCATCTATATGAGAAGTACTAGGCACTGATAGAGAATTCAACTCAAAAATTTCGGAACTTGAACGTTTTAACGTACCCTGTTTAAGCCAACGATCCATTTCTAACGTTAAGTAGAGCAGAGAGCATAATTCAACAAGCACACATTAACTAATATTGACAGGCCAAAACTACGCAGCAAATTCTTGCTTCTCTGGCACTCTACAGCCGTCCAGACCTAGGCAACAGTGAAGGTCATAAATCGCCTTACCACCGTTTCAGGCGCCAAACTGATTTGGCTCCTCCCTCAATCTTCTTGCACCACTTCTTTTAGAAGTTCTGTCCCACGTGGTTTTCATGGCTCTCTGTCACATCTTTTTTCTTGTATTTTTATTGGTTGCGAAGAATTGGTTGGTTAAGGCTGTCATCGGGAAAAATATGGAATTAACAGATTTTCTTGAAAATTTCGGCGATGTTTCACTAACTGCTTGCGGAACACACTTTGAGAAACACTGGTCTAGAATATGCATCGGAGGAGACGGCTAAGACTCTTCTAATTCTTGAACGGAAGATAGCTGTATTGTATTCTGGGGAACAGAACGAGTTACGAAGCATCAGATAAGGGACGGACGTGGGTTTATGGTTGACTTGTGTACCGAGGCAGTTGTCTGACAATTTGCTCAGTGAAACGCCCAGATAAGGTAAGACACTGTTGTGTTCGAGCTCCATGGTAAAATTGATCGTAGGATGTAAATCTTCGATTTTATCGAGGAAAATTGGGAAAGTCTCCTTTCTGCGAGGTCACAAAAATATGTCGTCGGCAAAACGCAGTCAGGTGGTAGGCTCTGAGGTGATGCTGGAAAATATATTCTGCTCAATCGGGCGAGGTATTGCTTATGCAAAGACAGTCCACAATGTTGATGCTAACTTTATGGCTGAAAGTGGGGATCCCATCGGAGCGCTGTTAGTTTGTTTATAGACTTGTCCTTGGAAACTGTAGAAGCCGGTAATTCAGAAGAAGCTCATTAACTTGAAGATGTTGAGGCATTACTCCTGCGTATCAAATTGTTAATTAGATATGGCTTCCTTTAATGTTCCGATGGTTTCTGGCACGTTTATTGAAGGGTAAAGGGAAACCAAGTTGAAGCTGCCGATAATGTCCCCCGGTAGAACAGTGAGTTGCTTTGCTTTCGTAATAAAATCCGGAGTGGAATTTATTACAAAGTCCCATTCAGGAAGGAAACTACGCAGGAATTTGTATAGTGATTTCTGTAAGTGATACGTTGGTGCAGTTTTCCTGGATGCGATGAGTTTCAAGGAATTGCCGGGCTTATGGTGCTTAAGTCATCTCAGAAGCTTTGGAATCTGAGAGCCTGGTTGTAGTTTGTCGACTTTTTTGAGATCGTCTGGAATAGTAGGTAAGAGGGAAGCTCTTTGTACCTGTACAATCCAAGAATTTAGAGGGTTCCTCCAAAGGCCTATAGATCCGGAATCGGTGACAAAGTCTTCAAGTTAATTATTGTAATGCACTGCGTCCATAATCGCTCTCTGACCAGATTTGTCCGACAGCGTCCACATTATGGACTGGGCATTTCTAAGGATCGCAATCGGCTTCGGAATTTTAAATTTGCTAGGCATTTTGGTAAGATTGTACCAAGATCGTAATTTAGATAATATATCTGGCGTAGTTCATCTTTGGCGCTTCCCGGAATTCGCGATATTAGGCTTTAAAATTCAAAAATGACGCTTTTTTGATTCGATTTGGTTTGGAGCGGAACTTTAGGTCCAAGTTCCAAAACTGCTGTTTCATCGAGAAAAGCATGCGGCTGGAAATATTGACGAACAGAATGGCGAAACCTTTTGATATTGGAGTCTGGGAAGATTTCAGGCAATCCAGTTTTTTTGTTGTGTCTGGAGAATAAAAAAAGATTGGTGTCTTAACATATTTACACGAATAAATTTCTTCGCCAGACCCTGTGAAGTGTAGTGAACCTGAAAAAAAGGACATCGTGACATTGGAAACCAAGTGTTACACCCTGTATATGAAGTTGCATAGACTTTGCTATCCGAACACCTTAACAAACTGACCCTCCGTGTAGATATGTTAGTCGAAAGGCTCGAATCTTCTTTATCCTGCAGACACAGCAGAAAACTGGATTACCTGAAATCTTCGCAGAATCCATAATGTAAAGATTTCACCATTCCGTTCCTCAATACCTATGTCCGGCCAGACGCTTTTCCTTGATGAAATAAAAGTTTTGGGTCTTGGGTCAAAATTCTTCTTCCGAACTAGATCGAACCCAAAAAGTGTAATATCTGAATTTGAAAGCTAATATCGCGAGTTTCGGAAAATGCCAATGACGAAATACGCCAGTTCTGTTTTTATAAATTACAAACTTGGTACAATTTTACCAAAATTCCTAACAAATTTAAAATTCTGAGGCCGATTTGGATCATTATATGCCAAGTCCATAATGTTGACGCTAACGGACAAATCTGGCCAGTTAGCGATAATGGACGGAGTAGATTACAATAAGAAACTTGAAGAGTTTATTACCGATTCTGATCTATAGGCCTTTGAAGGAACCCTCTAAATTCTTGAAATGTACAGGTACAAAGAGCTACCCTATTACCCACTATTCCAGACGATCTCAAGTCGATAAAGGCTGTCTGATCCCAAAACTTTTCGGAAGACTTAAGCACCATAATCCCGGTAATCCATCGAGATCCATCGTATCCAGGAAGTCGGCAACAACGCATCTTTAGATAAAACACTATACAAATTCCTGCGTAGTTTCCTTCCTGAATGGGACTTTGTACTGAATTCCACTCCGGATTTTATTACGAAAGCCCTCACGATTCTGCCGGGTGCCTTTATCGGTAGCTTCGACGTGGTTTTCCTTTACCCTTCAACCCCAGTGCCAGAAGCCATCAGAATATTAAATTAGGCCATATCTGATTCACCATTTTACATGCAGAAGTTATGCCTCAGCATCTTGAAGTTAATTGATTTAGTCTGAATTACTAGCTTCTACAGTTTTCAAGGACAAGTCGATAAGTAGGCTAATGGAGCTTCGAAAGGAATCGTTACTTTTAGCCGTCCTTGCAGAAGCAATACTTCGCCCAATTAAGTAGACTATATTTTCCAGCATTACCTTTCAACCTACCACCTGGTTGCGTAATGCAGTCGACATATTTTTCGTGTGACTCCACAGAAAGGAGACTTTCCCAATTTTCCTGAAAAATTCGAAGATATGCATCCTACGATCAATTTTACCATGCAGCATGAAAAACAGTGCTTTAACTTATCTGGATATTTTACTGAGCAAATCGCCAGACAACCGCCTGTGTACGTATGTCTACCATAAACCCACGTTAGTCTCGAACCTGAAACTCCACAGCCCGTTCTGTCCCGTAGAACACAAAACATCTATCTTCCGTTCTCGAATTAGTAGAGCCTTCGCCGTCTCCTCCGTTGCCCATCTCGATAACAGAAAATTGAAAGCGTCATCGAATTCGTCACTGATGCAAGACACCTCTTGAATCAGATACATAACTTTATAAAAAAGCGAAAGTCAAACGTTCTGATCTTCCTACACAGCAGCTTCGCTACCTGGCTCAATCTCCTACATACGAAATGTGTCTCACAAACTGAAGAACACCTTTAAGAAGATGAACTACGGTGTCGCCATGTATATAGTCTCCTGCATATTTATATACTATTCTAAAGATAAATATTTACAAAACCCCTCTCTCCAGCGAGTCAGGCGTTTATGCGATCCCCCTACAATATCCGGAACGCTCTAAACGATACTAGATTAGAATCACCAAGCGATCGTTTAGGATCAGAGTCAACGATCACAGAAGGGACACAAAATACGGCAATATAACCACAGCCCTATCCAGAGAAGACAGATTCAAGTCCGCTGTTCCTACGTGGAATGATATAAAGAAATTATAGCAACCTACTCTACCCCTGAATCTACAGCCATTCGAGAAACCTTGGAGATCTTTATCAACAGTGACACTTGCAATGGCAATGTCTGCTTGGAGTTGCCACGAATTTGGAGCCAGTTTTTTAAGTAACTCCTTTTTCCTACCTAGGAGTATACCGCGTGCTGAACCAAAGTGATGTTTCGTGTCTTTAAGTGAATATTAAACCTTCTTTTCTATTCAAATCGCCACGTTAAATTTTTGAAATGTTCTATTATTCAGATTTATTCAGATTGCAGTTTCTGTCTATCTTCCTTGAAATAGCCATCTGGTTGATGTGCGGAAGCTTGTAAACCATTATTTATATTATTACATGTTATTACGCCAATAAATCGGATTACTAGCATAGTTTTACTATTTTCAACATAGTTGGTGTATAACTATTGGTATATGGAAGGGAATCTGTTGTAGGCGCATTTTCATCTATCTGTTGTAGGCACATTTATTGTACTGGAATCTGTTGCAGGCGCAGCATTGAATGTAGTGTAATCTCCGGTAGGGCTATCGACTACAGTAGGCGCGTTTGCATCCATGTATTATAAAATGTTCGTTCGGGTCGTTAAATTGTTCTGTTGATAAAAGCAGCAAGATTTACACATAACGGCTCGTGTTCCACAGTTGTCTTTACAGATAAATCTAGTGGCTTATGTTCCACAGTTGACTTTACAGAAAAATATAGTGGCTCGCGTTCCACAGTTGACTTCACAGATAAATCCAGTGTGGCTCGTGTTCCACAGCTGACTTTACAGATAAAAAAAAAGTCCAGTGGCTCGTGTTCCACAGCTGACTTTACAGATATAAAAAAAGTCCAGTGGCTCGTGTTCCACAGCTGACTTTACAGATAAATCCGGTGGTTCGTTATACAAGGTTAATTTGACAGATAAATCTAGTGTGGCTTATATTCCACAGTTGACTTTACAGATAAATACAATGTGGCTCGTGTTCCACAGTGGACTTTACGGATAATTTTCATGTTCCGCAGTTGGCTTTACAGATAAATCCAGTGGATTGTATTCCACAGTTGAAGCAGCAATATATATAAATAAATCTAGTGGCTCGTGTTCTGTAGCAACAGTAGCATAAAGAATATCAAAAACTTCAGCGGGTAAATTTTCCATTAAGGTTCTAAAATTCTTCCATGTCATTATAATCTTAATGTATTTCAGAAATAAATGAACACGACTCTTTTAAACCTTTCATGATGTGTGAATGAGCAGTCGTTCCCTCCTTTTACACGCACGCAACTAATGCTCAGTCACGTGACACAAACTGTAAAGTGAGAGCCCACTTTTACTTACTATGGTTACAAGATAAATAAATATAACTAAAGCGCAAGTCAATAAATAAATAAATAAAATACTTTTTCAACATACGTATGCAGGTTCTACTCATACGCAGTTGCCAAAGTTATGGCATTGTGCCCAAAACACGATGCGTCACCAAGCCTAGTTCTTGATTACATACGCCCAGACATTTATAAAAAGCGTTCACTAAACAGGATGTCTCACCAAGCCTGGTTATTTATTACCTACGTCTAGTCATTTATAAAAAGCGTTCGAGAAACAGGGTGTCTCACCAAGTCTAGTTCTTGATTACGTAGTACTTCTAGACATTTATAATAAGCGCACCAAGAAAAATACCGCGTGATTATCTCTCGCCCATCGAGCAAGTGTGGGACCAGCTGGGACGCCAGTTTTCTCCATGTCCCAGTGTTCGTGATTTAGAGCGTCAGTTGCAAGACGTGTGGCCCAACCTGTCCCAGGATAACATACGGCGTTTCTTTGACTCCATGCCGAACCGTATCACTGCATGTATCCGAGCACGAGGCGGTCCGACGCGGTACTAACGCTGACCGGAATATGTACCGTATGTCCGCTGGAAATCGTCCTGCTGCTGTGTTATTAGTAGTGAGATGGTATGTACCATCTCGCTACTAAAATCTCATTTCGAACCGAAACTTTCTTGGAGCGCGGATTTTTATGACAATGAGTGTATGTTAACATTTTGTACAATATTAACCCCGTGAAATTCGTAAGAGCAAGCCGTTTATTCACGTGAAAAGAAACACGCCACACTATGGAAACGCACCATACAACAGTTTTACTTTGGGCTAAGCCTCATAGGGATTCCCCAAACATATCTTAATATTTCTTATGCAAATCAGAGTTCTTCCATTCAAAATGAATAGGTTTTGCTTCATTTTAAAAACAAATATGGCGTCTTCATTGACAGATGCTGCTAACATTTCTTAGACAACTTCTTTGACTGCATTTTTTCTTTGGGGAGAGTAAAAGGTGCATGGGGTTCGCCAGTCCAATCAAACACAAACCTACAATAGTACAATATGCCTGAAAGAAAAAAAGGTAAGCTATCAGGTGCTACAAATTAAAGTAGTTTGGTTTCTATGACAAATATAAGATAAAAACATACATGAAGAACATTTGTGTGTGTGTGTGTGTGTGTGTGTGTGTGTGTTTATGGCTTCATTTTAAACATCAGCGGTGAGTAAGCATTTAAAACGCCACTTCACTTCCAATTGTCAATATTTTTTTAAGTAATTTATGGAAATTCTAAATCACTTTTATTTAAAAGACGAGTTTTTGGAAAACGTGTAGGTTAATAAAAAGCAACTGTTTTTTTTTTTTTTTTGTCTTTTTTTTTTAATTTTAACGACCACCGTGGGCAACTCAATAGGCTATAAGCAGTCGCCCGTCCCTAATTTAGGACCACTGACTCCAGGAAGGGAGAGCCAGAGCCGTAAGACAAACACAACATCCATGCCTCACCGGGATTCGAACCCGGGCCCACCTCAGACGAATGATTAGAAGCCTTCGCTTAGACCACTGCGCCATCGGGGCGGCACTGATGTTACAAGTAAGGTACGAGGGTTGTAAAGGAAGTAATGCAAAAGTGGGCATAACTTTTTTTATCAACTAACAGAAGTCGTTCAAATTGCACATTTTGGAAGAGTAACTCTTTCTCTATACAAAGATACTACTCAACATAGTCTCCATCACAAGCGATGCATTTGCGCCATCTTTGAACCCAACACTCGAATCCTCTTTGAAAAAATTCAGGTGTGGACTGTTGTACCCACTTCTTCACAGCCACTTTCACCTTTTCTGTGTCATCAAATCTTTGTACCCGGAGACTGTTATTCATTGAACCGAACAGGTAGAAATCGGAGGGCGCCAGATCTGAGCTGTGCGATGAATGGGAGACCACCAACCAGCCTAATTTGCTGATTGCCTGATTTGTTGCCAAAGATGTGTGTGGTCTGGCATTGTCATGGTGAGCATGGGTCCTTTTCAGATTCTTGTTCGTTCTCTTCCTCCTTATGACTTCTCTAAGCTTCTCGAGTCTTTCAATGTACCGCTCGCTGGTATCGGTACGGCCACGTTCCAGAAAATCAAGGAAAATGACACTCCTGTCATCCCCCCAAAAAAACCAGTCACCATGACTTTCCGTGCTGATCGCTGGCTCTTGAACTTCTTAGGCCTTCTTTTTTTTTTTTTTGATTTGAGGTTTAACGACCACCGTGAGGAACTCAATGGGCTATAAGCAGTCGCCCGTCCCTAATTTAAGGTCACTGGTTCCAGGGAAGAGAGAGAGAGCCAGTGCCGTAAGACAAACACAACATCCATGCCTCACCGGGATTCGAACCCAGACCCCGTTCGGACGAATGATCAGAGGCCATCGCTTAGACCACTGCTCCACTGGGGCGGCCTTCTTAGGCCTTGATGAAGAGGTGTGATGCCATTCCATGGATTGATTCTGCGTTTCCGGATCGTAAAGATACGCCCACTTTTCATCCCCTCTCACCAGATCTGAAAAAAAAACGTGTGTTCATTGGCTTCAAACGCTTCCTGCTGATCAGAGCAGACTTCTACCCTTCTCTCCTTTAAATCGGGTGTCAACTGCCGAGGTACTCACTTTGCACACACTTTCCGATACTCTAAGTCTTCCATCATCTTCTGAATGGCATTGTGACCACAGTCAGTCCAGTTGTGCAACAAGCTCACGGATGTGACACGTTTCTCCCGCAAATCAATTTATCCACTCGGTGACGACTCATGTCAGTGGTCGCAGATGATGGTCTCCCACTGCGTGGTTTGTCCCAATGCTGGTCCCCCCCCTCCTTTTTTTCTGGATTGGAGGTTTAACTACCAACGTGAGCAACTCAATGGTCTATAAGCAGTCGCCCGTCCCTAATTTAGGGTCACTGGTTCCAGGGAAGGGAGAGAGCCAGTGCCGTAAGACGAAAACAACATCCATGCCTCACCGGATTCGAACCCGAAACCTTTTCGGACGAATGATCAGAGGCCACCGCTTAGGCCACTGTGCCACCGGGACGGCTTCCGCTTCTTTAAACTTCATTCATCTGTGCACATTGCTCTCGTCAATTGTGTCATCTCCGTAAACATTCTGTAGCCTTCTGTGGAAGTCGGATAGCCTGCACCCTTCCTTCGTCAATAACTCAATGACGGCACGTTGCATCTGCTTGGAATCCATTATTTACCAGCAATGAAGAAGAAGGGATAATACAGAGGAAGAGTTACTCTACCGACATGTGAAATTTGAACGACCTATATCAGTTAATAAAAACGTTATGCCCACTTTTGTACTACTTTTGGTACAACCCTCGTATTTCGTAACAATGTATATTTTACGTTTTCAGTTGAAAACACAGAATAAGACTCCCGTTTATACACTGTTATAAAAGCATGAACATTCAGGCCATTCTGGTTACTTGTTGCTGTACTCCAAGTCGCTCTAAGAGTGTACTGTTGTTTAAGGCGGTGAACCTCATCACAACCTCTCCGTGGAATTCAAAAACGGTATCAATCCGCGTTACAATGCACTCCTGCTGTTTCCTTCCTGTCAAGCAATTACACTCGCACGGACGCCCCACCAGACGGTTTCAATCCGCGTGGAATTTAAAAACGGTATCAATCCGCGTTACAATGCACTCCTGCTGTTTCCTTCCTGTCAAGTAATTACACTCGCACTGACGCCCCCGCCAGACGGTATCAATCCGCGTTACAATGGTATCATTCCGCGTGGAGTTTAAAAACGATATCAATCCGCGTTACGATGCACTCCTGCTGTCTCCTTCCTGTCAAGCAATTACACTCGCACTGACGCCCCACCAGACGGTATCAATCCGCGTTACAATGGTATCAATCCGTGTGGAATTTAAAAATGGTATCAATCCGCGTTACAATGCACTCCTGCTGTTTCCTTCCTGTCAAGTAATTACACTCACACTAACGCCCCACCAGACCACCCATACAGCACACAAGCAATGGGGATTGTGAATGGAGTCCAAACTTCTTCCCTACTCTCTGTTTAACTAGCCTTCCTTTTGACTTTCCCTGATTGTCAATTTATTGTCTCTCTACTGTGAATGTAGAGAGAGAAGTCTCTACACCTTCTCCCTCTCCAAGTCATTTCCCAGACGGATAGCAGCGGCTAAAATTGCGAGACTCATTATTGAGTACCTTCTCATATCAAATTTATTTCCAAAAAGCGTTCTGACTTTTGAAAACTTTGCTTTAGATAGCAATTTGGTCTGATAAACTGCTGAACAATCAAAAACGGATTCTGAGCTATAAATCTGTTGCTTTTTGCTCTACGGATTATTTTTACGTAGTGGAGGTAGCTGTTCCGTACCATAAATAGTGGCACACTCTTAGGTTGACTAGGAGCATAGTTTGTTTATTCCTCTTCGCCATGAAATTCTTGTCAGTGCAGGACAGTAATTTCCTTTTCTACAAGTTTGATGAAGCGACGTCTTTTCGTGCTAAGTATGAGACTTCGTTTACTCAACTCGTTCTGGATAAAGTTGGCCACCTACTCCGATTCTCATCGCTTACACAAGTGTCTGAAAAGCTTTAGGACTGATTTTGTTCAAACGATAATACTAGTGCCATCTGTTGGAACTAATGACTTTCAAATCTCAACTGGCTCGGTTCCAAGTTTCATCAGTGTGCACAAAGTGATCCTACTGAAAGTTAAATTTTGTAGAGCAAAGTCACCTCATCATGGATTCAAGTAATGAGCAAAGAGGGGCAATCAAATTTTGCTTTAATATCGGATAAAGAGCAGCTGAAGTAGTTGGAGTGGTTCGTATATACTATGAAGAACCATCAAGATCCAACAGCGGGCAATTCTATTGAGGACAGCAAAATGTTTAGGATAATATGTAGAGAGGTCACAGTCAAATACAAACTAACTCGGCAGTGTGAACAAAGCGGTTGAACAGGAAAAATGCCCTATAATTAGTATGTCATTGATACAAGTATTGAGTAAGAAGCGGCAATTAAACTTTTTCAAAATCTGAACGGGCTCAGGGCCAAGTTTAAGCAATGTACAAAATTGAGATACCTATTTCGTAACACAGATCCGCCTCAAACGAACATTCGGCGATTCAAAGACGCCATTACATCTCTTGGCTGAATACACGTGTTGAACGATATCAGCACCTCTTTGAATTCATGCCACATCGAATCAATGCTGTTTTGAAGTACAAGGGTGGCCCAACACATTATTAGGTGGGTGTTCCTAATAATTTGCTACTTCAGTGTAGATATCTGTAGAACGAAATCAGCACCTCGTTGAATCCATACCACATGGAATGGAGGCTGTTTTGAAAGCCAAGGGTGACCCAACACATTATTAAGTAGGTGTTTCTAATAATTTGCTACTTCAGTGTAGATACCTGTAGAACGATATCAGCACCTCGTTGAATCCATGCCACATCGAATCGAGGCTGTTTCGAAGGCCAAGGGTGGCCCAACACATTATTAAGTAGGGGATCTTAATAATTTGCTACTTCAGTGTAGATATCTGTAGAACAATATCAGCACCTGGTTGAATCCATGTCACATGGAATGATTTTTTTTTTTTTGATTGGAGGTTTAACGACCACCGTGAGCAACTCAATGGGCTATAAGCTGTCGCCCGTCCCTAATTTAGGGTCACTGGTTCCAGGGAAGGGAGAGAGCCAGTGCTGTAAGACAAGCACAACATCCATGCCTCACTGGGATTCGAACCCGGACCCCTTTCGGACGAATGATCAGAGGCCATCGCTTAGACCACTGCGCCACCGGGGCGGCCTCACATGGAATGAAGGCTGTTTTGAAGGCCAAGGGTGGCCCAACACATTACTGGGTAGGTGTTCCTTATAATTTGCTACTTCTGTGTAGATACCTGTAGAACGATATCAGCACCTCATTGAATCTATGCCACATCGAATCGAGGCTGTTTTGAAGGCAAAGGGTGGCCCAACACATTATTAGGTAGGTGTTCCTAAGACTAGGCTACTTTTGTGTAAATATCTATAGAACGATATCAGCACCTCGTTGAATCCATGCCACATCGAACCGAGCCTGTTTTGAAGATCAAGGGTGGCCCATCACATTACTAGGCAGGTGTTCCTTATAATTTTCTACTTCTGTGTAGATACCTGTAGAACGATATCAGCACCTCATTGAATCTATGCCACATCGAATCGAGGCTGTTTTGAAGGCAAAGGGTGGCCCAACACATTATTAGGTAGGTGTTCCTAAGACTAGGCTACTTTTGTGTAAATATCTATAGAACGATATCAGCACCTCGTTGAATCCATGCCACATCGAACCGAGCCTGTTTTGAAGATCAAGGGTGGCCCATCACATTACTAGGCAGGTATTCCTTATAATTTTCTACTTTTGTGTAGATACCTGTAGAACGATATCAGCACCTCATTGAATCTATGCCACATCGAATCGTGGCTGTTTTGAAGGCAAAGGGTGGCCCATCACATTACTAGGCAGGTATTCCTTATAATTTTCTACTTTTGTGTAGATACCTGTAGAACGATATCAGCACCTCATTGAATCTATGCCACATCGAATCGTGGCTGTTTTGAAGATCAAGGGTGGCCCAACACATTATTAGGTAGGTGTTTCTAATAATTTGCTACTTCAGTGTAGATACCTGTAGAACGATATCAGCACCTCGTTGAATCCATGCCACATCGAATCGAGGCTGTTTCGAAGGCCAAGGGTGGCCCAACACATTATTAGGTAGGTGCTCCTAATAATTTGGCACTTCAGTGTAGATATCTGTAGAACAATATCAGCACCTCGCTGAATCCCTGCCAGATCAATTGGAGGCTGTTTTGAAGGCCAAGGGTGGCCCAACAGAGTAGTACTACATAGGTGTTCATTGGATCGAAGGCCAAGGTAGATAAGTGACGCATCGATATATCCATGCCACGTCGATTTTAAAGACCAAATAGGGCCGAACACATTATAAGGTAGGTGTTCTCGTAAGAATTTGGAACTTCACTGTAAGATTAGCTGGTTTACAATCTTAACTTTGCAGCTATAGGACAATCGATGTTTATTGTTCTGAAAGTGGTACTTACAGCAATGTGATTATGACCACTCCACACGAAAAATGGGAATTGAAGAAATCCGAAGACTGACGTCGTTGTTACTAAAATTCCAAACAATCGATTGAAGTCCTTGGCGGGAAATCTATAAGGAAAACAAATGCGTGTAAAAGAAACGGAACATTATGGGACATGGAGGGAAACTTATCTCTACAGAGTTCAATGCTCACAGTAGAAATGCAAATGATTTTCACTCATCTTTACTCACTAAACAGCAGAATTCACAATCGCCTGAGAAAATTATTTGTTATGGGTACATACCATCACGCAAAGATCAATTGATCTTTTTGAGTCGGTATCAACAATATGCACTGGTCACCAAAGGTTAGGGGTACTGCTTGAAATGCAGTATGTATAGTGTCTAATTTCAAATAACACGCATAAAAATAACATCAGGGTGGCTACGTAACACAAACTATAAAGAGTGCGTTTACAAAAACAATTAATTGTACAATTTCGGCTCACAACAAAGTAGCACTCCAGTAATGGTAAATTCGCAGAATGCCATACCTCTGGATTTCAGTACCCGGTTACACCACCACTGTGCCGAAGACAGTCTTGAATCCAAGGAGCCATACTTGCAATGATATTATTTATAAGTGTTGTCTGGGGCAGCTGGTCCTATATTACAGGCAACACGTTACAGCAGTATGTCTGTGTACTGGGGTATAGAACGTTGTTATTCAGAAGTCTCTGTGCAGCGTCACAAATGTTCTCTATAGGATTAAAAACAGGGGACCTCGGGGGAATCTGTAACGATTCAATTCCACCATGATTTTCAGGCTCCTGATGCACGCTCCAAATACGGTGACTGGTTGCATTATCATCGAGAAAACGGAATATCTCGTTTCGGGTACAATGATCTTTTTTCGGCACACTGAGATATCCATACAAGAAAGTAAGACCACTAAAACGCCCTCCTGCCTAGACCAGAATTAACTGCCGCTGGTAAAGGTGGACGGACTGATATACTCTGATGAGGTATTACATTATGACCACGTAAATAATAAGCTGTAGGACCCCCTTTAGCCCGAAAAACAGCAGCCACTCGGCGCGGCATGGAATCAAAGAGGTGGCAATAGGGGTCCTGGAGTATCTGGTACCATAATGTCAACAGCAGGTCCTCCAGTTCCCGTACATTTCGGGGTGGTTGTGATTTAGCTCAAATCCGCTTTTCTAAGTCGAACCACAAATGTTCGATTGGGTTCATGTCTGGAGAATTCGAAGGCCAGGGTATTAAATGTAAGTCACCAGCATGTTCCTCGAACAACTCCTTGACGATTGTGGCAGTGTGGCATGGCGAAATTATCCAGTTGGTAATGGCTATCACCAGCACGGAACACAGTTGCCATGAATTCGCGAACTTGGTCCACAACGATATTCAGACACGTGACAGGGATTCTGATATTGAGATCATAGGGCCTAAACTGTCCCAAGAAAACATCGCCCACAGCATAACACCTCCACCGCCGGCCTGTTTCCACCCAACAGTGCATCCATGTGTTATAGCCTCCGTTGGTAATCGCCGTATCTGAGCTTGGCCGTCTACGTGATGCGTCAGGAATCTCTATTCGTCAGACCACGTCACTTTCTACCAATCATCCACGGTCCAACCTCGATTATCTTGGGCCCATTTCATGCGTTGTCGGTTATGACGTGCAGTAAGCATGGGGACCTGGCTGGGTGTTCGGCCAAGCAGGCCCATGCGCAGACGGCTACGATGAACTGTGTTCTGTGACACATTGCCCTGATCACCACTGTTGTAGCTGCGGGTGATTAGTGGCACTGTAGTCCCGCGGTCGCTGTGAACAATTCGCCACAGTCTACGCTCCCCTCTGGCATCAATGAGTTGAAAACGACGGTTCGTCGTTTGGCAATCTGTGAGCCACTTCTGATACGTATTCACCACAGCAACACGTGAACAACACACAAACAGGCCCATTTCCGCGATCGTAGTTTCTAGGCGCCGTGCCATCACAATTTTTCATTTATCAAACTCCGATAAATCGGCAGCTTTTCTCATTCTGACTCCAAACAGTCTACTAACCAAAGGCCGGTCCTTGGGTTGTATATATACTGCTCTGTGAACTTCGCCTGCGCCATTTGGGCATGTTAAAGCCGTCGGACCCCGGGTACTGGGCCCCCAGTGCGCTTCCCTACCCCTTTCTACCTCGCTTTCGTGTCCCTTTTCTTATCGGGCACTCTAGCCCAAATCTCTTAGCTCCCTATTTCTAAGGGTTGTTTAAGACCTGGGGTAAGACACTCTCTTCCGAAAATCCTCTACATATGATCTGATCACCTGCGCCACTGTTCGGTTTCCAGGCGCGCTCATTTCTCTAGACTGGGGGGGGGGTCATAATATAATGGCTCATTCGTGTAGTGTGGTTATATTCGTGTGCCGGATCTCATCCACACGTGTGCTCGTCGAGTATCAGGATAAAAAGCGAAACGGGATTAGTCTGTGCAAAGTACATTGTGCCATTTTGAATCCCATGACATGTTTTGTTGGACACAGGTACATCTTCGACGACGGCGAGCTGATGTCAATTCAATACTTCTCAACGGTCTTCTTGTCCCGAGTCCGTATACTTCGCAACTATACGAATCCGCGCGCGCCTGCGTACAGTGAGTGTAATACATTTTCTCAAAATATCTTTGTTTGGAATGCTTAATAATCAACAATGACATCAATGCCATTTTCTTCAAACTTGAAGCAAAAGGAAATGATAACACGAACAGATTTTTTAAGTGTCAGAAATGACAACAGGTGTTTTGAAAACAAGAAAGGGCGTGATTAGGGTATTACTACATAGGTCCATCCGTCTGTGGACACCATATCTCTGTAGCTATTAGTCCGATTTGACGAATTCTTCTTTCACTGGGAAGAATGAACTGCGAGAACAAGACTATCCTTTACTTTTGATATTTTCCAGAAGCATGACCTTGCCGCTAAAGGGTATAAGTACGATGCCATTGAATTCAAAATACGAGGGTTGTACCGAAAGTAATGCAACACTGGGCATAACTTTTTTATTAACTGACAGAGGTCGTTCAAATTGCACATGTTGGTAGAGTAACTCTTCCTCTATAGTAACCCTTCTTCTTCATTGCAGGTAAATACGAGGGTTGTACCGAAAGTAACGCAAAAGTGGGCACAACTTTTTTATTAACTGACAGAGGTCGTTCAAATTGCACATGTTGGTAGAGTAACTCTTCCTCTATAGTAACCCTTCTTCTTCATTGCAGGTAAATACGAGGGTTGTACCGAAAGTAACGCAAAAGTGGGCACAACTTTTTTATTAACTGACAGAGGTCGTTCAAATTGCACATGTTGGTAGAGTAACTCTTCCTCTATAGTAACCCTTCTTCTTCATTGCAGGTAAATACGAGGGTTGTACCGAAAGTAACGCAAAAGTGGGCACAACTTTTTTATTAACTGACAGAGGTCGTTCAAATTGCACATGTTGGTAGAGTAACTCTTCCTCTATAGTAACCCTTCTTCTTCATTGCAGGTAAATACGAGGGTTGTACCGAAAGTAACGCAAAAGTGGGCACAACTTTTTTATTAACTGACAGAGGTCGTTCAAATTGCACATGTTGGTAGAGTAACTCTTCCTCTATAGTAACCCTTCTTCTTCATTGCAGGTAAATACGAGGGTTGTACCGAAAGTAACGCAAAAGTGGGCACAACTTTTTTTATTAACTGACAGAGGTCGTTCAAATTGCACATGTTGGTAGAGTAACTCTTCCTCTATAGTAACCCTTCTTCTTCATTGCAGGTAAATACGAGGGTTGTACCGAAAGTAACGCAAAAGTGGGCACAACTTTTTTATTAACTGACAGAGGTCGTTCAAATTGCACATGTTGGTAGAGTAACTCTTCCTCTATAGTAACCCTTCTTCTTCATTGCAGGTAAATACGAGGGTTGTACCGAAAGTAACGCAAAAGTGGGCACAACTTTTTTATTAACTGACAGAGGTCGTTCAAATTGCACATGTTGGTAGAGTAACTCTTCCTCTATAGTAACCCTTCTTCTTCATTGCAGGTAAATACGAGGGTTGTACCGAAAGTAACGCAAAAGTGGGCACAACTTTTTTATTAACTGACAGAGGTCGTTCAAATTGCACATGTTGGTAGAGTAACTCTGCCTCTATAGTAACCCTTCTTCTTCATTGCAGGTAAATACGAGGGTTGTACCGAAAGTAACGCAAAAGTGGGCACAACTTTTTTATTAACTGACAGAGGTCGTTCAAATTGCACATGTTGGTAGAGTAACTCTTCCTCTATAGTAACCCTTCTTCTTCATTGCAGGTAAATACGAGGGTTGTACCGAAAGTAACGCAAAAGTGGGCACAACTTTTTTATTAACTGACAGAGGTCGTTCAAATTGCACATGTTGGTAGAGTAACTCTTCCTCTATAGTAACCCTTCTTTTCCATTGCATTTAAATAATGTATTCCAAGCAGAAGCAACGCGCCGTCATTTTCTTGACGAAGGAAAGGTGCCGGCTGTCCGACATCCACAGAAAGCTGCAGAATGTTTGCGGAGATGACGTCATTGACAACAGCAATGTGCACAGATGGATGAAGATTGAAGAAGGGGAAACAGCATTGAAGATAAACCGTGCAGTACGAGACCATCATCTACGACCACTGACAGGAATCGTCAGCGTGGATGAATTGAATCGCGCGGAGAGACGAGTCACAATCCGCGAGCTTGTTGCACAACTGGACTGTGGTCACAATGCCCTACAGAAGATGGTGGAAGACTTAGGGTATCGGAAAGTGTGTGCAAAGTGGGTACCTCGGCAGTTGACACCCGATTTGAAGGAGAGAAGGGTGGAAGTCTGCTCTGATCTGCTGGAAGCGTTTGACGCCAATGAAGAAACACGTTCTTTCCGATCTGGTGACAGGGGATGAAACGTGGGCGTATCTTTACGATCCGGAAACGAAGAACCAATCCACTGAATTTCGTCACGTCACACCTCTTCACCAAGGCCTAAGAAGTTCAAAAGCCAGCGATCAGCATAGAAATTCATGGCGATTGTTTCTTGGGATGACAGTAGTGTCATTCTCCTTGATTTTCTGGAACGTGGCCGTACCGGGACCAGCCAGCGGTACATTGAGACACTCAAGAAGCTTACAGAAGTCATAATGAGGAAAACACCGAACAAGAATCTGAAAAGAATCCCCATTCACCATGACAATGCGAAACTACACACATCTTTGGCAACAAATCAGGTGATCAAAAAATTAGGCTGATTGGTGGTCCCCATCCACGGTACAGCCCAGATCTGGCACCCCCAGACTTCCACTTGTTTGGTATAATGAAGGACAGTCTCTGGGTTCAACGGTTTGATGACATAGATGAGGTGACAGTGGCTGTAAAGAAGTGGGTACAACAATCCGCACCTGAATTTTTTCAAAGAGGATTCGAGAGTTGTGTTCAACGACGGCGCAAATGCATCGCTTGTGATGGAGACTATGTTGGGTAGTACCTTTGTATAGAGAAAGAGTTACATTACCAACATGTGCAATTTGAACGACCTCTGTCAGTTAATAAAAAAATTATGCCCACTTTTGCATTACTCACAAAGTTTTTTCGTTATGCCTTACTCTTCAACCACTGCTGGTAGTGAACGATGAACATTGATCATATGTAGAGGATTTTAGAAAGGGAGTGTCTGACCCCAGGTCTTAAACAACCCTTAGAAATAGAAAACTAGGAGATTTGGGCTAGAGCACCCGATAGGAAAGTGACACGGAAGCGAAGTAGAAAGGGGGAGGACGACGTCCTTATTTATTACCGAGAGGCCAGTACCCGGGATCCGACAACTTAACGTGCCCATCCGACGCACGGCGGATATTTAGTGGATCGAGTGTTCGTGTACCTGCCTGGGATCGAACCTGAGGCCCTTTCCGTTGCAGTCACGAACGTTGCCTACTAGGCCACCCGCGGCCATGTAAACGATGAACATTTAAGCGTGTTTTGACAAGAGCTAAGCGTGCTTTGACAAGATGCTAAGGTTTCCAAAAATAAAGTCTCATCTATTAGAGATTTTTTAAAATATCACAAACCTCCTTACTATTACATGAATAATTAAATATAAAGACTTCTCTACATTGACATTGTGCCGTGGTATTACTTCTTCACAAAAAGGATTCACAGCAAAATCTGAAAGGCGAGTATAACTAATCATATATATGTAGACGATTTTTAGGAAGGGAGTGTCCGACTCTGGTTTTAAACAACCTTTAGAAGTATGAAGCTAAGAGATTTGGGATGCAGTGACTGACAACAAAGTCACACGGAAGCGGGGTAGAGTTTTATGTAGATGGTTTTAGGAAGAGAGGGTCTGTGTGTGTGACGCCAGGTCTTAAACAACCCTTAGAAGTATACTGCGAAAAGTTCTGTAGCAAGTTGCACCAAAAAGTGGTGCTACCCCAGCTGCACCACTTTCTGAGAAAAGATACACCTCTGTGTGGTGCAAACAAAACTCAACAACATGGTGCAACCTTTCTTCATAATGTGGTGCAACCTTGTACCATACCGTAGTGCAAAGTTGAACCATTTTGTTGGGTTTTGTTTGCACCACACAATGGTACATCTTTTCTCAGAAAGTGGTGCACCTGGTGTAGCACCACACTTTGGCGCAATCTACCGCAAAATTGTTAACAGTGATAGGAAGCTAAGAGATTTGGGCTAGAGTGCCCAATAGGAAAGTCACACGGAAGCGGTGTAGAGATTTATGTAGAGGAATTTAGGAAGGGAGTGTCTGGCCTAAGGTCTTAAACAACCCTTAAAAGTAGGAAGTATGAGATTTGGGCTAGAGTGCCCGACCGGAAAGTCACATGGAAGCGAGGCAGAGATTTATATAGAGGATTTTAGAAAGGGAATGTCTGATTTCAGATCATAAACAATTCTTAGAAGTAGGAAGTGTGAGATTTGGGCTAGAGTGTCCGACCGGAAAGTCACACGGAAGCGAGGTAGAGATTTATGTAGAGGGTTTTAGGAAGGGAGTGTCTTACCCAAGGTTTTAAACAACCTTTAGCAGTAGGAAGCTAGGAGATTTGGGCTAGAGTGCCCAACAGGAAAGTCACACGGAAGCGAGGTAGAGATTTATGTAGAGGATTTTAGGAAAGGAGTGTCTGACCCAAGGTCTTAAACAACCCTTAGAAGTAGGAAGCTAGGAGATTTGTACTAGAGTGCCTGACACGAAAGTCACAAAGAGGAGGGGTAGAATGGGGAAGAAAGTCTTTTATTTATAAATGGAGTCCGACGGTGTAATGTGCACATCGTACACACCGCGGATATTTAGTTCTTCGAGCGTTCGTTCCTTCCTTCCTTCCTGGGATCGAACCTGAAACCTTTCCATGGCAGTCACGAACGTTGAACACTAGGCCATAAAGCTTTGGGTTTTTCCTCTTTAAACTTTGCAGCGCCTTCATTAAGCCTCCTATTCATATGTGCCGCTCCATTGTAGGCTTGCCCTCGCATTTACATCGTCTAAATTTGGGGAGGTGGGCATGTGGTTGTCCGTGCCCCTACACTAAGCACATGTTCTTGAGGGTAGATAAATGAAAACGTTTTGTTAAAAGGCAGTGTGGTTTCAGTTAAAGAATTGTTGAACGGAATTTAGATAAGGTCTTGACATTATGCATTTTGAGATAACGATTTAGTAGTTTGAAGTGCATGTTGATAACAACATTTGTTATAGCGAAGTTGATAGAAAATCAACGTCGATGTGACAACGATAAGAACAAAGCTGAGACAATGAAATTCTAAGTTCTGTTTGCCGATTCACGGACGTTTCAATAATATTCTATGCTCAAAAGCGTGTAGTTAATGACAATTATTAGTGTTTATTAAGCTTGGAAACTTAGGGTTTGGAATCTGTACGAGTCATAGTTAAGCTAAACTGAGCTACAACAAGGGATTTTCGGATTTCCACAACGACAAAGCAATATACATGGTGCATCCTGAAAGTAATTCCTCCTCCTTAATATCTTTTGAAATTGTGAAGCGATTTTAATGAAACTGCACTGACATGTAATATGATATGTTACCAATGTAGGAACAAATCTTTTCAGAATCGAAAATAAAGATCATGAATGACAGAGAAAAGCAGCGAGTCGTAATTCAGTTCCTGCTAAAAGAGGGATGTGAGGCTCTAGAAATCCACAGAAGACTCCTGGCGGTGTATGGAGCTGCCACAGTTGATATCAGTAACGTCCGAAGATGGATGAAGAGGTTTCGAGAGGGACAAAGTTCAGTGTTGGAAAAACAACGGAGTGGGAGACCCGCAACGGCAGTGACAGATGCCAACAGGCAACGAGTGAAAGATCTCATCACAGCGGATCGTCGTGTCACCATGCAGGAGTGGTGTGATGCAATTCATTGTGGTCATAGTGCTATGGAAGCATTAATTAGGGATCTGGGCTACAGAAAACATTTGTTCAAAGTGGATCCCAAGAAACCTAACCCGTGAACAAAATATGAGCAAAGGGTGGACATGTGCCGGAACCTCTCGAACTGTTATGAGAGAGAAGATGAGGTGTTTTTCTCTAATGTTGCGACGGAAGATGAAACCTGAGCGCTCTTTCATGACCTAGAAACAAAACGTGCGTCAATGGAACTGCACCGCACATCTTCACCTCCACAAAAAAAAGGTGAAAAACGACTCGTTCCACAGGGAAAGTGATGGTGACAATTTTCTGTGACAAACGTGGTGCCATTTTGACTGATTTTCTTGAAAGGAGTGCAACAATAAACAGTGCTTAGACATTGAAGAAGTTAAAGGAAGCTACCAGAAGGAAAAGACGTGACATTCCACTTCATAGTATTGTTTTACACCATGATAATGCACGTCCCCACACCTCAATGGAGGCTTCACAGGCTATTGCCAAAATGGGGTGGACGGTGATGCCCCAACCCCATACAGTCCTGATGTGGTTCCCTCAGACTTTTTTCCGTTTGCCCCTTTGAAAAACACCCTTCGTGGGGAACGTTTCGATGATGTGACAGACGTCAAACTGGCTGTGAACTCACGGGCGAAACGACAGCCTTAGGAATTTTTCCAAAATAGATTTTACCATTGGGTTCAAAGATGGCGGAAATGTGTAGAAAGTGATGGACAATACTTTGAATAGGCTACATTATTGTCCAAGTATTTTGAAACCAAGTTCCATATTTTTTGCTGCTACATCTTATGAGAAACGAGGCATTACGTTCAGGATGCCCTTTGTATTTTTATAGGTGTTTGAATAATGTTTTACTGAAGGTGATAAAATAAACTCACCTGACTCTGAGATAAGCAACGGAGACGGCGTTGAGCATGGGTTTGCTGAGGATAAAGAAGACTAAAGAAAGTTGCAAAGTCCAGATTTCCCGGAACATTATGCACACATAGAGACTTATGATGAGCAGTGTTGTAAAGATGAGGCACAAGAAACCACCACGTCTTTCGCGCACGTGTCGCGTTCTCAGATCACTCGCTGCAGGAAATAATAAAACGTCAAACCTGCAATACAAACTGCACATAACAAAAGTCTACTCGGGCATACACTTCAAGGAAAATGTCAAAAACACGTTAGATTATTCCATGATGCATAAGTTCAACCTTTTATTGGGTTTATGCATAAGTTCAACCTCTTATTGGGTTGATGCATAAGTTCAACCTCTTATTGGGTCGATGCTTAAAGTTCGACCTTTTATTGGGTTGATGCATAAGTTCAACCTCTTATTGGGTTGATGCCGTTTTATTTCACGAGTGTTTCCCAGATCAGTAGTGACTGTGAAGATGCCCAGTTTTATATAAAAATGTAGGCAGTAATATCTTGTATCCAAATCATATTGCGTTGTGTGATAGTGGCTAATGGTTTTTTGGTTTCCAGGTCCGAAAGTATGGAGTGTCAAGTAGAGAGAAATTAACATTTCCGACATCTACTCCTCTACGAGTTTAACAAGGGATCCACAGCCGCCGAGGCTACTCGACAAATGTGGGCTGTGTATGGGGAGGACGTTATTGCCCCGAGGACAGCCCGCAAATGGTTTGAGCTGTTCCGAGATGGCAATTTTGACCTCATTGACTCTCCACGCTCATGCCGTTTATCTCACCTTGATGAGGATCGTTTGAACCATCTCATCCACTTGGATCCGCGTCAAACCACACGTGAATTGGCCACTTAGATGGGCTGTGATCAGGCCACAATGATGCGACACCTGGAACGCATGGAAAAGGTCCAGATTTTGGGGTCTTGGGTGCCTCACACTCTCACCGAGGCTAACAAGAATCAGCTTGTTGCCATATGTGGTTCCTTGCTCGCCCGTTATTGAGAATTTTCTCAGCAACAAAAACCCTTTCTGTCACGTATTGTTACTGGAGATGAAAAGTGGTGCTTGTACGTGAATTTCAGGTATCGGAGGGAATGGTTAAGCCTAAACAAGACGCCCACACCACGTCCAAAACATGACCTTCATCCTGCGTAGGTCATGTGTGTCTGGTGGGACATGCTGCCGAGGAATCGGATCATCAACGCTGCATTCTATTGTGAGCAACTCCGCCGTGAGGAGGGAGCAATTCAGCAGAAACGGCCACCTCGGCACCATGGTGTCCTTCTCCAACATGATAATTTTTTTTTTTTTTTTTGATTGGAGGTTTAACGACCACCGTGAGCAACTCAATGGGCTATAAGCAGTCGCCCGTCCCTAATTTAGGGTCACTGGTTCCAGGGAAGGGAGAGAGCCAGTGCCGTAAGACAAACACAACATCCATGCCTCACCGGGATTCGAACCCGGACCCCGTTTGGACGAATGATCAGAGGCCATCGCTTAGACCACTGCGCCACCGGGGCGGCCCAACATGATAATGCACGCCCTCACAGTGCAAACATGACCAAAATGGCCATTCAGAGCATGAAATAGGACATCCTTCCACATCCGTCCTATTCCCCAGATGTCTCCTCTTCAGATTATTACGTGTTCCGATCTCTGTCGAATGAACACTTCGTGGCAGAACGTCGAACAATAATATTGATCTCCAGAATTTCCTTGATGATTTCTTCGCAGCAAAACCTGCACGGTTTTTCAAGAATGGCATTGCAGACCAATCCAAACGTTTGGAAATACATAGTTGATTCATTTCATATTCCCTTCTGATGTATTGCATTCCTGTAGTGCGATGAAAAAACCGGCATGAACTTATGTATCAACCCAATACAAGAAATATTAAGACGGTTTTAAATAAATTAAATTAAATTGCTCTTGTTTTGTACTTCCAAATTTTGCAATCATTTATGACAGGTGTTAGCTAGCATATCTTAAATACAATGAACATATCGACCTCATCCTTAATTGATCTACGCAATTCATTATGTTATGAAACTTCGAACGGGAAAGGTTACCTTTTCTGGCTTTGTACAAGTGATAATCCATGACAGCTCCTCCAAGTGGCGCAATAAATATCATTGGCAGCTGAGAAAGTCCATAAAGCTCTGTCATTTTCATAACTATTAAAAAAAACATTCAAGTATTCAGCTCATGATACAATATTCCATGGGAAAATGCTTGGCACACACAAAATGATATACTCCCAAAAATCTTAGACGTGAAAAAGCTTTCAGAAGTATGGTGTAAGCACTACTCGTTTGAGCATGTTCGATATATCCACTTGAAGTAACAGTTTCCATCTGTAAGCAAATTTCAGACAATTCAAAAAAACATACTTCTAATAATCCCATAAAGGGATTCGATTTAATTATCTGGCAAAAATTATACTCCTCTACTTTTTTCTTTAGGTAAAAGAATACCTCAAATTTCCGTACTGGCAAACCTGGAGAATATAATGACGTGTTTTATAAGTCTGACAGGATTTAATATGGTTCCACCTAAAATCTCTGCCTTATGTTTCCAATGATAGAATTTCTTTTCATATTTTCTTCGCAATTAAAGCATTCCCAAGGATGAAAATTTGCACATGGATAAAACTAACTTTAAGTTATGACAGGGGATACTTAACACTTGCTAAAACATAACCATAAATATATTGAAAATCAATCATTTTTCTTTGAGTAATGTTCAGACCTGGTAATAGATGGCGCGACATGTACGTTGATGACGTCAGTAGACAAATGTTGCATTGCTTAGTTACGATTATGTTTTAGCAAGAATTAGGTATCTCTTGCTTTAACTTAAAGTTAGTTTTATCGATGTGCAAATTTTCATCCTTGGCTATACATTAATTGCGAAGAAAATATGTAAAGAAGTTTCACCATTAGAAACATAAGGCAGAGATCTTAGCTGGAATCACCTTTAAATTCAAAAAAATTACTTTGTTTGGAGAACTGTTATTCAGATGCAATGTTATTCAGATGCAATATTAAACTTCTGATCCAGAACCAGAATAGGTGATGGATCAGAAGTTTAATATATATTTATATAAACAACACACACACGCACGCGCGCACGCACACACACACACACACACACACACACACACACACACACACTGAAGAGCAGTTGAATTAGAGACAGGTAGCGTTATGCAAATATGGCGCTGTGGGCTGCCCTGTAAACAGAAACGACATGACGTATGCAGCGATCCGACAATATAAGGAGTGATGCAAGGGGAAGCAGTACGAGTCGGACGCAATATGGGTAAGACGAAGGATCTAAGCGCATTTGATCGCGGGCAAATTGTCGGGGCCCGACGAATGATTCACTCCATCTGAGAAGTCGTGCAGGCACTGGGATTTTTACGAGCCACTATGTCACGGGTGCACCGTTAGTACATCGAATCCGGTAAAACCATCCCTGCAAGGGCCAACTGTCGTGGACAACAGCGAGTGGATGAGCGGGGTCGTCGTCGGCTAGCTCGCATTGTAACAGCGGATAGACGGGCCACAGTGCAAGAAATCACTCGGCAATTTAACGCTGGTGCACAAAAACGTGTAAGCAACCACACCATCCAGAACCATCTTCTCGCTATGGGGTGCAGAAGCCATCGTCCCACGAGGGTACCGTTGTTGACCGCACATCACAGGGTGCGAAGATTAGCATGGGCGCGGGAACATTGCCACTGGACCATAGACACGTGGCAAAATGTAGCCTGGACTGATGAGTCGAGATTCACGTTGGTACATGCGGATGGCAGGATACGAGTACGGCGCAAATCACATAATGCGATGGGTCCTTCTTGCCAGTAGGGTACTTTTCAAACCGGTAGGGGTGGCATTCTCGTCTGGGGACTGTATACGTGGACTGAAATGGGACCCCTGGTATGTGTGACATCGTCCCTCACAGGTCAACGTTACCGGGATATCCTGAACGACCATTTGCTCCCGTTTGTGCGTCTTCAACATCCCACTGGGGACCTCATCCTGCAACAAGACAATGCAGCTCCCGAATTGTATCCGAATGGTTGGATGAACACTCCACCGACGTGACCTCGCTTCCTTGGCCAACACCCATCTCCCACGTGGCCTTCTGGATCTTTTTCTGTCCCTTGGTATCCACTGTAAAAATTCGTCTGTCCATCGGTGGTCCGTTCTTCTAGCAATATGGCATTTCAGAGAATTCCCTCCGATCATTACGTCTTCCACTCTTGCCGTTTTCCTGATCCACAAGTTCCTCTTCTTATCTTTTCTGGTTACATCAAGCATGCATCTCTCCGTGCTTTTTTGAGTTGTTTGCAACCTTTGGATGTCTTTTACAGTTACATAGCAGCGCCCAGAGAGAAAGCTGTGGCTGACCACACGCCGTTGATGACCAAAGTCGACGTAGATTATCCAGGCTCATATAGACCCACTGGTTAAATGTCGGAGGCCCAATCAGCGTCAGCGAATGAAAGATAGCGCACGTTGCATACTTGGGGCTACGGAAGTAGACGCCCTACTCGTGTGACACCGTTGACCGCTCGTCTTCGGAAATTACGCATCACCTGGTGCTGATAACATTAAAACTGTATCTCTGTAGCGTCGTGCCGCGTCGTATGGTCAAATGAATCCCGTTTTTAATTGTACCAAGCTGACGGGAGGGTGGAAGTGTGGGTCGACCGCAGGAGGCTGTAGCCTCGTCGTTCCAGGTAGGCTATGCTCAAGGCAGTGGTGACTCTTTGGTGACTTGGGGAGCCTTCTCATGGGACACATTAGGTCCTTCAGAGTGCCTGGGGAGGTCCCTAACATCTCCGCACTGCAAGCATGTGCTGGCTGATCACCTACACGCTTTCGTGCATCCTACGGCCGATGGTCTGTTTCAGTAGGACAATGAGTCTCCCTTCCGCCTCCAGGTGCTGCAACCACTAAGACGTGGCTCGAGGAACATTAATGTGAGTTTGGAACCATCCAGTGGACCTAAGTTTCTTGGATTAGAACACTGTGGAAGCAATATGGTATGCTGTCGAGCGGAACATCAGATCCATGGATCCTGGACCGACGTCTCGGGTGGGATTGTGGACAATGCTGCAACAGGCATGGCTGGGAACATCAGATCCATGGATCCTGGACCGACGTCTCGGGCGGGGTTGTGGACAATGCCGCAATAGGCATGGCTGTGAACATCAGATCCATGGATCCTGGACCGACGTCTCGGGTGGGGTTGTGGACACATGCTGCAATAGGCATGGCTGGGAACATCAGATCCATGGATCCTGGACGGACGTTTCGGGCGGGGTTGTGGACAATGCTGCAATAGGCATGGCTGGGAACATCAGATCCATGGATCCTGGACCGACGTCTCGGGCGGGGTTGTGGACAATGCTGCAATAGGCATGGCTGGGAACATCAGATCGATGGATCCTGGACCGACGTCTCATGTGGAGTTGTGGACAATGCTGCAACAGGCATGGCTGGGAACATCAGATCCATGGATCCTGGACCGACGTCTCGGGTGGGGTTGTGGACAATGCTGCAATAGGCATGGCTGGGAACATCAGATCCATGGATCCTGGACGGACGTTTCGGGCGGGGTTGTGGACAATGCTGCAATAGGCATGGCTGGGAACATCAGATCCATGGATCCTGGACCGACGTCTCGGGCGGGGTTGTGGACAATGCTACAATAGGCATGGCTGGGAACATCAGATCGATGGATCCTGGACCGACGTCTCGGGTGGAGTTGTGGACAATGCTGCAACAGGCATGGCTGGGAACATCAGATCCATGGATCCTGGACCGACGTCTCGGGCGGGGTTGTGGACAATGCTGCAACAGGCATGGCTGGGAACATCATATCCAAGGATCCTGGACTGACGTCTCGGGCGGAGTTGTGGACAATGCTGAAACAGGCATGGCTGGGAACATCAGATCCACGGATCCTGGACCGACGTCTCGGGCTGAGTTGTGGGCAATGCTGCAACAGTCATGGCTGGGAACATCAGATCCACGGATCCTGGACCAACGTCTCGGGCAGAGTTGTGGGCAATGCTGCAACAGTCATGGCTGGGAACATCAGATCCACGGATCCTGGACCGACGTCTCGGATGGAGTTGTGGACAATGCTGCAACAGGCATGGCTGGGAACATCAGATCCACGGATCCTGGACCGACGTCTCGGGCGGAGTTGTGGACAATGCTGCAACAGGCATGGCTGGGAACATGAGATCCACTGATCCTGGACCGACGTCTCGGGCGGAGTTGTGGACAATGCTGCAACAGTCATGGCTGGTAACATCAGATCCATTGATCCTGGACCGACGCCTTGGGTGGAGTTGTGGACAATGCTGCAACAGGCATGGCTGGGAACATCAGATCCACGGATCCTGGACCGACGTCTTGGATGGAGTTGTGGACAATGCTGCAACAGGCATGGCTGGGAACATCATATCCAAGGATCCTGGACTGACGTCTCGGGCGGAGTTGTGGACAATGCTGCAACAGTCATGGCTGGGAACATCAGATCCACGGATCCTGGACCGACGTCTCGGATGGAGTTGTGGACAATGCTGCAACAGGCATGGCTGGGAACATCAGATCCACGGATCCTGGACCGACGTCTCGGGCGGAGTTGTGGACAATGCTGCAACAGGCATGGCTGGGAACATCAGATCCACGGATCCTGGACCGACGTCTCGGGCGGAGTTGTGGACAATGCTGCAACAGTCATGACTGGTAACATCAGATCCATTGATCCTGGACCGACGCCTTGGGTGGAGTTGTGGACAATGCTGCAACAGGCATGGCTGGGAACATCAGATCCACGGATCCTGGACCGACGTCTTGGATGGAGTTGTGGACAATGCTGCAACAGGCATGGCTGGGAACATCAGATCCATGGATCCTGGACCGACGTCTCGGGCGGGGTTGTGGACAATGCTGCAACAGGCTTGGCTGGGAACATCATATCCAAGGATCCTGGACTGACGTCTCGGGCGGAGTTGTGGACAATGCTGCAACAGGCATGGCTGGGAACATCAGATCCACGGATCCTGGACCGACGTATCGGGCTGAGTTGTGGGCAATGCTGCAACAGGCTTGGCTGGGAACATCATATCCAAGGATCCTGGACTGACGTCTCGGGCGGAGTTGTGGACAATGCTGCAACAGGCATGGCTGGGAACATCAGATCCACGGATCCTGGACCGACGTATCGGGCTGAGTTGTGGGCAATGCTGCAACAGTCATGGCTGGGAACATCAGATCCACGGATCCTGGACCGACGTCTCGGATGGAGTTGTGGACAATGCTGCAACAGGCATGGCTGGGAACATCAGATCCACGGATCCTGGACCGACGTCTCGGGCGGAGTTGTGGACAATGCTGCAACAGGCATGGCTGGGAACATCAGATCCACGGATCCTGGACCGACGTCTTGGATGGAGTTGTGGACAATGCTGCAACAGGCATGGCTGGGAACATCATATCCAAGGATCCTGGACTGACGTCTCGGGCGGAGTTGTGGACAATGCTGCAACAGTCATGGCTGGGAACATCAGATCCACGGATCCTGGACCGACGTCTCGGGCAGAGTTGTGGGCAATGCTGCAACAATCATGGCTGGGAACATCAGATCCACGGATCCTGGACCGACGTCTCGGATGGAGTTGTGGACAATGCTGCAACAGGCATGGCTGGGAACATCAGATCCACGGATCCTGGACCGACGTCTCGGGCGGAGTTGTGGACAATGCTGCAACAGTCATGGCTGGTAACATCAGATCCATTGATCCTAGACCGACGCCTCGGGTGGAGTTGTGGACAATGCTGCAACAGGCATGGCTGGGAACATCAGATCCACGGATCCTGGACCGACGTCTCGGGCGGGGTTGTGGACAATGCTGCAACAGGCATGGCTGGGAACATCAGATCCATGGATCCTGGACCGACGTCTCGGGCGGGGTTGTGGACAATGCTGCAACAGGCATGGCTGGGAACATCATATCCAAGGATCCTGGACTGACGTCTCGGGCGGAGTTGTGGACAATGCTGCAACAGGCATGGCTGGGAACATCAGATCCACGGATCCTGGACCGACGTCTCGGGCTGAGTTGTGGGCAATGCTGCAACAGTCATGGCTGGGAACATCAGATCCACGGATCCTGGACCAACGTCTCGGGCAGAGTTGTGGGCAATGCTGCAACAGTCATGGCTGGGAACATCAGATCCACGGATCCTGGACCGACGTCTCGGATGGAGTTGTGGACAATGCTGCAACAGGCATGGCTGGGAACATCAGATCCACGGATCCTGGACCGACGTCTCGGGCGGAGTTGTGGACAATGCTGCAACAGGCATGGCTGGGAACATCATATCCAAGGATCCTGGACTGACGTCTCGGGCGGAGTTGTGGACAATGCTGCAACAGTCATGGCTGGGAACATCAGATCCACGGATCCTGGACCGACGTCTCGGATGGAGTTGTGGACAATGCTGCAACAGGCATGGCTGGGAACATCAGATCCACGGATCCTGGACCGACGTCTCGGGCGGAGTTGTGGACAATGCTGCAACAGGCATGGCTGGGAACATCAGATCCACGGATCCTGGACCGACATCTCGGGCGGAGTTGTGGACAATGCTGCAACAGTCATGGCTGGTAACATCAGATCCATTGATCCTGGACCGACGCCTTGGGTGGAGTTGTGGACAATGCTGCAACAGGCATGGCTGGGAACATCAGATCCACGGATCCTGGACCGACGTCTTGGATGGAGTTGTGGACAATGCTGCAACAGGCATGGCTGGGAACATCATATCCAAGGATCCTGGACTGACGTCTCGGGCGGAGTTGTGGACAATGCTGCAACAGGCATGGCTGGGAACATCAGATCCACGGATCCTGGACCGACGTATCGGGCTGAGTTGTGGGCAATGCTGCAACAGTCATGGCTGGGAACATCAGATCCACGGATTCTGGACCGACGTCTCGGATGGAGTTGTGGACAATGCTGCAACAGGCATGGCTGGGAACATCAGATCCACGGATCCTGGACCGACGTCTCGGGCGGAGTTGTGGACAATGCTGCAACAGGCATGGCTGGGAACATCAGATCCACGGATCCTGGACCGACGTCTTGGATGGAGTTGTGGACAATGCTGCAACAGGCATGGCTGGGAACATCATATCCAAGGATCCTGGACTGACGTCTCGGGCGGAGTTGTGGAGTGGACAATGCTGCAACAGTCATGGCTGGGAACATCAGATCCACGGATCCTGGACCGACGTCTCGGGCAGAGTTTTTTTTTTTTTTTTTTTTTGATTGGAGGTTTAACGACCACCGTGAGCAACTCAACGGGCTATAAGTAGTCGCCCGTCCCTAATTTAGGGTCACTGGTTCCAGGGAAGGGAGAGAGCCAGTGCCGTAAGACACACACAACATCCATGCCTGACCGGGATTCGAACCCGGACCCCTTACGGACGAATGATCATAGGCCAACGCCTTAGACCACTGCGCCACCGGGGCGGCTCGGGCAGAGTTGTGGGCAATGCTGCAACAATCATGGCTGGGAACATCAGATCCACGGATCCTGGACCGACGTCTCGGATGGAGTTGTGGACAATGCTGCAACAGGAATGGCTGGGAACATCAGATCCACGGATCCTGGACCGACGTCTCGGGCGGAGTTGTGGATAATGCTGCAACAGTCATGGCTGGTAACATCAGATCCATTGATCCTAGACCGACGCCTCGGGTGGAGTTGTGGACAATGCTGCAACAGGCATGGCTGGGAACATCAGATCCACGGATCCTGGACCGACGTCTCGGATGGAGTTGTGGACAATGCTGCAACAGGCATGGCTGGGAACATCAGATCCACGGATCCTGGACCGACGTCTCGGGCGGAGTTATGGACAATGCTGCAACAGTCATGGCTGGGAACATCAGATCCATGGATCCCGAACCGACGTCTCGGATGGAGTTGTGGACAATGCTGCAACAGTCATGGCTGGGAAAATCAGATCCATGGATCCTGGACCGACGTCTCGGGCGGGGTTGTGGACAATGCTGCAACAGGCATGGCTGGGAACATCAGATCCATGGATCCTGGACCGACGTCTCGGGCAGAGGTGTGGACAATGCTGCAACAGGCATGGCTGGGAACATCAGATCCATGGATCCTGGACCGACGTCTCGGGCGGAGTTGTGGACAATTCTGTGACAGGCATGACTCTCATTACTTCCGGAAACCCTCCGGCTTCTAGTGGAGTCTATATCTAGGCGTGTAGAGACTTATTCACTCTAGAGAAGATCAACACGCTGTTAGCTAGAACATCAGTGTTTTCCATTGAGTGTTACAAAAGATGAATCAGTAGAATATTTAATTTCCCCACAGTGAAGGAAAACAAAATCGTGATAACCAAAACTCTCCACCCCTACACACACCTTCAGGGATCTAGGCGTACCGATGTCGACCCGATTGGAAGTAGTGATCATGGCGAAATGCAGCTCAGCGCTTTGTTTTTTTAGGTAGTCATGAGTGTGTGTTATAGTTCAAAAGACACACTGTATTAGAAAACCTACTTTTCTTGTTCGAGGAAGTATAAATTTTAGAATGCGTTCCTCTGACCAACGACGATTTCAACAAGAGTCAAGAAGCTTCCAGCAAAGAGCATGAGTCCCAAGAAACAGATCGAAGACCACAGCACGTGAAGAATAAAAGCAGCACTGAACAGCGACTGACGAAATTCTGCTGGCCGGCGTTTGCAGCTTTTTCCTATCTTGGGAGATATCGTGGAAGACGGCAAGAAACTGGATTCGCTGTCTGAAATGAGAAACATACACAGTATATACGGGAATTGTACATAGAATTATATTTACACAAACATGAATTAAATACATAAGGTTGTCTAAATCTCTTTTCCAGCTCCACGTGAAGAATGAAAGTAGTATGGGACAATGTCTGGCAGGACGTGCTGCAGCGTTAAATCGTCTGCCCCACGTTCTCTATTTGGGAAAGGTCTGCGGATAGCTCAGACCAGGCCAGCACATGGACATCTTGTAGACACTGCTTGTTGATGTTCTCAGAGTGCGGGCGAGCGTTATGTTCTTGAAACTGGGCATCAGGGATAACACGGGAATACGGCAACAAAACGAATCGCAGTACCTCATCCATGCATCGTGGTGCCTCGTGATCTCATTGTACTTACGGTTTGAACGGTCGTTGAAGCTGATAGCGCCAGACACCACGACACTAGAATGAGGAGCCGTATCCTGCTCATGATTGTCAGCATGATCCTTCCTTCCTGTGATACGTCATCTCCATATACTCTTAATCTGCGATCGTTGGCGCTGAGAGAGAAGCGAGATTCGTCGATGAATATGACATTCGTCCCGCCATGCATTTCTAGTACGGCACCACTGAGATCTTGTCCAACAATGTGTTGTGGTGGGTTGCGGATAAAAGGACAAAACGCCGAGCCGTTTTGGTCATATCTCCCGTACTTATCACGTTTTTGGTTTAAAACTGCAATCATTCACATAACATTACTGTCGACATACGTATATCCACCAATTAGCATGGCGCTCCGATAAATAGCTCCTGGTGTAGCAGTGTATTTCTAAATTTCTCTAATGTCGTGGCCTCGTACTTTCTAGACGGCCTAGCACATCCTCACCAATTAGCATGGCACTACGACAAATACGTCTTGGTGTAGCATTTTCTAAGTCGAAGAGTTTATATACAGGGGTCTGACAGAATAATGTGAACACCTACGAAAAGAAGGCTTTTACGTAGCTAATCGGGTGCGGGGCCACCTTTGGCATTCAAAATCGTCTGAATCCTCCTTGGAATGGGCGCATACAGATCTTCGATGGTGGTTAGTGGTATGTTATACCATTCTTCATGCAGAAACTGCTCTTGATCCTTGAGAGATGCAAGAGGAGAATAACGGGATCTTACTCCCTTTCCGAACACAGACCACAGTGGCTCGATGATGTTTATGTCTGGTGATTGGGGAAGCCCAGGAAGGTGTTGAAGTTCGTCCTCATGTTCCTCAAATCATGATTGGACATTCCGAGCTCTGTGAATTGGGGCCTTATCATCTTGATAGATGGCATCCCCCTGCATGAAACTATTCCTGAGCCATTGGATGGACTTGGCCGGCCAAAATGGTTTCATACGCCCTACTAGTCATCCGTTCTTTCAAGGTGAACAGGGGACCGGCTGAAAACCACGATATGACCGTCCAGAGTATAACAGAACCATCACCAAGCTGCACTGTCGGCAGCAGCTAGTCTGGGTTGTATTCTTCTGAGGGTGTTCTCCACACGTAAACACGTCGTGCGATGGGGAATAGTGTGAATGTGGATTCATGCGACCATATTACCCTCTTTCATGCATCAGAAGTCCGCGTGGTATGCTCCTGGCACCACTGCTGTCGCTGTTGTATAAAGCTGAACCACGTGGTATGCTCCTGGCACCACTGCTGTCGCTGTTGTATAAAAGCTGAACAACGTGGTGTGCTCCTGGAACCACTGCTGTCGATGTTGTATAAAAGCTGAACAACGTGGTGTGCTCCTGGAACCACTGCTGTCGCTGTTGTATAAAAGCTGAACAACGCGGTGTGCTCCTGGAACCACTGCTGTCGCTGTTGTATAAACGCTGAACAACGTGGTGTGCTCCTGGAACCACTGCTGTCGCTGTTGCATAAAAGCTGAACCACGTGGTGTGCTCCTGGAACCACTGCTGTCGCTGTTGTATAAAAGCTGAACCACGTGGCGTGCTCCTGGAACCACTGATGTCGCTGTTGTACAAAAGCTGAACCACGTGGTTGCTCCTGGCACCACTTCTGTCGCTGTTGTATAAAAACTGGACCACGTGGTATGCTCCTGGCACCACTGCAGTCGCTGTTGTATAAAAGCTGAACCACGTGGTGTGCTCCTGGAACCACTGCTGTCGCTGTTGCATAAAAGCTGAACCACGTGGTGTGTTCCTGGAACCACTGCTGTCGCTGTTGTATAAAAGCTGAACCACGTGGCGTGCTCCTGGAACCACTGCTGTCGCTGTTGTATAAAAGCTGAACCACGTGGCGTGCTCCTGGAACCACTGCTGTCGCTGTTGTATAAAAGCTGAACCACGTGGCGTGCTCCTGGCACCACTGCTGTCGCTGTTGTATAAAAGCGGAACCACGTGGTATGCTCCTGGCACCACTGCTGTCGCTGTTGTATAAAAGCGGAACCACGTGGTATGCTCCTGGCACCACTGCAGTCGCTGTTGTATAAAAGCTGAACCACGTGGTGTGCTCCTGGAACCACTGATGTCGCTGTTGTACAAAAGCTGAACCACGTGGTTGCTCCTGGCACCACTTCTGTCGCTGTTGTATAAAAACCGGACCACGTGGTATGCTCCTGGCACCACTGCAGTCGCTGTTGTATAAAAGCTGAACCACGTGGTGTGCTCCTGGAACCACTGCTGTCGCTGTTGTATAAAAGCTGAACAACGTGGTGTGCTCCTGGAACCACTGCTGTCGCTGTTGTATAAAAGCGGAACCACGTGGTATGCTCCTGGCACCACTGCTGTCGCTGTTGTATAAAAGCGGAACCACGTGGTATGCTCCTGGCACCACTGCTGTCGGTGTTGTATAAAAGCGGAACCACGTGGTATGCTCCTGGCGCCACTGCTGTCGCTGTTGTGCAATCACCCGGGTCACCAGAGGTTTCGCAATAGCAGCTCAGCCATGCATATCTTGTTTATTGAATTCCCTGCACACTGTTTTCATTGATACTGGGGTCTGGAGATACAAATTGAGCTCCTCACTAATTTTCGGCACCGTGGTCTTCTTATTACAGGTAACAATCTCTTTAATGCTCTCCTGTCTCCATCAGTTAAGGTCTCTTTCTGGCCGCTCTTGTCTTTCGCAGACGAAGTTTTGCCACGAAGACAGTATGCTGTCATGACGCTAGAAACAGTAGCTCTCGATACTCCCATTACCCTGGCAACTGTTGTCACGGAGGCATCAACTAGCCAGCCACCAACAATTATCCTCTTTCGAAGTCCGTTAGGCCGCTCAATTCGTCGTTACCCTGAAAGAAATTTTGCAACAAGGCACTCCAAATGCACTTAAACCGGACCTTGAGGTTTTAAACATGGCTATTACAACCAAAAACTGGTGGATACCTTTAAGTATTACAAAGTACGCAGTTGCACTAAAAGTCACGTCTCTCGGCGTGGTGTTCACATTATTCTGTCCAACCCCTGTATGTAAATGCGAAAACTTAGTTTGCATTAGTGCTCAAAACCCATGGGCCATGATTTGGAAGCCCAAAATACACGCAGTATAAGAAGCTATGTTTATTGGGTTCTTAAATAGAGTGTGAATTTTTCCCACGAAAGTACAGAGCTACGAAGTATGGAGCATGGATAGGATATAATCGTGATGAAATTGCAAGAAATAACATTGATGAAATTAGACAGCAACTGTAAAAAATAGTGATGAAAGCGAAAAACAACGATCACAATCAGTTATGAGAAATGATACTGAGAAACTTTGCAGCAACGACGTGAGGCAACAGCAAAACGTGAAATAATAGGAACAAAAGTGGAGATCGACGTGCGTGTGCAAGTGGGAATTCAACAGTGGGAAACAGTAGCGGTAAACGTGAGACCTCTGCAGCAAACAGCGATGACTAAAGTGAAGGACTTCGCTGGGAAATTTTCTGTTTTCCTGGCAAATGATTGGCAAGAACGTATGCTATCGGCTTGTATTAACACCTATTTTTAAATATTGGGATGTCCGGGAAAAAAAAACGGCGTTTTTCGTGCAACAGTTTCACTTACCCAGAACCTCGGAAAATTCGAAGCAAAATTTCACAGTACATGCCATCATGTTTAATAGTTTGAATCTATCTGTTTGCTAGTTGTTCAATTCCTGCACAATGCAAAGCTTTCGGTTTAGAGACAAAGTACTCTTGCCACTCGCGTTCGACATCGTCCAAAGTAGTCAATAGCTTGCCATGAAGGATATGCTCCATCGCCCGAAACAAGTGGCAGTCTGTAGGGTATAGAGGTCGTGGTTGTATGCTAGATGAGGCAACAGCTCGATTCCATGCAGTTCTTGAAGTCTAACTTGGGTCCGATTAGCGGTATGAGGTTTTGCATCGTCTTGTTGCAGCAGTGCTCGCTTTTGGTTGACTAAGGCAGGATATTTCCGCTGAAGTTTGTTATACATCCTGTCCGATTTTTTGAAAATACAGTTCACTTAACTGACCGACCATTTAAAATAAGCTCAAAGTGGATTACACCTTCATAATTCCACCAAACACACAGCATGAACTTTTTCTGAAAACGACCGCAGCTTTGGGCAATACAGGAAGATGGTTCACCTCTATTCAACCATTTGTGACGTGCCTGCCCGTCACAAATGGTTGAATAGAGGTGAACCATTATACGCACACGACATAAAGGCAGATAGCAGCGAGAACGAACGTCTGCGTAGCTCAGTTAGTAGAGCGACTTGTTCCGGAATAAGTGGACTCGGGTTCGATCCCCGGCGTGGACCAAAAATGACGGGGAAATTCACTTCGTTATAATGGCGCCCGAACTTCCCGGAAGACCCGGCCGTTAAAGATCTCGCCATGGTGTGATGTTCTTTCCACACCGCTAGATAGGGAAAATAAGAGAATCCCTTCTTCAGCACTTGGAAAAATAAATGTGTGTGACGTTGCATTCCACACACCAGATTGACTGGGAGTTCTCAAGTTCACGTTCTACAACAGTGGACGGCTGCCTGCAACGATTCATGGTCACGGCTGACCCGTGGGCCATTCCCCCGGCCCTCTTTCCGGGGGTGTGTGTGTGACGTTCCTGCCCCGCAGGACGCACACGACATAAAGGCAGATAGCAGCGAGAACGAACGTCTGCGTAGCTCAGTTGGTAGAGCGACTTGCTCCGGAATAAGTGGACTCGGGTTCGATCCCCGGCGTTGGCCAAAAATGAAGGAGAAATTCACTTCGTTATACATTGTTGCGAAGAATCTGGATTACTCAGATACAGGGTGCGGCAGCGTTCATAGTGTAATTTGCCGCGTCTCGTACAATGACGTCATGTATCAATGCGCGGCCGATGACGTGGCATTTTTATGTCAATGAGCTGCCATTTCGTTTCGACATGGCGAGCTGGACGGCTGAACATCATGCTTTCGCTGCTGAAACTTATTTCAAGAAAAACGATTCTATAGTTGTCGCACAACGTCTATTCAGGCGACATTTCAAAGTGCGACGTCATGGGAATGTGCCAGTTGGTCGCACCATCACAAGGTGGGTAAGTTCCTTTGGGTTAACAGCATCGGCTTGTAATCGTAAACCAATAGGTAGCGAAAGGACTGCGCGGACACCGGAAATGATTGAAAGTGTTCGTGCTGCAATCTTGCGTAGCCCTAAAAGATCTGCTCGGCAACAATCTACAGCTTTGCCCATTTCCGATCGTTCATTCGGGAGAATATTGCATGAGGATCTCAGTTTTCACCCCCTTGTAAGCTACAAATTGTGCAGGAAATCAAGTCTCAAGATTTGGTTGCACGCAAAAATCTTCGGCCAAGGGATGTCACCATAACAGTTTTATTATGGTGATATCCCTTGGACGGCCCGGTCCCCCGATCTAACATGTGCTGATTTTTTCTTATAGAGGTACCTGAAGAAAGAAGTCTTCCAAACACGTTGTGCCACCATATTGGAATTGAAGGGCCGTACCAGAGCTGCCGTTACCAATATCCCTGGCGATATGTTACGACGAGTAATGGACTCCTTCCAACGCCGCTTAGAAGAATGTTTGGTGCAGATGAGCCGCCATTGGACAGGGGTCATATTCAAACATTGATTGATCAATGGCATTCTTGTAACTACAATTTGACATAGAGAGTAATAAATAAAAAACATTTGTTCGCTTACGGTGCGATTTTATTAATACGCTATCAACGCTGCCGTACCCTATATATTAACTTTTCATTCCCTGTAACTACTCGTTTGATATGAGGAACCTCACGGCATCTTCTGTAAACCTTTTCGATCTTGTGAAGGTGCTCAGCGATGATAGATTTAGAAACTCCCAGTTATTCTGACAACTTGCGAGTGTTTGTTCGTAGACTGTCTTCCACAGGAGCTTGCAAGGGGTCCGAATAAGCAGCAGATTGCCTATCCGAATCTTGCTTTCTGTTCAACCTCAAGTCACAAGCCAGAAATTTCTTGAACAATGCATTCGCTGTCCGAGTAACCTTCAGGCCTTCATCTTCAACTTCGTTAACTTTTCGGATTGATTCAACAGCTTTAAACTCCTATTTCCAGTAGGGTCACAATAGAACCAATATTTAAAACTCTGTAGCCATTACAATTGACCTCGGTACAAGTTCAACAAGCCTCGTTTGATTTCTCACAGTACGCGCTTTCAATGGTCTGCAACACAGGAGAACTGACCCACAGAAAGTATGCATATTTAAGTAGTACAACTGTCGCATGCAAGGATGCTATTTTTTGTTTTTCTGGATACCATTATATAACATGCAACGGCCGTTCTATAAAAACTGAGAGTAAAAATCACACAAAATGAAGAAATATAGGTACAGCAAAATATATGTTATTCTTTCGCAAAGTATCTTCCCTCGGATGAGATGCAACGGTCCGATTGTTCAGTCCACTTTTCAAAGCATGTGGCGAAGGCATTTTGTGGAAGCTGCTTTAGCGACCCCTGTACAGCTTCAATAACGTCAGCATCTGTTTTGAATGTTGCACCACGGAACTTCTTCATTATCGGAAACAACCTGAGATCGCATGGGGCACGGTCAGGACTGTAGGCAGGCTGTGGCATGATTTCAAACTGCATTTCGTAAGAAACTGTTTAACACAAGCAGCCACATGTGGGCGGGCGTTACCATGGTGACGGGTCCACTTGCCCACCAGTTCCGGTCGCTTAATCGATATGTGTCGTCGCAGACGCTTCAAGACTGAAATGTAATTCTCAGCATTGACAGTAATTTGTTGAGGAACTGTATGCTGGTAGACTACACTTTTATGCTAAAAAATTATCGTCATCACCTTCACAGATGATTTGGTTTGGCGGACTTTTTCGGAGAAGGCGAGCATGTTTGTTTCCAGACATTCGTTGCGCGCTTCGTGAGGGAGTCGAAATAGTGGACTCATGTTTCATCGGCAGTTATTACTGTTTAGAAAGTTTGGACCCTTTGCAATAATTTGTTTCCACTCATGACACACCTGAACTCTGGCTTACAATTGTTCTCTCGTCATGGGATGAGGTACCCACCCAGAACACACACGATGCAGCAGTAATTTGTCACGATGCAGCAGTAATTTGTCGCGAATGGGATGCAGCAGTAATTTGTCGCGAATGCGATGCAGCAGTAATTTGTCGCGAATGCGATGCAGCACTAATTTGTCGCGAATGGGATGCAGCACTAATATGTCGCGAATGGGATGCAGCAGTAATTTGCCGCGCATGTGATGCAGCCGTAATTTGTCGCGAATGCGATGCAGCAGTAATTTGCCGCGAATGCGATGCAGCAGTAATTTGTCGCGAATGGGATGCAGCACTAATCTGTCGCGAATGGGATGCAGCAGTAATTTGCCGCGCATGTGATGCAGCCGTAATTTGCCGCGAATGGGATGCAGCAGTAATTTGCCGCGAATGCGATGCAGCAGTAATTTGTCGCGAATGCGATGCAGCAGTAATTTGCCGCGAATGGGATGCAGCAGTAATTTGTCGCGAATGCGATGCAGCAGTAATTTGTCGCGAATGCGATGCAGCACTAATTTGTCGCGAATGCGATGCAGCACTAATTTGTCGCGAATGGGATGCAGCACTAATCTGTCGCGAATGGGATGCAGCAGTAATTTGCCGCGCATGTGATGCAGCCGTAATTTGTCGCGAATGTGATGCAGCAGTAATTTGCCGCGAATGCGATGCAGCAGTAATTTGTCGCGAATGCGATGCAGCAGTAATTTGCCGCGAATGCGATGCAACAGTAATTTGTCGCGAATGGGATGCAGCACTAATCTGTCGCGAATGGGATGCAGCAGTAATTTGCCGCGCATGTGATGCAGCCGTAATTTGCCGCGAATGGGATGCAGCAGTAATTTGCCGCGAATGCGATGCAGCAGTAATTTGTCGCGAATGCGATGCAGCAGTAATTTGTCGCGAATGCGATGCAGCAGTAATTTGCCGCGAATGGGATGCAGCAGTAATTTGTCGCGAATGCGATGCAGCAGTAATTTGTCGCGAATGCGATGCAGCACTAATTTGTCGCGAATGGGATGCAGCACTAATCTGTCGCGAATGGGATGCAGCAGTAATTTGCCGCGCATGTGATGCAGCCGTAATTTGTCGCGAATGTGATGCAGCAGTAATTTGCCGCGAATGCGATGCAGCAGTAATTTGTCGCGAATGCGATGCAGCAGTAATTTTCCGCGAATGCGATGCAGCAGTAATTTGTCGCGAATGGGATGCAGCACTAATCTGTCGCGAATGTGATGCAGCAGTAATTTGCCGCGAATGCGATGCAGCCGTAATTTGTCGCGAATGTGATGCAGCAGTAATTTGCCGCGAATGCGATGCAGCAGTAATTTGTCGCGAATGCGATGCAGCAGTAATTTGCCGCGAATGGGATGCAGCAGTAATTTGTCGCGAATGCGATGCAGCAGTAATTTGTCGCGAATGCGATGCAGCACTAATTTGTCGCGAATGGGATGCAGCACTAATCTGTCGCGAATGGGATGCAGCAGTAATTTGCCGCGCATGTGATGCAGCAGTAATTTGCCGCGAATGCGATGCAGCAGTAATTTGTCGCGAATGCGATGCAGCAGTAATTTGCCGCGAATGCGATGCAGCAGTAATTTGTCGCGAATGCGATGCAGCAGTAATTTGTCGCGAATGCGATGCAGAAGTAATTTGTCGCGAATGTGATGCAGCAGTAATTTGTCGCGAATGCGATGCAGCAGTAATTTGTCGCGAATGTGATGCAGCCGTAATTTGTCGCGAATGTGATGCAGCAGTAATTTGTCACGATGCAGCAGTAATTTGTCACGATGCAGCAGTAATTTGTCACGATGCAGCAGTAATTTGTCACGATGCAGCAGTAATTTGTCACGATGCAGCAGTAATTTATAAAATGCGTAATGCCGACGTTTTTGAAATATTAGTTGACGACGCTATATCTTCATATGTCATTCGTCGATCAGGTTTGCCCAAACAGCGTTAACAATACGCTCCGTAACACTTTCAGGTCGACTAGGTCTAGGAGCGAGTTCTGCCGACAAACACACCATTTTGAAATCATGGTGCCATCTAAAAATCGTTGACTCACCCAAACATTTACCTTTTTAAGCTTTTTCCATTGGATAAACTGTTTCTGGAGCCATTTCATCGAAACGATAGCAAAATTTCATCGTACAACGCATTTCACTTCTTAATTCTGAATCACTCATCTCCATATCTGTATGGCAAAATGCAGACGTATCTAAAACAATAGCGCGATAAAAAATATCAGAATCGTCTAATAACTGTTGCCATAGAAACTTCCTTAATTCAGTTAATCGTCTGCGTGCTTAGTTTTCTTCTTTGCACTTGTGCCAACTCAAAAAAGAAATGCTCTAGTTTTTATGGAACGGCCCTTGTACATATATAGTCAACAGAAGTTATCATAAAATGATATTTTTAAATATAACTTACCAATGTTTTTTTCTCTCGTAGAAATAAAAAACTTAGCAAGTTGATCTTCAAAACATTGGGATTCACAGTGCTGGTGGCACTGATAGCAAACATCTATTCCTTGGATATAATGGTCATCTTCATCAGGTTCGATTGTATCTTCAGGTAATAAAAACATCGTTGGGAGCAACATAAGTCCTGATAGTCCCGACCACAAGCAGAACAACGTTTTAATACGAAATCCGTTACTAACCCCATACTGCAAGCAAGAGAAAAAAAGATAAATTCAATGGTCGGCAATTTATGCATAAGTAAAATACTAATAATTCCAATTACTTGATATTTTGCTATAAATGAGAATTCGCAGAATCACAGTGCAAAAATATCTTAAGGTTCAGAATTTTGAAAACCAGCGTGTGACGAAATGGAAATGTCTTAAAGTTAACAGAATATTGGCGTGTGAACACTGTTAAAAATTGATACTTCGAAATAAGCAAAATGTATTCGTTTTTGAGTACACCCTGGGCTTATAATAGCTAAGAATGCTTGTGTCTCATTTTTGGAAAAGACACGTACTCATTTTTGAGTACATACAGGGAATCAGTTCTGAGTATATCTTGTATTTCTAATATGAAATATATGTACTCATTTTTGAGTACATATATTTCAAATATACACTGCTGGCCACCCAAAATGCAACACCAAGAAGGAAGCCTCCGATTGGCCTGAAATTCGCAGCATGCGTCGCCAGCGAGAGGACATGCAAACGATTAGCATTGAAGGGCATATGCAATTCATGTGCGTCCTGCACGCCACCGAGAAGCACTATAAAAAAAGGCGCACAGAAGGCGGGGTGTAAGTTGTGGAAGTGTGTTGTGCTGCCGGACCTGTGCGTAGGAAGCTTCCTGATGCCTCGTCGCAGAATACGGCAGTCATTCCAGCACGTTTCGGAGTTCGACAGAGGACGAATAGTGGCTTATCGCGACAGCGGTTTATCGTACTTAGACTTCGGCGCCCGTGTGGGACGACATCCAGCCACAGTGAGGCGAGTATGGATTTGGTGGGTGCAGGAGGGACAGACGGACGGACCGACGTGAGCGATTGCCGCAGCCGCGACACACCACCGAACGAGAGGACCGGCATGTTGTGCGGCGGGCATTGACGGTTCGCACCGCCACGAACGTTAGCGCAGGAATTAGGGTGTGTTGGGAAACAACCTGTGCAGCATGTACCGTTCGACGTCGTCTGCAGGAGCGGGGACTTGTCGCACGGCGCCCATTGCTCCGATTACCATTGACTTCACACCACCGGCGAGTGCGGTGGCAGTGGGCTATTGAACGCCGCACATGAACTACGGAATGGTACGACTTTGTCTTCTCCGACGAATCCCACTTCTGCCTGCAACACCACGATGGTCGTGTCCGCGTGTGGCGGCACCGCGGCGAGAGGCTGTAGGACGCCTGCATTATGCATCGCCATACCGGTTCGTCGCCTGGCGTTATGTTTTGGGGCGCATTTGGTTATGACACCCGCACCCCTCTGGTACGCATCGCCGGTACACTCAACAGCCACCACTACATCTCAGACGTTTTGGAGCCTGTAGTCCTCCCTTACCTGCATGACCTGCCAGCGGCCACGTTTCAACAGGACAATGCGTGACCGCACGTGGCACGCATCGTGCGACAATTCTTCACGGCCCACCAGGTGTCACTGCTGCCGTGGCCCGCCTGATCTCCCGATATGTCGCCCATCGAACACGTCTGATCGCTGATCGGCAACAGAGTGGCCCGGCAAGCACCACCCGCGGCTACACCTGATGAACTGTGGCAATGTGTGGAAGCAGCCTGGACCGACATACTCCAAGCCCACATCCAAAGCCTCTTTCGTTCGATGCCGCGGCGTGTAACGGCCGTTATTGCCAGCCATGGGGGCCATACGAACTATTGGTGTCTGCGTGTTCCGCAAGTCGCACGGGCCTGTAAGTTCAATCGTTTCATCTTTGTAACTGTTGTTATGTGTCCAGTAAATCTGGCTTTGCTATCTCGTGTCCTTCTTGGTGTTGCATTTTGGGTGGCCAGCAGTGTATGTAATAAAAATCCATGTATTTTAAATATATGTGCTCTAACTTCATTCGGTTTCTGTGCCCTTTTGGGCAGGGCACAGATTCTGAAGGAAGTTCGAGCGACTCCGACAGGATAGCTTGTAAGTGAGAGAGAGCACACTAGGTGGCGCCACTGTAAAAGCGTACGATTTTGCACATAGAAGGACGAGAGAAGTTAGGCAGGGCTTAGGAACTTTAACCGGGGATTCCTACCAGGGGCCCGTCACTTTACGTGCTTGTGCGATGCACGGCGGATATTCAGCGATTGTTAGAAATTCTCACTACCAGGATAGGTTTGAACCTGGGGTCCCTCCATCAGTAGTCTGAAGCTCTAACCACTAAGCCATTCGAGGCTCGATTTCAAAATTTGGAATACGCGTGCTTCATACATACTCATTTATTCATAGCATCAACTAGAAGTATATTATTCAATGGCACATCTGGTATAATAGATGTACTCTTTGTCACACGCTGCGCAAATGGGCAGCACAATTTTATGACAAATGTAGTGATGAAGCGACAATATATTATTTATCAGATTGACACAAATACAAGGTGATTCAGAACTCATGGAACAAACTTTAAGGGGAGGTAGAGCACACTGCAACAAACATTTTTTGTATAGGAATGCATATAAGCAAGTGACGCGTTGAGGCACAAACTCAAGAAATTCCCAGCGACGATTTTTACAAACGAAGGAGTTTTGAATGTGCACAGTTATCATGTGTGGGCAACCTCTAACCCAGACGCTACACGTCCACATGCGTACCAAGAACGATTCTCTGTGAATGTGTGAGCGGGTATTGTGAACGACTTCCTGCTGGACCCATATCTACTACCAACGCGACTCGATGGCAGATGTTTTCGTATTTTTCTGGAAGAGGTTTTACCAGAATTGCTTCAAGATGTACCACTGGCCGTCCGACAAGGACTGTGGTTTCAGCATGATGGGGCGCTAGCCCATTTCAGCATTAATGTGCGCAATTACCTGGATGCCACTTTTGGGGCGCGATGGATTGACCGTGGTGGACCAGTTCGTTGGCCACCTCGATCGCCCGATTTATGGAGCCTCGATTACTTCTTCTGGGGGCATCTGGAGGCCCTCGTTTACGAGACTCCAGTTGACTCTGTTGAGGAGCTCGTTTACGAGACTCCAGTTGACTCTGTTGAGGAGCTCGTTTACGAGACTCCAGTTGACTCTGTTGAGGAGCTCGTTTACGAGACTCCAGTTGACTCTGTTGAGGAGCTCGTTTACGAGACTCCAGTTGACTCTGTTGAGGAGCTCGTTTACGAGACTCCAGTTGACTCTGTTGAGGAGCTCGTTTACGAGACTCCAGTTGACTCTGTTGAGGAGCTCGTTTACGAGACTCCAGTTGACTCTGTTGAGGAGCTCGTTTACGAGACTCCAGTTGACTCTGTTGAGGAGCTCGTTTACGAGACTCCATTTGACTCTGTTGAGGAGCTCGTTTACGAGACTCCAGTTGACTCTGTTGAGGAGCTCGTTTACGAGACTCCAGTTGACTCTGTTGAGGAGCTCGTTTACGAGACTCCAGTTGACTCTGTTGAGGAGCTCGTTTACCAGACTCCAGTGGACTCTGTTGAGGAGCTCGTTTACGAGACTCCAGTGGACTCTGTTGAGGAGCTCGTTTACGAGACTCCAGTGGACTCTGTTGAGGAGCTCGTTTACGAGACTCCAGTGGACTCTGTTGAGGAGCTCGTTTACGAGACTCCAGTGGACTCTGTTGAGGAGCTCGTTTACGAGACTCCAGTGGACTCTGTTGAGGAGCTCGTTTACGAGACTCCAGTGGACTCTGTTGAGGAGCTCGTTTACGAGACTCCAGTGGACTCTGTTGAGGAGCTCGTTTACGAGACTCCAGTGGACTCTGTTGAGGAGCTCGTTTACGAGACTCCAGTGGACTCTGTTGAGGAGCTCGTTTACGAGACTCCAGTGGACTCTGTTGAGGAGCTCGCTTACGAGACTCCAGTGGACTCTGTTGAGGAGCTCGCTTACGAGACTCCAGTGGACTCTGTTGAGGAGCTCGCTTACGAGACTCCAGTGGACTCTGTTGAGGAGCTCGCTTACGAGACTCCAGTGGACTCTGTTGAGGAGCTCGTTTACGAGACTCCAGTGGACTCTGTTGAGGAGCTCGCTTACGAGACTCCAGTGGACTCTGTTGAGGAGCTCGCTTACGAGACTCCAGTGGACTCTGTTGAGGAGCTCGCTTACGAGACTCCAGTGGACTCTGTTGAGGAGCTCGTTTACGAGACTCCAGTGGACTCTGTTGAGGAGCTCGTTTACGAGACTCCAGTGGACTCTGTTGAGGAGCTCGTTTACGAGACTCCAGTGGACTCTGTTGAGGAGCTCGTTTACGAGACTCCAGTGGACTCTGTTGAGGAGCTCGTTTACGAGACTCCAGTTGACTCTGTTGAGGAGCTCGTTTACGAGACTCCAGTGGACTCTGTAGAGGAGCTCGTTTACGAGACTCCAGTGGACTCTGTAGAGGAGCTCGTTTACGAGACTCCAGTGGACTCTGTGGAGGAGCTCGTTTACGAGACTCCAGTGGACTCTGTGGAGGAGCTCGTTTACGAGACTCCAGTGGACTCTGTGGAGGAGCTCGTTTACGAGACTCCAGTGGACTCTGTGGAGGAGCTCGTTTACGAGACTCCAGTTGACTCTGTTGAGGAGCTCGTTTACGAGACTCCAGTTGACTCTGTTGAGGACCTCGTCGCTCGAATATCCGTTGCGGCTGCACGTGTGCGAGAAATACCTGGCATCTTTGAAACTGTACGCCAATCACTCCGTCGACGCGGCCACGCATGTTAGTGGACGCAATTTTGAGCAATTATTGTAAGCATTGTTGTAGAGAAGCACTTGTCAACCATGGTGTAAGTAAACAATTTATGTTTCATGTCTATTTCTTGTGTTTGTGCCTCAACACGTCACTTGCGCCCATACATTCCTATACAAAAAATGTTTGTTGCAGTGTGCTCTACCACCCCTTAAAGTTTGTCCCACGAGTTCTGAATCACCCTGTATAGTTAATTAAAAACGCACTCAAATATACTTTATTCATAATTAATCTTTTTTGTACAAACTATTTATGTGTGTCACTTCACACATTTATTAAACAATTTCTCTTGAAATCTATAAATATCTAAAATGAAGTACGAGATTATATTTATATTTATTGACGCAGTTATTTGTAAGTACGTATGGTTACTTATATTTGAGCATGTCATGTACTCGTCTACGAAACGATTGTACTTAAAAAAGACGAGTAGGTTCAGGTTCTCATTTTAAAGTAGATTTTCTTTTAACAGTGTACCAATCAGAAAAATGTCTCTAGTATTCCTAAATGAAAGTCAGCATTCTAGTAGAGGATACAATGCACAATTACAGTGATACTGTTGCACCAAATTTCAACATAATCTCCATTTGGATTGAGACACTTCTAGCGAGTGAGAAATTCTGTTCATCTTGGATCCGAAAAACGAATATCTTCGCTTTTGCAGCTTCTGAACTTCAGCATATTTGATGTCTTCATCGTAAGTAAAACGATGTTCCGAAAAGTGCTTCTTCAAGACTAGAAACAGATGAAAGTCAGTCGAGGCCACATCCGGATGCTACGATGGAGATGTAAAGTTTCAAATAGAAATTTTGCAGTAAGTTCCGTGTCCGTTCGGGCATTGTCGTGGAGCAGGATCCCATTGTCGTTAAGAAGATCGCGACGTTTTGTCCTGATAGAACCTCGGAATTTTTGCAATGTGGAGTAGTACGCATCGGTGCATACAATCGGCAGTGCTCTAGGAAGTCCACATGTAACAACAGGACGACTTCCAGAAGAGGATGTCTATCACTTTTCCACTAAAGAGTTGTCTCTTTAAACTCTTTAAAAACCAGAGTCGAGAAATCGTGTGTCGTTCAGAACACCACAACGCCCGAAACTATCTCTCTTTTCAGAATTTCTCCCCACCCCTTTTGGAAATTAACGAAAGAAGGATTAGCGTTCGGTCCCCACACGAAACTTCCGATCGGTAGCCTTAATGTGCACTGACCTTCAGACGTTTCCCAGGAGCGACCATTGCATTCTTTCACGGCGAAGGCATACGATGTCATGAGATAAATAACATAGCCCCGGGAAAAGCCTTTTTACTTATTTGTTTAGCGACAACAATGTTTACTTGGGGTGACAAATGAAATGAAAACCTCACCGTCCATGTACCATATTTAATAAAATATGAAAGATATTTACAGTTAAAATACCCCACTGGCACTTTCGAGGTAACATTTACCCCATCAACAGGTGGAACAGAGGCAGTGCAGTACTCCTTTATACACTGAGTGGCCACTTTATTATGACCACCTCCTCAATACTTCGTTCGGCCACCTTTTGCCTTTAATACTGCGTCGATTCTTCGTGGCATGGACTCAACGAGATGTTGATAGGTGGTTTGTGGAATCTGAGACCATGCTTGATGAATAGCACTTTCCAGCAGTGTGAGATTTTAACGTTGTGCATCCAGCTGTCTGCTGGCTCGTTCAACTTCATCCCACGAATTCTCAATGGGGTTGAGATCTGGAGATTGTGGGGGGCCACCTAAGCAAAGTAAACTCCCCTGCATGTTCCCGAAACCAATCCTGTACAATACGAGCACTATGGCAGGACGCATTACCTTGTTGAAAGTAGCCATCGCCACTGGGATAAACCATCCACATGACAGGATGCACTTGGTCCGGAACGATGTTTAGATATGACGTGCCAGTCAGACGTTGATCAACACGAATTAAAGGGCCCACAGCATGTCAGGAAAACATTCCCCAACCCATAACGTTGCCTCCACCAGCTTGAAGGGTTGTAGCAATGCAATTGGGGTCCATGCTTTCGTGCTGTTTCCGCCAAACTCTCACTCGGCCATCGGCATAGTGCAACTGTAAACGTGATTCATCGGACCACATAATTTGTTTCCAATTATCGACTGTCCAATCCTTGTTCTCCTGTGCAAACTGGAGACGTTTTCTCATGCAGTGTACGGCGAACAGTGCGTGCAGAGATAATTTGATGGGATCCTTGTTTAAGATGGTCTGTAATTTGCTGCACTGTTGCACTTCTGTTGTCTGTTATCAGTCTGGACACTCCGTTCCGCCCAAGCAGTCACTAGTCGATGACGACCACACGTTGCACGTAGAGACCCAGTTTTTTGGCTGACAGTCCAGTCTTTAAACACTTTAACAACAGCTGCTTTGGAACATTTCACGAATGCGGCGGTTTCGGTGATACTCGCTCCATGGCTCAGAGCTCTTACAATCATCTCGCGTTGAAAGTCCGTCAAATCGCATTTTTTATCCATCTCGTCACCCAAAAATCACTTCTACTACTGTCGCAAGCACTAAGCTTTCCATTTTTATACTAGCCTTTCCCTCTGGTGGCAACAGCATGCATCCATAGCTCATTTGCTTAAAACTGCCAGGTGGTCATAATAAAGTGGCCACTCAGTGTATAGTAGTGCAACGATGCATTATGGGTAAAAGTCATTAAACGTCGCATGGGTCGTGACCGTTGCCATTATAACAGTGTAACGGGTATAATTTCCGAAGTTATTAGTTTAACATATCAATACAAGGATTAGTTACAAATACAAAGTTGTGATCAATTTTATATATCGTTGGAATTGTAAATATACACTGACGGAAAAAAATCCCAACACCAAGAAGAGGTTGTGTTAGATAAACGACAGTTAGTAGGCGGTGAGAGTACATCGGTAAGATGACGTCTATGCAAATTTCGCGCTCGGCGCATACGTGTGGCGCTAGTAGCGCCCCTCGGAACATGCAAAGCAGGTTTGCTGTAAATACGCGCTGTAACGTTCGTGAGCGTTAGTTATCGTTGAAATTCGACGTAGGGTGTTGATGTTAGTCAAGAATGCCTTTAAGAAGACGAAGAAGCCATTATCAACAGCTCACGGAGTTTGAACGAGGTCTTGTAATAGGGCTACGAGAAGGTGGATTTTCTTTCCGCAATATTGCAGAACGACTTGGCAGGAATGTAGCCACTGTGCACGATTGTTGGCAGCGGTGGTCAAGGGAAGGTACTGCCTCAAGAAGACCGGGTTCCGGCCGGCCACGTGGCACTACTGAGAGGGAGAAGGCCGTGTACGGCGTATGGCAGTGGCGTATCGTACCGCGTCTGCGGCAGCAATTCGAGCTGCAGTTGCCACCACAGTGACGCAACGAACTGTTACAAATCGGTTACTTGAAGGACAGCTCCGAGCCAGACGCCCTGTAGCGTGCATTCCACTTACTCCAAACCACTACCTTTTGCGACGTCAGTGGTGTCACGCTAGAGCTCATTGGAGGACGGAGTGGAGATCTGTTGTGTTTTCTGATGAAAGCGGGTTCTGCCTGGGTGCCAGTGATGGCCGTGTGTTGGTTAGAAGGAGTCCAGGTGAGCGCCTGCAACCAACCTGTCTGCGGCCGAGACACACTGGACCTACACCTGGAGTTGTGGTCTGGGGAGCAATTTCCTATGACAGCAGGAGCACTCTCGTGGTTATCCCACGCACCCTGACGGCACAGTTGTACGTGGGTCTGGTGATTCAACCTGTTGTGCTGCCATTCATGAACAGCATTCCAGGGGTGTTTTCCAACAGGATAACGTTCGCCCGCATACCGCTGTTGTAACCCAACATGCTCTACAGAGTGTCGACATGTTGCCGTGGCCTGCTAGATCACCAGATCTTTCACCAATCGAGCATGTATGGGACATCATTGGACGACAACTCCAGCGTCACCGCCAACCAACATTAACCGTCCCTGTATTGACCGACCAAGTACAACAGGCATGGAACTCCATCCCACAAACTGACATCCAGCACCTGTACGACACAATGCATGAACGTTTGCGTGCTTGCATTCAACATTCTGGCGGTTACACCGGTTACTAATGTACCAGCATTTCACATTTAAAATGGCTCTTACAATAAGCTGTGATCTTGAAACCTTAATCGATTAAATATGTTACCTATACAAATGTATTGCCGCCATTTCATTCCTCTACAACTATTTTTTCGTGGTGTTGGGATTTTTTTTTCCGTCAGTGTGTACTGCTATAATTTAAAGTTCAGGTTTTTTTTTTGGTTTTTTTTTATTGGAGGTTTAACGACCGCCGTGAGCAACTCAATGGGCTATAAGCAGTCGCCCGTCCCTAATTTAGGGTCACTGGTTCCAGGGAAGGGAGAGAGCCAGTGTCGTAAGACAAACACAACATCCATGCCTCACCGGGATTCGAACCCGGACCCTTTCCGTGCGAATGATCAGAAGCCATCGCTTAGACTACTGCGCCACCGGGGCGGCGTGGTGTTTCTACTCCATGTTTTATTGCTTAGGGGGACGTCATGGAGCTAGATCACATGATCAGAAACGATTCGACATAGAAAGGCAACATTCACTAGATATTAACCATATATCTAGAGAATAAATAATAACATACAGGGTAACATCCCCTATATGTTAATATTTATTTAAAGCCTACAAACAATCGTCCTAAGACCGGCTATATGCCAGTGTAGAATATAAGATGTAGAGCAGGTTTATGCTTTTTTGAACTTGCCTAATGACCGGAAAATATTAAAAATAAAAGATATCCTAATTTTATGTCACACACACAATCCCATTCACTAAAAATATCAGCTCAGAATTATTGAAAAGATAAAATCTGTCTAGGCAGAAGGACTGACAAGCATGCAGTACAGAGTCATCCAATTAAAGTACATTTTTAAATTATATTACTCACCTTAAGCGACAAGAAGACAGCCCCAGAAGCGGAGAAGGCACCGTTGTACAAAGCGATTATTGTAGACTTGTGAGCAGGAAACAGATTTGCCACCTAAGCAAATTAATCAGCCTCCTTATTAAACATGCAAATGTCACCAGAATTATAGAATTGAAACACTTATTAGCATCAAAGTTTCTTTTTTTTTTTTTACATTATGTTTTAAGAATTCAAGAAGTAATTTAAAATGCATCTGCACTGAATCCATATGAAGTGCTCAATTTACAGTGTATACAAACTGAGTGGCCAAATTATTGACCACCTGGATGGAACATTGTTGGGCCACATTTTGCCCCTAATACTGCTTGAATTAGTCTTGGTACACCGTTAAAACTGCTGTGGTAGGTTGCACCAAAAAATGTTGCAACACCAGCTGCACCACTTTCTTGGAAAAGGTACACCATTTCGTATTGCAAAATAAACCTAACAACATGGTACAACAACCTTGTACCGTAACGTGGTGAAAAGTTGAACCAATGTTGTTAGTTTTGTTTGCACCACACAACGGTGTATCATTTCTCAGAAAGTAGTGCAGCTGGTGTAGCACCACTTTCTAAGTGCAACATGCCATAAACTTTTTAATAGTGTATGGACTGCATTAAATGTCGGTAGGTTGCTCGATATACACTATATTGACAAAAGTCACCGGACACCCCTTCAATATCAATTGAACGGATCCACTGCGTTGTTAAGATGCGCGGTACAGTTGCAAACGGTATAAAAACAGGACTGCAGCTGACCGCGATCATATCGCACTGTGAGGTTGAGTGAAAATTTGGCGTCGGGAGAGAATTGACTTTGAGAAAGGAAAGATTGTTGGGTGTTATATTAGTGGATTGTCCATAAGAGAAACCGAGAGGTGTTTAAACATACCAAAGTCAACTGTTTTGGATGTACTGAATAAGTGGAAGATACATGGCGTGCCTGAAGCAGCAAAACGTACCGGCAGACCAAAGAAAATCAGTGATAGAGGACGTCGAAGCCTCAGGAGAGTCGTTACAGCTAATCGACGGAGTACTGCACAAGACCTCAGTGTACAGGTGAGTAAAAATGCTGGAACCTCGGTATGTACATGTACCATTCGAAGAGAACTTCATTCCATGGGTTACCGTGGGCGTGCTGCTGCTCATTAACCTTTCATCTCCACTCGGAATGCTACTTGTCGTTTATCACGGTGTAAAGAACATTTATCGTGGACCGTAGATCAATGGGAACGGGTCCTATGGATTGATGAATCCAGATACACGATCTATCAGTCTGATGGCCGAGTGTGGGTATGGCTGCAGCCGGGGGAACGGTATTTACCACAATTTACTGTTCCTACGGTCAAGTTTAGAGCCAGCAGTGTACTCGTGTTGGGGTGTTTTTCGTGGTATGGTCCCGGCCTATTGGTTATCGTGGACAAACCTGTTAACCAGCACGTCTACCTCGATGTTCTGGACAATTATGCCGTACCAACTGTGTGGCAATACTATGGAACCGAGCCTTGTTGGTACCAAAATAATAATGCACCGAGCCATAAAACAAGGACTTTTACGGCGTGGTTTGACGGTAATTCCGTATCGTGTGTGGACTGGCCAGCACAGAGCTCCTGATCTTAATCCCATAGAGCACGTATGGGATGAATCAGAGCGCAGCATAAGAAGTTTGGAACCAAGGCCTACTACTAAGCAACAGTTAGCGGCAGCATTATGTACTGAATGGAAGCGCATACCTATCGCTGTGTTCCAAAACCTTGTCGAAAGCATTTCTCAAAGGATCAGTGGATGCATTAAGGTCAAAAGTGGACCGACACCGTACTAATGTATGTCTATAAATGCTATGTTGTGTTTCTGCTCTAGGTGTCCTGTGACTTTTATCAATATAGTGCATATTAGACCAGATGCGGTGAATTGCACCCACCAGCTCTTGAAGATTTCATGACAGTGGATCCAGCTGTCTAATGCCCCTTTTTGACTTTATCCCACAAATGCTAAATTGGATTGATATCTGAGGTCAGTGTACCAAGGTGAAGTCTCCGTGATGCTACTAAAGCCATTCGCGTACAAAGTGAGTATTATAACACAGAGTATTGTCCTGCAGGAAGTATCAATCTTCATTGGAACAAACCATCAACGTCGCCCCGGTGGCGCAGTGGTCTAAGCGATGGCCTCTGATCATTCGTCCGAAAGGGGTCAGGGTTCAAATCACGGTGAGGCATGGATGTTGTGTTTGTCTTACGACAATGGCTCTCTTTTTCCTGGAACCAGTGGCCCTAAATTAGGGATGGGCGACTGCTTATGGTTCATTGAGAGTTGCTCATGGTGGTCGTAAAACCTCCAATAAAAAAAACATCCGATCAATATAACTGGCGTACTCGGTCGGCAACGATATCTAAATACCTTTGGGCGATCAGACGTTACTCCACACCAATCAAAGGGCCCAAACACTCCCACGAAAACATGCCCCAGGCCATAACGTTTCCTCTGCCAGCTTGAAGAGTAGTGATGATACAAGATGAGTCCACTCTTTCGTGCTGCTGTCACCATATCCTCACCCTTCCACGTGCATGGTGTATTTGAAAAGGTGATTCGTCGGACTACATTGCCCTTTTCCACTCATTTAGTGCCCAATTCTTGTGTTCCTGAGCGAACTGGATGTGTTTTGTTCTTGTTCGCCGCAGATAACAATGGATTATGGACAGGCTGTCAGCTTCTGCAGCCCATACGATATAATGTGCAGGGAACTCCGATAGATGGCAGCACAGTATGTGAGCTGTGTGTCGTTTCACGGTAGAGGCAGCATCCGTACGCTCTCAGACTCTCTTCCAGACACGCATGCGCTGGTCATCGGTGCCAAGTGCAAACCGAGTCTCATCACTGAAGTCCACACGACGCCACTGCACACTGTCCCACGTTGATCGGGCCCTACACAACTGTGCCGGCGATGCTTGTTAGGCAGTGGCAGGCGGCGGAGTTGCCTCGTCGAATGCAGTACCCGTGTCGCAGGTACTATGGCAACGGCCCGAATGGCCATTTTGGTACTTGTAGACCATGCAACATGGCCACAGATGGTTAAGAGCGACGGATTCAGATCTCTTCGGGGCTCACACAATCTCTTGACCCTCGCATTCTCTCTTTACCCTCGGCTGTCCACTGCCCGAATGCCGTTGGGGTGTACCCTTCTCGACCCACTGGCGTCAACATCGTCGAATTGCCGCGTCGCTCCGACTCAAATCTCTGGCGATAAGGCGAATTGACCAACCGCCCTCTCTCGACCCAATTATACTCCTCTCTCAAACTCGCTCGACTTCTCGTACTGTGGACGGATCCGACGTCGAGGCATCCTCATGGTGGTTAACGCAACCGCAGTCCGTTTCCACAATTGTCCCTGCGTGCGAGCTCTGCTCTTGGTATCTCTCCTCGATGCGCTGTGGCGGACCCACTACTTAGTGATTGGTCGGTATTTTTGTATCATTTGCATATTCGAGCCCTGAGGTACTTGCATGCGGAGTGTTATCAGGATGACTTTCTTCGGGTGAGAAGTTTTTTTTTTCTTTTTGCAAAAAATTTGACTTAGATTTCAAACTAAGCGAGCAAATCTGTGTCCTACGTGAAGTACTTTAATTCAGTTTCAAACATTTTCAACAATTAAAATCTTCTGGCATCCAGAAACAGAATATTCGTTTTGTTTTCCGATGAAACGAAGTAAAAATTAACAAGAAAGATGACACTTAATTTTCGGGTGTAATAAGCACGTCTTTTGAATCCGTTCTGACGCAAATTAAATTTATCAAAACTATTCAAAGTCAATGGAACCGGTATGGAAAACAATAGTATCTGACGGAAGAAAGAAGTTTTTCAATCGTTTTTTAGTCCCTCAGACATTGCTGTAAACGGTATCATGAGCTTACGCCCTCTGGTTGAAGACTTGTGCGTTAAGAAAAGCATGAATTTATATCAGAAACATTTCGCACCGGAAACACTCTCCAACACAGAAAGAATTTTTCAATTCGGACACTTAGAGAAACAGAGATATCGACAAAAATAAGATGTGACTTTACGCCCCCTTGTGGGAAAACCATGCATTATTTTAAGAAGAAAGTATTCTGAAAAGTTTTTTCCATATGAGCGGTATCGGTCCAGGAAAAAAAAGTTAGTCGAGTTTTCAGGATCCCAGATTTTGATACAAATACATCAGAAGCAGAAATTAACGCTTATGCCACCTGGTGGCCACACCATTCTTTACCAAACATTAGAAATTATGTGAAAAATATTTTTCATCAGGTCTTGTATGTGATACAGGAAGAATTTTTCAAATCACAGCTTTAGAAGCAGAAATAACGCAGACAACGCAATTTACCTTTGTGCCCCATAGCGGAAAGTCTATGATTTACTTGAAAATTTTGAATTGATAGGAAAAACATTTCGCATCGGAAACACTATCCAATAAAAAGGGAATTTTTCAAATGGGATACCTAGAAGTAGAGATATTGACAAAAATAAGATATATATCTACGCCCCTTGGCGTAGAAACCATGCATTATTTCAAAAAGAAAATGTTCCTAAAAGGTTTGTCGACATGAGCAGTATCGGTCTACAAACGACTTTTTTTGCAATCGAGATTTTAGAAGCTCATATTTTGTTGCAAATACGTCAGAAGCGGAAATTAAGACTGACGCCACCTGGTGGCCAAACCATTTTTTACAAAAATTAGAAATTACGGGCAAAGGATTTCTCATCAAGAGCTGTATCCGGTGCAGAAAGAATTTTTCAAATCGGAGGTTTAGAAGCAGAGATATACAGTAGGGGAAAAAAGCAATTTACCTTTACGCCCCCTAGCGGAAAGTCTATGAATAACTTTTTTGAAATTATATGAAAAACATGTTACACTGGAAACACTATCCAACAAAAAAAAGGAATTTTTCAAATCGGACTCCTAGAAGTAGAGATATTGACAAAAATAAGACATACATCTACACCCCGTGGCGGAGAAACTGTGGAATATTTTAAGAAGAAAATATCCCGAAACGGTTTATCTATGTGAGTGGCATCAGTCCACGAAATAATTTTTTCAATCGATATTTTAGAAGCTCAGATTTTATGGCAAATACATCAGAAGCAAAAAGTAACACTTACGTCCCATGGTGGCCAAAGTATTCTTTACCAAATATTTGAAACTATATGCAAAAGATTTTCCATCAGGAGGTGTATCTGCTGAAGAAAATATTTTTCAAATCGGAGTGTTAGAAGAAGAGTTATCGGGAAAAATGTCATTTATTTTATGCCCCCTAGTGGAAAATCTATGCGTAATTTGAAAAAGTAACTATATCTAAAATACTCTTCGACATAAATGGAATCGAAAGATAAAAGAATTTTTCAATCGGATGTTAAGAAGCAAATATGTGGAATAAAACGTATTTTTGAATTTGACATCTGTATTTACGCCCTCTAGCGGCGAAATTGTACATCGTAAAAAAACCAAAAAACGAAATGGAGGATCATCCTTCGCATATTTCAAGCTTCCCAATGCAAAAAGAATTTTTCAAATCGGACTAATAGTTACAGAGATATCGTGGGTACACAGACGGACGGACAAACCGGTAACATAAGCACGATCTTTTTTTACAAAAGATGTGCTAAAAAGGAAAGAGAATGGAGAAGCTCACTTCTGGACTGGTGAATGTCTGCTATGATGCTTGTCATCCGAATGCCACCTTTGACAATATGTTGCACAGGATGGTTATAATTTTAACAAACGATTCGCACGAATCGGACCGCCCCAGCTGCATAGCACCCCCGCCTTTTACAGGAATATGGTTTAAAGACAATTTGGAGCACAAAGCATGGATGATCATGATCATATATAGAGGATTTTTTAGGAAGGGAGTATCTGACCCCAGGTCTTAAACAACCCTTAGAAATAAGAAGCTTGGAGATTTGGGCTAGAGTGCCCGATAGGAAAGTGACACGGAAGCGAAGTAGAAAGGGAGAGGAAGACGCCCTTATTTATCACCGGGGGCCAGTACCCGGGGTCCGACGGCTTAACGTGCCCATCCGACGCACGGCGGATATTTAGTGGATCGAGCGTTCGTACCTGCCTGGGATCGAACCTGAGGTCCTTTCCGTGGCAGTCACGTACGTTGCCCACTAGGCCACCCGCGGCCTAATTTGGAGCACTGTCTGTATCATTATAGACAATACTTTCATATTTCAGAAAATCTGCTGGTGATTATAAGGTGCTACTCCTAAAAATTTCGAGCAGTTCCCAAATTCAAAATCCACTGTTGAAATTTTAAATGTTTTAAATATCTGTCCTTAGCTCGTTATTTTCTTTCGCTGTAAAAACATACCTGACGAAATATTTCGTGAAATATATTGATGCGCATTAAATGAATGATATAAAAAATATTAATACAATTTATTAAATAAAAATTTATTCTGCGAATTTTGTTTCTGAGATGAACTTATTGGCATTTTATTCTTCTCTGTATATCGACGTAATGTGTGAATGCTAATCGTAGATAATGAATTTCTACAAAAGTGAATCGAATTCTCGTCTCGCGTCAAATTTGCGATGTCATTGAACTCGTTATTGCACAATTTTCAGTGAAATTTGCACTCTGTCGTTGCTATTCTGCACACGAGTTTTCCCGTAAGATACGAGAGTTGAACCTTGAAGATATCTTTTCCCGTGAGGGCACTAAGTCGACCCATTAACCCCAATCGTTTCCTACGCACGCGCAGACGTCACACAAGGTCAAATTTATCATGGAGGAGTGGCAGTCCCTGTGGACTCAACAGGGCAGCAACAAACTTCTTTCCATCAAACCGCAGATCGGACTATGGCAATCTGGATTGCGGAAGAATCGTCGCGAGGAAGTGGTTCTTGCGCGTCTGCGCATTGGGCATTGTCATTTCACCAACCGCTTCTTGCTGTGTGGCGACACTGCCCCAATGTGCGAGACGTGTAACAGTCGTCTCAGTGTCCTTCATGTCTTGTGTACTTGTGTCCGCTTTCGTGATAACCGTTTTCAATATTTCCGAGCTTATTCATTGGAAGACAATTCAGCTTCCCTTCAAAGAATCTTAGGTGACTGTTGTGATACGTTCGCAGTTTTTTCATTTTTCAGGCAAATTGACTTTCTTAAACAAATCTAAATTACCAAGCTTTTATCGTTCTTGTTTTTCAGTTGTCCTACTCCGCCGTGCTTCTTATTACTCTTCCTAGCTTTTAACTTGTTTTCTTTAATTGCTTCGTGATTGGCGCTCTTTGGCCAGACCTGGCCCTTGCGCCATTAAAATACACCAACCAACCAACCAACCTATTACTCAGCTGGAACCGGTAAAAATTAAGCAATTGGCTATAATTTCCCCATTTTAAAACCGGTTTATGACCGAATACATGAAATTTGCTTTAAATCTTCGGGGATAGGTTAAATTCTCTTCAAGATCTGTATTTAACCATTTCACTGTACCACGTCTAGCGCGTACAAATCTTTCCTTTACCCAGTGTCAGCGACGCGTGCAAAGCTTTCCTTTACCCAGTGTCAACGACGTATCTATAGCGTCCAAACGTTTCTGCAACTCAGGGCGTCCATGACACTGAGTTGTAAAAACACGTTTGCACGCCCTACATGCCTCGCGAACGCTGGGTGAAGGAAAGTTTTGCCTGTTCTATAGACGCGCTGCTGACACTGACACAAAGCTTTGCACACGCGAGATGAGTCACTGACACTGATTAAAAAAAGGCTTTGCACGCGCTAGACGCGTAACTGACACTGGGTAAATGAAAGCTTTGCACAAGCTAGAGGCGTCGCTGACACTGGGTAAAGTAGAGCTTTGAACACGCGAGAGGCATCGCTTACACTGGGTGAAGCTTTCCACACGCTAGAGGCGTTGTTGACAGTGGGTAAAGGAAAGCTTTGCACACGCGAGAGGCGTCGCTGACACTGGGTAAAGGAAAGCTTTGCACACGCGAGAGGCGTCGCTGACACTGGGTAAAGGAAAGCTTTGTACACGCGAGAGGCGTCGCTGACACTGGGTAAAGGAAAGCTTTGCACACGCGAGAGGCGTCTCTGACACTGGGTAAAGGAAAGCTTTGTACACGCGAGAGGCGTCGCTGACACTGGGTAAAGGAAAGCTTTGCACACGCGAGAGGCGTCGCTGACACTGGGTAAAGGAAAGCTTTGCACACGCGAGAGGCGTTGCTGACACTGGGTAAAGGAAAGCTTTGCACACGCGAGAGGCGTCACTGACACTGGGTAAAGGAAAGCTTTGCACATGCGAGAGGCGTCGCTGACACTGGGTAAAGGAAAGCTTTGCACACGCGAGAGGCGTCGCTGACACAGGGTAAAGGAAAGCTTTGCACACGCGAGAGGCGTCGCTGACACTGGGTAAAGGAAAGCTTTGTACACGCGAGAGGCGTCGCTGATACTGGGTAAAGGAAAGCTTTGCACACGCGAGAGGTGTCGCTGACAGTGGGTAAAGGAAAGCCTTGCACACGCGATAGAAGCATCGCTGACAGTGGGTAAAGGAAAGCCTTGCACACGCGATAGAAGCATCGCTGACACAGGGTAAAGGAAAGCTTTGCACACGCGAGAGGCATCGCTGACACTGGGTAAAGGAAAGCTTTGCACATGCTAGAGGCGTCGCTGACACTGGGTAAAGGAAAGCTTTGCACTCGCTTGACGCGTCGCTGACACTGGGTAAAGGAAAGCTTTTCACATGCGACATGCGTCGCTGACACTGGTTAAAGGAAGGCTTTGCCCACGTTAGACGCGTCGCTGACACTGGGTAAAGAAAAGCTTTGCACACGCTAGAGGCGTCGCTGACACTAGGTAAAGGAAAACTTTGCACTCGCTAGACGCGTCGCTGACACTATGTAAAGGAATCTTTAGATGCGTCACTGACACTGGGAACTCTTAGAAGCAGAGATATGGACAAAAATAAGATATACATCTACGCCCCCTGGCAAAAAGAACCATGCACTATTTTAAGCTGGAGGTATTCTCAAAAGGTTTTCCAAAGTGAGCGGTATCTGTCCACGAAAGAATGTTTACGATCGAGGTTGCAGAAGCTCAGATTGTGCTGCAAATACATCAAGAAGCAAAAATAAACATTTGCACCATCTAATGGTCAAACAGTTCTTTCCCAAAAAGTACAAGTTATATGCAAAACATTTTCCATCGGGAGCTATACCTGATACAGAAGGAATTTTTCTAATCGGACTTTTAGAAGCAAAGATATCGAGAAAAACGCAATTTAACTTTACGCCCCCTAACGGAAAATCTATACTTCACTTGAAAAAAAGGCTGTACCTAATACAAATGGCATCGAAAAGGAAAAAATATTTTTTTCCATTGAAAATTTAGAAGCAAATGTATGGAATAAATGTTTTCTTTGAATTCATAATCATTATGCGTTTGCGCCCTCTAACGGCGAAATCTTGCATCGGTAAAATCCTTAATGCAAGGATCATCATTCTGACTTCAAGCTTCCCAATGCAAAAATAATTTTTCGAATTGGACTAATGGTTGCTGAGATATGATATCCACAGACGGACAGACGGACAAAGTGACGCACGGATGGACAAATTATCATAAACACGATAATTTTTTTACAAAAGAAGTGCTAAAAATGCTGCCTGTGAGCTCTCTGTTGGCAGAAACAACATTTTGGCCACTAGGTATGAGTACTTTTTTAACAATACCCTCGCTGTCCTAGAAAATGAGCATTGCTTTGGTGTTTTACCTTTCTTGACGGTAGCTTTGAGAGATTTAGCTGAATTTCTCTTCTCACTTAGTCTCTTTTGGTTCGGGTTAGAATTAAAAACACCATGTCTCGTCACCAGTATATGATCAAATTCAGAAAGTTCGGTTTGCTCTTTGATGAACCTCAGTGAGTTCTCTGCAGTGTTCAACTTGCAGTTGTCACTGCCCGTCTATTGACAAAAGTGGTACAAACCGCGCAGAGTAATTTTTTGTTTTTCAAATCCTGTGGGTTTTTTAGGAATGGTTTCCTTATTAAAGCTCAGATCGTATAAAACCATTCGGAGAGTTCACATTATGTTATTGGTACTGAATGCCTGTACTTTATAAACCAAGTTTTTCGTTCGAACAGTTTTTGATAGGGCTTAGATAGATATTTCGCCGTCTTCTACTGCTTTTGTTCCTATGCCGCTTGAAAACACTCGCTCATGCAGTTCTCTCCATACACTTGCTTCATCATTGAAACGCTTCCGTGGCATCTTTGCCAAGACAAGCACAAAACTTGATGGGTAAAGGACTTGATAGTTTGTTCCATTGTCCCTTCATAACCTAGACATGGGAGAGACGTTTTCAAATGGCGACAATTTTCACTGACCTTGACTACAGGGCCTCAGGAGCAATCACTCTTTCATTTCGAACGTAGCTTGTCTCAGAACAACTGGGAATGTTTTTATAAAAAATGTGCAACCCTGCGTTCGACCTTGGCAAGAGTCTCGAAAATACTGTAGTCGTTGTGGTAACCACAGCAACCAGGCACACCTGCTTATCACGCATGCGTAGTCTGTAGTACACAGTTTAATAAACCATGTTTCGTGAACCCCTAAGAAGTGTTTTCGCGCTGTGACGTTTCGAAAAAAATGGATGTGAAAGAGGAACAAGGTTTCGCCGTTAAATTTCGCTGTAGACTTAAAAAGTCTGTCAGAGAGACTCCCGTCTTACCAAGAGGATTATAAAGATGAACATCTAGGAAAATGAACAATTTACAGATGGCATAAAGAATTTATGGATGGTCGCGAGTCGACGGCTTTAATCGCGCATGGAGGAAGACCTTTATTGAGTGTTGCAAAGGTAAACAGCAATACAATAGGTGGTACTACACGGGAAGACAGACACATATCAATTAAAGATATGGAAGATACTGTTCACATTTCAAAATTTGGTCATGAAACGAGTTTGTTCAACTTAAGGTGCCCCATTTCTTTTCATGTGCTGCCCAATATAAGGCCGCACATGGCCCAGCTCTGTCGTTTTTTATTTGGAGAAAATGAATATTAAGTTGATGCCCCAACCTGCATAAAATCCCAACTTGTGACTTCTGGGTGTTACCCATTTTAAAAAAGACATTACGGGGATTACATTTGAGACTGATCAACTTATTACAGCTGCGCAAGGGTGCTTCAACAGCATTTCAGCAGACATAAGAAAGTGGGAGGAACATTGTGACACCTGTATTCGTTGCAATGGACGGTATTTTTAAAAAAGATGACCACTTCCTTGATAATTGAGGTATGTAAACTTTTTTATAAGAACATTCTGTGGTTTTAAGACAACCCTTGTACATAGTAGTAGCACCACAAGCAACACTCGTCTCATAAAATCAGTCTCATTTTGTGAGTGTCACACAGCGCACGATTAAAGATTTTCAGCACGTCTTCTGTAACAAAAGACCGTGCTTATCTGCTTGTCCGTCTATCCGTCCGTCCGTCCTCCTGTGGACACCATATCTGTAACTACTTGTCCGATTTGAAAAATTATTTTTGCATTCGAAAGCTTGAAACATGCGAATGATGATCCTTCATTTCGTTTTTTTTTTTTTTTTTAACGATATACAATTTCGCCGCTAGAGGGGCGTAAATGCACATGACATCGAATTCAAAATACATTTTATTCCATATATTTGCTTCTAAACATCCGATTGAAAAAATTCTTTTACCTTTCGAGTCCATTTATACCGAACAGTATTTTAGGCATAGTTACTTTTTCAAGTAACGCATAGATTTTCCGCTAGGAAGCGTAAAAGTAAATTGCGTTTCCCCCTATATCTCTCTCTACACCTAAAACTCCGATTCGAACACTTTTCTTCAGCGGATACAGCTCCTGATGGGAAATCTTTTGCACATAATTTATAATTTTTAGTAAAGAATACTTTGGCCACCAAGGGCGTAAGTGTTAATTTTTGCTTCTGATGTATTTGCCATAAAATCTAAGCTTCTAAAATATCGATTGAAAAAATTATTTCGTGGATTGGTGCCACTTCCATCGATAAACCTTTTCGGGATATTTTCTTCTTAAAATATTCCACAGTTTCTCCGCCAGGGGGCATAGATGTAAATCTTATATTTGTCAATATATAAGATTTAGGAGTCCGATTATATAACTTCTAGGCGTCCGATTTGAAAAATTCCTTCTTTGTTGGATAGTGTTTCCGATGCGAAATGTTTTTTGTGTAAATTCAAAATTTTCAAGTAAATCATAGACTTTCCGCTAAAGGACACAAAGGTAAATGACGTTTTCTGCGTTATTTCTGCTTCTAAAACTCTGGTTTGAAAAATTTTTCCTGTATCACATACACCTCATGGAAAATATTTTTCACATAATTTCTAATGTTTGGTAAAGAATGATTTGGCCACCAGGGGGCATAAGTGTTAATTTCTGCTTTTGATGTGTTTGTAGCAAAATCTGGGCTCTTGAAAACTCGACTAATTTTATTTATTTTTTTTTTGGACCGATGCCGCTCATATGGAAAAACCTTTTGAGAATACTTTCTTCCTAAAATAATGTATGGTTTTCCCCACCAGGGGACGTAAAGTCACATCTTATTTTTGTCAATATCTCTGTTTCTAAGAGTCCGATTTGAAAATTTCTTTCTGTGTTGGCGAGCGTTTAACGGTGCGAAATGTTTCTCATATAGATTCATGTTTTTCTTAACGCACAATTCTGCAACCAGAGGGCGTAAGCTCACGATTCCGTTTACAGCAATATCTGAGGGATTAAAAACCCTATTGAAAAACTTCTTTCTTCCGTCAGATATTATTGTTTTCCATACCGATTCCATTGACTTTGAATAGCTTTGATGAATTTAATTTGCGTCAGAACGGATTCAAAAGACGTGTTTATTACTCCCGAAAATTCGGTGTCATCTTTCTTGTTTTTATTTTGTTCCGAGGTATATCGACTATCGACCACGATGAGCAACTCTAAGGGATGTAAACAGTCGCCTGTGCCTAATTAAGGGTCACTGATTCCAAGGGAGGGAGAGAGTCAGTGCTTTAAGAAAAACACACCATCCATGCTTCATGCGAGGCGGAAATCCTGACCCAATCGGGGAACGATCAAAAGCTTAGACCACTTAGCAACCGGGACGGACAAAGAAAACCGCAGGCGCTACCATTTCCATTACGTACCACCCCACCTATGCGGTAAATGGTATCGTCCGCAAACTGCGTATATATCAGACATGTGAACAGGCCACGGGTCACCGGGTCGGCAATGTCTTGCGGGTCAAACGGGTCGGGTCAATGTCTTCCTGGCCCGATTTCGATTCGGATTTACTTCCGTTTTATGTTTGAGTAGAAAAAAAATAATTTCAAAGAACCCTTCAGAGGTCTTTGAAGTAATACTTCAGAGTTGCAGAGTATGAACTTGCTAAAAAGGGTAAAAAAAAAAAAAATTTTTTTTTTTGTTTTTTTTTTATTGGAGGTCTAATTGACCACCGTGAGCAACTCATTGGGCTATAAGTAGTTGCCCTAATTTAGGGCCAGCCACTGGTTCCAGGGAAGAGAGAGAGAGCCAGTGCCGTAACACCAACACAACATCCATGACTGACTGGGATTCGGACCCGGACCCTTCACGGACGAATGATCATAAGCCAGCTCTCAGACCACTGCGCCAACGGGGCGGCGAAATGGGGGTTAAAAATGAAATTTCAAAGGACAAAAGTGATGTACAATGCTTTTACAAGGAATGAAGATTTATCGATTGACGAGGAAAAGCTGAAGACAACCAATTCTTACATTTACCTCGGGCAGCAGATATCAAGCGAGGGTCACATTGAAGAAATTAATTGGCCTATAAAACTTGGTTGGAGAGCTTTTGTAAGAAATAGTACAATTTTTAAGAGCAATATACCATTACGTCTTAAAAGAAAAGTGTTTAATCAATGCATCCCTGCAGTGCTTACACATGGAGCAGAGACATGAACCTTAACTAAAAAAGACATACAAAGACTGCAGACAACTGAAAGTAGTATGGAGAGATGCATGCTTGGTGTAATCGAGAAAAATAAAAAAAGGAACTCGTGGATAAGGAAAATGACAAGAGTAGAAGACATCCCGATCAGAGTAAGATCCCTGAAATGGCAATTTGTTAGACATATTGCCAAGAGAACGGACCACCGATGAACAACCGAAATTCTCAACTGGATGGACTAAGGACAGGAAAAGACCCAGAAGACCACGTGGGAGATGGGCGAGTGGAAGAGACTGGCCCAAGACAGTCTGTTGTGGAAGAAACGTGGGATGACCTTCATCCAGTAGTGATTGAAAATGATTGACAATGAAGAGGATATATTCGAGTTAACAGCACAAAACAGAGTTGTCCGAAACTAAAATTTTTGACCCGTTTCCAACTCTGTTATATAAAGTATATGTACTAGCAGGGGTACCCGGTATTTCCCTGGTAAATATTCGTGCAATCACCAAGTTCAGCGGGTGAAATTTTATGAATGAAAAATATATTCCTGTAATTTTCCCGTTAATACCAAATTTGGTGATTCTAAATTGAAAACTGTAGAACTTTTTTTATACCAAATTCGGTGGTTCTAAATTGAAAACTGTAGAAATTTTTACGAAAATTTTGTATGGGCGCCCTTTAACCCCTTCCAAAAACCGTGTACGGTCTCAGAGTACCATGAGATAAATACCAAATTTGGTTGTTGTAAATTGAAAACTGTAGAACCTTTCACGTAAATTTTGCATGGGGGCCCTTTGACCCCCGGGCTCTGACCCCTTCCCAAAACCGCGTACGGTCTAACTCAGAGTACCATGAGATAGTATACGAAATTTGGTGGTTCTAAATTTAAGACTGTAGAAATTTTAACTAAAATAACGAAAATTTTGTGTTGGGGTCCCCTTGACCCCCGGGCTCCGATCCTTTCCAAAACCCTTTTACGGTCTAAGTTAGACCACCATGCGATAGTATACGAAATTTGGTTGTTCTAAGTTGAAAACTGTAGATTTGTATAGCGGACAAACAAACATACAAACAAACAAATATACAAACTTTCACTTTTTTATACGTATATAGATTACCAGATTTTTCTCTCAATTTTTCTAAGTCTTGAAAATCGCTTCCCAGAGTATAGAAAAACACTTTTAATTGAAGAGTTACTAATTGCTCACTAATTAGTGTTCTCACTAAATTACCATGTAAAAGAATATCCCCGATGAGAAATTGTTATATGCTACGAGAATTTTATATGATTCTAATGCCTCTAACTGTGGTATGGTAATGGCACTTCGACCAAAGACCAAGTAATAGAAAATATTTACTATTTGCACTTCTGGAAAACTTTTCGCGTCACCTTCGAAGTTACTTACATTCAGCACATAGGGATCTTTTCCTTCAATTTCATTATTTTTTTCCAAACATTACATTTTGTACTCGAAAGTTAAACTTTCAAAGTAAGACACCATCATTTCAACGGGGGCTGGTTGTCCTTCACTTAGGTAACGTTATTGAAGCTCGTTTCCATGAAGAAAGTCACGTGTCTGCTACATCCTCATGGGCAGTGGAAGCCACGAAAGAATGCGAACGGCGGTTTTTTTCTTTGACTTGTCACTAAAATCGTTACTGCTCAGCTCCCTTTTGTTATATTGGGTTGTCAGAAAAGTCATGACGTATTTTGGCACCCGATGGCGGTTGGGCGGTTTTGGAAGTACTAGAGGCATCTTTTATCGCTATGGCATTCGACATGTGCCAGTTCTAGCTGCAGTCTAAAAGGAATAGTGAGCGATTTGGTTGATTTGCGGAGATTTGACATCAAGTTGAAGTTGGAAGACCAAACTGTGCATTTTCGCCATATTTTACCTCCGTAAAGGAAAGAACGCGCGTCAAGCTTGTGAAAAGTTGCGTAAAGTGTACGGTGATAATGCTCTACAAAAACATCAGTGCCAGCGGTGGTTCGCAAAATTCCGTGCTGGTGATTTTGACCTCAACGATGCTCCTCGGTCGGGGAGGCGCACCGACGTTGATGACGACCAAATCAAGGCATTGATCGAGTCAAACCCACGTTACACGACACGAGAGATTGCAGACACATCGCACATCCATCATTCAAGCGTTCACGACCACCTGAAGAAGCTGGGATACGTAAGCAAGCTCGATGTGTATGTTCCTCATGAACTCAAAGAAGCTCAATTGACGGCGTGTGTAAACATCTGCGATATGCTCATTAAACGTGAGGAAAACCATCCTTTTTTGAAGCGACTGAAAACTGGTGACGAAAAGTGGATTGTGTACAACAATGTGCTGCGCAAACGGTCTTGGTCCCGACGTACTGCTTCGCCTTAAACGACATGCAAAGCAGACATTCATCAGCAGAAGGTTCTGGTCTCAGTGTGGTGGGATTTTAAAGGTGTCGTGTTTTTCGAGCTCCTACCACGGAACCAAACAATCAATTCGAATGTATACTGTCGGCAATTGGACAGTTTTAACGAATCTATCATCCAGAAACATCCAGAGCTCGTTCATCGTAAAGCTGTTGTGTTCCATCACGACAACGCGAGACCACACACAAGTTTGATCACCCGCCAAAAAATGATTGGAGCTTGGGTGGGATGTGTTGCCACACCCAGCATACTCGCCTAACCTTGCGCCGTCAGACTTCCACTTGTTTCGCTCTCTTCAACATTCCTTGCGTGGTATAACGTTCAATTTAGATGAGGCTGTAAATCAGCACCTTGTACAGTTTTTCGCCACGAAAGACAGGTTCTTCTATGAACGAGGCATTCTGCAGCTCACTGTAAGATGGCAAAAGGTTATCGAACAAAACGGGCATTATATCATTGATTAATCTTTGTTCTTTCTCTCAATAAATGACCTTTGCAAAACATGGCTAAAATTCATCATGACTTTTCCGACAACCCAATAGATTAATGTTTCATACACCTAAACCTTCCTTGACAAATGCTCTATGGAATGGAATGGTGAAACCCGCATCAAAATCCATCCAGCGATTCTCGAGATTAGTCGGAACAAACAGACAGACGCCTACTGGGGACTTTATTTTATACTATGTCTAGATAAAGTCAGATATCTGGTTCCAGCTAGAATTCGCAGTTCAAGTAGCAGGTTATCAGGATTTAAGCGATTTCTAATGTGGTATGGTAACCGGTGCTAGGGAGATAGGTCACTCCATCCAGGAAATTACCACGAAATTCGTATTTACAGTACACAATCAACGGTTTCAAGGGTGTACTTGGACTACACAAGCTTAGGGGGAGGGGAGTCAAGGGTACGAGACCAGTGTTGCTGTAGAAAAGCCCTGGACGATCGTGGACAGTGGTGTGCGACATTGCGGCAAATCAAATCGTAATCCAATGCTGGGGCCAGCAGTAGCATCAGTGTTCGGGCAATGCAACATTACCTGTGCTCTGTAGGGTTCCGGAGCCGAAGGCCCGACCGGGTGCCATTGCTGACTCGACTACATAAGGCTGTGCGCCTCAGCTCGGCTCGGCTCGGCTCGGGAACACCGCCATTGTAACAAGAGATGACTGGAAACGTGTGACATGATCAGATGAATAACAGTACCAACTATTTCGGGCACATAGCCGACTCGAGTGTAGCAGAAACTTCACGAGGCAATGGATCCCACATGCCAACAAGGGACAGCGCAGACCGGTGGTGGCTCTGTTATGGTGTGGGGTGTTTTTAGCTGGCACGCGTTAGGACCCCCTCATATGTCTGCAGACCGCTCTGTCCGGTTGAGGCTAAGTTACCATCAGAGCCCATTTAAGAGGGGGCTACAGCACCGGGACGCGCGTTTTCAAGAGGGCCTAGAATTATGTAGGTTGCTCAAAAAATTGACAGAGTTCTACAGTTTATTTTTTGCAGATAGTACAGCAAAAACTATAAGAAACTGCCTTGTGAAAAAAAGTTCTATTTCTTTCAACTTTTTTAGGAGGAGTCCGCAAAAAGTAGAGTCATCCCCAGTCCATCCTCAAATCCTTCGAAAGCATTACAGATGTTTTTGTGTACACATCTGCAATTGGGGGAAATTTTCAGACATTAAGAATCCCATAATTAAATAGCTTAAATAGCGGGATGTGATATCAGGTGATGCGTAACATCACAGCCTCTCCTTGACAAATGTCAACCCCGCCTTCTCGTGGTGCATCCTGTTCCCACTAAAGGGGCTCTGACGACCGCCAATAGCGGTATAACTATACCATCGGGACCAGAGGAAATGTTATCCCACACTCACAAACCCGCTTGGCCAGCGTGGCGAGTTATGGCCAAACACCTCCAAAATGACTCTACAACCTAAATCTTGGCCCTCAGTCTCCGGCAGTTGGAATGTACCTGGCACAAGGCAGCGGCCAGTGCGACATGAAGGCAGAGGGTGCTAAGAATCCCCGGAGGACCGGACTAGGCTGCCATTTGATGCTGACCTTGGCTACCTATAACGGACGCTCCCTATCTTCTGATTCAAGGCTTCTTGAATTGGAAGAGGAACTACAAAGGATCAAGTGGGACATCGTCGGGCTAAGTGAGGTAAGGAGAAAAGGAGAAGATCTCATTGAACTGAAAAGTGTACATCTCTTCTATTATCGCGGGACAGATACTGGCAGAACTAGTGATGTTGGATTTATAATAAACAAGAGACTGAAGGATAAAGTGGTAGAAGTTGAAAGTTCCTCTGACAGAGCTGCACGACTCGTTATCCAACTATCGAGAAGATACCAGGCTCAGATTATTCAAACTTATGCACCCACCACAAGTCATCCTGAAGAAGAAATTGAAGAATTTTATGAGGAAATTCGTCATCTAAATAATAAAGGTAAGCAGCACTTCAAGATAATTATGGGAGATTTCAATGCAAAAGTAGGGCAACGGCAACAGAATGAAACTTCAGTAGGTAAATTCGGTCATGGCAACAGAAACCAGCGTGGAAATACTCTCGTTGAGTTTGCAGAGGCAGAAGGATTTTTCATCTTGAACTCCTTTTTCAAGAAAAAGCCACACAGGAAATGGACATGGAGACATCCAATTCGGACGACAAGTGAAATTGATTATATTATGTGTAACAAAAAATTCGTCATCGAAGACTGCAGTGTGCTGAACAAGTTCAACACAGGTAGTGACCATAGATTGGTGAGATGTAAGATGCACCTCAACACTAAACTGGAACGTGGCAAGCTCATAAGACAAACAAAATGTATTGACATAACCAACCTTAAAAAACACCATAATACTTTCAAGTTGGAACTGAAGAACAGATTCTCTGCTTTAGAAGGCCTAACATCGGAAGAAGTGGATATTTCAGAAGTTAACAGAAAAGTAACCAAAGCTCTAATGGAAACAGCAACAAAATTAGCTGGGTCTAAGAACAAGTTGCATGTGAACAAATTATCAGGTAAAACCAAAATGTTGATGCAAAAAAGAAGAGAGATGAGGACAACTAAAGAAGATGTGACTTCCAAAGTGGAATATATAGAGCTATGCAAGACAACACGAAAAAGTATCACTGAAGATCTAAGGAAATTCAACTGTGAGCTAGTGAGGAAAGCAATTGAAAACAACCAAAGCCTTAAGATAGCAAAGGGACATCTCAGTAAGGGAAGAAAACAGATTATGGCTCTGAGAAAAGAAGATGGTTCTATAACAAGAAATAGAGGCGAAATTTTGACAAGAGTGAAAGATTTCTACTCCAAATTATATGAAAGGGATGATACATGTACTCCAGACATCATGAAAGGTACCAGAGTTCTTCCAGTCCTCCCAGCAGAAGTTGCTCATGCAATCAAGAACATGAAGCGGGGGAAAGCTCCAGGAGAAGATGGAATTACTATAGACATCATACAAGAAGCAAGTGGAGAAATTGAAACAGTACTCGCCGAAATTTTCACTCGATGCCTTAATGAAGGGAAGATTCCTGAGGATTGGAACAATGCTACAATGATCCTGCTACATAAAAGAGGTGACATTGAGGATCTCAGGAACTACAGACCTATCAGCCTCCTATCAGTGGTTTATAAAATCTTCACTAAAGTTCTTTCCCACCGCTTGAAGGTAACACTGGACATGGCTCAACCGAGAGAACAAGCTGGATTCAGGAGTGGCTACAGCACAATAGATCATATCCACGTGCTGAGAAAACTAATTGAAAGAGCGAGGGAATATGAACTTCCATTGTGCATGGCTTTTATCGATTATGAAAAAGCCTTTGATTCGGTGAAACCATCAGCAGTTACCACGGCTCTGAAATCCTGCGGTATTGAAGATGCATACATTAATATTATTAATAACATCTATGAAAATGCAAGTGCAAAGATTCGGCTGTTTGAAAATACAACACACATAAAAATTGGAAAGGGAGTGAGACAAGGTGACACCATATCTCCGAAGCTCTTTAATGCCACATTGGAAAATGTCTTTCAATCACTGAACTGGGAAAACAAGGGGATAAAGATTAATGGAGATTATCTAACCCACCTTCGTTTTGCTGATGACGTAGTCATTTTTGCAACTACCCCATCAGAGCTGCAGAGTATGATCCAGGAACTTGCTGACAAGAGTAAAGAAGTGGGATTAAAAATGAACTTTCAGAAGACAAAAGTGATGTTCAATGCTTTTACAAGAAATGAAGATTTATCGATTGATGGAGAAAAACTGGAGATAACAGATACGTATGTTTATCTTGGACAGCAGATATCAAGTGAGGGTCACATTGATGAAGAAATTAATCGGCGTACAAAACTTGCCTGGAGAGCTTTTGGAAGAAACAGCATAATTTTCAAGAGCAATATGCCATTATGTCTTAAAAGAAAAGTGTTTGATCAATGCATCCTTCCAGTGCTTACGTATGGTGCAGAGACGTGGACCTTAACTAAAAGAGACATACAAAGGCTGCAGACAACTCAAAGCAGCATGGAGAGGTGCATGCTTGGTATAACCAGGAGAGATAAGAAGAGGAACTCGTGGATCCGAAAAATGACAAGAGTGGAAGACATCATGATCAGAGTTAAATCCCTGAAATGGCAATGGGCTGGACATACTGCCAGAAGGACAGACCATAGATGGACAGCCGAAATTTTAGATTGGATTCCAAGGGACAGGAAAAGACCCAGAAAAAGACCACATGGGAGATGGGTGGATGAAATTCGTAAATATGCGGGAGTGACATGGAGGAGACTGGCACAAGACAGACCGTTGTGGATGAAACTTGGGGAGACCTTCGTCCAGCAGTGGATTGATAATGATTGACAATGATGATGAATTAAATAGCATAGCAAAACGTTCCTGGTCCGTCTTCGACCATTATCATAGTGCCACAAAATAATCTTCAGGTGGCCACTGGGCAAGATAACTACTACGTAGATGCGAAAAACAATAAAAATTTGCACAGGTAGAAATTAAAAGAAAAAAACTTAGCACTTTGCATCCCTTTTACCTAAATAAAAAAAAACCCTAACCTAGCAGCAATTCAGTGATAACTAGGATCAAAAACACTCTGCTATCTGTACCTAAAAATTTTGTCTCCATTTTTAAACTGAAACACAAATAGTCTATGGAAAAAATTATATTTAACAACAATACATAACAGAGGGAACACCGCTAGAAAGAAATCTTCACTCCGTTTCGGAAAGTTTTGAAAGACGGAAAACCTGCATCCATGATACAGAGTGTGCAAGAAAGGATTTAATAGGGGGTTGGGGCTGGGGAGATCATTTTGGTCTGCAGGACCACATTAAAATATGCGACGTAGATCGCCCGTCGCCGCGATTCTGCTACGTTTCAATCGTTATGTTTGAATCATATTATTTTGCCCACTACTTCGATATAATTTCAAAAAGCTAAATCCTGGGGGGGTTAAAGCAGAACTGAACTGGTATCCATTTTTCAATTTTTCAACAATACATTTTTACATTTTCTTGCTAACACTGATTCGTCCATGATTCATGGGATACACACTTCACAGATTTTGGGAATGTCTTCACCTGGGTATTTTTATTCAACCAACCCATATTGAAATCCTAGATGTGTCAATAATACTGGGGCCCCCAAATAATGTCTAGCCCCCGAACTTCCTATCTCTTTAAACGAGCTCTGGTTACCATCATTGGGGATCATTTGCAGCCGTTTATGTCATGCAAATATTCCGACTGCTGCGACCTCTTTCAACACGACAATGCGCCACCGCACACGGCAGAATCGCCCGATTATGGCTGGGCGAACATTCCACGAAGTTTGGCATCCTGACTTGGGCACTTCCTTCGTCGGATTTAAACATCGTCGAACACAAAATATATCGTTGTTCAAATTTCGCCAATTTGCGATGAATATATTTTTACGTGACCAAGATAATGTAACTTAATTGCCATTAAATGTGTCATTACTGTTTCACACGTTATGTAAGTCCTGCAATCAGAGATTATTAAATGATGTTAGATACACTGAAGAGCAATTGAATTAGAGGCAGCTGGCGTTATACAAATGTGGCGCTGTGGGCGGCCCTGTAAACGGAAACGACATGACGTATGCAGCGTTCTGACAATATAAGGAGTGGTGCGACGGGAATCAGTATAAGAAGGACGCTGTATGGGTAAGACGAAAGTTCTAAGCGCATTTGATCGTGGGCAAATTGTCGGGGCCCGACAAATGGGTCACTCCATCTCGAAAGTCGTGCAGGCACTGGGATTTTCACGAGCCACTGTTTCACGGGTGCACCGTGAGTACATCGAATCCGGTAAAACCATCCCTGCAAGGGCCAACTGCCGTGCACAACAGCGTGACGGGGTCATCGTTGGCTAGCTCACATTGTAACAGCGAATAGACGGGCCACAGTGCAACAAATCACTCGGCAATTTAACGCTACTGCACAAAAACGTGTAAGCAGCCACACCATCCAAAACCATCTCCTCGCTATGGGGTACAGGAGCCATCGTCCCACGACGGTACCGCTGCTGACAGCGCATCACAGGGTGCAAAGATTAGCATGGGCGCGGGAACATTGCCGCTTGACCCTAGAAATATGGGAAAATGTTGCCTGGACTGATGAGTCGAGATTTACGTTACTACATGCGGATGACAGGAGCGATGGATCCTTCTTGCCAACAGGGTACTCTTCAAGATGGTGGGGGTGGCACTCTCGTCTGGGGACTGTTTACGTGAACTGAAATGGGACCCTGTTACGTGTGACATCATCCCTCACAGGTCAACGTTACCGGGATATCCTGGACGACCGTTTGCTCCCGTTTGTGCGTCTTCAACATCCCACTGGGGACCTCATCCTGCAACAAGACAATGCAGCTCCCGAATTGTATCCGAATGGTTGGATGAACACTCCACCGACGTGACCTCGCTTCCTTGGCCAGCTAGGTCACCTGACCTCAATACCATCGAGCACATCTGGGTTGCCATCGAGGGAGAGATGTTTGAGGCTCTGAACCCCCTCTGCCGCCGTCATCAGGGCGAAAGGTGGTGCTACACGTTACTAGACAGGTATCCCTAATTCAATTGGTCTTCAGTGTATGTACGTATTGGGCACAGTTTCAGCAATTAAAATCGAGAAATAATGAACATTATATCTACTTACAATATCGGTAGTGGATGTCGGGGCTTCATATGTATGTCTGTAATGAATCCACTCACAAGACGTTGCCGTAAGTATTCGACTCACTATGAATGTGAGCATTTTACAATTTGTAAAGTTCAAAAATAAAATTCATGATTACTGTAAAATCTGCACTAGATAAAATTGAACGAGATGAATTTTTACAATGAAGGCAAATAAATCCTTGACAACGACGAAACGTGAAAACGAATTAAAAAAAATCGTTTTCATGTTTCGTCGTTATGCTTCGCAGTCAAGATGATTATTTCCTCGTCAAGATTTTAGTTCGTTCAATAAAAAAAAATTTGGCAAATTTTTAATTGTTTTCATGTTTCGTCGTTGTCAAGGATTTATTTGCCTTCATTGTAAAAACTCATCTCGTTCAATTTTATCTGGCGCAGATTTTACAATATCATGAATTTTACTTTTGAACATTGTAAAAAGCTCACATTCATAGAGTGAGTCGAATACTTACGGCAACGTCTTGTACAGGCACAGTATGAAGCCCCGACATCCACTACCTATATTGTAAGTAGATATCATCATCATCATTGTCAACCATTATCAATCCACTGCTGGACGAAGGTCTCCCCAAGTTTCCTCCACAACGGTCTGTCTTGTGCCAGTCTCCTCCATGTCACTCCCGCATACTTTCGAATTTCATCTACCCATCTTCCATGTGGTCTTCTTCTGGGTCTTTTCCTGTCCCTTGGAATCCAATCTAAAATTTCGACTGTCCATCGATGGTCTGTCCTTCTGGCAGTATGTCCAGCCCATTGCCATGTGAAGGATTTAACTCTGATCATGATGTCTTCCACTCTTGTCATTTTTCTGATACACGAGTTCCTATTCTTATCTATCCTGGTTACACCAAGCATGCACTTCTCCATGCTGCTTTGAGTTGTCTGCAGCCTTTGTATGTCTCTTTTAGTTAAGGTCCACGTCTCTGCACCATACGTAAGCACTGGAAGGATGCATTAATCAAACACTTTTCTTTTAAGACATAATGGCATATTGCTCTTGAAAATTATGCTGTTTCTTCCAAAAGCTCTCCAGGCAAGTTTTGTACGCCGATTAATTTCTTCATCAATGTGACCCTCACTTGATATCTGCTGTGCAAGATAAACGTATGTGTCTGTTATCTCCAGCTTTTCTCCATGAATTGATAAATCTTCATTTCTTGTAAAAGCATTGAACATCACTTTTGTCTTCTGAAAGTTCGTTTTTAATCCCACTTCTTTACTCTTGTCAGCAAGTTCCTGGATCATAGTCTGCAGCTCTAATGGGGTAGTTGCAAAAATGACTGTCATCAGCAAAACGAAGGTGGGTTAGATAATCTCCATTAATCTTTATCCCTTTGTTTTCCCAGTTCAATTATTGAAAGACATTTTCCAATGGGGCATTAAAGAGCTTCGGAGATATGGTGTCACCTTGTCTCACTCCTTTTCCAATTTTTATGTGTGTTGTATTTTCAAACAGCCGAATCTTTGCACTTGCATTTTCAAAGTAGATATAATGTTCATTATTTCTTGATTTTAATTGCCGATACTGTGCCCCATACGTATATAACATCATTTAATAATCTCCTGATTGCAGAACTTACATAACGTGTGAAACAGTAGTAATGCCTGACATTTAATGTCAATTAAGTTACATCATCGAACACATGTTCAACGTGCCATCAGTGCCAAGTAATCTTCCACCGGCGAATATTACAGAATTGGTAGACGCCCTTCAGGGAACCCGGTGTGAATTTCAAAAGAGCATTTATTTACAAAAAAAGACAACATACAAACACAAATTTTCACCGGGAAAAAAATTGCACAATAACTCACCGGTAACAACAATAACTCCACACAATCAATATCGCAATAAACAGATAGTAGTCTACAGGAAGAAGCAGACGACATCGGAGCAAGTTGAAGAATAACACACGGCAAGATACAAAAAAAAACAGTTGTACAACAGACAATTCATACAGGACAGACCACCAATGAAGCAAGGCGGTAAAGAAAAGTCAGCCGAGTTTGTTACAACTGTAAAGAGAAAAGAGAAAAAAAGAAAAAAAAAAAAAAACACGGTCCGACAACAAGCTGCAGCCGGAAAAAAACAACATCTGGGAGTTCGGAGAAATGCGTTGACAAATGGCTGTAAGCCGACGAACAACAAAAATTTACGTTTAAAGCGTATCTCGGTCACTAAGACCGACAGCAACACAGAGAAAAAAAAACCACTAGAAACTAACACCCCGTACCATTAACACAACACACAAAGCACAATATTCAAATAACACCAAGAAAACACAACACACAATGCACAAATAGCACCATGAACACAATAAAGAATGCACGAACACAAATAACACCATGAAAACTTTGTGAAAAAGAACACAGGAGTCTCTCCACAGTACCACAGAGAGCTTCCCCGTAGCGTTGCTGCCGTTAACCGATCGCGAGAAGGACCAATGCAGTATTATTAAAAAGGTATCCCTGTTTTATTTATTTAGTAATTTTTTTTCTACACTTCAGTGTAAAGTGGTTCAAGTTTCAGAAACTCGTCTCCAACCCGAGACGGAAAATTTATTCAGTGACTCAATATTTCAGCAGATCATATGAAACTATTAAAAAGTAAAAAAAAAAAAAAAAAACTTACCAAAAAGTTGTTCATTCGAGCTTGGCTTCCTCCTAAGCATATAAAAAGTAAACCAGGAAAAAGGAGATAGTTGTTTCCTGCCGAATAAAGAAAAAGTATTTACTTTTTTGAGCAGCCCCACTTTAATTTGTGTATGATATTGAAATTAATACGAACCAGTTGAACTGACCTGGTGCTGCCGGGATACATCTTTTAAGATGCAATCTGTATACTATAAAAGGCTGTGTTGTGACTAAAACAACCCCCTAACCGCTAAAAATATTCTCGTTCAATGGATCAAACTTGTCAATCATGCAGCAATAATACGTATCTCTAGATTACACGAATAAGGAAAAATCTTAAAAGTTCATAAAATCTTTTTGTAAACTAGTTTAATTATATTTCCATCAGGTGCTAAAATGCCTGCGTTTTCGCATATCTGGCTGCAGCCAAAAATTTCTTCTTTCAGAAAGAATGCAATGAAAATGAGTTTGATAAACACACTCTGAATAATCCTTTATATGAAAAATAGTTTTTAAATAATTAACCCAAATCGATACTGGTAGCGAAGCATTTCATCTATGCACGCAGAGAGCGAAGTACATTTGTCATCAGCAATATATTTTTACCACTGATGATGGAATAACAAATGACTTAAGAGAAGTTGTTTTGCTTCTCGTGATGCACACGTCACAGAAAATTATTTCCATAAAATCGCCAGTTGCAGAGCATTCACGTTCGTTCAAGGTCAGATCTTCACTATCAGCTGTTCCTTTCTTAACTTTACACGTCCCGTAGAATTACGTAGCAAATAATTTTGCTTCTACAAGTCCATCGGCTTTTGAACTTTGACTTGAAACTGAAAACTGCAACTCGGACAACAATGAAAAACATCTGCTAACTTTGAAGTGTCTGTCACAGTTTCTCAAATAACTATTGCTGCCATTGTCCCTTTTGTTATTATAAATGTACATAAGCCATATTCATAATTCGACTGAACGAATACACCCAGTCTTGCTCAAAAGCCTTCAAAAAGAATGTAATGAAACAATAAAAATGTAAAAGATGTTAAAACACGTTAACCAGACACTAATAATTTATAAATTGCCACGCATATGCTAAAATACACTGGGTTTACGAGGGTGGACGAATAACTAACTTCGGATAACCTTTAGGGCCAAATTGAGGGCATGAAAATTGTTTTCTCCCAAAGTTATTACTCTCTTGACTAGTGGGCGTTGTTCGGCACAGGAGTTTGAACAAAAAGGCAAGGATGATCAATAAGTGATTTCCGATTACCTTTAGTGGCTGATTAGGGATATGTCAATTGGTGTCACCCCATGTCTCTCGTGAGTAGAGGACGTTGTTTGGCACAGGGGTTTGAATAAAAAAGCAAAGGATGATCAATAAGTGATTTTCGATTACTTTTGGTGGCTGATTAGGGATGTATCAATTGGTGTCTCCCCATGTCTCTCATGAGTAGAGGACGTTGTTTGGCACAGGAGTTTGAATAAAAAAGGCAAGGCTGATCAATAAGTAACTTCCGATGAGCTTTATTGGCGAATTAAGGCTATGTAGACCGGTGTCTCTCCAGGTATGTAACGATTGATCGACAAAGGGTTGGACTACATAACGATTGGCCGCACACGATTGGCCAACAGTAACGATTGGTCGACAGAAATGATTAGTCGACAGAAATGATTGGTCGACAGCAACGATTGGTCGACAGCAACGTTTGGTCGACAGCACGTTTGGTCGACAGAAATGATTAGTCGACAGTATTGATTAGTCGACAGTATTGATTAGTCGACAGTATTGATTAGTCGACAGTAACGATTGGTCGACATAACGATTGGTCGACAGAAATTATTAGTCGACAGTAACGATTAGTCGACAGTAACGATTGGTCGACAGTAACGATTGGTCGACAGTAACGATTGGTCGACAGTAGTGATTAGTCGACAGTAACGATTGGTCGACAGAAATGTTTAGTCGACAGTAACGATTGGTCGACAGCACGTTTGGTTGACATAACGATTGGTCGACAGTAATGATTAGTCGACAGTAACGTTTAGTCGACATAACGATTGGTCGACATAACGATTAGTTGACAGAAATGATTAGTCGACAGTAATGATTGGTCGATATAACGATAAGTCGACATTGGTCGACCTAAATTTGACAACGGAACTTGGAAAAAAAATCGAATAAGTGCAAACAGTTTGGCGATAAATTGCCCCACCGGAAAATTGCCACATGGTTTTCATTAAGGGGACGAGCACAAATCGCCGTTCGTCCGAGAAACGCTTTGAATGTGCGGTAATTTTCCGAGTTTCCGAATTATGTGTGGCAGCTTCCTCAAGGTACCTAACGACGGAAAGGAGCTCTTTTGTTTCTGTGAATTTTCATGCGGGTTCATACGAGTTTAGGGCAACTGTACACAAAAGTTTAAGAGATGCTGGGGGTTTTAGGGGGAGGGTTGTCGGCTCCATCCCAAACTTCAGTAATTTTATATTCTGGACAGCTAGATTCGGTCAGTGTATCAGGGATGTTCTCCTTCAAGCACTCTTAGGAACCTGGAGGGGGGATCAACTCACCCTACCCTCCTAACAATTCATAATGTGTACACAATCTAATTTATACAGTCGAATGAATGTTTGTTTGTCTGCTATAAAAAATCTACAGCTTTCAATTTAGAACCACAAAATTTGGTATATCTCATGTTACACTCTATGTCGTAAAAGAAAAGTGTTTGATCAATGCATCCTTCCAGTGCTTACGTATGGTGCAGAGACGTGGACCTTAACTAAAAGAGACATACAAAGGCTGCAGACAACTCAAAGCAGCATGGAGAGGTGCATGCTTGGTGTAACCAGGAGATATAAGAAGAGGAACTCGTGGATCCGGAAAATGACAAGAGTGGAAGACATCATGATCAGAGTTAAATCCCTGAAATGGCAATGGGCTGGACATACTGCCAGAAGGACAAACCATCGATGGACAGCCGAAATTTTAGATTGGATTCCAAGGGACAGGAAAAGACCCAGAAGAAGACCACATGGGAGATGGGTGGATGAAATTCGAAAGTATGCGGGAGTAACATGGAGGAGACTGGCACAAGACAGACCGTTGTGGAGGAAACTTATGGAGACCTTCGTCCAGCAGTGGATTGATAATGGATGATGATGATGACACTCTAACTTAGACCATAGCTGCGAATTTAAACCATAATCCTCTGAACCAATGGTTATCTCGACCAGTAGTTGCTGTCGACCAGTCGTTACAGTCGACTGATCGTTATGTCGACCAATCGGGTGTCGACCAATCGTGCGACACCGGTCTCTCCACGTCTCTCGTGAGTAGACGATGTTGTTTGGCACGGAAGTTTGAACAAAAAGGCAAGAATGATCAATAAGTAACTTCCGATGACATTTAGTGGCTGATTAGGGGTATGTAAATCGGTGTCTCCCCACGTCTCTCGTGAGTAGAGGAGGTTGTTTGGCACGGAAGTTTGAACAAAAAGGCAAGAATGATCAATAAGTAACTTTCGATGACATTTAGTGGCTGATTAGGGGTATGTAAATCGGTGTCTCCCCACGTCTCTTGTGAGTAGAGGACGTTGTTTGGCACGGAAGTTTGAATAAAAACGCAAGGATTATCAATATGTAACTTCCCATGACCATCCTTGGCTGATTAAGGATCTGTAAATCGGTGTCTCTCCAAGTCTCTCGTGAGTAGACGATGTTGTTTGGCACGGAAGTTTTAACAAAAAGGCAAGAATGATCAATAAGTAACTTCCGATGACATTTAGTGGCTGATTAGGGGTATGTAAATCGGTGTCTCCCCACGTCTCTCGTGAGTAGACGATGTTGTTTGGCACGGAAGTTTGAACAAAAAGGCAAGAATGATCAATAAGTAACTTCCGATGACATTTAGTGGCTGATTAGGGGTATGTAAATCGGTGTCTCCCCACGTCTCTTGTGAGTAGAGGACGTTGTTTGGCACGGAAGTTTGAATAAAAAGGCAAGGATTATCAATATGTAACTTTCCATAACCATCCTTGGCTGATTAAGGATCTGTAAATCGGTGTCTCTCCACGTCTCTCGTGAGTAGACGATGTTGTTTGGCACGGAAGTTTGAACAAAAAGGTAATAATGATCAATAAGTAACTTCCGATGACATTTAGTGGCTGATTAGGGGTATGTAAATCGGTGTCTCCCCACGTCTCTCGTGAGTAGACGATGTTGTTTGGCACGGAAGTTTGAACAAAAAGGCAAGAATGATCAATAAGTAACTTCCGATGACATTTAGTGGCTGATTAGGGGTATGTAAATCGGTGTCTCCCCACGTCTCTTGTGAGTAGAGGACGTTGTTTGGCACGGAAGTTTGAATAAAAAGGCAAGGATTATCAATATGTAACTTCGCATGACCATCCTTGGCTGATTAAGGATCTGTAAATCGGTGTCTCTCCATGTCTCTCGTGAGTAGATGATGTTGTTTATCACAGGAGTTTGAATAAAAAGGCAAGGATGGACAATAAGTAATTTCCGATTACCTTTCGTGACTGCTGAGGGCTATTTAAACCGATATCTCCCAACATTACACTCTTTTGGCTAGAGAGCGTTGTTTGGCTCCAGAGTTTGAATGAAAGGATAAAGTATTTTGATCAATAAATAACTACCAATGACATTTGACCGATTATTAGGGATATGAAAATCGATTTCCTCCGAAGATATTGCACTTTTCTGAGTAGATCGCCTTGTTTGGCAGAGCACATAGAATAAATGAGGTAACATGCCGGTGAACACATTCAAGTGAAAATGACGACCTGTATGGAAACATGGTCTCACCCGGAGATTAAATTGTCGGGCATGGAAAATGCTGGAAGAGAGATACATAGCCAACTGGAAGTCGTTTATTGTCCTCAAGCTTCGTGCGTTTGGAACTAATCAGAACAGTATTCAATATCCACACACGAGCGCAGTACGTTCAAGTACAAGAAATGCAGTAGTAAGCTTTTAACATGATAGACAACATCGTGGTATGAGTGGAGGCTCTAATGCAAGAAGACAGAATGGGATTTCTTTTGGTACCGCACATCACGTCGCTCAACCGAATAACTGCGCGTATCTCCGGGTGAGAGCGTGTTTGCAGACGGGTTGTCATCACGCTTTCCAACCGTAGGTTCAAGAAGCGTGTATGCTGCAGCTTTCTCCGTCCGCACGATAACTCGCGTAAAAATGGTTCCATTTCGATGAAAACTTAGTATGTGTTAGGGCAGTGTTCCGCAACTGGTGTGCCGCGGCCCACCAGTGGGGCCCCCACAAGGTGAAAGGTGTGACGCGAACTTTTACCTATTATCCTATTGTAAGAAATTAATTGTAGGGTTTTATTTTTTAATTTTATCCTAGTTTCATATGCTTGTATTTCATTCTCTGCTGCTGTAACTGATTAAATAAGATGACGCTTTTTTATTATTTGTTACATGCCGCGAATTTTTATGTATTCTAAGAAATTAAATGTAAATTATTTACTCACAGTTGATATATCGTAGTTGTGCTTACTGATATATTTGTTTTTCTGGCCTCTACCGTTGTGGTATGCGGCTTCTTTATTACATTTGCCGCATGCCCTGCGTAATTTCTCGCCTCTACCGCCGCGCAGCTTGCTCTGTGTACGCTTTTCCCTAAAAAGTGAGGGGATTAGCAAAATTTTCCTTGTCTTTTATTAAGTCGTTTTGCTATTTGTCCCTGTTTGTTAGTGCTTCCTCAACTTTATTACTCTTTTCCTGTACCAAAGCTCCCGCCCATTGTTAGACTTTATTTTAAATAAGTGTCTCTAGAAGACAAAAGTGATGCTTTTACAAGAAATGAAGATTTATTGATTGATGGAGAAAAGCTGGAGATAGCAGACACGTACGTTTATCTTGGACAGCAGATATCAAGTGAGGGTCACATTGATGAAGAAATTAATCGGCGTATAAAACTTGCCTGGAGAGCCTTTGGAAGAAACAGCATTATTTTCAAGAGCAATATGCCATTATGTCTTAAAAGAAAAGTGTTTGATCAATGCATCCTTCCAGTGCTTACGTATGGTGCAGAGACGTGGACCTTAACTAAAAGAGACATACAAAGGCTGCAGACAACTCAAAGCAGCATGGAGAGGTGCATGCTTGGTGTAACCAGGAGACATAAGAAGAGGAACACGTGGATCCGAAAAATGACAAGAGTGGAAGACATCATGATCAGAGTTAAATCCCTGAAATGGCAATGGGCTGGACATACTGCCAGAAGGACAGACCATCGATGGACAGCCGAAATTTTAGATTGGATTCCAAGGGACAGGAAAAGACCCAGAAGAAGACCACATGTGAGATGGGTGGATGAAATTCGAAAATATGTAGGAGTGACATGGAGGAGACTGGCACAAGACAGACCGTTGTGGAGGAAACTTATGGAGACCTTCGTCCAGCAGTGGATTGATAATGGTTGATGATGATATGTGTCTCTACTTCCCTTTGATGAGTATAGGTCCCGCGTCTTACAATTATTTCAGTTCTATCACAGCTGTGCACCGAAGTAGTCCGAAAATTGTGATTGCTAGTCAGTCTTGCTATTTTCTGTTACCATTAAACTAATGGGTCGTTTGAGATGTTACCGACTGTATGGCCATTTGCTGACGGTAATAAAATGGTGATGGACTTAATTAAAGAACATTTAGAAATCTTGCAGCAGAAGTTCAAGAAGTATTTTGGAGAGAGTGTTCAAGATTCTGACTGGGTTCGTGATCCATTCGTTGCGAATTCAAAACTCCTTCTGATTAAATATACAAGAGGAACTCGCAGATTTAAAAGCAGACAGAATAATGAAATTAAAACTTCTCGAAGTGCCTTTAGACACATTTTGGTTGACAATAAGGACTGAATACCCGGCTATCACCGAGATGGCAGTTACACTATCTACCAACAAGTAATTGGACACCCCTGCAATCGACGATATCTGCGGTCCTGATATACGTCAAGGCCGCCGCCGTTAACTATCGTGTGGGGAACAACAACGCAGCCAGTCGCATGCAAGATGCCACGCAGTTCGGAGCTCTCTGATTTCGAGAAAGGTGTAATCGTCGGGTATCACAGAAATGGCCGATTCATACGCGACATATCTAGCTAGTTGAAATACCCAAAATCGACAGTGGCCTACGTGATTGGCAAGTGGAAGATAAAAGGTGACTGTCGGACTGTGCCCCGACCCGGCAGACCCACAAAATTGGGAGTTAGAGACCGACGGGTGCTGGCCAGAGAAATTCGGAAGAACCGCACCAAATCGATGGGCCACATCCGCGAGGAGATTCTACAGGCATCCAGGAGTGTTCTTTCGATGAATACCATCCGTAAGGAAAGCCCATCTGCTCGGTTATCATGGACATGCTACCGCCCACAAGCCTTTGATCACCAAGTCCAATAGCGCTCCTCGGCTAACATGGTGCAAAGAACGTCGACAGTGGGCCGTTGAACAGTGGAAACAGGTTCTCTGGAGCGACGAATCAAGGTTCACCCTCTACCGTTCGGATGGCAGGGTATGGGTTTGGCATCTTCCTGGAGAACGCTTTCTGCCGGAATGTAATGTGCAAACTGTGAAGTTCGGCGGCGGTGGAATTATGATATGGGAGTATTTCTCCAGGTGTGGCACGGGACCCTTGGTCGCAATTCCTGGTAGACTCAACACCGAGACCTACTGCACCATTTTGGATAACCATGTGCTTCCTAAGTTGTGGCAGTTTTACGGGGTGGACCCATGTTACATTCAGGAAGTCAATGCCACCTGTCATGTTGCGAGGTCCACCATGGCTTGGTATGGGGACAATGGGGTTAATCGAATGGACTGGCCTGCGCAGAGCCCGGACCTTAACCCTATCGAGCACCTCTGGGACGAGGTGGACCGTCGACTTAAGGGGTGCCCCCACACTCTGAAATCGGTGAAGGAACTGACCTTTCTTCTCCAAGCCGAGTGGAAGAAAATACCGCTAGCCGTCGTACAACGCCTGGTTGAGAGTATGTCCCGGAGGGTCGCTGCTGTAATCGCCGCTCGTGGAGGCTCCACCAACTATTGAAGGTGAATAAACTGCGTTTTCCTTTGCTATCACAGGTGTCCAATTACTTGTTGGTAGATAGTGTATGTGTTATTGCCATTCTCAACTGCATATTTGTGTGAACTGGGCTTCTCAATGTTGACTGAAATTAAAACATCAAAGAAGGAGAGACTCAAATCCGTTGATGAAGAAATGAGACTTTCATAGTCAACGACTCCACCACGGATCAGCCGCTTGTGGGAAGCTACGCAGGCGCAAGTATCGCATTGAAGGTATGAGTAGAATTACTTACTTTAATAGCAATAGAAGAGTGTAATTTCTACCGTGAATTAAAGTTGATAAATTGTTAATAAATGCACGACTCGATTTCTGTTGAATAATAATATAATGGAATAATATAATAGAATTATAACAGGTTGATTCATCATCATCATCATCATTGTCAACCATTATCAATCCACTGCTGGACGAAGGTCTCCCCAAGTTTCCTCCACAACGGTCTGTCTTGTGCCAGTCTCCTCCATGTCACTCCCGCATATTTACGAATTTCATCCACCCATCTCCCATGTGGTCTTTTTCTGGGTCTTTTCCTGTCCCTTGGAATCCAATCTAAAATTTCGGCTGTCCATCTATGGTCTGTCCTTCTGGCAGTATGTCCAGCCCATTGCCATTTCAGGGATTTAACCCTGATCATGATGTCTTCCACTCTCGTCATTTTTCGGATCCACGAGTTTCTCTTCTTATCTCTCCTGGTTATACCAAGCATGCACCTCTCCATACTTTTTTGAGTTGTCTGCAGCCTTTGCATGTCTCTTTTAGTTAAGGTCCACGTCTCTGCACCATACGTAAGCACTGGAAGGATGCGTTGATCAAACACTTTTCTTTTAAGACATAATGGCATATTGCTCTTGAAAATTATGCTGTTTCTTCCAAAAGCTCTCCAGTCAAGTTTTGTACGCCGATTAATTTCTTCATCAATGTGACCCTCACTTGATATCTGCTGTCCAAGATAAACATACGTATCTGTTATCTCCAGTTTTTCTCCATCAATCGATAAATCTTCATTTCTTGTAAAAGCATTGAACATCACTTTTGTCTTCTGAAAGTTCATTTTTAATCCCACTTCTTTACTCTTGTCAGCAAGTTCCTGGATCATACTCTGCAGCTCTGATGGGGTAGTTGCAAAAATGACTACGTCATCAGCAAACGAAGGTGGGTTAGATAATCTCCATTAATCTTTATCCCTTTGTTTTCCCAGTTCAGTGATTGAAAGACATTTTCCAATGTGGCATTAAAGAGCTTCGGAGATATGGTGTCACCTTGTCTCACTCCCTTTCCAATTTTTATGTGTGTTGTATTTTCAAACAGCCGAATCTTTGCACTTGCATTTTCATAGATGTTATTAATAATATTAATGTATGCATCTTCAATACCGCAGGATTTCAGAGCCGTAGTAACTGCTGATGGTTTCACCGAATCAAAGGCTTTTTCATAATCTATAAAAGCCATGCACAATGGAAGTTCATATTCCCTCGCTCTTTCAATTAGTTATCTCAGTACGTGGATATGATCTATTGTGCTGTAGCCACTCCTGAATCCAGCTTGTTCTCTCGGTAGAGCCATGTCCAGTGTTACCTTCAAGCGGTGTGAAAGAACTTTAGTGAAAATTTTATAAACCACTGATAGGAGGCTGATAGGTCTGTAGTTCCTGAGATCCTCAATGTCACCTTTTTTATGTAGCAGGATCATTGTAGCATTGTTCCAATCCTCAGGAATCTTCCCTTCATTAAGGCATCGAGTGAAAATTTGGGCGAGTACTGTTTCAATTTCTCCACTTGCTTCTTGTATGATGTCTATAGTAATTCCATCTTCTCCTGGAGCTTTCCCCGCTTCATGTTCTTGATTGCATGAGCAACTTCTGCTGGGAGGACTGGAAGAACTCTGGTACCTTTCATGATGTCTGGAGTACATGTATCATCCCTTTCATATAATTTGGAGTAGAAATCTTTCACTCTTGTCAAAATTTCGCCTCTATTTCTTGTTATAGAACCATCTTCTTTTCTCAGAGCCATAATCTGTTTTCTTCCCTTACTGAGATGTCCCTTTGCTATCTTAAGGCTTTATTTGTTTTCAATTGCTTTCCTCACTAGCTCACAGTTGAATTTCCTTACATCTTCAGTGATACTTTTTCGTGTTGTCTTGCATAGCTCTATATATTCCACTTTGGAAGTCACATCTTCTTTAGTTGTCCTCATCTCTCTTCTTTTTTGCATCAACATTTTGGTTTTACCTGATAATTTGTTCACATGCAACTTGTTCTTAGACCCAGCTAATTTTGTTGCTGTTTCCATTAGAGCTTTGGTTACTTTTCTGTTAACTTCCGAAATATCCACTTCTTCCGATGTTAGGCCTTCTAAAGCAGAGAATCTGTTCTTCAGTTCCAACTTGAAAGTATTATGGTGTTTTTTAAGGTTGGTTATGTCAATACATTTTGTTTGTCTTATGAGCTTGCCACGTTCCAGTTTAGTGTTGAGGTGCATCTTACATCTCACCAATCTATGGTCACTACCTGTGTTGAACTTGTTCAGCACACTGCAGTCTTCGATGACGAATTTTTTGTTACACATAATATAATCAATTTCACTTGTCGTCCCAATTGGATGTCTCCATGTCCATTTCCTGTGTGGCTTTTTCTTGAAAAAGGAGTTCAAGATGAAAAATCCTTCTGCCTCTGCAAACTCAACGAGAGTATTTCCACGCTGGTTTCTGTTGCCGTGACCGAATTTACCTACTGAAGTTTCATTCTGTTGCCGTTGCCCTACTTTTTGCATTGAAATCTCCCATAATTATCTTCAAGTGCTGCTTACCTTTATTATTTAGATGACGAATTTCCTCATAAAATTCTTCAATTTCTTCTTCAGGATGACTTGTGGTGGGTGCATAAGTTTGAATAATCTGAGCCTGGTATCTTCTCGATAGTTGGATAACGAGTCGTGCAGCTCTGTCAGAGGAACTTTCAACTTCTACCACTTTATCCTTCAGTTTCTTGTTTATTATAAATCCAACACCACTAGTTCTGCCAGTATCTGTCCCACGATAATAGAAGAGATGTCCACTTTTCAGTTCAATGAGATCTTCTCCTTTTCTCCTTACCTCACTTAGGCCCGACGATGTCCCACTTGATCCTTTGTAGTTCCTCTTCCAATTCAAGAAGCCTTGAATCAGAAGATAGGGAGCGTCCGTTATAGGTAGCCAAGGTCAGCATCAAATGGCAGCCTAGTCCGGTCCTCCGGGGATTCTTAGCACCCTCTGCCTTCACGTCGCACTGGCCGCTGCCTTGGCCAGGTACATTCCAGCTGCCGGAGACTGAGGGCCAAGATTTAGGTTGTAGAGTCATTTTGGAGGTGTTTGGCCATAACTCACCACGCTGGCCAAGCGGGTTGGTGAGTGTGGGATAGCATTTCCTCTGGTCCCGATGGTATAGTTATACCGCTATTGGCGGTCGTCACAGCCCCTTTAGTGGGAACAGGATGCACCACGAGAAGGCGGGGTTGACATTTGTCAAGGAGAGGCTGTGATGTTACGCATCATTACATTACTTATTTATATTAATAGTGTCATATCATACGCTTTTGAGGGGATTAACATTTTGGTGTGCCGCGAGTAGAAAGAGGTTGCGGAACACTGTGTTAAGGGACCACCTGGGGACGAACCCTATTGAAAATGGACGAAATGGTGTTAAAGGTTAGGACATAGGAGCGGGATCTATTCCATTGCCCTTATGCGTCATAACTAACGTAAAATGCTTCTACTGCGACAAAACTTTAACATTGTTGTTCCAGAGGTATACTGAACCGGTTCTGTTGAATATCATCGAAATGGGGTCAAAGGTCAGGACACAGAAGCGAGATTTGTTCCACAGCCATTATCCTCATAACTTGAGTAATGATTTCTGGTATGTTGGAAAGCGTATCAGAATGAATGCATTGCATGATTTTACTAACTTGTTTTCACTTGAATCTGTTTTCCAACAAGTTGCCCCTTTTATTCGGACTTCAGTGTAAAAACAACGTCCTCTAGTCAGGAGATTGTAATGACCCTAGGACACCGGTTTACGTATCGATAATACGTTTAACGTATCGATAATACACCGTCATTGGTAATCAGATGTTATTTATTCATCGGTTAACGCTATCTTTTTCTTCAAACTCGTGTCGGAAGACGCGCATTTACGCAGCAATAATACCCCGCACCTTTTTTTTTTTTTTTTTTTTTTTTTTTTTTTTTTTCCAGGTGACATTGAGGATCTCAGGAACTACAGACCTATCAGCCTCCTATCAGTGGTTTATAAAATCTTCACTAAAGTTCTTTCACACCGCTTGAAGGTAACACTGGACATGGCTCAACCGAGAGGACAAGTTGGATTCAGGAGTGGCTACAGCACAATAGATCATATCCACGTGCTGAGAGAACTAATTGAAAGAGCGAGGGAATATGAACTTCCATTGTGCATGGCTTTTATCGATTATGAAAAAGCCTTTGATTCGGTGAAACCATCAGCAGTTACAATGGCTCTGAAATCCTGCGGTATTGAGGATGCATACATTAATATTATTAATAACATCTATGAAAATGCAAGTGCAAAGATTCGGCTGTTTGAAAATACAACACACATAAAAATTGGAAAGGGAGTGAGACAAGGTGACACCATATCTCCGAAGCTCTTTAATGCCACATTGGAAAATGTCTTTCAATCACTGAACTGGGAAAACAAAGGGATAAAGATTAATGGAGATTATCTAACCCACCTTCGTTTTGCTGATGACGTAGTCATTTTTGCAACTACCCCATCAGAGCTACAGAGTATGATCCAGGAACTTGCTGACAAGAGTAAAGAAGTGGGATTAAAAATGAACTTTCAGAAGACAAAAATGATGTTCAATGCTTTTACAAGAAATGAAGATTTATCGATTGATTGAGAAAAGCTGGAAATAACAGACACTTACTTTTATCTTGGACAGCAGATATCAAGTGAGGGTCACATTGATGAAGAAATTAATCGGCGTACAAAACTTGCCTGGAGAGCTTTTGGAAGAAACAGCATAATTTTCAAGAGCAATATGCCATTATGTCTTAAAAGAAAAGTGTTTGATCAATGCATCCTTCCAGTGCTTACGTATGGTGCAGAGACGTGGACCTTAACTAAAAGAGACATACAAAGGCTGCAGACAACTCAAAGCAGCATGGAGAGGTGCATGCTTGGTATAACCAGGAGAGATAAGAAGAGGAACTCGTGGATCCGAAAAATGACAAGAGTGGAAGACATCATGATCAGAGTTAAATCCCTGAAATGGCAATGGGCTGGACATACTGCCAGAAGGACAGACCATAGATGGACAGCCGAAATTTTAGATTGGATTCCAAGGGACAGGAAAAGACCCAGAAAAAGACCACATGGGAGATGGGTGGATGAAATTCGTAAATATGCGGGAGTGACATGGAGGAGACTGGCACAAGACAGACCGTTGTCGAGGAAACTTGGGGAGACCTTCGTCCAGCAGTGGATTGATAATGGTTGACAATGATGATGATGATGAATACCCCGCAAAAGTTCATCGGAAGTTGTGTATTCAACAGTTTACACATTTCTATTAAAGAAAGGCGTTATATTTTTGGTGAAAGCAGCAAAATAAAACAATAATTCGCCGTGCACATAACGCAACTTTTTTTTATTTATTTATTTTTTTTTTTGATTGGGGATTTTAACCTCCACCTTGAGCAACTCAATGTGTTATAAGCAGTCACCAGTACGTAATTTAGGGCCCCTGGTTCCAGGGAAGAGAGCAAGCTAGCGCCGTAAGACAAACACAACATCCCTGCCTCACCGGGATTCGAACACGGACCCATCTCGGACGAATCATCAGAAGCCACTGCACCCCCAGGTGCGGCTAAGTAGACTGTCTTGTTTCGACGCTGTGATTTAAAACCTATTTTTTTTTTCGTTCTTTTTTTAATCTTAATGATCCAACACTTTCTGATTTAAAACCACTGGCTCCAGAAAAGGACAAAATTCAGCACCGGAAAGACAAACATAACATCCATGTCATAAATTGGGATTCGAACCAAGACCGAACAAGTGAGAACCGTTACGTTTTGGATGCTTTCCGGTCGACATAAGCTCAGACCTTACAAATCTGCTTGATATTGTGCTTACAAAATTGTTTCTCGTAGTACACTGGTTTCCATAAATTAAACAACAAATGGAAAAATCATGATAACTCAAAAGTATGCAACCGATTCGGAAAACATTTAGTGGTAAGCTTTATCACACTTAATGCAACACAAAATCGTAAGAACATGTGATACAAGGAAGCATTTACATTTTGTATGAGTGATGCAAATATGAAAGTACAGAAATATAGGTATCAAGATGAAATAGGTACTCCAATACGGAGTGTGGTTACCCCGAACAGCAATACAGGCCCGACAGCGATGTTCCATGGTGTTAATTATGGTGTTCAGCAGTTACGTGGGTAGCTGGGTCCATTTCTCAAGCAGAGCAGTGCGGAGCCTCCGCAAGGTTCGGGGACGGGGCTAGAGGCCAGTAACACACCTCCCGAGAGCATCACAGACATGCTCAATGGGATTCCGATCGAGAGAGCGGGCTGGCCACTACATACGGTCTTCTGTTCGGGGTACTGGTGTACGAGGCGAGATGTGTAAGGGCGGGCGTTATTCGCCTGCAGTACAAATGTATCGCCCATTGCGGTCGCATATGGACGAACAATACGGCCCAGGATCTCGTCTCTGTACTTCTGAGCATTGAGGCTTCCATGTGGCAACACATAGAGGTCGTACGGCCGCCTAACGATATACCTTCCTGTTCCAGAACACTACCACAGGTGTCCCTTTCATGGATATTAGAGAGAAGATAGTGAGTACCGCCCTCTCTCTAGATGTAAACTGGGCGAGAATCACTCTGTAAACAGTATAGTGACTCATTAGTGAACAGAATGGACCCCACTGATTTTGAGTACGGTTCACATGCATTCGGGCCCAATTGAAACGTTCCCTCCGGTGGCGGGGGCTGAGTGGCGCGCATAATACCGCTCGCCGAGTATACAGTCCACCTGCATGTAACCATCTGCGTTCTGTCCAAGCTAATACAGTCCGTCCGGCTGCTACCGTAAGCACAGATCTGAGATGAGTCGGTGTAGCTGTTCTGCTCCGCCGTGCCGAAAGCCGCAAATACCGGTCATCCGTGGAGGTCGTCGCCCTTGGCCTACCTTCGCTGTACCTTTGGTAAGCTACACCTATGGCTTGAAACTGCTACCACATCCTGCTGACCACAGAACGATCGGCGTTGAGCCATCTTGCGAAATCCGCCTGCCGTTGCCCTGCTTAGAGTAGATCTATGCTCTGTAGCGTAACTCCTCTGGTAAATGACGTCTTGAAGCCATGTTAACAAAATCGCTATCTCGAAATCTTGTCATTCACCTCCGCACATGAATTGGCGACTCCCTCCGAAACAGTTGGTTTTAAGCTCTTGCGCATTTGCCTAAAACACTGCCAGCGCCACTCATTTGCCTTCCGTACATCGATGCTGTATGCCTTCGCCCGTAACATATGCAAATTTCGTGCAATTTGAGCTATATTTCGCCCAATTATCGCGATTTTTCGGTTTGTTGCTTAATTTATGGAAACCAGTGTAGTTAACTTTTACGCTGTTAAACAGCTTTCGAAATCATCTTTCAGAAATAGTGACGCTATTCAGACATTGTAGCCAGCCAATTTCAAAATTTAGGTACGTATAAATCTTTGTAATTCAAAACAATAAATACTTCGAAGAAAAATTACATAAGAAATCTGTATTTCAGTAATAAATTTACCTTTGCAATATCCGATGAAGAATCCCCCAACACCGATCAAGATGCTGCAAAGAGGAAAACAAGAACAATTTTTTTTATAAAGGAATGCTTTGTAAACAGTATTTTACTACAAATGCATTCAGTGAGCACCCCCAAAAGACATATTCTTTAGAAGAAATTTAAATTATACAGTCAAACCTCTGCAACGTGAATTATTTTTTACCTCAAACTGTTTCTTAATTCCCTGACCATTTTCCTATATATTAAAATTTTTTTACGCTTTCCAACCGTAGGTTGAAGGAGCGTATATATGCTTCAGCTTTGCCCGTCTGTCCCACCGCACGATAACTCGCGTAAAAATGATTCGATTTCGATTAATTTCAGTATGTTGTAGGGGACCTACCCGGGAACGAACCCTATTGAAAATGGACGAAATGGAGTCAAAGGTCGGCACATAGGAGCGGGATCCATTCCATTGCCCTCATGCGTCATAACTTTGGTAAAAATGGTTCGATTTCGACGAAATTTTAGTATGTGGTGGGTGACCTCCTTCCTGGGAACGAATCCTATTGAAAATGGACGAAATGGGGTCAAAGGTCACGACGTAGCAGCGTAATCTATTCCATTGCCCTCATGCATCATAACTGGCGTAAAAATTGTTCGATTTCGATGAAATTTTAGTACGCGGTAGGGGACCACCTCGGGTCAAATCCCATTGAAAATGGACGAAATGGGGGTCAAAGGTCAAGTCATAGGAGCGGGATCCATTCCATCGCCCTTATATGAGTCATAACTTACGTAAAAATGTTTCTATTAAACCAAAACTTTAGTATGTTGTTCCGAAGATATAATGAACCGGTTCTGCTGAATATAATTGAAACGGGTTCAAAAGGTCAGGACACAGGAGCCAGATTTATTTCACAGCCATTATCCTCATAACTTGCCTAAAAATGCTTCTATTGCGACAAAACTTTAGTAGGTTGTTCCAGATGTATACTGAACCGGTTCTGTTGAATTTAATCGAAATGGGGTCAAAGATCAGGATACAGGAGCGATATTTATTCCACAGCTATTATCCTCGTAACTTGAGTAATGATTTCTGGTAATGTTGGAAAGCGTATCATAGTCAATGCATTGCATGATTTTACTAACTGTTTTTTTATTCTTTTAACATGAAATGATACCAGCTCGTTCGGAAAATAATGGCAGATTTGGAGGGTAAAAATGAGACATACCTCCCAGCACACAACCTTGTTTCATTCGAAAACGGCGCACAGTGTAGGATTTTGTTAATCTAGCGGGACAAAATTACATTAACAATGCAAAGGCATAAATTTAATCAAAAGGTATGGACAACAAGTACAATGGCCTGGTATGGCACGAAAGCTCATATTATATGACCGATGGCATATTATAATGTTACTTAGTAGCGTCAGAACTATCGGAAAATGAAGCATTATCGGTTACTCGCACGTGTTCCTCGTAGAGAGCTTCAATGTGAGGTGATTGTATCAGTTTTAAAACTGCAGGATGAATAGGTGCCTCATGAACGATTTTTGTGTGTGTGTGTGTGTGTCTTCGTTGCTCTTTTTGGACTGCTACTCAATTGCTGTAGGTAACGAGCGGCCTCCCGTTTGCCGGATTGTCGCAATTTCAGAGTAGTGGAGACAGTTATTTCACTCAAAGATCGCTCTGATGTGAGCAGTGATTGCACCTTTCGTCTTTTTGTTTTCGGTCCACTTGAACTGAATTGTTTCTGTGAGCGTCCGATCTTTTTACCACCTTGCTGGCTAGCACGTGTACTTGCTACATCCAGATTATTAGCACGTCTTTTGTAAAAAAGATCGTGCTTCTGTCATCGGTTTGTCCGTCCGTCCGTCCGTCCGTCTGTACCCACGACATCTCTGCAACTATTAGTCCGATTTGAAAAATTCTTTTTGCATTGGGAAGCTTGAAATATGCAAATGAAGATCCTTTATTTCGTTGTTTTTTACGATGTAGAATTTCGCCGGTAGAGGGTGTAAATGCAGATGACGTCGAATTCAAAAATACGTTTTATTCCACATATTTGCTTCTAAACATCCGATTGAAATTTTTTTTTATCTTTCGATTCCATTTATGTCGAAGAGTATTTTAGATATAATTACTTTTTCAAATTACGCATAGTTTTTCCGCTAGGGGGCGGAAAAATAAATTACATTTTCCCCGATAACTCTTCTTCTAAAACTCCGATTCAATTTCTTTTTTTCTTCAGCGGATACATCTGATGGAAAATCTTTTGCATATAATTTCAAATTTTTGGTGAATACTTTCGCCACCAGGGGGCGTAAGTGTTAATTTTTGCTTCTGATGGTATTTGCCATAAAATCTGAGCTTCTAAAATATCGATTGAAAAAATTCTTTCGTGGACTGATGCCACTCACATAGATAAACCTTTTCGGAATATTTTCTTTTAAAATATTCCACAGTTTCTCCGCTAGGGGCTTAGATATACATCTTATTTTTGTCAATATCTCTACTTCTAGGAGTCCGATTTGAAAAATTCCTTCATTGTTGGATAGTGTTTCTAGTGTGACATGTGGTTCATATAATTTAAAAATTTTCAAGTAATTCACAGACTTTCCGCTAGGGGGCGTAGCAGTAAATTCCGTTTCCCCCTATATCTCTGCTTCTAAATCTCAGATTTGAAAAATTCTTTCTGCACCGCATACAGCTCCTGGTGGGAAATCATTTGCACATAATTTCTAATTTTTGTAAAAATGGTTTGGCCACCAGGTGGCGTAAATCTTTATTTCCGCTTCTGTTGTATTTGCAGCAAAATATGAGCTTCTAAAATCTCGATTGAAAAAAAAGTCGCTTGTTGACCGATACTACTCATGTCGACAAACCTTTTAGGAAAATTTTCTTCTTAAAAAATGCATGGTTTCTACGCCAGGGGACGTAGATGTACATCTTATTTTTGTCAATATCTCTACAGCTAAGGGAACGATTTGAAAAATTCCTTCTTTGTTGAATAGTGTTTCCGGTGTGAGATGTTTTTCCTATAAATTCCAAAATTTTCAAGTAAATCATAGACTTTCCGCTAGGGGGCACAAAGGTAAATTGCTTTTTCTGCGTTATTTCTGCTCCTAAAGCTCCGATTTGAAAAATTCTTCCTGTATCGCATACAAGACCTGATGGAAAATATTTTTCACATAATTTCTAATGTCTGGTACAAAATGGTTTAGCTATCAGGGGTCATAGTTGTTAATTTCTGCTTCTGAAGCATTTGTTGCAAAATCTGGGCTCCTGAAAACTCGACTAATTTTTTTCTTGGACTGATGCCGCTTATATGGATAAACCTTTTGAGAATACTTTCTTCCTAAAATATTGCATGGTTTTCTCACCAGGGGACATAAAGTCATATCTTATTTTTGTCGATATCTCTGTTTCCAAGAGTTCGTAAGCTAACGATTCCGTTTACAGCAATATCTGAGGGATTAAAAACCCGATTGAAAACTTTGTTTCTTTCGTCAGATCTATTGTTTTCCATACCGGTTCCATTGACTTTGAAAAGCTTTGATAAATTTAATTTGCGTAAGAACGGATTCAAAAGACGTGCTTATTACACCCGAAAATTCGGTGTCATTTTTCTTGTTTATTATGATAGTAGCATCCAACCAATCTTTGTATTTCTTCAAAAACACATTTTTATTGCGATGACACGTTTTCCATCTTTGATTGAGCTCGGTCATGAATGAATGAATGCATTAACCGGTGAACTTCGTCTAACATTACCGATGAAGCTGGAATTTCGTTTGCAGGTATCGTATCAGTGTATTTTCCTCCTTAAAGGAAGGGGATCGCGGTTCCTAGTCGTCATTTTTTAATACTTCGTATAATTCCCTTTTTGACACTAGCATGACGCTACCTGAAACAAACACGGAAAATATACATTAATGCACGTAGTTGCATGTGCGAGTCAATCGCTTCATCTCTATAGGAATCAAGGATCATATAACACATACAATTCTGCCATACAAAGTCGTACAACAATCTTGACAGTTTACTGAAATCATCGTCACTTAGAATTCCATTTCTGTTTCTGTCACCTGTGGTCTTATGCGGTACTATGCACTTTCAAACATGTTCAAATAGATATTTTACTTCACAAATACAACGTACCAACCTTGGTGTCACTGTTCCATAATAATGTGCACAGATCTATACACGACACGTACTTCGTTCACAGTGGATTTCCGAACCGACTGCGTACGCTCGAGCGCTCCTGTACAACTGGTCCGGGAAAAACCTTCTATGAGCGGTTACGGTTAGTGAGGCGCGGGGTCACTTTTGACTCGACATGTTTTGCCATTGGCTTATACGGTTCATCGGCTTGAATTTTAACCGGTTGTACGTGAACACATTGCATGTTAATTTTTTGACTTTTTTGTCCCTCTAGATTTGCAAAATCCTGCACTGTGAGACCCCTTCAGCAGCTACATACTTCTGCCACCGAGTGTGACAAGTGCTTCAATGTCGGTCCGGAAAAAATCTTACTCCCTGAATGCAAGAAAGTCATGGAATGCAATTTTGGCCTCCTCTCGGTTACCGAAGGGCCTGTTCTTGAAGTGATTGCTAAAATTAATGAGCAGGAGGAAATCGGTAGATGCCAAATCAGGCGACTAGGCTGGATGTGGGAGGGTTTCGAACCTCGTGTAGTTTCTCTTTCGGCATCTGTGACACGTTCAGTCTAGCGTTATCATGAAGGAGGATGGGACCCTTCCTGTTCACTAAAGATGGCTGTTTGGAACACAACTTCTGATGCATTCGGTCAAACTCTTCACTGTATGTGACTGAGGTAATTCATTCATCAGCATTCAAGAACCAGTAGTGTATGACACCGCGAGCAGTCCACCACTCTGTCAACAAGACCTCATTTGGAGTCAACCTTGTTTAGGATCTTGTTTCGTTGGTCCACCATCGTTCAGCCACTATCCAAATCGCCGACAGTTGTCGTACAGCACCCACTTTTCATCACAGGTTACACTGCACACAAGTAAGGGCTGCTTTTCTTTGCGAAACAGAAGGTTACTGCACATCTCAAGCCACTGTTGTTTCTGGAGCTCCGTCAGTTCCTGTGCGGGACCACGTATCGAGCTCCTTGACCTTACCAATTTGTTGGAAATGTTCAGAAGTGATCGAGGATTTGCCTATACATTTACCTTCAGAGCGTTGCTTATCAATGGCCGAATGTAGTCCTCGGCCTTTCTCATCTTGTAGGCTCGTGTCACAGGAACAAAACTTTTTAAACTGCAGACAAATAATACGTTGAGATCAGTGGCGTATCTTGGGTCCGAGACCCGGGGTATTCCCCAACCGTCTCCTCACACACAGTACTGCTTTTTTTAAAAATTGCGAAGTTTTAGTTTTAACTGTTAAGCAACAGAAGTAACAAACTACTGCATGCTATTGCTAACATGATACCAAATAATTATGAGGATTAGGATCTGAATACTTTTGCGTGAACTTGAGTATTACGTCTTCATAAAAAGTTTCTTCCGAGTAGTTTTCTATATTTAAAAAAGAATGTTTTTCTCCATTGACAAATCAGCCAAGTTGTTCTAATGTACACTGAAGTGTCAGAAAAACTGGTACACCAGTCTAATACTTGGTACGGGTGTACCTCGCCAGGAAGGATGCGCACATAGCGTTGGCCGGTCGCAGACGTTTGTAGATGTACCGGGAGTCCCAAGGAAGTCCAGCTAAACACACACCATACCATTTCGGATCCCCCACCAGCCGGTACAGTTCCCTGTTGGCAGGCGGGATCCATGGCTTCATATGGTTTGCGCCACACACGAATCCTTCCATTGTTTCCAGTCATCAAGTGTCCAGTGGCGGTGTTGCCGTGCCCAAGCAAGGCGCATAGCTCTGTGTCGTGCACCCATCACGGAGACTCGAGTTGGGCGTCGGCTCCCAAAGCCCATATCTTATATCTTACAGGATACGTTGCACAGTCCGGACGCTGATGCTTGTTGAGGCTCCAGCATTGAATTCCGATGATACTTGCGAGGGTATTGCACGCCTATCGCGTGAAACGATTCTTGACAGCCGACGATGGTCACGTTCACCCAATGTCTTTGTACGGCCACACTGGTATCGTAGGTTGGAAGTTTTGCCGGAATTCTTGTAGTCACGGTACACCCTTGCAATGGTCGTCCGTGAAAATCCGAATTTCGTTTCTACCTCCGAAATACTATGGCCCATCTCACGAGCGCCAACTATGACACCGCGTTGAAAATCGCTTAAATCGTTATTACTTGTCATTCTCATGTCGAAAACAGCTCTAACAGCTGGCAAGAATGTGTATCGCTTTACTGTATATACGCAGTGGCGGACGCAACCGAGTACGCGCATAGGTGACGTTGCTATGTATTTTGCATAAGCTGGTCTGTATCAGTTTTTCTGGCACTTCAGTGTACATGTCCTTCCGTGGGTTTAAGACATGTCTTGATTCTTTTTAATGCAGAAAAACTTCTTGTTGCAGTTGTTGATGGAAATTTTAATATTAGGTCTGCTAATTTGTACCCCTCACTAAACACTATGTCCAATTTATTCAACTTTATGTAACAAGTAATGCCTCTTACTGATTGGTTTTTCTATTCATCAAGGAAATAAAACACCTTGAGTTCATTTTTTGGTCGAGCTGCATCAAAATTTGAAGCATGGAGTTCTTTAAGTTCTGACAGCAGATGTTCAGGGAAGCTTTCTCAAAGTTTATCAAAACCGTTGGAATCCAACAAAGCCACGAATTTAAGAAATAATATCACTGATTTTAATTCATTGACACTTCACACAAACTGAAACAACTCTCGCGAAACACGTGCTGCCACAGGCGGAAACATGCGATGACTGAGGAAGTCGAAGTCTTCTCTTTTCTGGGCGAACCATTGCGCATATCAATTTTCCATTCGCCTCCATACGCGCTCATTCATGTTGCCATGGAAACGCTAGCAGGCGATCGTATCGAAGATCTTCGAATTAGAAGAGTGATGATTCTAGAAGAGCTGCTTCATTATGCCGTTGGCTTCGCTCGCCAGACTGAGTCAAAGATGCGAATTCGCACTGTTTTTTTGTTTTTTTGTTTTGTTTTTGCAGCGAAAGCATCGACATATCTTAATGCCGTTGAAAATTGATTTTTATTTGTGTATATTTAATTGGCTTTTATTTGTGCATTCTCTGGGCTTCGCAGACAGCCTCGAATATACGCTACAGGTTCAGATGTTGCCTCCTCGCCGCATGTTTTGAGGTTTGTGCCGCATTGTGTGAAGCAGAATCACCCGCAGCTCATTCCTTCTTAACATGTTGAACAGACCATTCTCACACTAGAAGCCACGACTGTAGCTCAACCGATTATGGCGTGTATGTGGAGGCGGAGTAGCCCTCGTACGAATGGCTCTGCGAGCGGGTAATTCTGCAAGATTGTGGGCAAGTTAAATGTGGCTCAGAAAGTCAGTCATTATTTTCCGAACGACCTGATATAAAAGGAGATTCCGATAAAAAAAAAATAATCTAATTCGCACCGTTCTTTTTTTTTTTTTTTTTTTTTTTTTTTGAGTTTAAACTACAACCGTGAGCTACTTGATGGGCTAATAAAAAAATAAAATAAAATGAAATGAAATACAATTTTATATATTTTATTATATTATAATTTTATATTACACTGCAGGCCACCCAAAATGCAACACCAAGAAGGAAGCATTTGATTGGCCTCATAATTAGCAGCATGCGTCGCCCGTGAGAGGACATGCAAACGATTAGCACTGCAAGGCATATGCAAATCATGTGCTCCCGGCACGCCACCGAGAAGCACTATAAGAAGGGTGCACAGAAGGCGGGGTGTAAGTAGTGGAAGTGTGTTGTGCTGCCGGACCTGTGCGTGGGAAGCTTCCTGATGCCTCGTCGCAGAATACGGCAGTCATTCCAGCACGTTTCGGAGTTCGACAGAGGACGAATAGTGGCTTATCGCGACAGCGATTTATCGTACCGAGACATTGGCGCCCGTGTGGGACGACATCCAGCCACAGTGAGGTGAGTATGGATTCGGTGGGTGCAGGAGGGACGGACGGACCGACGTGAGTGATTGCCACAGCACACCACCGAACGAGAGGACCGGCATGTCGTGCGGCGGGCATTGACGGCTCGCACCGCCACATCACGAACGTTAGCGCAGGAATTGGGGTGTTTTCCGCAACAACCTGTGTCAGCACGTACCATTCGACGTCGTCTGCAGGAACGGGGACTTGTCGCACGGCACCCATTGCTCCAATTACCATTGACGTTACACCACCGGCGAGTGAGGCGGCAACTGGCCGTTGAACGCCGCACCTGTACTACGGAATGGCACGATATTGTCATTGTCTTCTTCGACGAATCTCACTTCTGCTTGCAACACCACGATGGTCGTATCCGCGTGTGGCGGCACCGAGGCGAGAGACTGTATGACGCCTGCATTATGCATCTCATACCGGTCCGACGCTTGGCGTTATGGTTTGGGGTGCAATTGGATATGACCCCCGCACCCCTCTGGTACGGATAGCCGGTACACTCAACAGCCACCGCTACATCCCCGACGTTTTGGGGCCTGTAGTCCTCCCTTACCTGCAGGACCTTCCAGCGGCCACGTTTCAACGGTTCAATGCGCGACCGCACGTGGCACGCATCGTGCAAGAATTCTTCACGGCCCACCAGGTGTCACTGCTACCGTGGCTCGCCTGTTCTCCCGATATGTCGCTCATCGAACACGTCTGGTCGCTGATCGGCAACCGAGTGTTCCGGCAAGCACCACCCGCGGCTACGCCTGATTAACTGTGGCAACGTTTGGAAGCAGCCTGAACCGACATACCCCAAGCCCACATTCAAATCCTCTTTCGTTCGATGCCGCGGCATGTAGCGGCCGTAACTGCCAGCCATGGGGGCTACACGAACTATTGATGTCTGCGTGTTCCGCAAGTCGCACGGGCCTGTAAGCTCAATCGTTTCTCCTTTGTATCTGTTGTTATGTGTCCAGTAAATCTGGCTTTGCTATCTCGTGTCCTTCTTGCTGTTGCATTTTGGGTGGCCAGCAGTGTATTTATTTTATTTCAAAAAGTACTTGGTACTGGTTCCAAGTACCTTTTAAAATAAAATCCGTAATTTAGGGCCAATGGTTCCAGGGAAGTCACTGAAAGTACTGAAAAAAATATTTGCATACATAATTCATGCAGTATAGAAGCCAAAAAAGTACTTGGCACATTTTACTTCTACGGCATAATTTTACATACAGTATTTCAGTACGTATTTAATTGTTCTATTGATTACATATCAATAACTAGTTTTAATGCGAAGAAATTCTGTGTTCCCTGAGATGTTCGTGTTAAAGCGGTTTAACTGTAATTTATTTATTTATTTTTATGGTGGAACTACAAAGCAACGTATGACACAAGTACATATGATACGTATTTTGAAGTTTTACTTTAAAGAATGTTTTTCTAAATAATGTCATTATTATGGATAGGATTTTTACGATTTTGCATATTTTTTTTTTTTTTTTTGGCAATACTAAAACGTTTTTCAAGTGCATACAAGTATGTTTCATACAAAACTAAGCTGATTTAAGTACCTTTGTGGTAAGGGCATTTTCTGCATTTTTTCGTGATTTTGATGCGATATGGCATTTTTTCAGGTTTTAAGTTATTTTAAGTAATTTCTTTTTGTATTTTTCAGTAATTATTTTGCATATTTCGGCGTTTTTTTTTTTTAAATGGCATTTTTGGAGGAATTTCTCTGAAACCCAGAAGCAAGACTGAGAAAATGAGAGGTGAGGTAAGGGCAGTGCTAGTGTTCAAAATATCTGCACATGCGTTGTAGCAAACGGTGGTGTCACGACGATGGTAAAAGCACTTCCTCCCCTCCCCTGTCTCTTCCTTTACGCCAGTGATGAGCTGTTCTCCCATTTGGAGTACGGTCATTGCCATTTTGTCGGAAGGCGAGGTTCGGTGCCTGGGTCAGTGGATACGAACACCGCAGACTTCAAGTTCTCAGTTTGGGCAGAGAGAGAGAGAGTCAAACTCCCGATACAGGTTTCACTGTATGTATAACCCTGCCTTCCTATCCCCCTTCCCTCTAGTGTAGTGTGGCTGTAAATGAACTCGTCTAAACCAGTCTGTGCGAGTTCTACAGATAACCGGGGCTAATTGTCTCTCGACATTTTTTTTTTTGAAGCTGCACGCGTTGTCTCTTAGCTGCGAATAATTTCTGCGTAATAATTAGGAATTTCAACACCCAACATGCCTCAAGTGAAAAAAGGGCAACACAGAAATTAAAACACTTCATTTCTGAATATGGCAAAAATGTATTCTCTACTGATGGACAGATACTACACTGCAGGCCACCCAAAATGCAACAGCAAGAAGCACACGAGATAGCAAAGCCAGATTTACTGGACACATAACAACAGATACAAAGATGAAACGATTGATCGTGCGACTTGCGGAACACGCAGACATCGTGTGGCCCCCATGGCTGGAAATAACGGCCGCTACACGCCGCGGCATCGAACGAAAGAGGATTTGGATGTTGGCTTGGGGTATGTTGGTCCAGGCTGCTTCCACACGTTGCCACAGTTTATCAGGTGTAGCCGCGGGTGGTGCTTGCCGGGCCACTCTATTGCCGATCTGCGACCAGACGTGTTCGATGGGCGACATATCGGGAGAACAGGCGAGCCACGGCAGCAGTGACACCTGGTGGGCCGTGAAGAATTGTTGCACGATGCGTGTCACGTGCGGGCGCGCATTGTCCTGTTGAAACGTGGCAGCTGGCAAGTCCTGCAGGTAAGGGAGGACTACAGGCTCCTAAACGTCGGAGATGTAGCGGTGGCTGTTGAGTGTACCGGCGATGCGTACCAGAGGGGTGCGGGTGTCATATCCAATTGCGCCCCAAACCATAACGCCAGGCGACAGACCGGTATGGTGATACACAATGCAGGCGTCATACAGTATCTCGCCGCGGTGCCGACACACGCGGATCCGACCATCGTGGTGTTGCAGGCAGAAGCGGGATTCGTCGGAGAAGACAATGTCGTGCCATTCCGTAGTACAGGTGCGGCGTTCAACGGCCCACTGCCGCCTCACTCACCGGTGGTGTAACGTCAATGGTAATTGAAGCAATTTGCGCCGTGCGACAAGTCCCAGCTCCTACAGACGACATCGAACGGTACGTGCTTATACAGGTTGTTGCGTAACACACCCTAATTCTTGCGCTAACGTTCGCGATGTGGCGGTGCGAGCCGTCAATGCCCGCCGCACAACATGTCGGTCCTCTCGTCCGGTGGTGTGCCGCGGCTGCGGCAATCGCTCACGTCGGTCCGTCCGTCCCTCCTGCACCCACCGAATCCATACTCGCCTCACTGTGGCTGGATGTCGTCCCACACGGGCGCCGATGTCTCGGTACGATAAACCGCTGTCGCGATAAGCCACTATTCGTCCTCTGTCGAACTCCGAAACGTGCTGGGATGACTGCCGTATTCTGCGACGAGGCATCAAGAAGCTTCCCACACACATGCTCGGCAGCACAACACACTTCCACTACTTACAGCCCGCCTTCTGTGCACCCTTCTTATATAGTGCTTCTCGGTGGCGTGCCGGGTGCACATGATTTGAATATGCCCTGCAATGTTAATCGTTTACATGTCTTCTCGCGGGCGACGCATACTGCGAATTTCAGGCCAATCGGATGCTTCCTTCTTGGTGTTGCATTTTGGGTGGCCAGCAGTGTATATTGCAAACTCTGCGACGTGAGTTGCCACGGAAAAGAAATTTACTGTGCAGCAATGAATCGGCCTCAATGTTGCGTAGAGACTACTTTCTGATCCTGAAATTGCAAGTAAATTTTCCTACATAAAGTCAAATTTTGGATTTCTGCCTGGTTCCATTACTTATTTTGAGAAGTCAGCAGTGGTATTAGTGGATCAAATAGATTTGATAGAAGAAATTTGTGAATGACCTAGATATTGTGACTGGAAAAGTGGGAAAGGCTGTGCAAAAAAAAATTGGGCAAGTTTAAAAAAAAATTGTAGGATATCAACAGCTGTGCTTAATTGCAGATGTGCTATCGGGGAGAAACTTTTCCCTTGGTGAAATTTCAGAAGACTTTAAACAAAGTGACGTATGTTATATCAAGTATTCTCCTGTCGTGTCAGTAGGAGTGGAAAGGAGCTTTTCAATGTTTAAAGTTTTGTTGGAAGACAATGCAATTCTGGACTGCTGAAATAAAAACTTTGTTTCCCATGGCAAACTAAAAATATTCAAATAAGTCTTTTTGTTTGTAATATTAAAACTTTCAATTTGCCACAGGAACTGTCAGAAAACGTAAGTTGCATTTTTTAGCTTTTTCTTGTTTTCTTTTATAGGGCATATTTTTGTGAACAAAAAATAAAATAAAAAAATAAATAAAAACGGTTTGCACAGAAACTGAAAAAAGTTAAATTGTACTTTTAAGTTTTTTTTTTCTTTTTTGTGTTACAAGGCATATTTTTGAGCAAAAAAGTTTTAGTTTGGCACAGAAACTGTAAAACAATTAAGTTGTATATACACTGAAGAACAATTGAATTAGAGACAGCTGGCGTCATGCAAATGTGGCGCTGTGGGCGGCCCTGTAAACGGAAACGGCATGACGTATGTAGCGATCCGACAATATAAGGAGTGATGCGACGGGAATCAGTAACTGTCGGACGCAGTATGGGTAAGACGAAGGATCTAAGCGCATTTGATCGTGGGCAAATTGTCGGGGCCCGACGAATGGGTCACTCCATCTCGGAAGTCGTGCAGGCACTGGGATTTTCACGAGCCACTGTGTCACGGGTGCACCGTCAGTGCATCAAATCCGGTAAAACCATCCCTGCAAGGGCCAACTGCCGTGGACAACAGCGTGCGGATGAGCGGGGTCATCGTCGGCTAGCTCGCAGTGTAACAGCGGATAGACGGGCCACAGGGCAAGAAATCACTTGGCAATTTAACGCTGGTGTACAAAAACGTGTAAGCAGCCACACCATCCAGAACCATCTCCTTGCTATGGAGTACAGAAGCCATCGTCCCACGAGGGTACCGCTGCTGACCGCACATCACAGGGTACAAAGATTAGCATGGGTGCGGGAACATCGCCACTGGACACTAGACATGTGGGGAAATGTTGCCTGGACTGATGAGTCGAGATTCACGTTGGTACATGCGGATGACAGGATACGAGTACGGCGCAAACCACTTGAAGCGATGGATCTTTCTTTCCAGCAGGGTACTCTTCAAGCTGGTTGGGTTGGCATTCTCTTCTGGGGACTGTTTACGTGGACTGAAATGGAACCCCTGGTACGTGTGGTATCGTCCCTCACAGGTCAACGTTACCGCGATATCCTGGACGACCATTTGCTCCCGTTTGTGCGTCTTCAACATCCCACTGCGGACCTCATAATGCAACAGGACAATGCACCGTGCCATCGCTCCCGAATTGTATCCGAATGGTTGGATGAACACTCCACCGATGTGACCTCACTTTCTTGGTCAGCTAGGTTACCTTACCTCAATCCCATCGAGCACATCTGGGATGCCATCGAGAGAGATGTTCGATGCTCTGAACCCCCTCCATCAAATCTTCGTGAACTGTGGGAGCTTGTTCAGGGGTCGTGGATTGGTATGGCTTCCCAAAGCTTCCGGTGTCTTGTAGTGTCCATGCCGAGACTAATCGTCTCTGCCATCAGGGCGAAAGGTGGTGCTACACGTTACTAGACAGGTATTTCTAATTCAATTGCTCTTCAGTGTACTGTCTATGGGTTTTTACATAGGTCCTGTGTTGGTTAGTAAAATTAATAATTTCAGTTGACACAGCAACAGTCAACAGATTAAATTATGGTTTTTAGATTCATTTTGTTTTGTTTCATGCACCTCTTCTTCTTCTTTTAATTAATTAGTTTTGCAAGGAAATAAATGTGCATTTACTTGTACTTTTTTTGTTTTATAGGGCATTTTTTTTAGTTTTTTGGGTCATAAATGCATTTTTTAGGGCATTTTGTAGCAATTTTTAGGTCATAAAAATCCTAGCCCTAGTCATTATAGATGCTACAGAAGAACTGCAATACAGAGAAAATATTATACTACGCAATATTTTTACTTAGCCATATTCCTTGAGAAACGTAGTCCCCAATGATCAAGAATCAAAGCCACAAAAATTGCAGATCCTCCTTTAAAAGAAACTGCAATTGTGAAAACCAAGTCAAACAAATTGTCTTGCTCAGGGCATCGCTGGCGTCCTGTCTAGGAAATATTAAGACATTAGTGTTTCTTCTTTCCAAACCTATTAAATTGCTTACGTGAATTTACAAGATTAGCAGAGAAATCAATTAAAACCAAGGGAAAAAAATTATTATGACAGGTTCATTATAAACTTCAAATGTGTAATAGAACTATACTATTTGTGAAAATTGCAACATCATGAAGGACTGTTAGTATTAGCTCGAAACTTACAACCGTTTCAGAATAATATGACCACCCCCGTAATCACAGTGTACTCGCCCAGGAGCGTCATACAGTGCACATGACAAGGTCGACCACACGGAGATATAACCATAGTGCATCACGTGACCACAATCGGTCCCGGACGATTGGTCCAATGACGATTCGTCCAATGGTACGATTGGTCCAATGTCAGATTCGTCCAATGGTACGATTGGTCCAACGCAGATTCGTCCAATGGTACGATTGGTCCAACGCAGATTCGTCCAATGGTACGATTGGTCCAACGCAGATTCGTCCAATGGTACGATTGGTCCAACGCAGATTCGTCCAATGGTACGATTGGTCCAACGCAGATTCGTCCAATGGTACGATTGGTCCAACCCAGATTCGTCCAATGGTATCATCTTACCAACGGTAAACTGTTTTATTTTCCAGAAAGGAATAAGGATTTAAATTATTCTGCTCATTATATCCTTTTGAAAGATCATTTCCGTATATTTGGTAATTGTAAACATTTTACATAAACCTGGCAAAAGGCACTCAATGGAGCATTTCTCAGCTGTTTGCAAAGCACTTTTTAGAATATTTTAAGTTACAACCTAGATATTTGGTATTTGTAAACATTTGATAAAACCTTATAAAAGGCATTCAACGGATCATTTCTCAGCTCTCTACCAGGCACCTAGGCAGCGGGCCTTTTTAGAAGACTTTACGTTACAACCTAGGTATTTGGTATTTGTAAATATGTTATAAAATCTAATAAAAGGCACTCATCGTATCATTTCTTAGCTCATTACACGCACCTAGGCCTAGGCCTTTTAACACTTTTTATTCTACTGATGTCATATTCTAACGTTTAAGAAAAGTTAAAAATACTAGCATAACATTTGTAAGTTTTCTTGATAGGTAAACGTAATGAATCTGACATCGGTAGGATGAAAACTGTTAAAAAGGCCTAGGCCTAGGCCTTAGGAATTAATATTTCGTGCTTAAGTAAAAGCGCAATATTAATAACTTGATTTAAAATGTAAACGTTATGAATATGACATCGGTAGAATACAAAGTGCTAAAAAGGCCTAGGCTTATAGCCTATGAATTAATATTTCGTGCTTAAGTAAAAACGCATTATTAACTTGCTTTGATAGGTAAACGTTATGAATATGACATCGGTAGAATAAATTTTTTTAAAAAGGTCTACGCCTAGAGCCTATGAATTAATATTTCATGTTTAAGTAAAATCACAATATTATTAACTTGATTTGATATGTAAAAATTATTAATCTGACATCGGTAGAATATAAACTGTTAAAAAGGCCTAGGCCTTACAAATTAATATTTCGTGCCTAAGTAAAAGCTCAATATTATTAACTTGATTTGATATGTAAACGTTATGAATATGACATCCCTAGAATAAAAACTGTGAAAAGGCCTCTGTCCGAACCCGACCAGAACGTTTCCATTGGCCAGTTGGCGGAACCCCACTGCATGCTACAAACAGAAACGGAAAACTAGTGTTTTATATTATTTCATGCAGAAGAGAAACATTGAAGTTAATTGAACGGCTCGTACATCAGTAACTTCATACGGCAGGAAGGACAGTAAAAAAAATATCCGTAACCATAACATTACGCATGAAATGTAACATTATTTTACATTCTTTGTACTACCGGCACTTTCGTATAACATCGGAGGTAAAATCAGAACAGATGAGACTTTTATAACACGAGTAGCACTTTGGACAGATAGGAAGGAATTGGACCAATCGTCCATTGAACGAATCGACATTGGACTAATCGTCCAATTGGACGAATCGGCATTGGACCAATCGTCCCATTGGACGAATCGTATCTTTGTACCAATTGTCCATTGAACGAATCGTATCTTTGGACCAATCGTCCATTGAACGAATCGGCATTGGACCAATCGTCCCATTGGACGAATCGGCATTGGACCAATCGTCCCATTGGACGAATCGGCATTGGACCAATCGTCCCATTGGACGAATCGGCATTGGACCAATCGTCCCATTGGACGAATCGGCATTGGACCAATCGTCCCATTGGACGAATCGGCATTGGACCAATCGTCCCTTTGGACGAATCGGCATTGGACCAATCGTCGTTGGACGAATCGTACCAGACCCGACCACAATAGGCAGAGGTAGTGATTTGATAGACGTTCAAAAAGGAATTATCATCGGCTACCGCGCCCAGGGTGGAAGCATCTCGGAAAGAGCAGACTCCGTGGGTTGTTCTCGAGGTGTTGTAGTAAGGGTGTACACCAAGAATGTACCGCTGGTACACTGAGTACCTACCGACGTCAGAACTGTGGAGCTCCGAAGGCCATGGACGCCAGAGGAGGACGTCGCCTCTGTCGACTGGTAAAGAGCAATTGACGCGCAACAGTGCAGCAATTGACTACGCAAATGAACGCTGGGGTACCCAGGAACGTGTCCCCGATAACAGTACAGCGAACCCTGTTACGAATGGGTCTCCGAAGTCGACGACGCTAAGTCAAGGCGCCCATATTAACTCATGTCCATCGGCAACGACGACCGCTGTTTGCATGGGACTACTGTCATTGGAGGAGGTTTAACGACCACCGTGAGCAACTCAATGGGCTATAAGCACTACTGTCATTGGACAGTGGAAGAGTGAAAAAAAGATCATCTTCCACGAATCGAGGTTTCTAATATACAGAAGTGACGGGCGGTGGCGGATACGGCGTCAGACACATGAGAACCAACATCAGGACAGGCTTGTCGGTCAAGTACAGGTCAGCGGTGGCAGCATGCATGTCAGGGGGATGTTTTCCTGGCATGACCTGCAACCGCTGGTAGCAGTAGATGGGTCCCCGAACGCCAATGGCTTCCTCTCCATCCTCGTTCTGCACATGCTTCCCTTCATTGTGGAAGTTTCCCCTGGTAGTCATGATGTCTACCAACAGAACAATGCGCCCTGCCACGTCGCTAAGGGGGTGCGTGACTTGTTCCCGGAACACGATAGCGATGTCTCCGTTCTCCCTTGGACGGCAAAATCGCCCGACATCAATCCCATAGATCACTTGTAGGATTATGTGGATCGACGTGGCGACGCACAACCACGTGATCTCCGGGGTCTCCGTGGTCTGCTGCAGTCCGAATGGGCACGTGTGCCACCTTCTAGGACATCATAGCGTCCATTCCGCGCAGTCTCGTCGCTGTCATCTGGGCCAATGGTGGTTTTTCCCATTATTAGGTAGATGGTTATATTATACTGATACAACCGTGTATATACATAAGGTTGAGAGACGCAAATCATCAAAATATCAGTAAAAATGCACGTGCGGTTTCGAAGTTGTGCCCTCCGAACTATCCGGTCTTAGGTATAAAGAGCTGGGTCAAAAATGAAATGTTGCAATCAGTGAAGAGCCGACATTCAGTCGTAAGGGTGTGTCTTGTGTCTCAATATGCCCCGTCACCGAAGAAAATCGCGCTATAAACAACTAACTGAATTAGAGCGTGGAAGGACTGTTGGAATGAGAGAAGCTGGATTTTAATACTGCTATATTTTCACTCGTACGGGACCAAACGGTGGACAGTGAAACGTAGCGTCAGTTGATAGATGATTCGCCCAGACATGGTTCGAGGAACGCCTGGTTGCATGCAATCCTGGGACCTTTGGGGACACTGGATGGTTCCAAACTTAGATGAGTGTTCCTCGAGCCATGCCTGGGTGGCTGCAATATGAGAACCTTGGGGGACACAGGATGGTTCCAAACTTAGATGAGTGTTCCTCGAGCCATGCCTGAGTGGTTGCAATATGGGGACCTTGGGGGACACTGGATGGTTCCAAACTTAGATGAGTGTTCCTCGAGCCATGCCTGGGTGGTTGCAATATGGGGACCTTGGGGGACACTGGATGGTTCCAAACTTAGATGAGTGTTCCTCGAGCCATGCCTGGGTGGTTGCAATATGGTGACCTTGGAGGACAGTGGATGGTTCCAAACTTAGATCAGTGTTCCTCGAGCCATGCCTGGGTGATTGCAATATGGGGACATTGGGGGACACTGGATGGTTCCAAACTTAGATGAGTGTTCCTCGAGCCATGCCTGGGTGATTGCAATATGGGGACATTGGGGGACACTGGATGGTTCCAAACTTAGATGAGTGTTCCTCTAGCCATGCATGGGTGGTTTGCAATATGGTGACCTTGGGGGACACTGGATGGTTCCAAACTTGGATGAGTGTTCCTCGAGTCATGCCTGGGTGATTGCGGTCCGGTGGGGTGGCGCATTCTTCTGCTGAAATGGATCATAAGGCGCAGAATGCGTGAAGGCCATGAAAGCATGTAGGTAATCAACCAGCGCATGCTAGTAGCGCGCAGCGGCGGTTAAGGACATCTCCAAACATACTAAGGCACATACTAATGTGCCCTTTGAGAAGGTTCACAAACCATCATAGAAACACAACTACCTTGAACAGAGCCGACTTCCTACGACGGGCCATGGCCTCATGCTATCGACGCTACACCCGCACCCTTCCATCAGCTCGGTACAGCTCAAAACGGCTTTCATCTGACCACACGACGAGCGCAACTCTACAGAGATGCAGTTTTGATGTGTTTCCGGCACCAGTCGAGGCGTTATGTGATAGGTGTTGACTACACCTGTCATATTACGTTATTTAAGAAAAAGCTGAAGTATTTATTTATTAACTAAAGTTATACACTCTGAGTGGCCACTTTATTATGACCACCTGACAGTTTTAAGCAAATGTGCAAGCCTCGCCCTCTGGCTGCACGCTGTTGCCGCCAGAGGGCGAGGCTAGTATAAAAAGGGAAAGTGCTTGCGATAGTAGTAGAAGTTATTTTTGGGTGACGAGATGGGTAAAAAATACGATTTGACGGACTTTCAACGTGGAATGATTGTAAGAGCTCGGAACCATGGAGCGAGTATCACCGAAACCGCCGCATTCGTAAAATGTACCGGAGCAGCTGTTGTTAAAGTGTTTAAAGACTGGACTGTCAGCCAAAAAACTGGGTCTCTACGTGCAACGTGTGGTCTTCATCGACTAGTGACTGCTCGGGCGAAACAGAGAGTGTCCAGACTGGTAACAGACAACAGAAGGGCAACAGTGCAGCAAATTACAGACCATCTTAATCAAGGATCCCCTCAAATGATCCCTGCACGCACTGTTCGCCATACACTACATCGGATGGGATATGGCACCCGAAGGCCTGTTCGAACACCTTGGCTGTCTGCAGTTAACAAGAGAAAACGTCTCCAGTTTGCACAGGAGCACGAGGATTGGACAGTCGAAAATTGGAAACAAATTATGTTGTCCGATGAATCACGTTTTCAGTTGTACCATGCAGATGGCAGAGTGAGAATTTGGAGGAAACGGCACGAAAGCATGGACTCCAAATGTATTGCTACAACCCTTCAAGCTGGTGGAGGCAATGTTTTGGTTTGGGGAATGTTTTCCTGGCATGCTTTGGGCCTTTTAATTCGTGTTTATCAGCGTCTGACTAGCACATCATATCTAAACATCGTTGCGGACCAAGTGCATCCTGTCATGTGGATGGTTTATCCCAATGGCGATGGCTACTTTCAACAAGATAATGCGACCTGCCATAGTGCTCGTATTGTACAGGATTGGTTTCAGGAACATGCCGGTGAGTTTACTTTGCTTAGGTGGCCCCCACAATCTCCACATCTCAAACCCATTGAGAATTTGTGGGATGATGTTGAACAAGCCATCAGACAGCTGGATCCACTACCCTACAATCTCACACTCGGGGAAAGTGCTATTCATCAAGTATAGTCTCAGATTCCACAAACCACCTATCAACATGTCCATGCCACGAAGAATCGACGCAGTATTAGAGGCAAAAGGTGGCCCAACGAAGTACTGAGGGGTGGTCAGAATAAAGTGGCCACTCAGTGTATAGTGCAATGCTATTGTTGAAAATCTTTGTTATATAATACCAATCGCTCACGTCGGTCCGTCCGTCCGTCCCTCCTGCACCCACAGAATCGATACTCTCCTCACTGTGGCTGTATGTCGTCCCACACGGACGCCGATGTCTCGGTACGATAAACCGCTGTCGCTCTAAACCACTATTCGTCCTCTGTGGAACTCCGAAACTTGCTGGAATGACTGCCGTATTCTGCGACGAGGCATCAGGAAGCTTCCCACGTACAAGTCCGGCAGCACAACACACTTCCACTACTTATACGCAGCCTTCTGTGCAGCCTTCTTATTGTGCTTCTCGGTGGCGTGCCGGGCGCACGTGATTTGCATATGCCCTGCAATGCTAATCGTTTGCATGTCCTCTCGCGGGCGACGCGTGCTGCGAATTTCAGGCCAATCGGATGCTTCCTTCTTGGTGTTGCATTTTGGGTGGCCAGCAGTGTATATTACTTCTTATGTAACATGCTACTGTGTATTACTGTTGTAACAACCAAAATGCAATAAATGAAATGAAAATGTCCGAAGACGAGCAGTTAAAAGGGTCACACGATTAGGCCTTCGGCTCTCGTAGCCCAGGGTTAGACAGCGTGCTTCATACCGTTCACTCACCTCCTCCGACATTTAAGCTGGATATGATCTGCGCTATACCGTTGATAAACAGTCAGTTTGTACGGGCTTGGATAGTCTACGTCGACTATGGTCATCTTGAGTGTTGTCGACCACCACTTGCTCTCTGGAACGTCCTGTTGATGGTATACTCGCAGTACACCCTTAAAACGGTTACCATCGGGAAGGGTTCTCACCACTTGGGCGATAGAATCGCTCATCTGTCTTCCGCCAACAAAGCGTTCACGATCAGAGTTCCTCAGTGCACCACGTTTACCCATGTTCGTCGATTGCAATACACTGTTGGGAAGATCAGATCAGATCAAATGTAGAGGATTTTAGGAAGGGAATGTGTGACCCCAGGTCTTAACCCTTGGAAATAGAAAGCTAGGAGATTCGTGGTATAATTCCCGATAGGAAAGTGACACGGAAGAGAAGTTGAAAGGCGGAGGAGCACGCCCTTATTTATAGTCGGAAGAGGGAGGGGGCAGTACCCTGGGCGCGACGGTTTAACGTGCCCATCTGACGCATGGTGGATATTTAGTGGTTCGAGCGTTTGTACCTGCCTGTGATCGAACTTGAGACTTCTCCGTGATAGCCACGAACGCTGACCACTAAGCAATCCTCGGCCCACGCTGTTGGGAAATATGCTGCCCGCCTATTTATCACATGATTTTGGTTTGTGCCTGCTCCACTCTGTGCTGGGGATAACCACGCCAACTGCCCATCACCCTTATCTCTAATATTTTGTCTACTGAGAATGTATAGGTAAACACATATGTGTGTGGTAAAACCAGCTTCTACCATAGAAGTGCTGAAATTTTCTAAGTCATCAATTTGCGAGGGTCGTCTGTTTATTGGGAATATATAAAACTTTGAGCACAAATAAGCAGGGTCCTCAACTAATACGTACCCTAGCGGTGATTTACAAAATATTATCAGAAACGTTTTTAAAATGTAATTTACACTATATTGACAAAAGTCACCGGAAACCTAGAAGAGAAACAACACACAGCATTTATTGACACACATTAGTACGGTATCTGTCCACCTTTGGCCTTAATGCATGCACTGACCCTTCGAGACATGCTTTCGACTAGGTTTTGGAACACAGCGATAGGTATGCGCTTCCATTCAGTACATGCTTAGTAGTAGGCCTTGGTTCCAAACTTCTTAAGCGGCGTTCTAATTCACCCCATTGGTGCTCTATGTGATTAAGATCAAGGCTCTGTGCTAGCCAGTCCACACACGATACTGAATTATAGTCATACTACGCCGTAACTATCCTTGCTTTATGGCTCGCTGCATTATCCTGCTGGTACCAACAAGGCTCGGTTCCATAGTTTTGCCACAGAGTTAGTAGGGCATAATTGTCCAGAATATCGAAGTAGACGTGCTGGTTAACAGGATTGTCCACGATGTCCAATGGGCCGGGACCACACCACGAAAAACACCCCCGCACGAGTACACCGCCAGCTCCGAACTTGATCGTAGGAACAGTAAACTGTGGTAAATAGCGTTCATTCGGCTGCCGCCATACCCACACACGGCCAACAGACTGATGGATCGAGTATCTGGATTCATCAGTCCGTAGAATCCGTTTCCATTGATCTACGGTCCACGATAAATGTTCTTTACACCGTGATAAACGACGAGTAGCATTCCGAGTGGAGATGAAAGGCTTATGAGCAGCAGCACGACCACGGTAACCCATGGAAGAAAGTTCTCTGCGAATGGTACGTGTACATACCGACGTTTCAGCATTTGTACTCACCTGTACACTGAGGTCTTGTGCAGTTTTCTGTCGATTAGCTGTAACTACTCTCCTGAGGCTTCGACGTCCTCTATCACTGATTTTCTTTGGTCTGCTGATACGTTTTGCCACTTCAGGCACGCCATGTGTCTTCCACTTATTCAGTACATCCAAAACAGTTGACTTGGGTATATTTAAACGCCTCTCGGTTTCTCTTATGGACAACCCACTAACATAACACCCAACAATCTTCCTTTTCTCAAAGTCAGTTCTCTACCTCGGCTACATTTTCACTCAACCTCACAGTGCGATATGATCGCGGTCAGCTGCAGGCTTGTTTTTATACCGTTTGCAGCTGCGTTTTTTTGTTTTTTTTTCATTGGAGGTTTAACGACCACCATGAGCAACTCAATGGGCTATAAGCAGTCGCCCGTCCCTAATTTAGGGTCACTGGTTCCAGGGAAGGGAGAGAGCCAATGCCGTAAGACAAACACCACATCCATGCCTCACCGGGATTCGAACCCGGACCCCTTTCGGACGATTGATCAGAGGCCATCGCTTAGACCACTGCGCCACCGGGGCGGCCGTTTCAGCTGTTTTTTTTTTTTTTTTTGATTGGAGGTTTAACGACCACCGTGAGCAACTCAATGGGCTATAAGCAGTCGCCCGTCCCTAATTTAGGGTCACTGGTTCCAGGAAAGGGAGAGAGCCAGTGCCGTAAGACAAACACAACATCCATGCCTGACCGGGATTCGAACCCGAACCCCTTACGGACGAATGATCAGAGGCCAACGCCTTAGACCACTGCGCCACCGGGGCGGCCGTTTGCAGCTGTACCGCGCATCTTAACAACGCAGCGGATCCGTTCATTTGCTTTTGAAGTGGCGCCCTGTGACTTTACTTTTGTCGATATAGTGTATCTTAATCGGTGCCAAATCGGAATACTTCACCATTGAAATAAACTGAATTTAAAAAATATTTCTGACAAACGTTTGGAAATCAGTGTTAGATTGTGCTTTAGAAAAGAGCTTTGTTTGCGCTTAACACTTTGAAAACCAGAACAAAATAGTCCCTGAGAAAATGTGTGTTGAAGAAATTAACACTGCATGTGTACGATAGATTTTCTCTTGTTGTCTCCCATTAACATTCTGAGAATTTATTACTACACCCACCCGTACAGCTACACGTGAAAAGAAATACCTCGTTTAAATGATTAATAAACCTGTTTATTTGTTTTGAAAAATTTGTTCATTGTGATCATAAACCGAGAACTAAAGACCAGAGATCCCACGTTTAGATTTTTCATGTTGTTTAATTTGTTTCCTAGATCGTTTGGGGGTTTAACGAGCAGCGTTAGCAACTCGATGTACTATTAGCGGTCACTCGTCCCTGATTTAGGGCCACTGGTTCCAGAGACGGGAGAGAGCCAGTGCCGTAAGACAAACACAACATCCATGCCTTACCGGGATTCGAACTCGGACCCGCATGACAAATGATCATAAGACAGCGCTTAGATTACTGCGCCACCGGGGCAACTTTACGCGTTTCTGAGCAGGGGTTAAAACAACGTACTTCTGCATGGCAAGATTAGATTGCTTTGTACGTATGATGCAACAAAACCTTGATATCATATGATCTTATAAATAAACCAGCTGCTTTGTTGCTATGAAAGTAGCATCTACGTACGCAGTTACAACCCAAATTATTGTTTCAGGAGTTGTCGACACCTTTCAAATATATGTTGCAAAAAAAGTGCTAAAAATGGATAAACACTATATTGACAAAAGCCACCGGATACCACTTCAAAAGTGAATGAACGGATTCGCTGCGTTGTTAAGATGCGCGGCACAGCTGCAAGCGGTATAAAAACAAGCCTGCCGCTGACCGCGATCATATCGCACTGTGAGGTTGAGTGAAAATGTCGCTAGGGAGAGAACTGACAGAAGATTGTTGGGTGTTATATTAGTGGGGTGTCCATAAAAGAAACCGAGAGCCGTTTAAACATAACCAAGTCAACTGTTTTGGATGTACTGTATAAATGGAAGACACTTGGCGTGCCTGAAGCAGCAAAACGTACTGGCAGCCCAAAGAAGATCAGTGATAGAGGACATCGAATTCTCAGGAGAGTCGTTAGAGCTAATCGACTGAGTACTGCACATAATCTCAGTGTCCAGGCGAGTAAAAATGCTGGAACCTCGGTATGTACACGTACCATTCGCAGAGAACTTCATTCCATGGATTACCGTCGTCGTGAGACTGCTCGGAATGCTACTAGTCTTTTAGCATGGAGTAAAGAACATTTACCGTGGAACGTAGATCAATGGAAACGGGTTCCATGGACTGATGAATCCAGATACACGATCCATCAGTCAAATGGCCGTGTGTTGGTATGGGGAAAGCTACAGTGTACTGTTCCTAAGGTCAAGTTTGGAGCTGGCAGTGTACATGTGTGTGGGGTGTTTTTCGTGGTATGGTACCAGCCCATTGGTTATCGTGGACAAACCTGTTAACCAGCACGTTTACCTCGATATTCTGGGCAATTATGCTCTACCAACTCTGTGACAATGCTATGGAACCCAGACTTTTTGGTACCAGTAGGATAATGCACCGAACCATAAAGCAAGGATTGTTACGGCGTAGTTTGACTGTAATTCCCTATCGTGTATGGACTGGCCAGCACAAAGCCTTGATCATAATTTTGATCATTTGGGGGTTTAATTCATTCCATAGAGCACCTATGGGATGAACTACAGCACCGCATAAGAAGTTTGGAACCAAGGCCTACTACTAAGCAAGAGTTAGCGGCAGCATTACGTACTGAATGGAAACGAATACCTATCGCTGTGTTCCAAAACCTTGTCGAAAGCATGTCTCGAAGAGTCAGTGCATACATATTAAGGCCAATGGTGGACCGACGTTCGAATAAACATTTGCTTGTTTACTGTGGCCTTGTAATGCACCTTTTATACCAAATTGGAGGTTGACCTCTCACCCTCTCCCCCCCCGTTCCAGATTTATTTCAAGTCAGAATTTTGTGTTTAACTTTACGCTTCTTGATCGGCTCTATTTCGACTTGATATGGAGCCGCCCGTCCACAGATTGCCTCCCTCTAGTACAGAGAACGAGGAGAGCCGGCGTAGTGTGACACGGACATGACACACATCACGCATGCCTCTTCCGAGAACAAACCATGGCATTGGTATAAATAGGACGAACACTCAGAAGCGCGCGCCACCGACCAATAGACCACCAATAAGATTTAACTTCTTTAGAACACAACAAATACTGTCCCGCGTCTAGCACCAACTGATGTCCTCTGATCCTTAAGTTTATTCAACTTTTCGTTACTTGTAAAACGTACAGAGTTTGATGTTTTCACAATAGCAATAATAAATTCGAGTAGTTTTTGGAAAATGTGTTGTTCTTGTTCTGCATATGATATTTTATGTTTTCATTAGAAAGCTTTTTATGACGGCAAGGGAACAAAGATTAATGCAGCGTTCCATCTTCGTTTGCCAACAACATAGTCAGCAAACGAAGATCTTCGCTCTTTCCACGTTTATAAGTGAGTCACGGAAAAATTCTCATTGGCCACCACCGAGAGTCGAACCCAGGATCTTCCAGTCATGCGCCGGATATGCCACGCTACACCACAGCGGCCTCCAATTCCTCCAGACTCACACACGCTAACTGCCAAGCCAATTTGGCAGATTGCTACTTGGAGCCCCGCACAATGCTGGAGATTCACCAAAGATGGTAAGCAGCAACTGAAGAAATAATTAGAAGGCGAATGAATAATTAATACAGACATTTAACGTGGACCAGGAACATCAAACGAAGATCTTCGCTCTTTCCACGTTTATAAGTGAGTCACTGAAAAATTCTCATTGGCCGCCACCGGGAGTCGAACCCAGGGTCTTCCAGTTACGCGTCGGATATGCTCCCGCTACACCACTTTGTATTAACATAGTTTGTATTAACATAGTCAGTTTTTCAAGTGTCCCCTCAGAGGTGCAGTGTATGATCAAGGAACTTGCTGACGAGAGTAAAGAAGTAGGAGTAAAATTGATCTACTGGAAAACAAAAGTGATGTACAATATTTTTACAAGAACTGAAGATTTATAGGTGTCTGGGGCAAATCTAGAAATGATATATGCCTACATGTCCTTGGACAACAGATATCAAGCAAGTCTCAGATCGGAGAAGAAATAAGTAGGCGTATAAAACTTGGTTAGGGAGCATTTGGAAGAACGCACAAGTGTCAAGAACAATTTACCATTATGCCTTGAAAGAAAAGTTAATTTAATTCATCCTTCCAGTTTTTAGTTGGGGATCAGAGACATGAACCTTAACTAAAAGTTACTTACAGAGGCAAAGGACAACTTAAAACAGCATGGAGAGATGCATGTCTGGTATAACCAGGGAAGAAACTCATGAATCAGGCAGATGACAAGATTTGATGACATAATCAAATTAAAGATCATAAAGTGGCAATGGGCTGGATATATTGCTAAAAAAACTGACGTCCGTTGGACATCTGAAATACTAGAGTGGTAACCAATGGACATGAAGGACGCTGAAAAGGACCACGTGGAAGAGGGGTGATTGGAAATTCGAAAGCATGCCGGAGTGACTACTCGTAAAAAGAGAATTACTGAAAACAGAATTGTGGAAGAGACTTTTTAAAACCACCTTCGGGCATTGAATTGATGATGATAATGAGTTTGTGACATACCCAGCGAGAAAAACCAATAACTAGTTTGTCTGCCTACCAGGCAAGAGTTATTCTCCGGTTGAGTTCGTTGCTGCTATGTAACCAACAAAAGTTTGCAAGACTATCACATAGCTTGCAAATCGAAACCTGGGACTGGCTTTTACACCTGCAAAAAGTATTACCATGAATGGTAAAGCCTAACACATCTACCAGTGCAATTAAACGATTCAAACAAACGCCGGTTAGCAAAAAACAAAAAACAAGAAAAAAAACCCTGCATGCTAGGTTTCTATCTCTATTTATATCATAGCTGAATTCTCTACCATTCTGGGGCACTGAAGTTCTGATAACGTTTTGTAGTCTTAAAAACGCAAACTGGATACTGACTTTTTTTGCTGAGCATATCCCCGACTGGACATAAATACACTGAAGAGCAATTAAATTAGCGACAGCTGGCGTTATGCAAATGTGGCGCTGTGGGCGGCCCTGTAAACGGAAACGACATGACGTATGCAGCGATCCGACAATATAAGGAGTGATGCGACGGGAATCAGTAAGAGTTGGACGCGGTATGGGTAAGACGAAGGATCTAAGACTGGAAGACACTGGGTTCGATTCCCGGTGGCGGCCAATGAGAATTTTTCCGTGACTCAGTTATAAACATGGAAAGAGCGATGACCTCTGTTTGATGTTCCTAGTCAACGTCAAATGTCTGTATTAATTATTCATTGGCCTTCTAATTATTTGTTCTGTTGCTGCTTACCATCTTTTGTGAATCCCCAGCATTGTGCGGGGCTAAGAAGCAACCTGCCAAATTGGCTTGGCAGTTAGCGTGTGTGAGTCTAGAGGAATTCGAGGCCGCTGTGGTGTAGCGGAAGCATATACGGCGCGTGACTGGAAGACACCTGGGTTCGATTCCCGGTGGCGGCCAATGAGAATTTTTCCGTGACTCACTTATAAACATGGAAAGAGCGATGACCTCTGTTTGATGTTCCTAGTCCACGTCAAATGTCTGTATTAATTATTCATTCGCCTTCTAATTATTTGTTCCATTGCTGCTTACCATCTTTGGTGAATCCCCAGCATTGTGCGGGGCTCCAAGAAGCAACCTGCCAAATTGGCTTGGCAGTTAGCGTGTGTGAGTCTAGAGGAATTTAAGGCCGCTGTGGTGTAGTGGAAGCATATACGGCGCGTGACTGGAAGACCCTGGGTTCGATTACCGGTGGCGGCCAATGAGAACTTTTCCGTGACTCACTTATAAACATGGAAAGAGCGATGACCTCTGTTTGATGTTCCTAGTCCACGTCAAATGTCTGTATTAATTATTCATTCGCCTAATTATTTGTTCCATTGCTGCTTACCATCTTTGGTGAATCCCCAGCATTGTGCGGGGCTCCAAGAAGCAACCTGCCAAATTGGCTTGGCAGTTAGTGTATGCGAGTCTGGAGGAAATCGAGGCTACTGTGGTGTAGTGGAAGCATATCCGGCGCGTAAAGGGAAGCCCCAGGGTTCGATTCTCGGTGGCGGCCAATGAGAATTTTTCCGCGATTCACTTATAAACGTGGAAAGAGCGATGACCTCTGTTTCATGTTGGAACAAGATACTGCGTGTGGTTTATTAAATCGTTCACGAAGCTTGTCGAACTCGCAAACAAATAAGAAAAAAATTGAAACTACGTTTATTTCGAATTACTAGCAGAGGAGCCATGTGTGGTCAAAGAGCGCAGTTACATCACATATACAGAAGGTCGGCTCGTGCCTTGGGGACGCCAAACATTCACAGCCATCTGGGAAAACATCTCCTCCCTGAGACTGGCATGGGTCAGTTGCACTCACCCCAATCTCTGGCCTTTACCTGATATGTAATTTGAGCTCATAAAGGAAGACAACAAAGCAATCTATTATAATCACCCAGCCCTTGCTTACTAGAGGGGGAATGTGAAAAACCAGTGGGTTGAACAGGGAGCTTCCTGCATAAGATGCTCTCTGCTGGACAATCAATGCTCCACTGACTCATTGAAAAACAGTGGTGTAATTACATCATTAATTAAACAATTATTACAGATCTAACACGGAGTTGATGTACAGCGAAATAGGGGGAAAACTATTTATACAATCAGGACACAAATTATATAAAGATCGAATAAAAGCAGAGGAATTGGATGGAAGTGGTGTTGTAATATACGCAAAAGTTTACGTGGACACTAGTGCTTCGGCTATTTTGCCACCTGATTTGTGCCACAACCACGATCCATCAAATCTGCTGTCCCGTAAAATTGGATCAAATAGTGTTAAGCGAAAAGCAAAAGACGATGTTTCGGAACGGCCATTTAAACTTATTAGAAAAGGTATTAAAATAAGAAAATAACTAATAATAAAAGAAATGTTTTGGGAGATGAAGAGTCAACCTCCACGTGATATACCCCTGGGCAACTATAACAGACTATGTCGTCTTTACCAGGTAAAAATACAAGCGCACATATACAGGGTGATTCATAAAGAAGTATAGTTTCAACGCACTATAAAAACAAGAACAATGTAAGATATTTTATATTACCTGTAACAGAATTGTAGGGGAAAGTTTCAAGTTTTTTTTTAGAGACAGTCACAGATGTTCCACGTGTGCACCCTTAGTCACACGACACACATCGAGGCGGTAATCCATTTCCGCCCAAACGCGAGGTACGATATCTGAATCAAGTGCAGTGAGATTTTGCAACTTCTGCACTTTGTATGGAATCATTTTTCGCTTCGTTCTCAAAATTCTCCAGACAGTGGGCTGTGAAATCTGCACTTCACGACTCACCCCCGCGTTGATTTTCCCGGGCTTCGTTGAATGGCGGTGCAAACACTATCGACGACGACTTCCGACACACGCGGTCGTCCAGGACTTTTAAGTTTGCACAAACAGCCCGTAGTTTCAATTTTTTTATGCCAATCATAGATAGATTTTCTGGTTGGAGATTCTTTTCCGAATCGTGATCGAAAATGCCGTTGCACAACAGTTACAGATTCCGTTTTGCTCAATTCAAGAACACAAAACGCCTTGTCCACTGCAGACGCTGCCATTTTGACTGACTAGTCACGTGACACGCGCGCTATCGCCTACGTCACTTCTCTCAGTAGCGGGACACAAACTTTATGAGTACATCTACCAAACGGTTCGCAGTTGTGGTCCGTGTCGTCAACTGCTACGATTTTACAGCATCTGGAAACTGTATAATTCTTTATGAATCACCCTGTATATATACAATATGTGCTAAAAATGTATGGGAGGAGGTTCTCTTGAGTACAATTAGCCCATGAACCGCGAGAGGTTGTGATTGCAACCTATCCTTTTCGGAGTTTCTGAGTGCAACTGACCAACATCCCCTGAGATTACAATATTGACTTCGCTACAGCAATCTGCGCATCCACAACATCTTCATTGGAGTCGGTGATCAACCCTCATCTTGCATCATGAAAAGCAAAAGACGCTGTTTTGGAACGGTCACGCTTTGTAATCAGATAAAAAGTCTGATTGCTGAACAACTACTCGGTATTCATGTAGAGATGAACTGATGTCATAACTGGAAGGAAGTCTCCCACTGGATACCATAGGTATTTCCACCATCTTTGGCCTACCTCCCCGGTACTTCTTCAAAAGGACTCATGTTACACAGAAGAGGAATCCTTATCCAATTCGGTAGCACCACATATGACGTATTCCCCAGAACACTCAAAATTTTAAAATTTCAAATGTTCAACAAGACTATATTCTCATTACGTTTCTTAGTCATAAACTTAACGACTATATTCCCATTGCATTTCTTAGTGTCGTTAACTTCCTGCATCGAAATTCATGAGTACTGTTGACTAGAACTGGGACGTTGAGTTTGTATTAAAACATGGATTTTCATTCTTTTATTTCGGGGTTTATTTTTACATTATGCACAACCAATCAAGTTACGTGGTAGATATTGAAGCCGTAGCGTGAGGATAACAAAAAGCTGAACGTATTGCTTACGCTTTCCAACCGTAGGTTGAAGAAGCGTATATGCTCCAGCTTTGTCAGTCTGTCCGCACAACTCGCGTAAAAATGGTTCGATTTCGATGAAATTTCAGTATGTGGTAGAAAACACCCTGGGGAGGAACCCTGTTGGAAATGGGGTCAAAGGTCAGGACAGAGGAACTGGAACCATTCCATCGCCCTTATGCTTCATAACTTACGTAAAAAAATTTTATTGCGACAAAACTTTATGTTGTTGTTTCGGAGGTATACTGAACCGGTTCTGTTGAATATCATCGAAATAGGGTCAAACGTCAGGGCACAGGAGCGAAACTTATTCTTCAGCTATTATACCCATAACTTGACTAAAACTGCTTATATCGCGACAAAACTTTAGTGCGTTGTTCCGGAGGTATACTCAACGAACTCTGTTTAATATAATCGAAATGGGATCAAAAGGTCAGGGCACAGGAGCGAGATTTATTCCACAGCCATTATCCTCATAAATTGAGTAATAACTTGAGTAATGATTTCTGCTATGTTGGAAAGCGTATCATAATCAATGCATTGCATGATTTTACTAACTTGTGTTAAAAGTGGCTCCTGATACAGAGAAAATGAGCTTAAAGCTTGGTACACATATAGCTAATACCAAAAACACACCACCATTTGTAACAGTATTATGAGAGCTCCAATGTGTACGATCAAAGTAATGCAACTGCATGCAAAAGAAACAAGTTAGTAAAATCATGCAATGCATTGATTATGATACGCTTTCCAACATACCAGAAATCATTACTCAAGTTATGAGGATAATGACTGTAGACTAAATCTGGCTCCTATGACCTGACCTTTGACACCATTTCGATGATATTCAACAGAACCGGTAAAGTATACTTCCGGAACAACATGATAAAGTTTCGTCTCAATCGAAGCATTTTTACGCAAGTTATAACGCATAAGGGCGATGGAATGGATCCCGATCCTATGTCCTGACCTACGACCCCATTTCGCCCATTTTCGATAGGGTTTGTCCGGAGGTGGTCTCCTACCACATACTAAAATTTCATCGAAATCGAACAATTTTTACGCAAGTTATGATGCATAAGAGCAATGGAATGCATCTCGCTCCCATGTCCTGACATTTCACCCCACTTCATCCATTTTCAACAAGGTTTGTCCCCAGTTGGTCCTCTACCAGATACTAAATTTTTATATAAATCGAACAATATTTACGCAAGTTATGATGCATAAGGGCAATGGAATGCATCTCGCTCCCATGCCCTGGCCTTTGACCCCACTTCGCCCATTTTCAATAGGGCTCGTCCCCAGTTGGTCTCCTACCAGATACTAAAATTTGATCGAAATCGAACCTTTTTTACGCCAGTTATCGTGCGGACGGATGGATAAAGCTGGAGCATATACGCTTCTTCAACCTACGGTTGGAAAGCGTAAACAAAACACTTCAGTCTAAAAAAACGTATAAAAAGACCACGAAAAACCTATAATAAAAACACTTATGTAGAACAAGAAATGAGGACACATAGTTCAGATAGTTAGTGTAACACCTGTATCGCCTAATTCAAACCAGTTATCAATGGGTGACCACATCTCAAAAAAATGTGGAACAGAATTTGTGGTGAGCTGGGCATTTTTGTAGTCCAGACCGCAGAGTGATCACAAACTGCGCTCTGCTGAGCAAAATGAATACCGGGACTGGGAGTCTGAAGGCGATGCGTAACATGAAAACAGACAACATGCTTCAGTAACGCAAAATGGTAATTACAAATTTTATGAGTAGAGTCGTATGTAGAAAACAGTAGTCGAAAACCGAATGGTCGTGTCGAGAAAAACTTCGTAAAATCACTTGAAACGACTACCATGATCAACCCTTAGGGTAATCGCCAGTCCTTAATTTAGCGACATCGATTCCAGAGAAGGGACAAAACAAAAGTCATCAGAGAAAACACCCCCACGGGTCATTCGGGTCCCGAACCTCGTCAAATTTTGGACGAATGCGCCGAAGATATATCCGCCATTTGCGCGCAAAAGTGTGGTTTGGTTGAAGCTTTTAGGAAAAGAAGCTTTGAAGATGCAATAGAATGCTGACAAAAAATGTCATCCGTTTGAGACAAGACGTTGACAGGAACTTCACGGGACCTTGAAATTCGAAACAAATTCCAACTATCAAACTATTTTCAAATTAACTTCCAATTTCGCTACAAAACAAAGTAATCAGAATTGCTTCTATAACGATTTAATATTGCTCAAGCCTACCATATAAAACCATCGCACAAATCTAACATTCTTCGAAACAAAATAATGCAAGTCTATCATTTCCCGAGGTATCAAGTCACCTGCATATTTTAAACTGATAGAAAGTCCCGAATTCTTCAGTACAGTTCTTGAATTTTGATTACTGTCTCCCAAAACAACCTATGTCTTTTGGAACGCAAATTGTCCTCGAATTTTGTTCTCAAATATCCCAAAATTTTAACCTTATCACTTGCGCGTTACGTTTCTACGGGAAAAGGTTCCTAAAAACAGTTTCGCGGTATGCATATGCCGACATGCTTTTCGTAAAAACGAATTTCGACTGTACTTCTGAATTCCTCCGAAAACTTTTACAAAAATAGGAAAATTCTCCATGTCCTTCACAGAAGTAGAACGATTACGCCGCATTCTCTAAACTCACCTCCTGCACCCGAAAGTTAGTACTTTCCTTTTTCTGAGTACGTTATTTCCATCACAGCACCGCTTTGTCGGTACAAAGTACAAACATTCTACAAAAAATATATATATTTTTTTTATTGGAGGTTTAACGACCACCGTGAGCAACTCAGTGGGCTATAAGCATTCGCCAGTCCCTAATTTAGGGCCACTGGCTCCAGGGAAGGGAGAGAACCAGCGCCGTAAAAAAACACAACATCCATGCCTCACCGGGATTCGAACCCGGGCCCATCTCGGACGAATTATCAGAAGCCATCGCTTAGACCACTCACTGTGCCACTGGGGGGGGGGGGGGGCTTACACGATATATCTTTCTAAAATAAGAATTGTCATATGTAATATCACACTTACGGAAACAATACAGTTTTTGTGACAAAAATTCTGCATATTTAGTCAAATTCGAAACAAATGTGTCATGGGTGTCCAAACGATCTGCGGCTTATGATCATTCGTTCGTGAAGGGTCCGGGTTCGAATCCCGATGAGGCATGGATGTTGTGTTTGTCTTACGGCACTGGCTCTCTCCCTTCACTGGAGACAGTGACCCTAAATTAGGGACGGGCGACTACTTATAGCCCATTGAGTTGCTCACGGTGGTCGTTAAACCTTCAATCAGAAAAAAATTAATAAATAAAATAAAACGAACTGTGGGTTTAGGGACACCAAGCCCTTTTGTCCTCAAATGAATGTTCCAACATCTGTTTTTTTTTTTTATGGAGGCTTAACGACCACCGTGAGCAACTCAATGGGCTATAAGCAGTCGCCCGTCCCTAATTTAGGGTCACTGGTTCCAGGGAAGGGAGAGAGCCAGTGCCGTAAGACAAACACAACATCCATGCCTCACGGGATTCGAACCCGGACCCCGTTCGGACGAATGATCAGAGGCCATCGCTAAGACCACTGCGCCACCGGAGCGGCCCAACATCTGGTTACCTTATTGTACTGTATTGCCATTAGGATGATAAAGCACGACTTTTAGGATTTATTTTTTTTTGTAGGTTTAACGACCACTGTGAGCAACTCAATGGGCTATAAGCTGTCGCCTGTTCCTAATTTAGGGCCACTGGCTCCAGGGGGGGGAGAGCCAGCGCCGTAAGACGAACACAACATCCATGCCTCACGAGATTCGAACCCGGCCCATCTCGGTCGAATGATCAGAAGCCATGGCTTAGGCCACGACGCCACAGGGGACTTTCAGGATTCAGAAATTTCAACACCTGCATTTCAAATACTACCACGACACTTCTTCACAAAAACATGATCACTTGAAATTAGTCCTCGTATTCTTAGCTCCTTATTTCATATTAAGAAAGAAGAGTAAATTCAGCTTAAATCTTGTCTTCTCAATTTGTAAATAGCCTTTACCTTTCCTGTCGTTACACCAGTCTGATCTGAATTTAACATCGCTCAGATAAGATCTTAAACAACTCAACAATTACGTTCAAATTTTTTGTAATTCTGATCAACATTGTTTTGATTTCTATATTTTCTTTTAAGAGAAGTTACAAAAGAAAATCATTAACACTATAAAACTTAAATTTACCTTGCTGCATGCGCTCTCAAATACGCCATCTGCTTTCAAAACATAGGTTAGATCTGGCCATCCAAATATCACTCCACCGAACAAGAAAGTTTCTAATAGTCCGCCAATAAGAAGCACTCTTTTTTTCCTCCTAGAGAATTCGCTGGATTTCATTCTATTTCGTCTTCCATTTACAATCCCACATGGAAAACAATGAGTCCTTCGAAAAAAAAGCACAGTAATCTGGAACACACCTTACTGCTTTTCAGATGAAGTCCGGCGCCCACCCACAGAGGAGACCTGGAGAGGAACGATGATGATTACAAGTAGATTATGTGAAGCAAAATCTTGCTTAATCGATATGTCCTTCCCAATCACGAAATCTCTACGGAAAAAGTGTGCTCGCTGTCGAGAGTTTTCTCAGATTAGATCATATCGTATGCAGAGGATTTTAGGAAGGGTGTGTCTGACCCCAGGTCTTAAACAACCCTTAGAAATAGGAAGCTAGAAGATTTAGGCTAGAGTGTCGGATAGGAAAGTGACACGGAAGTGAGGTAGAAAGGGACAGGAAGGCACCTTTATTTATTACCAGGGATTACGTACCCGGGGTCCGACGGTTTAACGTGCCCATCGGACGCACGACGGGTATTTAGTGGTTAGAGCGTTCGTACCTGCTAGGATCGAACCTGAGGTTACATCCGTGGCAGTTACGAACGTTGACCACTAGACCACCCGCGGCCCCGAGTTTTTCCAACTATACTCGAAGTCAACTTAAGAGTGTTCTATTGTGGAAATCCTGGAACAACTACCTTCTTTTTTGATTGGAGGTTTAACCACCACCGTGAGCAACTCAATGGGCTATAAGCAGTCGCCCGTCCCTAATTTAGGGCCACTTGTTCCATGGAAGGGAGAGAGCCAGTGCCGTAAGACAAACAAAACATCCATGCCTCCCCGGGATTCGAACCCGAAGCCGGCATAACTACCTTTCGCTACGAAAAGTAGTTCCTAGCGTTTTGAGCTAAAAGCAACGGAATTACATATCTCAGAATCTAATTTTTGTTTACTCAGCAGATTGTCAAGCAAAATTACTATTAACATAATTTTTTTTCAAAATGGCGGAGCGTTTTAAAGAGAGATTTGATAGGAGAAGTTACTCAATCAAGAGCCTTCCATTGTTTGCAGTTGACGGTCCAGCTGGGGAATGCAACTTGGAGAAGTACAGGATGGGGTGGAAGGGACAGAAAGCTTCTCCGAACATTCGCAACGCAGAAACAATAAACTGACAATCGGGAAAAGCGCAGTGTTTCTTTGAGGCATACATCCGGGGGACTCGCCCCCCCTCCCCGGAGACATTTTATGCTGGAGAGCTAACTGTTAATAAATTCAGGTAGAGTAGCAGAATCTAAACGTACGAGCGTATGCTGTACGCGGTTAGTTTCCAAATAATTAGCAGATTTCGCACATTGTTTTGGCTTGCAGATACTATTATTACTCTCATCTAACAGTACGGATAGCATACTATTGGATGGCTTCTGGTCATTCGTTCGAGATTGGTCCGGGTTCGAATCCCGCTAAGACATGGATGTTGTGTTTGTATTACGGCACTGGCTCTCTCCCTTCACTGGAACCAGTGGCCCTAAATTAGGGACGGGCGACTGCTTATATCCTAGTGAGTTGCTCACGGTAGTCGTTAAAGCCCCAATAAAAAAAATGCAGAACCAACGGCGTGTTTTCCACTGGCTGATTTGAAGAAAACCTCAGTCTAAAATAGTCGGGCAGCCCCGGTAGCGCAGTGGTCTAAGCGATGGCCTCTGATCATTCGACCGTAAGGGGTCCGGGTTCGAATCCCGGTGAGGCATGGATGTTGTGTTTGTCTTACGGCACTGGTTCTCTCCCTTCCCTGGAACCAGTGACCCTAAATTAGGGACGGGCGACTGCTTATAGCCCATTGAGTTGCTCACGGTGGTCGTTAAACCTTCAATCAAGACAAGAACAAGAACAAGATCATTCGACTGAAAGGGGTCCGGGTTCGAATCCCGGTGAGGCATGGCTGTTGTGTTTGTCTTACGGCACTATCTCTCTCCCTTCACTGGAACCAGTGGCCCTAAATTAGGGACGGTCGACTGCTTATATCCTATTGAGTTGCTCACCGTAATCGTTAAACTTCCAATCAAAATAAAAAATGCAGACCCAACGGCGTGTTTTTTTTTTTTTTTTTTATTGGAGGTTTAACGACCACCGTGAGCAACTCAATGGGCTATAAGCAGTCGCCCTTCCCTAATTTTGGCTCACTGGTTCCAGGGAAGGGAAAGGGCCAGTGCCGTAAGAGAAACACAACATCCATGCCTCACCGGGATTCGAACCCGGACCCCTTACGGACGAATGATCAGATGTTATTGCTTAGACCACTGCGCCACCGGGGCAGCAGGCGTGTTTTCCACTGGCTGATGTGAAGAAGACCACAGTCTAAAATAGTCGGCTGGAATAAGGACGGCCGCCCCGGTGGCGCAGTGGTCTAACCGATGGCCTTTGATCATTCGTCCGAACGGGGTCCGGGTTCGAATCCCGTGTGAGGCATGGATGTTGTGTTTGTCTTACGGCACTGGTTCTCTCCCTTCCCTGGAACCAGTGACCCTAAATTAGGGACGGGCTACTGCTTATAGCCCATTGAGTTGCTCACGGTGGTCGTTAAACCTCCAATCAAAAAAAAAAAAAATCAGGACGGCAAAACCACTGATGTTTCTTTATCGTTATTCCTCCGGAAAGACTCCACTGCCCCGGTGGCGCAGTGGTCTGAGCGATGGCTTCTAATCATTCGTTCGAGATGGGAAAGGGTTCGAATCCCGCTAAGGCTTGGATATTGTGTTTGTCTTACGGCACGGGCTCTCTCCCTTCACTCGAACCAGTGACCCTAAATTAGGGACGGGCGACTGCTTGTTGCTCACAGTAATCGCTAAACCTCCAACCAAAAAAAAAAAAAAAAAAAAGATTCCGTGTTTTGAATACTGATCGAAATAAATCTTCTGATTTTATAGTGAACAATCATGGCTACGAAAAGGAAATTTTTGCAGTCATCTATGACATTTTCTGTTAAAATTCAGAGAACTTTGATGTCAATGAGGAAGAATAAAAAAATGTTCCAGCAGTATCGGAAGAATCCACTTCATTAGCGTCAAAGTCAACTGGAATTTCAGCTGATTGCATAACCAGCAAGGGAAAAGAAAGGCTTGGGAGAAAACATAAGCACGGATGTAGGAAGACAAAAAACAGAGGTAGTGCATTTTGTGAACTCTGCGAAAAATTCACGGCGAACGATGCAAGCATTTTGCAAAAAACTAGCGGAGTGTTAATAACGGTGTCATTTGCATCTTACAAGAAAGCGTTAGGAAAATATGGAAAGCTGGAGAAACACGAACAAAAAGCTATTTTACAGCGCCGCTCTGTTCTGAAAGTTCTGTTGGTGAAAACAAAGTAATTTTTTTAGAAAATTTGCAAGTTAAACTTCACATTATAAAACCACTCACTCGTACATTCTTGATAAATAAGTATAAATGACACCGTCTCTGTACGAACAATTGAATAAGAAAATCAAAGAGCTAATAAATTAAAAGTTAAAAGCGTAAAGCCCGTAACAAATGCTGTATTGGCTATATATCATGTGATTTAATACCTGTATGGAAAAATATATTATATAATCAGCCAAAGGAGACTGGACAAAACGGGGGAGCTCCACCTTAAACATCGCTGACGTAACATACACACACACATACTATGTTTACCCATACTGCACTGGTCTCTGTAAATTGCAGCACTGTTCAAATGTTCACCTCACAGGGCCGCGGGTGGCCTAGTGGTCAGCGTTCGTGACTGCCATGGAGATAACCTCATGTTCGATCCTGGGCAGGTACGAACCTTCGAACCACTAAACACCCGCCGTGCGTCCGATGGGCACGTTAAGCCGTCGGACGCCTGGTACTGGCCCCCCGGTAATAAATAAGGGCGTCTTCCTACCCCTTTCTACCTCGCTTACGTGTCACTTTCCTATCGGGCACTCTAGCCCAAATCTCCTAGCTTCCTATTTCTAAGGGCTGTTTAAGACCTGGGGTAAGACACTCCCTTCCTAAAATCCTCTACATAAAAAGAGAAAAGAAAAGTTCCTCACATCTGAAGATGGGACCAAAGTGACCCGAAAGTACTCACGTGTATCTTAGATTAAACTAATGATTATGAATTGAAAGTTTTACGGCTTTTAATTTAATAGTTCCTTGATTTTCTTATTCAATTGCTCGTACAGAGACAGTGTCATTTATACTTATTTAAACTTCACATTTTAACTTAGTTTCACTTATGCCTAGTTTCACTCATTTTAACCTAGTTTCACTTTTCACTTATGCCTAGTTTCACTCATTTTAACCTAGTTTTACTCATTTTAACCTAGTTTCACTCATTTTAACCTAGTTTCACTTATGCCTAGTTTCACTCATTTTAACCTAGTTTCACTTATGCCTAGTTTTACTCATTTTAACCTAGTTTCACTTATGCCTAGTTTCACTCATATTAACCTAGTTTCACTTATGCCTAGTTTCACTCATTTTAACCTAGTTTCACTCATATTAACCTAGTTTCACTTATGCCTAGTTTCACTCAATTTAACCTAGTTTCACGTATGCCGAGTTTCACTCATTTTAACCTAGTTTCACGTATGCCTAGTTTCACTCGTTTTAACCTAGTTTCTACTTTACCCTAGTTTCACTTATGCCTAGTTTCACTCGTTTTAACCTAGTTTCTACTTTAACCTAGTTTCACTCATTTTAACCTAGTTTCATTTAGATTTTTACATATTTTTATTTCAAGATTGACTATTTTCAGAATGCGATTTTGTGGCTGTAGTCCAGTTCGCATGATTTCGAAATCCTGCACACCTCGTTTAGCTGGAGAAGGTTTGTTCTTGAAATATTTGAAGAAGTTATTACTGTACAGTGTACATATAGTAATAACTTCTGTATATGTAAATACAGTGTGTGTCTAAAGTCTTTCCCTGATTATGATAAATCGTATAAAATGAACCGAGTTCGTTAGACGTACGCGGTTTATTGCATTGATTGGGTCATATTCTCAAGTTTTTTTGTTCGTTTTACTTTTTGAACAATAGGTGGTGCTGCACGTCTGCAGCGTAGTTTGTTGTTGAAAGCTTCAGTCGGCGAAATGGCTTCTATGCAGGAGAAGGCTAATTATGTTCCCTGGTTTCATGACACCAAATCTGCAATTTCAGTGCAGCGGAAGTTTAGACGTGAGTATGATAGAGCTCCGCCTGATGTGGAGAGCATTAGGAACTGGTATCTAAAGTTTAAACAGACGGGCAGTGTCGGTGACCGTGCAAGAAGTGGAAGACTTTCTACCAGTGAGGAAACTGTAGACGCCGTGCGTGATGCATTCGTACGAAGCCAGAGGAAATCAATTCGTCATGTTTCTAGTGAACTGGGAATACTTATAAAGACAGTGCACCGTATTTTAAAAAAACGACTTCGTTCTTTTCTTTTTCTTTTTTTTTTTTTTTTTTTTTTTTTTTGCATAAAAATTGCAAATTGTTCAAGCCTTGGAACCTAATGATGGGCCCAGACGTGTGACATTCACTATGGGTATTCTTGAATTAATAGACGAATGTAATGATTACCTGAAGCGGATTTCTTTAAAGGCGAATCAACTTTTCACACCTCAGGTAAAGTGAACACGCATAATGCTCGTATCTGGGGTTCACATGTGGTTTTGGAAAAACAGAGGGATAGCCCTAAAATCAATGTTTGGTGCGGACTAATGCACAACAAAGTAATTGGACGGTTCTTTTTTATTGAGCCCACCATTACATCAGGTATTTACCTCAACATGATGCAGCTGTATGTTGCCCCTCAATTGGAAGAGCTGCAAACATGGGTAATGTTCCAGCAGGACGGTGCTCCCCCGCACTGGGGTGTACCTGTCCATCAATTCTTAGATTACAAATTCCCTAACAGATGGATAGGCAGAGATGGTCTCATACCCTGGCCACCAAGATCCCCAGACATTACGCCCCTTGACTTATGGGATACATTAAGGATCAAGTTTATACAACACCAGCTGCAGATATTAACACTTTAAAGGGAAAAATACTGAAGCGTTTGTGACCATCACAGATGGCATGTTGCAGCACACATGGAAAGAGATAGAGTACCGACTGGATGTCTTCCGTGTAACAAAAGGATCCCACGTTGAGGTATACTGATGACCCGGTAAAAAACTCTGGATTTCAGGTAAGCTATATTGGAAAAGCGCATGTGTCTAACGAGCGTGGTTAATTTTATACGATTTATCGTAATCAGTGGAAAACTTTACACACATCCTGTATATGTTTTGAAATGTTTGAAGAAGGAATTACTTGTATAAAGGTAAATATAGTAGTTAAAATTATACTGTATATAATTACGTATACACTGAAGAGCAATTGAATTAGAGATACCTGTCTAGTAACGTGTAGCACCACCTTTCGCCCTGATGACGGCGGCGATTCGTCTCGGCATGGACTCGACAAGACATCCGGAAGCGTTGGGAAGCCATACGGATCTACGACCCCTGAACAAGCTCCCACAGTTCACAAAGATTTGATGGAGGGGGCAAGAGCCTTGAATATCTCTCTCGATGGCATCCCAGATGTGCTCGATGAGATTGAGGTCAGGTGACCTAGCTGGACAAGAAAGCGAGGTCACGTCTGTGGAGTGTTCATCCAACCATTCGGATACCATTCGGGAGCGATGGCACGGTGCATTGTTTGTTGCAGGATGAGGTCCCCAGTGGGATGTAGAAGACGCACAAACGAGAGCAAATGATCGTCCAGGATATCCCGGTAACGTTGACCTGTGAGGGACGATGTCACACGTACCAGGGGTCCCATTTCAGTCCACGTAAACGGTCCCTAGACGAGAATGCCACACCCACCAGCTTGAAGAGTACCCTGCTGGCAAGAAGGATCCATCGGTTCATGTGGTTTGCGCCGTACTCTTATCCTGCCGTCAGCATTTACCAATGTGAATCTCGACTCATCACTCCAGGCAACATTTTTCCACATGTCTAGGGTCCAGTGGCGATGTTCCCGCGCTCATGATAATCTTTGCACCCTCTGATGTGCTGTCAGCAGCGGTACCCTCGTGGGACGATGGCTTCTGTACCCTATAGCGAGGAAATGGTTCTGAACAGTGTGGCTGCTTACACGTTTTTGTGCACCAACGTTAAATTTCCGAGTGATTTCTTGCACTGTGGCCCGTCTATCCGCTGCTACAACGTAAGCTAGCCGACGATGACCCCGCTCATCCACACGCTGTTGTCCACGGCGGTTGGCCCTTGCAGGGATGGTTTTACCGGGTTCGATGTACTCACGGTGCACCCGTGACACAGTGGCTCGTGAAAATCATAGTGTTTGCACGACTTCCGAGATGGAGTGACCCATTCGTCGGGCCCCGACAATTTGCCCAAGATCAAATACGCTTAGATCCTTCGTCTTACCCATACTGCGTCCGACTCTTAGTGATTCCCGTCGCATCACTCCTTATATTGTCGGATCACCGTATACGTCATATCGTTTCCGTTTACAGGGTCGATTGCTCTTCTAATTCAATTGCTCTTCAGTGTATGTACAGTTTTATTTACGAGTTACCCTTCAGCAGGGAAGTAATCTCCGCTGGTAACATAGACGATGATGCATTTGATATACAGTAGATGGTTCTTGATATCGAGTAAACCAATATCACAGCACGGTCAGAGTTCACTCACAGTTCAGTCCTGCACTATACGTGTGCAGATAGCATCGAGCAGTTATTATACATAGTAAGTATGCGCTTCACGTGTGGCTGGATTTCTCAGGCGGAGAACTTACTTGGCAGACCGCAGTCTGTCACGTGATTCTAATTACTACATATTTACCCGCAGGTAATGCAGTGTATATATACCCATAGTGGCCTTAACCCGCAGGCAGGCTCCTAACTATCTAGTCAGCCGCAGCCGACTAGCTTGCATAAATCTCTAACGCTCTCATCCCTTGAGCACGACTACTAAAAACGACCGTCGTATTTCCTTTTCGAGCAAGAAGTGTCCCTCAAAACTTCGTTACACTTTTTCCCGCTTAAACTCGTGCATCCCGGACCTCGCACAACCAATCATGTAAGCGCACGTCTTCGGAGCAAGGGGCCATGTGGTAAACATCTTTCGCCTCCTTCTGTCATCAGCTGCTTGAAACTTTCTGTGCTACGAAGATGTCCCCATGTTTTGTGAACTTCTGCCTCATCGTGGAATTCAGCAGCGAAATAATTTCCTTCCACCTTCTCCTCTCTGTGAGACACAGGCCCACAATATGGTTGACCTGATGTCGCTTTTCTTCCTACAGGGTAATGTCCGAGAGTGGTTGGAAGGGCACGATGAAGACTTCAAAGTACTTCCCTGGCCCCCTAATTCGCCCAACTTAAACCCAATTGAGCATCTGTGGGACTACCTCGATCGCGTTGTTCGCTCAATGGATTCTCCACCACGCATCCTCCAGCAGCTGTGAGAAGCACTGCAGTTAGCATGGCTCCACATACCTGTGAACACCTTCCAGCACCTTATTGAGTAACTCCCAGCCCATCTAGCATCTGTCAGATGCACTGCAGTCAGCATGGCTCCACATACCTGTGAACACCTTCCAGCACCTTATTGAGTCACTCCCAGCCCATCTAGCATCTGTCAGATGCACTGCAGTCAGCATGGCTCCACATACCTGTGAACACCTTCCAGCACCTTACCGAGTAACTCCCAGCCCATCTAACAGCTGTCATATGCACTGCAGTCAGCATGGCTCCACATACCTGTGAACACCTTCCAGCACCTTACTGAGTCACTCCCAGCCCATCTAGCATCTGTCAGATGCACTGCAGTCAGCATGGCTCCACATACCTGTGAACACCTTCCAGCACCTTATTGAGTCACTCCCAGCCCATTTGGCATCTGTCAGATGCACTGCAGTCAGCATGGCTCCACATACCTGTGAACACCTTCCAGCACCTTACCGAGTAACTCCCAGCCCATCTAGCATCTGTCAGATGCACTGCAGTCAGCATGGCTCCACATACCTGTGAACACCTTCCAGCAACTTACTGAGTCACTCCCAGCCCATCTAGCATCTGTCAGATGCACTGCAGTCAGCATGGCTCCACATACCTGTGAACACCTTCCAGCACCTTATTGAGTCACTCCCACCCCATCTAGTATCTGTCAGATGCACTGCAGTCAGCATGGCTCCACATACCTGTGAACACCTTCCAGCATCTTATTGAGTCACTCCCAGCCCATCTAGCATCTGTCAGATCCACTGCAGTCAGCATGGCTCCACATACCTGTGAACACCTTCCAGCACCTTACTGAGTCACTCCCAGCCCATCTGGCATCTGTCAGATGCACTGCAGTCAGCATGGCTCCACATACCTGTGAACACCTTCCAGCACCTTATTGAGTCACTCCCAGCCCATCTAGCTGCTGTCCGAGCTGCACACGGCGGTTACTCTGGATATTAGATGGTGGTTACAATAATGTCACTTGACCGTGTAGAAGCATGGTCAAGTGACATTATAAGTTTTTCTAATTTAGGACCACTGGTCCCACTGAGGAGACATCCAGAGCCGTAAAATAAACACGTACCATCCATTCCTCAAAAGGATTTGAACGCAGAGGCATCTTGGTCGAATGGTAAGAAACCGACACTTCGATCACAGCTTTACTGGAATGGCCCATATGCCTTAAGCGGCTTTAAATACAGTATTATTCCATGAATTTCACTTTTATGTAAATTACATGAATATGATATTAACACCTTCAAATTATAAGTTTATGATTTCCTTCTGTTTGAAATACCAGTTCATTTCAAATATGACTTCATCACACTAGAAACAGTATTATGAACGCTTCACCCTACGAAGAGTGTTAAGGCATACAGAGTGCGTCAAATAATTTTTAAGACTGGTGCTAGATTTCAGCCTACGGTGGCGCCACCAGTGTAATCGCGAATGCGTTATAAACCGTGACCATTTGCTTGCTTTCTGCCAAAAGTACTGCGCAGTTGTTAAAGTAACTCAAACGAAACGGGCGTTCATTAGAGAAGTAAAATTTGATTCTTGTTGAATTATTAAGATAGAACAAAGGGCTGTTATTAAATTTAACGCAAAACTTGGTAAAAGTGCCTCGGAAACATACCAATTGATGAAACAAGTTTACGGTGAGTTTCGTTAAGTAGATCAAATGTTTTTCTGTGGCACAAACGTTTTTTGGACGGAAGAGAGACGCTAGAAGATGATAAGCATACCGGAAGACCAAGTTCATCTAGGACATCTGAGATTATTGAAAAAGTGCGTGATTTCCTGGCAAACAATCGATGTGCGACACTAAGAATGATGGAAGAGTCTTTAAACATCAACAAAGAAACGATTCGAACCATCCTGCATGAAGATTTAGGCAAAACAAAAGTCTGTGCTAAATTTGTTCCACACACGTTAACCAATGAACAAAAAACAAGGAGAAGTGCACATTGCAGAGACATCATTTCAGCCGCTGAAAATGATCCAAACTTTTTAAAATCGATTGTTACTGGTGATTAAACATGTTGTTTTCAATATGATCCTAAAACAAAGCGACAAAGGGCGGAATGGAAGTCAAAAAACTCGCCACAAGCCAAAAAAAAAAACAAGAAAAGTTCCATCGAAAATCAAAACAATGCGTATTACGTTCTTCGATAGTAAGGGTATTATCCACAAAGAATTTGTTCCAAGTGGACGAACAATTACTGGTGAGTTTTATTTAAATGTTTTGAGGCGTTTGATGGGTAGAATTCGTCGCATTCGTCAAGAATATCGAGATGGAAACAGTTGGTGTTTGTTGCACTATAATGCACCCAGTCACACCTCACTTCTTGTTCGTAGATTTTTGGCGAAAAATAACGTCTGTGTGTTGAATCATCCACCGTATTCGCCTGATTTAGCACCCTGCTACTTTTCTTTGTTCTCAAAACTTAAAATGACGTCAAAAGGGTGTTATTTTGATGATATTTTGACCATACAACCAGCTTCGAAGCGTGCTTTGGAGGCAATTCCGCAAAGTGAACTGGAAGAGGCATTCGAATCATTATTAAATCGTTGTAACAAGTGTATTGAAGCCGGAGGGACTTACTTTGAATAACAAACCAAAAAAAATTATAATTTCTTGTTTCTATTTCATTTTACAGACCCAGTCTTAAAAATTCTTTGCCACACTGTGTATATAATGTGCCTCTAAACATTTTACTTGCTTTGCTGAAGTTATAGCAAAACCTTAGCAGAAGAAAACACAGACACTACCTTTAATATGAATTCATTTTATCATGATTTAACGAATGAACTGCAATATAACTAAACAAAAATTGAAAGATTAACTCCTTTGGGTGACGGAAAAGGCCGTGTTTCCGATTGCACAGTTTGACGGAAGCAAACACTTGGCTTCCTGCGGGAAGATAAAACAAGTTTGATGCGCTAGAAATTTTGTTGTTCCAGAAATCCGTCATTATCCTGGATTTCTGTTTGTGCCTTTCCGATTACCCGATATCCTGTAAATAAAAATTTCATATATGCAGTAGAACACCAGAAAAACATTGTTTCGTACTATTTGAAATTATTTCACCAAGTGAAAGGCAATAAAAAAAAATCTTAAAATTAAGATTTAGAGAAAATATTTTCTTTTCATTTTCTCTTCACATCACGAAGGAATACTAAAATTGCTTTTTTCAAAATTTGTATAACGGTAAAACCGGAATACGAACGTTGTGACTAAAACCTTGAATTTGTTTTTCCAGAAAACAGGTTTCGCCACTTTCCTGGAAGTGGGCACTTACGAATTAAGATTTCATATAAACCTACATATCCGGTAAATGGGTTTACCAAGCGAAATTTCATGCAGCCTGTTTGCTGGGTTGCATTAGCAGCTTTATGATCTAAATAACTAAGTCGGGAAAATAGTTCCATGAGAAACTTACCGTCTATGTACGATATTTATTAAAATACGAAATATATTTTCAGTTAAAATACCCCACTAGCACTTTCGGGGTAACATTTACCCCGTCATCAGGTGGAACAGAGGCAATGTAGTATTCCTTTATATAGTAGTGCAACGATGCATTATGGGTATAGGTCATCAAACGTCGCATGGGTCGTGACCGTTGCCATTATAACAGTGTGAAGAGTATAATTTCACAAATTATTAGTCTAACATATCAATACAAGGATTCGTTACAAATACAAAGTTATGATTAATTTTATATATTGTTGGAATTGTAAATGCATATTACTGTAATTTAAAGTTCAGGTTAGTAATACGCTCTTTCCAAATTCTTGACATGTCCACAGGCAAGTAGTCATTACAGCATTTGTCACCCTAAAGTTCCGATACACATACTTTCAACAAAATGCAGCGAATGTATATATGCTGGAGTGTCCAGTAGCCTAATGTTTTCCCAGAATGGTTGTAGAATTCCGTTTACCACATTCCTTGATAAAGCTGTGTTATTTCTGTTGGTTCGGATATCGTATTTGTGTTATTGGACACGGATACCCAGACTTCTTCGTGTCGAGCCTACGTAGTTGTTAACATGTTCTCCTGTTGAGGGGTCCAGCAGTGGAATATTATACACACCCCATTTGTTCATATATCTGTTGTTGCTCGATCCTTTTTAACTGATGATAGGAGGTTCTTCGAGCAGGTGCCGAATTGTATATTATGTTTTGAACAGATACGAAATAATGTGTTAGTGATATGGGGGTGCTGGTCCAATGCTCCTACGAATAGTTTATTAGGCCTTTTATCTGGCTTCAGATTAATAGTTCGTTCACTTGATATTCTAGTGTATAATCTATTAATCATCGTCCTGGGGTATCCATGTTTATCCGCTAATTTAAAAATGAATTGTATCTCAGACTGGAAATGATTATCAATTGAAGAATGCGTGAAGGCTCTTCTGAAAAGAAAATTGATAGCAGAAAATTTTTGTGGAGTTGGATGTGAAGAGTTAAACGGGATAAGGCTGTTGCAATCGGTAGGCTTTCGACAGACACAAAAGGACAGTGAGTTAGTATCTGAATCACGAAATAAACGAAAATCCAAAAAAGGTAGAGAGAAATTAGATTCAAGTTCTATCGTGAGCCCGATAGTAGAAGATACTGACGATAGTGCGTCGGCGAATTGTTTTAAATCATCCTTTGAGTGAGGCCAGAACACAAGGATGTCGTCGACGTACCTAAGGTATAAACTGGGAACTAAATGGAATTCATTGAAAACTTTGTTCTCAATGTGTTGTAGCAGGATTTTTGCTAAAACTGCGGAAAGTGGGGATTCCAATGGGGGAACCCTCGGTTTGTAAGTAGATTCTGTCAAGAAATTTGAAATACGAACGCCGTTTGACTAAACGAAGTGCGTTCATAATAGCTTAGATTTCAGTGGTGGAAACATTAATTTCAGAAAATTTGGCCTCTATGTTATGAAGAGTGGCGTCCACAGGTACATTAGGGTACAGTGAAACTACATCTATAGAGGCTAAAATGAAAGGGCCAGCATGTGGCTGAATCATTCTGATCCTTTCTATTGCCCTAGTGGAGCCTTTAATGGGATACGGGGAGCTCACTGCTAACTTGGCCAAATATAGGGCAAGAGCTTTTTCAAGCGGTCTGGTAGGGCTAACACAGCCCGCGACCAAAGGTCTAATAGGTAGCCCCTCTTTATGTAGTTTAACACGCCCAAAGATATCGGGCACACGACAACCAGGTGGGGGAATAAAAGCTTTAGAAAAACCATCAGGAAAGTTATAAGAATTCTTCAATCGAGTTAATGCTGCACATGTTGCTTTTGCTGGTTCACGCTCAACTACTTTGTGCGGAATAGAAGATATGGCTTCAAGCATTTTATCCCTCTAGCATGAGCTATCCAATATGACCGCCTGATGCGTCTTGTCCGCGGCCAAAATTGATATTTCATTATTATTTCCAAGCTCGGCTAGCTGCTGTTTTTCTTCATTATATATTAATGATAGTTTAGGTTGTTGCTGTGGTTTGCCTCTTCGTAGTAGTCTATCAATATGTAAGCGTGTAACATCATGTTCGGCCTCAGGTAAGTTTTTGATAATATGTTCTACTTGTGGGACTTTCTGAAAGACGTTAACTTTGTGCCTCGGATATGCGAATTTGGTTCCTCTCTCCAAAGCTGGACTCTGTATTTCATTTAATTCGTAATTACTGAGATTAACAACATTAGATTTTAAGTCCTCACTTTCGCGATGTCTGTGGCTGCGAACTTGTCTATTACTGACTTCACGGTCAACTAGGAGACGAAGTTTATGTATATGGGTGTTAACCAACAATTTGACAGAGTTTTCAATCAAAGTCGAAGTAATAGTAAGTGTACGGTCCAAAATAATTGGATGTTCACAACCCGACAGTTCTGCATACGATGTGTAGCACTTTCTACTGAGGAAATCAATAAACGATCTTCTAATGGCGGTTATTAGTCTTTTCTTCTCAGCATTTTGAAGTATACATTTGTCACGCCACGAGAAAGGAGCAGTACGAATGTTAAGATGACTCGAGATCACATTCAAGTCTTTGCAACTAGTCAGGAATCCAAAATGAGTACACTCCTTTGCGAGCTTGATTTGTGTTGACTGGAACCCTTGCAAAGCCGCGCTCCACTTTGCCTGGCTTTGAAATGCTCAAGGAAATACGATTAGACGCGGTGAACAATCGTAACAATAAAAGTATAACTTCGTACAATACGTCAAATGAAATGAGAAACTCACCGTCTATGTACGATATTTATTAAAATACGAAATATATTTTCAGTTAAAATACCCCACTAGCACTTTCGGGGTAACATTTACCCTATCATCAGGTGGAACAAAGGCAATGTAGTACTCCTTTATATACTAGTGCAACGATGCACTATGGGTATAAGTCATCAAACGTCGCATGGGGCGTGACCGTTGCCATTATAACAGTGTAAAGAGTATAATTTCACAAGTTATTACTTTAACATATCAATACAAGGATTCGTTAAAAATGCAAAGTTATGATTAATGTTATGTATTGTTGTAATTGTAAATGTATATTACTATAATTTAAATTTCAGGTTAGTAATACGCTCTTTCCAAATTCTTGATATGTCCACAGGCAAGTAGTCATTACAGCATTTGTCTCCTAAAGCTTCGATGTACATACTTTCAACAAAATGCAGCGAATGTATATATGCTGGAGTGTCCAGTAGCCTAAAGTTTTCCCAGTCTGGTTGTAGAATTCCGTTTACCACATTCCTTGATAAAGCTGTGTTATTGCTGTTGGTTCGGATATCGTATTTGTGTTCCTGGACACGGATACCCAGACTTCTTCGTGTCGAGCTTACGTAGTTGTTAACATGTTCTCCTGTTGAGGAGTTTAGCAGTGGAATATTATACACACCCCATTTGTTCATAATATCTGTTGTTGCTCGATCCTTTTTAACTGATGATAGGAGGTTCTTCGAGCAGGTGCCGAATTGTATATTATGTTTTGAACAGATACGAGATAGTGTGTTAGTGATATGGGGGTGCTAGTCCAATGCTCCTACGAATCGTTTATTAGGCCTTGTATCTGGCTTCAGATTAATAGTTCGTTCAATTGACATTCTAGTGTATAATCTATTAATCATCATCCTAGGGTATCCATGTTTATCCTCTAATTTTAAAATGAACTGCATCTCAGACTGGAAATGATTATCATTTGAAGAATGCGTGAAGGCTCTTCTAAAAAGAAAATAGATAGCAGAACTTTTTGTGCAGTTGGATGTGAAGAATTAAACGGGATAAGGCTGTTACAATCCGTATGCTTTCGATACACAAAAGGACAGTGGGTTAGTATCTGAATCACGAAATAAACGAAAATCCAAAAAAGGCAGAGAGAAATTAAATTCAAGTTCTATCGTGAGCCCGATAGTAGGAAATACTGACGATAGTGCGTCGGCGAATTGTTTTAAATCCTCCTTTGAGTGAGGCCAGAACACAAGGATGTCGTCGACGTACCTAAGGTATAAACTGGGAACTAAAGGAATTCATTGAGAACTTTGTTCTCAATGTGTTATAGCAGGATTTCTGCTAAAACTGCGGAAAGTGGGGATCCCATGGGGAAACCCTCGGTTTGTAAGTAGATTCTGTCAAGAAATTTGAAATACGAACGCCGTTTGACTAAACGAAGTGCGTTCATAATAGCTGAGGTTTAAGTGGTTGGAACATTAATTTCAGAAAATTTGGTCTCTATGATATGAAGTGTGGCGTCCACGGGTATATTAGGGTATACAGTGAAACTACATCTAGAGAGGCTAAAATGTGGCTGAATCATTCTGATCCTTTCTATTGCCCTAGTGGAGATTTTATTAGAATACGGGGAGCTCTCTGCTAACTTAGCCAAACATGCTGAAATTAATGTTCCCACCACTAGAAGCCAAATTTGCTGAAATTAATGTTCCCACCACTAGAAGCCAAATTTGCTGAAATTAATGTTCCCACCACTAGAAGCCAAATTTGCTGAAATTAATGTTCCCACCACTGAAATCTCAGCTCTTTTTTTTTTTTTTTTTTTTTTGGTTGGAGGTTTAACGACCACCGTGAGCAACTCAATGGGTTATAAGCAGTCGCCCATCCCTAATTTAGGGTCACTGGTTCCAGGGAAGGGAGAGAGCCAGTGCCGTAAGACAAACACAACATCCATGCCTCACCGGGATTCGAACCCGGACCCCGTTCGAACGAATGATCAGAGGCCATCGCTTAGACCACTGCGCCACCGGGGCGGCAATCTCAGCTCTTATGAACGCACTTCGGCGTTCGTATTTCAAATTTCTTGACAGAATCTATTTACAAACCGAGGGTTCCCCCATGCGATCCCCGCTTTCCACAGTTTTAGCAGAAATCCTGCTACAATACATTGAGAACAAAGTTCTCAATGAATTCCCTTTATTTCCCAGTTTATACCTTAGGTGCGTCGACGACATCCTTGTGTTCTGGCCTCACTCAAAGGATGATTTAAAACAATTCGCCGACGCACTATCGTCAGTATTTCCTACTATCGGGCTCACGATAGAACTTGAATCTAATTTCTCTCTGCCTTTTTTGGATCTTCGTTTATTTCGTTATTCAAATACTAACTCACTGTCCTTTTGTGTTTATCGAAAGCCTACCGATTTTAACAGCTTTATCACGTTTAATTCTTCACATCCAACTCCACAAAAAATTTCTGCTATCAATTTTCTTTTTAAAAGAGCCTTCACGCATTCTTCAAATGATAATTATTTCCAGTCTGAGATACAGTTCATTTTTAAATTTGCGGATAAATATGGATACCCCAGGAAGATGATTAATAGATTATACACTAGAATGTCAATTGAACGAACTATTAATCTGAAGCCAGATACAAGGCCTAATAAACGATTCGTAGGAGCATTGGACTAGCACCCCCATATCACTAACACACTATCTCGTATCTGTTCAAAACATAATATACAATTCGGCACCCGCTCGAAGAACCTCCTATCATCAGTTAAAAAGGATCGAGCAACAACAGATATTATAAACAAATGGGGTGTGTATAATATTCCACTGCTGGACCCCTCAACAGGAGGATATGTTAACAACTACGTAGGCTCGACACGTAGAAGTTTGGGTATCCGTGTCCAGGAACACAAATACGATATCCGAACCAACAGCAATAACACAACTTTATCAAGGAATGTGGTAAACGGAATTCTACAACCAGACTGGGAAAACTTTAGGCTACTGGACACTCCAGCATATATACATTCGCTGCATTTTGTTGAAAGTATGTGTATCGGAACTTTAGGGTGACAAATGCTGTAATGACTACTTGCCTGTGGACATGTCAAGAATTTGGAAAGAGCGTATTACTAACCTGAACTTTAAATTATAGTAATATGCATTTACAATTCCAACAATATATAAAATTGATCATAACTTTGTATTTGTAACGAATCCTTGTATTGATATGTTAAACTAATAACTTGTGAAATTATACTCTTCACACTGTTATAATGGCAACGGTCACGACCCATGCGACGTTTGATGACTTATACCCATAATGCATCGTTGCGCTACTATATAAAGGAGTACTACATTGCCTCTGTTCCATCTGATGATGGGGTAAATGTTACCCCGAAAGTGCTAGTGGCGTATTTTAAATGTAAATGTCTTTCGTATTTTATTAAATATCGTACATAGACGGTGACTTTCTCATTTCATAGTTCTATCCATTTTATAATCTACTGAAATATCCATTATTGCATTGGTTCAGAATATTTACAGAGTGATTCCAGTACGTATGTGAATGCTGCCAGGAATGAATTATTTTTCGACTTCTTTAAACCTTGTGTCAGTGATACAGAGGGTGGACAACGGAACTGAAACACCTGCGCAAATAGCACCCCACGTGTCACGCCATTCTACGCGGGTGACGGATCACTTTGTCCGTGTTCATTTCGTCCACGCTCACTTCGTCTAGTTCATTTCGTGCAACGTTCACTTTGTCCACTGTTCACTTCGTCCGCTGTTCACTTAGTCCAATGTTCACTTCGTCCACTGTTTATTTCGTCCACCGTTCATTACGTCCACATTCATTTCGTCCTCCGAATGAATGGAATACTGTGAATATTATCTGTCTTCATGGTGTTTTTGTGATAGGTAGAAGAAAAGGTCAGCGGACATAGCTTGCATGAGATATTTTTTTCCTGTCTGAGTTTCTCGATTAAAATATAACGATTTTAAATGTAATTTAAAGTAAAACAAGGAACTTAACTTTGAAGAACTTTTTCAATCACTATAACATCACTCACGCTATGTTCATAAAAGGAGTGTAAAGTGGGATTTTTATAACGCTGCACTTTTATTTAAGCACTAAATATTTACATAAGATGCCAAGTTATTAATATTTCTCTTTTACTTACTTAAGCACTAAATAATAATTACTAAACCTCATGCGTAGGCCCTTTTGACATTTTTTATTCTGCCGATGTCATTCAAAACGTTTACGTATCCACTCAAGGTAATCATATTTTGCTTTTATTGAGGTACGAAATATTAATTCATAAGCCCTAGGCTTAGGCCGTTTCAACAGTTTTTATTCTACGGATGTCATATTCATATTGCTTACGTGTCAAGTCAGGGTAATAATATTGCGCTTCGCTGAGGCAGTAAATTTAATTGAATAGGCCCTAGGACTAGCATTTTTTCACAGTTTTTATTCTACGGATGTCATATTCATATTGCTTACGCGTCAAGTCAGGGTAATAATATTGCGCTTCGCTGAGGCAGTAAATTTAATTGAATAGGCCCTAGGACTAGCATTTTTTCACAGTTTTTATTCTACGGATGTCATATTCATATTGCTTACGTGTCAAGTCAGGGTAATAATATTGCGCTTCGCTGAGGCAGTAAATTTAATTGAATAGGCCCTAGGACTAGCATTTTTTCACAGTTTTTATTCTACGGATGTCATATTCATATTGCTTACGTGTCAAGTCAGGGTAATAATATTGCGCTTCGCTGAGGCAGTAAATTTAATTGAATAGGCCCTAGGACTAGCATTTTTTCACAGTTTTTATTCTACGGATGTCATATTCATATTGCTTACGCGTCAAGTCAGGGTAATAATATTGCGCTTCGCTGAGGCAGTAAATTTAATTGAATAGGCCCTAGGACTAGCATTTTTTCACAGTTTTTATTCTACGGATGTCATATTCATATTGCTTACCTGTCAAGTCAGGGTAATAATATTGCGCTTCGCTGAGGCAGTAAATTTAATTGAATAGGCCCTAGGACTAGCATTTTTTCACAGTTTTTATTCTACGGATGTCATATTCATATTGCTTACGCGTCAAGTCAGGGTAATAATATTGCGCTTCGCTGAGGCAGTAAATTTAATTGAATAGGCCCTAGGACTAGCATTTTTTCACAGTTTTTATTCTACGGATGTCATATTCATATTGCTTACGTGTCAAGTCAGGGAAATAATATTGCGCTTCGCTGAGGCAGTAAATTTAATTGAATAGGCCCTAGGACTAGCATTTTTTCACAGTTTTTATTCTACGGATGTCATATTCATATTGCTTACGTGTCAAGTCAGGGTAATAATATTGCGCTTCGCTGAGGCAGTAAATTTAATTGAATAGGCCCTAGGACTAGCATTTTTTCACAGTTTTTATTCTACGGATGTCATATTCATATTGCTTACGTGTCAAGTCAGGGTAATAATATTGCGCTTCGCTGAGGCAGTAAATTTAATTGAATAGGCCCTAGGACTAGCATTTTTTCACAGTTTTTATTCTACGGATGTCATATTCATATTGCTTACGTGTCAAGTCAGGGTAATAATATTGCGCTTCGCTGAGGCAGTAAATTTAATTGAATAGGCCCTAGGACTAGCATTTTTTCACAGTTTTTATTCTACGGATGTCATATTCATATTGCTTACGCGTCAAGTCAGGGTAATAATATTGCGCTTCGCTGAGGCAGTAAATTTAATTGAATAGGCCCTAGGACTAGCATTTTTTCACAGTTTTTATTCTACGGATGTCATATTCATATTGCTTACGTGTCAAGTCAGGGTAATAATATTGCGCTTCGCTGAGGCAGTAAATTTAATTGAATAGGCCCTAGGACTAGCATTTTTTCACAGTTTTTATTCTACGGATGTCATATTCATATTGCTTACGTGTCAAGTCAGGGTAATAATATTGCGCTTCGCTGAGGCAGTAAATTTAATTGAATAGGCCCTAGGACTAGCATTTTTTCACAGTTTTTATTCTACGGATGTCATATTCATATTGCTTACGCGTCAAGTCAGGGTAATAATATTGCGCTTCGCTGAGGCAGTAAATTTAATTGAATAGGCCCTAGGACTAGCATTTTTTCACAGTTTTTATTCTACGGATGTCATATTCATATTGCTTACGTGTCAAGTCAGGGTAATAATATTGCGCTTCGCTGAGGCAGTAAATTTAATTGAATAGGCCCTAGGACTAGCATTTTTTCACAGTTTTTATTCTACGGATGTCATATTCATATTGCTTACGCGTCAAGTCAGGGTAATAATATTGCGCTTCGCTGAGGCAGTAAATTTAATTGAATAGGCCCTAGGACTAGCATTTTTTCACAGTTTTTATTCTACGGATGTCATATTCATATTGCTTACGCGTCAAGTCAGGGTAATAATATTGCGCTTCGCTGAGGCAGTAAATTTAATTGAATAGGCCCTAGGACTAGCATTTTTTCACAGTTTTTATTCTACGGATGTCATATTCATATTGCTTACGCGTCAAGTCAGGGTAATAATATTGCGCTTCGCTGAGGCAGTAAATTTAATTGAATAGGCCCTAGGACTAGCATTTTTTCACAGTTTTTATTCTACGGATGTCATATTCATATTGCTTACGCGTCAAGTCAGGGTAATAATATTGCGCTTCGCTGAGGCAGTAAATTTAATTGAATAGGCCCTAGGACTAGCATTTTTTCACAGTTTTTATTCTACGGATGTCATATTCATATTGCTTACGTGTCAAGTCAGGGTAATAATATTGCGCTTCGCTGAGGCAGTAAATTTAATTGAATAGGCCCTAGGACTAGCATTTTTTCACAGTTTTTATTCTACGGATGTCATATTCATATTGCTTACGCGTCAAGTCAGGGTAATAATATTGCGCTTCGCTGAGGCAGTAAATTTAATTGAATAGGCCCTAGGACTAGCATTTTTTCACAGTTTTTATTCTACGGATGTCATATTCATATTGCTTACGTGTCAAGTCAGGGTAATAATATTGCGCTTCGCTGAGGCAGTAAATTTAATTGAATAGGCCCTAGGACTAGCATTTTTTCACAGTTTTTATTCTACGGATGTCATATTCATATTGCTTACGTGTCAAGTCAGGGTAATAATATTGCGCTTCGCTGAGGCAGTAAATTTAATTGAATAGGCCCTAGGACTAGCATTTTTTCACAGTTTTTATTCTACGGATGTCATATTCATATTGCTTACGTGTCAAGTCAGGGTAATAATATTGCGCTTCGCTGAGGCAGTAAATTTAATTGAATAGGCCCTAGGACTAGCATTTTTTCACAGTTTTTATTCTACGGATGTCATATTCATATTGCTTACGTGTCAAGTCAGGGTAATAATATTGCGCTTCGCTGAGGCAGTAAATTTAATTGAATAGGCCCTAGGACTAGCATTTTTTCACAGTTTTTATTCTACGGATGTCATATTCATATTGCTTACGTGTCAAGTCAGGGTAATAATATTGCGCTTCGCTGAGGCAGTAAATTTAATTGAATAGGCCCTAGGACTAGCATTTTTTCACAGTTTTTATTCTACGGATGTCATATTCATATTGCTTACGCGTCAAGTCAGGGTAATAATATTGCGCTTCGCTGAGGCAGTAAATTTAATTGAATAGGCCCTAGGACTAGCATTTTTTCACAGTTTTTATTCTACGGATGTCATATTCATATTGCTTACGTGTCAAGTCAGGGTAATAATATTGCGCTTCGCTGAGGCAGTAAATTTAATTGAATAGGCCCTAGGACTAGCATTTTTTCACAGTTTTTATTCTACGGATGTCATATTCATATTGCTTACGTGTCAAGTCAGGGTAATAATATTGCGCTTCGCTGAGGCAGTAAATTTAATTGAATAGGCCCTAGGACTAGCATTTTTTCACAGTTTTTATTCTACGGATGTCATATTCATATTGCTTACGCGTCAAGTCAGGGTAATAATATTGCGCTTCGCTGAGGCAGTAAATTTAATTGAATAGGCCCTAGGACTAGCATTTTTTCACAGTTTTTATTCTACGGATGTCATATTCATATTGCTTACGTGTCAAGTCAGGGTAATAATATTGCGCTTCGCTGAGGCAGTAAATTTAATTGAATAGGCCCTAGGACTAGCATTTTTTCACAGTTTTTATTCTACGGATGTCATATTCATATTGCTTACGTGTCAAGTCAGGGTAATAATATTGCGCTTCGCTGAGGCAGTAAATTTAATTGAATAGGCCCTAGGACTAGCATTTTTTCACAGTTTTTATTCTACGGATGTCATATTCATATTGCTTACGCGTCAAGTCAGGGTAATAATATTGCGCTTCGCTGAGGCAGTAAATTTAATTGAATAGGCCCTAGGACTAGCATTTTTTCACAGTTTTTATTCTACGGATGTCATATTCATATTGCTTACGCGTCAAGTCAGGGTAATAATATTGCGCTTCGCTGAGGCAGTAAATTTAATTGAATAGGCCCTAGGACTAGCATTTTTTCACAGTTTTTATTCTACGGATGTCATATTCATATTGCTTACGCGTCAAGTCAGGGTAATAATATTGCGCTTCGCTGAGGCAGTAAATTTAATTTAATAGGCCCTAGGACTAGCATTTTTTCACAGTTTTTATTCTACGGATGTCATATTCATATTGCTTACGCGTCAAGTCAGGGTAATAATATTGCGCTTCGCTGAGGCAGTAAATTTAATTGAATAGGCCCTAGGACTAGCATTTTTTCACAGTTTTTATTCTACGGATGTCATATTCATATTGCTTACGTGTCAAGTCAGGGTAATAATATTGCGCTTCGCTGAGGCAGTAAATTTAATTTAATAGGCCCTAGGACTAGCATTTTTTCACAGTTTTTATTCTGACCATGTGATATTTGTAACGTTCACGTATCAACTCAATTTAATTATACTGCGCTGTTACTTTGACACTAAATATTATTTCATAGGCCAGTGCCTTTTTTACAGTATTTATTCTACGGATGTCCTATTCATAACGTTTACATATCAAATTAAGGTAATAAAAGTGCGCTTTTGCGCAGTCATTAAATATTATTTCGTAGGTAGGCCTGAGACCTAAGCCTTTTTTACATTGGTTATTCTACGGATGTCATATTCATAATGTTTACATATCAAGTTATGGTAATAATATTGCGCTTTTACTTAGGCACTAAATATTAATTCATAGGCCTTAGGCCTAGAACTAATATTTAGTATACCGATGTCCTAGACCCTATTTATTAATATTTTATGGCTAAGTAAAAGATCAATATTAATAACTTGATATGTTATGCAAATACTATGAATATTTAGTGTAATGCCTTAAAATCTGTTAAAAAGGCCTAGGGCTTACTAATTAATGTTTAAAGCCGAAGTAAAGGTGCAACATTAATAACTTGACTTGATATGTAAGAGTTATGAATACAATATATTAGAACATAAACTGTGAAAAAGGCCTAGGCCTAGGGCCTATGAAATAATATTTAGTGCATGAGCAAAAGCGCAATATTATTACCTTAATTTGATAAAAAATGTTACGAATATGACGTACTTAAAATAAAAACAGTGCTAAAGGCCTAGGCCTAGGAACTATGAAATAATATTTAGTGCCTGAGCAAAAGCGCAATATTATTACCTTGACTTGATACATAAACATTATGAATATGACATCCGTAGAATGAATACTGTAAAAATGGCCTAGGCCTCGGGATTATGAAATAATATTAAGTGCCTGAGCAAATGCGCAGTATTATTACCTTGATTTGATATGTAAATGTTATGAATATGACGTGATTAGAATAAAAACTGTGAAAAAGACCTAGAGCATATGAAATAATATTTAGTGCCTAAGTAAAAGCGCAATAATGTTACCTTGAGTTGATATGTAAACGTTATGAATAAGACATCCGTAGAATAAAAACTGTTGAAACGGCCTAGGCCTAGGGCTTCTGAACTAATATTTCGTGCCTCAGTAAAAGCACAATGTTATTACCTTGAGTGGATACGTAAACGTTTTGAATGACATCTGCAGAATAAAAAATGTCAAAAGGGCCTACGCATGAGGCTTAGTAATTATTATTTAGAGCCTAAGTAAGTAAAAGAGAAATATTAATAACTTGGCATCTTATGTAAATATTTAGTGCCTAAGTAAAAGTGCAGCGTTATAAAAAATCCCACTTTACACTCCTTTTATGAACATAGCGTGAGTCATGCTATAGTGATTGACGTCGTACCATACAAAAGAGTTAAATAGCTCTTCAAAGTTAGGTTCCTTGTTTTACTTTAAAGAACATTTAAAATCATTATATTTTAATCGAGAAACTCAGACAGGAAAAAAAATCGCATGCAAGTAATGTCCGCTGACCTTTTCTTCTACCTATCACAAAAACTCCATGAAGACAGATATTTTTCACAGTATGCCATTCATTCGGAGGACGGAATGAATGTGGACGAAATGAACGGTGGACGAAATGAACAATGGACGAAGTGAACATTGGACTAAGTGAACAGTGGACAAAGTGAACGTTGGACGAAATGAACTGGACGAAGTGAGCGTGGACGAAATGAACACGGACGAAGTGATAGGGAACCCTCTACGCGCTACCTGGTGGCTAGCGTGCATCTTTTTCGCAGTCGATCAACGAGAACTGCGTGTGATGGTTGCATTAGAAGAGCAGGAGCACAGCTGGACGTCAAAAAATGCGATCCACGTAACATATTGGGAGACATATCCGAGTTTCAAAGAGGATAGATTGTTAATGCTCGTCTCACCGTTGCATCTGTTTTCAAGACAGCAAGTCTTTGTGTTGTATTGCGAGCCACGGTATCCAGGGTCATGTCGGCATCCGATAGGATTAAATATCGAGGCAAGAGGAAGCTGTCTGACAGGGACGTCCGGGTATCAATACAGATGGTAGCCAAAAAACATAAACCCACAACTGCTCAACTCCTCGCAGAGTTAAATACGCCCCATGACTCACCTGTTCCCATCAAAACTGTTCGTTGGGAGCTTCACCAGGTCAACGTTCACGGTCGTGTTGCTATCGCCAAACCCTGGATCACCAGCGTGAATGCCAAACGCCGGTTGCAATGATGTCAGCAGCGCAAATCGTGGATATGGACAATGTGAAGTTTGTATTGTTCTCCGATGAACCGTTCTTCAGTGTCTTTCCCACAACCGCGAGAGTTGACGCGTGGGAACATCCCTCACAGGCTTACCACCCGGACTGCTTATTACCCACAGTGAAGCACGGAGGTGGGTCGGTGATGATTTAGGCCGCAATATCATGACAGTCTGTCGGCCCGCTGATTGTTCTTGAGGGGCACATCATTGCCAAGGACTATCGGACAATTATGGAGTACCAGGTACACCCAATGGTTCAAACATCATATCCTGACTGTGGTGCCGTGTATCAGGATGATAACGCCCCGGTACACAGAGCCAAACTGGTGGAAGAGTAGTTTGCTGAGCATGAAAGTGAGGTTGAACATCTGTCATGGCCTGCACAGTCACCCGACTTGAACATTATTGAGCCATTCTGGGGTGTTCTGGATGAGCTAGTCATGAAACGTTTTCCTCCACCAGCATCACATCGTGAACTTTCCACTTTCCTACGAGAGGAATGGTTTCAAGTCCCTCTGGCTACTGTACAGGACTTGTATCGGTCCTTCCCATGACAAACTGCAGCTGTATTGGCCTCTAAAGGAGTCCCCACACAGTACTAATATATTGGTGTGTCCTAAACTTATGTTTCAGTTTCGTTGTCCACCTCGTGTAATTGCATTTCTTATTTCCTGTCTTCCCTTTTGTTAATGACTGACTTCAAAAATCAACTTACTGAACTCCGCCAACTTAAAAATCAACTTACTCTACTACTCCAACTTCAAAATTCAACTTACTGAACTACGCCAACTTCAAAAAACAACCTACTGAACTTCTCCAACTTCAAAAATCAACTTACTGAACTCCGCTAACTTCAAAAATCAACTTACTGAATTCCGCCATCTTCAAAAATCAACTTACTCAACTTCACCAACTTCAAAAATCAACTTACGGAACTACGCCAACTTCAAAAAACAACCTATTGAACTTCTCCAACTTCAAAAATCAACTTACTGAACTCCGCCAACTTCAAAAATCAACTTACTGAATTCCGCCATCTTCAAAAATCAACTTACTGAACTCCGCCAACTTCAAAAATCAACTTACTGAACTACGCCAACTTCAAAAATCAACTTACTCAACTTCACCAACTTCAAAAATCAACTTACAGAACTCCGCCAACTTTAAAAAAATCAGCTTACTGAACTCCGCCATCTTCAAAAATCAACTTACTGAACTCCGCCAACTTCAAAAATCAACACACCGAACTATACCGACTTCAAAAAAACGACCTACTGAACTTCTACAACTTCAAAAATCAACTTAATGAACTCCGCTATCTTCAAAAATCAACTTACTGAACTCGGCCATCTTCAAAAATCAACTTACTGAACTCCGCCAACTTCAAAAATCAACACACTGAACTATGCCGACTTCAAAAAACGACCTACTGAACTTCTCCAACTTCAAAAATCAACTTAATGAACTCCGCCATCTTCAAAAATCAACTTACTGAACTCGGCCATCTTCAAAAATCAACTTACTGAACTCCGCCAACTTCAAAAATCAACTTACCGAACTCCGCCAACTTCAAAAATCAACTTACTGAACTACGCCAACTTCAAAAACAACCTATTGAACTTCTCCAACTTCAAAAATCAACTTACTGAACTCCGCCAACTTCAAAAATCAACTTACTGAATTCCGCCAACTTCAAAAATCAACTTACTGAACTCCGCCAACTTCAAAAATCAACTTACTGAACTACGCCAACTTCAAAAATCAACATACTCAACTTCACCAACTTCAAAAATCAACTTACTGAACTCCACCAACTTTAAAAAATCAGCTTACTGAACTCCGCCATCTTCAAAAATCAACTTACTGAACTCCGCCAACTTCAAAAATCAACACACTGAACTATGCCGACTTCAAAAAAACGACCTACTGAACTTCTCCAACTTCAAAAATCAACTTAATGAACTCCGCCATCTTCAAAAATCAACTTACTGAACTCGGCCATCTTCAAAAATCAACGCACTGAACTATGCCGACTTCAAAAAAACGACCTACTGAACTTCTCCAACTTCAAAAATCAACTTAATGAACTCCGCCATCTTCAAAAATCAACTTACTGAACTCGGCCATCTTCAAAAATCAACTTACTGAACTCCGCCAACTTCAAAATCAACTTACTGAACTCCGCCAACTTCAAAAATCAACTTACTGAACTACGCCAACTTCAAAAATCAACTTACTCAACTTCACCAACTTCAAAAATCAACTTACTGAACTCCGGCAACTTTAAAAAATCAACTTACTGAACTCCGCCAACTTCAAAAATCAACTTACTGAACTCCGCCAACTTCAAAAATCAACTTACTGAACTACGCCAACTTCAAAAATCAACTTACTGAACTCCGCCAACTTTAAAAAAATCAGCTTACTGAACTCCGCCATCGTCAAAAATCAACTTACTGAACTCCGCCAACTTCGAAAATCAATACACTGAACTATGCCGACTTCAAAAAAACGACCTACTGAACTTCTCCAACTTCAAAAATCAACTTAATGAACTCCGCCATCTTCAAAAATCAACTTACTGAACTCGGCCATCTTCAAAAATCAACTTACTGAACTCCGCCAACTTCAAAAATCAACTTACTGAACTCCGCCAGCTTCAAAAATCAACACACTGAACTATGCCAACTTCAAAAAACAACCTACTGAACTTCTCCAACTTCAAAAATCAACTTAATGAACTCCGCCATCTTCAAAAATCAACTTACTGAACTCGACCAACTTCAAAAATCAACTTAATGAACTCCACCGACTTCAAAAATCAACTTACTGAACTCCGCCAACTGCTATACAGGGTGATTCAGAACTTATAGGACAAACTTTAAGGGGTGGTAGAGCACCCTGCAACAAACATTTTTTGTATAGGAATGTATGGGCGCAAGTGACGTGTTGAGGCACAAACACAAGAAATAGACATGAAACATAAATTGTTTACTTACAGCATCGTGGACAAGTGCTTCTTTACAACAATGCTTACAATAATTGCTCAAAATTGCGTCCACTAACATGCGTGGCCGCGTCGACGGAGTGATTGGCGTACAGTTTCAAAGATGCCAGGTATTTCTCGCACACGTGCAGCCGCAACGGATATTCGAGCGACGAGGTCCTCAACAGAGTCAACTGGAGTCTCGTAAACGAGGTCCTCAACAGAGTCAACTGGAGTCTCGTAAACGAGGTCCTCAACAGAGTCAACTGGAGTCTCGTAAACGAGCTCCTCAACAGAGTCAACTGGAGTCTCGTAAACGAGCTCCTCAACAGAATCAACTGGAGTCTCGTAAACGAGGTGCTCAACAGAGTCAACTGGAGTCTCGTAAACGAGCTCCTCAACAGAGTCAACTGGAGTCTCGTAAACGAGCTCCTCAACAGAGTCAACTGGAGTCTCGTAAACGAGGTCCTCAACAGAGTCAACTGGTCTCGTAAACCAGGGCCTTCAGATGTCCCCATAAGAAGTAATCGAGGCTCCATAAATCGGGCGATCGATGTTGCCAACGGACTTGTCCACCACGGCCAATCCATCGCGCCCCAAAAGTGGCACCCAGGTAATTACGCACATTAATGCTGAAATGGGCTGGCACCCCATCATGCTGAATATACAGTCCTTGTCGGACGGCCAGTGGTACATCTTGAAGCAATTCTGGTAAAACCTCTTCCAGAAAAATACGATAACATCTGTCATCGAGTCGTTTTGGTAGTAGGTATGGGTCAAGCAGATGCATAATGTACAAGCCACCTACTGCTCTCTACCGGCAACAATACACGCCAATCACTCCGTCGACGCTGCTACGCATGTATTACTGTTAGTGGACGCAATTTTGAGCAATTATTGTAAACATTGCTGTAAAGAAGCACTTGTCAACGATGCTGTAAGTAAACAATTTATGTTTCCTTTCATGTCTATTTCTTGTGTTGGTGCCTCAACGCGTCACGTGCGCCCATACATTCCTATACAAAAAATGTTTGTTGCAGTGAGCTCTACCACCCCTTAAAGTTTGCCCCATGAGTTCTGAATCACCCTGTAAATCGAGTAGCAGCCGCATCGTTTCTATGTAGCTTAAGGGTCAGACAATTATGGCAAGCAGTGAAAGCTGAGATATGCTTTAACGCATCTAACTTTGGCACACGACTCCTACGTATTGGCCATTAACCTATAGATTTATAGCATAAGTACGTTTTATTCAAAGAAGAAATTACTTAACGATGATTTATTACGAAAATCCCAGCATGTTGATATTCATTATTAATGAGAACTGGCTTACACTGAAAAAATACCTTACTCTAACAGTAAAACAATTTCAGTTGCAGCGAATTTGGCTGCTGAGAACACTAAATGGGTATGTACTACCTGGATTAGCTGAATTAGATTTTGCAACAGCGACAGAATTTCTGGTTGCCATAGAAGTCAGTCTTGCTGTCATAGAAACAGTATAGCAAAGAGTTGTGGTTTCTATGGCAAGCAATGTTTGTTGCTGTAACAATAGTTTTACTGCGTGCAGTTATGCAAAATTTCTCTTGCAAGCAATTTTTCAGCAAATAAACATAACTACTTCATCAAAAATCATTAAGTGTTTCGAAATACGATGATAAGGAAAACATTCTTTGAGGTCAAAAATATGCGAAATAAATTCGTTTTTTAAGAGATAACCAACAGTGTGTAAAACTTTTGAAGTGATCATCGTAAATATCATGCAAGCAATGGAAAACAGCGATCAAGTGAATCTGAACATTGCTATGTACCCAACAATTGTACACCAGTGGCGTACATTCGAGGCTAGCTGCGAAGCCCAGAGAATGCGCAAATAAAAGTTAATTAAATATACACAAATAAAAGTCAATCAGGAACAGTATTAAGATATGTGAATGCTTTCGGTGCGAAAAAAAAACACTAGCGGTTTCGCTTCTTTCGATTATGAGAATCAGTCTGGCGAGCTATAATCAACTGTATCAACGTAAAGCAAAGAGGTCTTCCAGAGACTTCGCTGTTCTGATGCGAAGAGCTTCAATACTATCTCCTGCTAGCGTTTCCATGACAACATGCTACGGAGCTCGTGAGTGGCCATTGCTACGGCCAAGGATTCGCTCCGAAAAAACGAAGACTTCGGACTATCTCAGCCCCTCCCCCGCCTGCTTCCAGCGCGTGTTCCGCGAGAGTTTTTTCAGTTTGTGTGAAGCGTCAATGAATTAAAATAAAAAATCAGTGATCTTAAATTCGTGGCTTTGTTGGATTCGAACTGTTTTGATAAATTTTGTGAAAGCTTCCCTGAACATCTACTATCAGAGGTTAAAGAACTCTATGCTTCAAATTTTGATACAGGTCGATTAAAAAATGAACTGAAGGTGTTTAATTCTCGTGATGAATGCAAAACAAATCAGTAAGAAACATTACTTGTTACATAAAGTTGAATAATTGGACATAGTGTTTATTGAGGAGTACAAATTAGCAAATCAATATTAAACTGTTCACCAGCAACTGCAACTGCCGAAAGAAGTTTTTCCGTATTAAAAAGAATCAAGATATATCTTAGAGCCACACAAGGACACTATATTTAGATATGAAAAAGTACTCGGAAAAAACATGTTTGTGAAAACGTAACACTCAAGTTCACACAAAAGGAAAGGAGAATGGAGTTCATATGCAAATAAGGGTTCAAATCCTAATCCTCATAATTATTTGGTATCATGTTAGCAATAGCATGTACCTCAAATTTAGAAAAACAACGTTTCTTCTATTACTTAACAATTAAAAAATAAACTTCGCAATTCTTAAAAAGGACCCAAGATACGCTACTATTGTACACTACTTGTATTCCGTTGGGACTTATTATTATTCATCACATTCAAGCTAAAGCATTGCTTTACTTCGATATAACATAACAGCGTCCCATGGTATTTCATAAAAGGAGACTCCTGGCTTTACCTTAAATCACACAAAATCTTTTCCCTTTTCATATAAATCAACATTTCTTCATCTCATCAACTGATTTTAATAAATGAGTACTGAAAATGAATATTTACTTTGAGTTCTCTAGCGACTCGGCATGGTCCTTAATGGGGAAGCTTTTGAAAGAGGATCGTCCTGTTCTCTAAGTGGAGCGCGAACGTTCGTTTTATTGTCACCAGTCACATGATTCTGCAAAATAACAAAATAAACTGTTTAGCAGCGTATAGACTTCAACGGTGTAACTCCGCCCTTCGCACAGACATATTGAAAAAATATGACACAAAAATATGAGAAACAGCAGTCAAATTTGTAAAATTTGAAACACACGGAATTTCCCCTCGAATCTTTCTGTACAGTTGCCGCATTTTGAGCATATAAAGGAGCTTATGTTTTCAGTAATTTGAACAAAAATAATCATCGAATTGTTTTAAAAGCAACAGAGTACGGAAGAAAATTCGACGCAATTTACCAGGGTGAGTCGAAAGTTCGTCCCGTTTTGAGCTACACATAATGTTGAGAATCTCTTCCTGTTTTGTGCTACACACAATATTGGGAATCTCTTCCGGTCTTGGGCTAAACATAATGTTAGGAATCTCTTCTGGTTTTGAGCTACACATAATGTTGGGAATCTATTCCTGTTTTGAGCTACGCATAATCTTGGGAATCTATTCCTGTTTTGAGCTACACATAATGTTGGGAACCTATTCCTGTTTTGAGCTACACATAATGTTGGGAATTTATTCCTGTTTTGAGCTACACATAGTGTTGGAAATCTCTTCTGGTTTTGAGCTACACATAATGTTAATAATGTCTTCTGGTTTTGAGCTACACATAATGTTGGGAATATATTCCTGTTTTGAGCTACACACATTATTGGGAATCTCTTCCGGTTTCGAGCTACACATAATGTTGGGAATCTATTCCTGTTTTGAGCTACACATAATGTTGGGAATCTGTTCCTGTTTTGAGCTACACATAATGTTGGGAATCTATTCCTGTTTTGAGCTACACATAATGTTTGGAATCTCTTCTGGTTTTGAGCAACACACAATCTTAGGAATCTCTTCTCGTTTTGAGCTACACATAATGTTGGGAATCTATTCCTGTTTTGAGCTACGCATAATGTTGGGAATCTATTCCTGTTTTGAGCTACACATAATGTTGGAAATTTATTCCTGTTTTGAGCTGCACATACTGTTGGAAATCTCTTCTGGTTTTGAGCTACACATAATGTTAGGAATCTCTTCTGGTTTTGAGCTACACATAATGTTGGGAATCTATTCCTGTTTTGAGCTACACACATTATTGGGAATCTCTTCCGGTTTTGAGCTACACATAATGTTGGGAATCTATTCCTGTTTTGAGCTACACATAATGTTGGGAATCTATTCCTGTTTTGAGCTACACATAATGTTTGGAATCTCTTCTGGTTTTGAGCTACACATAATGTTAGGAATCTCTTCTCGTTTTGAGCTACACATAATGTTGGGAATCTATTCCTGTTTTGAGCTACGCATAATGTTGGAAATCTATTCCTGTTTTCAGCTACACATAAAGTTGGGAATCTATTCTTGTTTCGAGCTACACATAATGTTGGAAATCTCTCCCTGTTTTAAGCTACACATAATGTTGGGAATCTATTCCTGTTTAGAGCTACACATAATGTTGGGAATCTATTCCTGCTTTGTGCTACACATAATGTTGAAAATCTCTTCCTGTTTTGAGCTACATACATTATTGGGAATCTCTTCCGGTTTTGAGCTACACATAATGTTGGCAATTTATTCCTGTTTTGAGCTACACATAATGTTGGGAATCTCTTCTTGTTTTGAGCTACACATAATGTTAGGAATCTCTTCTGGTTTTGAGCTACATATAATATTGGGAATCTATTCCTGTTTTGAGCTACGCATAACGTTGGGAATCTATTCCTATTTTGAGCTACACATAATGTTGGGAATCTATTCCTGTTTTGAGCTACACATAATGTTGGGAATCTATTCCTGTTTTGAGCTACACATAATGTTTGGAATCTCTTCTGGTTTTGAGCTACACATAATGTTAGGAATCTCTTCTCGTTTTGAGCTACACATAATGTTGGGAATCTATTCCTGTTTTGAGCTACGCATAATGTTGGAAATCTATTCCTGTTTTCAGCTACACATAAAGTTGGGAATCTATTCTTGTTTCGAGCTACACATAATGTTGGAAATCTCTCCCTGTTTTAAGCTACACATAATGTTGGGAATCTATTCTGTTTAGAGCTACACATAATGTTGGGAATCTATTCCTGCTTTGTGCTACACATAATGTTGAAAATCTCTTCCTGTTTTGAGCTACATACATTATTGGGAATCTCTTCCGGTTTTGAGCTACACATAATGTTGGGAATTTATTCCTGTTTTGAGCTACACATAATGATGGGAATCTCTTCTTGTTTTGAGCTACACATAATGTTAGGAATCTCTTCTGGTTTTGAGCTACATATAATATTGGGAATCTATTCCTGTTTTGAGCTACGCATAACGTTGGGAATCTATTCCTATTTTGAGCTACACATAATGTTGGGAATCTATTCTTGTTTCGAGCTACACATAATGTTGGGAATCCCTCCATGTTTTGAGCTACACATAATGTTGGGAATCTATTCCTGTTTTGAGCTACACATAATGTTGGGAATCTATTCCTGTTTTGAGCTACACATTATGCTGGGAATATCTTCCTGTTTTGAGTTACACGCATTATTTGGAATCTCTTCCGGTTTGGAGCTACACATAATGTTGGGAATTTATTCCTGTTTTGAGCTACACATAATGTTGGGATTCTCTTCTGATTTTGAGCTACACATAATGTTGGGATTCTCTTCTGATTTTGAGCTACACATAATGTTGGGAACCTATTCCTGTTTTGAGCTACACATAATGTTGGGCATCTCTTCCTGTTTTGAGCTACACACAATATTATTAATCTCTTCCGGTTTTGAGCTACACATAATGTTGGGAATCTCTTCTGGTTTTGAGCTACACATAATGTTGGGAATCTATTCCTGTGCGAAACGCGTTTCAGCGTCTACTGGGTATCGTGATGACGAGGAACACACCAGGTTGATAACGCGCATTTGACATGGAATCACAATAAGTTTGTCAGAGGAGAGAGGTCGATAAACATGCTGTTGGGGTGCTCCTACGCCATTATTGAAAAAAAGGGTTGAACGTGACAGAAGCAGAGAAAAAATGTTCTGCAGTTGAAGGTGAGGAGATTTTGGGCAGCAGCAGCACTAGACGAAAATGGTTTCGGCGGTTCAATGCTGGGGATACCAGTCTTGGGAAACAAAACGAGATCAGGATGTCCAACGAACGCCAACGCTATCACCCAGGTCGAAGCTGTGACAGTGAACCTCGGTACTGGAACACTACAATTGGCGGCTGAGGTGGGGTCTGCCAAATCCATCGCCGTTCGACACCTGTACTAGCTTGGTGTCTTTTCCAGGCGCCGTCGAATCGTGTATTATAAACTGGCACCCCAGTAGACGGAACGAAGCTAAAGAAAAGGAAATGGTTCATGATTGTGTCGCGGTCGCAAATTGTAATCAAATCCACCAGATGATAAATTTCGGCGCCACAGCATCAGAGGTGATGAAAAGTAGATATTCCTACACTTTCCTACCACTTAGAACCAGTCGCTGAGACCACACCTGGAAGCACAATCAGTATTGCAAAGAAGGTGGTTCAAGAAGAAAGTCATGCTGTGCATTTTGTGGAATTGTGAGTGTCCTGCGCACTGGGAACTCGTGCCATATTGTCAATATGCGGACGGAAACCTCTGTGCCGAACAACTGCAGAGGGTTCATGATAAGGTTATGCTCATCATTCACTTACGGTGATTGCTTAGTGACGTCACTGTCCAAATCGCCATCGTAAGACTATTTAATTGCCACATTTCATTGTATTATCAACCATAGTAGCGTGTGGAAATAATTATTCGTAACTAAATTAACATTTAAAAGTATAACCGTTTTCCAGCCTTATACGCAACAAAAATGTTTGGAAGGTATTTTTGAAATCTCCGTTACTAAAATATTCACATGACTGTGAATTTCTCTGTATTTAATGTAAACGTGCTTTTACATGAGCTTTTGTTCTGTGTTCGTGTTACAAAAATTGTTGAGAAGACATCTTCCTGCATAGCTACATTTCGGATCTACGATTCACATGTTAGGAGCCACTCAGTGACGTCACGACTATTCGTCTGCGAGGAAGGCGGGATGAGCAAACCTTAGTGTCTGTTAACCTTATTCGGATCTACGATTCACATGTTAGGACGGTGATGCCACTCAGTGACGTCACTACTATTCGTCTGCGAGAAAGGCGGGATGAGCAAACCTTAGTGTCTATTAACCTTTTTCAAATCTACGATTCACATGTTAGGACGGTGATGCCACTCAGTGACGTCACGACTATTCGTCTGCGAGGAAGGCGGGATGAGCAAACCTTAGTGTCTGTTAACCTTATTCGGATCTACGATTCACATGTTAGGACGATGATGCCACTCAGTGACGTCACTACTATTCGTCTGCGAGGAAGGAGGGATGAGCAAACCTTAGTGTCTATTAACCTTTTCAGATCTACGATTCACATGTTAGGACGGTGATGCCACTCAGTGACGTCACGACTATTCGTCTGCGAGGAAGGCGGGATGAGCAAACCTTAGTGTCTATTAACCTTTTTCGGATCTACGATTCACATGTTAGGACGGTGATGCCACTCAGTGACGTCACGATTATTCGTCTGCGAGGAAGGCGGGATGAGCAAACCTTAGTGTCTGTTAACCTTATTCGGATCTACGATTCACATGTTAGGACGATGATGCCACTCAGTGACGTCACTACTATTCGTCTGCGAGGAAGGAGGGATGAGCAAACCTTAGTGTCTATTAACCTTTTCAGATCTACGATTCACATGTTAGGACGGTGATGCCACTCAGTGACGTCACGACTATTCGTCTGCGAGGAAGGCGGGATGAGCAAACCTTAGTGTCTATTAACCTTTTTCGGATCTACGATTCACATGTTAGGACGGTGATGCCACTCAGTGACGTCACGATTATTCGTCTGCGAGGAAGGCGGGATGAGCAAACCTTAGTGTCTGTCAACCTTATTCGGATCTACGATTCACATGTTAGGACGGTGATGCCACTCAGTGACGTCACGACTATTCGTCTGCGAGGAAGGCGGGATGAGCAAACCTTAGTGTCTGTTAACCTTATTCGGATCTACGATTCACATGTTAGGACGGTGATGTCACTCAGTGACGTCACGATTATTAATCTGCGAGAAAAACGGGATGATCAATCCTTACTGTTTATTGGCCTTGGGTCCATAATGCACTGCGCCATCCAAGGAGATTAAAATAGAGGGAGTAAGGGCTTTTCCATTTGCCCTCGTGTGATCAAAATGAAGCCAGCTTAAAGTCACGATCATGACGTCACAGCCTCTGGCGGTGCACCGCGCCGTGCACTGAGTTGTGAGGATAGGGTTGCCGTTTATAGAATTTTTCTCTCATTATCTATAAATTTCAACATGTGGATCAGTTCTAATATTCGGCAAGTGTATAACAAACGTTTAATGCTCGAAGTGATATATCTTTATTGATGTCATTGAACATCAGTCATGCATACTGATGCCCGATGTTCTTAGATGGTTAGACATGTATGCCTTGAGAATAGTTTTTAGCAGTTAATGGGTCGTACCTTTGCAAAATCGAATTCAGAACATATGAACTACAGCACTTAACGTTAAAAATGCGGTAGTCAATCTAAATTTTTTATATATCGTTATTTGTACAATGAAAATTTCGTTCAAGCATTTACTGGAACTAACATAAACAGCACTAAACGTACGACCACTATTCTGTCCCTTTGTATTAAATATTTATTTACCATATTATATGCACGCATATCTGAGAAAGCTCCACGGAGAAAAAAATCAACCATTTTGCCGCGACGCACTCTCTCCGCTGACGAAAGCACTGATCAGAACCCTGTATATATGTATGATTAGGTATGAAAATAACACAAATTTGTAAGGGTGTAACGATTATTAGTAAATAATACATTACTGCAGATGATTTTTTGACTGCAAGATTATTTTAAATTCTCGTGTGCTAAACATTCGACAAGTTTCGGAACCAGAAACACTCCAGTGAGTTCCTAAATTCACAAACCTTATGGAAAACATAATACAGTATGCAAAATTACCGATGAAAAAATATAGCAACAGGTGCTTTAGTTGATGAGTTGACACATCCAAATGCACAGTACTATCACATTTTAAAATAAGCATATGCTTCCTGAAGAAAAAATGTCTCTTCCCTATACCCAAAATGGTGAAAAAGTACTAACAATGTCTCACTATGAGTGGAAATCAAGAGAGTCTGCTCAAAAAGCTTAACGTTTGTGACCTTACTCCATCTATTCCAACCTCTTTGGCGCCAAGGCTATCTAGCGCTCATCAACATGAAGAGGGTTGCTGCGACTGGATAGCATGCCAAGTCACAACTCCAGAGTGGTCCGCTGAAAACTACAGGAATTGGAAGGGACTGATGAGAGAGAGAGAGCGGGACAGAAGACAGAGAGAGAAACACAGGAGAGGGACAGAAGACAGACAGGGAGGGAGAGAGAAAGTGACAGAAGAAGGACAGAGAGAGACAGAAAGAGACAGAAGTCAGACAGAGAGAGAAACACAGAGAGATGGAGACAGAGGGACAGAAAGAGAGAGACGGAGAGAAGGAGACATTGGGAGAGAGACAAAGAGAGGCAGACGGAGAGAAGGAGACATAGGGAGAGAGACAAAGAGAGGGAGATAGAGAGGGACAGAAGACAGACAAAGAGAGGCAGACAGAGAGGGACAGAAGACAGACAGATGCAGAACACAGATAGGGAGAAATGGAGCGAGACAGAGAGGGACAGAACACAGACAGAGAGAGAACACAGAGAGAGACCGAGAGGGACAGAAGACAGACAGAGACAGAACACAGAGAGAGAGACGGAGAAGGACAGAAGACAGAAAGAGATACGGAGAGAGAGAGAGAGAGAGAGAACACAGGGAGAGAGACAGAAAAAGGAAGACAGAGAGAGACGAAGACAGAGAGAAATACAGAGAGGAACCGAGAGAGATCCTACTCCATCTCATTACAGTCTGGAACTTTCCCATCCGACTACCATCTGTTTCGCTCCATAGCTCATTTCCTACAAGGACGGTACTTCCCATCAGTGGTGGATGTAGAATCTGGCATCAGAGAGTTCTGTCCTCGAAATCTGACGAATAACATTGCTGTGGGGTCGTGGCTGTAGTGGAAGGTTGGCAATGTCTCTAGAAAAACAATGACCAGCACTTTGCCGAATGAGATGAGCACGTATGATATCATCATTAAACATTTTCTTGCATCATTAAACATTTTAGCTTGAAACGGGATGAAGTTTTGATTCACACTCCCTGGTAAAATACGGGTAGAAAGTTTATAAAAAGACATAGCAGATCTTTGCATAATTTATTTTCACAAATTGCTCTGGGCGTCCTCTGATAACTCTTCTCTTTCCTTATATTAAACATTAAATCAGTATAAATAGACTTTCGATATTTTCACTTGGTAGTATCGCATAACAAAGTTCTGTAGATTGAGCATTACGTATTTCAACATTTAACAGGACTTTCATATGAATTGTAAAACTTTATTCATTTACTTATCTTGCGATTTTACAATTATGTTTGCTCACCAGAATAAACACAAAAATTTTAGTGAAACGTATATTTAGTATTCAGCGGTTTCACAACAAGGATATAGTTCCTCACAGGTCAACGTTACCGGGATATCTTGGACGACCATTTGCTCCCGTTTGTGCGTCTTCAACATCCCACTGGGGACCTCATCGTGCAACAAGACAATGCACCGTGCCATCACTCCAGAGTTGTATCCGAATGGTTGGATGAACACTCCACCGACGTGACCTTGCTTTCTTGGCCAGCTAGCTCACCTGACCTCAATCCTCTCGAGCACATCAGGGATGCCATCGAGAGAGATGTTCGACGCTCTGACTCCCTCCATCAAATCTTCGTGAACTGTGGGAGCTTGTTCAGGGGTCGTGGATCCGTATGGCTTCCCAACGCTTCCGGTGTCTTGTCGAGACGAATCGCCGCCGTCATCAGGGCGAAAGGTGCTGCTACACGTTACTAGACAGGTATCTCTAATTCAATTGCTCTTCAATGTATGTAGAGTTGGAATAAACCAACAGTTGGTCCTTTGTGGGTGGGGGACTACCCAGTGAAACACCCTGTATAACTTTTTTATTCAATGCTCGCTTTCAGAATCATAATAAGATCCGGTGCTCGTTTTTAGAACCATAAACATTAAGTCCTTTCTACTCTAAATGCCCTGTAAACACCTGGTATGCAGGAAATCGAACAGTGATCAAACAACTTTTCCAGTACTAGTGATTTAAGGACTTTGGTCAGTAAGACAAATCAAGAATCCCAGCCGGCCCGGTGACGCAGTGGTCTAAGCGATGGCTTCTGATCATTCGTCAGAAAGGGGTCCGGGTTCGAATCCCAGTGAGGCATGGATGTTGTGCTTGTGTTACGGCCCTGGCTCACCCCTTTCCTGGAACCAGTGGCCCTAAATTAGAGACGGGCGACTGCTTATAGCCCATTGAGTTGCTCACGGTGGTCGTTGAACGTCCAATAAAAAAAAATCATAAATCCTAAGAGCAAAGTCTTATCATTGGGTCATAGTATAGAGGCTCAGTCGAAAGTTTTGCACTTTATGTCTTCATACGTACCTTTACGACGAAAGCTGACTAGCATTCAAAGTATAGGCCATCGTGTTGCACCGTTTTTAGCCATCTGTCTGCCAGTTCTTCAATTCTACAGAGGGTGAGTCGAACGTTTTGCAATATTTGGATCCTTTTATATCTTCATACGTACCTTTACGACGAAAGCTGACTAGCATTCAAAGTATAGGCCATCGTGTTGCACCGTCTTTAGCCATCTGTCTGCCAGTTTTCGATTCTACAGAAAGTGAGTCGAAAGGTTTGCAATATTTGGATCATTTTATGTCTTCATACGTACCTTTACGACGAAAGCTGACTTGCATTCAAAGTATAGGCCATCGTGTTGCACCGTTTTTAGCCATCTGTCTGCCAGTTCTTCAATTCTACAGAGGGTGAGTCGAAAGTTTTGCAATATTTGGATCACTTTATGTCTTCATACGTACCTTTACGACGAAAGCTGACTAGCATTCAAAGTATAGGCCATCGTGTTGCGCCGTCTTTAGCCATCTGTCTGCCAGTTCTTCAATTCTGTGGTGGTACCAGTTCTTGTCCTTTGAGGTGAAGAACTTCTTCACCCCAGCTGCCACTTCCTCCTGGTTGTTGAAGTGCCGCCCTCGAAGAAAGTGAGCCATGCACCGGAGCAGGTAATAATCCGACGGGGTTATGTCCGCACTATATGCTGGGTGTGGTATCAGTTCAATGCCCTCAAAATCCTGGAGTTTTGCCCGGGTCGTTTGCGCAGTATGAAGCCAAGCATTGTCCTGCTGTAGGAGAGCGCGCTTTCTGTTCACCAGAGCCGGGTACTTCTCCTCCAAAACGGCATACATCCGCTCCAGCTGTTCATGGTAGAGGTTGGTGTTGATGGTCCGAACGTCTGGAACAAATCCGTAATAGATTATCCCCTCGAAATTCCACCAGATCACCTTGTGCTCGAAGCGTCCACGTTTGGCAACAGGTTCTGGAAGCGGGCCCAGGCTCAACCACTTCCGTTGTGTGTTAGGATTACGGAAATACACCCACTTTTCATCGCCAGTAACAATTCTCTTGATGAAACGTGCATTGCGCGGGTTTTCTAGGAGTTTCGTGCACACTTCCACTCGGCGGTTTGCTTCAGCTGCGTCAGTTCGTGAGGGACAATGCGGCAGCTCCTGTAGACCTTGCCGAGGTCTTGAAGGTGACGAACCACGGTGTTCTGTGATATGCCCAGCTCGCCTGATAATCTCCGAGTGCTGGTTGTCGCGACCTGGCGCACGGCCTCCGAATCCACGGTTCTCGGCTTACTTGATCTTGGCTGAACGTAGAGGTTTCTGTCACCTGAGCGAAATTTTTTGTAATCATCTGGTTGGGGTTTTGTGGTCCACGGAACCTTCCCCTTTCGCATGACAAATATTTCGCGTTGTTTGAGCAGTGATATGGCAGAGTTCAAACTCGCAAGGCAAAAGTTCCCTAATTAGCAGGTTGTAGCTGACCACTTGATGCACTTTTCGACTGACTGCAGTACGGTGCGACTTGAACTAGTTTAAACACGTGACATACCTGTCGCAGCACATGCGTTTATGCAAATATTACAAAACTTTTTTTTTTTTTTTTTTGATTGGAGGTTTAACGACCACCGTGAACAACCCAATGGGCTATAAGCGGTCGCCCGTCCCTAATTTAGAGTCACTGGTTCCAGGGAAGGGAGAGAGCCAGTGCCGTAAGACAAACACAACATCCATGCCTCACCGGGATTCGAACCCGGACCCCGTTCGGACGAATGATCAGAGGCCATCGCCTAGACCACTGCGCCTGCTAAAGAGTCATTGTGCTCAGTGGTTTTGTTTCACCACTATAAAAAAAATGATTTTACCATTGGTGTTTTTTTTTTTTTTGTTTTTTTTTGAAGAATAGCTTTCACCTAAGTTCCTGAATGAAAAGTAGTGCTTTAAATTTTTGCTGTCTTTTTTTTTTTTTTTTTTTAATAGCTTTCACCATAAGTTCCTGAATGCTGACCTACGTGAAAAGTAGTGCTTTAAATTTTTACTGTCTTTTTTTTTTTTAATAGCTTTCACCATAAGTTCCTGAATGCTGACCTACGTGAAAAGTAGTGCTTTAAATTTTTACTGTCTTTTTTTTTTTGTAATAGCTTTCACCATAAGTTCCTGAATGCTGACCTACGTGAAAAGTAGTGCTTTAAATTTTTACTGTCTTTTTTTTTTTGTAATAGCTTTCACCATAAGTTCCTGAATGCTGACCTACGTGAAAAGTAGTGCTTTAAATTTTTATCGTCTTTTTTTTTTTTTTGAATAGCTTTCACCATAAGTTCCTGAATGCTGACCTACGTGAAAAGTAGTGCTTTAAATTTTTACTGTCTTTTTTTTTTTGTAATAGCTTTCACCATAAGTTCCTGAATGCTGACCTACGTGAAAAGTAGTGCTTTAAATTTTTACTGTCTTTTTTTTTTTTTTTTGAATAGCTTTCACCATAAGTTCCTGAATGCTGACCTACGTGAAAAGTAGTGCTTTAAATTTTTATCGTCTTTTTTTTTTTTTTTTTTGAATAGCTTTCACCATAAGTTCCTGAATGCTGACCTACGTGAAAAGTAGTGCTTTAAATTTTTACTGTTTTTTTTTTTTTAATAGCTTTCACCATAAGTTCCTGAATGCTGACCTACGTGAAAAGTAGTGCTTTAAATTTTTACTGTTTTTTTTTTTTTAATAGCTTTCACCATAAGTTCCTGAATGCTGACCTACGTGAAAAGTAGTGCTTTAAATTTTTACTGTCTTTTTTTTTTTGTAATAGCTTTCACCATAAGTTCCTGAATGCTGACCTACGTGAAAAGTAGTGCTTTAAATTTTTACTGTCTTTTTTTTTTTTTTAATAGCTTTCACCATAAGTTCCTGAATGCTGACCTACGTGAAAAGTAGTGCTTTAAATTTTTATCGTCTTTTTTTTTTTTTTTTGAATAGCTTTCACCATAAGTTCCTGAATGCTGACCTACGTGAAAAGTAGTGCTTTAAATTTTTACTGTTTTTTTTTTTAATAGCTTTCACCATAAGTTCCTGAATGCTGACCTACGTGAAAAGTAGTGCTTTAAATTTTTACTGTCTTTTTTTTTTTTTTAATAGCTTTCACCATAAGTTCCTGAATGCTGACCTACGTGAAAAGTAGTGCTTTAAATTTTTATCGTCTTTTTTTTTTTTTTTTTTTGAATAGCTTTCACCATAAGTTCCTGAATGCTGACCTACGTGAAAAGTAGTGCTTTAAATTTTTACTGTCTTTTTTTTTTTTTTAATAGCTTTCACCATAAGTTCCTGAATGCTGACCTACGTGAAAAGTAGTGCTTTAAATTTTTACTGTCTTTTTTTTTTTTAATAGCTTTCACCATAAGTTCCTGAATGCTGACCTACGTGAAAAGTAGTGCTTTAAATTTTTACTGTCTTTTTTTTTTTTTTTTTTTGAATAGCTTTCACCATAAGTTCCTGAATGCTGACCTACGTGAAAAGTAGTGCTTTAAATTTTTACTGTCTTTTTTTGTAATAGCTTTCACCATAAGTTCCTGAATGCTGACCTACGTGAAAAGTAGTGCTTTAAATTTTTACTGTCTTTTTTTTTTTTTTTTGAATAGCTTTCACCATAAGTTCCTGAATGCTGACCTACGTGAAAAGTAGTGCTTTAAATTTTTACTGTCTTTTTTTTTTTTGTAATAGCTTTCACCATAAGTTCCTGAATGCTGACCTACGTGAAAAGTAGTGCTTTAAATTTTTACTGTCTTTTTTTTTTTTTAATAGCTTTCACCATAAGTTCCTGAATGCTGACCTACGTGAAAAGTAGTGCTTTAAATTTTTATCGTCTTTTTTTTTTTTTTGAATAGCTTTCACCATAAGTTCCTGAATGCTGACCTACGTGAAAAGTAGTGCTTTAAATTTTTACTGTTTTTTTTTTAATAGCTTTCACCATAAGTTCCTGAATGCTGACCTACGTGAAAAGTAGTGCTTTAAATTTTTACTGTTTTTTTTTTTTTAATAGCTTTCACCATAAGTTCCTGAATGCTGACCTACGTGAAAAGTAGTGCTTTAAATTTTTACTGTCTTTTTTTTGTAATAGCTTTCACCATAAGTTCCTGAATGCTGACCTACGTGAAAAGTAGTGCTTTAAATTTTTACTGTCTTTTTTTTTTTTTAATAGCTTTCACCATAAGTTCCTGAATGCTGACCTACGTGAAAAGTAGTGCTTTAAATTTTTATCGTCTTTTTTTTTTTTTTTTTTGAATAGCTTTCACCATAAGTTCCTGAATGCTGACCTACGTGAAAAGTAGTGCTTTAAATTTTTACTGTTTTTTTTTTAATAGCTTTCACCATAAGTTCCTGAATGCTGACCTACGTGAAAAGTAGTGCTTTAAATTTTTACTGTCTTTTTTTTTTAATAGCTTTCACCATAAGTTCCTGAATGCTGACCTACGTGAAAAGTAGTGCTTTAAATTTTTACCGTCTTTTTTTTTTTTAATAGCTTTCACCATAAGTTCCTGAATGCTGACCTACGTGAAAAGTAGTGCTTTAAATTTTTATCGTCTTTTTTTTTTTTTTTTTTTTGAATAGCTTTCACCATAAGTTCCTGAATGCTGACCTACGTGAAAAGTAGTGCTTTAAATTTTTACTGTTTTTTTTTTAATAGCTTTCACCATAAGTTCCTGAATGCTGACCTACGTGAAAAGTAGTGCTTTAAATTTTTACTGTCTTTTTTTTTAATAGCTTTCACCATAAGTTCCTGAATGCTGACCTACGTGAAAAGTAGTGCTTTAAATTTTTACCGTCTTTTTTTTTTTTTTTTTTTTTTGAATAGCTTTCACCATAAGTTCCTGAATGCTGACCTACGTGAAAAGTAGTGCTTTAAATTTTTACTGTCTTTTTTTTTTAATAGCTTTCACCATAAGTTCCTGAATGCTGACCTACGTGAAAAGTAGTGCTTTAAATTTTTACTGTCTTTTTTTTTTAATAGCTTTCACCATAAGTTCCTGAATGCTGACCTACGTGAAAAGTAGTGCTTTAAATTTTTACTGTCTTTTTTTTAATAGCTTTCACCATAAGTTCCTGAATGCTGACCTACGTGAAAAGTAGTGCTTTAAATTTTTACCGTCTTTTTTTTTTTTTTTTTTTTGAATAGCTTTCACCATAAGTTCCTGAATGCTGACCTACGTGAAAAGTAGTGCTTTAAATTTTTACTGTCTTTTTTTTTAATAGCTTTCACCATAAGTTCCTGAATGCTGACCTACGTGAAAAGTAGTGCTTTAAATTTTTACCGTCTTTTTTTTTTTTTTTTTGAATAGCTTTCACCATAAGTTCCTGAATGCTGACCTACGTGAAAAGTAGTGCTTTAAATTTTTACTGTTTTTTTTTTTTTTAATAGCTTTCACCATAAGTTCCTGAATGCTGACCTACGTGAAAAGTAGTGCTTTAAATTTTTACTGTCTTTTTTTTTTTTTAATAGCTTTCACCATAAGTTCCTGAATGCTGACCTACGTGAAAAGTAGTGCTTTAAATTTTTACTGTCTTTTTTTTTTTTTAATAGCTTTCACCATAAGTTCCTGAATGCTGACCTACGTGAAAAGTAGTGCTTTAAATTTTTACTGTCTTTTTTTTTTTTTTTAATAGCTTTCACCATAAGTTCCTGAATGCTGACCTACGTGAAAAGTAGTGCTTTAAATTTTTACTGTTTTTTTTTTTTTAATAGCTTTCACCATAAGTTCCTGAATGCTGACCTACGTGAAAAGTAGTGCTTTAAATTTTTACTGTCTTTTTTTTTTTTAATAGCTTTCACCATAAGTTCCTGAATGCTGACCTACGTGAAAAGTAGTGCTTTAAATTTTTACTGTCTTTTTTTTTTTTAATAGCTTTCACCATAAGTTCCTGAATGCTGACCTACGTGAAAAGTAGTGCTTTAAATTTTTACCGTCTTTTTTTTTTTTTTTTTTTTTTTAATAGCTTTCACCATAAGTTCCTGAATGCTGACCTACGTGAAAAGTAGTGCTTTAAATTTTTACTGTCTTTTTTTTTTTTTTTTTTTTTTGTGATTGGAATTTTAACGACCACCGTGAGCAACTCAATGGGCTATAAGCAGTCGCCCGTCCCTGATTTAGGGTCTCTGGTTCCAGGGAAGGGAGAGAGACAGTGCCGTAAGACAAACACAACAGCCATGCCTCACCGGGATTCGAACCCGGACCCCTTTCGAACGAATGATCAGAGGCAATCGCTTAGACCACTTACTGTCTTCAAAGCAGCCTGTTTCAAAGCATTTAGAATAATTCCAGTTTTCATGTGCATATCAAATTGAAATTGTTTTCTATAGGCTTGAGCTAATTGTCATTTAGAATGAATAACGTATAATATGTGACTTACCAGACCACTATATCTGCTTGAAATTGGAGGCACACTTTTTGCTCGAGGGCGAGCAATGCCAGTCCCGGAGATCGCTTTTTCGTCTTTCTTGATGTGAGCTGTAGGAAAATATATTTAAGTGCCTGAACAAACATCATCACATGATTATATGTGAATTCATTTTCCATGGTATGACATCGTTAAAAATCACGAACCTCAACGAAGTGTCAAGAAGTGCTGCCCATCCGAAATGGTGTATATAATCGATTAGTACACTGGTCTTCAAAAATTATCTAAGCAAATATTATTAAATAAGATACATTCCTTGACCAGTTAATATAGCGAAACACTCACATTAAGCATTTCGAAAAGCACAACACACATACTGAAATTGTTCAACACCAGCCCGTATCGTTTGATACCAGCCACTTTCGCAAACGTAGGCAAACCGTCAATTCACAAAGACAATACATTTTTAGAAACACCTTCAAATGATGTGCGTAAGAAAGCATGTGCTGCAATCAATTTCACGTCAAAAAGAATACCCGTTTGCAGAGTAATGACTTCAGAAGACTTATCGTTTTCATTTCGTCCTAAAAAATCTATCACATTGTTTTACACACTGAACAGCAATTGAATTAGAGGCAGCTAGCGTTATACAAATGTGGCGCTGTGGGCGGCCCTGTAAACGGAAACGACATGACATATTTTTTTTTTTTGATTGGAGGTTTAACGACCACCGTGAGCAACTCAATGGGCTATAAGCAGTCGCCCGTCCCTAATTTAGGGTCACTGGTTCCAGGGAAGGGAGAGAGCCAGTGCCGTAAGACAAACACAACATCCATGCCTCACCGGGATTCGAACCCGGACCCCTTACGGACGAATGATCACAGGCCAGCGCCTTAGACCACTGCGCCACCGGGGCGGCACATGACATATGCAGCGATCCGACAATATAAGGAGTGATGCGACGGGAATCAGTATGAGTCGGACGCAGTATGGGTCAGACGAAGGATCCAAGCGCATTTGATCGTGGGCAAATTGTCGGGGCCCGACGAATGGGTCATTCCATCTCGGAAGTCGTGCAGGCACTGGGATTTTCACGAGCCACTGTCTCACGGGTGCACCGTGAGTACATCGAATCCGGTAAAAACCATCCCTGCAAGGGTCAACTGCCGTGGACAACAGCGTGTGGATGAGCGGGGTCATCGTTGGCTAGCTCGCATTGCAACAGCGAATAGACGGCCCACAGTCCAAGAAATCACTCGACAATTTAACGCTGGTGCACAAAAACGTGTAAGCAGCCACACCATCCAGAACCATCTCCTCGCTATGGGGTACAGAAGCCATCGTCCCACGAGGGTACCGCTGCTGAATGCACATCACAGGGTGCAAAGATTAGGATGCGCGCGGGAACATCGCCACTGTACCCTAGACATGTGGGAAAATGTTTCCTGGACAGATGAGTCGAAATTCACGTTGGTACATGCGGGTGGCAGGATACGAGTACGGCGCAAACCGCATGAAGCGATGGATCCTTCTTGCCAGCAGGGTACTCTTCAAGCTGGTGGGGGTGGCATTCTCGTCTAGGGACAGTTTACGTGGACTGAAATGGGACCACTGGCACGTGTGACATCGTCTCTCGAAGGTCAACTTTACCGGGATATCCTGGACGACCATTTGCTCCCGTTTGTGCGTCTTCAACATCCCACTGGGGACCTCATCCTGCGACAAGACAATGCATCGTATCATCGCTCCCGAATTGTATCCGAATGGTTGGATGAACACTCCACGGACGTGACCTCGCTTCCTTGGCCAGCTAGCTCACCTGACCTCAATCCCATCGATCACATCTGGGATGTGATCGAGAGAGATGCTCGAGGCTCTGACCCCCCTCCATCAAATCTTCGTGAACTGTGGGAGCTTGTTCAGGGGTCGTGGATCCGTATGGCTTCCCAACGCTTCCAGTGTCTTGTCGAGTCCATGCCGAGACGAATCGCAGCCGTCATCAGGGCGAAAGGTGGTGCTACACGTTACTAGACAGATATCTCTAATTCAATTGTTCTTCAGTGTATGTTAATTAGCATTTCATATTACTTTCCGCTTTTTCTTGACTACTGTTATAGATTTGTTTAACTTTCTCATTGGTTAGTCGCTGTATTCTCTAGTATTTGCTTAAACATCTTATTTACGCGTTTTTCTCAAAGGTGCCGTTTAACTCTCATCTGACGTTATCATGCAGTTTTTCATCTGCGTCAGCAATTACCTACTTCAGAATTGAGGAGTTGATCGAGATCTCCGCTTTTGTAATTAGGTGACTTATTACGTCACAACTCTTTCCGTTTCAGCAGATTGAACGTGTGAAGACTTGGAAAACCTGTTTTCCGTTCATTACACTCATTATTTGCTTTATCGCGGTAGCACCTATTCCTTTAACATATATTTTTGCCAGTTAAAGTAGTAACTTGAGGAACTCCAGTGATACTACCTCTGACAGCAATGTAAGGAACAGTTCAACTTTTTCACTCCTGAGAAACCGTTTGCAACAATATTGGCAGAATTGGAACTAAATTTCCAACGATAAAGAAATATCCCAACATGAAAGTATTTTTGTCATTCATTTCCCTGAGATGACTTGCGAAACTGCGTCAACCTATTTATTAAACGTATTTCTGCAAACAAAGCTGAAAACTCTGGTTAACGTGATCCAATGAACTACACCGAGATTAACGTGAGAGAAATAATTCACTTACGAGTTTCTTCCAAAACAAAATGTTTTTTTTTCCTTTCGCCTGGTACGCTGTAACGTACCAGGAGATGTGACGTACCTGCCAGAAGAACGCACACGACATAAAGGCAGATAGGAATCAGAATAAAACGTCCGCGTAGCTCAATTGGTAGAGCGACTTATTCCGGAATGAGGGGATCCGGGTTCGAATCCTGGCGTGGACAGAAATGACGGAGAAATTCACTTCGTTATAATGGCGCCAGAACTATCCGGATGACCCGACCGTTCAAAATCTCGCATTGGTGTGATGTTATTTCCACACCGCGAGATAGGAAAAATAAGAGAATCCCTTCTCCAGCACTTCGAATAAAAAAAAAATAATAATAAGGGGGAGATGATGTAACGTACCAGGAGATGTGACGTACCTGCCAGAAGGACGCACACGACATAAAGGCAGATAGGAATCAGAATAAAACGTCCGCGTAGCTCAATTGGTAGAGCGACTTATTCCGGAATGAGGGGATCCGGGTTCGAATCCTGGCGTGGACAGAAATGACGGAGAAATTCACTTCGTTATAATGGCGCCCGAACTATCCGGATGACCCGACCGTTCAAAATCTCGCATTGGTGTGATGTTATTTCCACACCGCGAGATAGGAAAAATAAGAGAATCCCTTCTCCAGCACTTCGAATAAAAAAATAATAATAAGGGGGAGATGATGTAACGTACCAGGAGATGTGACGTACCTGCCAGAAGGACGCACACGACATAAAGGCAGATAGGAATCAGAATAAAACGTCCGCGTAGCTCAATTGGTAGAGGGACTTATTCCGGAATGAGGGGATCCGGGTTCGAATCCTGGCGTGGACAGAAATGACGGAGAAATTTACTTCGTTATAACGCCTCTTAGTTAGATTTACTGATAAATCCCAATAGTTATTTACAGCTGAAGTATTAGACCCATCACATCAAGAACTTAATGGACTACATTGCACGTTAAAACATAACTAACAACAACGATAATCGCGAATTAAAACGAAAAATCCTCTCACATTAGTAACACTGAGAATTCGGAAGTATCTGCCAGCTAACATCTAACACCGAACACAACACACCCACTTACGGTCTTGTTTTTATCAAACTCTTCTTGACTTGACTGCTTGTTAGTGACGCTACAAGGACAAATACTAATACCTAACACCTGACACAACACATGGGCTAAGGTCTCGTTTTTATCACAGTCTTCTTGACTTTACTGCCTGTTAGTGATACCACGAGGACATAAACGAACATCTAACACCTAGCACAACACATGGAGCTAAGATTTTGTTTTCATCTAAGTCTCCTTGACCTGAATGCGTGCTAGTGATGCCACAAGCACATGAACTAAATCTAACACCGACACAACAGATGGAGCTAAGGTCTTGTTTTTATCTACGTCTCTTTGACTTGAATGCCTGCTAGTGATGCCACAAAGACTTTCTTGAGTTCGGACGTGACGTTCAGTATACGAAAAACATAAAAAAAGGGTTACCAAAATTTACATAAGATAAAGTAAACAAAAACGGAAAGTCAAATAGATATTCTACGTTACAACAGAGTATCTTCATTAACCGAAAATGAAAATCAATTGCGCTTGGCTAATACACTGGCGTGCAAAAATTAAGGACGAGACGGTTTTTCGAATGTAACGTCGTGCAGAAGTGCTCCACATCGACTCAAATCATACCATAAGATCCCCAAGATGTAAGAATATGGGACAAGTGAGCAAAACCGTCCAAACAAGGAATCCAAAGGATACCAAGGCACTTTATTGAAAAGGTAGCTTCGAGCACAACTGGACAGAAGACAGAAACGTCCATGTGATAGACGGCTGCCAAGAAAAATCCAGTCTTTAGTAGGGGATATGATCACCCCTGACTGCGTTGCAGGATTTACAACGTCTGTCCATGCTGAGGACGAGGTTGTCAAGAAGCTGTTGAGGCATCACGGCCCATTCCTCTTATGGCGCCAATCGCAGCTGCGGAATCGTTGCTGACGGCTGGGGACGTGCTGCCAAGCGTCTCCCGAGAAGGTCCCACACGTGTTCGATTGGATTTAGGTCCAGGGACCTTGCGGGCCAATCCATGCGTTGAATAACTTCACTCATTAACAGCTCTGCGACAGCCACTGTACGATGAGGTGTATCGTTGTCGTCAATGATGAGGAACTCAGGACCCACAGCACCTCTAAACAGACGCACGAGACGCAGGAGAACCTCGGTACAATAGCAGACACCAGTGACTGAACCTCCTTGGAAGATGTGGAGGTCAGTACGGCTACCAAGCATGATACCGCCCCAAACGAGAACTCTATGCCACCTCCAAACCGGACCCTTTCGATGATGTTGGAGGTGTGATTGCGTGTTCCCTGCTCTCTCCAGATGTGCATACTTCCAGAATCGCTCGTCAGACTAAATCGGCTCTCATCCGTAAAGAGAACTCGACCCCATTGCTGATGTGTCCAGTTTTTGTGATCCTGGCACCACAGAAACCGCCGTCTCCGATGAGCAGGCGTTAATGGCACACGCCGTACTGGTCGTCGTGCAAATAGACCACCTTTGTCCAGCCTCCTGCCCACGATAAAACGCGATGACGGACATCCAGTTGTCTGTTGCATGTGCCTTGCGATTTCTCCTGCTGTCTGCCGTCTGTCTCTTCTCGCCTGTAGGAAAATATAACGGTCGTCCGCCGCCGTGGTTGCTCGTGGACGACCACTGCTAAACTCTCGGACAGATGTTGCTGTCGTTTGAAATGCTCTCCAAGCTCGTGAAACGATGCTGTGAGCGATCCCAAACTCCTCGGACACACTAGTCACACTTCGACTTTCTTCCAACTTCCCAATGACGCGACCTCGGGTAAAGTCATTCAGATGTCGTCTACTGGATTGCCTGTTGGCCATATCACACGGTGGCAACAACTCGACGTCGTTCAAACGGACGTACACCGTGCAATAGCTTTCACCGAATTGCTGAGCGTACACCGCCCGTGTGCTTTATACCCTTCCGTCATGCTTTATGTATGAGCATGCCCTACCTTAGCGGACCCTAGTCTGTCTCCTGAGTGGTCTTTCGGTCCATTCTGCCTGCTCGTTCCGGTTATGCTAATTTCTCTTCTTCGTCCTTAATTTTTGCACACCAGTGTACTTGTAATACACACACACGGACAAGGAAATTTGCGCGCCAAGAAGAAAGCATCGGATTGAACTGAATTTTTATAGACGTATTGATACAGATGAATGTTACACATGATGACAAAAACAGAGCCGCAGGACAGTTACAGAGGGATCTGTGGCACGCAGTCCGGTCATCTTCAATAGCGCATCGCACTGCCTCGGGCGGCGATACATGCTGCAATACGATCCGGCATGGAGACGAACAGACGCCTGATGTTATCCTGTGGCAGACTGGCCCACGCGTGTTGGACGGTGTGCTCCAAATCCCGAAACACACCTTCGATGCAACCCAAGCCGTGTGCGGGCGGGCATTATTCTGCTGCTATAGCGCACCTGGAATCCTGGCGAGGAATGAGACCACATGGGGCAGTAGGATCTCATTCACATACCGTTGGCCCGTCAATTATCCACGTACCACTAGTAGAGCTGATCGGATATCATAGGCAATGGCTCCCCAGACCATAGTGCCTGCAGTGGGGGAGGTGTGGGGCTCGATATCGAGTTTCGGATTGCGCCGTTGACCCGGGGACCTCCACAACCAGACACGATTATCATCTGTTCCAAAAACGAAGCGGCACTCATCGCTAAACACCCCACGTCGCCAGTTTGTGGCGTTCCGCGTCGCTCTGGCCTGGCACCACTGCACACGGAGCCGGCGATGTTCTGATGTTAATGGCAGCACACATAAGGGGCGCTGGGATCGCAAATTAACTTTCGTGAGGCGTCGAGAAATGGTTCGTGGGTACACAGGAGCCGCTACATCTGCCTGTATAGTGGACCGGGTCCCCGTGGGATCCGTTCGTGCCTGGCGCACGATCCGTCGATCCTCTCTATTGGTGGTCCTCCTGGGCCGTCCGAAGCCCCTCCGCCGTGTGGCAGTGCCGTCACGTGTCCACTGCTCCAAACACAGTCGGGCGGTATGGTCAGAACGATCCACGTGGCGGGCAATACGGTGCACCGACCACCCTGCGGTTTTCAGTCCGATGATCAGGCCTTTCTCAAAGTCCGTACGTTGCGTAAATCAACGTCTCTGGCGTCTGCCCGGCATTCTTGTCACTCTGTGCTCTTGCTTGCGTTGGCCAGTGCTTTTAGCTTTCATGGGGCATCGACAACCGTTTCATGCTTGCAGCGCCCCCACAAGGTGTGTGGTCATGCGCACTCGCACCAAACGTGGATCATTTGCATACCATTACGCACTCTAGCGATTTGCGCAGCTTCGTGGTTGTAGCATATTTTCTATTAAGTGCGCACATTTTATTGTTCGTGGGTGTATATTGAATGCACTCTTGACATCTGTGAGATAGAATCTAGGCTCTGAATTTCAGAAGATACACTCTTTCAAGAGCACATAGATATAATATTTCGCTTGTGTGGTAAATAGTAACCTCTCCTTTTTTCAAAGAAATTCATCAGGAGATTTCTAGCTTTTTCATCTACCGCCAACGTTCTTTTTTTTTTTTTTTTTTTTTTTTTTATAAAAGAAAGAATGTTCTCTGAAATCTATGGTTTGTCAAGTTGCTTAAGTGTTCTGAACTTGGTTTCTTGACGCACTTCTTAAAAAGAGTCGCCTTCGAAAACTGCTTACAACAATCTCCCACAAATTCGTGATATTCAGATTTTTTGGTAATGTGCGAATGAATTACTTTTCATCACTTTCACACTCTAAAACAGGGAAACAAGACTGATCGCCGCATTGTTTTTGTTTTAGTGATCCGCTAAATTTCTTTTGCTACATTATAACTGTAGATCTCCCGAACACATCTAGTCGCCGACATTTGCTTACAAAGGAGCTTTCAATTACACTGAAGAGCAATTGAATTAGAGATACCTGTCTAGTAACGTGTAGCACCACCTTTCGTCCTGATGAAGGCGGCGATTTGTCTCGTCATGGACTCGACAAGACACCGGAAGCGTTGGGAAGCCATACGGATCCACGACTCCTGAACAAGCTCCCACAGTTCACGAAGATTTGACGGAGGGGAGTTAGAGCCTCGAACATCTCTATCGATGGCATCCCAGATATGCTCGATGGGATTGAGGTCAGGTGAGCTAGCTGGCCAAGGAAGCGAGGTCACGTCCGTGGAGTGTTCATCCAACCATTCGGATACAATTCGGGAGCTGCATTGTCTTGTTGCAGGATGAGGTCCCCAATGGGATGTTGAAGACGCACAAATGGGAGCAAATGGTCGTCCACGATATCCCGGTAACGTTGACCTGTGAGGGACGATGTCACGAGTATCAGGAGACCCATTTCAGTCCACGTAAACAGTTTCCAGACGAGAATGCCACCCACACCAGTTTGAAGAGTACCCAGCTGGCAAGATGGATCCATCGCTTCATGTGGTTTGCGCTTATAACGAAGTCAATTTCTCCGTCATTTTTATCCGCGCCGGGGTTCGAACCCGGGTCCACTCATTCCGGAATAAGTTGCTCTACCAATTAAGCTACGCGGACATTGATTCTAATTGCTATCTGCCTTTATGTCGTGTGCGTCCTTCTGGCAGGTACGTCACATCTCCTGGTACGTTACATCATCTCCCCCTTATTTTTCTTTTTTCGAAGTGCTGCTCATATTTTTCCTATCTCGCGGTGTGGAAATAACATCACACCAATGCGAGATTTTGAACGGTCGGGTCATCCGGATAGTTCGGGCGCCATTATAACGAAGTCAATTTCTCCGTCATTTTTATCCGCGCCGGGGTTCGAACCCGGGTCCACTCATTCCGGAATAAGTTGCTCTACCAATTAAGCTACGCGGACATTGATTCTAATTGCTATCTGCCTTTATGTCGTGTGCGTCCTTCTGGCAGGTACGTCACATCTCCTGGTACGTTACACGCTGTACTCGTATCCTGCCATCCGCATGTACCAACGTGAATCTCGACTCATCAGTCGAGGCAACATTTTTCCACATGTCTAGGGTCCAGTGGCGATGTTCCCGCGCCCATGCTAATCTTTGCACCCTGTGATGTGCTGTCAGCAGCGGTACCCTCGTGGGACGATGGCTTCTGTACCCCATAGCGAGGAAATGGCTCTGAATAGTGTGGCTGCTTACACGTTTTTGTGCACCAGCGTAAGAAATCACGCACTGTGGCCCGTCTATCCGCTGTTACAATGCGAGCTAGCCGACGATGACCCCGCTCATCCACACGCTGTTGTCCACGGCAGTTGGCCCTTGCAGGGATGGTTTTACCGGATTCGATATACTCACGGTGCACCCGTGACACTCGGGCTCGTAAAAATCCCAGTGCTTGTACGACTTCGGAGATGGAGTGACCCATTCGTCGTCAGGCCACGATCAAATGCGCTTATATTCTTCGTCTTACCCATACTGCGTCCGACTCTTACTGATTCCCGTCGCATCACTCCTTATATTGTCGGATCGCTGCATACGCCACGTCGTTGCCGTTTACAGGGCAGCCCACAGCGCCACATTTGCATAACGCCAGTTGTCTCTAATTCAATTGCTCTTCAGTGGATTTTCATCCAAATTGGATCCCAAACAGATCCACGATACACTATAAAAAGTTAGTGTCGTGAATTCATGGAAAACTCCTGAAAATAAGGTGCAGCAAATTTGCCCGAAGGTATCCATCGTTTAACGAAATTTCCGTTTCTTTTTTGACAGAATTTCCATAGTCAATAATTCCGTTTATTTCGGGAAAAGTCCTTTTCAGGTTTTTCCGTTTACGGAAAAATTTCGCGAAATCTTCAATTTTGACTGAAAACTGATCACCTTACAAATCCTTTCCTTTTGCCCTTGACGAGTTTCGAACCATGAACCTTTCTTATGGGAACAGTGCGTGCTACCTTTGAGCCAGAAGGACACGTGGCGTTAAGTCACGTACAACTTAGAACTCTAATCGCGCGATGATGAAATGTTTTTCGCTATTAATGAGGGTGAATTAGTCATTTTATTTTCTGTTGGAGCCTATTATTTTTCTGGATATGTTTGTAATAAATTATTTTTTCTGTAGGACTTGCTACAAATTGTGTATTTTTTTAATCCTGATTTTTTTGGAGCAACAGTATGCTTTGGAATTCAAGATATCATTAAACTGGTAATAACTTTTGATTATCTTTAGGAAAAAAATAAGTGTAAAGTATTGTTTCACAGAAACTTTAAATAAACGATTTGCTATTGATACCTATAATAGCTTTTCTCTTAAGGGGTTCACGGAACAATACATAGACATAATACACTGCTGGACAATTGCTAAGGACGGATCATAAACGGCTATATAGCGCATAAAAAAGTAAGTGTGGTTGGATGCCAAGTGAAATAAAATAATGTCTGAATGCCAGGACATTACAAGAAAGACAATTTATTGTGCTCTGAAATCCAGAAGGCTTTGGAACGTGTTCAAGGGACAAACAGGCCATTTTGTGCAGAATACGTAAACGTGAAAAAATGCAATTACCGTCCGCAGGCGTTCCGGCGTAAGATGTCAATACGGGATATGACCACCATGGAGGGCGGGCAATGCAAGATTCCACACGTCGTGTCATGCTTTGCACAACATTATCAAGCAGCTGTTAGGGTAATTTATCCCATTCCTCTGTCAGTGCACGGATGAGGGTGTCCTTGTTTATTGGAGGGCATTGGCGACCAGCAAGACTCCTCTCCAAAGCATCCCACACATTTTCAATGGGATTCAGATCTGGAGAACGTGCTGGCCAAACGAGGCGTTGAATATCCTCGCTCTCAAGACACTCCTGGACAGCGACTGTTCGATGACATGTTGAGTTGTCGTCCATGAAAATGAATCTATCACCGACAGCACCACGGAACATGCAAACATGAGGTAGCAAAACATCATTAATGTATTGTTGGCCAGTCATAGTCCCAGTTGGAAGCACATAGAGGGACGTACGGTCATTGATCATGATGCCAGCCCATACCATGACACTACATGTCGGATATCGGTTCCTTTCCTGTATGTTTGCTGGACAATCTGTAGTACCACTATCACGCCAGATCAGTTGTCGTCGACAATCAGACGATAGACTGTATCTACTCTGATCTGAGAAGAGGACAGCAGACCAGTCGTTATCAGTCCAATTGCGATGTTGATGGCACCATTGCAAACGGGCGGTACGGTGACGTCTGGACAATGGGATGCAGACAACAGAACAGCGGGCGTATAGTCCTCCTTCATGCAAACGTCTGGCGACAGTTTTTCCGGAGATCCGCTTGCCAGTAGCAGCCATAAACTGATTTGCTACCTCACTAGCTGTGCTGCGCTAGTGTCTTTTTGTTGATAGCACTATGTACCGATCTTCTGCAGGTGTCGTACTGCGAACACGACCTCCCCCGTGACGTTTGCTACACTCTCCATTTGTTTGAAATGATTTCCAAAGCCTTGAAACAACACTGTGGCTGACGTCGAACTCCCTAGCAACATCTGTTATTTTTCGCCCTTCTTTAATCTTGCCAATAATACGGCCACGCGTAAAATTATCTAGGTGATGTCGGGAAGACATACTGAAACTTTCAAGTTCGTGAATTGATTCTTTCCCTTTCAACTTTGCGTTTGAACAACAACGGTCAATAAGCGTCAAATCCTTTATATCTCTTATCAGCGCTATGACGTCACGAACAAGTTCGGCAATCCAAAATTTTGCATACGCACAACACGTCTTACTGTATCCCGCACTTATGCTAATTTCCACATATTCCTGCCTTCGATTTTATGGTTGCTATCGTTGCTATTGTCATCCGTCCTTAGCAATTGTCCGGCAGTGTACAATCTCCTGCACAGTAATTTAAGTACCAAGTTTCTTACGGTAACTCAATATACAATATAGCTGGTGCATTTCCTAGGCCATAACAGTGCAGACGCCAGAAGTTCGGAACTAGGTGGGCTATTTGTGGGGGCTAAGTGTCGTACGGGGTTGGGAACATATTTGGAAGTGATGGGCAGAAATTTTGCCAAAACATTTCGAACATGTAGATTTTTTCCGACCCTGATGGTGTTATCCCCAGCATTAAAACAAAGCATTTTCACGTACACACTGTAGGTAGTATTTATTCAATTTATGTAGTATGGTGACCATGCATACGAACCTCCATGGCTTTTAACAAGTAACTATTTCTTCGCAATGTTACCTTACTTACGCCATTTTCCTAGGCTTTCCAACCGTAGGTTGAAGAAGCGTATATGCTCCAGCTTTGTCTGTCTGTCGGCACGATAACTCGCGTAAAAATGGTTCGATTTCGATGAAATTTTAGTATGTGGTAGGGGACCACCTGGAGACAAACCCTATTGAAAATGGGCGAAGTGGGGTTAAAGGTCAGGACATAGCAGATGGATCCATTCAATTACCCTTGTGCGTCCTAACTTACGTAAAAATGCTTCCATTGCGACAAAACGTTAGTATGTTGTTCCGGAGGTACACTGAACCGGTTCTGTTTAGTATCATCAAAATGGGGTCAAAGTTCACGGCACAGGAGCGAGATTTATTCCACAGCCATTGTCCTCATAACTTGACTAAAAATGCTTCTATTGCGACAAAACTTTAGTATGTTGTTCCGGAGGGATACTGAACCAATTCTGTTTAATATCAGCGAAATGGCGTCAAAGGTCAGGACACAGGAGCGAGATTTATTCCACAGCCATAATCCTCATAACTTGAGTAATGATTTCTGGTACGTTGGAAAGCGTATCATAATCAATGCATTGCATACTTTTTAATTAATATTGCTAACTTTTTATAATTAATATTTGTCGCTGTCGTAAAGCTGTTTATGACTCTTACTTTGTAATCTGACAAGGAATATCGCATCTTTTTAAACTATAATTGCGAAGATGGTTGGTTTTCCCACCATTTTACAGAACAGACAACACTACATTTAACAAACAATTCATTTTATATTACAAAATTTCCGTGAATTCGAAAAAATTCATATGCTTTTATCTAAGTTCACTAAAATCTTAAATGACAGCGCTCTCTATCTGTCCTAACTGCTTAAATATACTTTGCGGTAGGGGGGGGCAATGCCCACTCTAACCTACGCGTAGCTCAGTGCCTGCGTCACAGTAACTAAAATTTCATGCCTTATGGGAGGGATGGGAGACACAGGGCCATATGCACCACGCAAAATAATTTTGTTTAGTATTGAAAAATAATAAGTATTATCGGTGACGTTATTTTGCTAGTGTCGCCATTCTGGTCTTCCTTAAATTGCCGTTAGTTACTTTTTTTATTTGGAATGGTCAGACGAGGTTACATATGCCTATTGACCTCGTCAATAGGCACTAGGTTAGTTAACTTTGCTAGTGTCGCCATTGTGGTCTTCCTTAAATTGCCGTTAGTTACTCTTTTTTTTTTTTTTGGAATGGTCAGACGAGGTCACATATGCTTATTGACCTCGTCAATAGGCAATAGGTTAGTTAACTTTGCTAGTGTCGCCATTCTGGTCTTAAATTGCAGTTAATTACTTTTTTTTTTTTTTTTTTTGGAATAGTCAGACGAGGTCACATATGCCTATTGACCTCGTTAATAGGCAATAGGTTAGTTAACTTTGCCAGTGTCGCCATTCTGGTCTTCCTTAAATTGCAGTTATAGTTACTTTTTTTTTTTTTTTTTGGAATGGTCAGACGAGGTCACATATGCCTATTGTTAATGCCTACAACACCCCCACCCACTCCCACCACCCCGTCGGCATTTCCCACCTGTATGCGATCAAAGAAACAAGAGAGCGAACTGGTGTTGTATATTGTAGTGGTGAGGGCGTCAAGTTAATGAATGGTGGGGGCTAGGAGCTGGGGCCTGGGGCCTCGGGGAATGAGTGGGTAAGCCTTTTATCTTGAGTACATACCACAGCAGGAAAACAAAAACGTAGAATGAACATTATTTTGTAATTAATAGTATTTGAGAAAAATAAAAATGCCTGTTCTCATGCACAGTTTTGCCATCACTTCAGGAAGGAATGATATCGTAGCTGCACTGATAAAACCAAGAATGTGAGAAATTTTGGATTGTTGACTTGACATCAAATAAAATTTTATTCACTGATGCATAATACAGATGCAACTTGGTGTAAATATTAGGTATAGTGCTTGAACAGTCTGCTGTAATTGCAAAAGGGATTTTTTGATCAAATTAAATTTATAAACAGCGATAATTCAACTACAAAATAAATTTTGCATTCGTGGTTCTGACATTGCTGCGACGATATGCACCCCCCCCCCCAATTAATTTCTGGGTACGCCACTGGATGGGGAATCTATGCCATTTTGAGTGAATCCAAATTTTGCAGCACAAATCCTTTTACTTTTATTAACATGTTTTTTGTTCGTCTGTTATTATTTTTTCTTTAATCTTAAAATGACCATATTGAAAATACCAAAGAGTAAAAGAAGATACAACGAAATAATACTCCCCGACTCACGGCCAATATTTAAGCATTAGTAAGTCGTAAGGACTATTTTGACACCTGCTACGCTCTTGTTTTCTTTCTATGGCTCCTGGAGAACTATAAATGGAATTGATTGAGCTCTCAGAAGATGACATTTTAAAATCCCTATTTAATACGCTAAGAAAGATCCAATTGAAATATGGAAAAATGCAATGGAATAGCCACGCCCTCGGCAACATTGCTTTTCAACCACTTATTGCTACGAATCAACATTCTCCTACCTAACCCAAATCAAGACGCCCTTAAGGTCACAAATTACGAATACCCATCTAGAGGATCAGATAAAAGTGCGGACCTCCGTGTTGCAACCAAATATTCAAAAGCTTTCCAAAAAAAAAAAAAAAAAAAAAAAAAAAAGGCAGTAGCAACAGAGTCATTAAAAGGTTAGTTAACTTTAGAATTAACATTTTTTTCTTCATTTTTGAAGTTAGTTGGTACGTAGTAAGATTTTTACAAAATAATGTACATTTTGAAGTATATCTAATTAAAGTTTCTTAAATGCAGCCTTTTTAGAATACAACTAACTTAATGCGGCCTTGTTAGATTACAACTAACTTAATGCGGCCTTGTTAGATTACAACTAACTTAATGCGGCCTTGTTAGATTACAACTAACTTAATGCGGCCTTGTTAGATTACAACTAACTTAATGCGGCCTTGTTAGATTTCAACTAACTTTAAAGCGGCCTTGTTAGATTACAACTAACTTACTGCGGCCTTGTTAGATTACAACTAACTTACTGCGGTATTGTTAGATTACAACTAACTTAATACGGCCTTGTTAGATTACAACTAACTTAATGCGGCCTTTTCATATTACAACTAACTTAATGCGGCCTTGTTAGATAACAACTTAATGCGGCCTTGGTAGATAACAACTAACGTAATGCGGGCTTGTTAGATTAAAACTTACTTAATGCGGCCTTGTTAGATTACAATTAACGTAATGCGGCCTTGTTAGATTAAAACTAACTTAATGCTGCCTTGTTAGATTACAACTAACGTAATGCGGCCTTGTTAGATTAAAACTAACTTAATGAGGCCTTGCAACATGAAAAGGTTCGCCACATCTGCCTTATGGTTTTCACAATATCCAATTTCGCAATAGAACTTGAAAATCAGCTCCTCCGACACCCGATTGAAATTTAATAGTTAATCAAATCCCAAGTAATCTCAGGAATCGCTCCTATTGCCAGAAATTTTCAATCATATGGGTATTTTTTTTTATTGGAGGTTTAACGACCACCGTGAGCAACTCAATAGCCTATAAGCAATCGCTCGTCCCTAATTCAGGGTCACTGGTTCCAGGGAAGGGAGAGAGCCAATGCCGTAAGGTGAAATATCCATGCCTCACGGGATTCAAACCCGGCTTTTTTCGGACCAATGATCAGAGGCCATCGTTTAGACCACTGCGCCACCGGGCGGCCATATGGGTATGGAAAAAGTGAGAACAGGATTTTTGAGTCAATATACGAAAGGAATTGAGGAATGGTTTCTGAAAATTTTAAATTTTCCTGGCGTACGAAAAATCCGTGTTTTTTTTTCTTCATTCCAGGGAAAAGGTTGTATTCCTTTCGTCAATTCACGAAAGGAATCACGGAAAATGGCTCATAAATTTCAGAAAAAATTTTACAGGGCACCTTTTTGATTTGGTCTCGTGTTATGAACTATAGGCACCGTCTGCTTTTATCAATTCCCTGAAAAGTTCCTTCCAAGCTTTAACCCTTTAATCGGCTGGAACGAATTAAATCGGGGCTAGTAAAAAAAATTTTAAGGTTCAACGAATACCATGAGCAACTCAATGGGCTATAAGCAGTCGCCCTACCCCTAAGTTAGGGTCACTGGTTCCAGGGAAGGGAGAGAGCCAGTACGAAAAGACAAACACAACATCCATGCCCTAACAGGATTCGAACCCGGACCCTTCTCGGACGAATGGTTATAAGCTAGGGCTTAGACCACTGCGCCACCGGGGCTGCCTAGCAAAATGTGCTGAAATCAGCTTGAACGAATGCATTCGCTGTCTGAGAATAGAACCAAACGTGCCTGGAACGAGTGAACCTGCGCACTAGAAAGCTTTTCTTTCCCTTTAGCTTTGTTATGACACTTTATCAAAGTACTATTTTAAGGAGGAGGGTGATCAGAACTGATCCATTCTGACAGATTACCTACAATACTAAAAGGTCTACAACAATGGCGACGAACCTAAGAAAGGAGAGAGATTTTTCAGCAACTTGTTTCTACCCAGCGGCATGATGTCCGTGTCAGGGGAACTAGCCCTTCCTTCCCTATCATATCTTTGGTCTTTTCTCTTAGCTTTGTCATTCAAAGTGATAATTTAAGGGGATGACTGACACTAATCCTTTCTGACTGATTACTTACCAAAAAGGCTATAACAATGGTGACGAACCTGAGAAAGATGTTTGAATCACTTGTTTCTACCCAGTGGCATGATGTCCGTGTCAGGGGGACTAGCCCTTCCCAATCATGTCCTTGTTCCCTTTAGCTTTGTTATTCAAAGTGGCCATATAGGGGAATGATTGACACTAATCCTTTCCGACTGATTACCTACCAAAAAAGCTATAACAATGGCGACGAACCTAAGAAAGGAGAGAGATGTTTGAGTCACTTGTTTCTGCCCAGTGGCATGATGTCCGTGCCAGAGGGACTAACCCTTCCCTATCATGCTTTGGGTCATTCCCCTTTGTTATTCAAAATGGTCATTTAGAGGGATGATTCACAGTAATCCTTTCTGACTGATTACCTGCTAAAAGGGTGATAACAATGGCGATGAACCTAAGAAAGGTGAGATATGTTTGAGTCACTTGTTTCTACCCAGTGGCATGATGTCTGTGTCAAGGGGAGTAGCCCTTTCCCATCATGCCTTGGGTCTTTCCTCCTTAGCTTTGTTATTCAAAGTGGTCATTTAAGGTGATGATTGACACTAATCCTTTTTGACTGATTACCTGCTAAAAGGGCTGTAACAATGGCGACGAACCTAAGAAAAGAAAGAGAAGCTTGAGCGCTTGTTTCTACCCAGTGGCATGATGACCGTGTCAGAAGGACTATTCCTTTCCCACCATGCCTTGAATCACAGAACAGAGAAAGACTATAAAGGAGTACAAATTTTGAAGATGACAATCCGATTTTTGGCGTAAATGTGACAAGGATGGTAAGTCAGATAATATCCGAAAACTTGAATTTTTTTTCATCGTCCTGGAGCGGGACTCGAACCTGCGTCTCCCAGAAAGCGCTCGGATATGCTATCCACTATATCTCACAGAACGACCAAGTTTCAAGTTTCCGATCAATTTGAATATAACCATCACATGATTCGCTAGTCAAAGCAACCAGCATTCATGTTTAGCGAATCTGGAGGTTAAGAATCCTATCCCGTGATTGCCCGGAGAAGCAGACTTACCATCCTTGTCACATTTACGCCAAAAATCGGATTGTCATCTTCGAAATTTGTATTATATGGCGTAATCCCGTATTTTTTTCATGATTTATCTGCTTCTCCGGGCAAACACGGGATAAGATTCTTAACCTCCAAATTCGCTAAACATGAATGCCGGTTGCTTCGACTAGCGAATCCTGTGATGGTTATACTCAAATTGATCGGAAACTTGAAACTTGGTCGTTCTGGGTGGTGTAGTGGTTAGCATACCTGGGCGCTTTCTGGGAGACGCAAATTCGAGTCCCGCTCCAGGACGATGAAAATATTTTCAAGTTTTCGGATATTATCTGACTTACCATCCTTGTCACATTTACGCCAAAAAATCGGATTGTCATCTTCAAAATTTGTATTATAAGGCGTAATCCCGTATTTCTTTCATGACTATAAAGGAGTGTTTATCGCTAGTGACAAGTTAATAATTGGCATTGCTGAGATACGAAGGAGAAAATAATTGTTCTTCTGCAGCCTTCATAAAACCCGGCCGCTATGTGAACGTTTCTATTTGGGGATCGCACAAAAGTTTGATCGCCATTTGGTTCAGGTACATTGGCCGCTTAAAGGGTTAAAGGATCGATGCAGGTGCTTTACACTGCAGGCAACATAGATAGAAGGATAGATAAATTACTTTGAGGCTTACGCTGGTATTTGGTCGATTCTTCCAAAGTCCTGTCTTCCTTGTTGCTTTGAGATCCACCTTGTTCGCATGGATGACTCCATCCATCATGTTGTTGTCCTAGCGACAATTGCTTCAAGCCATCTAAGCATGAGGACAGGTACTGGTCATCTCCATGTTGTGGCATATCCGCTCCGTATCGAAATGACGCAGGCGGCATTTCACCGTATGGTTGCACCTTCGGATAATCAACTCTTTTGCAAGTAATCGCTTTTCCATCACTGCTGATTGGAGGATATTTCATGGTACTATATTGTACCCGCTCTGTACTGGGCACGAGAGGCTGGCTCCAGTATAGATACTCCGGCTGTCGTTGCCCTCTACTGTGCTCACGAGTTTTAGAAAGCCCCATTCTATCGTATCTGTCCTCCGATCGGGATTTTAAGAGTGCAGCAAGTTCATATCTCTGCTTGTTCTCCTCATAAAGGGAAATGTCACAGGGTCGTTCTTTATGATAAAGTTCTTTGTACCAGGCATCTGCAGATCTTCTGTGTTCTGGAGCGACTTCAAGGGAATAAGGACTAAGCCTTCCTCCAACAACAGTTGGCTTCTGAGTCATAATTCTGTGAGTACCCCTGCCGTATGTCTCGCCGATAATGTCTGTCATCTCCGGCGCAAACCCTGCGTACCTGAAAAATGAAAAGGCTGTAGGCAGGAAATGTCTAAAAATTGTTTATACACCGATGTGCCGTTACATTATGACCACCTACCTAATGAGCTGTAGGACACCCTTAAGCCCACAAAACAGCGGCCACTCGGCGAGGCATCGATTCGATGAGGTGGCGATAGGTATCCTGGGGTATCTGGTACCATAATTTCAAAAGCAGGCCCTCCAGTTCCCGTACATTTCCAGGTGGTGGTAATTTAGCGCAAACCCACTTTTCCTAGTCGGACCACAAATGTTCAATTGGATTCAAGTCAGGTGAATTTGGAGGCTATGGCATTAACAGAAAGCCACGAGCATGTTCCTCGAACCACTCCTTGACGATTCTTGCAGTGTGACATGGCGCTTTGTAGTGGCCATCACCAGCAGAAAGCACAGTTGCCATGAATGGGTGAACTTGGTCCGCAACGATGTTCAGATACCTGACAGCTGTTAGGGATTGTGCTATTGGGACAATGAGGCCTAAAGTGTCCCAAGAAAACATCGCCGCCGGCCCATTTTCCCCAACAGTACATCCAGGTGCCATAGCCTCCGTTGGTAATCACCATGTTCGCGCTCGGCCGTCTACGTGATGCACCAGGAATCTTGATTCGTCTGACTAGGCCACTTCCTTCCACGGTCCCGTCTCGATGATCTTGGGCCCACTTCATGCATTGTTGGCGATGACGTGCAGTGAGCATAGGGACCCGGCTGGGTATTCGGTTATACAGGCCCATGCGCAGAAGGCTGCAATGAACTGTGTGCTGTGACACATTGCCCTGATCACCACTGTTGTAGCTGCGGGTGATTTGTCGCACTGTGGCCGCTCTAAACAATGCGCGACAGTCTCATCTCCCCCTCTGGCATCAATGAGCTGCGGACGACACACGGCTGGACATTTGCAGCGTTGTTTGGCCATCTGTGAACCACTTTTGATACGTACTCACTACAGCGGCACGTGAACAAAACACAGGCCGCGCCGTTTCCGAAATCGTAGTTCCGAAGCGTCGTGCCATCACAATTTGTCCTTTATCAAACTCCGATAAATGGCAGCTTTTCCCATTCTGACTCCGAACACTCTCCTAACAGAAAGCTTGTCCTCGGGTTGTATATATACTCCTCTGTTAACTTCACCTGCGTCACCGTTTGATCTCCAGGCGCGCTCATTTCTCTAGGGTGGGGGTGGGGTGGTCATAATGTAATTGCTCATCGGTGTATAATTCTAGTACACCGTATTATTATAGCTCTACTATCAAATCATGGAAAAGGGCACCCACACTCTGTTCAATATTTAAATGGCAGAATCATCAGAAAAATGTGTTCTAGACAAATTGAACTCAGCATAATCCATCTAAATTATTGATTTACTGAAACCATTTCTTATTAAACTTCAGATACAGTATATGAGGAGCTAATATTACACTGCTGGACAATTGCTAAGAACGAATTATAAACGGCTATATAGCGCATAAAAAAGTAAGTGTGCTTGGATGCCAAGCGAAATAAATAATGTCAGAATATTAGGACATTACAAGAAAGACAATTTATTGTGCTCTGAAATCCAGAAGGCTTTGGAACGTGTTCAAGGGACAAACAGGCCATTTTGTGCAGAATACGTAAACGTGAAAAAATGCAATTACCGTCCGCAGGCGTTCCGGCGTAAGATGTCAATAAGGGATATGGCCACCATGGAGGGCGATGCAAGATTCCACACGTCGTGTCATGCTCTGCACAACATTATCAAGCAGTTGTTGGGGTAATTTATCCCATTCCTCTGTCACTGCACGGATGAGGGTGTCCTTGTTTATTGGAGGGCATTGGCGACCAGCAAGACTCCTCCCCAAAGCATCCCACACATTTTCAATGGGATTCAGATCTGGAGAACGTGCTGGCCATACGTGGCGTTGAATATCCTCGCTCTCAAGACACTATTGGACAGCGACTATTCGATGACATGTTGCGTTGTCGTCCATGAAAATGAATCTAGCACCGACAGCACCACGGAACATGCGAACATGAGGTAGCAGAACATCATTAATGTATCGTTGGCCAGTCATAGTCCCAGTTGGAAGCACATAGAGGGGCGTACGGCCATTGATCATGATGGCAACCCATGCCATGACACTACATGTCGGATATCGGTCCCTTTCCTGTATGTTTGCTGGACAATATGCAGTACCACTATCACGCCAGATCAGTTCTCGTCGACAATCAGACGATAGACTGTATCTACTCTCATCTGAGAAGAGGACAGCAGTCCAGTCGTTATCAGTCCAATTGCGATATTGATGGCACCATTGCAAACGGGCGGTACGGTGACGTCTGGACAATGGGATGCACACAACAGGACGGCGGGCGTATAGTCCTCCTTCATGCAAACGTCTGGCGACAGTTTTTCGGGAGATCCGCTTGCCAGTAGCAGCCATAAACTGATTTGCTATCTCACTAGCTGTGCTGCGCCGGTGTCTTTTTGTTGATAGCACTATGTACCGATCTTCTGCAGGTGTCGTACTGCGAACACGACCTCCCCCGTGACGTTTGCTACACTCTCCACTTGTTTGAAATGATTTCCAAAGCCTTAAAACAACACTGTGGCTGACGTCGAACTCCCTGGCAACATCTGTCATTTTTCGCCCTTCTTCAATCTTGCCAATAATACGGCCACGCGTAAAATCATCTAGGTGATGTCGGGAAGACATACTGAAAATTGCAAGATCGTCAATTGATTCTTTCCCTTTCAACTTTGCGTTTGAACAACAACGGTCAATACGCGTCAAATCCTTTATATCTCTTATCAGCGCTACGGCGTCACGAACAAGTTCGGCAATCCAAAATTTGCATACGCACAACACGTCTTACTGTATCCCGCACTTATGCTAATTTCCACATTTTACTGCCTTCCATTTTATGGTTGCTATCGTTGCTATTGTCATCCGTCCTTAGCAATTGTCCGGCAGTGTATAAGGGAAATCGCTCCTTTTTTGCGTGAGGGGATAGAATTTCTTTCTAGCAAAACTTTACAAATTTTATAAAGTTTGCCTTTCGTTGTGTTCGTTTGGAAAACTTTTAGGCATGAAATTTTACATGTACAGGTTGGTCTAAAAGTTTTGCCCTGTTCTCAGAAAATTAATAAAAAAAAAAATAACTACATCATTTATAGGAAAAAACATTTGCAGCGTTTGAAAATTAAACTTCTGTAGTTTTTTTTTGTCCATCATTGCGTGTAGATGGCGCTAGTTGTTCTTCCTGTTCATAGCTACAAGCTACAATTGGAAATGCACAGGAAAAAGCGATTTGTGTGGCACTGTATTATTTTGGAACAAAATCAGTAATTCAAGAGCAAGGAAATTTTCTAACACCTTTAGGGGGGGGGGATCCTCTTTATGCTAAAAGAATTATGCATAGGAAATAAACATCTTTAGAAACTGGGAGTGTGTTAGGTAAACCAAAATACAGACGTCGCAGTTTTTTGACGTTCGCATCGAGCACGGGAAGCATTTTCTTGGTGCCCAAGGAAAAGAACCCGACAAGCTGCTGCACAAATGGAATTTTTATGTACAAAAATGATGCAAAATTAAATACAAGACTATGGTTATATGCATACCAGCGTCGTTCAAAAAGTAGCGAGACTAACTTTAGATAGTGTAATGCAGTAAACATACCCACACTTACATACGTTCGAAGTATTCTCCCTCTACCTGAATGCACCGGTCCCACCTTTCTGTCCACTTCTGGAAGGTGTGTTCGAAGGCCTTCCTCGACATCTGGTTCAGGATACTCATCACAGCATTGTTCAGTTCAGTATTTGAGGCAAACTGACGTCCACAAAGTTGTTTTTTCACTTCAGGAAATAGGTGGAAGTCACACGGGACCAGATCCGGTTAATACGGTGGTATGCCAAACTTTAGATGCCTAGATCTTGGATAACCTGCTGGGTAAGCAAAGAACGATGTGCAGGGGCATTATCTTGATGCAAAATCCAACCAGTTTGTGCATATTTTGGAGGTTTTGGTGGGAACATTTTCTTAATAGGATCTTTGAGAACTTCTGGTAACAGGTTTCCCTTGTAGAACAGCATAGTCATACCAATTCCCTTTTTATCGAAGAAAACCAGGTGCATGGCCTTCTCTGCACTTGCTTGAACCTTTGCCTTCTGGGATCGGGGACTTTGTGGGCGTTTTCACTGGGTGCTCAGTTGTTTTGTTTCTGTATTGAAATGGAGAAAAAATGTTTCATCACATGTAACGACTCGATCCAAAAAGTGCAGCTCACGTCGTAGCCGGCACTTCCATTGGCGATAAGTTTTAACACGATTTGCTTTGTGTCCATTCATGAGCAAGTGGGGAATATGGAGATTTGTCAAAGACAGAAGAATATGGAGATTTGTCAAAGACAGAAGAATATGGAGATTTGTCAAAGACAGAAGAATATGGAGATTTGTCACGAAGAACAACGGTGAATGACTTAAAGGGCCTAAAGGAACGGATCACGAACGTAACTGCTGCTGTTTATGTTGGTTTATTTCATTGAATATGGCAAGAAATTAGAGAAGAGACTGGACATCATGCGTGCAACTAAGAGGCCACATACAATTAATTATATTACTTTATGCCGTAGAAATGTCAAATGCTTACCTTTCAAACGCAGCAAATCTTATATCAGTAAGCAATGAAATTATATTTTTTATAATTTTTTAAAAAGAGGGTAAGACTTTTGGTCCTTAAATTTAAATTCAGCTGGTTGTTGAGAGAGAGAGAGAGAGAGAGAGAAAGAGAGAGAGAGAGAGAAAGAGAGAGAGAGAGAGAGAGAGAGAGAGAAAGAGAAAAAGACAGAAAGAGAGAAAAAGACAGAGAGAAAGAGAAAAAGACAGAAAGAGAGAAAAAGACAGAGAATGAGAGACAGACAGACAGAGAGAGAAATATGAAATATATAAATGCGCTCCATTTCTTTGTCATCCTAAAGAAATTATAATATTTGCATCTCTCTCTCTCTCTCCCTCTCAGATGTTTGACATATTTACATATAACTTGCTTTGTTTCCTGGTTCTCGTAAATGAAAATAAGTTAGTTAGGAAATGGGATGGCAAAGTTCTACAGCGCATTTCTAAACAGTGTTGACCTATTGTTCTGGCAGAACTATTTAACAAATTGCTTAAGAAGGAACTTAAGGATCTACACAGTGCTACCATTAAGTAATGAGACTGGTTTAAAAAAATAGAAAAACAAGGAAAGTTAGGTGAATACATTTTATTCGAAGTACATTCCTCCTGCATTAATAAAAAAGTGGTACGGTCAGCCAACGAAAGAAAGGACTTGCAGAGGTCATATTTTTTGGTATGGAGTGAAAAGCTCATGCCACAGTTTTTTTATGTCTTCAATGTCTTGAACAAAATTATCTTTTAAAGGCAGCTTTACTTTAGGGAATAGAAAGTAGTCACACGGTGACAAATCTGGAGAATAGGGAGATGATTGATAATACACACTTGTTTACGTGCCAGAAATTACTGTATATTGACTGCTATGCGTGCGGGTGCATTACTTGTAACGTGAAGAAGAAAACATTGCCCGTTTTTGTATTCAGGCCTGACACGAACCATTCTCTTTCACGATCGCTCCAAAATGGACGTCCAAGCATTGCCAGTGGCAGTTGTACCTTCAGGAATGAACTGGTGATGCAGATGTTTCTTGCTGTCGTAAAAGTACACAAGCATTGTTTTGTTTTTGGGCTTCTGTAACCTGACCTTTCCGTTAGGGACTGTGATGATTTCCACTGAGCACTCTGACGCTTCGTTTTAGGATCACAACAAATTCACCCTGTCTCGTCACCTACCACAATGATTTGGAGACAATTTTGCATTGTTTGTTCACTCTCCACGATGTTTCTGCTGCTCTACTCGTACATGTCGTCTGACAAAGCATACCGAACAACACGAGCAAAAACTTTTGACGTAGGTCCATGTCTAACTTCGCGGAGAGTAAGGGGCGACTTACGGCCAACCGCCTGTGACAAAAATAGGTCCCAATTAAAAGCATTATTGCGTTAAAAATACGTACCGCACACTAATCGTGTTAGCATATTCGTAAACAGCATGGTCCAATTCACATGCTGCGCAATACATCGTGAGCGCGACGATCCTCTCGCTCCCGGGTGTACCTCCGCATTTGACTCAGTCTATCTCGGCAGCCGTGAGAGCAACACTACTGTGCGTGGTATCGTTTTAAAGCTCTCGACGAGATCTATTCAAATATACCAATAATATTCCGGAGTGGTTTGAAAAATTCACCTGTCAAGAACCCAATCGAACATTTGTAGTTCGACTGGGAAAAGCGGGTTCGCGCCAAATCACCAACACCCCGAAATGTACGGGAACTGGAGGACCTGCTGTTGACAATAGGGTACCAGATACCCCAGGATACCTATCGCAACTTCATCGAAATGTACGGGAACTGGATGACTTGCTCTTCACAATAGAGTACCAGATACCACAGGATACCTATCGCCACTTCATCGAAATGTACGGGAACTGGAGGACCTGCTGTTGACAATAGGGTACCAGATACCCCAGGATACCTATCGCCACTTCATCGAAATGTACGGGAACTGGAGGACCTGCTGTTGACAATAGGGTACCAGATACCCCAGGATACCTATCGCCACTTCATCGAAATGTACGGGAACTGGAGGACCTGCTGTTGATAATAGGGTACGAGATACCCCAGGATACCTATCGCCACTTCATCGAAATGTACGGGAACTGGAGGACCTGCTGTTGACAATAGGGTACCAGATACCCCAGGATACCTATCGCCACTTCATCGAAATGTACGGGAACTGGAGGACCTGCTGTTGATAATAGGGTACGAGATACCCCAGGATACCTATCGCCACTTCATCGAAATGTGCGGGATCTGGAGGACCTGCTGTTGACAATAGGGTACCAGATACCTTAGGATAGCTATCGCCACTTCATTGAATCTATGCCTCGCCGAGCAGCCGCTGTTTTGCGGGCTAAAGAGAGTCCTACAGCTTATTAGATAGGTGGTCATAATGTAATGGCTCATTGATGTAGATCCTATACTTCAAAGCCTGCGAGGTCTCAGCCGTATAACACGTACAATAACCGTACGAAAACGATGGCACTCTGCCAAGGACCTCTCACACAAGTAAGATTTGATGCTGTGGGACTGCCAACTGTAGTAACGATATTAGAAAACAGAATATTCATAGCCCAGCAAATGTGACTGGTAAGTATTCCTTTCTTTCATAGGTACAATAATGTAGACTGTCCTGTTACGCATTCATTTAATCGCAATATGCATTCTTACGATATGATTACCACAATGCCGAATGAAATGTTCTTTTGTTTCTTTAGTGCAGCTTTCTTTCATAATTTCTCTGCTTATACTCAAAATAAAATTCATATCTACCCTGTTGCGTCAGCGAACATGTTTTAAATAACTGAGTAAAATATTTATCAGGCCATATTGCTCTCGATGATCAATATGCCTGTACCAAACGGAGTTATTAAACTGTGATATGACACAGATAAAAATTGAGACGCACCCAGGGCAAACGAAAAGATCTTACCCTGGAATGAAGTACGGTGCACGTGGGAAATGCTTTGGGTAAGGGGTATCGTATACCGACATGTCTTATTCTCACAATATCCAACGAAATGGCAACGAAGCAGCAAAATTTACTCCCTCACAGTACGAAGCCTTTATATTAAGTGAAATATGACGTTGGTGTAATCGCAGGAAACAGTATGATTTGTTGCCGTGGCAATAATGGAATCTGTTAACCAATCCGTCTCTTACATCTGAATTTCACTGTTTCGTCATCCGTGTTGCAAATGTTGCGTCATTTCATTTGCCAGTCAGGCTTCTACTCGAACACTGGACCATCTGGCACAACTAGTCAGAAATGGACGCCTCTTACCGCTCGTAATCTTGTAACGTACCAGGAGATGTGACGTACCTGCCAGAAGGACGCACACGACATAAAGGCAGATAGGAATCAGAATAAAATGTCTGCGTAGCTCAGTTGGTAGAGCAACTTATTCCGGAATAAGCGGACTCGGGTTCGAATCCGGGCGTAGACCAAAAATGACGGAGAAATTTACTTCGTTATAATGGCGCCCGAACTATCCGGAGGACCCGGCCGTTCAAAATCTCGCAAGGGTGTGATGTTATTTCCACACCGCGAGATAGGAAAAATAAGAGCAGCACTTCAAAAAAAAAAAAAAATAAGGGGGAGATGATGTGACGTACCAGGAGATGTGACGTACCTGCCAGAAGGACGCACACGACATAAAGGCAGATAGGAATCAGAATAAAAAGTCCGCGTAGCTCAATTGGTAGAGCAACTTATTCCGGAATGAGGGAACCCGGGTTCGAATCCTGGCGCGGATAAAAATGACGGAGAAATTTACTTCGTTATAATGACGCCCGAACTATCCGGATGACCCGATCGTTCAAAATCTCGCATTGGTGTGATGTTATTTCCACACAGCGAGATGGGAAAAATAAGAGAATCCCTTCTCCAGCACTTCAGAAAAAAAAAAATATATGGGGGAGATGATGTAACGTACCAGGAGATGTGACGTACCTGCCAGAAGGACGCACACGACATAAAGGCAGATAGGAATCAGAATAAAAAGTCCGCGTAGCTCAATTGGTAGAGCAACTTATTCCGTAATGAGGGCACCCGGGTTCGAATCCTGGCGCGGATAAATTTACTTCGTTATAATGGCGCCCGAACTATCCGGATGACCCGATCGTTCAAAATCTCGCATTATTGTGATGTTCTTTCCACACCGCGAGATAGGAAAAATAAGAGAATCCCTTCTCCAGCACTTCAGAAAAAAAAAAAAAATATGGGGGAGATGATGTAACGTACCTGCCAGAAGGACGCACACGACATAAAGGCAGATAGGAATCAGAATAAAATGTCTGCGTAGCTCAGTTGGTAGAGCGACTTGTTCCGGAATAAGCGGCCTCGGGTTCGAATCCCGGCGTAGACCAAAAATGACGGAGAAATTTACTTCGTTATAATCTGTGGAAAGGCGGACAGTTTCTTCGTTCTGTCTTGCTCATGGCTCTCTGCGATGAACATACAGATTGCTGATAGATATAAATGGAACTGTAATAAAAAAAAACTTTCGAATGTGTCACTCCGAAAGAGGTCGTTATAAATGAATGAAATTGTGACCTTGGTGGTCATTACAACCGAAACCAGTTCACCTTAAGCTGTTTTTTTTGGATAGTTCTTTTTGCTTCCTATCCAATATCTCCGCCAAAAATCAAACAAAAAAGCGAATGATCGTCAGGTTTTGTGCAAAGTTGGCGAGAAGTCGTATCGAAATGCACTAAGTGTTACGAAATCTTTATGGGGAGCAGTCTCTGTCATCAGCACAAATATACGGTCGAGTCACATTATTGTGACCACCAGCTAATACACTGCCGGACAATTGCTAAGGACGGATGACAATAGCAACCATAAAATGGAAGGCAGGAAAATGTGGAAATTAGCACAAGCGCGGGATACAGTAAGACGTGTTGTGCGTTTGCAAATTTTGGATTGCCGAACTTGTTCGTGACGTCATAGCGCTGATAAGAGATATAAAGGATTTGACGCGTATTGACCGTTGTTGTTCAAACGCAAAGTTGAAAGGGAAAGAATCAATTGACGACCTTGCAATTTTCAGTATGTCTTCCCGACATCACCTAGATGATTTTACGCGTGGCCGTATTATTGGCAAGATTGAAGAAGGGCGAAAAATAACAGATGTTGCCAGGGAGTTCGACGTCAGCCACAGTGTTATTTCAAGGCTTTGGAAATCATTTCAAACAAATGGAGAGTGTAGCAAACGTCACGGGGGAGGTCGTGTTCGCAGTACGACACCTGCAGAAGATCGGTATATAGTGCTATCAACAAAAAGACACAGGCGCAGCACAGCTAGTGAGGTAGCAAATCAGTTTATGGCTGCTACTGGCAAGCGGATCTCCCGAAAAACTGTCGTCAGACGTTTGCATGAAGGAGGACTATACGCCCGCCGTCCTGTTGTGTGCATCCCATTGTCCAGACGTCACCGTACCGCCCGTTTGCAATGGTGCCATTAACATCGCAATTGGACTGATAACGACTGGTCTGCTGTCCTCTGCTCAGATGAGAGTAGATACAGTCTATCGTCTGATTGTCGACGAGAACTGATCTGGCGTGATAGTGGTACTGCATATTGTCCAGCAAACATACAGGAAAGGGACCGATATCCGACATGTAGTGTCATGGTATGGGCTGGCATCGTGATCAATGGCCGTACGTCCCTCTATGTGCTTCCAACTGGGACTATGACTGGCCAACGATACATTAATGATGTTCTGCCACCTCATGTTCGCATGTTCCGTGGTGCTGTCGGTGATAGATTCATTTTCATGGACGACAACGCAACATGTCATCAAACAGTCGCTGTCCAGGAGATTCTTGAGAGCGAGGATATTCAACGCCTCGTATGGCCAGCACGTTCTCCAGATCTGAATTCCATTGAAAATGTGTGGGATGCTTTGGGGAGAAGTCTTGCTGGTCGCCAATGCCCTCCAATAAACAAGGACACCCTCATCCGTGCACTGACAGAAGAATGGGATAAATTACCCCAACAGCTGCTTCATAATGTTGTGCAAAGCATGACACGACGTGTGGAATCTTGCATCGCCCTCCATGGTGGCCATATCCCGTATTGACATCTTACGCCGGAAAGCCTGCGGACGGTTATTGCATTTTTTTCACGTTTACGTATTCTGCACAAAATGGCCTGTTTGTCCCTTGAACACGTTCCAAAGCCTTCTGGATTTCAGAGCACAATAAATTGTCTTTCTTGTAATGTCCTGGCATTATGACATTATTTTATTTCACTTGGCATCCAACCACACTTACTTTTTAGGCGCTATATAGCCGTTTATGATCCGTCCTTAGCAATTGTCCAGCAGTGTATATCCAGAGTAACAGCCGTCTGCAGCTAGACTGGCTTGGAGTGACTCAGTAAGGTGCTGGAAGGTGTTCAGTTCACAGATATGTGGAGCCATTGGATTTAAGTCTTGGGAATTAGGGAGCCAGTGAAGTGCTTTGAAGTCTTCATCGTGCTCTTCCAACCACTCTCGGACACTTCTAGCTGCGTGACACGTCACAGTGTCGTGCTGCAAGATCTCATCCGCCCCAGAGAAGAAAATCAGCATGCATGGGTTGTACGTGGTCTGCAAGGATGGATTCATAACGAATTCGGTCCACAGGTATGAGTGGAATCAGAGAATGCCACGAAAATATTCCCAGACCATAACGCTGCCCCCACCAGCTTGTGTTCTTGCAGCAATGGTTGAAGAGTGTTTGTTCTCCGATGTTTCCCGCCGTATACGCAAACGTCCATCCGTTCGATGAAGCAGAAAACGCGACTCTTCGGAGAAGGCAATCCTTTGCCAATCAGCGGAGGTCCAATTCCGATATTGCAGTGCAAATGTAAGTCTTTTCTGCCGATGCACCTTCGTTAGTATAGGTGCAGTGACAATCTGTCTGCATCGGAGCCCCATACGCAGCAGGGTTCGCTGAACTGTCGTTTTAGACACACATCCGGTAGCACCCTGGTTCATTCGGCGAGTTGCTCCACGGTAGCGTATCGATCGGCTCGCACACACCTTCGCAGCTGACGTTTACCGCTCACATCAATGGCACGTGGTGCTCCGCAGTTTCCACAACGCTTATTCGCAATGATACCATTTCTCCAATCACGATACACTCTTAACCACAGCAGCACATGAACAGTTCACAAACTACGACCCCTGGCCCGAAAACCATGCCTTTTTGCAAATCTGATAAATCGCTCCTTTTATCCATGACAGCAACGAATGATAAATTTTCAGAATGCCTACAGCACACCTTATATACCCTCGAAGCCAGCTCACTACACGTGCTGTTGACGTTCAAAGTAGGAGGTGGTCACAATAATGTGACTCGACTGTGTATTTCAGTAGTTTAAGCGATTTAAAGACGGAAGAGATGAAATAAATTATCAACGTTTCTTTACAATTAAATGTTTATTGAACAGCACAACTGATTATACACCAAGTCACGGTGCACCAAGTATAAGATTGAAGTGGTAATCCGTTTAATTGACGCAAGAAGCAACATACAATTTGCCGAGCTTTCGCACATCTACGAATGGTCAAGGCAGAAAGAGTAAACAAACTGAAAATGAGAACCATTACAATCTAAATATGAGAATAGTTACACGAGACATAAAGAATGATTAAATACCAGACGCGTCGTGTTCTGAATGTGAAGCCACGATATGTGTTAGTTTGGGACATGCCGGTTTTCAGGGGGAGAATCATTCAGGCATTGAATCCAGATTTTTGGTAACTCCAGGAAAACGCTATCATGTCCCAAACTAACACAACTCTTGGCTTCACATTCAGAACACGACGCGCCACGTATTTAATCATTCTTTTTGTTTCGTGTAACCATTCTCATATTAAAATTGTAATCGTTCTCATTTTCAATTTGTTTACACTTTTAGCCTTGATAAACCCATCCGTAGATGTGCGAAAGCTCGGCAAATTGTATTTTGTTTCTTTTTTTTTTTTTTTGGAGGTTTAACGACCACCGTGAGCAACTCAATGGGCTATAAGCAGTCGCCCGTCCCTAATTTAGGGTCACTGGTTTCAGGGAAGGGAGAGAGAGCCAGTGCCGTAAGACAAACACAACATCCATGCCTCACCAGGATTCGAACCCGGACCCCGTTCGGACGAATGATCAGAAGCCATCGCTTAGACCACTGCGCCACCTTACGCCAATTAAACAGATTACCACTTCGATGATTTAACATCGACTATAGTTTCGTACAGCGTTTGGCTAGGCATCATCAGGACAAAGGAGCGTAAACATTCACATCCAAGGACATCATTGCCGCCCCGGTGGCGCAGTGGTCTAAGCGCTGGCATATGATCATTCGTCCGTGAAGGGTCCGGGTTCGAATCCCAGTGAGGCATGGATGTTGTGTTTGTATTACGGCACTGGCTCTCTCTCTTCCCTGGAACCAGTGACCCTAAATTAGGGACGGGTGATTGCTTATAGCCCATTGAGTTGCTCACGGTGGTCGTTAAACCCTCAATCAAAAAAAAAAAAAAAAAAGACATCATTGTACATCATCAGAGTTTTGACGGTCACGGATTTTGGGGAGTTGTTTTCACGTGCTTGAAAGAAAAAGAGTAGACATCATGTCGTTGACAAGCCGTGAAGAGTTGCAGCACATGTAGAAAGCTTCTAATCTATTAAGCTTGATAGTCGAATCAGGTTTATCAATAAGCATAGCGTTTTCAAACAAAAATTTAGTTATTTTCGTGAAAATATTGGGCTATGGACAACACCTTCAGTTCACGGTTCCATACGTAAGTCTTGCATTCCTTCACACCGAAACTAAAAGCCCTGCCGGTCTGTCCTATACATGAAAGGCCACATTGACAAGGTATCAGATAAATTCCCCGGGAATTTATGTCTTCGACACAGTCTTTTGATCCGTAAAAAATCGCCTTGTTCATGGGTTTGAAAATAATTTTGAAATTAAAACTTTTGATACTTTTCGAAATTCAGGAACAAAACTGAGGAGCAAACGAGACAACCTAGGTTTTTCGTACTTTGAGGTCTATAAGCGTGATCGAGCAGACATGCTTTGATTTCATAAATTTATCTTTGTCTATAACGGAAAGGCTATATCTTCTGTGTCCTGCAATTCGTTTAAGAAAATCAAGCTCTTTCTGTAAGGAATCCTCAGTTGAGCATATACGTATTGCACGATATACACTATATTGACAAAAGTAACCGGACACCTAGAAGAGAAACAAGATAGCATTTATTGACATACATTAGTACGGTGTCCGTCCACCTGTGGCCTTAATGCATGCACTGACCCTTCGAGAATGCTTTCGACAAGGTTTTGGAACACAGCGATAGGTATGCGCTTCCATTCAGTACATAATGCTGCCGCTAACTGTTGCTTAGTAGTAGGCCTTGGTTCCAAACTTCTTATACGGCGCTCTAATTTATCCCATAGGTGTATGCGATTTAGATCAGGGCTCTGTGCTGGCCAGTCCACACACGATACGGAATTATCGTCAAACCACGCCGTAACAGTCCTTGCTTTATGGCTCGGTTCATTATCTTGCAGGTCTCGGTTCCATAGTATTGTCATAGCGTTGGTAGAGCATAGTTGTCCAGAATATCGAGGTAGACTTGCTGGTTAACAGGTTTGTCCACGATAACCAATGGGCCGGGACCATACCACGAAAAACACATCCACACGAGTACACTGCCAGCTCCAAACTTGACAGTAGGAACAGTAAACTGTGGTAAATAGCCTTCCCCGGGCTGCAGCTGCACCGACACACGGCCATCAGACTGATGGATAGTGTATCTGGATTCATCAGTCCGTAGAATCCGTTTCCATCGACCTACGGTCCACGATAAATGTTCTTTACACCGTGATAAACGACAAGTAGCATTCCGAGTAGAGATGAAAGGCTTATGAGCAGCCGCATGACCACGGTAACCTATGGAATGAAGTTCTCTGCGAATGGTAAGTGTACATACCGAGGTTCCAGCATTTCTACTCACCTGTACACTGAGGTCTTGTGCAGTAGTACTCCGTTGATAAGCTGTAACGACTCTTCTGAGGTTTCGACGTCCTTTATCACTGATTTTCTTTGGTCTGCCGGTATGTTTTGCTGCTTCAGGCACGCCATGTGTTTTCCACTTATTCAGTACATCGAAAACAGTTGACTTGGGTATGTTTAAACGCCTCTCGGTTTCTCTTATGGACAACCCACTAATATGACACCCAACAATTTTTCCTTTCTCAAAGTCAGTTCTCTCCCGCCGCGACATTTTTTTTATTGGAGGTTTAACGACCACCGTGAGCAACTCAATGAACTATGAGCAGTCGCTCGTCCCTAATTTTGAGTCACTGGTTCCAGGGAAGGGAGAGAGCCAATGCCGTAAGACAAACACATCATCCATGCCTTACCGGGATTCGAACCCGGACCCCTTACGGACGAATGAGCATAGGCCATCGCTTAAACCATTGCGCCACCGGGGCGGCCCGCGACATTTTCACTCAACTTTACAGTGCAATATGATCGTGGTCAGCAGCAGTTTTGTATTTATACCGTTTGCACCTGCAGCGCAAACCTGCAGCGCTTTTGAAGGGGTGTCCGATGACTTTTGTCAATATACACTATCTACCAACAAGTAATTGGACACCCTTGCAATCAACGATATCTGCGGTCCTGATACACGTCACGGCCGCCGCCGTTAAATATCGTGTGGGAAACAACAATGCAACCAATCGCATGCATTATGCCACGCAGTTCGGAGCTCTCTGATTTCGAGAAAGGTGTAACCGTCGGGTATCACAGAAATGGCCGGTCCATACGTGACATATCCAGCGACCCAAAATCGACAGTGGCCTACGTGATTGGCAAGTGGAAGATGAGAGGTGAATGTTGGAATGTGCCCCGACCCGGCAGACCCACAAAACTAGGAGTTAGAGACCGACGGGTGCTGGCCAGAGAAATTCGGAAGAACCGCACCAAATCGATGGCCCACATCCGCGGGGAGTTTCAACAGGCATCCGGGAGTGTTCTTTCGATGAATACCATCCGTAAGGAAGCCCATCTGCTCGATTATCATGGTCGAGTCTAATAGCGCTGCTCGGCTAACGTGGGGCAAAGAACGTCGACAGTGGACCGTTGAACAGTGGAAACAGGTTCTCTGGAGCGACGAATCAAGGTTCACCCTCTACCGTTTGGATGGCAGGGTCTGGGTTTGGCGTCTGCCTGGAGAACGCCTCCTGTCGGAATGTATTGTGCCAACTGTGAAGTTCGGCGGCGATGGAATTATGCTATGGCTGTGTTTCTCCTGGTATGGCACGGGACCCTTGGTCGCAATTCCTGGTGACTCAACGCCGAGATCTACTACACCATTTTGGATGACCATGCGCTTCCTACGTTGTGGCAGTTTTACGGGGTGGACCCATGTTACTTTCAGGATGACAATGCCACCTGTCATGTTGCGAGGTCCACCATGGCTTGGTATGGTGACAATGGGGTTAATCGAGTGGACTGGCCTGCGCAGAGCCCGGACCTTAACCCTATCGAGCACCTCTGGGACGAGTTGGAGCGTCGACTTAAGGGGTGCCCCCACCGTTCGAAATCGGTGAAGGAACTGACCTGTCTTCTCCAAGCAGTGGAAAAAAATACCGCTAGCCGTCGTACAACGCCTGGTTGAGAGTATGCCCCGGAGGGTCGCAGCTGTAATCGCCGCTCGTGGAGGTTCTTTTTTTATTGGAGGTTTAACGACCACCGTGAGCAACTCAATGGGCTATAAGCAGTCGCCCGTCCCTAATTTAGGGTCACTGGTTCCAGGGAAGGGAGAGAGCCAGTGCCGTAAAACAAACACAACATCCATGCCTCACCGCGATTCGAACCCAGACCCCTTACGGACGAATGATTTTTTTTGGAGGTTTAACGACCACCTTGAGCAACTCAATGGGCTATAAGCAGTCGCCCGTCCCTAATGTACGGCCACTGGTTCCAGAGAAGGGAGAGAGCCAATGCCGTAAGACAAACACATTCCCGACTCACCGGGATTCAAACCCGGACCCCGTTCGGACGAATGATCAGAGTCCATCGCTTAGACCACTGCGCCACCAAGGCGGCAATGAATAATCAGAGGCCATAACTTAGACCACTGCGCCACCAGGGGAGCGGCCGTGGAGGGTTTTTTTTGATTGGAGGCTTAACGACCACCGTGAGCAACTCAATGGGCTATAAGCAGTCGCCCGTCCCTAATTTAGGGTCACTGGTTCCAGGGAAGGGAGAGAGCCAGTGCCGTAAAACAAACACAACATCCATGCCTCACCGCGATTCGAACCCAGACCCCTTACGGACGAATGATCAGAGGCAGCGCCTTAGACCACTGCGCCACCGGGGCGGCACCGTGGAGGTTCCACCAACTATTGAAGGGGAATAAATTTCGTTTTCCAATTACTTGTCATTCGTCCGTAAGGGGTCTGGGTTCGAATCCCGGTGAGGCATGGATGTTGTGTTTGTCTTACGGCACTGGCTCTCTCCCTTCCCTGGAACCAGTGACCCTAAATTAGGGACGGGCGACTGCTTATAGCCCATTGAGTTGCTCACGGTGGTCGTTAAACCTCCAATAAAAAAAAAAAAAAAAAATTACTTGTTGGTAGATAGTGTAGTGTATATAAGGCTTTCACCAATGAAACAAACCCATCCCCACCCCCACCCCCTTAAGAATTTTTTGGCTATGCCACTGGTCATGTCCTGTTTTACACCACCACGTTTTCGGTCGAAATCATATTGGACCAAAAGTTTCAATGAGAATGCAATTATATATATTTTAACGTGTTTATTTATTAAATGTTTGTGCTGTAAATAGGTTTTGCTTCATCATTTAGTCTTATCTACTCAGATGTCACAATGGATAAAAATATCTAATATATTAGTTCATTGGTATGTTACATTTAAACCATGCATCCAAATTAAAATTTCATTTCTTCCATTTTTGAAAAAACAGAATGAGCAGTATAACTGGAATTAAACCATTTACTCAGAAAAATATACTTCATCCTATTTCAACGTGAAGAACTTTAAATTATTTTTCACATCTCCTGGGTTCTTTTGTTTTTACAGTTTTACAGAAATTTCTGGCCTCTAGAATTTTATCAAGACCTGTTCCCAATGTATCTAGACACTATGTCCAAAGTCTGGTTTACACAGGAAGAATTTAAACATTGTTGCCAGGTTCCTCTTGCTGTAGCCAGTTATTAAATTAAGATCTTTTCTTTATGTGTCTTGTAAGTCTATTATTTTTGAATTAAGTTGTTGAAAATCTGATTTAAATGCTTTGAAGGTTCACTGATGGATGGAACTGGGTTTTTTTTAATGCAAAAACTTCCTTTAATCAGTTAACCTCTTGTTCTTATAAGGTTCATAGTCCAATATTTATTTATTTAATTTTTTTGCCATAAAGGTTCACATTTGTGTAACTGTATGTGATTTGCCAATACACTATTTTGATCTTAGTTATTAATAACTTTTTCATGTTCCTTAATTATGAGTTCCAGCTTTCAAGATGCTTGTCCTATATAATTACTGTTACAGTCCAGTGGAATTTGATATACAATATTTTTTATTTCCATTTTATCTTGTGTATCACTGTAAAGTTCTTTATTAGTTGAACACGCTACTTTGTTCTGTGCTGAAGTTGTAATTCTTAAATTATGCTTCATAAATGCTTATTAATTTTGTTATTTAATTTTTCATCATTTGACTTGTTGCATGATGTTAATGAGTTTTCCTAGAAAACTCATTATCTATTTACTTCATTGCCTTTTTATCAATGAAGCAGTAAAATCAGCACACAGTAAAAATCAACACAGCAAGGAATTTAGTAAATAGAGCTAAATTACTTTGGAAGCTATAATAGAAATGGCAATGAATTCAATAGATAATGATTTCCCCAAGAAAACTATCATTAACATTATGCAACAAGTCAGACAAAAAGAATTTTAAAGAACATTACAAAGGCTGAAAAAATTTATAAAATGATCCAAGTATATACCAATGAGTATATAATAAGGGGAGAGAGCATCATGTACTCTCACCATTGAAGCCAGCTAAGTTGCGTGGCCGCCATGTTATATTACCCTCAGTTGCTCATTTTTGCTTTGTAAGTTAAGGAAGATTTCAGTTTTTTATTTCATGTGAGAAGGGCGTTTGCTTAAGACTGATTTATGAAATTGTTCATTTTAAGTTTAACTAGCATTAAAAGCTGAAGAGAGATCTATTGCATTTGCGGATCAAAAACTTATGACGGAATAGCTAAACATTTCTAGTACGAATTAGAAATTTGTCCAGTTTTCATTAACTCCTGGTCAAAGATCACATTCCTGGAAACGTTTTATTAAAACTTTGTAAGCATTCGTTTCTTGCGCACAATAAAATCAGTGTTTAAATTCGTAAATTATCGCATTTCTTATTAGTGCAAAGTAATCCATCAAACGCTAACGGATTTTATTGTGCACTACAAACGTTTTTCAATTTGCATATTCCGTGTACTCTTCGTTAAAATTTTGTAAATTATCAAAGTTTAGCACGAACTATTGTTTCTAAGGTAACATTTCGTTGCGTTTCTGTCTTCAGAAACATTCCCTCGACCACATGAAATAAATCAATGTTTTCTTCTTCACTTTAGAGTTTGTGAACGGCTTCATGCCTTACTTTAAACAGCATGTACTTTTCGTGTGACGAGTTAAAGGGATTTTTGTCGTACGCAGCAGTAGAATGTGACTTAGCAGTGCTTTGAAAGGAAAGACTAGAAAACAGTGGTGATATTATGAACTACATCCATAAGTATACATGATATTTTTCTTTTCGCAAGAAGGCTTTAAAAGTGTTAGCCTGCCTATATTGTTAGGTACGTAATTTGATGGGAATGCAATCAGAAGGGTAACATAAGATGGCTGCCGCTCAGAGCGTCGTCTTCAGAGCTTTATGTAGGGCTTGCTTGTTATGCTCCCACCACTTATTCTATCCTCCTTGGTATATACTAATGGTGAATTATGAAAAATTAAATAAAATTAGCAGATAAACATGGATACCCCAGGACGATGGTTAATAGATTATACACCAGAATATCAAGTGAACGAAGTATTAATCTGAAGCCAGATACAAGGCTTAACAAACAATTCGTGCGAGCATTGGACCAGCCCTCCCATATCACTAACACACTATCTCGTATCTGTTCAAAGCATAACATACAATTCGGCACCCGCTCGAAGAGCCTCCTATCATCAGTTAAAAAGGATTGAGCAACAACAGATATTATGAACAAATGGGGTGTGTATAATATTCCACTGCTGGACCCCTCAACAGGAGGATATGTTAACAACTACGTAGGCTCGACACGTAGAAGTTTGGGTATCCGTGTCCAGGAACACAAATACGATATCCGAATCAATAGCAATAATACAGCATTATCAAGGAATGTGGTAAATGGAATGCTACAAATAGACTGTGAAAACATTAGACTACTGAACACTCCAGCATATATACATTCGCAGCATTTTGTTGAAAGTATGTACATCAAAGCTTTAAGGGACAAATGCTGTAATGACTACTTGCCTGCGGACATATCAAAAATTTACAAAGAGCGTATTACCAACCTGAACTTTAAAATTATAGTAATATATATTAACAATTTCAACAGTGTATAAAATTGATCATAACTTTGTATTTGTACCAAAATTCTTGTATTGATATGTAAAACTAATAATTTGCGAAATTGTACCCGCTACACTGGTACAATGGCAACGGTCACAACCCATGCGACGTTTGATGACTTATACCCATAATGCATCATTGCACTACTATATAAAGGAGTGCTGCATTGCCTCAGTTCTACCTGATGATGGGGTAAATGTTACCCCGAAAGTGCTAGTGGGGTATTTTAACTGTAAATATCTTTCGTATTTTATTAAATATCGTACATAGACGGTGAAGTTTCATTTCATTTGACATATTGTGCAAAGTCATTCTTTTTTATCGTTAAAATTAATAAACTTTTAATACAGAATAATGTAAAAGTAGCAACTACAGCACAAAACATAGTAGCATATTTAGCTAATAAAGAACCTTACAGTTTATACACAAGAAAAAATGGAAAGAAAAAATATTGTACATCAAATTTCAGTGGACTGTAACAGTACTTATATAGGGCAAAGGTCTTGAAAACTGGAACTCAGGGTTAAGGAACATGAAAAAGTTATTAATAACAAAGATCAAAATAGTATATTGGCAAATCACATACAGTTATACAAATGTGAACCTTTATGGAAAAAATAAAATTGAACTATGAACCTCATAGGACAAGAGGTTAACTAAATAAAGGAAATTTTTGCATCCCCCCCCCAAAAAAAAAAACAGTTCCACCCATCAATGAACCTTCAAAACATTAAATAGGATTTTCAGCAACTTAATTCAAAAAATAATAGACTCACAAAATATATAAAGAAAAGATTTTAATTTAATAACAGGCCACAGCAAGAGGAACCTGGCAACAATGTTTTAATTCTTCCTGTGTAAACCAAAATTTTGATACAGTGTCTATACATTGAGAACAAGCCTTGATAAAAATCTAGAGGCCAGAAATGTCTGTAAAAACAAAAGAACGCAGAAGACATGAGAAATAATTGAAAGTTCTTCAATTTGAAATAATATTAAGCAATATAACTGATAACAGGAACACTAGAGAAGGGGAGGGGGGAATGCACAGCAGAATTGCTAAAATAGAAAACATAAAAAATGGATTAGTAATAATATTAGGGGGAAACACAGGAATTCAGTTGCACAGCAAAATTAAATAATGCAGATATCATAAATAAGCTAGTAATTTATTGATCAAATAAGATTGGCACAATGCATATTAGGAGTGGAGTACATGAAATACATTTAGTTAATAGTGCAAGAAATGACAACACAATTAATAGTGCAAGAAATGACTATTATTCCATTTGTTCATCATCCTTCTACGAGAGCTTTTGGAGCAAGGTTAGTTTAACTCTTTCAGCATGACAAACAGAGGATATATCAATACAGATGGGTAACAAAACCTTAGTAATAGTATGTTACAACTTAATAATAGTATGTTACTGCAGCACCTTAATAACAGTATGTTACTGCAGCATTCGAATTACCCAGTGGTCCACTGGCCATTGCCCAGTAAAACTTCTATCGGACCACTGAATTATTGATTTTACTGGCCCAAATGGCTAGTAAGTTGTCTTTCTAAGTTGTCACAAGTTGAAAAATAAATTTCTATTTCTTTAAATTCTCTGTATGGTTTTCTTTTCAGGCTGCAAACCAGTGATAGTTTCATGAAATGCTATTGGACAACAGCATTTTTTTTATCCCTCATGATTTGTAAAGAGTGGAAGAAACAGCAAATACAGAAAGGCAGTTTCCCAGTCTTTATCTTGTAATGGCTACAGCTATTTTTTATTACCTTTGCCTACCCTACTGAATGTAGCTAATGCTGACACTAGACACAAGCCAGCTTGTGTTACTGGTTCAAGAAAACACACTAGCACAGAAGATCAATTGGATGCTTGAAGATAATTTTTGCAAAAGAGCAATTCACATGAAACAATTTTAAATGGGGGACTTCATGGGAAAGTAGCAGGGATGAGCAATGAGACTAAAAATAAGGAAAGGAAGCTAAATCCTAATATCCCCACCGATATTTCATTAACACTCTTTGAAAGTTTCAGCACCACAGCTCCACCACACTCCGAACCCAACGTGAATTGCCTGTCATCAGGTTTGTTGGCTCTATTCCTTACCACCCCACCATAGTATCCACACTCTATAGGACGTGTTGTAAGTTCAACTACAGTTTCGGCATTTCTTCTGAACGTCTTTTCAACTCGGTCAAGTCTGATCGTGACCATGTCTCAATCATGGAAAAATATGGTGTATATTCCGTGCCACTACAATCTGTTGATGACTCTCTCCCTATGACAGCCTACATCGGACCAACTTGTCGGTCACTCGGGGTGAGAATCTCCGAACATAAATACAATGTTCGCACCCATTCATCCGCAACGGCTTTATCCAGAACAGTCAACAAAGGTGATTATTTCCCACTATGGAATGATGCTGAATTACTGTGCTCGGCCGGAACTAAAACTGCAGATCAGGGGAAAATTCATTTGCACAGCAGAACGTGGAAAAAATAACGTGGGATGATATCGTCCATTTAATTAAAATCTCATTTTTTTCATTTTTGAAAAAACAGAATTAGCAGTATAACTGGGTAACAGTAATATTTAGGGGGAAATATACAGTATCATTTGTGCAGGATTAAAAACACAGAATACATAAAAATGAAGTAGTAATTTTTGGAAGAAATAAGTGGTAAGATCAGGGGGAAAATTCATTTGCACAGCAGAACTAAGAATGCGGAGGTAAGAAACGAGAGTGTACTTTATTGAACGAATAAAAAGTTAGCATGAATATACTGATGGTTTAGGCATACGTGTTGTATGGGGGAAAATGTTACTCTCAGATGTTACATCCTATGGTATCACAGGTAGACAAATTCAAGGCGTCCAGTTGCCATAGCACCTGAAAAATATTCACCTGGTGGATTTAGGAGTGTTTGCATGAGAAAAAGATTATGAGTGTGAAGTACAAAAGGTCTTGTGTACATAGTGTGATGGATGTCAGTAAAGCTCCAACTGCCATGGATGGCCTAGTGGTTAGCGGTTCAGACTATCGATGCAGGGTCCCCAGGTTCGAACCTGGGCTGATCTTTCAGAGATGGTGTGATTTGCTAACAATCGCTGAATATCCGCCGTGCATCGGACGAGCGCGTTAAAGTGACGGCCCCCAGGCTGGACCCACTGGTTAAATGGGTATCCTTTCCTATGCCCCCCCTGAAATTCTCTCACCCCTCTACGTGCAATATCGTACTTGTATGGTGGCGCCATCTACTGTACTCTAATCTCACTACAAACTGTTCTGTCAAAGTCGCTAGACTTGCCTTCCGTTTCTGTGTCCTGCCCAAAAGGCGATCTCGCTGTAGGTGGCTGGGACCTAAACTCTACTGTGGACGGAAGTCCTACAAGAAAATGACAAATTCTGTGATACCGATATGATATGAAGCTCAAACTGTGTGCCAAGATCACTGCAAATGGAGATGTTTCATACAGTAAGTAAATACTCACTGACAGTTAAACATTTTATCTGGCAAATTTTCTTTCTTTGAGGAGCTAACCTCTGAATCTCAGGGAACAGCTTAGCGTGTGATAAATAGATAAGACTATTGCCAACAGGGTTATGCATTCTGCAGAAATATCAGTAGTTATTCAGATGAGTTCTGCAGTACAACCCAAGACAGATATGTGCTTGCATAAAGGATAAGCGTGAGAGATGTCCATAGCAGTGGCTTCGATTTTACATGAGGGTGCTTATAAGTGTATTTATTCATTAGTGGTTTTACTGAAATGAAAACCAGAGGACAAACTGAACTTTCTGAAATGAAAACCTATTCTGAAATGCAACTATTAATACATCGTAATACATTCCCTAGTTTTAGTTGCACAAATTGCATTGAATTATTGAGCAATGTGTAAAAAAATAACATTAATTTTGACTATTGGTCAGAATTTCATATGTGTGGTTTTCTCCATGTATCTCATGGGAAAATGTGATCTCTTTGAAATTATAAGGTTTTGTCGACCCTTGTGAGTGGTATCAGACTACAAATCAAAAGGTACGCCTACAACATGGTGGTTTGAAAGTATATTAGAGATCAAGGGAGCAAAAATATGTTGCATCATAATATTTTCATAGAGGTCATAAATTCTCTAAATTTAAGTCCATTTTTAATATTGTCTTTTCTTCTTCAAGGTTTAAAAGCTCCTCATGAGCATCTAAAGCTGAATGGAGTCATCCAGGGGTCGGCGCTGCCGATCCCAATCTTCACAGTTTGCGAGAAAAAAATCGTTTTGGCGAAAACATTGGTAATTACCTGTTATAACACTTTGGTGAAAAATATTGAATTTTGTGAAAACTTTAAAAAAGTTAGAGCAACCATTGGAGTCATCTACCTCTAATTTAGAGCCACTGGTTCCAGGGGAGAACACATATACAAATTACCTTTGCTCCACCCAGGATACCAATCTGGCTCAAGGTGGTCAATTTATCAAAAGAAAATGTCTCTGACAACAGGGAAATGGCCTTTATATTTTTACAAACCTAATAAAATGTCATTATATTTGAGAGAGTAGTTATGAAAACTTTTGTAAAAGTTTTCACAACTAAAATTTGGAGATAAAATGCCATGTCCCACTTTCAGCAGGAAAAAAATTGTTTTAGAAACAGAGAAAGCTGATAACAGAAGTGAAAAAGAGATTTTCACTGATAATAAAAAGCAATGGGAGCGTTTTGTTTTGTTCTTTAGTTTTACCTGGTATCATTGACTGAAAGCAGAGAAAGCCATTGTGTGGGGTGGGCGACAGAGCAAAATACACACCTGGAATGGGCCATAAACCAAAACTTCTCATTCTTGTTCATAGTTACTAATTTAAAAATTTGGAATGATTATTTTAATAGAAAATTTAAAAAAGCTTTGCAATGACAGAAGAGGCAGTGCTGCAAGTTTCTGGTGAATTTGTGGATATGCCCTCTACAAAACCTAAAACCTTTCTTTTTCGATGGAAACAAGCCTCCCTTCCCAGTGTATAAGCTGTCACGCACATTTTTGCCAAATTGTGATAAAGACAGTAATTTTATGACAAAAAGTCCCCACTGAATAGCCAAACAGCAAATAATTGCCTATCATTTTTTCTTTCATCACCCTGCCCACTCCTGCTTTGTTTTCATTCCAGTCATTTTTTCGACACATCATCGCTGCTTTAGCACACTGGTCTGGTTCCTTTTTGTCATCCCACCCACCCCTGCTTCGCCTTCGCATTGAGTTTCTCATTTCTGTAATTTTTTACTCCATCATCATTGCTTTGCCCTGCAACCTGGTATCCTTCCCATCATCATTGCTTTGTCCTGCAACCTGGTATCCTTCCCCATCATTTTTTCTTTCTGTCTTCGCTGTAACACACTGCTTCTTCCTGTTGTCATTTTCCCATCCCATTGTCTTTTCTACTATTGCAGAAAAGCACCAATGAGCCTCGAGAACATCTTTCACAAGGGCTTTGCTGCGGTGGATAAGGAGAGAGATGCTTCGTTTTTTTTTTTTTTTTTTGGCAGGTCACTGCCGCAGCACATGTGCCATTTTGGTTCAAGTTGATTGGTCAGTTGGTAGTGGTTTTTCTCAGTCCTAGTTTTTGTATATATTTTCACAAACTGCATCATGCATCAGCAAATGTAAGTATTTTTTTATTAAGTTTAGAAGTGTAAAAGCCTATTTGTTTTTATTCTTGAATTCTATTTAAAGTACGAAATTTTATTCAGCCAATGCACTGTGCTTGTATATTCATACGTAAATATAGCAAAAAATTGAACTGTAAATTTGGCTAATCTGCATAGCATTTTGATACAACTTTTGCTGAAAATGGCCACATTGCAACATGAGAAAAAATTCCAGCTTAAAACTGACTATTACTTGCATATACTAAAAGAGTATGCTCTTTAAAAACTCTGTGCACGTTAAAACAAAGAGTACTTCACAAGTTCAATGACAATCCAGTGTTACACAAGTCATGAAAGCAATCTGGAAAAAAAAAAAATCCCTTCGAACACTCAGGGCCTAATTCCTCTAGCCTCTATAACCTTTTTTTTTATTTTCATGACTTATACAACATGGAACTGTCATTGAACTCATGAAGTACTCCTTGTTTTGTATATAAAGTGGTAGTCATTGCTGTGAACAGCATATCATGTCATTGTTCTGTCTGTGGTTGGAACGCCTAAAAGATGAACAGCCACAGCCAGCTAATTAGGGAACTTTTGCTTTACGAGTTTGAACTCAGCCGTAATGCTGCTCAAGCAACACGAAACATGTAACGCAAAAGGGGAAGGTTCCGTGGACCACAGCACCGCAACCAGATGGTTCAAGAAATTTCGCTCGGGTGTCAGAGACCTTGACAATCAGCCAAGGTCAGGTACACCATGAACCGTCGATTCGGAGGCCATGCGACAGGTCTTAGAAGCAAATCCGATAACTAGCACTCGGAAATTATCAGGTAAGCTGGGTATGTCACAGACCACTGTGGTACGTCACCTTCAAGACCTCGGCAAGGTCTACAGATGCTGCATCATCACTCATGAACTGATGTCAGCTGAAGCAAACCGCTGAACGGAAGTGTGCACGAAACTCCTAGAAAGCCCACGCGATGTACATTTTGTCAAGAGAATTGTTACGTGTGATGAAAAGTGGGTCTATTTCTGTAATCCTAACACACAATGGCAGTGGTTGAGCCCAGACCAGCTTCCTGAACCTGTTGCCAAACATCAGCACTTCGAGCACAAGATGATGCTCAGCGTCTGGTGGAATTTTGAGGGGATAATCCAGTACGAATTTGTTCCAGATGGTCGGATCATCAACGCCAACCTCTACTCTGAACAGCTGGAGGGGATGTATGTCGTTTTGGAGGAGTACTCGGCACTGGTGAACAAAAAGTGCACTCTCCTACAGCAGGACAATGCTTGGCTTCATACCGCGCGAACGACCCGGGTAAAACTTCAGTAACTTGACGGCAACAAACTGATACCACACGCAGCATATAGTCCAGCCCTTGCCCCGTCTGATTTTTACTTGTTCCGGTCCATGGCCCACTTCCTTTGAGGGCAGCACTTCAACAACCAGGAGGAGATGGCAGCCGGGGTGAAGGAGTTCTTCGCCTCGAAGGACAAGAACTGGTATAGCTGTGCAATTGAAGAACTGGCAGACAGTTGGCTAAGTATGGTGCAACACGATCGCTTATACTTTGAATACTAGTCAGCTTTCGTCGTAAGGGTACGTATGAAGACACAAAGTGATCCAAATATTGCAAAACTTTCGACTCACCCTCTGTAGAATCGAATAACTGGCAGACAGATGGCTAAAGACGGTGCAACACGATGGCCTATACTTTGAATGCTAGTCAGCTTTCGTCGTAAAGGTACGTATGAAGACATAAAGTGATCCAAATATTGCAAAACTTTTGACTCACCCTCTGTAGAATTGAAGAACTGGCAGACAGATGGCTAAAGACGGTGCAACACGATGGCCTATACTTTGATAAGGATTAAGAAAATAACATATACGGTGTGCGAATCACTTTCAGGATTTTGGAAACTAGTTTCCACAGAAATACAGGGTGTTTTACTAGCTCTCAGCCCCTGAATTTCCCTTGCAAACTAATGGACGTAATTCAGTGAAATTTGATACAGACACGTCTTGGTGTATGAGATGAATGATGATCTCAGAGCAAGTGTTGAAAGTGGTCCCCATTAGCATCAAGGCATGTTTGTTTGTACATGCCTCTTGATGTTACCAAAGATATTCACCAACACATCGATGGCCACAGCCTTAATTTCCCGCTGAATGTTTTCCTGCAGTTCTATGAGAGTCCGTGGCTTATTGCGATACACTTTCCCGTTCAGCATGCCACAGGAAGAAATCGAGTGGGGTAAAGTCAGGTGGCCTTGGTGGACAAAGTCCCTTAGAAAGGACATGATCTTTAAAGAAGGAAACAATTTCAGCCATGCTGACATTGGAGGTGTGGCAGGTGGCACTGTCCTGCTGAACACAGCCAGTGCGGAGTTCCACGTCGTCCAACTGATTCACAAACTCTAGGAAGATTTCCATGTAGACTGCGGTATCCACCGTTGTACGGAAAAAGATTGGGTCAATAATGCAGCGCCATGATAGAGCTCACCACATCCCAATTTGTCTTTGGCACTCCTTTATCCTGAAGTAATAAACTGTCTTCGGCACTCCTTTATCCTGAAGTAATAAATTGTCTTCGGCACTCCTTTATCCTGAAGTAATAAATTGTCTTTGGCACTCCTTTATTGGCGCAGTTTTTCAGTACGAGCGGACAATAAACGTGCTTGCTGTTCCACTGTGTACCAGTTCATACTGTAATTGCTTGTAGCACAAAGGCACGATGATTGTGGATCTGGTAACATCACTGAGAGATGCATCACACCAACCGCTGAGGACAGCAAACAAGCAATCAACCTTCACTTCGGGCAAGTGCGACCCACTTTATTAATAGTTTTGTATCGAAACCAATACTATATTGGCTCAGCATAACACCTGGAGAGCAATTCTAATGGCGGAGTCATTGGTAATTGAAAAAAATAAACCATTTGCATGTAATACCATAAGTCCTACATTAATTTCAATGGCTTGGAAAAATCTGTTAATGATTGAAAAAACGATTACAGCCAAAAAAAAAAAAAAAAAAAAAAAGGAGTTCAAAGGTCCGATTTGGTTTGGTCGCTAGGAGAGAAGGTCCGATTTGGTTTGGTCGCTAGGAGAGAAGGCTCAGCTGTAGCATACACCACCAATTGGTGGTGGTGTATGCTACAGCTGAGCCCGAATTGGGCTCGGGCTCTTAGAGAGAGGGAGAGCGAGAAATGTTTTTTTTTTTTATATTTAAATGTGATTTTATATGATTTAGCAAATCAGACACTTTATATTTGGTAAAGGGAATTCTTCGGCCACTGGTTCTGGTTGGGGAGCGGGCATTCGAGATGGTTAAACTAATTCCGGTCTTGGGTATAGAAAATGCCATAGGCCACGCATTAGTGTGTTTCTGCAGAGAAGAAAAAGCTTTTTCAAGAACTATAAATATTGGATAGTTGATAGCATGCCGACGATAAATCACCCCGTTATCACCACGCAGTAGCTTCCTGCTAATTATATTTAGCAATGTACATATTGCAGCACATTATGGCAAAATAATGTTAGCATTATTCGAGCAACAAACAATTGCAGCACTGCCCGATTATTTTGGATGTCCGGCCGCCCGAAGCGCTTGAGGTGGAAACGAACGGTCAAAGAAAATCCTGAAGCGCTTCAGGTGGAAACGCTTCAGGTGGAAATGAACGGTCAATGAGAAACATATTGGTTAATTGCAGGAGGAGGAGAGAGTGGAAGTGTGGAAAAGGAGATGTTTTTTATTAATGGTTGAATAGGTTAGCCAGTTTTCGGGCTCGTTCGGGCCCGGGCTCTATCTTGCAATATAAAATTCAGGCTCGGGCTGATATACCACGGGCTCGGGCTCCGAAAATTGAGCCCGAACTCAGCTCTAGTGTGTGCATGTGCAATGTAAGAGCAGAGGCAGATGTGAGAGAGTTGAACTCATTAGTTGTTGAAGACACCACGGAGATGCACACACGAAATGCCGGAGGACTGAGCGAGTGTACACATGTATGCCAGGACTCTTATAGTGGTTAGGGCTAACATCAATACTCAGCATTTGGAATTGCATTATGCCAGATGGGTTCTTGTTCACATTTTAAATCTTCTGGTTTTAATATGTTCACAGTTTTCAATTAATTTGATTTTACATTTCAAGGAGTTTGTATCTGTGGTAATTCATTTTTATGAAAAAGAAGATTTTATGGTGAGTGGTCGAGGGGGATGGTTAATGGAAGGTTACTAATTATCTTTTCGAATTGGTTTTATTTATACTGTTGGTCACATTGAAGTTAAGTATTCAAGACCTTGCATGCACATCAAGAATAGAATGAAATATTAGATAGTATAGAACAGAGCCAAATATTAATGACCAACAGCAATAGACAAGGTAAGCAAATGCTCATATTTTGAGTTCATGAATGTCTATGGCAACCCGTGGCCAGTCCCTATCAATAACGTGTTGAACAGAAGTTTGTTCAGAACTGAATAGCTACTGAGATGATTAATATAGAATTCATGTAAAATCTGTGAATATCAATTAATGCTAATTGAGTATTTGCTAAAGTATGTAGCACCACCACCACTCGCTACTCTGTAGCCTGTTCGCTGTCCTCGGAAGTTTGCTGACCATGCTTTCCATACACCAAGGTAGGTCCATGTCAAATTTCACTGAATTATGTCTATTAGTTTGCAAGTTATAAGAAAAAATCAGGCACAGAGTGAGTGAAACACCTGAAAAATAGCAACTCTAGCTTAACCTCTGCCAACTCTTCTCCACCCCCAGGTAATCTGGATCTGCCCCTGTGGAAGGATCTCATGACACATTTAAGGCCAAGGCCACAGAGAAGAGTGGTCATTTCTAGAGATAATTTTTTTGGTGCCATAACATTAAATGGTGCCAAAAGCTTCTTAAGAACTTGACATAGCTTGTCAATATAAAGAGACTCAAAGCAAAATAACTGGAAAAAAAAAATCACCTTAGCAGCTTTTTTGTCACGTGCTTACCACTCATTTAAATTCTGTTGCCTGCATTTAACTAGAAGCTATCCTGCAGCATTTTTTCCCATGTTTTTGCTGTAATGTAGCTTTTCTAAACACTTACTGCCATATATCGATTATCTTCAACCAGTGAAAGATTTGCACTCGCTTTTTAAAAAACCACATTATGTTCTGGACACCGGAAGCAAAAATCTCCAGTATTTAGAAATACTATTGTGAAATAGAATAAAAAGACTACTCGCAAAGTTTTGATGGTCCTCTTCCTTTATTGCTTTCATTTTGAAGTTAATGTAACAAGTCATTTTCAGTCATGAAAAATTTTGTCGACATATTCTCGACTGCAGGTACCTTGAAGACTTTTTTCGTCTCCTAAGGTGAGTATGGATTGCTTAAAAATGAAGTCTTGGTTAAAAACCCGATGAAAAGCGAAAAAGTCTGCAACAATGCTAACTTTAAAACCTTCTAGTTTAAAACATCTAGAAACTTCTTGCATTCCTCTAGGCTTTCGTAGAAGACCACAAGGTGAGTATGCAAGGCTTAAGAAGCAAGTCCTTGGTTAAAATCCCAATGAATCGAATATGACCTAAAAACTATGAATTTGTGAACTTTACATCTAGAAACTTCCAGCCATCCTCTCCGTGTTGTGTCAAAGGACACTCCTACTAAAGCAGAACTTCCACGTGTTTCGGGCTCACGCCCATCTTCAGAGTTAGGAATGACTGCAACTGCAATGTCATGACTGAGAATGACATGTGTAACTTCAAAATGAAAGCAATAGAGAAAGAGGACCATCAAAACTTTGTGAGTACAGTCTTTTTATTCTATTTTATAATCATATCATTTCTAAATACAAGAGATTTTTACTTCCGACGTCCAGAACAAAACGTGGTAAAAAGCGAGTGCAAATCTTTCACTGGTTGAAGATAATTGATACATGTTATGAGCAACACGTTGAATTCAAATTATTCCCATAATAAGGAATAAAATATATGAAGCACTAACTGCCAGTCATCACCAGTGATAGTACTGTGGAGTTTGATTATCTCTGGAGCAAGGAGGTAGTAATGCAATAATTGAAGCAGTTTTGACATGACATCAAAGAAAAAGTCAAAAGTCAGGGTTGCTTTAAATTATGCAAGTCTTTCACTTTCCTTATAGAGGCAACAAGTTGGATCAATTATCTTGTTAGTATTGATAACTGCCACCATATGGTTTAAGCAAAGTATGATACGATTGATACTGCAACTTCCAACAGTCTCTTATCCATGAAATCAAAAACTGCTGTTAAAAATGGTCAGACATCCAAGATGTAGCTCACACAGTCGGTATTAACCTTGCCTTGTCACATTACAGGGCACGAGAAAAATAGTTATCATCAGAGAGGGGCATTTATGAGGCATTGAATAAAATCTAAAAAGCACTTTTTTTTTCTTTGGCACCTCATCTTCGATACATCGTCTTGGTGTGCATTTGCATAATCTTGGATGCGCATTCCATGGAGATTGTTTAAAGCGAGATAAAGAGCATAAACCAGCTGCTCTCCAGCTTCTTTGCGTAGCCTCGCGCTGTGTGCTTCATTTTCCTTCAAAGTGATATCACCTTTTCATTCATTATAAAAAAAAAGCTGTTTTGAAGCCGCCAGTTAGTTGTAATTGCCGGCGTTGCGCTGTCTGCGGAATGGACTGCACGCCGAGAGCGACTGTGTTTGGATTGTGATGTAGTGAGCTGAATTGTCATTTTCATTTGTACCTGCTGACGTCGTATGTGCTGAGGAGTGGCATACAGAACAAGCATCACCACTTGTGGAACTGTTGTTCTCATTTGTTCCTGTGGACGTCATGTGCGCCGAGGAGTGGTGTACCAGCTGGGCATGACTACTGCTGAACTGTTGTTCTAACTTGTTCCTGCTGAGGAATGGAATACAGCTTCGTGTGACAAACTACTGGCTGAGTGTGATAAGGTGACCACTCATTTCTATAGTATTCTGGCCGATTCACTTTGATGGAAATTATTATTTTTAAAATTCTTCTGACTGTGTGCAAGGCTACAAGGTAAATGATTGTTCTCTGATTAAGTGCTAACATCTTAGAGAAGACACGTTAAACATTAGAGTTCAAAATTTGTGCTGTTAAGATTTTTTTGTGCACTTTCAGTAACTTTAAGTATATGTCAACTTAACTGTAGAAAGTCATTCTTGCTGGTTTGAGCTAGTTTGGCTGGGTGAAAGAACTAGGCAGGTTGGACCGTCACAGCCTTTCAAAAGGAAAGGCAAGGTGTCAGGTTATTTTATCATTATTGAACAATGTTAAGGGCAAAAGCCATTATTTTGGAGTTTATGTCCTTATTGCTCTGTCACAGGTTAGTTTAATTGGTATAAAGCTAATGAGCATACACGTCAGCATTCTGAATTCTACTAAAACAGATAACTGCTATTCCCCTGAAATTTGCTGCATTCTGCGTACAGTTGTAATATACTGGACAATGAAATGACTGATAAATTGGAAAAGTTAAAACAATTCTATGCTGAAAATCTTGGGAATGAAACTCCAACTACTTGACTTGTCGAACAAAACTGTGATTTGTTAAATCTTTGCAATGTTACCATGTCTCCAAGAATATTTTGCAGTATTGTGATTTTTGCAGCAGTTGACAAAACTTTTAGCAGAACAAAGTTGGTCGTGGTCAGTACTGTCACAGTAATCGGTCAATTCTGAGTATCAAAGTTAATTAGTACCGCTTTTGGATATGTGAATGCAACTTTACAATGAAAAAAAAAACTAAAATTTATTAAGACATTCCAAAGTCAATGTGCTTTCAATTCTATAACTGGGTATTTAAACTATCTTTAATGTCTTGAACACTTCAAAAATTTGATAAAATGCACTTAATGCAGAAAGTCAAGAGCTTTTTTTTCAAAATCCCATACTAAATGACTTTTGAAGTCCTGCTTAAGGCCAGAAAATATTAAAGTTTGTCTCTCTTGATATACAGTACTACAACACTGAATTTTCACATTCCCCAAGAGTGCACATTATCAAAACAAAGGTGAACATCTTTTTAGCCTTAAAAGCATTGAGAAGGATGGAATAAAAGCAAAATACAAGGTGCAATAACAATTTGTAGCTTCTTGGTAAAGGGGTGGTTTACCATGCTAAATTATTTGGATAAAAATTTATATACATAATTTAAAGTATGTAATTTGATAGAAAATAATGAAAGAAATTCAGCTTTGCAATGCATTTTGAAGATGTTCTTACTTTAAAATTACCTGCAAGCACAAGGACGTGAATGAATGCTGCAGAGATCATGCCCATGCCACAACATTATCCATGATCAAATCATGCTACAGTGGCCATTTTATGGGTCCACCAAAACAAAGATCCCTGATGTGATATATTTTTATTTTTGCAATCCACTTAGAAACTGATTTTTGACATCCTTTCTAGAGATAATAATGATACATTCTGAACTCTTTTCTAGAGCAAAACCAGACTGGTTAAGATGCAAAGATTTGCTCTATATATTGTAGTTTTCTGCTCATAAAATGGCTGTCACAGCATCACCTGAAGAACTTCGTTTTGGCGGCACCTTGGATGATGCCGTGAGTAGTACTGGGCACAGGCTTTCCACAGAGTTCACTCGCATCCCCATGCTTGCAAGTAAATTTTACAATAAAATCTTTGCTGCTGGAAAAGGTAAAAGTGCACTTTAATGTCCTAAATTATTTGGCTAAAAATTTCCAAAGATTTGGAAAAACTGAAATGTACAGATTTAAAAAGTATCCAATTTAATAGGAAATGGTGAAAAAATTTCTTTACACCGCATTTTAACAACTTTTCCTTTAAAACTCACCTCCAAGTATGATGATGTGACTCCATGCTGCGGCGACACTGTCAAGCCTTACTCCTTTGAAACAATGTTCGCAGACCTGCGGAAGTAGTAAGACGCAAGAACTCCTGATGAAGATCTAGTGTTTAGATCGAAAATTTGAGAGGTAATTTACCTTAATAAATTTATCCTCGATAATTCCCGTTAAATATTTATAATACTGACAATGTTTGCTCCAGCGCTCAATTCACAGGCGGAAGACTACAAGAGAAACCGGTTACATCCTCGCCAGGAAAGCATTCCATTTTATAGTGCTACGCTACAAAAAATAGCTCATTTCTGTCTCAAAGTTTTCACATCACAATCTGAGAATTTCTTGATTTTTTTTTTGCATACGATTCTTTTATGTGAGATACTGAATGAGCTGCGAACCACGCCGGCAATAGCAGAACCAAAACTTTCACTTTCCGACTTGCTATCTAACTTCTGTTGGAGAACCTACCATGTACTTTTAAATAGAGTTTTTAGCTGGCTCAAAAAATTCTATAGCAAAAATGCTAAAATGAAGGAAAAATTTGTAGCAAAATGCTAAAGAAATTTAGCCCCATTTTGTCAACGAACTGACACACTACAAATCTGGACGAACTGGTGCGCGATGAACCGTCATAGTGGACGAACTGGCACGCGACTAATCATTGTAGTGGACGAACTGGCGCACGGCGAATCGTCGTCGACGAACTGACACGACACGGTCAGACCGAACAACGGGTGAGGGAGTTTTCGTCGTATGACGGAACACTCTTACCCACGGAATTTTAATTTTTCCCCTGGACTACGGGAGTTCAAATTTTCGGAACACAATAACCTCTGTGATATTTAAATGTCTGACGCCATTTGTTAAAAGGACGCTAATCTTCTCGCACGTTTTAGATTAATTCATCGCATTTTGCGAAAATAGTGATCGTAGCTTCACCTTTGCTTTTTAACTCTTTAAGCGGCCAATGTTCTTGAATAAAATTGTGCCCAAACTTTTCTGAGCTCCCCAAACAGAAATGTTTAAACAGCAAATCGGTTCTTCGAAAGCTACGACAAAACAATAACTGACCGTATATACTCGCGTATAAGTCGACTTCGCATATAAGTCGACCCCCACTTTCAGAGGAAAAAATTGTAAGAAATCGGAAACTCGCGTATAAGTCTATCCCGGAACGAGAAAAAAAAAATTTCAATGAATTTATTCAAAAACATTTGAAAACGAAAAAAATTATATATATAATACTAAATTTAATTTGAATACCCAAAAACTTCATCGGAACCCTTCAAAATCCGATTCCGAGTCAGACTCGCCAAACAGTTCAAAAAGTCCTTCTCCGTCATCGACGCGTCATCATAAACATCAGTATTCCCATCTACGCCTGTGTCATCAGAATCACTGTCATCATCACTCATAAAAATCTCATCATCCTCTGTGCAATCAAGTTTGTTACTAATGCAACATTTCTTGAAGGATTTCACGACCATTTCCGCAGGTATCGGATCCCAAGCATCCTTGACCCATCGCGCAATCAAAACGATATCCGGCTTCTTTAGATTTCCGCCCTTGGTTTCAGTCGGCAAATCGGAACTTATCCAATCTGCCCAATACCTCCGCATATTGTCCTTGAAGGGCTTATTAAGGCAGACATCTAGTGGTTGAAGAACAGATGTCAACCCACCTGGGATGACAGCAAGAGTTGTTTTTGAATTTTCTGCAGTTTTTTTCACTTCTGCACAACGGTGTGCAACAAACATATCCCACACCAAAAAAGGTTTCCTCAAAAGTGCACCTGGCCTTTTGTTCCACACATTCTTTAACCAGTCAATTGTTCCGGATTCGTTCATCCATCCTTTTTCATGGGCACGAACGAGCACACCAGACGGAAAGACAACACTTTTCGGCAGAGTTTTGCGTTTGAAAATAATTACCGGAGGTAGCTTACTGCCGTCGGCCAAACAGGAAAGAACAACCGTGAAACTGGATTTTTTGTGGCCAGTCGTTTTGATCAAGATATTTTTTTCGCCCTTTTGGTTCACTGTCTTATTTCCAGGAAGGTTGAAACACATGGCGGTTTCATCCATGTTCCCTATTTGGGAAAGTTCAAAAGCAGTCTCTTCTCTCTTTTGAATTACATACTTTTGAAATTCCATTATCTTTGCTGCGAGGTCACGAGGTAACTTTTGTGCAATTTTGGTGGCGTAGACACAACCCATAGCGGTTCATGAACCTTGTGCACCAACCTGGTGAGGCACGAAAAGTGTTATTTGCGGCTGCAAACTTTTCATCTTTTGCGAGCTTCATTGCTCGCAAACGTATACCAGTTCACGTTACAATGTAACCATTTTGTCTGCAGCCCACAATCCAATCATTCAAGACACTTTCCAGTTCTGGGAAAGATGTCGTTCCACGGCGCAGCGCCTTTTGCGATTTTGGGATTTTCACCAAATCCGGTTTTTTTTTACGCCAATCTCGAATCAGTTTTTCGTTAATGTCAAATTGACGTGAAGCAGCACAGTTAGTATTTTTTGCAAAAGAAACCACTTTCAACTCGAATCCTGTGTTATAGGACATCCGTTTCTTTACACAATCCGTGTCACCCATAATAGGAGAAGCGAGACATGTGCGATTAAGAACAAGCAACACCTAACACTGGCTGTCGCATGGCTCCGTTACGTCGAAGGTCAACGCAATCAACTGGTAGTCGGAAGGGCGGAGCTTTCAGTGCGCTGCTGTGACTGCGCTGTGGATACGCAATGCCAGGAGAGAGGAGACTTTTCAAAGCACGGAGAAATTTGGAGGGTCACGATTTCGTAATTCTACCACATCGGTGTTTTTTCTTTCTTTTTTTTTTTCTTCGGAGGGTTGCGATTTCGTAATTAATACCGCATCGACATTTTTATTTCTTTTGGGATGGATTGCCTTTTGCCTCACGGGAAGAACTTTTGGACTTACGATTGTTTTACACCCCGCGTATAAGTCGACCCCATTACTTTGAAGCTCTCATTTTATCCCAAATTTCTCGACTTATACACGAGTATATACGGTACTCATCCATCTCATCAGTTCCGACCATAAACCTGTTGATAGTGATAAGATCTAGTTTCCATAGTAATCTATTCTTTACTCCAGGACCCAAGATATGATGGAGAACAGCATGCTACTAGGTAGAAACAAATGCCTCAGATATCTTCTGTCTCATCTCTTTTCTTAGATTAGTCAACATTGTTATAGCTCTTTTAGCAGGTAATCAGTTAGAAAGGATTACTATCAATCATCCCTGCTAAGTGACCATTTTGAAAAACAATGTCATTTTGGGGGTTAAACAAAGTGGACATTTATACCAATCATCTCCCTAAATGACAACTTTGAAAAGTTAAGGAGAAAGCAACGCTTTCTGATGCGGAGGTTCACTCATTCCAGCTGTGTTTGGTACATTTTTTAGACAGAATATATTTCTTTGAACTGATTTCAACCCATTTTTATTAACTCGAGTTAATTCATTCTGGCCGGTTAAAGGGTTAATGCTTTTCTACAAGCAATAAAGGCATTAGTGCACCAACCTTTCATACGTTCGTAATCTGGCCTTTCGTAAACTCTAATAAATCATTTTAATTTTTAGAATATCTTTTGTAAAAAAAAAAATTCGAGCTTATGTTATCACTTTGTCTATCTGTCTGTGGACACCATATCTGGGAATTATATGCGACAGAACGAAGAAATTCTCAGCATGTGTTTTAAAAATGTGAGACATAAATGAAGCACTATTTTCTGTAGCATACCACAACATCAAACTCTTTCCTCACAAGAACGTACTCTGTTCCTCTAATAGTCTCCCAACAGTGAACTGGCTGCCAGAGCAAAGCTTGATGTTGTTGTTGCAGTGCGTTGACTTGTCATACTTAGGGGTAAGTTTTATGGCAAAAGTCTTTACAGTGCAGTATAAGGATAAAAAAAATGTCATCATTTTCTATAAAACTGCATACTTTAAAATCTGTACATCTCAGTTTGTCGAACTTTTTAGCCAAATAACTTAGGATGCTAAAGTACACATTAACCAAAATCTTTTCATAATTTTCTATCAAATTACACACTTAAAATATGTATGCAAATTTTTCTCTAAATTTTTGGCCAAATAATTTAGCACACTAAACTACCCCTTTTACCAGCTTATTTTCATTTAGGTAGACAGTGTAAGATATGTGGCAAATGTGTACTTTAGCATACTAAATTATTTCGTCGGAAAAATTTAACTGTGCGAGAAAAATGCGACATACAAGTTTATAAGCATGCAAAATAATGGGAAAAGGTGAAAAAATATATTGGGTATATTAATAAGTTTTGAGGGATTTCCGTTCAGTGTCGTACTTATTACTGCTCGCATGTATTTTAAGGTGGCAACACTGAGATTTCGCAGTATGACACGCCAGCTGTCAGAGTCAGTACACGACGTTTGATTGTGGTGCGAAGATGTATTTGGTTTCATCATCATCATCATCATTGTCAACCATTATCAATCCACTGCTGGACGAAGGTCTCCCCAAGTTTCCTCCACAACGGTCTGTCTTGTGCCAGTCTCCTCCATATCACTCCCGCATATTTACGAATTTCATCCACCCATCTCCCATGTGGTCTTCTTCTGGGTCTTTTCCTGTCCCTTGGAATCCAATCTAAAATTTCGGCTGTCCATCTATGGTCTGTCCTTCTGGCAGTATGTCCAGCCCATTGCCATTTCAGGGATTTAACTCTGATCATGATGTCTTCCACTCTCGTCATTTTTCGGATCCACGAGTTCCTCTTCTTATCTCTCCTGGTTATACCAAGCATGCACCTCTCCATGCTTTTTCGAGTTGTCTGCAGCCTTTGTATGTCTCTTTTAGTTAAGGTCCACGTCTCTGCACCATACGTAAGCACTGGAAGGATGCATTGATCAAACACTTTTCTTTTAAGACATAATGGCATATTGCTCTTGAAAATTATGCTGTTTCTTCCAAAAGCTCTCCAGGCAAGTTTTGTACGCCGATTAATTTCTTCATCAATGTGACCCTCACTTGATATCTGCTGTCCAAGATAAACATACGTATCGGAAAATGCCAACTTTCGTCCCGACAAAACAGCATTTGTGGGAAGTGTTAGTGCATTACTTTATTGTCAAGAAAAGTGCTGCCGACAGCTATCGCTTAATGTCAGAAATCTATGGTGAACATTCCCCATCCATAAAAACATGTGAGTATTGGTTTAGACGATTCAAAAAGAACGATTTCGATGTCAGTGATACTTTCTGGACCACGCAAAAAAATTGCTGATGCCGAATTGGAAGCTTTACTGGACGAGGATCCGTGCCAGACCCTAAAAGAACTAGCAGCAGCATTAAGTGTTAGTCAACCATGCATTTTACAACGTTTAGCTGCCATGGGAATGGTGCAGAAAGAAGGGAATTGGGTTCCACATGCTTTGCGGGAAAGAGACTTTGAACGTCGAAAAACCATTTGCGAATTGCTGCTTCAAAGGCTAAAAAGAAAGGTTTTTTTGCATCGTATTATTACTGCCGACGAGAAATGGATATGGTTCGATAACCCTAAACGGCAGAAAGCATGGGTGAAGCCAGGTGAACCAGGTTCTTTAACGCCAAAACGCAATATCCATGGTTCAAAGGTATGTGGTGGAACCAGAAGGGTGTGATCCACTATGAACTTCTGAAACCGTCAAAAACTTTTACTTGTGATCGATATCGAACCCAATTAATGCGTTTAAAACGAGCTCTCACGCAAAAACGGCCGGAATGGGAGAATAGACACAACAAAGTCATCTTACAGCATGACAACGCAAGACCACATGTTTCTCGACCTGTGAAAAAGTACTTAGAAGGATCCGACTGGGAAGTTCTACCCCACACGCCATATTCGCCAGATATTGCCCCATCGGATTACCATTTGTTCTGGTCGATGCCGTCAGCACTCTCTGGAGAACGGTTTAGTTCTTATGAAGACATCAAAAATTGGCTGGACAACTGGATCTCTTCCAAGGAACCGGAATTCTTCCTTCGGGGCATGCATGCGTTCACTGCCCGAAAGATGGGGTAAAGTCATAGCTTCAGAGGGAGCATACTTCGATTAATATTAAAATATTGTTTCTGTTCTCCAAGAACGTGTTTTGTTCACCTCAAATCCCTCAAAACTTATTTATATGCCCAATAGTATTTGTAGATAAAAGGAAATAATTTTTCCGAAGTATTAACCTCCCAGCAAATCACAAGTGCTGGGAAACTGCTGGCCACCAGCTGGCAGCAATGGGTCACTGCTGGCTGAAATCTGCTGCACACGGCCCGGTAGTGGTCCGTTGGTGGCAGCGCTATCAGTTGGCGAGCTATTGATGGCCCTACAGCATTGCCGTGAATTGTGGGCCACCAAGCAAGTGCCACTAGTGGCCCGTTGCTGGCAACCAATGCAACCTCCAACAGCAGGTGGAAGCAACGGGACTGCGCATGCGCAGAAGCAACACTTGCTGTGTCTCTCATGGTACCAGTTAGTTGAAGACAACGCTATCGCCATCGTGTTATTTTAGTGAATGTTAAGAAAAATCCATATGTGGAGAGGCGAATTAATTTCCTAATGAAATTTTATGTCGACGAAGATATCAGATTAAGCCGTGAAATACTAGATAACAGCCATGAAATACACCCACTCCATTCCCATGAATAACAATTCATGGAATGGAGTGGATGAATAACAAGAAAAAATTTGAAACCGCTTGAAACACATATCCTGGAAAACCATTAAAATAGCGTTTGTTGGAAAAAAAAAGAATTATACGCGTACAAAATTTATTAATTATTTGAAAGAAAAAAAGCAACGCTATGTGGTGTACTCATCCATGGGTTGAATACACAAGACTGGGAGGAATACGCTTCTAAAAATAACGAGAAGTAAAAATATCTTTTACTCTTTAAAACAAATGTAGCTTCGGACAACGGAAAGGAAAGACACAACTTTAAAAATGTAACAGAATGTGACATGAACCCGGGTAAATATATATTTATTCAACAATCTTTTTTCAAGACGATCAAGGACAGTACAAAACTTTGGAAAGCTACTCTAAGTATGTACACGCCTTGAAAATGAGTGAAGTTCCCTTAAGGTAAAAAAAACTATCGTTACGTTGAAAAAATTAATTTATCAATTATATGAAACTGACTTTTATGAAAAATACCTCGCAATATTATAAAATGAAAGAGGGAAGCATTCAATTACAAATGACATACCAAACAGATAGCTTCCAGCACGTATCCGAGCGTCGTGAATTAGTCCGGTCGGTAGCGAGCGCGGCTTCCACGTGAATGGCCCAGGATCGAATCTAGTCAGATACAAACGGCGTTTTTCCGGTCTGTCGAGAAAATTTCCTCGGCATAGTGTGTTAATTCACAAGCTTCGTACGGGTAGAAAAAAAAAATTGTCGCGTTAGGAAACTGCGGTTACCCTTGCTTTTTTTTTTTAATTATTATTATGGCTAATACTGGAAAATTGGCGGACAAGATTCGGCAAGCCACCAGTTACCTCACGTGGTTGCTGGCTGCCACTAACGGCCCACTAGTGGACCACATTAGGCTAGCCATCATTTCTGGCACGTGCTTGCAGGGCCACTGAAGCGCCACTTGTGGCAGTTACTGCCTGTGATGGACCACTGATGGCCCTGTTGTGGCATATGACAACTGATGGGGAGCCAACTGTTGGCCTGAACTGCTGGCCCTTCTGTTGGCCGCCCGGACATTTTATTGACGGTTCGGCAGCGGCAACATAGTGCTGGGCCATTGCTGGCAGTGCTGGCTGCCAGCAATGGCCCACTGCTGGCCCGGCAAGACTGTTTTTGCTGGGCTGTGGGTATGATGTTTTGGAAGAGCACGTGCGGTAGACCTAGGACGATGGCGTCAAGGCGCAGTCCGGTGAATGGAAGTTTCATTGAGAAGGGCAAGTAACGGGCGGAAGAATACAGAAGGAAGTGGTTGAGTAGTAACTAGCCATCGAAGCCGGAATATGCGGAAGGAAAGAGATCTGTCTTACGCAGCATTGTAAGTTGTTTTTTTAAAAAGGGTGATTTTGAGAAAGCGTAAGTACAAAATCGTTAGTCTTCACACTTCATTTCGGATTGCGTCTGGGCTTAAAATTTCATTATCTGCCACAATACAAGAAGCTGCAGGCCTCCCTGCCATAATACGACACCTGAATTGAAGAAAATTGTTTATTTTGAAAAATATCCATTTCACGAGAAAAAAATATGAGTTACGATGTACAGAATGACAACAGAACTACAAATGAAGTGCTTGAAGAAATCACCCCTACCTCTGCACATCTTCCAAACCATAACCAAAACTTTGGGTTCAACCGGAACCAAAACTTCTGTCGTACATATTCATTTATTTCAATTTACTTCCGATATTGGAGGTTATATTATTTAACGTGCATTAATGCATTTGCATTTTTGAACTTCACTTTTAGTTGGTACAGTTCGATGAACACTTACCGCACGCGGGGCTTGGCTTTCAATTCATATTTCCGTTATGTTGATGCGGCACGGGGTTTTTCATTTGGCCACGGGTCCGCTTCTTTTTTTCTCCGTTGGAATTTATTTTGTCTCATCACCAAATGAGTTTTTCCTTTGCTGCATCCTCATTTACTTCAATATTTATTCATACCCGAGTACTTTCAGTAAAATTCCTTTACCGTCCTCGAGGGACGTTTTGCTCCGACTAGCACGGACCGTGTCAGCTGGGCATTTCGGTGGTTCTCGCGGGCTGCTTCTGTCATCCGCTATCGCTTCTTCTTGGGCGCTGTGGCGCCATCTCTCTTGTTGGTCAGTGATCTCCCTTTTCGAACTTTTTCATTTTTTTGCTCAATTTTAATTAAATTTTTCCAGCTGTTTCTCAAATTATTAGGGTCATTATGGTTGAAAAAAATAGGACAAAAGTTTGCAACCATAATGACCCTAATAATTTGAGAAACAGCTGGAAAAATTTAATTAAAATTGAGCAAAAAATGAAAAAGTTCGAAAAGTGAGATCACTGACCAACAAGAGATGGCGCCACAACGCCCAAGAAGAAGCGATAGCGGATGACAGAAGCAGCCCGCGAGAACCACCGAAATGCCCAGCTGACACGGTCCGTACTAGTCGGAGCAAAACGTCCTCTCGAAGACGGTAAAGGAATTTTACTGAAAGTACTCGGGTATGAATAAATATTGAAGTAAATGAGGATGCAGCAAAGGAAAAACTCATTTGGTGATGAGACAAAATAAATTCCAACGGAGAAAAAAAGAAGCGGACCCGTGGCCAAATGAAAAACCCCGTGCCGCATCCACATAACGGAAATATGAATTGAAAGCCAAGCCCCACGTGCGGTAAGTGTTCATCGAACTGTACCAACTAAAAGTGAAGTTCAAAAATGCATATTCATTTATATTCCTTATTTTCTTTCCATTCGGAGACATTGTGAAACTAATAATGACATTTCGCACACACATATCTTTACCAAAAAAATTGTACTTGCGCATGATTACACAACGCATCACACTCTTTCGAAAAGTACACCCTATTCCTGTTGTATTATTCCGCGCATTCACTACCAACTTGTACTCCGTTCCGACGCATGGAACCTTCACGTGGTGGCCATTAGCATCGTTTCAGCCTCCTGCACCAACTGCTGCAAACCATCGTACTCGCAGGTTAATACTTCTGAAAAATTATTTCTTTTTATCTACAAATACTATATTTTTGCACCTTTCCCCATTATTTTGAATGCTTAAAAAATTGTATGTCGCACTTTCCCCGCACAGTTGCATTTTTTCGACGAAATAATTTAGGGCGCTAAAGTACACATTTACCAAATCTGTGCCTGAACATTATGCAGGTATACAAGTCCAAGATGGTTTCTTAATAAAAATAGCAATCTAAAAGTTTTTTTGTAAAAGTAGAACGAATCGAGGAATGATATAAGATTTTGCATTCTGTTAAAATATCTGCAACTTGCATTTCCAATTGCTCTAGCTACGTTTCTTATTGGTATGAACATGCATATGCTTTGTAAGTTCATATTTCAACGTAAATCTCCTGTTGCATATATGACATTCATGAGGCTTCTCACCAGTGTGAATACGTAAATGCCTGGTGAGTTGGCCTTTCAAAACAAAGGTTTTGAAACAGAACACACATTGATGCGTCTTCTCGCCACGATGAAAGAGCATATGAGTAGAAAGACTAGCTTTTTGGACGAATTTCTTTGGACACAAATCACAAGAATAGGTTTTCTCACCCTTGTGAACTCGCATGTGCTCCGTTAGACTACTTTTGGTGGTAAATTTCTTATCGCACGCTTCACACTCGTGAGGCTTTTCACCCGTGTGGATTAACAAATGCCGCGACAGCTCCGACTTTACTTTAAACTTTTTCGCACACATCCCACATTCAAATGGCTTTTCTCCTGTATGGATGAGAGCATGGTTTATAAGAGAACGCTTTTCTAGAAACTTCTTGGAGCAAACCTCACATTCGAACAGTTTACGGTCGAGGTGAGTGTAAAAATGCTTTTTCAGCTGACCTTTCTGCTTAAATTTCTTGGAGCATAACTCACAGTGGTGTAGTCTGTTGGATGAATGTGCAAGCTCATGTGATGTGAGGGTGTCTTTGCGTGCAAACTTCTGCCCACACAATTGGCAAGTGTGTGGCTTCTCACCCGTGTGCGTTTTCATGTGTCTCATAAGGCCTCGCTTCTCATAGAATTTCCTGGCACATATTTCACACTGCTGCTGTTTTTCTTGATGATAGAGCATATGATTTATAAGTACCGTTTTATGAGAGTATTTCTTGAAGCATATCTTACATTCGTGCGGACGTTCACCAGTGTGTAGAACCATGTGCTCAGAGAGGTATGATTTTGAGGCAAATTTCTTAGAACATACATTACATTCATGGATCTTTTCGCCAGTGTGAGTGCGTAAATGGTTGGAAAGAGTATTTCTTCGAGCAAACCACCTAAAGCAAATTTCACACTGGTGATTTTTCACACCCTCGTGAATCAACATATGTGCCAGAACACCACTCTTTCTTAAAAATCGCTTAGAGCATATATTGCATTCATGGTCTTTCTTATCCGTGTGTATTTGCATGTGGTTAGTAAGCATGAAATTCAGAGTGAACGTTTTCGAGCAGATCGTACAAGAAAAGGGTCTTACGCCTGAATGAAAACGCATATGGCGCATAAGAGTGCTTTTACAAGACAGTTCTTTATCACACAGCGAGCACACGTGTCTCTTATATTTCTTTGATTTTGCCTTTTTTCTTGAATGAGTCTTCATATGCATTGTAAGATTTCTTTTACAGGATAGTTTCTTATCACATACTTTACACTGAAAAGTACCATTTTTCTTGGATGATACTTCATATTCAGAATCCACTTCAGTGGATGATACTTCATTTTCAAAATCCGTTTCATCGGACACTTTGTTTTCAGAATTTGTTTCATTGGTTACTTCATTTTCTAAATTTGTTTCATCAGATACTTCGTTTTCAAAATTTCTTTCAGTGGAGGATACTTCACTTTCGATATCCGTTTCATCGGACACTTTGTTTTCAGAATTTGTTTCATTGGTTACTTCGTTTTCAAAATTTGTTTCATCAGATACTTTGTTTTCCAAATTTCTTTCAGTGGAGGATACTTCACTTTCGATATCCGTTTCATCGGACACTTTGTTTTCACAATTTGTTTTATTGGTTATTTCATTTTCAAAATATGTTTCATCAGATACTTTGTTTTCACATTGTGCTTCTTCATTAGACACTTTACTTTCAATATTCACTTCACTGGACATTTTATTTTCTGAATTTGTTTCATTGGATACTTCCCTTCCAAAATTTGTTACATTAGATACATTTTCAGAATTTCTTTCAGTGGATGATACTTCACTTTCAAAATGTGTTTTATCAAATACTTTGCTTTCAGAATGTGCTTCATTGGATGATACTTCACATTCAAAATTAATTTCATAGGATATTTTATTTCTGGGACTTGTTTCATTGGATACTTCACTTTCAAACTTTGTTTCTTTGGATATTTTATTTTCAGAATGTGCTTCATGGGATGACACTTCACTTTCAAAATTTGTTTCTTCAGATACCTTATTTTCAAAATTTACTTCATTAGGGGACACTTTCTTTTTAAAATTTGTTTCACTAGATACTTCATTCTCAGAATTAATTTCATCAGCTGATAATACTTCACACTCCATATTAGTTTTAGTTTTATCGGGAGATATTTCACCTTCAAAATTTGTGAAATTGTGTGGCTCTTCAAAATTAGTTTCATTGGGCGATAATTCATTTTCAAAATCGGCATGTTTAGAATTTTGGAATAATGCCATGTTATTATTGTGTAATTAAAAAACAAAGTTTTCAATCTATATTAGGATCGTAACATTATCTTAAAACTAACGTATCACAAAAATTTCAATCTAAGCCTAAGAGTTACACACCTCCTTATAAGTTATCCAAAACGAAAATTACAATGTGACACTCCGCTTTTTTCGCACCCAACATTTCCTTCAATGGTAACAAAGTTAGCATCACATTTAATGAAATTTCAGCAGCATCTGATGTGGCAAAATGAGAAAAAGATAACAGATACTACCCTGATATCCTTGTAAACGTTTAAAGCCCAGGTGCGAACACATTAACATCACTACAACTCACACACAGGTAGCAGGACTCACTTGAATAATCAGCATTTCATTAAAATACACAAGAACACAATGAAACTGTATTCCTGGACTAAGTGCAAATTATTGCCAATAGATCACACAACCTCTTAGTCCTTATCGAATCTCGGTCCATATTATACGATATAAAATCTGTGATTTATTTAAAACGAATTTGCTAGTATTACATTAAAACAATGAGGTTACTTGGTCTGCTTGGCCATCTGTTAATAAAGCTTCGTGTTTGTCATTGATGTTTGTGACGTCATACTTTCTCCAAAATCACAGACTAGACCCACATATGATTAGAAGAAAGGCCTAACCAAATGGCTTACAGAAGCGTCTCCGTATTTCAGATGTTTACGCTCAAGCGTCTCACCAGGGGTCTCTAATTACCCGCACAACTCACGGCGGCCTAGACGAATTTTCCATTGCTGTTGTGTGTTTTTAAGTCTGAATATCTCTGCAACTTAAATATATAAATTAGTGATTTTTGTTTTTTCACTTACAGCATATGCGATGCTGTGTGCCATTCTGATTCTGTGTTTCAGACAGTCGCGATAAAAAAGAAATGAGCAGGATAAAACATCGTGAAGCGATGATAGATGGCGAAACGTTATCGCTACATCGTGAAGCGTAGCGTTACGTTGTGAAATTGGCAAAGGAAGTGAATAATATGGATGAAAGGTGGCCCTTAAAAGGACCTTTATGAATGTACATTGTGGCATATGTGTGAAATATTTATTATGACGGAAGATTAAGTTTTCCTCATGAATATGAAACTGTCTAGCTAGCAGAATAAAAGCAAGAAAAGTTTTATCTGCCAGGGAAGAACTGCCTGATAACAAAGTAATGTAAGTAACTATAACGCATTTCACGTGAAATCCCTAGAAGAGAAGAGAGGTGAAGTGCTACCAAAGAATATAAACGCTTATTCTACCAAAGAATATAAACGATATTCTTTGGTGCTACCGTGGCGCCATCTATCGGAGCGGGCCACTAGGACCTTTTAAGGGCCACCTTTCATCCATATTATTCACTTCCTTTGCTAATTTCACAACTTAACGCTACGCTTAACGATGTAGCGATAACGTTTCGCCATCTATCGTCGCTTCACGATGTAGCCGTTTAGCTATCTATCGTCCCTTCCGAAAACTATTTCTGGGCCATATTCGGGAGGTTTACATAACGCATTTCACGTGAAATCCCTAGAAGAGAGGAGAGGTGAAGTGCTACCGTGGCGCCATCTATCGGAGCGGGCCACTTTCGGAAGGTTAGCCGTTTTTTTAACAAGAAGTAAGCCTGTAAATGTTTTGTTCTGTAGACCTAGTATATCTTTTACTTCCATACAAGCCCACACTTTTATAGCTTGACCTTGTAAAGGACTACGAATATTTGCATTTCAGCTTGAAAAAAGATGCATAAAGCTTCGATAACGGTAGTCGGACAAAGCGGTAATTTCTCATCGCATTCTTTCTATCCTGTTCTGTTGTTATTTCCCACTCTTTTGTTCTGTTTGCTTTTTTATTTTTATTTCCCCCCCCCCATAAATGCATGGATTTCAGCTTGAAAATGAGGCAAAAATGATGAAGTTGGGAACTTTGTAAAAATTAATGTCTGGAGGGCAAAGGTGTTCACCACCCTCGCCTTTCCTTAAGTGCACCATGTTATCTAAAATAGTGAAAGCCTTGATATCATCATGCTTTCAGAGGCCTCAAGGCATGGTGGATGAAATTATAGATGTAAAGTCAAGAAGTAGGAACATCAAAAATTATTTGACTATACAAACGGAAGCACAAACTAACATGTAATGACCCTGAATGGATCCAAAATAAGTGCCAGGACATTTTTGTTTTATGACTTTTATTTTCCTGATGTACTTGAGGGCTGTTCTAATACATATAATGATGGTATTTTTTTAAAGTTTCATTTGGTCTCATTCCACAACTTTCTCTCTGTCCACATCACTTGTGGGCTTTCGAATTTCATCCACTCATCTCCCACATGGTCTTTTTCTGTCCCTTGGTATCCCGTCTAAAATGTCAGTTTTCCAAAAGTGGCCAGTTCTTCTAGAAATAGGTCCAGCCTATTTCCATTTCAGGGTTTTTATTTTGATAATGATGTCATCCACTCTTGCCATTTTTCTGATCCATGGGTTCCTCTTCCTATATTTCCTGGCTGCACCAACCATGCATCTCTCCATGCTGCTTTCAGTAAATACAAGACATACAGCCTCTGTATGTCTTATTTATAGTCCACTTCTCTGTTCCATAGGTAAGAATAGGAAGGATGCATTGATTAAACACTTTTCTTTTACAACCTAATGGTAAATTGCTTTTTAAAAATGTACTGTTTCTTGCATTGCTGTCCAGCCGAGTTTTATACACCTATTAATATCTTCTTCACTGTAGCCATCTTTTGATATATGTTGACTAAATAAATGTAGGCATTGGTTGCTTCTACATTTGCCCCATCAACTGCTAACTGCTCAGTTCTTGTGAAAGCTTTGTGCATCATTTTTGCTTTCTGTGCGGTAATTTTCACTCTTACTTCCTTACCTTGTCAGCACGTTCATACTTTGTCTCTGTAGCTCCAAGGGGCACTTGCAAAAAATAGCTATGTTGTCAACAAACAAAGGTGAGTTTTTGTTTTCCCAGTTCAATGACTAAAAGATAGTCTGCAATGTGATATTAAAAAGTTTGGGAGAAATGGTGTCACCTTGTCTAACTTTTTTTCCAATTTTTATGTAGTAATTTTTATTTGAGCTTTTTATCTTAGTAATTTTTATTTGTGCTGTTTTTCCAAACAGTTTAACCTTTGCACTTGCATTTCCATGGATGTTATCAGTAATATAAACATTATCATGTTATCAAAGCTTCTATTTTAGTACTATCTTGTTTCCTGGGTGCCATGATATGTTGTTTTTTTCCCCCGTTATTAAGATGCCTTTTTGCTTTCTTCAGGCTGTGGTTGTTCTCAATTGCTTTTTCGACTAGTTCATAATTGAATTTTCTTATGTCTTCAGTGATGATTTTTCACAGTCTTGCATAGCTCTACATATTCCATTTGGAAATTACATTTTCTTTGTATATCTTCATCTCCCTTCTTTTTTGCATCAGCAGTTTTATTTGTTTTGATATTTTCCAGATGTGGGTTTTGTTCTTAGTATCACCTATTTTTGCTAGTGTTTTCATAAGGGTAATGTTTCTGTTAACTTCGGAGATGTCTACTTCTCTTGCTAGACCTTATAGTACATAGAATCAGTTTCTCAATTCCAATTTGAAAGCTTTATGATGTGTTTTGAAGGTTTGTCATGCAAAAAAAAAAAAAAAAGGATTTTACATTAATATAGTTGTGTTGTAGCATAACAAGCTGTAAAAACTTTCTACAATTTTTCCCTGCTTTAGCATTTAATGGTTTAGATTATATATATGGCAACTATGAGTATGGTTTAGATTATATATACGGCAACTATGAGTATGGTTTTGGTTATATATATATGGCAACTATGAGTAGTATCTCACCTCCGTATACTTTGTCTTTGACACTAATTTGTGTGGCATAATTTGTATAAGTTATGTTGCATAGCTATTTTTAACTACCTTTCTTTTTGTTTCATAGCTCAGTTTTTGCATTGCACTGTTTTTAGTCTGATGAAATGTAGTCAGTCAGTGCCATTCATTGCAATTAGGTCCATATCTGAGTATATTTGTTCAATTTCACTTGTTTGGCTGAGATTTTGTTGTATCATAGTATAGTTTTGTTGCAGCATAACAAATTGTATAGTATATATATATATATATATGACAATATGAGGTTTAGTATCTTTGTTTTTGTGTGGTGGCATTTTTAGTCTGATTAACTACATCCAATTGGGGTCATTTGTAACAATTAGCACTGCATCTGAGCATATGTTGTCATTGATATCTTTTTGACCATAATTTCCTTGTATGTAGCGTAGCAGTGTTGAAGCATAATACATAATTAATGGAGTATTTGTATAAAATAATGTTACAAAGCAATGGCTTAGTTTTTTGCATTGTGCTGTATATCATCTAATATATTGTTACTCCAATTAATGCCTCATCTCATATCATTTTGTTACAATATACTGTAGCTCTGTTGTAGCATGATAATTTTATAGCAGTATTATTTGTATAACATAATGTTACAAAGAAAGCTCCAGACTGCCCCTTAACTTTTTATGCATTAGTTTTTGCATTGAGTTGTTTTTCATTGGTTGAAACATGCCCAAGTACTGGTAATTATTACCTCACCTCAGTAGATCTTGCCAATAGCAATGTTTTTGGTAGGATTTTGTTGTACTATATCAGTGTAGTATCATAGCAATTTGCATAGTACTTGTATAAGAGATCACAAAGTTATTTTTTTCCTTCATTTATTTTTGTTTAATAGCTTAGTTTTTTTAATTGTGCTATTTTTTAGGCCGATGAAGTACATACAATATTAATCAGTATCATGCCTAAGTATATTTTCACACTCATCTTTTTATCTGGGATTTTGTTCTAGTACAGTAGGACTGTAGCATGACAATTTGTATTCAGTTTTTTTATTTCATTATGTTTGATAGCACAGCTGTTGTATAGTGTCAATTTCATCTGATGAACTATAAACAGCACTAATTGTTTATTAGCACCTCACCTGACTATTTTGTCATTGATTCCTTTTTGGCAGATATTTTGTTCTAGTGTTGCAAAATAATAATAAGCATAGTTTATGATTGTTACAAGGGTCTTTTCTTCTATTTACTAACCTATTATGTGTGCAGTGAACTGTTTTTCACTTTTCATCTGATAAAGTATGTTAGTCATTATAATTTTTCTCATTAGTACCATGCCTGATTACATTATGCCACTGGTACATAGTTGACCAGGATTTGATTTTAGAGTATATTAGTTCTTTAATATTACCATTTGCACAATTTTTTTCTTCAGTGTCTTTAACAGTTTAGTTTCTGTATGGTGACATTTTCATCTGATAAAGTAAAATCAATCACATTTGTTGTAATTAGCACCTTGCCTAACTTTTTCTTGCTATTGATGCCATATTTTTCTCATTTAACCCACTTTTTATGGTCACAGAAATTATTCTCAGGTGCATGGGGGAAATAGTTAATGTTTTCTTCAATCAGATCATGGTACTCAGTCTGTCTGCTTTGGTTTATTGTTCTACATGTGACATGTCCAGTACCAAAATCTGATTGTCGAAAATAATGTTGATATTTTAAGCTTGAGCTAGCTGCTGCTTAAGCCTATTTCATCCTATTAGTTAAGTAATGAAGTTTTCACTAAAGTAATTAACACAACATATATACTCATAAATAAAGTTTTCATTTGTATATACCTCAGCTGAATTAAAGTTTGTTGTTTTTTTCCCCCATTTTTGTCATCAAAATGCCTGGGAGCAAGCTGCATTTCATTTTAATTATATCACAGATTGTGGAAAAATGCATCTGAATTATTACATAAGATACATTTTAGTTCAGTTGCATCTCTAGTTACACAAGACTAAAGTGAATAAAATGAGCAAATTAGAATGTGAAGAAGTTTTCTGAGAATTTGATGCCCACACAAATGTAAAACTTTCTACATTCATTAAAAATCTAATTAAAAAATAAAATAAAAAGAAGCTTACACCCACACAGTATTTGTTGCTTGAACTTTAAATCTGTTTACTGCTGTAATTTGGACCATTAAAACAAATATTTGTGGCAGACATTTTTATATAAATCCACTACAAAACATTTAATTCAAATAGTCAATAGTTCTCCACGTGACATTCTTTGTAGCTGCAATGTGCTCCACTGTAAGTACATATGTTGTTTATTTATCCTCTTGAAAGTTTGTCCTCCAAACTGTTCTGATGAGAAGACGGTGTGTGTGTGTGGGGGGGGGGGGTGCATGGATACACAACAAGAATACCAGAGGGTTCAGAAATGCAAAAAAAAAAAAAAAAAATCCCAAAGTATTCACCCACCTAACCCCTTCCCAAATTCTGTTGCTGATAAATGAAGAGACCTCATTTTCTTTCGTCCCTGTACAACTGAGGAATGGTTTTTGATATAAAATTTTTCCAACGACTTCTGCACAAGCCTGTGACATAGCAGCCTGCAATAAATGAACTAAGCTTCTACTGTATTTATGAAAAATAAAAAATCTCATTTTAAGAGAGATGCTTAACTTTTGCCTCACTGTATTAATTGAACAAAGCTTCACTAATGTGTGGAGATATGGTAATATTGTCAAAAAAAAAATGTGTGGTACATACAAGCAATGTAAGATTAAAACATTGCTTGGTTACAAACTGCACGTGGCTTCTGTATGGAAATGCCTGCAATCCATTTTTAATATGTTCGTATAACTGTACAGGTATTATTATACATTAGAATATGCATGTGCGTAAGCAATATTTGAATCATTACAGGTAAAACTTAAGAAAAAAGTGTTTTAAGATTTATACCATGTGGTAGCATAAATTGATATGCAGTAAGCAAAACTGGAGAACTTATAGCAACATTTTAAATTCCTAACTTTCTTAATTATCTCCTTCATTCTCTGAAAAGCCGCCCGGTGGCGCAGTGGTCTAAGGCGCTGGCCTCTGATCATTCGTCCGTAAGGGGTCCGGGTTCGAATCCCGGTCAGGCATGGATGTTGTGTTGTCTTACGGCACTGGCTCTCTCCCTTCCCTGGAACCAGTGACCCCAAATTAGGGACGGGCGACTGCTTATAGCCCATTGAGTTGCTCACGGTGGTCGTTAAACCTCGAATCAAAAAAAAAAAAAAAAAATTCTCTGAAAATTTCCCAGAAATATAATATGGATTACTAAGTATGCTATAACACATAAGTTGGGTGCAAAAGTAATTCTAATGCCTTTGAATTCTTTGTTTTGTTTTAATAAAATGGACCAAGTTTTCTTGCTCTGCAGTTAATAGACTGAATATCTTTTACCCGACCATTTTTTGGTGTTTGTAGTTTATCAACGATTTTTTTTTTTTTTTTATTGTGCAAGAAAATTGGCATTTATGATACTTCAGTTGAGCACTATTTTTTTCACAAATTGTCAGTAAAGTTTTTAGCAGCTCTTAAGAAGATAAAAACCACACTGAAGATAAAAGCATAGTATTTGGAATCACATGCACTGCAGGAGTTTCATATACATATACAGAATATGGCAAACATAATAATTTTTCTTTTTTTATCTACACATTTTTGTACACATTACTAGGCTTACAATTTCAGTTGCTTTTAAATTATGTAAAACCAAACTATACTGATGTAAACACATATTGTTCACAAATTGCACACAAATTTATATATACATATAAGAAAAAGAATATACACTGACGGAAAAAAAATCCCAACACCAAGAAGGGGTTGTGTTAGATAAACGACAGTTGGTAGGCAGTGAGAGTACATCTGTAAGATGACGTCTATGCAAATTTCGCGCTCGGCGCATATGTGTGGCGCTAGTAGCACCCCTCAGAACAGGCAAAGCAAGTTTGCTGTAAATACGCGCTGTAACGTTCGTGAGCGTTAGTTATCGTTGAGATTCGACGTAGTGTGTTGATGTTAGTCAAGAATGCCTTTAAGAAGACGAAGAAGCCATTATCAACAGCTCACAGAGTTTGAACAAGGTCGTGTAATAGGGCTACGAGCAGGTGGGTTTTCTTTCCGCAATATTGCAGAACGACTTCGCAGGAATGTAGCCACTGTGCATGATTGTTGGCAGCGGTGGTCAAGGGAAGGTACTGTCTCAAGAAGACCGGGTTCCGGCCGGCCACGTGGCATTACTGAGAGGGAAGACCGCCGTGTACGGCGTATGGCCGTGGCGCATCGTCCCGTGTCTGCGGCAGCAATTCGAGCTGCAGTTGCCACCACAGTGACACAACGAACTGTTACAAATCGGTTACTTGAAGGACAGCTCCGAGCCAGACACCCTGTAGCGTGCATTCCACTTACTCCAAACCACTGCCGTTTGCGACGTCAGTGGTGTCAAGCTAGAGCTTATTGGAGGACGGAGTGGAGATCTGTTGTGTTTTCTGATGAAAGCCGGTTCTGCCTGGGTGCCAGTGATGGCCGTGTGTTGGTTAGGAGGCCAGGTGAGCGCCTGCAACCAACCTGTCTGCGGTCGAGACACACTGGACCTACACCTGGAGTTTTGGTCTGGGGAGCAATTCCCTATGACAGCAGGAACACTCTCGTGGTTACCCCACGCACCCTGACGGCACAGTTGTACGTCAGTCTGGTTATTCAACCTGTTGTGCTGCCATTCATGAACAGCATTCCAGGGGGTGTTTACCAACAGGATAACGCTCGCCCGCATACCGCTGTTGTAACCCAACATGTTCTACAGAGTGTCGACATGTTGCCGTGGCCTGCTAGATCACCAGATCTTTCATCAATCGAGCACGTATAGAACATCATTGGACGACAACTCCAGCGTCACCCCCAACCAGCATTAACCGTCCCTGTATTGACCGACCAAGTGCAACAGGCATGGAACTCCATCCCACAAACTGACATCCAGTACGACACAATGCATGAACGTTTGCGTGCTTGCATTCAACATTCTGGCGGTTACACCGGTTATTAATGTACCAGCATTTCACATTTAAAATGGCTCTTCTCGCGCTTACAATAAGCTGTGATCTGGAAACCTTAATCGATTAAATATGTTACCTATACAAATGTATTGCCGCCATTTCATTCCTCTGCAACTATTTTTTCGTGGTGTTGGGATTTTTTTTTCCGTCAGTGTATTATTAAATAAAAATTCCTACAGTGCCAAATGTATGTAGCTTCTCTGCAAACCTTACATTTTCTTTTTAATGATGCACTTCCATGCTGCAGTAGTTTTAGCCTACAAATATGCCAAAAATACTGCAGCATCACAATGCTTAGTAATACAACAGTTGATTGAGAACAGTTACATCTGAATAGTACAACAGTTGACTGAGAAAAAAACTGAGCTAGATCTTGTACATGCCTGATCAGGCATGTTCGGGAAAAAATATGTCCTAGGCAACACAATTTTCGAGCTCTGGTGTAACATATATTTTGTTCATTAGCAGACTAACAATCTTATCATGATTTTCAAGATCTACTTTCTTTTTCAAAAAAGCTATTAATGTTACTCACACCTTTATGGTTTAGGGTTACACCTGTTTTTTCAAGTACATAGGATGTGGTATTGTAAGTACATCACTGTTTATCAGTGTGTATGACACAGGATGGCAAAAATAAACTGTAGAAGCCCACGCTACAAGATATGTAGTGTACCTCACTTGTGTTGAGGCAGTCAATTCAACTTATTCTGTTAAAAATGTTATTTTTAAGTTAATTTTTCTGCCTCATAAGATAAACTGTTCACTGAAGTGATTTACATATATTGGAGATACCCTGTCTTTTCTTATGACAAAATATTCACTGAAGTGGTTTACATATAATATAGCAGTAGCCCTACCCTGGGGCTAAAATGTATACTCATCTTTTAGGGAAAAAAATATTGGTGTGCAAGTTTTATCTGCATTATACTTATATTTACACTCTAGCACACAACTCTTCTGGCCCCTCTAAAAGTAAGAGGAAACAAGTACTTACAATGCATAATATAAAAATCACAACAGATTATTCAAAGACAGTCATGCATGAAAAAATGCTGTCTTAGAATATACCCTATGCTTACAGAAAAGGAATTAACTAAATCAGGTGAAGAAAAAATTTGGTTCCGTAAGTGAAATGTACACTGAAGAGCAATTGAATTAGAGATACCTGTCTAGTAACGTGTAGCACCACCTTTCGCCCTGATGACAGCGGCGATTCATCTCGGCATGGACTCGACAAGACATCGGAAGTGTTGGGAAGCCATACGGATCCACGACCCTTGAACAAGCTCCCACAGTTCACGAAGATTTGATGGAGGAGGTCAGAGCCTCGAACATCTCTCTCGATGGCATCCCAGATGTGCTCGATGGGATTGAGGTCAGGTGACCCAGCTGGCCAAGGGAGCGAGGTTACGTCGATGGAGTGTTCATCCAACCATTCGGATACAATTCGGGAGCTGCATTGTCTTGTTGCAGGATGAGGTCCCCAGTGGGATGTTGAAGACGCACAAACGGGAGCAAATGGTCGTACAGGATATCCCGGTAATGTTCACCTGTGAGGGATGATGTCGCACGTACCAGGGGTCCCATTTCAGTCCACGTAAACAGTCCCCAGACGAGAATGCCACCCCCACCAGCTTGAAGAGTACCCTCCTGGCAAGAAGGATCCATCGCTTCATGTGGTTTACGCCGTACTCGTATCCTGCCATCCGCATGTACCAACGTGAATCTCGACTCATCAGTCCAGGCAACATTTTTCCACATGTCGGGTCCACTGGCGATGTTCCCGTGCCCATGCTAATCTCTGCACCCTGTGATGTGCGGTCAGCAGCGGTACCCTAGTGTGACGATGGCTTCTGCACCCCATAGCGAGGAGATGGTTCTGGATGGTGTGGCTGATTACACGTTTTTGTGGACTAACGTTAAATTGCCGAGTGATTTGTTGCACTGTGGCCCGTCTATCCGCTGTTACAATGCGAGCTAGCCGACGATGACCCCGCTTACCCACACGCTGTTGTTCACGGTAGTTGGCCCATGCATGGGTGGTTTTACTGGATTCGATGTACTCACGGTGCACCCATGACACAGTGGCTCGTAAAAATTTCAGTGCCTGCAAGACGTCCGAGATGGAGTGACCCATCGTCGTGCCCCGACAATTTGCCCACGATCAAATGCGCTTAGATCCTTCGTCTTACCCATACTGCTCCCGACTCTTACCGATTCCCGTCGCATCACACCTTATATTGTCGGATCGCTGCATACGTCATGTCATTTCCGTTTACAGGGCCGCCCACAGCGCCACATTTGCATAACGCCAGCTGTTTCTAATTCAATTGCTCTTCAGTGTATATGACTGATAACTTAATCATGTCATAACAAAGTAATGGATAACCTTAAAATGCTCACTACTTTGTAAAATATGTGTATGAAAGCATGAAATTTTAGAACGACAAACATTTGCAAGGACTGGAAACCCACCGACCCACAAGCTGTTTTGAAATTGCGATACAATTTTAATTCGAAATTTTAAAGTGATACTTGATTGAAAATCATAAGCACAACAGTGTCATACGTACTACTTACCCTGCTGAAGTGAAAATTGCAGAATATAAATCCCAACTTCCAGCAGAAATCGACCGACATTGACACAAACAGAAGCCTTCGACAACAAACGCTGCAGCTGTATGCACACCAGAAATCTGTTTGTGCTTGGGCCCGGTCAGATATGAAATCTGGCACGATCCCGCATATATCCCACTCATAAATCGTTTGTACAGTTTCATTCTCATATGTTAAGTACTCCTGTTGTTCTACTAGTTACATATTTCATGGATGTATTCATATCTTCCATTAAGATCTAAATACACTGTATTTATGTTCGTACAGCATACCGTCCTATTACGATCTCTATTAATTTCTTTTTTTTTTCACGAGTACGATTCTTCAAACTGACTGATAGTCAGTTTAGTTATTTATCTTAAATTCTACGCAATTTCCTTGTTAAATACTTCGATATTTATACTAGACAATCTGTAAACACAGAAAGTTGATAGAATGAACATTTTGGGCATCCCGAACAAAAATAAATATTTCCCACGTCATTCATACAATAAAAGGCAGTTAAAAGGATGACGCTAACTTATTTCAATGAAAATATTACATATGCGTCACTTGGTACCACATTTTTGGACTTCAGAAAGGTAAGTTTCAACGGCAAATTCCAAAGAAACCTCAGTACGGCGAGGGCGTGAATTGTGAAGTTTGTGCGTGTAACTAGAGCCACAGTGCGGTCACTTCTGTCGTAACTCAAACAGAAAACGGTTAGAGATTCAGACAACTGATGTAGGGACCCCGGGTTCAAATCTAGCCTGATAGACTTGAACCTGGGGGCTCTTCGTGGTGATGTGAATCTCTAACAATCGCTGAATAACCGCCGTGCGTCGGAAAAACACGTTAAGTGACGCCCCCGGGTAGGCATTCCACGGCTACATATAAAGGTGTTCATTCCTAAGCCTCCCCCCTAATTTCTCTCTGCCTTCTATGTGCAAAATCGTACGCTTGCACGGTGGCGCCAGGTAACGTGCTCTCTCTGACTTGCAAACTATCCTGTCAGAATCGCTGGATTCTATCTAACTTCCTTTAGTTTCTGGCCCCTGCCCGAAAGGGCACAGAAACTGAATGAAGTTAGAGCACATATATTTTAAATATATGGATTTTTTTTAGTTCATATATTTGAATTACTACATATACTCACAATTGATTTCATGTATGTATTCAAAAATGAGTACGTGTTTTTTTCCAAAAATGAGACACAAGTACACGGAACTATTATAAGTCCAGAATGTACTCAAAAACGAGTACATTTTGCTTATTTCAAAGTATAAATTTTTAACAGTGAATAGTAGTTAACAAAGGTTAAAAGATTTATCAAAATTTGGGGGCAAGTAAAGGCATATTATCAAGTTTCGGAAATAAACAAATGAAAAATCTTACTTCAATGAATGGGCTTTTGACCTGGATTCCACGTGTTTCGTCGAAACAACTTCGTTCCTACTCACGAACAACTTTTTAACCATTATTATTATGTCTGTCACATGACCGTTTTATAAGCTAACGTGCCCTGGAAACGATTTTCTACTGGCATTCAGTCTGTTGGGACAATGCGTGAGAATTTTCCTGGAAGTTTGGATGATTTGCATATTGCATATTTTTCAATTGTTTCCATTCAAAGGGAAATGTTATTTCTTCCTTAAACAAAAAACGCAGACAATAGTTTTCCAAAATATTGTCAGGATCTCTTCTATTTGAATCATAAAACATTCAGTATTCAGAAAGGAGGATGGGTTCGTCTAATCTTTCAGACAATACAGACACGAGTAGCACACTCTGGATTTCCTTTATATGAGGAAAATAATATTCGGAAACCAATGTAAGAAAATTACTTCGTATCACGAACTGTAGTGTGGAAACTCAATAAATTTTGAATAACGTGGCCCGAAATTTCACTGAATGACTCATGCCTGTCTACAGACTATGCTGATTTGAATGCAATAAATACAGGGAGTCTTTAGTCAGGACATGAAAAACACTGGCGACATTTAATACAATTAAAGATGTATCGAAATTCCTGACACAAAAAATTCCAATTTTAAATACTTATAATTTGAAAACTACGACAATTTTTTGTGAAGATTGGAAGGCTACTCGGTTTAAATACAAACATAACGTCGAGCCTTTTAAACAGAATGTATATGTACTATACATACATTTCTGCAGTTTAAACTACAAATATTTGGGATGCGAAAACATACATTTTATCCGTAACGGAATCAAATCCATGCCTCCTCAGTCCGGAGTGAATTGCTCTCCTAACTAAGCTACACGGACGGAATGTATCGCTGCAGATTTGTCGGCTTGACACGTGCTTTACCTCTGTAGTCAATGGCGTACCCAGAAATTAATTCGGGGGGGGGTTGCATATCGTCGCCGCAATGTCAAAACCACCCATGCGAAATTTTGTGGCCGCGCAGTGGTCTAAGCGATGGCCTCTGATCATTCATCCGAAAGGAGTCCGGGTTCGAATCCCGGTGAGGCATGGATGTTGAGTTTGTCTTATGGCACTGGCTCTCTCCCTTCCCTGGAACCAGTGGCCCTAAATTAGGGACGGGCGACTGCTTATATATAGCCCATCGAGTTTCTCGTGGTGGTCGTTAAACCTCCAATAAAAAAATTGTAGTTTGAATTATCGCTATTTAAAAATTAAATTTGATCAAAGAATCACTTTGCAATTACATCAGACTGTTCAAGCACTATACATAACATTTTCATAAGTTGCATCAGTGAATAAAATTTTTATATGATGTCAAGTCAACAAGCGAAAAATTCTCACATTCTTGGTTTTATCACTGCAGCGACGATATCATTCCTTCCTAAAGCGATGAAAAAAATATGCATCAGAATAGGCATTTCTGTTTTTCTCAAATACAATTAATTACAAAATAATGTTCATTCTACGTTTTTGTTTCCCTGCTACGGGATGTACTCAAGATAAAAGGCTAACCCACTAACTCTCCCAGGCCCCACCATTCATTAGCCTCCAAAGAACCTTGCATTAGCCTGACGCCCTCACCACTACACCAGTTTTCTCTCTTCTGTCTTTGGTAGCATACAAGTGGGAAATGCGCAGGGGGGGGGGGGATTGGCATATGTGACCTCGTCTGACCATTCCAAATAAAGAAGTAACTAATGGCAATTTAAGGAAGACCAGAATGGCGACCCTAGGAAAATAACGTCACCGACAATTTTTTATCAATTTTTAAAACTAGACAAAATTATTTTGGTGAATATGACCCTTTGCACCCCTTTTGGGTACGCCATTGTCTGTAGTACGTCACAGGAATCGCAAGTTGTATGGCCAAGATTTAAAAAAATTCTACAATCCTATTCCAGGAAAAATGAAAGTCTTGGCCACGCTTGCATTTGTGTTTTCGAGAATTTTTTACTGTATTTCAAAAAGCTATTTATTTAGGAGGAGTTACAAAATGTGCTAGATATCAAAGGAGTTACAAAAATGTGCGAGATATCGGAGGAGTTACAAAAATGTGTACGTTTTATCTACCGAGAAAATTTAAAGTAACTTCGGGAAGACATGGTAAATATTTATCATAACTTTCCACAGACTTATCTTCTGGAGTTGAGTATATCTTGTCAAGAGCTCCTGATATGCGCTGCTCGATATAAAAAATGCCGTACTATAAACAAATAGAGACGAAACTTACATGTAGACAAACAGGAGGTTTTTTTTTTTATTTTTATTTTTTTTTTTTTTGGTTGGAGGTTTAACAACCACCGTGAGCAACTCAATGGGCTATACGCAGTCGCCCTTCCCTAATTTAGGGTCACTGGTTCCAGGGAAGGGAGAGAGCCAGTGCCGTAAGACAAACACAACATCCATGCCCGACCGGGATTCGAACCCGGACCCCTTACGGACGAATGATCAGAGGCCAGCGCCTTAGACCACTGCGCCACCGGGGCTGCCAAACAGGAGGAAAGAAGCTATTTAATTTCTGAGGGGTTCCATGAACGCGATACGCGAGGAGAAAGTGTAATGTGGTCTAATCGTGTGACCGCCATCCTGGACAATACGTTCAGCAACACGGCGTGGCATTGGGTGAAAAAGTCTAGTGATGGTGTTTTGAGGTATCGCTAATAGTATCATTAATCTGCGTCCACAATTTTTCAACACTCTGAGCGGGTCGTTAAGTCGTCTGCTAATGGCGTCTCACATGTTTTCTATTGAGGAGAAGTCAGGTGATCGTGCTGTCCATGGCAGCACTTAGATAACTAGTGGGCACTGTCCGATTATGTTGGTAGCTTGTGGGTGGGCGTTTTCTGGTTGGAACTGGACATTAGGAATATCTAGTTGCAACTGGATCACGGAGGTATGCAAAGAAAACTGGCTGCAGCACCTCATGAGCCTATCGTCGTGCTGTCATTGAACCGCTATACACTGAAGTGCCAAAACTCATGAGATATGTACCTGGTATCGTGTAGCATGCTGTGTGCTTCTATTTGTTAAGTACATGTTGACTTTTGTACGTGTAATTTAGGCAGTATATGTTAACTTTTGTATGTGTAATTTGGGCAGTATATGGTTCTTTCTTTTTATATTAAACTGTTTCACTCTTGTACGTGTGCTTGTCGTGGTTAGATTTGCACCAAAATCGGTCTCTGCTGAGGTCCTTGGTTTAATGCGCTCTAAGCGTTTCTTGAGTATTCACGGTCTGGTGTATTTAAAATAACAAAATGACATTACCGATGCTTCGGACATTTGGTTGCCATTCCCCAGGTCAGATTGTGCAATATATTCTTGTATTACTTTTCGATTTCTTCATTATACAATATACTTACATATTAGTTTTCATTTGTACTTCACCTCGTGTATCGAACGAAGTTTGCGATTTGTTGAAGAGGTCCGTTCAAGCTTTGGATCGTTGTGTACCGATGAGCTAAAACATTTTGACCAATGTATCACAATGAAACAAACTCGATGATATGAAATATGGCATAGTGGCCTAAGCGCTAACCATTCGTCCGAGATCTGTCCAGGTTCAAATCCCGGTGAGAGGAGGATGTTGTGTTTGTCTGACGGCACTGGCTTTCTCCCATCCTTGGAACCAGTGGACCTAAAATTAGGTACAGACGGCTGCATACAACACATCGTTAAACTCCCGAACAAAAAATGCTGGAGGTAAGGGTTTTTGTGTGTGTGTGTGTGTGTGAGGGGGGATTGGAGGTTTAACGACCACTGTGAGCAACTCAATGGGCCTATAAGCAATCGCCCATCCCTAATTTAGGGCCACTGACTCCAGGGAAGAGAGAGAGAGCCAGTGCAAACACCAAATCCACACCCCACTGGGATTCGAACGCAGACCCATTTCGGATGAATGATCAGAAGCCATTGCTTAGACCACTGTGCCACTGGAGCCAGCAGGTAAGGCTTAAATTCAGATTATAAAACAGAGCCATTCTTTTACTTAAAAGATTGCATATGTTTGGATATTCCATTCACAGACCAGCATGCACAAAAAACTGATATACAAAATTCTCAATTATTTAAAGGATTAAAAATCCAATCTGAATGTATTAAAAGTACAGGAGTTTATCAAAATAATGGAACACCGACTGCTAGTGGAGTACACACAATGCGCCTTGTGCAAATCACAGAGACAAAGTCAACCATGACACGGGGTACATAAAGGGGTGCAGTATGGTGTTGGCTATCACATAGCAGTGCCACAGTCATAGGCTAATTGTCGACAATGTTTGATCTCATTGACCACAAGACAGGCATGATCATTGGTACGTGTCATGCAGGAGCTTCAGTAAATGAAACGAATAAATCGTAAGTATAACACGAGGAACTGTATCCAGGAAGACTACTTATCATACAATGGAAGTATGTGACAACAGAACTGCAAAGTTGAATACTAGTCGGAACGATCCCGTTTCTGTCATAATACACCGATGTCCAAAATTAAGGTCACAAACACATTTCGTACAATAATACAAAACAGCAACCAGTAAAATGTTTAAAATTACCGTCATATGTACTTTGGGGAACGGTGAATCTAATGCAAGATGAGCCGCGGGTAACGTTCGTGGCTGCCACGGAAAGAACCTCAGGTTCGATCCCACGCAGGTACGAATGCTCGATCCACTAAATATCCGCCGTGCGTCGGATGGGCACGTTAAGCCGTCGGACTCCGGGTACTGGTCCCCGGTAATAAATAAGGGCGTCTTCCTCCCCTTTCTACTTCGCTTCCGTGTCGCTTTCCTATCGGGCACTCTAACCCAAATCTCCTAGCTTCCCATTTCTAAGGGTTGTTTAAGACCTGGGGTCAGACACTCCCTTCCTAAAATCCTCTACATATGATCATGATCAATCTAAGGTAAGCATCCGCTGTTTGTTAAACAGTTAACAAGGTGAGTTTGATAAGAGAACGTGAAAGTGCCCGTTTTCTGTATCTGCGAATTTCGTCTTCAGAGTTGCGTTTCTTGCAAGAAAAATCACAAGATTGACTGATTTTAGTTGGAATGAGTGTCCGGAATTGGTTAGACGATGGACTGAGGTGGAGAGCCATCGGCAGGCTTGAAGCCGGCCAGTCTCAAGCGGAGGTCGCTTGATGGTTACAGGTTGCACGAAAGGTGGTATCCATGTTATGGCGCCAATTCCGAACAATGGGTACCATCACCAGGAGGCCGGCCAAGGCTGTCCAAGAGCCACGACACCTGCAGAGCATTGTTACGTGGCATTAACTGTCAAACACCAAGGACGACTGGGGATCTCTCTCAGGACCTCGCTGCTACGACTGGAACAATAATTTCGGGGCAAACTGTATGCAGTCGCCTAGCAGGGAAGGCCGTTTACACCCGGCGACCTGTGGTGTGTGTCCCCCTCACCAGATCGCAGAAGAGAACCCGTCTTTTATGGAGCCAAACACATCTTTCTTGGACACAGGAAGATTGGGTTCATGTACTTTTCTGTTATGAGTCGAGATTCAGTACACAAAGTGATTCTCAAAGAGTCTTCATCTGAAGACAGCGTGGGGCCCGCTATCATCAATCCAACATAAGGGAAATCGATCACTTTGGTGGAAGTGGAATACTTGTGTGAGCAGGCATCATGTTGGACGGTCATACACCACTGTATGTCTTTGATGGGGGCACTGTGACTGCACAGCGCTGTAGGGATTAGGTCCTTGAACCTTATGTGAGGCTTTTCCGGGGAGCTGTCGGATGAAACTTTCATTTTTATGGACGATAACGCGAGGCCACAGAGAGCTCAGCTTGTCGCGGATTTTCTAGAGGGAGAGGATATTCGGCGTATGGTGAGGCCAACGAAGTCACCGAACCTAAATCCTATAGAGCATGTTTGGGATGCTCCAGGAAGAGTCATTGCACAATGTCAATTCTCTCACAGGACCCCCAGGCGTCCAAATTCGTGCTTTTAGAAGAATGGCATTTGTTGCCACAAGCTGCTATCAACAACCTCATTTATAGTATGAGGGCTTATTGTGCGACTTGTAAAGCTGTGCAGGGTGGCCATACTACCTATTAGCCGGACCGTTCTAGAGATATGATGCATCATGTTTTGACCGTTTTTGGTCTAATTTGCATATTGCAATTTACCTCCTGCCCATGTTTTATGTTGCTATTGGATGTCGCATAGTATAAAGCATCTATGTACCAAATCTCATTGCAATAAACCATTTAGTTTCAAGATATCACAGAATATGTGTTTGTGACCTTAATTTTGGACATCAGTGTGGTTCTTTTTTTTTTTTTTTTGTGATTGGAGGTTTAACGACCACCGTGAGCAACTCAATGGGCTATAAGCAGTCACCCGTCCCTAATTTAGGGTCACTGGTTCCAGGGAAGGGAGAGAGCCAGTGCCGTAAGACAAACACAACATCCATGCCTGACCGGGATTCGAACCCGGACCCCTTACGGGCGAATGATCAGAGGCCAGCGCTTTAGACCACTGCGCCACCGGGGCGGCTCAGTGTGGTTCCCCAGGAACACTATCAAGCCGGTATTTATCGCAGCGCTGCAATCCACGAACCTCTGATTACCACTATCAAGCCGGTATTTATGGCAGTGCTGCAATTCACGAACCTCTGATTACCACTATCAAGCCGATATTTATGGCAGTTCTGCAATCCACGAACCTCTGATTACCACTATCAAGCCGGTATTTATGGCAGTGCTGCAATTCACGAACCTCTGATTACCACTATCAAGCCGATATTTATGGCAGTGCTGCAATCCACGAACCTCTGATTACCACTATCAAGCCGGTATTTATGGCAGTGCTGCAATCCACGAACCTCTGATTACCACTATCAAGCCGGTATTTATGGCAGTGCTGCAATCTACGAACCTCTGATTACCACTATCAAGCCGGTATTTATGGCAGTGCTGCAATCTACGAACCTCTGATTACCACTATCAAGCCGGTATTTATGGCAGTGCTGCAATCCACGAACCTCTGATTACCAACATTAAGTTTTTTTCAATAAAACTTGTAAGGTGCTGCAAAGCACAAAAGCTGGGATGCTAAAGACTAGCAATGCATCATCTGGTCTGATGAGTCGTGCTTCACACTGTTTTCCACTGCTTGTAGAGTGCACGTCTGGAGAAAACGTTGTATTATTATTATTATTATTATTATTTGGGTTTGGGACGCCCACCATGAGTAACTCATGGGCTATAATACACTGCCGGACAATTGCTAAGGACGGATGACAATAGCAACGATAGCAACCATAAAATGGAAGGCAGGAAATTGGGGAAATTAGCATAAGTGCGGGATACAGTAAGACGTGCTGTGCGTATGCAAATTTTGGATTGCCGAACTTGTTCGTGACGTCATAGCGCTGATAAGAGATATAAAGGATTTGACGCGTATTGACCGTTCTTGTTCAAACGCAAAGTTGAAAGGGAAAGAATCAACTGACGAACTTGCAATTTTCAGTATGTCTTCCCGACATCACCTAGATGATTTTACGCGAGGCCGTATTATTGGCAAGATTGAAGAAGGGCGAAAAATAACAGATGTTGCCAGGGAGTTCGACGTCAGCCACAGTGTTGTTTCAAGGCTTTGGAAATTATTTGAAACAAATGGAGAGTGTAGCAAACGTCACGGGGGAGGTCGTGTTCGCAGTACGACACCTGCAGAAGATCGGTACATAGGGCTATCAACAAAAAGGCACCGGCGCAGAACACGTTCCAAAGCCTTCTGGATTTCAGAGCACAATAAATTGTATTTCTTGTAATGTCCTGGCATTCTGACATTATTTTATTTCACTTGGCATCCAACCACACTTACTTTTTTATGCGCTATATAGCCGTTTATGATCCGTCCTTAGCAATTGTCCAGCAGTGTATAAGCAGTCACCTATCCCTAATTTAAAGAGAGCGAGTGCTGTAACACAAGCACACCATTCATGGCTTATATTTTTTCTTTGAATTAGGGGTTAATCACACGTCTCCCTTCCCTGAAACCGTGTTTCTAAGCCAGACCAATGCTCGATGAATCGCTAAAAGCCAGAGCTTGGATCACTGCCCTACCGGGACAGAGTTAAAAAAAGTTTCGATACCCTTTTTGAAAACAATTTTCTAATGTATTTTTGCCATCTTGATGGCCCAGTGGTTTCAAGGTGCTGTCTCGGACCATTCATCTTTGACAGATTGAAATTTTTAGGGTATAAAATAAGCATGTGCGGCGCGTTGTCTTAATGCACTGTCAGTCTCCTTTCCTGAAACTACTGGTCTTAAATTAGAGATGGGCTCTGCCTTGTAGCTCCTCATGGTAACAGTTAACCCCTGAATCAAAAAAAAAAAAAAAAAGGGAGTTCTTTATGGTGACAGTAAAACATCCAAATCAAAGGGAAAATATGAATTCCTTATGTTGGTGGTTAAACCCTGAATCAAAGAAGAAAAAAAAAAAAGAGTTCTTTATGGGGGCAGTTATGTTCCCTACGGTGGTGGTCAACCCCTGAATCAAAGAAAAAAAATTAGTTCTTTATGGTGGCAGTTAAACCCCGAAACAAAGGGAAAATATGAGTTCGTCATGGTGGTGGTGAACCCCTGAATCAAAGAAAAAATATGAATTCTTTGTGGCAGTCCTGGATTAATGTGGCATAATTCTTCTTTTCTTTGTCTTATTTATGACATACACTGAAATGTATATATATATATATATAGAGAGAGAGAGAGAGAGATTTCCTATCTGAGGTTGAGAGACCCGAACCCTCAGCGCTCTGCGCCTTTTGTCAGGTGAAAAAGAGGAATATTAGATATTTGGGAACAGATTTCCCTGATAGAATAGTACGAAAGAAAAGTATGGAAATATTAGAGGAGAGGGAGTAGACGGTTATCCGTTAAGAAGTGAAGTTGTAAGCTGCCCTACATAGTTACCTGTAACAACAAGCCATTTCAAGTGATATTTCTCTCCGCAGAAAAATGCCCGGTACACCTGTGCCACAGAAGAGTACAGGGGGGAAAGGAAGGAAAGGACACGGGAAAGGGGAACCTGAAAAAAAAAAACATCACACACAGAACATCTATCCCAGAGAAAAATCGTCTTTGAACACCGGGTAAGACAAAACTGGCTATTTGCTCAGTGTTTCTCGCCAGCCAATGAGAGAAAAGATTTTTCCCCATTGGTTTACAGGATTTTTTCACAGGTTTACTTTTGTTGATTCTTGACAGGCATTTTTTTTTTTTTTTTTTTTTGAGTGGAGGTTTAACGACCACCGTGAGCAACTCAATGGGCTATAAGCAGTCGCCCGTCCCTAATTTAGGGTCACTGGTTCCAGGGAAGGAGAGAGCCAGTGCCGTAAGACAAACACAACATCCATGCCTCACCGGGATTCGAACCCGGACCCCAGACGGACGAATGAACAGAGGCCAGCGCCGAAGACCACTGCGCCACCGGGGCGGCTGACAGGCATGTCAGAGTAACCATAGCTGAGGTGGTGTGATCACAATGTTACACCGATCGAGGTTTAAGATACTCATTTTGAGTAAACAACCGAGAAATAAAAAAAAGAAAAAGCCACAACCAGGGTTTTTTTATTCCTTATTTAGGAAGCCGGTAGTTTATGGGCCAATCATTCATCATTTTTTTCCTTCGCTACTTGCCTGCTTGTTGCACAGTTATGTGCAACAGCGGAAAAAATTTAGTCCTGTTTTGTTTAATTATTATTATTATTTTTTTTTTCAGAACTGATGCGTAAAAAGGTGTCTTTTGTGCAACATTTTGCTCGGCCCCTAAAAGAGCCGTTTTTTTTTTTTTTTTTTAAATCAGGAAACAACAACAACAAATTTTAATATAAAAGACAAGACCAACAACACCATGTTTGGTTAGGAGCAGAATATTTAGTACAAAAAAGATAAGTCTTTTATGCAACATTTTGCTCGGCTCTTAAAAAAGCCGTTTTTTATTTTTATTTTTTGTTTTGTTTTTTTTTAATCAGGAAAAAACAACAACAAATTTTAATATACAAGACAAGATCAACAACACCTTGTTTTTTAGGGGCAGAGATATTTAGTACAAAAAAGATAAATCTTTTATGCAACATTTTGCTCGGCCCCTAAAATGGCCCTTTTTTTTTTTTTTTTTTTTTTTTTTTTTACCCGAATCTGCTATTCAATTTTTTGCTTTCCTCCTACGTGTGAGGAAAAACTTCAATTTAGTCCCAGTTATTTTTTATTTTTTTGGAAGTATAACTGTGGACTGGATTCTTTTCAGGAATTTTATTTAAAATAACCTTCGGTCTTTTAAATTTGTCAGTATCATTGACAACATAATTAAGGGCCTCCCTGACAAGAGGATTGGGATGTTTCTTGGCTTTCTCGTAATACCTTTGCGCTAGATCATACATAGTATAATGTATAGAGCTGATATTTAGCATACTACGGATAGCATTATTGGATGTTTTTCCATCTAGTCCTACCATCATACGAAGAGTTTTATTTTGAAACGAGGTAATATTATTTTTTTGCTGCTTTCTGCAGTTACCCCAGATAGGACAGCCATAGGTAATCACCGGGCTAAAGCATGCTTTCCATAACAAAGTTTTATTTTTTTTGCTAAGCCTTTTATTTTTAATTATGGGTTGGAGACATCCTCTTAATTTAAGAGCTTTAGCCAGGGTTTCCTTAATATGCTTGTTCCAATTCAAATTATGATCCATAATTTGACATCCTTAACCCAAGGTATTTTTTTACCATACAATTCAATTTCAAAGTCAGGATTGTAATTGTATGTTTTACGGGAGAACAGAATCGCTTGTGTCTTGTCAGTATTAATTTTAATTTTCCAGTCTAGGAAGTAATTCTCCAGTTTTTCCACATAGTATTGCAACATAAATGTTGCTTGATTTTTATTCATGGAAGTATAGGCCAGTGCAGTGTCGTCATCATAAAGTGCTGTAGTCAGATTCCTGTTGTTAAAATTCGGAAAATCTGAAGTAAAAATAGAGTATAGCGTAAGAGCAAGTACACTGCCTTGTGGGACACCGGCTTCAATTATTTTTTTGAAGATTTCTTCCCATTAATTTTTGCACAAAATGTTCTGTTTTCAAGATAGGATTTGATTATATGAATAATCCACGGTGGGAAGTCATGTGCTATTAGTTTGTAGATAATTGCCTCGTGTGGACATTTATCAAAAGCCTTAGCTACATCCAGGAAAATGGCCGCTGTGTGCTTTTTATTCATTATTCCTTCTGAACATTTTTCAGTTATTCTAGAGAGTTGGTGCACCGTGGAGTGTTTATCTCTAAAACCTTCTTAAGTAAATGGAATTACTGGGAATTCCTCACAGAATTGTTGCATTCTAATAAGAATTATTTTTTCAAAGATTTTTCCCATGGTTGGGAGCAACGAAATCGGTCTGTGATTTTCAGGAATTGCCGGGTTTTTACCTGGCTTGGGTAAACAGCATTACCTCTGCTGTCTTCCAAACATCAGGGAAATAATTTAATTTAATGGCACAATTGTATATTTTAGTAAGGGTTTGCACATACTCTTCCGGTAATGTTTTCATAATTTTATTATTTATGCCATCATTGCCTCGTGCCTTTTTACTTTTAAGGTTATTAATATGAAACCTAACTTCCCTTTCACTGATGGGTAGTGGTTTTTCAAAGTCAGGAGGAACAAAAAAAATTTTTTGGCCCTTAAAAGGCCTTTTTTTATTTCCTATCTTTTCAGTTTCTGGCGTTCCGGACCCGCGAGAGGTCATAGCACCTTTAACTTGTCTGTCGGACGTAAAAGAGGCCGTAGCTTTTTCTACTTTTGGCTGCTGTTTTCTATGCCTTGTGCTTCTATTTTTTTTAGAAGAGCCTTTCTGTTTACTTTTAATTGGGGATGCTAATACAGGTTTTTTTTTTACTAGTAAATTCTTCATAGAGTTGTGCACTTTGGGCGATGACTCTAGAATTTTCTACATCCTCCGCATGTTTAAAATAAGTATCCAGGGCCTTTTTCATTTTAATGGCTACATCAGTGTCAGGGATATCATTTATTTTAAACTGTTTTTCTAGTGAGTTTGCAAAAATTTCTGCTTTTTCTTCATCGGTTCTTACAACCGTCCCATCTGCTTTCTGGAGAGGTGGGAGTAATCTGATATTTTTACTTTGCAAACTTGAAGTGAGGTTCCACAGGGTCATTTTATTTTTTTTATTCGAATTTTCAGAGTAGTCAATATGTGCTTCCTCTAATAATTGACCCCATGAACCGTTTTCAAACTTTCTGATATCTCTTTTGATTTGCCTGTTAAGGGTGCAGTAAAGGTCATAAAATCTTTTATTTCTGGTTCTTTGCCATTTACTGCGGTACCTATTTTTCTCCTTAATAAGATCCAATATTTCTTTGGGTAAGAAATACGGGTTTCTTTTTTCTTCGGCAGGAGTTTGGCAAGCCTCCATAACCTTTTTAATGGAAAGGTTAAAGGTTTCAATAGCATTGTCAATTTCTTCTTTGCTATTGCAATATCCGATTTCTGGAGGTGATACTAATTTAATTTTTTTTTTTGAATTGCTTTAGGTTCGTGACCATTTTGGGTGTTACCATTACAGTTTTGTCAGTAAAAAGCTGTAGATGAACGGGGTTATGATCAGATGAGAGCGCTGCTGCAGTATAGATTTCATAATAATATCTATTATTTTTGAATAGCGCAAAATCTAGCACATTACTAGTTCCTCTTAACGCTGTTCTGGTGGGCTCGGAAGGTGCCCCCAGATCAATATTTTTATTTAAGAGATATCTGAAAATATTGTTCCCACTTTTGTTAGCTCTAGGACAGTACCAATAGCGGTGCTTGCTATTAAAATCCCCTGCTACTATGGTGCGGATGTCTTCTTCAAAAAGCTTGTCCAGAGCTTCACTGGTAACCGTATGTGACGGATGATTATAAAAGGCCGTAAGCTTGATCGGGTTATTTTTGGTTTTAATTATAACTGAGTGGGCTTCTTGACCATCTTCAGTGTTGCAAGGTGTTTCACTTTGCTCTAATCTATCAATAACCGCAATCAAAATTCCGCCGCTTTTGGTGGTTTTGTCTTTTCTATAAACCTTGTAATTGGGTATCTTGAATTGAATTTTGTCGCTTAGCCATGATTCATTAATTAACGCAACGCCAATTTTTTTATACTTTAGGTAGGCTAAAAATTCTCTGTGTTGTCTTTTGATACCCTGCGCATTCCAAATTAGAATGTTAAGGCCATTTGTTTCCGTTATTAAGCCTTCATCCTCAGAAAATGAACGGCCCCTAAATGGGCCGTTTTTTCCCTTCCTCAGAGAAAATGGGAAAGGCAAAGGTGGTGCAATTAAGAGGCATCTTTTCCCTGTTCTCTTCCTTGTCTGTTTTTAAGACATCTTTCTCTACGCTGCTAACAGTAATACTATCTTGGGCAATAGTAATAGCATTTAACCGAAGCATTTCTTCCTTGTTGTTACTTACAACTTTTTTAACTGCAGTGTTGTACGTGTAACTCGGAGAGACTTTTTTTTCCGCTTCCTTTAATTCTTTGCTAAGTCTTCCAGCGAAGTAATTTATTTTTCTATTCTTTATAGTTTTATTGGTTTCCTCTTTTATGCAGTTATTTTCATTCTCAGAAACAGAAATGCCCTTAAAAGGGCTGGGTTTTTTTTTTGTTCTTCGGAGAAAAAGGGAAAGGTGGGAAAGGTTCCACTTTGAGGGCGTTTTTCTTCCTCAGAGAAAAAGGGAAAGGTTCCACTCGGAGAAACTTTTTTTCCGCTTTCTTTCCAGTGGAGTAATTTACTTTCCTTTTCTCTATAGTTTTCTCTCTCTTGCAGTTTTCAACTAAATATTTTTCCACATCTGCATTCATTTTATCAAGGAAATTGGTGTTTTGATAATTCGAGAGATGTTTTTGTATCCTTTGCTCTAACACAGAATTCGGTAATATATACATACACACACACACACATATATATATACATACACTGAAGTGTGCCGCCCCGGTGGCGCAGTGGTCTAAGCGGTGGCCTATGATCATTCGTCCGAACGGGGTCCGGGTTCGAATCCCGGTGAGGCATGGATGTTGTGTTTGTCTTACGGCACTGGCTCTCTCCCTTCCCTGGAACCAGTGACCCTAAATTAGGGACGGGCGACTGCTTATAGCCCATTGAGTTGCTCACGGTGGTCGTTAAACCTCCAATCAAAAAAAAAAAATACACTGAAGTGTCAGAAAAACTGGTACACCAGTCTAATACTTGGTAGGTGCCTCATGGGAGCGCAGGACTGCAGACATACGACGGGGCATGGACTCCACTAGCTTCTGGAAATATGCTGTAGGCAATGCACACCATACTTCCTGCAGAGCGTTCCACAATTCGGGTGTTTTTGTTTTGTTTTGATTGGAGGTTTAACGACCACCGTGAGCAACTGAATGGGCTATAAGCAGTCGCCCGTCCCTAATTTAGGGTCACTGGTTTCAGGGAAGGGAGAGAGCCAATGACGTAAGACAAACACAACATCCATGCCTCTTTTTTTTTTTTTTTTATTGAAGGTTTAACGACCACCGTGAGCAACTCAATGGGCTATAAGCAGTCGCCCGTCCCTAATTTAGGGTCACTGGTTTCAGGGAAGGGAGAGAGCCAGTGCCGTAAGACAAACACAACATCCATGCCTGACCGGGATTCGAACCCGGACCCCTTACGGACGAATGATCAGAGGCCAACGCTTTAGACCACTGCGCCACCGGGGCGGCCATCCATGCCTCACCGGGATTCGAACCCTGACCCCGTTCGGACGAATGATCAGAGGCCATCGCTTAGACCACTGCGCCCAATTCGGGTGTATTCCGAGGTCTCGGATTCCTGTGTTCGATAGCACGTTGCATGGCATCCCAAATGTGTTCTATCACGTTCAGATCTGGGTAATTGGGTGGGAATGGCAACACCCCCAAACGCAGATAAATGCTTCTCTAACCATAATGTGGCGCCCCGACACTTGTGTGAGGTGCATTGTCCTGTTGGAACAGGCCCAACTCATCTGCTTGAATGCAGGACATGAACGGGTGTACCTCGTCAGAAAGGATGCGCACAAAGCGTTGGCCAGTCACAGATGCTTATAGAAGTACCAGGGGTCCCAGTGAAGTCCAGGTAAGCACACCCCATACCATTACGCCCCCCAACAGCCGGTACAGTTCCCTGTTGACAGGCGGGATCCATGGGATTTGCGCCACACACGAATCCTTCCATCGGCCCGATACAGTTGGAAACGGGACTAGTCAGACCAGGCTACTTGTTGCTAGCCATCAAGTGTCCAGTGGCGGTGTTGCTGTGCCCAAGCGAAGCGCATAGATCTATATTGTGCACCTATCAAGGGGACTAAAGTTGGGCGTCGGCTCCCAAAGCCCATATCGTGCAGGCTATGTTGCACAGTCCGGACGCTGATGCTTGTTGAGGCTCCAACATTGAATTCTGACGATACCTGCGAGAGTGTTGCATGCCTATCGCGTGAAACGATTCTTGACAGCCGACGATGGTCACGTTCACCCAATGTATTTTTACGGCCACACTGGTATCGTAGGTTGGAGGTTTTGCCGGAATTTTTGTAGTCACGGTACACGCTTTTTTTTTTTGATTGGAGGTTTAACGACCACCGTGAGCAACTCAATGGGCTATAAGCAGTCGCCCGTCCCTAATTTAGGGTCACTGGTTCCAGGGAAGGGAAAGAGCCAGTGCCGTAAGACAAACACAACATCCATGCCCGACCGGGATTCGAACCCGGACCCCTTACGGACGAATGATCAGAGGCCAGTGCCTTAGACCACTGCGCCACCGGGGCGGCATACACGCTTGCAATGGTCGTCCGTGAAAATCCGAATTTCGTTTCTACCTCTGAAATACTATGACCCATCTCACGAGTGCCAACTATGACACAGCGTTGAAAAGCGCTTAAATCGTTATTACTTGTCATTGTCATGCCGAAAACAGCTCTGACATCTGGCAAGGATGTCCATCGCTTTATATACGCACTGGCGGACGCAACGGAGTACGCGCATAGGTGACGTTGCTATGTATTTTGCATAAGCTCGTCTGTACCATTTTTTCTGGCACTTCAGTGTATATTGCACATGAAAATGAATTTCCAAAAAACACTGCAAACATTTTTTGCATACTTTCTTGAGATGAAAAGGAAAAGGTATATGAAGCAATAATTTTACATTTTAAATGATAAAATTGATTGATGCCCCAGTGGTCTAAGTGCTGGCTTCAGGTCATTTGTCTCAGATGGGTGCAGGGTTGAATCCCGGTGAGGCATGGATGTTGTGTTTGTCTTATGGCACTAGCTTTCTCCCTTCGCTAGAACCAGTGGCCTTAAATATGAAACGGGCGATTGCTTATAGCCCATCGAGTTGCTCACAGTAATCGTTTAACCCCCAAACAACACGAAACGAAAAAAGAAGTGCGCGCACACATAGGAAGATTCTTGAAACGTTCCTGGCCTCCAAACTGGGACGTCAGATCTCATCATCCAATAAGTTTGTTAATATGGAATATATGATCAACAAAGAACACCCACAACAAGAAGGCATGCTAATGACAAAGTTGCTGATGAGTTCTAGGAAACAATGAATCACATTCCTGAAGTAGTGAGGCATGTGGCTTATTGAAGCTGCTGGGATGGAGCTGATAAACTGTAACTTGTGTCTCTAAACCATTTTAGGTATGTTTTAATTATGACACCGATTCCCAAACTTTGTAAAACTGCAACCCAACTTTTAGAATAAAAAACTTTCATTACCCACCTAGCATTAATGAATAAGAGAGGGATACTTTTTAAATTTTTTTACCACAGTTTTACTAAAATCTCTGGATATTATATAGATTGTGGGATGCTAACACCAGAAAAACTAATTAGAAATATAATGATCCGATTTATTGGTGTCAAAGTAAAAAATCACACGAATTTCACTCCGCAAGCTTTCTCCGTCAACGGACGGCTTCATCAGGAGGTTACATAGAGAATACAGAATCAAAATTGTAGACAGAACGTAAATTCTAATATGATAAATGAAATCATGCGTGAAGACCGCGCGCATAAATAACCACGAAACGTGGTGAACACAATATCTTAAATGTTAATGCAAAAGCAAGAAATGTAAACTTTAGGAAGAAACTAGAATCATGAAGTCCATCTTGCGATGCCTAGCAGATGGTTCCAAGCTACCGGTAGTTTGAAAGAGACATCTGTGTTGCATACATCCTGCCGCATTAATATTTCAGAGTAAAATTCGTGCGATTTTTCTGGATATTGTTTCGAGTCCATTTTCTTTTTGTTCTTCTTGTTAGCTGATGCCACAGTTCTTTATATGCCTTCATATTAATTCGAAGTACATTCCTCCTGTGTTAACACAAGAAGTGGCAAGATCAGCCAACAAAATTGATGAACAAACAGATAATGAATTGCCACCCAGTCTCCTCTTTAAAGGGAACCTTTACAACATAGGATTTTGACTGCTCTTCAATTTTTGCTGTGACATATGAGCAAGCATGGAAATCAGCAGCTGCCAAGGTATCCTGCAGCTACTTAATCCTTGGGCTATTGAATAACCCAGAACTTACTCTCTCACTGTGAAACCCAGATTCAATATTAGAGTTTGCAAAGATCTGTTCAAAAGAGTCTTTAGAGCATTGCACCTTATATATTTTAACTTCCCCTACACTTTAAATTCATTTGGTTCACCAAATTATTTAGTGCACTTATTATTTACGTGGTTCTATGATCAATAAGGCATTTTAGGGAAAAATACACTATTCAACCTTTCTGTTCAATATGTGATTACAACATTTAGAAGTGACAAACTCTGATAATGATTCAACAACAATTTGAAACATAGGAGTTAAAATATATGAATTCAGGAAAGACAATGCATATTTAATTTAAAATCATTTCAACTCACCTTCATCTTGAAGTATTCAGATTCAGTCCAAATTGTATGCTGTTTTTGCTTGTGCCTGAGGTCTAACATAAAATGTTGGTCATTTGTTTTTACAAGTAGTGTCATAATTTATTACAGTTTTTGTACTGCCAAATCTTAAGCATTCTTTGTAGAGTTTCACCTGTTATTTAATAATTTCAATTCAGTTGCATTATTTTAACTACCAGTATGAAATCCTTAATGAAATTCTGTATAAGTCACTGGTAAATAACTCATTAGCCATGTCTTCCCTATATGCACCCTATACGCACAGTGTGACAAATAAGTAATGAGACTGAATTAAAAAAGAAATGGAAAAGTGAAAATTTATAGAATATAATTTATTTGAAATAAATTCCTCCCGCATTAACACCAGAAGTGGCAAGATCAGCCAACAAAAGGAAGGACTTGCAGAGGTCATCTTTTGGTATGAAGTGAAGAGCTGATGTCACAGTTCTTTATATGTCTTCATATTTATTCGAAGTACATTCCTCCTGTGTTAATACAAGAAGTGGCATGATCAGCCAACGAAAGGAAGGACTTGCAGAGGTCATCTTTTGGTATGAAGTGAAGAGCTGATGTCACAGTTCTTTATATGTCTACATATTTATTCGAAGTACATTCCTCCTGTGTTAATACAAGAAGTGGCAAGATCAGCCAACAAAAGGAAGGACTTGCAGAGGTCATCTTTTGGTATGAAGTGAAGAGCTAATGTCACAGTTCTTTATATGTCTTCATATTTATTCGAAGTACATTCCTCCTGTGTTAATACAAGAAGTGGCAAGATCAGTAAACGAAAGGAAGGACTTCCAGAGGTCATCTTTTGGTATGAAGTGAAGAGCTGATGTCACAGTTCTTTGTATGTCTTCATATGTATTCGAAGTACATTCCTCCTGTGTTAATACAAGGAGTGGCATGATCAGCCAACGAAAGGAAGGACTTGCAGAGGTCATCCTTTGGTATGGAGTGAAGAGCTGATGTCACAGTTCTTTGTATGTCTTCATATTTGTTCGACGTACATTCCTCCAGTGTTAATATCAGAAGTGGTACGAACAGCCAACGAAAGGAAGTACTTGCAGAGGTCACCTTTTGGTATGGAGTGAAGAGCTGATGCCACAGTTCTTTGTATGTCTTCATATGTATTTGAAGTACATTCCTCCTGTGTTAATACAAGAAGTGGCACGATCAGCCAACCAAAGGAAGGACTTGCAGAAGCCATCTTTTGGTATGGAGTGAAGAGCTGATGTCACAGTTCTTTGCATGTCTTTATATTTGTTCGATGTACATTCCTCCAGTGTTAATACAAGATGTGGCACGATCAGACAACGAAAGGAAGGACTCGCAGAGGTCATCTTTTGGTATGGGGTGGAGAGCTAATGTCACAGTTCTTTGTATGTCTTTAATGTCTTAAAAAACTTTTCTTTTTAAAGACATTAGGAAATAGAATGTAGAAAGTAATCACACAGTGACAAATCTGGAGAGGAGGGGATGGCTGAGTACATACACTTATTTTCATGCCAGAAATTGTTGTACACCGACTGCTCTGTGTGCAGGTGCGTTATTGTGAAGGAACCATTTTACGTTTTTGTACACAGACCTGACATGAACAATTCTCTTCCACAATCATTCCAAAATGGATGTATAAGCATAGTCAGTTACAATTGTACCTTCAGGAATGAACTCGCGATGCAGAATTCCCTAGCTGCTGTAAAAGTACACAAGCATTGTCTGGATTTTGGACCTGTAACCTGATCTTTTCCTTTGGGTAACTGTAACAACTTCCACTTAGTACTCTGATGCTTTGTTTCAGGATCATAATGAAAGCACCATATACCGTCACCTGCCACAATGCTTTGGAGAAAATTTTGCATTGTTCCTAGAGTCTCCAGGATGTCTTTTGCATACTCCACTTGTGCATGCTTCTGATAAAGCATGTGGAATAAAACGAGCACAAACTTCTTTTCCCACCAAATCTTGCATTTGATGAATTATCTCCTTATTAACACTGAGCTCACATTCTAGCATCCTGAAGGTCACATAACAATCACTTTTTATCCTTTCACGTACTTTCTCAATGAGTTCAGATGTGCGCACTGAGATTGCACATCAGGGCCTTTTGTCATTTTCCAAATCTTCCCACCCATCCTTGAAACATGCATATCACTGGAATATTTGTGCACAAGATAGAAAATTAGTTTGAGATGCAGTTTTACTGATTTTCAAACAGAACCAGATGAATGCTCTCTTTGCTCCATGACAGAGCAGTCACAATGTTCTTCCACCGAATAACGTTATGCACAGCGTAAATAATAAAAAAAAAATCAGTAGTATTACTTAATTGCCACACTGTGTAGTCACTTTTGAAGGTGAGTTAAAAATAATTTTTAATTGAATATGCAATGTCATTCCTGAATTCGTCTATTTGATTTTGTATATATTCTTCAAATTATTCTTAAATAATTATTGAAACTAGTCACTTTTTAATGTATATATAATGCTTATTGTACTTGCTCTCCTACAACCCTCCTTAATGTAGGTACACAAACCAATTCTGCTATTTTGGCTCCAAAATTACGAGTTGAACCCAGATATCAACTTTCATCAATATGCTTAGCCAGAGAAATCTTGTTCTATGTCAAATTTCCTCAAGATCCATTGAATGACTAAGCAAATAAGTTCTTTTTGCATGTATGAAACACACCTAAAAATTGAAATAAGATAAAAAATAAAGTGAAAAACAATTATTTGAAACAAAAAGGAATGTAAGGAATTACAATAGCCTAGTGTTGACATTTTTAACTTTTGGCCATGTCAACATTATGGTTTAAGCTGTTAACATTTGACTGTCAACATTGTAGTTTTTACTGTTGACATTTTGACTGTCAAGATTTCATACCACACCTACTTAAATGACAGTCTGGTAAATGTAAATTACAACACCGATGCAATAATTCAAAAGCTCAGGGAAGAAGTTGAGTTGTCAAATGTTTATTTTAGTAGATAGAATTTTGTTTAGGATTGGGAAATATTGCAAAACATAAATATATGCAATACAAAATATATTTGTACTTGTAGACAAACTAATTTAAGGACTTATCTGGCCCAGTGGTAAAACTCATAAAAATTTCTCCATCTATGATTACAACCATCATGAAAATTTACTCAAACACACAAAAGCATAACCACTACACTAAGGAGTTCAGTAATTCTCTGGATTTTGATATACACTATATACATAATATATACATAATTACAAATGACCATCAGATGAAAGGATCTGATGTCTTTCAACTTTCAGGTACATAAGTAGCTATTTTATTTAATAAAATAATAGCACTTAGTTCACCTTCCACTGCATTGTTTTTAATGTTGTGCACATTCTTTATTAAAGGGTTTTCTTTTTCACTTTGGAGTTCTCTGTTCTCCATCTTCAGATCACTGATATGCAATTCCGTTTCTCTAATTACCTTCCAAACCAAACTAAGTCTCCTTTTCAGCAAAGTAGGAGACTTAATGCCTGTGCCATCAAAAACTGAAGTTGTAGAAATGCAATCTGGCATAAGGGATGTTGGTCCATCAGACTTCTCATCTGAAATGGAAATAAAATTGAAGTAGTCACTTGGCAAAGATATGGCAGTTGAAATGGCAAATTAATAACATTTTGTTTCTACAATACCAGTTCAAAAATTTTAAATAAATAACTCTAAGAATATAAGAGAATCAGCAACTTATCAGGGAAAGAGGGTGAGCACCTTGAATCAGAATACCAGGAACGTCAGTTTTCTAATCCCCAATCTTTAACATAAAGTAAATAATATTAACCAAATTGAAATTATCCAAAAAAATACAATAATGTTTCTCATCAGAACTACAGGGTGTCTACTATTTTCAGGGGACTCAATTTCTTGACCTCTTTTTGACTTTTATGGGACATTTCTTGACCCTAAAGCTAAGTTTTCTTGACTATTCTTTCTGTCAACAGTGTAGGAGTCTGGCCATTTTAATTAATTAAATATAAAATCTGATTATGTAATTAAGAAATTAAAAGGGTAAATTGAGTATATAAAATTATTTCTAAAAAGTTAAAATAGCAATTTTTTTACCAATAAGCTTGCATTTAGTGAAAAACTCAAAATATCGCACTATAAAGAATGACTTGTAACCAGGAAACCTGCACGTTACACATAAGTACGTTAAGCGAGTATAGGAAGTATGTTATAAAGGTTTAGACCGTTATCCACAATTAAAATTAACAATTCAATTTTTGATAACATTATTTACTCAGCAAATATATGCTATTCAAAGCAAGCTTCACACTCTAGCACAAAGCATCTTAACATATGCACAACTGAAGAACTGCACTCAATATCAGGGTCACACTTATAAATTTTATTTATAATCTGTTCTATGATTTTGAAAGTTTTACCGAGAATGCTTGTTAGTATACATTTTCTTTAGTAATTTATTCAACTGAGTCTTCTTATGAGCCACTTTCCCTGACCATGTTTCCAGTTCAATCAAGCCTGCAGTTCTAAGTCTTTTACTGTGTCAGGCTAACAATTCTTTCACATCATCAGTTTCCAAATCAAGCTTTTCAGGTAGCTAGAGAATTTCTTGAACAATATTATTAATCTAACAGTTGGTTCAAATCCTTCCAAACCAGTCACAAATTGTGCATAAAAAGTTTATGTCAAAGTCCAAACATGCACTACCGTGTCATCATTTTTCATGCACTATCGAAGTTCCTGTGATACTGTATATAAAATATTATAATCACGACTAAACTGTTGAACAGTTGCCTTGTCCTTACTAACGGTTACTAAAATAAGCTGTCTTCAGATCATGATGCGATAAATAATACGATTCAAAAATGGCAATAGCTCCTTGTTCCATAGATTGAACTTAAGGTGTGTTTGTTACGTAGCAAAAGAAGAAAAAAAAATTACATAAGATTACGTCAGTTGAATATGTGGGGTGGCTAGGACCATTTCATTGAGTTTGAAAGTGTAGTAATTAACTCACCAGCCTCATATTTATTACGTCCACTCTTTCTAGTACTTTTATGGATTTCTGTGGATTTTTACCAATGTTTCACTTTCAGCATCACTTTTTCTTTTATTGAAACACATTTTTACGAGAATGTCCTTAGTAAATCAATAAAAAAAGCAATACCAATGCGAATTCCTCCTCCTCTGATCAGAGAAGCCAGAAACAAATGCACCGTAAACAAAGATTTCTAGACTTCAAAGTATGCAGCTTCCAATTGGTGGAAATTTTCAGCGTGATGTTAATAAGTTATGTCAGGAACGGGTAAAAATGATGTACATACGTTATAGCGAACATGCATTAAGTAGACATGTAAGGCTCAGTATTACTATGTGACATACATAAAACTAAAAAAGTTATCTAAATCAAACACTTCCTCATTGGCATTTTTGAACTTCACTTTTAGTTGGTAAAGTTCGATGAACACTTACCGCACGTGGGGCTTGGCTTTCAATTCATATTTTCGTTATGTGGATGCGGCACGGGGTTGTTGTTTTTTTTTCCATTTGGCCACGGTTCACTTCTTTTTTTTTCCGTTGGAATTATTTTGCCTCATCACCAAATGAGTTTTTCCTTTGCTGCATCCTCATTTACTTCAATATTTATTCTTAACCCGAGTACTTTCGGTACTACTACTATACCGTCTTCGAGGGGACATTTTGCTCCAACTAGCACGGACCGTGTCAGCTGGGCATTTCAGTGGTTCTCGCGGGCTGCTTCTGTCATCTGCTATCGCTTCTTCTTGGGCGTTGTGGCGCCATCTCTTGTTGGTCAGTGATCTCTTTTTTCGAACTTTTTCTTTTTTTTGCTCAATTTTAATTAAATTTCTCCAGCTGTTTCTCAAATTATTAGGGTCATTGTGGTTGCAAACATTTGTCCTATTTTTTCAATCATTACCGACTCTGCTATTCTGAGGTGTTTTTCGGATTTACAGCTTTTAATGATTTTTATATTTTCGAATTTTGGATATTTTTGGTTATCCAGACAGTATTGAATCAGTGCTGTTTTTCTTCTTTTTTCTGCCAGTTTTTTATGTGTTGTTTTAATCTGTGTTTAAGCTTATTTTTGGTACTTCCTATATAAGCCATTGGAGGATTTTCAGTAATAGGAATTGAATAAATACCTGCTTTTTCTAACATTCTTATTTTATCATTATTTTTTGTTACTATATTTTTGATGGTATTTACTTTTCCTCCAATTTGAATGTTATGCTTTTTACAAATATTATTAATTTCATTGGTAGTGCCTTTAATGTAAGGAAAACCATTTAAATATTTGATTTCTTTTTTATTTACTACAGCATTATTTTTTTTTATTTTCTTTATTACTTCTGTGTCCCATTTTTTTATTAAATGGTTAGGATAACCAAAGCTGCTTGCAATTTTTTTTATGAATTTGATTTCTTCATTGATGAACTGACTATTTTCAGAATGCGTATATGCTCTTTTAATTAAGGTTTTTATACTATTGCATTTTTTGAGGATATGGATGTGCTGAATTGTATGGAAAAAAATAATGCAATAGCCTTTTTGGATGTACATGTTATCAAATCCACAGATAAGTTACTATACAGAGTTTATCGGAAAAGTTCATTTGTTCCGGTCCTAATCCCATACAATTCAGCACATCCATATCCTCAAAAATGCAATAGTATAAAAACCTTAATTAAAAGAGCATATACGCATTCTGAAAATAGTCAGTTCATCAATGAAGAAATCAAATTCATAAAAAAAATTGCAAGCAGCTTTGGTTATCCTAACCATTTAATAAAAAAATGGGACACAGAAGTAATAAAGAAAATAAAAAAAAAATAATGCTGTAGTAAATAAAAAAGAAATCAAATATTTAAATGGTTTTCCTTACATTAAAGGCACTACCAATGAAATTAATAATATTTGTAAAAAGCATAACATTCAAATTGGAGGAAAAGTAAATACCATCAAAAATATAGTAACAAAAAATAATGATAAAATAAGAATGTTAGAAAAAGCAGGTATTTATTCAATTCCTATTACTGAAAATCCTCCAATGGCTTATATAGGAAGTACCAAAAATAAGCTTAAACACAGATTAAAACAACACATAAAAAACTGGCAGAAAAAAAGAAGAAAAAACAGCACTGATTCAATACTGTCTGGATAACCAAAAATATCCAAAATTCGAAAATATAAAAATCATTAAAAGCTGTAAATCCGAAAAACACCTCAGAATAGCAGAGTCGGTAATGATTGAAAAAAATAGGACAAATGTTTGCAACCACAATGACCCTAATAATTTGAGAAACAGCTGGAGAAATTTAATTAAAATTGAGCAAAAAAAAAAAAAAAAAAAAAAAAGTTCGAAAAAGGAGATCACTGACCAACAAGAGATGGCGCCACAACGCCCAAGAAGAAGCGATAGCAGATGACAGAAGCAGCCCGCGAGAACCACTGAAATGCCCAGCTGACACGGTCCGTGCTAGTTGGAGCAAAATGTCCCCTCGAAGACGGTATAGTAGTAGTACCGAAAGTACTCGGGTTAAGAATAAATATTGAAGTAAATGAGGATGCAGCAAAGGAAAAACTCATTTGGTGATGAGGCAAAATAATTCCAACGGAAAAAAAAAGAAGTGAACCGTGGCCAAATGGAAAAAAAAACAACAACCCCGTGCCGCATCCACATAACGAAAATATGAATTGAAAGCCAAGCCCCACGTGCGGTAAGTGTTCATCGAACTTTACCAACTAAAAGTGAAGTTCAAAAATGCAAATGCATTAATGCACGTTAAAATATAACCTCCAATATCGGAAGTAAATTGAAACTTCCTCATTGGATAACATTTAGCCCGCGGGGCACTAATGAAGAGCTTTAACAATCCAAATGCAACGTATGACATAGCTTTAACTCTGCAGTTTGTTTGTATGTGTATGCAGCTTTAATTTCTGCTTCTATTGCATTAGCTTCTTCAGCCTGTTCCAATTACGTTTTCTTTCCTTCAGTTTTTTAATTCTTCCCACAGCACATCTGATTTCCTTTTCTTTCTCTGCTTGCTGACTTTTCTGTTTTCTCAGTGCTTCTTTACATTTTGATGCAGCATTTAGTTTTATTATTTTGAATATATGTTGAATATGTGGCCTGATTATTTTTTTTTTAATATAATGTTATTCTGTCCATCTACTTTACACTTAGTACATTTGTAAAGATTTTTTGGGTGAATTTCCATCAGGAAGTACCCAAACCTATGGTTAGGCTTTTATTTTTATTTATTTATTCTTTTCTGTGCCTAGCCTAGGCATATTAAATTTTTTGAAAGTGTGATATTTTTGTGTCTGTCTACTCGACATGCAGTGCATTTATAACTATTTTCATGGTGAAATTCTGTCGGAAAGTATCCAAATCTTCAGTCAGGCCTTTTCTTTTTTTGTGCCTAGACTAGGCTTGACTAAAAATTTTGAAAGTATAATATTTTTGAAGTACCGAAATCTGCAGTTATGCTTTTTTTTTTTTTTTTCTACTTAGGCTAGGCCTGATTAAATAATTTGAAAATCTTGAAAAAAAATTAAATAATTTTCCGAAGGAGTGGAAGTGCACTGACTGATATTTAGAAAATTATACATACATAATTTTAAATGCCTATACATCTCTTCATACTGTTTTGCTAAAACATGAATAAAAAAAAAAACCCCAAGGAAGATGACGCCGAATTTTGGGTTGTAAAGAGCACGTCTTGAATCTTTTCTGATGCGAATTAAATTTATCAAAGTTATTCAAAGTCAATGCAACTGGTTAGAAAAATATCAACCAGATTTCTTCAATTGATAAAACATCCAAAAATGGAAACAGCTACTTACTTCCACCAGCAGCTAAAAAGTATGTAATGAAAATTTAGAAACTGTGCATAAAAAGTTTCTCACAGCAGAAGGAAGGTATCGGAGACAGATTTTCAAATCGAACAGTTAAAAGAGAAAAATAAAGAAAGAAACCTGATATAACTTGATAGAACTCTACGCCTAATGGAAAAGTAAACAGAATATTCATGGAAAAAAATATGCTAACGAAAAAGAACTTTTCAAATATGGCTCCTGGAAGAAGAGACAGTGAGAAAAAGGTACTACCCTTTATGCACCCTAGCAGGAATTATGTGCATTGTTTAAAGAGGATAATGCACCACATCTCTATTGCGGAGAATGGCATACAGTAAAAATAAGAAATTTCTCATTAGGATTTTTAGAAGCAGAGATGCAGCTGCAAGCAGAAGTACACAAACACCACCTAGTGGTATAACTGTCAACTATAAAACTCCTCAAATACTAACCTAAAGTGTTCCACAAGGTAAATGGCATCCAGTGCTGAAAAAAAAAAAAAGAACTTCTTAAATCGTACATTTAGAAGTAGAGATATTAAGAAAAAACAGATTGAATATTAGCACCCCCTAGCAGCAAAATTGGGCATTATTTTGGGAAGAAAATACACAGGATTTTCATAGTTAGTTAGTATCTGACCAAGAAAGAATCTTTTATATCAGGTTTTTAGTCCCGCAGATATTGCTGTAAACAGAAATGCAAGCTAACGCCCTCTAGTAACAGACTTGTGTGTTAAGAAAAAATTGAAATTATATGAGAAACATTTCACAGCAGAAACATTCCCCCAAAAGAAAGAACTTTTCAAATCAGACACTCAGAAGTAGGGATATTGACAAAAATACGATATATGCCCTGTGGCGAGAAAACTATGAGCTATTTTAAGCAGCAGGTGTTCTCAAAACCTTTTCCGAGGTGAGCGGTATCTGTCTAAGAAATAATTTTTTCAGTTGACTTTTTCAGAAGCTCGGATTTTGCTGCAAATACACCAGAAGCAGAAATAAACGCTTACGCCCCCTGGCGGCCAAACCATACTTTATAAAAATTTAGAAATTATATGCAAAACATTTCTCATCAGGAGCAGTATCTAATGCAGAAGGAATTTTTCAAATCGAAGCTTTAGAAGCGGAAATATCGGTGAAGCTCCAGTTACCTTTGCACCCCCTAGTGGAAAATTTATGCATTACTTGAAAAACTTGAAACTATATGAGAAACATTTTGCACCAGAAATGCTCTCCAACAAAGGAAGAATTTTTCAAATCGTACTCTTGGAAGCAGAGATATCAACAAAAATAAGACATACATCTACACCTCCTGGTGGGAAAAATATGCGCTATTTTAAGCAGGAGATGTTCTCAAAACGTTTTCCGAGGTCAGCTGTATTGGTGGTCTACGAAAGAATTTTTCAGTCGACTTTTTCAGAAGCTCTGATTTTGCTGCAAATACATCAGAAGCAGAAATAAACACTTACACCCCCTAGTGGCCAAACTATACTTTATCAAAATTTTGAAATTGCATGAAAAACATTTCTCATTAAGAGCAGTATCTGATGCAGAAAGAATTTTTCAAATCGGAGATTTGAAGCAGAGATATCAGGGTCAACACAAATTACCTTTACGTCCCCTAGTGGAAAATCTATGCATTACTTGAAAAAGAAACTGCATCTAAAACAGTCTTCATTATAAATGGCATCCAAAGGAAGAAAGAATTTTTTCAATCAGATATTAAGAAGCAAATATATGCAATAAAATGCATTTTAAATTCGATATCACCTGCATTTACGCCTCTAGCGGCGAAGTTGCGCATCCAAAAAATTCGGAATGCCAGGATCGTCATTCTCACATTTTATGTTTCCCAATGCAAAATGAATTTTTCAAATTGGACTAACAGTTGCAGAGATATGGTGTCCACAGATGGACAAACCAATTTGTATGCACAATCTTTTTACAAAAGATGTGCTAATTAACAGCCAACTACTTCCCAGACTGCAGTAAATTTAAGTAGTTTTCCAGGAGTCTGTGGGAAAATAAGGTGAAAAAGATCTATTTAAAGAGTTCTTAAATTTCAGGAGGTGTACATACCCTGCATTTTAGCAATCAGTTATTTAAGATATCCTCATCATGTGACTTTAGAATAATTACAAACATAATTTGCTTTGTCTGAAGTTTTTTTCCACTTTGGTGGCAGACTGAAAAGTCATCACATAGCACCATGTTAGATACAAATATTTGTGGTGTCCAGCTTAGCTTTTTGTGTTTTCAAGCAGGTGTTCCATGAATGAAAACTGAAAATTATGCCAGCATGTGACATAACAACTATATGATGTAGTATTTTTTAGCATGTCTTTGTAAAAAATGGTCATGCTTATGTTATCACTTTGTCTGTTTGTCTGTCTGTGGATACCATGTCTCTGCAACTATTAGCCCAACTAGAAAAATTATTTTTGCATTGGGAAGTTTGAAATGTGAGAATGATGATCCTTGCATTCCACTTATCTCTGACGCACAGCTTCGCCACTACATGGCATACATGCAAATGATATTGAATTCAAAATACATTTTATTTTACATATTGCTTTTAAATATCTGATTGGAATTTTTTTTTCCCCTTTCGATGCCATTTATATCAAAGACTATTTTAAGCAATCTCTTTTTCAAGTAATGTGTATATTTTTTGCTAGGTGGTTAAAAGTAAATTGCATCCCCCCCCCCCCAATATCTCCACTTTTAAAAATCTGATTTGAAAAATCCTTTCTGCATCACACACAGCTCCTGATGGGAAATGTTTTGCATATAATTTTTAATATTTTTAGTAAAGAATAGTTTGGCCACCAAAGAGTATGAGTGTTTATTTTTGCTTCTGATGTATTTGCAGCAAAATCTGACCCTCTGAAAACTCAACTGAAAAAAATTGTTTGTGGACCAATACCATTCACCTTGAAAAACCTTTTGAGAACACCTCCTGCTAAAAATAGTGCATAGTTTTTTTGCCAGGTGTGTAGGTATCCCATGTCTATCCCATTTTTGTCGATAGTTCTGCTTCCAAGAGACTGATTTGAAACAATTCTTTCTTTGTTGGAGAACGTTTCTGGTGCGAAATGTTTCTCATGTAATTTAAGATTTTTCTTAATGAACAAGTTTGCCACTAGGTGTAAGTTCACATTCCCATTTACAGCAATTTCTGCAGGACTAAAAACCCAACTGAAAAACTCCTCTTCAGTCAAATACCAGTAAATAAGAAAACTCTCTGTATCCCCCCCCCCAAATAATGCACACTTTTGCCACTAGGGGAGCAAATGTTTAATCTGTTTTTCTCAATGCCTCTGCCTCTAAATAAGCGATTTAAAAATAATATTTTAACACCGTAGACCATTTACCTTGTGGAACACTTTAGGTTTGTTTCTGTGGAATTTAGTAGTTCACAGTTCTGTCGCTAGTGGTGTTTGTGTACTTCTGTTTGCAGCTGTATATTCACTTCTAAAAACTCTATTGAGAAATTTTGAAGATGACAATCCGATTCTTGGCGTAAATGTGACAAGGATGGTAAGTCAGATAATATATTATCTGACTTACCATCCTTGTCACATATATTATCTGACTTACCATCCTTGTCACATTTACGCCAAGAATCGGATTGTCATCTTCAAAATTTGTATTATATGGCGTAATCCCGTATTTCTTTCATGACTCTATTGAGAAATTTCATTTTTTACTGTATGCCATTCACTACAATAAAGATGGGGAGTGTTATCCTCTTTAAATAATGCACAGCTTTCTCGCTATGGGGTGTAAAGGTCAAAACTTTTTCTCACTATCTCTGGTTCTGGAAGATGTAGTTGAAAAGTTATTTTTTCTTAGCATAGCCTTAGCATGAAGAATACTTTTTGCTTGTTTTCAACTTTTTCCATTATGCAGAATTCTTCTGCTAGAAGGCACAGAGTTATATAATGCTTCCTATTATATTTTTTCTTTTAACTGTTCAATTTGAAAATCTCTGTCTTTGATACCTTCCTTCTGCTATGAGAAACTTTCTGTGTGCCATTTGTTAATTTCTGTAACATACTTCTTAGCCACTGGTGGAAGTAAGTAGCTGTTCCTATTTCTGGATGTTTTATCACTTGTTGAAATCTGGTTGATTTGTTTCCCTAATCAGTTCCATTGACTCTGAATAACTTTGTGAAATACACATGGTCACCCTGTGTCTACTTTCCTTTGTGCTAAGGCTAATGCTGCGTGCTAGTCAAGATCAAGCAGGCATGTGGTCTGTGGCAATATGATTGGACAAGTCTTACCCGGTGACCTTGGTCCTCCAGGTCGACAATGTAAAGTGACAAAGTCGCCAACTCTGACTAGATTGGGTGTCCTCCATTGAGGGATGACTTCTGGGCCATGGATGACCAAGTGGTCAACATTCGTGACTACTACGGAGACATCTCAGGTTTGATCCCAGGAAGATACGAATGATCAAACTACTAAATATCTGCTGTGTGTCGGATGGACATGTTAAGTCGTCGGACCCCGGTTATAAATAACAGCGTTTTTTTTACCCCCTTTCTACCTTGCTTTCATGTGATTTTCCTGTTGAGTACTCTTAACTAAAATTTCCTAGCTTCCTACTTTTTTTTTTTTTTTTTTGATTGGAGGTTTAACGACCACCGTGAGCAACTCAATGGGCTATAAGCAGTCGCCCGTCCCTAATTTAGGGTCACTGGTTCCAGGGAAGGGAGAGAGCCAGTGCCGTAAGACAAACACAACATCCATGCCTCACCGGGATTCGAACCCGGACCCCTTTCGGACGAATGATCAGAGGCCAACGCCTTAGACCACTGCGCCACTGGGGCGGCCTTCCTACTTCTAAGGGTTAATCAAGACCTGGGTCAGACACTCCCTCCCTACATTCCTCTACATAAATCTCTACCTCGCTTCCATGTGACTCCAGACCAGATATCTCAGCTTCTTACTTCTAAGGGTTGATTAAGACAGACTCCCTCTCTCTAACTAACTAACTAACTAACTAACTCACTCACTCACTCACTCACTCACTCACTCACTCACTCACACTCACACACACACACACACACCCTAAAATCCTCTACATAAATTTCTACCTTACTTTCGTGTGACTTTCGTGCGGGGGCACTCTAGCCCAAATCTCCTAGCTTCCTACTTCTCAGGGGTGTTTAAGATCTGGAGTCAGATACTCCCTTCCTAAAATCCTCTACATATGATCTAATCTCTGATTTCCAGAGACGGGGGAAGGGGGAAGAGATATAAAAGTAGCAGAGCAGTTAGCTTGGGGCGCATTTCTCTGCCCTAGTTCTCCAGCATTTGCTCTTTGACTTGTGTTCTTGTTTTGGGGTTTGGTGCAGCGGTTCGGTGTTCGGATGATAACACTGGTAAGGAAGGTGAGGCTCATGCTAACATAGCAGACAGTCCTCAGGGAATATATTCGGTACAAGGAAGAGTAGCTGTGTCTGGAAGTCTGTTTTCTTTGGGGAGCAGTCGATCTACTGGAGGTTATCTGCATAACCCATTAAAATTTTTGTTGTGTTTAAGCCGACTGATTATTGGCGTCCTTCTTTTGACTCAGAAATCACGAAATAACTAGCCATAGGACCCCAGAAGCTCAGCGATTACAACAGTTCCACTACACATAGTAAAGAATCATAGTAAAGGAATTACAGAATTGTTGAACCCAGTAGCAGACAAACTCAGCAGATCCTAACACATACTTTCACATTTGGACAGCACAAACAAAAAGAATACCTGGTTATTCAAAAATTACTTTATGGTTTAGATCAGTAGCAGACGAATTGGTTCCAAATTCTTGGCAACTCGAATGAGGCACAATCATTGCAAGTATCGCTGTTGGTAATGATTTCCAAGGTTTCCCGAATGGTAAAGGCCTTCTGCCTACCAGGATACCGCACGTGCAACCAACGTGATGAGTTATATCTTTAAATGAATATAACGTCGTATCTATTGTTGTCAAGTCAAGTTTCCGCGTTCAAATTGTTAATGCGTTCTATTTTTCAGTTGCAGTTTCTGTCTAACTTCCTTGAAAAAAGCCATCTGGTTGATGTGCGAAAGCTTGGAAACGCTAATGTGTCTACTTTCTACGCCAATAAATCGGACCACTAGTACAGTGTTACTATTTACTACTTAATTGGTGTACTGTTCCTTGTTATCAATTTAATAAATATGTCTCGGTGCAGATGCTTCAAGTCTGAAATGTAATACTCAGCACTGACAGTAGTTTCTGGAGGAATGGCATGCCGGTAGACTACACCTTTATGACAAAAGAAAATGATCATCACCACTTTCCCAGCTGATTTGGTTTAGTGGGCTTTTTCGGAGGAGGCGAGCCTGTGTGTGTCCAGACACTAGTTGCGCACTTCGTGAGGGGGTCGAAATAGTGGACCCATGTTTCATTGGCAGTTATTACAGTGTTTAGAAAGTGTGGAACCTTTGCAATTATTTGTTTCCACTCATGACATACCTGAACTCTGGCTAACAATTGTTATTTCATCAGGTGATGAGGTACCCATCTGGAACACACATGATGCAGCTGCCATTTGCTGCATAGAATGCAGAATCCTGACGCTTTTGAAATATTAGTTGATGCCGCTATGTCTTCACACATCATTTGATGATCTTCTTGCAAGATTGCCCAAACAGTGTTAACAATATGCTCTGTAACAACACTTTCAGATCGACCAGGCCTAGGAGCGAGTTCTGCCGACAAATGCCCTTTTTTGAAATCATGGTGCCATCTAAAAATCGTTGACTCAACCAAACATTTGTCTTTGAAAGCTTTTTTCATTAAATCAACTATTTCTGGAGACATTTTACCCAAATGATAGCAAAATTTTATTGCACAACGCATTTTACTTCTTAACTCTGAATCACTCACCTCCATAACTGTATGCAAAATGCAGACGCACCTTAAACAAATGCACAATAACAAAACCAGAATCAGCTGCCACAGCTTATAACTGTTGTCATAGATACTTCCTTAATTCAGTTAGTCATCTGCATGGTTATTTTGCCCCTTAGCATTGTTGTCAACTAAAAAAAAAAAAAAAAAAAAATATTACTTTGTTTTTATGGAATGGTCTTTGTATATATAAGATTATTTTCCAATAATTCTAATGCTAAAACCTAGTTACATTATCTATAGCCTTTAACTTATTTTAAATATTTAAAAAAATATAATACAGACCTTCTATCTACACAATGCTCACCTTCTTCATACTAACAGACCGTGTACGCAAGAAACACATAAATGCTATGACATGAATTTTAATTAGCTTATCAATGACTTCTTAAAAGCTAGTTAAAAGCAAATAGAAGACAAAGGGTACGGCCTGGTCACAGTAACTTCCATAATTCTCCCTGTATCACAAAGCTGCCGTCATAATGAAAGGACTCAACACATTTCCAGGCTTCAGCGGGCAATAACAAACTACACATGTCCTGTAGATAATGTCAGAATGTATCTGATGAGAGTGCTGCTGGAAGAATTATGGAAGTCACAGTGACTAGGCCGTACCTTTTGTTCACTATTTTTAATTGTTCTTGACCATCTTTTAATAATAACTTTTAAGAATTCATTAATAATCAAAGATCAAGTGACAGCGTTCATGTATTCTTGCTGATGTGGTCTATTAGTATGAAGACGGTCAGTATTGTGTAGATAGAAGTTCTGTAGCACAGATTATGTAAATAGTTTTTAAGCAGAAAAATTAATGCAAAATAAGCTTAATGATAGGCCATACCTTTTCATGCACTGAAATTTGTATGATGAGCAATCCGGCGGGTGAATGGTGTTTTAATTGAAAGTGATCCAGGCGTTTTTACGGAATTAATAAAAGGTTTTGGAGTAAAAAGTGTTCAAGTAGAAGAGCTATGTATTTAGATTCTGATGGATTTGAGAAAATTAAGCCAGTTCATGGTTTGATCTTTCTTTTCAAGTGGTTTCCTGGGGACGAACCATGCAGTTCTGTTGTTCAAGACAGTCGCTTAGATAAAATATTTTTTGCAAAGCAGGTTATAAATAATGCATGTGCTACACAAGCCATACTCAGTGTTCTCCTGAACTGCAAACATAATGATGTACAATTAGGTGACACATTAACATCTTTCAAAGATTTCTGCCTGAGCTTTGATGCAACAATGAAAGGGTTAACATTAAGTAACTCAGACGTTATTAGGGAAGTTCACAATAGCTTTTCCAGACAACAGATGTTTGAGTTTGAATCTTGGCATGCGAATAAGGATGATGAAGCTTAATGATAATTAAAAAAAAACCTTTATGTGGTCTATTAGTATGAAGACGGTCAGTATTGTGTAGATAGAAGTTCTGTAGCACAGATTATGTTGAATGAACTTTTTTTTTTTTTTTTAAATAAAACAATATCAATTTTGATACTAGTTAAGAGTTATGTCCTGGGCCACCATTCTTTATTTTTACCTGTTGGTAAAATGTGTTAATATGAGATAAGGCAGAATTTATATTAAATTAATGTCTAATAATGCTGCTTTCTGTTAATGTCTCATAATGCTGAAAATACATCTCGCAAGTTCTTTTATATCTTTCTGGGTGAATAACCTAAAATACTGATAGAATTTACCAACTGAAAATAGTGCTCAGATATCTCATTTATTCTGGGGAAAAAAAAAAACTGAATCAGAGAAACCAAATTTCAACCAAGTTTCATAAGTTCTTTTTCATTTACTTATGTATTCACTGCAATATCCCAATCCAAATTTAAAACCATCTTGAATGACCACATAACATTACTGAATCATCATCATTATCAACCATTATCAATCCACTGCTAGACAAAGGTCTCCCAAAGTTTCTTCCACAATGGCCCGTCTTGTGCCAGTTTCCTCCATGTCAGTCCCAAATACTTTCGAATTTCATCCACCCATCTCCCATGTGGTCTTCTTCTGGGTCTTTTCCTGTCCCTTGGAATCCAATCTAAAATTTCAGCTGTCCATCGATGGTCTGTCCTTCTGGCAATATCTCCAGCCCATTGTCATTTCAGGGATTTTACTCTGATCATGATGTCTTCCACTCTTGTCATTTTTCGGATCCACGTGTTCCTCTTCTTATCTCTCCTGGTTACACCAAGCATGCACCTCTCCATGCTTCTTTGAGTTGTCTGCAGCCTTTGTATGTCTCTTTTAGTTAAGGTCCACGTCTCTGCACCATATGTAAGCACTGGAAGGATGCATTGATCAAACACTTTTCTTTTAAGACATAATGGCATATTGCTCTTGAAAATTATACTGTTTCTTCCAAAAGCTCTCCAGGCAAGTTTTATATGCCGATTAATTTCTTCATCAATGTGACCCTCGCTTGATATCTGCTGTCCAAGATGTAGGTATTGGTTATCTCCAGCTTTCCCCTATTAATCGATAAATCTTCATTTCTTGTAAAAGCATTGTACATCACTTTTGTCTTATGAAAGTTCATTTTTAATCCCACTTTTTTACTCTTGTCAGCAAGTTCCTCGGTCATACTCTGCAGCTCTGATGAGGTAGGTGCAAAAATTACTATGTCATCAGCAAATCGAAGGTGAGTTAGATAATCTAGATTAATCTGTATCCCTTTGTTTTTCCAGTTCAGTGATTGAAAGACATTTTCCAAAGTGGCATTAAAGAGTTTGGGAGATATAGTGTCGCCTTGTCTCACTCTCTTTCCAATTTTTATGGGTGCTGTATTCTCAAATAGCCGAATCTTTGCACTTGCATTTTCATAAATGTTATTAATAATATTAATATATACATCTTCAATACCGCAGGATTTCAAAGCCATTGTAAACTGCTGATGGTTTCACTGAATCAAAGACCTTTTCATAATCGATAAAACCATGCATAATGGACGTTCACATTCATTCGCTCTTTCAATTAGTTCTCTCAGTACGTGGATATGATCTATAGTGCTGTAGCCACTCCTGAATCCAGCTTGTTCTCTCGGTTGAGCCATGTCCAGCGTCACCTTCAAGCGATGTGAAGATTTTATAAACCACTGAACAACTTTAGTGAAGATTTTATAAACCACTGATAGGAGGCTGATAGGTCTGCAGTTCCCGAGATCCTCAATGCCACCTTTTTTATGTAGCAGGATCATTGTAGCATTGTTCCAATCCTCAGGAATCGTCCCTTCATTAAGGCACCGAGTGAAAACTTGGGCAAGTACTGTTTCAATTTCTCCACTTGCTTCTAGTATGATGTCTACAGTAATTCCTTCTTCTCCTGGAGCTTTTCCCTATTTCATGTTCTTGATTGCATGTGCAACTTCTGCTGGGAGGACTGGAAGAACTGTGGTACTGGTACCTTTTGTAATGTCTGGAGTACATGTATAAAACACTCTAAATTCAAAATATGGAAGAATAACAAGACAAAACAATTTTCACAGTGAAAAAACTACCTTTTCTTGGAGACCCAGACAATTTGTTCTGAGAACCAGTGATCTGAAACATGAAAGTCAATAAAAGACAGTATCTTGTTCACACATAACACACACAGGAATGTGCACATGAAATATGCACATACTCATACAGAAAAGGAAGATAAAAGATAGAGAACAGTGATGTAAGTGATATAAAATATATTTAAAACATTATTAAATTTGCACATTACGTCATATTCAAAAAGTACAGCCACAAAACAATTTTTCAATAAAAAAAAGCTAAGTTTTGACAATTTTACTCTATATAAGAAACTTTATTTAACTTCTATATTTTGTAATTTTATAGTAGGGTCACTCCACATAAATTCCCCCAAACCATGATTTTTGCTTTCAAGTTATTATTATTTTTTTATTTGCATTACACTGTTCTTTATACATAAACTCTGAAAAAAAAAATGGTTTCTTGAACCTTTGACCCATTTCCTGACATAGAGATCTCCAAACTCCACGCTCTTTTAAAAAATTGGTAGAAATTTGGGTTTCCCTTAATAATTTTGGCAATTTAAGTGCTAATGAGACATAAATACCCAAGCAATTTTAATTAAAAGGCATCATCCTGTGTACCATAAAAACTGTAGTGTTCTTATAGGGTTAACATTCAGCGTCATAATTTGAAAATAAATATATACAGGGTTCTTAGGAAAGTCTGTTTACCCCCTCTAACTTTTAAATCGCGTATTGTACCACCATGGAAGTAATGTGTACCTACAGGAAAGTGACCATGCACAATCGATTAGACGTGCTTGTAGCGCCAATAGTGGCGAAATATAAAACTTAGCAAAAGTAACTCAGAAACCAAGAGAGATATGCAAAAAAGTCCAATTGCAAAATGAAAGAGCAGTGTTTAATTATTACAACATGAAACTCTGTTAAACAGAAACACTTACGGAAAAGACAAGACATTCTTTGAATAAAGCTCATATTGAGAAATGGCTTCCTAGTTTAATTGAATTAATAATCTAAAGCAACTTATGGGAATTTACTAGGAAATTTTTTTTTTCATTTATAGCAAATTTTTGGAGAAAACTCTTCTCCTTCTTCAGGCTCTCTTGTTGTTGTCACTTTTTGCTTGTCACTATCATGGTTACGGTTTTACCTTGACGGTTACGGATTAACCTTGACGGTTTAGGTTATTTTTCAACAAATCCTGCCAGATGTTAGGCAGGGAAAATCCTTTGCAGTCATTGATGATGGAATTTTGATTTTTCTCAATCTCTATTCCTTCTTTCAGTTTTCTTTTTTGGAAATTGCTTTGAAACTGATTACTTTAAGGGAATTCCAATCCATGCTGTGCCCAGTTTCTCTAACATGCCTATCTAATCCAGTCTTGTTGGAGCAATTTTTTATAGCTGCTTTATGCTCAGCTATACGAGTTTCTAGTCTGCGACCTGTTTCACCTATGTAAGATAGTCCACAACTACAATTTACTTCATAAACTACTCCTTGCATTTTTAAAATATCTTCTTCTCTTTGAACTATTTTAGGGAAAAAATTTTTAACTTTGTTCTCTAAACTTGGAGCTAGCCTAATATTGTATTTTTTACTAATTCTCTTTAAAGCCTCAAATAAACCTTTGTGATAAGAAATTTTTCTAGTGAATTTTACCTCTTGCTTTTTGTGGGTTCTTCGTACCATTAAAATTCAGAAGCTTCTCAATTTCTTCTTTAGGATAGTTATTCTCTGCAAGTATGACTTTAAGCTCTTCTTTATGGGCTTCTTTTTTATCTGCAGTAGAAACTATTTTATTAATTTTTTCTAAAAACTGACTTGCTACATTTTTCTTAATAGAAACTGGATGATACGAATTGAAATCCAGTAGTCTTTTAGTATTCATTGGTTTTTTATACCAACTAGTGAGGAATTTTTTCATCTTCATAATAGATAGTAATATCTAAGAAGTTTATTCTTCTTTCTTTTTGAAGTTCAATAGTGAACTTAAAGGAATCATCTAATTCATTGAATGAGTCTAGAATTCTTTCTGGAACAATTTCTGAGCTATCTATTATAAATAAGATGTCATCCATGTATCTGCTATATAAGCAGAAGTATGTAGGGTTGTACTATTATCTTTACTTCTAGTTTTCCCACATAATAGTTAGCTAAGAGTGGGGAGAGTGGGAGCCCATAGCTAGCCCCGATTTTTGAATGAAAAAAGTTTTCCCAAATTGAAAGTAGTTGTTCTGCAAAGAGAAAGTAAGCATTTCAAAAATTCCTACTAATATGTTTTTTTCCTTGTTGTGAAAAACTATTAGGTCTGCCAAGTCTTCCGCTATAAAGTCTATAAGTTGATCTATATTAATGTGAGTATACATAGACACTATATCTAAACTACCCATAATAGGAGAATCTAATTTAGGAAGAAGTTCTAGTTTTTCTATTAGCTGCATTGAGTTTTTAATCAAGTTAGGTGGCTCTTTTAAAAGATTCTGAAGGTGTGACTTTAAAAAAATAGTTTAGATTTGAAAGAATAGAGTTTTTTGAGTCTATTATTGGTCTAATTGGTTGGTGTTCTTTATGCAGTTTGACTATTCCATATATTTGAGGTAATCTGAACTGTAATTTTGAGAATTGTTTATAGTTTTCTGGAAGCTGGTTTTTCTTTTTTTGAAGTGAAATAAGCTTAGAGACTTTTTTAATCAAATCTGGTAGAGGGTTTTCTTTTACTTCTTCATACATAGGTTTTTTAGTTCTTCTTCCATCTTTTCTAGATAATCTTTCTTATCCATAATAGTAATCAACTTACTTTTGTCTGTTTTCACAGCAACTATACTTTCATTTTTTCTGAAATCTTTAAGAGCTTTTAATTGACTATTATCAAAATTTTTTTGAGGTTTCCTTACTTGCTTCTGGAATTTTGTAAGGCTATTGTAGTAATCTTTTCTGAGGAGGTCTGCTTTAATTTGGTCCTCTTTTTCTAAAGTGCTGCAGATGCTTTCCAATTCAATTACCAATTTTTCTGGATTTATTTTTTTCTTTGGATAGATTGAAATTACATCCTTTATTTATCACTTGTAATAATTCTTGGCTAACTCCAGTAGCAGTGTTGTCCTTCACATGACTAAGAACTGCAGTTTTTTTGTTTTTACTTGAATAGTTTTTCTTCAAAAATTTTTTCTTCTTTAAGGTTCAGCTTTTTAACAAATTTCTTATTTTGTTTCTTACTCCAATTTTTAGCCAGTCATCCAATTCTGCTTTTACTGTATCCCTTAAGATTCCAGAAATTTTCTTTTCATTTTCTACTTTTACTTTTTTATAATAAGCAACATTTTTATATTTTGCTTCAATACTTCTTTTTAACGTTTTTTGCTCTATTTTTCTTATGAAGTTGGCTGAAAGTAAATCTTTAAATGGTTTTCTAAGTCTAAATGAATTTGGAATAAAGTTATTTACCTTGCAATTTTTCAGGAACTTGATTTGAGCTATGGATCTTTCCATCTTCAATGTAGCATGCTGAACTTTCTTTATTGTTTGCCAAGTATCTGACCCATACTCTGTTCTAATTCTTTGAATAAAGCTCATATTGAGAAATGGCTTCCTAGTTTAATTGAATTAATAATCTAAAGCAACTTATGGGAATTTACTAGGAAATTTTTTTTTCTTTTTTTCTTTTTCATTTATAGCAAATTTTCGGAGAAAACTCTTCTCCTTCTTCAGGCTCTCTTGTTGTTGTCACTTTTGCTTGTCACTATCATGGTTACGGTTTACCTTGACGGTTACGGTTAACCTTGACGGTTTAGGTTATTTTTCAACAAATCCTGCCAGATGTTAGGCAGGGAAAATCCTTTGCAGTCATTGATGATGGAATTTTGATTTTTCTCAACGATACGTGGTTTAAAAGTTAAGAGGGGGTAAACGGACTTTCCTGAGAACCCGGTATATATAATTATGAGTTTCAATCTTCAAGTTATGTTTAAACTATCACACTTATCTAAATGAAAAGGAACAGTTTTTCCGCGAAATCGAGGAATTCCGTCTTTTTCATTATTATTTTGGTCATTCGCGAGACCAATGCACAAGTGAACATTTTTTTTTTCGGGGGGGGGGGGGGGGGGGTCATAGGAGAATGGAATTCCGTCTTTATGAAAATTTCGAAAACGGATGGTCGACGGAGTTCAGATTTTTTTTCGCAATCTTGTAATTCTTTTTCTCTCGCGATGTTGCCCTGTCCAGTATTATTGTTAAATAACATTTTACTGCATAAATATTTGTATTTCACCTTGAAAATAGTGGAAAAGTTCCCAAAACCAGAAGTCGGATGGTGGAAAGATTTCTTCCGTAATTGACCCCCCCCCCCCCCAAATGTTCCTACTCTCCTACATTGTTAAATATCCCCTGTCCCATAAGTTTTTGCATTTAAGCTTGATAACGGAGGGGGAATTCATGAAAATGGAATTGACAAAGTTGAAAAATTTGTAAAAATTGATGCATGGTGTTTATTCATGTTCTCAAAGTTACACCATTTATCTAAAATAGTTAAAGCTTTGATATCAGGCACTCATGCTCCTCAAATAAAAGCTTTGATATCAGGCACTCATGCTCCTCAAATAAAAGCTTTGATATCAGGCACTCATGCTCCTCACATAAAAGCTTTGATATCAGGCACTCATGCTCCTCAAATAAAAGCTTTGATATCAGGCACTCATGCTCCTCAAATAAAAGCTGTGATATCAGGCACTCATGCTCCTCAAATAAAAGCTGTGATATCATGCACTCATGGTAAGCAATGGATGCTGTGCAGCTGCAGTCAACAAAAGACAAACTGAGAGTGGTCCGCATTCTTGCTGTGCGTTTTGATTTTTCACCCAGTTAAAACGTTCAGGATTTTTTTCCTTCTTTGGTCTCATCTTGGCATAAACTACAATTTTAGAGGCAGTATGATCATATGGTAAGTGGAGGTTCATGCACTGCGAGTTCACTTGCTTGGATTTCCTATCTGTCAAGTGTTGTGGGATTTAGAACGCATCTGACTGATTTTTACTGGTGGAAGTTTTGAACTTAAATCTTGCAATGTTGCCAGGGGAATCATCTTTGTGTTTCACACATGTTAGTTTCATTAGTGTCCTTGTTTGTTGTCACGTTTTGTTGTGGAGCATATTTCTTTTTTACAAAGAGATGCATAGTTTTGTAAAAAAGCGTCTATGTATGCCACGCAATAATAGTGGTTACCACTGACAAGGCTCTTGCCAATGTTGGCAGGTATGGTATTCCTGTAAATAAGTACTTTTTTTTTTTTTACGCCAGTTCTGATGTTTACGAGATCGGCGAAGATTTTTCTTTTCGTGTGTTAGACTGCTTTTTTTCACCTTACTGTCAGCAGATAATTCAGTTCAAGTTTTGTCCGTTAGTATTGTTTCTCTAATACTGTTCACCCAGTTCAAATACAGTTTGTGTGGCTTTTAAAAATACTATTGTCTGCAGATGGGAAAACTCAGGGAATTTAATTTGGCAAAATGAGTGGTAACCCCAAATAACCGATAATCTGGATGTTTTTCCTGATTTATATCTATGACCAGCAAAAAGCAAATACTTTTTTTCATATTATCTGCCTTCCAAAGTACTTTTTACTGTAATCAGTGTGCTTTTAATAGTACCACAAGAAAAACACTCCACTTTCTAATTTCTGTGTGTTCTATGTTGAAACATAATGCCAATATTAACTTTTTTAACATTCTTCACATTTTTCAAACTCCTTTTTGAAAAATGTGAAACAGATTCATGTTAAAACACATAGGTTTTTTTGTTTTTTTTTGCCAAAATACATATTTGTGTGTAAAAATAATTGAATTTGATAGTTTCTTAGACATGGTTAAAAACTCCTAAACTGAAAAACAGGCAGCAACACATTAAAAAAAAATAAAGACATGAATTAAACCCATAAAGTTTCTTACATGATCATTTTCGGGAATTCCAATTTCTAGTTCAATTTTTTTAAATCAACTTTTGGTTTTATATTCAGATGATCAACAGATTTTTTGACATAATTTCACGTGTTGCTAAATGTTCCACGAAACTGGAAAAAAACTGACGCAAACATCAGTAGTGTTTTGCGCTATGTTACTGAACTAGAGTTGGCTGCTTTAAAATGTGAAGACGAAGGGGCAAATTAGTCTTTTTTTAAGGAATCTTTGCCTCAAAATGACATGCCATCAACATTTCAAGGTCACCAAATCAGCACGGCATGTGATCAACAAAGATATGTTGCAGATGATGAAGATCCTACAGAAAATAGCATTGATTTATAAAAAAGAGTTGCACAAAAACTTGAAATTTTTTTTTATATAATGTTCAAACATTTGTTTTCTGCAAACGTGTGTCCGCTCTTTAGATAAGGTGCTATTTCCCAAATCTTCTGAAGGCCCAAACAATCATGGTAATGATGCAATAACTAAAATATGCAAAGTTTTAAAGTTTAAACCTGATCGTGCTTTGGAATAGTGGTTTCAACTCAAGAAGATTCTTGTAAGTGTGAATCCTATCAGAATTTTGTCTATTTCAAATGATTTGTTACACAAATTAGAGAATTCAGATAATCTAAAGCCTTTTGAAATCATGAGAGATCTGTAACTGTGCTTTTAATGGTACCGCCATTGAATGCTCATGTGGAATCATGGAGGAAAGAAACAAGAGGAGATGCCTGTGCCGCTAAAAGTGAGGTTGATTGTCGCAAGGTACCATGGGATACTCCTACCCAAAAGATGCTGCTCGGCTATAAGTCTGCAAGTGAGTGTACGGCATTGAGAAGTATGGAGGAAAGAACTTCTTTTCCTCTATGTCTCAAAGCGTAGAGTAGATGCTTTTCCTGTATTTCTTAGTAATTTAAATTCACAATCACACAGCTGTTTTAGTTTCAACCTAGTATAAAAAATGTGCACACTTGGCAATTTTCGAAACTCCGGTTCATAAACTATGTGGAACAGATTTCCCCTATATCGATCTAATCCACTAAAACAAATGTATATTTTACGCAAATTCGGTAATTTATGAAGGTATCGTTAGATAATGAAATCTTAAAATTTCTCGCGTGTAAGCAATAATCCTACAGAAAAAAAAATAATAATAATAATAACAATCCATTCAGTTTGAATCAAGTAACTTCATTTTCAATATAGTATCAAATCATTATAGAAATATATTATGACAAAACTTGACATAATCAGGATTCCAACATGAAAATTTAATTTAACTGCCATGTCGTTAATACCACAAGCAATAAATTTCCGATATTTTACATTGCAGGAGGAGATGTTAATGAGGAATCAAAACTTTAGTTTTAAAACCCCACACATTCAGACAGAAAGTGTCACACTTCATTATAGAGCAATATGAGTATTTATTACAAAAAAAACAAAAACAAAAAACTTTTTAACGTCAACATTTCAAGATTGTTTTCCATATTACAATACATGTAAAAAATAACACGTTATATATATACACATGTGCATGCATGTATATGTACAGATACAAATACACATCATCATCATCATCATCAACCATTATCAATCCACTGCTGGACGAAGGTCTCCCCAAGTTTCCTCCACAACGGTCTGTCTTGTGCCAGTCTCTTCCATGTTACCCCTGCATACTTTCGAATTTCATCCACCCATCTCCCATGTGGTCTTCTTCTGGGTCTTTTCCTGTCCCTTGGAATCCAATCAAAAATTTCGGCTGTCCATCGATGATCTGTCCTTCTGGCAGTATGTCCAGCCCATTGCCATTTCAGGGATTTAACTCTGATCATGATGTCTTCCACTCTTGTCATTTTTCGGATCCACGAGTTCCTCTTCTTATCTCTCCTGGTTACACCAAGTATGCACCTCTCCATGCTTCTTTGAGTTGTCTGCAGCCTTTGTATGTCTCTTTTAGTTAAGGTCCACGTCTCTGCACCATACGTAAGCACTGGAAGGATGCATTGATCAAACACTTTTCTTTTAAGACATAATGGCATATTGCTCTTGAAAATTATGCTGTTTCTTCCAAAAGCTCTCCAGGCAAGTTTTGTACGCCGATTAATTTCTTCACCAATGTGACCCTCACTTGATATCTGCTGTCCAAGATAAACGTACGTGTCTGTTATCTCCAGCTTTTCTCCATCAATCGATAAATCTTCATTTCTTGTAAAAGCATTGAACATCACTTTTGTCTTCTGAAAGTTCATTTTTAATCCCACTTCTTTACTCTTGTCAGCAAGTTCCTGGACCATACTCTGCAGCTCTGATGGGGTAGTTGCAAAAATGACTACGTCATCAGCAAAACGAAGGTGGGTTAGATAATCTCCATTAATCTTTATCCCCTTGTTTTCCCAGCTCAGTGACTGAAAAACACCCTCCAATGTGGCATTAAAGAGCTTCGGAGATATGGTGTCACCTTGTCTCACTCCCTTTCCAATTTTTATGTGTGTTGTATTTTCAAACAGCCTAATCTTTGCACTTGCATTTTCATAGATGTTATTAATAATATTAATGTATGCATCTTCAATACCGCAGGTTTTCAGGGCCATTGTAACTGCTGATGGTTTCACCGAATCAAAGGCTTTTTCATAATCGATAAAAGCCATGCACAATGGAAGTTCATATTCCCTCGCTCTTTCAATTAGTTCTCTCAGCACATGGATATGATATATATATATATATATATATATATATATATATATATGTATATATTGGGGAAGGAAAACAAAAAGGGGGGGAAACATTTTACAAATGGCCAGATCAAAAATCTAAGAAAAAAATGCATTAACAATTAAAAAGAAGGTAGTGTAGAACACACTAAGTTACGTATAAAAGTTTAATGCAAATATATTTCAGCCATTACTATGGCCTTCATCAGTGCGACTATGATTGGCCAATCATAGTCCCACTGATAAAGGCCATAGTAATGGCTGAAATATATTTGCATTAAACTTTTATACGTAACTTAGCGTGTTCTACACTACCTTTTTCTTAATTTGTTTGATAGTTATGTGCATTGCCTACCACTCATTTATGCATTAACAATTTTGTACCAAAGAGAGATGATTGTCTAGTGGAATTATTTCAAAAGATTTTATTTTTTTATTTTTATTTATTTGTTTAACTGTTACAGTAGAAGCATTGAGTAAATCAGTTTACAGAGTAACTTAAAGTTTGTAACAGTATGGGAAGCCTAAGAAAAGGCCTCTTTCAAGAGTCCTAACATAGCTCAGGCTTCCCAGTAATCATTTGATAACAGTCAAGTCAATTATATAATTATAGTGTTAAATTCTCTGCATGCTCATATAACATTTTAAACTGAGAATCAATTTTCTTATTGTTGAAGTATATATTATTTTAGTTTATTCTTAAATAAATTGAAATTGTTAATATTGGTTAATTCGTTTGGGAGTGCATTCCAGTACATTGGACCACTATATGTAATATTTTGCTGTGCCATTTGTGTTCTTGGTGTAGATATTTGTAAAGATACTTTTGATCTTGTGTGATGTAGATGTAATATTGGTGCTATTTTAATTATTTCAGTAAGATTGTAATTATCTGATTTTATAAGTTTAAACATAATTTTTCCTAGGTTGAAGTTATACAATTGTTTAATATTTAATATTTTATATTTTTGTGGGTATACCTTAGAGTACCTAAAATTATTTATTTGTATAATATTATCCTTGTTATTATTAAATTTGAGATCAATTAGTCTAATGTATTTGTTTTGTAGTATATGAAGTTTTTTAGGTTAGTTTTCGTTTTCTGGCCACAGGCCCAAAAGCAATAATTTAAATATGGATGAATCAAGGCATAATATAATAACATTAAGGTTTTAATAGTTAGGTTGTTTATTACATTACTGACTATTCCTATATTTTTATATATTTTTGTTAGTATAGTATCTATGTGTCTAGTCCATTTTAAATCTTTGTAAAGTGTAATTCCTAAGCAAGTAAATTTATCTATTATTTGAATTATTGTTTTATCAATTACCAATTTTTCAATTATTTGTAGAGGAGATAATTGCCGAGTAAATATTACTGCTTTAGTCTTTTCTAAGTTTATTAGCATTTTATTTGCTGCCATTCAGTTAGAATATTTTTCGAACAGTATATTTGCTTTATTGATCATTTCGTCAATATGATTGCCATGAATTAGAATAGTTGTATCATCTGCATATAAAATTATATTAGTTTCTTTATTTACATTGAAAATATCATTTATGTATATGTTAAATAGCAAAGGTCCAAGTATAGAACCCTGAGGAACTTCAGAGTTTATCTTTTTTTGTAGAAATGAGTATTTCTCAATTTGTGTAAATTGAGGTCTATCTGTTAAGTAGTTTTTAAGAAGTGTATATGAGGTGTCTCTTATCCCTATATGCATCAGCTTTTTTAATAGTATTTCATGATTTAGTGAATCAAATGCCTTTGTTATGTCTAAAAAAATAGCTAATGTTAAGCTATGATTAGCAAGATTCTGTTGTATGTTATTTTGAATTGTAAGTACTGCCATTTCTGTTGACTTATTTTGTTGAAATCCATATTGATACTGATTTAAAATTTTAAATTTGGTCAGATATGAAATGAATCTGGTATATATTAATTTTTCTAAAATCTTTTGCAAAAGTAGATAAGTTTGCAATTGGTCTGTAGTTATTTATAATGTTTTTAGATCCAGACTTGAGTTTAGGAAAATTTTTAGTAATTTTTAATTTCTCTGGGAAAATTCCTGTTTTAATTATGAGATTAAATATAAATAATAGGGGTTCAATAATAATTTCAGCTACATGTTTGATAACTTGTGGGTGAATTTCATCATAGCCTGGTCCAGTATTTGATTTTATATGGGTTAATTCAGTTAGTAGTTCAGTTTTCGTTATTTCCATAAGATATATAGAGTTAGTGTAAGTGGTATTTTGTAAATATGATTTAAAAGGAGTATTTTTTTTTTCATTTATAATTTTTGGGATTGAAATAAAATGTTCATTAAATAATGTAGCAATTTCATTTTTGTTTGCTGTTTGCTTATTATTTTGATTAATTAAAAAGTCTGGGCATGCCATTTTGGGAGAGTTTCCCAGAAGAAAATTAAGGTGCTTCCAGGTTTTTCTGGGCTGATTTTGGGAAAAAATATTTATGTAGTAGTTTTTTTTTTTTTTTTTTGTGAATCTTATTGCAGAATTTAAATGATTTCTATATATTTTAAAATGTTCAAAGTCTACTTGTAGTTTAGTTTTTAGAAATTTTGCATATAGTTAATTTTTTTTTTATACGATTTATTAAATTGTTTGTTATCCATGGTTTTCTAAATTTTTTATTTTTTGTTTTAGACAATACAATCTGGAAATGCCTTTTCATAGAGTTTCTTAAATACTGAAATAAACAAGTCGTATGCAATAACTGGAGAGTCTATGGTATCCAACTCAACCCAATTTATCTGACTAAGATTATTTTTAAAATATTCTAAGTTTGAAGTATTAATTTTCCTAATTTGGTAATTTTTGTTAGTTTTATTAATTTTAGGGTGATGAAAAGTATGTTTATATATAATAAATATTGGAAGATGATCACTTACATGATATTCAAGAACTCCAGAAGTTAATGTAGAAGTTTGTGAGTTTACTATACATAAATCCAATATGGTTTGAGAGGTTGCAGTAATACGCATTGGGGATAGAATTGCATTTTTTAATCCAGCTGAGTGAAGAGTATGCATAAATGTATTTGTAATTGGATTCACTTGAGAAATGTCAATGTTTAGGTCTCCCAACATAAATATTTGTTTTCCTGCAAAGTTAACATAGTTAGCGAGATCACTCAGTATCTTTAAAAATTCAGTTATACCCAAGTACAAATCCTATAAACCCTAGTATAAGCGAAGGGTGATTTGTTATGACACAGAATAATACTCATGAAACACAAAATTACTGCCAACACAAAAATTAGATTTAAAAAGGCTAAGGCCTGCATTTATTTAGGGTTACTCCACCCCACACACAAATAATGCCTGAACTACACCTTCCTCTGGTTAAAATTAAAAAAAAAAAAAAATGATCCAAAATATACTCATTTAACAGTTAATCATTCATTGACATACACTTACAATTGGTGGAATTGTTGTCAGTGACAACACAAATCACAGTAAAACCTATATTTTCTAAGCCAATGATTATTTTCTGTAAAACACCAAACAGTGTCTCAGAAAAGTCATGGTTTTCGGTGGCAGTACATGAACAAAATCTTTGTACTTTGAAAGTGAACTTTTAACCATGAATACATGGGCACTCATTGCCATGCTTTCAGAACTGAATGACAGACCATAAATGCCATCACCTTTGTGACCAAAATATTGTTTCAAATTAACCTGAGCTCAATAGATTGGATGATGCACATGAAAAAAAAAAAACTTAAATGGGAACAGAGGGAGAAAGTTAATCTAAAATAAGTTAAACTGTCACATACAGGCACAGTAAAAAAACTGCCCTCAAGTTCTGCAGAGTCAAATACATAGCATACTTCTTGAAGCAGACCTTTATCAAAAGACAGCAACAGAAATTTTTTCAAGAGGAGAAAATCATTTCAAAAACCAAAGCAAGGGTACAAGTAGATTTTGCAGAGAATTTCAGCATTAAAATGCAGAATGAAATACAGAGTGCACATTGGTGTTATAAACAAGTAACAATATTTACATCATATGCATGGCTTGAAAATGGATAGGGTTATGTTTTAATAAGAAATGAAACAAGCCATGACAAAATTGCTGTGCATGTTTTCCTAGAGACTTTGATTTTAGAATTAAAAGACAAATATCCACATATTGAAGAAATAGCATTTTTTTGTAACAGTGTAACCAGTCAATTTACACAGCGTTATTTATTCACAAATTTAACCTTCATGTTCGAACAGCATAAACTGCATATAATTTGGAGTTTCTTCGCCATAAGCCATGGGAAAGGTGTAGTGGATGAAATAGGTGGAATTGTGAAGTGCTTGGTGTGGCACAAAATACTGGGAGGCAAGCTGGTAAATTCTGCTGAATATGTTCGCACCATGACTGAATGTCACTGTGCCAACCACTTACTGACACGAAGAATCAAAAGGCCTCGTCGACTTCACAAAGCTACAGAACAGACGGGAGCAATAAATAAACAACTGGGAACTCAGAATGTTGGAAACTATGTTCTCATAGAATGGAAAACCAAAAAGTCTGTTCAGCATTATATTGGACGAGTGTTAACATTAGATGATATCGAATTTTTGTGTATGCGAAAACAAGAATCTTCAGGGCAAATTTATGCCTTTCCTGATAAAGAAGACAAATGTTGGGTCACCGAAAGTCAAATAAAACAAAAGCTTAACAGATGGGTCTCTGGTAATCAGGAAGTTTACGATGCCAAATTATTTGTGGGAAAATTCCCCAGAAACAACATATGTAATGTTTCATAGACATGAAATAATGGCAAATTAGTCAAAAATTTTAGTAATTTAATAAAAAAAAGTTTTCCCATAAAATTAAGCTATTAATACGGAGGTGTCGGAAAGCTGCAGCCGTGTGGTGGCCGCTAGGCCTAGCTACTCGGGAACGCACTGCTATAGGTGACGGGGGACATTACAAGAGCATGTTGACCGGTAGTTCTCTGAAAGGACAACAAGGAAGTTTGCAAAAACGTTTTGCTTGGTATATAATTTTCTGAACATAACTTCGTGCAAGTACAACTTGGCATCAAAGCATTTATGTAGTACTTTAATAATCAAAGTTTATTAATAATATATAAATGCCAGTTATTGTGAGAATGGGACCACAGTTTCGACCCTTACGGGCCCTTGTCAGCTATTGGTTATCACGAACGACAGTCTGATTGCTGATGAGGGCTCGTAAGAATTAAAACAATGGTCCCATTGTGATCACAATAACTGGCATTTATATATTATTAATAAACTGTGAGTATTCAATTACTGCACCATTGTGAGGGTTCTGGTAAAGCTATACAAAGATCGGCAAAACAGTAATGTGTACTATGTCAATGCGCTCATAAAATCTTTGTTTTCCCACCCTCGTGAAAAATGTCTTTAAAACTCGAGGCATCTCATTTGGATTATGACTATATTGCCAGCAGTGGCACTATGAGACTTGACTAATGTTCAGCAGATATAAACTTTAATGGGTGCAGCTCGGTGACGCCCGTCAACTTCAGCAGTGCGCTTCGGAGTCGCTATGCCTAACGACCACCACACGGCTGCAGCTTTCCGACAGCACCATACTAATAGGTTAATTTTACTATTAAATCACTAAAACTTTTGAATAATTTGCCATTATTTCATGTATCTGAAATGATGTGTGTGTTATTTCTGCGAAATTTTTGGAAAATTTCCTGCAAATAATTTGGTGATTATAAACTCTTTGATTACCTGGGTCTTATACTAGAATTTATAGATGCACAAATGAGAACCCATTGACCTTTAAAAAGTATTGCTTCAGTGTATAGTTGTTGAATGTTATTGTGTTTCTGAATTAGGTTTTTACAAAAGTATTTATATCTTTAGTTCTAAATATCTATATTCAGTTAATCTTATTAGTTCAACATAGTGATTATCAAAAGGAGACATATCATACATATGGTTAACTAAAGATAAAAAAGATCTTATTGTTGGAAACAAAACATTTTAATACTCCACTTACAATTTTGTTAATCCTAAATTTATGAATGTTATCACCACCACATATAGTTATTACACATCTAAACACAGCCTCTGATTTTTTACATATTTTTACAACATTCAGAGGGAAAGATTAAACCTCCTTTATCCTTAATTGCTATTAATGTTTCTCTTCTATAAGACCATTTATCAGTAGTAAGTGCACATAAGCATGTTTCACAATGCATAGTTTGTACAATTTTTTTAAAAACAAAACCAGATATACACTGCCGGAAAGTGAAAAAAGAACACCAAGAAGGCATTGGCGGACGATCATGAAATTTACATTTGTTAATAGGGTCGAGTTTACGTGGGTGTGATGTTAATTTCGGGACCAACCGGTGAGCGCTTACGCCACAGCACAGCATAATATGCAAATTATCTTCGGTGGTATTTAAGGAGTACGGCGAAGTGAATGTAATCACTCGTTGGCTTACGGACACATGTGAAGACTCTGAAGAAGCTGCAATGCCTGGACATGGAAGACGTGTACGATTTCAGCAGTTATCGGACTTTGGGTGAGGTCGTCTAGTCGGACTCCGCGAGGCCGGGTGATCATATTGCAGAGCGAATTGGACGGGAAGTATCGCTGGTGGTACGATGGTGGCGTAGATGGTCCAAGGAACATTCCCACACGAGAAGATGTGGAACCGGGAGTCACAGACGGACTGATGAGCGAACCGATCGACACATAAGAGCGACGTTGTCAAGCAGAACATCCACTGCAACGCAAATCCGAGCTTCCGCTGCACCTGAGGTGACTGTGCGAACAATCCGCAACCGTCTACTGGATGCAGGACTATGTGCAAATTTGTCTCTGACTCCAGCCCACCGTCAGGAAAGGCTGCAGTGGCGTCGCCAACGTCTGCACTGGAGAATGCAATGGCGATCTGTCGTGTTCAGCGATGAAAGCAGATTATGCTTGGGAGCCTCTGATGGCCATATGCGTGTACGCAGATGCACAGGGAAGCGTCTCTACTCTTCTTGCATCCTCCAGCGACACACAGGGCCTACACCTGGTCTCCTGGTGTGGGGAGCGATCAGCTATCACTCCCGTACACAACTAGTGTTTGTACCGGGGTACGTTAAACAGCACCTCCTACATCAACAACATCATTCAGCCCGTTGTTGTGGCATTTGTAAGGTTGGTCCATCGTGGTGTTTTCCAGCAAGATAATTCATGCCCACACACGGCACGTGCAACGCAACATGCACTTCAGGGTGTGAGACAACTTACATGGCCTGCATGTTCACCGGATTTGTCCCCCATTGAGCACGTGTGGGATTTTATGGGACAACTTATCCGGTCTCCACGGCCAGCCCCGATTTACGCATCCAGATTGAGGATGCTTGGAATTCAATACCCCAAACTTTCATACAACATCCGTACGACAGACTCCATGCCAGAATTGCACAGTGTGACGCAGTTCATGGCGGTTCAACCTCGTACTAACCACGTTACATGAAAATGTTATTTTTCAGTTTACCAGCAAATGCAGCTGTATTTTGCCATAACGTTTTGATCACGTTATCCTCTGTATTCCGTTATTATGCTGTATAAATTTCGTTGGTATCAGACGTCTCTTTCTTGGTGTTCTTTTTTCACTTTCCACCAGTGTATATTCAATGATATTTTCTGAAAATTCCCTAATGCTATTGGAAAGAAAAATATAGTCATGGTCAGTTGTTTGCGGTTCTGTCAGATTTATATTTTTATCATTTACCATTCGAAACTGATTGGTTAATTACATCTTCACGATTTGTTGTGCTGGTAACTCCCAAAATTGATACATGATCCGGTGGAATTGCATTTCCAGTGTTACAACCTTTTAGCTCAGAAGGAATCAGTGTTTTTTTATACGCTGCTCAGAATTGTCTGGCTGTTGAGTTATTATTTGAACCACCATGATGTCTTACAACTGAAAAAAATTGCTTAAGATGGTCTTGGCTTACTTTATACAATGGAAGATAACAAAAAAAACATTATCACCTTTCACATAATTATTATACAGGACAATAGTACTATATTTATCAAGAATCCAAGAAACCCTGTTTTTCTTGAAGATTTTAAAATGGATTCTTCACCACGTCTCACCTTTAAACTAGAAATATACAAATGAATTTCATTTAAAAAAGCAAGTGATTTTTCTTCAGTTTTTGGATTTAGGATTTTTTTAAATGAAATCTGTCTCATATTTCTTGAATTTAAGACATCAAATAAGTCATTAAATTTTTCTACAAATTCAATAGTGGCATCTATATTTTCCAAATTTGTTAATTGTAAAGTACCACACAATTTTAATGAATCTGCTACCGAACGGCTAAAAAGTTAGGTAGCTAATTTAACCTTCATCCTTTGTTTTTGAAATTCAATATGTGCAGCTCTAAATTTATTACCAGCATGCAAGCCTTCTTTTTCTTCATACAAATTTTTCAGATATTCCCATTTAATCATCTTTATAAAAAATCACCTTTTTGTCACCAAGTGTGTTACATATCAGTTTCAACATATGACAAGGATCTAAAAATACAGCTACCTTGTGCCCAGTACTTGGGTGTGTAAATGTTGGTGTTACTGGAAATGTATCAAAACTGCAACCCAAATATTTGGCAGCAGTTAAATTAGATGCCAAACCATCAAAAGTTACTGAAATAACTTTAATTCCCATCATGTGTAAAAGATTTAAAGCTTGTAAGATTAAATTTGATTTCCATTCTGAGGTTAAAGCATCAACCACAAAATACCCAATTGGAAGTTTCCAGTTTAAATTGATTGACACAACCATCATTACAAAAGCATCTTTAGCAACTGCCACTACATCAGTACCCATTTCTGTTTTAATATTCACATACCCATGGAAATCAGAACCTTCAAATTCAATGTGTCTCCTTATAGTCATCTCATCCATCACCAATGAACATATAATAGTGTGAGAACTGTGTTTTGAGAATTTTCCCAAAGTATTTAATGCTTCTTGTGTAAATCCAGGAGACCCGTCTATTCGGCTATACCATTTGGATAGCGTACGAGTGTGTGGTAAGCATGTATTAAATGTGTCACGCACATAATTGTATGCTTGTGAAGAATAGAAATGCAGAGTAATGGCAAATGTTTTCAGCTGTTCAGAAAAAGAACATAGTTGTTTACCACCTGAAACTTTGATCAATTATCTTTTCAAAAATTCATTGTTTGGGCCAATTGTGTCCATTTTAAAAACGTCGCTATAGACAAAAATTTTGAGACATAAAAATAACATTTTTTAGCTTTGCAATTCTTTTCTTATTTTCTATTTTGCATCTGTAACAAAGCTTTAATTTTGTTTCTGCATTTTAACAATTTATTATTTGTGGCAATGTACATTTTTTTATAATCTTTCTTTAATGGTAAAACTCCACCCAAGTTTGTTTTTTTTCTCAATGGGCTATAAGCAGTCGCCCGTCCCTAATTTAGGGTCACTGGTTCCAGGGAAGGGAGAGAGCCAGTGCTGTAAAACAAACACAACATCCATGCCCGACCGGGATTCGAACCCGGACGAATGATCAGAGACCACTGCGCCACCGGGGCTGCCCACCCAAGTCGACTTTTTTTTTTTTTTTTTGATTGGAGATTTAACGACCACCGTGAGCAACTCAATGGGCTATAAGCAGTCGCCCGTCCCTAATTTAGGGTCACTGGTTCCAGGGAAGGGAGAGAGCCAGTGCCGTAAGACAAACACAACATCCATGCCTCACCGGGATTCGAACCCGAAAACCTTTCAGACGAATGATCAGAGGCCATCGCCTTAAACCACTGCGCCACCGGGGCGGCAAAAGTTGACTTCAATATTTGTTTCCAGAACTTCAGGTTGCACTTCAATTTTTCTCTCTTGGTGGTTTTCTTAATTTCATCTTCTGTAAATTATGAGTTTTAATTAGTGATAATGCAAAAATAATCCAAATTTGTTTGGAATTTTTTTTATTTACAGCTTTTTTACATGCTTGTGTGTAAATGATTAATAAATTACCTTAATGTTGAATTTAATATACCAATAATGGGAATGTCAGCTCTTTGAAGTGATGTGATATGTTGTTAATATTAATCCAAACATCAATTAGATTATAACATTAAATTAATAATTATACATATTTTATCAATATTTCAAAATTTACCTTTTTTAAATGATCAGGAAATGCATCAAATTCATCAGGTACAGCATCAGGCTTCAAATGTACTCTTAAAGTGGAACTTCTATCAAATTGATGTTCACCAAAGTGTTCTGAGCATAATGTGCTTGACTTTGAAGGCTCCCAGTTTTTCCTTTTAACAGCCCTAATCCATTTAGCTCTTATTTCCTGTTTTATTGGGAACCTGAAAATCCAATTGCATGATACAATTTGTAAATTTACAAATTTTAAAACCCAACTGTTTTAATCACACAAATAAAATTCACTACATGTTCGAGTGTCAGAAAAATTAAAAACGTCATACATGTAACATAACAAACGGTTAATATGCATTTTTTGTGTACTTTTTTCGTACTCGAGTAAGTGAGGTGCCTTAGATTTACAAATCAGTTAGTAATAAATCTGTCCAAACAAATTCCATTTTGTCGCGAATTTCGGTAGATACATCTCGGTTTATGTGCGACCCGCAGACAGGGCCGGATGGTATTTTTGCGGGGCCCGGGGCAAAGTTTCATCGGGGGCCTAAGAATAATCTTACATTTTAAAGTTCTTTGAAACATGTACACCGTACAGTCCCCCACTCACAAGCACACAAATTATATAATAAAAATGCAAAATAACACTTACATGTGAAATGTGACTCCTGGAATCTTTTTAGAAGGTCGATTCGTACATCCAAAAGCTGAACAGGAAGGCATTCTTTCGATCCACTATGCAGATAAATCAAAAATACATTCATGATTCATTCCACATAGCACAACCCAACGCGATGCTCTAAGCTTCTGAAATGTTTTGGGTAAGTGTATCCCATGATCCTTTGCGAAACTATCCACGTGCTATCGATAATTGACCTTACCCGCGTGTCGTCAGGATCAAGTGATCGCGGACCAACATGGCTGAGGGTGCAAAGTTGTGACTGCTAGATTATCCGTTGTTATTGATTAATTTTGGTAATCTGAATGTTTTAGAATACGCAAATAAGCCAATTGAGATTCAGGATGGAAAAGGAGAAATCAGTTTCTTTTTTTTTTTTTTTTCTTTTTTTTTTGATTGGAGGTGTAACGACCACCGTGAGCAACTCAATGGGCTATAAGCAGTCGCCCGTCCCTAATTTAGGGTCACTGGTTCCAGGGAAGGGAGAGAGCCAATGCCGTAAGACAAACACAACATCCATGCTGACCGGGATTCGAACCCGGACCCCTTACGGACGAATGATCAGAGGCCAACGCCTTAGACCACTGCGTCACCGGGGCGGCAAATCAGTTTCCTAAAGGAGCAGATGAAAGGTGAAAAAATGTTCAATGACAAGTTTGTGTTGGGTGTGTTCTTCATCGAGACTGCTACTCGGATGAATGACGATGAAACTGAAGATTCTGCTGAAGCTTTCATGATTTCTGGAAAAGATTAAAGCTGAAATGAAGACAAAAACAGTCTATACTGTTGAATGTACGCTCTCCAAATCAGGAAAGGTAAGATTCTCTCGTTGGTTGAAGTACAAGACATACCGAGATCTTTTTTTTTTTTTTGATTGGAGGTTTAACAACCACCTTGAGCAACTCAAGCCCGTTCCTAATTTAGGGTCACTGGTTCCAGGGAAGGGAGAGAGCCAGCGCCGTAAGACAAACACAACATCCATGCCTCACCGGGATTCGAACCCGGACCTCTTTCGGACGAATGATCAGAGGCAATTGCCTAACACCACTGCGCCACCGGGGCGGCATACCGAGATCTTAATGTTCACTGAGGGAATGCCGAATGGGTAAATGTATACTTTAGCGTCCTAAATTATTTCGTCGGAAAAATTTTATTGTGTGGGAAAAGTGCGACGTACAATTTTTTAAGCATGCAAAATAATGGGGAAAAGTGTAAAAATATAGTATTTGTAGAGAACATTAAAGGATTCCATTGGACTATTTACGTGGCAGTTCATGCGGTAGGCCTAGGACGACAGAGCGGCGACGGCGTCAATGTGTTTTTTTTTTTTTTTTGGAGGTTTAACGACCACCGTGAGCAACACAATGGGCTATAAGCAGTCGCCCGTCCCTAATTTAGGGTCACTGGTTCCAGGGAAGGGAGAGAGCCAGTGCCGTAAGACAAACACAACATCCATGCCTCACCGGAATTCGAACCCGGATCCCTTTCGGACGAATGATCAGAGTGAAAATATTCCAAATACGTGGCGACAGTTAATAAATAAATACATCGCTCTTTCCACGTTCCAGAAACACACAGCAACCGAGAAATTGTTTTTCAGCCGCCGCTGTGGAATCGAACCAACAGAACTCTCGGTATCGCGCCGAGTGCGTTACCTTTACGCCACGGGGGCCAACAATCCACGGTGCTATGTGTATTTTTAAAGTCAGCTACTGACATCATAAATCCGTAAGATGGGCTCAGCTACTGAGACGTCTCCATCTGGTGGGCATTAACGGCACTAGCTATATATATTATAGCTATATATATATACACTAGCTATATATATTATAGCTCTACAAATACTATATTTTTACACCTTTCCCAGAGGCCATCACTTAGACCACTGCGCCACCGGGGCGGCCGTCAAGGTGTTTTTTTTTTTTTTTTTGATTGGAGGTGTAACGACCACCATGAGCAACTCAATGGGCTATAAGCAGTCGCCCGTCCCTAATTTAGGGTCACTGGTTCCAGGGAAGGGAGAGAGCCAGTGCCGTAAGACAAACACAACATCCATGCCTCACCGGGATTCGAACCCGGACCCCTTACGGGTGAATGATCAGAGGCCAGCGCCTTAGACCACTGCGCCACCGGGGCGGCCCGTCAAGGTGTAGTCCGGTGTAGTGGTGGCGGAACCGCCTGGGCCCAGTCAGTAATTTCTGCCAAGATTTTTATTATTGTTTATTTGACATATATACGATTGTTGTGATGTCCCTTAGAAAGTTCCTAGGTAAGTGGTTCGTTGGTCCTAATTCCCAACAAAGCTTCTTAGGCATTGTTTTACTTCTGTTTGTTCCGGCAAGCGGAAAGGTAGAGGAAAATTTCAAGGTTTTGAAATATCGTGGCGAACGGATTTATCATTTAGTGATCATGTATTCGTATGTGTTTTAATTACAAAACGTGCTTTTATGCAGCGGTTATGTATTGTGAAGACACCTTACTAAATAACGTAAACAAAACATTTTGCAACTTCATGTTGATATGATTTCTTCATAAATGCCTTCATCTGCATGCATTTGTCAGTTATCACAAGGAGCTTAGGCTACGTAGGTAGAACATTTAGTGGGAAAGGGATCGTATATGAACACCCCCGCAAATAATCTTACAGTTATTTCAAAATAAGTTCTTGATATTATTAGCTTTAACTCTGAATTCAGTGTTGTCATATAGTGGATAGTGCATTCCATAATGATCATTATCTAGCATTTTTCTGCAACTTTATCAAACATGGGTGAGTATTTCCACTACTTTAAAGTAGTGAAAAAAATTTAGCCCTGTTCAAACCCCACTCCAATGTTGTTAACATACATAGATTGTTGTACCTTCCAATTTTTCAAAGAAAGAAACTATAGAAATAGATAGACATCCCTTCCCCACTCCGCAGTTGAGAAAGACATCAGTTAACTGTACAGGGAAGGAGTGGAAGTTTGGAAGAGATTTTTTTTTAATGCCTAAGTCTTCGGGGCCCAGACTCTATTTTGCAATATAAAATTTGGGCTCGGACTTTTAAAATTGAGCCTGAACTCAGCTCTTATGAGCACATCACTAATGCCTCCTACAATCAACGGGAGTAAGAGGCAATAGTGCTCTCGCAACATATGGTACATACATTCTCGTTCCTCAGCCAATAAGTGAACCCAGTAGTTCGCAAGCACACATGGCCCATCTATTGTAGTTGGGATTCTAGCAGTTGCCTGTTGAGGGGATTTTTTTCCTAATTCAAAATAGAAGTTTCTTTTCCACCCGTTTGTTATAATTACATTATGTGTATTTCGTTTATAAAAAATAGTGTGGTTCAGTTGTGTGTTTAAAACAACTAAACTGAAAACATTTTTGAGAAAGAAAGGTAACAAAATACACGGAAGGGGCTCACCGGGAAATGTCCCGGTGTGTCAATCCGCCCCTGGTATGCAGGTTATGACAATGGCCCAATTCACTTAGTGCTAACTATATATATTCACAGATTCTCTATCCACTCTCGAAACAGCAAGTATTAGACGTGACATCTATTAGTTGGGACGCTGTGTGCATACATGAGATTTTTTCACCTTGTAGAGAAATTTAGCCATTTTTAACAATGCTTTTGATATTGCAAATAAAACTGATTACTTTTTAATATCGTTTTTTTGGGGGGGAGGGGGTGATCTAACTGTTGTCACTGATACACATTCAGCTAGCTTCGAATATACGCCACTGATACATATTTTTTAAAAAGTCCGAGGTACATATGCATACCAGATTTAAAATATGGAAAAAGATTAGCAATACCCTTCATTTTTAGCAAAACCCCAATTAAATACACAGCAACCAACACCGAAATGGTGAGTAATTTTCTCGTTACGGTTAAATTTCAGAGTGCAGTTAGTGCCTTTTGGTAAATTTCTGGAATTCCGCCCCATTTTTTCTGGTGTTTGGCTCTTGTTAAAAACTGCAAATATTCCCCTACTTTATAACCTATTTTACGCCATGGAGTGAAAATATATGATTATGAAATATTTTCGCTATCTTTCAGATGAATAGAAATAGTTATAATTTGAGGCATGAATTTCACGTAACTAAAGTGAATCCTGTCGAGCACAAAACTGATACGATTTAATGATTTTCCGAAACTCGTAGCGCACTAATTTTGATATTGGCTTTTGTAAGTCAATTATTCTGTGACAATTATTACAGCAAAGTAGACAAAGATTGCATGCAGTCCGAATTCTAAAAAAGAGGCTATATTTTCTATTAGCAGTACACAATGAATATAGCACAAATTCATTAGGCCTGACAGTAAGTAATGCAAACAAATATCTAGGCTTCATTAATTTAAATATATAACAGATGACATCTTGAAACAACTTTCTTCTAATGTATGTTTTCCAAGTGACGCGAACCTGCAAAGAAACTCTTCCGAGATCCTCAGATGTTAGCTGACTGGCTAATAATCCATGACGCATTTTCATTTTACTCGCGGCAACTTGGCGTGGAGGTCGGTAGTTAACATTAAAGATCATAGCGACAGCCCTTTTTTTTTTTTTTTTTTGAGGTTTAACGACCACCGTGAGCAACTCAATGGGCTATAAGCAGTCGCCCGTCCCTAATTTAGGGTCACTGGTTCCAAGGAAGGGAGAGAGCCAGTGCCGTAAGACAAACACAACATCCATGCCTCACCGGGATTCGAACCCGGACCCCTTCGGACGAATGATCATAGGCCAACGCCTTAGACCACTGCGCCACCGGGGCGGCAGCGACAGCCCTGCCAGTGGTGCTATTGTTGACTGAGGGTTTATTTGGATGGTTTTAAAATATAAGATGCTATTACTTTTTACAATATAATTATAATTTCCTTTAGTACCGAGTATTGCTAGCAAACAAGGTAATACTTTAATCTAGAAGATTTAAATGCAACAACTACATAACTGACTGCTACTTTACATAGGTGTTATATTTTGTAGGGTGACCAGATGTCTCGATTTTGGTTTCAATCTCAACCAATTCGTGAAATAGCAAACTAAATTTTATTTTGTGGCTCACTATTTTTATATATTCAACAATTTGGGTGCAAACCACATACTTAAATTTCTGAAATTAAAAATAATATCAAAGTTGCTTTTTGATGTGCTGCCATTTACCGGCAGATTTGTAATCACCGATAAATGGATTCACTGTGTATCCGAAAGACTTAAAAAGTTCATTTATTTACTTCCAACTTATTGTCTTTTCTTAACTTTAGGATATCTAACGCAAGTTTAAATCGTGCAAAGACGGTTCGATGTTATTATACATAATTAACGGAGAGCTGGTCGCAGTTGGAAGTATAGCCAGGAAAGGTAGTTACTACCCCAAAATTTGCCATAAAAACCTCCTTTATTCCTTAGTAAAACCCATAAATTTTAAATATTTATAATATGAATTTATTTTAGTGGGATCCTTATTATTCTCTCCGCAAACATTTTATTTCTCTCTCTGAACTTTCAATCCATAATATGGTCTTTTTCTTGAGCTTAAAAAAAAATACTTTGAGACAATATATTGCGGCCCTGAATATTAGTGTCACAACCACACATATCATATACAAGAAGCTAGATCGAACACCCAGCTCTAGTATTCCTTGATGTTGGTTTCCTTTTTTCTTGCAGTGTTTTTTGAAATGTTCTTGGACTTTAATAGATATGGATTTCTGCTCACTTATGTTTTAAATTAGCGTTGTTAATTAATGATTCAGTTTTTCGGGTAGCTTTGTTAGTAAGATAATGTAATGTTGTTGTGTTTTACGTCACTGGCTCTCTCCCTTCCCTGGAGCCAGTGGCCCTAAATTAGGGATGGGCGACTGCTTATAGCCTATTGAGTCGCTCACGGTGGTCGTTAAACCTCCAATCAATCAATCAATCAAAAGCTCCCAGCTCTTGAGGCGTGACAATGTAGGCGCCATTTTCAGCGGGTCATCGCTCTCCATTTAAACAAGAGTACTTTGCATTAAGTGAACGGAATATGAGTTTGGTACTGTGATTTGTTATTTATATTAATATTCTAAGCAGTTAGTACACATTTTACGGTGGAAGTCACACAATTTAAGTGAAAAATTAATAGTATTCCACAGCGCAAACTACAAAGCCAAGGCTCTTGCAAAATATTGCAGCATTTCAGATTCGATCAAGGCTTAAATTCAATAGAAACGGCATTCTGTCATGTGCTGTATAAGAAAAAAAATCACACTATTTTTTATTTGTTGAGACATAATATAATTTTGAGATTTTTTGTTACTGAATGCTTAACATTCAATGTGTCCTTTGGTTGCATGCTTGTCCTAATAAATAATTTAAAATGTTAAAAACTGAAATTTCCTTTGTGAATAACAAAGTATCGAAATCTTTAATAAAATTAATCTTTTTGAGCAAAATTATAAACAAACCAGAATGGCACAGGTAACCGCTAGCAAGGAAAACTACTAACATCATTTCAACTTTCCTATGGCCGCCCCGGTGGCGCAGTGGTCTAAGGCGTTGGCCTCTGATCATTCATCCGTAAGGGGTCCGGGTTCGAATCCCGGTCTGGCATGGATGTTGTGTTTGTCTTACGGCACTGGCTCTCTCCCTTCCCTGGAGCCAGTGACCCTTAATTAGGGACGGGCGACTGCTTATAGCCCATTAAGTTGCTCACGCTGGTCGTTTGGTCGTTAAACCTCCAATCAAAAAAAAAAAAAAAACTTTCCTATGTAAAGTATATGGAAGCCATTATTTTTCGGGTTTAAATCAATAGTTTTCTGGATTTTTTTTTTTTTTGATTGGAGGTTTAACGACCACCGTGAGCAACTCAATGGGCTATAAGCAGTCGCCCGTCCCTAATTTACGGTCACTGGTTCCAGGGAAGGGAGAGAGCCAGTGCCGTAAGACAAGCACAACATCCATGCCTGACCGGGATTCGAACCCGGACCCCTTACGGACGAATGATCAGAGGCCAACGCCTTTGACCACTGCGCCACCGGGGCGGCGTTTTCTGGATTTAATAGCAACTTATTGATATCAAATGTATCGCTTGATTTTTCATTATTTTAAATATTTGCCTCATTACAGTCGTAAAAATGTTTTCCAGTTATTTTCAGTATTTGCATACAATACCAATTTTAAATTTATCTTGCGAACTAATGCCTTCCCAGATACATTCTTTTAACATTGGAATAAAGACAAATAAGTAAGCGCAATTATATTTTCGTCTCTTAGAGTACGATTTATATCCGAGCAAGTTTTTACCACGATTTACGCAATAACCAAGTCCAAATTCCCCTTCTTAATATGCCCCACTCCAACATCTTGACCCGCTCAATGTGGCCTCACGGTTGTCAAAGCGCAAGCGTATGCTCAACAGAGCAGACAGCCAATCTAGTCCCTTATATGATATCCGTGGTCACAACTTGCCCGAAACTTACCTCGACTGATTCTTTTGTCAGTAATTTTATTTTAAAGAAGCAACTAAAATTTCCGCTGATAGGCGTAATTTTTGGAAAAACTCGTTGTTATTATTGTAAGATTGTAATCTGCGTTGATATTGATCGCTGAAAAAGCTTTCTTTTTTCTTCTGGTTCCTTGGTTTTTCCAAGGCGTTTTTCCTACGTTAAAGTCACGTGATAACGTAAGCCAATTACGGAACGTTGAGCACCCTCTGAAGAGTAACTTTGCAGGTTTTGGGAACATGCAAGTTGGCCGCTTGACCCGCGATTTGTGAAGGCAACTTAGGCAAGGCCTTGGAGAAGGGAACCGCAGTTTGTTGCGGGGAATGGTAATTCTGTAGCCTTTGTTTATTTCCTGTTTAAAGGTAAATGAAAAGTATACATTGGACAAACAGGTGCCGGAATAATGAAAGAAGCGATAATGCATTCTGCAAAGAGTCAGGGTTTGCCATGGTTAGTATCGTTTGTATTTTTCGGGAAACTTGTCAGTGTTTTGAATATGAAGTTTAAATGGTGTTCTGCTATTGTGTCCAAAGATCACATCAAAATAATATTGCGGTCGGTTCAACTGTGCATTAATTGTAAAGCCAGTGTATTGAGTTATGAACAAGTGTGGGCGCTGTTCAGTAGATGACTGATCTATAGGAAGAGATAATAGCTATTCAGTGCTGGTTTTCCCTTGGCCAGATCAGGAGGAGGGGAGTCTAATAGGGCTGTAGCCAAGGGACCCACCTTTACCAAGGGCCCAGGAGACGTGCCCTCATTCCACACATAATACACAGCTTATATATTTTTATATAGGGAGAAGTAAAATAGTTTTCGTTTCGTCTCGTATGATTTCTACTGGATTGCAAATGGAGACTAGAAAAGGAACAGATTTCAAGGCAGTGACTCCCCCATAGCAGAAAGTTCCTCATCAGTCTGCAACAGCCATCATGGTGCCACAAAATAACTGACTGCCTTATATTTCTTCTACCTGAAATAAATAGACACCCCTCCCCTGCCTTATAGATAATATAGAAACTGCAGTAAATAGGATCTCAAATCTCGGAACAGGCCCTCTACCTATAATTTTGATTTTCAAGATGCAACTCAAGAATTCATGGAATAAAATTATATTTAACAACAATCAGGACAGGGTTCACTAGAAAAAAAAAAAATCCGGTTGCAGAAGAAATATTTTTACTCTGTTCTACTTCCGTTTTCAAAAAATGTTTCCTCAATTTTCAGGCCTAAATACAAACCTTTATGTAATAACAGTATGTTTAAACAATAATACAGTGCAGGGAATGCTTCGCAAAAAAAAAAAAAAAAAGTGTTATGGGAGAAATCTTCACTGCCTATAGCTTTCATCATAGAAAGTTTTTGCCTCCATTTTACAATTAAGGGAGAAATTATCGCTCCGTCCAACTGTCGTTTTCGAAAAATTTGAAAGACTGAAAACTTGCATCCATGATTGGGAGTCTGCAAGAGAGGACTTAATAGGGGTCTGGAGATACCGTTTTTGTCTGAAGAACCAGAATAAAAAGTTATGAGAATATCGTTTTTGTCTGCAGGACCAAAATAAAACCTGCGACATATGTCGCCCGTCGCCGTGATTCTGCTATTGAGAGTGACGCTAAGGGTAAATGTTTCATGTGGCTGTATACAGCTCGGTCATTGAGGGAGAATTTCAGCTTTTTCACTACCATCCACCCACACAGGGATGGGTTTAACAGTGACTTTTCTGTAACATTCCAACCGTGACGTTCCAAAAAGTAACGGTGACAAGAACAAACACCTGTATGGTCAAATTAGTCATTTGGCGAAATCACAATCCACAGGAACCTTTCTTTAATCGTTACTTGGCACTTCGCTTTGCAATTCTCATTCTGAGTTCTCGAGAGAATTCGTGTTCGGCCTATTTCTGAGATTTCCACTGACAGACTAATTAGGCTCTTGTATTCTTAGTTACTTTTCATAAGCATTTTAGTTAGTTTTCATAGGTATTTTGTTAGTTTTCATATGTATTTTAGTTAGTTTTCATAGGTATTTTAGTTTCTTTTTATAGGTAAGTAACAGAGAAACATTAAATATGAAATCTTTTAACTCCCGAAGAGCAGATAACAGTCAAGCTCGTATATGAAAATTTTTCAAGTGGAAGATAAATGAATTATTATTTATAATTCATTTATTCGGTCTGTAGACAGACCTAAACCCAAAAAAATATTTTTATTCGGGTATATTTTTTAGCCAATAATTGCATTTTTCTGAAATTTTGTGCTCCAGCCGTAAAATAAAAATCTTGGTGCTCTAGAACTTCATTTAACGGTGGTTTGGGTGCAAAATAGCATATATAAATGTCACTTAAAATTAAAAAAAAACCTAACACCGTCAGTTAAATAGCTTTAAAAGTGAGATTACTGAGTGAAAAAGCTTGGAAATATCTATATTTAATATCCAGTGATTTTGGAGTGGTTAACAAAAGTAGCTTGAATTTGGAACGCTTCATTTGTAACGTACCTGTCGTACCAAACGAAAGTAGCATGGATTTGGAACAATTCAGGAACCCAAGTGTTCTCGTGATTTTGGAACGGCGATTTTTGCCGCTGATCACAAACCGTGACAGCAGGGCTCAAAATTTCAGGTCTAACACTACTAGCCAAAAAATGTTTTCACTCGCCATCACACCACTGTGATATGCAAGAGACAGTGAAAGAGTGAGCAGCAAGTTTTCTGTTTTAATGATTATGTATGCAAATATATATATCATTATCATCATCATCATTGTCAACCATTATCAATCCACTGCTGGACGAAGGTCTCCCTAAGTTTCCTCCACAGCGATCTGTCTTGTGCCAGTCTGCTCCATGTCACTCCCACATACTTTCGAATTTCATCCACCCATCTTCCATGTGGTCTTCTTCTGGGTCTTTTCCTGTCCCTTGGAATACAATCTAAAATTTCGGCTGTCCATCGATGGTCTGTTCTTCTGGCAGTATGTCCAGCCCATTGTCATTTCAGGGATTTAACTCTGATCATGATGTCTTCCACTCTTGTCATTTTTCGGATCCACGAGTTTCTTTTGTTATCTCTCCTGGTTACACCAAGCATGCACCTCTCCATGCTGCTTTGAGTTGTCTGCAGCCTTTGTATGTCTCTTTTAGTTAAGGTCCATGTCTCTGCACCATACCTAAGCACTGGAAGGATGCATTGATCAAACGCTTTTCTTTTAAGACATAATGGCATATTGCTCTTGAAAATTATGCTGTTTCTTCCAAAAGCTGTCCAGGCAAGTTTTATGCGGCGATTAATTTCTTCATCAATGTGACCCTCACTTGATATCTGCTGTCCAAGATAAACGTACGTGTCCGTTATCTCCAGCTTTTCTCCATCAATTGATAAATCTTCATTTCTTGTAAAAGCATTGAACATCACTTTTGTCTTCTGAAAGTTCATTTTTAATCACACTTCTTTACTCTTGTCAGCAAGTTCCTGGATCATACTCTGCAGCTCTGATGGGGTAGTTGCAAAAATGACTACGTCATCAGCAAAACGAAGGTGAGTTAGATAATCTCCATTAATCTTTAACCCCTTTGTTTTCCCAGTTCAGTGATTGAAAGACATTTTCCAATGTGGCATTAAAGAGCTTCGGAGATATGGTGTCACCTTGTCTCACTCCTTTTCCAATTTTTATGTGTGTTGTGTTTTCAAACAGCCGAATCTTTGAACTTGCATTTTCATAGATGTTATTAATAATATTAATATACGCATCTTCAATACCGCAGGATTTCAGAGCCATTGTAACTGTGCTGATGGTTTCACCGAATCAAAGGCTTTTTCATAATCGATAAAAGCCATGCACAATGGAAGTTAATATTCCCTCGCTCTTTCAATTAGTTCTCTCTGTACGTGGATATGATCTATAGTGCTGTAGCCACTCCTGAATCCAGCTTGTTCTCTCGGTTGAGCCATGTCCAGTGTTACCTTCAAGCGGTGTGAAAGAACTTTCGTGAAGATTTTATAAACCACTGATAGGAGGCTGATAGGTCTGTAGTTCCTGAGATCCTCAATGTCACCTTTTTTATGTAGCAAGATCATTGTAGCGTTGTTCCAATCCTCAGGAGTCTTCCCTTCATTAAGGCATCGAGTGAAAATTTGGGCGAGTACTGTTTCGATTTCTCCACTTACTTCTTGTATGATGTCTACAGTAATTCCATCTTCTCCTGGAGCTTTTTCCCGCTTCATGTTCTTGATTGCATGTGCAACTTCTGCTGGGAGGACTGGAAGAACTCTGGTACCTTTCATGATGTCTGGAGTACATGTATCATCCCTTTCATATAATTTGGAGTAGAAATCTTTCACTCTTGTCAAAATTTCGCCTCTATTTCTTGTTACAGAACCATCTTCTTTTCTGAGTGCCATAATCTGTTTTCTTCCCTTACTGAGATGTCCCTTTTCTATCTTTAGGCTTTGGTTGTTTTCAATTGCTTTCCTCACTAGTTCACAGTTGAATTTTCTTATGTCTTCAGTGATACTTTTTCGTACTGTCTTGCACAGTTCTATATATTCCACTTTGGAAGTCACATCTTCTTTAGTTGTCCTCATCTCTCTTCTTTTTTGCATCAACATTTTGGTTTTTCCTGATAATTTGTTCACATGCAATTTGTTCTTAGACCCAGCTAATTTTGTTGCTGTTTCCATAAGAGCTTTAGTTACTTTTCTGTTAACTTCAGAAATATCCACTTCTTCCGATGTTAGGCCTTCTAACGCAGAGAATCTGTTCTTCAGTTCCAACTTGAAGGTATATGGTGTTTTTTAAGGTTGGTTATGTCAATACATTTTGTTTGTCTTATGAGCTTGCCACGTTCGAGTTTAGTGTTGAGGTGCATCTTACATCTCACCAATCTATGGTCACTACCTGTGTAGAACTTGTTCTGCACACTGCAGTCTTCGATGACGAATTTTTTGTTACACATAATAAAATTAATTTCACTTGTCGTCCCATTTGGATGTCTCCATGTCCATTTCCTGTGTGGCTTTTTCTTGAAAAAGGAGTTCAAGATGAAAAACCCTTCTGCCTCTGCAAACTCGACGAGAGTATTTCCACGCTGGTCCACAACTTAAATAAATATATGTATACACAACTCTGCGATTGTGTAACAGCTGAGATCTCAGAAAATAATAGTAATAATAATAACCATCCAGGTTGTATTAAACCAGGAAAGTCATCAAAAGCCAATATTTTTGAGTGCTGGAAGAAAAGAAATAACTAAAATAACATTTAAAAAAATGTTGTTCATACACCACAACCCAATCCCCCATAAAGCGAATTGTCAGCAGCACCACCACCATGTTCCTTTTCCTTATATGTACATAAATATGTTTCCCAGAATCCTGTCTGGTACGGCAAAGATTAATTGGAGTACAGATGGGGAAAAATATCAGTTTATTTGAGAATCAACGTTTCTCCAAGTGACAATTGACATTAGAAACTGCGAAAGAATAAAAATACATAATATCTAAGGTATTATTACCTGATATTGGCAAAGTATTTCGCACGTTGTTGCTCCGTGAGGTACGTGCTCCCAGCCTGAGAGAGGTCATTGTTATGGGTTTTTTCGGTTAGTTAAAATTTTTTATTAAATGAAATAATTAGGTTATATTATTAAATGTTCATTTAATAAAAAAAAAATAACTAATCGAAAAAACCCATAACAATGACCTCTCTTGGGCTGGGAACACGTGCCTCACGGAGCAACAAAATGCGAAATACTTTGCCAATATCAGGTAATAATTCCTTAGATATTATGTATTTTTAGTCTAAAGCACATTTATAACATTAGACAACCCTTAAGGTTTGTCTCATGAATTACATATTTTGTAATGCAAAATAATATTTTCTACGTGAAGTAAATGAATTTCTCTTTGCTGCATTCTTTTAAATATAATCTTAGGTCATGAATTAAGGACTTTTTCGCCAATTTGCTCCATGTTTCATCACCGAAAATCGAGTTCTTTTCCTTGATGTTACAGGAACCAATAACTCCTCCCCTGTCCTCCCCCCAAAATTGAAGGTTTAATGACCGATGTTTGAAACTGCAACAGCGCAATCAACTCAAAAATGTTCTATGATAAGTAAATGCATTTGTCTTTTTCATATTCTTACACAGAGAAAGGAAATATCATCTTTCTTTTTGGTATTCTTATACTGAGAAGGAATATCACCTTTCTATGTCGCGAATTAGCAAATTTTTTTGCTGTTTTTCTGCAATGTTTCATTGCCAAAAATCGAGTTCTTATCCTCGATGTTACTGGAGCCAATGCATCGAGGTTTACGATACATCAAGCACTTTAACAAATATTACGGTTACTCGATGTTGAATTAGTGAGCTATCACCGATATATTGAATGGCGATTTATTCATCGATGTGCGAATAACTGCTGCAGATGAGAAAGATGTGAATTCTTTGGTTCTTTAGAAAAACATCGTAGTTTTCGCTGATACATCGAAAATTTCTACCCATATTACGGATGCATGAATGTTTTGGGAATGAATATCCACCAATATGCCCATCCCCACTCTGAATTAGTCCTAGAAATGCACGAGGGGAAGAAACGCATCCTCCCACAATGCTTTAGGGTTCCTTTCAGTGAGCTTCGCATCAACTGTCGCTATACAGTTCATGGAAGAGGCTCTCGTTGGCTCGCCGGGGATGACACAGTGATTGATATGCCTCCGTCAGAGACCGTTTTACTGAAAACATTTCATGACGAAAAAAAGAAAGTGCAGTTAAATACAATACTCAAGATGCCTCTCACACTGAAATATTTTTATGCACGTGACGTATTTCTCGATGTATCGAGATTTAAAAACATGTTTTTCATACATTATTTTTTTCAGGTAAGAACCATTTAATGGTGGTTTTAACTGTTGTAACTTTTTACATGTTATATTTCCTTTGAGTGAAAAGCAATTTCTCAGTTGCAAGTTATTAATATTCACTGCGAATATATATATCTCGGTAATCGAATGTGATTCAAGGAAAAATCTTTCACATACCTTTCAGTTGTAGGTGGTCGATGTTCAAATCTTTGCACGGTTGTTTTCATCAAGTTCTTGAGTGTAGGCTTTTTAGAGGTTAGTCCACACATTTTCTTGACTAGGATATACTTTTTTAGTTGAACTAAGGGAGGCACATGAAGGCAATGGAGATGTGAAAACGAAAAACTTTAAAAAACAGTCTATGTTGAAAAACTTAAAAAAAACGAAAAATGAATCACTCAAAAAAATATTCGTGTGAGGAAATGCAATAAAAAAAAAAAAAAAAAAAACTTTGTCAGACTTCCTGGATGTATTGTCCGATGCATTTTGGCAGATCTGTCTGCCATCTTCTGGGACCTCTGGTCGTCCGTTCTATCTGCAGTCTACGTTGAATATGCCACGTGCTCAGTTTGGGAATCTTTGTCATCGGATGTGTTGCGTTGCCACTCCTGTGATTTGAAGACTCGGGGAATTTTTTTATTTTTTTTTTAACTTTATGTCTGCGTGTTTGCTTGTTTCTGTTCTGTTTGCTTTCCCATTTTTTGTTCTCTTCTTCTATCAGCATCTTCCATGGAATTGGCATTTCTACTCCACTCCTAATGTTGCAGTTTTTTTTTTTTCAATTACGATTGCTTCGGCGAAATGGATGGATAACATTTTACTGAAACTGAAGACACCATCACAGTTAAAATTATTTTTGTGAAGATACTGTTTGAGCTAAGAATATTTTTGTGAAGATACCGCCCAACAGCATCAAATGCCAAGCAGGAAAACAATTTAATATTTTTACTGCTCGCCAACAATAAATTTCTGGTAGCCGTTGCCGATTGCAAATTTTGCACCTTGGTGACAGTGACATTTTAGTAACCTTACAAAGTAACCGTGAGGTGATTTTGTACCCACCTCTACACCCGCACGTCCCTGCTTGCACTTGACTTCATAATCCACTGTGACTTCATATTGCATAGCAAAAAAGACGCACCAGAAAGAGTATACAGTGCTAAATTATTAAAAACCACGAAACAAAATCTAGGAATTTTAAGATTTTAACTCACTCATGCGAGAACAGTAGAAAATACGACTTTTTATGTCAATTTTGCTGGTAATTTATTAGTTTGAAAAATGCACTACATATTAATTATCACAAGCATATTCAGGGCCAGCCTTACTACTACGGGGGCCCTAGGCAAAGATTTATTTCCGCAGCCCAAAGATTTATTTCGGCAAACAAATGGTAGTCACACGGGAATAAGTCGGGGCTGTGCAGTGGATGCTGCCACACCTTCCACTTGAATGACTGATGCAATTCCTTTGTTTTCCGTGCTGTGTGGGGTGTGGTAGTGTTGTGCAGCAGAGTGACACCTTTGCTCAACTTTCCCCGGCATCTGTTCTTAATTGCCTTTTGCAAATTTTGCAGCATTTGGCAATATGAGTCAGCATTGATAGTCTCGTCCCTTTTGGCAGAAATTCCGTGCAGAGTAGCAGAATATAGACATGCGCATGTACACTGTATGTGGATAGTTTCCAAATTATTAGCAGAATTTGCAGATAGTTTTTGCTTGCAGATTAAAAAAACAATGTTATTTACAGCAGTAAAACACTTACTCAAGACTTTACTCGGATGAATATACTTAATTCTGTTGTAACTTGAAGAATATTAAATTCTTTTTCACATTTTCTAAGTTCTTTTGTTTTTACAGACATTTCTGGCCTCTAGATTTTATCAAAGCCTGTTCACAATGCACAGTAACAGTATCAAAAGTTTCGTTTACACAGAAAGAATTTGAATTTTATTGCCAGGTTCATCTTGCAGTTGCCAATTATTAAATTTAATCTTTTCCTTACGTATTTTGCAAGTCTACTATTTTTTGAATTAAGTTGTTGAAAATGCTATTTATAATTTCGAAGGTTCATTAATGGAACAGTTTTTCTGGATATAAAATTTTTCTTTAATTAGTCTTGTTTTTATGAGGTTCACAGCCCGATATTTTAATATTTTGCCATTAAAGTCCATTTCACACACATTGCTGTGCATTCAATTGTAATGTACTAATTTTGTCCTCATTTGAATCTGTAATGTTCTAATAATTATTTATTGTGCTATTAATTTTTCTTTAAAATATCTTATTCTATTTTTATTGTGGTTCGCACTTCGCAGATTTGCAGCAAGTTTTGTGTTTCAATGGTTGGGTATGCAGATACATTTTATTTTTATACAACTCTGACTCTGTGTAAACAACACATTCATTGTCAAAGAAAACTGTTGCCATGACACTTTCCCGCTGACGGTTGGACTTTGCACTTCTTCCTTGTTGGAGAGGTGACATGCTTCCATTCCATGGACAATCGTTTGGTTTCAGGGGTTGAAGTGGTGAAACCACGTTTTGTCACCTGTAAGGATTTGACACAAAAAATTGTGACCCTCAGCAGAATACCGTTGCACAAGAGCAAAAGACGATAGGAAACATTAGTTTCTGTGCTGGTTGGTGAGTAAGCAAGGCACCCATCTGGCACACAATTTTCAAAATCTCAGCTGCTCATTAATGATAGAATGCTCAATCCCATACGGAATGTCTAATGCACTGGCAATTTCCTTGATTTTGATATGTTTGTTATCCCATATCATGTCGTCAACGGCAGCAGCATGCTCCGGAGTGCTGGGTATTGATGATCTACCCTCGTGGTATTTGTCTGCCTAATTTGTGTGACCCTTTTCAAATTGTTGGCACCACTTTACAATGGCCGGGCAAGACATGGCATTTCCCCCGTATGTACAGCACAGATTTCATGATGAGTGTCAGTGCAATTTAGGGACTTAGCCCACAAAAATTAAATGGTTCCTTGCACTTCCAACTTGGAGTAAGAATCCGGTTGACGCTCCATTACGAACTGCCTCCTGCACACTAGAGATGGCCGCCCCGGTGGCGCAGTGGTCTAAGCGATGGCCTCTGATCATTCGTCCGAACGGGGTCTGGGTTGGAATCCCGGTGAGGCATGGATGTTGTGTTTGTCTTACGGCACTGGCTCTCTCCCTTCCCTGGAACCAGTGACCCTAAATTAGGGACGGGCGACTGCTTATAGCCCATTGAGTTGCTCACGGTGGTCGTTAAACCTCCAACCCCCCCCCAAAAAAAAAACACTACAGATGAGCTCGGGCCTGGGCTCGGACGGGCTGAGAATTCATTAACTACCGAAAAACCCAGGCCTGGCCTGTGCCTGGGCTCGGAATTACAAGTCTTGAATTTCATTACTGTAATTAATTCAACACGTGTAATTCTGAGCCCGGTTGAATGACACGTGTTGAATTTCATTGTGGATTTGTTACCATGGTGGAAGGATTTTCAATTTCCTAAGCTAGCTGCCATTGCAAGACAAATTTTGCTTAGCAAGACTTGCATTATGCATTGTCTAAAGCTATGGCCCAAGCAAGGATTAGTTTAAGGAGGTCTGGTATCGAAAAACTGGGAGAAATTTACTTTCCCATTTTTAGTATTTTATAAAAATCAGGAATCTTATCTTTAAAATGATGTATTAATTTCCAAAATTGTGCAGTTAGAAGTATTGTTATTTATTTTTAAAAATTTCCTCACTCCCGCGATTTTTAAGGTGACGTTGGATTTTAGTGCAGTAGGTCAAGTTTTAGAGAAAAGAAGATCAAGTTGAAGTGCTGAGGCATTAGATGCTATTCTCTCCCTCTCTCTCTCTCTCTTTTTTCATGATGAATTTGATCTGGAAACTGCACACACATATGATAACGATTATTATACTATTAAGCGCAAAGCTTTGTTAATGTTACAAAATGCAGAATAATCTGGTCTGGAATGCCTTTACGTTCTTTTTATTTTTTTATTTTGGGAATTTCCCTGCATGCTTTCTTTTGTATTCTACTACATCACTCTAAACTACCTTTACCAATTAGCATATATGTAAATTATATTGCAAAGATTAGTTTTCTAGAGTTAAAATTTCAAACACTTGCAACTGTCTGTACGGCGTTGTACATTTTATAATGCAATTTATTCAAAATAAAAGTAAATTTAGAAATCAAAAAGATATAACAAATGGAATTTTTTGTTTCTAAACGATTTTCTTTTCTTCAGCTTTTGCCAAAATTATTGATTTCCTTGATACGGTCAAAGGGCACGTTGATTATTATTTATTTTCAAATCCACATATTAGAACATTTGGCTTTATGCATAGTATTTCTAAAAACATATTAATTGGAAGAGGAACTACAAAGGATCAAGTGGGACATCGTCGGGCTGAGTGAGGTAAGGAGAAAAGGAGAAGATCTCATTGAACTGAAAAGTGGACATCTCTTTTATTATCGTGGGACACATACTGGCAGAACTAGTGGTGTTGGATTTATAATAAACAAGAAACTGAAGGATAAAGTGGTAGAAGTTGAAAGTTCCTCTGACAGAGCTGCACGACTCGTTATCCAACTATCGAGAAGATACCAGGCTCAGATTATTCAAACTTATGCACCCACCACAAGTCATCCTGAAGAAGAAATTGAAGAATTTTATGAGGAAATTCGTCATCTAAATAATAAAGGTAAGCAGCACTTGAAGATAATTATGGGAGATTTCAATACAAAAATAGGGCACCGGCAACAGAATGAAACTTCAGTAGGTAAATTCGGTCACAGCAACAGAAACCAGCGTGGAAATACTCTCGTTGAGTTTGCAGAGGCAGAAGGATTTTTCATCTTGAATTCCTTTTTCAAGAAAAAGCCACACAGGAAATGGACATGGAGACATCCAATTGGGACGACAAGTGAAATTGATTTTATTATGTGTAACAAAAATTCGTCATCGAAGACTGCAGTGTGCTAAACAAGTTCAACACAGGTAGTGACCATAGATTGGTGAGATGTAAGATGCACCTCAACACTAAACTGGAACGTGGCAAGCTCATAAGACAAACAAAATGTATTGACATAACCAACCTTAAAAAACACCATAATACTTTCAAGTTGGAACTGAAGAACAGATTCTCTGCTTTAGAAGGCCTAACATCGGAAGAAGTGGATATTTCGGAAGTTAACAGAAAAGTAACCAAAGCTCTTATGGAAACAGCAACAAAATTAGCTGGGTCTAAGAACAAGTTGCATGTAAACAAATTATCAGGAAAAACCAAAATGTTGATGCAAAAAAGAAGAGAGATGAGGACAACTAAAGAAGATGTGACTTCCAAAGTGGAATATATAGAGCTATGCAAGACAGCACGAAAAAGTATCACTGAAGACGTAAGGAAATTCAACTGTGAGCTAGTGAGGAAAGCAATTGAAAACAACCAAAGCCTAAAGATAGCAAAGGGACATCTCAGTAAGGGAAGAAAACAGATTATGGCTCTGAGAAAAGAAGATGGTTCTATAACAAGAAATAGAGGCGAAATTTTGACAAGAGTGAAAGATTTCTACTCCAAATTATATGAAAGGGATGATACATGTACTCCAGACATCATGAAAGGTACCAGAGTTCTTCCAGTCCTCCCAGCAGAAGTTGCTCATGCAATCAAGAACATGAAGCGGGGGAAAGCTCCAGGAGAAGATGGAATTACTATAGACATCATACAAGAAGCAAGTGGAGAAATTGAAACAGTACTCGCCCAAGTTTTCACTCGATGCCTTAATGAAGGGAAGATTCCTGAGGATTGGAACAATGCTACAATGATCCTGCTACATAAAAAAGGTGACATTGAGGATCTCAGGAACTACAGACCTATCAGCCTCCTATCAGTGGTTTATAAAATCTTCACTAAAGTTCTTTCACACCGCTTGAAGGTAACACTGGACATGGCTCAACCGAGAGAACAAGCTGGATTCAGGAGTGGCTACAGCACAATAGATCATATCCACGTACTGAGAGAACTAATTGAAAGAGCGAGGGAATATGAACTTCCATTGTGCATGGCTTTTATCGATTATGAAAAAGCCTTTGATTCGGTGAAACCATCAGCAGTTACCACGGCTCTGAAATCCTGCGGTATTGAAGATGCATACATTAATATTATTAATAACATCTATGAAAATGCAAGTGCAAAGATTCGGCTGTTTGAAAATACAACACACATAAAAATTGGAAAGGGAGTGAGACAAGGTGACACCATATCTCCGAAGCTCTTTAATGCCACATTGGAAAATGTCTTTCAATCACTGAACTGGGAAAACAAAGGGATAAAGATTAATGGAGATTATCTAACCCACCTTCGTTTTGCTGATGACGTAGTCATTTTTGCAACTACCCCATCAAAGCTGCAGAGTATGATCCAGGAACTTGCTGACAAGAGTAAAGAAGTGGGATTAAAAATGAACTTTCAGAAGACAAAAGTGATGTTCAATGCTTTTACAAGAAATGAAGATTTATCGATTGATGGAGAAAAACTGGAGATAACAGATACGTACGTTTATCTTGGACAGCAGATATCAAGTGAGGGTCACATTGATGAAGAAATTAATCGGCGTACAAAACTTGTCTGGAGAGCTTTTGGAAGAAACAGCATAATTTTCAAGAACAATATGCCATTATGTCTTAAAAGAAAAGTGTTTGATCAATGCATCCTTCCAGTGCTTACGTATGGTGCAGAGACGTGGACCTTAACTAAAAGAGACATACAAAGGCTGCAGACAACTCAAAGAAGCATGGAGAGGTGCATGCTTGGTATAACCAGGAGAGATAAGAAGAGGAACTCGTGGATCCGAAAAATGACGAGAGTGGAAGACATCATGATCAGAGTTAAATCCCTGAAATGGCAATGGGCTGGACGTACTGCCAGAAGGACAGACCATAGATGGACAGCCGAAATTTTAGATTGGATTCCAAGGGACAGGAAAAGACCCAGAAAAAGACCACATGGGAGATGGGTGGATGAAATTCGTAAATATGCGGGAGTGACATGGAGGAGACTGGCACAAGACAGACCGTTGTGGAGGAAACTTGGGGAGACCTTCGTCCAGCAGTGGATTGATAATGGTTGACAATGATGATGATGATGATTAATATTGTGAAGTGGATTGACTGAACTAAACTTTTTAAACTAATGATTTTTAAACTAATTCTTGCTTGAGCCATATCTTTGGTCAGTGTATAATGCATAAACGTAAGCCTTGATAAGCAAAATTTTCCAAGAATCTGGGCCCTGGCTCAGCAAACACATGTAATCAAAGAAACCGAGCTAGACCCGGGCTCCTAAAATTGAGCCTGGACTCATCTCTACTGCACACACCTTATGCAGTTACTGAACTAAAACATCTCCTGTCGGGAGCTCTTATGTACTGTCTACTTCGCTTCCAAGCACACATGGTCTGACTGCAATCCCACTCCAGATGGTGCTATGTGTCACTTACTGTTTGATTCACTGTAAATTTGTAATGAAAAATTGGCTTTTATTTAAATTTTTAAAAAATTCTATATTATAGGGTGGAAAAATATCGACCAGATAAGCTTGATGATCTTATTGCACATGAGGACATCATACGCACAAGTAAGTATTTATAAAAAAAATTATGGATCTATTTCTGTTGTTTATTTTTGCAAGAAGTTTATCATCCTAAAGTATTTAGCACTTCTGAAAGGGTGACAGACTTTGTTTCACACTAACAAAGTTCTGGACTACCACTGTTACCATATCAACTGTATTTAAATTTAATCTAGCTTTACAGTTTCTGGAAAAAAATAGGGGCTCTGAATTTTTCAAAAATATCAAAGAAATTCCATAAAAAAGAATTCAAAAAGTACATTTCCTGAAAATATTATCCTTCTACGATGACAGAAAAAATTTGCAGAGCTTGAAAAATATCTGAAAAGTTACATGCCTACGTGCAGAAATTATTTACTTGCCCAGGTAGCAAAAGCTGGGTGCCCAGGAAAATTTATGTAACAAATCAGAACTCCCATTTTTTTAAGTTAAAAATTATGATGGAAAACATTTTAAGAGGAATTCATGAAGATAATCGACATTGCAAGTAATACAGCAGGCTGCAAAGTCGGTATTTTAAACCACTGAAGATGACAGCGGAGATATGATGTTGAAACTAATCTGGTAATGTATGAGGGCTGGATGTAAAGTTTGCTTTTTTTCAACTATTTTTAAGTTTAAATACTAATTTAGTAGGACTGATAAGATTCCTTTGCTTCAAATTGCGGTTACATGATTTTACGAGGTAGACTTCGTTTTATAAATTCTAATCATTGATTTTGGTAAAATATCTGATCTTTGTCTTGAACTTACAACAAACTATTTGAACCTTGGATCACGAATAACTGAATACTAAATCAACATATTCAGAAAATAGATCATCAAAAAATACCGTTTACACACCAGATCGAATGAAAAGGACAATCGGCCTTTGTTGAAAATAAGACGAAAAAGAACTATGATTAAAGGAACCAAATGCTTAGCTGTGAACGTACAACAAACCTCCTAATATTTTATTTCGTGCCTCAATGCTTACACCTCAATATAAAAATGTCTTTGCACGATTATAAAAACCTCCATCTAGTACACCACCATTCACAAGCTAAAATATTTATTGTTTACACTTAAGAACAATATGTACAGATAAAAGCATCGGAAAAATTAACTAGGCGAGATCTTTCGGGTCCCCTAGGGATCCATTATCAAGCCTGAAAGCGCTACCCAAGTGAAGTGCACAAGACTTCTTATATACACAGAAGACGCCCGTTGTATACATTGTTGTGTCCATGGTTACAGATGCATGACAGGCGTCTTCTGTGTATATAAGAAGTCTTGTGCACTGCACTTGGGTAGTGCTTTCAAGCTTGATAATTTATCCCTAGGGGACCCGAATGATCTCGCCTAGTTAATTTTTCCAATGCTTTTATCTGTACATATTGTTCTTAAGTGTAAATAATAAATATTTTAGCTTGTGAATGGTGGTGTTACTAGATGGAGGTTTTTATAATCGTGCAAAGACAGTTTTATATTGAGGTGTACAACAAACCATTTAAACCTTGGATCAAGAAGAATTGAATGAATCAACATATTTCGAACGTAGCTTGTCAAGATCAACAAAGGATGCCGTTTACGCACCGTATCGGATGACAAATGCAGTCGGATATTTTTGGGAAAATAAGAAGAGAAAAATTCTGAATACATAAACAAATGCATGAATGAAAGAATTATTCAACAAATAAAAATGACAACCTAAGACAGCATCTTATGAGTTAATTATTTTGATACTATACTAAATTATTCTATTATTTAACAGTTATAGCAATGCATCCAATGCCAAATGACATTATCACTTACAACGTGTGAAACAGTAATTTTTAGAGCAATAACATAATGTTGTTCGGAAGAAAAAAAGGAACACATGTAGTTTTGCTCCAAGTGTTGTGTGTCCTTAGCATTCCGTAACATACAACTTCCGGTGATTGGCAGTGAAATGAAACACGACATGCAACAACTATCTCTTTTTTTTTGTACAAGGTAGTAGGAAATTCTATTACAAACTTTATTTTTAAATTTAGTTGCCAAGATCGGGCAATTAGATTAATTTTTTACCTGCCCAGACCAATAATTTTCATGGCCCGGGTATCTTGGGCATGGTATTTTTCAATCCCTGTGTTGTAATAAGAAAATGAAGTTAAATCGTAAACAATAAAAAAATAACATTAAGCTTAACTCTTCTCCTTGGTTACTCAGTCCAAGGACTGGTTGTTCAGTAGATACGTACTCTCTCCATTCCTCCCTATTCTCTGTCGTTCTCTTCAACTCATAGTATGTCCTAGTATCGGTGTCTTGGAGTAATTGTGCCACAAAGCCATTCCTTGGCTGTCCTCTTCCTCTCTTGCTTTGAATTTTCCCTTCCGATACTTTCAGAATCGGGTCTCCATGGCACAATGTGTGTCTCATCCATAACATTCTTCTTCTTCTTAACATGTTGATCAGATTCCTGTGTTCTCTCACTCTCTCCAAGACCTCATTAGTTTTTCTATCGAGCCAAATATAATGTATTTGTCATTTTCTTGTAGGACTTCTGTCCACAGTGAGAAGAGTTTAGGTCCCAGCCACGTACAGCGAGATCGCCTTTTGGGCAGGACGCAGAAACGGAAGGAATGAGAGCAAGTCTAGCGACTTCGACAGAACAGTTTGTAGTGAGATTAGAGTACAGTAGATGGCACCACCGTACCAGTACGATATTGCACATAGAAGGGTGAGAGAATTTCAGGGGGGGTGGCATAGGAAAGGATACCTATTTAACCAGTGGGTCCAGCCTGGGGGCAGTCACTTAACATGCTCGTCCGATGCACGGCGGCGGATATTCAGCGATTGTTAGTAAATCACACCATCTCTGAAAGATCAGCCCAGACTCGAACCTGGGGACCTTGCATCGATAGTCTGAACTGCTAACCACTAAGCCATCCGCGGCTATATCGAGCCAACTTATTCTCTCCATTCTTCTATAGCTCCACATCTCAAATGCCTCCAGCCTTTTCACTCCCCTCGTCGTGAATGTCCATGTCTCAGAACTGTAGAGAGCTACTGGCCAAACATATGCCTTTAAAATTCTCTTCCTCGGTTTTAGATCTATATTTTTGGCTATCGTCTTTGATTCTCTCTAAAAGCCGTTTTTGCCATCCCCAGACTCATTCTAATTTGCTTTTCACATCTCGCATCTTCAGTAATAACTTGACCCAAATAGCGAAATGATTTAACTTGTTCGATGCATTGTCTTTTAATTTACCTAACGTAAATGATTACTTGAAGAACTGCAGAGGATTTGCAAAAAATTCCATGCTCAAGTTGCATCACATCTAAACAGTAAAATTAAAAGAAATCTTCCCTCTGTTAGGCAAAAAGAAAACAATGTCCTGCTACAAGAAGGTGTGGTCTGCAGTGTAAGCTGCAGTTGTGAGAACATCTACGTAAGAGAAACTGGGAGACAACCTCTAACCTGTGTAGCAGAACATAAAGCTGCTATAAGAAATGGTTCCAACCCATCAGGCCTTGCCAGACACATTCAAAGCACCAGATATTCAGTTAGCTTGGACTCCATGAAATTTAATTTTCATCTACAGCACTTTGTGGAAAAAATGTTGGGAGAAAGTCTGCAAATTGAAAAAGAAGAGGTACCACAATTAACTAACAGAAAGGCAAGGTATTACAACAGGAGTGGCAACACCTACTCTCTTGAGTTAGTCCTAATGATGAGCTGGTGTGCAACTTAAAAATTTAACTAACGACAGTAGATATGTGTCATCCTAGTAATCTCTGTATTACTAAGTCATATTTTTATGAAATGGTTTGAATTTTCATGTTGCATGGTTACACCTCACAGAATTTATTTTTACATTATTTCCAGTTACATGCTTCATGAAGGAAGATCGTTTACCTCACCTACTGTTCTATGGTCCACCAGGAACTGGAAAAACGTCCACGATACTTGCATGTGCCAAACAGATGTATGGACATAAACAGTTTCCAGCCATGGTTTTGGAGGTTAGTTGTTAATTACATGGTACATGCTTATTAAGCTGTTTAAAATGCAATACAGGGTAGGGTGTACGCAAATTAGTTGGGCAGTTTCGTAAGTGAATAATGTGCGAAATATTAATTGTAAGTTACCGGTTCAAACGCAGATGAGTCTTAGTGTATCCTAAGTTTGTGGATAGATGGCGCTAGGTGTGTCATGTCCACGTCTCAGTGAGCTGTAGGTCGCGGTTGTTCATCTTTCGTTCTGTGTTCGCGTAATGATGGAGACGTATACCAAAAAAGCGAAATGTTGTCTGTGGTTCCACGAAATGCATTCCGTGAAAAAGTGAAATGCTGTCTGTGGTTCCATGAAATGCATTCCGCTGTGCAAGTGCAACGAAATTTCCGTCGAGAATGCCACAAAAGTGTGCCGAAAAGAGATGCCATTGTAGCATGGTACAATCGATTTACCGAAACGGTTTGTGTCGCACATAGGCTTAGTGGCCAAGGCAGACCTAAAATGCGAGAACAGACGGTGGATGCAGTGAGAGAATCATTTGTGAGAAGTCCGGGAAAATCTACAGCACGCGCTAGTTTACAACTGGGAATTCCTAAAACAACAGTGCATAAAATCCTGCGAAAACGGCTAATGTCCAGACCTTACAAATTGCAAATTATTCAAGCTCTGAAGCCCATGGACCTGACGAATAGAGCAAAATTTTGCACTGATATGTTGGACCGCATGGAAAGGGAAAACGACTTCCTGTCGCAGTTAGTTTTCAGTGGCAAGGCAACATTCCATTTGAGTGGAAAAGTGAATAGACATAATGTTAGGATATGGGGATCCAAAAATCCTAATGCCACCTTCGAGCATGAAAGGGATAGTCCGAAGGTAAACATGTTTTGTGTCGTAAGTTGTTCTAATGTTTTTGGCCCATTTTTCTTTGCTGAAAAAACTGTTATGGGAATCGTATACCTGGACATGCTTCAGATTTACCTGATGCTGATCCTGAAAAAAACAATGCCTGAAGGTTTCATTTTTCAACAAGATGGTGCACCGTGTCACTTCCACAGAGCGGTGTCTTCTTACCTCAGTGCTGAAGTACCAGTTTGGATTGGTCGCGGAGGTGTTATTCCCTGGCCAGCACGATCACCAGATCTTTCACCCCTAGATTTCAGTGTATGGGGTTTTGTTGAAGATCAGGTTTACCGTCTGCCGCTTCCGAAATCCATTCCTGAATTGAAATCACGAATCAGCACTGCACTTGGTTTGATCGACGTGAACATGCTCACTAACATATGGCAAGAACTGATGTACCGATGGGACATTTGCAGAGTAACGAAGGGCAGCCACATCGAACATTTGGGAAAAAGGTAAACTTGGGGTGTTTCACTATCTTGTAATCTTGTTCACTCTCATGTGTGCCTATATAACTACGCATAATAAACCATTCTTTTTACCCAACTAATTTTATTAAAATTGTAGATTTTTTTAATGCATGATTTTCAGTGAATGGGTGGCCTGCAATGCAGTTTTCTGACTTCTCATACCACTGAATCTAAATTCAAACTCCAGGGAAAGACCTGGACGGAGCATTTAGCCTTTTGGCACCGACTCTTGCCGTTTTGCAGAACCAGTGACTCGAAATTAGACAGAAGATGCCTTCATACATACTAAGCTGTTTTATGAGATGCAGAGGTTAACTCCACAAATAAATACAAACCGTGAGATACATTATTAACTGATTATTTACTTACTGTTCCCATATCAAACTTATAAATAAATAAATAAATACATTTTTTTTGTATCAAACTTTTCCATTTGCAGCAATCTTGACGTACAACTTAGGCTTCACTGACATCCATCACACAACATACAAAAGATGTTCTATATTTCATACACATAATCTTTTTCTCATGCAGACACTTTCGAATCTGATCCTCCCATGACTTTCTTGGCATTCCTCTGCCTTTCTTTCCTGCCACTTGGGCTGAAGAAATTTTCACAAGTCTCTTGAAACCTTTCAGAAGACTTGAAAAGTCAAAACCAAGGAAGTATCAGAATACTTTGATATGTAGTGTAAATTTTTGAAATTATAATTATAAACTTAATAAATTATAATACTAGTACTTATTGGGGTGCATTTTGAGTGTTTTTAATTTACCATTCATACAGTGCAAGTTAAGATGACAGTTTCTGTTGAAAGAAATAAGTGCAAAAGATGTATATTTTTCTTAATTTTCTTATTTTGAGAAACAGTCTATTGAGATGAGTTATAAAGTCTATTGAGATGAGTTATAAATATAAAAATATGTTCAAGTTAAGATAACATTTGCTGTTGAAGATAATAAGTGCGAGAGACTTTTATTGTTTTCACTGTTTTTACTTGGAGGAACAAAGTGCATTGCAGAGTTATACAGACACAGGAGTGTCTAAAAGTTAAGCACAGTTAAAAAAAAAAAAAAAGGACATTTTAGAACAGACAAAAGGGAGAAGAAGAGTAATATAAAATAAAGTATAGAGAATTTGGGATTATGTGAATATCATCGCACAATACCATGTAATGAATAATGATTGGCATAAAGGCGCAGCAGCACATTTGTGAAGTTGATTAAGAGCTGCAAAAATTTGGAAAATGACATTTTTTGTTGTCATTACACCCTGCTAGTGGTAGACTTTATTTTTTATTAAAACACTATGTCAGAAAAATGGTAAGTAGATACGTTTACACATGGTTGGGTTATCGGAATGTTCGAATCCAGCCAAGTGCATAGTAATGTGGCCAGAGCCTACAGCTTGAATCAATCCATTGTATCCAGACTTTGGAGAAGGTGTCAGGACACTGGATATATTAATCATCAACCTGTGACAGATTGTCTACAGATTTCAATGGCTCAAGATGATAGCTATGTGGCACTAACAGCAAGAGTTCTTGCTTTAGAGAGTCTGCGGCTGATGAACTATCAATTTCAAGGCAAACAGCATACAACCAACTCAATGAACAAGGCCTATGTGTGAGAAGACCCACAGTTTGCATCACTCTCACTGTCAGCAAGAAATGCCAGGGTACTGTGGTGCAGACATCAAGACTGAGATGAAAATCAATGGGCCAATGTTCTCTTCTACGATGAAGCCAGGTTCATTCTCGAAAGTGATAGCTGACAATTGGCTCAGTGGACAAGGACTATACATGAGGAGATCTACAGCATACAATAGGCTCAATGAACAAGGACTATACATGAGACCTGCAGCATACAATTGGCTCAGTGAACAAGGACTATACATGAGGAGAACTGCAGTTTGCATCATACTCACTCTGTCAGCAAGAAATGCTAGGGTACTGTGGGGCAAACATCAAGACTGGGATGAAAATCAATGGGCCAATGTTCTCTTCTTCTACAAAGCCAGGTTCTCTCTCAAAACTGTACATGAAAAGACCTGCAGCATACAATCGGCTCAGTGAGCACGGACTATACATGAGCAGACCTGCAGCATACAATCGGCTCAGTAAGCAGGGGCTATACATGATGAGACCTGCAGCATACAATTGGCTCAGTAAACAAGGACTATACATGAAGAGATCTGCAGCATACAATTGGCTCAGTGAACAAGGACTATACTTAAGGAGAACTGCAGTTTGCATCATACTCACTCTGTCAGCAAGAAATGCTAGGGTACTGTGGTGCAGACATCAAGACTGGGATGAAAATCAATGGTCCTATGTTCTCTTCTTCTACGAAGCCAGGTTCACTCTCAAAACTCTACATGAAGAGACCTGCAGCATACAATCGGCTCAGTGAGCACGGACTATACATGAGGAGACCTGCAGCATACAATTGGCCCAGTGAACAAGGACTATACATGAGGAGAACTGCAGTTTGCATCATACTCACTCTGTCAGCAAGAAATGCTAGGGTACTGTGGTGCAGACATCGAGACTGAAATGAAAATCAATGGGCCAATGTTCTCTTCTCCTGCGAAGCCAGGTTTACTCTCAACAGGGGTCAGAGTTGTCCTAAAATTCCTGAAGTTCCTGCTTTTTATTTTTTTCCTGAAATGTCCTTATTTTTGTTCTATATCCTGGAAATTTGAATGCAATCCTGAAATTTTAAGAATAAACTGTAAACCTTTGTATAGTGATTCATCATCCAGCATTTACAAGTACCACATAGATAAAAAAAAAAACTGGAATGAGAGTACGTTGAGTTGCTCACGGCAGGGGTCGGAGTTGTCCTGAAATTCCTGAAGTTCCTGATTTTTTTTTAATGTCCTGAAATGCTCTGATTTTTGTTCTATATACTGAACATTTTAATGTATTTTGTTGCGCCGAGACACTTATTGACCATCTCCCTCCATAGGAAGAGGCGGAGTTTAAAGCGCTGATGACTTTGATTTATGTGTAGCTGTGTCTTTTGCTTGTCCCTGCACCCTGAAACGAAAACCATAACTGAAACGACAGAGTTCTAAACAGAGGACGTGCCACAAGGATGTTTATCTTGGTTGATATATACGAGTGTTGTCTTTTTTGTAAGAAATTTTTTCTGCTGTTTTTGCAGTACCGTGTCGAATTTGATAACAAACAGCATATTCCATTATCCATCTTGTTTAAGTTCTTATTGAAACACCGCGGAAAACGAAGTTTTCTTCAGCTTGGTTTGAAAATAACAAGAAAGACCGAAATGGGGACTTAGTGAAAAATCAGTGCCGTGCTAATGACAATATCTTTTCCGCCACGTGTGTTCCGTGCAACAAGGACTTTAGCATTGCCAATATGGGATTTTTGCAAGTGCTTTCATATGCAGATGGGAAGAAACATAAAGCAGCTGCCAAAAGTATGTCTGGACAGCTCGTTTTCGAAACATCAAATAATGTTTCGCAGTTAACCAGCAAAAGTGTCCAATTATCAAATAATGTTTTACAGGTAATCAGTAAAAGTGTCCAACACTGGTAACCAACTGCAATAAGTGATAAAGTTTTGAAAGCAGAAGCTGTACTAATACTACTAGCTGTTAAGAGCAATTATTCATTTCAGTTGTTTGGTGACTTAGCCGAAGTATTGGGTATATAAATAAGTTTTGAGGGATTTGAGGTGAACAAAGCACGTTGTTGGAGAACAGAAACAATATTTTAATATTAATCGAAGTATGCTCCCTCTGAAGCTACAACTTTACCCCATCTTTCGGGTAATGAACATATGCCCCGAAGGAAGAATTCCGGTTCCTTGGAAGAGATCCAGTTGTCCAGCTAATTTTTGATGTCTTCATAAGAACTAAACCGTTCTCCAGAAAGTGCTGACTGCATCGACCGAAACAAATGGTAATCCGATGGCGCAATATCTGGCAAATATGGCGGGTGGGGTAGAACTTCCCAGTCAGATCCTTCTAAGTACTTTTTCACAGGTTGAGAAACATGTGGTCTTGTGTTGTCATGCTGTAAGATGACTTTGTTGTATCTATTCTCCCATTCCGGCCGTTTTTGCGTGAGAGCTCGTTTTAAACGCATTAATTGGGTTTGATACCGATCACCAGTAATAGTTTCTGACGGTTTCAGCAGTTCATAGTGGATCACACCCTTCTGGTCCCGCCAGATACACAGCATTACCTTTGAACCATGGATATTGCATTTTGGCGTTGAAGGACCTGGTTCACCTGGCTTCACCCATGCTTTCTGCCATTTAGGGTTATCATACCATATCCATTTCACGTCGGCAGTAATAATGCGATGCAAAAACCCCTTTCTTTTTGCCTTTGAAGCAGCAATTCGCAAATGGTTTTTTGACGTTCAAGGTCTCTTTCCCGCAAAGCATGTGGAACCCAATTCCCTTCTTTTTGCACCATTCCCATGGCAGCTAAATGTTGTGAAATGCATGGTTGACTAACTTTAATGCTGCTGCTAGTTCTTTTTGGGTCTGGCACTAATCCTCGTCGAGTAAAGCTTCTAATTCGGCATCAGCAGTTTTTTTGGGTGGTCCAGAACGTTCGTTAGCACTGGCATTGAAATCGTTCCTTTTGAATCGTCTAAACCAATACTCACATGTTTTTATGGATGGGGAATGTTCACCATAGATTTCTGACATTAAGCGATAGCTGTCGGCAGCACTTTTCTTGACAAAGTAATGCACTAACACTTCCCGCAAATGCTGTTTTGTCGGGACGAAAGTTGCCATTTTCCATCGTGTACTGACTCTGACAGCCGGCGTCTCGTTCTGCGATATTGCAGTGTTGCCACCTTAAAATACATGCGAGCAGTAATAAGTACGAAACCGAACGGAAATCCCTCAAAACTTATTTATATACCCAATATATTCTTTTATTTTTGATGATTCTGCCATTGCAAAATGTTTGAAGTTGTCCGATAAAAAAATTCGTTATGTGGTGAACTTTGGCTTGCTCCATACTTCAAAGCCGATCTTTTTCGTGATATTGGGACTTCCTTTTATACCATTTATTTTGATGAAACAACTACAGTAGAGGTAAAGAAGCAATTTGACATTCATATATCATATTGGTCAGAAAGTCGTACAAAAATTGTAACTTCATACTGTGACTCTAAATTCTTGAGACATGCAGAAGCAGATAAAATTGTAAAATTAATTCTAGATTTCATATCTTCACACGGGCTAAGTTTAGAAAAGATGTTGCTATGCTCTATGGATGGTCCGAATGTAAAGCTGTCTGTTCTCAAAAAATTGAATGCTGAATTGAACTTGCAGTCAGTTCCTAACTTGATTGATTTTGGGATCTGCTGTTTGCATGTGATGCATGGTGCTCTGAAGAAAGGACTAGATAAACTTCACATTGTTATTGATACTCTCGCTACTGATATTTTTATCAGTGGTTCAAAATGTTTACTTGTCGAAGGGAAGATTATCTCAATATACAAATGAAAAACCTAATGGGTTGTGCAGCCAAAAATGTTTTCCTTTATCATGTTGGGAGCAGGTGGTTAACCCTAGGTCCTGTTTGTGAGAGAATTATTGAACAGTGTTCTGCATTAATTGAGTATTTTTGTACATACCTTCCAAAGCAGAAAAATGTGAAACTTGGTTCTAGGTATGATCAGATACTTTCCCAATTGAAACATCCCCATACTATTATTTACTTGCATTTTGTTCTTTTTTTTACAGAAATATTTATGTCATACCTCAAGGTTTTACAGAATGAAGAACCCATGATTCACGTGTTATACAGCAAACTAAATGAACCGGTGCACAGTATAATGTTAAATTTTTTAAAACCGGATGCAGTTAACACAAAAGAAAGATCTAAACTTTTAAAAGTTAACTTTCAGAAAAGTGACTATTGGTTGCCTTTGGATAAAATTTATGTTGGCAGTAGTGCCAGCCATATTCTGGCACAGAACAGAAAACATAAGACATGTTTGACATTGTCACATGGAAATGCACCTCCTGAAAGGGGCTTATCCCAGAACAACAGCATTGTCACAAAAGAAAAAGTGTCACTTTCTGAGTTATCTATCAGATCATTATGTATCTGCAAAGAAGTGATTCGATTGCACAATAACTCCATACTTTCAATACCCATAACTAAAGGCCTCGTAAATAGTGTAATGCAGGCTTATACACAATATGCATCCTACTTGGAACAGCAGAAAGAAGAGGAAAGGATGCAAAGAAATGCTAAAAGAAAGGCTGAAGAACAAACTATGCAGACTTTGGAAAAGCAAAATAAGCGTGTGAGGCTTGATCAGCTGTCCAAACACAAGACAGAAGAAAATTCCATAATGAATGACCAGAAAACTGCTCATAAGCTCTTGGCTGAAGCTTAAAAAAAATTTGACAGTGCAACAAAAGAAAACAGCACGAGCAACATAAAAGTTGCCCAAATGATGTTATCAACAGGAAACATAGAACTAGAAAAAACAACCAACAAATTGAAAGAAATACATAAATCAACAGTAGAACTTGAAGGCAAAATTTCCAAATGTTAATAAAGTTTTCTAAGTTTAGTGAAGCACTCTTACTATGATTTTATAGAAATAAGGCTGATTGTTAGAATGAAGTTTCAATGACAGCGGGAGCTGTTTCCCATGCTGAAAAAAAAGAAAGCTGTCGTGAAAACAATTTCCTGCTAACAATTGGGCCATATTTAGGTAGCTTTTTGGTGAAAGAACAATTTCTGCATTATTACCAATATTTTATTAAATTTACCTCCCAGCTGCGACAAAATATGTCCTGAAATTTAAGAAAAACTGTGCCCTGAAATTTGTTTTTTTTTTTTGCTCCTACCCCTGTCTCAAAACTATACATGAAGAGACCTGCAGCATACAATCAGCTCAATGAGCAAGGACTATACACGAGGAGAACTGCAGTTTGCATCCAACTCACTCTGTCAGCAAGAAATGCTAGGGTACTGTGGTGCCGACATCAAGACTGGGATGAAAATCAATGTGCCAATATTCTCTTCTCTGACGAAGCCAGGTTTACTCTCGAAAGTGACAGCTGACAATTGGCTCAGCAGACAAGGACTATACATGAGGAGACCTGCAGCACACAATCAGCTCAGTGAACAAGGACTATACATGAGGAGACCTGCAGCACACAATCAGCTCAGTGAACAAGGACTATACATGAGGAGACCTGCAGCACACAATCAGCTCAGTGAACAAGGACTATACATGAGAAGACCTGCAGCATACAATCAGCTGACACAATTGGCTCAGTGCTGCAGTTCCCTCATTGAACAAGGACTATACATGAGGAGACCTACAGCACACAGTCAGCTCAGTGAACAAGGACTATGCATGAGGAGAACTGCAGTTTATATCCCACTCACTCTGTCAGCAAGAAATGCTAGGGTACTGTGGTGCAGACATCAAGACTGGGATGAAAAACAATGGGCCAGTGTTCTCTTCTCTGATGAAGCCAGGTTCACTCTGGAAAGTGACAGCGGTGATGTTCTCATCTGGAGAGAACTTGGAACACATTATTCCTCCACAAACATCTGTGAAATGCACCATTACAGATCTGGTGGTGCACTTGTCTGGGGTGGCATTGTGCCCAACATGCACACACTGATACATGCATTGTGGTGGAACTTTTAACAGGTCGGAGATACGGAGACGAAATCCTTGATCCCTGTGTGAGGCTTTTTGAGGAGCTGTTGGTCCTGATTTCCTGTTCATGGATGATAACAAGGGTTGTAATTTTATTGTGAAGAAAAAAGGAAAAATTTGCTGGGCTAATCGCGGCTTTTCACGAAATTTCGGGATTTACCCCAAAATATCGCGAAATACCGTATTTCCTCAAGAATTCTACTTTCAGGCTCTGCCCACAAGCTTTCGATATATGTAAGATGTGTTATCTGTCCCAGAAGCGATTATATTCACAAACAGTATTTCATACTTATTAATGCACTGAAGTTTTGCTTCACTGACTGTTTTGAAATTTACCAATTCCCAAGTGAGGCACTCGAGGAAGAATGATGCACTCAAGGAAGATTACATTCAAAGAGGTTTTAGCATTACATTACAGCTTTCAACATTTGTTTCAGCTGATAGGACAGCAAGAATATTAAAAACGTACCTATCTTCTGAATCAGTTGTTTCGTCTGATACGATGCTTACACTGAATACTGATTGTAAAAAATATTTCATTTGTTGTTTGCTAATATCATATATTTTCAACAAATAACATTTCCACATCCAATTTGCATTTAGAATAACACCAATATCTTTCAATGAATTTTCCAAGTAATTTTTCAATGTAGGGTTATCCAGATCCAGTTTGGAAAGTGGGATATTAGCTGCACAAAAAACAGAGCAGTTGATTTCGAAAGTTCAGTTGAGCAAAGCTGCTCTTGTTTAGTTCTTTTCTCAATTAATTCATCAATATCTATAGGGTTAGTTGATAGGGTTTCACTCAGGACAGAATAAGTTCATTAATTTTTTACTAATATTTATGAATATTAAGTATCATCCCTGACCTTTTTTGCTAGGCTGGAAACTGAATCTCTTGAAATTCTGAAACATCAATCTCTATATCCCTATGGTCTGAATTCCACTCTTTCTGACAATAAGCACAATCCACATAAATTTTCTATCCGTGAACTTTTCTGTCTTGTTAACAACAAGGTATGCACTAGAGGTAAAAGAGGGCAGAGGCTTTTTCGTACTGCTAGTAAGGTAGATTTTGCAAGCCTGCAAATCACTCTAAGTAGTTTTAAAAATGATTCAAGTTTTGTTAAAAATGCTTGCAGAATTCTTAAGTCCTTTAAGCACTCTGTCCTAAAAAGTTTTTTAAAATTCTGGAATGAAACTGCTAATCAAGTTGATAAGCATGTGTTTGATTTAGTTCAGGATATTATTAAGCATATACTTAAAGATAAAATTTCTCTTAAAGGTATTTCCAGAAATTATGTGACCATCAGATTTCTTAATAAAAACTTTGATCATCTCAATGTTAGGAAACTTCTACAATAATGCAATCCCCCCCCCCCCCATATCCAGGCACCAGTCTATAGTAAGTTGTAAGTGTGTTAGGACCTTAGGGTCTATAGTTAAAAACTACAAACTTAGTTCTTTGCGTTCTTTACCTGTAGTTATTGCATGTTCTTGTGAAAAACTTAAAGATACAGTTCACTATAATAGGCATTACAAGCATGTTATCCCTAGTAGCTTGAGTATTGTTGAAAATGACAAGCTCAGAAATTTGTTAGAGTACGGTACTAAATTCAGGCCTTCTTTCCATATATCCAAAATACAAATTCTTGAGAATTTTACTCAAGATGTTAATAGATACATTATTAAAACAAGTTTAGCTTACAATCAGCCTATTGAGGCCTTCGCAGAATGGAAGTATAATGTTCGTAGCTTTTCTGGAAAGTTGGCAGGTCTAGATTTATGTTTTGACAGAAATCTTTTTTTCTCTGGAGATGCCAAAAGGTCACTCTCTAATCTACAAGATCAATATATTTTTACTACTACTGATAAAGCTAGCAATAATTTTGCAATTATCTGCAAGAAATTCTATTTTGAATTGTTAAATCTAGAACTTAATAATAGAGCAACCTACGAGCCAGTAAGTTATTGTACCAAGCAGCTTGAAAATCGTTTTAAGGCCTTCTTCAAGAAGCTTAAAATTCCACAATTAAGGAGATATGAACCAGAATTTCCCTTTCTTTTTGCAACTGTTAAGTTTCATAAAGATCCAGTAAAGTTTAGGTTCATGGCTAGTGGAGTTAGGAGTCATAAAAGAAAATTGATCAGGCTTTTGAGGCAATCTTGAAGAGGGTCTTGAAACTCATTAGTAACTTTCAATCTTGAAGAGGGTCTTGAAACACAAGACCCTCTTCAAGATTGCCTCAAAAGCCTGATGAAGTACAGAGATTTTTGGATAATAAATAATAATTCAGAAGTAATTTCCACTATACTCAGCATCAATCCCATAGATATTAATAGTTAGGATTTCGAGAACCTATATACTAATCTACCTCTTTCAGATATAATCACCACCTTTAAAGAGCTGTATGTAGAATTTAAGCTTAACCAATTTGTTTATGTAGGTGCTTGGAACTCTTATCTCAATTGTTGCATAAGCAATAACCATATTTTATATAATAATACTCTCTATAAGCAAGTAAACGGAATACCTATGGGAGTATCTCATTCTACAAGCGTCTGCAATCTATTCTTGTTTTTTAAGGAATATAAGTTCATTAAAAATAGCTCCTCGACCTCAGCTAACTACTTATACACTTATAGATATATTGACGATATGCTTTGTGTAAATAATTCAGAAGTTATAGAAAGTGATTTTGCAAATATCTATTCCAGCTCTCTTAACTTGTGTAAAACTAACCATAGTAATCAGGAACTAGATTTCCTTGACTTAAGCATTAAACTTAACAATGGTAATCCATCCATGCCGCCCCGGTGGCGCAGTGGTCTAAGCGATGGCCTCTGATCATTCGTCCGAAGGGGCCCGGGTTCGAATCCCGGTGAGGCATGGGTGTTGTGTTTGTCTTTTGGCACTGGCTCTCTCCCTTCCCTGGAACCAGTGACCTTAAATTAGGGACGGGCGACTACTTATAGCCCATTTGAGTTGCTCACGGTGGTCGTTAAACCTCCAATCAAAAAAAAAAAAAAAAAAATCCATCCATCAGCCTTTTTGATAAAAGAGTAAATTTTCCTTTCAAAGTAATAAAATATCTGCACTGGAACAATAACATCTCGACCAAAGTAATTGAGAATGTACTGATTTCTCAGGTACTTAGAATTTCAAGAATTTGCAACAACAATTTGGATTTCAGTAACCACATTAGAATCTTATTACACAGTTTTCTAGAAAACAAGATTCCAGCTCCTTTTATTAAAATAATATTAAGAAAAATTGTTCTGAGTAATAGGGTTAGGTTAGCAGATCTGTTTTAATTTCTACACAGTTAATAAAATGATTCTGGCCAATGAAAGCCTTCTTGGAAGTTGTTCTGGAAGATGCATATTAACTACCAAAAGGAACTTTTAGTGCTATGGACAGGACAGTCCTATTAAAAATAAAAAATAAAATAATGCAAATAAAATCACACAAAAAAGTTTATAATTTGATTAAAAAATAAAATAAAAAAATAAATAAAAAGTAAACTAGGTATTCTCTCACTAGAATAGCTAACCTTAAAATGGTAAAACTTACGTTAAAAAAATAGATACTGGTAGTGTCTGTAGAAGTACACTACGGTAATTAAATACATATAAAAATTATTAAATACTCCACAAGTATATTTGATAATATTTTTTGTGTATTCTGGAGAGTTATTCTACTCTATCTGGACAAGCAGGACTTCATTCTTAAAAAAAAGTGCTCTCTTGAAAACGCAGAGATGCCTTGTTGATGAAAGGGGCAACTATTTTGGTTTCTTTCCAAATGGGAACTGCAGATTAAGCTGTCTTTGGAAGACCATTGGAAACATCTTGTTTGTGTTCACTAAGTATTGTTTTGATGCTTCGGTATGTGCTTCCAATATACACTGAGAGACCAGAGGAAGTTGAAATGGGAATAGCATAAACTCCAGGGTGTCCAAGGGTGAGACAGGATCCCTGTCTTTAAGCAGGCACATTATTGCAGAAGGGTTTGGTTTCGTGAGAGTGTAGCCACCCAAAACTGCAATTCAGAGACCCCTCACCAAATCCCATTTATTTGGATCTCTCTTCTAAAATCTGGCAACAGTTCCAACACCCCAACTTAAAATTGTAGTTCTGGCAACCAGGCCATCCAGTCGATCGCGGGTGATCAAGGTCGTAGGATGACTGAAAGCTACCGCTAAACGAACCTTTTACCGTACGTGACTCTGTGTGTTTCGCTCGTTTTATATGTTTATGTGTTACTGTCGTGTGATGGCTGAGTTTTAAACCATTTTTAGGCTATTCTGTTAATAAGCTGATGCTTTGGAGTGTAGATTGGGAAAGTTCATTAATTATTTCTAATCAATGCAAACTTTACTTATCCTCTCATTTGACACAATATTGTTTTATATAGTGGTAACGTTTTAATGCTATTTTCACATTCATGTAAGTTATCGGTTGGCTGCTATTTGTCCTGGAAACATGCTTGGATAATGAGTCGTGTGTGGTTGGGCTGTAATGTCGAGTTTGTTAGGATGTTGTATTGTGTTGTTTTCTTTTAACTCTTTCCTTTTTAAAAATTTGTCAGGAAAATAGTATTTTTTTAAAGATTTATAAGGAAAAATTAATTTTTAGTGTTTCTCTTTTCTGTAGCAATATTGCTTGTTTTTCTTTTGCTCCTGTAGGTTTTTTAACTTAACAAAGGTTGCCCAAAATTTAATTTTTTTTTTAATTCAAGGGTATGCACAAATTCTACATAGCAGAAACTCACACTTGCTTGGTCTATGTAGAAATGGGAGAGTTGTGATTTGTGTCCGACCTTGATAAAGCCACAGGTGACGGCCGCCAATCTGTTCTACAATCCTTAAATCTTGTATCTGGCAAACTTGCCTAGATCTTGGATTCCATTTAAATTTTCATTGGGTTTTCATAATACAACTAGACGAAACCCGTTGGAATTGAAGGTAATTTTTTTTTTTTTAAATAATTAACTGATATGAAACAACGAATGTAAACTTTATTTGATTGACAAATTCATTCAACCACTTCAGTAAAGGCGATAATTGTCCAGGTTCATGATTTTTTTTTTTTTTGTGACTGAAGATTTAACGACCACCGTGAGCAACTCAATGGGCTATAAGCAGTCGCCTGTCCCTAATTTAGGGTCAGTGGTTCCAGGGAAGGGAGAGAGCCAGTGATGTAAGACAAACTCAACATCCATGCTTCACCAAGATTTAAACCCGGACCCTCCACGAACGAATGACAACATGTGGGCTATAAGCAGTCGCCCATCCCTAATTTAGGGTCACTGGTTTCAGGGAAGGGAAAGAGCCAGTGCCGTAAGACAAACACAACATCCATGCCTCACCGGGATTCGAACCTGGTATACGAAACACCCATCAGAATCGACTATAAGTTTTTTTTTTTAAGGAATAAACTCATATGAAATGTTTATTTACATCTTTACATAATGGGAAACATCTTACCTACGTGAATAAACTGGATCGAATGAATGTTAAATTGTATACATACATCACACAGTCCAATGGCACAATGCAATGAGGTCTTCAAGTGTTCGCTGTTGCGATAAGAACTTTCAAACAAATTCCTGCTAGCATTGTTTTGCACAACGATTTGCTGAAAAGAGAGACTTCGGACTATACGAGTCCCCTCCATACTTCCGCCTTCAACAGTGGCGATTGGATGTCAACCGCACGCTTCTCCCATAGACTTTACATGGGAACTTTGCCACCCCACAGCACCCGGACCATTGCCCCAATCTCATTTTTCTCTTCGACTGGCACATCTACATGGTGAGACCTTTATTTTGATACCTCAGCCATATGTTTACGTTAGGCCGTTCTCTCACAACTGGTCTTACAGTAAAAATAACCTTATAGAATTAATATATAGATATTCATTGAATTTTAGTATATGTTTCTTGCTTTATGTTAGTTTTGAAAATTATCCTTTGCATGCAGCTTCAAGCACATTTTTTATTGTGGAATAACTCTTTTACGGGTCTTATAGAGGTTATTTTTCTTCAAAGTTGGTTGTCAAATTTTCGAACTAAAGCCTAGTTCGTCATCAGGACTATGTCACTGGAGTAGTTGCTGCCACTCAATTGGAAGAGTCCATCCGCAATTATCGTTAATTGTGGTACTTCTTCTTCTTGCTATTTCGATCCCTTCTTCTAGTTTCCTCTTTACTAAGTTTGACTGGTGGGCTATTATTTTCACTGAGTCCCAATTTATGGAGTGTCCACTTGCTTGTATATGTCTGTCTAGCCCTGTTTTGTTCCCAATGTTCCTAATAGCTGCTTGGTGTTCTTTCATTCGGACCTTAATACTTCTCCCTGTTTCTCCTATATAGCTGAGTCCGCAGTTACAGTCGATGCAGTAAATTACTCCTTCCTGCAATTGGATGTCCAATTCTTTCTGCTTTAAAGCTGGCAGGAATTTCTTTATTTTGTTATTAAGATCTGGAGCTAGCCTGATATTATATTTTGCTCCGATCCTTTTCAGTTTCTCGAAAAGTCCCTTGTGGTACGTAATTTTGCTGGTGAATTTGAAGTTGGTTTTCTCCTGCTTCTTTTTTGGCACTTGTTTAAATATTTTTTCAACATATGGGGAGGGGTAATTGTTTTCTGCCAATATTTCCTTTAATTCTTCTTTGTGAAGATCTTTCTGAGTAGCTGAAGAGACCAGGATTTCAATCTTTTCCAAAAATTGTCTCGCTGTATTCGATTTAATATAATCAGGGTGGAATGAGCAGAAGTCTAACATCTTCCCTGTGTTGGTGGGTTTTCTAAAAAGCTGAGTGAATATTTTTCCCTCTCTTGAGGTCAAGGTTAAATCTAGGTAATTGATGCTATGGTCTCTTTCCTGTTCTAGGGTATACTGCAAGGTATTCTCTCTTTTACGGGTCTTATAGAGGTTATTTTTCTTCAAAGTTGGTTGTCAAATTTTCGAACTAAAGCCTAGTTCGTCATCAGGACTATGTCACTGGAGTAGTTGCTGCCACTCAATTGGAAGAGTCCATCCGCAATTATCGTTAATTGTGGTACTTCTTCTTCTTCTTCGAAAGAAGAAGAAGAAGAAGAAGTGTGGTACTTCTTCTTCGAAAGAAGAAGAAGTACCACAATTAACGATAATTGCGGATGGACTCTTCCAATTGAGTGGCAGCAACTACTCCAGTGACATAGTCCTGATGACGAACTAGGCTTTAGTTCGAAAATTTGACAACCAACTTTGAAGAAAAATAACCTCTATAAGACCCGTAAAAGAGTTATTCCACAATCACTATGAATAGAGGTGCCATAAATGCATTTACAACATTTTTTATTTTAAAATATTGTGGTTATGTTGGGGTTTTATTTAATTTTTGCTTTGAAATATATGCAGAGTGATTCCTAAAGCCCTAAGTCACCTCAATAACTTAGGAACAAACACAGCTAAAGCCATGGAAGTAAGGTATAGTATAGTAAAACAACCATGCGCTATCGGATGAGAGTGACTGCAGCACCCCTAGTGGCAAAATGTGGAAGTTAGCACTCCTATCTCTGAAACCATGAGTGATACAGGAAAGAGATAAATTAGAAACTTGTAGAGCATCAACGAATTAGTAGGAAACGACATATGGTAGAAACGGCTGGGGTAAGTAACAGGCTGGAAATGCGAACTTGTGCGAAGCCGGTTCATGTCGTTGTCGCGGTAACAGTCTAGCAGAGAGAAATGTATGATGTATGGGACCGCACGCCTGTGAGTGTCGTATGCAAATTCTGGTGAGACATAACGCCTCATCTGCCGTATCAGGCGCAGCATGGCAATGTATAAAGGATCGTCGGTCAGGAGCTAAGTCATTCGTAGCGTGAGTATCAGGTAAAGAACAAACATGGCAGGCTATTCGAATGAACAGTATTGGGAGATGGTACTGCTATATGGAGAATTCGGACGCAACGCGAGGGAAGCGTCACGCCAGTATGGCTTACGATTTCAGACACGTCCATCGCCGACAGCGTGGACCGTCAGTCGTGCGGTTCGACGGCTACGAGAGACGGGCAGTATTGCAGCGTGTCCCCATTCGGGCTGACCCACTGCAGTGGGTAGGGATGTGCAACCAGTCGATGTTCTGTCATATGTTTTGGCCAACCCACACACCAGTACGAGTGAAGTCAGTATGGCATGTGGCTTATCACAATCCCGTGTGTTGGAACATTTTGCATCAGCATGGTGCCCACCTGTACCGTACAGTACCGCTGCATGTACTGATGCCAGGGGATAACCAACGACGTCTAGATTAGTGCAATTTTGTAATGAACACTGTAGAAGAAAAGGCGGCCTTTCTATCCAACATCCTTTGGACTGACGAGGCGCAGTTCACACGCGCCTGGCTGCTGAACAAACAAAACACCCATTACTGGGTAGTTCAGAATCCATGTTTTACATGGTAAATGAGGCATCAGGTGCGCTGGTCGATCAATGTCTGGGGTGGCATCTGGAAGGGCAGACTTGTTGGGCCTGTGTTCTATGAGGGCACATTAAATGGATGAAGATACCTGCAGCTGTTACAAAGCACATTACCTGAGTGGTTAGATGATCTGTCTCTGCAAGATGTACGCTCATTATGGATTCACCATGACGGCGCTCCGGCACATCAACCAACAGCGATACAGTGCGTCCGACACTTTCTGGCAACAGATCATCGGTTATGGTGGTCCCGTAGCGTGGCCTCCACGATCCCCGGATCTAACTCCCATGGATTTCTTCCTCTGAGGTTACCTAAAGGATCACGTGTACAGGGTGGAACCGATAAGTCTCCACGATATCAGACTGCGTATCGTCGCTGCGTGTGAGAGCGTGACACCTGTTATGCTGGCAAACGTACAACGGGAAGTTCTGTCTCACATTCAAATGTATATTGTGGCAGATGGTGGCCATATTGAACCCTATTTACGTTAGACGCAACATTATGTAAGTACTGCTGTTGCGTTAAATACGACTAATGTACTCCATTTGTATTCATGCCTGAGTATAGTAAACCTTGTGTTTCCCTCACGTTTCCATCTTTCTACTAACCCTAGCCGTTTCTACAATATGTCATTTTTTACTAATTCGTTGATGCTCTACAAGTTTCTAATTGATCTCTTTCCCGTATCTCTCATGGTTTCCGAGATAAGAGTGCTAACTTCCACATTTTGCCACTAGAGGGGCTGCAGTCCCTCTCATCCGATAGCACATGGTTGTTTTACTATACCATACCTTACTTCCATAGCTCTAGCTGTCTTTGTTCCCAAGTTATTGGGGTGACTTAGGACTTTAGGAATCACCCTTGATACACTGAAGTGCCAAAAGTAATGGGATAGCAGTATGCAAATTTTTAACTGGTGCCGCCGTCGTATAAAGCCTTCGACGCATGCCATGATTTTTATCAATTGCAAGGTGTAATCTTGTGAGTCAGGTTGAGCAACTGCCAGTAGGATTATGGCAAGCTGATTTGAATTATCGCAGTTTGAACAAGGCATGTTAGGGGAGCTACAAAAACTTCTTATTGAAGAATCAGTGGAAAGTTTTGTTTAGCTGTAAGAACTTTTTCTTCCAGTTTTTATTAAGAGAACTCAAAATAGCTATATCAAGTAAACAAAATGCCATATGAAAAATCAGTTCTTCAATGTTCTGCGTTCTGATGTATGCATTTGATAAAAACACCATGACCAGTTTGTCAAATTATGGTAAATTAACAATTTTCTGTTTTTCTCTTCATAGTTGAATGCATCAGATGACCGAGGCATTGGTGTTGTTCGGGAGCAGATTTATAGTTTTGCCAGTACAAGGTCTATGTTCAAGTAAGTGGTGATGTCTAGTGGCATAATTGTCATCTTTTGAAAATATCAGTTGTTATACTTGGTAATAATTAGTGACATGGCTATTCCTATGAAATTCGTGTATATCCTCTGTGCACGGAAAATATATGTTATATGTGGCTGAGATATTCAGTAATGTTGATATAATATATCGATGTATTCTATTACTCACGTCAAATTTTGTAGCTGTGAGCTCGGTGATGCACAGTTATATAATGGTATATGAAATATATGCACATGAGATTTTTCCACGGATTCGCGGAATTCCGTTTCTTTTGATATCATTTGGGTAAATCTTGAGATCGATGCAAAACTAAAGAGAAATTTTGGAGGACTAGTTGGGGGGGGGTCGTTTTTTTTTTTATCTGGGTATGGCATTTCGTGTTTCAAAACTTTCGAAAACGGAAGTTGAACAAATTAAATTTTTTTTCCTGTAATCGTGATTTCTTTTTCTTGCAATGTTTCTTCTGCACAGTATTATTAAGTATAATTTTATTCCATAAATATTTGCATTTCAGCTTGAAAATGGCAGAAAAATTCCGAAAACGGAAGTTGGCTTGAAAATTTCCCTGTTATCTTCAGGCATGAGATTCTTCAGTGGATTCGAAAAATTCCGCCATTTCCGTCGTCATTTCGATGGTTCTCGAGATCTATGCAGAACTGAACAGAAATTTGGGAGGGATTGGTGGTGGTGGGGTTGTTTTCCATCGGTCGGTGGAATTCTGACTTTCAAAACTTTCGGAAACGGAAGTTAGACGGAGTGAAGGTTGCTCCTGTAATCGTAATCCCTTTTTCTCGCAATGTTTCTTCTACCCAGTAGTGTCGTTTAATATAATTTTATTCCGTAAATATTTGTTTTGAAGCTTCAAAATGGAGGAAAACGTTTTTAAAAGGGAAGTTGGACAGAGCATAGATTTCGTCAGTAGTCATATTTTTTTTTTCTCTGCGGTGTTATATTTATCCTGTGTTGCTGTTAAATGTAAAGAAAAAAATATTTTTTATAAATATTAAGCTGGAGCACATATTTAATATGTGCTCCAGCTTAATATTTCACCACGTTATATTCACACTGTTTTGCAGCACGTTCTTCTTTTTCATCCGTGCGGTTAAAAAGTTCAGCTTTTTTCCCCCTTCATCAGTCTCGTGTATGAATATAGCAATATTGCTGCAAGGTAAAAGATGTTACTTACATTACACTCCTCTTGTAGTCGTTCCATTGTTCACTACCGCAAGTCAACAAAATGGTGCCGGTTATCTGTTCGTTTAAAATTTTTGCGTAATCTTCCATGTTATCTGCTGCTGTCCAAATGCAGAACATCACTTCATGGTTTTATCAATGTATGATAATCTTGGGACAGACTTGGTTTAACTCTATTGTTCAACTATGCATGAATTTTACTGAATCTGTTGTAATTTTGAATTCAGTAAAATCCATGCATAGTTGAACAATAGAGTTAACCAAGTCTGTCCTGAAATTATCATACATCGATAAAACCATGAAGTGATGTTGTTTTGCATTTGGACCGCAGCAGGATAGCATGGAAGATTACGCAAAATTTTTAAACGAACTGATAACCAGCGCCATTTTGTTGACTTGTGGTAGTGAACAATGGGATGACTACAAGAGGAGTGTAATGTAAGTAACATCTTTTACCTTGCAGCTGTGTTGCTATGTTTTATATACCATTACATAATTGTGCATCACCGAGCTCATGGCTACAAAATTTGATGTGAGTAATAGAATACATCAGTATATTATATCAACATTATTGAATGGCTATTCCTAGACTTAATGCATTATAAGTATCTCAATTACGTTTTTTTTATTTTTTATTTATTTATTTATTTTTTTTTTTAAGGAATAAAAGGAAATTATATGGCAAATTTTCGGGTAGCACCCGTACCCTTCCTCAGGACTACAGTATAGTAAGTGCTGCCATTCGTGAGGTAAATTCCAATCTTTCAAAACATTTCATTTTGTAGCTCTTCTTCTATTTCCAGTCCTTCTGACATTCTTTTGCAGAAGTGTTGTTGATGTGTCAGAACTTCTACAGTGTCCCAAAGCACTTTATTTATGTCTTGTATTTTGAACATGTCTGTCCAAACCTGTTTTGTTTGTCATATTTTTAATTGCAGATTAATGTTCTGCCAACCTGGTTTTAAGCTGTCTGCCTGTTTCTCCCACACATGGTTCGTACGCTCCTTGAAAACCTTGAAAAATCCTTGAAAAATAAAAGTTCATTTTCAAGTCCTTGAAAGTATTTGAAAAAAGTTTAAGACTGTAAATAGTACTTAAAAAAAAAAATGTTTTGGTTTTTAAGTATTGGTATCTTCAAGAGCAATATGCCATTATGTCTTAAAAGAAAAGTGTTTGATCAATGCATCCTTCCAGTGCTTATGTATGGTGCAGAGATGTGGACCTTAACTAAAAGAGACATACAAAGGTTGCAGACAACTGAAAGAAGCATGGAGAGGTGCATGCTTGGTGTAACCAGGAGAGATAAGAAGGGGAACTCGTGGATCAGAAAAATGACAAGAGTGGAAGACATCATGATCAGAGTTAAATCCCTGAAATGGCAATGGGCTGGACATACTGCCAGAAGGACAGACCATTGGTGGACAGTCGAAATTTTAGATTGGATTCCAAGGGACAGGAAAAGACCCAGAAGAAGACCACATGGAAGATGGGTGGATGAAATTCAAAAGTATGCGGGAGTGGCATGGAGGAGACTGGCACAAGACAGACCATTGTGGAAGTGGCTTGGAGAGGCCTTCGTCCAGCAGTGGATTAATAATGGTTGATGATGATGAAAGAGTATATGTGAAATAAGTGTTTGTGCTAAAAAGTTGTATAGGATATTTCTATGAAGTTCTAATAAAAACACCAAGCTGATCAAATAATGCTGAACTTGCGTTCAACCCAGGAGAGTGCGTTGAACACAAGTGCCTTGGCTATGACATCACTACAGAGTAAAACATCAGCCTGGTGAGTAAATTAAGTGGAAGGATGTATTCATGAATGGTGATGGGCTTCTGTTGACTGGAGTTAAGGTGTGTTCTTGCGGGAGGGTGGAACTTCTAGGAATTTTTTGTGCTTCATGTGTGAACCTTTTGTCTCCTGGCTGCATCAAAAAATGCATCAAAAGTAAAAAGTTAAGCAAACAATAAATATTATACCAGTAGATGAATACGAAAATAATGTACCCCTTCAAAATATTCCACAAAATAAAATGATTTCGAAAAACACCAAAACAGAGGGGCAGTTCAAGGTTAATAAAATAAACCAAGGGGGGGGGCAAGGAGTAACAGGTGGTCGTGCCCATTCCAGCTAAGTTCAACGGTCTGAACTTACTAAAATACCTACCTGCTGATCGACCGAGAGTACACACACATGTGATAATTTGGTTTTAAAAAGTCCTTAAAAAGTGCTTGAATTTATCTTGCTTGGAAGGGTACGAACACCTTGGCACATAGCTGATACCACCCTCGCATTTTATGCTGTAGACGACATCTACCTGTAAAAGGATGTTTTCATCTTTTTTTTTTAACCCTTTAACGACCATGACCCAAAAATCTTGTATCACTCTAAACACCATAAAGCCCGACACTGTCCGTTGGTTCACTTCTTTGTTTAATAATGACAATAGTAACTGAGGGTGACACCTGCTGATCCCTCATAGGTAGTTCAAAAAAGGGTAGGAAATCTGACTCACTCTGGGCAGGCGTTTCGGGAGGCAATGGTTGTTTCTATGTAAGGGCATTTTGGGCGTTAAAGGGTTAATTTTGGAAGGTAGTTCGTAATTTTATTTATTGAACAAGTCTGACTAGAAACTTCTCACTAATCCTCTGGAGTTTTTCAAACAGTCCTTAATGGTGATCCTTAGTAAAAAAGAGAAGAATCAGACGTCAAAAACTAAGTTTCGTTCAATTGGAAAAATGTGTACGAGTGAATGGCGTTTTATCAAAATGGGTTTCTATTAAGGTGGACGTCGAGTAATTTTGCTTCCTATACTTCCAATGGAAAAACTTCTGTACGCATTTTCTTCACAACTAATGTGTTCCCAAGGATGAAAATTTGAACATCAATTAATAAAGCTTCATTTTATAATATAACTTGGAATACTTAATATGTTCTAAAACATAACCATCCAACATTTGTTTGTCTACTGACGTCATCAAAGTACAGGTTGTGCTATCTTTTTTCTGGTTTCAACACCACCAAAGGAAAAGTTATTGATTTTTAATATAATTATGGTGATGTTTTAGAAAATATTAAGTATTCCAAGTTGTAATATGAAATTATTTTAATCAATTTTCAAATTGTCATCCTTGGGAACACACTAATTGTGAAGGAAATGTGTACAAAAAGTTTTCTATTGGAAGTATAGGAAGCAAAATTACTTGACATCCACCTTAATGCTGGGGTCAGACAAGGTTGTGTAATGTCACCATGGCTGTTTAATATATTTATGGATGTGTGCATGCGTGATGCCAAAATAGATAATACTGGTTTATGTCTTGGTGATATTTGGTGTGTGCAAATTGCTGTATGCTGATGACACAGTCCTGTTGGCACAGAGCAAAAATGAGTTGCAGAGTATGTTGTCATGGATGTATGAAGTTTTCATGAAATTCAAACTGAGTATAAATAAGGGAAAGACCAAAGTTATGATTTTTGAGAGAGGAACTGGTAATACTGAATGTATTATAAGTTTAAATGGCACACTGATTGACCAGGTGAATGATTTTGTGTATTTAAGAAGCATGTTTGACAGAGAGAACAAATTTTATGGTGAAATTAGTAGGCGAGTGAATTCTTCATTGAAAGTCATAGCGGCTTTGGGAGGTGTTCACAGGAATGATGAGTTCTCAAGAAAGTCCCGCATGGCTGTGTATCAGAATGTATGACAGTGAAACCTGTGTACTACAGAAGAAACATAGGAGTTGTTTGTGTGCTGGAAAAATGTGTTACTTATGGGGGTTTGTGACAAGACACGTTCTGATTGTGTGAGGAATGAAGATGTGTTGCAGTTGTATAATGTGAAGCAAAATGTTGTTAGCAAGGTGGAGACTAATATGCTTCGGTGGTTTGGCCGTGTTGGAAGAATGAGTGATGAAATGCTTACTAAGAAATTTTTTTTAGCCCAAGTGGCAGGGAGGAAAGGCAGAGGATCAGATTCAGGAGTGTCTGCATGAAAAATGATGATGAGTATGAAGTATAGAAGGTCTTGTTTATGGCGTGTGATGGATGCCAATGAAGCCCGAGTTGTATGTCAATATCACTGTAAATGGAGAAGTTTGATACAGCAACAGTAAGTAAAAAATATGTGGTAGTTTGTATTTCTTTGTAGAGCTAACCTCTGAATCTCAGAGAATGGCTTAGTGATATGTATGTATGCATGTACTTACCATAAAGGACTGTTACAAAGTACCCCAAAGTGGCCAATGCAATCATGTCCCTGAACACTGCACAACTTCCATCCTGTAGCATCCTAACTTGACAGCTAAAGTTCTATTGCCTTGTGTGGGATATGCCACACCCTTTCCCATCAGCACGTTGTAACATTTGGAACTCTGATTCATTTGAACAAGCTCCCATTTTCAGTTTTCCATAGTTCAGCAGAATACTGAAAAATGGGAGCTGGGAGCTTGCCCACTGCAACCTCACAGCCTGATGACATGGTTTACGTGGGTATTTGACTTGGACATCTGTCTTCATAGCACAGCTATGCCATCATACTTCTAGTGATCTTTGCTCAAACCTTCATAGGTGCCCTCCTGTTGAATGCCAACGTTATCCTCTCCACTGTGCCTGTCCATTCTGATGTATGACACAGGACAGGCAGCTTTCACCTCAAACATCAACAGCCCACTGCCACATTTGTTTTTCCTGGTGGCTGCTGAGTTTTGATGTCCTGTCACACACATGCAACAGTTGTATGCAGATATCCCAATCATTCTGCAGTTGTGGAGATGGAAGCGCACATTTCTTCTTTACACCGATTGCCCATGATTGAACTCTGTGTGTACCCATCACAGTTGTAGATATGCTGTACAGTAAGTAGATATCTGAGCTATTTTATGGCACAAAAGGGGTTTTGGCTGGCTAGTCACATTATTTTGCTGGGGTAGAGCTAGTTTGTGGACAGGTATGGCATGTATAAATATAGTGAGCTCTTTCAGAAAACTTGAATTGCGTGCATTCTGTGAAGAATCTATTTCTCTATTGCAAGGGAGATGTTGATGCTTTCATCTGAGAAGCTTAAGCAGACAAAAAAAAATTAAAATCATTCTGCCGGACAATCATTACCCTGCTCCATTAGTGGAAAAAATTATGGCTAAAAATAAAAAAACTTGGAGACCAAGCCCAGAAGTTTTGTTAACTAGAAAAATCACCTACCACAAGGGCCTTTTCGAAAAACTTAAAAGGATTAGCAAAAAAAAAAAAAAAAAATTCAAATCAGGCTAGTGCCAGGTTTAGGAAATAAGATCAGTAACTACCTTCTTAAATTAAAGCATCAAGAAACTAACATCTTGTTAAAAGCAGGAGTGGTCTACAATGTCAAGTGTGAGTGTGGTCTCAGCTATGTAGGTGAGACAGGAAGATAGCTTAAGACCAGGCTCACAGAGCATAAAGCAGCTATTAAAAACATAACAAACAAAACTGGCCTGAACAGACATGTTCAATCTACTGGACATAAAATACTGTGGGACTCAGTAGAAATTCTGACCCACCAACAACATTTCTTCAAGAGAAAACTACTGGAAGGTCTTCAAATTGAGAGAAAAAGAGGAACTACATTAAATTATTTTAAAGGTTGGAGTTTTACCCATGGTTGGCAACATTTACTATAGTGTAGTCCTGATGAAGGGTAGGGTTACTACTCAAAAATTTGATGTTAATAAATAACATCCATTTATTCCTAAGTAAATTCCATAATGTGTTTGTTTTAATACAGACAAGTGACGTGGACCAGGAACATCAAACAGAAGCCATCGCTCTTTCCACCTTTTTATAAGTGAGTCACGGAAAAACTCTGAGTCAGTGAGTCACGGTGGCTTGGCAGTTAGTTGTATGTGAGTCTGGAGGAATTCGAGGCTGCTGTGGTGCAGTGGAAGAATGTCCGGCACGTAACTGGAAGACCCTGGGTTTGATTCCCGGTGGTGGCCAATGAGAGTTTTTCCGTGATTCACTTATAAAAACGTGAAAAGAGCGATGACTTCTGTTTGATGTGTGTGTTTTATCTATCATATGATTGTCTAGGAATGGCCATGACTTCAATTATTACTAAGTTTAAAAAGTTGTTTTCCAGTGCACTTATCATTTGCAGCTATTTGTGACAACTGCTTTTAAATTGAACTGTTTTTAACTCCCATCCCCTCTTCTTTGGTATGTGGAACCTTGAAAGGGGATGTTGTTTTTCTACAGTATCTTCTTTGCTGCCCATGACAAAATCATGCTTTGAAATTGCAGCTGAAATTCCGTCAATATTTTGTGTGAGTCTTAATTCCATTCTGTTAGTCACTGCTAGCAATTACAGCCCCATTGTATCTTTTGGTAACCATTAAAATTGCCACATCTTTTCAGGCCATTTTTACCAGACAAGGTCCTGGAATGGTTGGCACTAAAAATTTGTTCCAAGGCATTCTCTAGTGCTTGTTCTAGAGACATCTGCAGAAGTTACAAATGATGCGTTTTTATAATTCTTAGCTATATTTTGAAAAGTTTGTGACAGTTCATGCTCTACATCCATGTCTGCTCCCCACCCACCCCACTACAGTTAACGCATTGCTCACCATCATCTAACACCTGCATACTAACTATTAGATTGGGGCAGATGAAATGTTCGAAATGAGAGTGCCGCCTGCAAACCCTCATAAAAATAAGAAGCACCTACCCTTCTAGTCAAAGTAGTTCCCCACTGCATTGATACACTTCTGACAAGGGGTTCTGAAGCTGTGAACCCCATGGTGATAAAACTCCAGTGTCCATGAGGCAAGGGAGGAGGCAATTTCCTGGTGAAGATCTTCCCAAACAACCAAGCTGTGTATTGAGGCGGCAATACGCAACTTGGTTGTTTGGGAAGATCTTCACCAGGAAATGATACAGATTATGAAAGAAGTGATAATCTATGGGAGCAAGATCCGGGGAATATGGTGGCTACAGCAGCATTTCGTAGTCACAACTAGTGGATCTGTTGGACAATCCTTTGGGAAAGGTGGACATGTGTTGTCATGCAGCAAAAGCACCCCATGCTTGTTGACCAAAACTGGCTGCTTTGCGTGAAGCTTATTGCGGATTGCTGCATTTCAATGCAAAAACAGTCTGAATTGATGATCTCACCTGGTCAGAAAATTGAATGATGAACCAAGCTGGCAGCAGAGCACTGTACAAGAACCAGCACTTTCTGTGGGTTAGGCGTGGCTTTGAACAGTGTTTAGGCAGCTCTGTGGTATCTAACTACTGTGCTGGTCACTTATGATTGTTGTAGAGGATTGGTACACTTTTCTGTAGGAGGCCATGTCATCTGTTCCTGGCTAGGAGAGAAATGCACACTTCCAGATGATGTGTCTTATTGGCTGCTGCTAATTTGCGACATCCAGCTTTTTCACCTTTACCAGAGCCACCAGGTGCCGGACAACTGTCGAGTGGTACACACGGACTTTCACTACAATCTCATGGACACTTGCAGTGGTTCAACTTCCACAATATTCTTCAGCTCCTCGTCGGTTACAGGTAGTGGTGGATGGTCATGTGGCACATTTGCAAGAGGTGTGTCTCCTTGGAATTTTCCAAACCATTAGTGTATGGTGCACTCATTGGCAGTATCCTGCCCTAATGCCACATTAATATTTTGGGCCGCTATTTCCATGGAATGTCCAGGTTGAACTTGTACAGAAAAATTATGTGCACCCACTTCTATGATCCTATGGCTTCACCATAGGGTTCAGCTATTAAAGAGATTCCTAGATCCCAGTGTCATGCATTGGGATGACATAAATAAGCTCTGAAATATACAAACATTGAAGTGACAATCTTTTAGTAACTTCTACAACAACTAACTTTTTAATAAACAAATCTATACAAACTCCGTTTATTGGTGTGAAAGTATATTTAATGAAGAAATACAAGGAAAAATTGTATCTCCCGAGCTTTTGCTCTCCAACCGGGAGGCTGTCAAATTGTAATGCTTACATAGAATTTTTAGAATATACCTTGCTAAATAAAAAAAGTATAAAATTTTATAAGGTATGCAGGCAAAAACTCTGTAACTTGGATAGATTGGAAATGAAGTAACCACATGAGAATCTTTCTGAGTTGCACACCTATTCCATTGTTTGATCCAAGGCTATGAATGTAGCATTGGAATATCATCCTGGTAGCTTTAAAGATCTAAGTAGGTCAAAACATATTAGTTCGTATATTACACAACCCTTTTACTCTCAACGAAGTTCCACACAATCTGTACTACTCTGTGGTAGTAGTGGAGTTGGTAAAACTACCACAGCAAGAATAATAATAGCCTTATGTTTGAATTGTTCCTTTCCCCCATAGTTTACCTGATTGAAGCTCGTGCACTCACAATTGAACCTTGTCACAAAATGAGGCATGTAATGTGTATACCAGATGCTTAGCAACATTGTGACATATGCCATGTGACACTGCTGGATAATACCATTTTGCTGGAAAGGTTGAACATGTGCACCTGCTAATAGCAGACATCTCATTTGCACCAACCCAATATGTTAGTCTCTTAATGGCAGAGATCGTCCTTAAAAAATCCTGCTTTACTGCAAACTAAACTTTCTTCATCACTTTCTGTTCATTTCAAGATATTCTCTTCCTCTCTAACATATTTCATTCAATCACTGAGTGAATGGTTTTTAGCATTCTATCTACAGGGTTCCCACTCAACCTGGAAAACAGGGAAAATCTGGAATTCTCAGGGAATTTGAAAATGGTTCCAAAAATCAGGGAAAATTCAGGGAAAGTTACCCTTTTTTTTGTAAAAATCAGGGAAAACTCAGAGAAAATTGCCCCCTTTTTGTAAAAATCAGGGAAAATTACCCCCCCTTTTTGTAAAAAACAATGGATACTTTATTTTGCCAAAAAAACCTTTTTTTTTTTTTTTCGAGATTTCAAACTTTTGCTTGCAATTACTGCCTGCCTAGAATTTGGTAGATTTTACTTTCAGTTATATTCAGTATTTCCTTTATTCTCTAAAAAAAGATGCAAAATTGAATTTTTAAAATTGCCAGTTATTAAGCTTTTGTTCAATTTCTGCAGGCAGTTGTTATAACATGGAACAATTAGGCACAATGGCTCCTGCTTGAATAAACACTTCACAAGAGAACCAACCAAATTATGGATCAAAGTCTTTTGTCTGTTGGTTCTCTTGAAACAATGTTTCTTTAAACAGAGCCATTCCATCAGTAAGCTTAGCTGCATTGTGTTATAGAAAAACAAACTATTCTACTGATAGATTTTTTTCTTACATATGACCTGTTTTTATGGGAATGTATTTACACATTCCGTGTGGGTAGTATTCACAAAAGTCCACAGAACTTTGCTACAGAAAATAATGTGCACAGTTAGTTGTTATTAATGAAAAGCAGGTAATTTTATAAAGACAAATTACGTAAAGAATTTACAAGTGTGTGCTTTGGTGAGAAAAATGAGCGGAATAGAATGAAATGTAACAGTTCTTTGCAACATGCCACTCTGGAAAACTTTAAAAATCACCTGGAGAACCTGGAAAAGTCAGGGAATTTTTTTATTACTTTTGAGTGGGAACCCTGATCTTACCATGTTATGGTTCTACTTGCTTTTCCTTGATCTGCAGTTTATAATATTTGAATTAGTTATCTGCCTTGATAATGTTTTCCTTATCATGTGTGCATGCAGTCAGTCAGTTAGGTGCTTTTTGTAATTAATATTTTTGCTCAAAACCTACATGGTTTTGAGATTTTTTCTGCTGCTTGCATTTTCTTTCAGATCCACTGACAAGATTTTATTTTATTTCATAGCTCAGGATTCAAATTAGTGATTTTGGATGAAGCAGATGCTATGACACAAGATGCACAGAATGCTCTGAGGAGAGGTAAGCAAAAAGTTCAGACACATATTTTGCCACTTATTGTATAAAATAATATGCCATATTTTTAATGAAGGTAGTTTGATAAGTATGCTAGTTACATTAAGAAAAATTGAAGAAATTAAGAAGGGTTTTGATCTGGCTTGGGTCTTGACTACCTGTAAACATTCAAGGAGAGACTGGTTGCCAGATTTGGATTTTCAAGTGCCTCATCATGGTTGTTGCCAAACGATAGGAAGGATTTCCAAATAGTGGCAATAAAATAATTACTATCAGTATTGCCGTTCAGAGAGGTCTATATTTCAATGCTCTCACAAAAATGTAGAACTGTTTTGTTGTGAGAAGGATTATATTGAGAAAATTGTTTCTTTCAAAAACAAAAAGACGATGTTTTTGTGAGACCATTGAAATATCTACCTCTTCAAACTGTGATACCAATAGTCCTTATCTTATCACCACCATTTGGAAATCTGTCCTATCGTTTGGCAACAACCATGATGAAGTACTTGAAAATCCAAATCTGACAAAATCAGTCCTGAATGTTTATAGGTGGTCAAAACCCAAGTCTTTTGTGTTTTTTTCAACTTTTCTTAATGTAACTGGCATGCTCATTCATCTACTTTCATCTATTTGTTTTGTGTGTATTGCATACTTTCTATGTCTTGTTTGTTGCAGTTATTATAAAAAATAATTGATTTGCTAATACAGTAGATTCCAGTTAATTGGGTCACACTGGGGCTTAAACACTTCGGCCCAATTATACAAAACTTTAGCCTAAAGAGCTCATTTGGGATGTTCTTCAGGAAATATCCCAAATAAACAGCTGTCTTGATTAACAGATGGTTCAATTAACCAGTCTACTGTACATGAATTATATTTTGTTGCTTGTTCTTTATAGCAAAAATATGTTCTGAAAATTGTAGCTGCATTAGTTACTGAAAATACAGAAAAAAAAAATGTGATTTGCAGAATGTTTGCTGTTGTCATCCTGACATGATAAAATTATATTAGTACTTTGATTTAAATTCAGAGGTTTGTTAGAGAAGATTGAGATCTAAACATGGCATTAATTAAATTTCTCCTTCAGTGATATGATTGTACTTCACCTTTAACTGAAGAGTATAAGGTTAAAAGAAAAAAAAATCATGTTCTGAAGATTGATTTCAGTCAAAATATGATTTCCCAGTAAAGGGGAATAGAGCAACAATGATTGAAATGCATTGGAATTCATTTGTATTAAATCTGATTGAAAATGTAGACAAAAAATCTTTGTCTCAAGATTAATTTGATACCGAACATTTGTATTGTTCTGTGTCTGCACTATATTGCACCATAAAGAGTGAATTTTTTGTTATAAAATTTATATACGTTCTTTAACATATGAAAGCAAAAATTGAAATTAACAAAGATAATTTTTTTGAACAGTGAAGGTTGTATAAGTATAACGTAACAGTTGGCAAACTGAGTAGAGAAGGAACACTGCAAAAATTGCTGTGGAGTAAAATACGCTGCAGAGGTTGAAAAATTGGCTAGTTCTTATTTAGGAATGTGTTTTTTTTTTTAAGTTTGGAGTAGTGCTAAAGCTCTTTTTATTAGCCTGGACCCCGTGAAAGATGTGTAAGAACTTTTTTCAGACAATATTGTGAAAATTATTGTGTAGATAAAATAGTGTTATGTGCACCCTTTTATGTCTCTCTGGGGCCCCGGGATACAGATCCCTCTTTAAGAGAACCAAGAATTGGTTGGATAGAAGACTCCACGCATTAAATTCGAGTGAGAGAAGAACAAGGGAAACTGTTCAGCACTAATTAATTAATTACTTGCAAACCAATTTTTTTCTGTATTGTGTTTAACCTCCTTTTTTCTGGCAGTGAGAGTTGAGTAGGAAATAATGGGCTATTTATTCAAAGGTTAGATGCTGCTGGCATGAAATTAGTGAGAGAAGGGAATAGATGATAAAAGAAAGTGTGAATTTAGTGAAAAAACAGAATTAGTTCACAGACTTTGGTAGAAGGGAAAAGTTACTGAAAACATATTAATGTGGTTTGGACTTATGCATTGCATCAGAGATGAAACTTTAGTGAGACAAATGCTACATTCTGTGATGTAAAGCCAAAAAGGTAGAAATCACAAGGTAGGCTGAAGGTTTAAATCTGCCATTAGTAATTGAGGAAGCATTATGTTTAAAGGGAGAAAGTCTTAAGAGAAAAGTATCAAAGGCTTGTCATTTAGTCATTGTAAGAAAGCTAGTTGAAAAATCAGATGAGATCATGGAAGTTTGTAACACACCAGTATAGTTTGTTTTGTCTCATTCTTTTTTTCTTCCTTTCAATTTTTTTTCAGTGGCATGTAAATCAATATGATGATTGAATACCATGAGACATGTATGAGTTGTTGCAATTGGTAATGGGCCTTTACCTTAAAGGCCTGAAAACTCATAGAACTGACAGAAATGTGGTTACATGATTTGAATTATCATCTCTCCCCCCCCCCCCCCAGTAATATTTTACAATATGATTCTCTAGTTGCAGCAGTTTACTGAATACTAGTAATTTAGTGTTGATTTTCAGAAAGTATCAAAGGCTTGCCATTTAGTCATTGTAATATTGGAACAACCTGTAGGAAATTTACTATGGATGTTAAGAAATCTAAAATTATTGCAAGCAGAATTCCAAATAATTAAAATTTATATAGTTTGGAACTTGTTGCTACAACTAGGATTGGAGTTGCGGGTATGTAGTGGACAAGAAAGCTAGTTGAAAAATCAGAAGCATTTTTTCTAATCTGTGCAAAGCTGTTATAGAAATTGTCGGGCAAAGGAAAGAAAGTGCAGTATTTAGATTTGTTCCAATTTCATAGTTATGAGACGTAGGTATTAAATAAATGTTCTCATTAAGACATGAAAGGTCATTTGACGTGAGAAAAGTACTGGAAATAAACTGGTGAATTAATTTGGTGGTGATTTGTAATGAAGCTATTGCATTTACACTTTGCTTGATTTGAAGGTCATGTACATGATTTAGTAATACATGCTGTGAGTGGAACTCTCTACAGACCTTATATTTTTTGAAATATCTTAAATGTAAAGTTTTTTTTTTTTTTAAATGCTTGAAGAGAATTTAAACATTATCATACTAATTCTGAAAAGGAAAATTCCATGCTATTCTTCACTGCTTGTTATTTTTATTTTTGATAATATGCATTTTTAAATTGACAAATAATATTCCTATGTATGTAAGAGTAATTATAATTTTTTTTTAAATTTCACTAAAAATTTGGTATCTTTTTCTCCAGTGATTGAAAAATTCACGAAGAATACCAGATTTTGCCTTATTTGCAACTACCTGACAAAGATTATTCCAGCCATTCAGTCCAGATGCACACGCTTCAGGTTTGGTCCCCTGTCAAACAAACAGATTATACCACGTCTGCAATTTGTTGTAAAGGAAGAAAAGTAATTTTTTTTTCTAATTTATTGAAAGTTTGTGCAAAAATAGTTTATCCTTTTATCAAATGTGGATGTATATGAACTCAGGGCTTGAAAAATACCATGCCTGAGATGCCCGGGGCATATTGGCTTGGGCAAGTAAAAATGAAATCTAGTTGCCCGGTTGGGCAACTAGATTTAAAGAAAAAAAAAAAAAGTTTGGAATGGAGAATTTTCTGCTCTAGAAAAAAGACGGCCATCGCATGTTTTTCATTTTACTGCAGTTGTATTATTGTTACGGAATAAGTGCCAAGGCCAGGAGAATAGCGCTTTGTTAATTATATTGTGCTCTATGTCCAGAAATTGGGGCCATACATAGTTTTGCTCCAGATGTTGTTTACAGTTAACGACGGGATGCATGCCTCGGACGAAACTAGCCTCCGGTGTTTAGTGACGAAGCGCATAAACTGCCATGAAACAGGAGGACGCAGACTGATGGGCAAAAAAGCCGTGCTTTATGGGGAGGAAGTGACAATGGAATATTTATTGCACAGCCTCGGGTGGGGTTGGGTCTCGGACATAACTTGGTCAGTTAGGAAGGGTAAAGTGGAAGCTTCTGCCCGTGCGTGCGCCCGCACACACGAACTGACAGCGGAACTACTGAAACAAAAGCTAAGTTTCGTTTAAGAACGAGCCTGCGCAATACGTTCCACTTAACTGGGAGAAGAGCGAAAATTACCAACGGCGATAGCTTAGTTTATCTGAGAGAACAGTATTCATGTTAGTTGCGGTTCATGTTAGCTGTGGATATAAGTTGTATTTAGTAATGGATATACCATGTTTTTTTGGAAAATAAAATCCAGCAATGAGAGTGTATCTCATAATAAGCAATTATGTGAAATTCCCGATCAATCAGCAGCAGTTACAAATTCGTCTTCTGCACTGTTGAGTGACGTAATTTCAGAATCAGAACCTACATCGTCGGCAAATCTGAAACTTAATGCAAGCGGACTGTGATAAAGCATACAAAAAAAAAAAAAAAAAAAAAAGCTGTTGCACAGTTGAAGAATCTTAGATAAAAACATTTAATTGGCTAGAGTCAAATGACAAGACTATTATGTTATGCACTGTTTACAAAATCCATCCTGAAATTACTGATACCACCAGTAATTTTTTCAGGCAATGTGGGGTGTCAGGTGATAATATAATGTTTACACAACAATAGTCGTAAACATAAAATTTGCCTTTGTTTCTAAACAACAATTCTTGGGGTTTTATGATGCAAAATTTCTTTTGTTTGTACAAGAGAAAAAGGTAAATAATTTTTACATTCAAAATTGTTGTTAAAAACTACTTTAACTGCCGTATAGTTAATTATGATTATTTAATTTTTTTGTAAAACACAGGACATATATTAAAAATTCTTGAACATGGCATCATCACTAAATTTCTCAAATGGCATCGATTACCTTTTTTAAAACTTGAAATATATGCTTTTGTGCATTTTGAATACAGACACTTTAAAATGGCAATGCAAAAGATGTATAAAAAGTTTATCATAATTTTTAACTTTAAGGTGGACGTTAAGTAATTTTGCTTCCTATACTTCCAATGAAAAAACTTCTGTAAACATTTTCTTCACAATTAATGCGTTCCCAGGGATGAAAATTTGAACATCGATTAAAATAGCTTCATTTTATAACTTGGAATACCTAATATTTTCTAAAACTTAACCATAATTATGCAATCCAACATTTATTTGTCTACTGACGTCATCAAAGTACAGGACGCGCCATCTTTTTTCTGGTTTCAACACCACCAAAGGAAAAGTTATTGATTTTTAATATATTTAATGTTATGTTTTAGAAAATATTAAGTATTCTAAGTTATAAACTGAAGCTATTTTCATCGATGTTCAAATTGTCATCCTTGGGGAACGCATTAATTGTGAAGAAAATGTGTACAGAAGTTTTTCCATTGGAAGTATAGGAAGCAAAATTACTTGACATCCACTTTAAAAAAATGAGGCTTCTGTTTTGTTATCTTAAAAGATAAAAGTGAAAATCTTCCAAATACGTGGCATCAGTGAATAATCAACGTGGAAAGAGCGATGTCTTGTTTAAAAGATAAATTTTTCTGGGCATGTAGATTTTACTCCTGGACAAGTAAATATTTTCTGCACGTGCCCAGCTGGCCATGTAACTTTTCAGATATTTTTGAAGCCCTGGAACTATAAATGAAATCAGATTTTTATATATTATTGTGGAATTGCAAGGTTTTTTTTTTTTTTTGAAAAATTTAAATGTTTTTTTCTAAAAATTAAAAAAAATTCTTTTTACATTACTGTATGCCTAACAAAAATGTTCCATGTATTTTCATCCTTTTCTGATGCAAAATTGAACTGCTAAATGGCCCAAATATACAAAGTGCTTCAAAAATGTTGGGCCAAACTTTGCAAACTTGTTCTACCGGTAATTCGGATGACAAAAAAAAAAAAAAAAAAAAAAAAAATGTCATATGAATACACTGGTGTGCAAAAATTACGGACGAAGAGGAGAAATTAGCATAACAGCGGAATGAGCAGGCAGAACGGACCGAAAGACCACTCAGGAGATAGATTAGGGTCCGGTAGAGTAGGGCATGCGCATGTTGCAGCAGGTGTGTGTGTGTGTGTGTGTGTGTGTGTGTGTGTGTGTGTGTGTATCGAAAGGGTATAAAGCACACGGGCGGTGTACGCTGCACAATTCGGTGAAAGCTATTGCACGGTGTACATCGGTTTGAACGACGTCGAGTTGCTGCCACTGTGTGATATGGCCAACAGGCAATCCAGTAGACGACATCTGGATGACTTTACCCAAAGTCGCGTCATTGGGAAGTTGGAAGAAGGTCGAAGTGTGACTAGTGTGGCCGAGGAGTTCGGGATCGCTCACAGCATCGTTTCATGAGCTTGGAGAGCATTTCAAACGACAGGAAGAGCTGTCCGAGAGTTTAGCGGTGGTCATACACGAGCTACCATGGTGGCGGACGACTGGTATATTGTCCTACAGGCGAGAAGAGACAGACGGCAGACAGCGGGAGAAATCGCAAGGCACATGCAACAGACAACTGGTCGTCCGTTATCGCGTTTTACTGTGGTCAGGAGGCTGCACAAAGGTGGTCTATGTGCCATTAACGCCTGCTCATCGGAGACGGCGGCTTCTGTGGTGCCAGGAACACAAGAACTAGACACATCAGCAATGGGGTCGAGTTCTCTTTACGGATGAGAGCCGATTTAGTCTGACAAGCGATTCTGGATGTATACACATCTGGAGAGAGCAGGGAACACACAATCACACCTCCAACATCATCGAAAGGGACCAGTTTGGAGGTGGCAGAGTTCTCGTTTGGGGCGGTATCATGCTTGGTAGCAGTACTGACCTCCACATCTTCCAAGGAGGTTCAGTCACTGGTGTCCGCTATTGTACCGAGGTTCTCCTGCCTCACGTGTGTCTGTTTAGAGTTGCTGTGGGTCCTGAGTTCCTCTTCATGGACGACAACGCTACACCTCATCGTACAGTGGCTGTCGCAGAGCTGCTGGAGAGTGAAGATATTCAACGCATGGATTGGCCCGCAAGGTCCCTGGACCTAAATCCAATCGAACACATGTGGGACCTTCTTGGGAGACGCTTGGCAGCACGTCACTAGCCGCCAGCAACGATTCCACAGCTGCGATTGGCGCTACAAGAGGAATGGGCTGCGATGCCTCAACAGCTCCTTGAGAACCTCGTCCTCAGCATGGACAGACATTGTAAATCCTGCAACGCAGCCAGGGGTGACCATATTCCTTACTAAAGACTGGATTTTTCTTGGAAGCCGCCTGTCACTTGGACGTTTCTGTCTTCTGTCCAGTTGTGCTCAAAGCTACCTTTTCAATAAAGTGCCTTTGTATCCTTTGGATTCCTTGTTTGGACGGTTTTGCTCACTTGTCCCATATTCTTACTTCTTGGGTATCTTATGGTGTGATTTGAGTCTATGTGGAGCACTTCTGCACGACGTTACATTTGAAAAACCGTCTCGTCCTTAATTTTTGCACGCCAGTGTATATAGCGAGAAACACTTTCCTGCAGATACAGAGCACTCATTAAACTTCAAGTCATTCACAATGAGAAGGTAACAAAGTTGTATTTGAGTTAGTACTGTGCATAGGAAATGATCGAAGTGAGCAACTACTTAGGGTTGCACCACAGCATACATTTGAAATTGGCTTTGTAAGCATCAGTACAGGCTGCGCAGCATTGGCTAAGCTATTGCTGTACATGTTCCAGAAGTCAGTAAGTATTTTGCATTATTTTACAACCATCCACAATTTTTTGCTGGGGAGCCTGTTCATTACACTCTGGTATAGCCCAAACATCTGACTTTAACTGTCTCTGTACAAAGAAATTCAGTGGATTCATATTGAGAGATCATAATGGCCATCTCTACCTATCCAATGGGCAAGAGAGGCACAATCAGGATGTTTTCAAATAGTTTGACTAAAATGCCTTGGCCTTCTTTCATGCATGAACCACATTCAGTAGCATGTTGCTAATGATGCATCTTCTAACAATGCCAGTAATTCCACCTTTAAGAAGTGCTTGTGCTACTGCCTGTTGAGCATCAGCGGCAAGAACAAGTTAGTAAAATCATGGAATGCATTGATTATGATACGCTTTCCAACATACCAGAAATCATTACTCAAGTTATGAGGATAATGGCTGTGGAATAAATCTCAGTCTTGTGCCCTGATCTTTGCTCCCATTTCGATGATATTCTACAGAACCGGTTCAGTATACCTCCGAAATAACATGATAAAGTTTTGTCGGAATAGAAGCATTTTTTTATAGCCCTTATGATGCATAAGGGCTATGGAATAGATTCCGCTCCTGTGTCCTAACCTTTGACCCCATTTCGTCCATTTAATAGGCAGGCTCCTACAACATACTAACATTTCATCCAGATTGAAGAATTTTTACGTAAGTTATGACACATAATGGCGATGGAAGTGATTCCACTCCTATGTCCTGACCTTTGTCCTCATTTCATCCATTTTCAATAGGGTTTGTCCTCAGGTAGTCCCTTACCATATACTAAAATTTAATCGAAATCGAACCTTTTTTACATTAGTTACGGCACATAAGAGCAGTGGAATGGATCCCGCTCCTATGCCATGACATTTGATTCCACTTCACCCATTTTCAATAGGGGTCATTCCCAGGTGGTCCCCTACAATATGCTAAAATTTCATTGATATCGAACCATATTTACGCAAGGTATGACGCATAAGGGCAATGGAATGGATCTCGCTCCTATGCCGTGACCTTTGACCTCATTTCGTCCATTTTCAATAGGGTTCGTCCCCAGGTGATCCCCTACCACATACTAGAATTTCATCGAAATCGAACCATTTTTACGCGAGTTATCGTGCCGACAGACGGACGAACAAAGCTGGAGCATATACGCTTCTTCAACCTACGGTTGGAAAGCGTAAACAATGGGCTGAGATGAGGTGTCCACCAGTGATGCTGATCCAAATATTCGCATGGAATCATTGCCAGTGGTGAGACTGCCTGATTTCATGCAGATTGTCCTGCACCCTATAAAGCATGCTGATCTGGGCAGGAGCGTGTTTTAATGGCTGTACTTCCTTGTATTTTTTCAAGGCTTGGTGTAGCGAAACGAGATCACTGTTTCCATTGTAACACTGTTTCATACTGCTATTGGACATGCGTTCTATTTTCTCATTCACACTGCAGCCAGTCGCCATGACTACAGTGTGCTTCAGGAGTTGGAAAATCATGGGATCGAATCATTACAGCTGTCTCTTTGGTTTCCTGACCTTAATCGTATATAGAACATTTGGGATGCTGTACGACGACATCTGGATAACCACGTTACATACCCCGGTACACTGGTAAACCTCTGTAATGTGTTGTCTGTAATATGGGACAAGCTGCTCCAGACACTCATCAATAATGTCATGGCAAGCATGCCTTATAGGTGTCAAGATGTTCTTCAACAAAGAGGTGGTGTTGCCAGATACTGAAATCCAGAGGCATGGACATTTCTGAATTTATGGTTTTGTCAGTATTGCAGTGCTACTTTTTTTATGTACAGAAACTGCACAATGAATTGTTTTTTGTAAACATACTATTTGTTTTACATAGCCTCACTGATGTTATTTCAATGTGTGTTACTTGAGTCAGATACATACATCCTTCATATCATGCAATACCCGTAACATTTTGTCACCAGTGTATAATGTGTATATGATTTCCAGGCAGCTCTGTTCTCCAGATTTTACTTTTAAACTCCAAATGGGGTCTACAGGGTGAGTCAAAAGTCCTTAGACAAACTTTATTTAAGGGTAAGTCAGGCATACAAGCACAAGTCATTTTGACATAGGAATGTGTGGTCGCAAACGCAATGGACGACCGCTAGACCAAAATGTAGCTTCGTCCGTGAAACAAACCCAGGCTGGAAAATCGGCCTGCGCTGCAGCTTCTTGCAAAAACCAAACTGCAGGTGCGAGTCGCCGGGGGTAATCTCCAGCTCCAAGTCTTGGGACACGTTGAATGTGGTAAGGGTGTAAACATTCATCGCACAGTACGCGCATCACACTGGAATGCGAAACGCCAAGGTTACGAGAAAGGGTTCGTGCACTTGTACTTGGGTCCCGTACGATCACTTCTTCCGTGACAGGTGAACGCGTCGTTCGGTCTCTACCACAATGTCTGCTTACTTCGAATGACCCTGTTGTACACAATTGTCGGTGCAAGCGCCCAAAGTCTGATGATTGGGTAGCGTTGACGGTGTTTCGCGAGGTTCATAGTCCAGTATTTTAATATTTTGCCATAAAGGTCCATTTCACACACATTGCTACACATTCAGTTATAATATACTTATTTTGTCCTCATTGGAATCTGTAATGTTCTAATAATTATTCATTGTTTTATTAATTTTTCTTTAAATTATCTTATTCTGTTGTTATTGTGATTCTTGGGTTTGCAGGAAGTTTTCTGTTTCAATGGTTGTGTACGCAGATACATTTTATTTTTATACAACTCCGTCCCCCATGTGTAGATACCATTTGCGGACGTTAACGCTGCACATGTTCACTGCAGGTAAGCTGACATACGTCCGCAATTTCAACTGTCGATATCTCAGCGAAATATTCCCCTAAAGCGTCCGGGTAAATTTCTTGCCCCCTGATTCGGCGTGGCACGTTTTTGCTAATTGACTTCGGTTTCCTTGGGGGATCGTATATATGATCCCCAAGGAAACCAAAGATATTCAATTTTCTATTTTTTGGAAATTATCATTCCAGGGGTGCAACTATCATAGCTGGATTGTCCTCTGTTTGCTGCATATTTTGCATTTTTCACTTTACTGCTACGACCAACCGTTACTTTCCCATTGCATTTGAACACTCTTTGTGAAACACCCTTAATACAAGCATTTACAATATATTAACACTGTAAGTACAGAAGAATATCAATTACTGTACCTAAGATAAAGTGATAATAATATTTTTAACACATTTAGTAGTCTTCATAGCAGCATACATGCATATACAATCATGGCTATAATAATGACCTTAAGATGCATGAGGATTTTTACACCAAGTATTTTGGAAAAAAGTGTGTTTTATATTCAAAAACCGTAGCATATCATTAGGGATTATCATATCTAAAGAAAAGATTTTTGGTTTTATTAATGATTTTTCAGAGAGAAAAAAAATTAAGTGTATGATATATAGCTATTTGCAACATTACTCACATATTATTGTTTCTGTAGTACCTTTCAAGTGGCATACTGTGAACTTTTCTGCAAAATGATGTAATGTTTTTATATGCATGTAAGCCTGCTGATTTCTCATGTTAACTGGAAATTTTACTTGTAGACTTAATGTTACGCCTGATGGGGAAAAAGCCCTCGTAGATTTGGCACAAGGTGATATGAGGAAAGTACTCAATGTTTTGCAGGTAAGTAATGCACTCTGATAATACAGAGTTTCTAGTATTTTTCAGTAGCGTGTCTCTCACGCTTTCATGAAAAGAACTTCATGAGCTGCAGAAATGGCTGCAGCACAAGCAGGTTAAGTACTGATTTTGTAACTGAATTTTGCTTTAAGATAAAAGCAAGAATGCTTGCTCTGTTAATTGATGTAGCATGAGGAGACTATAAGGAATGGGAAAGACTGTATGATTGCTTCTATCAATTGTGCTTTATTCCTTGGTTGCTTTTTACTGACAAGTTTCTTTAATCAACTCTGTAGATTTTCTGTTGGATTAAGATCAGGGCTATTACCTGGTCATTCTAGCAGTGTAATGTGATTTTTCTGAAACCACTTTTTTTTTGCACACAGCAGCAACATGACAAGGAGCTGAATTCCGTTGAAATATACATACATAAGATTCTTTCACGGAATTCCGTTTTTTTTTTTTTGTCGTCATTTGGGTAATTCTCGAGATTGCAAAAATAAAGATAAATTTTGAAGGATGTGTTGGGGGGGGGGGGGGTCGTTTTTGAGTCTGGGGGATGGTATTTTGTTTTTCAAAACTTTGAAAACAGAAGTTCAAGGAGTGAAAACTTCCCCTGTAATCATGATTTCTTTTTCTCACGATATTTCTTCTGCGCAGTATTAATGTTAAATGTAATTTTATTCCATAAATATTTGCATTTCAGCTTGAAAATTGAAGGAAAAATTCCGAAAACGGCAGTTGGCGCGAAAATTTCCATGTTCTATTCAGGCACGAGATTCTTCACTGGATTCGAAGAATGCCGTCTTTTCCATCATCATTTCGATGGTTCTCGTGATCGGTGCTGAAATTTGGGAGGGGTGGGTGTTGGTAATGGTGGTGGTGGGGTTGCTTTCCGACGATGGGCAGAATTCCAACTTTCAAAACTTTCGGAAACGGAAGTTTGATGGAGTGAAGGTTACCCCCATAATCGTAATCTTTTTTTCCTTGCGATGTTTCTTCTACCCAGTAGTGTTAAATATAATTTTATTCCATAAATACTTTTTTTTTTGCAGCATCAAAATGGAGGAAAACTTTCCTGAAACGGAAGTCGGACAGAGCGTACATTTCGCCGGTAGTCGTAATTTGCTTTCTCTGCAATGTTACATTTATCCTATGCTGCTGTTAAATGTAAAAATATATATATATATATATATAGATATATATTGAATACAGTGATGTGCTCCAGCTTAATATTCACCTAATAAATTTCAGTGAACAATTTTGTCTTGCTCACACCACGTTATATTTATGCTGTTTTGCAGCACATTCTTATTTTTCACCTGTGCGGTTAAAAATTCAGTTTTTTTTCCTTCACCAGTCTCATGTATGAATATAATATAGGCTTCATTATCGTGGGAAAGATCATGTGTTGAAGGCTTCATTTTTTGACTCAAGTATGTCGATGATGTATTTTTTGCCATTTAAAGCACCATTAATCACATGAATTCTGCCCACACCTTTTGCTGTCATACAACCGCAGATCATAACACTGATTGGATGCTTCATGGTAGCCTTACGGTAGAGATGGGTCGGAAATCACGTAACTGTTACTGTGTCACTGTTACTGAAAAATCGCTGTCACCCTTACGACCTGTGAGAAAAAAGTAACAGTTCCAAAGACACTGATAAGAATGTCACCCTAAGCCGTGTCTGAGCAATGCTTGGGGTTTAAAGTTACCATGTCACCCGTACATGGTTCGTACGCTCCTTGAAAACCTTGAAGAGTCCTTGAAAAAATAAAGTTCATTTTCAAGTCCTTGAAAGTACTTGAAAAAGTTTAAGACTCCATAATAGTGCTTGAAAATTTTTTGTTTTGCTTTTTAAGTAATTATATGAAAGAGTAAGTGTGAAATATTTGTTTGTGCTAAAAAGTCAAAAAGGAGATTTCTGTGTAGTTCTGATAAAAACACCAAACTGATCAAATAATGCAGAACTTGTGTTCAACTCAGGAGAGTGCCTGGACAGCTGGTACCTTGGCTATGGCATCACTACGGAGTTAAACGTCAGCCATTGGAGTAAAATAAGTAGAATGATGAAAAAACCATGAGGAATAATCACTCACCATAAAGATCATGGTAACCTCCAATGGACCAAACACTTCCAACACGTCAATTCATGTTTGGTCCATTGGAGGTTACCATGATCTGTATGGTGAGTGATTATTCCTCATGGTTTTTTCATTTATGAATTGCACGTAAACTATGCACACTTTGCAAGAGGTTAATACCTTAAAAGTGCAAATATAATAAGTAGAATGATGTATTCATGAATTGTGATGGGCTTTTATTGACTAGGGTTAAGCACCCGTTCTTGCCAGAGGGTGGAACTTCTAGGAATTGCTTGTGTTTCCTGCACGGACCCTTTGTCTCGTGGTAGCATCAAAGTCATGCATGTAAAGTAAAAAGTTAAAGCAAACAATAAATATCATACCAGCAGATGAATATAAAAATAATGTACCCTTTCAAAATATTTCACAAAATAAAATTATTTTGAAAAATGCCAAAACAGAAGAGCAATCAAAGTTAATAAAGTTAGCCAGCAGGGGGGATGACGACAGTCAGAGATCATTGAAGGTGTTCCTGCCACAGCTAGGTTTAATGGTCTGAACGAACTGAAACACCAACTTACTGACTGACCGACAGCACCCACACACGTATGATAATTTGGTTTTAAAAAGTCCTTGAAAAGTACTTGAATTTATTTTGCGTGGAAGAGTACGAACCTTGCCGTAACCTTAGACCCCAACCACGTGAGGTTACCAGTTTCTGTTGAAACATCACTGGTGATGCCAGCATTCTGCAGAAGAACCCGTTTTTTCTTGCTTGTCTCGTAACGAGGAGCCCTTTGGAATGTACGTCAGCAATAATAAAGTGTTTAATGCTGTTCAGCACTTAACATAATAGAATGTCTGATGCGAAGGGTCGAAAAACCGGAAAAACCAGTGAGATGTGGAATTATTTCACCGTTGTTGATGAAAAGTTTGCTTCTTGTGATATTTGTAAGCAAAAGCGTTATTACAAATGTTTGAAACTCGCTGTTCTGTTACTGCTCCGTCACCCCTGTCATAAACAGTGATTTTGTCACTGATACCAGTAAGATGGTGCCTTGCCATCCCATTACAGCTTCGTCATTCCTGTCATAAACAGTGATTTTGTCACTGATACTAGTAAGATGGTGACTCTCCATCCCATTACAGCTTCATCATTCCTGTCATAAACAGTGATTTTGTCACTGATACTAGTAAGATGGTGACTCGTCATCCCATTACAGCTTCGTCATCCCTGTCATAAACAGTGATTTTGTCACTGATACTAGTAAGATGGTGACTCGCCATCCCATTACAGCCTCGTCACCCCTGTCATAAACACTGATTTTGTCACTGATAGTAGTAAGATGGTGACTCTCCATCCCATTACAGCTTCGTCATCCCTGTCATAAACAGTGATTTTGTCACTGATACCAGTAAGATGGTGACTCGCCATCCCATTACAGCTTCGTCATCCCTGTCATAAACAGTGATTTTGTCACTGATATTAGTAAGATGGTGACTCGTCATCCCATTACAGCCTCGTCACCCCTGTCATAAACAGTGATTTTGTCACTGATACTAGTAAGATGGTGACTCTCCATCCCATTACAGCTTCGTCATTCCTGTCATAAACAGTGATTTTGTCACTGATACTAGTAAGATGGTGACTCGCCATCCCATTACAGCTTCATCATTCCTGTCATAAACAGGGATTTTGTCACTGATACTAGTAAGATGGTGACTCGTCATCCCATTACAGCTTCGTCATCCCTGTCATAAACAGTGATTTTGTCACTGATACTAGTAAGATGGTGACTCGCCATCCCATTACAGCCTCGTCACCCCTGTCATAAACACTGATTTTGTCACTGATAGTAGTAAGATGGTGACTCTCCATCCCATTACAGCTTCGTCATCCCTGTCATAAACAGTGATTTTGTCACTGATACCAGTAAGATGGTGACTCGCCATCCCATTACAGCTTCGTCATCCCTGTCATAAACAGTGATTTTGTCACTGATATTAGTAAGATGGTGACTCGTCATCCCATTACAGCCTCGTGACCCCTGTCATAAACAGTGATTTTGTCACTGATACTAGTAAGATGGTGACTCGTCATCCCATTACAGCCTCGTCACCCCTGTCATAAACAGTGATTTTGTCACTGATACTAGTAAGATGGTGACTCGCCATCCCATTACAGCCTCGTCACCCCTGTCATAAACACTGATTTTGTCACTGATAGTAGTAAGATGGTGACTCGTCATCCCATTACAGCCTCGTCACCCCTGTCATAAACAGTGATTTTGTCAATGATACTAGTAAGATGGTGACTCTCCATCCCATTACAGCTTCGTCACCCCTGTCATAAACAGTGATTTTGTCACTGATACTAGTAAGATGGTGACTCGTCATCCCATTACAGCCTCGTCACCCCTGTCATAAACAGTGATTTTGTCACTGATACTAGTAAGAGGGTGACTCTCCATCCCATTACAGCTTCGTCATCCCTGTCATAAACGGTGATTTTATCACTGATACTAGTAAGATGGTGACTCGCCATCCCATTACAGCCTCGTCACCCCTGTCATAAACACTGATTTTGTCACTGATAGTAGTAAGATGGTGACTCTCCATCCCATTACAGCTTCGTCATCCCTGTCATAAACAGTGATTTTGTCACTGATACCAGTAAGATGGTGACTCGCCATCCCATTACAGCTTCGTCATCCCTGTCATAAACAGTGATTTTATCACTGATACTAGTAAGATGGTGACTCGCCATCCCATTACAGCCTCGTCACCCCTGTCATAAACACTGATTTTGTCACTGATAGTAGTAAGATGGTGACTCTCCATCCCATTACAGCTTCGTCATCCCTGTCATAAACAGTGATTTTGTCACTGATACCAGTAAGATGGTGACTCGCCATCCCATTACAGCTTCGTCATCCCTGTCATAAACAGTGATTTTGTCACTGATATTAGTAAGATGGTGACTCGTCATCCCATTAGAGCCTCGTCACCCCTGTCATAAACAGTGATTTTGTCACTGATACTAGTAAGATGGTGACTCTCCATCCCATTACAGCTTCGTCACCCCTGTCATAAACAGTGATTTTGTCACTGATATTAGTAAGATGGTGACTCGTCATCCCATTACAGCCTCGTCACCCCTGTCGTAAACAGTGATTTTGTCACTGATACTAGTAAGATGGTGACTCGTCATCCCTGTCATAAACAGTGATTTTGTCACTGATACCAGTAAGATGGTGACTCGCCATCCCATTACAGCTTCGTCATCCCTGTCATAAACAGTGATTTTGTCACTGATATTAGTAAGATGGTGACTCGTCATCCCATTACAGCCTCGTCACCCCTGTCATAAACAGTGATTTTGTCAATGATACTAGTAAGATGGTGACTCTCCATCCCATTACAGCTTCGTCACCCCTGTCATAAACAGTGATTTTGTCACTGATATTAGTAAGATGGTGACTCGTCATCCCATTACAGCCTCGTCACCCCTGTCATAAACAGTGATTTTGTCACTGATACTAGTAAGATGGTGACTCGTCATCCCTGTCATAAACAGTGATTTTGTCACTGATACCAGTAAGATGGTGACTCGCCATCCCATTACAGCTTTGTCATCCCTGTCGTAAACGGTCATTTTTGTCGCTGTTTAAAGTCACCATGCTGCCCTTGTGGCGCAGTGGTCTAAGCCAGTGGTTTTCAAAGTGTGCATCGCTGCACCCTGGGGAGCCGTAGCTTCCTCACAGGGGCGCCGTGAAATATTACAAAATTTTCATAATTTTATTTCCATTTTTAATTCAATGTGATAGGATGCGACATTCAGCAGACCTGGTGCAAACCAGTAACTCACTTGGTAATAACTGTTTGCAGAAGCCGCTACAAATGGTTACTAGATGGTGCTCTACAATAATGTTACAAACGTGAGCTTCCCCCCCCCCGCACGTTGCCGCACATGTGTCTTTCGTGCGGCCGCCACCGAAAGTAACCCGAGCTTTCGCACCAGCCTCAGAGCTTCTGATAAACATTTCTCCCTCGTTCTCCGGGCGTCTAGAAATGAGACTCTTGAGTCCAGATTTTTTGAGAAGGTCACCAGATCCTTTAAATATGCTCATTCATGGTCGTTTGTGACTCATATGGCGGTTAGCAATCTGTTATGCTGATGCTCGGCCGCCGAGTTGCGGCGTTTGTAAGCTTTCAGCATATCAACGGAATATTGTTGTGATTAAGTGAAGTGTTTCTTCTCGTACGTATTTTTAAAAATGGATCGGTTTATACTAAACAGTAATAAGCATTTTGAATGTGAAAATAAAGAGGGCAAACTGTCAAATAGTGGCGAAAGTGTGAAGAATCGTAAATATCGAAAATTTGATGACAGTTATTTGGGCTTTGGTTTTACATCGACAGAAGTCATTGGTGAAGAGAGGCCGCAGTGTGTGCTGTGTCTGAAAGTTTGGCCCCAGAGTGCATGCTACCAAGTAAGTTGAAACACCATTTCAAAAACCAATCATCCCAGCATGCTTTGTAAATCTTGTGATTGCTTTACGAGTAAGTAACAAGAGTTAAATCAACAAAAAGGTAGTTTTTATAAGCAGGCATCAATACCAAGCAATGCTTTGTTAGCACCTTACAAGGCGGCATATAGAATCGCAAAATGTAAAAAGCCTCAAACCATCGCAGAACTCATTCTACTGGCTGCTGTAGATATGGTGAACATTATGATCAGTGAGTCTACTGGGAAGCTGCTCTCAAATGTGCCTTTGTCCAATAACACCATCAGTCGCAGAATACAGCACATAGCGGAGGACCTCAATGATCAATTAATTGAAAAAAATGAAAGGTAAGGAATTTGGGTTGCAGCTGGATGAGGCCACGGATAATAATAATGATGCTCACTTGATTTGCTATGTACGGTTTATAGATGGTAATAACATTGTAGAAGACCTTCTCTTCTGTAAAAGCATCACTGGTAGTGCTAAGGCTCAAGGCTTGTTCGAGATCCTCGATAATTTTATATCCGAAAATAATTTGGAGTGGACTAAGTGCGTTGGTGTCTGTACTGATGGTGCTCGTATTATGTCCGGCTGTTGAGGCACTTATTCGAAGCAAAGCCCCTGATGCACTGTGGATCCATTGCGTTATTCACAGGGAAGCACTCGCGTCAAAATATCTGGAGTCCTACATTGAACCAGGTCTTAGAATATGTAGTGAATGTAGTAAACTTTATAAAAACTCAGCCGTTGAAGGCAGTGGTTTTCAAAAAACTATGTAAGGATATGGGATCCGAGCACACGCCTTTGTTGTACTACAGCACTTCGCGATGTCTCTCTCATGGTAATGTTTTGTCTCATACGTTTGAACTGCGACAGGAAAATTATATGTTTCTTAAAGAGGAAGACCACAAGTATACTGAAAATTTTGTGAATGAAGATTTTTTGGTAAAAGTAGCATACTTATGTGATATTTTTGAAAAGATGAATGCTCTGAATCTCTCCCTGCAGGGAAGCATAATGCACCTTTTAAAGTCGATTGAGAAAATTTCAGCTTTTATAAAAAAAACTAAAACTATGGAAAAGAAAAATGAATGAAGACTGAGGTAAAGAATGTTTCCCCTTGTTGCAACAGTTTTTAACCTCCAATGGAGTTGATTTTCCTTGAGGCATGAAATCCATTTTTGAAGAACACTTATCACCTGGTTTGAGAAATATTTTCAAAATGATAATATCGATAAATTTGTATGGATTCAAGATCCATTTAATGCCACTTCTCCATCTGAATTTACTGCTACAGAAGAAGAGAATCATATTGAGTTGTCTTGCGACAATACCTTGAAAACAAAAGTTAGCAGCATGGAGTTATCTGAATTTTGGATATCAGTAAATGATGAATATCTCCTTCTGAGTGGTAAAGCTCAGAGAATTTTAATTCCACTTGCGACTTCTTATTTGTGCAAAGCTGGGTTTTTGGTGGTCGCTGTGATAAAAACTAAGTATCGCACGAAAATCAATGTGGAGAAGGAAATGAGGGTGGCCGTGCCCAGTTTGATTCCAAGATTTCAGAAAACGTGCGGTGATCAACAGGCTCATCCATCCCACTAATTATAATTAGCTGAATGTTTTCAATGACATTTTTTTGTTATCTTCAATATGTGTTTTATTTATTTTTTACCTAAGTGTACTTGTTAGAATATGACATAGGGCGCCTTAAGAAAACCTGGATTCAGCAAGGGCGCCGAGAATCGAAAAAGTTTGGGAACCACTGGTCTAAGCGATGGCTTCTGATCACCGTCCGAAAGGAGTCCGGGTTCGAATCCCGGTGAGGCATGGATGTTGTGTTTGTGGTACAGCACTGGCTGTCTCCCTTCCCTGGAACCAGTGACCTTAAGTAAGGAACGGGCGACTGCTTATAAAAAAAAAAAGCCACCGTTGTCACTGTGACTGGAAAATCATCGTTAGACCCACCCCTACCATACAGTAATGCATTCAGGCTGCAAATCTCTCCATTTCTTCTTCTTACCTACTTTACGCCATCACTACCAAATATGGATGTTCTGGTCTCTGCACACCTGATGACTCTGTCCCAGCAATGGCCCAGCACTATGTTGTCGCTGCCGAACCATCAATAAAATGTCCGGGTGACCAACAGAAGGGCCAGCAGTTCAGGCCCCAACAGTTGGCACCCCCATCGTTTATGCCACAACATGACCATCACTTATCCATTACAGGCAGTAGCTGCCGCAAGTGGCCCTTCCGCGGCCCTGCAAGCACGTGCCATAAATGATGGCTAGCCTAATGTGGTCCGCTAGTTTCCTGGCAGTGGCAGCTGGCAACCACGTGATATAACTGATGGCTTGCCGAATCTTGTCCGCCAATTTCCCAGTAGTAGACATAAAAAAAAAAAATTAAGGATAACTGCAGTTTCCCAAAGCTACAACCCCCCCCCTCCCTTACGAAACTTCTGAATTATGGTCACTGGTTCCAGGGAAGAGACTGCACTGTGCTGGGGAAATTTTCTCAACAGACCGGAAAAACGCCCATATAGATCTGGGTGGAAACGAACCAGGGCTTTCAAAGTGGGAGGCGAGCTCTCTACCGACGGGACTGATTTACCACGCACGAGCATGTGCTTGAAGCTGAGTCTCTTTCCTGTGGAATGTGTAATCGAATGGTTCTCTCTTTAATTTTACAATATTGCGAGGTATTTTTCATAAATGTCAGTTTCATATAATTCATAAATTTATTTTTTTAACATAACTATCTTTTTTTTTTTTTTTTACCTTAAGAGAACTTCATTCATTTTCAAGGAGTGTACCAACTTAAAGGCGCTTTCCAAAGTTTTGTGCTGTCCTTGTCGTCTTGAAAGGCGATTGTTGAATTCATATATTTACCCGTTCATGTCACATTCTATTTCATTTTTAATGCTGTATCTTTCCTTTCCGTTGTCCGAAGCTACATTTGTTTTAAAGAGGAAATATGTTTTATTTTACTTCTCGTTATTTTTAGAAGCAAATTCCTCCAGTCTTGTGTATTCAACCCATGGACGAGTACATTATATCCACATAGTGTTCCTTTTTTTTTTTTTTTTTCCCCTTTTCAAATAATTGATAAATTTTGTACGCGTATAATTCTTTTTTTTTTTCTCTAACAAACTTTTTTAATGTTTTTCCAGGACTGTTGCTTCAAGCGGTTTCAAATTATTTCTCATTATTCATGGGAATGGAGTGGGTGTATTTCACGACTGTAATCAAGTATTTCATGGCTTAATCTGATATCTTCGTCGACGTGGCATTTAATTAGGAAATTAATTCGCCTCTCTACATATGGCTTTTTTTTTCTTAACATCCACTAAATAACACGATGGCGATACCACGAGAGACACAGCATGTGTTGCTTCTGCGCATGTGCAGTCCCGTTGCTTCCACCTGGTGTTGGGGTTGCATCGGGTGCCAGCTACGGGCAACTAGTGGCACTTGCTTGGAGGCCCGCAATTCACGGCGATGCTGCAGGGCCATCAATGGCTCGCCAACTGATGGCTCTGCCACCAACGGACCGCTACCGGTCCATGAGCGGCAGATTTCAGCCAGCAGTGACCCATCACTGCCAGCTGGTGGCCAGCAGTTTCCCAACACAGTTTTTGCTGGGGTCCCATTGTTCCTCAGACCAAGTAACATGGTTTCTAGCCAATTCTAATCTCTTCCTTCTTTGTTTGGAAGACAGAAATGGCATTTTTTTTTTTTAATTCTAGAATTTAAACCGAAGTCTTTAAGTCTGGGTTCAACAGTCCCAGCACTCATCTTCAAACCACATTGAGACAATTCATTTTTAATTGACTCAGACAATTTCCTTCTGTCACTTAAATAGTCTTTTAATTCTTGTATCATCATGTGCTGTTGTGCACCTTGTTCTGCCTTTACCAGTTTGGTTTTGAATTGACTTGCGTCTGCTGATACCTTTTGCACAGGTTATAAATACCTCTTTCGGTTAGATTTCCACCTACTTTTTTATGATTTCCTCACAAGTTTAGCTTCTTCACACAAAGTTAGTATTTTACATCACTTTTTAGGTGACCAGTCAACTCTTTTCACTGTGTTTGTTATCTTACTAAGTTGCACAGCTAACTAAGTTATCAAGGAATAGAAAAATCTCTGAAAAAACTAGTGGCTGACTTTGAGGACTCTCACACAACTGAATAAGTATTCTAGTATTAGCTCTGAGAGCTGACTCATACTAACACTTTTTTGGTTCCATGCTGTGTCATTATAACACCTAATTGGCTGTCAGAACAGTCAGTCTCATACGTCAGTTTTGAGTTAAGGAAATGTCACTTCTCGTTACATAAGGCAGCTGTGTTTTGTTTTTCTGGTTATTCAGCTATAACTTTTGACAAAATACAGATAATTCAACACAGTTTGTTGCATTACATTCTGCATTAAATTATCTTTCTAATGATGATATACAGGGTGATTCATAAGGAAGTATACAGTTTCAATGCACTATAAAACAAGAACAATGTAAGATATTTTATGTTACCTGTAACAGAATTGTAGGGAAATGTTTCAAGTATTTTTTAGAGACAGTCACAGATGTTCTATGTGTGCATCCTTAGTCACATGACACACATCGAGCCAGTAATCCATTTCCGCCCATACGTGAGGTAAGATATCTGAATCAAGTGCAGTGATAGTGGCTCTGATACGCTGTTTCAGCTCCGCTAAATCAACAGGAAGGGGAGTTTGTGTCCCTCAGTAGCGGGACACAAACTTTATGAGTACATCTACCTAACAGTTTGCAGTTGTTGTCCGTGTCTTCAACTGTTACTGTTTTACAGCACCTGGGAACTGGAAACTGGAAATGGATTACCGGCTCGATGTGTGTCGTGTGACTAAGGGTGCACACATACACTGCTGGACAATTGCTAAGGACGGATCATAAACGGCTATATGGCGCATAAAAAAGTAAGTGTGGTTGGATGCCAAGTGAAATAAAATAATGTCAGAATGCCAGGACATTACAAGAAAGACAATTTATTGTGCTCTGAAATCCAGAAGGCTTTGGAACGTGTTCAAGGGACAAATAGGCCATTTTGTGCAGAATACGTAAACGTGAAAAAAATGCAATTACCGTCCGCAGGCGTTCCGGCGTAAGATGTCAATACGGGATATGGCCACCATGGAGGGCGATGCAAGATTCCACACGTCGTGTCATGCTTTGCACAACGTTATCAAGCAGCTGTTGGGGTAATTTATCCCATTCCTCTGTCAGTGCACGGATGAGGGTGTCCTTGTTTATTGGAGGGCATTGGCGACCAGCAAGACTCCTCCCCAAAGCATCCCACACATTTTCAATGGGATTCAGATCTGGAGAACCTGCTGGCCATACGAGGCGTTGAATATCCTCGCTCTCAAGACACTCCTGGACAGCGACTGTTCGATGACATGTTGCGTTGTCGTCCATGAAAATGAATCTATCACCGACAGCACCACGGAACATGCGAACATGAGGTAGCAGAACATCATTAATGTATCGTTGGCCAGTCATAGTCCCAGTTGGAAGCACATAGAGGGACGTACAGCCATTGATCATGTTGCCAGCCCATACCATGACACTACATGTCGGATATCGGTCCCTTTCCTGTATGTTTGCTGGACAATATGCAGTACCACTATCACGCCAGATCAGTTGTCGTCGACAATCAGACGATAGACTGTATCTACTCTCATCTGAGAAGAGGAGAGCAGACCAGTCGTTATCAGTCCAATTGCGATGTTGATGGCCCCATTGCGAACGGGCGGTACAGTGACGTCTGGACAATGGGATGCACACAACAGGACGGCGGGCGTATAGTCCTCTTTCATGCAAACATCTGGCACGTCTGGCAACAGTTTTTCGGGAGATCTGCTTGCCAGTAGCAGCCATAAACTGATTTGTTCCTCACTAGCTGTGCTGTGCCAGTATCTTTTTGTTGATAGCACTATGTACCGATCTTCTGCAGGTGTTGTACTGCGAACACGACCTCCCCCGTGACGTTTGTTTGAAATGATTTCCAAAGTGTTGAAACAACACTGTGACTGATGTCGAACTCCCTGGCAACATCTGTTATTTTTCGCCCTTCTTCAATCTTGCCAATAATACGGCCACGCGTAAAATCATCTAGGTGATGTCGGGAAGACATACTGAAAATTGCAAGTTCGTCAATTGATTCTTTCCCTTTCAACTTTGCGTTTGAACAACAACGGTCAGTACGTCTCAAATCCTTTATATCTCTTATCAGCGCTATGACGTCACGAACAAATTCGGCAATCCAAAATTTGCATACGCACAACACGTCTTACTGTATCCCGCACTTATGCTAATTTCCACATTTTCCTGCCTTCCATTTTATGGTTGCTATCGTTGCTATTGTCATCCATCCTTAGCAATTGTCCGGCAGTGTAGAACATCTGTGATTTTCTCTAGAAAAACTTGAAGCATTTCCCTACAATTTTGTCACAGGTAACATAAAATATCATACATTGTTCTTGTTTTATAGTGCTTTGAAACTGTATACTTCTTTATGAATCACCCTGTATAATTTTATGGTATTATTATAAAAACGACGTTATGAGTCGTCAAAATTTAGAAATACAAATTTTTCGGAAGGTTTTCACAATTTTGGCCACTGGTGTACGGCTTGGAAGAATTCTGTTCAAGGTTAAATGCTCAAAGGGACTTTTCTGAGACAGAGCACAGGTGACCAACTAGGTCTTTGGTCTTCATCCCTGTGGCATATTTGGAAAGGCCAAGTAAGTTAGGCATATCCATTTATTATTTCACGTGCCTGTCTCCGACATTGTGGATGATTCTTTTCATGCACGTGAAGGTTCACACCTTACAGAACACATTACACTGTACCCTGGTTAGCCATGCAGAATGCTGTATGACTCTAACTAAATAAAGTCTTTAAAAAATAAAGTACCAAGCGAATAACTTTCTTTTTGACTTACAACTTGTTGAGCGAAGCCAGGCCGAGCGGAGCTCTCTTTACGAGACTCGAAACAATTAGTTGTCCGGGCATAGGTGCGAGACGACACATCTGACCACTGTGATTTTTTGCATGTGATTGGACATCATCCATGGTGACGCCTTCCGATTCCCGAAATTCCATGTCATTGAGGAATTTCAGTTAAAACTAGATGACCTTTTACTTAAACCTTTTCACGAACAGTAACATTAATTTTAAAAAATCGTTTGAATTGAAATACGAAGAAATGGAAAGACTCCGTAAAATATAAAATAAGACTGCTTAATCTGTAAATATAAAATGAAAGACTGCTTAATCTATAATAATAAAAGGAAGTTTGTGTGTGTCTCTGTCTTTTTTGACACAAAATGAAAAACTTGGTTCCCGATCTGAGTGTGTCTTTCCGCTTTGTTTACATGCAACCTGATCACAACCAACGTGAAAGCTTGAAGGAAAGTAGTTCGTGATAAATTTTAGGCATTTCTTTTTTACGCTTTCCAACCGTAGGTTGAAGAAGCGTATATGCTCCAGCTTTGTCTGTCCGCACAATAACTCGCATAAAAATGGTTCGATTTCGAATAAATTTTTTAGTATGTGGTAGGGGACCACCTGGGGACGAAGCGACGAACCCTATTGAAAATGGGTGAAGGGGGCTCAAAGGTCACGACATAGGAGCGGTATCCATTCCATTGCCCTTATGCATCATAACTTGCGTAAATATGGTTCGATTTCGATGAAATTTTAGCATGTGGCAGGGAACCATCTGGGGACGAACTGTATTGAAACTGGGTGAAGTGGGGTCAAAGGTCAGGACATAGGAGCCAGATGCATTCCATTGCCCTTATGGGTCATAACGTGCGTGAAAATGGTTCGATTTCGATGAAATTTTATCACCTGGGGACGAACCCTATTGAAAATGGACGAAATGGGGTCAAGGGTCAGGACATAGGATCGGGATCCATTCCATCGCCCTTATCCCATTAAAGGAGCAATTCTTGTATGTTTGTAAATTTTATTTTGAAAACGGCTGTAAGGATTGTGGAGAAAGTCGTTAACCTACCGTTTTCTGGTACTAGAAATCGATTTAGCTTCATCTCGACTTTAGGAAAATTCGTTTAGTGGGTTAAATAACCACCCCGAATTACCACGTTTTTAGTGTCATGGCATCTTCCCATTAATGTTACCCATGCTTAGAAATCTTATGACTTCACACTCTCGCGATTGAGATGTTGGCGCGTGGTCGCGCCATCTGTCTCATTACGTCACGTGTTGTGTGTTGATCCTATTAAAGTTTTATGACGTCACACCCTTGCGAGCAGATGGTCACAAGTCCCATCTGCCTCATTACATCATGCGTTGTGTGCTTATGCCCGTCCGCACGATAACTCGCGTAAAAACCGTTTGATTTTGATGAAATTTTATTATGTGGTAGGGGAACACCTGGGAAGGAACCCTATTGAAAGTGAACGAAATGGGGTCAAAGGTCAGGACATAGGAGCAGGATCCATTCCACTGCTCTTATGCGTCGTAACTAACGTAAAAAATGTGGTAGGGGACCACCTGGGGACAAACCCTATTGAAAACGGGCGAAATGGGGTCAAAGGTCAGGACATAGGAGCGGAATCATTTCCATCGCCATTATGCATCATAACTTACGTAAAAATTCTTCGAGTTGGATGAAATGTTAGTATGTTGTAGGGGCCTGCCTGGGGATGAATCCTATTGAAAATGGGCGAAAAGGGGTCAAAGGTTAGGACACAGGAGCAGGATCTATTCAATAGCCCTTATGCATCATAAATTACGTAAAAGTGCTTCAATTGCGACAAGACTGTATCATGTTATTTCGGAGGTATACTGAACCGGTTCTGTTGAATATCATCGAAATGGGATCAAAGGTCAGGGCACAGGACCGAGATTTATTCCACAGCCATTATCCTCATAACTTGAGTAATGATTTTTGGTATGTTGGAAAGCGTATCATAATCAATGCATTGCATGATTTTACTAACTTGTTTGGAATGTTTTTGTTCTGGAAGTCAATTTTATGTGTTCGTTTTTTAGAATTTGTTATTATAGACGCCTTAATGAGCTTAGATTTTGCAATAGCTTTGCTCAAAATTTGCCAACTGTACCTGAGTTATCGGTTAGCGGCTTGTCCTAGTGGTAAATTTATTCATGCATTGTACATTTAAATTTTTGACGCCCCTCAGAGTATGAATTTATGTCCCTGGTATGACCATTCTGGGAGGGTAACCCCCTTCCTCCGTACCCTCCCAGTAGCTACGGTCCTGATAGTAATACCTGTGCAAAAGCATGTTATGGAATGAAGTTTGTCAGCTACTGTAAAGTACAGCTGCTACTAATGCTGCATTCATAAATAAGGTGATTACCACAGATGGTACTTGGCTACATCATTGTGACCGAGACAAAGTTCTGATTGGAAGTCGCCTTCATCGCCAACACTGAAGAAAGCAAAACTTGTGCTTCCTGCAGATCAAGTTATGGTGATCACTTCCTTCGACATGCAAGGAATGATTTACCGACATAGTGTCCAAATAATACCAGTTATGGATAGCTATTACAGAGCATTGGTGTGGACTTTGCTGGACCACAGTAATCACAAAAGACCACACTTGCATGCAGGCGGATCAATGCTGAACTACAACAATGCAAGACCTAATGTTGCTTTTGCCATAATTGATTTTTTAGCGGAAATTGATGCTAGAAGTGTTCCTCATCCACCATACAGCCCTGATCTTGCCCCCCCCCGTGATTTCTCTTAGTTTCCAAACTTAAAGAAAGTGCTGAAGGATCAACAGTTTCGTTCTTCACACGAAGTTGTTATTAATGAATCGGACACAGTTCTCCAATGCATGTCAAAAGAAGATTTCCATTCAGCTTTTAAACAGCAGCAGAAGCATTAGAATAAGCGCATTATTGTATCACATGGAAAATATTTTGAAAATGATCATCAAAATCTGGATGTTTAACAAAACTATGTGTTTTTTGTATTTTTTTTTAATGTTTGTTTTTTTTGTATGTTTTTTTTTAAATTATGATCAATCTGCTAATCATAATGTGCAGATAAACAAAACTGTCTGAGTAATCGAACACCACAGATTTTGGTTTTGTAAATTGAGGATTACCATCCAAATTATTTGATACTAATTAAATTTTTTTTTTTTTTTTGCTCAGCTCTGAAACATTACCTGTTTTTAGAGCTTTCCGGATGCCATTTTATGATAGATAATAGGTTCTGTAGTGTTAGAAGAATTCAGTATCGAATGGTTATACCGTTTTGCACACGATAAAAACTCAATAGAAGCACAATCCTTACGAGTTTAAAAACAACGACGTTAGATCTTTCGAGCTCCACTTTGGGCTTATCTTCCAGGGTTCCCACTCAACCTGGAATTCTCAGGGAATTTGAAAATGGTTCCAAATATCAGGGAAAATTACCCCCCCCCCCTTTTTTTTGTAAAAATCAATGGATACTTTATTTTGCCAAAAAAAAAAAACTTATTTTTTCAAGATTTCAAACTTTTGCTTGCAATTACTGCCTGCCTAGAATTTGGTAGATCTTACTTTCAGTTATATTAAGTATTTCCTTTATTCTCTAAAAAAAAGATGCAAAATTGAATTTTTAAAATTGCCAGTTATTAAGCTTTTGTTCAATTTCTGCAGGCAGTTGTTATAACATGGAACAATTAGGCACACTGGCTCCTGCTTGAAGAAACACTTCGCAAGAGAACCAAGCAAATGATGGATCAAAGTCCTTTGTCTGTTGGTTCTCCTGAAACAATGTTTCTTTGAACAGAGCCATTCCATCATTAAGCTTAGCTGCATTGTGTTATAGAAAAACTGAAACTATTCAACTGACAGATTTTTTCTTACATATGACTTGTTTCTATGGGAATGTATTTACAAATTCCGTGTGGGTAGTATTCACAAAAGTACACGGAACTTTGGTACAGAAAATAATGTGCACAGTTGTTATTAATGAAAAGCAGGTAATTTTATAAAGACAAATTACATAAAGAATTTACAAGTGTGTGCTTTGGTGAGAAAAATGAATGGAATGGAATGAAATGTAACAATTCTTTGCAACATGCCACTCTGGAAAACTTTAAAAACCATCTGGAGAACCTACTTTTGAGTGGGAACCCTGTCTTCAGATTTTTAAATATCAAAAATGTCTGTGAATGGGCTATAAAATATAACTACAGATCAATCATATCATTCTTAATCACATGTTGAATCACATGACTGCACATTGTACAATCCATTAGGAGAATCGATAGCATTCAGGATGAGGTGCGTGATGGTGTGGTCTTATACATTAGAACTCTGGTCCCTCTGAAATAGCATTTTCCAGGCTTGTGGGATGATATGTGGTATAGAGTCATTACAACATACATGTTTTTGAGCAAAGATACACAAACTTTCTGTAAATAAGAGTGATGGCATGTTGGAAGGTGTGATGGGAATTTTAGCTTTACTCCTTACAGGATAATATGTCCCACATGCAGTCATGTGATTCGACACGTGATTAAGAATGATATGATTGATCTATAGTGACATTTTATAGCCCATGCACAGACATTTTCGATATTTAAAAATCTGAAGATGAGCCCAAAGTGGAGCTCGAAAGATCTAATGTTGTTTTTAACGTATATCTATTTAAGTTTTTTAGTGAAGTTGTTTTTTAACTCGTAAGTATTTTGCTTCTATCGAGTTTTTATCATGTGTAAAATGTTATAACCATTCGATATTGATATTTAACAGCATGAAAGGAACTTTTTCAGTTAGAAGAATTCTTCATATCATCATATCATGCATAAGTTACGTTAAAAATTATAAGTGGTGGGACGTTTCGGTAGTGACTTCAACCTTCATCAGCCATGGAATGAAACACGTGGAATGAACCATGTGGTATAAGCATGAGTTGTTGCCAGATTTCAAAATAGCTTTCCAAATGATAGGGATGTGAAAAGGTGCGTCAATATTGCAGGCGTTAGGGGCAAGGTAGATTTCAATGCTTTTGCGATACCTGAGGCCTTTCCAATTGCTGAACAGAGCAATATATTTAACATTTTGCCAATTGGGAATTGCGGACATATTGCTGATAGCTAAAATTGAAAGGGAGGTGGAAGGGTTGCCTTTCTTAACATCAGTAATATGTTCCATCAATCGCAGGTTGATGCTGCAGTAAATACTACCAATGTAGTGGGTAATGCCCATGGAAGTGTTGACAGGGATAGAGTAGACTCATATGGAAGTAGACATTCGTCATACATAACACGATATGCAACTTGCTCATTAACCACCTTTGACGAAATGATGAAGATCACTTCTACATTTAATCAAATTAAAAACGGTATTTACAAGTTAAAACATATGATAGATTAAAACACTAGATCTTTCGATCACACTAGTGATCTTCATCAGGTATCTCACCTAATGACATCAAGGTACGTCGACACGCAATATATAGGGATTTTTGATGACCCAAACAATGGGTAAAGCGCATGCTCACGAAAGTTGTTATGAACACAGAGAGAGAGAGAGACATAGAGAGACAGGTAACAGTACTGCAAACGAAGAAAGTAAAAATGATGCTACACAAGTATTAATAATTCAGCTGTAATGATTATTTCCGCAATGTTCAAGTAGAGCAGTCCATGTTCGTGGGAGGAAAGAAGGTACATCGTCATTACAGCAAATACCTCTATAATGGTGAATATATAAGCTTTCTGCAAAGAGGGTCATGCTTTTCGTGCTGTGTGTAATGAGGATTTTGCATTCATCCCATAATGGTCTATGTGTGCCGCTAGCTACCAATCGGGCTAGGGCAGTCGAATGTGAGCCTGTTCTGACATCGCGTGAGTGTTCTAGCAAAGGGTTTTTAAATTACGTAGGGTGGAGCCTATGTACACTTGATCTATTTCACTGGGGTTTAACGCTCTCAGGGGAATAAGGTAGACGCCGTACCTGTGTTTGGTTTCAACGGGATCCCTGTCACGTTTAATTAGAGTGTACAAACTGCGTGTTTGTAAACCAAAGTTTATATTAAACTTGGCACATGCATGTTTTAGAACGCTGGTGCAGCCTGGAAAATAGCTCATGGAGCCTACGTACCTGGCAAGGGTGCGGGTTTTTTCTAATGCGGTAAACGCAAGTCGTCGATGCGTGCGGAGAATGGTGTGTACCAGGTCTTTCGGGTACCCGAACTCACTAGCAATGACAAAAATTCGTTGAAGTTCAATGCGCCGAAGGCGTACAGATGACGAATGTGTAAATGCCCGTCGTACCAGGTAGCGCAGGGAAGCCAGCTTAACATATAAAGGCTGCGCTGAGTTGTATAGGGCTATAATAGGGTGGGATGTGGGTTTACGGTACACTGAGTATTTTAAAGTGAAATTTTGGGGGTCCCGCTCTATGAGCAAGTCTAAGAACGGGAGTTTTAAGTTATTTTCCAATTCCAAAGTAAGGTTTATGGAGCGATATTTGGAGTTTAACAAACTGAGAAAATGCAGCAGGTCGGAATGCGGATGTGGCCAAAAGACAAGAACGTCATCCACATAGCGTGTGTAGAGGAGGGGTTTGAGAGTACATACGCCAAGTACCTCATTCTCCAGGGTTTGCATGACAGCCTCGGCGAGAATCGCTGAGAGGGGTGAGCCCATAGTGGCGCCTTCTTTCTGCTGGAAAATAACATCGTTGAATTTAAAATAAGACCTGGATGCAACGAGCTTTAAAGCTGAAAGGACAGCCTCTATTTCCAAAGGTGGGAGAGGTGGATTATGAGTATATAATTTTTGACAAATTAGAGTAGACACCTTGTAAATCAAGGGATTTATTGGAATCTGTTTTAAAGGATGAGATTAAGAATGCGTGATAGATGATATTAAGAATTCTAATTTTTTTTGCGTTAGGTGTTTCATTGCCAATCCTTCTGACTATGATTCTATAGGGTTTATATATTTTTTCAAATACAATTTTGAAATTCACTGCTGTAGAATTTGCTGGTTTATGTTTAGTTTTCAAGATGAAATATTTCTTGTACATTTCAGTGTGCCGCATTAGCCTTTGAAGAAGTGAATGAAGTAAATGTTTACACCTGTGTGGGGCACCCATTGAAGTCTGACATAAAATGCATTGTCAACTGGCTGCTTAATGACAACTTTGTGACTGCAAGCAAAAGTATCCTTTATTACAAAATTTATGTCAGCAAGAAGTTTTTGCTAAGGTAACTACAGTAGAACTCTTTTACGAAAAGTCCATATTTAGCCAGATCTCAGATCTAACAAACAAAACAGAAGCTTTTTTTGGTATAATGTTAATTTAAAACTAATTGGATAGTTTTTAAGAAACAAATTTAATAATACATAATATTTAAAGTATTGTTTACCTGATATTGTCAAAGTATTTTGCACGGTGTTGCTCTGTGAGGCACGTGCTCCCGGCCTAATAGGTCTTTTTATTACAGGTTTTTGGTTAGCTATAAAAATATTTTTAGAAATAAAATAATTAGGTTATATATTTTCAGTTCTACATTAATTCATTCTCACAATCAAACGTTTTAAATTTGCATTCATTAAAAGATTTTAGTAGAAAGAGTTATACTTATCGGGTCAGGAGACGTCTCACACGAGGTTCGTCGTCACCACGTTACGGCGAGCGCTTTTGGTACTATCATACTACCATCGTCGGGCCTCTACTTCTACACGAGGGTTCCTCGCGTGTGTGTAGTCCAGGAGTTGCATGTCGGGACTACACACACGCGAGGAACCCTCGTGTAGAAGTAGAGGCCCGACGATGGTAGTATGATAGTACCAAAAGCGCTCGCCGTAACGTGGTGACGACGAACCTCGTGTGAGACGTCTCCTGACCCGATAAGTATAACTCTTTCTACTAAAATCTTTTAATGAATGCAAATTTAAAACGTTTGATTGTGAGAATGAATTAATGTAGAACTGAAAATATATAACCTAATTATTTTATTTCTAAAAATTTTTTTATAGCTAAATAAAAACTTGTAACAGAAAGACCTCTCGGGCCAAGAGCACGTGCCTCACAAAGCAACAACTTGCAAAATACTTTGACAATATCAGGTAAACAATACTTTAGATATTATGTATTTTTAATCAAAAGCACGTTTATAGCATAAGACAACCCTTAAGGTTGCCTCATGAATTGAATATTTTGTAACAAATTTAATGAAATTGCTGGACTCAATGAGGGGGAGAAACGCTAAAATGATCACTTTTGACAAGTGAAGCACCAAAATTCCATATTTAACGATGCAAAGAAAACCTGAAAATCTGCTATGCACTGTTCTGGATTGGAGAAATAGAAATGGGGACATACAAGATGAAATCACAACAGCAGAAGAAAATCTTGGTGTGCTAGTGGAAGAATGTTGATACAAAAGCAATGGGGATAGAGTACATCAAATGCTCGACAAGTGAGCTGTGGAAGATACCCTCTGTGCCAGACACTCCAAGGAGCTATGCTTTGGAAGTTTTTTTTAAACGTTTCTACACAATGTCTGCTTCAGGATTCGATGGTACTATGTATTCATGTAAATGCTTGTTTTATTTTTATTTGTTCTACTGTAGTTAACTACCATATATCTTCGTGTATAAGCCGAGAATTTTTAGACTTTTCTTCACCACAGAAGTAGTGGTGTCGACTTAATTATTCAATAATTTTAAGCCGACACCCCATAAATAATAATTTTGGCAATTTTTTCGGTCATATTGGCGGCCATATTCAATCCCATCTGGATTTATATATCGGGATGACTGTGGACCGTGGCCCACCAAAACTCACTTAATAAAAATGCATAGCAATAAAACATGTTTACTTTATGCTTAAAGTTACATCAAATGCGAATTAAATATGTTTAAATTATTTTAAAAATAATGTACATAATAGTCCGTATAGACAACAACACAGAATAAATGACTGAAAAAGAACTTTACCTTTATTTTTAATTCACCCATCCTCATTCGTTCTCGAGGTCTGTGTCTGAGTCCAAATTCACCGAACAGTTCTCGGTATTCAGTCTCCGTCATGGGAAGATCTGGGTGGATGTCATTGTGCTCCACCTCACTGTTGTCGTCGTCATCCTCCTCGTGCACAATATGGTCCTCACTTCCTTCCACAGCGTTGCTGATGCCGCACTTTTTAAAAGATTGGACTATAGTTTCCGAAGGAATGTCTGACCACGCTTCCTTCACCCATTCTGCGATTGTGACAATGTCCACCTTTTTCAAATTGCCACCCTTCGTCACCGCCTTATCCTCAGACGCCATCCACTCTACCCATTTGGCCCGAAGCCTGTCCTTAAACAGCTTGTTCAATGAGACATCAAGCGGCTGCCTTAGGTAGGCGAGGCCTCCGGGAATCACAGCCACAAAAGATTTCATTTCATGACACCTTTTCTTTTTACTTTATTGGTGAGATGGGCCTGAAATGAGTCACACATGAACATCGACAGCTTCTTGAAAACGCCACCCTTCCTCTTGCTTCACACCTTTTCCAACCATTACAAGGTGCCACTTTCATCCATCCAACCTCTGACGTAAGCACACATCAACACGCCACTTGGGAACTTTGTCCCCTTAGCACAGTCTTTCGTTTAAAAATAATCATAGTGGGTAAATGTGACCCGTCTGCCATACAACACAAAATCACTGAATCTTGTCTTTTCATGTCCAGTTGTTTTAACAAAAACTGTCTTTGCACCTTTAAGACCCACAGTTCAATTCGAAGGCAAATCGAAGAAGACAGGAGTTTTGTCCATATTGCCAATTTGGCACAATTCGAAATTGTATTGCTTCCAGAGATGGATAGTAAATTTTTGAAACGATTGAACTTTCATTTCCAACCCTCTCGGCAGTTTTTAGAAGAGCTTAGTACGGGCTTGTAGACTCAAGTTATATCTGTTCATGAATCGATCGCACCATTCCATGGAAGCAACAAAGTCCACTGGTTTTAGTGGCAGGAATTTCAGGGTCTTTCGACATATTCAGTGCCCTGATTCGGATATTTGTGCATGTTATAATAAACCCGCTCTGCAGTGACTCCCTAATCCACTGTGCCAATTTCTCCTCCAGGCCAGGAAACATTGGAGGACAACCAATTGTACAGCCTTCTTTGTCCTCAACATCATCGTAAGTTCCAACTTATTTTTCCTCCACTCGTACACTTGCTTTTCGTTGACAGAGAAATGACAAGTAGCCATCGAATTGTTCGATTGCTCGGCAAAAGCAACGACTTGCAGCTTAAAACTAGCCGCACATGCAGTCCTTTTTGTCCAGGCATCTTTCATCGTAAGCAAAATTAAAATTGCGAGAGAAACTGAAGAGCAGTAAATTTTCTAACTACCATATAAAAGCAGAGCAATTTGATGAAGAAAACAAAACAAAACACTCCTAGCTTCAGACAGGTTACCACAATTGAATTTAAACTATCATTTCATTGGCTCTATTTCCTTAGCAAATCAAAAGCATTACCGTGTGGCTAAGCTTCCACTTTTCTTAGACTGATTGGTGGGAAGGAACAACAAGCAGATCATATTTCATGGATGCGGGGAGGGGGTGTCATTCAGTTCCTGACAGTTTGCCCCGTTAAGTGGTGCCCCGCCGTTGCCCTCTCTCACTCTTCGTGGAGGGGAGGCCAGAAGTGAAACTGTAATCTTTTGATTTCTCATCCCCCCCCTCACCTAAAGAAAGAAGGATTTGGTTCATGTGTGTGTGTGTGTGTTTCTTCTTTGTCAGCATGTTACATTTCATGTGTGTGTAAGAGAGAGAGAGAGAGAGAGAGAGAGAGAGAGAGAGAGAGAGAGAGCCTGTGATAGAGACCCAGCTGGAGTCTTCCCTGTCCCTTGTGTGGGTGCCTGCTTAACATCGGGCAGAGGTCACGTTCTCCTCCGTATATAAACACAACCAAGATTCGCAAATGCTTATAAGTTACAATCAGCTTTTAATCCTCAGTCCAATACCTAATAAGATGGATTACAGTAAGTTTGTTTTTGCTTCTGTAGTGTTTAGCTGCAACTTAAATCCCCACACATGTAATATCCTGAGATAAATAATGTGAGAAATTTTGTAATTTACACGGTTTCGCTTTTCGTCAAATTTATGCATTGAAAATCGTACTCTCGGCTTATACATGAAGATATATGGTAGTTAAATCTTTCAACCTGATTGTTATGAATATGTAATTTAAACTTACATGCATATTTTTACATTGTAGTATTTTTCAGCCCAGAATAGATTTTGTGAGAATTTCTGTCAGTCACAAGCTTCTCGTTATAAGTGGGTTCTGTTGTATGTGTCTCAGATGTGGTTCTGAATTTTTTTTTGTCAGCATGTTACATTTCATTTTCACAAATGCATTTAAGTCTGTTATTTTACAACCTTGTTTTCATGATGTTTAAAAATCTACAAAGCAATTTTTAAAACTTAAGTCACATTCTAAAAATCAGTGTGAAATCACATAAAAATTCAAAGCTTATTTTGTGGGATATATGTTCCTTGGGTCAAATATTAAGTCATAAACCTATTCACATGTGAATACTGTTTTATAATGTTTTGTCAGCAGTAGATTTCTAGACAACAATAATGAGAGAAAAAAATGTATATATCGTAATCATCATCTTGCGCTTAGTGCTAGCATGCACCTCAGAGCTATTACTGGCATAGATTCAAAAAGTTGCAACAAACACTCAACATCTCTTCATTTCAAGGTTTTGGTCTCTAGCACATTGCTGTCTTGATCATTAATACGTGATTTTTACCTTCAACCTGCTTTCTGTCAGAAATAATCTGTAGTCTGATATCACAAACTGTAGCGCTATGTAAGTGGTCACTACACATACAGGTGGTCACTACACATACAGGTGTAAGATGTGTGTTCAAGCATGTATTTGTCACAAACCACTTGAAAAGAAGAAGGGAGAGGGAGAAAGAAATCCTTGTTTGCATTGAACTTTCTCATTCTCATTTTGCCCTAAGATTTTCAGCTTCTACTTTACTTCTTCCTGAGTCACCAATGGCTAATTTCTCAGTTTCAGACCTCCTCTTGGTCTGCAGTTTGGATAGTACCACAAAATTCAACACCTGTCAAGGCAGTCATTTGTCTCTTGTTTGCTACACATGTACAAACCATCGCTAAGGTGCGTCGCATAAATATAGAGACAGTCTACTTTGCACCGTGAATGCAATGAGAATATAGGTAGGAAACCGAAGTGGTACCTAATTAGACATAACCCTACAGTACAACAAACGTTTCGATCCGTCGAGATGACCGGATTGTGTGAAAAGAACACCACAAAGTGAAATAATGTAATTTTAGGTGTCTCATAAATATAAAGACAACTATGTAAATTAGCCACATGCAAATGAGATGTACAAATTAGCATGTTGTACGCACGTGCATGGGCCGTAATTCGGTCCAGCCTACAAAAGACAGCGGACCTGCCATCAGACATTCATTTGCCGAAATGCCACGCAACTGTCAACTTTCTGGTGAGGAGGTGCAGAAGATTTGGAGACTGAGAGCAAATGGATTGCCTGTAGCACAAATTTGTAAAGCCATGGGGAGGAGGAGTAGGGCAGTCATTTATAAGACTTTATCGAAATGCGGTGCATTAACTGCTAGAAAACGGTCTGTCAGGCTTCGAATAACAACCAAACAAGATGATCGTGCCATCATGCATTTAGTTTAATCCCAAAGATTATCACTACATCAAGTTTCTCGGACTGTTGGTGTCACCGTCTCAAAGGACACAGTTCATCGACGAATCAAGGAAAATCGCAACATTGTGCCCTGTAAAATGCGCCGTCTGCCACACCTCACACAACACCACAAGGAAGCTAGATTGTTATGGTCAAGCAGCTACATGCACTGGATGGACGAGTGGATCACAACTATTTTCTCCAATGAGAAAAAGTTCAACCTGAACGGCCCTGACGGTTGGAACTGCTACTGGCATGATTCGCGACGCGAGCCACGCACCTTCTTCAGCAGACTAAAAGGAGGGGGATCTGTGATGGTCTGGAGAGCTTTTGCGTTCAATGGAACAACGGATATCGCTTTCCTGCAAGGCAGGCAAAACTCCGAAATGTATCAGGACATACTCAGCAGCCACCTTCTACCGTTTGCCGAAACTCTAGCGGGTGTTGATTATCTGTTCCAGCAAGACAAAGCCTCTATCCATCGGTCTGCATCAACGAAAAGCTAGTTTAACACTCATCATGTGACCATAATGGATTGGCCAGCACTCAGTCCAGATCTGAACCCTATCGAGAACCTCTTGGGTATCCTCGCTCGTGATGTGTATGCGAATGGACGGCAGTTCTCAAGTGTGGTGGCATTGAAAGAGCAGATTGAACGAAGCTGAGTACGCACTCTGTCCAGAACACTTACATCACTTGGTGGACAGCATGCCCAATCAGGTTTTCAGTGTTATTCGGAACAATGGCTCCACTATTCGTACCGGAGGTGCTCATAACTAGCAAGTCTGTTTTTTCTTGTACTTGGCGTTGGAATTGTTATGTTTCTGTCAAACTATTATGCAGTTGCGTATCCTATGCTATTTTTGCTGTAAATATGGGGTGTACATTTCAGCTCGTTTTTTTTCTTTTTTATTCGAGAATTTGCTGTGTCTCTATATTTATGCGACACACTATATGTGTTCTCAATAACATATCAGTATATTCTGATTGAATACTTCTGCTAAAGAAGACATCAGAACTGAGCTTGGTACTTTAACCAAGTACCTATTCTAGTATCAGTGATTGAATCATTGAGGGAGATGGGGGAAATACATGTAACTGTCAGAAATACAGCAATAGAAATGAAATTCATGCATATGTTATGTGAAAAAAAAAGGCAATATGGGGGCTTTCGAACTACAGGATAATAGTTTGGGTATGGATTAAAAAACAATAGTGTGGAATGTAACACATGTAATTATACAATATGTGGCACAGTTTAGCATTATGGATGGGCCTCCACATGATCCCCATTGCACACACAACACAGTTCACACTGTGCACTTAAATCTTCTGGGTGTTTTCCAGTGTTTCTGGTGTGATTTCTGTGAATGCTGTGGAAATTTTCTGCCACAAGTTCTCAGGGTTCTGATGTCACTGTGCATACACAATGTTCTTGACAAGCCCCCACACAAAGAAATTGGTGGCACCAGATCAAGAGAATTAACATGCCAAACAATGGACCCACTGCAACCAGTTGCCATTGAACGTGTTATTCCATAATTCCCATACTGCTATCACCCAGTGTTGTGGATCCCAATCTTGCTGTAAAAAGACAGCCTGGTCTAGGCGAGGTACAAGGAAGACCTGCAAAATATCGAAATGGATTCAGTCCCGAGTGCACTATGACCTCAGCAGAAAAAAAGAACCTCAGACGTTTTCACGTGTCACACCGCACCAGGGCATGTCCTTTCCAGTTTTTTAAAATGTTCAGTACCTGAAATGATTGTCTTACACATGTTCCCTTTGCCACTAATGTGAAAGGTTGCTTTGTCTGTGAATACTCAGTAACAAATAAAGGTAACTTGATCACGCTAGTTACGTTACATGAAAAAAACTTTTACAAGAAAGTTCGTAAGTTGGGAGCTTTCGACCTTATCTTAGGTCTTCATCACGCCAATGGAGGACTAAGATTGTTGCCAGATTCTACATTTGAATTTTTCTGTTTTTGTTGCCAGAACTTAGAATTGATCTCCAGATCATCGGAATGTAGAGAGAAGATTCGGTAGAACTCAATGACTTGCAATTCCAAATCTCCTCTCTACATTCCGATGATCTGGAGATCAATTCTAAATTCTGGCAACAAAAATAGAAAAAATTTCAAATGTAGAATCTGGCAACAATCTTAGTCCTCCATTGACGTGATGAAAGACCTAAGATAAGGTCGAAAGCTCCCAACTTACGAACTTTCTTGTAAAAGTTTTTTTCATGTAATGTAACTAGCGTAATCAAGTTACCTTTATTTGTTATTATTGTTACGTGTTTTGCCCATCATTGTCATAATATTCATTAATTAAAATAATTGCTGTCCTTCATCTGGTCACCCATGGTGCATTCAAACTGGAAACACACTTTGTGTTCCTGTCTCTATAGTGCTTGTACATGATGTATGCAATAAAGATACATCTGCAAGTATCACCAGACAATGCACAGGCACAGTATTTCCAGAGGCAACAGCTGCAGGCTTTTGCAAGGACAGTGTAACATTGGGGTGGAAACAAGATATTTGCCAGCCTGCTGCTTCATAATGGACCCTTTTCCATCAAATGTGCGATACCTCTATAGTGTATTATATACTGTTACAGTGACGCTCCTGCAGCTATAACATCCAAACTTTGCATACCAAAAAGACACATTTAGCTCACTGTTGGGACGTCAGTGCTAAAGCCATGACCCTATGCTATGTGCTGCGCCAAACTCTCTGGTGACATCAGTCAGAGTTTGGCCATAATTTGGCCTCAGATGAAATCATCGACATGATGTCTGCAAAACATCCTTTTATTACTGTTTCCTCAGATATGCAGTTTTTCGCACTGTCACTGAAACATGTAAGAAACAGAATGAACTCGTACGAGACACTACTTGAGCCCCTGCAGCGTTGACAACTTTTGTGTGCTCTCAGCAGATTTGCATGTGAGCTGCACACCATGGAATGTCTTCATATGTCACACAACATTTGTGTGACATATGTGATCAAGCACTTTTACTCCATGGCATTCTGTAATTGTAAGATTTCTTCATTAAGTTTTAGAAATCAGTGTAGTACACTGGTGTGCAAAAATTAAGGACGAAAAAGAGAAATTAGCATAACAGCAGAACGAGCAGGCAGAATGGACCAAAAGACCACTCAGGAGATAGACTAGGGTCCGGTACGGTAGGGCATGAGCATATACGCAGTATGACGTGTGTGTGTGTGGGAGGGGGATCGGAAGAGTATAAAGCACCTGGGCAGTGTACGTTCAGCAATTCGGTGAAAGCTATTGCACGGACTACATCGGTTTGAACGACGTCGAGTTGCTGCCACCGTGTGATATGGCCCACAGGCAGTCCAGTAGACGACATCTGGATGACTTTACCTGAGGTCGCGTCATTGGGAAGTTGGAAGAAGGTTGAAGTGTGACTAGTGTGGCCAAGGAGTTTGGGATCGCTCACAGCATCGTTTCACGAGCTTGGAGAGCATTTCAAACGATGGGAACAGCTGTCCTAGAGTTTAGCAGTGGTCGTCCACGAGCAATCACAGCGGCGGACGACCGGTATATTGTCATACAGGCGAAAAGAGACAGACGGCAGACAGCGGGAGAGATCGCAAGGCACATGCAACAGACAACTGGACGTCCGTTATCGCATTTTATCGTGGCCAGGTGGCTGCACAAAGGTGGTCTATTTGCACGACGACCAGTACGGTGTGTGTCATTAACGTCTGCTCATCGGAGACGGCGGTTTCTGTGGTGCCAGGAACACAAGAACTGGACACATCAGCAATGGAGTCGAGTTCTCTTTACGGATGAAAGCCGATTTAGGCTGATGAGCGATTCTGGACATATACACATCTGGAGAGAGCAGGGGACACGCAATCACACCTGCAACATCATCGAAAGGGACCGGCTTGGAGGTGGCAGAGTTCTCGTTTGGGGCGGTATCATGCTTGGCAGCCGTACTGACCTCCACATCTTCCAAGGAGGTTCAGTCACTGGTGTCCGCTATTGTACCGAGGTTCTCCTTCCTCACGTGCGTCTGTTTAGAGGTGCTGTGGGTCCTGAGTGCCTCTTCATGGATGAAAACGCTACACATCATCGTACAGTGGCTGTCCCAAAGCTGTTGGAGAGTGAAGATATTCAATGCATGGGTTGGGCCGCAAGGTCACCGGACCTAAATCCAATCAAACACGTGTGGAATCTTCTCGGGAGACGCTTAGCAGCATGTCACCAGCCGCCAGCAATAATTCCGCAGCTGCGATTGGCGCTACAAGAGGAATGGGCCGCAATGCCCTAATAGCTCCTTGGCAACCTTGTTCTCAGCATGGACAGACGTTGTAAATCCTGCAACGCATTCAGGGGTGATCATATCCCCTACTAAAGACTGGATTTTTCTTGGCAGCCGCCTGTCACATGGACGTTTCTGTCTTCTGTCCAGTTGTGCTCGAAGCTACCTTTTCAATAAAGTGCGTTTGTATCCTTTGGATTCCTTGTTTGCTTACTTGTCCCATATTCTTACATCTTGAGGATCTTATGGTATGATTTGAGTCGATGTGAAGCACTTCTGCATGATGTTACATTCGAAAAACGGTCTCGTCCTTAATTTTTGCACACCAGTATATATTTGCTTTAAAAGAAATAACGAAAATGGGCATTCGCGTTACTCTAATTATTAGCAAAACAGAATTACATTTACTTGTTTACAATGCTTTCTCTAATAGGCTACTGAAATGCAGTTGTGTGTTTATAAGGTTACATCATTGATAAGTAAATATAGAGTGTTCAACAAAGCTTTTCATTAGTTTGCATTAGGGTATGGATTGTTGTAGATAATCTTGACATTTATTTTTTAGATATTTCTGAGATCAACTTGGTATCGAACTTGTAAAACCTCATGTTTTGTAACATTGGAAATTTCTGGTATATTTGATACTATAAATTTCATATGTGTGAAAGCATGTTTAAAGTTGGTATCCTTGGTGCTAGAACTTTTTATGTTTTTATGTTGTGTTTATTTAAAAAAAATTAATTTAAGATATTTTTCACTTAATTTTATATAAAGATATTAGGAATATGCAGGCTTCAAAAAGTTTAGCTCTTCAGGATATAATTACCCAAGTTCACCTGTATGTTCATCGAAGTAAGTATTCAGGGCATTTGATTGTCCAATTACATTTTTACTTTGTGCTTTCCTGTGAGTCAAGGCTTTATGTATATATATAGAATGGCTGTTCTATAAGAACTCAGAGTAAAATCACACAAAATGAAGAAATATAGGTACAGCAAAATATATGTTATTCTTTCTCAAAGTATCTTCCCTCAGATGATATGCAAAGGTCCCATCATTCAGTCTGCAAAGGCATTTTGTGGAAGCTGTTTTAGTGACCCCTCTACAGCTTGAATAACATCAGCATCTGTGTTGAATGTTGCGCCACGGAACTTCTCCTTTATTGTTGGAAACAACCAGAAATCGCACGGGGAGAGGTCAGGATTGTAGGCAGGCTGTGGCATGATTTCAATACTACATTTCGTAAGAAGCTGTTGAACAGAAATAGCCACATGTGGGTGGGCGTTATCATGGTGTAGGGTCCACTTGCCCATAAGTTCCGGTCGCTTAATCGATATGTGTCGTCGCAGATGCTTCAAGACTGAAATGTAATACTCAGCATTGATAGTAATTTGTGGAGGAGCAGCATGCTGGTAGACTACACCTTTATGATCAAAGAAAATTATCATCACCACCTTTCCGGCTGATTTGGTTTGGCGGACATTTTCAGAAGAGGCGAGCCTGTGTGCTTCCAGACACTTGTTGCACGCTTCATGAGGGGTTTGAAATAGTGGACCCATGTTTCATCGGTAGTTATTACTGTGTTTAGAAAGTTTGGATCCTTTGCAATCATTTGTTTCCACTCACGACACACCTGAACTCCAGCCAACAGTTGTTCTCTCGTCAGGTGATGAGGTACCCATCTGGAACACGCACAATGCAGCAGTAATTTGTCTCGTAGAATGTGGAATGCCAATGTTTTTGAAATACTGGTTGACACTAATACGTGTTCACACGTCATTGATCGATCATCTTGCACGATTGCCCTAACAGTTTTAACAATACACTCTGAAACAATACTTTTATGTCGACCAGGACTAGGAGAGAGTTCTCCCGACAAACGCCCTTTTTTGAAATTATGGTGCCATCTAAAAATCGTTAACTCACCCAAACGTTTATCTTTGTAAGCTTTTTTCATTAAATCAACTGTTTCTGAAGCCATTTTACCCCAGTAACAGCAAAATTTTATCGCACAACACATTTCACTTTTTAACTCTGAATCACTCTTCTCCATAGCTGTAAGGCGAAATGCAGACGTACCTTAAACAACTGAGCAATAACAAAACTAGAATTATCTGCCTCGGCTATTGCCATAGATGATTCCTTAATTCAGTTAATCATTTGCTTGGTTATTTTCCCCTTTGCACTGTTGCCAACACAAAAAAAATACTCTCTTTTTATGGAACTGCCTTTGTATATATATACTTTCAATGAAATATCTTTTGCTTTAAAAAATAAGGACATCATTGTGGCCAAAAATAGTTTCTGAATAGTAAAACAAATCGATTTACAGATATTACCATCTCGTCCTGGCATACCAATCTGATGTTCGTGTGTATTGTTTGCACAAACCGACTTACCAAAGGGGCTGAGGAATATTAATCAGGGTTCCTACAGTCCCTATAACTCCTTAAAAGTCTTAAAAGGGTATATATATATATATATATATATATATATATATATATATATATATATAAATAAAAAGACAGGAAAAGACCCAGAAGAAGACCACATGGGAGATGGGTGGATGAAATTCGAAAGTATGCAGGGGTGACATGGAGGAGACTGGCACAAGACAGACCGTTGTGGAGGAAACTTGGGGAGACCTTCGTCCAGCAGTGGATTGATAATGGTTGACAATGATGATGATGATGTATATATTTTATCATCAGGGTGCTGAGAGAAGTCTGATTTTTTCCCAGAATGGCCAAAAGTAATTATTTTTCCTAACTGGCTGCATGAAATTTAGAAATTATGATGTCACGCCGAGAACTTCAGTTGCTGGTTGATTTCATTTTCAAGGCGTGGAATATCCTGGAAAAACGGCATTTTTTTTTAATGCTTCTTGAAAAGCCTTGAAGTTTGAAATTAGTGTGTAAAAATATATTTGAATTTCATTTAGAAAATCAGTGTTACCCCCCCCCTTTTTTTTTTAGCACGTCTTTTGTAAACAAAAAATCGTGCTTATTTTACCAGTTTGTCTGTCTGGTCCTCCGTCCTTCTGTGTGGACAGTTAGACACACCATATCTCTGCAACTATTAGTCTGATTTGAAAAATTCTTTTTTTCATAAAATGTGAGAATGATGATCCTTGCATTCCGTTTTTTTTTCATGGTGCACAAATTCGCCGCTAGAGGGTGTAAATGCAGAAGATACCAAATTCAAAATAAACTTTGTTCCATATAGTTGCTTCCTAAAATTTGATTGAAAAAATTCTTTTACCTTTCAATTCCATTTATATCGAAGACTATTTTAGGCACAGTTGCTTTTTCAAATAATGTATAGATTTTTCGCTAGGGGTGTAAAAGTAAATTGAGTTTTCCTCGATATCTTTTCTTCTTAAAATAATGCTAAGTTTCTCCACCGGGGTCGTAAATGTATATCTTATTTTTGTCAATATCTCTGCTTCTAAGAGTCCGATTTGAAAAAATTCCTTCTTTGTTAGATATCGTTTCGGGTGCGAAATGTTTTTCATATATTTTTAAAAATTTCAAGTAATTCATAGACTTTCCGCTAGGAAGCGTAAGAGTAAATTGTGTTTCTCCCTATATCTGTGCTTCTTAGACTCAAATTTGAAAAATTCTTCCTGTATGGGATGCAGCTCCTAATGGGAAATGTTTTGCATGTAATTTCTAATAGTTGGTAAAGAAGGGAACAAGTCCAGGATTTTTCCCTTCTTCAAACTGATACCAAGCACTCCCTAGATCGCACAGTGTACGCGTGCAATAACATCGAAGACTGTGGTTCGCAGTCTTTGATTCTGTCAGTTTATCAGTTCATCGTAGTTTTGTGTGGATCATGGCTACTTCTTCGTCTTCAGAATGTGATACTGAATCTGCTTCAATAAAAAAGAAAAAAGGAGGTTGTCCTGAAACTTACAGTTACGAAGTGCAGAAGAAGCGTTGACTTTGTGGAGAAGAGTATGTAAGTATTAGAACAGGTTTTACAGTACTGACCAAGTCAAACACTAAAGGTGTTTGCTCTTGTGAACTTAAATGTACGGAGCATTTCAGTTCAGCTGAGAAGGAACTTTGTTTAAAAACACTGCATGATGTTCATTCTAAAAACGAACAAGGTACTCTTTTGATTGGGTTGATCGATTATAAGCCTCCATCACGTAGGCGTTCCAAAAGTTATGCATCACTCAAACGTGATAATATTTTTGTTTACCAAGTGATGAAAGGTACTGAACATGTGACTACTGAATAAAAAACAAAGCACTCTTTCGGTTGACAACGCTGCTTAAAACTGGTCAAGCACCCATTGACAACAGAGGGAAGCTTGGACATTGTGGGAATGTAATCCCTGATCATGTTCGTGCTTTTATAGATGAACATATTAAGGAATTCCCTTTGAAAGAATCACACTACAGTACCCAAAACGTGCAAAACTTGAGTGCTGAACTCAACATTAAACCTTTGTAGGAACTTTTTGCCAAAAATACCCTGATCTTGCCACCCAAGTGAAATATGACTTTTACAGGAAGTACTGCAATGAAAATCACAGTTACAGATTTGGACGTCCCCAAATAGACATATGTTCTTGCGAGGAGCTTGGTGTGGAAATAAAATTCCTGCATCTTAATGAAAATGCGAAATGGGCGGGTGTTGTAGAAAAGGTTATCCATGTTCGCCGGGCCAACAAGTTTTATAAAAAACAGCAAGAGGTAAAAACTCTTTTTGCTAATAATTCTGAAATCAGAGCAATTGTCTTCGATTATATGCAGAACCTCCCATTACTTAAAATACCCGTCGAAGACATGTTTTACTCCTGAAAGCTCTGGTTGTACGTATTTTGTATACATGATATTAAAACCGACTCTGCCGATTTATACGTGTATCCGGCAGGAAAAGCTAAACGTGGCCCCAATGAAGTCTGTGCCTAGTTATGGTTGAAAATTCAAAATATGAGTCCTGACATAAAATAACTTCATGTTTTTAGTGACGCCTGCAGAGAGCGAAATCAAAACAATACCTTAGCGCGGTTCTTTTGTATGTTGTTTGCCCCTGGACGATTTCGTAAGATTCATCAGTACTTTCCAGTGCGAGGGCACTCCTTTCTAAAATGTGATCGTAATTTTGGGACTGCTAAATGGAAGATCAGACGAATGGACAGGATTTATGTACCACAACAATATATCGAGTTGATTCAAACAGCCAAAAACAAAGGATTCAAAGTTGTTCACATTGCTGCAGAAACTGTTTTGGATTTTGAGAACTGGTGGCCTAAATTTAATAACCCTCCCCCCAGCAAAATCTCAAGACATTGACATCATTTTCGATTTCAAAGAACAGACACTTTCAATATTCATTGCCAAAAGGTGACTTAATCGCATCTGAGTTCATAGATGGGCTGATAAAGCACACATTTTCGCTAAAGAAGCCACGCACAGGGGAGCCCCAGATCCCAACAGAAAAAGCCTACAATGATAAAAAAATCCAATAAACCTCAAGAAGATCTGGGATGTAGCCATGATTATTACATACATTCCTGTGGGAGAATTAATGGAGCATTGTAAATGCTACATGCTTGTACAGTGAAATTACCGCCAACTAAAGACACGATTGAGTGATTTAAATCTATTATTTATTATCGTTAAAAATCATAAGAACTTGTAAACATTTAAAAACAATAATAGAACACGGCTATGACTGCTGACTTCAACCTTACGCCACAAAGGCAGGAACAACTCTGATGATACATTTTGTCGTTACAGCACGTACATTCAATAGTGCTTGTCACGAGAGCAATGCGTGACGTGATATATACACATCTCAAGTGACTTGATTAAATAAACAAAATAACATATGAAGAATTACGTCATTGCACGAGAGTCAACTCGTGCAGCAGCCACATGTCCAGCTTTTTTACCTTACCCAGTGCAGCTAGATGCCAAACAACTGTCGTGTGGTGGACACCTACTTCTGCCGCTATCTCACGACACGTTTTTCGGGAGTCCGCTTCAACCACACGTAACAGAACATCGTCAGAAACAGCAACAAGTCGGTGACCATGTGCTTTGTTTTGTAGGTCCCGTCCATATCTCCGCTTTGAAACTTCACAAACCATCGCTGAATGGTTCGTTTGTTGGCTCTATTCTCCCCCAAATCCTTTAATGTTTTGAGTGGCAATTCCTGCTTGCCCAGTTTAAATTCATACAGGAAGGTGACTCTCAAATCCAACTTCTGCACGCTTCTTTGTAAGCCACATTATGTCCAAACAAATCACGCCTAAACCTTGTTCTTCACACGTGCTTTTGCTATTTATAGTAACTCTGTGACGTAATGCCCGTGACATCTGTTGGTGGTTCCATTCCATTGTGACGGGGACCTGTCTCCACTGCTTGTTCACACTGGACATTTCATTCTTCCCAACCCAATACTTCAGAGGACACAAACATCGAACTGCACACTGAACCTTGACTCATCCATAAAACGAGTGCAGTGCGACTATTCATGGTCTCAACCACAAGAGTTTTTAGCTCACCTTTTGCTGACTCTCCAGCAATGAGGGACACACACAGTTGGTCGCTGAGCATACAGTCTTCTTTGGTGAAGAAAATAATGCATTGTTTATGTACACTGAAGAGCAATTGAATTAGAGACAGCTGGCGTTATGCAAATGTGGCTCTGTTGGCGGCCCTGTAAACGGAAACAACATGACGTATGTAGCGATCCGACAACATAAGAAGTGATGCGACGAGAATCAGTAAGAGTCGGATGCATTATGGGTAAGACGAAGGATCTAAGCGCATTTGATCGTGGGCAAATTGTCGGCGCACGGCGAACGGGTCACTCCATCTCGGAAGTCGTGGAGGCACTGGTATTTTCACGAGCCACTGTGTCACGGGTGCACCGTGAGTACATCGAATCCGGTAAAACCATCCCTGCAAGGGCCAACTGCCGTAGACAACGGCGTGTGGATGAGCGGGGTCGTCGTCGGCTAGCTCGCATTGTAACAGCGGATAGACGGGCCACAGTGCAAGAAATCACTCGGCAATTTAACGCTGGTGCACAAAAACGTGTAAGCAGCCACTCCATCCAGAACCATCTCCTCGCCATGGGGTACAGAAGCCATCATCCCACGAGTGTACCGCTGCTGACTGCACATCACAGGGTGCAAAGATTAGCATGGGCGCAAGAACGTTGCCACTGGACCCTAGACGTGTGGAAAAATGTTGCCTGGACTGATGAGTCGAGATTCACGTTGGTGCATGCGGATGGCGGGATACGAGTACGGCGCAAACCACATGAAACGGTGGATCCTTCTTGCCAGCAGGGTACTCTTGAAGCTGGTGGGGGTGGCATTCTCATCTGGGGACTGTTTACGTGGACTGAAATGGGACCCCTGGTATGTGTGACATCGTCCCTCACAGGTCAACGTTACCGGGATATCATGTATGACCATTTGCTCCCGTTTGTGCGTTTTCAACATCCCACTGGGGACCTCATCCTGCAACAAGACAATGCACCGTGCCATCGCTCCCAAATTGTATCCGAATGGTTGGATGAACACTCCACCGATGTGACCTCGCTTCCTTGGCCAGCTAGGTCACCTGACCTCAATCCCTTCGAGCACATCTGGGATGCCATCGAGACAGAGGACCCCCTCCATCAAATCTTCATGAACTGTGGGAGCTTGTTTAGGGGTCGTGGATCCGTATGGCTTCCCAACGCTTCTGGTGTCTTGTTGAGTCCATGCCGAGACGAATCGCCTCCGTCATCAGGGTGAAAGGTGGTGCTACACGTTACTAGACAGGTATCTCTAATTCAATTGCTCTTCAGTGTAGATCTGCCATTGTTTGTATAGATTGCCCTGTGGCCTCAGTAAACAAGGATTGCAATTCTGTTGTTTCTTCTGCAGTCAGTAAATTCAAATACCAGTTGTCTCTTGATGTCAGTTGACCCTGCCCTTGTCTTTTTTGTACTGTTCCTGTATTCTGGGAAGGCCTCCATAATCTACAGATGATGCTTGGAAACACTGGAACCACTTTTGTCGCAATCTCTTGTGGCAAGTCAGCTTCCAGCCTCCTTTCTCCAAGCCTGTAAATCACTCACTGAAACACTTACAAGTGCAACTTCCTGCTTAATAAGAATGACTCAGCAAGCATGATACTTATAATAGCTAGTTTGCCTTGTGCTTTGGTAAAGTGCACAAATGCATCAGTGCTGCTGAATCACACACCCTGATTGCCTTTTTAACATGTGCACCAAACTGTTGATGAAAGGTCAGAGGTTGACCTTTCATCAACAGTTTGGGTTGACCTTTCATGTCACGAGTTTTTCCATCATTTCATGCTGACATCGCACTATTCCCTAATTGTTTTGAGCAAGGGTAGTACAGCACTGGTCTGGTTCACTTCGTCGACTCTCAGTTCGTCGACACTATACAGTAAATGCAAACAATTGATTCCTAAAAAACCGAAAACGAGTTCAGAATCACCAAATTTAGTGTACTATCTCATGGTACTGTAACTTAAATCGTAGTCTGTTTTTGGAAGAGGTTGGGCCCGGGGTGAAGGGGGGCCCCATACAAAATTTTCTTAAAATCTACAGTATTCAATTTCGAACCACCAAATTTTTTATACTATCTCATTGTACTCTAACTTAGACCGTACATAGTTTTTGGAAGAGGTCGGGGCCTGGGGTCAAGTAGCCCCATAAAACATTTTCGTGAAATCCACAGTTTTTAATTTAGAACTACCAAATTTGGTATACTATCTCATTATACCCTTACACCAACATAGACCATAGATGGAAAGGGCAGGGGCCCAGGATCAAGGGGGCCCCATACAAAATTTTCTTAAAATCTACAGTTTTCAATTTAAAACAACCAAATGAGGTATACTATCTCATGGTACTCTAACTTAGACAGTACATGGTTTTGGAAAGGGTCGGGGCCCAGGTTAAAGGGAGCCCCACACAAAATTTTCTCAAAAATTTCCATTTTTTACTTAAGAACTGCAACACAATTCTGCACTCCAATACCCTATCTGTGAGCTAAATTAGAGTACCATGAGATAGTGTACCAAATTTGGTGGTTCTGAATTGAAAACTGTAGATTTTACAAAAATGTTGTATGGGGGCCCCTTCACCCCAGGCCCCGACTCCTTCCGTCTATGGTCTAAGTTGGTGTAAGAGTATAATGAGATAGTTTAAAAAATTTGGCGGTTCTAAATTGACTGTAGATTTTACAAAAATGTTGTATGGGGCCCCCTTGACCCCGGGCCCCGACCCCTTCCAAAAACCATGTAAGGTCTAAGTTAGAGTACCATGAGATAGTATACCAAATTTGGCAGTTCTAAATTGAAAACTAGATTTTATGAAAATGTTGTATGGGGCCCCGTTCACCCCGGGCCCCGACTCCTTTGGTTTGTTGTCTTAAGTTGGTGTAAGAGTACAATGAAATAGTATACCAAATTTGGTGGTTCTAAATTGAAAACTGTAGATTTTATGAAAATATTGTATGGGGCCCCCTTCACCCTGGGCCCCGACTCCTTCCATCTGTGGTCTAAGTTGGTGTAAGAATACAATGAAATAGTATACCAAATTTGGTGGTTCTAAATTGAAAACTGTAGATTTTATGAAAATGTTGCATGGGGCCCCCTTGAACCCGGGCCCCGACCCCTTCCAAATACCATGTTTACGGTCTATGTTAGAGTGCCATGAGATAGTATACCAAATTTGGTGATTCTAAATTGAGAACTGTAGATTTTATGGAAATTTTGAGGAATCGATTGTTTGCATATATAGTGTCGACGAAATGAACGAGACTGTATAGCACAGCAATTTTTTTTTTTTTTTCCTTTTCTTTAGGAGGCCTCTCTTTTGGAATTCTGACTTGCAACTAGCCATGGTAACCCAGACAGCACTAAAAACAATAAGCTAAAGTGTCTACCATGGTTATCTGATGAGGTTATGGCTGTGACAGACAAACAAGTGCAAACATTCACTTTTTTATGATAGATGATGAAAGCTGCCTCAGTGGTGCAGTGGTCTAAGTGCTGGCTTCTGACCATTCGTCTGACATTGGTCTTAGTTCGAATCCCAGTGGTGAAGCGTAGATGTTGTGTATGTCTTCCAGCACTGGTTCTTCCCTTTCCTGCAGTCAGTGGCCCTAAATTGGAATGGGTGGCTGCTCATAGCCCATCTGAGTTCCTCATGGTTGTTATTAAACCCTCAAATAATAATAAAAGAAAAAGACGATGGAATGATCTATCAAATGAAATAGTTAATAAATACATTTTGGTGTTTTTAATGAAAATGCATCTCCTAATGTTAGTTATTACAATTATTTTAGTTAACACATAGTGTTGACATTTGTGCTGTATTTGCATTTTGTATAACTGTAAAAAATTCTTACAGTTGATCTTCCTGCTAATGTGAAGATACATTTGCTGGTGAAAATGTCAGATATTGAGTAAGTCTTCACTATTTTCTCGTACATTGCTTGAATTTTGTTGTGTTCCCTGTGTGTTTTATTTTTTAATACAGAAATTATTGATCTTTTGAAATATTGAGATTTAAAGTAGGTTTGTTTTTTTCCAGCAAAAAAAGCTCTTGATTTTTGCTCAATAATATTCTGTTCATCATATTATATTTTTGGAGATTATACATGAGCTATAAACTGAACATTGAAATTATTATATACTCCTACCTCATAACATGTTGCTTTATGTTTTGCACGTATGGCTGTCTTTGAATGAGTGTTAGCTGTCATCTTCTGCAATAGATGGCAGAGAAAATCACTCCTTGTGCATGGCCTTTTATGTCTTGAGTGACTGTCCCAGAAAATTGATAGCAATGACAGAGTAAGAAATGTATGCTGTTCGCTTTTCTGTAGCACCCAGGTTTCACTGCCATACTTCAGAGTAGGAACAGTTACCCTTTCATACACAGCCATTTGAGATTTCCTTGAGAACCCATCATTCCTTTGAAATCCTTCTAAGGCAGCTGTGACTTTCAATGAAGAATTCACTTGCCTACCAATTTTCCCATCTAATTTGTTTTCTCTGTCAGACATACACTGCTGGACAATTGCTAAGGACGGATCATAAACGGCTATATAGCGCATAAAAAAGTAAGTGTGGTTGGATGCCAAGTGAAATAAAATAATGTCAGAATGCCAGGACATTACAAGAAAGACAATTTATTGTGCTCTGAAATCCAGAAGGCTTTGGAACGTGTTCAAGGGACAAACAGGCCATTTTGTGCAGAATACGTAAACGTGAAAAAAATGCAATTACCGTTCGCAGGCGTTCCGGCGTAAGATGTCAATACGGGATATGGCCACCATGGAGGGACGATGCAAGATTCCACACGTCGTGTCATGCTTTGCACAACATTATCAAGCAGCTGTTGGGGTAATTTATCCCATTCCTCTGTCAGTGCACGGATGGGGGTGTCCTTGTTTATTGGAGGGCATTGGCGACCAGCAAGACTCCTCCCCAAAGCATCCCACACATTTTCAATGGGATTCAGATCTGGAGAACGTGCTGGCCATATGAGGCGTTGAATATCCTCGCTCTCAAGACACTCCTGGACAGCGACTGTTCGATGACATGTTGCGTTGTCGTCCATGAAAATGAATCTAGCACCGACAGCACCACGGAACATGCGAACATGAGGTAGCAGAACATCATTAATGTATCGTTGGCCAGTCATAGTCCCAGTTGGAAGCACATAGAGGGACGTACGGCCATTGATTGTGATGCCAGCCCATACCATGACACTACATGTCGGATATCGATCCCTTTCTTGTATGTTTGCTGGACAATATGCAGTACCACTATCACGCCAGATCAGTTCTCGGCGACAATCAGACGATAGACTGTATCTACTCTCATCTGAGAAGAGGACAGCAGACCAGTCGTTATCAGTCCAATTGCGATGTTGATGGCACCATTGCAAACGGGCGGCACGGTGACGTCTGGACAATGGGATGCACACAACAGGACGGCGGGCGTATAGTCCTCCTTCATGCAAACGTCTGGCGACAGTTTTTCGGGAGGTCCGCTTGCCAGTAGCAGCCATAAACTGATTTGCTACCTCACTAGTTGTGCTGCGCCGGTGTCTTTTTGTTGATAGCACTATGTACCGATCTTCTGCAGGTGTCGTACTGCGAACACGACCTCCCCCATGACGTTTGCTACACTCTCCATTTGTTTGAAATGACTTCCAAAGCCTTGAAACAACACTGACGCTTGACGTCGAACTCCCTAGCAACATCTGTTATTTTTCTCCCTTCTTCAATCTTGCCAATAATACGGCCACGCGTAAAATCATCTAGGTGATGTCGGGAAGACATACTGAAAATTGCAAGTTTGTCAATTGATTCTTTCCCTTTCAACTTTGCGTTTGAACAACAACGGTCAATACGCGTCAAATCCTTTATATCTCTTATCAGCGCTATGACGTCACGAACAAGTTCGGCAATCCAAAATTTGCATGCGCACAACACGTCTTACTGTATCCCACACTTATGCTGATTTCCACATGTTCCTGCCTTCCATTTTATGGTTGCTATCGTTGCTATTGTCATCCGTCCTTAGCAATTGTCCGGCAGTGTACTTCCTAAATGTACAAACTCATTCACCTGGCCAATCTCTGTGCCATTAATTAAGACTTAGCTTGCATTCTGTAATAACAGTTTCTCACTCAAAAACCATAACTTTGGGTTTTCCCTTATTTATAACTCGGTTTGAATTTCATACAAACTTCATACATCTGGGACAACATACACTGTAACTCACTTTTGCTCTCTTCCAAAAGGACTGTGTCACCAGCATAGAGCATTCTGCACACACAGATATTACCAAGACATAAACCAGCATTATCCATTTTTGGCATTACACATGCATGCATGCATCCATTTTATCAAACAGCCAGGGTGACATTACACGACCTTGTCTAACTCCTGCACCAATAGAAAACCATTGCAATAAAACAACATTCACTCATACACATGCTCTACTGCCAGCATACATGGGTTTCACACTGTTAAGTAGATTCCCAGTAATACCATGTTTGTTCAATATCTTCCACAGAAGAGTCCCATTTACTTTATCATAAACTTTCTCTAAATCTATGAAGGCAGCAAAAACTTTTTTTTTCACCAACAGACAGATACTTTTCAATCATCATGCATAATGCAAAAATTTGATCAGTGCATCCCTTATGAGGCATAAAACCACTCTGTATATCCCACACTTTCTCTGATGTAAGACCTTATCAATAATGACCTTCCCAAACACCTTTCCTAGTACACTCAGCAAACTGATACCATGATAGTTCTAGCAGTCAGTCTGATCACCCTTTCCCTTGCGCAAGGGAACAATGACAGTATCCCTCCAATCCTGAGGGACCATTCCTAACTCCAAACATAACTGGCAAGTTTCAGTTAACCAGTCAATCACAGAGTCACTGCCATATTTTAGCATCTCGGCAGTTATACTCCTTAAGCCTTAGCCTTCTGAAGAGATTTTATAGCTTTACATACCTCTTCTGTTGAGATTCCACCAGTGCTTATATCTCTCACCATGACATCATCTGCTTCTGCCTCAGAATCACCTTTGCTTTCATGATCCAATAACTCACAGAAGTATTTACCCCATCTTTCACTTAACTCATTGGGCTTCCATATCATTTCCCCGATCCCCTTCTTCACACAGCTTAGAATTTTATTTCCCCTTTTTCCTATGTCTTATGCACTTTCAGGCTGTATCTTGAAATTTCTGAAAAGCCAAATCATGCTTTTTCTGCTTTTCCTTCCTACCTTTTGCCTTATTCTGGCGAACATGCTGCCTCATCATATATTCATACAGCATTGCAAATGTCAAATGTCATCTAGCTGCTTAATTATTCACGTGCTATTTAGACAATCTATATTTTGAGGTTACTCACCTTTATTCCCTAAATCTTTAAAAAGTTAACTTGCCGTTGATTTCATTAGAAAAAAATATTTATAATTTTCTTACACCAATATTTATGAAACAACAATACAGTTTAAGGAATACATATGGTTTTATTCACTTAATTAAAAATATTAATCAAGATTTGCAGTTTTACAAAATGGCTAGAATGGATGTTAAAGCTTTGTATCCAAGTACTCCAGTACCTCAGGCCATTGACATTATTACTCAAGAACTAATGCATCAAAAAATTCTAACAGGAATACAAGAGTTAAAAAATGTATTGTTATATATATACGAAAATAATGTTTTTGCATTTGAAGATATTATTTATAAGCAAAATACAGGAGGACCTATGGGATCACCCCTGTCTACATTATTTGCAGAAGTTATTATGACATATATTGAAGCCAAAGTGATAAATAACCTGAATGAACTACCATTAATATATTGCAGATATGTTGATGATATTTTCATCTTATCAAAATTGAATTCCACAGAACTAGATGACATAGCTAAAAAATTTAAAGAAGAGTATTCATCCATTGAAGTAACAATTGAAGTTGAACAGCAGGATACTTTGACTTACCTTGATGTACAGATTATAAAACAACCCAACACATTAGATTATACCGTTTACAGAAAACCGTCATGCGTACCTGTGATTATACCGTATGATTCTTATCATCCATATGCTCATAAATGTAACAGTATTAAGACTTTAATAAAAAGAGCTTTTATGCACACGTCAAATATGCAATACAGAAAGGATGAATTGAAATATATTACAGATGTTGCAAAGAATTATGGATATCCCAGTAAAAAAATAAAAAAATGGATTAAGGAAGTGCAGAAAAATTTTACAGTATTAATTCTTCAAACATAAGAAGAAATAATAATAAGCAGATTAAATATAGTGGATCGTTTCAGTACATAAAAGGAATTTCAGCTGAAATTAATAAATTGTGTAGTAGGTATAATTTACAATTGGGCAATGAAGTACATACCATTAAAAATTTTGTAATCAATACGAAAGAAAACAAGAAGTGCTTGGACAGAGCTGGAGTTTACAAATTCCTATAAGCAACAATCCTACAGTATCATATATAGGAAGCACTAAAAATAAACTAAAACATCATTTACAACAGCACTTACAGAATTGGCAGAAAAAATAAGCGAAAACTGCATTGGTCCAGTACTGTATTGAACAAAGGCAATACCCAAAGTTTGATGAAATAAAAATTATTAAGAATTGTCGTACGGAAAGGCATTTGAGATTGGCGGAGACAGTGTTGATAGAAAAAAATAGACACAGGTTATGTAACGTTAATGATCCTAATAGCTTAAACACATATTGGAAGGATTTGATCAGAAAGGAAAGCCGCGGAGAAGAACAGAGGGAAAAAGGCAAGAGGGGAAAAAAAAAATGATGTAATATAAAAAAAAAATGTGTTAGAAAATAAAATGATTAGTTTCAAGAATCAAATAAATCAAACAGGTATTTATAAGTATGAAAGGAAAAGAAGGCTATTGGGTCATCTGATAGATGGCGCCACTGTGCCTGAACGACGGAGAACGGGAAATGAGATGATGCCACGCGAGCACTGGAACATTCGCTACGTTTCGTGGGTGGTGACAGGTGGTATATCTGTTGCATCCGCTCCTTGAAAATGGCCCCCGGGCAGAGGCTGAAAGTGCTTGGTTGTTATGCTTGTTTCTGAGGGGAGAGAGGTCTGTGATTGTTAAATATAGTGGTTGTGTCAGGTATTTGGGTTTATTTTAATTGGGCACTGATGTGCAGTTGTAAATAATTTTGGGTTACAGCTTTTTAACTTTGACGTTTTAGGAAATGTGTAAACAGGTTTTTTTTTTTTTTTTTGCTGCCCCGGTGGCGCAGTGGTCTAAGCGATGGCCTCTGATCATTCGTCCGTAAGGGGTACGGGTTCGAATCCCGGTGTGGCATGGATGTTGGGTTTTGTCTTACGGCACTGGCTCTCTCCCTTCCCTGGAACCAGTGACCCTAAATTAGGGACGGGCGACTGCTTATAGCCCATTGAGTTGCTCACGGTGGTCGTTAAAAATCCAATAAAAAAACAAACAAAAAAAAAACAGGTTTTTATTGATTGAAGTTTTAGATAGATTAATGTGTTTTAGGGAGTTTAATTGTGTATATTTGTGGTAGATTATTTTGAATCTGAATTTGGTCATAGGGAAAAGAAGGGAAGGGAGTGAAGTTTGCGTGAGTTGAAATATATATATATATATATATTTTTTTTTTCGGCCTTGAATCACAATGTAAATAAGAAAAATACCTGTTGGAAATGTGTAGAGACGAAAACCTCCTAAAAGATTTAGGGAATAAAGGTGAGTAACCTCAAAATATAGATGCTGCCTCATCCTTTTTACAGCGATATTCATCCTCAGAAACTCTACCTTACAACATCCCCAAGTGTGCTTCCTTCTTTCTCTTTACTGCTTCTTTAATCTCACTGTTCCATCATGCACCACGTTTAAAGTTACGCACTGTTGCAGCACCACAGACCTCTTCAGAGGCACTGTCAACACTGTTCTTAAAACTTGTTCACTTGTTCTTTACATTCCTCTTGCATGCCTTCAACTCATTCAGACGTTCACTGAGTAAATCATAGTAACATTGATGTTCTACAGACTGCCTTTCAACCTTTATTCTTTCCACTGTAGGCCTCTTCCTATTCCTTTTCCTCCAAACAACATTCAGTTTCACTAGTGACACTACCAAGTAATGATCTGAGCCAACATCTGCACCTCTCATCACCTGAGTGTCGACAGACCCTGATTGTAAACAACAAAATCTTTAACATTCTTTTGACCAAGAGTACGATTTTCCCAAGTATATGTGTGGATATACTTGTGTTTAAAAATGTATTAGACACACACAAACCATTCTCATTGCAGAGTTCAATTAAACTTTCACCATTATCATTCATGCCAGGATCATTAAATTTTCCCAGAACATTATCAGAAATCCCATTCAGGTCACCTACTCTAGCATTGAAATCCCCTGCTATAATAACTTTCTCTTTAGCACCAAATATGCTCAAAAGAACCTTTAGCTCATTCCATATATAGGAAGATTTGATATCTTCCTTCCTATCAGAAGGTTCCGAGTCACAAGGAGCATACACTACAACAATTGCGATTCTCTGAAGTTTTACTTTCAAACGAATCCAGAGAATTCTTTCACTTATGCAGCTATAGTGAATCAAGTTGTTATTCATCTTTTCACTTAAAATCACACCTACACCAGCCTGTCGTCTCACATTATCCTACACCCCAGACCACATGCCCACAGTTCCATTCATTTCTTCTATGCCAGTTTCTTTCTTTTTAGTTTCACTTACACACAGCACATCCGGTCTATACTTATTAATTTCTTCAATCTTCTCATTTATCTTTACATTTATACCTCTAGTATTCTATACACCAATCTTACACTCACTCAGCTGTGATCTCTTTCTCATACGTCACTTGCCATTTCCATGTCTTTTCCGTGGTAGACCATCCTTCTCAAGTGTGGTAGGTCCACCATAGTCCACATTTGAGTAATAAAAATTCTTTCTTTGGGTCATAGAAATCATAAAAGTACATCAATGTGGGTGATCAGCCCAAAGCTAATGGTTCCAGTTTGTCATTCTACATAAGGATTCTGGAGCAAAACCCAGTGAGTTGGAGTATTTTTGCCAATGTTACTCAGAATTAGCTGGTAGCTCTCCAAAATTCATAGAGGCCCTTGTTGCTGTTGTGTGTGCCAATGTTTCCCAGTGGCGCTTCCCAAGGCAGCAAACCCATCTCTCACTAAGACCGCCACGAGTAAATCTGGTTTTTAGAAATTGGTAATCTTTATAGTGAGAAGAATTGGCAGGGGAACCACGTGACACACAAAACATTAGAAGAATTCTTAAAATCGGCATATCACGCGTAAGTTACGTTGAAAAATATAAGCGAGACGTTTCGGTAGCGACTTCTACCTTCATCAGTCATGGACTGAGACACGTGGTAAAAGAGTAGTTGTAGCCAGATTTTAAAATCGCTTTCCAAATAATAGGGATGTTAAAAGGTGCGTCAGTATTGCAGGTGTTAGGGGTAAGGTAGATTTCGATGCTTTCGTGGTACCTGAGGGCATGCCAATTGCTGAACGAGGCGATCCGCTTAACATTTTGCCAATCGGGAATCGCGGACGTATCGCCGATGGTTAAAATTGAAAGGGAGGTGGAAGGGCTGCCTTTCTTAACATCCACGATATATTCCATCAAGCACTGGTTTATGCTACTGTAAGTACTACAAATATAGTGGGTAACGCCTGTGGAAGTGTTGATAGGGATAGAGTAGACACCTTGTAACTCTAGGGGTTTATTGGGATCTCTGTCTTTAAGGATGAGGTTGAGAAGATGTGGAGGTGGTTTGACTGCAATTCTGTAGCCAAAATCACGAACATTGGCTACAGATTTGGTTCCTGTAAATGTTTGTCAGATTCACGAACATTCTATTTATTTTAAAAGCGATCCTTAACTTACAGCATGCACGCATTGCATATTTCCGATCCCCTTTTGGTCCTAGGGGACCAAAAGCTTAATTTTTAATGCACCCCAATGCTTTAATTTTTCTTCTATTTTTTGATTAACTTTTATTTTGTCCTGATGAATTTTAGAAACTTCATTTTTTGTCATCATCACCCCCCCCTCTTCCCCCAAATTCTATATATATACATGCCTGGTTGATCCACTGAAGTTTTTGGATGATTTTAATAGCATGTTTTTTTTTTTTTTCCATTAATGAAATTTGAAAAGCTTGCTTTGCAGATCTTAATATGAGTTGCTGCTTATTGTGAGAATAAGCTGTAGGGAGATGTACACGGATTGTCAACAAAATGTGATTGTGACAAGCAGTTTAAGTGTAGATGTACCCTGTGGCCCAAAATTTAAGGACAAGGTACATTTTGAACAGTAACAATCGGAAAAAAGCAGTTTACAACTATGAGTGGTATCAATAATAATAAACGACAAAATGAAATGCACATAAAAAATTGAGGGAATTGGATAGCAACGTGTAACTGAAATAAAAGATGTGAAGCAAGTAGAGGGAGGCGCTTAAGTTACGTAAAAGTTATATTTTATATTTCACTTGAAAGCTTTCGAACTATGTCTTTAGTTCTTCTTGAGCCAGAGTTTGAGAAAAACTGACCAGGTTGTTGCCAGATCTTCATTATTTGGTTCCTGTAAATGGTTGCCAGATTCACAAACATTGTATTTATTTTAAAAGAGTACAGATTTCTAGAGCATCAGAATGATATAAGGAGATTCCAACTTGCAGTTATTGGAGGAAAGATAAATTTCCAAGCTTTTGCATTAGCAGAGTGTATGAACCAGAAAAGGGTGCAATTCACTTTGAATCAAAGACATTAGAGGAGCATAGATTGGCAAACGTAATGCTAGTGGTTCTGAAACAATGCGAATCAATTGGACGTGCAGCGCCATGTATGAAGGCGAAGGGGGGGATTTAGCAGTGAACAGATGTCTATTGGAAAGCTAGAGTGTTTGTTTCAGTTTACAATGTACAACAGAAAGTACACAGAAAGAATGTTTGTGTACGATCTGTATGTTTGGGTACATCAAATTTAAATTACTGAGCAGCAAGGTCTCGTGTATCCAAGAAAAAAACAAAACAGAATTTGTGCATGGGGAAATACCAGGCCATATACATAGAACAATCACCGAACTGGGAAAACAAAGGGATAAAGATTAATGGTGATTATCTAACTCACCTTTGGTTTTGCTGATGAAGTAGTCATTTTTGCAACTACCCCATCAGAGCTGCAGAGTATAGTTCAGGAACTTGCTGACAAGAGTAAAGAAGTGGGATTAAAAATGAACTTTCAGAAGACAAAAGGGATGTACAATGCTTTTACAAGAAATGAAGATTTATCGATTGATTGAGAAAAGCTGGAGATAACAGATACATACGTTTATCTTGGACAGCAGATATCAAGTGAGGGTCACATTGATGAAGAAATTAATCGGTGTACAAAACTTGCCTGGAGAGCTTTTGGAAGAAACAGCCTAATTTTCAAGAGCAATATGCCATTATGTCTTAAAAGAAAAGTGTTTGATCAATGCACCCTTCCAGTGCTTACGTATGGTGCAGAGATGTGGACCTTAACTAAAAGAGACATACAAAGGCTGCAGACAACTCAAAGCAGCATGGATAGGTGCATGCTTGGTGTAATCAGGAGAGATAAGAAGAGGAACTCGTGGATCCGAAAAATGACAAGAGTGGAAGACATCATGATCAGAGTAAAATCCCTGAAATGGCAATGGGCTGGACATACTGCCAGAAGGACAGACCATTGATGGACAGCCAAAATTTTAGATTGGATTCCAAGGGACAGGAAAAGACCCAGAAGAAGACCACATGGGAGATGGATGGATGAAATTCGAAAGTATGTGGGAGTAACATGGAGGAGACTGGCACAAGACAGACCATTGTGGAAGAAACTTGGGGAGACCTTCGTTCAGCAGTGGAGTGATAATGGTTGACAATGATGATGATGATGATGATACATAGAACAGAGAAATTAAAAGTGAAAAGAAAGAAAACTACTAAATTGGGAAGTTTTGCATCACATATACTGAAATCTTAAAGACATACCAAAATCTTTAAGATTTAGAGCTCAAATACCCACTCGAAATGTGTCAACTCCAAGCCATGAATTTTTTTTTTTTTTTTTTTTTGCGGCAGTAGCAACACTAGCAAATTGCATTATCTACTAGCAAAAGTTTATTAACATTATACAAAAGAAACTTCAACATGTCCTCCTCCATTAGGCAATCATGACTAATTTTGATTTCATCCCCGTTACTGTCACATTGTAATGCTGAAAAGATTACAAATATTTAGATATAACTCACCTTTTCATGACCTGATAGATTAATTCTAACAATTTATTTTGAATGCAAATATTTAAAAAAACTTTTTTATTTTAAATTTATTCACAAAATTCAAGAACACTATTCAAAATCTTAAATTATTTTCCATATGTTTTACGACCAAGGTTTCGGATCTTTTCATCACACCACTTTAAAACAGCAAGCCTAGGGTCAAACTTGTCTTTGGATGAACCTTCAACCTCAATACTCATCATGAGAGCATTCAATGTTTGCAAGTTTAAACTTCTCCTCGAATCATCCTGGATTCTCTTCATGAAGCTGAACCCAACCTCACATGCACAAGTAGATAAGGGAAATATACTGAATATTTTTCCTAGTGCCAAAATGTTTTTATAATGTTTGCACTTTTTAAGAAACATTCATTTCCAGAAAGCAGTTGCTTCTTTTTGTATGTGGTGCCTAAAATATTCCACACGCACAATGCAGTGGCACTTTACAGTTTACATTAAAACATTCAAAAAATTTTTCCACTAGCAACTTTTTCTAGAACCCTTTTTTATCACTAGCAAAATGCATTTGCTTGCTAACAATTTGCTACTAACTACCGGTCGAAATCGAGCCCTGGTCAACTCATTAGTTTTTCCGTACAGTCGTGGCTTTCAGTGTATGCCAGAAATAGCATGCTCTTTGCCAGTCTGTTCTGCTCTAATGTCTTTGCTTTGAATCCACCCAACAGGGTTTGACTGGTGTTTTCCAAAGTGAAGGAGGGTAAGGCAATATTAGAGTTCCCCCATGTTTATACATCTTTTTGGTGGACTTTTAACCTATTTTTGATGCTTTGATAAGAGCTTCTGATGTAGAAAATTTGTCCAGATGAAGTTCTAATTAGAATAGAATAGACTCCCAGGAGATCAAGTGGGTCTATTGTATGTATCTCTGCCATTGAGTAATAGCATTAAAATTGTGGAATTGCAAGATGGTAGCTGAACTTTTTGAAAACTTTTTTTTAATTTGTAAGAGGAATTTGGATGGAAAGGAGTGGAACCTGTGAGTTGTGGATTTTCTTTGCCTCTTTGGAGAGCTTTTATTTTTGATTTCAGTTCATACTGGGGGATTAGGTTTTTTATTTTTGATTGAGGAAAACCGTGAGAAATAGTAACATGCAAGAATTTTGAGTATTATTTCTCTAGGGAAACTTGTATATTGCAAATTTTGTTGGATGAAGGATTTTATTGCAGTAAATTTATGATTCTGGTAAGTTACAGAATGGGAAGGAATAATATTTGTAGATGCTGAGTGTTTATAGAAACCTGTTCTCTAGAAATGAAAAAAAAATCTATATTTTTCTGAAGGGAAACATCCAAAAAGTGTATGTTGCTGTTTTTCTTCTTCCTTGTTAATTGTGAATTTTATAGTAGGGAATTTTTCAGAGATTGAATTGATTAAAGAGACTAACGTTTCTTCAAGATGATGCCACATGACAAATACGTCGGTTGCATAGCTTAGCCAGGAAATAGGTTGAAATAGATGACTTGGAAGCATAGTTTCTTCAATATATTGCAAATATGTTACAGCAAGGATGGGGGACAGTGGTGAACCCATTGATCTGGAAACAACCTAGTCAGTTTCCATCCAAACTCTGGCTGAAGAAGAAATAAAGATATAGTTCAAAAGCTACCATATAAAATATAACTTTTAATTATAAATATAATGATCCGACTTATTGGTGTCTAAAGTAAGAAATCACACAAATTTCACTCTGCAAGCTTTCTCCGTCAACGGACGGCTTCATCAGGCGGTTACATAGAGAATATAGAATCAAAATTGTAGACAGAACGTTAATTCTAATATGACAAATAAAATCATGCGTGAAGACCGCGCACATAAATAACCACGAACGTGGTGAATACAATATCTTAAAAGTTAATGCAACAGCAAACAATGTAAACTTTAGGAAGAAACTAGAATCACGAAGTCCATCTTGCGATGCCTAGCAGATGGTTCCAAGCTACCGGTAGTTCGAAAGAGACATCGGTGTTGCATACATCCTCCCTCGTTAATATCTCAACTGTTTCCCTTATGGCAGCTGTTCTTGCGTCTCCATATGGTGCGATCTTGGAGATATTCTGCCATTGGGGTTGAGCTTGATGGTTAGCTACTTCTTTGGCAAGTGACGTAGAAAGTTTCTTTTGTGCAACGTCCCTCTTATGCTCATTCATTCTCTCCTCAAATGACCTTTTTGTGAGACCTACGTAAAATATTTAGTTGAGGAGTCTGGGTATAACAATGGGATGCAATAGATGCCCGCATCTGTGAGCTTCAAGGTACTATTACTTCTTGCTGTGCTGAGGACGGTTGCCATGTGTTTAGAAGCTTTAAGGCCAACATCCAATCCTTTCTTCTGAAAGTGATTTTTAATAAAATAAGATATTTTTGGGATGTACGGGATCGAACCAACAAATTTTAAAGGTGCTCTTCTGTTCGGTGTAGCAAGTGTGTTGGCTTCAACTTTCGCTATTGTGTCCTCTACGCGGGAGACGTCAAACCCTCCTGGAAAGGCAAGATCTTTCAAAGACTTAATTTTGGCAAAATAGAAAATCAAGGAGAGTTACCATATTTAGATGTACTTGTGAAGAAATCGATTTCAGGTAGTCTACTATAAATCCATGCACGTACCTAACCCTATTCCACCAGGTTCAGCCAACCCAACAACACACAAGTATGCTCTATTCAAATACCGGGCTAAAAGAGCCAAAGATTTTTGCACCTTGAAATCTGACTATGATGCCGAAATTAAGTCTTTGAAAGATCTTGCCTTTGCAGGAGGGTTTGACGTCTCCCGCGTAGAGGACACAATAGCGAAAGTTGAAGCCAACACACTTGCTACACCGAATAGAAGAGCACCTTTAAAATTTGTTGGTTAGATCTTGTACATCCCAAAAATATCTTATTTTATTAAAAATCACTTTCAAAGAAAGGATTGGATGTTGTCCTCAAAGCTTCTAAACACATGGCAACCGTCCTCAGCACAGCAAGAAATAATAGTACCTCGAAGCTCACAGATGCGGGCATCTATTGCATCCCATTGTTATACCCAGACTCCTCAACTAAATATTTTACGTAGGTCTCACAAAAAGGTCATTTGAGGAGAGAATGAATGAGCATAAGAGGGAAGTTGCACAAAAGAAACTTTCTACGTCACTTGCCAAAGAAGTAGCTAACCATCAAGCTCAACCCCAATGGCAGAATATCTCGAAGATCGCACCATATGGAGACGCAAGAACAGCTGCCATAAGGGAAACAGTTGAGATATTAACGAGGAGGATGTGTGCAACACAGATGTCTCTTTCGAACTACCGTTAGCTTGGAACCATCTGCTAGGCATCGGAAGATGGACTTCGTGATTCTAGTTTCTTCCTAAAGTTCACATTGTTTGCTGTTGCATTAACTTTTAAGATATTGTATTCACCACGTTCGTGGTTATTTATGCGCGCGGTCTTCACGCATGATTTCATTTGTCATATTAGAATTAACGTTCTGTCTACAATTTTGATTCTATATTCTCTACGTAACCGCCTGATGAAGCCGTCCGTTGACGGAGAAAGCTTGCGGAGTGGAATCTGTGTGATTTCTTACTTTAGACACCAATAAATCGGATCATTATATTTATAATTAGTTTTCTGGTGTTGGCGTCCGACAAGCTATATATAACTTTTATTTAACTTAAGCATGTTCCTTTACTTTCTTCACATCCTTCTTTGCACGCCAAAGATGATATGTAGTAGAGATTAAAGCAGAACAAAATGTTATGGAGGTACAAGCTCACCTGCCATCCCGTGACACTCTTTCGTCAGCATTGCATATACAGACTATGTGAGGGAAGTCCTCAGTAGGAGATATGTCTACCTTGCATCACGATGCATATTTGGCACCAGTGTGTTGTGCAAGTGGGTTGAGGAGCTCTTGGGGTAAATTGTCCCACTTCTGTGTCAGAAATGTTACGGGAATTCACCGTGTCACATTCCTATCATTTGGAAATGTACACTGATGAGCCATTACATTGTGACCAACCCCAGCCTAGAGAAACGAGCACACCTGAAGACCGAGCAGTGGTGAAGTTCACAGAGCAGCACACATATACAATACAACCCGAGGACCGGCTTTTGGTTAGTAGAGTTGTCCGGAGTCAGAATGGGAAAAAGCTGCTGATTTATTGGAGTTTCTTCATAAAGGACAAATTGTGATGGCATGGTGCCTTGGAACAACAATCTCAGAAACGGCACGGGCTGTGGGTTGTGTACGTGCCGATGTAGTGAGTACATGTCACAAGTGTGGCACAGATGGCCAAATGGCAGACCGTCGTCCGGCCGTTGTCATCCGCAGCTCATTGATGCCAGAGAGGAGCGAAGACTGTTGCGCATTGTTCACAGCGACCGCAGGACCACAGTGTGACAAATCACCCACAGCTACAACAGTGGTGATCAGGGCAATGCGGAACAGCACGCACGGTTCATCGCAGCCTTCTGCGCATGGGCCTGTGTAGCCACGAAGACCCAGTCGGTTCCCCCATGCTCACTGCAAGTCATGGGCCCCAAATCGTCAAGATTGGACAGTGGATGATTGGAAGAAAGTGGCCTGATCCGACGAATCAAAATTCCTGGTGCATCCCGTAGATGGCCGAGCACCTATAAGCCGATTACCAACGGAGGCTATGGCACCTGGATGCATTGTTGGGCGGAAACAGGCTGGCGGCGGCGGCGGTGTTATGCTGTGAGCGATGTTTTCTTGGGACACTTAAGGCCCCATTATCCCAATAGCACAATTCCTGACAGCTGTCAGGTATCTGAACATCGTTTCGAACCAAGTTGCAGATGCAATTGTTGGGGAAACAGGCCGGTGGCGGCGGCGGTGTTATGCTGTGGGCGATGTTTTCTTGGGACACTTTAGGCCCCATTATCCCAATAGCACAATCTCTGACAGCTGTCAGGTATCTGAACATCGTTTCAGACCAAGTTGCAGATACAATTGTTGGGGGAAACAGGCCGGTGGCGGCGGTGTTATGCTGTGGGCAATGCTTTCTTGGGACACTTTAGGCCCCATTATCCCAATAGCACAATCCCTGACAGCTATCAGGTATCTGAACATCATTGTGGACCAAGTTCATCCATTCATGGCAATTGTGTTCCCTGCTAGTGATGGCGATTACCAACAGGATTATGCGCCATGCCACACTGCCAGAATCGCCAAGGAGTGGTTCGAGGAACATGCTGGTGATTTTCTGTTTATGCCCTGGCCTCCAAATTCGCCTGACATGAACTCAACTGAACATTTGGTTTTCAACTTGGAAAAGCGGATTCGTGCTAAATCACCACCACCCGAAATGTACGAGAACTGCATACATGAGATCCTTCCGCGCATTCGCGGAATTCAACTTTTCTTGTCATCATTTGGGTTATTCTCGAGATCGATGCAAAACTGAAGAGAAATTTTGGAAGATTAGTTGCGAGGGGGTGTGTGTGTGTCATTTTTTGATGTGGAGATGGTATTTCGTTTTTCAAAACTTTCGAAAACGGAAGTTAAAGAAAGTGAACATTTTTCCTGTAATCGTGATTTCTTTTACTCGTGATGTTTCTTCTGTGCAGTATTATTGTTAAATATAATCTTTTTCCATAAATATTTGCAGTTCAGTTTGGAAATGGAAGAAAAATTCCGAAAGTGGAAGTTGGTGCGAACATTTCCCTGTGATCTTCAGGCGTGAGATTCTTCAGTGGATTCGAAGAATTCCGCCATTTAATTCGCCATTTCAATGGCTCTCGAGATCGATGCAGAACTGAATGGAAATTTGGGAGGGATTGGTGGTAGGAGAGATGGTGGTGGGGTCATTTTCTGTCAGTGGGCGGAATTCCGACTTTCAAAACTTTCGGAAACAGAAGTTAGAAGGAGTGAAGGTTTCGCCTGTAATCGTAATCCTTTTTTCTTGCCATATTTCTTCTACCCAGTAGTGTTGTTAAATATAATTTTATTCCATAAATATTTGTTTTGCAGCTTCAAAATGGAGGAAAACTTTCCTAAAACGGAAGTCGGACAGAGCATAGATTTTGCCGGTGGTTGTAATTTTTTCTCCGCAATGTTACATTTATCCTGTGTTGCTGTTAAATGTAAAAAAAAAAATAATAATAAATAAATAATGTTTTGAATACGTTGTGCTCCAGCTTAATATTTATGTAATAAGTTTCAGTGAACACTTTTGTCTTGGTCACGCCGCATTATATTCACGCTGTTTCGCAGCACGTCCTTATTTTTCACCCATGCGGTTAAAAAGTTCAGCCCTTTTTTTTTTTCTTTCGTCAGTCTCATGTATGGAACTGGAGGACCTGCTCTTCACAAAGACATTTTAATGTCCCCAAGTCTCCTGTTATAAGTGGTGTACAGCCTGCCACAGTGTATTAAGTTATTCAATGATTTTCAGGTATAATTCAATTAAAAAGTCCTAAAAATGTTACTTACCAAAGTGTGTCTTCTGTCCCATATTGGTAATTCGTTCTTCATAGACGCATGTTCGATATTGCTTGAAGTAATTCACTGTCTGCATGCAGATAATGCCCTAGTATATACTAGTTAAAATGTAGCTTTATTCTGCTTCTTTATTCTTTTTGGTTGAAAGTTGTATCATTTCCTCTATATGGTTGTATGCTGTGTCCAGACATTAGGGCTAACTTGGTTCGGGCACACTAGGTTGTGTTGACTTCGTATGAAGTAGGGAAAGGCTTTCCAGATAACAATAAAAAATTCTTAAATTAAGAGTCACTATATACATTATTTACACTGTCTTATCCAATATTATATATATTTTTTTGGCTGGCGATTAGGTTTCATTCCACTTGGAGCTCTGTGTAGTACTTGGCCATAGGGCTATTTCGTAGAATTGCAGAAGAAATCTCAAAGTCAAGTCAGATTCGTACAAGATAAAGAGGCTTAAAAAATCCAAAGTTAAAATCACTAATATTGGGAAAAAATATAAAGATGACATAATTGATAACATAATGAATAGAATACATATATGCTTGGAAAAAAACAAGAAAGCTAACCAATATAGACACCCAAAAAAGCTGGCAATATTGATATCAAGGAAACAAGAACAACACCATGATTATATCAACCATACCTATGTAAACCTCTCACAAGTGGAACTTAAGCAACTGCAAATAATTGCACTTAATAAAGGTAGTAAATTTGCATTTGGAGATCTCGAAAAAACTGAACAATTTATTTCGAAAATCAAAGAGATTATCAAGTTACTTCCAAAAAAAAGCTCAAGAACCTCGGAGATTTAAAATAAATAGAGCTGCAACCAAGATCTTGAAAGAGAAAACCGAAGAAAAACCTAGTTTGATAAAATATGAAAGACGGGCATTTTTGGAATTACAAAATAATACATCAATTACAATAACAACATCTGACAAAACCAATCAATCAATTACAATGGATAAAATAGAATATGATTTGAAAAATGCAAAAATCTATACAAGGCTTAGATGTTGAAATCATAGACAAAGACCTAACGAAAAGAATAAAATGCACATTAATGACCCTTAAAATTCATAGTCTCCTTCCTGATATGATTAACAAAAAAAAAAAAAAAAAAAGGCATACCCTCCCATGGGAGCTACAACTCCAAATATTTATGGTAAAATAAAAACTCATAAACCAGGAAACCCACTTAACCAATAGTTGCTAAAAACAAATCACCTACAATAAACCTAGAACAAGCACTATATAATTTTTTAGCACCTATCTTCAAACAATATGAATATACAGTGAACAGCAGCCCCACAGAAGTAATTAAATTAATACAGGATAATGAAATCAATTGAAATAGGAAAATAAAACTTACCAGCCTAGTTGTAATATAACTTTTCCCGAATACCTCTACTCTGGATGCAATCGACCTCATTGTTGAAAGATTATGTGAAAATGAAATACCAACACAGCAAATCAAAGACATAAGAAGAGCACTTCTTTTTATTAATCAAAACAATTGTTTCAGTTATGAAGGTACAATATGCAGACAATTGTCAAGAGCCCCGATGAGATCACTAATTTCTGGTTTACTAGCAGAAGTGATTTTACAGAACATTGTAAAATGCATGAGATTGAAAATTGATATACCGATTTTGCAGGTACATAGATGACAATCTTATGGTATGGCAGCATGATGATAATCAGCTACAAATGTGTGTAGAAGAATATAATAATTATTATGAAACAAATAACATTACTGTGGAGCATGAACGAGATGGTATCTTACCCTACCTGGACATATTACTATCTCATAAGACATATTACTATCTCATAAACAAAATAATATTGAATTCCAAGTATATAGAAAATCCGACAGCATCATTAATATCATACCTGAGAACTCTTGTCATCGAGCATCTTACTAATATGCAGCTATATCAATAAAGGATTTTCTCATACATCCTATGACCAGCTACTAAAAAATGAATTAAATTGGATAAGGAACACGGCGATAAATTTTGGGTATGATGTAAAGAAAATAAATAATCTTATTAACAGAAGCAACCCTAGAAATAAACAACAAAGAAGTACACAGATTCAACAACAAAAAAAAAAAATATATATATATATTGTGGATCATTACCATATATACAGGATATTACAACTATTATGAAGAAAACATGTAAAAAAAATTGATCTAGATTTTAGTGTAAGAACGAGAGATATAACGAAATTTAGTAACTATCACAGAAAGACCCCAATCTTGCAAAAAGCGGGTGTCTACTCTATACCAATAACAAATAATCAAAATGAAATTGTCAGTCAATAAATACATTGGTAGTACAAAAAGAAATAGTAAAACCAGATTGACTGAACACATGAAGAACTGGAGCAGAAAATAAAATAAAACTGCACCCATTGATTTTTGTTTGGATAATCACTGTGTACCCTATTGGGAAGGATACAATATTAAACCAACAGAATAATACAAGAACAGTACAAATGGCAGAAGCAGACCAAACCATTCAACTGTAATAATAACAGTCCATACGACCTTTCGTACGCTTGGAGGAACCTAATTAAAACTGAGAAGAAATTAAATAAGGAGAGGGAGGAGCGGAGGAGGAGAAGGGAAAGTGAGAATAACATAAAGATCAGGTTGATGCGACTTAACACTAGATGGCATTGCCGATTGGTTATGAGAGGACCATGCACACTGTGGACATGAGACTTTCAGCCAGCAGTCTTCGACAGGGTGAGTGAAATCTCTGTTGAAAATGCCCGGGAAGAGCCTGGGCGAAACACGCGATTAGGATGGTGGACATTACGAGGTGGTGTATATAGTGATTTTAACTTTGGATTTTTTAAGCCTCTTTATCTTGTATGAATTTGACCTAACTTGGAGATTTCTTCTGCAATTCTATGAGAATTCAACATTGACGAAATAGCCCTAATAGCCAAGTATTATGCAGAGCTCCAAGTGGAATGAAACCTAACCACCATCCAAAAAAAAAAAAAAAAAAAAAAAAGGATATAATATTGGGCAAGACAGTGTAAATAGTGACTCTTAATTCAAGAATTTTTAATTGTTATCTGGAAAGCCTTTCCCGACCCCATACGAAGTCAACACAATTTAGTGTGCCCAAACCAAGTTAGTCCTAATGGCTGGACGCCACATACAACCATACATAGGATATGCTACAACTTTCGACCAAAAAGGCTCTCAATAAAGAAGCAGAATAAAGCTACATCATAGTTAGTACATGCTAGGGCATTATCTGCACGCAGACAGTGAACTACACTGGTGTGCAAAAATTAAGGATGATGAGGAGAAATTAGCATAACAGCTGAACCAGCAGGCAGAACGGACCGAAAGACCACACAGGAGATAGACTAGGGTCCGGTATGGTAGGGCATGCGCATATATGTAGCATGACGTGGGGGTGTGTCGGAAGGATATAAAGCACATGGGCGGTGTACGCCCAGCAATTCGGTGAAAGCTATTGCACGGTGTACATCGGTTTGAAAGATGTCAAGTTGCTGTCACCGTGTGATATGGCCAACTGGCAATCCAGTAGACGACATCTGGATGACTTTACCCGAGGTCGCGTCATTTGGAAGAAGGTCGAAGTGTGACTAGTGTGGCTGAGGAGTTCGGGATCGCTCACAGCATCGTTTCACGAGCTTGGAGAGCATTTTAAACGACAGGAACAGCTGCCCGAGAGTTTAACAGTGGTCGTCCACGAGCAACCACGGTGGCGGACGACCAGAATATTGTCCTACAGGTGAGAAGAGACAGACGGCAGATAGCGGGAGAAATCGCGAGGCACATGCAACAGACAACTGGACGTCCATTATCGCGTTTTACCGTGGCCAGGAGGCTGCACCAAGGTGGTCTATTTGCACGACGACCAGTACGGTGTGTGCCATTAATGCCTGCTCATCAGAGACGGCAGTTTCTGTGGTGCCAGGAAAACAAGAACTGAACACATCAGCAATGGGGTCGAGTTCTCTTTACGGATGAGAGCCGATTTAGTCAGACGAGCGATTCTGGACGTATACACAACTGGAGACAGCAGGGAACATACAATCACACCTCCAATATCGTAGAAAGTGACCGGTTTGGAGGTGGCAGAGTTCTTGTTTGGGGTGGTATCATGCTTGGTAGCCGTACTGACCTCCACATCTTCCAAGTAAGTTCAGTCACTGGTGTCCGCTATTGTACTGAGGTTCTCCTGCCTCATGTCCGTCTGTTTAGAGGTGCTGTGGGTCCTGAGTGCCTCTTCATGGACGACAGCGCTACACCTCATCATACAGTGGCTGTCACAGAGTTGTTGGAGAGTGAAGATATTCAACGCATGGATTGGCCCGCAAGGTCCCCGGACCTAAATCCAATTGAACACTTGTGGGACCTTCTCGGGAGACGCTTTGCAGCACGTCACCAGCCGCCAGCAACGATTCCCCAGCTGCGATTGACGCCACAAGAGGAATGGGCCGCGATGCCTCAACAGCTTCATGACAATCTCGTCCTCAGCATGGACAGACATTGTAAATCCTGCAACACAGTCAGGGGTGATCATATCCCCTACTAAAGACTGGATTTTTCTTGGCAGCCGCCTGTCACACGGACGTTTCTGTCTTCTGTCCAGTTGTGCTCGAAGCTACCTTTTCAATAAAGTGGCTTTGTATCCTTTGGATTCCTTGTTTGGACGGTTTTGCTCACTTGTCCCATATTCTTACATCTTGGGGATCTTATGGTATGATTTGAGTCAATGTGGAGCACTTCTGCACGAAGTTACATTCGAAAAATCGTCTCGTCCTTAATTTTTGCACGCCAGTGTTCTTCAAGTGATATCAAACATACGTTTATCAAGAACGAACTACCAATATAGGACCAAAGACACACTTCGGTAAGTAACATTTTAAGGACTTTTTAACTGAATTATACCTGAAAATTATTGAATAACTTAATGCACCGCCGCAGGCTGTACACCAGTTAGTTATAACGTGTATAACAGAAGACTTGGGGACATTAAAACGTCGTTGTGAAGAATCTTGTATTCACGTAATGTTTTGTGAACTTTGTGATAGAGTTACATAAGATATATTGGAGAACCTGCTGCTGACATGATACCAGATACCCATTGCCACCTCATCGAATCAATGCCTTGCCGAGTGGCTGGGGGGGGGGGGGCCCTTCTGCAGATTATCAGGTCGTTAGTCATAATGTAATGGCTCATTGGTGTATTTCACAACTGAAGAAGTTAGCAGCCACTACTGAAACGACCCATATAACAATTTTATTTGTGGAATTGTTATCGCTTGTTTTCCCTCAGATGATGTCACCAATCCATTATTCCCTTATCCCTCTCTGCTATCGACCCAAAAACCCACTTATATTCTGAGATTCTTCCGCGGATTCCCGGAATTCTGCTTTTTCGTCATCCTTTGGGTAATTCTCCAGATCGATGCAAAACTGAAGAGAAATTTGAGGGGTGTGTGTGTGTGTGTGGGGGGGGGTATTAGTTGGGGGAGGGATTCGATTTCCGTCAGGAAATGATATTTCATCTTTTAAAACTTTCGAAAACAGAAGTTAAACGGAGAAAAGGTTTTCCCCGTTATGGTAATGCCCTTTTCCTGTTATGTTTCTTCTGCCCAGTATTGTTGTTAAATATCATTTTGTTCCATAAGTATTTGTATTTCAGCTTGAAAACGGAGGAAAATTTTCCGAAAACGGAATGTAGACGTAGCAGAAATTTCACTGCAATTTTTAGGCACGAGATTTTTCGGCGGATTCAAGGCATTTCGTTGTTGTCATCATTTATGTGTTACTCGAGATAGATACATAACTGAACAGAATTTGGGGAAGGGTCGTTTTCCGTCGGAGGACGGAATTACGACTTTCAAAATCGGAAATTAGATGGAGTGAAGATTTCTCCCGTGATCATATTTTTTTCTTACAATATCCTTTTGCTCAGTATTGTTGTTAAATATCATTTTATTGAATAGATATGTATTTCAGCTTGAAAATGGAGGGGGAAATTTCCGAAAACGGAAGTCAGACAGTGTGAAGATTTCACCCTAATCTTTACCCTCCTCTCTTCGCACAATGTTTTCTCTATCTTGTGTTGTTAAGTGTTAATAATTTTGTATTTTGAATTGAGTGATGTGGTCCAGTTTAATATTTACATAAATAAATTAACCTGAACAATTTGTCTTGCTCATGCTGTGTTTCTGTGTTTTCTTCACACTGCTTCGCCACACATTCCGATATTTTACCCATTTAAAAAGTTCAGCTTATTTTTCTCTTTGTCAGTCTCATGTATGCTTATATATGCTCATGCATATGCATATACGCATCTTTTTTTGCTTATGGGGTAGATCACCTGTTTCCAACTCTGCTGGCACGATACTTGCAAAGCAGAAGTGGGTGGCAGCGACAATCTCTTGCAGAACTCTTGTTGAAAATTTGATGTACTCGCTCCCCATTGTTTTTCTATCAACACTCTTCAACTTGCACACCAGGACTCCCCGCGCTGTTGCAATTTCATCTTGTAGGTGCTCCCATTCCAAAACTGTGCAACAGAATTTCTCTGTACAAATTATTTCTTCTGTTGGATGGATTGGGAATCGAATTTCCCTGAAGAAATATTTCTTCGTAAATACATGGTAGGGATTTAAACCTTTTATATTTTCACTGTACACCATGTAAGTCCTTCGTTCAGAAAACTTAAAAATTTTCATCGTCCTGCAGAGGGGATCGAACCGGGACCTCCCAATTTCCGGTTGAGCATGCTTGTCATTACACTACCCAGGACAAGGAAATTCCAAGCAACTGAACGTAGATATCTGAGAACCTTTAAATTTGCGCTATAGTCATTACACTACCCAGGACAAGGAAATTCCAAGCAACTGAATGTAGATATCCGAGAACCTTCAGATTTGCGCTATAGTCATTACACTACCCAGAACAAGGAAATTCCAAGCAACTGAATGTACATATCTGAGAACCTTCAGATTTGCGGTGTAGTCATTGCACTACCCAGGACAAGGAAATTCTAAGCAACTGAACGTAGATATCTGAGAACTTTCAGATTTGCGCTATTGTCATTTACACTACCCAGGACAAGAAAATTCCAAGCAACTGAATATGTACATATCTGAGAACCTTCAGATTTGCGGTGTAGTCATTACACTACCCAGGACAAGGAAATTCCAAGCAAGTGAACGTAGATATCTGAGAACCTTCAGATTTGCGCTATAGTCATTACACTACCCAGGGCAAGGAAATTCCAAGCAATTGAACGTAGATATCTGAGAACCTTCAGATTTGCGCTATTGTCATTTACACTACCCAGGACAAGAAAATTCCAAGCAACTGAATATGTACATATCTGAGAACCTTCAGATTTGCGGTGTAGTCATTACACTACCCAGGACAAGGAAATTCCAAGCAAGTGAACGTAGATATCTGAGAACCTTCAGATTTGCGCTATAGTCATTACACTACCCAGGGCAAGGAAATTCCAAGCAATTGAACGTAGATATCTGAGAACCTTCAGATTTGCGGTATAGTCATTACCCTACCCAGGACAAGGAAATTCCAAGCAACTGAACGTAGATATCTGAGAACCTTTAGATTTGCGTTGTAGTCATTACACTACCCAGGACAAGGAAATTCCGCGCAATTGAACATAAATATCTAAGAATCTTCAGATTTGCGCTAGTTAAAGTGATTCTGCCCCATGGGTTCAAATCCTGCTCCAGGGCGATGAAAATTTTCAAGTTTTCTGAACGAAGGGCTGACATGGTGAAAATATTAAAGATTTAAATCCCTACCATGTATTTATGAAGAAATATTTCTTCAGGGAAATTCGTTTCCCAATCCATCCAACAGAAGAAATAATTTGTATATGACATATTCCATCACTGGAATTTCCGACCTACATCCGAAAGATGTGAGAAAAGGTCTTGCGAAGCTACGATGGGGCAGAATCGCTTTGACTAGCGCAAATCTGAAGGTTTTCAGATATTTATGTTCAGTTGCTTGGAATTTCCTTGCCCTGGGCAGTGTAATGACTATAGCGCAAATCTAAAGGTTCTCGGATATCTGCGTTCAGTTGCTTGGAATTTCCTTGCCCTGGGTAGTGTAATGACTATAGCGTAAATCTAAAGGTTCTCGGATATCTGCGTTCAGTTGCTTGGAATTTCCTTGCCCTGGGTAGTGTAATGACTATAGCGTAAATCTAAAGGTTCTCGGGTATCTGCGTTTAGTTGCTTGGAATTTCCTTGCCCTGGTTAGTGTAATGACTATAGACCAAATCTAAAGGTTCTCAGATATCTGCGTTCAGTTCCTTGGAATTTCCTTGCCCTGGGCAGTGTAATGACTATAGCGCAAATCTAAAGGTTCTCAGATATCTGTGTTTAGTTGCTTGGAATTTCCTTGCCCTGGGTAGTGTAATGACTATAGCGCAAATCTAAAGGTTCTCAGATATCTGCGTTTAGTTGCTTGGAATTTCCTTGCCCTGGGTAGTGTAATGACTATAGCGCAAATCTAAAGGTTCTCAGATATCTGCGTTTAGTTGCTTGGAATTTCCTTGCCCTGGTTAGTGTAATTACTATAGCGCAAATCTAAAAGTTTTCAGATATCTGCGTTCAGTTGCTTGGAATTTCCTTGCCCTGGTTAATGTAATGACTATAGTGCAAATCTAAAGGTTTTCAGATATCTGCGTTCAGTTGCTTGGAATTTCGTTGCCCTGGGTAGTGTAATGACTACCATGCTCAACCGGAAATTGAGAGGTGCGGGTTCAATCCCCGCTCCAGGGTGATTAAAATTTTCAAGTTTTCTGAACAAAGGGCATACATGGTTTACAGTGAAAATACGTATAAGAGATTTAGAATTTCTCTGTACCGTGTTAAATTTGGAATTTCGTTTAATTTCTTTACTTTGCTTGCTAAAAGCAATTACTGTAGTTCCCCCTTATCTTTGGTTTCAATTACCTGCGCTCTGAAAACGTTAAATGGGAAATTCCAGAATAAACAGTAAACAGTACATAAGTTTTTAATTGCGTGCTGTTCTGAGTAGCAGAAATCTCGCGACATTCCGCTCCGTCATGCTCATGACGTGAATTATTCCTTTGTCCAGCACATCCGCCACACTGTATACATTACCTGCACATTAGCCACTTAGTTATACTTGACTTGGTTATCAGATGGACTATCGCAGTGCTTGTGTTCAAGTAACTCTCTTATTTTACTTAATAATGACCCCAAAGCTCACAAGTTGTGATGCTGGTAATTTGGATTTGCCAAAGAGAACCCTTAAAGTGCTTCCTTTAAGTGAAAAGGTGTAAGTTCTTGACTTCATAAGGAAAACAGAAAAAATTGTATGCTGAGGTTGCTTAGATCTACGGTAAAAACGAATCTTCTACACATGAAATTGTGAAGAAAAAAAGAAATCCGTGCTGGTTTCACATTTGCATAACTTTTATTACAGCATATTATTATTGTTCTATTTTATTATTAGTTATCATTGTTTATTTCTTATTGTGCCTAATTTATAAATTAAAGTTTATCACAGGTATGTATATATAGAGAATATAGATTATATAGCGTTTGTTTCAGGCATCCACTGAGAGTCTTGGAACATATCCCCCATGGTTAATGGGGGGATTACTGTACATAGCTTTTGTCTCCCTCATTTAATCCAGTCACATATTTAGCGTATAAATCATACATCAGATTCTTCCGCGAATTCGCGGAATTACGCTTTTTTCGTCATCATTTTGATCTTTCTCGATCGATGCAAAACAGAAGAGAAATTTTGAATTTAGTAGGAGGAGGGGTTCGTTTCCTGTTAGAGAACGATATTTCATCTTTCAAACCTTTCGAAAACAGAAGTTAAATGAAGTGAAGGTTTCTCCTGTAATCATAATTTCGTTTTCTTGTGATGTTCCTTGTACCCAATTTTTTCGTTAATTATCATTTTATTACACAAATATTTGTATTTCAGCTTGAAAACGGAGGAAAATTTTCCGAAAATGGCGTGGATGCTTTCCTGTCAGCTTCTGGCATGAGATTCTTCCCCTTTGTGTAGTTCTCGAGGTCGAAACTAAACAGAATTTCCGGGGAAGGGGGGTTGTCGTTTTCCGTCGGAGGACGGAATTACTACTTTCGAAGTCGAAAGTTAGACGGAGTAAAGATTTCCCCCGTAATCGTAATTTTTTTCCCTTCATATCCTTCTGCTCAGTGTTGTTGTTAAATATCATTTTATTGCATAAATATTTGTATTTCAGCTTGAAAACGGAGGGAAAATTTCCGAAAACGGAAGTCAGACGCAGCGAAGATTTTGCCCGCAATCGTTATTTTTCTCCCAGCGATGTTCTCTCTCTCTCTCTCTCTCTCTCCTATGTTGTTGTTAAATGTTTGTAATTTTATATTTTGAATAGAGTGATGTGTTCCAGTTCAGTATTTACATAAATAAATTTATGTGAGGAATTCTGTCTTGGTCGTGCTGCATTTTATTCACACTGTTTCATTGTGCATTTTGATTTTTTACCCGGTTAAAAAGTTCAGCTTGCTAAATGCTTCTTCAGTCTCATGTATGATTGTTAAATAAAATTATTAATGAAATAAATTATTAATGTAAGTTTATAATTATTAATGAAAGTTTCATTGTGCGTTTTGATTTTTTACCCGGTTAAAAAGTTCAGCTTGCTAAATGCTTCTGCAATTTGTTTGTTAAATAAAATTTATTAATGAAATTTTATTTGTTAAATTTGATCACAGTAGCTTGGAATTAAGATTATACCAAAAAAGTTCCTATTTTGCTCGTTAAACCAGAGATCTTGCTAAATAGAGCTATTTATAAGTTGTTTCTACTGTACTTAATGTATTCTTGTATTATATTTGTAGAAGAGAACTATAACCCAATTCTTTATTGATCTTTATTAACCCATCGCTTGAAAATTTATTTCAGAGATCATGTGGCATATGGAACAAATGAAAAAATTCAGCTTAGTTCATTGATTGCAGCGTTTCAAATGGCTCGAGACATGGTTCCATAGATTCCAATCAAACTCATGTCTTTCACTTCAGTTTTAATTTATGTATTTTTAATCATTTGAAAAATGAAATTGTTTGATAATAAAGTTTAATGTTGCAGCATTTAGCTACTTCTGATATATGTTTTTAAAGTTATTTCTGATAAATGTTCATTAAATACGATTTTTTTTTAAATATCACTAAGAAACACGATATTCAAACTTTGTTAAAGCTTGAGGAAACTCACAATGTGCCACCCCAGTGGCACATTGGCCTAAGCACTGACTTCTTACCATTTTTACCCGAGATGAGTCCAGGTTCAAATCCCACTGAGGCATAGATGTTGTGTTTGTTTTACGGCACTGGCCCTCTCCCTTTTTGGAATCACTGGCCCTAAATGAGGTACAGGCAACTGCTTATAGCCTTCTGAGTAGCTCATATCACTAAGCTGTTCTCTGAGATTCAGAGGTTAGCTCCAAAGAGAAATACAAACTTCCAGATATTTTTATTTATTGTTGTCGTATCAAACTTCTCCATTTACAGCAATCTTGACATACAACTCGTGCTTCACTGATATCCATTACATGCCGTACACAAGATCTTTTATACTTCATACTCATAATCTTTTTCTCATACAGACACTCCTGAATCTGATCCACCCATGTCTTCCTTGGCCTTCCTCTGCCTTTCCTTCCTGCCACTTGGGCTGAAAAGATTTTCTTAGTAAGCATTTCATCACTCATTCTTTTCAACATGGCCAAACCACCGAAGCATATTGGTCTCCACCTTGCTAACAACATTTTGCTTCACATCACTCAACTGCAATACATCTTCATTCCTCACACAATCAGATTGTGTCTTGCCACAAACCCCACGTAAGTAACGCATTTCTCCAGCACACAAACGACTCCTATGTTTCTTCTGCAGTACCCAGGTTTCACTGCCATACATCAGAGTAGGAACAATTACAGTTCCATACACAGCCATGCGGGACTCTCTAGAGAACCCATCATTCCTGTGAAAACCTCCCAGAGCAGCTATGACTTTCAAAGAAGAATTCACTCGCCTACTGATTTCACCATTACAATTGAGTAGCTCACGGTAGTTCTTAAACCCCTAAATGAAAAAACTCACTGCTTCATTGATGATTCATGCTCAGGGTGACCAGACGTCCGGCTTTTGAAGGACATGTCCTCTTGTCCTCTAGGCTTTAACGAAAATAGCCCAAATGTCCGGCCTTTTCAATAAGAAATAATTAAAATACATTTTTATCAAATTCTTTTGTTGTAATCATGTATCCTATCAAGCCACAGTTAAAATGTATTCATTCGTTTCTGGATTCCCGCTCGCGCCCTTCCTCCTCCCCGGTTTGTCTATTCCTGCAGTTGCCTGCTTGTGAGTCAACAGCATAGAAAGAACCGGCCAGTATGCGTTAGTCTGTCTGTCGTTAATCACCCATGGATGGTGTAGTGCAGTGAAATCAGTGAAGGGGTATACTGATACTTAAATACAATTTGAAGGGATGTCTGCTCTGAATTTCATAAATGTTTGTTAAAGAAACCCGATCTACTGAAGATTTCTTCCAGTGAAAAATATAAGAGAAAATGTCCAGCAGACTAAAATTTTTCTTTTTCGAAGTTTTACATATTCTGAAATTTAAATACAGAGTATGTGCATTCACATATATTTTTGTACAAATTTATTGTGGCCACCCCCTGTGGCACAGGGGTCTCAGTATTGGCTTCTGATCATTCTTCTGAGATGGGTCCGAGTTCGATTCCCGGTGAAGCATGGAAGTTGTGTTTGTTTTATGGTGCTGACTGTTTTCGTTCCCTGATGAAAGCAGTGGTGCTAAATTAGGAACGGGCAACGACTTATAGCCCACTGAGTTGCTTGCGGTAGTCATTAAATCTAAAAAATAAAAAAAAAAAAAAGTGTGTCCTCCCATTTCAAAAAGTCAGCTGGTCATCCTGTTCACGCTAGTATGGTGCCAGCAGAACTTCATTTGTTGATGTCGTGAACAGACCATAACTCTGTGTGGGATTTTGGTTCCATAATTTGGTCTTGAGCAAAGTTAACTTTCAGGCCTATTGTGTAGGAACTCAAACTTCTTTTACCTTCATTAAAATAAAACTGCTGCAGCCTATCTCATTGGGTGGCGAGCTTTTCAAGTGGTTTTCTGTTGGTTAGAAAAGTCACATCATTGACGTTCTTAATCTCTACCATTTTGAAAACTTGTAATAACTTTTTATAGAAACAATTTTTGTAAGCATGTGATCTTTCACTGAGGCAAATACCACTGGACATAAACCAACTCTGTGTATAGTATTATCTATGAGAAATTAATACTAAACTATACATAATACCTAAGGTATTTTACCTGATATTGTCAAAGTATTTCTCATGTTGCCGCCCCGGTGGTGCAGTGGTCTAAGTGATGGCCTCTGATCATTCGTCCGTAAGGGGTCCGGGTTCGAATCCCGGTGAGGCATGGATGTTGTGTTTGTCTTACGGCACTGGCTCTCTCCCTTATCTGGAACCAGTGACCCTAAATTAGGGACGGGCGACTGCTTATAGCCCGTTGAGTTGCTCATAGTGGTCGTTAAACCTCCAATCAAAAAAAAAAAAAAAAAAAAAAAAGAAAGATACCAGTGGTAGGGAAGAGCACATCCAGGGAACCCCTGAGCCGTATCGCCAGGCTTTTGGGTCGGAGCAACGCGGCAATCGGATGATGCTGGTGCCAATGGGTCGAGCCGCCCCGGTGGCGCAGTGGTCTAAGCGATGGCCTCTGACCATTCATCCAAAAGGGGTCCGGGTTCGAATCCCGGTGAGGCATGGATGTTGTGTTTGTCTTACGGCACTGGCTCTCTCCCTTCCCTAGAACCAGTGACCCTAAATTAGGGACGGGCGACTGTTTATAGCCCATTGAGTTGCTCACGGTGGTCGTTAAACCTCCAATCAAAAAAAAAAAGAAAGAAATTCTCACATTGTTTGCTCTTGAGGCACGTGCTCCCGGCCCCGAGAAGTCTCTTACGTTACGGACCTTTAGTTAGTTAAAAAAAATTTTTTTTTGAGAAATGAAACAGTTAAGTTTTATATTTTCAGTTCCACATTCATTCATTTGCACAATCAAATGTTTAAAATTTACTATTAATTAAAAGATTTTAGTAGAAAGAGTTATACTCATCGGGTCAGGAGACGTCTCACACGGGGTTCGTTGTTATGGCATGGCGAGCGCTTTCTGCGGTACATTTACCATCATCTTCGGGCCACTATTTCTTCACGAGGGTTCTTCGCGTGCGCGCGCGTGTGTGTAGTTTTGGAGTTGCATGTCGGGAATCGATGGGAAGGTTTGCTGCCTGTATGTGTTAGGTGATTTGTTTCCAATGTGTCGCCATCTGTTGGATGAGTTGGTAGGTATCTGTCGTGAAACAATAGGAACTCTGTGAAACAATAGGAACTCTGAAACAATAGGAATTTCATATACGCCCGCTGATTGTGTCATGAATTGCATTTTTCGTAAATTAATACTATATATCAATTGTTTAAGATTTTATTTATTTTTACCCATTTAAATTAATTATTCCCTCTCCCCACACAACATTCAAAATCTCTCCATTTCTTCAACACTGCACCTCATAAATATTATAACCTCTCCTCTTTTTCACAGAAATTAAGAAAGAAATTTTCTTCACAAATAAGAATTATTTTCAGCAATCAGATTATGATATTGAATTGCATTTATTGGGTTGTCGGAAAAGTCATGACATATTTTAGCCATGTTTTGCAAAGGTCATTTATTGATAGAAAGAACAAATATCAATCAATGATATAATGCCCGTTTTGTTCGATAACCTTTTGCCATCTTTCAGTGAGCTGCAGAATGCCTCGTTCATAGAAAGACCTGTCTTTCATGGCGAAACCTGTACAAGGTGCTGATTTGCAGCCTCATATGAATTGAACGTTATACCACGCAAGGACTGCTGAAGACAGCGAAACAAGTGGAAGTCTGACGGCGCAAGGTCAGGCGAGTATGCTGGGTGTGGCAACACATCCCATCCAAGCTCCAATAACTTTTGGCAGGTGATTTAACTTGTGTGTGGTCTCGCATTGTCGTGATGGAACACAACACCTTTACGATGAACGAGCTCTGGAGGTTTCTGGATGATGGTTTTGTTCAAACTGTCCAATTGCCGACAGTACACATTCGAATTAATTGTTTGGTTCCGTGGTAAGAGCTCGAAAAACACGACGCCTTTAAAATCCCACCACACTGAGACCAGAACCTTCCACTGATCAATGTCTGCTTTGGTGTCATATGAAGCGAAGCAGCACGTAGGGACCAAAACTGTTTGTGCAGCACATTGTTGTACACAATCCACTTTTCATCACCAGTTATCAGTCGATTCAAAAAAATGATCATTTTCTTCACGTTTAAAGAGCATATCGCAGATGTTTATGTGCGTCGTCAATTGAGCTTCTTTGAGTTCATGAGGAACCCACACATCGAGCTTGCTTGCGTATCCCAGCTTCTTCAGGTGGTCGTGAATGCTTGAATGATGGATGTGCAATGTGTCTGCAATCTCTCGTGTAACGTGGGTTTGACTCGATCAATGCCTTGATTCGGTCATCATCAACCTCGGTTGGTCTCCCGGACCGAGGGGCATTGTTGAGGTCAAAATCACCAGTACAGAATTTTGCGAACCAACGATGGCACTGACGTTCTTGTAGAGCATTATCACCTTACACTTTACACAACTTTTCACAAGCTTGACATGCGTTCTTCAATCCCTTTACGGAAGTAAGACATAGCGAAAATGCACAGTTTGGTCTTCCATTTTCAACTTGATGTCAAATCTCCGCAAATCAACCAAATCGCTCGCTATTCCTTTTAGACTGCAGCTAGAACTGGCACCTGTCGAATGCCATAGCGATAAAAGATGCCTCTAGTACTTCCAAAACTGCCCAACCGCCATCGGATGCCAAAATACGTCATGACTTTTCCGACAACCCAATAGTTCACTGCTCACCATGTGGCATCTCAGAGAATTAAAAAATTACATTGTCCTGGAATGGCAATTGAATGTGGATCTCCTGATTTCCATTTGAGTGTGCTGCTGGTAATCCATCCAAGTCAAAGAAGTTCCAAGTAACTTAAGCCGCGAATGCGAACAGCTTCATATTTCCACTGATTAAAGCAATACTAACCTTCCTTGTAGCAATGATATGACGAAATCTTGGACTGTTGATGTTACATGGAGAACTATGAACTAAAAGCAATTCATTACCACAATCTGATTGCTAAGAACAGTAGGCAACACAGCATTTTCAGGGCATGTTTATTTTTTTATCCACAATTGACAAAACAAGTAATAATGGGTCAAACACTTAACATGCGTGGTAGCAGTCAAAATAACTGCCCAAGTGAATGAGCGAAGACATGGCCTACTATGTGTGATGTCACAAGTTTTCTTCCCAATAATTTTAAGGCTTTCTGTTAGAGACAGTTGTGTGGCCAAGGCAAAGGGGCACCAATTAAGTAATGCAGTGTATCAACGGAGAAATGTTTTCACTAGTGTGATGCTAGATAATTCGCACAAATGAAGTGATTGTTTGACCATGTTTTCTGTTTTTTATGAATTGTTTGTTCTTGGACAACATGAAAAATTCACATCCTTAGTTTTTATCCTTTTTCTTCATTTCCTGCAGTGGTATCTGTTAGTTGGGGAATTTCAAAATTTTGCTCTGGTGCTGTGAAAAGATTTTGCCTATGTACTGGTTTTAAAAATATTTAAGGGAAACTTTCCTTTACTCATCAGTGCTGAAGAAACTATTATATGACAGTTGTGCCAAAAGTAGTGCAAAAGTGGGTATTACTTTTTTATTAAATGACAGAGGACGTTCAAATTGCACTTGTTGGTAAAGTAACATTTTCTGTATACAAAGGTGCTATTCAACACAGTCTCCATCACAAGCGATGCATTTTCGCCATTGTTGAACCCAACGCTCGAATCCTCTTTGAAAAAAATTCAAGTGTGGACTGTTGTACCCACTTCTTCACTCCCACTTTCATCTCGTCTGTGTCGTCAAATCGCTCTCCCCGAGACCGCCCTTCATCGAACCCAACAGGTGGAAGTCGGAGGGCGCCAGATCTGGGCTGTACGGTGGATGGGGGACCACCGTACAGCCTAATTTGCAGATCGCCTGATTTTGTTGCCAAAGATGTGTGTGTGTTCTTGCATTGTCATGAAATGAGTGAGGAGATGGCCTCCTGTGCGTTACATCACAAGTTCTTCTCCAGCATTTCTGAGGCTTTCTGTTAGAGACGGTTTTGGCTAGATGGACGAGTGAGGAGATGGCCTCCTGTGCATGATGCCACAAGTTTTCTCCCCAGCAGTTCTGAGGCTTTCTGTTAGAGACAGTTTTGGCTCAGGCACCCATTGTGACACTGATAGCAAGTCCAACAGTCCCTTGAAAACAAAACAAATACCTGTGCCAGAAGTGCATAAGAAAATTTTAGAACACATATAATTATACAGGGTGTTTCATGAAGAGTGTCCGAAAAGAACAGGAAAGTAATGGTTGGTCATAGCAGTAAAGTGAAAAATGCAAAATACGCATCAAAGAGAGGACAGTTCATCTGTGATAGTTGCAGCCACCGGAATGGATAATTTCCGAAAAATATGGAAAATAATTATATGGCCCCCCCCATGGAAACCAAAATCAATTAGTAAAAAAAGCGCTGCGCCGAATTAGGCGAAATGAATTTATCCGGACGCTTTACAGGAATATTTCGCTGAGATATGCACATTAGTGTGATTCAGTATTTGTCGTCGTACGTGTTCTCATTGTACAAATGTTGTGTCCTGCTTGTGATAAAATAAATTTAATGCTTAACATGCGCATTGTTTGTCTGAGAATCACACTGAACGCCTGTAATGTCTGAACAAACAACATGTTGGTTATCACTTTTTAAATGGATTTGCAGATGTCTCCCATATGTAGATACTATTCGCGGACGTTAACGTTGCACATGTTCACTGCAGGTAAGCTGACATAAGTCCAGAAATTCAACAATCGATATCTCAGCGAAATATTTCTGTAAAGCGTCTGGGTAAATTTCATTCCCCCTAACTCGGTGTGGCGCTTTTTTTACTAACTGACTTTGATTTCGTGGAGAGCTGTATAAATATTTAATTTCCGGAAATTATCCATTTAGGGAGTGCAGTTATGATAGCTGAATTGTCCTCTGTTTGCTGCGGGAATTTCCGCTACAACCAACCGTTATTTTCCTACTTTTTTGGACACTGTTCGTGAAACACGCCGTATATCCGTTCCAATTCATCAAGTCGTACTACTAATTGGCATATAATTGACTTTCACCATAGATTTATGTATGTGCATTGAGTATGTACAGAGTTTGGGCCGCCATTGGACTACCGTTCAGGACTTGAGCACCCATTGCACTTTTTTTATTTGGGATTTATCGACCACTTTCAGCAACTCGATGGGTTATAAGCAGTCTCCCATCTCTAATTTAGATTCACTCATTCCAGGGAAGGGAGAGAACCAGTGCTGTGAAACAAAAATAACATTCATGCCACACTGGGATTCGAATCCAGACCCGTCTTCGAGGAACGGTCAGAAGGCAGTGCTTAGACCACTGGGCAGCTTGGATTTCTTGTGCAGAACACAAGCACCCAATGGACTTCACGCGCAGAGCTTGAGATTCGTCCGAGAGGGGTCCGAGTTCGAATCCCGGTGAGGCATGGATGTCGTGTTTGTCTTACGGTGCTCTCTCCCTTCCCTGGAACTAGTGACCCTAAATTAAGGGCGGGCGACTACTTATAGCCCATTGAATTGCTCCCGGTGATCGTTAAACCTCAAAGCTTGAGCATCCATTAGATTATTAGAAAATCGGCACATGTGTTCTTTGTGAACTCAGTGCTATGGTTGATGCTCTGTTTTTATTGACTGGATCTGTTGATACCAGTGGTAGGGAAGCGCACATCCAGGGAACACCTGAGCCGTATCGCCAGGCTTTTGGGTCGGAGCGATGCGGCAATCGGATGATGCTGGTGCCAATGGGTCGAGCCGCCCCGGTGGCGCAGTGGTCTAAGCGATGGCCTCTGATCATTCATCCAAAAGGGATCCGGGTTCGAGTCCCGGTGAGGCATGGATGTTGTGTTTGTATTACGGCACTGGCTCTCTCCCTTCCCTGGAACCAGTGACCCTAAATTAGGGACGGGCGACTGCTTATAGCCCACTGAATTGCTCACGGTGGTCGTTAAACCTCCAATCAAAAAAAAAAAAAAAAATTACAGTGAACGATTCAGTTTTGTTCATGCTAAGTAATATTCACACTTTCTCACCACTCAGTCTGATTTTACATCAAATTAAAAAGCACAGCTTTGTTTTTGTTTTCTTCATCAGTCTCATGTATGTTAATTAAAATCGCTCACGAGCGCTATGGATAAATAAGAGAATTGTTTATATCGCATAACTTGTAATCAATTATCAGGAATGGCGATCTTTTGGTTCTTACTTAAAGTCTAAATTTTGCCCCGTACATTCAGGGAGCAGAATTTTTAGGAGGTTTTCTTATTCTCATTTTGACCTATCTTGGGGAACATCTTCACGCTCACATTTCTCTTTTTCCAGATGGAAGGGACGTTGAACCTTTTACTAACTTGCAATCGTCTGCTTAATGTCCATGTCCATACATGTAGGATCTCACGTATGCAAGAGCAGTGGCTCTTTCGGACAGCAACAACAAAAAAGTCATAAACTGATTCTACTACTACTGAAGAAGAGCGGGGGGAGGGGGGGGTGATCCCGCGCCAAAATATCACTGCGCAACTGTTAAGTGATGGAAGCAACTTTTATCTAACCAACTTTACTAAATCTCACTGTTATCTTATACACTGCCGGACAATTGCTAAGGATGGATGACAATAGCAACGATAGCAACCATAAAATGGAAGGCAGGAAAATGTGGAAATTAGCATAAGTTGTGCGTATGCAAATTTTGGATTGCCAAACTTGTTCGTGACGTCATAGCGCTGATAAGAGATATAAAGGATTTGACGCGTATTGACCGTTGTTGTTCAAACGGAAAGTTGAAAGGGAAAGAATCAATTGACGAACTTGCAATTTTCAGTATGTCTTCCCGACATCACCTAGATGATTTTACTCGTGGCCGTATTATTGGCAAGATTGAAGAAGGGCGAAAAATAACAGATGTTTTGCCAGAGAGTTCGACGTCAGCCACAGTGTTGTTTCAAGGCTTTGGAAATCATTTCAAACAAATGGAGAGTGTAGCAAACGTCACGGGGAAGGTCGGGTTCGCAGTACGACACCTGCAGAAGATCGGTACATAGTGCTATCAACAAAAGACACCGGCGCAGCACAGCTAGTGAGGTAGCAAATCAGTTTATGGCTGCTACTGGCAAGCGGATCTCCCGAAAAACTGTCGCCAGACGTTTGCATGAAGGAGGACTATACGCCCGCCGTCCTGTTGTGTGCATCCCATTGTCTAGACGTCACCATACCGCCCGTTTGCAATGGTGCCATCAACATCGCAATTGGACTGATAACGACTGGTCTGCTGTCCTCTTCTCAGATGAGAGTAGATACAGTCTATCGTCTGATTGTCGACGACAACTGATCTGGCGTGATAGTGGTACTGCATGTTGTCCAGCAAACATACAGGAAAGGGACCGATATCTGACATGTAGTGTCATGGTATGGGCTGGCATCATGATCAATGGCTGTACGTCCCTCTATGTGCTTCCAACTGGGACTATGACTGGCCAACGATACATTAATGATGTTCTGCTACCTCATGTTTGCATGTTCCGTGGTGCTGTCGGTGATAGATTCATTTTCATGGACGACTACGCAACATGTCATCGAACAGTCGCTGTCCAGGAGTGTCTTGAGAGCGAGGATATTCAACGCCTCGTATGGCGAGCACGTTCTCCAGATCTGAATCCCATTGAAAATGTGTGGGATGCTTTGGGGAGGAGTCTTGCTGGTCGCCAATGCCCTCCAATAAACAAGGACACCCGCATCCGTGCACTGACAGAGGAATGGGATAAATTACCCCAACAGCTGCTTGATAACGTTGTGCAAAGCATGACACGACGTGTGGAATCTTGCATCGCCCTCCATGGTGGCCATATCCCATATTGACATCTTACGCCGGAACGCATGCGGACGGTAATTGCATTTTTCACGTTTACGTATTCTGCACAAAATGGCCTGTTTTGTCCCTTGAACACGTTCCAAAGCCTTCTGGATTTCAGAGCACAATAAATTGCCTTTCTTGTAATGTCCTGGCATTCTGACATTATTTTATTTCACTTGGCATCCAACCACACTTACTTTTTTATGCGCTCTATGGCCGTTTATGATCCGTCCTTAGCAATTGTCCAGCAGTGTAGTTTTGGTTCCAGTTGTAATTGTTCACAGCAATAACGAAAGTTCGACATTGTTAATTACTGGATGAAAAACATTGTATGAAGAGTATCATGGCACAAGTGCTGAAAGGTGATTTTACAATTTGATTATTAAATGTTACATTAGTTTTCCTTTTATATCAAAGGTACGCTTTCCTTCAAAAAACCTTAGGAGTTTGTGGTGCACCCGCAAACCACGTATACGCGTGGCTTGCCAGTTCGTTGTTTCACAAATAATGTATTTTCATCTGAATGCTATGAATCTCGAAAAATATGCCGCTAAAACCAAACCAAACAACAAACAGTAATTACATATTATTTGTTCTTCCTAAGTGTATATTCACAAGCGTTCAGTAACAATAGCAAGAGTTCTTAGACGCGACAGCATCCTATTCGTGTTACAGCGAAACAAATGCATTCAGGCGAAATCCCTGTGTTACGCTTAAAACATTGCTGGTCATGTAGTTTTCAATAAATCGCGGGTAGTATAATTGTTTTTCCATTTATCTCACTGTGGGAACGACAGAAATGCTAATTAACAGTCGTACGAGAAGCAGTAAAATGTCAACAAACCTGAAATATAACATTTTTTCATACTTCATAAAATAATGGTAATTCAGTGCAGAAACATAACTTAAAGCACAACATGAACTTTAAACAATTAAAAAAAGCTATTAGCTGCTCCAAAACCTGAGTTCTGCTCCGAAATGCAAATTTTCCCGCTCCAAGAATTGCTCCGAAACATGTAGGGGCACTAACATCCCTGTGTTTTGTTGCCATTTCTTTCGCAACATCAACTAATTTTTTAACAAGATAATGCCCGGCTACACACGGCACGGATCTCCCAGACCTGCCTCCGTAATTTCAACACTCTTCCATGGCCAACCTGATCGCCCTACCTCTCACCGATCGAACATGTTTGTGATACCATGGGACGCCCATCCCTTAATGTCGGCGAACTGGTCCGCGATTTGGACACCATCTAGTATGCTATACCTCAGGGCAGTATCTGTGAGCTCTCTGCTACGCCGGGTAACCGCTTCTATTCGAGTCAGAGGTGGCGCTACAACTTACTAACTTGTTCCACTCGTATAGCTATTTTATCTGAATAAATGGCCCGACTGCTCTGGAATTACAATCATTTCTTTTCCTGTACATATACATTGCATGTACCATTTTTCATCTCGATTGGCTAATTTTTAACTTTTTTTCTTGGCAAACAGTGTATATTTAATTGAACTGGGATTATGTTGGGTAAACAGTAATTTCATAGCATAAGTGAACTCCTGGCAGAGTGTAAGCGGCTGTTCATAGAATAACCGCTGTCTTTATTAATTTCAACTTTTTTACTCTTTCCAACCGTAGGTTGAAGAAGCATATATGCTCCAGCTTTGTCCGTCCGTCTGTCTGTCGGCACGATAACTCGCGTAAAAATGGTTCGATTTCGATGAAATTTTAGTATGTGGTAAGGAACCATCTGGGGACGAACCCTATTGAAAATGGACGAAATGGGGTCAAAGGTCACTTATGCGTCATAACTTGCGTAAATATGGTTCCATGTCGATGAAATTTTAGCATATTGTAGGGGACCACCTGGGAATGACCCTTATTGAAAATGGGTGAAGTGGGGTCAAAGGACATGGCATAGGAGCGGGATCCATTCCATTGCCCTTATGCGTCATAACTTGCGTAAATATCGTTCGATGTCGATGAAATTGTAGTATATTGTAGGGGACCACCTGGGAATGAACCCTATTGAAAATGGGTGAAGTGGGATCATTCATTGGAGTGGGATACATTCCATTGCTTTTATGCGTCATAACGTGTGTAAAAATGGTTCGATTTCGATTAAATTTTATTATGTGGTACGGGACAACTGGGGACAATCTTAGGGACGGGCGACTGCTTATAGCCCATTGAGTTGCTCACGGTGGTCGTTAAACCTTCAATCAAAAAAAAAAAAAAAAAGAAAAAAAAAAGGGTTACTGTTTCCCGAAGGCTTCACGAGAGAGAGAGAGCTTTTTGCCAGAAGACCCGCGGTTTGCGTCCCGCTCACTTCAGCACACAAGAGAGCGCGTTTAGCATGGTGCAGACAACGTCAGCCTTGGACCAGACTTCAGTGGGATAACGTTCTTTTCACAGACGAGTCGCGATTCAGCCTGGACAGTGATTTTCGCCGTACCTTCATCTGGAGAGAAACTGGGATCCGATACCTTTCCTCCAACATCCGAGAAAGGTACTGCTATGGCTGCGGAGGCGTCATGGTCTGTGCAGGCATCATGTTGGACGGACGCACACCTCTACATGTGTTTGACAGAGGCTGCCTGACTGCTGAGAGGTATAGGGATGAGATTTTACAGCCCTATGTTCGACTTTTCAGGGGCGCAGTTGTCCCTCGGTTCCTTTTTATGGACGACAACGCTCGTCCACATAGGGCTCACCTGGTCGACGATTATCTTGAAAGTGAGGATATTCGCCGGATGGATTGGCCAGCCAGATCGCCAGAACTAAACCCTATCGAACATGTCTGGGACACTCTTGGGAGGACAATTGCAGCTCGCCATCCCCCTCCGAGAACCACCCAGAAGCTGAAAACTGCGTTGCTGCAGGAGTGGGACCGACTGCCTCGTTTCCAGTATGACGTTACGCTGTGAGAGCTGTACGACTGTAAGAGGGGACCATACCCCATATTGGAGTCATTTTATGTTCGATCTTGCAACGTGGATTTTGGGCATTCCTGCGCTGATGAGCCTTACTGACGATGATGAGTGCGTACCGTGACTGTTGTGTGGTATAATGTTTTCGCTTATATAATGTGTATCCATACCAAATTTCATTAAAATGTGTCCATTAGTTTTTCAGAAATTTGACAAAATGTGGAAATTCTCTTAATTTTGAACATCAGTTAATAGTTGATATAATTGGAATGTAAAAAAATATAGTTCATACCTACAGTTTTTTTCAGCAGGCCCATGCAAAAAAGAAGACGATAACTGGGATTACGAATTTTGTGGACACAACTATAACGATTACATCCAAAAAAAAAAAAAAAGAAAAAAAAATAGTCGAGTTCAGTGGGTACAATGTAGCTTTTGCATGATATTCTACCACATGAAGTGCCAAAACTCTTACGATGAAAATAAAGATGTGTTCATGTGCGACGCCTATGAAAGCTGGTGATAATGACTGAAATACAAATGTGAAAATGACAGTTTAAGGAAAATGAGAGCATTTTATAGATTTATCGATCGAAATATGTATTTCTTCCATGTTTGACTAGAGTAAACTGTGCTATATATCACATGTGTAATTACGAAACGCATATAGAGTATGGAATCCGTTCATTTTCGTGGTGTAGTCAGCACAAATATTCGCCAAGCTTTCGCACTCCACTGGGAGGCTTTTTCAAAGCAATGATAGACACAAAAATGCAGAGAATTGGAACATGTAAAGAACGAAGATGATTTTTAAAAATAACGCGGGGGACATCACCAGCATATTACATGAATTTTTGTCACATAATTTTCCATCTCTTAATAATGCATGCCAAACCATTGGTAGTTCCGTAGAGACTATATCATTGCATGCCACTTTGCTGGATAGGATTTCCACTGTTTCCCTGATGGCAGTCTCATTGAAATTCGTGTAAGGGGCAATTCTTCTAATATTATTCCATACAGAAGCGGCCGAGCAATGCATGACTTCTCTGGCGAGGGCTCTATTCTGCATGTCTTGTTTCACACTTCGTACGTGTTCTTTGCATCTAGTGTCCAAGGATCGCTTTGTCATTCCGATATATACCTTTTCCGTGTTGTCAGGATATACCAACGGTATAGCGTACACACCCGCCTTTTCTTTCTCACACTGCCTATCCTTGCAGCTTGATATTATATGTGATAACGGGGTCGGGGACTTCATTGCTATTAATATGTTGTATTTGCGTTATAAGTTCTTTAACCAATATGTAAAGCCTGGGATATATGTGATGGATCCTGCGTATCTCATTGTCCTACTAGGCGATTTTTCTATTGCTGATATACGATTTCTCACAGTCTTATGTACTCTGTCTATATCATACTTCTTATATCCAGCCTTTAGACCTTTGCTATAGATATTCTTAACTTCTTTATTATTCAGATAGTCGGGTTTGCATACGTTGTACGCTCTATGGAACCACGCTCTAAATGCGGAAAGTTTGTACTCCTTTGGGCAGTGCGAATGAGGAGGGACAAAGTTCGGTACTGCGGTCGGTTTATAGTAAACGTTAAAATCGAAGCTGGATGTTCTATTTCTTCTGAGCGCGACGTCAAGATAATTCAACGTCCCGTCTTTTTCAAGCTCCATGGTGAACTTTATTGTATTGTGTAGGTTGTTTATCTTGCGCATGAAATCATTTAATTCATCTACTCCATATTCCCATATGAAGAATATGTCGTCTGCATAGCGGATCCAAACTCGGGGTTTCTTGATACAATTTAAAAGGATAAGATCTTCTAGCGGTCTAAGTACTGCATCCGCAAGGACTGCAGATAAAGGTGAACCCATCGGTGCTCCTTTAGTTTGTTTGTAGATGTTTCCATCCAACTTGAAGTAGTTGTGGTTAGTAATGAGATTTCAGGCGGCGATAATTTTCTTTGTTTGGGTGATTATTCAACTCTGGTGTATTTAAAAAATAAAGTTATCACATGTGTAGTAATATTTCTATATTTCTTTGTTTTCACGCAGTGTTGTACGTATAAATGGACAACTTGTATACATTCACGAACTTGGGCCGCGGGTGGCCTAGTGAGCAACGTTCGTGACTGCCACGGAAGGGATCTCAGGCAGGTACGAACGCTCGATCCACTAAATACCCGCCGTGCGTTGGATAAGCACGTTAATCCGTTGGACCCCGGGTAACGGCCACCCGGTAATAAATAAGGGCGTCTTCTTCCCCCTTTCTACTTCGCTTCCGTGGCACTCTAGCCCAAATCTCTTAGCTTCCTATTTCTAAGGGTTGTTTAAGACCTGGGGTCAGACACTCCCTTCCTAAAATCCTCTACATTTGATCATTCACGAACTTAGCAAATTATAATCACGGAGTTACCAAGGTTATCATAGAATAACTACTGGTAAACATTATGCAAAAACATGTGTTGTGAAACACAGACATACAGTCTTACTATTTTTCAAGTTACTGGTATTACCTACAAATGTGTTGTGTATGAGACATTGGGGTTGGGGTTTGATAAACATGAGCGATAATTTTTGTGGTGAAAATGGAAATTTCTGAAATTATCACGAAATTGCCCTTATGTATTTTTAACTGAATTTAAAGTAAATTAAAAAAAATCTGTGTTGTGTAATATCACCGTAATTGAAAATATGTATGGTGTAATATCACCACACATACATGCACTAAGAGTATGAGATTGGATCTCGCCCTCCCCCTTTCCCCGAATTTAAATCCCGGTTACGTTACCCGTGGGAGTTCATTCGGAATTTACAGTGCCAATTTCTGGTTCCTATTGACGTCGCAAATCAGAACACACGCCAATGAGCGATTACTGTATGACCACCTACCTAATAAGCTGTAGGACCCCCTTTAGCCCGTAAAACGGGCCGCCCGGCAAGGCATCGATTCGATGAGGTGGCGATAGGTATCCTGGGGTATCTGGTACCACAATCTCAACAGCAGGTCCTCCAGTTCCCGTACAATTCGGAGTGGTGGTGACTTAGCGCGAACCCGCGTTTCCAAGTCAAACCACAAATGTTCGATTGGGTTCATGTCAGATGAATTTGGAGGCCAGGGCATTAACAAAAAGTCGCCATCATGTTAATCATATAACAAGCGGTATAGGTACATCATTGTCGACAAAGTTTTTCAGATCTACTTCTAGGGAATCATATGCTTTGTGATGACACTCTTCGTTATATGGACATCGCCATTCTTTTCCAGATTCTCGCTGGCATAAGCAACACAATGCCCAATTAGTCGTTATCCTGTTAACGCTAGTATTTCCGAAACTCATGTTGACAGAAGGCACTCGTTATGGTTTTCGAAAGTCACGTTCAGCATCTAAACGGAAAAAATATATATGTATAAGTTTCATGGTAGAGTAAATTTTTAAAGTCACTGATGTACTATATACTATTACAGCTAAGTCGCAAACACCCTTGTGCACTAATCGATATTTTGATTAAAGATGGCGCATCGAAGTAACTAATAATCTTTAAAATGATCCTAAAACACTAAATTTACCTCAAAAATGGATTCATCGCATCAAGAAACCTAGAGAAAGTGGTGTTACACAACGTTTTGTGGCTAATAGGAGCCAAGCCATGACAAGGACTTACACCTGTGGCGGCCATATTGGATTTATGGCAAATAGGCCACCAGAGGTCACCCACAAATTGCTTGCGAACCCTATAACCGTATCTAACACTTTGCCACATTTCAAAAACTTAGCACGAAGCGCACGATTCTTCCAAATTCTTATCTATTACCACCCAGCTACTAAAGATTCTGGCAGTGAGGCAAGGCACATTATCTTCTTGGTAATAGCCATCACCAACAGGGAACACAGTTGCCATGAATGGGTGAACTTGCTCAGCAACGATGTTCACAGACCTGACAGCTCTCAGAGAGTGTGCTATTGGGATAATGGGGCCTAAAGTGTCCCAAGAAAACATCGCCTACAGCATAACACCACTACCGCCTGCCTGTTTCCGCCCAACAGTGCATCCAGGTGCCATAGCCTCCGTTGGTAATCGCCGTATCTGCGCTCGGCTGTCTACGTGATGCACCAGGAATCATGATCCGTCAGACCAGGCCACTTTCTTCCAATCATCCACGTTCGAACCTCGATGATCTTGGGCCCATTTCATGCGTTGTTGGCGATGACGTGTAGTGAGTATGGGGACCCGGAGGGGGTCTTCGTCTGCTATGGCGCATGCGCAGAAGGCTGCGACGAACTGTGTGCTGTGACACATTGCCCTGATCACCACTGTTGTAGCTGCGGGTGATTTGTCTCACTGTGGCCCTGCGGTCGCTGTGACCGATGTGCGACAGTCTCATCTCCCCCTCTGGCATCAATGAGCTGCGGACGACACACAGCTGGACGACGGTTCATCGTTTGGCCATCTGTGCACCACTTTTGATACGTACTCACTACAGTGGCACGTGAACAATCCATAAGCCGCGCCGTTTCCGAGAACGTGGTCCCAAGGCGCCCTGCCATCACAATTTGTCCTTTATCAAACACAGATAAATCGTCAGCTTTTCCCATTCTGACTCCGAACACCCTACAAACGGAAAGCCGGCCCTCGGATTGTATATATACTGCTCTGTGATCTTCACTTATCATAATGTAATGGCACATCGGTGTACACTGAAGAGCAATTGAATTAGAGACACATGGCGTTATGCAAATGTGGCGCAGTGGGCGGCCCTGTAAACTGAAACGATATGACGTATTCAGCGACCCGACAATATAAGGAGTGATGTGACGGGAATCAGCAAGATTCAGACGCAGTATGGGTTAGATGAAGGATCTAAGCGCATTTGATCGTGGGCAAATTGTCGGGGCCCTACGAATGGGTTACTCCATCTCGGAAGTCGTGCAGGCACTGGGATTTTCACGAGCCACTGTGTCACGGGTGCACCGTGAGTACATCGAATTTGGTAAAACCATCTCTGCAAGGGCCAACTGCCGTGAACAACAGCATGTGGATGAGCGGGGTCGTCGTCGGCTAGCTCGCATTGTAACAGCGGATAGACGGGCCACAGTGCAAGAAATCACTCGGCAATTTTACGCTGGTACACAATAACGTGTAAGCAGCCACACCATCCAGAAACATCTCCTCGCGATGGGGTACAGAAGCCATCATCCCAAGAGGGTACCGCTGCTGACCGCACATCACAGGGTGCAAAGATTAGCATGGGCGCGGGAACATCGCCACTGGACCCTAGACATGTGGAAAAATGTTGCCTGGACTGATGAGTCGAGATTCACGTTGGTGCATGCGGATGGCAGGATACGAGTACGGCGCAAACCACATGAAGCGATGGATCTTTCTTGCCAGCAGGGTACTCTTCAAGCTGGTGGGGGTGGCATTCTCGTCTGGGGACTGTTTACGTGGACTGAAATGAGACCCCTGGTACGTGTGACATCGTCCCTCACAGGTCAACGTTACCGGGATATCCTGGACGACCATTTGCTGCCGTTTGTGCGTCTTCAACATCCCAGTGGGGACCTCATCCTGCAACAAGGCTATGCACCGTGTCATCGCTGCCGAATTGTATCCGAATGGTTGGATGAACACTCCACCGACGTGACCTCGCTTCCTTGGCCAGCTAGGTCACATGACCTCAATCCCATCGAGCACATCCGGGATGCCATCGAGAGAGTTGTTCGAGGCTCTGACCCCCCTTCATCAAATCTTCGTGAACTGTGGGAGCTTGTTCAGGGGGTGTTGGATCCGTATGGCTTCCCAACGCTTCCGGTGTCTTGTCGAGTCCATGCCGAGACGAATCGCCACCGTCATCAGGACGAAAGGTGGTGCTACACGTTACTAGACAGGTATCTCTGATTCAATTGCTCTTCAGTGTATATAAACTTGCTGCAGGGGCGTATATAGAATTTTTTTCGGGGGCGGGGCGAAGATGGAAGTTTTTGAAACCCACCAGGACTATTTAAAAGTTTATGTAAGATAGAATTAAAAATTAAAGCGTTGTTTCCTTTTGCAAGTTGATGCATTTTTATTAAATTAATTTTTTCTAATGTAAATCGCATTTTAACAAAGAAATGAAATATTTTCGGAGGTGGCCAAGACCCCTTGGCTTCCCCTCTGAATACGCTCCTGACTTGCTGTAAAGTTTAAACAGGCTTTTAAAATTAGCCTGGGTTTCAGATCTGGAAAAATCTATGACGTTTGGCTGCAGCCTACAACAGCTGAACGTTAAGTGTCTGATGTAGTAACGGCAGCTAATTTCAATTCTTTTATCATAATAAAGGCTTGAAATTAGTTCCATGCTGCTTTAACATCTTCATACGTAGATACTTCTTGTATTTAAAGAGAGAGAGAGAGAGAAATAAAAAATTCGTATAAAATAAGCCAAGGAACATTATGAAAAGTGGCAACACAAGCAAACATTTCCTCATCACAGGAAGCAGAGTGAGGTCACAGTAAAATGCTAAGGTCAAATTTTATTACATCTCAAAGTGACACGTGATCTTAATTCCTCGGTGTTTAACTAAGATCATCCGTCAGTTCTAAGCCATTCGGAAATCCTGTTCCGTCGAGATGCTTTGTGAATACAAATAAATATTTCGCCCACGTGCCGAAAAGGGCTGTGGATGGAGGTGGGGCTGCATAGGGTGGAGTGCTGGCAGCCGTTTGAAAAGTAGTGACGACCTACTTGCTATTAATACGGCCTGAAGAACCAGTTGTTGACTGAAGTCTCTGAACGTACAACATGTAATTTTACCCCTTAAATCGAGATGGAGTCTTTTATCTTGATTCCGACAAGATGTAATCGACATATTTTGCCTCATAACAAATGAGATGCAGGGCAATGCTTTTAGGAAATGTACAAACATTTCTTTCGCCCGTTGCTTTATGAATGTTTCACCCACAAATTCCGCTTCTTTTACGTATACATCGCTGTTTTTTTTTTTTGCCTGCAAAGATAAAACACTTTTCCTGCGCTCTGGTTCGAAAAGACGAAACCTTTGCTTCAATAAACATGTTGCACATTTCAAGCCGTAATTCGCTGGTGTTCATTCGCCATATAGGGAAATTAATGTTCAAGAGCAGATGATGACGAAAGATGTTTTGAAAGGGGAACGAAGATTACTCAGCGCTGAGAGAATGGAATTTTCCGACTCCTGTGTGGGAGTAAGGATGATTGTAGTACGTTCAGTGCTCGAAAGGGGTGGTAGATGCCGGTATATGGCATATCGACACTTCTTTTCCCTAGTATTTCATACCGGCACTATTTTTAGTAATGGGAACAGCAGAAATGATTTTTTTACGTAGTCTTTCCAAGCGTAGGTTGAAGAAGCGTATATGATCCACCTTTGTCCGTCCGCACGATAACTCGCGTAAAAATGGTTCGATTTCGATGAAATTTTAGTATTTGGTAGGGGACCACCTAGGGATGAATCCTATTGAAAATGGCCGAATTGCGGTCAAAGGTCACGACATAGGAGCGGCGTCCATTCCATTGCCCTTATGCGTCACAACTTGCGTAAATATTGTTCGATTTCGATGAAATATTAGTATGTCGTACGGGACCACCTAGGGACAAACTCTTTTGAAAAATGGGCAAAATGGGATCAAAGGTCAGGACATAGGAGCGGGATGCATTCCATTGCCCTTATGCGTCATAACTTGCGTAAAAATGGTTCGATTTCGATGAAATTTTAGTATGTAGTAGGAAACCACATGGGAATGAACCCTGTTGAAAAATGAGCGAAATGGGGTCAAAGGTCAGGCCATAGCAACGGGATCCATTCCATTGCCCTTATGCGTCAAAACTTGCGTAAAAATAGTTCGATTTCGATGAAATATTAGTATGTCGTACGGGACCACCTAGGGACAAACCCTTTTGAAAAATGGGCAAAATGGGGTCAAAGGTCAGGACATAAGAGCGGGATCCATTGTATTGCCCTTATCCGTTATAACTTGCGTAAAAATGGTTCGATTTCGATGAAATTTTAGTATGCGGTAAGGGACCACATGGGAATGAACTCTATTGAAAAAGGGGAGAAATGGGGTCAAAGGTCAGGACATAGGAGCGGGCTCCATTCCATTGCCCTTATGCGTTATAACTTATGTGAAAATAGTTCGACTGCGACAAAACGTTACCATGTTGTTCCGGAAGTATACTGAACCGGTTCTGTTGAATATCATCGAAATGGGGTCAAAGGTCAGATTACAGGAGCGAGATTTATTCCACAGCTATTATCCTCATAACTTGACTAAAACTGCTTCTATTGCGACAAAACTGTAGTATGTTGTTCCGGAGGTATACTGAACCAATTCTGTTTAATATAATCGAAATGGGGTCAAAGGTCAGATTACAGGAGCGAGATTTATTCCACAGCTATTATCCTCATAACTTGACTAAAAATGCTTCTATTGCGACAAAACTTTAGTATATTGTTCCGGAGGTATACTGAACCAATTCTGTTTAATATCATCGAAATGGGGTCAAAGGTCAGATTACAGGAGCGAGATTTATTCCACAGCTATTATCCTCATAACTTGACTAAAAATGCTTCTATTGCGACAAAACTGTAGTATGTTGTTCCGGAGGTATACTGAACCGGTTCTGTTGAATATCATCGAAATGGGGTCAAAGGTCAGATTACAGGAGCGAGATTTATTCCACAGCTATTATCCTCATAACTTGACTAAAACTGCTTCTATTGCGACAAAACTTTAGCATGTTGTTCCCTGAGTTATACTGCACCGGTTCTGTTGAATATCATCGAAATGGGGTGAAAGGTCAGATTACAGGAGCGAGATTTATTCCACAGCTATTATCCTCATAACTTGACTAAAACTGCTTCTATTGCGACAAAACTTTAGTATGTTGTTCCCTGAGTTATACTGAACCGGTTCTGTTGAATATCATCGAAATAGGGTCAAAGGTCAGATTACCGGTGCAAGATTTATTCCACAGCTATTATCCTCATAAGTTGACTAAAAATGCTTCTATTGCGACAAAACTTTAGTATGTTGTTCCGGAGGTATACTGAACCGGTTCTGTTGAATATCATCGAAATAGGGTCAAACGTCAGATTACCGGTGCAAGATTTATTCCACAGCTATTATCCTCATAAGTTGACTAAAAATGCTTCTATTGCGACAAAACTTTAGTATGTTGTTCCGGAGGTGTACTGAACCGGTTCTGTTGAATATCATCGAAATGGGGTCAAAGGTCAGATTACAGGAGCGAGATTTATTCCACAGCTATTATCCTCATAACTTGACTAAAAATGCTTCTATTGCGACAAAACTTTAGTATGTTGTTCCGGAGGTGTACTGAACAGGCTCTGTTGAATATCATCAAAATGGGGTGAAAGGTCAGATTACAGGAGCGAGATTTATTCCACAGCTATTATCCTCATAACTTGACTAAAACTGCTTCTATTGCGACAAAACTTTAGTATGTTGTTCCCTGAGTTATACTGAACCGGTTCTGTTGAATATCATCGAAATGGGGTCAAAGGTCAGATTACAGGAGCAAGATTTATTCCACAGCTATTATCCTCATAAGTTGACTAAAAATGTTTCTATTGCGACAAAACTTTAGCATGTTGTTCCCTGAGTTATACTGAACCGGTTCTGTTGAATATCATCGAAATGGGGTGAAAGGTCAGATTACAGGAGCGAGATTTATTCCACAGCTATTATCCTCATAACTTGACTAAAACTGCTTCTATTGCGACAAAACTTTAGTATGTTGTTCCCTGAGTTATACTGAACCGGTTCTGTTGAATATAATCGAAATAGGGTCAAAGGTCAGATTACAGGAGCGAGATTTATTCCACAGCTATTATCCTCATAAGTTGACTAAAAATGCTTCTATTGCGACAAAACTTTAGTATGTTGTTCCGGAGACATGCGGTACCGGTTCTATTGAATACCATCGAAATGGGGTCAAAGGTCAGGACACAAGAGCGAGATTTATTCCACAGCCATTATTCTAATAACTTGAGTAATGATTTCTGGTATGTTGGAAAGCGTATAATCAATGCGTTGCATGAATTTACTAACTTGTTTTTTTGTCCCTGACTTATTTGATTTATTGAATATTCTGCCATACACCACAGTCAGAGGCGGATTGGGCTAACGAAACCAGACCGGGAATTTTAGTCTTGTGGTCCGCTATAGAAACACACGTACACACGAGGGAACACCTCATAAATTCCCTCATGAAAAAAGCTCTGTTAATTCCTGCAGTGATGTAGTACTAAATAAAAAAGGGCCTTAGTGGTGAACGGAAACGGAAAAATACCTTCGAAATTTTCAAAATCTGATTCGTTGTTTTTTTTATTCATCATTATTTTTTTAATTTTCATTACTGATTACCAATATCAGTTTGTATTAAAACTGCTTAAAGCTGTGTATTCTGAGCAATTTTAAATAACAGGAAGAATGTAACGTGAGCGACGTAGGCTAAGATTATAAATTTTTTGTTTAAATACGGCTCTGTATCGTTCTCATCATCATCATCATCATTGTCAACCATTATCAATCCACTGCTAGACGAAGGTCTCCCCAAGTTTCCTCCACAACGGTCTGTCTTGTGCCAGTCTCCTCCATGTTACTCCCGCATACTTTCGAATTTCATCCACCCATGTTATCTTCTTCTGGGTCTTTTCCTGTCCCTTGGAATCCAATCTAAAATTTCGACTGTCCATCGATGGTCTGTCCTTCTGGCAGTATGTCCAGCCCATTGCCATTTCAGGGATTTTACTCTGATCATGATGTCTTCCACTCTTGTCATTTTTCTGATCCGCGAGTTCCTCTTCTTATCTCTTATGGTTACACCAAGAATGCACCTCTCCATGCTGCTTTGAGTTGTCTGCAGCCTTTGTATGTCTCTTTTAGTTAAGGTCCATGTCTCTGCACCATACGTAAGCACTGGAAGGATGCACTGGTCAAACACTTTTCTTTTAGGACATAATAGCATATTGCTCTTGAAAGTTATACTGTTTCTTCCAAACGCTCTTCAGGCAAGTTTTATACGCCGATTAATTTCTTCATCAATGTGACCCTCATTTGATATCTGCCGTCCAAGATAAATGTAGGTTATCTCCAGCTTTTCCCGATCAATCGATATATCTTCATTTCTTGTAAAAGCATTGTACATCACTTTTGTCTTCTGAAAGTTCATTTTTAATTCCACTTCTTTACTCTTGTCAGCAAGTTCCTGAATCATACTCTGTAGCTCTGATTGGGCAGTTGCAAAAATGACTACTTCATCGACAAAACGAAGGTGTGTTAGATAATCTCCATTAATCATTAATCTCGTGGGCGACGCGTGCTGCGCATTTCAGGCCAATCGGATGCTTCCTTCTTGGTGTTGCATTTTGGGTGGCCTGCAGTGTATGTTACCGGCAATGTATGAAAACCAGGCATTCTATAGAATGCCTAGGCAATGTAGGAAAACCAGGCATTCTATAGAATGCCTAGGCAATGCATAGAATGCCTAGCGTTTTTAGGCAAAGTATAAAATTGTCAAATATTATATATACTTTACCTAGGCATTCTATAGAATGACTAATGCTATTTAGGCAAAGTATTAAAAGAGTTTCATGAAAAGGCTTTTATTGAAAAGACGTATATGAAAAAGAATGAAAACAGAAAATATGAAATAAAATACAGAACTTTCTAACCTACTTGTTGCAACAAGGAAGGCTTGTATGACATTTTGAATTGAACTTCATTCCTTTTTCTACACAAAAGCACTTCGTGTTTTGGCACTTTGTCTTACACATACATTTGACAAATCTTTGGCCGCTTCCTGTGAACTGAGCAATAGCAGCTGACCGGAGAGGTATTTCTTGATGAAGAATGTCTTCAATTGTCAGTAAATTCTTTGGGCATAAAGTGATTTGTGATCTCGCATATAGTTGTTTTAAAATTCCTTCAGAAGTTCCAATTCGGTAAAAACCGTCTTCTGTCACACTCATAACAACACCCAACAAATTGCGCGAAACACCTCGTCCCTTGTCGACGTTAGGAATAGGAACTCGCACAGTAGCTCCCAAAGAAGGAGAAGGAAATGTTTTGTAAGAATTCATTTTCATTTTTTTGGCCTGTATATCTAGATTGAATTTAGAATAAGTTTTACCTTCGACAGCATTCTTATTTTTAAAGCAAAGGGTGCACAAAATATCTATTTCCTCATATCCATCATCTTTACTGGCATGGCCACAGAATCTATGAATTTTTCGACGACACTTTCTGAGTATTTTATAGTTTGCCGGTTTCTGTTTAAGCATTGTGTAGAATGCCTAGTAAATATGTGAAATATTAAAAATTTCATACTTTGCCTAAAAACGCCAGGCATTCTATAGAATGCCTGGTTTTCATACATTGCCGGTAACATATATACCAAATCAATGTAATCGAAAAATTCACATTACAAGAATATCTGTACAGTACATAAACAATAATGCAACAATAAACAAACCAAGATCAACAAGACAAAGTAACAAAGTTAATCATAAATCACACCATACCACCAAGCCTAACGATGATATATGCAGAAAAGGCCAAAGGACTACGCCAACAGGCAATTTGTACAAAGTCACAAATATACGAAAAAAAAAAAAATAGACGTTTAATAATGAATGCAATTAAGTTAAACAAATGAAAAAGATGTCCTATCCATGGGTGCCGATAGAGGAGGGTCACAGGGGTCACTTGACCTCCCTATAGAATTATTTTATTTTATTTTATTTATTACTTTTTTTCCCCACAAAGAACTGTACCACAAGGAAAGATGGAGTTTGGGGCGTTTAATTTAATATCCCAGTTTTATTGGAAATTCGGAATGGGAAAATGATAACGTGAAAGCCGAAAACCTAGCAAACCGTAAGGTAGTACGCCCAAACAAGTTCCGCTCAGGATGGGGCGTGCTGAACTTAAAAGGCTTGGCGTGGCCCTCCTTGACACTGTTCATTATTTTGGAAACAGTTACCAATGTACATGACTAACATACACTTTCTTCAAGAGCAGCATCAATTAATAATAATACACTGCTGGACAATTGCTAAGCACGGATGACAATAGCAACGATAAAATGGAAGGCAGGAAAATGTGGAAATTAGCATAAGTGCGGGATACAGTAAGACGTGTTGTGCGTATGCAAATTTTGGATTGCCGAACTTGTTCGTGACGTCATAGCGCTGATAAGAGATATAAAGGATTTGACGCGTATTGACCGTTGTTGTTCAAACGCAAAATTGAAAGGGAAAGAATCAATTGACGAACTTGCAATTTTCAGTATGTCTTCCCGACATCACCTAGATGATTTTACGCGTGGCCGAATTATTGGCAAGATTGAAGAAGGGCGAAAAATAACAGATGTTGCCAGGGAGTTCGACGTCAGCCACAGTGTTGTTTCAAGGCTTTGGAAATCATTTCAAACAAATGGAGAGTGTAGCAAACGTCACGGGGAAGGTAGTGTTCGCAGTACGACACCTGCAGAAGATCGGTACATAGGGCTATCAGCAAAAAGACACCGGCGCAGCACAGCTAGTGAGGTAGCAAATCAGTTTATGGCTGCTACTGGCAAGCGGATCTCCCGAAAAACTGTCGCCAGACGTTTGCATGAAGGAGGACTATACGCCCGCCGTCCTGTTGTGTGCATCCCATTGTCCAGACGTCACCGTACCGCCCGTTTGCAATCGTGCCATCAACATCGCAATTGGACTGATAACGACTGGTCTGCTGTCCTCTTCTCAAATGAGAGTAGATACAGTCTATCGTCTGATTGTCGACGACAACTGATCTCGCGTGATAGTGGTACTGCATATTGTCCAGCAAACATACAGGAAAGGGACCGATATCCGACATGTAGTGTCATGGTATGGTCTGGCATCATGATCAATGGCCGTACGTCCCTCTATGTGCTTCCAACTGGGACTATGACTGGCCAACGATACATTAATGATGTTCTGCTACCTCATGTTCGCATGTTCCGTGGTGCTGTCGGTGATAGATTCATTTACATGGACGACAACGCAACATGTCATCGAACAGTCGCTGTCCTGGAGTGTCTTGAGAGCGAGGATATTCAACGCCTCGTATGGCCAGCACGTTCTCCAGATCTGAATCCCATTGAAAATGTGTGGAATGCTTTGGGGAGGAGTCTTGCTGGTCGCCAATGCCCTCCAATAAACAAGGACACCCTCATCCGTGCACTGACAGAGGAATGGGATAAATTACCCCAACAGCTGCTTGATAATGTTGTGTAAAGCATGGCACGACGTGTGGAATCTTGCATCGCCCTCCATGGTGGCCATATCCCGTATTGACATCTTACGCCGGAACGCCTGCGGACGGTAATTGCATTTTTCACGTTTACGTATTCTGCCCAAAATGGCCTGTTTGTCCCTTGAACACGTTCCAAAGCCTTCTGGATTTCAGGGCACAATAAATTGTCTTTCTTGTAATATCCTGGCATTCTGACATTATTTTATTTCACTTGGCATCCAACCACACTTACTTTTTTATGCGCTATGTAGCCGTTTATGATCCGTCCTTAGCAATTGTCCAGCCGTGTAATAGTAGTAGTAGTAGTGTTCTAGTGTAGTAAGTATTAATAGTAGTAATAGTATTAATCTTTCATTTTCACGAATTACTGTTTTTTACATATTAGCCAAACCTTAATGAATTACACTTGATCCCCCTTGAAAAATTTCCTGCAGGCGCCCATGGTCCTATCCCAGCCCGTTTCATAACTTCAGTTTAAAAACTAGTAAGCAATTACAGGATCAAGAGACTTGGACCACTTTTGACACGTTCGGTCAGTCATAGCACCTACTCCACACACTGCACAAGCCTTTTTTCTTTTTGTTTTAGTTGCGTTTTTATCTTTCTCGAAATAATAAACCATGATATACCGAAAAAGTTGCTTATTTTCTTCCATTTTCAATATTAAAATGGCTACACAAAATTCACCGACGAACGTAAATACACTGCTGGCCACCCAAAATGCAACACCAAGAAAGAAGCTTCTAATTGGCCTGAAATTCGCAGCATGCCTCGCTCGCGAGAGGACATGCAAACGATTAGCATTGCAGGCCATATGCAAATCATGTGCGCCCGGCACGCCACCGAGAAGCACTGTAAGAAGGGTGCACAGAAGGCGGGGTATAAGTAGTGGAAGTATGTTGTGCTGCCGGACCTGTGCGTGGGAAGCTTCCTGATGCCTCGTGGCAGAATAGAGCAGTCATTCCAGTACGTTTCGGAGTTCGACAGAGGACGAATAGTGGCTTATCGCGACAGCGGTTTATCGTACCGAGACATCGGCGCCCGTGTGGGACGACATCCAGCTACAGTGAGGCGAGTATGGATTCGGTGGGTGCAGGAGAGACGGACGGACCGACGTGAGCGATTGCCGCAGTCGCGGCACACCACCGAACGAGAGGACCGGCATGTTGTGCGGCGGGCATTGACGGCTCGCACCGCCACATCATGAACGTTAGCGCAGGAATTAGGGTGTGTTGCGCAACAACCTCTGTCAGCACGTTCCGTTCGACGTCGTCTGCAAGAGCGGGGACTTGTCGCACGGCGCCCATTGCTCCGTTTACCATTGACGTTACACCGCAAGCGAGTGCGGTGGCAGTGGGTCGTTGAATGCCGCACCTGGACTACGGAATTGCACGACATTGTCTTCTTCAACTAATCCCGCTTCTGCCTGCAACACCACGAAGGTCGGATCCGCGTGTGGTGGCACCGCGGCGAGACACTGTATGACGCCTGCATTATGCATCGCCATACCGGTTCGTCGCCTAGCGTAATGGATTGGGGAGCAATTGGATATGACATCCACACCCCTCTGGTACGCATCGCCGGTACACTCATCAGCCACCACACCATTTCCGACGTTTTGGAGCTTGTAGTCCTCCCTTACCTGCAGGACCTACCAGCCGCCACGTTTCAACAGACAATGCGCACCCGCACGTGACACGCATCGTGCAAAAATTCTTCACGGCCCACCAGGTGTCACTGCTACCGTGGCCCGCCTGTACTCCCGATATGTCGCCCATCGAACACGTCTGATCGCTGATCGGCAACCGAGTGGCCCGGCAAGCACCACCCGCGGCTACGCCTGATGAACTGTGGCAACGTGTGGAAGCAGCCTGGACTGACATACCCCAAGCCTCTTTCGTTCGATGCCGCGGCGTATATCCAAAGCCTCTTTCGTTCGATGCCGCGGCGTATATCCAAAGCCTCTTTCATTCGATGCCGCGGCGTATATCCAAAGCCTCTTTCGTTCGATGCCGCGGCGTATATCCAAAGCCTCTTTCATTCGATGCTGCGGCGTATATCCAAAGCCTCTTTCGTTCGATGCCGCGGCGTATATCCAAAGCCTCTTTCGTTCGATGCCGCGGCGTATATCCAAAGCATAAAATAATGACCATTAAAAATAATGACCGTATAAAAATAATGACCATTAAAAAACTGGCCAATTTTAATAATAATTGAAAAAATCCGCTCTCTATACGAGATTCGGGACAATTAGTTGTTCGGGCATAGGTACGAGATGACACATCCGATCACCGTGATTTTTTGCATGCGATTGGACATCGTCTGTAGTCAGGTTTTGACGCCTTCCGATTCCAGAAATTCCGTGTCATTGAGGAATTTCAATTAACACTAGATGGGCTTTTACTTGAACCTTTTCACGAAATTCGGCTTACTAACATTAATTAAAAAAAATCGTTTGAATTGAAAAAACGAAGAAATAGTAAGACTCCGTCTGTTAGCTCAACACTTGTTTAATCTATAATCATAAAAGGAAGTTTGTGCGTGTGTGTGTGTTTGTCTTTCGCGATACAAAATGAAAAACGTGGTTCCCGATCTGAGTGTGTCTTTCCGCTTTGTTTACATGCAACCTGATCACAACCAACGTGGAGGCGTGAATGAAAGTAGTTCATGATACATTTTAGGCATTTCTTTTTTAGAATGTTTCGTATTTTTGTACTGGATGTCATAAATTTTACCCGTTCGTTTTTTAGAATTTGTTATAATAGCCTCCTTAATGAGCTTAGATTTTGCAATAGCTTCGATCAAAATTTGCCAACTGTACCCGAGTTATCGGTTACCATTGGCGACTTCTCCTAGTTAAGTGTATAGTTGTAATGAAGGGAAGCTATTCGGGATTCATTCACAGTAATTCAGTCAGCTTCACGGTGAAGCAATTTTACTTCGGCAAGTCTCAGTGGATGATCGTTGTAATGCTTCACAGTCAAGTCGTGTTAGGGTAATACACTATCTACCCACAAGTAATTGGACACCTGTGATAGCAAAGGAAAACGGAGTTTATTCACCTTCAATAGTTAGTGGTCCACGAGCGGCGATTACAGCTGCGACCCTCCGGGGCGTACTCTCAACCAGGCGTTGTACGACGGCTAGCGGTATTTTCTTCCACTCGGCTTGGAGAAGACAGGTCAGTTCCTTCACCGATTTCGGACGGTGGGGGCACCCCTTAAGTCGACGCTCCAACTTGTCCCAGAGGTGCCCGATAGGGTTAAGGTACGGGCTCTGCGAAGGTCAGTCCATTAGATTAACCCCATAGTCACCATACCAAGCCACGGTGGACCTCGCACCATGACAGGTGGCATTGTCATCCTGAAAGTAACATGGGTCCACCCCGTAAAACTGCCACAACGTAGGAAGCGCATGGTCATCCAAAAGGGTGCAGTAGTTCTCGCCGTTGAGTCTGCCAGGAATTGCGACCAAGGGTCTTGTGTCATACCAGGAGAAACACCCCCATAGCATAATTCCACAGCCGCCGAACTTCACAGTGGGCACAATACATTCCGGCAGGAGGCGTTCTCCAGGCAGACGCCAAACCCAGACCCTATCATCCGAACGGTATAGGGTGAACCTTGATTCGTCGCTCCAGAGAGCTTTTTCCACTGTTCAACGGTCCACTGTCGACTTTCTTTGCACCACGTTAGCCGAGCAGCGCTATTGGACTTGGTGATCAAAGGCTTGTGGGCGGCAGCACGTCCATGATAACCAAGCAGATGGGCTTCCTTACGGATGGTATTCATCGAAAGAACACTCCCGGATGCCTGTTGAAACTCCTCGCGGATGCTGTCCATCGATTTGGTGCGGTTCTTCCGAATTTCTCTGGCCAGCACCCGTCGGTCTCTAACTCCCAGTTTTGTGGGTCTGCCGGGTCGGGGCACATTCCGACAGTCACCTCTTATCTTCCACTTTCCAATCACGTAGGCCACTGTCGATTTTGGGTACTTCAACTCGCTGGATATGTCACGTATGGATCGGCCATTTCTGTGATACCCGACGATTACACCTTTCTCGAAATCGGAGAGCTCCGAACTGCGTGGCATCTTGCATGCGACTGGTTGCGTTGTTGTTTCTCACACGATATTTAACGGCGGCGGCCGAGACGTGTATCAGGACCGCAGATATCGTCGATGGCAGGGGTGTCCAATTACTTGTTCGTAGATAGTGTAGTTGGAAATAAAAACATATTCCATTAAACAATTATTATCCCACAATTTAAAAAATTGCAATTTTTGTGCTTACATTTGTTTAACTTATGTTCATTCTTTAATTTTTATTATAGGGAACCCATCATTTAGGGACATTCTTGCGGTACGTTAATGGGAGGTGCCCTTAAAAGTGAGTTTTCCGTTATTCCTAGGTAACGACACTACGTAGAAGTGAGTCAAAACCCTCACTTCTCTCACTGTTAACACCATATATACTGATGAGCCATTAAATTATGACCACCCCCAGCCTAGAGCAATGAGCGCGCTTGGAGATCGAACGGTGGCGCAGGTGAAGTTCGCAAAGCAGTATATACACTGAAGAGCAATTGAATTAGAGACAGCTGGCGTTATGCAAATGTGGCGCAGTGGGCGGCCCTGTAAACGGAAACGACATGACGTAAGCAGCGATCCGACAATATAAGGAGTGATGCGACGGGAATCAGTAAGAGTCGGACTCAGTACGGGTAAGACGAAGGATCTAAGCGCATTTGATAGTGGGAAAATTGTCGGGGCCCGACGAATGGGTCACTCCATCTCGGACGTCGCGCAGGCACTGGGATTTTCACGAGCCACTGTGTCACGGGTGAACCCTGAGATAATCGAATCCGGTAAAACCATCCCTGCAAGGGCTAACTGCCGTGGACAACAGCGTGTGGATGGGCGGGGTCATCGTCAGCTAGCTCGCATTGTAACAGCGGATAGACGGGCCACAGTGCAAGAAATCACTCGACAACTTAACGCTGGTGCACACGTTGCAGGATAGGAGTATGGCGCAAACCATATGAAGCGATGGATCCTCCTTGCCAGCAGGGTACTCTTCATGCTGGTGGGGGTGGCATTCTTGTCTGGGGACTGTTTACGTGGACTGAAATGGAACCCCTGGTACGTGTGACATCGTCCCTCACAGGTCAACGTTACCGGGATATCCCGGACGACCATTTGCTCCTGTTTGTGCGTCTTCAACATCCCACTGGGGACCTCATCCTGTAACATAATGATGCACCGTGTCATCGCTCCCGAATTGTAACCGAATGGTTGGATAAACACTCCACCGACGTGGCCTCGCTTCCTTGGCCAGCTAGGTCATCTGACCTCAATCCCATCGAGCACATCTGGGATGCCATCGAGAGATATGTTCGAGGCTCTGGCTCCTCTCCATCAAATCTTCGTGAACTGTGGAGCTTGTTTTATAGGGGTCGTCGATCCGTATGGCTTCCCAACGCTTCCGGTGTCTTGTCGAGTCCATGCCGAGACGAATCGCCGCCGTCATCAGGGCGAAAGGTGGTGCTACACGTTACTAGACAGGCATCTCTAATTCAATTGCTCTTCAGTGTATAGAACCGGAGGACCGGCTTTCGGTTGGTAGAGTGTTCGGAGTCAGGTGGGAAAAAAGCTGCCGATTTATCGGAGTTTGATAAAGGACAAATTGTGATGGCACGGCGCATCCGAACTACGATATCGGAAACCGCGCGGCTTATGACTTTTTCACGGGCCTCTGTAGTGAATACGTATCAAAAGTGGTGCACATAAGGCTAAACGACGAACCATCGTCCTGCCATGTGTTATCCGCAGCTCATTGGTGCCAGAGGGGAGCGGAGACTGTGGCCCATTGTTCACAGTGACCGCAGAGCCACAGTGCGACAAATCGCCCGCAGCTACAACAGTGGTGATCAGTGCAATGTGTCACAGCACACAGCTCATCGCAGCCTTCTGCGCATGGGCCTGCGTAGACGAAGACCCAGCCGAGTCCCCATGCTCACTGCACGTCATCGGCAACAACAGATGAAATGGGCCCAAGATAATCGACACTGGACCGTGGATGATTGGAAGAAAGTGGCCTGATCTGACGAATCAAGATTCCTGGTGCATCACGTAGACGGCCGAGCGCGGATATGCTGTTCACCAACGGAGGCTATGACACATGGATGTACTGTTGGGCGGGAAAATGCAGGCGGTGGCGGTGTTATGCTGTGGATGATGTTTTCTTGGGACACTTTAGGCCCCATTATCCCAATCCCTGACAGCTGTTAGACATCGTTGCGGATCAAGTCCACCAGTTCATGGCAACTGTGTTCCCTGCTGGTGATGGCCATTACCAAGAGGATAATGCGCCATGCCACACTACCAGAATCGTGAAGGAGTGGTTCAAGGAACATGCTGGTGACTTTCTCTTAATACCGTGGCCTCCAAATTCACCTCAGCCGCCCCGGTGGCGCAGTGGTCTAAGCGATGGCCTCTGAACATTCGTCCGAAAGGGGTCCGGGTTCGAATCCCGGTGAGGCATGGATGTTGTGTTTGTCTTACGGCACTGGCTCTCTCCCTTCCCTGGAACCAGTGACTCTAAATTAGGGACAGGCGACTGCTTATAGCCCATTGCGTTGCTCACGGTGGTCGTTAAACCTCCAATCAAAAAAAAAAACAAAAAAAAAATTCACCTGACATGAACCCAATCGAACATTTGTGGTTCGACTTGGAAAAGCGGGTTCGCGCTAAACCTCCACCACCCCGAAATGTACGGGAATTAGAGGATCTGCTGTTGACATTATGGTACCAGATACCACAGGATACCTATTGCCACCTCATCGAATCGATGCTTCTGCGAGTGGTCGCTGTTTCGTGGGCTAAAGGGAGTCCTACAGCTTATTAAGTAGGTGGTCATAATGTATAATTGCTCATCGGTGTATTTACTGACTACAGGTGAAAATAATTGCCTACACATCTGCAAACTCATAAGAAATCTAAGTGAAAAGAAAAATCGCCATTGGAGATAAACAGGAAGTACTGGTTGCCACCTCGATATCCGGGTAGTCAGATGCTCCGGCTTCTGACTTATCGTCTTATTTGTTCATTGGTGTTGCATGAGTGGTGTGCTTATTTTACGGCAAGCACGACCGCATGCTTCATCACTTTCCTAGGAACCAGTGCCTCTCTCCCTTCCCTGGACCCAGTATCCCTAAATTAGGGTCGGGGACTGCTTATAAATCTCGGAGTTACTCATAGTGGTTCTTAAATCCCGAAATAAACAAAACACGGACTGCTATTAGCAGTTGTAAAACCCTAAGGTATGGAATAGTCCATCCGCTACAAGAAAGGGAATAATTTGTCAGTTGGTACATGACGCAGCCGCAGTCGGCGCTGATTCTTACGAAATTCTGCTAACTTATACGGAATTCATGTCATACGTGCTACAGCTACCAGGTAATAACCGAGAGGTTCTAAATATGCATTTGGGAGGCTCTGGTTAATGTCCTCATCTGCGTCTGATAGAATCCGCAAAAGAGAAGAGTAAGGTTCTTTTTACGCAAGCTGTACAGCAGGAATCACAAACAATGCCCGTAACTGGTAGTATTCTGCATATGATAGGTGCCCGTTAAGGAACTTTTCTTGTATTACTTTTTTAGCACGTCTTTTGTAAAAAAAGATCGTGCTTAGGCTATCGGTTTGTCCGTCCGCCTGTACCGACGGTATCTCTGCAACTATTAGTCCGATTTGAAAAATTATTTTTGCATTGGGAAGCTTGAAATATGCAAACGATGATCCTTCATTTCTTTTTTTTTTTTTACGATGTACAATTTCGCCTCTAGAAGGCGTAAATGCAGATGATGTCGAATTCAAAATTACGTTTTATTCCACATATTTGCTCCTAAACATCCGATTGAAAAAAATTATTTTATCTTTCGATTCCATTTATGTCGAAGAGTATTTTAGATATAGTTTCTTTTTAAAATTAATCATAGATTTTCCGCTAGAGGGCGTAAAAGTAAATTACATTTTTCCTGATAACTCTTCTTCTAAAACTCCGATTTGAAAATTTTTTTTCCAGCGGATACATCTCTTAATGGAAAATCTTTTGCATATAATTTCGAATTTTTGGTAAAAAATACTTCGTCCACCAGGGGGCGTAAGTGTTAATTTTCGCTTCTGACGTATTTGCCATAAAATCTGAGCTTCTAAAATATCGATTGAAAAAATTCTTTCGTGGACTAATGCCACTCACATCTAAAAACCTTTTCGGAATATTTTCTCCCTAAAATATTCCACAGTTTCTCCGCCAGGGAGCGTAGATGTATATCTTATTTTTGTCAATATCTCTACTTCTAGGAGTCCGATTTGAAAAATCCCTTCTTTGTTGGATAGTGATTTCCGTGTGACATGTTTTTCATATAATTTCAAAATTTTCAAGTAGTTCATAGACTTTCCGCTAGAGGGCGTAGAGGTAAACTGCGTTTCCCCCTATATCCCTGCTTCTAAATCTCCGATTTGAAAAATTCTTTTTGCACCGGATACAGTTCCTGATAGGAAATCGTTTGCACATAATTTCTAATTTTTGTAAAAAAATGGTTTGGCCACCAGGGGCGTAAATCTTAATTTCCGCTTTAAAAGTATTTGCAGCAAAATATGAGCTTCTAAAATCTCGATTGAAAAAAACGTCATTTGTAGACCGATACCACTCATGTCGACAAACCTTTTAAAAACTTTTTCTTCTTAAAATAGTGCATGGTTTCTACGCCAGGGGCGTAGATGTATTTCTTATTTTTGTCAATATCTGGACTTCTAGAAGTCCGATTTAAAAAATCCTTCTTTATTGGATAGTGTTTCTAGTGTGACATGTCCTTCCTATAATTTCAAATTTTTCAAGTAATTCATAGACTTTCCGCTAGGGGGCGTAAAGGTAAATTGCGTTTCCCCTATATCTCTGCTTCTAAACCTCCGATTTGAAAAATTCTTTCTGCACCAAATACTGCTCCTGATGGGAAATCGTTTGCACGCAATTTCTAATTTTTGTAAAAAATTGTTTGGCCACCAGGTGGCGTAAATCTTAATTTCCGCTTCTGATGTATTTGCAGCAAAATATGAGCTTCTAAAATCTCGATTGAAAAAAAGTCGTTTGTTGACCGATACTACTCATGTCGACAAACCATTTAGGAACATTTTCTTTTTTAAATAATACATGGTTTCTACGCCAGGAGGCGTAGGTGTATATCTTATTTTTGTCAATATCTCTACTTCTAGGCATCCGATTTGTAAAATTCCTTCTTTGTTGGATAGTGTTTCCGATGCGAAATGTTTTCCTTATAAATTCAAAATTTTGAAGTAAATCATAGACTTTCCGCTAGGGCGCACAAAGGTAAATTGCGTTTTCTGCTCCTAAAACTCCGATTTGAAAAATTCTTCCGGTATCGTATACAAGACCTGATGGAAAATGTTTTTCACATAATTTCTAATGTTTGGTAAAGAATGGTTTGGCCACCAGGGGTCGTAAGTGTTAATTTCTGCTTCTGATGAATTTGTAGCAAAATCTGGGCTCCTGAAAACTCGACTAAAATTTTTTTCTTGGACCGATACCGCTCATATGGATAAACCTCTTGAGAATACTTTCTTCCTAAAATAATGCATGGTTTTCCCACCAGGGGACGTAAAGTCACATCTTATTTTTGTCGATAACTCTGTTTCTAAGAGTTCGTAAGCTCACGATTCCGTTTACAGCAATATCTGAGGGAAAAAAGACCCGATTGAAAAACTTCTTTCTTCCATCAGATACTATTGTTTTCCATACAGGTTCCATTGACTTTGAATAGCTTTGATAAATTTAATTTGGGTCAAAACGGATTCAAACGACGTGGTTATTACACCCGAAAATTTGGTGTCATCTTTCTTGTTTTATCCATTAACCCATTCTCCGACCCCAAGGCTACTGAGTCGGCGGAATTACCTTTTCTGTGAGAGACAGGCGAACAGGCATAAAGACTCACACACATGTGCGCACAGAACAATAATTTATGAGAAAACGTATTACTTGCTGCATTTGCATTCCTACCAATTTGTAGCATTTAAAAATATTAAAAAGTTGAGTTTCTATTTTATTTTTGCCATTGTTCATATTCATTTGGAGCATTTAATTCTCTTCCAGGCTATCTCCAAATTCGTATTTTATTAACATTCCTCTGATAACTTCTGTGATGGAGAATCAGAACCCCATAACTTTCGCATCATCGTTTGCTTATTGTGAATAATTCTAGTTCCTTAGTTAACAACCCATTGTTCACGCATTGAGAGTAACATAACGAAATGGGTTTTCATTTGACTGAATGCTATAATTGACATGCCGCTTTTTTCAGTGGAACGACACGCTTCATTTAGACGAAATGCGTTTTCCCATGATTCCACTCAGTCTCCTTCATAATTTTTCTTTAATGATATTTTGAAATCTGGCAACGCTTGAGGTCATTGTCTTGCGTTTTTGCAGTTACGAAGCATTAACGTTTTAGGACGAGAGGGTCTATCTTGAATGGGTTTTGATGGGAACTTTGAGGATTTGAGGAAATGGCCGATACTTCTAGGTGTTTGCATGAAGCACGTATTTGCATTTATTGATGCTCTGCATTTTGTAGAAAACCCCTCAAAAATTTATTAATCTTTTAACGGGCTTGAACGAATTAATTTGGGGTTAGCAAAATGGACTGAAATAAGCTCAAATGAGTAGATTCGCTGTCTAAGAAGTCAGCCAAACGCGGCTGGAATGAATGAATCTGTGCATTAGAAGGCTTTTTTTTATTTGTTTGATTGAAGGTTTAACGACCACCGTGAGCAAATTAATGGGATATAATCAGTTGCCGTCCCTAATTTAGGCCAACTGGACAACAGGGAAGAGAGAGAGAGAGAGAGAGAGAGAGAGAGAGAGAGAGAGAGAGAGAGAGAGAGACAGACAGAGCGATGCAGTGCCATAAGACAAACACGACATCCACGCTTCACCGGAATTCGAATCCGGACCCACTTGGACGAATGGTCATAAGCCAGCACTTAAACCACGGAGCTACCGGGGCGGCGGCATCCCCCCTAGCTTTGTTATTCAAAGTGGTCATTTAGGGGGATGATTGACACTAATTCTTTCTGACTGATTACCTGCTAAAAGGGCTATAACAATGGCGACAAACCTAAGAAAGGAGAGAGATGTTTGAGTCACTTGTTTCTACCCAATGGCATGATGTCCGTGTCAGGGGGACTAGCCCTTCCCTATCATGCCTTGGGTCTTTCCGCTTAGCTTTGTTATTCAAAGTGGTCATTTAGGGGGATAATTGGCACTGATTCTTTCTGACTGATTACCTGCTAAAAGGGCTATAACATTGTCGACGAACCTAAGAATAAGAAAGGAGAGAGACGTTTGAGTCACTTGTTTCTACCCAATGGCATGATGCCCGTGTCAGGGGGACTAGCCCTTCCCTATCATGCCTTGGGTCTTTCCTCCTTAGCTTTGTTATTCAAAGTGGTCATTTAGGGGAATGATTGACACTAGTCCGTTCTGAGTGATTACCTGCTAAAAGGGCTATAACAATGGCGACGAATCCAAGAAAGGAGATACATGTTTGAGTCACTTGCTTCTACCAAGTGGCATGATATCGGTATCATGGAGACTAGCCTTTAAGCCGCCCCCCCACACACACATTCGCGCGGATTACGGTTGACCACATGTGGTTTGTAGAGAGGTCTTCCACCTGACTAGGTTTGGCAACAGACGCAAACTTAAAAACTTCGCGCTTTTCATTCCAAAGTATCAGAATGGAGAACACAGCCACAGTAGTGACTTGCAAAAACAAACTAAAAATTCTACCGAAGCAGCTAAACAAAGCCGTAGTATGTATTTGGATTATTTTAATAACAAAGGGAAAGTACCTTGGCAAGACCAAATGGTGCTAAATGCCTAATTTAGAAATGTTAAATGTTGTTGGAGTGGTCAGGGAAGTTATTGTTGGTGATTCTTTCAATCCGAAATATGTTAGTATGAAAATTTTGAAAATGACGTCTTAAATAAATTAATAGTAATATTTTGGATATCGATTATTTTATATATTTTTATAATTCTTCTTCTTTTGGATATTACAGAAATGTTTGAATGTGTTTACAAACGTAACATACCTATAATAATACAGACATTTGACGTGGATAAGGAACGTCAAAGAGAGGTCATCGCTCTTTCCACGTTTATAAGTGAGTCACGGAAAAATTATCATTGGCCGCCACGGGAGTCGAACCCAGGGTCTTCCAGTTACGCGCCGGATATGCTTCCACTGCTCCACAGCGGCCTTGAATTCCTCCAGACTCACACACGCTAACTGCCAAGCCAATTTGGCAGGTTGCTTCTTGGAGCCCCGCACAATGCTGGGAATTCACCAAAGATGGTAAGCAGCAACTGAATAAATAATCAGAAGGCGAATGACTAATCGAACACTGGGTTCGATTCCCGGTGGCGGCCAATGAGAATTATTTCGTGACTCACTTATGAACGTGGAAAGAGCGATGACCTCTGTTTGACGTAACATATCTATACTGGGAAACATTTTCACAGTAAATTACTGCTTCAAATTAAATCACGCTCTCATTTTTTGAGCTACTTATTCTTTTATAAGATAATTTAACAAGGACAAATTTGTATTGGTTGTATCAAAGCATAAAAATGGTGGTATGTATATACATATTAATTATAATAGTTAATATCATAATTAATACCATACATTACGAAATTTACCTAATTTTATTAATTGATATATTTAAAACCATAAATTTAAATATTTAATAGCATATATATGTATATATATAGTTCGTTGTTATTTTGTGTTACTTATTTTTATTTCCATCATTCAACTTAAATTTTTCAAAAAAGGATTTTTTTTTTAAGAAAAGGAAGGTGTGTAACTAAAAATAGGCACATCTCCTGACAAACAAAAATCTTTTGCCAGCACCTACCTCCTGTCTGTACCGCGCACTGGCGCACCCACGGTGGTGCTTTGGGGCTTAAGTCCCCCCCCCCCCAAGCTCCGTATGCCAACTCTTTTATATATGTATCTAATGTATATCTGTCTATCTTATAGACAATACACTGAGTGGCCACTTTATTATGACCACCCCCACAGTACTTCGTTGGGCCACCTTTTGCCTTAAATACTGCGTCGATTTTTCGTGGCATGGACTCCACGAGATGTTGAAAGGTAGTTTGTGGAATCTGAGACCATGCTTGATGAATAGCACTTTCCAGGAGTGTGAGATTGCAGGGTTGTGGATGCAGCTGTCTGATGGCTCGTTCAACTTCATCCCACAAATTCTCAATGGGGTTGAGATCTGGTGATTGTGGGGACCACCTAAGCAAAGTAAACTCACCAGCATGTTCCTGAAACCAATCCTGTACAATACGAGCACTATGGCAGGACGCATTATCTTGTTGAAAGTAGCCATCGGTATTAGGATAAATCATCCACGTGACAGGATGCACTTGGTCCGCAACGATGTTTAGATATGATGTGGCAGTCAGACGTTGATCAACACTAATTAAAAGGCCCAAAGTATGCCAAGAAAGCATTCACAAAACCATAACGCTGCCTCCACCAGCTTGAAGGGTTGTAGCAATGCATTTGGGGTCCATGCTTTCCTGCTGTTTCTGCCAAATTCTCATTCGGCCATCGGCATGGTGCGACTGAAAACGTGATCCATCGGACCACATAATTTATTTCCAATTATTGACTGTCCAATCCTTGTACTCCTGTGTGAACTGGAGACGTTTTCTCTTGTTAACAGTTATATATACTAACTGCAGACAGCAAAGGTGTTCAAACAGGCCTTCGGCTGCCATATCCCATCCGATGCAGTGTACGGAGAACAATGCGTGCACAGATCATTTGAAGGTATCCTTGATTAAGATGGTCTGCAATTTTCTGCACTGTTGCCTTTCTGTTGTCTTTTACCAGTCTGGACACTCTCCGTTCCGCCCGAGCAGTCACTAGTCGATGACGACCACACGTTGTACGTAAAGACCCAGTTTTGTGGCTCACAGTCCAGTCTTTAAACACTTTAACAACACCTGCTATGGAACATTTCACGAATGCTGCGGTTTCGGTGATACTCGCTCCATGGCTCCGAGCTCTTACAATCATCCCACGTTGAAAGTCCTTCAAATCGCATTTTTTACCCATCTCGTCACCCAAAAATCACTTCTGCTTCTAGCCTTGCCCTCTGGCGGCAATAACGTGCAGCCATAGTTCAATTGCTTAAAACTGTCAGATGGTCATAATAAAGTGGCCACTCAGTGTATATATACTATTATACATATTGTATACATATCTATATATATTGTATGTATACATACATATATATATGTAACCCCCTCCCCCCAACAGGAAATCCTCGGTACGCCACTGGTACCGTGGGTGTAGAAAAAAAACTTCACTTCGGAGGGATTTGCCCACACACAGGCGTTCAAAACTAGGGTTTCGTCCCTCTCAAGGTCAAAAATTCGAACGTCGCCACGAATCTGAAAAACGTCCTCACCCCTCTCTACGCGTTGCCTCAGGGCGCCTAACCCTGTCCACACACACAGGTTTAAAAGCGTACGACGGTTTCAAGGTGTAAAAACCTCGGCAAAAGTCTCGGTGTGTATGTGTGTGTGTGTTGGTGGTGCTGGTGGTTTGGGTCTTTACCTATCAGGACTTGGGTCTTTGCCCTTAGCTTTGTTATTCAGAGTGGTCGTTTAGGGGGATGATTGACCCTAATCCATTCTGACTGATTACCTGCTAAAGGGGCTATAACAATGGCTACGAATCCAAGAAAGGAGAGAGATGTTTGAGTCACGTATTTATACCCAGTGACATGATGTCCGTGTCAGGGGGACCAGCTCTTCCGTATCATGCCATGGGTCTTTTCCCTTAACTTTGTTATTCAGAGTGGTCATTTAGGGGGATGATTGACACTAATCCTTTCTGACTGAACACCTGCTAAAAGGGTTATAACAATGGCGACGAACCTAAGAAAGGAGAGAGATTTTTTTGTGTCACTTGTTTCTACCCAGTAGTATGATGCTGATCACAGAGTAACTAGCCCTTCCTTATTATGCTTCGGTCTTTCTCCTTCGTTTTGTTATTCAAATTTGTCATTTAAAGGGACAATTGACACTAGTCCTTTCTGACTTATGAGCTGCTAAAAGGGCTATAACAATCGCAACGAACCTAAGAAAAGAGACGAGATATTCGAGTCAGTTGTTTGTACCTAGTGGTATGGTGTCCGTGCCAAGAAGACTAGCCATTCCCTCTCATGCTTGGAGTCATGAAGCAGAGATTAAATGACTACAAAAGGATCTATCTCTTATCACCAGTGACTGACGCCTCAAGAAAATCTGTAAGTATTCTGAAAAAATTCTATACGGTTTCAAAGTTGTATAGTCCTTTTTGAATCACCCTGTATAGCGATCGCCGGCAGCTGTTGTGGCCCTGGGACGGCCTTGCCATTTTACTGACAAACATCTCCTGTCTGTTGAAACTGCCTTCAGTGTCTTGACGGGACATTTTGTGGGACATTTAATACTCTCTAAAATTGAGTCTAGAAATGACATACTTCCGTTTTGCCAATCGCTCTCCACATTTGAAAATCTCCATACTATGTCTTTGGGACAAAGTGAAGGCAAGAGTTGCCTAGAATAGCTATAAGGAGTTCCTCATTCAGGGCCACTGGTATCAGGGAAGGGAGAGGCCCATTGCTTAAGAAACGCACAACATGAATATCGTACCAGGATTCGAACCGGGACTCATCGCGGACGAATTGTTAGAAACCAGCATTAGATCACTCTGCCACCGAGGTTGGCACGCGGAAAAATTTGCATATGGTGTTCATATGTGTTATTCGTAGTTAGAATTTCTGTTCGCCCCCTCCCTTCCAGAAACTAATTTATGGGCACCCATGTGCGGTCTCCCGCGTAGCGAAATTTTCATGTTCGTCAATTTTCCATGAATTATTGTTCATACGCCAGCAAATATATATGATTTGTAGACAGGGCCGTAGCCATACTCTATACTTAGGGCAGGCTCAATACAATTTAGGGCATGCTCTAAATAGCTATATACTTTTTACCTTTTTTTGAGCATTACTGAAATTTTACAGGTGGCGCAGTGGTCTAAGCGATGGCCTCTGATCATTCGTCCGAAAGGGGTTCGGGTTCTAATCCCGTTGAGGCATGGATGTTGTGTTTGTCTTACGGCACTGGCTCTCTCCCTTCCCTGGAACCAGTGACCCTAAATTAGGGACGGGTGACTGCTTATAGCCCATTGGGACCATGGGTGGCCTAGTGGTCAACGTTCGTGACTGCCACGGAGAAGGCCTCGGGTTCGATCCCAGGCAGGTACGAACGCTCGAACCACCAAATATCCGCCGTGCGTCGGATGGGCACGTGAAGCCGTCGGACCCAGGGTACTGGCCCCCCGGTAATAAATAAGGGCGTCTTCCTCCCCCTTTCTACTTCGCTTCCGTGTGGCTTTCCTATCAGGCACTCTAGCCCAAATCTCCTAGCTTCCTATTTCGAAGGGTTGTTTAAGACCTGGATTCAGACACTCCCTTCCTGAGTTGCTCACTATGGTCGTTAAACCATCAATCAAAAACAATTTTTTTTACAAATTTCAACCCAGACTAAGTAGTTTATCTAGGTACATCAGGTACAAAAGTACCATTTTTGATTAACATAAATTAAAAAAAACAAGAAACATTTTGTAAAATAAAAATACATTTATAATCGTTGTTTACCAATAGAAAATCAAACTAGTTGTAGTCGTCGGTTCTTTTGACCATTAAATTTTCTGAAAAGTAAGTCCATGTCAAGAGCTTATGTGCAGTTTTGTTCAAATGCAAAAAGAGTCAAATTCGACATTCGTTGGTGGCACATCAAAAGCCACTGCTGGCAGTTAATTCTCGTTAAAACAGAAAAGGTGGATTCACAAGTAGCCGTACTATAGCAGAAAGTCCTGGCTGCGGCCAATAAATTATAAGTATCTCTGAAGACTACTCGCTGCTTAAAAATTTCATCAAAAATGACTGAATTTGGGTTTTCTTTCTTCTTGGTTTGTATGAATCTGTTGACTACTGCAATTTCTTCTGGAGATGGAAGTTTGATACCTAAAGTTTGCAAATATTTGACTGTCTAAATCAACATTTTCGTCTTCAGCACTGGAAACTGCAGTTAGTTGGCTACGGCCCTGTTTGTAGATCATCCTTTAATTTTTATCATCACTATATTTCCTTGAATGTGATTATTTATCCTCCATCAATCACTTCTTGTTAAGAAAAAGGATTTTCCCATATTCAAAAACGTACATCAAATAGAAGTCATCGCTCTTTATACGTTTATACGGAAATAACTAGATGGCGAATGAATGATAAATACACAGTTAACGTGGACCAGGAACATCATTCATTTGCCATCTAGTTATTTGTTCAGTTGCTGCTGTTCATCTTTGGTGAATCCCCAGCATTGTGCGGGGCTCCAAAAGAAGCAACCTGCCATGTGGTTTGGTAGTTTGTCGTTAGCGAGTCTGGAGAATTTCGAGGCAGCTGTGGTGCAGTGGAAGCATATCCGGCGCGCAACTGGAAGATCCGGGGTTCGATTCCCGGTGGCGGCCGATGAGAATCTTTCCGTGACTCACTTATAAGCGTGGAAAGAGCGATGACTTCTATTTGGTATTCCTGGTACACGTCAACTGTGTATTTATTCAAATACGTACATTTATTAATATTTTTTTGTATTCAACATCGAAAAGCAGTATTTTTTTATTTAGTTTACCTGGACCTAGAATAATTTTTTGATAGGATGAAAACAAACTTCCTTCCGGGTTGTTTAAATTATATTTTTATTCAAGCGAAGTTTTTTATCACTTTGCCAAAATGCGTGATAAATGCATCACAAACTTCCTTGCCAAATAATTTTTATCCGCGATGACGTTTCTTCCTTCTTAGTACCATCAGTTGCACAGTAATTGCAATGTAATTCCACAATGAAATGTCTTAGGGGTAGAATGAAAGGGAAAGGAAGAAAGTCAATTTTGTAGATTCTTTATTCCGAGCTTGTCATTTGTACTGCGAAGCATAAAGAACTAGGCCACAGTTGAAGGCAGATTACAAACATCTCTTTCTGACTTTGGCATCCCATTGACTCTTCGCTAGATCCTTATCATTAGTACTGTTATAGCTTCAGAAACGCATCGCTTTAAATAGCTTCTTCTGACTTCTGCTTCAAGCAGACAGACCCCCGTAACAGGTCTTGCCCCCAAACGTGCTTGAGACTTCCCCCGTGGGGAAGAACCAAGTCATTTCGCGGTTAAAGGTCAGGTACCTCCGAAACAGCCGAACACGCTGAAGTCAGCTACAAAGGCGCTGTGATGTCATCTAGTTAATTTATAATATCGTGCGGAACTCACACCGATGCAATCGCACAGCTGGTGATGACATTTCGTACGTCAGAAGATAAGAACGTAACACGCAAAACACTTAATCAAATGATTCCATACATGACGTGTTATCTTACAAATTGTAATGCACCCAACAGAATGTACCAGGTACACTGTAAAAAAAAAAAAAAAAAAAGAAAAGCGGTGCGAATTCACGGAAAATTCCTGAAAATAACGTGCAGCAAAGTTGCCGGTAAGCACGGACGTCGCTAAGGGTGTGCGCCGCTCCGGTGGCGCAGTGGTCTAAGCGATGGCCTCTGATCAGTCGTCCGAAAGGGGTCCGGGTTCGAATCCCGGTGAGGCATGGATGTTGTGTTTGTCTTACGGCACTGGTTCTCTCCTTTCCCTGGAACCAGTAACCCTAAATTAGGGACTGGCGACTGCTTATAGCCCATTGAGTTGCTCACGGTGGTCGTTAAACCTCCAATCAAAAAAAAAAAAAAAAAGGTGTGCGGCGAGTGTGGGCTTGAGCAAACCCCAATGGAGAGGAAGCCCCAGCGCGCGAACTGCGAAGGGGTGTGACATCATGGTCAGAGGGCAATCGCAATCCCTCTCTACCACTCTACCAGAGCTGAGACGGGCTGAGCCAGAGCCCGAAGCAAAGACCGGGCCCGAATCGAGCTCGGTCGGGCTCAGGCTCTTAGAAAGAGGGACAGCGAGAGAATTGTTTTCATATATAAATGTGATTTTATCATCATCATCATTGTCAATCCACTGCTGGACGAAAGTCTTCCCAAATTTCTTCCATAACGGTATGTCTTGTGTCAGTCTCTTCTACATTACTCCGGCATACTTCCGAATTTCATCCGACCATCACCCATGTGGCCTTCTTTCCTGTCCCTTGGAATTCAGTCTAAAATTTCAGCTGTCCATCGATGGTCTGCCCTTCTGGCAATATCTCCAGCCCATTGCCTTTTCAGGGATTTTACTCTGATCATGGTGTCTTCCACTCTTGTCATTTTTTCTGACCCACAAGTTCCTCTTCTTATCTCTCCTGGTTACACCAAGCATGCATCTCTCCATGCTTCTTTGAGTTGTCAGTAGTCTTTGTATGTCTCTTTCAGTTAAGGTCCACGTCTCTGCACCATATTTAAGCACTGGAAGGATGTATTGTTCAAATACTTTTCTTTTAAGACACAATGGCATATTGCTCTTGAAAATTATACTGTGTCTTCCAAACGCTCTTCAGGCAAGTTTTATACACCGATTAATTTCTTCATCAATGTGACCCTCACTTGATATCTGCTGTCCAAGATAAATGTAGGTATTGGTTATCTCCAGCTTCACCCATTAATCGATATAAATCTTCATTTCTTGTAAAAGCATTGTACATCACTTTTGTCTTCTGAAAGTTCATTTTTAATCCCACTTCTTTACTCTTGTCAGAAAGTTCCTGGATCATACTCTGCAGCTCTGATGGGGTAGTTGCAAAAATGACTACGTCATCAGCAAAACGAAGGTGAGTTAGATAATCTCCATTAATCTTTATCCCCTTGTTTTCCCAGCTCAGCGACTGAAAGACACCCTCCAATGTAGCATTAAAGAGCTTCGGAGATATGGTGTCACCTTGTCTCACTCCCTTTCCTACTTTTATGTGTGCTGTATTCTCAAACAGCCGAATCTTTGCACTTGCATTTTCATAGATGTTATGAATAATGTTAATGTATGCATCTTCAATATCGCAGGATTTCAAAGCCATTGTAATTGCTGATGGTTTCACCGAACCAAAGGCCTTTTCATAGTCAATAAAAGCCATGCAGAATGGAAGTTCATATTCCCTCGCTCTTTCAATTAGTTCTCTCAGTACGTGGATATGATCTATAGTGCTGTAGCCACTCCTGAATCCAGCTTGTTCTCTCGTTTGAGCCATGTTCAGTGTCACCTTCAAGCGGTGTGAAAGAACTTCAGTGAAGATTTTATAAACCGCTGATAGGAGGCTGATAGGTCTGTAGCTCCTGAGATCGTGAATGCCACCTTTTTTATGTAGCAGGATCATTGTAGCATTGTTCCAATCCTCAGGAATCTTTCCTTTATTAAGGCATCGAGTGAAAATTTGGGCGAGTACTGTTTCAATTTCTCCAATTGCTTCTTGTATGATGTCTACTATAATTCCATCTTCTCCTGGAGCTTTTCCCCGTTTCATGCTTTTGATTGCATGTGTAACTTCTGCTGTGAGGACTGGAAGAAATCTGGTACATTTTGTTTTGTCTGGAGTACATGTATCATCCCTTTCATATAATTTGGAGTAGAAATCTTTCACTCTTGTCAAAATTTCACCTCCATTTCTAGTTAGAACCATCTTCTTTTCTCAGAGCCATAATCTGTTTTCTTCCCTTACTCAGATGTCCCTTTGCTCTCTTCAGGCTTTGGTTGTTTTCAATTACTTTCCTCACTAGTTCACTGTTGAATTTCCTTACATCTTCAGTGGTACTTTTTCGTACAGTCTTGCATAGCTCTATATATTCCACTTTGGAAGTCACATCTCCTTTAGTTGTCCTCATCTCTCTTCTTTTTTGTATTCGAATTTTGGTTTTTCCTGATAATTTGTTCGTATGCAACTTGTTTTTAGTACCAGCTAGTTTTATTGCTGTTTCCGTAAGAGCCTTGGTTGGCTTTCTGTTAACTTCAGAGATGTCCACTTCTTCCGACGTTAGACCTTCTAGAGAAGAGAATCTGTTCCTCAGTTCCAGTTTGAAGGTATTATGATGTTTTTTAAGATTGGTCATGTCAATACACTTTTTTTGTTTTATGAGCTTGCCACGCTCGAGTTTAGCATTGAGTTACATCTTACATCTTACCATTCTATGGTCACTAACTTGTTTAGCACACTGCAGTCTTCCATGACAAATTTCTTGTTACGCATAATAAAATCAATTTCACTTGTCAATCCATTGGGATTCCTCCATGTCCATTTCCTGCGTGGCTTTTTCTTGAAAAAGGAGTTCATGATGAAAAACCCTTCTGCCTTTGCAAACTTTACGAGAGTATTTCCACGCTGGATTCTGTTGCCGTGATCGAATTTGCCTACTGAAGTTTCATTCTGTTTTCGTTGCCCTAATTTTGCATTGAAATCTCCCATAATGATCTTCAAGTGCTGCTTGCCTTTATTATTTAGATAACGAATTTCCTCATAAAAGTCTTCAACAATTTCTTCTTGAGGATGACTTGTAGTGGGTGCACACGCGTGAATAATCTGAGCCTGGTATTTTCTCGAGAGTTGGATAACGAGTCGTGCAGCTCTGTCAGAGGAACTTTCAACTTCTACAACTTTATCCTTCAGTTTCTTGTTTATTATAAATCCAACACCACTAGTTCTATAAATAAATACATCGCTCTTAACCACGTTCTAGAAACATACAGCAACCGAAAAATTGTTTTTCAGCCGCCGCTGTGGAATTGAACTAACAGAACTCTCGATATCTAGCCGAGTGCGTTACATGTACGCCACGGTGCTATATGTATTTTTTTTTATTTAGATGAACAATTTTTCAGTTGCTGTGTGTTTCTAGAACGTGGTTAAGAGCGATGTATTTATTTATTTATTTACTGTCGCCACGTATTTGGAGTATTTTCAACTTGGATCTCGCCCTTTGGATTTAACTGCTATAATATACCTATAGCCTGTGCCGTTAATGCCCACCAGATGGAGACGTCTCAGTAGCTGAGCCCATCTTACGGATTTATGATGTCAGAAGCTGACTTAAAAGTACACATAGCACCGTGGATTGTTGGCCACCGTGGCGTACATGTAACGCACTCGGCTAGATATCGAGAGTTCTGTTGGCTCAATTCCACAGCGGCTGCTGAAAAACAACTTTTCGGTTGCTGTGTGTTTCTAGAACATGGTTAAGAGCGATGTATTTATTTATTTATTGTCGGCACGTATTTGGAGTATTTTCAACCACAAGTTCTGCCAGTATGTGTCCTACGATAATAGAAGATATGTCCACTTTTCAGTTCAATGAGATCTTCTCCTTTTCTCCTTGCCTCACTTAGCCCGACGATGTCCCACTTGATCCTTTGTAGTTCTTTTTCCAATTGAAGGAGCCTTGAATCAGAAGATAGGGAGCGTCCGTTATGTAACGCATACTCTAGATTCACTTTCCTTTTGATTTTTACTATCTCTGGTTATTTTATTTTCCTATGTAAATTATCTTCTTACTGAACGAGATGTTATTTCTCCCTCTGAATGAGATCTGGCAATGAGTGTAAGTCATGACGTGGTGGTAGCCAGTATAAATAGGCGCGTTCAACGATACCAGGGAGAGCTGTTGTTGTATGGTGAGAGCTTTTGTTTGTGTTACGTGGGAGAGCTGTTGTTTATGTGCCAGAGAGCGTTTGTTTATGTGGAGGAGAGCTTTTTGTTGATGTGCTTAGGGAGAGCTTCGTTTATGTGAGTAGAGCTACGTTATTTTGTGCCAAGATCTTCGTTCTATGTGATTAGGTTTTTTCTTCATTATTGTGATACGATTAATGTGACTAGTGTGTGTGTGTTGGATGATTCCAGAAGTTTTCCTAATAAAAGCTTTTTAAGTAAGTACGTTTTTCTCAGTTCATAGTACTGTCAGACCTCTGTCTGGCTGTTAGGTTTATTTCATTAGTTGTTATTATTATTAACAACCAGCATAAGACTTTATTCATCTTAATTACTACTACAGCATTACTAGCAGTTAAAAGCTTGTTCATTATTATTACTACACTACTAGCAGGAAAGTTTATTCATGATATAATTAACAAACAACAAGCATTAGAAGAAGCTTAGAAGAAGCTATATTCATTATAGTTATACGTAGCCAAGATCAGCCTCAGTTGGCAGCCTAGACCGGTCCTCCGGTGATTCTTAGCATCGCCGCCTCCCCGTTCCTCAATTATTACACCGAATGACTCTTGTTGTCTCTCCACAATGTGCCCACTGTGATGTCCCGGCAGACATTGAACATGTCTATTGGTTTTGTCCAGTCTTGTTACCTGTGTTAAATCTCATGTTCTGTATTGCACAACATATTTGCCCAGGAAATCTGAGTGCTGTCTCATATTTTACCCTACTTCGAGATATTCTTCCAGCTTCTCCTCTCCCAACAGTGTGTGCTTATATTTTCACGCTTGCAAAAATAGTAATTTACTCCCATCAACTGACGCATCAGGAAAACTCCACTGTACCTACTCTTACAGAGGCAAGAGAGAAGCTCGTCCAGCATTTCACAGCTCGACTAAAGTTCCGTCTACAGTCAGCGCATAAACACGCTGTCAATACAGAAACTCTTCCCAACTTCTACAAACTCTGGAGACCATACCTCAGCTGGTTCCGGATTGATGGCCTCAGAGTTTCCTTTACAGTTTGAACTATTATGAATACTCAACCCTTTTGTTGACAATTATATCGTTAATTAAGCTGTTTACTTTCTCCCTCTATCTTACCCTCAGGAAGTGTACATAGTTTTATTTCTTTGCCTACTTGTTCTGGCGCTCATTTGTACATAATCATTTCATGACTCACATTCTCATTCTGTATTCCGAGTGTTTAATAAATGCATATTTAAACCTTAGCACCCTCTGCCTTCATGTCGCACTGGCCGCTGCCATGGTCAGGTACATTCCAGCTGCCGGAGACTGAGGGCCAAGATTTAAGTTGTGGAGTCATTTTGGAGGGGTTTGGCCATAACTCACCTCGCTGGCCAAGCGGGTTGGGGAGTTAATTGTTAAATCATATAAAATGTGATTTTATATGATTTAACAAATGAGACACTTTATAGTCGGTAAAGAGAATTCTTCGGCAACTGGTTCTGGTTGGGGAGCGGGCATTCGAGATGGCTATTTATTCCGGGCTTGCTTAGAAAATGTCATTGGCCGCGCATTAGTGTTTATCTGCAGAGAAGAAAAGACTTTTTCAAGAACTATAGGTATTGGATAGTTGATAGCATGCTGACGATTATTTACCCCCTATCTCCACGCAGCAGCTCGCTGCTAATTCTATTTAGCAACGTACATATTGCAGCGTATTATGGCGCGATAATATTAGCTTTATTTTAACAACATACTGTATAATTGCAGCACTGCCCGATCATTTTGGATGCCGGCAGCTCGAAGTACTTCAGGTGGAAACGAATGGTGAAAGAAAATCGTGCAGTTACACTGTACAAATACACTGGCGGAAAGTGAAAAAGAACACCAAGAAGGAGACGTCTGATACCAACGAAATTTATACAGCATAATAACGGAATACAGAGGATAACGCGATCAAAACATTATGGCAAAATGCAGCTGTATTTGCTGGTAAACTGAAAAATAACATTTCCATGTAACATGGTTAGTACGAGGTTGAACCGCCATGAACTGCGTCACACTGTGCAATTCTGGCATGGAGTCTGTCGTACAGATGTTGGATGTAAGTTTGGGGTATTGAGTTCCAAGCATCCTCAACCTGGACGCGTAAATCGGGGATGGTCGTTGCTAGCCGTGGAGACCGGATAAGTCGTTGTCCCATAAAATCCCACACGTGCTCAATGGGGGACAAATCCTGAAAGGAAAATGAAGTTATCTACACTGAAGTTATCTTATTTTTAATTTATTAAAAAAACCCATCACGAAGTCATGGATATGTGGTTGAAGTGACTTTGAAATGGATATGTGGTTGAAGCAAATTCACATATGTGGTTGAAGCAATTCACTTGCTCCTTCTTAGATTTAAGTAACTGATGTTGTGAAGAGATGATATTGTTTGAAACGTCACGGTATTGAGTTTCAAGCATCCTCAACCTCGACGCGTAAATCGGGGATAGTCGTGACTGGCCGTGGAGACCGGATAAGTCGTTGTCTCATAAAATCCCACACGTGCTCAATGGGGGACAAATCCGGTGAACGTGCAGGCCATGGAAGTTGTCTTACACCCTGAAGTGCATGTTGTGCTGCACGTGCCGTGTGTGGGCGTGTGTTATCTTGCTGGAAAACACCACGATGGACCGACCATACAAATGGCACAACAACGGGCTGAATGATGTTGTTGATGTAGGAGGTGCTGTTTAACGTACCCGGTACAAACCCTAGTTGTGTACGAGAGAGATAGCTAATCGCTCCCCACACCAGGAGACCAGGTGTAGGCCCTGTGTGTCGCTGGCGGATGCAAGAAGGGTGGAGACGCTCCCCTGTGCGTCTGCGAACACGCATACGGCCATCGGAGGCTCCCAAGCAAAATCTGCTTTCATCGCTGAACACGACAGATCGCCATTGCGTTCTCCAGTGTAGACGTTGGCGACACCACTGCAGCCGTTCCTGACGGTGGGCTGGAGTCAGAGGTACACATCATGCCAGAGGCACACGTGCACGTAGTCCTGCATCCAGTAGACGGTTGCGGATTGTTTGCACAGTCACCTCAGGTGCAGCGGTAGCTCGGATTTGCGTCGCAGTGGATGTTCTGCTTGACAACGCCGCTCTTCTTATGCGTCGATCGGTCAGCTCATCAGTCCGTTTGTGACTACCGGTTCCACGTCTTATCGTGTGGGAATGTTTCTCGGACCATCTACGCTACCATCGTACCACCACCGATACTTCCTGTCCAATTTGCTCCGCAATACGACGATACGACCACCCGGCCTCGCGGAGTCCGACTAGACGACCTCGCTCAAAGTCCGATAACTGCTGAAATCGTACGCGTCTTCCATGTCCAGGCATTGCATCTTTCTTCAGGGTCTTCGCACGTTTCCGTACGCCGACGACTGATTACATTCACTTCACTGTACTCCTTAAATACCACCGACGATAACTTGCATATTATGCCGTGCTGTGGCGTAAGCGCTCACCGGTTGGTCCCGAAATTAACATCACATCATACGTAAACTCGACCCCATTAACATATGTAAATTTCATGATCGTACGCCAATTCCTTCTTGGTGTTCTTTTTTCACTTTCCGCCAGTGTAGATAGAGGTCCCGTCGAACCACTTCATATTTGGGAAATCTATTGGTTAATTCAGGAGGAGGAAAGAGTGGAAGTGTGGAAAAGGAGATGTTCTTTTTTTATCAATGGTTGAATAGGTTAACCAGTTTTCGGGCTCGTTCGGGCCCGGGCTTTATCTTGCGAGATAAAATTCGAGTTCGGGCTGATATACCACGGGCTCGGACGGCTCGAACTCCGAAAATTGAGCCCGAATTCAGCTCTGCTCTCTACAGAAGCAGAAGGATCAGAGGGTCCTGTGTAGGTTTTACTTTTAGTGTCACTTTGGTTTGTTACTATTGTAAGTATCAACTTCCCGCTCCAGGGCGACACATTTTTCAAGTTTTCGGATATTTTCTGACTTACCATCCTTGTCATATTTACACCAAAAAACGGACTGCCATCTTCAAAATTTGTATCAGCTTGATTGTAAAAGCAAGTTAGTAAAATCATGCAATGCATTGATTATGATACGCTTTCCAACATACCAGAAATCATTACTCAAGTTATGAGGATAATGGATGTAGAATAAATCTCGCTCCTATGACCCGAACTTTGACCCCATTTCGATGAGAGTCAACAGAACCGGTAGAGTATACTTCCGGAACAACATGAAAAGTTTTGTCTCAATTGAAGCATTTTTACGTAAGTTATAACGCATAAGGGCAATGGAATGCATCCTGCTCCTATGTCCTGACCTTTGACCTCATTTCTCCCATTTTTCAATAGGGTTCATTCCCATGTGGTTCCTTACCACATACTAAAATTTCATCGAAATCGAACCATTTTTACGCAAGTTATGACGCATAAGGGAAATGGAATGCATCCCGCTATGTCCTGATCTTTGACCACACGTCAACCATTTTCAATAAGGTTCGTCCCCAGGTAGCCCTCTACAACATACTGAAATTTCATCGAAATCGAACCATATTTACGCAAGTTATGACGCATGAGGGCAATGGAATGTATCCCGCTCCTATGTCCTGACCTTTGACCCCATTTCTCCCATTTTCAATAGAGTTTGTCTCTAGGTGATCAACTATCATATACTAAAATTCCATCGAAATCGAACCATTTTTCCGCGAGTTATCGTGCGGACAGGCGAACGAACGGACGGACAGACAGACGGACGGACGGACAAAGTTGGAGCATATACGTTTTTTCAACCTACGGCTGCAAAGCGTAAAAAAGTGCAATGGGGAGATTACAAAAGCAATTTTTCACTGTTGTGTGAATGTTCTTTTGAAGTTTCTGTTTCTTTCTGCAAGAAGCACATCGGTTAGAAAAAAGAACTTACATATACAGTATAATGAATAAAAACATTTGTTGATGCTTCTGTCTTCGGCTTACCGTTGTTTGTGTGTGTGTGTGTGTGTGGGGGGTGTCTGTTAATGTGTTAATTGATATTTTCAATATCTGTTTCAGTTGAAAAATGAAAAAGAAAAGTTTGCTTTACGATATACACTGACGGAAAAAAATCCCAACACCACGAAAAAATAGTTGTAGAGGAATGAAATGGCGGCAATACATTTGTATAGGTAACATATCTAATCGATTAAGGTTTCAAGATCACAGCTTATTGTAAGCGCGAGAAGAGCCATTTTAAATGTGAAATGCTGGTACATTAATAACCGGTGTAACCGCCAGAATGTTGAATGCAAGCACGCAAACGTTCATGCATTGTGTCGTACAGGTGCTGGATGTCAGTTTGTGGGATGGAGTTCCATGCCTGTTGCACTTGGTCGGTCAATACAAGGACGGTTAATGCTGGTTGGGGGTGACGCTGGAGTTGTCGTCCAATGATGTCCCATACGTGCTCGATTGGTGAAAGATCTGGTGATCTAGCAAGCCACGGCAACATGTCGACACACTGTAGAGCATGTTGGGTTACAACAGCGGTATGCGGGCGAGCGTTATCCTGTTGGAAAACACCCCCTGGAATGCTGTTCATGAATGGCAGCACAACAGGTTGAATCACTAGACCGACGTACAACTGTGCTGTCAGGGTGTGTGGGATAACCACGAGAGTGCTCCTGCTGTCATAGGAAATCGCTCCCCAGACCATAACTCCAGGTGTAGGTCCAGTGTGTCTCGGCCGCAGACAGGTTGGTTGCAGGCGCTCACCTGGCCTCCTTCTAACCAACACACGGCCATCACTGGCACCCAGGCAGAACCGGCTTTCATCAGAAAACACAACAGATCTCCACTCCGTCCTCCAGTGAGCTCTAGCTTGACACCACTGACGTCGCAAACGGCAGTGGTTTGGAGTAAGTGGAATGCACGCTACAGGGCGTCTGGATCGGAGCTGTCCTTCAAGTAACCGATTTGTAACAGTTCGTTCTGTCACTGTGGTGGCAACTGCAGCTCGAATTGCTGCCGCAGACGCAGTACGATACGCCACGGCCATACGCCGTACACGGCGGTCTTCCTTCTCAATAGTGCCACGTGACCGGCCGGAACACGGTCTTCTTGAGACAGTACCTTCCCTTGACCACCGCTGCCAACAATCATGCACAGTGGCTACATTCCTGCCAAGTCGTTCTGCAATATTGCGGAAAGAAAATCCACCTTCTCGTAGCCCTATTACACGACCTCGTTCAAACTCCGTGAGCTGTTGATAATGGCTTCTTCGTCTTCTTAAAGGCGTACTTGACTAACACCAACACCCTACGTCGAATCTCAACGATAACTAACACTCACGAACGTTACAGCACCTATTTACAGCAAACCTGCTTTGCATGTTCCGAGGGGCGCTACTAGCGCCACACGTATGCGCCGAGCGCGAAATTTGCATAGACTTCATCTTACAGACGTACTCTCACCGCCTACCAACTGTCGTTTATCTAACACAACCCCTTCTTGGTGTTGGGATTTTTTCCGTCAGTGTATATTACCATCCCCTTTCCCAACTGTGGTAGGGAGGGTAGGGAGGGATATAATGATAACTATTATAATTGAAAGTCGAAAGTGAGCAAAATAGTTGTGTTTCCCTCCGAGGATGGCGACACAAATTTTCGGCCGGACTATGCGTTGTGTTTTCATATGAGAGTGGACGCGGAACTTACGCCCTCAATGAGCAGTTGCATCTGCAGATCATGCTAAAATAAAGTAAAGTTTTATTAATTTAATGTAGATCTCACTTCACAATTATCACCTCTCATTGTTTTCTCTGCAGCAGCGTCCTCTATTGTCGAGATTTTGAAGTATTTTTTTTCTTAATGCCATATAAAACCCCGCACCTCGGGGAATATTAATCTGCAAACCGCATGTATCTCTAACCCATAGATCTTTTTTAATCGCATTTTACTTTTGCACCAATATTTTGAATCACCCTGTATATACACTGCTGGCCACCCAAAATGCAACACCAAGAAGGAAGCATCCGAGTGGCCTGAAATTCGCAGCATGCGTCGCCCGCAAGAGGACATGCAAACGATTAGCATTGCAGGGCATATGCAAATCATGTGCGCCCGGCACGCCACCGAGAAGCACTATAAGAAGGATGCACACAAAGCGAGGTGTAAGTAGTGGAAGTGTGTTGTGCTGCCGGGCTTGTGCGTGGGAAGCTTCCTGATGCCTCGTCGTAGAATACGGCAGTCATTCCAGCACGTTTCAGAGTTCGACAGAGGACGAATAGTGGCTTATCGCGACAGCGGTTTATCGTACCGAGACATCGGCGCCCGTGTGGGACGACATCCAGCCACATTGAGGCGAGTATGGATTCGGTGGGTGCAGGAGGGACGGACGGGCCGACGTGAGTGATTGCCGCAGCCGCGGCACACCACCGAACGACAGGACCGGCATGTTGTGCGGCGGGCATTGACGGCTCGCACCGCCACATCTCGAACGTTAGCGCAGGAATTAGGGTGTGTTGCGCAACAACCTGCGTCAGCAAGTACCCTTCGACGTCGTCTGCAGGAGCGGGGACTTGTCGCATGGCGCCCATTGCTCCGATTACCATTGAAGTTACACCACCGGCGAGTGCGGCGGCAGTGGGCCGTTGAACGCGGCACCTGGACTACGGAATGGCACGACACTGTCTCCTCCGACAAATCCCGCTTCTGCCTGCAACACCACGATGGTCGGATGCGCGTATGACGCCTGCATTATGCATCGCCATACCGGTTCTTCGCCTGTCGTAATGGTTTGAGGCGCAATTGGATATGACACCCGCACCCTCTGGTACGCATCGCCGGTACACTCAACAGCCACCGCTACATTTCCAAAGCTTTAGAGCCTGTAGTACTCCCTTACCTGCAGGACCTGCCAGCGGCCACATTTCAACAGGACAATGCGCGCCCGCACATGGCACGCATCGTGCAACAATTCTTCACGGCCCACCGGGTGTCACTGCTGCCGTGGCCGGCCTGTTCTCCCGATATGTCGCCCATCAAACATGTCTGGTAGCTGATCGACAACCGAGTGGCCCGGCAAGCACCACCCGCGGCTACGCCTGATGAACTGTGGCAACGTGTGGAAGTAGCCTGGACAGACATACCCCAAGCCCACATCCAAAGCCTCTTTCCTTCGATGCCGCGGTGTGCAGCGGCCGTTATTGCCAGCCATGGGGGCCACACGAACTATTGATGACTGCGTGCTCCGCAAGTCGCACGGGCCTATAAGCTCAGTCGTTTCGTCTTTGTATCTGTTGCTATGCGTCCAGCAAATCTGGCTTTGCTACCTCGTGTCCTTCTTTGTGCTGCATTATGGGTGGGCAGCAGTGTAGATTTCAGTGAATTCGAGAAATTCACTACGTTTACCCAAGTTCCGCCTGAAATCTTATATGGTTGCCCAGCCGTATTTTCTGACTGCTTAAATATTCAGGGAGGGGGTTTAAAGGGGTGCCTAAATGTAAAGTTGGGTATAGGCTGAAGCCCACCCCAGCTAATCTGTAGCGTTACGCCTAGTGTTGTATTTAACAGTGATACGTAATGGATCTAAGTATTCGTGAAAAGGCTTTTATTTTGGAGCATTATTTTTGCTCATGCGGAATCGGCTTTGCAGTATAAATATGTTTTTAAACTTTTCGAAGAAGTGTTCCACAAAACCCCCAAAACGAAGCGAACACTGTTTTTTACTGCAGTGGTTTCAATAGGATGGTGCGACAGCACACACAGCTGGGAACACATTGCAGCTTCATCGACAACATTTTCAGAACCGCATCATCTCAAGGGGAACAAACTATCCGTATCCTTCGAATTCTGCCGATTTCACACCACCGGATGCTTATTTGTGGGACATACTGAAAGAACACTTCTACCGCAATCCAGTGCCTCGTGATATTGCACAGCTGAAAAACCAAAATCAGCCGTGTGTTGCATTCAATTTCACAGGACGCAATTGCCGTACTGTTTGCAAAACTCCAGTGTCGGTGTGAAAAATGTCTACAGTTGAATGCTTCACACCTGCAACATGTCATCTGAATCTTGTACTTTTCTGAAATTAAACAGGTATTGTTTTCACCAAAACACCAAACAGAAATCATCGCTCTTTCCACGTTAATAAGTGAGTATCGGAAAAATTCTGATCGGCCGCCACCGGGAATCAAACCCAGGGTCTTCCAGCTACGCGCCGGACATGCTACCACTGCACCACAGCGGCCTCGAATTCTCCAGACTCACATGTGACAAACTGCCAAACTACATGGCAGGTTTGCTCTATGGAGCCCAGCACAATGCTGGGGATTCACCAAAGTTGGAAAGCGGCAACTGAACAAGTAACTAGGAGGCGAATGGATAATTAATTCAAACACTCGACGAGGATCAGGAACACTAAACAGAAATCATCGCTCTTTTCACGTTAATAAGTGAGTCTAGGAAAAATTCTCATTGGCTGCCACCGGGAATCGAACCCAAGGTCGATTGCATGGTGGCGGCCGATGAATCGGCTAGGAATCGAACTCCATGGGGAATTGAACCTCTGGAATCGAACCTATCACCAATGTTTGCACTATATCATCATTAACCTCCTGTGCCTTTCAAAGACAGGTATTCTCTGTGCCACATGACAACTATGGGATGTGAAGAAACCTTGTTCCCCAATGTTTGCACCATATCATGAACCTCCTGTGGGAACATGACTTTCAAATATAGATGTTCTCTGTATCACTTGTCAACTGTGGAATGCGTAGGAGTCGTATCTCCTAATATCTGCATCATATAATCATGACTATCTTATGGAGACATGCATTTCAAAGACAGGTATTTCTTGTGCCACTTGACTGTAAAAGGATCACAGGGGTGAGGTATTTTGTCACCACCCGTAGTTTTTAGTACGTCTTTTGTAAAAGCAGATTGTACTTTTGTTATCGATTTGTCCGTCTGTCCATCTGTAGACACACGGTATCTCTGCAACTAAGAGTCCGATTTGAAAAATTCCTTTTGCGTTAGGAAGCTTGAAATGTGCGAATGATGATCCCTTATGTCGTTTTTTTAAGATGCAAAATTTCGCCGCTAGAGGGCGTAAATGCACATAATATCGAATTCAAAACACATTCTATTCCATATATTTGCTTCTAAACATCCAATTCAAAAATCTTTTACTTTTCTTTTCAATTCATGTCGAAGATTATTTTAGGCGTAGTCACTTTTCCAAGTTACGTATATATTCTCCGCTAGGGGGCGTAAAAGTAAATTGCTTTTCGCCAGATATCTCTGCTTATAAAACTCCGATTTGAAAATTTTTTCCTTCGGCGTATACAGCTCGTGTTGGGAAATATTTTGCATATAATTTCTAATTTTTGGTATAAAATGGTTTGGCCAACAAGGGGGCGTAAGTGCTGATTTCTGCTTCTGATGTATTTGCTTCAAAATCTGAGCTTCTAAAATCTCGATTGAAAAAATTATCTCGTGGACCGATACTACTCACGTAGACAAACCTTTTCGGAATAGTTTCTTCTTAAAATAATGAATGGTTTCTCGGCCAGGGGGCGTAGATACATATCTTGTTTTTGGCCTACTGGGCAACGTTCGTGACTGCCACGGAAAAGACTGCAGGTTAGATCCCAGCAGGTACGAACGCTCGATCTACTAAATATCCGCCGTGCGTCAGATGGGCACGTTAAGCCATCGGACCCCGGGTACTGCCCCCCGGTAATAAATAAGAGCGTCTTCCTCCCTCTTTCTACTTCGTTTCCGTGTCACTTTCTTATCGGTCACTCTAGCCCGAATCTCCTAGCTTCCTATTTCTAAGGGTTGTTTAAGACCTGGGGTCAGACACTCCTTTCCTAAAATCCTCTACGTATGATCATCATCATCTCTGCTTCTAATGATCCGATTTGAAAAAAATCTTCTTTGTTGGATAGAGTTTTCGGTGCGACATGTTTCTAATATAATTTCAAAATTTTCAAGTAATTCATTGACTTTCCGTTAGGGGGAGTAAAGGTAAATTGCGCTTTCCCCGATATCTCTGTTTCTGAAACTCTGATTAAAAATTCTTCCAGCACCGGATACAGCTGCTGATGGAAATTTTTTTTATTGTAATTTCTAATTTTTTATGAAATATAGTTTGCCCACCAGGGGGCGTAAGCGTTAAATTTCTGCTTCGTCGGTATTTGCAGCAAAATCTCAGCTTCTAAATGTGCGATTGAAAAAATTCTTTCGTGGACCGATACCGCACATGTCGATAAATATTTGAGAATATTTTCTTTTTAAAATAATGCATGGTTTCTCTATCTTATTTCTGTCAACATCTCTGCTTATAAAAGTCGGATTTGAAAAATTCCTTCTTTGTTAAATAGCGTATCCGGTGTAAAATGTTTCTCATATAAGTTGAAAATTTTCAAGCAATGCATAGACTTTCCGCTAAGGGGCGTAAAGGTAAAGTGTGTTTTCCTCAATATCTGTGCTTCTGAAACTCCGATTTGAAAAATTCTTTCTGCACCGGATACAGCTTCTGATAGGAAATGCTCAGCGTATAATTTCTAATATTTATAAAGAATGGTTTGGCCACCAGGGTGCGTAAGAGTTAATTTCTGCGTCTGATGTATTTGCAGTAAAATCTGAGCTCCTGAAAACTCGATTGAAAAAATTCTTTCATGGACCAATACCGCTCACATCGAAAAACCTTTTGAAAATACTTTCTTCTTAAAATAATGCATGGTTTTCCCGCCAGGGGGAGTAGATGCATTCTTATATTTGTTGATATCTCTGCTTCTAAGAACCCCTATTTGAAAAATTCTTTTTTCTTGGAAAGCGTTTCCGCTGCGAAGTGTTTCTCATATGATTTCAAATGTTTCTTAACGCAGAAGTCTGCCACCAGAGGGCGTAAGTTGACGTTTCCGTTTACAGCAATATCTGCGGGATTAAAAACGCGATTGAAAAATGTCTTTCTTCGGTCAGATGTTACTGCTTTCCATACCAGTTCCATTGATTTTGAAAAGCCTTGGCAAATTTAATTCGAATCAGAACATATTTAAAAGACGTGCTCATTACACCCGAAAATTCGGTGTCATCTTTCTTTCTTTCTTTCTTTTTTTTTTTTTTTTTTTTTTTTTTTCATTTCGCAAAGTCTTGCTTAATTCACAAATTTACGAATGAATGGATATCATTGAAAATTCGTACGGTTATATGCAGTAATACCGTATGTACTACCTACGTAAACAATTTTGTATACCAATATTGAGTAGAAGCTAGATAGAATGAGAACATTTCTAACGCTCTTCATGTATTTATAGTCTCGTGCTCTATTGTAGTCACATCTTTCCATGCCTTTTACAGATTTCGTGTGCAAAATTTTGCCTCTGGGATTCGCGAAATTTTGTTTGTTTATTTGTTTGACAATGTCTCAATTTCCATAGGTTGTAGATCAGAAATTCTTTTAAGATTGTCAAGTTCTAACCACGACCGGTGTTACCTACAAGCTCTCTGATTTACGGGACGGTGCAAAATATTTGCAATTAATATTATATCAGAAGCTTTTGAAATTCCTGTTTTTAAAATACCTTTTTCATCGGATTAGTGCAAACACGATCGCGATTTCTGTCGTACTTTCTGATGAAAACTTTTCCTTTTAGGAAGCGTGCAACAATACTCACAGTATAGTTCAAAATAAAATGAAAAGATTGGTCAGAAATACCTACAGTGTGTAAATTACTAAGACGTGCTTATTACTATAATTCCAATTACTAAGACGTGCTAATTACTCTTATAATCCTGAATTCGAAGACATGGTAATTACTCTTATAATTCTAATCACTAAGGCATGACAATGAATCTCATAATCCTAATTACTAAGACGTGATAATTACTCTTATATTTCTAATTACTAAGACATGCTAATTATTCTTGTAATTCTAATTACTAAGACGAGCTTATTACACTTATAATTCCAATTACTAAAAAGTTCTAATTACTCTTATGATTCAAATTCTGAAGACGATAATTACAATATAAATTTGGATGCTGTGAATCCGTTTATTGGTGTAAATGTGATATGAATGGTAAGTCTGATAATATCCGAAAACTTGAAAGTTTCGTCGTCCTAGAGCGGGAATCGAATCCGCGTCTCCCGGATAGCGCCCGAGAATGCTACCCACTACAAAACCCAGAACGACAAAGTTCCAAGTTTCCGATTAATTTGAATAAAACCATCACGAGATTCGCCAGTCGAAGAAACCGGCATTCGTGTATAGCGAATCTGGATTATTAGAATTCATTCCCTTGATCGCCCGAAAGGACCAGAATATCAATGAATGAAATACAGGATTACACCATTGTACAAAACAAATTTGGAAGTTGTAAATCCGCTTATTGGTGTAAATATGACATGAATGGTAAGTCAGACAGTATCCGAAAACTCGAAAATTTCGTCATCCTGGAGGGGGAATCGAATCCGCGTCTCCCGGATAGCGCCCGAGAATGCTAAGACTCTTGCAATCCTGATTAATGAGAAAGGGATTATAATTCCAATTACTATGACATGCTAATTATTCTTATAATTCTAATCACTAAGTGGGATAATGAATCTTATAATCCCAATTATGCCGCCCCGATTGTGCAGTGGTGTAAGCGATGACCTCTGATCATTCATCCGAAAGGGGTCCGGGTTCGGATCCCGGTGAGGCATGGATGTTGTGTTTGTCTTACGGCACTGGCTCTCTCCCTTCCCTAGAACCAGTGACCCTAAATTAGGGACGGGCGATGACCCTAAAGTAGAGACTTCGACGGATTAGGGACGCCGATTGAGTTGCTCACGGTGGTCGTTAAACCTCCAATAAAAAAAAAAAAAAAAATCCCAATTACTAAGACGTGATAATTCCTCTTATATTTCTAAGTGCTAAAACATGCTAATTACTCTTGTACTTCTAATTACTAAGACGAGCTTATTGCTCTTATAATTCTAATTACTAAGACGTTCTAATTATTCTTACAATTCGAATTATGAAAACGCTAATTACTCTTACAATCGTGTTTAGTGAGACGGGATAATCACTCTTATAATTTGTAAGACGTGCTAATTATTCTTATAATTCTAATCACTAAGAAGTGCTAGCTACTCTTATAATTCTATTCACTATAAGGCGTGATAATGAATGTTATAATTCTAATCACTAAGTGTGATAATGAATCTTATAATCCTGGTTACTAAGACCTGATAATTACTCTTATATTTGTAATTGTTAAGACATGCTAATTACTCTTGTAATCCTAATAACTAAGACGAGCATATTACACTTATAATTCGAATTATGGGGACGCTAATTACTCTTACAATCGTGTTTAGTGAGACGGGATAATCACTCTTATAATTAGTAAGACGTGCTAATTATTCTTATAATTCTAATCACTAAGAAGTGCTAGTTACTCTTATAATTCTAATCACTATAAGGCGTGATAATGCATTTTATATTTCTAATCACTAAGACGTGCTTGTTACTCTTATATTCCTGATAACTAAGATGTTTTAATTACTCTTATAATTCGTCGCCATCTGTTTTTTATTTTAGAACAAAGCTTTTAACACCTGGTAATGCAATATCACCTGCTGCAGATAATTACTTTCTTCTTCGTTTAGAAGTGGTGATATGGAGCGAATAGTGAATAATGCATCCATTGTGTAAATGCTTCTTAATTTTTTTCTGGTTTTAATTCATTTATCATGTTTCGCATTAATGGTATACAATTCTATGTCCTAGTTTCCAAAAAATTCGGTTCAAACAAAAGCGCGAAAAATTAAACAAAATTGCGCTCTTTATGCACGGGAAATATTAGCTTTTGTTTTTCATTTTATCAAGCACGAAAACACACGCGTTCCAAGTAAAACTCTCCAGGAAAGATTAAGGCTAGTTAGGGAGTTCGAATAAATGTTTTAAGAATTCACTTCCTGGTTGATTTTAACTTGAGGGGTCAAGAGCTTCTTCACTCAGATCATGCTGATCAAATCAACAACGACGAGCAAACATTCGGTTGAAGCCAAGTGCTCCTTTTTTCCAAACAGACAGACAGCATTTGTGTGATTCGCAAAATCCTCTTGTTATTCTGTGATTGATTGCAAAGATAAGTGAACCCATGCTGTTATCATTTCATGAAAAGAAGTGATTTTCTGTAATGGGCAGAAAAAAAAATAAAGCGATGCCCTAGTGAAGTCTGTCTGCCCCACATTTCTTCCCACGAAGTGTTGTTTCCAGATCTACATGTATTGAAATGAACTTGCTTAGCCTGAATTGTACAAAATATGAAAAGAAGTCCGTTTATTCATTCACACACAATTCAATCTCAGTTTTTTTGAGAGCAGATTATATTGTCTCCGAGGTTTAAACATGCCACACGCCGTAGGTGTATAATTTATCCTAATTTACATGAAAAGGTATTTATCATGTACTTTAGGACTGTGAAATAAATCAGCGCATGATATAATAGACAATATGCAAAATGCAGTAGAATCACGGTTATACATTTTTCACTTTTGTACGTAATTCTGATCCCGATATTTTACTGTTGTTTCTATTGCTTTTCCAATTCGGTTATACGTGATTCATCTATAACTGAAAGTAAAATAACTCAAAATGAAGAAATATAGGTACAGCAAAATATATGTTATTCTTTCTGGGCCGCGGGTGGCCTAGTGGTCAACGTTCGTGACTGCCACGGAGAGGACCTCGGGTTCGATCCCAGGCAGGAACGAATGCTCGAACCACTAAATATCCGCCGTGCGTCGGATGGGCACGTTAAGCCGTCGGGCCCCGGGTGCTGGCCCCCGGGTAATAAATAAGGGCGTCTTCCTTCCCCTTTCTACCTCACTTCCGTGTCACTTTCCTATCAAACACTCTAGCCCAAATCTCCTAGCTTCGTATTTCTAAGGGTTGTTTAAGACCTGGAGTCAGACACTCTCTTCCTAATGATCTGATCAATATATCTCTTATTCTTTCACAAAGTATCTTCCCTAGGACGATATGCAACGGTCTCATCGTTCAGTCCACTTTTCAAAGCATATGGCGAAAGCATTTTGTGGAAGCTGCTTTAGCGACCCCTCTACAGCTTTAATAACGTCAGCATCTGAGTTGAATGTCACGCAACGGAACTTCTCCATCATTGTTGGAAACATCCAGAAATCGCACGGGGCGAATTCAGGATTGTAGGCAGGCTGTGTCATGATTTCAATACCGCATTTCGTAAGAAACTATTGAACACAAGCAGCCACATGTGGACGGGCGTTATCATGGTGTAATGTCCACTTGCCCACCAGTTCCGGCCGCTTAACCGATATGTGCCATTGCAGATGTTGCAAGACTGAAATGTAATACTCAGCATTGACAGTAATTTGTGGAGGAACGGCATGCTGATAGACTACATCTTTATGATCAAAGAAAATTATCATCATAACCTTCCCAGCTGATTTGGTTGCGCGGACTTTTTCGGAGGAGGCGAGCTTGTGTGTATCCAAACACTCGTTGTGCGCTTCGTGAAGGGGGTAGAAATAGTAGACCCATGTTTCATCGGCAGTTATTACTCGAAAGTTCGGATTCTTTGAAGTCATTTGTTTGCACTCATGAGACACCTGAACTCTGGCTAGCAATTGTATTCTCGTCAGGTGGTGAGGTACCCATCTGGAACACACATGATGCAGCAATAATTTGCCGTGTAGAATGCGGAATGCCGACGCTTTTGAAATATTAGTCGACGTCGCTATGTCTTCACACCTTATTCGTCGATCTTCTTGAAGAATTGCCAAACAGTGTTAACAATACGCGCCCTAACAACGCTTTCAGGTCGACCAGGCCTAGGAGCGAGTTCTGCCGACAAACGCCCTTTTTCGAAATCATGGCGCCATCTAAAAAACGTTGATGCACCTAAACATTTATCCTTATAAGCTTCTTTTAGTAAATCAACTGTTTCTGGAGCCGTTTTACCCAAACGATAGCAAAATTTTATCGCAAAACGCATTTCACTTCTTAATTCTGAATCAATAACCTCCATAGCTATGGTGAAATGCAGACGTACCTTAAACAACTGCGCAATAACAAAACCAGAATCGTCTGCCACGGCTAATAACTGTTGCCATAGATACTTCCTTAATTCAGTTAGTCGTTTTTTTTTTTTTTTTTTTTTTTGATTGGAGGTTTAACGACCACCGTGAGCAACTCAATGGGCTATAAGCAGTCGCCCGTCCCTAATTTAGGGTCACTGGTTCCAGGGAAGGGAGAGAACCAGTGCCGTAAGACAAACACGACATCCATGCCTCACCGGGATTCGAACCCGGACCCCGTTCGGGCGAATGATCAGAGGCCATCGCTTAGACCACTGCGCCACCGGGGCGGCTAGTCGTTTGCGTGGTTATTTTCCCCCTTTGCACTGTTGCCAATTAAAAAAATACTCTCAGTTCTTATGGAACGGCCTTGGTACGTAAAATTTTGAGTTTCAGATTATTCGAAATTCACGGTTCTTGGTTCTTTTATACGTAGCCCGTATGACATAACTTTGAGAAAATCGAGACTGCGGCTTTTTTTTTTTTTTGTTAGTTTTGAAATAGGGGGTGCAACTAAAAATTTAGTAAATAATGTTCACGTAATTTCCTTTTTATCCGAATTCAAGAAATTTGAAAAAAGCAAAATTAGTGAATATTTTACCCGGTACTAATGCTAAATCAGCTAGTAGGCAAACTGCTTTGAAACCAGAGATGCATATAATAACGAACGTGTAACAGCTGTATTGAAGATGAAACAAAATGATACTCGGATTTACTTCCTAGTATTTCAAAGGTATACCCTTTCAGAGCTGCAGAGTAAGATCCAGGAACTTTCTGACAAGAGAAAAGAACTGGGATTAAAATGAACTTTCAGAAGACAAAAGTGATGTACAATGCTTTTATAAAAAAATAAGATTTATCAATATGGGAAAAGCTGGAGATAACCGATTCCTACATTTACCTTGGGCAGTAGATATCAAGTGAGGGTCACATTTATGAAGAAATTAATTGGGGCCGGGGGCTTTTGGAAGAGATAGTACAATTTTTAAGAGCAATATGCCATTATGTCACGGAAAGTGTTTAATCAACGCATCCTTCCAGTTCTTACGTATGGAGAAGAAACATGGATTTTAACTAAACAAGTTAGTAAAATCATGCAAGATAATGATATGTTTTCCAACATACCAAAAATCATTACTCAAGTTATGAGGATAATGGCTGTGGAATAAATGTCGCTCCTGTGCCCTGACCTTTGACCCAATTTCGATAACATTCAACATAACCGGTTCAGTATACCTCCGGAACAACATACTAAAGTTTTGTCGCAATAGAAACATTTTTAGTCAAGTTATGAGGATAATGGCTGTGGAAAAAATCTCGCTCCTGTGCCCTGACCTTTGACCCCATTTCGATAATATTCTACAGAACTGGTTCAGTATACCTCCGGAACAACATACTAAAGTTTGTCGCCATAGAAACATTTTTAGTCAAGATATGAGGACAATGGCTGTGGAATAAATCTCCCTTCTGTGCCCTGACCTTTGACCCCATTTCGATAATATTCAACAGAACCGGTTCAGTATATCTCCGGAACAACATACTAAAGTTTTGTTGCAATAGAAGCATTTTTATGTAAGTTATGACGCATAAGGGAGGTGGAATGTATCCCTCTCTTATGTCCTGACCTTTGACCTGATTTCATCCATTTTCAATAGGGTTCTTCCTCTCTTATGTCCTGACCTTTGACACGACTGATAACTTTTGCATAGATACTTCCTTGGTTGTCCCCTACCACATACTAAAATTTTATCGAAATCGAACCATTTTTATGCGAGTTATCGTGCCTACAGACAGACAGACAGACAGACGGACAAAGCCTAAGCATATACGCTTCTTTAACCTACGGTTGGAAAGCGTGAAAAAGACACATAAAGACTGTAGACAACTGAAAGCAGCATGGAGCGATGCATGCTTGGTGTAATCAGCAGGGATAAGAACAGGAATTCATGGATAAAGAAATCACAAGAGTGGAAGACATCATGATCAGAGTAAAATCCCTGAAATGCCAATGAGCTGGACATGCTGTCAGAACAGCGGACCACAACCGAAATTTAGACTGTATAGCAAGGGATAGAGAAGCACCTAGAAGAAGGGTCATAAATGGATGAAATTCGAAAGCATGCCGGAGCAACATGGACGAGACTGGCTGAAACCAGACCGTCGTGGAAGAAACTTGGGGAGATTTTCATTCAGTGGTGGATTGATAACGGTTAAAAATGGTGATTATGATGATTTTAAAGGTAAGTTGTTTTTTTCCCCGTATTAAAAATATGAAACTGTATAGAATTTCTTAACTTAGTTTCTATTCTGAAATTCGAATAAAAAAATTAATACAAAGTCAAAATAAACACAGGCTTAAGGTAGCAAAGAAAGTATTCATGTGTATGAATATACACCGAGTGGTCACTAAAGTATAAGCACCCCTATCAAAAGTGGATGCGGTTCGTTGACTATGTGATTTCCAAGAGGGCGCGATTAATCGACCGACGTAGCATATATAACTATATAACGTGTGAATGAAGAAGTAGATTATAAAATTTGGAGCGTGATGGATAAACGGAAGGAGTTATCGGACTTTGAAGAAGGACTGACTGACGGAGAATGGGTGCCTCGATTTTCCAAACGGCTAAACTGGTGATATCTACTGAACCATCTTTCCTATTCTCGAGATTTATCACTGTATTTTCTATTCTCTAAATTAAAGGTGCTTTTAAGAGGAAAAGTTTTTCAGGATATTGAAGACATACAAAGGACTGTGACGTGAGCTGTTCACTCCGTACCAAAAGATGATTTCTGCAAGCAGAGACGTCACTACACTTCTAAGTCAGAGTGGGCGGGTATTATTTTTGGTAAGGCAAGTTTGAGAGCAATTTTATTTGCAAAAACGCTTAAAGAAAAATGTGTTTAATTGTTTTGACTACTGGCTGCAAAGGAATTCCTGTACTCCCCACCACTTCCTCTGGAGATACACACACACACACACACACACGCGCGCGCGGAACTCACTAGTTACGCCATTTGTGTAAGATGCAAGTGTTGGTAGAATCTCTCTTTTAACTTTTTTCTTGCTGTGGATGCATTATCTTAATTGCTTTTCAAAATTTTGCATTTTTGCTTACGATAATAGTACTGTCGGAAGAACAACTCCCGAAGAAAACAAAACAAAAACAAGAAAGGTGACACCGAATTTTCGGGTGTAATAAGCACGTTTTTTGAATCTGTTCTGACGCAAATTAAATTTATCAAAACTATTCAGAGTCAATGGAACCGGTATGGAAAACAATAATATCTGACGGAAGAAAGAAGTTTTTCAATAGGTTTTTAATCCCTCAGATATTGCTGAAAACGGAATCGTGAGCTTACGCCCTCTGGTTGCGGACTTGTGCTTTAAGAAAAACACGAATTTATATGAGAAACATTTCGCACCGGAAACGCTCTCTAACACAAATTATTTTTCAAATCGGACTCTTAGAAGCACAGATATTGACAAAAATATCTTGTGACTTTACGTTCCCTGGTGGGATAAACCATGCATTATTTTAGGAAGAAAGTATTCTCAAAAGGTTTTTCCATAAGAGCGGTATCGGCCCAAGAAAAAAAAAAAATTTAGTCGAGTTTTCAGGAGCCCAGATTTTGCTACAAATACATCAGAAATTAACACTTATGCCCCCTAATGGCCAAACCATTCTTTACCAAACATTAGAAATTATGTGAAAAATATTTTGTATGCGATACTGGAAGAATTTTTCAAATCGGAGTTTTAGGAGCAGAAAACGCAATTTACCTTTGTGCGCCCTAGCGGAAAGTCTATGATTTACTTGAAAATTTTGAATTTATAAGGAAAACATTTCGTATCGGAAACACTATCCAACAAAGAAGGAATTTTTCAAATCGGACGCCTAGAAGTAGAGATATTGACAAAAATAAGATATACACCTACGCCTCTTGGCGTAGAAACCATGCATTATTTCAAGAAGAAAATGTTCCTAAAAGGTTTGTCGACATGAGTAGTATCGGTCAACAAACGACTTTTTTTTCAATCGAGATTTTAGAAGCTCATATTTTGCTGCAAATACATCAGAATCGGAAATTAAGATTTACGTCACCTGGTGGCCAAACAATTTTTTACAAAAATTAGAAATTGCGTGCAAACGATTTCCCATCAGGAGCAGTATTTGGTGCAGAAAGAAGTTTTCAAATCGGAGGTTTAGAAGCAGAGATATAAGGGGAAACGCAATTTACCTCTACGCCCCCTAGCGGAAAGTCTATGAATTACTTGAAATTTTTGAAAATATGTGAAAAACATATCACACTGAAATCAGTGTCCAACAAAGAAGAAATTTTTCAAATCGGACTCCTAGAAGTAGAGATATTGACGAAAATGAGATATACATCTACGCCCCCTGGCGGAGAAACTGTGGAATATTTTAAGGAAAAAATATTCCAAAAACGTTTATCTATGTGAGTGGCATCAGGCCACGGAATAATTTTTTCAATCGATATTTTAGAAGCTCAGATTTTATGGCAAATACATTAGAAGCAAAAATTAACACTTACGTTGCCAAAAGTTTGAAATTATATGCAAAAGATTTTCCATCAGGAGGTGTATCCGTTGAAGAAAACATTTTTCAAATCGGAGTTTTAGAAGAAGAATTATCGGGAAAAATGTAATTTACCTTTACGTCCCCTAGCGGAATATGTATGCGTAATTTGAAAAAAGTAACTATATCTAAAATACTCTTCGATATAAATGGAATCGAAAGATTAAATAATTTTTTCAATCGGTTGCTTAGAAGAATCGGATATTTATGTGGAGTAAAACGTATTTTTGAATTCGACATCATCTGCATTTACGCCCTCTACCGGGGAAATTATACATCGTAAAAAAAACCGAAATGAAGGATCATCATTCTCATATTTTAAGCTTCCCAATACAAAAATAATTTTTCAAATCGGACTAATAGTTACAGAGATATCGTGGGTACAGACGGACGGACGGACAAACCGGGGACATAAGCACAATCTTTTTTTACAAAAGACGTGCTAATTTACTTTACATTTACTTTTGTTAAGCCCCTCAGAGCATGAATTGACGCCACTAGTATGACCATTCTGGAAGGGTAAGCGCCCGCCCGGTAGCTACGGACCTGGGGAGAAGGTCAGGAAGTGTGGCTGGAAAAGTAAGAGGAGGGAGGGGGGGGGGTGTACCTAGAGCACTGAAGTTTTAATTTTGTAAGGAATAGATTTAAAAATACGTGTAATTGTTTTGAGGATTTGAGGTGAACAAAACACGTTGTTGGAGAACAGAAACAATATTTTAATATTAATCGAAGTATGCTCTCTCTGAAGCTACAACTTTACCCCATCTTTCGGGCAGTGAACGCATGCATGCCCCGAAGGAAGAATTTCGGTTCCTTGGAAGAGATCCAGTTGTCCAGCCAATTTTTGATGTCTTCATAAGAACTAAACCGTTCTCCAGAAAGTGCTGACTGCATCGACCGGAACAAATGGTAATCCGATGGGGCAATATCTGGCGAATATGGCGGGTGGGGTAGAACTTCCCAGTCGGATCCTTCTAAGTACTTTTTCACAGGTCGCGAAACATGTGGTCTTGCGTTGTCATGCTGTCGTGCTGTAAGATGACTTTGTTGTGTCTATTCTACCATTCCGGCCGTTTTTGCGCGAGAGCTCGTTTTAAACGCATTAATTGAGTTCGATACCGATCACAAGTAAAAGTTTTTGACGGTTTCAGAAGTTCATAGTGGATCACACCCTTCTGGTTCCACCAGATACCTTTGAACCATGGATATTGCGTTTTGGCGTTGAAGAACCTGGTTCACCTGGCTTCACCCATGCTTTCTGCCGTTTAGGGTTATCGAACCATATCCATTTCTCGTCGGCAGTAATAATACGATGCAAAAAACCCTTTCTTTTTAGCCTTTGAAGCAGCAATTCGCAAATGGTTTTTCGACGTTCAAAGTCTCTTTCCCGCAAAGCATGTGGAACCCAATTCCCTTCTTTTTGCACCATTCCCATGGCAGCTAAACGTTGTGAAATGCATGGTTGACTAACACTTAATGCTGCTGCTAGTTCTTTTAGGGTCTGGCACGGATCCTCGTCGAGTAAAGCTTCCAATTCGGCATCAGCAATTTTTTTGGGTGGTCCAGAACGTTCTCTATCACTGACATCGAAATCGTTCCTTTTGAATCGTCTAAACCAATACTCACATGTTTTTATGGATGGGGAATGCTCACCACAGGTTTCTGACATTAAGCGATAGCTGTCGGCAGCACTTTTCTCGACGATAAAGTAATGCACTAACACTTCCCGCAAATGCTGTTTTGTCGGGACGAAAGTTGCCATTTTCCATCGAGTAAAAGAAATACGTCTTCGCACCTCAATCGAACGTCGTATACTGACTCTGACAGCTGGCGTCTCGTACTGCGAATTCGCAGTGTTGCCACCTTAAAATACATGCGAGCAGTAATCAGTACGACACCAAACGGAAATACCTCAAAATTTATTTATATACCTAATAAAATAAATCATTTGAAAAAATCACCCTCTTATACATTGCAGATATGCGGGGGCTGTGAATAAATGCTGACGCGTGTCCTGTACGTAATCGTAGGCGGTCGACTGTTTTCCCACATCCTCCACGGGGAATTCCCATGTGGCCTCACACTTTTCCCTCAGCAGCGCAGAGAGAGGGACATTGGAGAGCGAACGTATTATTTATAACCCAATGAAGAGTTATTGTATTATAACCTGTACCCAAAGGGCCGAATAGCTTCAACCTGTAGGACATCCAGTACTTTAAAAGTGAAACTTGGCAAAGCGAAATACGAATCTTTAGGTTAATTATTATTTATTTGTTTGTTTTTGTGCACGTTCAATATATTTCATAAAAGTATAACTGGAAGCTGTAGTATACCCCTTCGTTACTTGCGCCCCCGCAGCTTCGGGGGCTGCGAGAGTGGTAGTTACGCCACTATACAAATAAATGCAAGCACTGAAATAGTGGTTATGCTAAAAGCCGCGCATTTTAAAATCCAATAAATCTGCCGCTAAGGGTGTCATTTCCTGCATCACGGTCCAAAGTAAACCTTAGGTACATTAACTCTCATGTAAATTTGGTCCTTGCAATAAACGGATTCAGTATCGGCAGTCATTTTAGGGTCACACTTTACATGTATAACGATGGCTCTCTGCACGATACAAAAAATGTAGTTGAAATATTGGGTTGATGCATAAGTTCACGACGTTTTATTTCACGAGTGTTTCCCAGATCAGTAGTGACGGTGCAAATAGCCAGTTGTATATCAAAATGTAGCCAGTAATATCATGTATTTAAATGATAATGCGTTGTGTGATTGTGGCCAATGCTTTTTTGGTTTTCAGGTCCGGAAGTATGGAGTGTCAAGTAGAGAGGAATGAACATTTCCGATATCTGATCCTCTACGAGTTTAACAAGGGCTCCACAGCCGCCGAGGTTACTTCACAGATTTGTGCTGTGTATGGGGAGGATGCTATTGCTCAAAGACTCTTCACGCTCAGGTCGTCCATCTCACTTTGATGAGGATCGTTTGAACCATCTCATCCATTTGGATCCGCGTCAAAGCACACGCGAATTGGCCATTGAGATGGACTATGATCAATCCACTGTGGTATGATACCTGGAACGTATGGGAAAGGTCCAGAAATTGGGGTCCTGCGTGCCTCACACTCTCACCGAGAACAACAAGAATCAGCATGTTACGATATGTGGTTCCTTGCTCGCTCGTTATCGCGAATGTTCCCAGCAACGCATACCATTTCTGTCACGTATTTTTACTGGAGATGAAAAGTGGTGCCTCTACGTGAATTTCAAGAATCCGACGGAATGGTTAAGCCCAAACATGGCGCCCACACCACGTCCAAAACATGACCTTCATCCTGCGAAGATCATGTTGTGTGTCTGGTGGGACATGGAAGGCCTTTTTCACTGGGAAATGTTGTCGAGGAATCGGACTGCACTCTATTGTGAGCAACTCCTCAGTGTGGAGGGAGCAATTCAGCAGAAAACGGCCACATCGGTGCCATGGTGTCCTTCTCCAACATGATAACGCACGCCCTCACAGTGCAAACATGACCAAAATGGCCATTCAGGACGTGAAATGGGAGATCCTTCCACATCCGTCTTGTTCTCCAGGTTGTAACGTATACCCTAGATTCAGTTTCTTTTTGATTTTACTATCTCTTGTTATTTTATTTTCCTATGCAAATTATCTTCTCACTTAACGAGATATTGTTTCTCCCGCTGAATTATATGTGGCAACGAGTGTAAGTCATGACGTGGTGGTATGCAGTATATATATATCATCATCATCATCATCATCATCATTGTCAACCATTATCAATCCACTGCTGGACAAAGGTCTCCCCAAGTTTCCTCCACAACGGTCTGTCTTGTGCCAATCTCCTCCATGTCACTCTCGCATATTTTCGAATCCATCCACCCATCTCCCATGTGGTCTTCTTTTGGGTCTTTTCCTGTCCCTTGGAATCCAATCTAAAATTTCGGCTGTCCATCGATGGTCTGTTCTTCTGGCAGTATGTCCAGCCCATTGCCATTTCAGGGATTTAACTCTGATCATGATGTCTTCCACTCTCGTCATTTTTCCGATCCACGAGTTCCTCTTCTTATCTTTCCTGGTTATACCAAGCATGCACCTCTCCATGCCTCATTGAGTTGTCTGCAGCCTTTGTATGTCTCTTTTAGTTAAGGTCCACGTCTCTGCACCATACATAAGCACTGGAAGGATGCATTGATCAAACACTTTTCTTTTAAGACATAATGGCATATTGCTCTTGAAAATTGTGCTGTTTCTTCCAAAAGCTCTCCAGGCAAGTTTTGTACGCCGATTAATTTCTTCATCAATGTGACCCTCACTTGATATCTGCTGTCCAAGATGAACGTACGTGTCTGTTATCTCCAGCTTTTCTCCATCAATCGATAAATCTTCATTTCTTGTAAAAGCATTGAACATCACTTTTGTCTTCTGAAAGTTCATTTTTAATCCCACTTCTTTACTTTTGTCAGCAAGTTCCTGGATCATACTCTGCAGTTCTGGTGGGGTAGTTGCAAAAATGACTACGTCATCAGCAAAACGAAGGTGGGTTAGATAATCTCCATTAATCTTTATCCCTTTTCCCAGTTCAATGATTGAAAGACATTTTCCAATGGGGCATTAAAGAGCGTCGGAGATATGGTGTCACCTTGTCTCACTCCCTTTCCAATTTTTATGTGTGTTGTATTTTCAAACAGCCGAATATCTGCACTTGCATTTTCATAGATGTTATTAATAATATTAATGTATGCATCTTCAGTACCGCAGGATTTCAGAGCCATTGTAACTGCTGATGGTTTCACCGAATCAAAGGCTTTTTCATAATCGATAAAAGCCATGCACAATGGAAGTTCATATTCCCTCGCTCTTTCAATTAGTTCTCTCAGTACGTGGATATGATCTATTGCGCTGTAGCCACTCCTGAATCCAGCTTGTTCTCTCGGTTGAGCCATGTCCAGTGTTACCTTCAAGTGGTGTGAAAGAACTTTAGTGAAGATTTTATAAACCACTGAGAGGAGGCTGATAGGTCTGTAGTTCCTGAGATCCTCAATGTCACCTTTTTAATGTAGCAGGATAATTGTAGTGTTGTTCCAATCCTCAGGAATCTTCCCTTCATTAAGGCATCGAGTGAAAATTTGATCGAGTACTGTTTTGATTTCTCCACTTGATTCTTGTATGATGTCTACAGTAATTCCATCTTCTCCTGGAGCTTTCCCCTGCTTCATGTTCTTGATTGCATGTGCAACTTCTGCTGGGAGGACTGGAAGAACTCTGGTACTGGTACCTTTCAAGATGTCTGGAGTACATATATCATCCCTTTCATATAATTTGTAGTAGAAATCTTTCACTCTTGTCAAAATTTTGCTTCTATTTCTTGTTACAGAACCATCTTCTTTTCTCAGTGCCATAATCTGTTTTCTTCCCTTACTGAGATGTCCCTTTGCTATCTTTAGGCTTTGGTTGTTTTCAATTGCTTTCCTCACTAGCTCACAGTTGAATTTCCTTACATCTTCAGTGATACTTTTTCGTACTGTCTTGCATAGCTCTATATATTCCACTTTGGAAGTCACATCTACTTTAGTTGTCCTCATCTCTCTTCTTTTTTGCGTCAACATTTTGGTTTTTCCTGATAATTTGTTCACATGCAACTTGTTCTTAGATCCAGCTAATTTTGTTGCTGTTTCCATAAGAGCTTTGGTTACTTTTCTGTTAACTTCCGAAATATCCACTTCTTCCGATGTTAGGCTTTCTAAAGCAGAGAATCTGTTCTTCAGTTCCAACTTCAAAGTATTATGGTGTTTTTTAAGGTTGGTTATGTCAATACATTTTGTTTGTCTTATGAGCTTGCCACGTTCGAGTTTAGTGTTGAGGTGCATCTTACATCTCACCAATCTATGGTCACTCACTACCTGTGCTGAACTTGTTCAGCACACTGCAGTCTTGGATGACGAATTTTTTGTTACACATAATAAAATCAATTTCACTTGTGGTCCCAATTGGATGTGTCCATGTCCATTTCCTGTGTGGCTTTTTCTTGAAAAAGGAGTTCAAGATGAAAAACTCTTCTGCCTCTGCAAACTCAACGAGAGTATTTCCACGCTGGTTTCTGTTGCCGTGACCGAATTTACCTACTAAAGTTTCATTCTGTTGCCGTTGCTCTATGTTTGCATTGAAATCTCCCATAATTATCTTCAAGTGCTGCTTACCTTTATTATTTAGATGACGAATTTTCTCATAAAATTCTTCAATTTCTTCTTCAGGATGACTTGTGGAGGGTGCATAAGTTTGAATAATCTGAGCCTGGTATCTTCTCGAGAGTTGGATAACGAGTCGTGCAGCTCTGTCAGAGGAACTTTCAACTTCTTATATATATATATATATATAGGCGCGCTCAAGATACGAGAGTGCTTCGTTTTACATGTGATAGGTTCTTCCTGATTATTGATATGCCATTTACCTACTTTTCTACGATATTACGATAGTACGAAAGTTCGGGCTATCAGTAGTTGTGTTATTTTGGAGTGTGTATTTGAGTAATACCAGGAGCTCCCCAATAAGAGGTTAAAAGTGAGTACGTTTTCTTAGTTCATTTTATTGTCAGACCTCTGTCTGGCCGTTAAGTCTATTTCATTGAGTGTTTACGTTAAGTTCAGGGTATATTGTGTTTACCGCTCTAATAAGGAGCCTTCAAGGTACTAATGTACTAAAACCGAAGTTAAATTACTGATATTCAAGATAATGAGGAACGCTGAGTAAAAATAAGTTCCATATTCTTGGAATTTATGGCACGTGCGTGTCTTACCTAAACAAACTCTAGCACTTTGAAGATTAAGCACACTTTAGCTACGTCAAGTCACCTTTCAATAACCCTAACGTGACTTAACGTAAGCTTTCCTGCACTACACGTCCAGCCGGAGAATTCTATTCATTATAAGGTGTCGCCCCTTCAGACTATCACCTGTTCTGATCTCTGACGAATGCACTCCGTGGCAGAACGTTCAACAATCATGTTGATCTCCAGAATTTCCTTGATGATTTCTTCGCTGCAAAACCTGCACGTTTTTTCAAGAATGGCATTGTAGACCTATCCAGACGTTGCGACACCATCGTGAACAATGGGGTGTAGAGGGGAATACATAGTTAATTGATTCCATTTTCTCTTCTGATGTAATACATTCCTGTAGTGCGGTGAAATAAATGGCATGGGTTTATGCATCAACACAATATTTTCCTTTGTGATATAAATTCCGCAAATTTACAGGAAATGCTAGCGTTGAATAACATGAAGAGAAAATGGATTTGGGAATTATGGTGTAGAAATACCTAAATTAATATAGGCATAACATTTATTTTTGTATATTATCATAAAGAAACAAAATTCGGTCTACAATCTCAGGCTTTTAAGTAGTTCTTCTTTTTCGAACATCCTCTCGACAGGATCTTTTTTTTTTTTGATTGGAGGTTTAACGACCACCGTGAGCAACTCAATGGGCTATAAGCAGTCGCCCGTCCTTAATTTAGGGTCACTGGTTCCAGGGAAGGGAGAGAGCCAGTGCCGTAAGACAAACACAACATCCATGCCTCACCGGGATTCGAACCCGGACCCCTTACGGACGAATGATCAGAGGCCATCGCTTAGACCACTGCGCCACCGGGCGGCTCTCGACAGGATCAAAAATTCTTTGGATGATTTTTTTTTTTTTTGATTGAATTTTTAACGACCACCGTGAGCAACTCAATGGGCTATAAGCAGTCGCCCTTCCCTAATTTAGGGTCGCTGGTTCCAGGGAAGGGAGAGAGCCAGTGCCGTAAGACACACACAAAACCCATGCCTCACCGGGATTCGAACCCGGACCCCGTTCGGACGGACAATCAGAGGCCATCGCTTAGACCACTGCGCCACCGGGGCGTCCTTTGGATGATTACACTTGTATGAATTACGATAACATGCTTAGTGACTTTAGCTAGCTATGGGCACTGGCTACAATAAACATTTACCATGGCAACAGTGTGACTTTAGTCATATGGTAAAATCATGTAATCAGCCAATTTAAATAATTTTACAGATATCCTCCCAGTCACTGAAATCAGTCCTTAACTAATATCCCAGTTGTGCATCGGTGATCAGGCCATGGCTTTAAGACTTATTTCCAGATTTCTAAAAATGAAAAATAGTCCTTTTTTTTTTTTTTTGAGGTTTAACGACCACCGTGAGCAACTCAATGGGCTATAAGCAGTCGCCCGTCCCTAATTTAGGGTCACTGGTTCCAGGGAAGGGAGAGAGCCAGTGCCGTAAGACAAACACAACATCCATGCCTGACCGGGATTCGAACCCGGACCCCTTACGGACGAATGATCAGAGGCCAGCGCCTTAGACCACTGCGCCACCGGGGCGGCAAAATAGTCCTTGGAAAAAAAATACTACTTGTGTGAAGGCCCGATTTTTACGTGAGATGACTAAAATGCTAATTCGACCCGAACCCAATCCGAAGAAGCAACTTATATTAATTTTCCCGAGTTACCCAAAATGATTAAGATGCTGACCCGACCCGAACCCGATCCGAAGAAAAGCAACTTATGTTGCTTGGCTCGAGTTACGCGAGATCGTTGAAATGCTGACCTGACCCGAACCGTATCTGAAGAAGCAACTTATGTTGCTTGGCCCGAGTTACCCGAGATGATTGAGATGCAGACCTCCCCGAGGAAGCAACTTAGGTTGCTTGGCCCGAGTTACCCGAGATGATTAAAATTTTGACCAGACCCGAACCCGATTCGAAGAAGCAACTTATGTTGCTTAGCCCGAGTTACGCGAGATCATTGAAATACTGACCTGACTCGAACCGTATCTGAAGGAGCAACTTATGTTGCTTTGCCCGAGGCACCCGAGATGATTGAGATGCTGTCTTGACCCCAACCCGATAAAAGAAGCAACTTATGTTGTTGGCCCGAGTTACCCATGATGATTTAAAATTCTGACTCGACCCGAACCCGATTCGGAGAAGCAACTTATGTTGCTTGGCCCAAGTTACTCGAGATGATTGAGATGCTGTCTTGACCCGAACGCGATCCGAAGAAGCAACTTATGTTGCTTGGCGCAAGTTACCCAAGGTGATTAAGATGCTGACCCGACCCGAGGAAGCTTACGTTGCTTGGCCCGAGTTACCTGAGATGATTAAAATACTGACCTGATCCGAAGTAGCATCCTATGTTACTCGGCCCAAGTTACCCGAGATAATTAAGATGCCGACCCGACCCAAACCCTATCTGAAGAAGCAGTTTATGTTGCTTGACCCAAGATCAGTCCGACATCGATTTAAAACCCGGCCCGATGGCAGGCAGGGCTCGGGTTCATTCCGATCGGCATAACCCGTGCAGGTCTGTAGGCGCATGTACTTCCAGGAGCGAAATGTTAAATCTTCCAGTACAGGTCCGACCCGAAATTTTCACTTAACCGATGAAAATAAGAGAAAAATCCGGTCAGGCTCATGGGCTGGGTCTATCTCGGGATTTATGCATCGAGACGTGCTTCACCAAGCATGCGCAGACCTCTAATCTACAACCTTCAAGGAAAAAAATTAGATATGTGATTAAAAGGTATTGATGTAACAAAATTACCTTTGTTACAGTCAGACTCTAACGAATCTCTGAATACACACAGTCTTTGTTTTTAGAGTCGAAACCTTTTTCAATCCAGGAGAAAAATGCGAAACCAGCACAGGCGCTGCCCAGCCCGAGCCTGAAAACTTTCATGATGAAAATAAAAGCCCGACCCGAATCGAGTCGGGCTGCCTACAGACTTCTTGGGGGCCGTCCATAAAGTATGTCCGTGATTTTTTACTATTTTTAGACTCCCCCTCCCTCCCCCACGTCACATTTTGTCCGATTTTTGACACCTCCCCCTAAAAAGTACTTCTTAATTCTCGCACCCCCCCCCTTTTTTTTTTTGACGACTACTTTTAGAAGTCCGTTGAGAAACCGAAAGGAAACATGTAATTATTTAAAGGAATCTTCCATATATTTACACTTTTTCTTCAGAAAATATTTATTATTTAGGCATTAATTTATTCCCAAATCCTACCCGAACTTTATCATTCTGAAATAAAGATCTACAAATGAACGCATGCATTCAAGGTTGCAAGGTTGAAGAAGCGTATATGCTCCAGCTTTTTCCGTCCGTCTTTCCGTCCGTCCGTCTGTCGGCACGATAACTCACGTAAAAATGATTCGATTTCGATGAAATTTTAGTATGTGGTAGGGGGACCACCTGAGGACGAACCCTATTGAAAATGGGTGAAGTGGGGTCAAAGGTCACGACATAAGAGCGGAATTCATTCAATTGCTCTTATGCGTCATAACTTGCGTAAATATAGTTCGATTTCAGTGAAATTTTAGTAGGAGGTAGCGGACCACCTGGGGACGAATCCTTTTGAAAATGGTTGAAGTGGAGTCAAAGGTCAGGACATAGGAGCGGGATGCATTCCATTGGCCTTATGCGTCATAAGGTGCGTACAAATGGTTCGATTTCGATGAAAGTTTAGTATGTGGTAGGGGAAAACCTGGAGAGGAACCCTATTGAAAATGGGACAAATGGAGTCAAAGGTCAGGACATAGGATCGGAATCCATTCTATCGCTCTTATCATACACTATTAAGGTGGACGTCAAGTAATTTTGCTTCCTATATAGACAAAAGTGATGTTCAATGCTTTTACAAGAAATGAAGATTTATCGATTGATGGAGAAAAGCTGGAGATAACAGATACGTACGTTTATCTTGGACAGCAGATATCAAGTGAGGGTCACATTGATGAAGAAATTAATCGGCGTACAAAACTTGCCTGGAGAGCTTTTGGAAGAAACAGCATAATTTTCAAGAGCAATAGGCCATTATGTCTTAAAAGAAAAGTGTTTGATCAATGCATCCTTCCAGTGCTTACGTATGGTGCAGAGACGTGGACCTTAACTAAAAGAGACATACAAAGGCTGCAGACAACTCAAAGAAGCATGGAGAGGTGCATACTTGGTGTAACCAGGAGAGATAAGAAGAGGAACTCGTGGATCCGAAAAATGACAAGAGTGGAAGACATCATGATCAGAGTTAAATCCCTGAAATGGCAATGGGCTGGACATACTGCCAGAAGGACAGATCATCGATGGACAGCCGAAATTTTAGATTGGATTCCAAGGGACAGGAAAAGACCCAGAAGAAGACCACATGGGAGATGGGTGGATGAAATTCGAAAGTATGCAGGGGGACATGGAGGAGACTGGCACAAGACAGACCGTTGTGGAGGAAACTTGGGGAGACCTTCGTCCAGCAGTGGATTGATAATGGTTGACAATGATGATGATGATGATTTCCAATGGAAAACATTTTGCACACATTTCCTTCACAATTAGTGTGTTCCCAAGGATGGAAATTTGAACATCGATTAAAATAACTTCATACTATAACTTGGAATACTTAACATTTTTCTAAAGCATAAGCATAATTATATTAAAAAACAATAACGTTTCCTTTGGTGGTGTTGAAACCAGAAAAAAGATGGCGCGACGTGTGCTTTGATGACGTCAGTGGACAAATTAAATATTGGATTGCATAATTACGGTTATGGTTTAGAAAATATTAAGTATTCCAAGTTATGAAATGAAGCTATTCTAATCGATGTTCAAATTTTCATCCTTGGAAATGCATAAATTGTGAAGAAAATGTGTACAGAAGTTTTTCCATTGGAAGTATAGGAAGAAAAATTACTTGACGTCCACCTTTTAAAGTAGCAATTCTTGTATATATGTATGTATGTACATTTTATTTTGAAAACGGCTCTAAGAATTTTTATGAAAGTCGTTATCCTACAGTTTTCTGGTACTAGAAATCGATTTAGTTTGATCTCGACTTTAGGAGAATTCGTTTAGTGGGTTAAATAACCACCCCAAATTATAACGTTTTTAGTGTCATAGCGTCGTTCCATTAATGTTACCAATGCTTAGAAATCTTATGACGTCACAATCTCGCGTTTGAGAATGTTGGCGCGCGGTCACGCCATTGTCTCATTACGTCACGCGTTGTGTGCGTATGCCCGTCCGCACGATAACTCGCGTAACAATCGTTCGATTTCGATGAAATTTTAGTATCTGGTAGGGGATCATCTGGAAAGGAACCCTATTGAAAGTGAACGAAATTGTGTCAAAGGTCAGGACATAGGAGCGGGATTCATTCCACTGCTGCTATGCGTCATAACTAACGTAAAAAGGTTCGATTTCGATCAAATTTTAGTATGTGGTAGGCGACCACCTTACGACAAACCTATTGAAAATGGGCGAAATGGGGTCAAAGGTCAGGACATAGGAGCGGAATCACTTCCATCGCCATTATGCGTCATAACTTACGTAAAAATGCTTCGATTTGGATGAAATGTTAGTATGTTGTAGAGGCCTGTCTGGGGACGAATTCTATTGAAAATGGGCGAAATGGGGTCAAAGGTTAGGACATAGGAGCGGGATCTATTCCATATCCCTTATGCATCATTACTTACGTATAAATGCTTCGTATAACTTTATCATGTTATTTCGGAGGTACACCGAACCGGTTCTGTTGAATAATATCGAAATGGGATCAAAGGTCGGGGCACAGGACCGATATTTATTCCACAGCCATTATATTCTCATAACTTGAGGGATAACTTGAGTAATGATTTCTGGTATGTTGGAAAGCGTATCATAATCAATGCATTGCATGATTTTAGTAACTTGTTTAACTATCAAAAGAAGAAGCAAGAAAGGTGACACCGAATTTCCGGGTATAATGAGCACGTCTTTTGAATCCGTTCTGAGGCGAATTGAACTTACCAAAGCTGTTCAAAATCAATTGAACTGGTATGGAAAACAGTAGTATCCGACCGAAGAAAGATGTTTTTCAGTCGGGTTTTTAATCCCGAAGATATTGCTATAAACGGAAACTTCAAATGAGCCTTCTAGTGGCAGATTTGTGCTTTATGAAAAAATTGAAATTATATGGAAACGCTCTCCAACAAAGAAAGAATTTTTCAAATCGGGCTCTTAGAAGCAGAGATATCATGTCTACGGACGGACGGACAAACCGATAACGTAAGCACCATCTTTTTTTTTGCAAAAGACGTGCTAAAAAAGACAAAACAAAACGAAGAAATACCATCCACTATATTTTTGCCTCTGGACGTCCGAATTACTGAACCTGCCCCCTCCTCCCATGTCACATTCGGTCTGGTTGTCAGGGACCCCCTTCCCCTCCCCCTGTAATCTCGAATGCACTTTATGAACAGCCCCTTGCTGCTGGTTTCAGGGATGGCTGCTGACCAATATTCAGTGTTCTCAGTTATCCGGAATTTTCGATTTTCCGAAGGCACCATGGTCACAATTAGATCGGACAAACGAGGTTTTTATTGTATTTATTTTTCTTTTTAAAGATAGTACGTATTAAAAAGTGAGTTATGATAAAAATCAGCATAAGATAAAAATCCACGTGTTATATTGCTACCTTATGGGTATTAAAAAAAGATTTATGCTAATGTTGCAATTTATATGGAAATTACAGAAAATTACAGTTTGGGAGATGGGTGGATGCATTTTGGAACAAAACTGACATTTTGATTAAGGCCATGAAACATAAATAGGAAAATAAAATGCAACACTGAATTTAGAAATTCCCAAAAGTTACTATTGTATTGTTTGCGTTGTTTGCGTTAGATGAGTAGATACACTTGAAAGTGGAAGAAAAGTAATTATTGTTTACATGTGTACCAAATTTGTATAACTAGTAATTTATTAGTAGTTATGTACACCTGTAAATAACTTTTGGAGGCATTGAAGTCAAATATAATAGTTAGGACAAAAACATTGATTTTAAAACACAATTACCCCTGATTTCGTTTCTCACCTCAGTCACTGCTGAGGGGGATACATTTGAACCATGTGATGAAAATTCAAACTGAGACACTTAATACTTCACTGCACTAAGGTTTGGGTTTTTGAAAGGCCACTTGGCCTATATTTATTTTGTAAAACTCAACAAATGAGTGAAGCTAATTTTTTTTTTTTTTTTTTTTTTTCACATTAAATTTTGCCTGCTTCCCCGGGGTACGAGAATTGACAGAACTGGCCAAATTCTGACACTCCCCGCTCCAAGATAAATTTATTAACGTGTTCTATAATGAATAAAATTCTCCGACTGGACGTGTAGTGCAGGAAAGCTTACGTTAAGTCACGTTAGGGTTATTGAAAAGTTACTTGACGTAGCTAAAGTGTGCTTAATCTTCAAAGTGCTAGAGTTTGTTTAGGTAAGACACGCACGTGCAATAAATTCCAAGAATATGGAACTTATTTTTACTCAGCGTTCCTCATTATCTTGAATATCAGTAATATAACTTCGGTTTTAGTACATTAGTACCTTGAAGGCTCCTTATTAGAGCGGTAAACACAATATACCCTGAACTTAACGTAAACACTCAATGAAATAGACTTAACGGCCAGACAATAAAATGAATAAGTAAACGTACTCACTTTTAACCTTTTATTGGGGAGCTCCTGGTATTACTCAAATACACACTCCAAAATAACACAACTACGGATAGCCCGAACTTTCGTAATATCGTAGAAACGTAGGTAAATCGCATATCAATAATCAGGAAGAACCTATCACATATAAAACGAAGCTCTGGAGAAGGGATTCTCTTATTTTTCTTATCTCGCGGTGTGGAAATAACATCACACCATTGCGAGATTTTGAACGGTCGGGTCATCCGAATAGTTCGGGCGCCATTATAACGAAGTAAGTTTCTCCGCCATTTTTGGTCTACGCCGGGATTCGAACCCAAGTCCGCTTATTCCGGAACAAGTCGCTCTACCAACTGAGCTACGCAGACGTTTATTCTGATTGCTATGTGCCTTTATGTCGTGTGCGTCCTGCTGGCAGGTACGTCACAGTTCTGGCTCGAACCTGTCATTCCGCCAGTAAATCCCCCCTCCCCCCAAAAAAAATTGATCAGATTTCTCTGAGATTCACACGCAATGAAAATTCGAGACAGAACACACGTCATCTTAGAAATGGCAGACGTTGCTCGTTTTTGCTAGTCCAGCCTGCTGGACATACAGTATAACGACAAGAAGAGTCATCTGTTCCTACTAAAGGTTTCTGAGAAAAGAAAATACCATCTCTCCAGTAAACTGTTATTTTAGCTGTCGCCTTTTTTCATTATATTTCAGTTGCACTTGCCGATCGAAGCTTCTCTTCGTTATCATTGAGCTGAACTGTAAGACCAGCTCTGTTACGGAGAATAAATTACGCCATTAGCACATCACGTACGAGGACAAACAACAATGGACTTTACTAGTGTCAAAGAACTTTTCTTTTATCATGAATTTCACATTTAATGCTACCAATGACCTTTCCCTGTTTTCACTTAGAAAATTCTGGCAATATATCAGAGGCAATAAAGGTTCTTTAAAAAAATTCAGTTGTTGATCGTGCTACTATTAAAATTACTCTCGTTAAAAAGATATTTGGACACTTCATCCGCCTTGTAGACGACGGAAAGCTTGGGCGATATTTTTAAACTACTTTGAATAGGAATAAAAGTATGTTTACACGTTCTTATGAGGCGATGAACTCCAGGCTTTGGGTAACTATGCCCCACGCTGTGGCTACCAAGCACTTTGACTTCGTGCCTGAAATTCGATATTAATCTTATGGAAAAGAAGATGGAAGATACCTTTTGGACAAAAGTTCGAGGTCACATCACCTTACAGTACTTGTTCTGCAGATGGCATACCCGCCTTTGAAGAGTGTGTCTTTATGAGCTTGATCATTCATTCCATACGTGAGAGCTCTACTGTCCTGCGGTGATGTCGATTAAAAAGGTTTCATGCATGACTGTGGGCGCATGTGCCAAAAAAAGGGTGAATGATTACATTTTGTCATTCTTATCTTCACACGTGTCAAGATTTCAGTGACAAGACCATTTCTTGCAGATCTTTTTACAGTGTTTAATGAAGCAGTTCATTATTTTCGCGCATGAGTAGGTTGGGGTAAAGGATTTTTAACGCTACTGAAACCGCTTGAAATATAAATGTCCATCTATGATAGTTGAAACATTGATGTTAAAAAATGCTTAAGTATGAATACATAGTCTTTTAAGTATAATACACATCTTTTAAATGTTTCCGCTATGCACTACATTAAATTCTGTTGTTAAAGATACACTGAAGTGCCAGAAAAACTGGTACACCAGTCTAATACTTGGTAGGTCCCCCACGGGAGCGCAGGACAGCAGAAATTTAACGGGGCATGGACTCCACTAGCTTCTGGACATTTGCACACCATACTTCCTGCAGAGCGTTCCACAATTCGGGTGTATTCCGAGGTCTCGGGTTCCTGTGTTCGATAGCACGTTGCATGGTATCCCAAATGTGTTCTATCACGTTCAGATCTGGGGACATTGGTGGGAATGGCAACACCCCAAACTCAGATGAATGCTCCTCTAACCATAATGTGGCATCCCGACACTTGTGTGGAGGTGCATTGTCCTGTTGGAACACAGGCCCAACCCATCAGCATGAATGCAGGACATGAACGGGTGTACCTCGTCGGAAAGGATGCGCACATAGCGTTGGCCGGTCACAGACGTTTGTAGACGTACCAGGGGTCCCAGTGAAGTCCAGCTAAACACACCCCATACCAATATGGACCCCCACCAGCCGGTACAGTTCCCTGTTGACAGGCGGGATCCATGGCTTCATGGGGTTTGCGTCACACACGAATCCTTCCATCTGCCCGATACAGTTGAAAACGTGACTCGTCAGACCAGGCAACTTGTTTCCAGTCATCAAGTGTCCAGTGGCGGTGTTGCCGTGCCCAAGCGAGGCGCATAGCTCTGTGTCGTGGACCCATCAAGGGGACTCGAGTTGGTCGTCGGCTCCCAAAGCCCATATCGTGCACGGTACGTTGCACAGTCCAGACGCTGATGCTTGTTGAGGCTCCAGCATTGAATTTTGATGATACCTGTGAGAGTGTTGCACGCCTATCGCGTGAAACGATTCTTGACAGCCGACGATGGTCACGCTCACCCAATGTGTTTTTACGGCCACACTGGTATCGTAGGTTGGAGGTTTTGTCGGAATTCCTGTAGTCACGGTACACCCTTGCAATGGTCGTACGTGAAAATCCAAACTTCGTTTCTACCTCCGAAATACTATGGCCCATCTCACGAGCGCCAACTATGACACCGCGTTGAAAATCGCTTAAATCGTTATTACTTGTCATTCTCATGCCGAAAACAGCTCGGACAGCTGGCAAGGATGTCTATCGCTTTACTGTATATACGCACTGGCGGACGCAACCGAGTACGCGCATAGGTGACGTTGCTATGTATTTTGCTCGTCTGTATCAGTTTTTCTGGCACTTCAGTGTATATGACACTACAACAGAAGCTTTCAGGAAGTTCTATTATCCATTGCATGAAATTATTTTAAGACAAATGATACTGCAACCGAAGTTTTCAGATATTTCTACAATTCATTGTATGAAATTATGTTGTTAATATATATGATACAACACCGATGCTTTCAGATATTTTTATTATATAACATCATCATCATCATTGTCAACCATTATCAATCCACTGCTGGACGAAGGTCTCCCCAAGTTTCCTCCACAACGGTCTGTCTTGTGCCAGTCTCCTCCATGTCACTCCCGCATACTTTCGAATTTCATCCACCCATCTCCCATATGGTCTTCTTCTGGGTCTTTTCCTGTCCCTTGGAATCCAATCTAAAATTTCGACTGTCCATCGATGGTCTGTCCTCCTGGCAGTATGTCCAGCCCATTGCCATTTCAGGGATTTAACTCTGATCATGATGTCTTCCACTCTTGTCATTTTTCGGATCCACGAGTTCCTCTTCTTATCTCTCCTGGTTACACCAAGCATGCACCTCTCCATGCTATTTTGAGTTGTCTGCAGCCTTTGTATGTCTCTTTTAGTTAAGGTCCACGTCTCTGCACCATACATAAGCACTGGAAGGATGCATTGATCAAACACTTTTCTTTTAAGACATAATGGCATATTGCTCTTGAAAATTAAGCTGTTTTTTCCAAAAGCTCTCCAGGCAAGTTTTGTACGCCGATTAATTTCTTCATCAATGTGACCTTCACTTGATATCTGCTGTCTAAGATAAACGTACGTGTCTGTTATCTCCAGCTTTTCTCCATCAATCGATAAATCTTCATTTCTTGTAAAAGCATTGAACATCACTTTTGTCTTCTGAAAGTTAATTTTTAATCACACTTCTTTACTCCTGTCAGCAAGTTCCTGGATCATACTCTGCAGCTCTGATGAGGTAGGTGCAAAAATGACTACGTCATCAGCAAAACGAAGGTGGGTTAGATAATCTCCATTAATCTTTATCCCTTTGTTTTCCCAGTTCAGTGATTGAAAGACATTTTCCAATGTGGCATTAAAGAGCTTCGGCGAGATGGTGTCACCTTGTCTCACTCCGTTTCCAATTTTTATGTGTTTTTTTTTTCAAACAGTCGAATCTTTGCACTTGCATTTTAGATTTTATTATATATACATTGCATGAAATTATGGATTTAAGATGTATGACACTACAAACGGAGCTTACAGATATTTTACGTTGTTAAGATAGACGATATTTCAGCTGAAGCTTTCAGATATTTCTTCTACTCACTGCTCACTTCTATTAAGATGCATGACATAAATTTGTGCTAAATGATTTTTGAAGAATTTTATAATTCTTAATTTACAAAATAGTAATGACTACGGAATTTTTTTCTTTTCCTAATGAAAAAAGATTTCGCCTACACACACACGCTTACAATTCCTTCTTACACAGCTGAACTTTTCGAAGAAGTTGTTTCTTTTATTTATGCATTTCAACGAGATCAGCGAAACAATAATTATATAAGCGTAGATAAGTTTGCTGAAGATAAGAATAGCTGCTGTCGTGATAAAACCTGTGACCAATGGTTAGAGAACCTTCCTAATTTGTGACATATTTTTTTATTGGTTTGTTGTTTAACTACACTGAAGTGCCATTGAATTATTAATAGCAGAAGTTATGCAGATGCTTGGCTGCTACTACTATATTTTCGCGCATGCCCGGTCGAAACTGGTTAAATACAGCCATCGCCCACAGCTTCCATATCGATTACAGGCGTGATGGGTAAGACGCGTGATTGGGATGCTTTCGACTGGGGCAGATTGTGGGTGCCCACAGGCCAATGGCGGTTCTATGGGGAGAGGGTGGGTGGGTAATATAGGTAAGTACCTCACCCTTCAGACTTGTGAAAATGAAGGTAAAAAATATATTTATTTTGGTGGATAGAAAAATATATAAACCATGCGGAACGACTCTGATATAAAGGAAATTTTTTGACAGTTTTTGTAATTCCACTTACTGTCTATTTTTAAAAACAAAAGATGGCAGCACGATATAATTTTTATCTAGGGGTGAGTTGGGTGACAGGAGCAAAGAATCTATAAGGGGTGAAGAAGGGAGGGCTCCAATCCGCTCCATTGGGGATAGGGCTAATGCAAAACGTACAACAGCAGCGCCGCCACACTTGACGGTCCAATTGGTATGTTTGGAAAGCCTGCATTACAGGTTTAAAAACCAACGGCATTACCACCCTTTTCTGTGTGTTTTAAAAGAGTGCAGATCTTAGCTGTTTATGATATGAGTCTTAACAGCTTCGCGCTGCTCCCAATGTTTTCTTTGGTTTCAAGTACATAAATTCGTCGCTTTTGCGGACGCTAATTTTGGAGTTAATTAAAAAAAAAATAGATTCTTTGTTCAGAATAAGCACACAATGAGACTTGCAACTGCCGAACAGCAATTGGCAAGAACATGCATTACGCATGTACTGTCCCTTTACTGCGAGCTTCTCAGTACTACCACTTGGAGCACCAAGTGAAGTTTACCGACAGAGGTCGCCCTTTACATCGCGTATGTCATGCAACCTTTGACTTTCACTGCCCAGCCCAGTCCACACGTGGTGAATGAGCGTGACAGTTTTGCTGACCACCGGTAGTTTTTAGAAAAGAGAATGAGCAAACGCCAGAAAAAATATGTTAGATTGTTTCTTGAAAAAGTTGAAAGAGGATTGTATTGCGGTGAAACTGAATCTGTTCCTTGTTTGAGTGGCAGTGGCAGAGAAGAAGATGAAATTTTGGTTTCAGCAAAATATTGAAAAGTTGCAGCAGCAACATTTATGTGAAGCTCAGTCCACGTCAAATATGCACGTGCCAAAGAATGTCGCTTTTGTACAACAACTGGCGACAGATAGACAGATCTCAGCCTGCTCTGTTTGATGATAATATTGATGTGGGTTTCTACTTTGAAAAGCAATGCATTTCTTCAATAACAGATTGTGAAAAATTTAGTATTCTGAAGTATTCTGAAATGCGCGTGGTCTCCAGGTAAAAAAAAATTATTTATCTTTGTTGAAAATACTCCAAATACGTGGCGACAGTAAATAAATAAATACATCGCTCTCAACCACGTTCTAGAAATACAGCAACCGAAAAATTGTTGTAAAAAAAAAACAAAAACAAAAAAAAAAAAATTTTTCCGTTGCTGTGTGTTTCTAGAACGTGGTTAAGAGCGATGTATTTATTTATTTACTGTCGCCACGTATTTGGAGTATTTTCAACTTGGATCTCGCCCTTTGGATTTAACTGCTATAATATATATATAGCCTGTGCCGTTAATGACCACCAGATGGAGACGTCTCAGTAGCTGAACCCATTTTACGGATTTATGATGTCAGAAGCTGACTTAAAAATACACATAGCACCGTGGATTGTTGGCCACAGTGGCGTGTATGTAACGCACTCGGCTAGATATCGAGAGTTCTGTTGATTCATTTCCACAGCGGCGGCTGAAAAACAATTTTTCGGTTGCTGTGTGTTTCTAGAACGTGGTTAAGAGCAATGTATTTATTTATTTAGTTATCCTTTTTCAGTGCATAAGAAAAATAATAAAGAAAATTAAATGCTATCTCTCTCAAAAGCATTTCAGTTCGTTTAATTGGCTTACGTATTCGTGCAAACTTAAATGTTTATTTTTGCAAGCATTGTATCTTGTTTTCCAATAAATACGGTGGAATAAACAAAGCCACTCCATTAAAAAATTCGTTACTGTGCCTTTGGATAAATATTATATTTTAAATTACTGGGCAAAGATGGAGATTTAATTGTTCACGAGCAAAATAAATACCATAAAGAATCTGTTTCTTTTGCTTCAGATTTTATAAAAATATCTGAAAATCCTCAGGAAGGAGTGTTGATGAAGTTAGATTCAGCCTATGAGCTTCAAAACAAGGAGAATAGGGAAAGGCTGATTCTAATAATCGAGTTCATTATTTTTTTGTGACGCCAAAACTTAGCGTTGCTTGGCCGTAGGGATTATGGTGAAACGTCATTTCTATCAGTTGATGACCAATTTTCTGACGATAATGACAAAAGTCACTTAAATCTAAATGAAGGTAATTTGCGGGAATTGTTACGGTATCGTGTTGCAAGCGGTGATGAGAAGCTAAAAAAATTATGGAAAATACAATTTCGCGAGCAACGTACGTAAGCAACTCCACTCAAAATGAACTAATTAAGTTTTTTAGAGATGGAATTTTGAACTCTGTCCTTAATAAAATGAAAGCAAACAAATACTATGGAATTATTTTTGACGAGACTACTGATATTAGATGTCCATAATTGTGAGATATTTTGATGAAAAAGCATATGAAGTTCCGGAAGATTTTGTGTTGTTTATTGATATTCATAACGAAAATTTCGAAGACTTGAAAGAGGAGCCTGCTACAAATTTTGAAGATGACAATCCGATTTTTGGTGTAAATGTGACAAGGATGGAAAGTCAGATAATATGCGAAAACTTGAAAATTTCATCGTCCTAGAGCGGGACTTGAATCCGCGTCTCCCAGATAGCGCCCGGGTATGCTAACCAGTACACCACCCAGAACGACCAAGTGTCAAGTTTTCGATTAATTTGAATATATTTTTAAGTTTTCAGATATTATCTGACTTTCCATCCTTGTCACATTTACACCAAAAATCGGATTGTTATCTTCGAAATTTGTATTATATGGTGTAATCCCGTATTTCTTTCATGAGGAACCTGCTATTAGTGGAAAAGTACTCGCAACAACTGTACTTCCTTTTTCGCAAAAATCTGGCATAGATTTTAATGATTGTGTTGCTATAGCCTCTGACACTTGTAGCGCTATGGTTTCAGATCAGAAAGGAGCTGTCTTGGTATTGCAGAAGTCTCTAAAAAAGACCTGCAATTATAAGACAGCTCCTTTCTGATCTGAAAGCATAGCATGCTGCAATTCCAAGACAGCTCCTTTCTGATCTGAAAGCATAGCATGCTGCAATTCCAAGACAGCTCCTTTCTGATCCTTTGCTACAGTCATGCTTTAAATTTATCACTTTCTAAATCAAGTTCCGTCCAAGATGTCCGCAATGCTATAGGCACAATTAAAGAGATCATAAATTTTTTAATGTCTCGCCAAAGCGTAATAAAGTTCTGAAACAGGTTATGATGGATGAAAATTCTGGTCACCAGTAGTTGAAGAAATTGTGTGAAACTGGGGGAGCAGAAAGGCGTGAAGCGGTTGTGACGTATATTCTAGATTAACTTTCCTTTTTTAGTTTCTTTCCCTATGTAAATCTTGAGTTTATTCTCAGTATTCTTCACGCTTAACGAAATATCTTTTCTCTCAAACGAATACGTTTGGCAACACAATTGAGGTTGAATGCACGTGACGTATGCCTGAGATAAGATAAGAACAAGAAATAAAAACGACGACTGATCTATTGCTTGAGAGCGTTGTAAGAGGAAGCGTTGTACCGTCGAGAGCGTTGCTTGAGAGTGTTGCAAGAGAGAGCGTTGTACCGTCGAGAGCGTTGCTTGAGAGCGTTGTAAAAGACAGCGTTGTACCGTCGAGAGCGTTGCTTGAGAGCATTGTAAGAGAGAGCGTTGTACCGTCGAAGCGTTGCTTGAGAGCATTGTAAGAGAGAGCGTTGTACCGTCGAAGCGTTGCTTGGGAGCGTTGTAAGAGAGAGCGTTGTACCGTCGAGAGCGTTGCTTGAGAGAGTTGTACCGTCGAGAGGGTTGCTTGAGAGCGTTGTAAGAGAGAGCGTTGTACCGTCGAGAGCGTTGCTTGAGAGCGTTGTACCGTCGAGAGAGTTGCTTGAGAGCGTTGTACCGTCGAGAGCGTCGCTTGAGAGCATTGTAAGAGAGAGCGTTGTACCGTCGAAGCGTTGCTTGAGAGCGTTGTAAGAGAGAGCGTTGTGCCGTCGAGAGCGTTGCTTGAGAGCGTTGTAAGAGAGAGCGTTGTACCGTCGAGAGCGTTGCTTGAGAGCGTTGTACCGTCAAGAGGGTTGCTTGAGAGCGTTGTAAGAGAGAGCGTTGTACCGTCGAGAGCGTCGCTTGAGAGCATTGTAAGAGAGAGCGTTGTACCGTCGAAGCGTTGCTTGAGAGCGTTGTAAGAGAGAGCGTTGTGCCGTCGAGAGCGTTGCTTGAGAGCGTTGTACCGTCGAAAGCTTTGCTTGAGAGCGCTGTAAGAGAGAGCCTTGTACCGTCGAGAGCGTTGCTTGAGAGTGGTGTAAGAGATAGCGTTGCACCGTCGAGAGCGTTGCTTGAGAGCGTTGAAAGAGAGAGCGTTGTACCGTCGAGAGCGTTGCTTGAGATCGTTGTAAGAGAGAGTGTTGCACCGTCGAGAGCGTTGCTTGAGAGCGTTGTAAGAGAGAGCGTTGTATCGTCGAGAGGGTTTCTTGAGAGCGTTGTAAGAGAGCGATTATTACGAGCGTTGGGTTGTAAACTGATTATTATTAATAGGAGTGTTGTGATAATGTGTGGTGTGTGGAGTACATTGTGATGTTATCGTTCAGTTATGGAAGTGTTACTACAGCCTGAATAAAGCTATGAATTCCGGAAGTTGACTTCTGTTATTTACATGTTTCTTCTGGCCGTTAAGGTTTCTTTCATTTAGGAACTATTTCTTAGTATGTTGATGTGATAAAACAGCGTAGAAGTAGAAAAGACTTTTACGCTACACGGTTTTGAGATTTAAAACATACTTTCTCGATATTGTCAGTGCATTGGAATTGGTGGCCAGCTGGAAAGATAGACAGTCATCATCTTCAGCGCAAACCTTGCAGAATACTATGTTTACTACAAATTTTATAGTTGTTGTCTATTGCTTGTCTTTTGCGCTGAACTTTACTCAGAGTGTGAGTAAGTTATTACAAAAGAAACATTTGGACCACAAATGTAGCAAAAAAACTGATTCAAAATGTAATATCAGTGTTAAAAAAAAAGAGAGAAAACGCAAAACAAACATTCAGCGATCTACATGTGGAAATTACAAAGTTACATGAAAAGTTGGATTTATTCGTTCCCTCCCTAGAAGAGTCAAAAATAAAAAAAATAAGTGCAACGTCATCAGTGATAGTGCCGAAGATTACTTCAGAATCGCCATTTACATCCCTTTGTTAGAAAACGTGATTGAAGACCTTGATTTCAGATTCCCTCTAGTATTTTCAATTCTTTAGCATTTAATTCGCCATTACCGTCAGAAATCGTGAAAAAGTCAAGATCAGAAATATCGGCAATTGGGGAAGACATTTCTAAGTATTTGACGCCTATTGTTGCGGAAAAAGAAGAAATTCTAGTGTCTAAAATCAAGTCGGAGATTCGGAGATAGACCTGTGGGTTGAAAAATGGAAAAAAAATGTAAAACTGAAGATTACCAAGTAATGTCATAGCAACTTTTTCTCGTTTCGATAAAGATTTAGATCCTTGCATTAGCACTGCATTGAAATTATTGTGCACCCTACCAGTAAGCATTGTTTCAAGTGAAAGGAGTTTTTCAGCATTAAAAAGGTTGAAAACGTGGCTAAGAGCAACAATGACGCAAAAGAGATTGGTTGGCCTTGTGGCCTTGCCCTTCTTCATGTTCATCGGGATATCTTCATATCACTGGACAATGTCATTAACAGATTTGCAAATATGAAGAACCGAAGACTGGAATTCGTCATTTGTAATTATTTGTGTGAATAAACAGTAATAATTTTAGTAATTAATTGATATTAATTCAATTAATATAATTCAATTAGAATATATTGGGTCGTTTCATAATTATTGGCCGATTCGGACACAAAGAAACAAGCAGCAGTAACAGACGACGAAATACATTTTATTCCGAAACATTTCTGCCCTCGGCAGCAATACACTGTGCCCAACGTGTTTTCAGTGTAAAAATGCCACGGCGGCAGAAAACTGACATCACAGTGGTCCGAGGAATTGCTAACGGCGGAAATCACAGCATCATTGTTAGCGAACCATTTACCCCTCAAGAAGTAGTCCAAATAGTGAAACATGTAAGAGGGGGCCAAGTCAGGTGAATAAACAGGGTGAGAGAGGACCTCATACCCCAAGGCGTTGATTTTTCGCATGCTTTCAATAGACACATGCGGTCGTGCTCCATCCTGAAGCAGTATGGGACACAAAAGATTGGCGAGCGATGGCTGTTTGCTGCGTAATTTCTGGTGACATTCGTTCGCCTGACGACAGCACACTTCCTTTGTGATTGTGTGATTGTTTGACCTCGCGGCAAAAACTCATATTGAACCACAGTTTTGGCAGTCCACCACACAGAGATCAGAACCTTCTGTGTGTGCAACTCGGGTTTGGACATGTGTTTGAGTGGTTCCCCTTTATCGAGCCACAGCGCTCTTCGCTTCCTTTTGTCATAAAGTACTCATTTTTCATCAATCGTAAGGATCCGATGCAGAAAGGGAGCACCAGCCTCACGTTTTTGGAGGGCAACGCATGTTTCCAGACGCCGTATCTGCTACTGTTCGGTGAGTTCGTGTGGAACCCAGGTATCGAGTTTTTAACCTTGCCCATAGCTGCCAGGTGTCTGGAAACTGTCGCTGATGATACGACAAGTTCGGCACTGAGCTCATGTACTGTGGACGTTGGTTTTTCTTCCACTTTCCGCCTTAAATGTACAGTGTCACACAGAACCGGACGACCGGCTTCTAGCTTATGGTCGATGGCAACATCCCCGGCTTGGAACTTAGAAAACAGTCTACGAACAGTTCTGTCACTCGTTGTTCCGACAACCCACGCTCTATTGAATAAATATACGATGTCATCGCTCTGCCCACGTTATTTTAAAAACAACGAATAGCAACTGAAAAATTGTTCATCCGACACCGCTGGGATTGAATCCCAGATCTCTCGATAACTAGCCGGGTGCGTTCGCTTTACGCTGCGGTGCCAACAATTCACAGCGCCATTCGTGGCTTATCATTCAGCACATCAATTGCTGAGCCCATCAATAAGGATTTGTGTAGTCAGATGCTGACTGATAAGCCACGAATAGCGCTGTGAATTGTTGGCACTGTAGCGTAAAGCGAACGCACTCGGCTAGTTATCGAGATATCTGGGGTGCGATCCCAGCGGAGTTGGATGAACAATTTTTCAGTTGCTATTCGTTGTTTATAAAATAACGTGGACAGAGCGATGACATCGTATATTTACATTACCTCCACGTATATGGAATATATTCGCTCTGTTGACATTTGCGACCGTTTCGGACACATTCCGACCAAGTTTGAATTCGTGAAAAATCACTGATCTCACGTCGGGTTGCTCCATCACGTCTCCAACTGCTGAGATCTGTCTGAAATACCGTTTTATACACGTGGACTGAACCGATTCAATTTACATGGGCGTTTGGAGTTCCTCCTACGAGGCGTCCCTCGTAACCGACTATGCAAATTCGCCTTGTCGGCATCGGCCAATAATTATGAAACGACCCAATATATTAAACAATTTTAATTTAAATAGTTAAATTTCATTAAATATTAGTTATTATTACATGCTATAGTTAAAAGTTTACATAAGCTTATCAAATAGCACCCCCCCCGACTGCAATTCTAGAACCGCCCTTGTCACAGGCTGGGTCACTCCATCTCGGAAGTTGTCAACAAACTGAGGTTTACCCGTGCTACAGAGTCCAGAGTGTTTCGAAAATATTCTGGCAAAAGAACAAGCGCCCGAATTAATTGCAGAGGAGTACCAGCCTTGACAGCTCGTGGTGTGCGTCGTTCGGGCCTCATTGTTCGAAATGATAGACGCAAGACAATATCACACATCATCACCGATTTGAACAGTGGATCAGGTCGCCATGTGAGCGCAGTGTACTCTTAAATGCCGAAGGTTCGAGAGCCGAAGGCCCAGAAGAGTTCCACTGTTAACGGCATGGCACTGGACTCAATACCTTGGCTGGGAAAAAGCACCTAGACACTGGATCACAGAGGAGTGAAAACGGATACCCTGGAGTGATTAATCCACATTTAAACCGCATCGTCCGACGGGAGAATGCGGATCTGGGGTCAAACTCATGAAACCATGGATTTTTCATGCCAGGCTGCAATATTATAGTCTGGTAGTTGTTCAGTGACGGTCTGGGGTGTCCTCAACTGGAATGCTCTGGGACTTTTTGCACGTGTACAGTTGACTTTGTTCCCAGCCGACCATCTGCACCCATTTCTGTCCAGCACGCATCCCAGTGGCGGTGGCGTATTCCAGAAGAGCAACTGCTCATCCCACAAGTCCCACCTGTTTGAGTATTGAAGTGAATTTGAAAAGCTTTAGTGGCCACCTAGGAAGCCTGTATTTAAACCTCATAGAACATCTTTGGGACACCATCGAACAAGCTGTTGTGTTCCATCTGCTACGAACCTGAGGGAAATATGGACAGCTTTTGGTGGAAGCATGTCTGTCAATACCTGCAGAATAAATATTGCACAAGCTCATGGAGTCCATGCCTCGTCGTGTGGCCACTGTCATTAAGACAAGAGGTGGCCCAACGGGTTTCTAGGCAGATATCTCAAATTCAATGGCACTACAGTGTATTTCTCCATTTGAAATAGTTAGTCAACAACCACCTTAAATGGTGGTATGTTTTGAGATTGGGGTATAACTTCTCTCCCCGCCCCGAGTATCTTAGGCTATGTGGAGTCAGCTTTCCTCAATTTAAGGCCACTGGTTCCAAGAAAGGGATGAAACTAGAGCTGTAGGGAAAACTCACATTTCGCGCCTCATCCGACACTACTCCACAAATCAGAAACTTGCACGGTTTTACTATTCGAGCACCGCGATGGCGATTTGTTGTGGCATACATATTGTAGCAAAATGAAGTGTAATCGGGAGACTTAAGTGCAGTGGAAGAAGTACTACGACACAATTTTCTGTACGTAAGAAACTAAGATGAGAACGATGTTTTGCGATGTTTGCTGTGAGAGCTGTCGTTAAGCCGATCTCTCGTTAGGATGTCTTTAGTTAGATGTTTAGACTAACTAACTTGAGTTTGGCTAGAGCTTGTGAATGTTTTGAAAGATGTGATATGTGATCGTCAATGTCATATGTTCTGATGTTATTCGAGCTTGATTCAAAAGCAAGTACAGAGAGTTGTGTGTGATTCGTGTTCAAATGCCTTTTCAGACGGTAAAGTACATCTCTTGAAGTGTTCTTGAAGTAACATTCTATGTACTTAAATATTGACATTAAAGGTTAAGCTATCCCGGGTTTTAACTAAATGAACCACCTAAGATACTGAAGCTTAATTACGTACATTAAAGGTCATTCCTTTATTATGGACATTAAAGGATAAGCTATCCCGTGTATCAACTAAATGAACCAGCTAAGATAGTTACTCACGCTTAATTATGCACATTAAAGGTAATTACTTAATTATGGACCTTAAAGGTTAAGCTATCCCGGGTGTCAACTAAATGAACTAGATAAGATAGTTACTCAAGCTTAATTATGGACATTAAAGTTCAATACTTAATTATGGACATTAAAGGTTAAGTTATCCAGAGTTTTAACTAAATGAACCAGCTAAGATAGTTACTCAAGCTTAATTACGTACATTAAAGGTCTTTTTTAATTATGGACATTAAAGGTTAAGTTATCCCGTGTATCAACTAAATGAACCAGCTAAGATAGTTACTCACGCTTAATTATGGACATTAAAGGTAATTACTTAATTATGGACCTTAAAGGTTAAGCTATCCCGGGTGTCAACTAAATGAACCAGATAAGATAGTTACTCAAGCTTAATTATGGACATTAAAGGTTTAGTTATCCCGGGTTTCAACTAAATGAACCAGCTGAGATAGTTACTCAAGCTTAATAATTGACATTAAAGGTCATTACTTCATTATGGACATTAAAGGATAAGCTATCCCGAGTTTCAACTAAATGAACCAGCTGAGATAGTTACTCAAGCTTAATAATTGACATTAAAGGTCATTACTTAATTATGGACATTAAATGTCATTACTTAATTATGGACATTAAAGGTTAAGCTATCCCGAGTTTCAACTAAATGAACCAGCTAAGATATTTACTCAAGCTTAATAATTGACATTAAAGGTCATTACATAATTATGTACATTAAAGGATAAGCTATCCCGAGTTTCAACTCAATGAACCAGCTGAGATAGTTACTCAAGCTTAATAATTGACATTAAAGGTCATTACTTAATTATGGACATTAAATGTTAAGCTATCCCGAGTTTCAACTAAATGAACCAGCTAAGATAGTTACTCAAGCTTAATAATTGACATTAAAGGTCATTACTTAATTATGGACATTAAAGGTTAAGCTATCCCGAGTTTCAACTAAATGAACCAGCTAAGATATTTACTCAAGCTTAATAATTGACATTAAAGGTCATTACTTAATTATGGACATTAAAGGATAAGCTATCCCGAGTTTCAACTAAATGAACCAGCTAAGATAGTTACTCAAGCTTAATAATTGACATTAAAGGTCATTACTTACGGACATTAAAGGTTAAGTTATCCGGGTTTCAACTAAATGAACCAGCTAAGATATTTACTCAAGCTTAATAATTGACATTAAAGGTCATAACTTAATTATGGACATTAAAGGTTAAGCTATCCGGGTTTCAACTAAATGAACTGGCTAAGATATTTACTCAAGCTTAATTATGGACATTAAAGGTCATTACTTAATTATGGCCATTAAAGGTTAAGCTATCCCGGGTTCAACTAAATGAACCAGCTAAGATAGTTACTCAAGCTTATGTGGTGTGAACGATATGGCGCACGAGGTATACCCTGGGCTACGGGAGCCGACACTCTAATCCTGTGCCACTATTGACTGCTCGTCATTGGGCATTACGCCTTGCCAGGTGCCGGGAATATAAAAACTGGAGCAGCAGAGTTGCACCACGTCGTGTGGTCAGATGAGTCCCGGTTTCAGCTGTACCGAGCTGACGGGAGGGTGCGGGTGTGGCGTCCACAGCAAGATTCCATGGACACGTCGTGCAAGGATGGATGTGTTCAATGATCTGTTTTTCTTTGGGGAGCCTTTTCATGGGGATACATTAGGTCCCTTAGTGCGCCTAGAGAGGTCCTTAAAGGCTGCGCCCTACCAGCAGATGCTGACTGATCACCTACACGCTTTCATTGCCGTCACACATCCTCCAGTCGATGATCGGTTCCGGCAGGACAATGAGGGCCCACACTAGGCCGCAACACATCAGGCATGGCTCGAGGAACACTAATCTGAGTTTGGAACCATCCAGTGGCCCCCAACGTCCCCGGATTTAAACCCTGTTGAACCTATCAGGGATGTCGTGGAGCGGAATATCAGATCCATGGATCCTGCACCGACGTCTCGGATGGAGATGTGGCTGTACACAAGCAAACCCTCCGACACCTGTTGGTGTACACCGACGTCTCGGATGGAGATGTGCCTGTACACCAGCAAACCCTCCGACACCTGCTGGTGTACAGTCTGTTATGTGGCTGTACACCAGTAAAACCCTCCGACACCTGCTGGTGTACAAGTTTTTATTCGGCTGGTGTACAGGCTGTTATGTGGCTGTACACCAGCAAACTCCCCGACACTTGCTGGTGTACATCGACGTCTCGGATGGAGATGTGCCTGTACACCAGCAAACCCTCCGACACCTGCTGGTGTACACCGACGTCTCGGATGGAGATGTGCCTGTACACCAGCAAACCCTCCGACACCTGCTAGTGTTCAGGCTGTTATGTGGCTGTACACCAGATAACCCTCCGGCACCTGCTGGTGTACACCGACGTCTCGGATGGAGATGTGCCTGTACACCAGCAAAACCCTCCAGCGCTTGCTGGTGTACAGGCTGTTATTTGCGCTAGAGGAGGACCGCCACGCCATCAGGTAGGTATCTCTAACGTTTTGTCCATTGAGTGTATTTTGCTTGTCATTGATATTGAGCATTATTTATGTCAGATAATTTAATTAAAGCCATGGGAGCAGTACGGAATACATAGGGTGACCACGAGGGAAATATCTCACGGAGAAATAGAAATTCCTCAAGTTTTTCATATTACTGGATTTCAGGTAAGTACTTTATTCCTGCCGTCTCCATCAGACTAAATTTAAGATCCCGAAACAACGCCCTCCCCATCCTGCTCCTAAATTCCGTGCTGTATTCAACACCGTTTTGGGAGATATAGATAACAACAATATTTAATATCGTTGCATCGAGATAAGTTGTACCATGGCTGGAAGAAGAGGGACAGCAAATTTAAAGGTGCCCGGGGCTTCAAAATGCCCAAATCCGCTTCGGTCGTACAGTTAGCTGCGTATAAAGAGGCAGTTCATCGCTAACGCATATACGGTAAAATCTTCTTAACGGACACTCCTGAATATCGGACACCTTCATTAAGTGGAAGGTTTGTGATCCCCAATCTCGAAGTATGTACAGTTCTGTATATTGACCTCCAAACAGAGGACCTTCCGAATAACAGACAATGATTTTAACTATAAGGTAATTATTGGGTTGAAAAGAAAGTAGTGTCCGATGACGAGGTACCAGAACTCGAAACCTCGGTCGCGGCCCACATTGTGCACTGAGATTGCGCAGCATACCGGCATGACATCAGCAGATAGGTGGCTTAAGGGGGGGAGTCTCATTTTTCTTTTTACTTTATTTAATTATTTCAAGTCTTAAGAATATGTGTACCAAATTTCAAGTCGAAATTCGCAAAATTGGCCAAGTTATAATCTGTTATTTCTCCAGTGGGGTCACAGAATTGGTGCAACTGGCGCAAAGCCGAAGCTGAACGAATTCAATCACGAACCGCCACTTCATAAAAATGTCGAAAATGCTATAAAGTCGATTTACAATGATTTGTCATCAAGAGAGTTGCTAGAAAGGTGTTTGGGTGGTGTCACTCAAGACAACAATGAAAGTTTCAATTCTACTCTTTGGCGGTTCACGACCAAACATCTTCACTGTGGCTCAAAAACCCATCAAAATGGCAGCTTATGTAGCAGCAGGCATTTTTAACGAAAAGTTTTCTGCCGTCCTGAAAATGATGACAACGACAGGAATCGGTATTGGCGCGCAAACGAAGATATTTCCTAACGCGCGAGACCAACAGCGTTTGCACAGGTCGTCGAGACGCAGCCTCGAGGCTACAAGTGAGGCTCGTACAAGGCGTAGAAGCGAGCAAATGTCTCTAAACGAGCTTTACGTAGCAGAGGAAAAAACTCTCTATGGCCCTGGTATAGTAGATTAGCAGAAAAATACTGTAAGTACTCGAAATGCCTCCGCAAACTGTACTTGGAACTTTAAACGCGTTTTTCTCGAAACGGCTTTTTTGCGAATGGTTGGCATGATATTTAAAAAAAAACTATTGGACCGATCGACTTCTAATGTAAAACTGCATGTTCAGCAAACATCCTTTTATAGTTTGATTTACCAGAAACGCGATACATTATGTATATGATTTTTAATAGCGAAAAACATTGTCAATTTTTTGAGCTAAATTGATAATTTGAGTTTAACAAGTCACCATTTCCTCAAATATGCATATATATTTTTCTGGTTCATTAAACGATAATTACTTGCGTATAGAGTAAAACGCAGTTCGAGTTTTTTTGTTTCAGATCACCTGGAGTGGAGAAATCATGCCAACCAGTGATCGCCGATCTTCGGGCAGTGTCATGTTCGAGGGGGATTTGCTGGCGTGATTATTCATGAAACGCATTAAAAATTGTTTTGTAGGTACCTGAAACGATAATAAATAGATGCACCTACTTTGGAATCAATTGATTGCATATTTCGTCAATAAACACTAAAACAAAGCGGTAATCTTAGCGTAAAAATGAGAATCCACCCTTAAGTCAGTGGCAGTTAGCCGTCAGAATGCGAAGAGTGTGAACGCCAGCCAACATGGAAGTGTACAAGGAGCACATCCACCATTGCATCCTGTATCAGTTTCGTAGCGGTAGCACCCCGCAAGTGCTGTAGTACTGTAAAATTCCCTCTCGAAACCGTTCGAACCGACGACAACACTCACATCGTCAATGCTGTCGTTGGTTCGGACGGTTTCGAGATGGAAATTTTGACCAGTCAAACCGTCCCAAAGCCTGAAGACCCGCAACAGTGGATATGAACAAGCTGCAGATCTTAGTGGAAACCGATTCACGTGTAACCACGCGAGAATTGCCCGAACTTGGGAAGGTGCACAAGAGGGAATTTGGGTACCCCATCAACTCACAGTGGAGCAGAAAGCAAATCGCATGAGTGCATGGGTTTTCCGGTTTGCACGTGACCAAGCTGTACTGTTGTTGGACCGCATTGTGACAGATGAAGAGAAATAAGCGTAGTTTGACAATGTCAGCATCCGAAAAGAGTGGTTGGACCCAAAGCAGAAGCTCATGTCGAACCCCCAAAGCCGGCTTACACACACGTAAGGTTTTGCTGCCTCTCTGGTGATACAGTATATGAGGGATGTAGTAATTTTTGAACTGCGGCCGGACAACAAAATTATCACATCTGATGTGTACTGTCTTCAGCCCGACAATCTGCAAGCATCGCTTACCTCGAAACGACCAGCAATGCTGAATCGCAAGAGTGTTCTTCTATAGCAGTATGGAGCAACACCTCACACATGACGAGTGCCTGTCACAAGATGATGAATATCAGCTGGGTACTGTTACCGCATCCAGCCTATTTTCCGGACATTGCCCCAAACGACAACCACCTTTTCTGTTTGTTGCAGCATTTCCCGAAGAGACAGCGGTTCACAAACCGCGACGATGTCGAACGCGTTCTTACTCACTTTTTTGCGCCCAAGCCGCCGCAATTCTACACTGATGGTATCCAACAGCTGCCCAGGCGATGGAAGTAGGTCATGGAAAACGATGGCGACTACAATTTGGACAGATTTGTACTTCTACAGGGATGGTATCCAACCGCTGCTCAGACAATGGGAGTAGGTCATGGCAAACGATGGTGACTACACTTTGGACTGATTTGTACTCCTACATGGATGGTATCCAACAGATGCCCTGACGATGGGAGCAGGTTATGGCAAACGATGGCGACTACAATTTGGACTGATTTGTACTTCTACAGGGATGGTATCCAACATCTGCCCAGACGATCGGAGCAGGTCATGGCAAACGATGGCGACTACACTTTGGACTGATTTGTACTTCTACAGGGATGGTATCCAACAGCTGCCCAGACGATGGGAGCAGGTTATGGCAAACGATGGCGACTACAATTTGGACTGATTTGTACTTCTACAGGGATGGTATCCAACAGCTGCCCAGACGATGGAAGCAGGTAATGGCAAACGATGGCGACTACAATTTGGACTGATTTGTACTTCTACAGGGATGGTATCAACAGCTGCCCAGACAATGGGAGTAGGTCATGGTAAACGATGGCGACTACACTTTGGACTGATTTATACTTCTGCAGGGATGGTATCCAACAGCTGCCCAGACAATGCAAGTAGGTCATGGAAAACAATAGCGACTACAATTTGGACTGATTTGTACTTCTACAGGGATGGTATCCAACATCTGCTCAGACGATGGGAGCAGGTCATGGCAAACGATGGCGACTACACTTTGGACTGATTTGTACTTCTACAGGGATGGTATCCAACAGCTGCCCAGACGATGGGAGCAGGTAATGGCAAACGATGGCGACTACAATTTAGATTGATTTGTACTTCTACAGGGATGGTATCCAACAGCTGCCCAGACGATGGGAGCAGATTATGGCAAACGATGGCGACTACAATTTGGACTGATTTGTACTTCTACAGGGATGGTATCCAACAGCTGCCCAGACGATGGGAGCAGGTAATAGCAAACGATGGCGACTACAATTTGAACTGATTTTTTGCTTCTACAGGGATGGTATCCAACAGCTGCCCAGACAATAGGAGAAGGTTATGGCAAACGATGGCGACTACAATTTGGACTGATTTGTACTTCTACAGAATGGTATCTAACAGCTGACCAGACGATGGGAGCAGGTTATGGCAAACGATAGCGACTTCAATTTGAACTGATTTGTACTTTTGCAGGGATGGTATCCAACAGGTGCCCAGACGATGGCAGCAGGTTGTGGCAAACGATGGCGACTACAATTTCGACTGATTTGTATTTCTACAGGGATGGTATCCAACAGCTGCCCAGACGATGGGAGTAGGTCATGGCAAACGATGGAGACTACATTTTGGACTGATTTGTACTTCTACAGAGATGGTATCCAACAGGTGCCCAGAGGATGGGAGTAGGTCATGGTAAACGATGGCTACTACAATCTGGACTGATTTGTACTTCTGCAGGGATGGTATCCAACAGCTGCCCAGACGATGAGAGTAGGTCATGGCAAATGATGGAGACTAAATTTTGAAATGATTTGCTTACGCCTTTAGCTCAGAGTGGTCTTTAAGCGATGGCCTCTGATCATTCGTCCGAAAGGGGTCCAGGTTCGAATTCCGGTGAAACATGGATGTTGAGTTTGTCTTACGGTGGCTCTCTCCTTTCCCTGGAACCAGTGACCCTAAATTAGAGACGGGAGACTGCTTATAGCCCATTGAGTTGCTCACGGTGGTCGTTAAACCCTCCATGAAAAAGTATCACGTTAAACTTAAATTATTAAACAATATCAAAGATTAATAATGTAGATGAGCGTAAATCATAGGAATCTAATTCTAGCTTCAAAATGTAACACGTTTGTTTTTACTATATTTCTATTAATCTAAAACTGCAAGTGTATAGTGATAAAAAAACCAAACTGGGAATTATGTTTTTAATTCAAGTAAAAATACATGATTAGAAACAGAAACCAAATACAAACCGCATAATCAAGTTATACGTATTCAAAACAGAAGTTAAATCATTAGGTATGAACTAAGAAAAATTTAGCTTTTAATTAACAAGTGAAGTAATCGGATATTGTGGTTTACTTGGTTTTTGCATAGAATACATCTCCCATACAAATATTTTTCAAACTATCTAGCGAATTAAGATTTGCGTCTGGGACTTTCGTTAGCGTAAGAATGAAACTTTGTAATGTTTCAATTAATTTAACAGCATCTGCAGCTGTTAAGTTAGGTGATGATTCACTCCGCCTCTTCCTCTTTGCTTTAAACATCATTTTGCTTCAGTTCCGTTATTATAACCTCATCATTGCTCCCATCAAACACTAATAACTCTTCATCCAAATTCAAACAATCCTCTGTATTTATAGAAGAGTGCATATTCCTAGAAGCTTTGTATGCACCAAGAGAATTACTTAGGTGCACCACACATTTTTCTTCTTCAGAAAGATTCGGTTGAGAAATATTCCCATCGTTTTCAGGCTCTTCTTCCAGTTTCATTTTGTTCAGAAGGCAGAAACACTATTCTTCCTATTCTAGTACCTGCTGCCTTTGTGTACGGTATTCTTTAGCATTAATGGACTGTAAAAGGCTCTATTGCTTTGAAAATTCTTGGACACACCATATGGCCAAAATTTGAAAAGCGCAAAATTATCGCTATTAGTGGTTGTCTGAAAAACAAATGATCGTTATAGACAAGTTCGAAATACGCTATATCGACAAAAGTCAACGAACATCCCCTTCAAAAACAAATGAAACGAATCCGCTGCGTTGTTAAGATGCGCGGTACAGCTGCAAACGGTAAGAAAACAGGCCTGCAGTTGACCGCGATCATATCGCACTGTGACGTTGAGTTAAAATGTCGCGGCGGGAGGGAACTGACTTTGAGAAAGGAAAGATTGTTGGGTGTTATATTAGTGGGTTGTCCATCAGATTAACCGAGAGGCGTTTAAACATGTACCCAAGTCAACTGTTTTGGATGTACTGAATAAGTGGAAGACACATACATGGCGTGCCCGCAGCACCAAAACGTACCGGCAGACTAAAGAAAATCAGTGATAGAGAACGTCGAAGCCTCAGGACAGTCGTTACAGCTAATCGAAGGAGTACTGCACAAGATCTCAGTGTACAGGTGCGTAAAACTGCTGGAACCTCAGTATATACACGTACCATTCGCAGAGAACTTCATTCCATGGGTTACCGCGGTCGTGCGGCGGCTCATAAGCCTTTCATCTCCACTCGGAATGCTACTTGTCGTTTAGCATGGTATAAAGAACATTTATCGTGAACCATAGATTTCTTAACATCTACTTCATACACTTTGGTTTAATTGTGCAAGTTCTTTAATTGTAATTAATGCAATATTTATTGTAATTGTGTTATAACATACTACGGATACATTACTGAAACTGTATTTTGTTTTGTTTAACTACTTAGCACAGATTTACTGTAATAATGTATTGTTGTGTGGAATTCTGTCATGTATCGTATTGCTATGATGAATGGCAGAATATTCAATAAATTCAAATTCAAATGGAAACGGGTCCTATGGACTGATGAATCCAGATACACGATCCATCAGTCTGATGGCCGTGTGTATAGGTTTGGCGGCAGCCGGGGAACGCTATTTACCACAGTGTACTGTTCCTACGGTCAAGTTTGGATCTGGCAGTGTACTCGTGTGGGGGTGTTTTACGTGGAATGGTCCCGTCCCATTGGTTATCGTAGACAAACCTGTGTAACCAGCGCGTCTACCTCGATATTCCTGACAATGATGCCCTACCAACTCTGTCGCAATACGATGGAACCGAGCCTTGTTGGTACCAGAAGGATAATCCACCGAGCCATAAAACAAGGACTTTTACGGCGTGGTTTGACGAAACTTCTGTATCGTGTGTGGACTGGCCAGCAGATAGCCCTGATCTTAATCCCACAGAGTACTTATGGGATGATATAGAGCGCCGCATAAGAAGTTTGGAACCGTATCTACTACTAAGCATCAGTTAGCGGAAGTAATTATGTACTGAATGGAAGCGCATACCTATCGCTGTGTTCCAAAACCTTGTCCAAAGTATGTCTCGAAGGGCCAGTGAATGCATTAAGGCCAAAGGTGGATATACACCGTACTAATGCATGTCAATAACTGCTATGTTGTGTTTCTCTTCTAGCTGTCCGGTGACTTTTGTCAATATTGTGTACATTTATAGTAAATCTCCCGGGACAGCTGAAACAGGGCGGAGTGGTAGACCGAGGCATTGGGATATTTCCTGGTGGACCACTCGAGAAATGGCCCACTATTTCTCTCACCCTCTCTGGATTGTTTGGGAAGAGGGAATAATTATTTTGGTACTTATGAATAAGAGTCGTTAACTTCATTTGAGCCTTTATGCGTATTATCTGTCCGAAATGTTATTCTAAAATAAAAAAAAATGGCGTTTCATTCTATGTATGTATCTATATTGGGTGTTTGCTCCAAAATGACAAAGCAAAATTCTCTCCACTTCACTGAAAATGTTATCGCTGGAGCAAGCACGGTGTTATAAATAAATTGCTAACTACGGTTAAGCGTAGGTCGTTGGACTAGGAACCAAAGGGACATTGGTAAGCCCATTCGTAATTTTGAAGGAAGCAGTAATAACAATTTTTTATGGTTCATCATCCCCACACACACGTACAGACATAGAGCACAAAGCGATTCTTCGGAAGAGATGTTCAGAAATCTGTCCTACCCACAATTTATCTTAAAAAAACAACAATAACGATTTACCGGTACTGGCGTTCATTGGTCAAAATGGCATTTTATGAGTCAAAATAATGGGTAGACTAGAAAAAGGCGTCTATTCAAGACGGCTGTAGGAATACCGTTGCGCAGTAGACGATCAGTCATCATGGGAGCCGTCAGAGGGGTCACAGGGACTTGACCCCCTGTAGAATTATTTTTCCCTTTATTTTATTTTATTTTATTTTATTTATTATTATTTTTTGACACTCAAAGAACTGGACCACAAGGAAAGACGGAGTTTGGGGTGTTTAATTTAATATCCCAATTTTATTGGAAATTTGGAATTGGAAAACGATAACGTGAAAGCGGGAAACCTGTCAAACCGTTAGGTAGTACGCCCAAACAAGTTTCGCTCAGGGTGGTGTGTGCTGAACTTAAAAGGCTTAGCGTGGCCCTGTTAGACACTGTTCATTATTTTGAAAACATTTACCAATGTACATGATAATACATTTCTATTACTAACATACACTTTCTTCAAGAGCAGCATCAATTATTATTAATAATAATAATAATAATAGTGTTCTAGTGTAGTAAGTAAGTAGTAGTAATAGTATTAATCTTTCATTTTCACGAATTACTGTTTTCTATATATTAGCCAAACCTTAATTAATTACACTTGACCCCCCTTGAAAAATTTCCCTGCAGGAACCCATGTGATCAGTGTCCAAATAAATATAATGATCTCATGCAACACCCCGTTTTGAGACTGGTATGACATGCTGCATTCAAACATGGATTTTTAAAATACTTTCACCCTTAAATTGCTGCTAAACTTTGTTCACGACTGAATTAATTTTACAATGCAAGTTTCAAAAAATTCTATTTCATCCAGGAGTTCACAAGGTTTTTTTTTTCACGAGGGAATTTATGGATTGTTCTCCTATGGGTACATGTGTTTCTGTAGTGGACCACATGACTAAAATTTCCGGCCTGGTTTCGTCAACTGAATCCACCCCTGCGCGGAAAATATCGCTATGGACAGGTTTATCGTTATAGGCAATATCGTTATGGACAGGTTTCACTGTGTACTCTACGTACCTATTTAACATGACTGTTTTTTGTATTTTGAGCCTATTTGAGGTCAGAAGTCAACCTCCCGAATAATGGACACCTCCTAATACCAGCAAATGTTGAGGTCCCAGGAAGGTCCTCTATTCCGAGGTTTTATTTTCATTTCAAATTTTTTTTGGACATTTTTTTCTTTTCGTAACACCCCAGCATTATCAATGCAGTATATCCCCTACCCGTAAAATTCTTTTCATTTCCCTCAGAAGTAATTAATGTAAAACCCATTTGCAATTCGTAGTTTCTGTCACGTGTTGTGTGACGTACCTACCAGCAGGACGCACACGACCTAAAGGCAGATAGGAATCAGAACAAATGTCTGCGTAGCTCAGTTGGTAGAGCGACTTGTTCCGGAATCCCGGCGTAGACCAAAAATGACGGAGAAATTTACTTCGTTATAATGGCGCCCGAACTATCCGGATGACCCGGCCGTTCGAAATCTCACATTGGTGTGATGTTATTTCCACACCGCGAGACAGGAAAAATCAGATAATTCCTTCTCCAGCGCTTCGAAAAATAAAAATGTGTGATGTTGCATTCCACACAGCAGATTGACTGGGAGTTCTCAAGTGCACGTTCTACATTGGATGGCTGCCTGCAACGATTCATGGTCACGGCTGACCCGTGGGCCATGCCCCCGCCCTCTTTCGGGGGGGGGGGGGAGATGTGACGTACCTGCCAGCAGGACATAAAGGCAGACAGGAATCAGAACAAATGTCTGCGTAGCTCAGTTGGTAGAGCGACTTGTTCCGGAATAAGCGGCCTCGGGTTCAAATCCCGGCGTGGACCAAAAATGACGGAGAAAGTTACTTCGTTATAGTTGTTCGACGTATTCAAGGGTCATTCTAAAACGTTATCACCGCACAAGCGCACTTTTATTGAAGAATATCGGTATCTTATTTCGAGTCATTATATTTACAACCAGGCCATAAAATATTCTACAGAAAATCATATACGTGCATATCCTGATCACCAAACCAACCGTTTGGGCTTAGTGAGCAGACCGCTTAATTTTTTTGCCTTCAATGGGCATTAAATCAATAGCTCCGAAAATAAATAAGCAGTAGTTTGGCAATCAACCTTGTCTTCGAAGACTCTTCGGTTTGAAGCACATTCACCTAATTCCTAGGTCAAACATATTTAATTAAAGACCTTAGGCTAAGCACTTTCTCCTTTGCAATAACGCCATTTTAGTTCAGGGCGGAGAAGATGACTCAAAGAAAGTGTTTGGCCATTTTCTGATGAAGGGGGCGAGGTTAAGTGCTTTTACTTGCGCAACAATGGCCCAGTGCTCTAGAAGACCTGATTCAAGACCTCCCATGACGCTCCAGGCTACCATTTTCCTTTCAACTGATTTGTTTTCTTCCCCCCCCTTTGATGCATCTCTTTCTTCTGAGTAATTCATATTGTATTCGAGGTTACATGACGAAGAATTGGGAAAGGATGGCAGTGGTAATTGCAGCTTCTTTAAACCGCCGTTAATCTGATGTATGATGTAACCATTATAAATCCAGTGCAACTCCATTTTTAAGAATGTTCCGGATCTACGATCTGAGGAAGAGTGCATCTAAACAAGAAGACACACTGCCAGAAATTTCCTGAATTTTGCGGGATTACTTTTCTAAATAAACGAAGTATATTCCTGATTCAAACTTTTCCGTGAAAAGACGGAGAAAAAATATGAATTTCACGGATTTTACATTCGTGAATTGACGGAAGTACTCCTGTTAATAGCGAAAAATTTCCGTTTTAAAGAGGTGTTAACGTAAAATTCGGAATTTTCAGAGACCTTTTCGCAACTTCTTTCCTATATTAACGGAAGATTGCTGATTTTAAGTGCCATTAACAGAAAATTCTAAATTTTCAGAAAACGTTTCGCAATTCCCTTCGTACACAACGAAAAATTTCCGTTTTTAAGAGGCGTTAATAGAAAATTCTGAATTTTCAGAAACCTTTACGCCATTCTTTTCGCATATTAACAGAAAAATACCGTTTTAAGAGGTGTTAAGGGAAAATTCGAAATTTTCAGAAACCGTTTCGCAATTCTTTTCGCATATTAACAGAAAAATACCGTTTTGAGATGTGTTAAGGGAAATTTCGGAATTTTCAGAAACCGTTTCGCAATTCTTTTCGTATATAAACAGAAAAATACCGTTTTAAGAGGTGTTAACGGAAATTTCGGAATTCTCAGGAACCGTTTCGCAATTCCTTTAAAAGAAATACCGTATTAAGAGGTGTTAACGGGAAATTTCAATTTTCCGTTTGTTTTAAAGTGCCGTTAACGGAAAATTCTGAATTTTCAGAAACCTTTTCGCAATTCTTTTTGTACACTGCTGGCCACCCAAAATGCAACACCAAGAAGGAAGCATCCGATTGGCCTGAAATTCGCAGCATGCGTCGCCCGCGAGAGGACATGCAAACGATTAGCATTGCAGGGCATATGCAAATCATGTGCGCCCGGCACGCCACCGAGAAGCACTATAAGAAGGGTGCACAGAAGGCGGGGTGTAAGTAGTGGAAGTGTGTTGTGCTGCCGGACCTGTGCGTGGGAAGCTTCCTGATGCCTCGTCGCAGAATACGGCAGTCATTCCAGCACGTTTCGGAGTTCGACAGAGGACGAAATGTGGCTTATCGCGACAGCGGTTTATCGTACCGAGACATCGGCGTCCGTGTGGGACGCCATCCAGCCACAGTGAGGCGAGCATGGATTCGGTGGGTGCAGGAGAGACAGACGGACAGACGTGAGCGATTGCCGCTGCCGCGGCACACCACCGAACGAGAGGACCGGCATGTTGTGCGGCGGGCATTGACGGCTCACACCGCCACATCACAAACGTTAGCGTAGGAATTAGGGTGTGTTGCGCAACAACCTATGTCAGCACGTACCGTTCGACGTCGTCTGCAGGAGCGGGAACTTGTCGCACGGCGCCCATTGTTCCGATTACCATTGACGTTACACCACCAGCGAGTGCGGCTACAGTGGGCCGTTGAACGCCGCACCTGGACTACGGAATGGCACGACATTGTCTTCTCCGACGAATCCCGCTTCTGCCTGCAACACCACGATGGTCGGATCCGCGTGTGGCGGCACCGCGGCGAGAGACTGTATGACGCCTGCATTATGCATCGCCATACCGGTCCGTCGCCTGGCGTTATGGTTTGGGGCGCAATTGGATATGACACCCGCACCCCTCTGGTACGCATCGCCGGTACGCTCACACACCACTAATTCTGATCAAGAATTTATAAACAAATTAAGCTAAAAAGTCAAACCTGTACCACGTAAGCTTTTAGCAATTTTTTTTTTCCAACTCATGTGGTAAGCCACTGAGGTAACGGGTAGGCAAAACATCTCAGTTATCAGACTTATTTTTCTTCGAAAATAAGATTTACATCTCGAAGAAAATATCAATCAGGCTAAAGGCTAGAAATTGGGTCGTAAAGCCAATCCAAGCCTATGCAACGAAATGGAAAGTCAATATGTGTGACCCATTACCATGTAATTTCTTTCCTGGCTCACTGTCTTTGGGACAACCCTAAAACGCCACTTGACAGGAGCTGCTCCTTAATCCCCCAATTCATCTTCATAAGCACCCTTTCAGTATCCGAGGTATGTCCACGTAAGGAAAAACTCTCCTGCAAGAGATCTCTTGTCCGCCCCCCAGAAAAAAAAAAAATTCTCACTCCAGGCACACATCTACCTCCCAGAGAAAAATTATCTGAAAACTCACATTATTTCTAGAAAAAATCCACATAAATCTCACTTTCCAGAGAACACATACTCTCGAAGCACTCTCTATTTCCAGAAATCACTATCATTCTCGAAGCACTCTCTATTTCCAGAAATCACTATCATTCTCGAAGCACTCTCTATTTCCAGAAATCACTATCATTCTCGAAGCACTCTCTATTTCCAGAAATCATACCCCTTGCGAAGAAATCTCACTGTACACAGGTAATAAACAGGCCTCACGTTCAGACAATCCTCTGCTTGCACACCTTCTTTGATATCCTCCCCGTTATGCAAATCAGATTCTCAAATCCCCTTCCTTCGAGACCAAATTTTCACTCAGAAAGAAAAAAAATCAATGTTCAGGCTGGAGGTGTGAATGAGTTGCGAATTCATCAGGCCTATACCCCGAACTGGGTAGGCAAAAGGTGGCATTATAACTCCACCGCCACACTAGACATATGCCTCCCTTTAGTCAGAAAGCATGCCTTCTTTTGATATAATTCCCTCATGAAAATCCACTTTCACATCCATTTACTGATATGATCTCTAGTCACTCTTACTACTAAATGGTACAAACAATTTTACACCCATTACTTGCCAAACTCAAAAAATCACCATATCCTGCCTTTAAGACAAAAAAAAAAAAAAACCCAACTTACTATAAGTCTCTTACTTTATGATTATCACTACCAAGTGAAATATATATACACTGGCGGAAAGAGAAAAAAGAACACCAAGAAGGAGACGTCTGATACCAACGAAATTTATACAGCATAATAACGGAATACAGAGGATAACGTGATCAAAACATTATGGCAAAATACAGCTGTATTTTCTGGCAAACTGAAAAATAACATTTCCATGTAACATGGTTAGTACGAGGTTGAACCGCCATGAACTGCGTCACACTGTGCAATTCTGGCATGGAGTCTATCGTACAGATGTTGGATGTAAGTTTGGGGTATTGAGTTCCAAGCATCCTCAACCTGAACGCGTAAATCAGGGATGGTCGTGGCTGGCCGTGGAGACCGGATAAGTCGTTGTCCCACAAAATCCAACACGTGCTCAATGGGGGACAAATCCGGTGAACGTGCAGGCCATGGAAGTTGTCTCACACCCTGAAGTGCATGTTGCGTTGCACGTGCCGTGTGTGGGCGTGCGTTATCTTGGTGGAAAACACCACGATGGACCGACCTTACAAATGGCACAACAACGGGCTGAATGATGTTGTTGATGTAGGAGGTGCTGTTTAACGTACCTGGTGCAAACACTAGTTGTGTACGGCAGTGATAGCTGATCGCTGCCCAAGCCAGGAGACCAGGTGTAGGCCCTGTGTGTCGCTGGCGGATGCAAGAAGGGTGGAGACGCTCTCCTGTGCGTCTGCGAACACGCATACGGCCATCGGAGGCTCCCAAGCAGAATCTGCTTTCATCGCTGAACACGACAGATCGCCATTGCGTGCTCCAGTGCAGACGTTGGCGACACCACTGCAGCCGTTCCTGACGGTGGGCTGGAGTCAGTGGTACACTTGCCAGAGGCACGCGTGCACGTAGTTCTGCATCCAGTAGACAGTTGGGGATTGTTCGCACAGTCACCTCAGGTGCAACGGCAGCTCGGATTTGCGTCGCAGTGTATGTCCTGCTTGACAACGCCGCTCTTCTTATGCGTCGATCGGTCCTCTCATCAGTCCGTCTGTGACTCCCGGTTCCACCTCTTCTCGCGTGGGAATGTTCCTCGGACCATCTACGCCGTAATCGTACCGCCACCGATACTTCCCGTCCAATTCGCTCCGCAATATGACGATACGACCACCCGGCCTCGCGGAGTCCGACTAGACGACCTCGCTCAAAGTCCGATAACTGCTGAAATCGTACACGTCTTCCATGTCCAGGCATTGCAGCTTCTTCAGGGTCTTGGCACGTGTCCGTACGCCGACGACTGATTACATTCACTTCGCCGTACTCCTTAAATACCACCGACGATAATTTGCATATTATGCCGTGCTGTGGCGTAAGCGCTCGCCGGTTGGTCCCGAAATTAACATCACACCTACGTAAACTCGACCCCATTAACATATGTAAATTTCATGATCGTCCGCCAATTCCTTCTTGGAGTTCTTTTTTCACTTTCTGTCAGTGTTATTAAAATTTACCAAGCACATAAGAGTTAAATTTCAATAATAATAATAATAATAATAATAATAATAATAATAATAATAATAATAATAATAACTAGTTTGAGGAGTTGCTTTTTCATGATAGATTATAACACAATTTGGATTTCAGATATTCCTTACACATGTAAAAAATATACACAGCATAACACTACCATAAAAAAAACCCTGGATGGAAAAGCATTTACATTTTTATTACTTTAGTTTTACTGACCCAAACATGGATTATAACTGAAACCTGACCTGCCCCACTGTCAAAAACTCACATGTTAAATATTTTAGAGTAACCCTGACATATCTCTTTCTTTTCCTTTTGAAATGCCAAAACAAGGTTTCTTTAGCTTTTTCCCTGGGCGCAGGCAGCACTGCTCACGTTTGCTCACATCACTCACAACAAGAAAAAGTTTGTTTTGTTTTGCTTCTTTTTTTTTCCACTTCCCGAAACAGAAGGGGGAGAACAACACTGCCTCTCCTCTTTCTGTAGCCCTGGTTTAAGGAGGGAAGGGGTCTTGGCATGATTTGATGACTTTTTCACCACCACCGTCAGTCTCCTTCGGAGAGGTGTTGTGTTGGCTTCTAACAAAATAACGACGGCCATTGATGACGCCTCCAGTTGCCTCGGGTTCAAAAATTCCTCTGGAAGTGTTTTTCCATGTACATGATATGTTGAACAGAGCGGCGAAATCATTCTGGTCTGCAGGGTCACTCAACGTGTAGGTGGGTAGAAAGAAATTCTACTGCTGAGGCCATCTTTCCCCTGCAGCCCAACACTGCAGGCATACACTATGAGAGGGGTGAATCAATGAACTTTTCTTCTCCAGTAATCAATTCCTTGTATTTTTTCCGCTGTCAGATTCGGGCTGCAAAATCGAAAAACGTCCACACGCCTCGAGAACACAGTTGCCAGCCATTCTTACTGCCGGCCAGGCCCAAAGCCCGGTGGGCGGGTTCGCCCGCCAACGGTTTTTCTTCTCCTGCGTTATGGCAGCACAACGAGAGAGTCAAGAGAGAGAGTGTCAATTTCTCAAACTGAAGCTGGGGTGCTTGAAACCGCTGACCTCCCATTGGCTAAAACTTCTCCCTAGTAACCAACGGCTTCGTTGGCCATTGGCTAACAGGTTCACGCCAAAACTCAGTTACAGGACACCACATGACCCTTGACTCTCCGCCGAGGAAGCAACCTTTGACCTTCACACGTAGGGACCGCTGTAACCTCCTCTGCATGCTGTTGTGACCTTGTTCTAAAAATAACCTGCCTCTTGCCCAGAGAACCCTCTGCTACACACATTGGGGGACATTTAAAGTTTCCTAAAAATGGCGGATTCTAAAAGAAAGATTTTGGGCTTTTTTTCATAAATTTACAGAAACGTTTTTCCCTCATTCAGTGATTACCACGAATAATTTTGTTTTCTAAAAGGGTTGATGGTGACTTCTTTTGCTCGCCTTTTTTTATTTAATTTACTAAAGTAAATTAATCCAAGAGAGAGAGAGAGAAAAAAAGTTTATTGCCTATTATTTCCTTTTCTTTTTAAGAAATTTTGCTTGTCTGGTCACGGCTGAGAAGTAAACGAACCTGGCCAGTATTCTCTCACTTCACCGCCCTTCCAAACAAAATTTTGAAACGTGGGATTGTAGAGAATTTTAAATCTATGTATTTTATTTATTTATTTATTTATTTATTTATTATTTCCCCTCGTAAATCTCAGCGAAGGGATCAGTTTCCCAAGATTTACGAACATGAAAATTCTCGACAGGACAATTGCTACAACTCTTCAAGCTGGTGGAGGCAACGTTATGGTTTGGGGAATGTTTTCCTGGCATGCTTTGGGCTCTTTAATTCGTGTTGATCAACGTCTGACTGGCACATCATATCTAAACATCGCTGCGGACCAAGTGCATCCTGTCATGTGGATGGTTTAACCCAATGGCGATAGCTACTTTCAACAAGATAATGCGTCTTGCCATAGTGCTCGTATTGTACAGGATTGGTTTCAGGAACATGCCGGTGAGTTTACTTTGCTTAGGTGGCCCCCACAATTTCCAGATCTCAACCGCATTGAGAATTTGTGGGATGAAGTTGAACGAGCCATCAGACAGCTGGATCCACAATCCTGCAATCTCACACTCCTGGAAAGTGCTATTCATCAAGCATGGTCTCAGATTCCACAAACCACCTATCAACATCTCGTGGAGTCCATGCCACGAAGAATCGACGCAGTATTAAAGGCAAAAGGTGGCCCAACAAAGTACTGAGGAGGTGGTCAGAATAAAGTGGCCACTCAGTGTATAATATAAACGTATATGCATATTATCACTTATGCAGGTTTTTACTTGGTCATGGTAAATTAGGGAATACGTTGCGTTATTAATTTAGAATAAAACAAATATTGCCATAGTGATTCAAGGATCTGTACAGTTTACTGTTTATTTGAGAAGCTATATTATTACAGTGAAATATGTAACAAAGCATTTAATAGTTCGTAGCCATTTGGTGGACAGCAAGCTTGATTCTTGTAGGAAAGAAAAACAGACGACTGTTTAAATTTCCCCGAAATTGCGCTTTACTCGAAAGTATAATTAAAATACTTTCGAGTAAAGCACTGGCTTTTGACTATTCGTCTGAGATGGGATACGGGTTCGAATCTCCATGAGGCATGGATGTTGTGCTTGTCTTACGGCACTGGCTCTCTCCCTTCCCTGGAACCAGTGGCCCTAAATGAGGGACGGATGACTGTTTATAGCAGTCGAGTTGCTTATGGTGGTATTAAACCCCTGAACAAAAAATAATAAATGGCGAGACGAAAAAATGTAATGTAAAGTAAATATGTATAGAAATGCAGATAGACATTGAAGTGAAAATGGTTTCCAAAGTATCCCGACAATGCGTGCCAGAAGTGCTTTCCTATTTCTCAGTTATATTTTATGCATCGAAGATAAAATAAATAAATACATAAATTCGAAACTCAACTATATATATATGCATATAAATATATAATTGAGTTTCGAACTTAATAATATATTTTTCTCTCTTATTTATTATTAATTATAATTTAATTATATATATTTCTCTCTCTATTATTATATTATATTTCTCTCTCTTTTATATATTGTTATAGCGTGGTGAGTTATGGCCAAATCCCTCCAAAATGACTCAACAACTTAAATCTTGGCCCTCAGTCTCCGGCAGCTGGAATGTACCTGGCCAAGGCAGCGGCCAGTGCGACATGAAGGCAGAGGGTGCTAAGAATCCCCGGAGGACCGGACTAGGCTGCCATCTGATGCTGACCTTGGATACGTATAATGGACGCTCCCTATCTTCTGATTCAAGGCTTCTTGAATTAGAAGAGGAACTACAAAGGATCAAGTGGGACATCGTCGGGCTAAGTGAGGTAAGGAGAAAAGGAGAAGATCTCATTGAGCTGAAAAGTGGGCATCTCTTCTACTATCGTGGGACAGATACTGGCAGAACTAGTGGTGTTGGATTTATAATAAACAAGAAACTGAAGGATAAAGTTGTAGAAGTTGAAAGTTCCTCTGACAGAGCTGCACGACTCGTTATCCAACTCTCGAGAAGATACCAGGCTCAGATTATTCAAACTTATGCACCCACCACAAGTCATCCTGAAGAAGAAATTGAAGAATTTTATGAGGAAATTCGTGATCTAAATAATAAAGGTAAGCAGCACTTGAAGATAATTATGGGAGATTTCAATGCAAAAATAGGGCAACGGCAACAGAATGAAACTTCAGTAGGTAAATTCGGTCACGGCAACAGAAACCAGCGTGGAAATACTCTCTTAGAGTTTGCAGAGGCAGAAGGGTTTTTCATCTTGAACTATTTTTTCAAGAAAAAGCCACACAGGAAATGGACATGAAGACATCCAAATGGGACGACACGTGAAATTGATTTTATTATATGTAACAAAAAATTCGTCATAGAAGACTGCAGTGTGCTAAACAAGTTCAACACAGGTAGTGACTATAGATTGGTGAGATGTAAGATGCACCTCAACACTAAACTCGAACGTGGCAAGCTCATAAGACAAACAAAATGTATTGACATAACCAACCTTAAAAAACACCATAATACCTTCAAATTGGAACTGAAGAACAGATTCTCTGCTTTAGAAGGCATAACATCGGAAGAAGTGGGTATTTCTGAAGTTAACAGAAAAGTAACCAAAGCTCTTATGGAAACAGCAACAAAATTAGCTGGGTCTAAGAACAAATTGCATGTGAATAACCAAAATGTTGATGCAAAAAAGAAGAGAGATGAGGACAACTAAAGAAGATGTGACTTCCAAAGTGGAATATATGGAGCTATGCAAGACAGTAAGAAAAAGTATCACTGAAGACGTAAGAAAATTCAACTGTGAACTAGTGAGGAAAGCAATTAAAAACAACCAAAGCCTAAAGATAGCAAAGGGACATCTCAGTAAGGGGAAAAACAGATTATGGCACTGAGAAAAGAAGATGGTTCTGTAACAAGAAATAGAGGCGAAATTTTGACAAGAGTGAAAGATGTCTACTCCAAATTATATGAAAGGGACGATACATGTACTCCAGACATCATGAGAGGTACCAGTACTAGAGTTCTTCCAGTCCTCCCAGCAGAAGTTGCACATGCAATCAAGAACATGAAGCGGGGAAAAGCTCCAGAAGAAGATGGAATTACTGTAGACATCATACAAGAGGCAAATGGAGAAATCGAAACAGTACTCGCCCAAATTTTCACTCGATGCCTTAATGAAGGGAAGATTCCCGAGGATTGGAACAACGCTACAATGATCCTGCTACACAAAAAAGGTGACATTGAGGATCTCAGGAACTACAGACCTATCAGCCTCCTATCAGTGGTTTATAAAATCTTCACTAAAGTTCTTTCACACCGCTTGAAGATAACACTGGACATGGCTCAACCGAGAGAACAAGCTGGATTCAGGAGTGGCTACAGCACAATAGATCATGTCCACGTACTGAGAGAACTAATTGAAAGAGCGAGGGAATGTGAACTTCCATTGTGCGTGGTTTTTATCGATTATGAAAAAGCCTTTGATTCGGTGAAACCATCAGCAGTTACAATGGCTCTGAAATCCTGCGGTATTGAAGACGCATGCATTAATATTATTAATAACATCTATGAAAATGCAAGTGCAAAGATTCGGCAGTTTGAAAATACAACACACATAAAAATTGGAAAGGGAGTGAGACAAGGTGACACCATATCTCCGAAGCTCTTTAATGCCACATTGGAAAATGTCTTTCAATCACTGAACTGGGAAAACAAAGAGATAAAGATTAATGGAGATTATCTAACCAACCTTCGTTTTGCTGATGACATAGTCATTTTTGCAACAACCCCATCAGAGCTGTAGAGTATGATCCAGGAACTTGCTGACAAGAGTAAAGAAGTGGGATTAAAAATGAACTTTCAGAAGACAAAAGTGATGTTCAATGCTTTTACACGAAATGAAGATTTATCGATTGATGGAGAAAAGCTGGAGATAACAGACACGTACGTTTATCTTGGACAGCAGATATCAAGTGAGGGCTACATTGATGAAGAAATTAATCGGCGTGTAAAACTTGCCTGGAGAGCTTTTGGAAGAAACAGCTTAATTTTCAAGAGCAATATGCCATTATGACTTAAAAGAAAACTGTTTGATCAATGCATTCTTACAGTGCTTACGTATGGTGCAGAAACGTGGACCTTAACTAAAAGAGACATAAAAAGGCTGCAAACAACTCAAAGCAGCATGGAGAGGTGCATGCTTGGTGTAACCTGGAGAGATAAGAAGAGAAATTCGTGGATCCGAAAAATGACAAGAGTGGAAGACATCATGATCAGAGTTAAATCCCTGAGATGGAAATGGGCTGGACATACTGCCAGAAGGACAGACCATCGATGGACAGCCGAAATTTTAGATTGTATTCGAAGGGACAGGAAAAGACTCAGAAGAAGACCACATGGGAAAAGGGTGGATGAAATTCGAAAGTATGGTGGGGTGACATGGAGGAGACTGGCACAAGACAGACCGTTGTGGCGAAAACTTGGGGAGACCTTCGTCCAGCAGTGGATTGATAATTGTTGACAATAATGATGATGATTTCAAGGGACAGGAAAAGACCCAGAAGAAGACCACATGGGAGATGGGTGGATTAAGTTAGAAAGTATGGCGGAGTGACATGGAGGAGACTGGCACAAGACAGACCGTTGTGGAGGAAACTTGGGGAGACCTTCGTCCAGCAGTGGATTGATAATGGTTGACGATGATGATGATGATGATTCCAGGGGACAGGAAAAGACCCAGAAGAAGACCACATGGGAGATGGGTGGATGAAGTTCGAAAGTATAGCGGAGTGACATGGAGGAGACTAGCACAAGACAGACCGTTGTGGAGGAAATTTGGGGAGACCTTCGTCCAGCAGTGGATTGATAATGGTTGACAATGATGATGATGGTGATTCCAAGGGACAGGGAAAGACCCAGAAGAAGATTACATGGGAGATGGGTGGATGAAGTTCGAAAGTATGGCGGAGTGACATGGAGGAGACTAGCACAAGACAGACCGTTGTGGAGGAAACTTGGGGAGACCTTCGTCCAGCAGTGGATTGATCATAGTTGACAATGATGATGATGATGATTCCAAGGGACAGGAAAAGCCCCAGAAGAAGACCACATGGGAGATGGGTGGATGAAGTTCGAAAGTATGGCGGAGTGACATGGAGGAGACTAGCACAAGACAGACCGTTGTGGAGGAAACTTGGGGAGACCTTCGTCCAGCAGTGAATTGATAATGGTTGACGATGATGATGATGATGATTCCAGGGGACAGGAAAAGACCCAGAAGAAGACCACATGGGAGATGGGTGGATGAAGTTCGAAAGTATGGCGGAGTGACATGGAGGAGACTGGCACAAGACAGACCGTTGTGGAGGAAACTTGGGGAGACCTTCGTCCAGCAGGGGATTGATAATGGTTGACAATGATGATGATGATGATGATGATAATGATTCCAAGGGACAGGAAAATACCCAGAAGAAGACCACATGGGAGATGGGTGGATGAAGTTAGAAAGTATGGCGGAGTGACATGGAGGAGACTGGCACAAGACAGACCGTTTTGGAGGAAACTTGGGGAGACCTTCGTTCAGCAGTGGATTGATAATGGTTGACAATGATGATGATGATGATGATATATAATAATATATACATATAATATACAGATATTATATATATTTCTCTCTCTTTCTCTCTCTCTCGGTGTCCGAACAAAAAATAAATAGATGGGGAGACGAAAAAATGTAATGCAAAGTAAATATGTATAGAAATGCAGACAGTTGTTGAAGTGAAAATGGTTTCCAAAGTATTCCGATAATGAGTGCCACAGGTGCTTTCCTATTTTTCAGTTTTGTTTTACGCATCGAAGATGAAATCTCACCAATGTCGTCCATCCGGAATATTTCGCCCGAGGAAATGAAATCGTCTTCTTTTTTCAGGGATGCAAAGCAACTGTATGTAGAAAAGAGCGTAATAACAGAGGAGCGGAAAATCGGGACGATTCTGATAAAAAGGCATTATGCATTGCACCAGTCACGATATTAATCTTGACAATTGCAGTCACACCTCCAGGAAGGATGACTGCGAGCAATTAGCAAACAACACTTTGTCCTTGTCTCTTCTTCTTTGCTTGAAATCGTACCTTGGTTCAATTTGTTACAGTTTAGCCGAGCCTTAATATCAGCCATCCATCAAAATTTGGGTCGAAGTAACAGCAAAGCGAATGAGTAATTGTAGAAATGATAAAACTTTGCCTGTGGTATCATCAATACCGACAGAGAAATGCCTTCTGGGTGAAAACAATAGCCTTAATCTCAGTAATTTTTACATAGCCAGTGATTAAGAAAATGAGTGTTATTTTCAATTCAGTTTTCGAAAACATTTCTAAAGAGCAAATAATTACATAGTAACTTGAAACAAATAGCAAAGAATAGCTGAAGCTTCTAGGTTATAAAGATCAAATTCTAATATAGTTTGCAATCATTTTATAAGATTTAGTTTCTCCTGTTTTTTGCTTCATGAATTTCCATCATAAATTTCAGTGACACATTTAGGAGCACAAAGCTTGAACGAGAGAAAACAAGAGAAAAAGTGAAAACGAAGGCGTCCATCGCATTCACGAAAACGAGAAATTGAACTTTATTATGACCACCGGGCATTTCCTTAGCTCATAATCTCTTGAAATAAGGGTGAAGAATAATCACGTGAATGTGCTAAATCTGATTTAAAGCCAAAAACTTTCGAAAAGTTAAACAAATTATCAGTTTTGATCTAACCTCAGGAAATTTTTGTGGGAAAGGTTAAGCAAAATCATCCGTTCAATGCGAGAAATTTCAAAAATAGAAGACTTACAAAATCTTATGCATATTGTATGACGCACTTAAAAGTTAAAAGCAATTTAAAAGGCTAAATATCTATCAACGGAAAGAAACTTTGGAAAATTATACCTCTAGAAATTAAATCGAAGCAAAATTGAGAAACAATGGTAAGATAATGCATATGTTTCAAAACAGAATTTGAGTACTATTTCAGGTACGTTGTAAGGCTAACTGATAACCCAAAATGTTCTGAAAAGCAAATTGCGCGAAATCTTGTGTCTTCAGGATGATTCATTGAAAGACTAAACCTCGTCTTTCAATGAAAAACTAACGTTCTTGGACATGATGCATTAAAAGACTAAACTTCATCGAATAAAGTTTAAGGAAAATCTCATATCTTTGGAATTACGAATTGAAAACTAAACCTAATGAAAATAAAATTCAAGGAAAATCTCTTGTCTTTGGAACAAGGCATTTAAAACTAAACCTCGTGAAATAAAGTTTAACACTTTCACTGCCAATTAAGTGTACTTGTGAAAAATGTTGTGATTAGGCCACTTATAATAAGTTGAAATTTGTGTATTTGAATACGCTTAACATTTTGTTAAGCGCAATTAATTTTTTAAGTGTTGGTCACATGAAAACAACACGGCCTATTTCAGTATACGCCACGTAGGTCTCATGTGTCCAACATGGCAGTGAAAGTGTTAAGTAAAATCTAATGTCTTTCAAATGATGTCTCGAAAACAAAGCCTCACGAAATGAAGTTTACGGAAAGTCTCATGTCTTTGGAATGATGCATTGAAAACTAAACCTCATGAAATAAATTTTAAGGAAAATCGTGTCTTCGGAATGATGCATTGAAAACTAAACCTCATGAAATAAATTTTAAGGAAAATCGTGTCTTCGGAATGATGCATTGAAAACTAAACCTCATGAAATAAATTTTAAGGAAAATCGTGTCTTCGGAATGATGCATTGAAAACTAAACCTCATGAAATAAATTTTAAGGAAAATCGTGTCTTCGGAATGATGCATTGAAAACTAAACCTCATGAAATAAATTTTAAGGAAAATCGTGTCTTCGGAATGATGCATTGAAAACTAAACCTCATGAAATAAATTTTAATAAAAATCGTGTCTTCGGAATGATGCATTGAAAACTAAACCTCATGAAATAAATTTTAAGGAAAATCGTGTCTTCGGAATGATGCATTGAAAACTAAACCTCATGAAATAAATTTTAAGGAAAATCGTGTCTTCGGAATGATGCATTGAAAACTAAACCTCATGAAATAAATTTTAAGGAAAATCGTGTCTTCGGAATGATGCATTGAAAACTAAACCTCATGAAATAAAGTTTAAGGAAAATCTCATGTCAATGGAATGATGAACTGAAAACTAAACCTCCTGAGATAATGTTTAAGGAAACTCTCAGATCTTTGGAATTAAAAAATTAAACCTCACGTCGTTGGAATTAAAAAACTTCAAACCTCTAAAATAAACTTTAAAGAAGATGTCATGTCGTTGAAAAAAGGCATTGAAAGGCTGATCCTCATGAAATAAAGTTTAAGGAAAATTTCACGTTTTGAAACAATGCATTCAAACTAAACCTCATGAAATAGAGTATAGGAAAAGTCTGATGTCTTTCGAATAATACACTGAAAACTAAACCTCATGAAATAAAGTTTAAGGAAAATCTCGTGTCTTTGGAATGTTGCTTTAAAAACTAAACCTCATTAACCCTTTAACGACCATAACGCCTAAAACTCCCGTACATACAAACAACCATAGTCGCCCGAAACGCTTGTCTAGAGTGAGTCATATTTCCAACTCGTGTCTTCTTGATTTCCCTATTCTTGTTTCGTCTATTCCTAGTACGTCGAAAGTTAATAAGGTTCCGCCATTTTAGGCGAGGAAAGAAATATTGATTCGCCTATTCCCTTCTCGCTTAAAAGTTTCATCTGCTAGAGGGGAGGGATTTACTTGGAGCAAACTTTCTTTTTTCACTTATTCTTGTTCTGCCTATTCCTGCTACGTAGAAAATTAATGGGGCGAGAAAATGCTATTACATTATTTCGCTTAAGCTTTGACGGAGTAAAAAAAAAAATATATACTTCTTTACCTCCCGGGTTTTTTTTTTTGTCGAAACACTAAATCTTTCGTGCGTTAAAAAAAAAAATCCGTGAAAAAAAAAAAAAAAAAAAGCTAGTTTTCATTCTTAGGGTTCGAAGCTCGTTTTATGTATTTCTTTAATCGAAAAAAGAAAGCAAGTAGAAAACAAAGTTGCGCAAAACATTTACAATTTAAAAAAAAAGGGGGGTGGGTGGTGGAGGAGATGATGTTATATTATTTAGCATAAGCATTGATGAAGTGATTTAAAAAAAAAAGATTCATCTTTCCCTCCTGTGAATTTTTTTTTATGGAAATACTAAATCTTTCGTGGGTTAATGTAGGAGACATCAAATGCTGAGTAAAAAGTAAAATTCGAAAGGCATTCGTCAGAGTGATTAAAGTATTGAATGTGTCTTCCAATCAAAATCGTGAAAAACTGTAGTGAGGGGTGGGGGAGGGGTTATGTGGGTGTAAGGCGGAATTCAAGAAAACGTCGATAAGGTAAAGAAGAGTAAAGGGTAGAGGAACGTTGACGCGGGGTACGGACACTTTCTCACTATGGACGAGTTGTAGAAAAAACGTAACATAGGAGGACGTTTTCCGATCTAGCGTAGGAAAACTGATCACATAAATATGTATTTATGGACCGTATAAAAATTGCACTTGGTTTTAGAAATGTTGAAATTTAAAGTGGTGTTACCCCCAAACCTAAACTAACATATATCACCTTTCTTACGGGTTCAAAGAGCTCAAACTGAGATCATTAGACAACGCTATCAATAGACGAACAACGCACTTGAAAATTTTGAAAAGTTTAAATTTAGGGCGTATTAACTCCCCAAGTGTAAGCTCGGGCTGCGGAATGGGCAGCGTTCTTGACTGCCACGGAAAGGACCTCAGGTTAGATCCCAGGCAGGTACGAACGCTCGATCCACTAAATATCCGCCGTGCTTCGGATGGGCACGTTAAGCCGTCGGACTACGGTTACTGGCCGCCCGGTAATAAATAAAGGCGTCTTCTTATCCCTTTCTACTTCGCTTCCGTGTCACTTTCCTATCGGGCACTCTAGAAATCTCCTAGCTTTCTATTTGTAAGGGTTGTTGAATACCTGGGGTCAGACACTCCCTTCCTAAAATCCTCTACATATGATGATCATCATCAAGTGTAAGCGAACATATGTAATCTTTTTCATGGGCTCCAAAAAGCTCAAACTTAAATTCTCTGTTCAATGGGCTGCCATAGTTGGTGGCGGTGATTTCTGTACTCAGAGGTTGTCCTTGTAGAGTATTATGCATGCGAACAACAGGAGTTTTATTGGAGAGGGGGAGGGGGCGAGAAAGTAAGAATAGTAGACGTCTGTTTTCTGTCCTCAATTAAACTGAACTAGTTTTCACGTCGGGAAGGGAAATTTCAGTTTCGATGTTGCGAGGCAGTCAACTAATTTCGCCGACAGAATTTCATACCCGCTATTTCTATTTTTTAGTTCAGAGAAATAGTAATCAATAAATTCCAATTTATTACTGATCGTATAGTGTACCAGGAGCCTGAGGATAATGCCTTGCTCTGTGCGTGGTGGCAGGTTTGACTGGGCAGACGGTATAATGGCAGATGTAGATTGAGATCGGAATCATATCTGTTTGTGCGCTACTTATTAGTAACATAGACTACCTCCAATACGAAAAAAAAAATTGAAAACAGAGTCGTGAACTTGCGTATTCTTGTTGTAGACGTGTGCACTAAGAAAAATTTGAAATTATATGAGAAACATTGCGCTGCAGAAACGCTATCCAACAAAGATAGAATTTTCAAATCGGACTCTTAGAAGCAGAGATATCGACAAATATAAGATATGCATTTACGCCCCCTGACGGAAAAAACATGCATTATTTTAAGAAGAAAGTGTTCTCAAAAGGTGTTTCGATGTGAGCGATATCGATCCAGAAAAGAATTTTTTCAGTCGAGTTTTCAGGAGCTCAGATTTTGTGGCAAATACATCAGAAGCAGAAATTAGCACTTATGCCTCCTGGTGGCCAAACTATTCTTTACCAAACATTACAAATTATATGAAAAACATTTCCCATGAGGAGTTGTATCCGCTGAAGAAAAAGTTTTACGAATAGGAGTTTTAGAAGTAGAGATATCGGGGAAAACGCACTTTTCTTTTACGCCACCTAGCGGGAAATTTATGCCTAACTTGAAAAAGTGACTATACTTAAATAACTCCTCGACATAAATGGAATCGAAAGGTGAAAGATTTTTTTAATCGGAAGTTTAGAAACAAATGTATGGAATAAAATGTATTTTGAATTCGATATCATCTGCATTTACGCCCTCTAGCGGCGCAACTGCACATCGTAAGAAAAGTAAAAAAAAAAAAGAAATAAAGGATCATCATTCGCATATTTCATGCTTCCCAAGGCAAAAATAAATTTTCAAATCGGACTAATAGTTGCAGAGATACGGCGTCTACAGGCGGACGGACAGACGGATGGACAAACAGATAACATTAGTACGATCGTCTTTTTTACATAAAGGCGTATTAAAACTTCACGGAAGGTTAAGATGTATCTTTCCTAAAAATTACTCCGTCAAAATTTATGCAAAATAATGAAATAGTACCCCCCCCCCCCCGCTTTTTTTTAAATTATAAATGTTTTGCACAACTTTGTTTCTTACTTGGCATACTTTTTTTCGATTAAAGAAATAAAAACTAGCTTTGAACCTAAAAATGAAAACTAACTTTTTTTTGCCATGGAAAAAATTGTCTTTTTTTTTTTTTTTTCTAACGCACGAAAGATTTAGTGCTCCAGGTGAATCCCTCTCCTCTACAGGTGAAAGTTTTAGGCGAGAGAGAGAAATAGGCGAATCAATAATTCTTTCCTCGCCTAAAATGGCGGAACCCATTAACTTTCGACGTACGAGGAACAGGCGAAACAAGAAATTTGCTCTAGGTGAATCCCTCCACTCCAGCATGTGAAAGTTTTAGGCGAGACAGGAATAGGCGAATCAAGCATTCTTTCCTCGCCTAAAATGGCGGAACCCATTAACTTTCGACGTACGAGGAATAGGCGAAACTGGAAGTTCGCTCTAGGCGAATCCCTCCCCTCTAGCAGGTGAAAGTTTTAGGCGAGACAGGAATAGGCGAATCAAGCATTCTTTCCTCGCCCAAAATGGCGGAACACATTAACTTTCGACGTACGAGGAATAGGCGAAACAGGAAGTTTGTTTTAGGGAATTCCCTAATCTCAAGCAGGTGAAAGTTTTAGGCGAGCGAGAGAAATAGGCGAATCAATAATTCTTTCCTCGCCTAAAATGGCGGAACCCATTAACTTTCGACGTACAAGGAATAGGCGAAACTGGAAATCTGTTCTAGGTAAATCCCTCTCCTCTAGCAGGTGAAAGTTTTAGGCGAGACAGGAATAGGCGAATCACGCATTCTTTCCTCGCCTAAATTGGTGGAACCCATTAACTTTCAACGTACGAAGAATAGGCGAATCAAGCATTCTTTCCTCGCCTAAAATGGCGGAACCCATTAACTTTCGACGTACCAGGAATAGGCGAATCAATAGGTTAATCAAGAATAGGCTAACTAAGAAGTAACCTTCCGATGTCTTACCTGTTCTTTAAATTTGCACTACCTATGAGGGATCTGCACAAGTCACAGTGAGTCACCATTGTTGTTACTGAACAAAGAAGTGAAACAACAGACGGTTTCAGACGTTTTGATTTTTAGAGTGAACCCAGATTTTTGAGTAACGGTCGTTAAAGGGTTAAATAAAGTTTAAGGAAAATTTCGCGTCTTTGAAACGATGCATTGGAAACTAAACCTCATGAAATAGTGTTTAAGAAAAGTCTGATATCTTTGAATGATGCTTTAAAAACTAAATATCAGGAAATAAAGTTTAAGATAAATTTTATGTCTCTGAAATGATACATTGAAAACTAAATCTCATGAAATAAAGTTTAAAGGAAATCTCGTGCCTTTGGAATTATACACTGGTTACCATAAATTAAGGAAAAATCATGGTAATTAAAACACTACCTGGTGAAATTTCATGAAAATCTGTGAAAAGATGCATTAAGTTGTAAATTACAGGTTAGGCGAAAAACAAATCACGAAAACATTATTTAATATACGAAAAATAGACTATACAGGAACATGTCAAAAAATAGGGTACAGGAACTCAATGAGGAAGTTGCTTCAATTTGATGTGTGGTCACCTCTAACAGCAATACAGGGCCGACAGCGATGTTCTATGCTCACTATGATGGTGTCAATTAACACAGTAGGCAGTAATGCCCATCGTTCCTGAAAAGCAGTAGCAAGTCCCTGTAGGGCATCGGGAGGCGCATTGAGAGTAACAACAAACATGTTCAATGGGATTTAGGTCCTTAGATCGAGTTGGCTTTTCCATACGGACAATGGTTTCCTCCTCAAGGTATTGTTCTACGAGGCGTGCTCTGTGTGGTCTCGCATTATCGTCCTGTAGGAGAAACATTTCGCCTATAGCACCTGCATAAGGACGTACATATGGATGCAGGGTATAATCTCTATATCTCTGTGCAGTCAGGTTACCACGTGGCAGGACATAGAGATTTATTCGACCACCTAAAGAGATGCCAGCTCAAACACACACACTACCTCCACCATAACGATCTCTTTCAGGGATATTACTGGGATGATAGCGGGTTCCTGGCTCCCACCAGATCAAACAATGTCTGGAATCGCTCTCTAAACTGTATATCGAATCGTCAGCGAAGAGGACAGACCTCCATTGACTCTCACTCCAGTTAACATGCATGCGTGCCCAACTCAATTGCTCCCTCCTGTGACGTGCAGTGAGGGGAACACAAATTGCTGGTTGTCGAGCATACAGACTTCCTTTATGAAGCCGTCTCTGTACATTTGAAGCTGATATCAACCTTCCCTTACCAGCAGCAAGGGAAGATCTCAGCTGTGAGGTCCTTTGTCTTCGTGCGGTTAACTGCAAGTAACGGTCGTCAACGGCAGTTATCTGTCTTGGCCTTCCTTGGCGGTACCTTCTAGAAGCTGAATCTGTTCTTCGAAACGCATTCCACAGCCTATAGATTACAGAAGGACTCGCATTCAACCATCTGGCCACATCTGTTTGACTCTGGACTATCTCCATGCGTCCAATGGCTCGCCATTGCAACTCTTTTGGTAAATTATGTCTCAAACTCATTCTTTCACAATGGCTATCTCCAAGTTTTCTGATTACAATTTTAAGCACGAAATCCTAGCACTTTGTGAAACGCGGGTTTTATACCGGTGCCTGCTGACGTCGTACGATTGCAACGCCACTACTTTATACACTATCTACCAACAAGTAATTGGACACCTGAGATAGCAAAGGAAAACGAAATTTTTTCACCTTCAATAGTTGGTGGAGCCTCCACGAGCGGTGATTACAGCTGCGACCCTCCGGGGCATACTCTCAACCAGGTGTTGTACGACTGCTAGCGGTATTTTTCTCCACTCGGCTTGGAGAAGACTGGTCAGTTCCTTCACCGATTTTGGACGGTGGGGGCACACCTTAAGTCGACGCTCCAACTCGTCCCAGAGGTGCTCGATAGGGTTAAGGTCCGGGCTCTGCGCAGGCCAGTCCATTCGATTAACACCATTGCCACCATACCAAGCCATGGTGGACTTCGCAACATGACAGGTGGCATTGTCATCCTGAAAGTAACATGGGTCCACCCCGTAAAACTGTCACAACGTAGGAAGCGCATGGTCATCCAAAATGGTGCAGTAGGTCTCGGCGTTGAGTCTACCAGGAATTGCGAGACCAAGGGTGCCGTACCATACCAGGAGAAACAGCCCCATAGCATAATTCCATCACCGCCAAATTTCACAGTTGGCACAATACATTCCGGCAGGAGGCGTTCTCTAAGCAGACGCCAAACCCAGACTCTGCCATCCGAACGGTTTGATGGTGAACCTTGATTCGTCGCTCCAGAGAACCTGTTTCCACTGTTCAACGGTTCACTGTCGACGTTCTTTGCACCACGTTAGCCGAGCAGCGCTATTGGACCTGGTGATCAAAGGCTTGTGGGCGGCAGCACGTCCATGATAACCGACAGATGGGCTCTCTTACAGATGGTTTTCATCGAAAGAACACTCCCGGATGCCTGTTGAAACTCCTCGTGGATGTGGCCCATCGATTTGGTGCGGTTCTTCCGAATTTCTCTGGCCAGCACCCGTCGGTCTCTAACTTCAAGTTTTGTAGGTCTGCCGGATCGGGGCACATTCCGACAGTCACCTCTCATCTTCCACTTGCCAATCACGTAGGCCACTGTCGATTTTGGGTACTTCAACTCGCTGGATATGTCACGTATGGATCGGCCATTTCTGTGATACCCGACGATTACACCTTTCTCGAAATCAGAGAGCTCCGAACTGCGAGGCATCTTGCATGCGACTGGTTGCGTTGTTGTTTCCCACACGATATTTAACGGCGACGGCCATAACGTGTATCAGAACCGCAGATGTTGTCGATTTCAGGGGTGTCCAATTACTTGTTGGTAGATAGTGTATATGATATTCTGAACCGACTGTGATTCTGTGGTTTTTATGTCACATATGCAAAATTGGTGCGATTCCGATTATTTTTGGCTGAGTTATCTCAAATTTCCTGTTTTTTCCTTAATTTATGGAAACCAGTGTATATAGAAAACTAAACCTCATGAAATAAAGTTTAAGAAAAATCTGATGTCGATGAATGATGCATTGAAAACTAAACCTCCTGAAATATTGTTTAAGGAAACTCTCACATGTTTGGAATTAAAAGATCAAACCTCACGTCTTTGTAATTAAAAAACTCTAAACCTTTAAAATAAACTTTAAGGAAGATGTCATGTCGTTGGAAAAATGCATTGAAAGGCTGAACCGCATGAAATGAAGTTCAAGACGAAATGTCGTCTTGGGGGGGGGGGGGTGAGTAGAGGGGAGGAGGGATGATGAACCCACTGTGAGCAACTCAATACTGGTTCTAGAGAACGTAAAAAGCCAGTGCTGCGAAATAAACACATCGCCCACGTCACAAGTGCTATTCGAACTCGGACTCATCTCGGACGAGTAGTTCGAAGCCAGCTGCTCCAACCACTCGACCATTGTGGCGGATCATGTCTTTAAAAAGTGAATCATTGAAAAAATGAATCTTATGAAATCAAGTCTACGATATGATGCATTGAAAACAAGCAGTTTTTGGAAAAGAAGTTTAAACGTCTCATCAAAGCTGTGGTGTATTACAAGCAAGTAAAAAGCAAAATTTGATGTCTCCAATTAGATACAATGAAAGTAAGAACCGTTTGAAATAAGATACAAGTACTTTCTGGATTCCAAGTTTGTAGCAAAACGCCTTGAAAGACTTTTTTTTAATGGCAGTTAAAGAAAATTTTCAAAATATTTTGAAACAAAATTAAATATAATAGATGTCATACAGATATCCAAATCTGTTGAAATGAAATTTAAGAAAAATCTCGCATGAATGAAATAGCTTACTGCAATACAAAAAAAAAAAAAAATTGAAATGAAAGTCGAATACCTACAGCTACTCTTCGGCAAACTAACATTTTTGTAATAAACCTTTACCAGCCTTTCACGCATGTGGTAAAACCCATCCTAAGTCTAAAACGCTTAGAAATAAAAGTTAACGGAATCTCACGCCTTCGATATGTCACTTCGAAGAACCTTTTGAAATAAAACTAAATCTAACCTCAGTTCTTCTTCAGGACATTTTATAAGGGTAGAAAATTTTGAGGTAAAAAGCAGAATTGCCTGTCAACAATAGCATGACTTGAAAGTTTAATCCATTTGAAATAAAAATGTGATAAAATTGAATGGCTTAGGTAAAACGTACTGAAAAGGGGGATAATTTCTAATAACAAGATGGTCAATTTGGAATAAGTTGTGAGAATCACTTGCGCGTGTATACTTCGGAGTCCCTTTTTTGACATTCAGCTTTCTGAAATTTTAATCAGTTTTTAGATAACCTCCGTAGGAACACTGAACAGTTAAAACAGTCGCTACCGATAGATGGCAGCACGTTTATTCTTTTGGGAAGTAGATTTAATTTGCAAGGAAAAAGCCTATTAGATTTTATTGCTTAGTTTAATTAGTAAATGTGTGCGTCGATTTTTTTAAAACTACTCTATTACTATTGTACATAAAGCCACTGGATCACGAGGGGTGGAGGCTGTTGATGTTGGAATAAAATAATTTGTACAAAAAGAAATTCTTTAATTACTTATGTACCTTTGATGACTTTAGTAGGATATGCACGCGTGTGTCCTGAAGAGATTTCAGTGCAGTATTTTGCTGACCAAGAATTCTTCACCTAATGACTGAGACAACCGAGGTAATAATAATAACACAAAGACGACTGAATTCATGTCTTGAAGACTGTTAACCAATTTCAATATTATACGATGTGTAAAAATGTGTGGACAAAACAATAATCAGCTGACACAGTTTCATAGTTTTCTTTGTCAGAGTCACAATTATGTCAACGTGGCTTGAATGGAAACATAAAAAAACATGGGAATGAATCTAGTTAATATTTCACGGGCTGGTTATTCGGCAATGAACTCACATAACTCTTTTTCAAGGTTTTTTTCTACGGCGGTGGACTCCAAGAACGTTTATTCACGGTTGGTTCTACCAAAGAATATAAAGCTTGAAGAACGTCAACTCTCATAGAGATAACGTAAAACAAGCGACAACAGCGCCACCACATCTTAAGAGGTAATATGCTCTGCGGGAAAGTTAACATTCAGGAGCAAAAAACGTTAGGGGGGACTACGGCAGTGAAGCTTTTCTTTGATCCACGATGGTTTCCTTCGATCTGATGACTATTTGCTTAGAGCTGTTTTTTTTGTTGTTGTTGCTGTTTTCTGATATCCCACCCATCCCTTATTTTGGTGAGAAACATTAGTATTACTATTTAAATTAAATTTTAGCAAATGTTATAGTTAGGCCTAAGGATCCGTACAAAATGCAGACATTCCCTAGTATTTGGCATTACTGAAAATGTTTCTGAAAAACTTAAGAACAAACAAAAAGCCTTAACTAACCCGATTGGCGTAACAAAACTAACATATCAGATTTGCGAAGTGATCATGCTACCGAGAAGGTAACAATCACGTGCTGTGAGTAGCTCAGCTGACTGTTCTTTACCCAAAGAATTGCAGTCAACAGAAATACGCATGCGTAGTCTGCTCCCGCATCAGCATGTATGTTGGCTTCTGTGCACTGCTTTTTAACTCTTAAGACATGGCGGCGCTAGTTACGTCTCGTCGAGCCTTAACTTCTTCTCAGTTAGATATTCTTTGGTGCTACGGAGGTGGACTACGAGAACTTTTATACGAGAGTTACATTTTGGCGATGGACTACGAGAACTTTTATACGAGAGTTACACTTTGGCGGTGGACTACGAGAATTTTTATACGAGAGTTACATTTTGACGGTGGACTACGAGAACTTTTACACGAAAGTTACATTTTGGCGCTGAACTACGAGAACTTTTATACGAGAGTTACATTTTGGCGGTGGACTACGAGAACTCTTATACGAGAGTTACATTTTGTCGGTGAACTTAGAGAACTTTTTTCAAAGGTTTGTTCTTCGGCAGTGAAACCACAGAATTTTTTTTTTCAAAGGTTGGTTTTTCGGAGGTGAACTCCGAAAGATTTGATTCACGGGTTGGACTCCTGGAACTTACAGGTAAACGACAGGGCATGTGAAGGTCATGAAACGATATAAATAACACCTGATGCTGCGCTTTGTAAACCACCGGAAAAGTTTTCTTACAACACGGCACAAAGTACTGCTGTACAAGACGGTCGTCTGGGCAGACCTCACCTACGCCTCCTCCATCTGGATAGGTATTAGTAGGAATCAGCGAGAGGAGAATCGAGAGGGAGACGAGCACTTCGAGCACTTCGAGTACTTCACATGATCACAGAGCCGAGCACTTCGCATGATCACTAGGGCGCCACCCTGGACCCCACTTCGGAACCTGAGAAACAGACTTGTAGTTGAGAAGGTACATAGGTTTTCCACCAGACTCTCCAAGAGGTTCTTCAAGAAAGCGGAAGTCCACCTTAATGGGCTTGTTAGGGGTGCTGTTGACTACGATCCCAGCAAATTCCTTAGGCATCCCAGAACTAAGGCGGCGATCGGTGTTCCCCCTGACAGGAACTTGGTGAAGGGTAGCACTGTTGAACACTGCTTCCTGGAGTGGAGGCTCTATATGAGATGGAGGACTGGATCGGATGGAGAGTAAGTATGTGAGCATCGGTTGGTGTTAGACGAACCACCACCCCTTACTTTTTCAGGTTGGCGTTGAGATGGCGAGTACTGATTGAGGTTGGCGTTGAGGTGGCGAGTACTTTTTCACGTTGGCGTTGAGATGGCGAGTACGTTTTCAGGTTGGCTTTGAGATGGCGAATACTGATTCAGGTTGGCGTTGAGATGGCGAGTACTTTTTCAGGTTGGCGTTGAGATGGCGAGTACTTTTTCAGGTTGGCGCTGAGATGGCGAGTACTGATTCAGGTTGGCGTTGAGATGGCGAGTACTGATTCATGTTGGCGTTGAGATGGCGAGTACTTTTTCATGTTGGCGTTGAGATGGCGAGTACTGATTCAGGTTGGCGTTGAGATGGCGAGTACTGATTCAGGTTGGCGTTGAGATGGCGAGTACTTTTTCAGGTTGGCGTTGAGATGGCGAGTACTTTTTCAGGTTGGCGTTGAGATGGCGAGTACTGATTCAGGTTGGCGTTGAGATGGCGAGTACTGATTCAAATTGGCGTTGAGATGGCGAGTACTGATTCAGGTTGGCGTTGAGATGGCGAGTACTTTTTCAGGTTGGCGTTGAAATGGCGAGTACTTTTTCAGGTTGGCGTTGAGATGGCGAGTACTTTTTCAAGTTGGCGTTGAGTTGGCGAGTACTGATTCAGGTTGGTGTTGAGATGGCGAGTACTGATTCAAATTGGCGTTGAAATGGCGAGTACTGATTGCCGCTCCGGCATCCGGATGTAGTTTCTGTAAGTATCAGTCCCCTCGTGAGCGTCGGCGGCTGGGTGGTGTTGTGATTCTCTGTAATGGGTGCTGTGGCACTTGGTTCCTTTTGCCCTTCCCCTCTTCTCCCCCACCCCCAGAAGTGGTGTCGCGGTTCACGGTTCGAAAGATATGCCCTTTTATCCCTTCACTTCTTTTTCTGCTTGTCTTTCCTATTGAGTTCCCTTACTCAGATCTCCTAGCTTCCTATTTCTAAGGGTAGTTTTACACCTTCAAGCGATAGCGATAGCTTTGTTAATCAGTGTTATTCTTGTTCTTCGGAGCAGATTTAAGCGAGTTTGACAAAAGCCAAGTTTTTACAGCCAAACGACTGGGTCAGAACATTACCGAGACTGCAAGGCTTGTGCGGTGCTCGGGGTCCGCCGTGGTTACTACCTTCAAATAGTAGTCCGAGGAGGGACAACTACAAATAGCCGGAAAGGTGTGGGCTACCGCATCTCATCGGTGGTAGAATTGAGCGAAGGCTATCCCGTATGGCCCGAACCAACAGAATGGATATTATGGCACAACTTGCTGGCAAATTGAATGCTGGTGACGAGATTAATGTGTCCCAACACACAATGCACAGAATCCTGCTGAAAATGGCGCTACATAGCAGCAAGCAGCTCCAAGTGCTCACTTTAACCTCGGTTTACCGTCAAAAGCGCCTACAATAGGCACGTGAGCATCAAAACTACACCTTTTATGATAGGAGGAAGGTCATCTGGTCCGATGAATCTCGTTTCCTATTGTACCATGTCGACGACCGTTCCGAGTGCCCATGATAACCTCTGTTCACAGTTGAAAGCGCCTACAATGGGCACGCGAGCATCAAACCTGGACCTTGAATGATTGGAAGAAGGTCATCTGGCCCGACGAATCTCGTTTCCTGTTGCACCATGTCGACGACCGTTCCGAGTGACCTTGCTAACCTCGGTTCACAGTTGAAAGCGCCTACAAGATCTGGTCCTATGAATCTCGTTTGCTGTTGCACCATGTCGACGACCGTTCCGAGTGGCCTTTCTAACCTCGGTTCCCAGTTGAAAGCGCCTACAATGGGCACACGAGCATCAAAACTGGACCTTGCATGATTGGAAGAAGGCCGTCTGGTCCGATGAATCTTGTTTCCCGTTGCACCATGTCGACTACCTTTCCGAGTGCCTATGCTAACCTCGGTTCCCAGTTGAAAGCGCCTACAATGGGCACACGAGCATCAAAACTGGACCTTGCATGATTGGAAGAAGGCCGTCTGGTCCGATGAATCTTGTTTCCCGTTGCACCATGTCGACTACCTTTCCGAGTGCCTATGCTAACCTCGGTTCACAGTTGAAAGCTCCTACAATGGGCACGCGAGCATCAAACCTGGAACTTGAATGATTGGAAGAAAGTCGTCTGGTCCGTTGAATCTCGTTTCCTGTTGCACCATGTCGACGACCGTTCCGAGTGGCCTTTGCTAACCTCGGTTCCCAGTTGAAAGCGCCTACAATGGGCACACGAGCATCAAAACTGGACCTTGAATGATTGGAAGAAAGTCGTCTGGTCCGTTGAATCTCGTTTCCTGTTGCACCATGTCGACGACCTTTCCGAGTGCCTATGCTAACCTTGGTTCACAGTTGAAAGCGCCTACAATAGGCACGGCCTGATTTACGCTTAGGGCAGCAAGGCTCGGGCCACGGTCTCCACGTTTTAGGGGGCCCAGAATCGCAATGTAAACAAAAATTTATGCTTTTCTAATTATTATTTATTATGAATGAAAAAAAAATCTTTTTCTTATGCTATACATTTCTTGAGAAAGGTTTTGCATTGCTCAGTCACTTTGTAGAAGCTTCGAGTATTTCATATTGTAAAATATCAGATTTTAAAATTGCATAGGCCCAAATTAAGTGAATTAATTGCACAAATGTCTGTACACCGACTGCTCTGTGTACGGGTGCATTATCTTGAAGAACAGATCATTGCCTTTTTTTGTATTTAGGCATGACACGAACAATCCTCTTCCACAATCGTTCCGAAATAGATGTGTAAGAATTGCCAGTGACAGTTGTACCTTCAGGAATGAACTCGTGATGTAGAATTCCCTTGCTGTCGTAAAAGCTCACAAGCATCTTGATTTTGAACTTCTGTAACCTGATCTCCTTTCCTCTGGGTGACTGTGGCGACTTCTAATGAGCACTCTGACACTTCGTTTCAGAATCATCACGGGAATTCTATGTCTCGTCACCTGCAAAAACACTTTGGAGTAAATTTTGCATTATTTCTGCAGTCTCCAGATTGTCGTTTGCGTACTCGTGCATATTTCTGGTCGTCTGAAAAGCATGCGGAACACAGCGAGCACAAACATCCCCTCCCCCCAATTTTGCACTAAAAGTTAACGAATTGTCTCCTTATTAACACCCAGCTCACATTCCAACATCCTCAAGGTCACACAATGATCACTTTTTATCCTTTCGCGAACTTTCTCGATGAGTTCACACATGCGCATTGAAATAGAGCGTTCGGAACTTTCGACATTTTCGAAATCTTCCCTCCCATCCTTAAAACGTGTATACCATCGGAATATTTGTGCACGAGATAAGCAATTGGCGCCATAGAATCATGCCGTAATTCAACTCTCTCTGATGCAGTTTTTTCGATTTTCAAACAGAACCGGATATTTGCTCTCCGCTCCATCACAGAGCCCTGACAATGTTCTTCTACCGAATGACGATTTTCAAACAGAACCGGATATTTTCTCTCTGCTCCATGACATATCCCTGAGAATGTTCTTTCCCAGAATGACGATTTTCAAACAGGACCGGATATTGGCTCTCTGCTCCATGACAGAGCCCTGACAATGTTCTTCCACTGAATGTCGATTTTCAAACAGAAGCGGATATTTGCTCTCTGCTCCATGACAGAGCCCTGACAATGTTCTTCCACTGAATGACGATTTTCAAACAGAAGCAGATGTTTGCACTGTGCTCCATGACAGAGCACTGACAACGTTCTTGCACCGAATGACGATTTTCAAACAGAAGCAGATATTTGCTCTCTGCTCCATGACAGAACTCTGACAATGATCTCCCCTGAATGACGAATTTCAAACAGAATCGGATATTTACTCTCTGCTCCATGACAGAGCCCTGACAATGTTCTTCCACTGAATGACGATTTTCAAACAGAAGCGGATATTTGCTCTCTGCCCCATGACAGAGCTCTGACAATGTTCTTCCACTGAATGACGATTTTCAAACAGAAGCGGATGTTTGCTCTCTGCTCCATGACAGAGCTCTGACAAGGTTCTTCCACTGAATGACGATTTTCAAACAGAATCGGATATTTACTCTCTGCTCCATGACAGAGCCCTGACAATGTTCTTCCACTGAATGACGATTTTCAAACAGAATCGGATATTTACTCTCTGCTCCATGACAGAGCTCTGACAATGTTCTTCCACTGAATGACGATTTTCAAACAGAAGCGGATGTTTGCTCTCTGCTCCATGACAGAGCCCTGACAATGTTCTTCCACTGAATGATGATTTTCAAACAGAAGCGGATGTTTGCACTGTGCTCCATGACAGAGCACTGACAACGTTCTTGCACCGAATGACGATTTTCAAACAGAAGCAGATATTTGCTCTCTGCTCCATGACAGAACTCTGACAATGTTCTTCCCCGAATGACGAATTTCAAACAGAATCGGATATTTACTCTCTGCTCCATGACAGAGCCCTGACAATGTTCTTCCACTGAATGACGATTTTCAAACAGAAGCGGATATTTGCTCTCTGCTCCATGACAGAGCTCTGACAAGGTTCTTCCACTGAATGACGATTTTCAAACAGAAGCGGATGTTTGCTCTGTGCTCCATGACAGAGCCCTGACAATGTTCTTCCATTGAATGACGATTTTCAAACAGAATCGGATATTTACTCTCTGCTCCATGACAGAGTCCTGACAATGTTCTTCGACTGAATGACGATTTTCAAACAGAAGCGGATATATGCTCACTGCTCCATGACAATGCCCTGACAAAGTTCTTTCACAGAATGCCGTCATGCACTGAGAAAAAACATTTTGTTAATTCAAAAAATAATTTTATTGATATAGTCAACAAATTTTTTTATTGAATTTGCAAAATTATTTTGTTGAAAATTAGTGTTGATTTAACAAAATTTATTGTAATCCCGAGAAAACGTTTTGTTCATTTAACAAAATGATTTGTCGATTTTTGAGAATTTATTTGATCCAACAAAACATATTGTTATCATGGCAAAATGTTTTGTTTGGATCAAACAAATTCTGAAAAATCGACAAATCATTTTGTTAAATGAACAAAACGTTTTGTCGTGATTAAAATACATTTTATTAAATCAACAATAATTTTCAACAAAATAATTTTGCAAATTCAACAAAAAAATTTGTTGAATTAACAAAACGTTTTTCTCAGTGGGTACAGAGTAAATAATCATCGGCGCAATTCTCACGCAAGCGCTGTTGCCACCGTATAGCTGATAAATGACTTATCAAAAAATCGTACTTCCCGAATCATGTGTTTTCCCAGGATCAGTCTCATTATTTAATTGTCACCCCGTGTACAACTTAAACGGTGTCAAGATACGTAGGACACCCTGTATTTGCCGAAAAAGTTTTAATTTGTTCTGTTTTTGATTCCGTTATATACATACGTATAAAAACATAACGGAATCAGGCAGCTGCCTTTTTCACATATATCATTTAATGTATCAACACATTATGCTAATGAAGAAAGTTTATGGTTTTCTGTTGTTTTATTTTTCGGACGTCAGCTGCAGATATCTGTCTCGTCTTCCCCCTGAGGCCATCGATGAGACAGCAAGATTTTATTTGCTTTCTCTCTAACAGCGTGAGATCTATAGTCGTGTTTCAGATAGAGAAAGACAAACACAGATCAATTCTCTATACTCCTGATCACGATGGCGTCGAGGTCACCATGCCAGGTAGCCAGCAATATTTGAGGAGTACTTCAAGCGACCTACTAATTCTTCTCGGTCATTTTACCAGTGGATGAAAAGGCCACGTCAAATCCAATGCTTAGATACCTTGATCATGTGCTTTGAGGAAGAACTTTCCCATACATTTCTGCGAGACGGAGACACACACGTTTTATTTACTTAATTCACTGTTTCTGGATTAGGTCAAATTACGCATTTTTACGACACGATCATTCTTGAAAGGGATCACTCAGAAATTTTCGTGGATGTTGATGTTATGCAATTAGTGCTCAGCGGAGATCTGACCGTTAGTTTTATGTTTCTGTTGAGATACACACGCATTTGGCGAAGGCAACCTGTTGCTAGCCCGCTCGATTCGATAATGTATGCCCCTTTACACTGTTAACATTATGTGGTACGCTGCACCAAAAAGTGATGCTGCACTAGTGGTACCATCTTTTGAGGAAAGAAACACCGATATGTGGTGCATGGAGAACCCTGTAATGTTCAAAAGCGGTGCAAAGCTGCCATATTATGGTGCAAGGTTTCATCATAAAATACCGGGTTATCGTAATTAAAGTACCGCTATTCAGCGCTGTCTAGAGATATACATACTCGAGTCACATTATTGTGACCACCTCCTACTTTTAACGTCAACAGCGCGTAGCTAATGAAAGAAATGACGTGTCGTGAGCTGTTCTGGAAAGTATACACAGTGCGTCAAAGAATTTATAAGACTGGGTCTGTAAAATGAAATAGAAACAAGAAATTATAATTTGTTTTGGTTCGTGTTTCAAAATAAGTCCCTCCGGCTTCAATACACTTGTTACAGCGATTTAATAATGATTCGAATGCCTGTTCCAGTTCACTTTGCGGAATTGCCTCCAAAGCACGCGTCGAAGTTGTTTGTATGGTCGAAATATCATCAAAATAACACCCTTTTAACGTCATTTTAAGTTTTGGGAACAAAGAAAAGTTGCAGGGTGCTAAATCAGGCGAATACGGTGGATGATTCAACACACACACGTTATTTTTCGCCAAAAATCTATGAACAAGAAGTGAGGTGTGACTGGGTGCATTATCGTGCAACAAACACCAACTGTTTTCATCTCGATATTCTGGACGAATGCGACGTATTCTACCCATCAAACGCCTCAAAACATTTAAATAAAACTCACCAGTAATTGTTTGTCCACTTGGAACAAATTCTTTGTGGATAATACCCTTACTATCGAAGAACGTAATGAGCATTGTTTTGATTTTCGATGGAACTTTTCTTGTTTTTTTTGGCTTGTGGTGAGTTTTTTGACTTCCATTCCGCACTTTGTCGCTTTGTTTTAGGATCGTATTGAAAACACCATGTTTAATCGCCTGTAACAATCGATTTTAAGAAGTTTGGATCATTTTCAGCGGCTGAAATGATGTCTCTGCAATGTGCACTTCTCCTTGATTTTTGTTCATTGGTTAACGTGTGTGGAACAAAATTAGCACAGACTTTTGTTTTGCCCAAATCTTCATGCAGGATAGTTCGAATCGTTTCTTTGTTGATGTTTAAAGACTCTTCCATCATTCTTAGTGGCACACATCGATTGTTTGCCACGAAATCACGCACTTTTCCAATAATTTCAGGTGTCATGGATGAACTTGGTATTCCGGTATGCTTATCATCTTCTAGCATCTCTCTTCCGTCCAAAAAAACGTTTGTGCCACAGGAAAACATTTGAACTACTTAAACAAAACTCACCGTAAACTTGTTTCATCATTTGGTACGTTTCCGAGGCACTTTTACCAAGTTTTGCGTTAAATTTAATAACAGCCCTTTGTTGCATCTTAATAATTCAACATGAAAAAAATTTTACTTCTCTAATGAACGGCCGTTTCGTTTGAGTTACTTTAACAATTGCGCAGTACTTTTGGCAGAAAGCAAGCAGATGGTCACGGTTTATAACGCATTCGCGATTACACTGGTGGCGCCACCGTAGGCTGAAATCTAGCGCCAGTCTTAAAAATTCTTTGACGCACTGTGTATAAGGTGTGCTGTAGGCATTCTGAAAACATATCACTCGTTGCTGTCACGGATAAAAGGAGCGATTTATCAGATTTGCAAAAAAGGGATGCTTATTGGCTTTCGGGCCAAGGGTGGCATTTTTTCTGAAACAGCGGAGTTTGTGAACTGTTGGCGTACTGCTGTAGTTAAAGTGTATCGTGATTGGAGAAATGGCACCATTGCGAATAAACGACGTGGAAACTAGTGATGAGTTTGGGCTCAATTTTAGGAGTCCGGGCCCGCCCGGTTCCAAAGGCATAGAGCCGGGTCCCGGTCCCGCCCGGGCCCGGATTCTTGGAAAATTTTGCTTATCAAGGCTTGCATTTATGCATTATACACTGGCCAAAGATATGGCCCAAGCAAGGATTAGTTTAAAAATCATTAGTTTAAAAAGTTTAGTTCAGTTAATCTACTTCACAATATTAATATGTTTTTAGAAATACTACGCATAAAGCCAAATGTTCTAAAATGTGGATTTGAAAATAAATAAATAATCAACGTGCCCTTCGACCGTATCAGAGGAATCAGTAATTTTGGTAAAAGCTGAAGAAAAGAAAATCGTTTAGAAATAAAAAATTCCATTCGTTATTTCTTTTTGATTTCTAAATTTACTTTTATTTTGAATAAATTGCATTATAAAACGTGCAACGCCGTACAGACAGTTGCAAGTGTTTGAAATTTTGACTCTAGAAAACTAATCTTTGCAATATAGTTTACATATATGTTAATTGGTAAAGGTAGTTTAGAGTGATGTAGTAGAATATAAAAAAAGCGTGTAGGGAAATTTCCAAAATAAATAAAAAAATAAACGTAAAAGCATTCCAGACCAGATTATTCTGCATTTTGTAACATTAACAAAGCTTTGCACTTAATAGTATAATAATCACAATATTATCATATGTGTGTGCAGTTTCCAGCTCAAGTTCATCATGAAAAGAGAGAGAGAGAGAGAGAGAGAATTGCATCTAATGCCTCAGCGCTTCAACTTGATCTTCTTTTCTCTAAAACTCGACCTTCTGCACTAAAAACCAACGTCACCGCAAAAATCGCGGGAGGGAGAAAATTAAAAAAAATAAATAACAATACTTCTAACTGCACAATTTTGGAAATTAATACATCATTTTAAAGATAAGACTCTTGATTTTTAATAAAATACAAAAAATGGGAATGTGATTTTTTCCCAGTTTTTCGATACCAGACCTCCTTAAAGTAATCCTTGCTTGGGCCATAGCTTTGGACAATGCATAATGCAAGGCTTGCTAGGCAAAATTTGTCTTGCAATGGCAGCTAGCTTAGGACATTGAAAATCCTTCCACCGTGGTAACAAATCCACAATGAAATTCAACACGTGTAATTCAACCCGGCTCGGAATTACACGCGTTGAATTAATTACAGTAATGAAATTGAAGACGTGTAATTCCGAGCCCGGGCCCGGGTTTTTCGGTAATTAATGAATTCTGAGCCCGTCCGAGTCCTGGCCGGGCCCGAGCTCATCTCTAGTGGAAACTAAGGAGCACCACGTGCCATTGATGTGAGAGGTGAACGTCGGCTGTGAAGGTGCGTGAGGGCCGATCGACACACTACAGTGGAGCAACTCACTGGCCGAATGAACCAGGGAACTACCGGAAGTGTGTCTAAAACGACAGTTCAGCGAACCCTGCGGCGTAAGGGGCTCCGATGCAGATGGATGGTCACTGCACCTATTTCCTACGGCAGAAAAAGGTTTACATTTGCACGGCAGTATCGGAATTGGCCCTTCGCTGATTGGCAAAGTATTGCCTTCTCCGATGAGTCACGTTTTCTGCTTCAACGACCGGACAGACGTTGGCGTATAAGACGAGAAGCATCAGAGAACAAACACTCTTCAACCATTTCTGGAAGAACACAAGCTGGTAGGGGTAGCGTAATGGTCTGGGAAATGTTTTCGTGGCATTCCCTGGGTCCACTCATACTTGTGGAAGGCACTATGGGCTGAATTTTTTATGAATCCATCCCTGCAGATCACGTACACCCATACATGCTGATTGTCTTTTGGGGCGGATGGGATCTTCCAACAGGAGAATGCGACGTATCACGAATGTCCGAGAGTGTTTGGGAGAGCCCGATGAAGACTTCAAAATACTTCCCTGGCCCCCGAATTCCGCAGACGTAAACCCACTTGACCATCTATGGGACCACCTCAATAATGTTGTTCGCTCTATGGATCCTACACCACGCACCCTCCAGAAGCTGTCAGATTCAGTGCATGGTTCCACATATCTGTGAACACCTTCCAGCACCTTATTGAGTCACTCCCAGCCCGCCTAGCTGCTGTCCGCGCTGCACACGGCGGTTACTCTGGATATTAGCTGATGGTCACAATTATGCGACTCAACCGTGTATTTAGCAGTCCAAATGCAACCAAATTATTTGACATGATGACATTTCAGGACATGTGGAAGACATTTCCGTGAAAAAGAATAGTGCCAAAACTCACCACTGTGGCACTTGTGGCGCTGCGAACAAACAGCAGTTTCATTTGCATTGTTACAGTGCTTAATACTGAATTATACTGTACACTAGATTAATAAACCTACTTTCAAAACGAAGTACTGCTGTGACAACACACATGCATCCATATTTACACCCTCCAGTTCATCCTAATGATTTCCGAATCTTAACACTAGATCAACTTTTCCATTGCAACCTAGGTAAAATTATGTTTCAAAGACTCAAGATTAATCTACATGTAGACTTAATTGAAATTAACTGCAACAGACATAACTACCAATCTAGAAATGGATTACCGCTTCACCAAATACAGCCTGAAACCCAGCTATTAAAATAAAGCTTGAGTTACTCTGGATCGAATTATTGGAATTCATTACCTGTACAGTTAACATATATCAGTGACCAAAAACTCTTTAAAAAACCACTTGCTGAGTTAGAAAATAAAAAATACTTTGCTTAACTAATCCAAACACCAATACTAATTAATTACTAAGTCATTTCTAAATTTATTATTCTGAATTGGATTTCATCTACTAAGGCCAAACTAGCTTGTCTTACAATTCGAGGGAACGAATGGCTTGTCAGGACTCCTACGAGGCCTTTTCCCTTGTTCCCTTTGCTGTTCAATTAATAGCCTTTGTATGCATAATTTATTGTAACTTAATATTGTCCTGTAACAGCATAAATAAATAAAATTATTATTATTATTATTAACTTCGGAAATTAAATGTCCCATCCACCTGCTCCCACTACCAGGCCTCATTCAAAGTCAGATATTTCACGTCGGGTTACCATAATCCTACTGGCGGTTGTTCAACCTGATTACACTTCGCAACTGTTAAAAATCGTGGCGTGCGTCGAAGCCTTTATATGACGACAGCGCCAGTTAAAAATTTGCATAATGCTATCCCATGACTACTGGAATTTCAGCGTACTTTTACATTTAGACGTCATAAACAAATAGAATACCTCGTTATTAAAAATTACTCCACATATCTTATTTTCCCCCGTCATTACTAACGGGCTAACACCTAGAAAATAAAATAATAAATAAATAAATAAAATTAGAAGCAAACACTTGGCAAGCGTCCCCCTTGACTAAATATGAGTTCAGTTCATAAAGAACGACAATTAATCGAAATATTTTCATATACGAAATATTTCAACTTACTTGCAAAATATCAAACAGTTGCATCACGACGATTTATTTGACAGCTTATTTCTATAGAACGAAATTTATGAGTACTTACAAATTTTGAAGATGACTATCTGTTTTTTGGTGTAAATGTGACGAGAATGGTAAGTCAGATAATTTCCGAAAACTGGAAAATTTCATCGTCCTGGAGCGGAACTGGTACCCGCGTCTCCCAGGTAGCGCCCGGGAAACTTGAGACTTGGTCGTTCTCGGTGGTGTAGTGGTTAGCATACCCGGGCGCTACCTGGGAGACGCGGGTACCAGTTCCGCTCCAGGACGATGAAATTTTCCAGTTTTCGGAAATTATCTGACTTACCATTCTCGTCACATTTACACCAAAAAAAAAAAAAAAAAAAAAAAAAACCTGATAGTCATCTTCAAAATTTGTATTATATGGTGTAATCCCGTATTTCATTCATGATTAATGTGCTCCTCCGGACAATCACGGGATAGGATCCTTAACCTCCAGATTCGTTAAACATGAATGCCGGTTTCTTCGACTAGCGAATCCTGTAATGGTTATATTCAAATTAATCGGAAACTTGAGGTTTGGTCGTTCTGGGTGGTGTAGTGGTGAGCATACCCGGGCGCTTTCTGGGAGACGCAGGTTCGAGTCCCGCTCCAGGACGATGACATTTTCCAGTTTTCGGAAATTATGTGATTTACCATCCTCTTCACATTTACACCAAAAAACGGATGGTCATCTTCAAAATTTGTATTATATGGTGTAATCCCGTATTTCATTCATGATTTATGAGTACCTTTTTAACAGAGAGACTTTACAAAATATTTGATCCACTACTTAACAGGAATTCACACTTCTTAAATTAAATCTAACGTTTCGATCTTCTTTTATCCTCACGTATGTTTGTTCTTACCGACATGTAATCAACACGTTGCTTGAATATTAATTTATTTTTCCAGATAATCGCACACTAGCATTCAAGCGATGTTTTGTTCAGCAGTTACAAGGGAAAAGAAAAATCATAACCTGCTTATTTTGGCATCACATAAATTTATTTATTTTTTTATTTTTCTTCCTTCGTGCACGAAAAATCACGATTCGCGTCAGGAAACGAAAAGAAAGGGGGAAAAAAAATCCCCAGCCAGTTCTCCATTAGCATTCACAACATAAGCACGGTCTCATAGCATTTTGCTTTCCGGTAGAAAGTTCTTGTTCGGTTGTTTAGCAAACCGATATTGCGCATGCGGACTTGAGGATATTCAAACACTCAGATGCGCAATCATCGGAAGTAGAATCGAAACTTGTAAGACAGGATAGGAAAGTTAGAAAACGCGCGTGAATGAAACATTTGCGATCTCAAAGGGGGATGACCTAGGACTGACCTCTTAGCCTGATCTTTTACCGATGATCCCAGGCTATTCAAATTCGTCAAATACTACACATTTTTGAGTGGTTATACTGACTTCTGCCACGTGTTAGAGTTCATCAAGGAAGCTGGGATATCTAGTTTCTATCATCACAGCCCCAACTCAGCGTCAGTTTCTCAAATCGGAAGACACGAAGAAAGCCCACGGCACTCGACACTTATCAAAAGCCTACTTTTATATTTATTTCCTCAAAACCGCCGTGATTAATTGTCTCTACATGTGACAGATCATACGCAAATTATATTAGAACAGCTACACTATATGGTACTGAGCAATTCTCCGTAGATTAGTTTTGACGCAGTCTAAATCCACGGATAGTATGCGGGCACTTACGGCCGACCTCCTATGACAAAAATAGGTCTCAATTGAAATCATTATAGCGTCAAAAATACGCGCCGCACATTAATCGTGTTAGCATATGTGACGTACCTGCCCCGCAGGACGCACATGACAAAAAGGCAGATATCAGCGAGAACGAACGTCTGCGTAGCTCAGTTGGTAGAGCGACTTTTTCCGGAATAAGTGGACTCGGGTTCGATCCCCGGCGTGGGCCAAAAAATGACGGAGAAATTTACTTCGTTATAATGCATACGCGCCGCACATTAATCGTGTTAGCATATGTGACTCATCCGGGCCCACCTAACACCTGTAGAAAGGAACCTACGCCTCTGATACCTCACCAGCAGAGCCGACTGAACGTCTCATCTGAGCCCACCTAACACGTCTTGCAAAGAATCTACGCCTCTGATTCCTCGGCCACTGGGGCGGCTGAACGTTTCATCCGGGCCCACCGAACACATCCAGCAAGCTCTGATTCCTCGGCCACTGGGGCGTCTGAACACCTCATCCGGGCCCACCTAACACGTCTAACAAGGAACGTTTGATCCCTCGGCCACTGGGGCAGCTGAACACCTCATCTGGGCCCACCTAACACATCCAGCAAGCTCTAATTCCTAGGCCGATGGGACATCTGAACACCTCATCCGGGCCCAATTAACACATCCATCAAGCTCTGATTCCTCGGCCACTGGGGCGTCTGAACGCCTCATCTGGAACCACCTAACACATCCACCAAGCTCTGATTCCTCAGCCACTGGGGCGTCTGGACACCTCATCCGGGCCCGCCTAACACATCCATCAAGCTCTGATTCCTCGGCCACTGGGGCGTCTGAACGCCTCATCTGGAACCACCTAACACATCCACCAAGCTCTGATTCCTCAGCCACTGGGGCGTCTGGACACCTCATCCGGGCCCGCCTAACACATCCATCAAGCTCTGATTCCTCGGCCACTGGGGCGTCTGAACGCCTCATCCGGACCCACCTAACACATCCACCAAGCTCTGATTCCTCAGCCACTGGGGCGTCTGGACACCTCATCCGGGCCCGCCTAACACATCCAGCAAGCTCTAATTCCTAGGCCACTGGGGCATCTGAACACCTCATCCGGGCTTAATTAACACATCCATCAAGCTCTGATTCCTCGGCCACTGGGGCGTCTGAACGCCTCATCCGGACCCACCTAACACATCCAGCAAGCTCTCATTTCTCGGCCACTGGGGCGTCTGAACACCTCATCCGGGCCCACCTAACACGTCTAACAAGGAACGTTCGCCTTTGATCCCTCGGCCACTGGGGCGTCTGAACGCCTCATCCGGACCCACCTAACACATCCAGAAAGCTCTGATTCCTCCGCCACTGGGGCGTTTGAACACCTCATCCGGGCCCACCTGACACATCCAACAAGCTCTGATTCTTCGGCCAGTGAAGCGGCTGAAAGTCTCTTCCCGATCCAGGTAACAGCAAGGAACCTACAGGAACCATACAGCAAGGAACCTACGCATCTGATGACTAGGCCCCCGGGGCGACCGAATTCGACTAGAATTCACGTGTTTATAATTTACGGAAAATTGTGTTTCCTCTGAAAAAAAAAAAAATACTCTCCTACGTTTCATATGCACAAAGGATTCAAACTAACAGCAAATTAGTTTGCTCTCCATGTTATCAGATTTTCAGTATTGCGAAAATTTCTCCCTGACTCATATTCGTAAAAGTAGTGCACACAGATTCATTGTACATTACAGCAGCATGTGCTCTTAAAACCTAAGGAAAACTAATGCACCAGTAACCCACATTAGTCAATAAACCTACATTAAAATACTACATGCGAGGAAGTGTTAACACTATTTCAACAATATATTGTACCTACTGTGGAGCAAGCCGCAAAGTCGGGGTCACATAACAAGAAAGTTACGATGTGATGAACTTTTGTCTACTGAGATGGGAGAGATAGATAGTCAGACCAGTTCAGTCATAGTAAGAGTACATTTATTTTTCCTTACAAAATATTTGCACGTTTCCTTGGACATCGAGAGATAAAACACAACATCCAGAATGCTTAGATCCCCTTGATGCTAAGCGGTATTGCACCACTACGAGTCTTTCTTCCGTATTGCAACACATCTGGGGCAAAGTTTATCACCGATTCTTCAATTTATTGGATCCACACGACTTTCTGATACATGGGCTATGAGATTTTACGAGCTCGTGGCTCTAGACGTGGCTCCTCACGATAACGGAAATAGCCTTTTTACTTAAGGCAATGAAATTCACATACATTCGGATGCGTAACTTCCTCACTGAATGCGAATGCATTTTTTATTTTGGAACTAGGTGTTATTCTTTCGCCAATGCCTTCGATTCATTACAAAATAATGTGTTTCGTCATTTGAAATTCTCTTCAGGGAGTAGTGAGTAGTAGAAAAACTTATTTTTTCCTCATAAAAAATAAATTTCCTGAGATTTTCCCAACATACAGAAGATATTCGCCCATTTTTAGAACGATTTTCCAGCAATATAATTAATGTTAAAAATAAAATTATTTCTTTCTTAAATGTTCTATCTGATAGCCCTTTCTCTGGACTATGAACGATTTTACAGCAATATAATTAATGTTTAAAATAAAATTCTTTCATTCTTAAACGTTCTACCGAATAGCCCTTTCTCTGGACTGTGAACGATTTTCCAGCAATATAATTAATGTAAAAAAAAAATTATTTCTTTCTTAAACGTTCTACCTGATAGCCCCTTCTCTGAACGATGAACGATTTTCCAGCAATATAATTAATGTTTAAAATTAAATTATTTCTTCCTTAAATGCTCCGTTTGGTAGCCCTTCATCTAGACTATTAACCTACATCTAGATTTCCAAGATGACAGGGCATTTCTTAAAATTAGTAGTGGTATTTTATTCCACTCCTCTTCCACTGCTTTCCATAGTTCAATCATTGTTTTAGGTCTGTGTTTAGAAAGCGATCTTTTTAGCAGTCCGAAGGCACAATAGTCCATTGGTGACACATCAGGGGACTTTGAAGGCATATGAGGAAAAGGTATAGACTTGATACCAGTCTTTTTAGCAGTCCGAAAGCACAATAGTCTATTGGTGACCCATCAGGGGACTTTGAAGGAATATGAGCACATAGTGTAGACTTGATACCAATATTTTTTTACCAGTCTTTTTAGCAGTCGGAAGGCACAATAGTCTATTGGTAACACATCAGGGGACTTTGAAGAAATATGAGCACAAGAAATAGACTTGATATCAATCTTTTTTTAACAGTCTTTTTAGCAGTCCGAAGGCACAATAGTCCATTGGTGGCACATCAAGGGACTTTGAAGGGATATGAGCAAAAGGTTATAGACTTGATAACAGTCTTTTTTTATCAGTCTTTTTAGCAGTCCGAAGGCACAAAAGTCCATTGGTGACACATCAGGGGACTTTGAAGGAATATGAGCAAAAGGTATAGACTTGATATCAATCTTTTTTTGCCAGTCTTTTTAGCAGTCGGAAGGCACAATATTTCATTGGTGACACATCAGGGGACTTTGAAGAAATATGAGCAAATGGTATAGAGTTGATACCAGTCTTTTTAGCAGTCCGAAGGCACAATAGTCCATTAGTGATACATCAGGGGACGTTGAAGGAATATGAGCAAAAGGTATAGATTTGATACCAGTCTTTTTAGCAGTCGAAAGGCACAATAGTCTATTGGCGACACATCAGGAGACTGAAGGAATATGAGCAAAAGGTATAGACTTGATACCAATCTTTTTTTACCAGTGTTTGTAGCAGTCCGAAGGCACAATAGTCCATTGGTGACACATCAGGGGACTTTGAAGGGATATGAGCAAAAGGTATAGACTTGATACCAATCTTTTTTTCCAGTCTTTTTAGCAGTCTGAAGGCACAATAGTTTATTTGTGACACATCAGGGGACGTTGAAGGAGTATGAGCACAAGGTATAGACTTGATACCAATCTTTTTAGCAGTCCGAAGGCACAATAGTCCATTGTGACACATCACGGGACTTTGAAGGAATATGAGAAAAAGGTATAGACTTGATACCAGTCTTTTAAGCATTCCGAAGGCACAATAGTCCATTGGTGACACATCAGGGGACGTTGAAGGAATATGAATAAAAGATATAGACTTGATACTCGTCATTTTTTTTTTCAAGAAATAGGGTGGTAGATTTGGATGTATGACTGGCAGCCTTATCGCGATGGAGTCTTCTGATGGCTTTGTGAGTAAAGCAATTATGTTTCCTCTTTAAAGTTAGGAGTTAAAACATTATTTTAGTAATATGTAGGATTGATTTTAACATTCTTTTCAACTTTTCGTATTTTTAGTTTCCCATCTTACCAGAAACCATTAATAATCATGAACCTAATAAATCTAGTAAATAATTCCGTTTTAATGGCTTAAAGAAGCAAAGGAATACTTTTCCCGCAAGCTTTCGCCGCCTTCAGACGGCTTCGTCAGGAGAGTAATATGCTGAAGGAGAGAATAGAATCAAATGGCAATTGAAATTAATTGTAAACAAAGTAAAGGAATATATCATACAAACGAGCAGCAGCTCCTTAACATGCACGTGGTCATACGGCAATCGAAGAAATGAAATAACGTGACATAGTAAAATTTTTTTCAGGCGCTCATCGGCGGTAAACGGTAAAAATACCCCTGGGAAAAAATACCCCCGGAGGAAATAACCCTGAAAAATGAAAAGCGGTAAAAATACCCTCGGAGGAAATACCCCCAGAACAAACGGTTCACTGTAAACTGCCACACATCTTTCAGCAACTTGGAAAATTGCCACATGTTTTTCGTTAAGGGGCCGGGCACAAATTGCTGTTCCTCCGAAGAACAATTTGAATGTGTGACAATTTTTCCAGTGGGGCAGTTTTCCAAATTTCCAAATTATGCGTGTGGCAGTTTTCCAAGGTGCCTAACGAAGGAAAGGAGCTCTTTTGTTTGTCTGAATTTTCATGCCGGTTCACACGATTTTAGGGCAACTGGCCACAAAAGTTCAAGGGACGGGGGGGGGCTATGAAGATTGCCGTTTCTGGGCCTATATTGAGAACTGAATTGTTAACTCCAAACTAATTTCGGGAAAACGTTCCATGTAAGCCAAGCGAGAATTAAGGAGGTATGTATTTACTGATCACAACACCAGAGAGACTGTATGGCGTCCCGGAAGAATGAATTACACTTAATTCTGTGTCATCTGTAACTAGTGTTGCCACCTACTTTTCGCGTCAAAATTACCTAAATCAGGCAAAATGCAGGGTTGCAACGTACAAAATGAACACTTTCCGGTTTTGAGTGAAAGCTACCCTCTCTGGGCCAAAGTTATCCCAACTTAGGCTATCTTTGATTAATAGATGTCTGTCTTCTTGTATAATAACACCTGTTGTATTGATGTTTACCTCTGTAACACTCTTTGATGGTCTTCTTCCATGCATGACTAAAATCCTCGACTCACGACTGTCCATAAATTCTTTCCCATCAGTAAATTCTTGATTTTCCTAGACATTCATCTTTATAGGCCTCTTGCATAAGACGGAAAGTCTCTCCGACAGACTTCTTAAGTCAACAGCAAAATTTAATGACTCATCTTTCTTTTTCTTTCACAGCCATTCTTTTTCGAAAAATCACACGGCGAGAACACTCCCTAGGGGTTCTCGAAACAACGCTCATTAGACAGCGCATCACCGACGACGCATACGTGATAAAGAAGTGTGGCCGGTTGCTATGGTTACCACAACTGCTACTGTTTTTTTCCAGACTCGTACCAAGGTCGAACGCAGTATTCCACATTAAAAACAAAACAAAAACATTCTCAGTTGTTTTGAGACAAGCTGTGCAACTTAGACAATTCATGGCTTCTGATCATTCGTCCGAAAGAGGTCTTGGTTCGAATCCCGGTGAGGCATGGATGTTGTGTTTGTCTTACGGCACTGGCTCTCTCCCTTCCCTGGAACCAGTTACCCTAAATTAGGGACGGGCGACTGCTTATAGCCCATTGAGTTGCTCACGGCGGTCGTTAAACCTCCAATAAGAAAAAAATGCCGCCTCGGTGGCGCAGTGGTCTAAGTGATGGCCTCTGATCATTCGTCTGAAAAGGGTCCTAGTTCGAATCCCGGTGAGGCATGGATGTTGTGTTTGTTTTACGGCACTGGCTCTCTCCCTTTCTTGGAGTCAGTGACCCTAAATTATATACCTGCCAGGTAGTACGTAAAGGCTTTGGAATGTCAGCAACGGTACAACATAAGGAGCTCTGAATTTGAATTCGTTTATTCACTATCCTTTTTTTTTTTTTTTTTAATTGGAGGTTTAACGACCACCATGAGCAACTCAATGGACTATAAAGCAGTCTCCCGTCCCTAAATTAGGGTCACTGGTTCCAGGGAAGGGAGAGAGCCAGTGCCGCAAAACAAACACAACATCCATGCCTCACCGGGATTCGAACCCGGACCCCTTTCGGATGAATGATCAGAGGCCATCGCGTAGACCACTGCGCCAACGGGGCGGCCTATCCTTTTCCACAGTCCCTTTCAAAAATGGGTAATAGGGGTTTTCTTTCCCCAAAACTGGATAGCACTAAACGGTGTCTTGCTTGTACAGTTACCAGAATGGGCAACTTTTGAAGGTTTTTTGCTTTGGTCTTCAGGCAATCCTGGTATTGAGTGTTGCAATCTGAAAGCATAATCCTTATGAAAACTGTAATTTTTTATTTAAAAAATGATAGAAAATGTAAAAAAACAACAACCCTAAAACAAAAGAATATGCTCCGAAAATATGAAAAAAATGTTTCAAAACTTCAAAAAATGCCCTAAAAGAGAAAAACAGGCCCAGAAATGCAAAAAAGTGCCAAAAAAATGCAAATGTCATCAAAGTTCAGGTCGTGATGGTGATATCATAAGCACATACTATTTTCTCAAAAGACGTGCTAAAAACGACGATTTTTATGTAACACCAAAGCTCAGAGCATTTTCTACCCTGTGACGTATATTCTATTTTAACTTTCATTTTTACTGTAGTTCCTTTTCCTATGTATATAAGTTTGAGTTTGTTCTCTTTTGTACTTTTCAAACTTAACGTGATATCTTCTCTCTCACATGAATGGTGGTTTGGCAACACCCCTGAAGTCAGTACGTAAGTGACGTATGCATGTTGATAAAAACGGGAAAGGATATATATTTTGCGACGCAGTTGTTCGTGGGGGAGATGTTAGATCTTTGCTGAGCTTATTGATTGTGCGACAGCTAATCACGTATGTGAAGTTATATTTTTATTACCGTCTGCATAACTACGTTGTGAAGTTGTGTGTGTGTGTGTGTGTGTGTGTGTGTGTGTGTGTGTGTGTGTGTGTGTGTGTGTGTGTGTGTGTGTGTGTGTGTACCTCGCCGTGATAAGTTTGTGATTTCGTAAAACGTTGATTTCGTCTAAAGTTGCTGGACAAATAAAAGAAAGTTTAGTAAGTGAATTGGCTTTCTGTATATGTTTAGTCTGGCCCTAAAAACCTTAATTTAAAGTGAGCTATCCGGTGCAACTAGTGCATCATATTTACATTTAATTCAACATTTCCTCAGTCAGAAATCTGGAACTTAAATCACGACATTCTGTTACATAAATTACCCAAATACGGTTTTCGTGACAAAATTCTTTCCCTCTTAATGAGCTACCTCTCTCATCGCAAACAGTATGTCACTGTAAATAAAATGAACTCCGATCTACTTAATATTTCATGTGGAGTGCCTCAAGGTTCGGTATTGGAACCGTTACTGTTCCTGTTATATATTAATGACCTTCCTCTGTGCCTGCAATCAACTCATGCTTTGCTATACGCTGATGACACTGTCATTTTTCAAAAATGTCGTGATTTGCATAAGTTACAGATAATGATCAATAATGATCTATCAAATTTATCTCAATGGTTATGCTCTAAGAAATTATCACTTAATATTCTAAAAACCAACGCCGTATGTTTCCGAAATGTTCATAAAAGAGAGGACATAAATAACTTTCCAGTCAGGATTAATGATCTCCCCTTAAAATTGTGGACAAAGTTCAGTATCTTGGTGTTTGGTTTGATGAATTCTTTAACTGGAATACGCATGTTCAGTTTGTTTTAAAAAAAGTTTCCTTACAGGTTGGCCTGTTTGGTAAAATTAAGCATCTCTTCCCTATCAATGTCCTAAAAACATTTTACTATACTTTTATTTATACCCATCTCTCCTATTGTCTGGAATCTTGGTATTCAAATATAAGTGCAAACAATAAGTTATGCTTGCTAAAATTACATTACAGAAGAAATCTGTTCGCTATATGATGAACACAGATTACATGTCTCATTCAAAACCATTATTTCTAAAACTAAACATTCTAAAAATTCATGAAATTTTTACCTTGAAACTAGGTATCATGTTTTTTAAAATAATGCATCGTGCCTATTTTTCAATCTGACATCAAATATCTGGATTATTCTATCTTCGCCAGATCTGTTGCTAACAACAAATTATGTCAGCCGTGTGTTAGACTTAATTACGGTTTAAATAGCATACTGTATAAAGCTATAACGAAGTAAATTTCTCCGTCATTTTTGGTCTACGCCGGGATTCAAACCCGAGGCCGCTTATTCCGGAACAAGTCGCTCTACCAACTGAGCTACGCATACATGTATTCTGATTCCTATCTGCCTTTATGTCGTGTGCGTCCTGCTGGCAGGTACGTCACATCTCCCCCCCCCCGAAAGAGGGCCGGGGACATGGCCCACGGATCAGCCGTGACCATGAATCGCTGCAGGCAGACATCCACTGTAGAACGTGCACTTGAGAACTCCCAGTCAATCTGCTGTGTGGAATGCAACATCACACATTTTTATTTTTCGAAGCGCTGGAGAAGTAATTCTCTGATTTTTCCTATCTCGCGGTGTGGAAATAACATCACACCAATGCGAGATTTTGAACGGCCGGGTCATCCGGATAGTTCGGGCGCCATTATAACGAAGTAAATTTCTCCGTCATTTTTATCCGCGCCGGGGTTCGAACCCGGGTCCACTCATTCCGGAATAAGTTGCTCTACCAATTAAGCTACGCGGACGTTTTATTCTGATTCCTATCTGCCTTTATGTCGTGTGCGTCCTTCTGGCAGGTACGTCACATCTCCTGGTACGTTACAAAGCCATTATCATATAGAATAATCTCCCAGAGAGCATTAGATCCCTGGAAAATATCAAAAAGTTTTCTTTGTCTCTGCGAAATTACATTGTAAATCACCCTGATCTCCATAACGAATCTCAACCCTATCATTAAATTGTAGTTCCAAGCATGCTGCTAACAGTGCTGCTTCTGTTGTAACCATCTTACTTGCTTTCATATATGCCATATGTTTTATTCTTTTTCTTACATCTGATAGGGGGAATCGCCTTACAACCAATGTGTTCAGATTCCTCCTGGTGTATTGCATTTTCATATAACTGTAAGTTTTAAATGTGTGCAATAAATAATTGTATTGTATTGTATTAGCATAACAAAAAATAATCTCGCATAACGTAAATGGGTTACGTTATATAGCCCCCATCGAGTTGTTAGAGCCAGCTTCAGTTTAACTCTAGACGGCAGATGTCGCAAAATGTAAGATTTCAAGCTACATTATGCTATTTCAATTGTCATTAACTAAACACTCTTAAGCATAGAATATTATCAAATAATCCAGAGTCAATGAATCAAAGAACGTTACTTACTATTTCAATGTTTCAGTTTTATTCATGGAACACTTTACCGTTTTAAATCGGCGGGGAATGCAATCAGTAAAAAAAAACTATTTTAGCATTTTGTTTCTTGCCCGAAAACAGAGCCAGCGTAACTTATTTCGGCTAAATATCATGAGTGAATGAATTCAGGGCAAACTGAAAAATTGTTAGAACGAGCTTCCGACAAGTGGGGTAACGAACAAAAGGTATGTCACAGACGATTCTTTGTCTCGCCATTAGCGCTGAGGGAAAAGAAGCTCCGTGAGATAGCACAATAAGAGAGCAGTAGGATATATGGATTTACGGAGCACTTTGACCAAAGGGGTCGTGGAGGTGAAACTTCAGTCGCTGAATATCTATTAAATCTAGCTTTTGGTTACTTTCTTCAGTGACGTCTCTATGGGGTAGAATGATTTACGGTCGACGGTGGGGATAACAATTTGCATAACTTCACTATGAAATCACTGAACTTCCATTAACGTAACCTTCTTCTTTTTATCTGTTTCAAACTTTGCATGATGAGTGGCTGTAATCGCATTCAAAAAAAAGCAAACGGACCACGTCGTGAGCAAACTTTTCTTTTATGCAAAAGCTTCACAATTTTTGCCATTTTTCTTTTCCATGCAATAATTCAAATTTTTGATTTTGCAAAATCTTAACGCATTTGCAATGAGTGAGACAAATTGAACTTCTGCATAAAAATTAACAATCATAACGAAAAACTCTTTGTTTTCCTCATTCATGCTTTCCTTGATCTTAGGTTAGTATTTGATATTGTAAATGCACGGTCGAAGTCACAACATTATTGTGACCACCAGCTAATATCCAGAGTAACCGCCGTGTGCAGCGCGGACAGCAGCTAGACGGGCTGGGAGTGACTCAGAAAGGTGCTGGAAGGTGTCCACAGGTATGTGGAGCCATATTGACTTCAGTGCATCTGACAGCTGCTGGGGATTTCGTGGTGGAGAATTCATAGGAGCGAACAACACGATCGAGGTGGTCCTACAGATGCTCACTTGGGTTTAAATCTGAGGAATTAAGGGGTCAGGGAAGTACTTTGAAGGCTTTTTCGCGCTCTTCCAACCACTCTCGGACATTTATTGCTGTGTGACACGTCGCATTGTCGTGCTGGAAGATCCCATTCACCCCCCCCTCAGGGAAGATAACCAGCATGTATGGGTGTACGTGGTCTGCAAGGATGGATTCATAACGAATTTGGTCCATAGTTCCTTCCACAGCTGTGAGTGGACCCAGAGAATGCCCCGAAAGCATTCCCCAGACCATAACACTGCCCCCCACCAGCTTGTGTTCTTCCAGCTATGGTTGAAGAGTGTGTTTGTTCTCCGATGTTTCTCCCCTTATACGCCAACGTCCATCCATCCGTTCGATGAAGCAGAAAACGTGACTCATCGGAAAAGGCAATCCTTTGCCAATCAGCGGAGGTTCAATTCCAATACTGCCGTGCAAATGTAAGCCTTTTCTGCCGATGCACCTTCGTTAGCATAGGTGCAGTGACCATCCGTCTCCATCGGAGGCCCATACGCAGCAGGGTTCGATCAACTGCCGTTTTAGACACACTTCCGGTAGCCCCCTGGTTCATTCGGCCTGTGAATCGCTCAACTGTAGCATGTCGATCGGCCCTCACGCGCTTTCGAAGTTGACGTTCACCTCTCACATCAATGGCACGTGGTGCTCCGCCGTTTCGAAATTGCTTATTCGCAATGGCGCCATTTCTCCGATCACGATACACTTTAACCACAACAGCACGCGAACAGTTCACATACTGCGTTGTTTCAGAAATACTGCCACCCTTAGCCCGAAAGCCGGTAATCATTCCTTTTTACAAATATGATAAATCGCTTCTTTTCCCTATGACCGCAACGAGTGATATGTCTTCAGAATGCATACAGTACACATTATATACCCTCCAAGTCAGCTCACTACACGTGCCTTCTTTCGTTAACTACGCGCTGTTGACCTCAAATGTAGAAGATGGTCACAATAATGTGACTCGACTGTGTGTATATATATATATATATATATATATATATATATATATATAGCATAACAATCTTTGCAAATATTTAGAAATTTGCGAAGATCGTTATGTTGTGTTTTTCACGCTTTCCAACCGTAGGTTGAAGAAGCGTATGTGCTCCAATTTGTTCGTCCGTCCGTCCGTCTTTCTGCACGATAACTCGCGTAAAAATGGTTCGATTTCGATGAAATTTTAGTATGTGGTAGCGGACCACCTGGGGTCGAACCCTATTGAAAATGGACGAAATGGGGTCAAAGGCCAGGACACAGGATCGGGATCCATTCCGTCGTCCTTATCCCATACTATTAAAGGAGCAATTCTTGTATGTATGTAAATTTAATTTTGAAAACTCTAAGGATTTTGATGAAAGTCGTTAACCTACCGTTTTTTGGTACTAGAAGTCAATTTAGCTTGATCTCGACTTTAGGAAAATTCATTTAGTGCGTTAAATTACCACCCCAAATTACCACGCTTTTAGTGTCATGGCGTCGTCGCATTAATGTAACCCATGCTTAGAAATCTTATGACGTCACAATCTCGCGATTGAGATGTTGGCGCGTGGTCACGCCATCTATCTCGTTACGTCACGCGTTGCGTGTGAATCCTATTAAAGTTTTATGACGTCACACTCTTGCGAGCAGATGGTTGCGATTCCCATCTGCCTCATTACGTCACGCGTTGTGTGCATATGTCCGCCCGCACGATAACTCGCGTAAAAATGGTTCGATTTCGATGAAATTTTAGTATGTGGTAGGGGAACACCTGGGAAGGAACCGTATTGAAAGGGAACGAAATGGGGTCAAAGGTCAGGACATAGGAGCGGGATCCATTCCACTGCTCTTATGCGTCATAACTTATGTAAAAATGCTTCGATTGCGACAAAACTTTATCATGTTATTTCGGAGGTATATACTGAACCGGATCTGTTGAATATATGATCGAAATGGGATCAAAGGTCAGGGCACAAGACTGAGATTTATTCCACAGCCATTATCCTCATGACTTGAGTAATGATTTCTGGTATGTTGGAAAGCCTATTATAATCAATGCATTGCATGATTTTACTAACTTGTTTGAATCTTCTGTTACTCAGCCTCCGGCGCTTAGGAATTTCAAATTCCAGATAGTAGATTTTTGACTACCTTTACATATATTTTTGTGTATATATACATACACATGTGTATATTAGTGTGGTCCTTATTTTTGAAGTTTTGAAATGTTGTCGGACCCTCCTACATTGTTCTACCATAAAAAAAAATATTTTTTGTTAAAGTTTCACGCAGATCTGACTATATTTAGAGGTCGCTCAAGTCAGTTGAAATATTCACTTGCCGTATCATCCCCGCCACCCGACTTCTCCATTCAACTTCTCTTGTCTTATTTGACTTAAGTGTCAATCAAATACTCCACATAAATAAAATGATGTCTATTTTTATTTTTATTTCATATAGTTGAAAAATTCTGTAACAGTTCCAGAAATAAGCTTGCCTACATAAACCTTGAAGAAGACAATTCGCGAGAGTTGTAGGGCTGTTGTTAAGGAAACTGCTGTGTTTTGGGAAAAGGCCTGTATTCCTATTCGCTATGAATAGGATTGTATCAAGAAGTTGGAGAAACTTCATGAAAAGTTTCTCAAGCTGAAGAAAATTGCAAAAGGAAAGCAAAACGTGTCTACGTACACTTTTTGTACACTCGTAGTGTACAAAACGTGCCTAGAAGTCCAAAAAAAAAAAAAAAAAAAAAAAGCTATGCTTCGGTCTCTCAATGAAAAGGAATGGGTCGACGAACCTCTTAAAGGCAAAGAGCTGAGTGGCAAGATTTCTCGTGATATGAAGATTTTGTGACGAAAAACACTATGAATGTCTTTAATCGACTTAATATCCCAAGAGATTCTTCAGATTTTGATCCCGAAATGGCCAGCCGAGTGGCACAGTTGTCTAAGCCATGGCTTCTGATCATTCGTCCGAGATGGGTCTGGGTTCGAATTCCGGTGAGGCATGGATGCTGTGTTTGTCTTACGGCGCTCGCTCTCTCCATTCCCTGGAACCAGTGGCCCTAAATTAGGGACAAGCGACTGCTTATAGCCCATTGAGTTATTCACGGTAGTCGTTAAACCTCCGATCAAAAAAAAAAAAAAAAAACCAACAACAGAGAAAGAAGACCAGAAGCAATATTTATTACAAATTGTAGAACAACACAGGTGTCGTTATTCCAACTGCAGGGAAAAAAAACAACTTAATCTCAGATGAGTCAAGTTAACAAGGAACTCCAGTTTAAGCGATTTACTGATTTTCTCAGTGTTAACAATGAATATTACTTCAAGTGGAAATAATGTTCTGTTGTCTTTGATAGGCAAAATCAATTTATATAAGGATTTGTGTCTGGAATTTTTCAGAGTAATTAATACATCAGTATGTCTGCACTAATTGATGTATCATTTTATGATGTACAATATATGCAATCACATGTAAAAATTTGAGCGTATTGAGCTACAACTAAATGTAAATTAAAATGGTAGAAATTTAACACACATTATTTTTTTTACATCAAGGAATACTTTTAGGGGGTCAGAGCATATAAATTGTTGAAAAAAAAATCATAGTATTTTAAGGACCACCCCAATATACACTGCTGGCCACTCAAAATGGAACACCAAGAAGGAAGCATCCGATTGGCCTGAAATTCGTCGCCCGCGAGAGGACATGCAAACGATTAGCATTGCAGGGTATGTGCAAATCATGTGCGCCCAGCACGCCACCGAGAAGCACTATAAGAAGGGTGCACAGAAGGCGGGGTGTAATTGGTGGAAGTGTGTTGTGCTGCTGGACCTGTGCTAAGGAAACTTCCTGATGCCTCGTCGCAGAATACGGCAGTCATTCCAGCACGTTTCGGAGTTCGGCAGAGGACGAACAGTGGCTTATCGCGACAGCTGTTTATCGTACCATCGGCGCCTGCGTGGGACGACATCGAGCCACAGTGAGGCGAGTATGAATTCGGTGGTTGTAGGAGGGACGGACGGACCGACGTGAGCGATTGCTGCAGCCGCGGCACACCACCGAACGAGAGGACCGGCATGCTGTGAGGGCGGGCATTGATGACTCGCACCGCCACATAACGAACGTTAGCGCAGGAATTAGGGTGTGTTGCGCAACAACCTGCGTCAGCACGTACCGTTCGACGTCGTCTGCAGGAGCGGGGACTTGTCGCACGGCGCCCATTGCTCCGATTCCCATTGACGTTACACCACCGGCGAGTGGGCCGTTGAACGCCGCACCTGGACTACGGAATGGCACGGCATTGTCTTCTCCGACGAATCGCGCTTCTACCTGCAACACCACGATGGTCGGATCCTTGTGTGGCGGCACCGCGGCCAGAGACTGTATGACGCCTGCATTATGCATCGCCATACTGCTCCGTTGCCTTGCGTTATGGTATGGGGCGCAATTGGATATGACACCCGCATCCCTCTGGTACGCATCGCCGGTACACTCAACAGCCACCGCACCATCTCCGACGTTTTGGAGCCTGTAGTACTCCCTTACCTGCAGGACCTGCCAGCAGCCACGTTTCAACAGGACAATGCGCGCCCGCACGTGGCACGCATCGTGGAACAGTTCTTCACGGCCCAACAGGTGTCACTGCTGCCGTGGCCCACCTGTTCTCTCGATATGTCGCTCATCGAACACGTCTGGTCGTTGATCGGCAACCGAGTGGCCCGGCAAGCACGACCCGCGGCTACGCCTAATGAACTGTGGCAATGAGTGTAAGCAGACATGATCATGATGTAGAGGATTTTAGGAAGGGAGTGTCTGACCCCAGGTCTTAAACAACCCTTAGAAATAGGAAACTAGGAGATTTGGGCTAGAGCGCCCGATAGGAAAGTGACACGGAAGCGAAGTAGAAAGAGGGAGGAAGACGCCCTTATTTATTACCGGGGAGCCAGTACCCGGGGTCCGACGGCTTAGTGTGCCCATCCGACGCACGGCGGGTATTTAGTGGATTGAGCGTTTGTACCTGCCTGGGATCGAACCTGAGGACCTTCCCGTGGCATTCACGAACGTTGCCCACTCAGCCACCCGCGGCCCTCTGGAAGCAGACATACTCCAAGCCCACATCCAAAGCCTCTTTCGTTCGATGCCGCGGTGTGTAACGGCCGTTATTACCATACATGGGGGCCACAAGAACTATTGATGTCTGCGTGTTCCGCAAGTCGCACGGGCCTGTAAGCTCATTCGTTTCATCTTTGTATCTGTTGTTATGTGTCCAGTAAATCTGGCTTTGCTATCTCGTGTCCTTCTTGGTGTTGCATTTTGGGTGGCCAGCAGTGTACATACATGTAATAGCGCACGAGCCACTCTTCGAGACGTTCTCTTTGTAACCGCCAAACCCAGACACGTCCATCCAATTTGAATAAAGTGAAGCGGGACTCGTCGCTTCGTAACACCTGCCGCCATTGCTTCAATGCCCAATTTTTGTTTTGTTGACACTATCGTAGACGCGTGGCTTTGTTGATCTTTGTGATGAGAGATTTATGGACGGCTGCTCGGCCATAATACCCGAGTACACGGACCTCTCTTCGAAGTGACTTGGTGGAGACCGTAACACCTACGGCCATCCGGAGTTCATGTGCTAAGGCGTGCATTGGTCGGCACCTGGTTTTCTGGATCTCCCTCTGCACTGCAGTATTTGCAGTTTTGTCGGTCTTCCAGGACGAGGTGGATACCTGAAGTGTCCCGTCTTCTTCCACTTGTTGATGACAACGACCACAGCCGACTTAGCGAACTGTCTGACATCAGCAACGCTTGTTGTGCTCATACCTCCAATTGAGTAGCCTATTATAACGTCATTTTTAAACTCGGTGAGCCCTCTCCTGCTAGGTATTCTATCAGCGATTGAACTGAGCATACTCCCGTTGCCTTTGTTTTATAGCTTATCGATCACGTGTCTGCTGCGGGAGCTCACCAATGCGCCTGCGTGGAGGTGTCCAATCACTTCCGTCGATATCACTGCTTCTAACAATCGGATTTTAAAACTCCTTTCTTTATCGGAGAGCGTTTTGATGCTAATAATTGGAAATTGTACTTAACCCACAAGTGTGCCACTAGAGGGCGTAAGTTCACGTTTTCATTTGCAACATGTTTGCAGCATCATCTGTGGGACTAAAACCCCGAAATCCCGACTGAAAAAAATCGATTTCTGACAGATACTACTAACTGTCAAAACATTTTGTGATCTATGAAAACATCTTGTGCATTTCTTTTCTTTCCCAATATAATAAATAAATAAAAATTATATATATATATATATACACTATATTGACAAAAGTCACCGTACACCTCTTCAAAAGCAAATAAACGGATCCGCTGCGTTGTTAAGATGCGTGGTACAGCTGCAAACGGTGTAAAATCAAGCCTGCAGCTCACCGCGATCATATCGCATTGTGCGGTGGAGTGAAAATGTCGCGGCGGGAAAGAACTGACTTTGAGAAAGGAAAGATTGTTGGGTGTTTTATTAATGGGTTGTCCATAAGGGAAACCGAGAGGGGTTTAAACATACCCAAGTCAACTGTTTTGGATGTAATGAATAAGTGGAAGACACATGTCGTGCCTGAAGCAGCAAAACGTACCGGCAGACCAAAGAAAATCAGTGATAAAGGACGTTGAAGCTTCCGGAGAGTCGTTACAGCAAATCGACGGAGTACTGCACAAAACCTGAGTGTACAGGTGAGTAAAAATGCTGGAACCTTGATATGTACACGTACCATTCGCAGAGAACTTCATTCCATGGGTTATCGTGGTCGTGCGGCTGCTCATAAGCCTTTCATCTCCACTCGGAATGCTACTCGTCGTTTAGCATGGTGTAAAGAACATTTATCGTGGACCGTAGATCAATGGAAACGGATCCTATGGATTGATGAATCCAGATACACGATCCATCAGTCTGATGGCCGTGTGTGGGTATGGCAGCAGCAAGGAGAACGCTATTTGCCACAGTGTACTGTTCTTAGGGTCAAGTTTGGAGCTGGCAGTGTACTCGTGTGGGGGTGTTTTACGTGGTATGGTCGCGGCCCCCTTGGTTATCATGGACAAATCTGTTAACCAGCACATTTACCTCGATATTCTGGACAATTATGCTCTACTAACTCTGTGGCAATACTATGGAATCGAGCCTTGTTGGAGCGAGCAGGATAATGCACCGAACCATAAAGCAAGGACTATTACATCGTGGTTTGACGATAATTTCGTGTGGTGAGTGGAGTGGCCAGAACAGGTCCCTTATCTTAATCCCATAGAGCACCTATGGGATGAATTAGAGCGCCATATAAGAAGTTTGGAACCCATGCCTAATACTAAGCAAGAGTTAGTGGCAGCATTATGTACTGAATGGAAGCGCATACCTATCGTTGTGTTCCAAAACCTTGTCGAAAGCATGTCTCAAAGGGTCAGTGCATGCATTAATGCCAAAGATGGACCGACACTGTACTAATGTATGTCAATAAATGCTATTTTGTGTTTCTCTTCTAGGTGTCCGATGACATTTGTCAATATAGTGTATATATATATATATATATACATCCCCCTGGCGGAAAACTATACACTGTTTTAAGCAAAATGTATTCTCAAAACGTTTACCGTGATGAGCGGTATCGGTTCACGAAGTACTTTTTTTCAGTCGTTTTCAGAAACTAGGTTTTGCTGCATATAAACCAGAAAGGAAAATAAACACTTTCGTCTCCTGGTGACCAAATTATTCTGTACCAAAAATTAGAAGTTATATTTTGAACATTTCATTCCAGCAGTGCTCGAAGTGGTCCGGTGTACGCCGGTATGGCATACCGGCAGTTCTTTTGTCCTTGTATTTCATACTGGGAGTTCTTTTTCCTAGTATTTCATACCGGCACTAATTTTAATAGTAGGAAATGCAGAAATGAATTTTTTTTTGTCTCTGACTTACCAGAACCCATTCTTAAACATACAAACCTTATGTACCACGTGCCCTTGAGAAATAGATCTCTGGAAAACGTAGGGGTAGACGAGTGGTGTACACATAAGCTTATAAGTTCAATCCTTCAAAGTAGGAAAATGAAGTTACCCATTGCGCATGATCCCATCTTGCCCAAGCCCCAGATCACCCCACTAAAGATGTCTGTAATTTTTATTATATCATCGATTTAATATATTTAATTTGAAGATCTTCTTCATAGAATGAAGGATTCGCAGTAATAGATTAAACACAAATTTTAGTTTTGCAGCAATGAGTATAAACATTTTTCACTTCGGACTTGTGTGTGTGTGTGTGTGGTGAGATTGGTATTAATTTAAATCTGAATACTCATTCTGGTAAAAAAAAAAAGACAAAAGTGATGTTCAATGCTTTTACAAGAAATAAAGATTTATCGATTGATGGGGAAAAGCTGGAGATAACAGACACGTACGTTTATCTTGGACAGCAGATATCAAGTGAGGGTCACATTGATGAAGAAATTAATCGGCGTACAAAACTTGCTTGGAGAGCTTTCGGAAGAAACAGCATAATTTTCAAGAGCAATATGCCATTATGTCTTAAAAGAAAAGTGTTTGATCAATGCATTCTTCCAGTGCTTACGTATGGTGCGGAGACGTGGACCTTAACTAAAAGAGACATACAAAGGCTGCAGACAACTCAAAATAGCATGGAGAGGTGCATGCTTGGTGTAACCAGGAGAGATAAGAAGAGGAACTCGTGGATCCGAAAAATGACAAGAGTGGAAGACATCATGATCAGAGTTAAATCCCTGAAATGACAATGGGCTGGACATACTGCCAGAAGGACAGACCATCGATGGACAGCCGAAATTTTAGATTGGATTCCAAGGGACAGGAAAAGACCCGGAAGAAGACCACATGGAAGATGGGTGGATGAAATTCAAAAGTATGCAGGAGTGACATGGAGGAGACTGGCACAAGACAGACCTTCGTGGAGGAAACTTGAGGAGACCTTCGTCCAGCAGTGGATTGATAATGGTTGACAATGATGATGATGATGATTCATTCTGGTTGCGGAGATTCTAACTACCCGACTTTCTACTTCATTAAGGTCCCTATTGGAAGCGGGCTGCCTTCTGGGCTCGGGACCTTAAAGTCCTGGTTTCAAGCCCAGCTGAATCACTAATAATCAGCCGAGGTTCGGAAGTCTCATAAATCCGTTGGTCCCGGAATAGAGACTCCTCGTTGTAAACAAGTCTAACCCGAGTCCTCGGTGTAGGATAAGTTGTGCCGCTGGATCCACAAACCAACAAACTGAAATCGACCGCTATCGTTTCTGACTTATGGTGCAATAGTATTTCACGGAATTATCAATTTCATTTTCAATCAAAAGAGTTTTTCTTTCGGGGATTTTTGTTTTTTACTTTTTGAATTTTGGAGACTTTCTCACGAAGGTATTTTTTCTAATGATTTTTAGCTAAATATGAGCATACCGGCTCTTCAAAATTTCCATTTCGAGCATTGCGTAGCAGGAGCTGAATCTGATGATGGTAGGGTTTTTGAAATTGGACTTTTAGAAGCAGATATATCGTCAAAATCGCAATTTATCTTTACGCCCCCTAGCGGAAAATCTGTGCATTACATAAAAAAGAAACTGTTCCCAAAATAGTCTTCGTTATAAATGGCGTGGAAAGTAAGAAATATTTTTTTTAATCGGATATTTAGAGGCAAATATGTGGAATAAATTATACTTTGAATTCGATAGCATCTGCATTTACGCCCTCTAACGGAGAAGTTATGTATCGAAAAAACAAACAAACCGGAAAACAAGGATATTTGTTCTCACGTTTCATGCTTTCTAATGCAAAAGCAATTTTTCAAATCGCACCAGTTAGTTGCAGAGATAGGTGGACCATCGGACGGGCAAGTGCACTTACTTTTCTTTACAAAAGGCGTTTTAAAAACTGATGCCACGTTCCTGCTACTCAGTAACTGGCATCCGCAGAGTACTGGCCTATGATTTCAGGCTTTAAATATTCTCAGCGTTTGAAAAGATATTGTCGTGAATAACTTCAAGGAAAGCACATTCAGATACGTGAGGAGGCTTACTAAGTTGTTCGAGAAGCACATTAACATCCTCACTAGTTGACCGCAGGCTACTACTGTTTAATAGACAAAATAAAATCTGCAAACACGGGCAAATTGACATCGCTTCAAAGGGAGCGATTTTTTGTAGATCTGCTTAGAACAGTATTCACAGATTGAGTCCATTTGTAATAATGGTTTACGAAAAGAGGTGCTTAGAAACATAAAGCAAGGTTCGCCGTCTTAAACGAGTTCGAATTCCTTCTCAGACTTTTGTCCCATGTCTCTAGGCATTTTTAAGTCATTAACAGCTGATTAGGAATTCAGGAAGGATCTCTACTTGGACACGTGACTTACTGCTGCGCCTCTTTTAGTATCACCCTGCAGGGGGAAAACGTTCGGCGTTTTAAAGACATAAGCGTGTATGTGTACACAAAAACGACAGACCGCATGTTCTACTTTGCACTGTCAATTACGATCCAGAGAAATATTTCATCACGTGGAATGTTTGCGAGGTTTAAGGAAGACGCGAAAACAAAAGAGGAGAAAGATCCTTATTCACCCTGTCGTTCAGGAAATTGAAAGAACGTTGTCGTATGTGAGGGTTTTAAAACCAAATTTACGATAGAGATAAATATCAGGAGCAAAAGAAACAACTGACACCGTAGAGTGAAAGAACTGCGTAGCAGCTGAGTCTGTCTTAAAGTTCAGGAAGTTTATTTGAAAGCGGAAGACAGACAATGTAAAAGAATTTAGAGGGACGGAATGTAGCAGTAAGTGCTTTAAATCGGAGATCTCCAACAGTGTGGGCACCTTGGGAATTTCAACAGAACGCATGGAAATATTCGTAAATACTGTTCATACTGATACTGTTCTTTATTATTTGAAACGTGTTGTGACGTGCCTGCCCCGCAGGACGCACTCGGCATAAAGGCAGATAGCAGCAACCACGAGCGTCTGCGTAGCTCAGTTGGTAGAGCGACTTATTCTGGAATAAAAGGACTCGGGTTCAATCCCCGGCGTGGACCAAAAATGACGGAGAAATTCACTTCGTCATAATGGCTCCCGAACTTCCCGGATGACCCGGCCGTTAAAGATCTCGCAATGGTGTGATGCTCTTTCCACACCGCGAGATAAGAAAAATAAGAGAACCCCTTCTCCAGCGCTTCGAAAAATAAATGTGTGTGACGTTGCATTCCACACACCAGATGGACTGGGAGTTCTCAAGTACACGTTCTACAGCGCATGGCTGCCTGCAACTATTCATGCTCACGGCTGACCCGTGGGCCATGCCCCCGGCCCTTTTTCGGGGAGGTGGGAGGTGTGACGTGCCTTCCCCGCAGGGCGCACACGACATAAAGGCAGATAGCAGCAACAACGATCGTTTGCGTAGCTCAGTTGGTAGAGTGACTTATTCCGGAATAAGAGGACTCGGGTTCGATTCCCGGCGTGGACCAAAAATGCCGGAGAGATTGACTTCGTTATAGTGTATATACAGGGTTTGGACAGAATAATGTGAACACCACGCTCAGATAGGTGACTTTTAATGCAGCCGCAACACGCAAAGGCGTCCATCACTTTTTGGTTGTAATAGCTTTGTTTAAAACCTCAAGGTCCTGTTTAAGTGCATTTAAAGTGTCTTGTTGCAAAATTTCTTTCGGGGTGATGACGAAATGAGTAACATAACAGACTTCGAAAGAGAGCTAATTGTTGGTGGCCGGCTGGTTGGTGTATCCATGACGATAGACGCCAGGGTAGTGTGGATATCGAAGGCTACCGTGTCAAGCGTCATGGCAGCCTACCGTTTTCGTGGCAAAATCTTGTCTGCGAAACACCCTGACTGATAGAGACAAGAGAGCATTAAATCGAACTGTTACCCGTAATAAGAAGACCTCGGCGCTGAAAATTAATGTGTAGCTCAATCTGCATCTCCATATCCTAGTATAGATAAAACAGAGCGCAGGGAACTGCATAAAAAAGATATTCATGGAAGAGCTGTTATTGCAAAACCACTGGGGAACAGGGTGAATGCACAACGGCGACAGCAATGGTGCCTGGAGCATACAACTTGGATAGCCGATGCATGAAAGTTTATAATGTATTTGGATAAATCCTCATTCTCACTATTCTCTACTGCACGACGTGCTTATGTGTGGAGAACACCGTCAGAAGCGTACAACCCAGACTGTCTGCTCCCAACAGTGCAGCATGGTGGTGGTGCTGTCATGCTGTGGGTAGTCATATCGTTGTTTTCAGAAGGTCCCCTGATCACCTTGAAAGGACGGATGACTAGGGCGTATGAAACCATTTTGGCCGACCAAGTCCATCCAATAGCTTAGGCTGCAAGGGATGCCATCTGTCAAGATGACAACGGCCTAAATCGCAGAGCTCGGAATGTGGACTCATGGTTTGAGGAACACGAGGAATAATTTCCACGCCTTACTTGGCCTCCCCAATCACCAGACTTAAACACCATCGAGCCACCGTGGTCTGTGTTGAACACAGAGTGAGATTCCGTTATCTTTTCTCAAGGAACTGGAGAAGTTTCTGCATGAAAAATGGTGTAACATCCCACTAACCACCACCCGGGATTTGTATGCGTCCATTCCAAGAAGGATTCAGGAGGTTTTGAATTCCAAAGGTGGTGGGCCACATACTATTAGGTATATGAAACTTTCTTTTCCTAGGTGTTCACACTATTTTTTCCAACCATTGTATATGGCTTAAAGTGTTTAATCAGTGCATCCTTCCAGTACTTACAGAAGGAACAGAGACGTAGACCTCAACTAAAAAAGAGACTATCTACCGACTAGTAATTGGACACCTGTGATAGCAAAGGAAAACGAAGTTTATTCACCTTCAATAGTTGGCGGAGCCTCCACGAGCGGCGGTTACAGCTGCGACCCTCTGGGGCATACTCTCAACCAGGCGTTGTACAACGGCTAGGGTTATTTTCTTCCACTCGGTTTGGAGAAGACAGGTCAGTTCCTTCACCGATTTCGAACGGTGGGGGCACCCCTTAAGTTGACGCTCCAACTCGTCCTAGAGGTGCTCGATAGGGTTAAAGTCCGGGCTCTGCGCAGGCCAGTCCATTCAATTAACTCCATTGTCACCATACCAAGCCATGGTGGACCACGCAACATGACAGGTAGCATTGTCATCCTGAAAGTAACATGGGTCCACCCCGTAAAACTGCCACAACGTAGGAAGCGCATGGCCATCCAAAATGGTGCAGTAGGTCTCGGCGTTGAGTCTACCAGGAATTGCGACCAAGGGTGCCGTACCATACCAGGAGAAACACCCCCATAGCATGATTCCACCGCCGTTGAACTTCACAGTTGGCAGAATACATTCCGGCAGGTGACGTTCTCCAGGCAAACGCCAAACCCAGACCCTATCATCCGAACGGTAGAGGGTGAACCTTGATTCGTCGCTCCAGAAAACCTGTTTCCACGGTTCAACGGTCCACTGTCGACGTTCTTTGCACCACGGTAGCCGAGCAGCGCTATTGGACTTGGTGATCAAAGGCTTGTGGGCGGCAGCACGCCCATGATAACCGAGCACGTGGGCTTCCTTACGAATGGTATTCATCGAAAGAACACTCCTGGATGCCTGTTGAAACTCCTCGCGGATGTGGCCAATCGATTAGGTGCGGTTCTTCCGAATTTCTCTGGCCAGCACCCGCCGGTCTCTAACTCCCAGTTCTGTGCGTTTGCCGGCTCGATGCACATTCCGACAGTCACCTCTCATCTTCCACTTGCCAATCACGTAAGCGACTGTCGATTTTGGGTACTTCAACTCGCTTGATATGTCACGTATGGATCGGCCATTTCTATGATACCCGTCGATTACACCTTTCTCGAAATCAGAGAGCTCCGAACTGCGTGGCATCTTGCATGCGACTGGTTGCGTTGTTGTTTCCCACACGATATTAAACGGCGGCGGCCGTGACGTGTGTCAGGACCGCAGATATCGTCGATCGCAGGGGTGTCCAATTACTTGTTGGTAGATAGTGTATAAGAAGCATAGAGAGATGCATGATTGATGTGACCGGGAGAAATAAGAAGAGGAACTCATCGATAAGAAAAATGGCAAGAGTGGAAGACATCATGATCACAGTAGAATCCCTGAAATGACAATGGCCTGCCAATGTTGCCAGGAGAGCGGACCACCGGTGGACAACCAAAATTCTGGACTGGATTCCAAGGTACAGGAAAATACCCAGAAGAAGACCACATGGGAGATAAGTGGATGAAATTCTAAAGCATGCGGGAGTGACATGGAGGACACTGGCGCAAGGCAGATCGTTGTGGAAGAAACTTAGAGAGACTTTCATCCAGCAGTGGATTGATAACGGTTGACAATGATGATAAAAAACAGGAGTCACTCAAATGAAGTTCAAGAAATAGTTACAGTTCTTCCCTTATTCTGTCAGCATCTCATAAGCATACGTATGCAGAACTTAATTCATAACTGCACTACTATTTTTAAGAAAATTAACGCAACTTAGTAAGCAGAATAGTTGATTAAAGAACTCCAACGCTAAAAATGTAACACAACTCGGATGTGCAGACTTCAAGTAAACACCGCTTCAGCGGAAAGCAGTTTCCACGATTATGACATCTCACCACCACACACACTTTTTCGCTGCTCGCTCTAGCGCGTTCTTATCTGACAACACGCACAAGTCACGCACTCTTACCTGAAGATTGTTGCCAACATCATTCCGTGAGCGAGAAGAATATAACGCCACGGTTGAAAACACTTAAAAAGAATGATCTAAAAACGTACATTGAGGAAACTAAAAATGAAAGTTAAACAGGAATATTCGTCCTAAAGAGTGTGCAGAGTGATGCAATTTACTAAACTCGGATAAATATACACTATATTGACAAAGACACCGGACACCCCTTCAAAAGCAAATGAACGGATCAGCTGCGTTGTTAAGATGCGCGGTACAGCTGCAAACGGTATAAAAACAAGCTTGCAGCTGACCGCGATCATATCACACTGTGAGGTTGAGTGAAAATGTCGCTGCGGGAGAGAACTGACTTTCAGAAAGGACAGATTGTCGGGTGTTATATTAGTGGGTTGTCCATAAGAGAAACCGAGAGGCGTTTAAACATACCCAAGTCAACTGTTTTGGATGTACTGAATAAGTGGAAGACACATGGCCTGCCTTGAAGCAGCAAAACGTACCGGCAGACCAAAGAAAATCAGTGATAAAGAACGTCGAAGCCTCACGTGAGTCGTTGAAGCTAATCGACTGAGTAATGCAGAAGATCTCAGTTTACAGGTGAGTAAAAATGCTGGAACCTCGGTATGTTCACGTACCATTCGCAGAGAACTTCATTTCATGGGTTACCGTGTTCGTGAGGCTGCTCATAAGCCTTTCATTTCTACTCGGAATGCTACTCGTCGTTCAGCATGGTGTAAAGAACATTTACCGTGGACCGTAGATCAATGGAAACGGGTCCTATGGACTGATGAATCCAGATAAACGATCGATCTGTCTGATGGCCGTGTGTGGGTATGGTGGCAGCCGAGGGAACGCTATTTACCACGTGTACTGTTCCTACGGTTAAGTTTGGAGCTGACAGTGTAATCGTGTGGGGGTGTTTTTCGTGGTATGGTCCCGGCCCATTGGTTATCGTGGACAAACCTGCTAACCAGCACGTCTACCTCGATATTCTGGACAATTATGCCCTACCAACTCTGTGGCAATACTATAGAACCGAGCCTTGTTGGTACCAGCAGGATAATACACGGAGCCGTAAGGCAAGGACTGTTACTGCGTCGTTTGACGATAATTCCGTAGCGTGTGTGGACTGACCAGCACAGAGCCCAGAGCCGAGATTTTAATCCCAAAGAACACCTATGGGATGAATTAGAGCACCGCATAAGAAGCTTGTAACCAAGGCCCACTGCTAAGCAACACTTAGAGGGAGCATTATGTACTGAATGGAAGCGCATACCTATAGCTGTGTTCCAAAACCTTGTCGAATGCATGTCTCGAAGGGTCAGTGCAATCATTAAGGCCAAAAGTGGTCCGAGACGGTATTAATGGATGCCAATAAATGCCATGTTGTGTTTCTCTTCTAGGTAACCGGTGACGTTTGCCGATATAGTATATAAATAAGAAGCACAACCATTCACCAAATTTATACAAGCTATTACAAAAATCCGTTTTAATCACCAGTAGACAGCTTTATTGAGGTAGAATTGATACTAACGTATGCAGTATCAGACTGTTGTTTGCGCCAATAAAAACGGATTTTTGCAATTGCCTGTAACTTACTAAACTGTCTTACTCCGAAGTATCAAACCAATATGACCATCTGCCTAATATGAAGTAGATTTTACGCGTGCTGTCAAAACATCTCTTACTCGGCGAGGCATGGATGCTACAAGATTTCTAAAGGTGTTTTGTGGTATGTGGTCACACATACCACAACGATTTGGAGAAAAGTTTGGCATTGTTTCTGCAGTCTCCAGTATGCGTACTCCACTTTTGCACTATATGCGTTAGGACCCACAGCACCTCTAAACACTGCCTCACGTGCGTCTGTTTAGAGGTGCTGTGGGTCCTGAGTTCATCTTCATGGACGACAACGCTACACCTCATCGTACAGTGGCTGTCGCAGAGCTGTTGGAGAGTGAAGATATTCAACGCATGGATTGGCCCGCAAGGTCCCCGGACCTAAATCCAATCGAACACGTGTAGGACCTTTTTGGGAGACGCTTGGTAGCACGTCCCCAGCCGCCAGCAACGAATCCGCAGCTGCGATTGGCGCTACAAGAGGAATGGGCCGCGATGCCTCAACAGCTCCTCGACAACCTCGTCTTCAGCATGGACAGACGTTGTAAATCCTGCAACGCCATCAGGGGTGATCATATCCCCTACTAAAAATTGGATTTTTCTTGGCAGCCGCATGTCACATGAACGTTTCTGTCTTCTGTCCAGTTATGCTCGAAGCTACCTTTTCAATAAAGTGCCTTTGTATCCTTTGGATTCCTTGTTTGGGCGGTTTTGCTCACTTGTCCCATATTCTTACATCTTGGGGATCTTATGGTATGATTTGAGTCGATGTGGAGCACTTCTGCTCGACGTTACATTCGAAAAACCGTCTCGTCCTTAATTTTTGCACGCAGTGTATACTAAGCCCTGAGGTAAATCGGGGTTGAAAGCGAAGGGAGGAGCAATGAGTGATTGATGTGCGTGTAGACTCAAGGTCATAGGCTTCTGCTCTTTCCGCCCACTCCCCCAGGACCTGCCGTGACACATTTTTGCTTCATACTTGAAGGAATGAAAAGGAGTATCAAACTTAAGTATTTGCAAATTCTCGTACTCGAGTCAAACGCGCAGCTTGTTCTTACCACAAACTTTATTAGACAAAAAGTGCGCGTTAGGTTCGAGTAAATATAGTAATGCTGTTTGGTATGATGTAGTAAAAAATTACAATAAATTCAAATTCAAATTTTGAAGAATCTTTAGTCTCACTTTTGTCCTCAGAAAGAAATTGCGCTTCGAGCAAGAGTTCCTTTCCCACAAACTTATTGCAAGGCAGTGTGGATCTGTGTCGGAGTTTTTCCCCACAGAGTTTCTGTTTTCACGTAAGAGCGCTGGTCTAACGCCGTGACTCGACCTGAGGAGCGGCACGCTTCCATTTCCAAACCCTTCCACGTCAAAGATAGCGCGTCGTTCTGACACCACTGCGTTGCTGAGAATCTAACCTGGACATGAAGCACTCACTTTCCCGATTGCATTATCCGCTCTCGTTTAAGATTAACGCGTGCAGAACTTTTGTTATCACCCTCGCGTATCATGAATTTAAACAGTATGCTCATTTACGCCCCATGGAAGCTAGTTACAAATCGTAGAAACACCAACTCATATGGAACGCTGTTACATATTTCAGGCTTTCGACCGCAAAACGAATTTTTCAAATCGGACCACTAGCTGTAGAGATATGGTATCCACTGACTGACGCACATTTCGATACTAAAAGCTGTGACGTACAGCAGAGGTGAAGCATCTCTCAAGATGCCAAATCTGCAGCGATATATTCCGTCGGTGTAGCTTAGTCGGTTAGAGCAACCCACTCTGAAGAGAAGAGACGTGGGTTCGATCTAAGAGGGAGATGTTGGGACGTACTGCAGAGGTGAAGCACGTGTCAAGACGACAAATCTGCAGCGATACATTCCGTCGGTGTAGCTTAGTCGGTTAGAGCAACTCACTCCAAAGAGAAGAGACGTGGGTTCGATCTAAAAGGGAGATGATCTGACGTACTACAGAGGTGAAGCACGTGTCAAGACGACAAATCTGCAGCGATACATTCTGTTGGTGTAGCTTAGTCGGTTAGAGCAACCCACTCCAAAGATAAGAGACGTGGGTTCGATCTAAGAGTGAGATGCTGTGACGTACTACAGAGGTGAAGCACGCGTCAAGACGACAAATCTGCAGCGATATATTCCGTCGGTGTAGCTTAGTCGGTTAGAGCAACCCACTCCAAAGAGAAGAGACGTGGGTTCGATCTAAGAGTGAGATGATGTGACGTACTACAGAGGTGAAGCACGTGTCAAGACGACAAATCTGCAGCGATACATTCCAACGGTGTAGCTTAGTTGGTTAGAGCAACCCACTCTGAAGAGAAGAGACACGGGTTCGATCTAAGAGTGAGATGCTGTGACGTACTACAGAGGTGAAGCACGCGTCAAGACGACAAATCTGCAGCGATATATTCCGACGGTGTAGCTTAGTCGGTTAGAGCAACCCACTCTGAAGAGAAGAGACGTGGGTTCGATCTAAGAGGGAGATGATGTACGTACTACAGAGGTGAAGCACGTGTCAAGACGACAAATCTGCAGCGATACATTCCGTCGGTGTAGCTTAGTTGGTTAGAGCAACCCACTCCAAAGAGATGAGACGTGGGTTCGATCTAAGAGGGAGATGTTGTGACGTACTACAGAGGTGAAGCACGTGTCAAGACGACAAATCTGCAGCGATACATTCCCTCGGTGTAGCTTAGTCGGTAAGAGCAACCCACTCTGAAGAGAAGAGACACGGGTTAGATCTAAGAGGGAGGTGACGTACTACAGAGGTGAAGCACGTGTCAAGACGACAAATCTGCAGCGATGCATTCCGTCGGTGTAGCTTAGTCGGTTAGAGCAACCCACTCTGAAGAGAAGAGACGTGGGTTCGATCTAAGAGTGAGATGCTGTGACGTACTACAGAGGTGAAGCACGCGTCAAGACGCCAAATATGCAGCGATACATTTCGTCGGTGTAGCTTAGTCTGTTAGAGCTACCCTCTTCGAAGAGAAGAGACGCGGGTTCGATCTAAGAGTGAGATGATGTGACGTACTACAGAGGTGAAGCACGTGTCAAGACGACAAATCTGCAGCGATACATTCCGTCGGTGTAGCTTTGTCGGTGAGAGGAAGCCACTCCAATGAGAAGAGACGTGGGTTCGATCTAAGAGGGAGATGCTGTGACGTACTACAGAGGTGAAGCACGTGTCAAGACGACAAATCTGCAGCGCTACATTCCGACGGTGTAGCTTAGTCGGTGAGAGCAAGCCACTCCAAAGAGAAGAGACGTGGGTTTGATCTAAGAGGGAGATGCTGTGACGTACTACAGAGGTGAAGCACGCGTCAAGACGACAAATCTGCAGCGATACATTTCGTCGGTGTAGCTTAGTCGGTTAGAGCTACCCAGTCCGAAGAGAAGAGACGCGGGTTCGATCTAAGAGGAAGATGATGTGACGTACTACAGAGGTGAAGCACGTGTCAAGACGACAAATCTGCAGCGCTACATTCCAACGGTGTAGCTTAGTCGGTGAGAGGAAGCCACTCCAAAGAGAAGAGACGTGGGTTCGACCTAAGAGGGAGATGATGTGACGTACTACAGAGGTGAAGCACGTGTCAAGACGACAAATCTGCAGCGATACATTTCGTCGGTGTAGCTTAGTCGGTTAGAGCTACCCACTCCGAAGAGATGAGACGTATGTTCGATCTAAGAGGAAGATGATGTGACGTACTACAGAGGGGAAGCACGTGTCAAGACGACAAATCTGCAGCGATACATTTCGTCGGTGTAGCTTAGTCGGTTAGAGCTACCCTCTCCGAAGAGAAGAGACGCGGGTTCGATCTAAGAGGAAGATGATGTGACGTACTACAGAGGTGAAGCACGTGTCAAGACGACAAATCTGCAGCGATACATTTCGTCGGTGTAGCTTAGTCGGTTAGAGCTACCCTCTCCGAAGAGAAGAGACGTGGGTTCGATCTAAGAGGAAGATGATGTGACGTACTACAGAGGGGAAGCACGTGTCAAGACGACAAATCTGCAGCGATACATTTCGTCGGTGTAGCTTAGTCGGTTAGAGCTACCCTCTCCGAAGAGAAGAGACGCGGGTTCGATCTAAGAGGAAGATGATGTGACGTACTACAGAGGTGAAGCACGTGTCAAGACGACAAATCTGCAGCGATACATTTCGTCGGTGTAGCTTAGTCGGTTAGAGCTACCCTCTCCGAAGAGAAGAGACGCGGGTTCGATCTAAGAGGAAGATGATGTGACGTACTACAGAGGTGAAGCACGTGTCAAGACGACAAATCTGCAGCGATACATTTCGTCGGTGTAGCTTAGTCGGTTAGAGCTACCCTCTCCGAAGAGAAGAGACGCGGGTTCGATCTAAGAGGAAGATGATGTGACGTACTACAGAGGTGAAGCACGTGTCAAGACGACAAATCTGCAGCGATACATTTCGTCGGTGTAGCTTAGTCGGTTAGAGCTACCCTCTCCGAAGAGAAGAGACGCGGGTTCGATCTAAGAGGAAGATGATGTGACGTACTACAGAGGGGAAGAACGTGTCAAGACGACAAATCTGAAGCGATAGATTCCGTCGGTGTAGCCTAGACGGTTAGAACAACACACTCGAAGAGAAGAGACGCGGGTTCGATATTAGAGGGAGATGATGTGACGTACAACAGAGGGGAAATACGTGTCAAGACGACAAATCTGCAGTGATACATTCCTTCGGTGTAGTTTAGTCGGTTGGAAAAACTGGCTCTGGAGCGAGAAGGTGCGTTTTAAATGCTCATCGCCGAGAATTTTGTATTTTCACATTGGCGGCCGATTGTGGAAAATGGATGTACTAGCCGTTAGATTCTTCGAAAAATGTGTGACGTTCGTTTCACACAAAGTCTTGAATTAATGAAAATTCCTTCTTCGCTTTAAAAAAAATTGAGACGGAGATGATGTGACGTACAAAGAGGTGAAGCACGTGTCATGACGATACATTCCGTCGGTGTAGCTTAGTCTGTTATAACAACTGGCTTTCTTAGCGAGGAGGCGCAGGTTTTTATTGTTTTGTTTTTTTGTTTTGTTTTTTTGATTGGGGGCTTAACGACCACTGTGAGCAACTTAATGAGATATAAGCAGTCGCCCGTCCCTAATTTACGGCCATTGACCCCAGAGAAGGGAAGGTAGCCAGTGCCGTAAGACAAACACAACGTCCATGCCTCACCGGGATTCGAAGCCGGACACTTCTCGGACGAAAGATCAGAAGCCATCGCTTAGACCACTGTGCCACCGGTTTGGCAAAAGGCGTGAGTTCAATCTCTGTCATCGACAATTTTGTGTTTTCACAAAGCATGTACTTTTTTTTCAACAGATATATTGAAAAATGTTTTTATATAAACAGATAGCAATAGATCGGTGTGTGTATTGAGCTGTGAGAAGGGTAATTAATATGCGATTATTTCATTTCAGTAGTTTGTGTAAACACAAGTTTGTCCGTGACGGGGATCGAACCTGTGCTCCGGAGTAGTTGCTCTCCCAACTAAGCTACACGGACGGAATGTATCGTTGCAGATTTGTCGTCTTGACAAGTGAGTTACCTCTGTAGTATGTCACAAGTTGCAGTTCAATTTGACATTGGCTAACATTTGTTTCAACAAACCGGTGCTCTTATTTTTTGAACGATTTTTTTACTCGAGCAATATTTCAATGCGTAATGTATCGCCCAACATGAAAACAAACAAATGAAATAAATTTATATCTTGATTGAGCAATATTGAAGACAACTGCTCATTTCAATAATTCTTATAGTATTCAATTTCAAAACAATCTGGGGAATATTGCGTTCATAGAGTCGGCATTTTGTTCGGCAATACATAACAGTGTATCAAATAATCTGATCGCGGTTGACTTCGAAACAAAGTCGAGTAGTTAACTTCTGGTCCATTGTTTGGAATTAACAATGCTTACCGAACGATGAGGAATAAAAGTTTAATATCGCAGCTCTTTTAAGATGGGCATCTGCACTCATGATCCACGCGCAATCTCTTTTTCTTTTCTTCATCTAACCTGAATTCTTTCGGATAATGATAACCGCTCAGATATGTCATCTAAAACGTCATTAACTATTCGGAAGGGGGCCAAGCCTGATTGCCATTGTTCCGATGATGGGAAATGCCATGAGAAATCATCCGGAGTTATCATTTCAAGACGATTAAACAGGAAGCATGTCATGTCACGGGGCAGAAGATACTGAACAGATAGCAGTTTTGTGAAGCAAATCTTTTTAGAGGAGGAAAACCCTAAGCATGCGACCGAACAGACAGTTTGATTGTGAGAAATCGAGACAGCTTATGTTGCGATGTTCCAAATTTTAGACACTGAGAGCAAAATTGCTTCGATTATGATTTGCATTTATTGAAAGTATTCGGCAAATCCATTTAATTACGCTATTATATGATAAGCAGCAGGGAATGTGAAGCCTGACGACATTCAGTGTAGATAATGGTTTCGAAAACTGACGACGGCGTGAAAGCAAACCTATTGTCTATAAAATAATAAGGGTTTGATGCTTTAGAAATATTGGTTCAACATTTAAGCTCACTTGATGTCCATCATTATATTTTAGTTTTAATCGTTTCTTATTCTTACTATAATGAATTAGCTTTATTTTCTTTCCGCTAAGCTAATTATAATGAATAAGCTCTTTCTACTGAGCTAAGTATAATGCTTCTGCTACTGAATTATATGCTTGTACTAAGCTTCAAATAGTGAATTCAAATGGTTGTTGTTATTAGTTAATTAAGATCATGAATAAAGTCACCTGCTAGTAATATAGTAATAGTAATGAATAAAACTTATAACTGGTAGTAATGTTGTAGCAGTAATTAAGATGAATAAAGTCTTATGCTGGTTGTTACTAGTAATATTAATTGAAATAAATCTAACAGCCAGACAGAGGTCTGACAGTACTATGAATTGAGAAAGACGTACTTACGTAACACCTTTTATTATCAACTTCAACTGGTATCAACACACACAGCTACTCAAATAACACGTAGCTCCTTGCACATGAACGGAGCTCTATACTCATAAACAAACGATCTCCCTATAACAACAAAATCTCTCCTTATAACAACAAAATCTCTCCCTATAACAACAAAAGCTCTCCTTATAACAACAAAATCTCTCCCTATAACAACAAAATCTCTCCCTATAACAACAAAATCTCTCCCTATAACAACAAAAGCTCTCCTTATAACAACAAAATCTCTCCTTATAACAACAAAATCTCTCCTTATAACAACAAAAGCTCTCCTTATAACAACAAAATCTCTCCGTCGCTATCGATGAACGCGCCTATATATACTGGCTACCACCACGTCATGACTTACACTCATTGCCAGATCTCATTCATCGGGTGAAATAATATTTCGTTCAGTAAGAAGATAATTTACATAGTAAAATAAAATAACCAGAGATAGTAAAATCAAAAGGAAAGTGAATATAGAGTATACGTTACAGTACCATCAGCAAACTATAAATTAAGGGGTCTAGCGAGGTTTAACATTTCAAAAAGTGGCTTGCGTTTAATTGTTTATTACAAGGCCGCGAATAAATATAAAACGTTTTGTCTGTGTAGGGGTATTTAGGTATAAAATGATAAAATAAGAAAATGGCGCGATATTTTCTCCCAGGTGAATAACATCGGTGCTTCAACGTAATGAGGCAAACTATGTAAAATCCGATTTTACCACGATTACAGTCGAACGGATGAAGATTTCCGGAAATCCCAGGGAGATTTCTTCTTCTTAGACTTCCCTCTATTGATTGTACCTGAAAAATTGAAAATGAAAACAAAATGCAAAAAATGACGTCCCGATAACGAAAAATGTGAGTTATTCGTTATTATAGAATAATGGAAACATTTTTATTCAATCAGATGTCAGGTATTATAACGAAGTAAATATCTCCGTCATTTCTGTCCACGCCAGGATTGGAACCCTGGATTCCCTCATTCCAGAATAAGTCACTCTACCACTTGAGCTACGCGGACGTTTTATTCTGATTCCTATCTGCCTTTATGTCGTGTGCGTCCTTCTGGCAGGTACGTCACATCTCCTGGTACGTTACATCATATCCCCGTTATTTATTTTTTTTATTCGAAGTGCTGGAGAAGGGATTCTCTTATTTTTCCTATCTCGCGGTGTGGAAATAACATCACACCAATGCGAGATTTTGAACGGTCGGGTCATCCGGATAGCTCGGGCGCTATTATAACGAAGTAAATTTCAACGTCATTTCTGGTCTACGCAGGATTCGAACCCTGGATCCCCTCATTCCGGAATAAGTCACTCTACCAATTGAGCTACACGGACGTTTTATTCTGATTCCTATCTGCCTTTATGTCGTGTGCGTCCTTCTGGCAGGTACGTCACATCTCCTGGTACGTTACATCATCTCCCTCTTATTTTTTTTTTTTTTTTTTGAAGTGCTGGGATTCTCTTATTTTTCCTATCTCGCGGTGTGGAAATAACATCACACCACTGCGAGATTTTGAACGGTCGGGTCATCCGGATAGTTCGGGCGCCATTATAACGAAGTAAATTTCTCCGTCATTTCTGTCCACGCCAGGATTCGAACCCGGATCCCCTCATTCTGGAATAAGTCACTCTACCAATTGAGCTACACGGACGTTTTATTCTGATTCCTATCTGCCTTTATGTCGTGTGCGTCTTTCTGGCAGGTACGTCACATCTCCTGGTACGTTACAGTATAATTAATGCGTCATCGTGTTTTACAATTCCGGTATAAATTTCAAGTTGATATCTCCAGCGGTTTTTGAGATATCGTGGTAAAATCACCTAAACATGTAGTTTCGCGAAAATCGCGTTCAAATATTCGGTCCAATGTTAGAACAGTCGTACTTAGGCGTTAAAAAAATTCTGCACTATAGAATGCAGTTTCCAAAGTACGTTCAACTTCAGCTGCAGAACGACTGTTTTTTTCTTGTCGAGCCTGCTTTGTACTGCCGAGCTCCTTTCTTTCCGCGCCCGCTAAGTGAATACTGTCTTGCTCGATGGACATCTCGAAAGAACGCGGGCCACTTGTAAATGTAATCCATTAATTATGTCCAGCAGACGAATTTAGCTGTCATTGAAGATTACAACTGCAATATATGTAGCAATCTATACGATTTCAATGCCGCTGAATGATTCTTTTGTGACCATTTTCCACACTACCGAATGGCCAGTCGCGCGCCACATCACGTTTAATGATTCCCTGACCACAATTTTGAGAATTTTTCGAATATTCAAACAAGAAGATATTTTTATAGGATGGCACTATCGAAATATGCAAAAAACCCGAAATTGATTTTTCGATATTTCAAACCTCATGTTTAAAACATCTATGATCACAGACTTCAAAATAGAATGTCCAGGGTAAGCGATCATCAGAGTCAATACTTACTAATCCAAATTCCACTTTATTACGTTGAACACAGACTTCAAAATAGACTGTCCAGGGTAAGCGATCATCAGAGTCAATACTTACTAATCCAAATTCCACTTTATTTCGTTGAACACAGACTTCAAAACAGACTGTCCAGGGTAAGCGATCATCAGAGTCAATACTTACGAATCCAAATTCCACTTTATTTCGTTGAACACCGATAAAACTTTTGCGGTATGTCGCACCAAAAATATGGTGCTACACCAGCTGCACCACTTTCTACGAAAAGATATACCATTGTGTGGTGCAAACAAAACCCAATAACATGTTCAATTTTGTCCTTTGTTATAGTACAAGGTTGCACCACATTATGGTGCTAAGTTGAACCATGTTGTTTGATTGTGTTCGCAAAGCACAATGGTGTGTTTTTTCTCAGAAAGTGGTGCACCTGGTGTAGCACCAATGTTTGGTGCAACCTACCACAAAATTTTCAACAGTTATATGTGACACGTCCAGACGAACACTTGGTGTGATGCATTATGGTATAATTCCTGCAATTTAAACCAGTACTTGCTAGATTTTAACACGACACAACTATCCAATTTTCGCTAAATAACAAAAGTAGTGTAATCATTACATACAGGGGTTGTGCAAATTAATGTGAACATCTGGGAAGTAGTCGATATGTCTTTATTAATAAGGTGTTGGACCACCATTTGCCTTTAATACAGCTTCCAACCTTCTTGGAATAGATTCACACAGCTTTTGAATAGTCTCCAGTGGAATGCTGTCCTATGTATTTATTAATAAGATGTTGGACCACCATTGCCTTTAATACAACTTCCAACCTTCTTGGAATAGATTCATACAGCTTTTGAATAGTCTCCAGTGGAATGTTGTACTATGTATTTATTAATAAGATGTTGGACCACCATTGCCTTTAATACAGCTTCCAACCTTCTTGGAATAGATTCACACAGCTTTTGAATAGTCTCCAGTGGAATGCTGTCCTATGTATTTATTAATAAGATGTTGGACCACCATTGCCTTTAATACAACTTCCAACCTTCTTGGAATAGATTCATACAGCTTTTGAATAGTCTCCAGTGGAATGCTGCACTATGTCTTTATTAATAAGGTGTCAGACCACCATTTGCTTTTAATACAACTTTCATTCCATTGCCTTATGCATTATAACTTACGTAAAAATGGTCCGATTTCAATGGAATTTTAGTATGTGGTAGGGGGACGAAACCTATTAAAAATGGGCGAATGGGGTAAAAGGTCAGGACATAGGAGCAGGATCCATTCCATTGCCCTTATGCGTTATAAATTACGTAAAAATGATTCGATTGAGACAAAACTTTATCATTTTGTTCCGGAAGTATACTTTACCGGTTCTGTTGAATATAATCGAAATGGGGTCAAAATTCAGGTATTAGGAGCGAGATTTATTCTACACTTATTAACCTCATAACTTGAGTAATAATTGGAATAATGATTTCTGGTATTACGATTCTTGTGAAAATCCGTTTATTTTGGCGTAATATACAGTAAAGAAACGAGCGAGCTTTCACTACCAACGGGTAGCTTCTTCAGGCTGGAATAAGGTCTAAAGAATATATACAAGAATTTAAATGAAAGATAACAATAATATAAACGTAAAAACTTCGTGCAGGCGGGTGAAAGGCATGTGCTAGGCGTGTGCTGTTCGCAGAAACATGCGTGTAAATCAAAAGAAAGTTCATCGTTGCACGCGATCGGGTTGGCTATAATTTCAATGGATTCCCTTATAGCAGTGACCTTGGCCTTGGCGTTCGTGTAGGAGGCGATTTTCTTCATGTCGCCCCATTGTGGAGTGGCTGAATGTGTTGCGACCTCTTTCGCTAGTGCTGTGTTTATTCTTCCCACTGCAACATCTCTCTTGTGCTCCGTTAATCTTACCTTGAAGGAGCGCTTTGTCATGCCCACATATTCTTTCATTGATCCGTCGGGGTAGATTAGCGGTATAGAGTAGACTCCGGCGTCTGAAAGATCCGTGACAGTGCTCTTTTTTGAAGTGAGTGTACTCTATACCGCTAATCTACCCCGACGGATCAATGAAAGAATATGTGGGCATGACAAAGCGCTCCTTCAAGGTAAGATTAACGGAGCACAAGAGAGATGTTGCAGTGGGAAGAATAAACACAGCACTAGCGAAAGAGGTCGCAACACATTCAGCCACTCCACAATGGGGCGACATGAAGAAAATCGCCTCCTACACGAACGCCAAGGCCAAGGTCACTGCTATAAGGGAATCCATTGAAATTATAGCCAACCCGATCGCGTGCAACGATGAACTTTCTTTTGATTTACACGCATGTTTCTGCGAACAGCACACGCCTAGCACATGCCTTTCACCCGCCTGCACGAAGTTTTTACGTTTATATTATTGTTATCTTTCATTTAAATTCTTGTATATATTCTTTAGACCTTATTCCAGCCTGAAGAAGCTACCCGTTGGTAGTGAAAGCTCGCTCGTTTCTTTACTGTATATTACGCCAAATTAAACGGATTTTCACAAGAATCGTTATCATCTGGTGTAACTACCCACCTGTTTATTTCTGATTTCTGGTATGTTGGAAAGCGTATCATAATCAATGCATTGCATGGTTTTACTAACTTGTTTATTTTAATTTTTCTATATAAATTTTTATTTATTCTCCGTAAGGTAATTTCTTATTTAAATATCACAGATTCTGATCTCCAAACCCATGTGGCATCAATAAGGTTGAGCAAAAGGCGTGTCTGTTGACGCATGAAGAAATTCTAATTGCTTCAGGGATGCTAACTGATTAATTGTTTCAGGGTTGTTAATTGATTAATTGCTCCAGAAATGTCTGAAGAGATGTTTATGCTAATTAATTGCTTCAGGAGTGTTAATTGATTAATTGCTTCGGGGATGTTAATTGATTAATTGCTTCAGGGATGTTAACTGATTTATTTCTTCAGGGATGTCCGCAGAGATGTTTATGTTAATTTATTGCTTCAGCGATGCTTATGTTAATTGCTTCAGGGATGTCTGTAGGGATGTTTATGTTAATTAATTGCTTCAGGGATGTTTATGGTAATTGCTTCAGGATGTTAATTGATTAACTGCTTCAGGAATGTTAATTGATTAATTGCTTCAGGGATGTTTGCTGATTAATTTCGTCAGGGATGTTTATGTTAATTGCTTCAAGGATGTCTGTTGACGCATGAAGAAAAGCTAATTGCTTCAGGGATGTTAATTGATTTATTGCTTCAGGAATGTCTGCAGGGATGTTTATATTAATTAATTGCTTCAAGGATGTTAATTGATTTATTGCTTCAGAGATGTCTGCAGGAATGTTTATGTTAATTTATTGCTTCAGAGATGTCTGCAGGAATGTTTATGTTGATTTATTGCTTCAGAGATGTCTGCAGGAATGTTTATGTTAATTTATTGCTTCAAGGATGTTAATTGATTTATTGCTTCAGGAATTTCTGCAGGGATGTTTATGTTAATTAATTGCTTCAAGGATGTTAATTGATTTATTGCTTCAAGGATGTTAATTGATTTATTGCTTCAGGAATGTCTGCAGGGATGTTTATGTTAATTAATTGCTTCAAGGATGTTAATTGATTTATTGCTTCAAAGATGTTAATTGATTTATTGCTTCAGAGATGTCTATTGACGCATGAAGAAATGCTAATTGATTTAGGGATATTAATTGATTTATTGCTTCAGGTTCAGGGATGTCTGCAGGGATGTTTATGTTAATTTATTGCTTCAAGGATGTTAATTGATTTATTGCTTCAGAGATGTCTGCAGGAATGTTTATGTTAATTTATTGCTTCAGAGATGTCTGCAGGAATGTTTATGTTAATTAATTGCTTCAAGGATGTTAATTGATTTATTGCTTCAAGGATGTTAATTGATTTATTGCTTCAGGAATGTCTGCAGGGATGTTTATGTTAATTAATTGCTTCAAGGATGTTAATTGATTTATTGCTTCAAAGATGTTAATTGATTTATTGCTTCAGAGATGTCTATTGACGCATGAAGAAATGCTAATTGCTTTAGGGATATTAATTGATTTATTGCTTCAGGTTCAGGGATGTCTGCAGGGATGTTTATGTTAATTAATTGCTTCAGGGATGCATCTCTCTGGAGCATCCAGCAAACATCTGCTAACATTACAGCATTCCACTTTCCTTTGTATCGTTGTTCCATTGCAGAAATGTCCTGGGGGAATCGCTTTGCACCTTGTGATGTGCGGTCAGCAGCGGTACCGTCGTGGGACGATGGCTTCTGTACCCCATAGCGAGGAGATGGTTCTGGATGGTGTGTCTGCTTACACGTTTTTGTGCACCAGCGTTAAATTGCCGAGTGATTTCTTGCACTGTGGCCAGTCTATCCGCTGTTACAATGTGAGCTAGTCAACGATGACCCCACTCATCCACAAGCTGTTGTCCACGGCAGTTGGCCCTTGCAGGGATGGTTTTACCGGATTCGATGTATTCTCGGTGCACCCGTGACACAGTGGCTCGTGAAAATCCCAGTGCCTGCACGACTTCCGAGATGGAGTGACCCCTTCGTCCGGCCCCGACAATTTGCCCACGATCAAATGCGCTTAGATCCTTCGTCTTACCCATACTGCGTCCGACTCTTACTGATTCCCGTCGCCTCACTCCTTATATTGTTGGATCGCTGCATACGTCATGTCGTTTCCGTTTGCAGGGCCGCCCACAGTGACACATTTGCATAACGCCAGCTGTCTCTAATTCAATTGCTCTTCAGTGTATAGTGTATATCCGTACCATCCTTAATTAAACTCTGTTGTACGAATTTTGCGTTATTCATGATGTTGTATTTGTTACGTTAATTTTGGACAGCAGTGTATCTGACAAAGTAACACAAAGACTCAATTTGCAGCAAACGCCTACACTAGGTGATCTCGTTGATATTTCGATTGGACGGTAATGTTTTAGCTCAATATAAGTGCTTTTACGAGGCTATGGATTACCATCGATATTTGTGAATTTCACTGCATCCTGCTATCCTATGAGTTTGTTCGTATGTAACTTATGAACGATAATCTTTGCTAACAAAAATTTCTGGTGTTTTAATAGTTTTTGTCAAGGACTATGTATGTTTGACATGAATTTAATGCACGTAAGTTTTGAACGCAGTGATGGGAGAAATACATAGCTTGTCGCAAAACAACTGAGAATATTTTTATACTAGGACAAGTCGCCAACGGTAACCGATAACTTGGGTACAGTTGGCAAATTTTGAGCGAAGCTATTGCAAAATATAAGTTCATTAAGGAGACTATTATAACAAATTCTAAAAAACGAACGCGTAAAATTTATGACTTCCAAAACAAGAGTACGAAACAATCTAAACAAGTTAGTAAAATCATGCAATGCATTGATTATGTTACCCTTTCCAAAATACCAGAAATTATTACTTAAATTATGTGTATAATGGCTGTGGAATAAATCTCGGTCCTGTGTCCTGTCCTTTGACCGATTTCGATAATATTCAACAGAACCGGTTCACTATACCTCCGTAACAACATGATAAAGTTTTGTGGCAATAGGTTTTACGCAAGTTATGAGAATAATGGCTGTGGAATAAATCTGGCTTTTGTGCAATGACTTTTGACCCCATTTCGTTGATATTCAACAGAACCGGTTCACTATACCTCCGGAACAACATGATAAAGTTTTGTCGCAATCTAAGCATTTTAGGTAAGTTATGATGCATAAGGGCAATGGAATGGATCCCACTCCAGTGTCTTGACCTTTGACCCCATTTCGTCCATTTTCAATAGGGTTCGTCCCCAGTGGCTCCCTACCACATACTAAAATTTTATCGAAATCGAACCACTTTTACGCAAGTTATGATGCATAAGAGAATGGAATATATCCCGCTCTTTTGCCCTGCCTGACCTTTGACCCCATTTCGCCTATTTTCAATAGGGTTCGTGCCCAGGTGATTCCCTACCACATACTAAAATTTCATCGAAATCGAACCATATTTACGCATGTTATGACGCATAAAGGCAATGGAACGGATCCCGATTTTATGTCCTGAACTTTGACCCCATTCCGCCCATTTTCAATAAGGCTCGTGCCCAGGTGGTTTCCTACCACATACTAAAATTTCATTGAAATCAAACCATTTTTACGCAAGTTATGACGCATAAAGGTAATGGAATGGATCCAACTCCTATGTCCTGACCATTGACCCCATTTCACCCATTTTCAATAGGGTTTGTCCTCAGGTGGTTCCCTATCACATACTAGAATTTCATCAAAATCGAACCATTTTTACGCAAGTTATGATGCATAAGAGCAATGGAATAGATCCCCTCCTATGTCCTGACCTTTGACCCTGCTTCGCCCATTTTCAATAGGGTTCGTCCCCAGGTGGTCCCCTACCACATACCAAAATTTCGTCGAAATCGAACCATTTTCACGTGAGTTATCGTGCGGACGCACGGGCGGACGGACAAAGCTGGAACATTTACGCTTCTTTAACCTACTGTTGGAAAGCGTAAAAAAGAAATGTTTAAAATTAATCATGAACTTTCCTTCACGTTGGTTGTGATCATTCTGCATGTAAACAAAGCGGAAAGACACACTCAGATCGGGAACCACCTTTTTCATTTGGTATCGCGAAAGACAGACACACACACACACACACACACACACACACACACACACACACACACTTCTTTTTATTATTATAGATTAAGCAAGTGTTGTGCTAACAGACGGATTCTTTTCATTTCTTCGTTTTTTAATTCAAACAATTTTTTTAAATGTCAGTGAGCCGACTTTCGTGAAACGGTTCAAGTAAAAGGGTATCTACTTTTAATCGAAATTCTTTAATGACACGAAATTTCGGGAGGTGTCAAAACCTGACCATGGACGATGTCCAATCGCATGCCAAAACTCACGGTGATAGGATGTGTCATCTCTTACCTATGCCCGAACAACTAATTGTCTCGAGTCTCGTAAAGAGAGCCTGGCCACCCACTTCTTTTTACCGTACGGAGACTTCTTCGTTCTTTGCTCGAGGCTGATGTCCAGATTCGGTTCTGCTGGATTCCTGGGCATGTTGGGATCCCAGGGAACGAGTCTGCCGATGCTGCTGCTAGATCAGCCTCCTCTTTGGTCGTCACACCCTTGCCACTGTTTCACCGTGACTTTCGCTTTCTTGTTCACGATCATATCAGACGAACGTGGCGAGGTCTGTGGGACCAACAGGTGGAGAATAAACTGCACCGTATAAAACCTAATCTTGGAATCTGGAAATCATCGTGTCGCCGGAACCGTAGGGAAGAAGTTGTTCTTGCGCGTCTCCGCATTGGGCATTGTCGCTTCACGCATAGCTATTTGCTGTGTGGCGACGCTGCCCCAATGTGTGAGGCGTGCGACTGTTTACTCACCGTCTCTCATGTTTTATGTAGTTGTGTTCGTTTTTGTAATCATCGGTTTCACTATTTTCAGTCTCATCTACTGGATGACGGCGCAGCTACACTGCAGAAGCTTTTGGGCGACCACTGCGACACTTTCGCAGTATTTTCGTTCTTAAAGCAGATTGATTTTTTAAAACTCATTTAAAAAAAAAATAAAAAAATAAATAATAATAATTTATAATGATTATAACAGTGAATTAATAAATTTATTTATAAACCTATTTAACTAACTAGTCTTCACAGCTTTCATCATTCTCTTTTCTAACTTTTACCAAGCCTGTCTGCTCTTAATCATTTCACATCGCTTTTAAAAATCTTTAACTGATAGTTCTGTGTCTGGCGCTCTTTGCCCAAACCTGGCCCTTGCGCCACTAAAATCAATTAACTAACTAACTAACTCAACCTTCGGCCTCGTTTCGCTCAAAAATTGTGCAGTATTGCGTTCGACCTTTACACGAGTCTCGAAAAAAAACGGTAGTCGTTGTAATAACCGGCCACATCTTTTTATCACGCATGCGTCGTCAGTAGTGCGCACTTAAGTAAGCGTTGTTCCGTGAACTCCTAACAAGTGTTTTCGCGCTCTGATTTTTCGAAAAATGAATGTGAAAGAGTAACAAAGATGCGCCAATAAATTTTGCTGTCGACTTAAGAAGTATGTCGGAGAGACTTTCTGTCTTATACAAGATGCTTATAAAGGTTAATGTATAGGAAAATCAAAAAATCAACAATTTACAGATGGCATAAAGAATTTATGGATGCCCGTGAATCGGCGACATTAATCGCGCATGGAGGAAGACCTACAGCGAGTGTTACGGAGATAAACAGCAACTCAATAGATGTCATTATAAGGGAAGACAGACACCAATCAATCAGAGATACAAACACTGGGAAGACATGTTCAGATCATGTGAGGAATGAAGATGTGTTGCACTTGTGTAATGTGAAGCAAAATATTATTAGTTAGGTGGAGACTAATATTCTTAGGTGGTTTGGCCATGTTGAAAGAATGTGTGATGAGATGCTTAGTAAGAAATTTTTTTTGACCCAAGTAACCTGAAAGAAAGGCAGAGGAAGGGCAAGGAAGTCATGGAAGGATCAGATTCAGGAGTGCCTGAATGAGAAAAAAGATTATGAGTATGAAGTATAGAATATCTTGTGTACGTAGTGTGATGGATGTCAGTGATGCCCGTGTTGTGTGTCAAGATCGCTGTAAATGGAGAAGTTTGATACAGCAACAGTAAATAAATATTCACTATACTAGTGATCCGATTTATTGGCGTAGAAAATAGACACATAAGCGTTTCCAAGCTTTCGCACATCAACCAGATGGCTTTTTCAAGGAAGTTTCTGTCGAACGTCCTTGAAAAAGCCATCTGGTTGATGTGCGAAAGCTTGGAAACGCTTATGTGTCTATTTACTACGCCAATAAATCGGATCATTAGTATAGTGTTACTATATTCTACATAATTGGTGTACTGTTCCTCGTTACCAAGTTGTTATCAAAGTAAATGGGTAATTAAGGCTGTCAAAGCACGATTAAATTCGTCTTAATATAGAGCACAAACACCACGTCTCCCAATCACTATCTAAAAACGTAGGTTAAAAAAAGTCTTTATTTACAATTAAAAGGGTTAGTTTGAAAGCTCTAGCGAGCACTTTCGCGAACCTCTACGGTCGCATAAGGAGTGAAATTACAATGAAGCGGTACATGACCTATATAGTAACAGGGATGAGCACAAGATTACAAATATGTAAATGAGATGAGTCATCATCATCATTGTCAACCATTATCAATCCACTGCTGGACGAAGGTCTCCCCAAGTTTCCTCCACAACGGTCTGTCTTGTGCCAGTCTCCTCCATGTCACTCCCGCATACTTTCGAATTTCATCCACCCATCTTCCATGTGGTCTTCTTCTGGGTCTTTTCCTGTCCCTTGGAATCCAATCTAAAATTTCGGCTGTCCATCGATGGTCTGTTCTTCTGGCAGTATGTCCAGCCCATTGCCATTTCAGGGATTTAACTCTGATCATGATGTCTTCCACTCTTGTCATTTTTCGGATCCACGTGTTCCTCTTCTTATCTCTCCTGGTTACACCAAGCATGCACCTCTCCATGCTATTTTGAGTTGTCTGCAGCCTTTGTATGTCTCTTTTAGTTAAGGTCCACGTCTCTGCACCATACATAAGCACTGGAAGTATGCATTGATCAAACACTTTTCTTTTAAGACATAATGGCATATTGCTCTTGAAAATTAAGCTGTTTCTTCCAAAAGCTCTCCAGGCAAGTTTTGTACGCCGATTAATTTCTTCACTAATGTGACCTTCACTTGATATCTGCTGTCCAAGATAAACGTACGTGTCTGTTATCTCCAGCTTTTCTCCATCAATCGATAAACCTTCATTTCTTGTAAAAGCATTGAACATCACTTTTGTCTTCTGAAAGTTCATTTTTAATCCCACTTCTTTACTCTTGTCAGCAAGTTCCTGCATCATACTCTGTAGCTCCGATGGGGTAGTTGCAAAAATGACTATGTCATCAGCAAAACGAAGGTGGGTTAGATAATCTCCATTAATCTTTATCCCTTTGTTTTCCCAGTTCAGTGATTGAAAGACATTTTCCAATGTAGCATTAAAGAGCTTCGGAGATATGGTGTCACCTTGTCTCACTCCTTTTCCAATTTTTATGTGTGTTGTATTTTCAAAGAGCCGAATCTTTGCACTTGCATTTTCATAGATGTTATTAATAATATTAATGTATGCATCTTCAATACCGCAGGATTTCAGAGCAATTGTAACTGCTGATGGTTTCACCGAATCAAAGGCTTTTTCATAATCGATAAAAGCCATGCACAATGGAAGTTCATATTCCCTCGCTCTTTCAATTAGTTCTCTCAGTACGTGGATATGATCTATTGTGCTGTAGCCACTCCTGAATCCAGCTTGTAAAGGATATTAAATGTCAATCACTACAAACTATTTACAAAATTACCCAAATTATTTTGAGGGTTCCTCGCTTGGATATTCCAACATGAGATCTCTCCAGGCACTAGAAACATAAGCAGGTATATCCTCATTGCAGCACTTAGGTGCCAGTTTTGTAATGTGAAGACTCTCAGTAAACAACATAAAACTTTTTGTCGAGGATATACCTGTTTATGTTCCTTGTGCCTCGAGAGATCTCATGTTGGAATATCCAAGCGAGGAACCCTCAAAATAATTTAGGTAATTTTGTAAATAGTTTGGAGTGATTGACATTTAATATCTTTTACTCATCTCATTTACGTATTTGTAATCTTGTGCTCATCTCTGTTACTATATAAGTCACGTACCGCTTCATAGTGATTTCACTCCTTAGCCTGATGATGCGACCATAGAGGTTCGCGAAAGTGCTCGCTAGAACTTTTAAACTCACCCTTTTAATTGTAAATAAAGAAGTTTTTTAACTTACGTTTTTAGATAGTGATTGGGAGGTGTGGTATTTGTGCTCTATATTAAGACGAATCTGATCGTGCTTTGACAGCCTTAACCCTTTAAGCGGCCGATGTACTGTGCTTGAAATAAAAGGTATCCTAAACTTTTGCTCCCTCCAAACAGACATAGCAACCGGTTTTCACGAAAACTAGGGCAAAGTAATTTATTTTTACCCCTCTCATCTCATCATCAGGAAAAATAAACCGATTATAGGGGGTAAAACCTCTTTCTGGTCCTATATTTCCTGTTCCATTACCTAAAGCATAATAGGGAAGGGCTAGTCCCGCTGGCACGAACATCATGCAACTGGGTAAAAAAAGTTACTCAAATGTCTTCTCTCTCCTTCCTTAAACTTGGCTCCATTGCTATAGCCCTTTATCATTTAATTTCTCAGAAGGGATTGGTGTCAATCATAAGCCTAAATGACCAGTCTGAATAACAAATTTCAGGGCAAAGCAACTTTTTTCGATGCTCTAGTCTTGAAAGTTACTGATGCGAGCAGCTTTGGGACCACTAAGCATACCCTGAATGAATTCGTTCCAGTCGCGTTCTGCCCATTTCTTAGACAGTGAATGTATTCTTTTGAGTTGAGTTCAGCTCATTTTGTTAAACCCGAGTTAATTCTTTCCAGCCGGTTGAAGGGTTAATTACCCTTTGACTTGTTGCACGAAAGTACAACCTCTGTTTTTTAATCAAAGTAAATATTCAGTTAAAAATTTATCTTTTGGTTTGTATTATCTGTTAAATGTTTAATTACCAGATGGTCTTTCTTTGAGGAGCTAACCTCTGAATATCAGAGAACAGCTTAATGATATGTATGCATGTTCTGTTGGTTTGGGACAACCCTTGTTCTTAATTGATTTAACGGATTGGGAGAATACCTCCGACTGTTTTTCGGCAAGTCCTGAACAGGAAATCTGAAAGGTGACGCTAAGTGCTGCGTGCCATGAATTGTTTCGAGGTTTCAAAACCAACATAGTTGATATACCTAGTACATTCCTTCAGGATTGAACAAAAAATGAACTTGCAAAATAAGCGTTAAGCAATTTTCGCTTTGAAGTATTTGGATGCTTTGAGGAAGTGGTTCAATTAAATCAGGGAACAAAGCATTACCAATCCTTTCTCTTTTGTGCTATGAAATGAGCGAATTCGTTTTCTCCGCGTTTATAATCTGAAAATAATGTTTTGGACGTCAAAGGAATGATGGATTGATTCAATGCTAGGCCATCGCGCTTCCAGCATTTAATGACCATGTGAAGGTATGACCTCCGTCAGACTACTGATGTCATTTCCTGGAGTGATTGCAGCGGTGAACAATGTCCAGTGGGAATGCGAATGACTACCTTCAACCGCGGCCGAAGTTTTAAGCCTTAAATTTCGCATTGGTTTATTAGGGTGAGCTTTTGTCGGCTAAGAAGTCTTTCTTTCTTGATTTATTATTGCTTAGTCGGGGAACAATAATGACATGCAAATTTTGAACAAAAGTAAAACTTTTAGCAATTTGAGGGCTACGGCAGACCCGAGAAATCGCCTGGTATATCAGAAGACATGGCAGAATTTCCGCAGAAATACGTCATCACTTGAAACGTTCTGATGTAAGTAAGTCTGTGACCGAGAAAGGCGCACTCAAAACTAAAGAACATAGATAATCGTTGTTCAAGAAATTCACAAGGGTTTCCTTTCAGACAATCATTAGGTTGTTGCAGGTGAAATGTAGGAGTATTGATGGAAAATTGAATCATCTAAAATTTGGCGCACAAAGAACTTTATTAATCAAAATAATCACCTCCAGTGGGAAGACAATTTCCCAACGAGATACAAGTTCTGTGTGTATAAAAGGGTGGGCCGAAATTTTTTTTTTTTTTCGAAATCGATCTTGGTATAGAGCGGAAAAGTTGCCTAATGCGTCAGTTAAAACCCACAAGAAATTTAATCAATTTTGCTCAATATCTAGCCGCGCCCCTCCAGCATTGAAAAATTAAAAAAAAAAGACGAAAAATCCACTTTGAAAGTTTTTTCGGGAAATTTCTTTCCGGAATTTTTTTTCGCAATCGATCTTGGCATAGCGCAGAAAACTTGTTTAATGAATCAGTTAGAAACCCCCCAAAATGTCGTCAATTTTGCTCAATATCTATCCGCGCCCCTGTGGCATTGAAGAAGTAAAAAAAAAAAAAAAAAAAAAAGCCGAAAAATCGACTTTGAAGCCTTTTTCGGGAAATTTCTTTTGGAAATTTTTTTTTCGAAATCGATCTTGCATTGCGCGGAAAAGTTGCTTAATGAATCAGTTAGAACCCCCAAAATGTCGTCAATTTTCCTCAATATCTAGCCGCGCCCCTGTGGCATTGAAAAAGTAAAAAAAAAAAAGAAGACGAAAAATCGACTTTGAAGCTTTTTTCGGGAAAGTTCTTTTGGGAATGTTTTTTTCGAAATCGATCTTGGCATAGCGCGGAAAAGTTGCTTAATAAATCAGTTATAACCCCTCAAAAATGTCTTCAATTTTGCTCAATATCTAGCCGCGCCCCTGTAGCACTGAAAAAGTGAAAAAAAAAAAAAGACGGAAAATCTACTTTAAAGCCTTTTTTGGGGAATTTCTTTAGGGATTTTTTTTTTCGAAATCGATCTTCGCATAGCGTAAAAGAAAAGTTGCTTAATAAATCAGTTATAACCCCCAAAATGTCGTCAATTTTCCTCAATATCTAACCGCGCCCCTGTGGCATTGAAAAAGTAAAAAAAAAGACGAAAAATCCACTTTGAAAGTTTTTTTGGGAAATTTCTTTCCGGAATTTTTTTTCGCAATCGATCTTGGCATAGCGTAGAAAACTTGTTTAATGAATCAGTTAGAAACCCCCAAAAATGTCGTCAATTTTGCTCAATATCTAGCCGCGCCCCTGTAGCACTGAAAAAGTGAAAAAAAAAAAGACGGAAAATCTACTTTAAAGCCTTTTTTGGGGAATTTCTTTAGGGATTTTTTTTTCGAAATCGATCTTGGCATAGCGTAAAAGAAAAGTTGCTTAATGAATCAGTTAGAAACCCCCAAAAATTCTTCAATTTTGCTCAATATCTAGCCGCGCCCCTCTGGCATTGAAAAAGTAAAAAAAAAAAAAAAAATAAAAGTAAAAAAAGACAGAAAATTCACTTGAAGCCTTCTTCTGGAAATTTCTTTTCGGAATTTTTTTTCGAAATCGATCTTGCATTGCGCGGAAAAGTTGCTTAATGAATCAGTTAGAACCCCCCAAAATGTCGTCAATTTTCCTCAATATCTAGCCGCGCCCCTGTGGCATTGAAAAAGTAAAAAAAAAAAAAGAAGACGAAAAATCGACTTTGAAGCTTTTTTCGGGAAAGTTCTTTTGGGAATGTTTTTTTCGAAATCGATCTTGGCATAGCGCGGAAAAGTTGCTTAATAAATCAGTTATAACCCCTCAAAAATGTCTTCAATTTTGCTCAATATCTAGCCGCGCCCCTGTAGCACTGAAAAAGTGAAAAAAAAAAAAAAAAGACGGAAAATCTACTTTAAAGCCTTTTTTGGGGAATTTCTTTAGGGATTTTTTTTTCGAAATCGATCTTGGCATAAAAAGAAAAGTTGCTTAATGAATCAGTTAGAACCCCCCAAAAATTCTTCAATTTTGCTCAATATCTAGCCGCGCCCCTCTGGCATTGAAAAAGTAGAAAAAAAAATAAATAAATAAAAGTAAAAAAAGACAGAAAATTCACTTGAAGCCTTCTTCTGGAAATTTCTTTTCGGAATTTTTTTTTCAAAATCGATTTTGGTATAGCAATAAAAAATTGCTTAATGGGTCAGTTAGAACCCACAAAAAGTTTCGCCAATTTTGCTCAATATCTAACCACGCCCCTCTTGGCTTCAAAATGCATACACGATTAATACTGCAAAATAACTGTTGTGTCATTCCCTTCCCTTCGGATAAAAAGTCCCGTCCGAGTAAGAGTGGACTTCAGAATGTCAAGGCTACTCCGGTTAAGGAAAATCTGGGGTGTCAGGACAATTTGGAAGCGACCACCAAAGACACTAAACGTGAATCAGTAACGGGCACAGATACTGACTTCCAGTAGACCTATCCTTTAGAAAAAGTTATACAGTAAGAAAGAAATCGGACCATCATCAGCCAAATCAGGATTAGCATGTCTCGTACTGCATTGGTTGCGGATTTAACTGGCGCCTAAAGTAGAACCGTGGCCGAAATTACTACAGCAGTTCTTGCTGATTTCAGTCTAGTTTCACCAGAAAACCCAACGTATATAGTTGACAAGAACGAGATCAGAAGGGTAACGACTAGCTGACGACCATTATCCTGTACCGTCCAAATGCGGACTCCACAGGGTTAGGAGAACTCTCTCAATAGATTTTTGGTTACGGCGTTGCGAGTAATCCTGCCTGGATCCGACATTCCTCCATCCGGACAGGATCGGTCTGTGGACCTGCAGTGCGCTGCTACCCCCGTTGCCGGCACTTCCCACCTCTCCTTTATGACCCGGGTGTGCGTGCCATTTGGGCAGGGGCTAGAAATTTTTCTCTCTGCCCCTGACTGGGAGAATAATTGCTGGCGCGAACTGTTTGGGGCATCTGCCCTTTATTCAAACAAACAGGTTACAAACATGGATTTTTACACTGAGGAACCCATCTTCGCTTAGGAAACAAGTCCTTTGCTCAATGGGCCCTCTCACATTGAAATATTTACATTATTTACATTACCACAGGACTAGGGTAGGTTCTGTGGTGACGACTCTGGGCTCGAGTCATCTGTTTCCCTTCTTCGGTTCTTCATTCCTCTTCTTTTCTTCTTTCTTCTTCCTTCTTCGTTCTTCTTCGGTCACCCCTCTATTAGGTAGACCGCCTGTTCCTCTTTGAGGTACTTGACCATCTCGATGAGCCCCTGTCTCGCTCTTGGGTGTGCGAGCAGGATCGAGAGGTCCTTCGTCTTTGCCAATTCTGGCACTAACGTTGCTCTCTTCCCTGCCAGAGAAGCACATTCTAGAATCATGTGTGCGACATCTGCAGTCTGGGCACCACACATGCACACTCGCTCCCTAACCGCAAATCTGCGGAAGTACTCCGGCGACACTCCGTGCCCGGTTAGTACTTGGTTGAGGAAGCCATTACTCTCAATGCGCCTTATCGAGATTCGGGGGAAGATACGGCATGTCCTTCTACCCGTATCCCCTTCATCCCATCTCTGCTGCCACTCCACCAATGTGGCTGATTTCAGTTGCGTCCGCACACTTTGCAGCGGCGTTCGCATCTGAAAATCTATCTCCTCTTTACCAGTAGCTTCCTTCGCTAGCTGGTCTGCCCGTTCATTTCCAACCGTACCGACATGACTTCGGATCCAGTGGAAGGTAACCCTCCTACTCTCCATTGATTTATATAGCACTTTCATCTCTCTGACAAGGGGAGTCTTACTCCCGAACTGGCCAAGCGCTTTCAGGGCCGCTTGGCTGTCAGAGTGTATGCTATAGGCCCCTTCTCCGTTCATAGCAAGCACCCAACGCAGTGCTTCTCTGATCGCCAATAACTCTGCTTGAAACACAGAGGAATTAGACGAGAGTTTCATTCGTTTCGCGTGCATCTCGTTGCCATCCGAGATCACGCAGAAACCTGCGCCGACACTACTTCCTATTTTAGAACCGTCCGTGTACAGTTCCTTCCCCTGACCTGTGGGGAGGGCTTTATCCCAACTCAGACAAAGCTCGTTGGCTGGATGGCAAGTCCAGTCCATTCTCAGAAGTTCCACCTCGGACGACCGATACTGGTGTCCCAGGAAGGAAACATCTTCCCCGTAGCGTAGGGTCTGCATTGCTGCTTCCCTCGCTACGACCAGGTCCGCCGGTTCGCACCCAGCCAGCACTTGGAGCGCTGCTGTGGAGGTCGTTCGGAAGCACCTGGTCATGCCCAATAGCGCCCTGCGCTGAATTTGGTTAATACCATTTCTCATCCTGACCGTATCTGACCACCAGGCGGGACACGCATATGTTAATATGCGCTCCACCCTCGCTTATAGAGCACCTTTTTGGCTGTCCCAGGCAGCCGCATTCCGTTGATCTTATTTAGAATGCTGGTGCGTCTGTCCTTCAAGAAGCGAAGATGCGGTAGCCCTGACAATCTGGTGTCAAGGATGACCCCTAAGTACCGCATCTCTCTCACCGCTTTAATAGTATGCCCATTGAAGCGACACTTTGGTGGAGTGACCAGTTCCCCCTTCTTTGCTATTAGCATTAGTGTCGTCTTTTCGGGAGAGAAGCAGAGCTTACACTCCTTGCTCCAACTATTTAGCTGTGAGAGAGCGGTGTGTACCTTCCGCTCAATCACGTGCCTACCAGATGCTGACACTATTAGCATTAGATCATCTGCGTAGGCTTGCAGCCGCACCCCGTCTTCCAGAGGAAGCGCAAGTGCTGTATCTGCAACCACATTCCACCACAGGGGGCCCGAGCAAGAGCCCTGCAGACACCCCTTGGTGTATTCCCTGCTAAAGGTCTTGTCTCCGACCTCGAACTCTACTCTTCTATGCGAGAGAAAATCGCTTATTAACAGGAACAGATTCCTGGGGATGCCAAGTCTTTTCAGACGGTCCAGGACCAGTGGCCACCAGACATTGTTGAAAGCGCCCCGCACATCCAAAGAAACGAGACAGGTGTGCTTTCCCTGTACACGATTTTGCTTTACCTGCTGAGTAAGGCTGACCAGCGCTTGGCTGGTACACTTCTCCGGTGTGAAACCGAATTGGCGGCTGGAGAGCTTACCTAGGCCGACTAGGTAGTGGGTTGCTCGGGTCACAAGGACCTTTTCCAGCACCTTACTCCACGCTGTCAACAGGCAAATCGGCCTATAAGCTGCGGGATCTGCTCGGCTCTTGTTTTCTTTGCTGAAGAGGACAAGCAGCGCAGTTTTCCACATTGATGGAAAACAACCTCTTTCCAGGCATTTATTAAACAGGGCAACGAAGTACCCAGGGTTGGATAGAAACACCTCTCTGATGATCGAGAGGTCCAACCCATCTATGCCTGGCGCCTTGCCTTTGTTCAGGCTATTGATTGCAGCACCTATCTCCGCCTCCGTGAAGGGCGGGTCGTCAACCGTGTCTGGTGGTTCTCTGCAGTGCTCTCTGATCGATGTTTGATCCGGGGAGTCTCCCGTCTCCTCATCGGAAGGGAAGTGGTGGTTTAAGAGTACCTCCACTGTGTCTTCCAGGGTGGCGGTGTTGGTGCCACTCTCTGTTCTGACGGAAGCCAGTAACAGTGGGCCGGTGATCGAGCCCTTCGCCACCTTGTACGGTACCCCAAAGGGGTTGCCGACAGGGGTGGTCTCACACAACTGTCTCCAGTGCTCTCTCTTCGATGTTATCATTGCTTTGCGATACATTGCATTGTGGAGATTATATTCCCTTTTCAGGCGCTCCCTCCTGTCTGGGTCAAATCTCTCACGTTGCATTCTTCGTCTGCTGCGTCTGGCCTTCCCTCGCAGAAGACTCAGATTTTCCGACCACCAGGGGAGCAGGGGTCTTGCCCTTCCCCCTGCTTTCCTGCAACCTTCGCAGGTCTCTACTATCTCTTTGGTAAGATTACCAAGGTGTTGATTGAGATCTACCTCATCAAGATCTGCTGCTCTTCGTTCTTTTAGCAGATCTGATAGTCGGCCTTGGAGTTCCGACCACTTGAGGTTCCGGGCGTCGAACCTAGACCTGGGTTTTTTCCCACTTTTCTCAAACCCTATCGTGAAGGTTATAGCTAGGTGGTCGCTGCAGCTCACATCGTCCAGTACCTGCCAGTTCTGGAGGAGGTTGAGGACCGATGTCCTCGTGAGGGTGAGGTCGACCCACGACGTCCCAGTGGCAGCTTGGAACGTGGGAACACTGTCGGGGTCGTTCCTGATCGTCAGATCTGAGGAAATGACGAAGTCAAGGAATTCTCTACCTCGCCCATCTTCTTCTTGGTCGCCCCAGAGGGGACTCTTCGCGTTAAAATCGCCTGCAATGATTGTCTCGTGTTGCGGGTGGGAATCCAGCAACCGCGAGACAGTGTTTAGCACGTCCGAGAGAGCACCTGACGGTGAACAGTATGCGTTGACAAGCAATATTTTTCTGTTACTGCTCTTGATGCCCAATGCCACCACATTGGATGTGCATTCCAGCTCCAGAGCTCCCAGGTCCGGATCAAGAACGACTGTGGCTACCATTGGTTTTTCGCATTGAGAGTAGTACCTCCGTGTGGAGTTGGGAAACCCCGCTACCCTACCATGGGAGTGGTACGGTTCCTGTATCAACAGGATTTTAGCTGCGACTTCGCTGGCAGTTTTAAGAATCTGCCCTGTAGCGGCTCTCGCGTGGTGAGCGTTGAGCTGGAGTACTCTAAGACCGGTGCTTGTCCTTGGCCGATCAACCATAATTGGTTCGGCTTCTCTGCTGCTCCAACTCCCTCAATAGGGAGGGACAAGTCTTACTGAAGCTAGAATGGGCGGTTTCCAGCTTCAGTTTAAACCGCTTATTCGCGGAAGTGCAGTTATTGCACTTCGGAGCAGCAGTGCTGTCCTTGTGCCGGTGACCTGTCTCACCGCACTGCCCGCACTTGTCCTCTGCTTCCTTGCAACCATTCCTAAAATGGCCGAAGCCGTTGCACCGGAAGCATCGGACTTCTCTCACAAACTCTTTCAAGCGCAGGATCGACCATCCCAAGTTTAGTCGACCGCGCTTGATTAATAGTCTGTAGGCCAGGGGTTCGGCTTCCACCACCCAGTGGAATTTACCCCCTTTGGCCTTAATGGCGAAATTCGCCTTAAATTCCCCTTCGAGGTCCGGGTTTTGCTCTTTAACCCCGGCCTCGAAGTCCTCTCGCGAGACCTCCCCGTCGACGCCGTATACGATCAGACGCGGGAGTCGCTTTTGGGGGATTTCGAGTGGGTGCAATCCTTGGTCAGGGGATTACTCCGCAGCTCGCCTTCAAGCTTGGCGATATCGTCGCTCTTCGAGCACTCTACCGCCACCCCTCCGTTCCGCACCTTGCGGACAACTTTGACTCCTATCTGCAGTTTCGTTGGCTGCACTGCGGATAGGAGAGTAGCCTTCACGTCGTCCGACGTTTTGCCCTCATCGGTAGGATAGATAAGGAGCACGTGTCTCCTATCTGGCACCACCTTCTTCCCTGCTTTCATCTTGGGTGCCGGCACAGACCTTTGCGCCTTCGTGGCACCCATCTTGGCTACGGCGGCGTAGGACTTAGGTCCTACTGAGGGGGGGGGCCCTGCCGCTCCACCCTCTCCTCGAGCTTGCCCTCCAGCTTCGAGGTCCGCAACCCTTGCTGATTGCAGGCGTCTTGTATCTTTTCAAAGGCCGCCTCAATCTTTCCCACCGCAGCCTTGCTTGCCGTCTTGGGAAGGGTGCCCAAGACCACTTTAATATCTGAGACACATCCCCCCACCAGGGATAGAAACTCTTTGGTGGCCTCTGTTAGGGGAGTCTCATCCCCCGTTTGGCCTTCGGAGTGGGCTCCGAGGTCACCATCGGAGAGGCCGTTGGTGACTTGGAGGTACCGGGCTTAGGAGAGGGTGTCTCCGCCGCCTGGACCTCCGAGGGTTTCACCCTGGTGGGTAAGGCTGTGCCTTGCTTTGTCTTCAAAGCATTTTTGGGGGAACCCCTTCAACATCGCTCCCTTTTGGGAGGTTTGCATCTCTGTGAGAGAGATGCAAAGATTTTCTGAGTCTTGAGTGGGCACCCTGGGGTTCTCCCACTCAAGGTAACGCTCAGAAAACCCGGGCGAGCGGGCTTCAGCCCAGTGACGGATCAAACAGTCCTATCACTGACCGAACCGGCACGGCGTCGACGTACCCGCTCTTCGTCACAAACGAGTCTTGCGGTCAATTGGGACTTCGCCCTCACAAGGGCGTTTTTATTCTAAGTCCCTAATCGAACTGACTGCACCGAAACACTTTCAGTTTGAAAAAAAGAAAATTTTTTCTTGCGAGGGAGGAAGGAATCCTCTCTCGCAAGATGAGCGGTGCTCTTAAACGCTCAAACGCAACGAACTGAAAATCGCAATCAAACTCACAAAACTCGCTCCCCGGCTCGATGACGAAATCAGAAGGGTAAGTAGAAAAGAAAAGAAAACAAATCCGAGAAAATGAGTTTCGGGCAGTAATAAAGACCCCCATTAAAAGCTTGTATTTTGATGGGCACAAAGATTCGACTCTTAAGCTGATGATGTGTCGACCAAAGATAAAATCTGGAGCCCACATAGCACTGATAGGAGCCCGAAAGTTTGTGGTCATACTGCAAGAGACGGTTACATACTGGCTAAGATTCAAGCAAGAAGAGAACTTCTAACCTTTGACAAGGGACAATATTATTCTAAAGTCTAACCTTTGTAAATATTCCCCTTTTTTGCTTTATTATACTTCCAGTTTCTAGATTTCTGTATTGCAAGAAGTAATATACTAGTAATTGCACTTTTGACTTTTTTTATTTTTTCGCACTGTTTATACTTTTTTAATGACAGAGGCTAATATTGACAAAAATTACCTAAATTTTTTTTTTTTTTTTTTTCGGGGTTCTAAAAGTTGCTTAATGGATCACATTAAGCAACTTTTCCGCGCTATGCCAAGATCGATTTCGAAAAAAAAAAAAAAAAAAAATCCGAAAAGAAATTTCCCGAAAAAGGCTTCAATGCGGATTTTTCGTCTTTTTTTGGCTTTTTCAATGCCGGAGGGGCGCCGGCTAGATATTGAGCAAAATTGATTAAATTTCTTGTGGGCTTTAACTGACGCATCAGGCATTTTTCCGCGCTATACCAAGATCGATTTTGACAAAAACATTTTTCGGCTTATCCTGGTGTATAACGTCCTACATCGATGAGTCATTACATTATGACCACCTTCCTAATAAGCTGTAGGACCTCCCTTTAGCCTGCAAAACAGCGGATAAGCTGCGAGGCATCGATTTGATGAGGTGGCGAGAGGTATCCTGGGGTATCTGGTACCATAATGTCAACAGCAGGTCCTCCAGTTCCCGTACATTTCGGGGTGGTGGTGATTTAGCGCGAACCCGCTTTTCCAAGTCGAACCACAAATGTTCGATTGAGTTCATGTCAGGTGAATTTGGAAGCCAGGGCATTAACAAAAAGTCACAAGCACGTTCCTCGAACCACTCCTTGACGATTCTTGTAGTGTGACATCGCGCATTATCCTGTTGGTAATAGCCATCACCAACTGGGAACACAGTTGCTATGAATGCTGTCATCGGGATAATAGGAGAGAAGGTGTCCCAAGAAAACATCGCCCACAACGTAAAACCCCCGTCACCGGCCTGTTTCCACCTAACAGTGGTGCCATAGCTTCTGACGTATCCGCGCTCGGCCGTCTACGTGATGCACCAGGAATCTTGATTCGTCAGACCAGGCCACTTTCTTCCAATCATCCAGCGTCCAATGTCAATGATCTTGGGCCCATTTCATGCGTTGTTGGCGATGGCATGCAGTGAGCATGGGGACACAGCTGGGTCTTCGGCTACGCAGGCCCATGCGCAGAAGGCTGCGATGAACTGTGTGCTGTGACACATTGCCCTGATCACCACTGTTGAAGCTGCGGGTGATTTGTCGCACTGTGACTCTGCGGTCGCTGTGAACAATCCTCGACAGTGTCCTCCCCCTCTGACATCAATGAATTACCGACGATGCCTTGCTGAACGACGGTTCGTCGTTTGGCCATCTGTGCACCACTTTTGATACGTACTCACTACAGCGGCACGTGAACAAACCAAATGTCGGGCCGTTTCCGATATCGTAGTTCCGAGGCGCTGAGCGATCACACTTGTTCTTTATCAAACTGTGATAAATCGGCAGCTTTTCCCATTCTGACTCCGAACACTCTACTAACCGAAAGCTGGTCATAGAGTTGTATATACAGGGTGCATAAGAAAGTCCTTTTAGCATGGAATAACTTGCGAACGGAGAGAGGTACAGTTATGCAAGTGATATAACGGTATAGTAAAGCGACTACGTCCAATCGAATGCAATGAATAGCAGCGCCTCTAGTGGCGAAATGCGGAAGTTAGCCATTGCAAATCAAAAACGAAAAGAGATAGAGCAAAATTTCCAACCACAAAGTTGTAGAGAATCAATTAATTAGTACAAAACGATATTTGTTTCACACGGATAAGATAAATTTTCACCTGAATACCCTAAAATGTCCGAAATCGATGTGCGACGATTCGAATCTGCATATTCGCATTTCGCAAATGTAGCCGTATGCAAATGCAGATTGTGACGTTGTACCGTACCTACGATATAAAAAACCAGTAGCAGGATATACCTTGATCAGAAGTTTAGGTCCACGTACGCTGTGTGCGAATGGCGAGCTTGAATTTCTTGGGGTTACGTAAAAACTCAGGTGTATTCAACATCGCCTATACAAGTCTGCTGGATCTACGTCGTCGTGTTACAAATGCTTGCAATAGTGTGACACCTTCCATACTGAGGAATGTGCATGCAGAGTTACTTTCACGAATACAAACGTGTATCGCGGGCAATGGCGAATTCTTCAAACATACTCGACATTAATCTTTTATCACTGTGCGCCAGTTTGCCTTTTTTGTTTTTGTTTTGTCTGACGTCATCAAACTGCATTGACATAAGTACGCATTTATGCAATAAATTGCGTGTATTTGCTCACACTGTTCCCTTCAAACGTTGACACAAAAGGTCGCGCATCGATTTCGGACATTTTAGGGTACTCAGGCGACAATTTATCTTATCTGTGTGAAACAAATATCGTTTTGTACTAATTAATTAATGCTCTACAACTTTGTAATTGGAAATCGATTTGTAATGGCTAACTTCCGCATTTCGCCACTAGGGGCGCTGCTATTGGCATTCGATCGGGCGTAGTCGCTTTTCTATACCGTTATCTCACTTGCATAACTTTACCTCACTCCGTTCGCAAGCTCTTCCAGGCTAAAGTGACTTTCCTATGCACCCTGTATATACTGCTCTGTGAACTTGACCAGCCCACCGTCCAGTCTCCAGGCGCGCTCATTTCTCTTGGCTGGGGGTGGTCATAATAGATTGGCTCCTCCGTGTATATCATGTTTTCTTCTATATTTCTTCTTTTAACTCCTCGACTTGAAAATTCCTTTGTCTCTGGCACATTCCTTGTGCTATGAGAAAGTTTTTGTGCGCCATTTCTTAATTTTCGTAACATGTTTTTTTGCCGCTGGTGGAACTAAGTAGATGTTTCTATTTCTGGATGTTTTATCGATTGTTGGAACCTGTTGATTGTTTTGCTAACCGGTTCCATTGAATAGCTTTGATAAATTTAATTTGCGTCAGAACGGATTCAAAAGACTGAAAATTCTGTGTCATCTTTCTTGTTTTCATATCAGGATCAAATGAGGATGATGGATAGGGGAGCTTTGTAAGAGATGAGTGCAAGACAAGGGTTATTGGCTTGAAGGAATTGTGTTAGGGCGGGTGGATGGTCTTTTTCTCCCCTGAACCCTAATTAGCAAAAACATTTGCTTTCGGACTATTCTCTTAGGCATAAAACTTTTCGCCCCACTGCGCTTGTTTCCGACTTTTCGTCTGAGATCGGTTTCGGTTCGGCTCCCAGTGAAA